>JAAAKM020721499.1:195892211-198687211 GCA_010016025.2 Alatinidae sp. Z8VKAUB7J3
ACGGAGTTCGACACACGTTTTGCAGATTATTGTTTTGAGTGCCGTGTTCAACACGGCGAATATTTTCTCAGAACCCGTATTCAACCATACTACTCTAGCGCATAACCTTTTTGAAGAATCTGCGTCCAACACGCTTGGAACTCGTAAGATGAAAACGCTTTAAAGTTTGCTGGTTTGAACACGGAGAACCTGAAAACGATTTTTGTAGAACCCACTCAAAACACGCTTCAAACCCGGTATTGTAGTATCTGTTCTCATTGATGACAGATGCTTTCCATAATCCGCGAGAGGCGGTACTACTGGGCAGTTGAGCCTGCCTCATGGCTAGCTTCTCTGCCCGGCCGCACAAATTGAGGGGCATCGCCCTTGGACACCCCAGCTGCCCTTTATTTATTAGTTAGCCTGTTCGGTTCTTTTCTGTTTATTTAGGGTAGTTTCAATGTCGGGCCCACTGCTCATCAGGGGTCTTTGATTGAGAGGTTGCTAACGATACTAGTATAATATTGGCTCGTAGATATAAAGAGACTAGAAATATTTGTTGCAATGTAGTATTTTGATATTTTTGTAGCACAGACTAGTAAAAGCGATGAAAAACAGAATGAAGACGTTTTGTGTAAACATTAAATTGCATTTGATATATACATGAAGTAAACATGAAATCTATTTGATGCGACGCATTCGTACAGATCTGCCAGACTGTCGATGTGTTTTGAAACACACATATTTCAGAACATTGAGTTGAGGGCCCTCACTTTTTCATACTGAGTCTGGTTCTATACCTTTGTAGAAATGTTCATTTAAGGCCCAAACGTTTGGAAATATCTTGTTGAAATATTCCATAAAAAATTCAATTATTTGCGGTTTAATGACTCAAATCTTTCCTATACTCGTTTTTCTTAAGCTATATGCTATACAGGAAACAACACTACATTGGCGTAATAAATAATTTGCAAGTGGACTTTTTCTTTCTTTTTTATGTGCGCTTAAAACAGTGGATACAAACTATGTCAAATATGCCTTATTAGCCTATTTTGAACGCTTTGTGCACCATGGAATGTACGGAATTATTCTATGCAAACGATGTCAAATATACCGTATTAGCATAATTTTAACGCTTTGTGCACCATGGAATGTACACATCTAGTGTATGCAAACTATGTCAGATATGCCTTATTAGCCTATATTGAACGATTTGTACACCATGGAATGTACGTATCAAGTGGATATAAACTATGTCCAAAGCTTTGAATTGCGAACTACGGGCAGTGATAGGTAGTCCGTGGCCCATGAAAACACTGTGTGATACGGGCAAACAATTACATTCTCGAAGGACTAGAAGTGTCATCAATATGATGCAACGACCAACGGACCCGTGTATCGCACCCTTGTTAGAGTGACTGCAATGAATTGCTAAAAACCTATGAATTCTGCTTAACACCTGATGTTGATTTGGTTCACACTTGATTTTGATTTGCCAGCTTAAGCTATTTACCATCACGCATCAACGTTTTGCTTGTCATCAACACTTCCTAAGTTTCATTTCAAATCTTCTATCCATTGTACATAAGGGTCACGGTCTGGTATTTAAGGCAACACAACGTTTTTAAAAATCTAGTAACATTTGAAGTACCACAGCGTAGGTTTGCCAAAATCAAATGAAGTATAGTTACGAATTTTTACAATAGATTGCCAAAATGCATCAACAATTTCTTTACTTAAATCAAAGTTTTACTTTAAATGTTCTTCCTTGGTCAAGTCACATGGCGCAGAGAGGCTGGTCTCCAATTGCGTTGAGCTGAATGTCGATGTCCACCGGTTGGTGATTGGGAGCTAATGTGGCGACTAGAGAAATAGAAGTATGTTAACAGCAGTGGTCACCTAGCTCAGTTGCTAGAGCGCACGCTGCAAAAGCCTGGGTCATGGGTTCTATCCCCGGTGGTGACATGCTTTTCTATTTCTCTAGTGTTCTTTTCTAACTAAAATTGTGTACTCAGCGTGAAATAACGTTTTTCTCACGTTGATCACTCCACACTTATCTTTGGAATGGACGATTCTGCCAATTGCCCTCGTCATGTGCAATGCTGCGTGACAACGCATTTGGTTGTGGCCCGCATGAATTAATCACTGGCTATGCAATACGCTTTCAGTTGTCTAACTCCTTTATTTATTATCAATCTGTTAATATATACGCTTCCTTCGTTCCTTTCTTTCCCTCTATCTTCCTTCCTTTCTTACTTACTAAAAGTTTTAGTTTTCGAGGGTAATAGCTACGTATGTTGAAAAAATGAAGATATGAGACTATTTTATGATTGCAAATAGTAAAGAATGTGATTAAAGGCTCTTTTCCTATTTCAAAAGTTTTAGTTTTTCGAGGGTAAAGCTACGTATGTTGAAAAAATGAAGATAATAGTCTATTTTATGATTGCACATGGTAAAGAATTTGATTAAAGGCTCTTTTCCTATTTCAAAAGTTTTATTTTTCGAGGGTAATGTACGCATCTAGTGTATGCAAACTATGTCAAATATGCCTTATTAGCCTATTTTGAACGCTTTGTGCATCATGGAATATACGCATCTAGTGTATGCAAACTATGTCAAATATGCGTTATCAGCCTATTTTGAAAGGTTTGTGCACCATGGAATGTACGCATCTAGTGTATGCTAACTATGTCAAATATGCCTTACTGGCCTATTTTGAACGCTTTGTGCACCATGGAATGTACGCATCTAGTGTATGCAAGGAAACAATATTAAAAGAGTACCAATTTGCATTTAACAAAAATATTTTACACATAAAACGTTAAACAAGCAGATAGTTCCCACAAATTTAAGGTTTGGCTGTAGAACCGTGATTCCCAACGAGGTGCGCAGGCCCCACCGGTGGAGCATGCAATATTTCAATGGGTTATAAGGAAGACGCACACCCTTCGGCAGACTATACTTTAACGTCCTAATTCTGAAAAAAAAAATGTTCATGTGACTCACGTCACTGATGAAGCACGGAGAACCTATCAGTTCTAAAGCCCTCACAGCACTGAGGATTCAGCAGTAGGTGTTGAGCAATGGCAGAATCATGGCAGCCTGTTCCTCTGCTATGACCCCCCACTTGTCCTCCACTTCGACGGATTATACCCGGAACATGTTGATTGATCCGATTTGCAAGTTTTTATTATATGATTACGCGAAAAGTTTAAAGTTTTCAAAACATGGATCTATATGTTTTCTTTATCAAAACTCTGTAGTATAATTTCCAATGAAAGAATATTCATTACTTAACTTTCCACTCCTTCCATCACAAACAAACTTCTCAGAACAATTCAGTTCAATGTGATTCAAAAGAACAAATTATAGCTGGAACTATGCCACTTATGCCCAAATATGGGTCAGAAACTCCTCCAAATTAAAATTTGATTATATTTCCATTCCTATCAAGAAGATCATAATATTTTGCTTCCATAGAGCACTAAAACAACCTCTGATGATGATGTCTCCAAATTATATATTGCAAACGTTACCAAAGTGTTTCTTTAGCAGCAAAGCATGTTTTGTGTGCCCTCTTTTTAATGTTTAAAGAGGTTTTACAAAGTACTCTCGTTACTTGCTGCTACAGTGAAAGCTTCTACTAGCCACTACCGCAAAAAGTATACACCTCAAAATAACTGGGTAAACGTAAAAGGCCAAACTCTACCGAAAAATTAACAAACTCGAGGTAGTTGATAGTAACAACGTACACCCCTCATAAATATGCCTTATTGGCCTATTTTGAACGCTTTGTGCACCATGGAATGTACGAATCTAGTGTATGCAAACTATGTCATTATGCATTTTTAGCCTATTTTGAACGCTTTGTGCACAATGGAGTGTACGCATCTAGTGTATGCAAACTACGTCAAATATTCCTTATTAGCGTATATTGAACGCTTTGTGCACCATGGAATGTACGCATCTAGTGTATGCAAATTATGTTAAATATGCCTTATTAGCCTATTTTTTAGCATGCTTGGCACGTAAAGATTTTTCCAAGTGTGAATGTTAGAATGAACATTGACAAATTGAAGAAAACAAATAAATAAATGAAGAAACTAAAAAAAAGAAAAACTAAAAAATAAAAAAACTAAGAAAAGAAAAAACTGAAAAAGAAAAAAACTAAAAAGGAAACTGTATGTATCTATATATATAAAAATAAGTTGTATATATGCATGTTTGTTTGTTTGTGGGTTTGCATTTGACGTCATTATAAAATTACCATTCACTGCGTAAAAATTACCCCGAAACATCGGTTAATTCGTAAGCACGTAAAACGTTTTTTATTTCTTTTGTTATGGTAGGGATAGAGAAAAACTACCCTCCGTGACTATAATACAAGGCGTGGAAGACTTTAGAGGATGAATAAAGCGTAGATATTCCGGTTGTAAGCAAAAACTGCATAAAAAAAGCACAGTGTGCATTCATATATTTCTACGATACAATTTCTTTAAATTTCTGGGTACAATATCAAAATTTTGAGCAATTTTGTACTGCTTTAATAAGAAATACAAATGACATAACTGTCTTAGTCTAACTAAGCTGGACTATACCTATTTGTTTCTTTTTATAGGTATTATCAGCTACCCATTTGCAAATCATGCAATATGCGTATCAGTGTCTCACGTGTATACACTACGGATTTAACCTCCTATTTATCATGACGTCTTCTGCTGGTCCTTTTTTGCACTACGGCCTAGCAGCTTGAGTTCTCATGTCATTAGTCATAGTAACCGTAGAAGTAGCATCAAAAGTTTACACATAGTGTCTTCTGGTTAGTTCAAAATCTGTCACAACTTACCCTGAAAGGTCTAACTTAATTATGTAAGCCGTTACGGTGATACTGCTTTGTCCCTCAATTGATAATCTACAAGTTCATAGTTTGTTTTGATTTAGTTCTGCATCCACCTAAATATTCCTTGAAAGCTTCACCCTAATACCCTTAGCATGTGTAGCAGCAATAGTTCCTGCTCAGTGTAATTTGAAATTCCCTTCGCCCGTCATTTTGGTTTGTCGTAGTTGCGATGCAAATTTTGAACATCTGTTGCAATATTAGAACTTTATATTTATCTGAAACACTGAAATGGCATTGTTTATGGACATAGAACCCTCATGAGAGGAGGTTTTGTTTGATCCATGGGCTGAATACACGAATGAGGAATTGCATCGTCGTTTGAGGTTTAATCGACTTTGAATTCTTTACATCTCAAACTTACTATTATTCCTTTTCGTAGGATTTTTTCAGTAAAGCCAATCAAAAGGAGAACCGCCGAGTTCAATTTTCAAATTTTCAGTTTTCAGTTGTACATTTTGAAGTTACTTGTATGAAGAAATAGGATCGTATTCATTGTGTTTTGAATAAAAATAAATCTGAATAAAGACATCTAACAGGTTTTAAAATGTTATCGATCGATGATGGAGGACTTATAACACCATTCTGTGCGGAAAAAATGACACTTTGAAATTCCGCGAGTTGCTGAAGTCGTATCACGTCCACCCCATGCATGAATGAACAGAATAAGATGATTATGGGGATTTTCAGCTTGAAAAGAGCTAATAGGACACATCTGTCGATCAATGTGAAGCTTAGTCTTCTTTTTCGCACAAAAGAAAACTCCTGACAGACCTCCATTCTAGTGATACAAAAGTAGAAGCAGGATGTCTGTATCATCTGCCACTACCATCACTTCTCCTTTAGATGCCTCCTCTAAGGCAGTTGCAGTTGCGTTAAGAAAACTCTATTAAAAAATGTCGTTACTACCACGTAACCACGGTCGTTATGGAGTAACGAGCATTTCCGGTTTAGTAGCGTTATCGTGTTGTAATCCGGAAGTGAGTGCAAGTCAGGCTTTTACGCTGGCTGTCATCAACTATCTATCCTCAGCCTTACGGTTTACTCAGTGAACAATAGCAGTATCATCATGATTTGCAATATTTCCTTGATTGTGATGCGAAGTGTTCTGCGTCACAAATAGAGAGTATAAGGTTCGTACGGTATCACCGCTGCTCAAAACACTCCTATTCTGGCTGCGCTCTTCAGGCATCGTCCCCTCAGCATGTCACGTGATACTAAACAATAACATGTTATTGAGCACATGCTGTCGATTCCAGACAATTCCTCCATCGGCTTTGGTTAAAATGACTTTGATCGTTTTTTCTGAGCGAATTCGATCGAGAGATCGAGGGCAGATCGAGGGGGATGCCACGATAACGAGATTCTGTACAATGTAAATCTGTAAATCTTGGACAAAACATGTTGAGAATTTTGGGTCTGTCCAGCAGTACCCCTCCGATCATTTTCAAAAGAGTCGTTTCAGAGAGCTATGTTCCAGAGCCCATAATACCCCAAGGAAAAGGCCAGGTGCAACGAAATTACAGCAGTGAAAGTGTCTGTTCCGTGGCTACTATTGTGGTGTATTTTCACTCTCTGACTAATTTCACTCGAAAATTCTCAACAGTTTTGTCCTGGAAGAATGACATTTGCCAGAAACTTGGTCTAGCGACATGGAAGTAGTCTTACGTTCAACAGCAGTGTCTTTCTCCTTATCTGGATTTGGCTCATTATTATTACATGCTTCCTCTTCTTTACTTGACTGCTTGGGGACGATTCTTTTCGTCAGTGTTGTTGACAATTTCAGAATTCTTCCATACACATAAATACCCCAAGGCACTTGAAGTAACAAAAGCCCAATTGAAATACTGTCCACGATTTCAGTATTTTTGATGACGTAAATGAGCTTTGGAAGTAAGTGAGTGTGTTTGCTAAGTTACGGTAATAACATAGTTGCCAAAATACGTTTGGCATAAAATTGAGGTGTGACACACCTTGGCAATAAAATAGATTGGTCCTGGTTAAAAGTGTTAATTGATGCTAAAAAGTGTTTAGCATAGATGGTTGTGTTGTAGGCTAGGTTGTTTATTTGTACCCTTGTTTAAGTTTTTGACGGGAATAAGTTGAAGTGTCCATGTGGTATTAACTTGTCCTTATTCCTGTGGGTGTTTTGTTCCTCACTGACTGCTACCTAGGGGAAGAGTGACTTTGGTTTTTTTTTTAGCTCCAATTTAGACCTACCTCTTATGAAATAGTTTGTAATGAGCATATGCATCTGACAGTGCTTTAACAAATTATTTGTGCGAGAATTGATTGTTACTTACCTTATTTCTTGTTGCTCTTCCTCTTCTTATATCCTCCTTCATTCCCCGACTCTTCCTTTTTTGATAATACTTGGGCCATTGTGTTTGTATAGAGGATGTTTATGGCAGCTACAATTTCTTGTGGTACCCCATATGCATCTAACACTTCCATAAGTTTTTCTCTATGTATTGAGTCGAAAGCTATTGAGTCGAAACAAGACGTTTTCCACACTTCCGCAGGAATACCATCTAGTTCCGCAGATTTGTTGTTTTTAAGCATTTTAATGGACTTAATGAGTTCTTCTTCGGTGAAATCCCTTGTCTCTATCGGAAACAACACACTTCTAGCCGAAGATATGAAACAAACGCCGCCCTCTATTAAACAACACACTTCTAGCCGAACATATGACATAAACGCCGCCCTCTATTACACAACACACTTCTAGCCGAAGATATGTAACAAACACTGCCCTCTAATAAACGCCGCCCCCTGATAAACTCTACGTCTTGAAAAAGTATCGCTCCTGGGCCGCTTTGGCCTGCCGGCCGCCTGTTGAATAGGTCTGGCATAAAGCGTTTTTCCTCGCGGATTATGGAAAGCATCTGTCATCAATGAGAACAGATACTATATCCATTCCTTGCCAAAAGGCCGAGAAGCGTGGCTCACTTATTTGATGCCTTCATAATGCATACAGTTGAAAAGATAATCTCAAATAATTGTAATTACCGTTTTGGGGAAGAAGATGAAAAAAATTGGCACTGCAAATGTGATGCATAAGAATGTAAGGAAGAAAAGAGATTCTTGTTGCCACCAACTGTAGTAACCTGCAGGAAGCTAATTTATAATCTATTAACATTAAATTTTTCCACGGCTAGGAGAGGGAGGTGTGGCAGGGTGGATCGTTGCAGTGTACTTTTTGCAAATACAGGGAGTGAGATCGAACCAAGGAAGGGTTTTCTTTTCTTTCCTTTTATCAATAATCGAAAGCTTTACTGTGCATATAGTGGAATATGCAGATGCAATCTCTAGTGAGCTATGGAAAATATACTAATCTCTTTAAGATTAAAGGGATTTAAACTTCAAATTTGTTGCTCTCCGTGACAGTCCCTCTCTTCCTATTTTGACGGTATAGCGTCACTGGCTTGATAACTGAGTGCATCTGTCTTAAACTGAAATTTTGAAATCAAAAGCATCATTATAAGGATCCTAAACCTTCACATCATTTTCAACATAGTACTATGTGCATCGTGTACCTGAAACCAAAAAAAAAGGTTGTAAGAAAATTGCTTCGAACGTCCTTCTACCGACTGCCCTGGACTGTTATTCGAGTTGAACCTTGTTGTAGAAGTTTCAAGCCCCAATCTATAAAAATGTGGAATTTCGCATTTTGTGCCAGAAGACAAATCACGGATGCGTGTTTATTTATTTGTTGTTTTTTTTCCAGGGGTGATGGGAAATTGGAGGGCACCTAGGCTCCCTCCCACGGTCATTTTTCCCCAAAGTTACCGGATCAAAATTCTGAGATAGCCATTTTATTCACCATAGTCGAAAAACCCAATAACTATGTCTTTGGGGACGACTAGCTTTGAATTGCGAACTACGGGCAGTGATAGGTAGTCCGTGGCCCATGAAAACACTGTGTGATACGGGCAAACAATGACATTCTCGAAGGACTAGAAGTGTCATCAATATGATGCAACGACCGACTGACCCGTGTATCGCACCCTTGTTAGAGTGACTGCAATGAATTGCTAAAAACCTATCAATTCTGCTTAACACCTGATGTTGATTTGGTTCACACTTGATTTTGATTTGCCAGCTTAAGCTATTTACGTTTTTAAACGATCAAACGTTATTTAGTGCCATCGTTAATTAATGCGTGTGTTAATAAATGACAAAAATCAAGTACCTTAAAAAATTATTTTTTCCCTGAAATGTACGTGGTGCTTGCATAAAAGTGCCTTGTAGGGCAACATTACCAAACATTCAGTTAGAAAAGTTTAAAAGGTGAGCACCAAAAGTAAAACCATCATGTTGGAGATCTTAGCTAAAGCACCGCGGCTTTATCAGGTGCCCGTCTTTTTGACGAGCTCTCGTGTCAGGATTCTACGCTACTGACAGGTTAAGATATTGCATCTCCTCCATCTTACTGCGTTATGAAAAGAACACTAGAGAAATAGGAAATGTGTCACCACCGGGGATCGAACCCGTGACCCGCGCTTTCGCGGCGTGCGCTCTACCAACTGAGCTAGGCGACCTCCGATGTTAACATACTTCTATTTCTCTAGTCGCCACATTAGCTCCCAATCGTCCACCGGTGGACATCGACATCTTAGCAGTGAGTCGGGAATGGGAGCTGAAGGGGGCATCATTGGCGTCTAGCAGCCGTTTTATTTCTTTCCCCTTCTATTTGCTATGCCCCTGGTAGAAATATGACAATGCTAAATACCATGCATAGGTCAGCAATTTATAAAACTGCCTTCCAATACCCTTGGCTGTCATACAGAATAATAAAGTTTGGTGCTCAAGAACGTATTATGCCCACCTCTTTGAAGACTCTAATTCTGTCAACATTTAAACGTATTTTGAACGCTTTGTGAAACATGGAATGTACGCATCTAGTGTATGCAAACTATGTCAAATACGCTTTATTAGCCTATTTTGAACGCTTTGTGCAACATGGAAAGTACGCATATGGGGTATGCAAACTATGTCAAATATCTCTTTTCTGCCTATTTTGAACGCTTTGTGCAACATGGAATGTACGCTTCTAGTGTATGCAAACTATATCAAATATGCCTTATTAGCCTATTTTGAACGCTGTGTGCACCGAGGTCCCGGGTTCGAATCCGGTCAGCGCCGTTTAATTGCAAGCTATTGTGGTAGCGCTCCACTCTTTGAGAATTATATATAATTGCAGTGTGTCTGCCGAGAATATGTATATGTCTGGCACTGATGAAGGCTCAAAGCCGAAACACAATAAAAATATTAATTAATGAATTTCCTCGTACCCACTGACTGGAGGAGAATTCGCGAAAGATTGACACTAAAAATCTCCGCCTTAGCTTTTGAGCCTTGATGATATACTCGACCCATCTGTTGAGGATGTCCGACGTTTCCATCAAGACTGACCCATCTTTTGCTTTGATGCTGCTGGAGTTTTGAAAGGTTTTTCGAAAAGTGACTCGGTCTATGATTTTATAGCAGTCTCTCAAATCACCACTAAGAAGATGACATTCTATTTGTGCACATTTTGCACAAAACTTTGATGTCTCTGTCCATTTCACGATATCGATCAGCGTCTCTGTTCTTCTGTTTGCGTCGATCTTCCTATTCAATTCAAAAAGAAACAAACCCCAAACCATGTATGCAAAGTTTTCAAAATTTAAAATCTAATAATTAGGATCTGTTTCTGATGTGGACGCGATCTATACGTTACGTAACATATTAACGTTGAAGCATTAAAGTAATGCTGCTACAAACATACAGTCCACACTCGAAACGCCATACCAACAAAGGACCAAGTTTGAGACGAAGATTGACGAAGATTATTCAGGGCACCCTTCCCCTTTGACTGTAAGCTGACCTCTTAGCTTGTAATTCACAATTCAACTTAATAGAAACTATGAACACAACAAATTTACTCAAACAACAGGAAGCATGACTCACATAGGAAACTTTTGACATGATTGGATGATGACTGGTGAAAACGTAGGACCACGAGGAATCAAACCCAGTCCTTCAGTGTTGCAATGTGATGTGCTACCATTACACCATGGCCCTTACCATCGAGGCATAGAAATTTGGGATGTCATTTGTTTCGATTGTATTTGAATAGGTGTTCATCAACGTGGTGGTGGGTGTGAGGGGTGTTGCCTTCTCAGCTTTTTATCCGAAAATGAAAGATGTCCCAATTGTCATGAAATGAAAGATGTTTCCGTCTCAGCTTTTTACCCGAAAATGAAAGATGTCCAAATTGTCATGAAATGAAAGATGTCCCAAATATGTTTCCGTCTCAACTTTTTATCCGAAAATGAAAGATGTCCCAAAGATGTTTCCGTCTCAACTTTTGTATCCGAAACTTGAGTTTTTATATACGTTGACAAATAATTGAATTACATCATTGCTGGAAATAGAGAGAGAGAGGGAAAATCCCTAACGTGCAATCATTACATCATATGGCAAGGCAAGATTCACGACAACTTAAATGGCAAAGACCGCGTGATGATTTTGTTCGTATGAAGATTTTTCTACGAAAAAGAAGAAATGAAGATGTTTCTTGAAGCAAGCTGAAATGGCAACGCAGCAAACATATGTTGACTGCGGGTATACTCTACCTCGTACTCTGTCACGTCCTACTTTGTAGAAGTGTGGCTCACGCATGCGCTATATCTTTACAAGCACACTTTACCTTCCGAGACAATGTTACGTTTGAGAGGTCCTTAGGTTGAATCATGAAAGGTCGGAGGTCAAAATATACTGAGCAGAGGTTAGAGTTCTGGGTACTGTGACCATGCACAAAGTTTAATTAGGTATTGTTTGTAAAGGAGTCAAATGATTGCTTGATTACCTCGTATGTTTGCTATATGTCACTTGGTTAATATCAAGTGCCATAAAAATCAAATAAACACGCATCCGTGATCCGTATTCTGGCAAAAAATGCGAAATTCCACATTTTTATAGATAGGAGCTTGAAACTTCTTCAATAAGGTTCACTGATACGATGAATCTGATGGTCTGATTTTCGTTAAGATTGTACGACCTTTAGGCAGTGTTTCCCCCTATTTTCAAAAATGAGGCAAATTTTCTCAGGCTCGTAACTTTTGATGGGTCTAAGCCCTTCACAATTGGGAAAGGAGTCCGACAGGGCTGTATATTACCCCCCAGACTATTCACAGTATACACGGAACAGGTGATGAAGGAAGCAGACCTCGACAAGTACGGCATTGCAATGGCTGGCAGACGGTTATCAAATCTTAGATACGCAGACGACACGGTGGTAAGAGTTGACGGTTCCAAGGACCCCAAGGAAGCATTGGAACACTTAGTAGATGCTGGTAACCAATGTGGTCTTAAACTTATCTTCAATAGACGGACAATAGCGTGGACCTACCCCCTCAATTTGCCCTGAATACATTGCAGAGAGCTTTACATTATCGGCAATGATCTTGTGCGTAGCGGAAGTTGTTCGGGTAATCCCGCATTCAACCTGAGGATTGGTGATCTCTTTTGTCATGCTGGAAAAGGGTACGGGAACCTCATCCCCCTTCTGCATTTCAAGCGAGGCCCAATCAATCGTATCCTTGTCGAGACGCGCCGGTGTGCCGGTTTGGTCGCCAAAGACGTAATGTTTGTAAATGAGGCATATATGTACTAAGAAAAGGCACAAGATATTTACCAACATAAAGTTCTTCGTTGTCACGGTGAGAATGAGCCGGAAGTCTGAATTCAGTATACTGAACAGTACTTAGGGCGTCCGTTCTCAGTTCATTAGATGCCTGAAAATAGAAAAAAGCATATGAAATGATTAGAATCAGGATGTCAAATCAAAGGAAATCATTTAAAATAGTTGGATGAAGGTATTTCCAAGTAATACAAAATCTTTATTTTTCAGTTCTAGCAGTTTTATTGTCTTACACATCGCTCTTACTCTTACGCATGAAAACCTGTATGTTCTTCCATATTTAGCAGCAAGAACTTGACTTCTCATTGGGTTTTTGCGAAGCATCAGACGCACTAAAACTTTGTGTGTGGATTTTTTTTTCTAGTTTTATTTGAAACTAGTTAAACTGGTCTTAGTTAAGTACCCCATTTCGTACTTTTTTAGCATACCTTGCACATTTTTGCAACTTTGTGATACTGTAGGTTCCAATTCGAAAAATAGACGCAGATTTTTAAAAAGTATGATACTCTTGAGGATCCTTATAAGAAATCACATACTCATGTTTTGAACTTAATGTAACAAGAGCAAGTACAGAAGCTTCAGAATGACTAGGAGAAAATCTAATAAACTTTGATTGAATTGCAAATGACTCTAGCTAAAAGGATACAATATTCTTTAAATTTAAATCTTGTAAAATGGCCAGACATTACTCGTCCTTCGGAAGAAAGGGGAGAGTCATCAACCACTTGCAAGCCGCAAGGGACAGGTTGTACTTGATTCTCAGAACGGCTACTAAGAATAAGACTTATCAACCTCGGATGGCGCCTTAAGGAATCTTTTCTTTGCCAAAATTGGTGATGCATATGTCCAGCGGGATGGACTCCGAGGCATGACTTTGGAAGCCATTACTGCCATCATTCCCTTCAGTCAGTCTTGGAAGTGCAATCGTTGAGTAGGGTCGATTTATTTTTATCTACTGCATGGGGATTGAATGGGGACATTTAAATCGTTTGGTGAGGATTGAAAGATACAGTTTTGAAATTTCTTACAATATCCTTAGCTCAGCGAACGTAATATTGTAATATCTGGTAATTACAAATACAATATGAGCATATGCGGCGCGCGCCAGTACGCAGTACTTCCCTTTCAGTGGTTTACACAGGGACCAAAGCTCAGGGCTTATTTTCTCAGCAGCTATCATGTGACTCCAAGGGTCACTATGAGAGTCCCTACGACAAGGGACTCCATACAACTTAATGCGACTCCAGGTGACTCTATGTGACTCAATGTGACTCAATGTGACTCAATATGACTCAATGTGACTCAATGTGACTCTATGTGACTCTATGTGACTCTATGCGCCTCCATACCATTTTATCTACTATCTTGTGAATGCAATTCACTGAGTCAACCAGTTTTAAAATCACGAAACATTACTCAACTTTGATTCGTTTGAAAGCTTATAATGAGAGCAATCTATAAATGCAAATATCGGACGTAGTACTCGAACGTTGAACGAGTTATAATACTTTTTATGCTCAGTAAGTTAGATTTTGCGCGTTGTTATGTTATGGTTGTAATTTGACCGAAAAGCAACAGATGTCATTTGAATAAGTAAAACCAAAAGCACTAATAACTTTGTTCTTGACCTGGTATCTCAATGTTTACAGAAAGAAGTTGGTAACACTGACGACTGCTGGATTTTTCAGATTTAATTTTAGTTTTGATTTCGTATCCTCATCAAGTTTGCTATGTTCTGATTCAGCTTCCTTCTCCATGTCTTTTTGATGAGACTAACCCATGTCAAAGGAGGTTGACCAACGTTCTTCTTGACTACTCGAAGGTGTTTTAATAAGTAAAATGAAAGTTTATTAGATGTAATCAGTTTCACTCTTTTACGCGTTTGCAAATATTGATTTCCCGTTCACTACAAACCTGAACAGGATCTTTAGAATAGAACCAAAAGCTGTTTTTAGTGACACTTGCATACCTGGATTGCGTACATTCAATGGTGCACAATGCGTTAAGAGTAGCACCAAAAGCTGTTTTAGTGACACTTGCATTCTTAGAATGCGTACATTCAATGGTGCACAATGCGTTTAGTCTAGCACCAAAATCTGCTTTTAGTGACACTTGCATCCTTGGAATGCGTACATTCCATGGTGCACAATGCGGTAAGAATAGCACCAAAATCTATTAACACTAGAGAAATAGAAAATATGTCACCACCGGGGATCGAACCCGTGACCCACGCTTTCGCGGCGTACGCTCTACCGACTGAGCTAGGTGACCTCCGATGTTAACATACGTTTATTTCTCTGGTGGCCACATTAGCTCCCAATCATTCACCGGTAGACATCAACATCCAGCTCAATGCTATTGGAGACCAGCCTCTCTGCGCCATGTGACTTGACCAAGGAAGAAGTGCCCTCCGGCCCGTCATCAGTCTTTTACTAATCCTGTTAATTTCATTTCGATCCGAATCGATTTTCGATGATTTTGGAGGGGGGGTACGAAACTGCAGTAGCGCCAGGTCACACTTTCTCATCTCGTTTTCATACAAATCACTGTACCAAATTCGGGGTGAAATTTCAGACTTCATTTTAAAATTTTACTCACTTACCCATAATAATATATATATTTAAATTTGCTGTTGCTGATTAATATAATAGTAAGGCAAGAAAAAGCTTTCAATTTGCTAAACGCCCCACTCTTTACGCTTAAGTTTCTTATTTTTTCAAAAAGTAGAACTCTGACAAAGAGTCAAACTTTAGCGTAAAGAGCGGGACGCTGAGGAGGGGACAGCCCTTTCACATACGGAATAATTTCTGTTCGTTTTAAGTTTTAAGGTCACTCCTTACTTTCAGTTGAAAAAAACTTTGTTTCTTTTTTATTTAAGCAAGCTTCTTCTACAAACACTTAAACAAAAGAAATGTCTCATGTTTGGAGTCTGAAAGGAGACTGCGAGAGATATATTTATGAAGTAATCATGAGTGATAAGGAACTCGACTAGGTTATTTCCCGTTTACTTGATTTATGGTACGTGCAAGGGTTCGTGAGAATATTTATGGTAACGTTTCAGGTCAGGTCTCCTTTTTGAAATGTTGGGGGTGTTATTCAGATGTTGACGTTCTGACATTGGAGCATGCATGATGCTATTGAGACGGACAAGCGAATGAGATTCACATATTTTAGACAACTACTACTCTTGCCTCCCTTCAATCTTTCAAACTGCGTACATCTTGTTTTCCATATTTGTAATCTTATTTGAGTGGGTTTCCTTTAGTGTTTAAATGTTAAAATATTTGACAAAAAAGCAAAAGTTAGCATTTCGTCAACTTAGGATCAACCATTAAGGTAGACTGGGCTTGCTCTCAGTATATTTTCTATTTTCTGCCACCAAACTTACTATTAGATATATATGCATCACCTATCCTAACTCTATATTTTTTCTTTTACAGCCCTATTAGCAGTTTCTCTTTAAATTAAAAACAGTGTTTTAGCTTATCTGCAGTAGTTTTCTACAAACATTCACGCAATTTTGCTAAAGCACAAGAGGCTTGCATAAAGCACAAGAGGCTTGCATAAAGCACAAGAGGTTTGCATAAAGCACAAGAGGTTTGCATAAAGTACAAGAGGTTTGCTTTAATTACAATTACTTGAAAATTAACTAATGAAAAATAAAACTTACTTTTTGGAAGTGAACAATGTGTATACATAGATGTATCTATATGTCAGGTATGGTGGGAAAGGCACAACAGGTACTTTGTCTGCCATACAATTGAATACAATACAATGAGTAACCTATGGCGCAGTTTAAATCTGATTTCAGCATGTAAAAACAAGTAACTATTTACTAGTTATGTATTTTTTACCTTGTGTTATCAGGCCAAATGCATGTAAAGTACTTTATAGCATAAGGGTAAACAGAGAGCTGTAATAAGCTTTCAAGCAGCTCAGTTTGGTAAACTGTGAAAGGAATGAAGACAAAACAGAACGACAAATCAAACCTCGCATTTCTAAAAATTGCATGTATGAAGCCTTTATCTCCTACTATTTCATCGGCGAAAAATGGTCTTCTAGTGAGCGAGTGAGTCAGTGAGTGAGTCAGTGAGTGAGTCAGTCAGTCAGTCAGTCAGTCAGTGAGTCAGCCAGTGAGTCAGTGAGCCAGTGAATGAGTGAGTCAGTGAGTCAGTGATTAGCCTTTTTGGTAGTTTTTCTGTTTATTTAGGGTAGTTTCAATGTCGGGCCCACTGCTCATCAGGGGTCTTTGATTAAGAGATTGCCTATGTACTTTTGCAAGTAGACAACAGAGAGAAATATCTTAAACATTAAAATACCACAATAGCATGACTTAGTTTTGTCAGTTCCGATGATGCCATTTTTATATTCTTATAATTGTTTATTGGTTTTATTTGTTCTCAGACGTCAGAACGTTTGGGGCAGGGGTACAAAATTTAATTTAGACTGGTTTACAGCCCCCACCTGCCAATATCAACGCCAACCTTAGAGGCCAACCCCCGCCTGTAAATGGGATTGGAGCCAACCCCCACCTAGAAATTTTTTTTAGAAAATTCTGGACACCTCCCCCATCTGCCTGGGGGGGGGGTGCAAACTATGTTTCTCGGCCTTTTGACAAGGAATGGATGTAGTATCTGTTCTCATTGATGACAGATGCTTTCCATAATCCGCGAGAGGTCTTAAGACATTGGCTGCCATGACTGCCCAACCCTTTCTATCCTTGGCCAGATGTAGAAGGCCCACTGGCTTTATACCATTATCCAACCGATCACATATATCTGACAGTAAGGTAGTACTCTGCCTTTCCCTTACTCTTTTCCCCTCTATTCTCTCAGTTAGCACCAACTCTTCCCACTCTTCTTGCCTGACAACGTGCCCCAAGAAATTAAGCTGCCTACTCAGAATGGTTCTCATCAACTGTGGTGTTTTGATTGCTTTTCCTACAGGTATGTTCTTTTCAATAAATAATTTTTTGGCAGGAAGAAAGTACGTTCTAAATAAGGCAAGGATATGTCTGAAGTCTGACCAAACAATTATTTGGGTTAGTCATACAGAGTTAAGGGTGAAAGGAAGCTACTGTTGGAAATTGAATTTTTAGGTTTGATTGCTTTTCCTACAGGTATGTTCTTTTCAATAAATAATTTTTTGGCAGGAAGAAAGTACGTTCTAAATAAGGCCACAGTGTGCAAGAATATTTGTTATTATATTTCGGTGAATTATACAACCATTCTTGGATAACTAATTGCAGACTATAGGACACGAATAGGTCAAGGCCTCAACATCAAATGTAGGATGAATTAATTGCTAACAAGAGACGTATTAAAGAGAAAGTAGACAACAGAGCATATGTTTGTAACGGTAATTCCCCTGGGTATTTTCTGGATTACATGTATTTTTACTCGTGGTATTACTGATTACTTTTGTTCTATTTACTTGAAAGAGCCTTTGCAAGCAGAAACAGAGAGATGGAGACCGATAGATTATTTAGGTAAGCATTGCACATACGTTAAATAATTTACTATGAATTGCCAAGACAGAAACTTCTGTGTTACCCCAGGTGCGATAATTTAGCATTGATGTTGTTTAGTATCTTTGTAGTTTTTGTAGTTGAGATCATTAGCTTTGTGACCCCCCTCCCCCCTCCTTAATCCACAAGATCGAAACCTTTTCTTTTGCTTAATAAATCAAGGGATAGCTCATTTCGGCAATTCTTTCAAGCAAAGGACTTGTTTGTGTTCTGTGCAAACGTGGAAATAAATTTGGTTGAGCTGGGCATCGAAAATTGCCATGTATCTGAGTGGAGACTACTTATCGAATCATCAAGTTACGTCTAAAGTGCGTTTTAATGCTTAGTAGCAATGTTTTAGGTTCTAATCGAAACACTAAGAACTATGAAAAGTTGGTGAGAGGGCTTTTTTATGCCCTACAACTGTGGAAACAAATTAGAGTGGTTTCTTGCAAGTTTCAGGTAAAGGGCTGAAGGGTAGAAATTTTAAATTTCTGGAGAGATAATTCAATTTTCCCAAATCATATTTTGATTTTAATCCCTCCCCAGCTCCCGAAACACTTGAGCACCATGTCACTGTATATTCTATACCACAATATTGTTCCTTTGAGTTTCTTATATTGCTACATTTCCCACTGATCTCAGCTTATAGGTAAATGTACTTTATATTAAGATGTAGTTAAATAGGGTAGATGTAGTTAGGTAGGGTAGAAGTAGTCAGGTAGGTAGCAGTAGTTAGGTAGGGTAGATGCAGTTAGGTAGGGTAGGAGAAGTCAGGTAGCATAGATGTAGTTAGGTAGTGTAGATGCAGTTAGGTAGGGTAGGACTAGTCAGGTAGCATAGATGTAGTTAGGTAGGAGTAGTCAGGTAGGGTAGAACTAGTTAGATAGGGTAGATGCAGTTAGGTACGGTAGGAGTAGTTCTTCCACTTGCACTTAATACTTTTAGGTGTACAACTAGTGTCTAATATAAACCCATACACAACTATCAGATCATACGATCACTGTATGCACCCCCATCACCCCCCAGGCAGTTGGGGAGGTCCAGCATTTTCAAAAAAACTTTGACTAGGTCGGGGTTGGGTCAAATCTTATTTACACATGGGGGATTGGCCTCTAAGGTGGAAGTTGATATTTGCAGGTGGGGGTTGTCAACCAGTCTAAAATAAAATATTTACAAGTCACTTTTGGAGAAGCAAGGAAGAGTAAGTTTGAAATACTCTTCAAGGGAAACCATCGCGCGGACTCGATAGTATTTGTCGGTCACCAAAAGCATATGTTGTACAGCTGATGAAAGACAGTGGCTACAACTTAGATTAATTGACAACTGCTATAAATGGTCGGGAAGGATGGCCTTGTAAACTCAAAGAAATAGAAATCTTTTTTCTGTGCTGGCTACACTTTTATGGCGTCAAATAATATTCCTGCTGAACTCACGTAAAATGTCAAGGTGAGCTTCCTCTATATCAGCTCTATGTTGTTCAATAAACTCGACTAAACTAGCATCATGATCTGCCTCAGCAGGGTTTCTATTTTCAACAACATCATCATTATCATTAATCTCATTATCATCAGGTTCTTGATTCGGCAGGTTCATGCAGGTTCAGGCTCAACCACATTATTTACTATCTCAGCATTCAAGATGCTTGTCCTAATTTGATCGATTTCTGCATGAGTTGCGTAGTTGTAGTTTTACCCTATTTATGTATTAAACTATGGATGAAGATGCTGTTTTATACTAAAATTGGTGGTGATAGGTGCTTTCCCAAACGCAGTCTAAAGATGATGCATGTACGGCGAGCGCGCCACATCGAGGCATCCGCATGTATCGATGTTGGCGAACCCAAGGTCTCGCACACGTTTCAACATCATCGATCGAGAATAAAAAGTATACTCAAATAATCCGACTTATGTAGGGAAGGTTCAGGTATTGACTATGAGGAGACATTCACTCCAGTTGTTAAATTGACCTCTATTTGTACAGGTTTAGTTAAGAGTTTGAATTACATCTGATCAAACCCACCTTTTCATGGAGAACTAGATGAGGTCTATATGCTTTAGCCTGAAGGCTTTGCTGATACAGAGAAAGAAGATGTAGTCTGTCAATTAAAGAAGAACATTAATGTGCTAAAGCAAAGGTGGCAGAATTGAAAATGGACAGAATCAGAAACGCCCGTTTTATTATGGTGAAAGCTTAAGTGACAGAAATATCATGTTGTGTTGCTGACTTCAAGTCTCAGCCGCCCTCGACCTCGTATCCAGCGTCGAACACCACCACCACGCGCTACACATAGACAAAGGCCCGGAACAAATAGAAAGACGTCTAAACAGAAATTTCAATTTCTTTTGTGACTGGTTTATTGATAATAAACTAAGCATCCACTTTGGTGAAGACAAAACTAAATGTATTTTGTTTACAAAATACCTGAGGCTTCAGGGAATTACGCTGGGCTTTGTGGAATTACCTTCGGGTAATTTGTTATGAATATGGGCCCAGATGACATATTGCATTGATTTTAAGGCGATAATTAATTCAGAGCTCAAGTCCAATTTTCAAAGCAATATTCGCCACGCTCGTTTAACTGTTACGAAATGTCACATGGCAACATGAAAGGATGTCGGCATTAATCAAAGTCAGTCATTACCAAATAAGTAGGAACAAAGACAGAGCTAAAAAGTACCTTAAAACGTCAAAATTAAGCCGCGTACTTAAATAGGCCGCACCTTCAAAAATGCGGCCTAATAAAAATGCGGCTTGTTAAAACGCGGCTTGCTAAAACGCGGCTTGTTAAAACGCGGCTTGTTAATACGCGGCTTGTTAAAACGCGGCTTGTTAAAACGCGGTTTGTTAAAACGCGGCTTGTTAAAACGCGGCTTGTTAAAACGCGGCTTAATTTTTTGTAAGGAAAGCAAGGATCGACGGTATTTTTACATGTTCATTTTTTATTGTGATATATTACATTTTATCATATCTAGATTATATATATTGTATTTATATTATATATAATATTACATTTTATTTCTTATTTATTTATTTATTATTACGAATAGCGGTAAGCATCAATGCTTGTCGCAATATTATTATTCATATATTTTTTTTTAATTTAATACAATATCTTTTTCATATAATTTCTTTAAAAAAAAAATTTCATCACATCTTCTTAACGCTATACAACAGTTTATCTTACCAGAAAAATTCATCTATAACATGTCAATCTTAAAAACCCTTTGCCTCACCAAGATGCATGGTCTCTTCTCAACCCCTCCCCCAACCAAAAAAATCCTCCTGAAAACGCCTTTACACTTCCCAATAACCATTACTATATGTAAGCATTGGTCAAAGTATGTAACTTGTTGCCCCTCCCATGGGGACTGTGGGGGAGTAAGTCGTCCCTAAAGACATAGTTATAAGGTTTTTCGACTACAGTCTACCTGAATTCAATGGATTTGCTTTCTCAAATGGATGGTCATGTTTATCTCAACCAAGAGGTAAGAGTAAATTTCTTCATTCAAAACAGTAAAAATAGATTCAAGACATTGTGCACATTTAGCATCTGCTCATTCTCAAAATGGTTTTGAGCACAAAATTCGAACCATTCAAAAACCCATAGGAACTCAAATCAGAGAAGAGTCTGGTTCGGTGTCCATTTCACTATTTTGGACTTCAGCTTGTGCACATCTCTGCTTTCACCAACTCCTCTACAGACAAAACTTGCAAATTTACATCACCATCCTGAACAGCAATAGTTGTCCTCTTATATACTTTCCACCTTTTGACTGCTCGCTTCAGCCAAGCTACTGCCCTCCTCAGATCGTACCAAGATGAAAATCTGCAAAACAAGTGACTCCACCAATCATTTTCGAATAATGATGTGTTGACTGTCACTTTAGCATGTTCTTTTTTGATACCAAAATCCTCACTATTTGACATAGTTTGCATACACTAGATGCGTACATTCCATGGTGAACAAAGCGTTCAAAATACGCTAATAAGGCATACTTGACATAGTTTGCATACATTAGATGCGTACATTCCATGGTGCACAAAGAGTTCAAAATACGCTAATAAGGCATATTTGACATAGTTTGCATACGCTAGATGCGTACATTTCATGGAGCACAAAGCGTTCAAAATACGCTGATAAGGCATATTTGACATAGTTTGCATACACATAGAACTTATCGCTGTGTTCTATCGCTTTTAAAATAAAACTGGTGTCAGTGGACACGAAAGCGTGAATATCTATTGCTTAAAAGGTGGTCTATTTTAATGCGATCCGTTCTATTCCAGAAAGCGATAGAAATGAAAACTTTTTTACTCTATTTTCCTGAGATGAGATTTCCTATCCCTATGATCAGAGAAATTCCTTAGTTTGCTGACTATTCATGACGTCATTCACAAGTTTACACTGTCTCAAGTTGCTTTCACTGAGAGCCACTAGATCCCATAATGCTCCGGATAAAGGGGTATCAGTTCAAAGAGTTCACACATTCATTTCACTATTTATTGTAGTCAATCAAAAAAGTTTTACTGCCTGAATTATATTGATTCAAAGTCTATATGTTGAACGTATTTTCTTTCAATACATCAAATTCAAAGCATTCAGACATTTGATATATTGACTCATCGGACTGACCATGTTCCAATAGAACACAAAGTGTGAACTTCATGTAGCGTTTTCCATAAGACTTCCATCGACTTTGGCATTAGGTTCCCTGGCACAAGTAACATATGACTGACACAGGTCAGTTAGTTTTTTGTAGAAAAAACATATAAGTAAGAGTTCTAAATTTTTTTATTTTTCATTAGACACTCCTTTACTCTCAAACCACTCTCAGTACTCCTCTTAGACAAATATCAAAGAATGCAGAGATTCTATTCTCTTGTTGAAATGTGGTGTTCTATGTTTATGCACCATAATGTACTGTATATCCATAGCATGCTTGAGAACTTGTGGCATACGAGAAGATGAGGATATCCAACATATACTGGCATCTGGTACGATATAACTGAATCATTCCTTTTTAATAAACTGTTATGTTCGCTTGTTTCCCTTTGAGGTGGAAGGAGGGCTTGGTTTTCTGCCGGTCAGGAGCACTTTATATTTTCTGACAGGATTCTTCACCAGGTAACATTGATAAACAAGATGTTTTCACTTCTTGAGCTAACTAAGTGTACAAACACAAAACATGTTCACTGTCATCGTCAGTCTGTTATTCCTTGGCCCTTCTGTTATCCAGTTACAGTTTCAAGGCACTTTAAGTCTTTTTATATAGCTTTTAAAGCATGTTGTAATGTAGTTTTAGGTATTATTTTATATATACATATACTCTCACCCCTCCCTCCCCCAACATTAGATTTTGGTGGCGCCACCTTTGTAGACACTTGAACAGGATCAATGGGTTAGGTATAGATCAATGTGTAACAAAAACTCCGTTGTCGGCACACCCCCCCCCCCCAGGGCCCGGAAACAGGTGTGGTAAGATATGCCTTGGGGGCTTATGTGGTTCTTGTGGAAGGGATGCTCGTATAAACTTCAGAGAGGGTTCATTTGATCGCAAATTGAAAGTTCTAGTTCACTTTTCAAACAGTTCGTGGTAATGAACTGTAGTAAGGAGCGACCCGGCTCAATAGTAACCGAAACTCCAAAAAACGAAATTTTTATACCAATGAGTTTTACACTATGCACTAATATGGCAATTGACATTATGTATGTTGATGACACCACCTTAATTTCAGCCTTTTTTTTACAAACTTGTAAGTTGGGCTTTCAAAAGAATTCAACTAACGATTAAGATATTTCTCTCGCTTTAATATCTCTATGGAACTAAAAATTGGTGAAAAATGTCAGGGTCTTGATTGATTCTCTACCATAAACCAGGTGGCAGATGTTCATACTGTAGTTAAGACGTGATTGAGAGGTAATTTGAACGTTCTTTTCGCAGTGTAGTATTAATTAACATCAAAGACGGGGGTTAGTCTGACTTAGTATACTGTTCAGGTCAGGTCGTTTATCATATGATCCTTTTGTTTATGTAAAGTTTGTAGATTATTTTCGGCTGATGACATGTCAGTCTTTGACGTATATATATATGTGTGTAATTTGTAATTTGTTCAGTAGTGAGAAATGATTGTGGTGGGACTCAGAACGTCCGATGTGAATTTTTAGGATGTTAGGTTATTTTGAACACATTGTGCACCATGGAATGTACGCAATCCAAGCATGCAATTGTCACTAAAAACGCCTTTTTAGGATATTTTGAACACATTGTGCACCACAGAATGTACTCTTTCCAAGCATGCAATTGTCACTCAAAACGCCTTGTTAGGTTATTTTGAACACCTTGTGCACCATGGAATGTACGCATTCCAAGCATGCAATTGTCACTAAGAACGCCTTGTTAGGTTATTTTGAACACATAAAGGGTACGTTAGATTTAGAGTGTAGAAAACAGGTTGATTTTTGATAAAACGAACTCCTACAACTTCGTCGCTTCATAAAAATATATACATATATATCAGAAATCTTCCACGTAAAGACGTGGGAGTAAACTTTTCTGTATATCCACGGAATATACACCGAGTTGTAATTTTCCGTAATTTCATATCAAAATGATAATGTTTATAACCAAATGAAGTAAGCATTAAAATAGCATCTGTTTCATAACTATATTATCTGCGTTGCTCATCATGTGAAGAAGTTGTTAAAGAAGATGATATCACTTAAAAATATTGCATTTCACTGAAGCTTATAGATATGCAAAGGGGAGATGATCCTACACAATATAGTAGAAAAAGATGATAAGAAAGTTTAACGGAGCTCATAGGAACTTTGTTTGATCTGAAAGTGGTAAATAACTCATCGGTGTATGTATGATAACCTTTCCTCTTTCAAACTATTGGATATTGGATAGATACGTAATGTACGCATCTAGTGTATGCAAACTATGTCAAATATGCCTTATTAGCGTATTTTGAAAGCTTTTTGCACCAAGGAATGTACGCATCTAGTGTATGTAAACTATGTCAAATATGCCTTATTAGCGTACTTTGAACGCCTTGTGCACCATGGAATGTACGCATCTTGTGTATGAAAACTATGTCAAATATGCCTTATTAGCGTATTTTGAACGCTTTGTGCACCATGGAATGTGCGCATCTAGTGTATGCATCAAAAGCTAAGGTGAAGATTTTAGTGTCAATCTTTCGCGAATTCTCCTCCAGTCAGTGGATACGGGGAAATTAATTCATTAATATTTATTGTGCTTTGGCTTTGAGCCTTCATCAGTGCCAGACATATAAATATTCTCAGCATAAATTGCCCATAAATTGCAAGCTATTGTGGTAACGCTCCACTCTTTGAGAATTATATATAATTGCAATGTGTCTGCTTGACAAACTATTTCCAGTTACTCTCTAAACTTTTGCAGAAGCATAGAGCACTTTAAGACCGGATACCCTTCCTGTCGTCACCAATGGCCCCTCTGGGATTCGAACCGGTACCCTCTAGCATAGAAGGCAAGTGAACTATCCACTGGACCACTGCGGCTTTGACAATGAAAACCTCTGCCTAATAGATCAACCCTTTTTATTCCTGCATAAATGTCGTTTGGCAAACTGTGATAAGGAGCTAGCAAACAAGTTACACATTTCAATTGTCACTGTATCACACGGGAGGGAATTTTCCGGGAGGGAATTCTCGGGAGGGAGTTTTCCGGGTGGGAGATTTCCTAGGTGGGAATTTTCCGAGAGTTATACGGTGGGAGTTTTTCGGGAGGGAGTTTTCCGGGAGGAAGTTTTGTGGGAGGGAATTTTCCGGAACCCCACCATTGTACTCTAGAGGGTTGAAACCATATACGTCACCAACCCTTTGAAAGGAAAAGGTGACCTTTGGACCTCGGGGATCTTCATGGTTTAATATTATGACCTGAGTTCGAATTTGATATTCTGCTCTCTTGTACAGATGAATTGGATATGATAATCTGAAAATTCAAACATAATAGTGACAAAGGATCTTTAACATTTCTTCTTTCAAGTTGTATAATTAATACCATACTAAATATTAACCATACTCTGTACATAGTTCTGTCTTTGGCCTTCGATAAGAGACTTTCATAACTCTTAAATGGACTCATAGTAAAAATGGGCGTCAGTTTAATTGAAATTACCATCATCATGTCCATTATTCCTCGAAGTATCATATTCATCATTCCCCGAAGCATCATGTCCATCATTCCTCGAAGCATCACGTCCATCAGTCCTGGAAACATCATGTCTATCATTTAAAGAAACATCATGTCCATCATTCCACGAAACATCATGTCCATCTTCCTCGAAGCATTACGTCCATCAGTCCTGGAAACATCATGTCCATCATTTAAAGAAACATCATGTCCATCATTCCACGAAACATCATGCTATTGCCGAATAGTCGACTTACGATCAAGACGGCAAGCAGCCACCCTTTGGCCTAAAAAGTCAACACCCCCCATTCTTCTGTTATATTTCTTCACAATTTCGGGACTCATGACTGGTACTTTCGACGCAGAACCTTTCTGTCGTCTCTGCACGCTTGACTTATTGTCAATCCCTTTGATGTTGGCACCACATAAGAAGACTCCCCCGTTGTCAAACCATTTACAAACACCACTTTGTCCAAATATTGAAAAGATTTTGAACATTAATGAACAGGGGTCTGTAATCGATTTCGTAAATTTAGTAATGGGAGGTTGGAATAAACAGGGTGTTAGGAATGCTCTGAAGATAATTCATAATGTGTAGGTCTGGAAGATGATGAAACTACGTTTCGAGGTGTACAGAATTTGCTAAAAGTAGCATTAAGACATGTATCAATAAATCTAGCGGGATAACCATTACAAACAAGTAGTTTACGAAAAGTTTTAAGAGTTCAACATTTAAAATTGTTACTCTTTGCTTGCTCTTTGTTGCTCTTTGCTTACTCACAGTTACTCTTTGCGTGCTCTTTGTTGCTCTTTGCCTACTCTAAGTTACTCTTTGCTTGCTCTTTGTTACTCCTTGCTGCTCTTTGTTGCTTTTTGCTTGCTCTTTGTTGCTCTTTGTTACTCTTTGCTTCCTCTTTGTTGCTCTTTGCTTACTCACAGTTACTCTTTGCGTGCTCTTTGTTGCTCTTTGCTTGCTCATTGTTACTCTGCCATAGGTGAGGGGATGTGTAAAGAAACAAGGGAGCATCTTACCTCCCTCAAGTACGTTTTATGATGATAGCGATGATGATAATGATATTAAAAGTGATGATGATGATGATGATGATGATGATGATGATGATGAAAATGATGATAACGATGATCGTGATAATGATGATGATAATGATAATAATGGTTATGTTGATAATGGAGATGATGATGATGATAATAATGGTTATGTTGGTAATGGAGATGATGATTTGGTCCCATGGACATTTACGTACCCTGTTAGCTATTTTTATCTCTTTATCTCGAACTTCTCTATTTCGAATTTTTCTCTATTTCGAACAAAAGTCTTAGTCTCTTACGTATATTTCTCTCTATCTCGAACATTTTCTTACCTACGGGTGTATTTACTCAACAAATAGAATACAAATGTTATAAAATGATAAATTCGAATGTAAACTAAGCGTTAGAGTTCGAAATTCGAATGCAATTGAAATAGAACACAAAATTTTGGATCTATGACTGATACCTTTAAAAACCATGAAAAAGTACATAATGTCGCACCATACTCTTTTAACTTTAGTAATTGTCAGAAATCTAGGAGGTGTCGTAATGGAGGCAAGATTTGTAAAGCCGTTTTATTGCTACTCCAAGATTGAGGGTATTGGCTTTTAAGTAGCAAAACGAAAACGAACTTTATGAAGTTTTTGTTCTTTAGAAGCCTTTGATTTCGTATTTGCTTCAAATTGTTTTTGTTATGATCTTTTCCTCTTTGGAAAAGATCTCTGGACGAAATTTACATATTAATTTTTTTTTGCTAAATGGCTTTCTCATAGTTTTAATCGGAAGATTTTGAGAAAAAAGGAGTGAGGGAGGAAGCCTTGTTGCTCTCCAATTTTTTGATTACTTAAAAAGGCAACTAAACTTTTAATTTTCTACGAACATTTTCATTAGTAAAAAATATACATAATTTACGAATTAAATTACGTAACGAACTTCTATATGGGTTTAATTAGAATTTCCCTAAAATCACTAGGTACTTTCCCTTTTTCTAAAATCATATTCATAACCTTCAGTAACCTAGTTCATGGTGTTTAAAGAAGCAAATTGGTGTTTCTCCAAGGTTTATATTGCCAAAAGTGTAAAACAGACGGTTAATTTCTAAAACGCTAATTTTCTATATTATTTAGGATACATTTTTCAACTGAAAAAATTGACCCTGTTTCTCGGAATAATCTTAGGCTGTCCCGCCTCTTGTCTCCTTGACACTCATTACCTAAAACAGAATAAAATACCGCATCGTTAATGAAAACTGCATCCAATCAGACTGATCTTATCTTCTCAAGCCTCAGGATTCAATAAACCAAGGGAAATGACTTCGTTTCGCAGATGTGAGAAATACATAGTTGCACACTCTACAGTTACATAGCTGTCACCTATGTAACTGTAGAGTATGCAACTAAATGTGGAGCCAATATGGCATTAGTTACATGGTGGCAAAGACATTATCTCTTGATTTTTCTCAGATTTTTCAAACTCTTCAATTTTTTTAAAAGATTCTTGTTCAAATTTCATAATATCTCTTAATTCTTTACTAATTTCTTCAGCTTTCATTTTTTCATAGTTTTTTACATTCGATTTTCTAAAACTTATTTCATCAATTAATTTTTCAATCTTATCTGGTTTTTGCATATTTTAAATTAAAATTACTCAAATATGTTAATTTTGTATATTCTTTTTATGTTCTAGTATGTTAACTGCAAGGAGTTTCGTTCCGTGTCTCTGTTTATAAATTGTGGGAAGATCCTATAGTTAAGAAATAGGAAAACGTTTATGTCAAAGGAAGCATGACTGGGAATTCGAAGTCATAATAGATTATTGGAAGTCATAGAAAGCTATAGTTTATCTTACCTACGAAGTTGGAAATCTTGAGGACCTGCTAAATCTAGTAAATAACAGCACTCACTGCGAGAAAGAGTTTATTTTATCATCGTCTTCAAAATGTATCGAACAACATTAAAATTTGAAATAAACAGAAATTATTCTGTATCTGAGAAGGACTACCCCTTCCTCTACCTCTGCTATTTATGCTGAAGTCCTTTTGCTAAAAATTTTCAAACACCTTTTTGCTAAAGTTTTTTCAAAAACTTCTCCCTCAAATTTGAGCACGCTTGTTTTTCAGTCTTTCTTGAAGATATGTGACAAAAAGTCAAACTTTAGTGGAAATAGCGAGTGTTGAGAAAGGGGAAGTCCCCACTCCTACCTCACTTTTCAAATAATCTATTTATCTGTGAGAGATTGTTACTTCTTTTTCTTGCAAGTTAACTTAAATTGTTATTACTTTTATTTGCTTGTATGTTTATTAAATTAAATCTACACGATTCAAACAAGGGTATACATCTTGTATTGTTAAATTTGATTTAATTCTGGAGGGATCGTCAATCATCATCGTCAATCATCAAGGGTATTTTTCGGCTTTGGGGGACCCAATTTATGTTTTCTTTCCTGAAGCATGCATTAGGTTTTGCCGGTTTCGCGTTACCGGTAACGGGAAATCCGCATCTTGTGAGGGCTCAACAGGGCCCCTTGGCCAGCACCAATTCGCCCATAACCAGGTGAGGACGCGACAATTGCCGCTGTGTCGGGTTTTTCTAAACCGGGATCGCCGACGCGCGACAACCTGCGACGGCGCTGACTCCCGTTTGCCTGTGCAAGAGACTACGGTCCTGGAATGACGGACTTCAGGAAGGCGATCCCGAGTTATTGCAAATACACCTTTTTGATGATCTAGATGTACATTGTGTCTTTTGATTTATTTCAACAGCCCCTCAATATTCCCGTACAGTTGCAAATTAATATTCATAGCCATTTCTAAGATATTGCAGATACAGATACGTCTATTTGACAACCTGGAGGCACGTAGTTCGATTTAGTTCAACTTTGCCTGAAAATTCAAGCTTAATATCATTAGCCCTTTCTGAGGTATTGTAGATAAAGCCTATCATATCGACTTTTTGATCCACTTCTTTGCCTGCAGTGACGAGAACACTCGTAGGCTGTTATTAGGTACTTATGATTATCATCCTCATGGAAGAATTACAAGTACCAAGCAAATTGCAATTTAAAGCTCTTATAAAACGGTAAAGTTATCAATCGGCCTTCTGTGCGAAAATAAACTTCGACTGGAAAATTTACAGAGTCAGATAGGGTTTTCTAAGAACATGATGTTTCACTAGTGCATACCGTAGTGCTTTACAAGGATGGAAAAATCTGATAGAGTCACTCAAAGTGCACCTACGGCCGCTTGGCTATGGAACGTGAACGAAAATAGAAGATTCAATAACTTCTCCGGGATGGCCATTTGAATGAATAGACGACAAGTTTTTAATGAGATTGAATTTACGTTTATTGCGGCCGAACGTATTCCAGGAGATGTATTGGCCCGAAAATGTAGGTTTTCTATACAGAGCTATGGATTTTGATGTCTGAGACATCAGCTGCGAGAATTTAAGGGTAAGAAGATGCAAAATTACTGAGCTCGCTAAAGTAATATGCGGTATGTTATGCTTCACTAACTGACACTATAACCCAAAAGTTCTCCAAATTTGAGGGGAAGATGCTGCAAAATTACTGAACGGAGTAATTTTCGTGAGAAATAATATATATTCGTACATCTTCATTTGACTTTGACCCCTTATGTTTACTTTTTTTCTTTCTTGAGCCAGTTCAGTAGCTGATTTTGAAGGCTTCTTGTGATCCATCTCTACTTTGAGAAAGAAATCGTGAAGAGTATAACTTTTGAGGAGTTTTCAGTTGAATGGAGCAAAAGGCCCCGAAAGCTGAATTTCTGACATACCTTTTCTGGACATATCCTGTCTCCGGCCCGTAGGAAGCTTTTTACTATTGGGGGGCCCTAAGTAAGTTGCTCGTACATAGTGGGTGCTAAAACGCAAGACATTTTGCAAAATAGAGCATGTCTCAGATGCCTGAAAATGGACATCTTCTCTGTGCTTCTTTTGACCCACCTTATGTTACTCATTCTGGCTAGTTGCCTTTCCCTCGCTCCTCTCATGCACTCTTTAGGCTCACCTTATATTACTCATTCTGATTCCTCCAACTAGGCTTTAGACTCGGTCTAATTCTTTATTCAACTCTTGGTTTCCACTCTGTGCTTCATTTGGCCCACCTTATGTTATTCATTTTGACTAATTGCTATTCCTGCTGTCCTCTCAGGCACTCTTTTAGCCTACCTTAGTTATGCTAGGGTCAAATAAGAAAAGGGTTCAGTTTACCTATCAGTCTCATTACAGTACACTGACGAGGTCCTATTCCCAGGCCTGCATTCTTACAACTACTGTAATCAGGATAATTAACGGTGGATTTTATATTGACCTTTAGGATCTTAGTTTCGTTTGTAAGGCAAACAGTTTCTTGCTTAATAGTTCAACTCTCTCTGCCTTGCCTCACTAACGTCTGGTTATAAACTTCTAAAACTTGGAACTATGTGTGTAGGTGTGTAGGTGTGTAAATGTGTAGGTGAGTAGGTAAGCAGGTGTGTAGGTTACTAGGTATGTAGGTGTGGGTGAGTGGGTGTGTAGGTGACCAGGTGGGTAGGTGTGTAGATGGGTAGGTGAATAAGTGAGCAGGTGTGTAGGTGACCAGGTGGGTAGGTGTGTAGATGGGTAGGTGAATAAGTGAGCAGGTGTGTAGGTGTGTAGATTGGTAGGTGAGCAGGTGTGTAGGTGAGTAGGTAGCTCCCAGGCCACGGCGAGGACCTGTTCTTGACCGTCCCACTCGGTCCGTTCGAGGAAGGCCTCGACCTCCGCCACCAGGTCGAGGGGCGCGCGGTTCGTGACGTGGGGCGACTCGAGGACCAGGTTGCCCATGGCCGAGGCGCAGCGCAGGCGCTTGAGCGCGACCCGTCGGTGGCGGGTGGCGAGTTCGGTGAGGTGTGCGGCGAGCCGATGCGGCCGGTCAGCGGCCAGAGTCTCGACCAGGTGCTCCTTCATACTAATTTCTAATACATTTTAGGCATTGAAACAAGATACAAACATCATCATTATTGTTCATGTGTCAACTCTTTAAAAATTGTAACTAACAAAGACTTGCTCTTTGATTGCCAAAATAACTCAAGGGAATATTTTCCTTCTAAATTTATGCAAATTTATACAAAGAATTACACAAGGCCTGGTCTGCATTTTATTGGACCGTTTGGAGTCAGTCCACATAACAGCAAGAAAACCTTTGCTATGCACACAGAAACCTTTGCTGACACCAATGATTGTTAAGAAATAATTCGTTCCCGATTTGACTGGCCCGCAATGCTGTCGACGGCTATTTTCTAAAACATTTCTGTAGTGAAATCCTACCTTGATGATATTATGATGTTTCATGGTGTTCCATAGAAAGTTTAACGTTAAGTATGTCCACGTAAATTACATTTTGCATTAATTATTTCTTGGGGCTAGCTTCAAGTAGATCCAAATGCATACATTTCCATCGGAAGCAAAAAAAGCAAACTTTCGCATGCAAACCGATTAGGGTTCGCGTAGCGCAGGTCGAATCTCGGTGGTGCCGACCGTTTGGTTTCAGGACGAGGATTAGTGGCATAACAGCATAACGTAAACGTTGTTTACGTTATGTTTACGTTTATATTACGTTGTTTACGTTTATATTACGAAAATAGTTTCTCAGTCAAATTCAGCGGCCCTTGTTTTTGAGCAGTATTTCTTAAGGAATTGTGGAAAAACTATATGCATTTCATTTGGCCATACTGGAGTCAGTCCACATAAAAGCAAGAAAACCTTTGCTATGCAGACAGAAAGAATTCGTTTTCTCAATAGGCCTATCCAATTAACCTTGTTTTAGTGGATGTTGAATGGTTCAAAACACAAGCCAGTCAGGCAGTCCAAATCTGATTGTCTTTATCAAAAATACAGTTGGGTATACTCTTTCACACACTTCATTTCGGTTATTCTGACGTTAGTACTCTGAGGAGTGTCAGTCATTGGCGTCTGATTGTTTTCCCTGTTTCTACAACTTAGATGCTTTTAAGTCAAACGTGAATTCCTTTCTTTTAGGCTAGTTGTTCCTCTCTCTTTCTCTGCTTACTTTCGACATTGTTTACCTCTTTTCTGATCCATAGGCTAACGTTAGACTTTTTTATGCAACTGGCCGTTAGTGGCTTTTGTTAGCCTTGTATGCTTCTACGTCTACTAAAATGACGACAACAAACGAAAGCAAACCAAGGGAGGGTGTCTAGTGAAACGGCAGGGGAGAAAAGGGGGGTGCGTAATAATTACCCGACACTCTGGAGTGCGTAACAATTACCTGCCGTGACTATATATTAAATGATCTGGAAAGTATCAAGATTCTCCTGATTCAGTATCAGTTAATAGGACAAATGGAGTCATCAGGCACATTGCCTTGTATGCTCTAAACACTAATGTTCTCATGCTACGCCAAAGTTCCTGGGAATATAAGGTGTAGAGATTTTGTTAGCTGTTGTGGGACCGCTTTGATGAGAAGTTTTTATGCTGAAGGGATACAATGCTCTAGGTAGTTTGAGTGAGATAAACCCTTTAATAGGTTTTTGCGTGCCACTCTTGCAAGAACGTGTTTCTTAATCATGATGAAAGAGGTTCATGATCTTCGCATTTTCCCGCTCCACGAGAAGCAATTCAACCTTTTTATGAATACGAGGCTATCTCATCAGCTCGTTGGAGGAGCAACAACAGTGCTCAGATTTCCAAGTCCTGGTGACATGCTTTCCTACCTGGTGATGTACCTCGTGTCCCTGGCAATTGCGTGAAGAATATCGTTGACTATTGCTATTATTTACATTATCATGGCATCGTCCTCTCATATTCCTTCTAGCAATGTTATGGGATGTTTGACCATTCACGTTATGCTCATTTTGCAAAGCACACTGGTAGCCGTCTCGGCCTTGGCCACGCTCATCATTGAAGTTGTGATTACGACGAGGCTGTGCAGCTTTTTCTCGAACTTGATACTTAACTCTTGAGACGAGTCTTTTAGGGTTTGATAATCTCTTCTGCGTTTGGTAGTATAGGCAAGCATTAAAATTCTATGCGCATGACTAATGATGAGCGAATGCCGCTTAGCATAGCCTTTCGAAAAGCCCTAGTGATTCTAAAGCTCTTATTTTAATTTATTTGTTATCAAATAGTTTGTTTGTGGTACAAAATAAGAATATTGCACGAAATAGCGAAAACATTGTGTACTTAAAAGCTTGGTATACACAAGAAATAGCTTGTGTTGAGAATCCTGAATTATCGCTCCCAAGTAAATCCAAGCGCAATAGACATAGAGGTAAACATGAAACAAAATATCTCATTCGAAACCAAACCCTTGTAACGATGCTGCTTTTAAAATTTCAGAGTCTGGCAAATTGTGGGGGGCAAATGGTAACTATTCATTTTCATTGTGACAGAATGAAAGAAGTTTGTAGATAATATTTAATAACGGAATCATTAGTGAAATGATGATTCCTCTTTATTGACATGATAAAAGAAAAGGTTGTTTGTACACTGCTTCTAATTGCCGTTTGGAGGCAACAAAGTTTGTTCATATAAAGGAGCGGGAATTGATAAACAAAACGAGGTACATTGACGTAACATTATTTTATGATTGCTATCTCTGAGAATATAGCAAGCACTGTAGAGTTGTACGTGAAAATGTTAATATTTTTTAGCTTGTTATTGTTGAGGTAAATTATCAAGTGTAGTTTAAAGTACAGAGGTAGAATACGTAAATCATTCTATCGAGATTTTTTCCGCAAACAGCGGCGGGCCTCCCGAACCCCCGACTCTGGGTCCCTGTGTCAATAAGGTATGGTGTACGTCAATATCGTTTCCTTTTCTGATAACTGGATTTCGTATTTATCATCATCATCATCATCATCATCATCATCATCATCATCATCATCATCATCATCATCGTCATTGTCATCATGATCATCGTCATCATAATCACTATCATCATAGCAATACCCACGGAATTCCATAATTTTGCGACAACCAAAAGAAAAATCTTAGAAAATCGCAGTTTAAAGGCATCAATAGACTTCCTCCTGAAGGCAACACTTGTACTGATAAGGCAGCCTTATCAGGAATCATTGAGCGGAAATTTCATGTCCCAGTTACACCTCAAACCAAGGGATTTATCAAACTTGTAGTATTTATTCCTGAAGGCAACACTTGTACTGATAAGGCAGCCTTATCAGAAATCATTGCATTCTTATTGTTAATACAGATAACCCGTCTACAGTAAGTTTAAAAACGATATATTGTGTAATAGTCAAGATACGTTCCTTCTAATGTAGAATCAGGCTTCCTAAAACCTTGTTATTTGAATCCAGTTCATATTTTTATCAACTGAGTCAAATTGAGTCAAGAAGCAAGATCTATTTTCAAGTGGTCGCCAAATGTGTTAGCAAATTCAATTGATTAATTTAAGAAATGCTGCACATTTGCAAGCGCAAGTCTGCCTACAGAATTGTTGCTTACCATTTCAACTGTAAGATATGTGTTCAACTCTAGGCTTGCTGCTACGTTTCTTAAACCAGAATTTAATCTTAATTCACAGGACAAGCACTTTTTAGGCAAAATATGTCACCCTCCCATTTATTTCGAAAGCTTAGAACGAGTGTTAATGTCTTTAACGCTCCTTTCTTCTAATGTTTTGATACATTTGGAACTTGATGCACATGGTCACTCATGTTTTCTTAAAGGTAATTTGTCATGTTTAATCCAAATTAGTTGAAGAGCTCGATGTATGGACTACACTCTTTACAGATAAAGCCGACGTTGCTTGATGCAAACAGTTAAGGAACCTTGGAAAGTTGGTGACGATTTCACTTGCTTCAATGTCAAGCATTTAGAAAGGATTAAGTATCAAGATGCTGGTGAATGAACAGTGTATCGCAGAGAAGAAGTCGTGACTTCTCTCTACACAAGAAGATCGATATTTTGTCAACCGTTTTAAATGTTTGCCAAGCGTCCCCTCAGAATGTGACGTCACTGGAAAGAATTTTCGTCGAGACATCGAATTCACAGAACACTAGACCAATGGCGGCGATTCCTGACAATATTTTACAAAGACCCTGGTTTGACGCAACAGCACCGAAACGGTTCTAATAGTTTGACGGTCGCTATGACATAAATAGTGGACAAAATGTCTGGAAACAGACTTTAAGTTTGACACATGAGTGTATTTGGTCCATACAAATTAATATGCCTTATTAGCCTATTTTGAACGCTTTATGCACCATGGAATGTACGCATCTAGTGTATGCAAACTATGTCAAAGAAGACTTATTAGTCTATTTAGAGCGCTTTGTGCACCATGGAATGTACGCATCTAGTGTATGCAAACTATGTCAAAGATGCCTTATTAGCCTATTTTTACGCTTTGTGCACCATGGAGTGTACGCATCTAGTGTATGCAAACTATGCAAATTGAGGCTTATCAGCCTCTTTTGAAGAATGCAATTTGCAAGATCTTTTACAAATTTAGACAGCCGTTTTCTCACAGTTAGTGAGATAATTGAGGGCCATATTATGTACACGAGCATTGTGCAGAAGGATTTTCTCTATCGTATAGTTATAATTACTCGCAAATATGTTTTTGTGACGTCATCACTCTAGTACTAGCAAACTATATACAGTGGACTCTCTCTATCTCGACTACCCTCTATCTCGAACTTCTCTCTATCTCGAACAAAAAGCTTGGTCTTTCTTGGTGTCTACTACAGAGAAATACTTCTTTCCATGGAGTTGTGGCAATATTTCGTCAATTGTTCTAGTATAGTAGTGTTCTCTCCTGATATTCTTATTTAAGTCTCTAGGATCTAGGCAGAATCATACGTTCTTCTTTCCATCTGGAGTTTCCTTGATGTTGCAGACAATTGAGTTGACCCTGTCCGTAGGTTCTGTAACTGGTTCAATAATGCCATCTGCTACCATTCTGTCCAATTGTTCCTTCTTCTATATCTATATGGAAGCGGCAGATATGGATTTTGTCTTCTTGGGAAAGTCTTTCCACGAAAATCATTGTTTAGTCAATGCATAAGTGTACTTTCGCAGTTTTTCTTGAAACTCTATATGCTCTTTTTTTTTGAAAACTTTGTTCTAGAAATTAAAGACCCCCTCTAATCATAGACCCCCTCTAATTATAGACCCCCCTTTTGGTGCCCTCAATTAATTATAGACGGGTCTATAATTAGAGGAAATAGGGTACCCATGAAGTATTTGCCCATAGACTGTTCTACTTTCCTGGCATCTTTACCAAATATAAACAATCTTTTATGGTTTCACTGGAAGTTGGTTTGAACTTCAATTCATTTCATGGTCCTTGTAACTTGTGCTTAACACTTAACTTTTGCAAGTCAACCTGCTGTATAATTTAACTTTCTTGTCCTAAGAGAGATTTTTTGAATATCCATAAAAGAGATCAATTCTGTACAATAATATTTGAAATTTGAGAAATTAGATAAATTTTTACTATCCCAAACATTATGCCACCCTTACTTTTCTGCAAAATGTTGCAGTGACATTCAATGGCTTTATAACAGGGTTTGACTATAGAAATCTGTGTGTCTTCAAGTAACTTCTGGCATCTCAACTCATCGTGGTCACGATTGTTTAAAAAGACCACTTGGGTAATTCCATGCGAGACATGGGAAATACCTCATTTTTCAAACTTCAAATCTGAGTAGTGAACAATGTTCTTATAGAGAACTTGTAAGAAACAACCTGAAGCTAGCAAGAATGTACCCTTGGTAAAGAAAAATGAAGGCAATTTCAAAAAAGTAAATTATAATGCTATAAGATTTCGCTCCCTCTTCTACATTAAGTGTTCACCTAAAGACTGCTGTTTTTAATTCTTAGAGCTAAAAGTTACGATGACTCATTTTCGATACTTGAAGGTCATTAAAGCAATATGATACCGACAAGAATGTGTATGTATGTATTTATGTATTTCTGCATTACAAACTTTGTAGCTGAAAACAGGCCTATGGTGGACAAGGTAATGGAAGAAGCTATTGAGGTAAGATACCATTTTACTTTCAAAGAGGTATTCGCCTGGAATTTGAAATGTTTATAACAGTGCTCCCGGTAACCAAATTCTAATTGGAATATTCTAACTTCAAAAGAATTTCATTTCTAATTCGTGATCATTTTTAGTCTCATAGCAATTACAACTTAAGCTATCATTCAAGTATTGTTAAATCCATAAAGTTATATTCACGTATTCCTTTTCTTAAAGTGTTAGCTGGAAAGGTCTTGGGAAAAGTTTTAAAATCCAAGAATATCAGGTTGAGAAATTGGTCATATTTGGAGGTCACGTTGACGCCCAAAATTTGTCCATGTATTTTTAAAAGATATATATTAAAAACCATAAATAATTAAACTTCGCGCTGTAAACTAATCTAAAGGTTTTTACATAATCATCCTTCATTTCAACGCGCCTCTTGCCTTCAATGAATTTATTAAATTTATTGAATTTATTGAATTTATTAGATTTATTGAATTTATTAAATTTATTGAATTTATCGAATTTATTGAATTTATTAAATTTATTGAATTTATTGAATTTATTGAATTTATTAAATTTATTAGATTTATTGAATTTATTAGATTTATTGAATTTATTAAATTTATTGAATTTATTAAATTTATTGAATTTATTAGATTTATTGAATTTATTGAATTTATTAAATTTATTGAATTTTCATTACGTTCTTGTAGTGGCTCCGCAATTACCTCTATGATATTGCCTTGAATGACATTTTCAGTATCAAAATCCGGGTCGTTATATCACTTTGCATAATAATAACAGAGGGTAGGTGCTCTAACTTGCATCTGATAATGCTACCCAGGCAGTAGAACCTCCGCTTGAGTTGCCCAAATGAGCGCTCAACACAGCATCTTGTATTTTTGTGGACTCTGTTATAATATTCCTCTGATGCCCCCCTTGGGTTCCACCAATGGAAATCGACATCCAACTTTCTCGCAATCGGGACCATCTGTCAGTCTCTCTGCGCCGTGTGACTTGACCATCCGACCTATCAGTCCAAGTATAATGGAGTATTTCTCTAGTATCTTTTCTAAGCTGACGTTTTAACATTTGTGATACGTCAGCTATATGACGTCGTGTAGCATAAAGTTTGACTACATCTCATACAGCAAAGCAGTGTGAGAAAGCCAATAGATGTCATAAACTCTAACTCTGGAAAAGAGCCTTTAATCACATTCTTTACCATGTGCAATCATAAAATTGTCTATTATCTTCATTTTTCCACAGACAAAGCTATTACCCTCGAAAACTAAAACTTTTGAAATAAGAAAAGAGCGTTTAATCACATTCTTTACCATTTGCAATCATAAAATTGTCTAGTATCTTTATTTTTTCAACATACGTAGCTATTACCCTCGAAAACTAAAACTTCTGACAAAGGAAAAGAGCCTTTAATCACATTCTAGGCCTATTCAATTAATCTTGTTGTAATGGACGCTGATTGGTCCAAAAACACAAGCCATTCAGGCAGTCCAATTTCTAATTGGCTTTTTCAAAATACAGTTGGGAAAACCATTTCGGTCATTCTGACGTTAGAGCTCTGAGGAGTGACATACGAAAAAAGGTTTTTAGTACAATATGTTTATGCTATTTCGTGCAATATTCTTGTTTTGTACCACTAACAAACTATTAAATTTAACTACATGCAAATTCTGCAATTGCTGGAGGTAAAAACTTCAATTCGGTTTCAATTCAGTTACTAAGTTACAGTCATTTACAGTTCACAATTAAAGTTCACAGGAAAAAGTTGCAATATACCTCTTTTACAGCGAAGAATATTGGTGTCTTACAGTGTATTACATATAATTTGATAAAATTAGATATTACGGAAAAAGCACAGTATCCGTACAAAAACAGATTGACAAAGGTTAGCCTTAGTCAAATCCTTGTGAGGTGCTAGAGCAGAATACCTAAATCTAAATCATACAAACGAATGGCACGAAAGATACAATGGCATCAACATCAGAAACAACTTCTCGATTGATGAGTAGGTCCATTTATTACAAATATTACAAAGAGGTAATATTCTAGCAGCATCAAGGAGATGGTCTCAAAGACTATTAAATAACAAGGGCATTCATCTTAGACTAGGGGAAGGCAACCTTATCTAAGTGGAAGACAAATTTACGGTGTCTGGTATCCTAGTGGGTCACGCTTACACACTTCACGACTTACACAACAAGCTGTTGGTAGTGATTTTTGTTGCTCACTAATTTCGCTGCCCGGATAATCACAGCATGTCGCTATCGTTGCGCGTACAAGTCAAATATATAGGTTATAACACATATACACGATAACCTATAGTACTAATAGTAGCAGTAGTAATGGTAGTAGTAGTAGTAGTAGTAGTAGTAGTGTAACGGTAATTCCCCTCAGTAGTTTTACTAACTTAGTTTCCTGTATTATTGAAAATAGAGCATCTGAGACATAAGATTCTTCTATATATCAAGTTTCATTAAGATCCGATCAATTTTCACGTTTTCCAAGAATTCCGGTTTCCCCCTCAAACTCGCCCAATGTGACCGGATCTGGTCGGAATTTTAAATGAGAGTTCGAAAGCACAAGATCCTTCTAAATATCAAATTTCATTAAGATCTGACCACCCATTCGTAAGTTACAAATACCTCATTTTTTCTAATTTTTCCGAATTCCCCCGTTTAGAATAGCACCAAAAGCTGTTTTTAGTGACACTTGCATACTTGAAATGCGTACATTCAATGGTGCACAATGCATTTAGATTAGCACCAAAAGCTCCTTTCAGAGACATTTGCATACTTGGAAAACGTACATTCCATGGTGCAAAATGCGTTGGGAATAGCAGCAAAATCTCTTTTTAGAGACACTTGATATTTTGAATGCGTACATTCGATCGTGCACAATGCGTTTATAATAGCACCAAAAGCTGAGTTTATTCCCTGTGAAGTTCTGTGTCATTAATCTCTTGAATCTTTACTATGCGCCCATATTGATAGCTTTATTAAGATTTCTTTATAATTTCTTTCTAACTAACTAGGAATGATTTGCCGATGTCCCATCTTTCTGCAAGTAAAAATAGATGACTTGTAACAATATTAAAACTCTGGTATATTGTTATTTTCTTTTCCGATGGTCTCAGCTGACTATCTTGATTTGGCTTGGGCTCAATGTAACCCAATGAAATACTCACATTCCATCGCGCACAACGCATTCTCATTATATACAAATACTGTATGTATGCAGAATGGCAATATTAAAATACTCACATTTCAATCGTGCACAATGCATTCTCATTATAATCAAATAGTGTATGTATACAGAATGGCACTATTGAAATGTTCACATTTCATTCTGCACAACGCATTCTCATTATATTCAAATAGTGTATGTATGCAGAATGGCACTATTGAAATACTCACATTCCATCGCCGGTACTTCAAATTTTACACTTATTGGTCCTTGAGACTTTATCAATGCAAGAGGTATATGTTCTCAGCAAACATATTGCATTTATAAATATATAATTCTCAATAAGTGAATTGCTTGCAATTTCAGGGAGCTAGGAGGATTTCTTCTAATAGCTTTACAATACTCCGAAAAAGATCTCTCATAATGTTAGTGAAGCTTTTCGCCGATTCTCTTCAGACTAAATACATTGGTACATAATACATCGTTACATTAGTGACACTTGCATGCTTGGAATGCGTACATTCCATGGTGCACAATACGTTTAGAATAGCACCAAAAGATGTTTTAAGTGACACTTGCATGCTTGTAATGCGTAGATTCCATGGTGCACAATGCGTTTAGAATAGCACCAAAAGCTGTTTTTAATCACACTTTCAAGCTTTGAATGCGTACATTCCATGGTGCACAATGCGTTTAGAATACCTCCAAAGCTGTTTTTAGTGACACTTGCATGCTTGGAGTTGGCAAAAATGACTGAGAACGTTAGCAAGCCATCTCTGAGTCGTATCATGTGCATAGCGTTGGCATTAAAATATCAGAAATAAAGATTCATAGTTCTTTTCTTATCGCTAGAAAGGGACACTTCAACTTTTATCAAAGTAACAAATGACAAACGCCCGTTACATGTTGCCATTGCGAACAGGACCCACGAACACGTTCCACAATTGTGACGAAGGCTATTACTTCATATGTAAATGTTTAAAGAGAATCTCTCCTTAAGTTAATAAAGTGACCACTAATGAGACAAACTTTCATTTTTATTCAATAGGCAATAGGGATGGGAATTAGAGATTGGAATAAAAGCAGGTAGTGGAAATTTTTTAAAAACAAATTAATCAGGGGACGGCCATTAGGTACATAAAATTAAAGTTTTGTCATTTAGAATTTTCAAAAACTTTCTTCTCAATCAAATAAGGAACTAAAGAAATTATTAGTGCAAAAAGTGAGGGTCGTGACGTGGGAAAGGAAGACCAAAATAACGTTGGAATGAAGACCTAGTGTCAGAAGCAGAGTTAACTTGGATAAGGAAAGCAGAGGATAGGTCCTTTTGGAAGAGTTTGTGAAGGCCATCTGCCGGCGATCATGGCTATCCACAGATTTCTGTCCTTCGCTGCCCTCAGTAGCTGTAGTTTGCTCTTTGTAGACCATGCTCCTATGCTGCGCATATAATTGGTTCTTGGTCTTCCTCTACCTCGTTTACCATCAATCTTCAACCCTAAGGAACGCTTTACCATAATGATTATAAAGTGAAACTTCGCTCATGGACACTTTTGAAATGCTCACATTCTACCTAGCAGAAAACATTCCCAATATATTCAAAAAGCGTAACTACGCTCCAGGACACCTATGAGATGTTCACAATCAAGGATGAGGAACGCATTTCCAATATGTTCAAAAAGTGAAACTCTCCTCAAGGACACTATTGAAATGCTCACATTCTAGCTTGAAGAAAACATTCCCATAATTTCAATCCCTTCCTATATCTCTCATACCATCCAGAGATTCTACTTTTTACGGCAATGCAAGCAATTGCATTCATTCTATGCCAGAACAGTATTTGCGCATGCTAAACCTGTAGCCAGCTACCTCATATCATCAAAGACCTTTGCGCATTTCATGCACAATACAGCAACAACAACATGAAAACAACTTTTAACAGCCTAATTTTACCAAGTACATTTACTTTATTGTAGGCGGTTATTTGCGGATGTTTCTAAAATTCTCAAGTCCCCAGCCTGAAATCTGGACGGTGAACATGGACGGGGGGAAGGGGGGAGGGGGGCATTAGCTGATCGAAAAAAGGTGAATACGAATGTTAAAAGAAAATAATATTTAGATATCTCAATTAAAAAGCAACTTCAAGTGAAGGTTTACGATACCTTTTGGAAGTGTTCAATCTAGTAATATACCTTGCGTCTTGAACTGTTATCCAGATGATAGGGGAGGGGTCAAAAGTACAGAAAGCCGCACCTGTGAAGACATGCCGATTTTAGGCTTTACCTGACCTTCACACAGAAAGCCGCACCTGTGTAGACATGCCGATTTTAGGCTTTACCTGGCCTTCACATAGAAAGCCGTACCTGTGAAGACATGCCGATTTTAGGCTTTACCTGACCTTCACATAGAAAGCCACACCTGTGTAAACATGCTGATTTTAGGATTTACCTGACCTTCACATAGAAAGCCGTACCTGTGTAGACATGCCGATTTAATGGACGCTGATTGGTCCAAAAACACAAGCCATTCAGGCAGTCCAATTTCTGATTGGCTCCTTCAAAATACAGCTGGGTCTATTCTTTCATACATTCCATTTCGATCATTCTGGCGTTAGTACTCTGATAAGTGAAAAAGCTTTTCAGTACAATATGTTTACGCTATTTCGTGCAATATCTTCAATCTGTTGCGTAAGGGCAAGAGCAATTTACATCAATCTGCTGTTTTCAGGTTTGTTAAAAATGTATAGGAAACCTTATGTATCCCTAATGGTTAAATGTTGTTTTAAGTAAGAATAGCTGATGCCATTCATTTTAGATAGAAAAAGTTCAGGACATGTTTTTACTCTTCAGAACCGAATAGAATGAAATCAGACTAGAATCAAACAGAACAAACTGGAATCATATCAAATCGACTATGGACACACATTTTATTCAAACTGTAAAAGTTGCAACCACTCAATAGAAGGAGTAAAATTAATCTAAGAAGCAGCATACTCTCTCTCTCCTGTATTCTTCAACCTCTTTCGTTTGCGTTATTTTATTTCGCTTTCTTTCATCTCATGTTTGTATTTATTGTAAGCATCCATGTACGTAAAGCGACATATTTATGTTAAATAAAGTTATTCGTGTTTATTTTAACAAAAGAACTATTTTAACAAACATCGTTTCTTTGATATCTCGGGAAACTTTGATTGATCTTCTGTCAGATTATTAAGTTGATGATGTTATTCATCCAATGGGGAAACAAAGCGTTCAAAATAGGCTAATAAGGCATATTTGACATAGTTTGCATACACTAGACGCGTACATTCCATGGCGCAAGACGTGCTCAAAATAGGTTAATAAGGCATAGTTGACATAGTTTGCATACACTAGATGCGTACATTCCATGGTGCATAAAGCAATCAAAATAGGCCAATAAGGCATATTTGACATAGTTTGCATACACTAGATGCGTACATTGCATGGTGCTCAAAGCGTTCAAAATAGGCTATATAGAACAGAGTTTGTCTGGCTACAAATCGACGTTCCTGAAGTGATGGCCACCTCAGTGATGATTTTATCTCTGTAGCACTAGACTGCCAGTCGTAGTTATTCTTCACGAACCGGGCTGCTCTGTTCTGGAAACGTTCCATGGATGTGATCCAGCTGATGTGGATCTTGAGCTAATGTGACAATGAATATGTTTTGTCTTCACACTTGGTGAGGGAGTTCAACCTCTAGTTTATTATATAGATCTCTATCCCCATTTGTGCTACCACAAATGGATTTCTAAAAAGAACCTCAAGTTGCTACTGAAGCCTTTACCCACCCTTCCTACGCTTATGATTGCGTTATTTTGTCTCACGAAGATGCTATTTATTTTTTGGACATTAACTGTATATAAACTGTTTACCCCTTTTGCTATCTTGTTTATATGTCGTATAGAAGTGTTCTTTCTTTTACAGGATGGCACTATTCGTGTATGGGACACATTACTTGGGAATTGTTTAATACTACTACTGCTATTACAACTACTGCTACTATTACTACTACTACTACTACTACTACTACTACTACTACTACTACTATAATTACGGTTACTACCACTACTACTACTGCTACTGCTACTTCTACTGCTGCTGCTAATGCCGCTGCTATTATTACTACTACTTCCACTTCCACTGCTATTACTACTACTACTACTACTACTACTACTACTACTACTACTACTATTACTACTACTACTACTACTACTACTACTTGGAACGTATAACTGTGGCAACACCTCGAGAGTTTCCTTGCCCATAGTTCCAGAACACAGTTCCCGAGATGGCATTTTCAAAATGGGTTGCCTGTTGTTTGTTGGCTACATAGGTTTCCTGCAGGAAAATTATATCTAAGTTTTGGAGATTAAGCCAGTGAGCGATTTTTTCTGCTTTAGGGCGGCTGCTGATGCCGTGAACATTAAGGGTGGCAATTTGCACCGCCATCTTCACAGGTAGAAGTCTAAGTGAACAAAGGAACATCTTCACGTTTTGGTGACAAAAGATGATTTGGAAAATGAAAGAGCTTCTCGCTGTCAACTGGTGAAACATCTTCAACTTCTAAAAAAATTTTTTAACTAAACAGACACGCGTAAAAATGTAAGTGAAAGTTCTTTAGCCGAACTGGCCAGACATGACAGTAAACAATCAAGAGAGATAAAACTCTACAAAAAGAAAACTTAAAACGAGACGACGGCCAGTAGAATTAAAAGACTAAACTTCTTCAAATTATGTGCATCAAATCTATCAAATCTATCATATTAACCATAAATTTGCCTTTCTCTATGAAAGAAATTAAATAAAAAAAACAGTTTTTTTTAACTGAGAGTAAGGAGCGACATAAAACTTAAACGAACAGAAATTACTTCGTATATGAAAGGGACTGCTTCCTCATCAACGCTCCGCTCTTTACGCTAAAGTTTGACTTTTTCTCTCAACTCTGCTTTTTAAAACAGTAAAAACCTTACCACCATGGAATGTACGCATCTAGTGTATGCAAACTATGTCAAATGTGCCTTATTAGCCTATTTTGAACGCTTTGGGCGTCATGGACTGTACGCATCTAGTGTATGCAAACTATGTCAAATATGCCTTATTAGCCAATTTTAAACGCTTTGGACACCATGGAATGTACGCATCAAGTGTATGCAAACTATGTCAAATATGCCTTATAAGAATATTTGGAACGCTTTGTGCACCATGGAATGTACGCATCTATTAATACTGGACACGGTCGACCATCAAAAATAGCACTTGTGCGTAGTTCAATTTCTGTTGCTACAGAAGCAATACAGGTGTTGTGTTTGCGAGGCTGCTGTGACAAGGTTGTACTCCAACATGGCGGATAACTGTATTGTTTGTGTCGCAAGTCACGTGATTGGGAATAATGAATTGTGATTGAGAGGGGAGTGACCATTGTGACCTAATGGAGCGTGTGAATTGGATGGCGTGACATGCTGCACGGTGGTTCTCTGCCCGTTACGAATGTCTCACGTGAGCGGAAGGAGGGTGACTACCGCTCATACTATACAGACGATACGCGCGCGCTTATGAGCGCGTGGTACGCGCGCGAGATCGCGCAATTTGGCTATGCTTTCTAAACCGTGTCGCGGTTAATCGGCCTCATATCCTGCTGCTTTGAAGTAGTTTCGGCATTCTGTTGGTGTGAAGAGATCGCAGATCTGGCCAGCGGCATCACAAATGGCATCAAAGTTTCGCAACCGCGGCAGCGACGTCGTTAACGGCCAAACACGCTCTCCGCTGGTCCTCGAGAACTAGATTTTTCATACAGGCGGCGGCCCAACGCTGTAAGTTTGGATTCTTACTCGCCGAGGAATGATCTAACATACTGCGTATAGCACGGTGTATATCCAAGGCATCCACATCACCATATTCTTCTTCTTCACTTTGTTCTTGTTGACCACCATTGCCATCTCCTTCGTAATTCCGGTAATTGCCGTAGTTGTTTATATCTATCAAGATAAGAACAAATCTATTTTGTTACTGTTAAATGTTCAATGGAGTCGCAGGATTTTTTTTTTTTTACAAGAAATTATTTCTGCTGTCCAAACTTCGTTCAAAAGTACGAAAAGTTCAATCGCGTCTATTCAATAGAGTTAACTGTAATTAATTACAACAAGTTTAATTATTATTATTATTTTTATTATTTTATTATTATTAAGAATTTATTATTATTATAACAAGTTTTATTATTAACGGTGGCAAGGAACCCTCCAAGGGTATTGACCCCGATGAAGCTGTCGCGTACGGTGCCGCTGTCCAGGGTGGTATCTTATCCGGTGAAGGTGGTGATGCCACCAGCGAAATTCTCTTGTTGGACGTCACGCCTCTTTCTCAGGGTATCGAAACGGTCGGTGGTGTCATGACGAAACTGATCAACCGTGGAACCACAATTCCTACCAAGAAATCGCGTAAGTACAAATTGGAATTCTTGTCGCGCGCTCGAGACTACCTCCACAACAAACCTCCTCTAACACAACAAACACAAACACAACAACATTCATCACAACAACATCAATAGACAATACAACAACAAACACAACAAACACAACAACAACAACAGATACAGGAGGAGAAGCGATTCCAACTGCATACGGAAACTATCCCATCACTGCTCTATGGGCAGGTCTTTGGTTTTATGGTATATCTGCCTTCACAATCCAAAAACTCCTTTTTTATTTTATTTTTAATAATTTTTATGAAAAAAATGGTAGTTTCAAAAAAAAATTAATTTGTAGAAATTTTGCATTTCTTGGATGTTAATTCTGTTAAAATATTAGTGACAATGTTAATTCTGGTTGTTAGCTAAAGTCGTTTGGATGCGCTTGGAATTCTTTGCTAGAATCTTCCTAAAGAATTGTCTTAGATTATTCTTATTTAAAACAAAATCATTATACAAATGACAAATAGTAGAGTTGCTTTCCAGAAATTAGAAATTTCGACCCTCCACTCCAACTACTTGCGACTTTTGATCGCGACTACATGTGAAATTGACTGCAAAAACTACTTCGTCCAAAGCTACTTAAGATTGCGACTGAAATTACTTTGGATTGTGACTGCGAGTACATGCCACAGTGGCTCTGAGTCCTTGTGACTGTGAATGCAACAACGTGTGACTTCGATTGCAACCATTACTTGTGACCGCAGCTCCTTACGACTGCGACTACTTGGGAGTATGACTGCGAATACTTGTGACTATATTAATTTCTGTTCGTTTTAGGGTTGAATTATTATATGACTTTATTCTGCTCCATTTATGTGGTATTTCGGCTTCTTTTTGCTGATTCAATGAAAAAAACAAGTTTTTTCAACTGAAAGCAAGGAGCGACATTAAAACTTACAAAGAACAGAAATCATTCCGTATATGAAAGGAGCTGTGCCCTCCTCAACGTCCCGGTCTTTACGCTAAAGTTTTGTATTGTTTTAAAAAGAAGAACTGTGACAAAGGCACAATCTTCTTCCACCGGTTTCGAATCCGCTGATGCAGTTCCGCCGGTTCATCTTTCAGAGCCGGCTGCAGGATCAGCCACATGAACGCGCTGCCTCCAACCAGAACAATGGCGCAGCCAACGTGTGTCCAGCGGGAAATCACCGGAAGGATCATGTCTGTTTCCATCGTTCACTCTGCTCCGATTGAGAATTGACGGGCATCACCGGGTTCGCCTCAGCCACTGACGACCGGTCAGCCGAATCATTCTTGTGTGCCTAATTTAAATTAGGCACACAAAACAAAAATTACCTAAAGAATTTTCGGGAACTACTTTGCTTACAAGCCCCACTTCCATTGCTTCTTGTGCTGTGATTGGCTGGCCTGTTAGAAGCATATAAGAGGCCACCTTTCCAGGTACGCACCGTACAAGTGGTATGCCAGGAGTTGAACAGAAAAGTCCAAAATTGGCACTAACAATAAATAATTATTCGAAAAGCGAAATCTTTTCTTAAAATATTTCAAAATTAAATTATAAGATTCGACGCGGGATTAAACAAGATCCAAACTATCTAATGAAAAGCGAAAGACACCGAAAGCCAATTTATGCCAGTCTAATAAATCCCAAAATACCCCCCGAAAAATAGACTCATTTTTATACAATCCTAATAAGTGGGTTAATTCCTGATTTGCCTTTTTTTTAAGTTGAAAGCTGAGTTTAAATAGAAATGAGTGATGTATTGCTCGCTGCCAAATTTGGGTTTAGTTTGGCTCGAAAGCTAATGTGGATATCTTTAGTATCAATCTTTTGCGAATTCTCCTCCAGTCAGAGAATACGGCGAAATTCATTAATTAATGATTATTGTGTTTCGGCTTTTGGCCTTCATTAGTGCCAGACATATACATGGGTTTAAAAGTTCTTAGCATGTGTTGCCAAAAAGATTTCTTCTGACGTAAACATATCTTAGTCTCAGCTTTATCGATAAGTTTAAATTCCCAGTCTAACATTCCCTTATGGTTTTCGTTGGAGTTCATTCTTGCAGAATTTTCAGTTAGATATTCAGCATATTCCTGGAAAGGATAATGTCGTAGCTGACACCCTTTCTCGATTGAAGGTTACGAGTTAGGTATTGTATATCCACATTGAAGACTTAACTATGCTATGACGTAAACGTATTTTTACACGGATTTTATACAGGGCTATCTAAATAACAGGCCTAGCCAACATGCAGCTGGAGGCTGGAGCTGGAGGCGATTGAGTAAAGAACACTTGTGGCCCGTTACACCCCAGTGCTTTTACACCTCAAACGCCTGCAGCTTTTGTCAGGTTTGTTGTCATGAAAGCCCGGGAGCACATGAAGAAAATGTAAAATGAACAGTTACTTACGCTAAATTGCTCATTTCTTAAAATTGGCTCGACTAATGCAGAAATACTTAAAGACAAAAGAAAGCATAAAGGTTCTCCTACAGGACAGTTTTATTTTTAAGCCTTAAACTCAAATGGTTAGCCTGTAAACTTCCGTTGTTAGCACAGCATCAATTGTAGGTGTCATTGGACAATTAAAACCTAAATCATCCAAGGGTATTGACCCCATCAGTTTTTTGCATTTGAAGTTTGGGGGAGAGGTATTAGTCCAACACTCCGCACTTTTATTGTATATTTTTACACAGCGAATTGAATCCTCTTCTTTTTGCATTGGAGGTCGTATCCCAACTCCCAAAAAAAGGATAACCAATCCCAGAATGTTTGTTATTTCGACCTATTACGATGAATGGATGGCGTTTCCTTTTAAGCACAAGTCCGCACACGCGGGAAGTATAGAGGGAGTTACGAAGCTGGCCCTCTAGGTTGGGATTTTCAAAATATGAAAGGGGGGCGCTCATAAATTTCATCATTCTCCGGAAATAATCGTAACAATAGAATCCTTTCAATTTTATATCACATTTAGTTACATCGATACAAAAATGTCAAAGGTGGGTAAATTCAACTGAAAGTGGCATTGCATAGTCTAAATTCTAGGATCGACCAGGCCTTCGAGTCCCACAGTTGTGATCTTGGGTTTGTCGTGACAACCCAGAAAATTCGCAAAGCGATACTGAAACTAAAGAAGAAAGATTCTAGTGGCGCTAATCGGTTATGTGGTATGCATCTCGCTCACAGGTCTCCATTCCTTATAAATAATTTAGAACTACTCTATCCAATGATTTTCAATTTTGAACTAGTTCCGGATGTGACCCCGTTTTTCTAACGGGGTCATTACACCTGCTTGCCTGTCTACAATCGATTGACAGCTCAGAAATAGCTCATCAGTAACCCATTTAAAGCCCATCGCCACCAAGTACTCTCGTGTTCGGAATAAATGAGGTGGGTGGAAATTTTGCTCAAAGTAAATAAACTGGTTGCATGGAATAAACGGGGTGGGTGGAAATTTTACTTGAAATAAATAAACGAGGTGTGTGGAAAAATTTATCTCGAAATTTTTATAAAGTATGTTGAACTCCATGTAACAGTAGTGTTTCTATTTTGAACGCTTTGTGCATCATGGAAATTACGAATCTCGTTTATGCAAACTATGTCAAATATGCCATAATAACCTTATTTGGACGCTTTGTGCACCATGGAATGTACCCATCTAGTGTATGAAAACTATGTCAAATATGCCTTATTAACCTATTTTGAACGCTTTGTTCACCATGTAATGTACCCATCTAGTGTATGCAAACTATGTCAAATATGCCTTATTAGCCTATTTTGAACGCTTTGTGCACCATATATATATGTTATTTGTATAAAAGCGTTATTAAGTGGATCTTTTGGTTGATAGATGTGAGAGCGTATCTTCGTCTGACTAAAACGCAAGAATTGTTGATTATTGGAGTAATGAGAAGTAAAACATATTTCATTCCCCTTTCATCTGCGGTAGCCGGGTATGATATATCCCTCTTTGAAAGAAGACTAACAGTATGTGTTAGTCGTGAAGATATATATATATATGTTATTCGTATAAAAGCGTTATTAATGTTAAGTTCTCCTATCATTCTTTGATCTTATTTTTTTTGCTTTTTACATTTAGTCTCTTCTGCAGTCCTATTTTTAACCTTCCCATTCATTCCCTTATTATTCTTTTTACTTCTCACTGTTAATCTACTTATTCCTTTACTCTTATACTTCTTTCTTTATCACTTTCTCTTTATTAAGTACTACTTCATAATCCTCTTCTTTACTATTTTTTGCGCATTCTCTTTCTTGTTTCTGTCTATCCTTATTTTTGAAAGCATCTTGGATTGGTTTTAAAAGTACATAATTGTTGGAAGACTTGATGCATGATACATGCATGAATTTTAGGGGTATAAATAAATGAGTGAAGTCGACGAGTAAAAGGGGAAACTAGCTGTTACGAGAACTAAAGGTTTACATATTCGAGGAACTAAATTTAAAACGGCACGGTGGTCCAGTGGTACTGGACTTGCATTACAAATCGAGCGACCGGCGTTCGATTCGAGACAGTGGTGCCAAGGTCAAGAACCTGTTTTAACGTTTTTATATTTCTTTTAACATAGGTTTTTATAGTCTGTTTTAGTTTTTATATATATATACAAACACAAGTAATAATTATAATTAATGAATTTCCCCTTACCCACTGAGTGGAGGCGAGAACATGGCAAGGTTGACTTGAAAATTTCTCACCTTAACTATAGGGATACTTCTCGTGACGTCACAACTCGAGGAAATTTGGCGCGAAAATCTCGTGGTTGGCAGAAAAACAAAAGTCGATATATCTCTACATTTTAGAATCATTTTAGAATCCTTTTGAGGGCCCTAACATGAAGGGACAAGACATGAACAGATCTAGGTTTGCAGATTTGATATCTTGGAAAAGATATATGGAGCAGGGTATTCAGCAAGTCTGAGAAATTCTCTGACACATTTAAAAACTCTGGGACCGACGACCATGAACTAGGGGATGCTATTTTACCTTGAAGTCCACTTCTAGAGGATGCTAAGCATACCAAGCATCCGTAGTAGTAGTAGTAGTAGTAGTAGTAGTAGTAGTAGTAGTAGTAGTAGTAGTAGCAGCAGCAGCAGCAGTAGTAGTGCTAGTTGTGGCTATAGTACTAGAGGCAGGCTGGGCACTGATGTGCTAAATAGTTGTCTACTGGGCTTTTACAAGTGCATGTACCACAAATAACATGCATAGATACTACATACCCTTCTTGTTTCTTTTCCAGTCTACCTTGAAGTATACAGTGACCAATGGTGAGTGGAATTTGAAAATCAGCCTTAAATATGAAGAAAATAAGCTTGCAGTAAAGCGGTTTAATGGAGTTCTGTGCTGCTTGTGTGTACAATTATGAGACTATTCAGGCATACAGTATAACGTTTAATATTTGGTCAAGGAAGCAGAAGCCATTTTTAAGGAAGAAAAGCCAATAATAACTTCTAGACCGGTGTAGCGCGAAATTTGTGCCTTGCGAAATTTGTGCCTATGATGGTAATGCGCATGCGCATATGGAATCGTGAAAGATCCAACGCCTAAAAAAGAACTCAAATGATTCAAATTGCCTTACGGCTTTCCATAATCTATTCCTTGACTTTAACGAACAACCAATACACTAAAAATCTCCAACACAATTAACATAACCTTATCCTCTGTCTCCTCCAACTGCTAAAACATCGACGTACATGAGCGTGTATTGAATTTGTACAATAGATCTAAATTAACCAATGAAATTAGGATAAAAACACGAGACAAAAAATGGCGAATAAGCTGGTAAAAGTAAGAGCATTCCAGAGGAGCCAGGCCAGGCACAGGATGAAGGCACAGAATATTTTTTATCATAATAAAATATCATAAAGGGAAAATGAAACTAGGGGCAGAGGAAATCCCTAATTGAATTTTAGACATTTTTTGGGACCCGTTACCCCATTCTGGTTGGTAGACCCTGCAGTACCACACCTCTTGCAGTTGAGTAAAGGGGCTAGAAAGCCATAAGAATGCACAACAGTAGAACTCACTGGTATGATTTATGGTCGACCCTTTAGAGACACACAAAAATATACTGGCGTCCAACTCCAAAATTTTGAACTATTCACATATGCAAGTGAGAATAAGTCAAATCAATAAAGCAACCTGAAAATCTTAATAAGACGCTAGAATTTAGATGAAAAGAATAAACTCAGGGGGGTTCAATTTAGGGGGTACAGTAGGACGGGTTCTTAGTGAATGATTCTCGCTTTGACCTAAAATAGGGCATAACATTTTTTTTATTAAGATCCAAATACATTTTATTCCAAAAGGAACGCAAACTGTATAGCCAAAGGTATATCCCATTGGTTGGTAACTAAGATTGACAATTGTACTTTCAATGAATTTAAAGAGAGACATAGTCATCCAATGTACATACCTGAATATAATTCAACCATCGCTCCCGTAATTATTATTAGGCAGTTTAAGCAAGCAGAACGGTAACGGAAACGGAAACGTTAGCTAGTGGTTTGAGCACAAGTACGCATGCGCATGTTCATTTAAGATTTTTTTTTTGTGCCGGCTGCCATCACAAACACTATACTATCTAAACTATAAACCATGCTATCTTTATGAAGATTTTTTTAGTCAAAATTTTAATTTCCGATTTTTCCTTATTTTTTAAGGCTTATTTGGTTTTTAAGCTTAAAATTGACCTGCTCAAGCAATTGTATTTTAATTTCAATTTCTTTGGTACTCTAAGACAAACTATAATAGAAGCTAAAGACTGATGGAAATATAAAACTATGTCAAATATGCGTTATAAGCCTATTTTGAACGCTTTGTGCAACATGGAATGTACGCATCTAGTGTATGCAAATTATGTCAAATATGCCTTGTTAGCCTATTTTGAACGCTTTGAGCACCATGGAATGTACGCATCCAGTGTATGCAAACTATGTCAAATATGCCTTATTAGCCTATTTTGATCGCTTTGTGCACCATGCAATGTACGCATCCAGTGTATGCAAACTTTGTCAAATATGCGTTATACAAATTTCATCGTCCTAGCTTACCTGGAAGTGCCTAAAGTAGCAAAACCGGGACTTTAGGTTTCCCCCTCCAACTCCTCCCAATTTTATCAGATCCGGTTGGGATTTAAAATAAGAACTCTGAGACACAATATCATTCCAAACATCAAATTTCATTAAGATCCAATCACCCGTTCATAAGTTAAAAATACTTCATTTTTTCTATTTTTTCCGAATTAACCGGCCCCCACTCCCCCCCCCCCAGATGGTCATCTCGTTATTACTCGATACTTTATCACTGGACTTCTATGCGCTTAGGTATAGCGTTTTCCAGTAGAGATATAACAGTCTCTTTCGATATTTTGCCATTCACAACTACTTCGTACAAATTCTAAACCAACAAAACAACTGTGTATTATTTCCCCGAAAAAATATTCCTTTGCCCGAAAATTATTGGTACATGAATGGACGATTCTGCAGACGGTTGAATCGATTCTTACTAAGGAATTATAAAAGGGCCTGGGGGTCAGGGGCGGATCCAGGATTTTCCTTAGGGGGGGGGCGCATAATAGGTTGCTTCAATAAACTTGCGAACAAAGAAATACCCACAATTAAAAGAGAACCTCGGCAATTATGTGTCGTAGGTAGTTAGTGGAAATGGCCACACATTTAATCTAAAATCTGGCGAGGAGTTAAGTTCTAATAAACCTGTTGAAATTAAAATGGTATAAAGATATTGATACAAAAAAATAGTAAATTATAAAAACCACCCCATGATTTCAACTTCTTGGCATCAAGAATTGGGGTTTCCCTAGACAAGAAAACATGCCAGCATTTCGTGTATTCACTATGAGCAGGATTTCTTGGGTATTTTCTTCTGTGGCGATAATTTACTAATGAAGAAAAATGTTGTAAGTCTTTTGTTTGTATTACACCACTATCCGACAGTCTTTGTTGTGACGATGAATTCGGTCACGAGTTTTCAAGGCGGAAATCTTGTCGATCGTGTGGCATAGTTATCTCAAATAAGCACATCACAACCGATTCCAGGAAGGCAAACCAGTTTTTTTCAGATCTTACACAGCGTAATTCTTGGATGTGTTCTGGATTGCCAACAAGTACCAAGCCTTCTTCTGATATTTTAGACTACTGGGTACATAAGACCTCTCCCTGACTGTCTTTCTCAGAAAAAATACAAATTCTGTGTAAGCATATATATGCGATTCCATTGCTGACATAAGGACAGTGTGAACCCATTAATTGTTTCTTTTTTTTTTTTATAAGCAACTCCATTTTCGGGGTCAGGCCTCGAGTTGCTTACCAATTTTCCAAAATCAGGCCTGGAGTTGCCTAAGTAGTTGCTTAGGCATCACTACAGGTTATCTTCGAATTTCGTTGTGCTGTAAATGATCAAATGCGAAATGATGGTTGGATCTTTCATCTTCTTACTTGACACATTATCAACAGTGTGATATTTGTTATATATCAACAGTTTGTAATCAATTCTTAATGAAAAACGTTTGTTTGAAGATTTTTCTATCCTTTTGGAGTGATATAGGGCATTTCCATATAAAAATTGTGGAGATTTTTCAAGATCAGGTTCTTTCAAACATTAAGGGTAACACGATCATTGACGAATTTTAAACTCACTTTTTATCTGCAATGCAGGAATGTGCTTAAGTGTCTTTGCAAACTACGTAGTTCAGACTTACCCAAAACACTAAGTCCATAATTGCAGAACGATTTTTGCTAAGGTTTGAAGATTTTTCTATCCCACCCATGACAATTTTTTGAGGAGGTACTTTGGCGGGCAAGTAGAAAATGTCTTTATTAAAATATGAAAATTACAAATTCAAAGATGACGGTGGCCTTTCACGAGGCTCGAAGAAATGTGAAGACGCACATTACAGATGTTAGCAATAATACTGTCATTGAGCAGGAGGGCGAGGGAAACATTTTTAAAATCTTGGAAGGCATGTAGGAGACTGCCATGACTTCGAATAACTGGCTATTGTTTGTGTTTACAGAAAGCAGGTTGTCCTTGTCTGGGGCGGAAGGATGACATAATGAAAAATTTAAAGGAAATAAAAACTTCCAGGGAGGGTATATACAGGGCTGTTTTGGATAGATCGGGATGGAGGAGGAGCGTGCGTAGCTATGTTAGTCTCAGTCGGCTTGATGCAGCGGTGAGTTGCTAATAGTGGTAGTAGCAAAAAAACTCGGTCTCCAAGCGGTTACGACGCGATTGTTAATAAAAATGCATCACAATGACATGGCGTGATTTTCGTTAATACTCTATGACTTTTAGGGGGTGTTTTCCCCTATTTTCTAAAATAAGACAAATTTGCTCAGGCTCTTAACTTTTGATGGGTAAGACTAAATTTGATAAAACTTATATATTTAAAATCAGCATTAAAATGCAATTCTTTTGTTGTAACTCTTGATTTCAAAATTCCGTTTTTTTAGAGTTTTGGTTACTATTAAGCCGAGTCGCTCCTTACTACAGTTCGTTACCACGAACTGATTTTTTTTTTTTTTAAGCACAAAAAAAAGAACTTTTTTGACAATTAACGAGGAGTTGAGGACATAGCAATCTCCTTCAAATTTATGGTCTTTTTAATTATTGATGTTTTTCTTTATTTTCAGTTAAAATAACGCATTTTTTGTCTTTGTTTAGTGCAAAACCTCCATGTGCAATTATCGAGGTTTTTGAGGGAGCAATAAAAAAAAATGGTAGGAGTGTGAATGGGAATGTGTTTATTTCATTTAAATGTCTGGCCTGTCTCTTTGTCTTGCCAGTCTTTCTGTCTGGTCTATCTGGTCTTTCTCTTTTTATGGGTGGTCCTTCGGTCTGTCTTGTCTTTCCTTCTATCAGGTCTGTTTATCCGCCTGGTCCGTCTGTATGTCTACTCAGTCTTTCTCTCTTATCAGACCTCCCTACTTAAAGTGGTAAACCTGGGCACCTTGTATAGACAACTCAGTATGTATGTAGTGAAGGGTTATTGCTAGAGCAATGGTCTAACATTGACCCTTTTATAATTTTTTTTCGTTGTTGTTTGTTTTCGCTTTTTCTTTGTTTTATTGACGCTAAAGTGCGAATTCGGCCCGTTTGGTCTTGTCATAGCCGTTTTTCAGATATAAATCTTACCTTTTCTCGGGAAAATACGACGTTTGGGGAGAGGGAAAACTGCGCTCTGATTACTTCGACTCTTTTGATTACCGATTTAGGCGGTAAAACTTCTGATTACCAATCTTATGAATCCCCTCCAGATCAAGAATTTTGTACACACTCTTACTTATTTTCTTACCGTTCACTCCTAGAATTGCTCTCTAGAAGGGGAGCTCTTTGTGATTCTGTCACCCCGATGAAACAAATAACATTACAGCTGCTCGTCCTCGCAAGGCTGAAACGTTGCACAACCACGACGCCAATTGCTTAAGATCGCGTAACCTATAATCTTTCTGTAAGTTGCTTATTTAGAGAATCAATATAATTGACAAAGATTATTTTCTTTTATTAGTTCAAAATGCTATTGGCTGCAAAAAGATGTCAAGTGACTCTGAGTACGATCTTATCTTTGAATTCTTTTCTAATACTGCCACTTGCCAAGTTGACATAAAGATATCCAGTTACGTGCTATGTAGGTATGACTGTCTTCACTGGATAGGAATTGTTTGTGAGGTTGATGAAGAAGAAAATGATGTCCAAGTGAAGTTCATGCATCCTCATTGCCCAGCTAATTTATACAAGTGGCCCTCTCGAGATGATATATCTATTTCACTCGTGTCTTGGCAAGAAAATAATTTACGAGCATTCGGTTAATTTATTGACTTTTTATGCGCCTTGTTGGCGTTCTTAAGCCGGATTTCCTCTAGACGAATTTGTTAGCGCGAATCGATTTTTTTCGCCGGATCTGTTCGCGCGAACAGTCTTTTCAATTTCCGCACAAAATGCAGCAGTGCTTGTTCGCGCGAATGACTTGGGTCAACACAGCATGCCGTGTCAGAGGAAATGCACGTAGGTAAACATTTTACTATATTGGTGTGTTTTTCACAGTAATTAGTTGTAGTTCCACGGCTAAATATGGCTTCTCGTATTAGCCTAACATATTATCGTAAGATATGAAGCTTTGTCATGTCAGAAAATTATTTATTTCAGTCAATAATACTAGAAGCGATATTGTTATTATTATATTATTCTTTATTTGTTTTCACAAATATATGTACATTTAATTTTATTATTATTATTATTATTATTGTTATTTTTTTATAATGTTATTAGTGTTAGAAATTGTAACGTTGAGTTGTACAATTTCAGTATGAAAATAAATGGCATTGAAGTTTAAAAATAATTATTGACAATTCCTCTCATCTCAGATAAAACTTTTTCATCTGGTGTTGATTACTCATATCGGAACAGGTAACAGCAAGTCACCAAAGGCCCAAATGAATCTCTTTCCAGGTCTATAAGGACAGTACCTTTTGCAAAATTCTTGCCGTACCTAGCAGTGCTGTTTTCTGCTTACTCTACCAAGCGCCGGCTGCGACATATTCCGTTACAAATGAAAATCGTTATGGCAAGAATACTATCGTTAGAAAGTGTTTATAAAAAGTTAACTACCATGAGTCGTTACGCAACCAAAACAACCCAAGAATTATGTATAATTGCAATGTGTCTGCAGAGAATATATATATATATATATATAATTCTCAAAGAGTGGAGCATTACCACAATAGCTTGCAATTTATGGGCGCTGACCGGGCTCGAACCCCACAATTTAAGTTTGTTTTGACCTGCTCTAATTCAGCCTGGTTAAGCATTAAATTTGGCTAGGATTGCCTTTACCAAAGAAAGAGATGAAGACAGGAGAAGACGAAATCATTTTACTCACATACACTGAAAGGGGTACTTCTCCCTATTTGTTAAAGCCCATACTTGAAATGACCTACCCTAATTCAGCCAGGTTGAGCATTAAATTTGGCGAGGATCGTCTTTAACAAAGAGAGAGACAAAGACAGGAGTCTCACGAAAGTTTATCGTAAACCCACTTTCACTGGGCAATATGTCCGTTGGGAATCCTTTAGCTCTACCAAATACATGATTATTCTTATCTACAATCTTGTTCATAGAGCACTTATGATTTGCTCACCAAGCTATATAGAACAGAAACTATCAAACCTGAGGGATTTGTTTAGGCGTAATGGATATCCTGATCATATTGCAAACCGTTGCATCAGCAATAAACTTTCAACGTGATCAGCAAACAAGCCCCCAGCTAGATCCAAAGTGGGTATAAAATGTAGTTGAGTAAGATACGATGTCCTTCCATCATACATGTAAAGTCATAATAGTCTCCTTCGTACTCCAAACTGCTCGATTCCTAGGCCTAGTCGTTTACCTAACATACGGCACTGTAAGGCGGCTGAGAAAATCTTTTAAGCTCATGAAGAGCAACGTAGAATACCATTAAAAGTTGTGTTACCAAGTCCCAGAAGGTACCCACCTGAACCTACTTATACTTGTGACAAGAATTGGCCGGAGCCCGAATTACTTGTATGGTAGGCGTTGTACACTTGTATTTAGGCGTTGTTGTTTTTGTTTTTTTACTTGTATGGTAGGGGACATCAATCTGTGCCTTTGTTGTTTTTATTGTTGTTATTATCATTACTATTATCATCATCATTATAATTTTGGCAGTGTTATTGTACTGTTAACTATTTGTGAACTAGTCGTTTTGTATTTTAATCAGTCATACATGCCTAATAGTTGTGGTGTAACTACTACCAGTACTACTATTACTTCGCATAGGAAGATCTGGTGGGTTATCTTCAAGCTCGCTACGAATGTTTCTGAACGCTCGGAATGGTTCAGAAGTCCGAATCCTGTATTTGACGACTTGGTAGCTTTAAGGACGCTCGATTTTCTGAACAAAATATCTCCCAATATTACTTGCAAAATCTGCACTGTCTAACTGAGGTGGAAGACATCATTCATCTTACAATTGAATAAGCGCTAACTATCTTTGCAATCTGAACCCGGAATTCGAGTCTCCGATTGGGAAGCAATTTTCGACTCTATATAAAACATCAAGACTTCTTTAGGTCACCTAGAGATTCTTAAGCCGGCCTCACACTATACGATTTCCTACGATACGATGTCGTATCGTAGGTTATCGTAGGCTATAGCAGACTATCGTATAGTGTGAGGGTAGCTACGATTGACACCAATCGTATCGCAGACTATCGTAGGTCATCGCAGGCTATCGTAGAGTCGCTATACAGTTGTCACAATTGAACGATTAGACGTCGAGACTTCTCACGAAACTCAGGGAGTCTCAGAGAGTATAGCATACTATTACAGTGATGATGTGATGTTTATCGTTTATCGTACATTTCTCATATGCTATTTCATTGACGTCAAAGGCCAAAGTAGAGCCGGTTTCAGCTTCAATTAAACTGTACGACCAAACTCTAGCCCAATGGTATACAAAACAAAAACTAGAAACAATACAACCCCTTTCATTCTTTTATAAGCAACCGCGTCCAACTGTATTTTACGCCAAGAAGAAGGAATAAGAATTCCGAAAGCTCGCGGAGAGCCCAATTTTAGTTTAATGTTTTTATATATATATATATATATATATATATATATATCGAATAATTTTATTTCAAAACAGCAATATATCTGTAATAATTTTTTTTTAAAAGAGGATTAATGCGCATTACTGACAACGTCGCTTGATAAACTTATATGATTATTAAGATGATAGAGGAAAATTGTTACAGATACAATTTACGTTTAGAAGAATCAATAACATTTTCTTAGTCGAAGAGAGTATTTTGATATGGGTATGATTCGAAAGCGTGTACCTCTACTCATAGGCAACGAGAAGGTTTGGGGAGTCGGAGGTCGAAAAGATTGGTAAAGTCAGAACACCTAAAATGAGTGTAGAAACCCAGCTTGATATCAATGATTGATAGTCAGATTTTCACAATTTTATTTATTTTATTTATCAAGTTAAAGATTTTTTATATGTCTACATATGTTGAAAACTGTGAACTATAGCAAATAGTTCAATATGCCCATTTTTGGGTCCAATTATAGATTGCCCCAATATTCCACAAGTTTTAAAAAGATTTTAAACCAAATTTTCTGTGATCTTTTACCAGATAATTTATCTTTCACATGCAAAAGAATAAGCTCAAAAGCTGTATTCAATCGGAAGTTATTCCATTTTACATTTTCAGCCTACGCTAATTTTGACGTATTTTTACCAGCCAGTACTTTTAAGCGATGTGGTTGACCAATGCTCATTCTTTATGTAAATTGGAAGTTTTATATACTGTTTTGTTGGTATGAAAGTAGTCTTAAAGCCAAGAAACGAGAATGAGAACAAGGGTGTGGTGCCTTGTTAACTTATTATGTACTCCAGTTATATGGCACTATCATCATCATCATCATCATCATCATCATTATCTTGCCACTACTGTTGGTATGTCTTTTACAACTCTTCTCTAGTAGTAGAAGCAATGACCATGGGATATGCCAGGAGGGAGACATACCAGGCATTGGTTTGTAACAAGGATCTCTCCCACAATGACTCTCCCCCTTTTTGTTGAAGGCCCATGCACTCACAGCTCACCAAACAGCATAAAAAAGTGTGTGTACTTTTGGTCATCAGAAGTACGGGAGTACTTGTACTTTCAAACACTCTGATACCAAGTGAGGGGTAGGAGTGGAGCTAAGCATTCGAATAAGGCTCCTACTTGGGCATGGCCTTTAAGTCAGTAGTGATTATATACATGGCCTTTGAGTCAGCAGTGGTTATATGCATGGCCTTTAAGTCAGCAGTGGTTATATACATGGCCTTTAAGTCAGTAGTGATTATATACATGGCCTTTAAGTCAGCAGTGGTTATATACATGGCCTTTAAGTCAGTAGTGGTTATATACATGGCCTTTGAGTCAGCAGTGGTTATATGCATGGCCTTTAAGTCAGTAGTGGTTATATGCATGGCCTTTACGGTGATGGGCGAAGACATTTGGTGTATTATTCAAGATTGTACCTGGTAAGGATGCGTATAGGTCTAAGTGCACTTATATATTAGGAAATCGCAAACTTCGCAAAATAGTTAACCGAACCATGTGACTTACGTGTTAATAGAACTATTGCAAATAAACTTCATCTTCATTTAACAATAGTGTTTTTTCTGACGACTACCAGTTTGTGTTGCCCATATTTTTTTGTGCTTTTGCTTGGGTTTTTTGCATTTTTGGCGAAAATGAATTAGTTACGGCGAAAATGAATTTGTTTCACCGACAATAAATTGGTTACGACGAAATTAAATTCGTTACGGCGAAAAGTTTTACCTTCAGATAAGTCAAAGATCAGAGGACAAGTTAATAAATGTTAACAGGTGTCTTAAGCTCGTACATTTTCACAAGTTTTATAAAAAGTTGAGGGTTGTGTTTTGGACAGTCAGAGGTAAGTTTCTATTGGCGTTAAAGCTCATTATGGTAATCATATACAGATATATCCTTGAATCTAAGGAACTTCTAGACGCTTCTCTCCCAGCGGAAATGGGATACAATATCTAATTTTCGTCAGACAAACCTTTCTCCCAATTATTTTCATTCAGAAAGTACCATAATTAGAATAGGAAACAAAAAATGTTTTTCTAAGAAATTTAAGGTCGTTTTTATTAGGGGGGTGGGCAGTGGCTTATATTGAAGGGGATTCAATTAAAGAAACATTAAACCTAAGGGCTTACTGAGCCTGTAGAAATCCCTGATTATCTGCTTCTTAAAAATGAATGGGGAAAAAGATTATTGGATTTCATTTCTAAACTTTTGAATTAACGTATCGAATCCTTAACCATAATTTGAACGAACAGAGGGCAGAGTGTTAGGTAACTTTGAAGGTAAACAATTATAATGATTGTTCACAAATAAAAGGTATTATAGCAGGCTTGAAAAGTTGTCCTTCTTAAATTTATTTACGAACAGAGGGTAGAGCGCTATGTTGGCAAGGTTAGTTCTTACTTCTGATGAACAGGCATACAAAGATATTGGAGATTGGATCAGTTGCCTTCGTAAGCATTGGAATAAACGAAAAACGGTCAAGCATCGTCATCATCCTCATCATCGTCATCACCACAGTTATCATCATCATCATCATCATCATCGTAGTCATCATCATCATCATCATCATCATTATCATCATCATTATCATCATCATATTTGTTTTTACATCCATCTTACATGTGAATCATTAATTTCCTTTTGTCTAGAAGTTTAATTAATTAGATAATTTTAAATCAGGTTCACCTCAGCTTATAATGGCGTCCTAGACTAGCTTTAAATTATAGCTTAATAACTGTTTAACTTGAGCTTTAAGTTATATTTTTGGATTTATAAAGCGACTCTGGAAGATTCATAAAATTGTATATTGCACGAAATAGCGAAAACATTGTGTACTTAAAAGCTTTTTTCGTGTGACACTCCTCAGAGTACTAACGTCAGCGCTGCGTCCATTATTTGAATCCATGAACTGGGATCAAATACCAAGGTTTCTTGTTGGGCAGGATTTAAAGTTTGAAAGGGTGCATCTAGACAGTTGCTAAGGATATAAGTCTTAAACTTGGACAGGTTGTCTATATCAGAAGAATGCAACGAGTGCATATTATAAGTAGCAATGCCTCTCTCTTAGAAAACAGATTTCTATAAGATTGCATTCTTTGTTATTAGCCTTTGAGGTAGCCACGCAAAGTTTTAATTTGAAAAAATTAGAAAAATCGAGGTATTTTTAACTTTAGAACGGGTGATCGAATCTCAATAAAATTTGATATTTAGAAGGAACTCATGTCTCACAGCCCTTATTTCTAATCCCGACCAGATCTGTTGGCATTGGGGGGAGTTGGAGGGAGAAACCGGAAATCTTGGAAAACGCTTAGAGTGGAGAGACCGGGATAAAACTTGGTGGGTAGAATAAGTAAATGTCATAGATACGTGATTCACGTGACGACAGGCCGAGTAAGACAACTACAGCGCACCGACTGAATCCATCTGTGAAACAGAATGCTTTCACGTAGTCAATAGCGTAGTCGTATCAGTAACAAATAAGGCCCGAAAAGGTAATTGCAGACCACTCTGTACACCAGAAAACATATTTGTCCATTCTAAAAAACACTTTTTTAAGTAATCTTTTAAACCCATTTTTAAGTAAAATTTGAACATAATGAGCATTTCCCTCTTCACGGTACGGCTAGTGATGTTTTTCATAATTTGCATATTTTTAATTTGTGTTTTCAACAGTCCCATTTCGTTGTGGGTATCTAGGTGGAGGTTTGCAACATTTAAAAGATTTTGTTGGAGGGGTGTGGTCATTACTAAAATGGGTGTGGTACATTTTTGAGACAAGTGACAAAATAATAGTTAAATTATGACCCATTTTGCATTAATTTTTATTAAAACTCCTGGGTAAAAGTTAAAAGTGAAGGACACAATAATTTATTTCCTTAATGGCCAGGTACAAGGCTTCGACGATCAGGATCAACCAGTTCACCGGCACGATACGCAGGCTGAACCATTTGATTGCCTCGCCAATTGTCCAGCGATTGGTCAGGGCCATATAGGTGGCGTAGCCACCCAAACCGGTCTGGGAGGCCATCAGGCCAAGTACGGCACCGTCGTGACCCAGGCGCGCCCAGTGGTTGCCGCTCCAGTAGGCATCTTCTTTATTCATTTCGACCGTAAGTTTGGCGAGGTCAGCGCATCCGAAGATATTGATTTTGTCTTTTTTCGTGGCTTATATTTGTAGTCAGGATATTCTTTTAAGTGCAAAATTCTGAGACGTTCAGCTTCTTCTATAAAAGGCTGGCGTTGTTTATCACTTAACATTTTCCAACGTACTCCAAGTTGCTTTGAGATTTGAGCATTATGCACATCTGGTTGAGTCTCACAAATCTTACGACGTTCTATTTGTGACCAGACCATGAACGCATTCATTGGACGCTTGATATGTCAAACGGTCAATATTTTAATAAGCTTCGAGGGCTGGACGCTGAGGTAGTTTCTTATAAAAAAATAAGTGTACTTTGCCTTTCATGTTGACAATGAAATAATTACTTGCACCAAGAAACACAAAATAGGTTATAATGCGCTCAAGAATGTACTGCTAGGAGTAAAGCAACATGAATACCGTTTTATCGAATCTTAACATTCGATTGTTCGAATCTTGCCTCAAGTTTGAATCCTAAACGGAAAAAGATTTCTCCCACCGTCTTTACTAATAATACTACCAAGGTAAGTGAAGCTGTCCACCTGATCAATATTCTCGTTACCCAAGGTCACCTTTTCTTATTCACTTGTTCCTAGCATAAGTGACTTAGTTGTCTTAACACTAATTTTTAAACCTATTATAGCACCATGAACTTGCAAAACCTCTGAAACTCATTCATTTTCCTCACACCTTCATCTAGGACGCTTAAACCATCAGCATAATTTAAGTCCAGGAGAGTTTTAATGCTCACATTCCAGCGTGCAGAACGCATTGCCAATATGTTCAAGTTGTGAAACTACGCTCAATGGCACTATTGAATTGCTCACATTCCAGCGTGCACAACACATTCCTAATATGTTCAAATAGTGTAAGTACGCTCAATGGCACTAGTGAAATGCTCACATTCCAGAGTGCAGAACGCATTAGTAATATTTTCAAATAGTGAAAGTACGCTCAATGGCACTATTGAAATGCTCACATTCCAGCGTGCAGGGGGTGGGGGGGGGGGGGGCGGCCAGTTTTTCACATGCGCGGGATTCCTCTCCATCTTCCATTGAAAATCTTAAAATTCTAAATTTCATTTGTCGTTAACATATCATCCATATACTGTTACAAGTGATACTTTTCGTTTCAATGCAATACAGAATTGTGGTATTATCTATGTTTTTATGAGCAGGTAATAAATAACCGAAACTTTGTTGGTATATCGAAATCGCTGATTATGGAAAAAAAATAAAAGATGGAAGTCCTGAAGCGGAAAACTTAATATTTTAGTCAAATACAGTAAAGATGAATTTTTTGGGTACTATTTTTTAATTTCCTCAGCGAAAGGAGTCCCCCAGGACACATCCAAACACAAAATTTTCCTGTGTATGTGTTGGGGAGCAAAGGCCTCCAAAAATTTTATCCATTGTATATCGAATATTAAATTTGCCCTATTTAAATGGTCAAAAATTAGAAAATTCTTCTTTCATAAGCCTGCCTTCTGTGGCCAGTAGACGATGTTGCAAAAACAGCCCAGATTCTTTCTTTTACATTTGTGGAACGTTTACGTACTCGTCAAAGAGATGTCACATTTTATTAAAAGGCTTATCTGGCATATTTTGGAAAACGCGTGGGAGATCAAGAAAAGCCATGGGCAGTCTATTAATAGCGTTTAGGGTCGTCCGAATTATTGATAATTTGACCAGTGTATCTGTAACAAACTTTGCAAAGTTTTGTAACCCTACCTTTCCTAATATAACCAACTTTCAGCGTAGAACGCATAAGAAAAGAGTTTGAATATTTTGATCAAACAACTTTCCATGGTTTGATCACTTCTTCTTCCTTTTATTATATTAATTAACGTGCACCATGATGGATTATCAAAAACACATATCAAAGAATTTATTAACAATTTACGCCTTTTTCAATAACACGAGTGGCAGAAAAGGTGTCGCCCTCGTGACCGTTATTTTCTAGGATCTTCTCGTTTCCTATAAATTCATCGTAATGAAGCTTGTACCAGATGCCCTCGCGGTCCAGATCGTGGTTGGTTATGGGAACGTGAAAAGAAGGAAGCGTATGCAAGTATTTTCGAAGACTTAAAGAGTTGGCAGACGAGGAAGGTTTTCGGTGCTTTATGCGAATAGATGGATATGAAGCACTTCACCGATTTGCTGAGGCAGGCTGAGGATGTAAAAGTAAGTCGGAATGCCACACTTGTGAAATAACTAAATTATAAGATTAAGTTATTTTCATTTCTGACTGGAACCGGTGATATTGGGGAAGTTGGAGGGGGAAACCAGAAATCTTGGAAAACGCTTATAGTGTAGAGATTGGGATGAAACTTGGTGGGAAGAATAAGCACATGTCCTAGATATGCTATTGACATAATCGGACCGGATTCGCTCTCTTTAGGGGAATTGGGGCGATTCGCCAGTTTGGGCACTTCTAGATAAGCTAGAACGATGAAAGTTGGCTGGCGTATCAGAGACCAGACTAGATTAAATCACATTTTATTGAAACAAAAATTAATAAAACTAACAGGGTAACCATTTTTCACAAGCGTGGTACGTAGTTTACAAAGCTCTTCATTAAAAGACGCGTACGTTGAACAGATATTAAAAATACGATTTACGAGTGTAAAAATAAGGAGCGTACGTACTAGGTCTTCAGCTCACCGTACGTCTTGCAAGTCACAAAATGCCCCCGGTCCATGTAAGGGCTAATGTCTCTTTCATCTCTGTTTCCCAACTCCCAGAAGAACAGTTAAATCCTAATTGAGCATGTTCATACAGGTGCTGCTCTTTTTTGAAGGACAGGTAAGTCCTAATTGGGCATGTTCATACAGGTGCTGCTCTTTTTCGAAGAACAGTTAAATCCTAATTGAGCATGTTCATACAGGTGCTGCTCTTTTTTGAAGGACAGGTAAGTCCTAATTGAGCATGTTCATACAGGTGCTGCTCTTTTTCGAAGAACAGGTAAATCCTAAATGGACAGGTTCATACAGATGAGGAGAGCTGCCCCTTCCTCAACCCTACCTTTTTAGGCTTAACTTTTAAAGCTCTTTAAAAATACTTTTCATTCCGAATCAACGGTCTTTGTGTTTGAGTCTTTCTTAAGGAATCAGGACAAAAGGTCAAACTTTTGGTCTGAGTTTGAATTAGCTCTCTCCCGATCTCCTAGGACCATGGGTCCGATAAAAATCAAAATATATAGCTTCTTGAATATTTACCGAAAACAAAATATTACCTTCTGATGAATCACACGATCGATATTTTGAAAGAGACAATCTTGGCAACTGCTCAAGATATTTCTGATAAGTTTAGACCAGGGTCATTTACTTCAACGTGAAGAATGCAACGAGTGCATAATATCACCAAACTTCTGATATCCAGTAAATAGTGACACCACAGTTAGGTAACCCACGGTTGGTCATATTTAGAACATTCAGCTTGCTGGTTCTCTTCAATGCAGATCTCCTTTCCATGCTAAAGAATATAATATCATTGTTATTGAAAAAGGCGTAAATTGTAAACAAATTCTTTTTGTCGACAGAGTACCGGCTTCTGTGTTTTGATAAATGCTATAGGGAAACCGATTTTACAGCCCTAAATGAAAAGAATTGTTTTGCCCGCCGCGTATCCTAATTCACCCTCTGTAAGAATATTTTGTTATACTACTAATAAATGTAGAATATATATTGCCAGCAAATCTCATTGTGTATTTCGTAGGTAACCTTGCTAGGAATGAGCCGCGGTACTACTACTACTACTACTACTACTACTTTTACTACTACTACTACTACTACTACTACTACTACTACTACTACTACTATTACCACTACTTCTACTACTACTATTACTACTTTTACTACTACTACTACTACTACTATTACTACTTTTACTACTACTACTACTACTATTACTACTTTTACTACTACTACTACTACTACTACTATTACTACTACTACTACTACTACTACTACTACTATTACTACTACTACTACTTTGCCGTTTTACTCTAATTGGTCTTCAGGGAGGATTGTGTCCCCTTTGGCAATTCCTTTGTGTTCCAATCTTTTCTTATCTGCTCTATTCCTTGGAAAAACATCCCTTGACAACAAACTGGAGGGACTAAAGCCCCAGTGGCGTTATCACTGATAATTCCTATTAATGATATCGATGTTGTTTCTTTTAGAGGCTGGAGAAGGTAGTGTTTTTATCAGTACCGTAGCCAGGGGGATGCTTGGTATGTTTACATGGAATGTACTCATCTAATGTATGCAAACTATGTCAAATATGCCTCTTTAGCCTATAATGAACGCTTAGTGCGCCGTGGAATGTACGCATCTAATGTATGCAAACTTGGTCAAATATGCCTCATTAGCCTATTTTGAACGCTTTGTACACCATGGAATGTACGCATCTAAAGTATGCAAACTATGTCAAATATGCCTTATTAGCCTATTTTAAACGCTTTGTGCACCATGGAATGTACGCATCTCGTGCCGGGATATCAAAAACTCATGTTCGAGAAAAATATTTTATGACACATCGATCAAACGCGCCATTTTTTATGAAAGTAAGGGTTCATATGAAGTTATATCAAAGAGCTGATCTCAGGTCTCTAAAATACGGCTAACGTAGAGACCACTTACACTTGTTACGTGTCACTTGTCACGCTTCGTGTATTTCACGTAACGATTACCTTTCAGTAAACAGTATTTTCTCACTGATCGGAATAACAGATCCTCAAGTCGCATGCTGTAAGAAAGTTACATATCAAATGACTGGGAAATCATTTCGTGGCAATTCCAAACACGCTAGGACAAATGTAAAATCTCAGACATCAATACCGGGATTGGGAAAAAGGGATATTCTAAGTCTAATACAGAAAAACAACTCAACTAGTTTGGACATATTATTAGAAGGGGAGAGGACAGTTTTGTTTTCCAAGCATACAAGGAACAGTTCTGGAAAGCGACCAAAAGGGAGACCTTCGAAGCGCCTAATTAAATGTTTAAATTTACTGGCGTTGACACTTCTACTTATTCATGAAAATATTTAAGCTGGTCTTGAGCTAAGGTGAATATTAAATCAAAAGTCTCTGAACTAGGGGTAGCGAAGTATTTGTTGTGCCAACCATGCCTTGTCTTCAGTCCCTCTTATTAACTAAATGTGTCTGTGGAAATATGACTAGTGAACAACTATTCACGAGAGGGATCTTTTTCACTTTTTAACTCATTTAAACAAAAACTCACTATCAAGGACTCTTGCAACCAACATGTTGTGATTCTTGGTGACTACAATTTTCCCAATTATGACAGAATTGATGGTTCTGGTTTTTCATCCAACGAACAGGAATCACCATTTCTTACATGCCTGTCTGAATATTCGCTGTTCCAAACTGTTAAACAACCTACACGGTACAGAGATGGTCAAACATCTAACATACTGGACTAGTTATTCTTAATAATCAAGATTTGTGGATAAAAATGAATTTGATGCCGAGCAAGAAGTGCAAACCAACTACATCAACAATAGCAACAACAGCAGCAACATTAACAAAACGTCGAAGGTTTTTTTCTGACTTTTCACGACTCAACATGGGTTGAGTCTTAAACACCACGATGACCTTAGTAATTTCACTTTATATTTAGTGATTAAGTTAGGTGCAGGCATCAAATAGATTCTTTTCCATTAAATGAACTATAAACCGCTTGAATTTTGTCGGTTTTAAGATCAATGTCTAATCTGCCTACCGGTGCGGCAAAAGCCGTAGGTAAAGTAATCCCTGCGCTTAACGGTAAATTAACGGGTATGGCTTTCAGAGTCCCTACTCCGGATGTGTCAGTAGTTGATTTGACTGTAAACCTGGCAAAACCTGCCAGCTACGAAGAAATCTGTGCTGCCATTAAAGATGCTTCTGAGAGTGAACTGGCCGGTATTTTAGGTTACACCGAAGACGAAGTAGTATCACAAGATTTCATAGGTGATACTCGTACCTCTTCTTGTCTGTGCCAAGCGCCCCAACCGCAAGCCACCCCTTACAATAGCATCATCAATACTCTAGAAAATACAACAGTAAGCTCTCGACGATCACTGAGCACTTAAGAGTGAAGAAAAGACAGGTGAACAATTTTACGTACAAAATATCGAATATACGGTCATTTGTGAAACCAACAGTCAAAGGGTGGCCATTGAGATTGCATAGGTATAACCTAATCTTAGAAATAATTGTAAATACTCGAACCTGTGAATACCACAGATAATAAAATTACATAGGAGGCTGATAATTTTTTTAAGGGGTGCGATTGTTTATATCGTCACATAAGCCAGCGATGGTTTTCTCTACTTACTATATATGACAATCCCACTAACGAGAAACATCATTATTTATTGTAGTTCTTTCTTGAATGCAAAAAAACCCGTTAGCCATTAATAACAATAACCTCATCGTCCTCCATGTTAACATCCACAGTCGCAAAAGATGCCACTTCTTCGCCAAAAAGAAAAAGTCTGGGTTCACTTAATGAGACGACAATGACCAAAATTAATACAGCAGTTGAATCTGAATGATGGCAATTGATAACAAGAATAACAATTGGCAAATTGATGACAAATTGGTAGTCTTTTTGCATCATCATAACATCACAAAAATAGTTCACATTCAATGATGACACAGTCTACCTGAATTCAACGGATTTGCTTTCTCAAATGGATAGTCATGTTTATCTCAACCAAGAGTTAAGAGTAATGGTCTTCTGAACCTTTTTAATGCTATCCCTGCCAACTTTATCAATAGGGGTTTATTGAGCAAAATTTCTTTGTTCTTGTTACTTATATTTTGTATTCTTTAGAGTATATTTTGTAATCTTAAAAAAATGTAATTTTGACTTATTATTTTGTTTTGTTTTTGTAACTATCTCTTATTTATATGGCAAAAGAAATACATACATACATACATACATACATACATACATACATACATACATACATACATACATAAAATGTTAGTTTTGAGTAGAACACTAGAGAAATAGAAAAGTATGTCACCACCGGGGATCGAACCCGTGACCAACGCTCGATCCCCGGTGGTGACATACTTTTCTATTTCTCTAGTGTTCTATTCAAAACTAACATTTCAAATCCTGTCTTCTCGATGATACCTTCTAACTTTCAATGGGCTTTGGATTGATGACGGGCCGGATGGCAGTTCTTCCTTGGTCAAGTCACATGGCGCAGAGATGCTGGTCTCATGTAATGTATCACGAAGTAATATACTGTAAATTTAAGAAAGCGTACAGTAAAGTTAAGGTACAATATTACATGTCAATCTGGGTGAAAAGAGATTATACTTTCTGGTTCGAAACTTGACGTTCGAACTTGGCAGTCGAATGTGACGTTCGAAACATCAGTGACATGTGATAATCCATCACAGACACAGGCAGGCAAACAACTCAACCAGTACCGGTTAATGAAGCCTCAAAAGAGGAGGGCCCTCGCTAGGACACTTTACACTATGACAAATTTCATTGGACTGCAGAAAAGAGATGATTTTGTTACGCGGGCAAGGAATAACGCTCTACTTTACAAAATGCTCTTTTTTTGGATATTGCAATTTTTAAAGGTTGGTAAATTGTAGGATTTTTAAATGATGTAATTGTAATTAACACCAACGTGTTCCTAATTTTGCCAGCACGCCTGCACGTGTACAGCCATCTTCTCATCTTTATACAAGAGGTCAACATGGGTACATTATTTATTAGTTAGCCTGTTTGGTGGTTTTTCTGTTTATTTAGGGTAGTTTCAATGTCGGGCCCTCTGCTCATCAGTGGTCTTAGATTGAGAGACTGTCACCGTGGATATTCGTAAGGGATAAAGCATTCCCTGGAAATCCTGCACACTTTGACCGGTTGTTTCAATTTTTTAGCAGAAATCCTTTTTTAAAAAGGCAAAATAGTACACTTTTTGTTATGTTTACTCGTCGAATACTCGTTAACCACTTCTATGTTACTTTTATTATTATGACGCGAACGGTAGAGATATACTGAATTCTATACGTTCTAACTCAACTATATTTTTAAACTAGGCGATATGGTTTTCCTGCGGGTTCCTTCTCTCCATAAATTCTAGGTCCCCCCATAATTTTAGGTCCCCCATGAGTAAAATTTTCCCAGCTCCCCCCATAATTCGGTGCACCATAAAAATTTGAGGTTCTCTCGTAAATCAGGGTGGGCCCAAAAAAGCAAAAGTCTATATTATTTCTAATTTTTGTCGCTATTTGCTTTGTAGTTTAATCGGTTTGGCAAGTAATTAGCCAAATCGTGGCAGACCTATTCATTCTGCTGTATGTTTGGTAAATATTTTTATCGCTCAAAGTTGAACTAGATGTCATTACCAATCATATACTTCGAATTTTTTTTGACGAGGGCGTAGTAGCTAAATAACTAAAGATAAAAGTATACAAAAATATTTAAAAAGTATTAGAGTTAATGGAAAAACTTCTTTCCTTACGAGAGACATAAACTGTCCTTACGGGAGCCATAGACTTTCCTTACGAGAGCCGTAGACTCTCCTTACGAGAGCCATCGACTGTCCTTACGAGAGCCATAGACTGTCCTTGCAAGAGCCATCGACTGTCCTTACGAGAGCCATAGACTGTCCTTGCAAGAGCCATAGACTGTCCTTACGAGAATCATAGACGGTCATTACGTTACTTGGACTCTAATCAGGATAACGTAAGACTCATTCAAATTATGTCCTTGGTTGCCCAGTGTTTGAACAACCTACAGGTATCATGAAAACAGCCATTCATTATGTGTCTGTGATGGAAAAAAATGAAGGACTTTTTAGTTGAGCACGATGACTTTTTAGCTGAGCACTAAATTAAGGTGAAAAGAGTTTAATTTAAATATAATCGTCGAAATAATTAAAAAATTAATATTTAAATAAATTTCGAGATAGTTTAAAGTTTAAATATAATTTAAAATCCAAACCTAAAGTGTATGTCTCCCTAAGAAATTCCTTGGTTTAAAGCTAAATTTGATTTCTGATTTATTTATCTCGTGTCAATCCACAGCTACAATGATCGCGCATCATTTTTTCGAACACATTGACGTCAAAAATTAACACTAACAATATACTTTTGTCTGACGAAATGTCACTGTGTGAATCACATAAGCTTGAAGATACTATTTAGCAGGCAAATCATTTTCATCAAAAAGCTTTTCGCCGATTCTCATCAGTTGATTTACATGAACTGTCAAGATACCTTCACATCTAGATTTCTTTGGCTAACTTGAACCCACGCAAAGTTTTAAAGCTGATTAGCGCGCCCACTCCTTGGATCTACGATGCACAACAATGCCAGAGCTTTTAATACCTACTGGTCTACATTTTCAAATTTGTAATTTCAACATCATGTACATTTGAACATCAACAAGTGATCATAAAGCACAAAACAAACAATACGATGCATTTTAACATAAAAAGGTTTCGACCAGATAAAATTTCCTGTGAGGTAATGAATTTGCATTGTTGCATAATCAAGTGTATTGTACCTACAATGACATAAAAATTCAGAGAGTTCGTACTGGTTTCGCTCCTTAGTGTTCGTGGTCACCTTGAGACTAGGCTGTCGACAAGACTTTCGACAGAAACTTTTACCGACGTTGTGCGATCTCAATTCCTTGATTTGTGACTTATACGGCTTGAGGTCGAACTTCTCTTGACTTGAGCTCGCTTCGAGGAAACGGGGCACTCATGCTTAGATCAATAAAATTTACTGTAAAATTTTTATTTAATGTAGAACAGAGCTCTTCGTATTTTGCCACTTTCCTTATGTAATTAATCTCCAATCTTGTTTAGAAGCCAACTGTCAATTCTAATAAATAATAATAATAATAATAGTAGATAATAATTTTTAAAATCAATGCCTTTATTGGTAATCTTCATAATACAATAACATCTCCTAACTTCTCCTGGCATAGTACATGAGACAGCAGGTGTTCTTAAGAGTTTGTTACAAGGGTCTTGGTCTGATAACACAGTGACTAAGTGCTGTCTGGTTTGAAAAAGGAAAGAAGCATGTAAGTAAGTGAGGTTGCACTTTGAATTGGATCAGACCCACTATTTCTTATGGAATAGTTTGTTTGTGGTACAAAATAAGAATATTGCACGAAATAGCAAAAACATTGTGTACTTAAAAGCTTTTTTTCGTCTGACACTCCTCAGAGTACTAACGTCAGAATGACCGAATAAGGCATATCTGACATAGTTTGCATACACTAGATGCGTACATTCCATGGTGCACAAAGCGTTTAAAATAGGCTATAAGGGCATATTTGACATATTTTGCATACACTAGATGCGTACATTCCATGCTGCACAAAGTGTTGAAAATACGCTAATAAGGCATATTTGACATATTTTGCATACACTAGATGCGTACATTCCATGGTGCACAAAGCGTTTAAAATAGGCTAATAAGGCATATTTGACATAGTTAGCATAGTGTGATTAATAGAAACATGATGTATATTATAAAAAAATAATCTTTTCATTTAAGTGTTTGTTTTGTATAAACCTATTTCATAGGGCTACATATGAAACCATCAGGGGGGAGGGGGTATTTTAAAGTGAAAAAATACCAAACTATGCTTGGAAAGAACATTAGCAAGGTACTGAGTAGCATGTTCACCTTGTTCCTACTATGTTAGTAATAGAATCATGAATATTATTCTATTCTTCCTATGTGTTTCCTTTATTTCCTGTTGCACATGTTCCTCTTGTATAGCAGTTCTCTTTGTGCTTAATAGATTATAATTCAGATTCGAGATTAACGGAGTTCAGACGGGTGTCTCATGAGTATAACTCTTTCCAACAGGGAGCATGATGCACGGTCGTGTACCTTAAATGAGTAAATCTTAAATGTGCTAAGCATTAGTTGCTGCATACTATCATGGTACTCATTTCCTTCTAAAAAACTCCTACTGTAAACGAACATGAGGAAAAGCTAGACATTATGTATATTTATGTCCGAGGCTGTAAGTTGTGTTCATTGATCGTTGAAAATGTCAAAGAGCCAGCGATCTTGGTTGATTTCGTTATCATCCACAATTTATGTGTCATCAATTTCAATTTCACCCTCAAAATTATCAAATATATCTTCTTCAGCTACTTCGTCCTTTTGTGGAACTACCGAAGGTTCTGCTGGATTGGTTGGTGGCTCAAGTGGAATGGGAAGTGACACCTTGTGGTACTATCAGCCATGCTCTTAACTTTGTTCGGCAAATTTGTCTAAACAAACTTCAGAATTGATAATTGATAAACTGCCTTTTGTCATGATTTTTTACTTAAGCGCATGATGACAAAATTAGAGGATGAGTCTAAGGATGAACAAACGGCCTATAGGAGAGGCAAGGGCTGTGCGGACCTTTTGGTTGTTATCCAGGTGCTGATTGAAAAGTGGACTGCTGTAGACCAGAAAGCCTGCTTTCTCTTCGTTATGCAATGCGATAAGAAAGACGGGAAGTCTACGTCTCTCAATTGCAATTTTGAGCCTTCTAGGGACTGTAAAAATTTAAAATTTTCCCACCCAATAAAGCTATGGTGGCTTGGCTTGGAAGGAAGGAGGGGAGGGAAGAGATTTTGTTTTAAATTGCCCCCCCCCCCCCCCTTCAAAATTTGACTGGCTGCGTGGCTGACGTATCCTCTACGAATTAAGTGATGCCCATTGTCTTCGCTGAGGGTGCCAGATCTAAACGACTTTGCTTAAGTTTGTGTCATATCGTAGATTTTGTTTATTAATTGGTCCCAATCAGGAACGTACAAACGCGATGAATCCCTAAATCGTTTACGCTTTTCTGCCTTTTAATTACAGTAAAAACCTTCTAATTTTTTTACATCACCTTTTACTTGGTATTACAATGTTCCATTGATCTTTTGTCCTTCCTTGAAGCTTTCTTTCACTTTTTTTTTAGGTAAGATGAAACTTATTATTCACGAGTACTACTACTGCCACTGCTATTACTGCTACTACTACTACTACTACCACTACTACTACTATTATTACTGCTACTACTACTACTACTACTACTCCTATCCGTACTACCATTATAACTACCGCTTCTATAGCGATTGTTACTAACGCTGAGAATACTGAAGTGAGTATTGGAGGAAATGTTGAGCGGAAAGTTGTAACAAATCAAAATATAATATGTCCAAACAGATTATCAAAAATGCGCATCAGCATCAATAGAAGATACCCGAGAGTTACCTCCATTTCAAACAATATATATTGCTGTGATATGAGGATCCATTTTAGAAAACTCTCTCCTCTTATCAATAGATGAGGACCGTAGAAGACACCCGAGAGTTATCTCCATTTCAAACAATATATATTGCTGTCATATGAGGATCCATTCTAAAAAGCTCACTCTTCTTAGCAATAGATGAGGACCATAGAAGATACCCGAGAGTTACCTCCATTTCAAACAATATATATCATGATAGTCAGATCACATGCAGATTTTAAAACAGTAAGACTGTGTTCCTGAATCTTGCACCCTAGCCACGTTTTGTGTGAACTCGAAATGATAGGCAAAGCCATGCCATTTACTGCTAATTAGGACTAAGTTTGATGTATGTCAAGAACCTAATGTTTTGAAATCATATATGACAAGAATTTAAGCATTCCTCCCCTTCCCCATAGAGATCATGGCCAAAATATAAGGCAGATATGGAGCCCCGAGGGGAGAACAGCTTGTAGAATAGATTTTGGAGCAGCGTTCCTAACAGCTTTTAAAGAGAATTTAAGAGCAACTTTTAGAGCCGCTGTTAGAGTACCTTCTAGAATAGATTTTAGAGTAGCATTTAGAACAACATTTAAAGGACATTTTAGAGGAATGTTTAGAGCAGCCGTTAGAACAGCTTGTAGAATAGATTTTGGAGCAGCGCTCCTAACAGCTTTTAAAGAGAATTTAAGAGCAACTTTTAGAGCAGCTGCTTTGACTGCCTAAAGTCTCAAACACTTCAGCATGCTGTATCTGGCTGCACCTCCCATCTCAACCAAGGACGCTATACCTGGAGACATGATTCAGTCCTAAACGTGATATCTGACTGACTTTCTTCGCCAAATCCTAATCTTAGTATCTTTTCAGACATTTCAGGCTATATAACACCTTGCATTCACACAGGCCCAGATCTTCGTCCGGACATGGTAATTTAATCGAAAGTCAAACTGGGCGTACTGGAGATCGAAGTTGAACTAGTACTGTCAGCCATACTTTACGGGGATTCAATGGTCGGTTAATACACTCGTCGCCAATTTTGATGTATCACGGATTGAATACTCAGAACGCAATGAATATATTAGTCGTAACTATAAGGCAACTATCTTAGTCGAACTCAATTGAATACAGGCAACTTTGTGAATTGCGTCCAGCCGTCGGACTGGATTGTAATGCCCTTATTAACAAGCTGGCCTTTTTATGAAGAGTTTGAATCAGAAAAACTGTATGTACTTGACAAAATACAATACAAGAGTTAAAGCCAGTGGCTGAGTTTATAAGTAAAATGACGAGTTTCTGGAACTACCAGATAAAAGTTTTTCCATGACTTCTAAGGTAAAGCCTTTGCCATGACCCAACGCTCTCTCATTCTCTAGTCTCCACGCATAAATTTCTATGACATTGCTGTGACTTGCTCCAGTTGCTGCGATGGTCATCTTAGATCGCTGACTTTCTGCGATGGGGTGTTAAATCCTTTTGAAACGTTGCTTTGTATGAGCAACTCCACTTTTGGTTTCAACCAACATTTGTCTAGGAAAACACCATTGGTAGGCTCAATGTGACAAGTTGCTGATTTACATGTGACGTCAGCTTTAAAATATCTATACAGTATATACATATATATTTCTTCTTCAGCCCTATAAGATAGTCACTAAAAGCAATACTTTCAACATAGTTGATAATATGTTATATAGGATAGTCATAACAACCAAACCAGGAACAAGGTTTCGCCAGTGAACGTTTTGAACTTCGTCTTCAACGTCCGCTACGTCTGACTCTCAGACTACGGGATCAAAAAGATGGAAAACGACGAAGAAAGAGGAAGAAAAACAAGGAGAAGAACGAACCGGGGGGATCATCTTCGACTCAATCGAAACAAGGCAACGGAGTCGAGGCTAGTCTCTTGCTCTTCCAGGCTGACCTATGTCAGGCCATGGCAGATCGATTAGAGGAGCAATACAGTAGCATATTTTCTAAACTACACGGAATTTGACTTTGATTTCACGCGGAATACTCTTGTAGGCCATCAATCTACATTATAAGCACATAAAGATCAGATTTGACGGACATTTTTTCGCGATCAAGTTTTTCCACTTTTCTAAGCATTAGTGTTTGAAGAAATGCCAGAAATAAGCCTTCCTCGTCAACTTACATTTCTTACCATAATTTCTAAACTACACGAAGTTTGACTCTGATTTCACGCGGAATACTCTTGGACGATAGTTGGAGAGTCTGGGGGCATAGTGAGAGGCTCCAAGTAAACTTCCAAGTTGCATAAGATGAAGTGTTACTTGACCATCTCACATTTATTTGTTATTTGAAACTTAAAAGGGGGGCAAAACTGTTGTAATAAGAGACCAACCTTTAATTACAATCTGCTAAAGCTATCAAAATTTTCAGGTACCCCCTGGGGTCTGTAGGAATTTGGCATTGTTTCACATCATTGATATTAAACAACCAAGAAAGCATCATCGGCGAACTGATACCAGTGACGAGGTTGTAAGAATTTTGAGAATGAGAAACCAAGTTGTGAAAATTTGTCTGATTTAATGTATTGAATGAAAGAGTTAAGTACGAGATTAAATATTAGAGGGCTGAGACATAATAATAATAATAATAATAATAATAATAATAATACTAATAATAATAACGATATACAGGTGCTTTCCAAATTACATTGGCTCTTCATCTCCCTTAATGAATAAGTGTAGATATGGAGAAGGTAGAAGGGGGCACTCGAAACTTCTGTTGTTATTAGCTTTTGTTTGCGCAGGCGTGAATAACAAACTCTAGTAATGACTTTAGTAATGATACAGAGAAGATTTCTTAACTACAATTTCATCGATTTCCAGATTGGCAGGCGTGACCGCCCCGGGTTAACGAAGAATAAGGCTGAGGACTGAAAATGAGGCCTAACTCCATAATGAAAACGAAATTCAAATGAGACAATATTCATAGCAGTACTAATCAATTGTTTACTGAAAACTCTATTTTCGTATACAAGATCGTGGTTGTAGCGATAGCTGCTATCTAGTATAAGATGAACGTGACAAAAATCTGTTAACTTGAAAAACAAGAAAATTGGCTGTAACCACGATATTTTGCGTCAAAAGTATCTGTTTTTTCCGCTTCCCCCTTCTCCCAAAATTGCTGGGTGCTTGAGCATTACAGTGAGCTGTTTAAAGGTTCATTTGAAAATAAATTGGCTCATCTAGTCGAGTTGTTTAAGCTATCGAAAAACCTATTATCATCAGTCGTCGTTCTTACGTTTTTCTGACTTTTGAACCTACTCTATTTGGCACACTCACTCACTGACCCGTACACTGAGAAGCACTCGTCAGGCAGGCAGGTAGGCAGGCAGGCAATCCATCAACCACACACCTCGCTTGCTCGCTCGCTCACTCACTCACTCACTCACTCACTCACTCACTCACTCACTCACTCACTCACTCACTCACTCACTCAGCACTGATTTACAGTGCCTTAAATAGGCAAAAATGAAAAAAGTAGAAAATGTAAACAAAACAATATATGAGTAAGAAGTTGATAATCAAACTGCTTGGAACAGTGATGACATTGCTGTAGAACTTCTAGATTATATATTTGTAACTATTAGTTCCTTTCGATAAAGAGAAGACGCATCTTTTACATTTGAGCTGTGAGCCATTTAAAAGGAAGTCAGAGGAAAACTGGTATTGCTCCCACAACATCAGAACGCACTAGGATTGCGGTATTTATTCGAGGGCGGTGCTTATTAATCTTACGCTCAAATGCGGTGCTTAATCAAAGGCGCTGCTTAATCGAAGAGTGTAACCATAATGTGTTATTGGGTGATGTTAGATGACTGACGTTTCTGCAATAGCGGGAGAGCATGTCCTTAGTCAACAAAGTCCCCCTGAATACTGGAAACGGAGTGACTCTGTTAAAAAGATGTCGATATTGCACACGCCTGCAGAGGGACCCCATAGAAGGACCCCGAGACTCAGAGCTTTTATTTTAAATCCCGACCGGCATTAAGCCTCCGATTTTCCTTTTAAATCAATCTTTTGATTCGCAGAATTTTGCTAGAGTTCATACCATATGAGCTATTGGCTCTTGGCTCGTCCGGCCTCGTCACAAGTGCCATATGAGCTCTTAGCTCTTGTTTTTTTTTTTACTCGTGCCTGGAAACTGAATCATAGTGTAAAAACCAAATTTAAGAAAAGTAAGACATTTTTATTCTTTCTGCATAGTCATTTTTCATATTCCTGCGAGGCTGCTTGAGGGCTTTCTCAAGTTTACGTTTTGCTTGTACACGGAGACAATTCAACACAACGGATTTAGGACGACTACTTTCCCTTTACATGAGAACCAGAACTTAGCATCCTGACATGCTTTCACTAGCTCTTGATCCTTTAAGAACCCGGGGATTTCAGTTCCTTTACGAATTTTCATAGCGGGAATAGCAGCCTTTTCTGCGGTTAGTACAGTATCTATATCCTGCCACATCCAGTCTATATTCCCCTTACATCTGCAGGCCTAGCCTTGACCGACGTCAATTTGGATCTCGCCTTCTCTGGATATTAGAGTTGATCGTTTGCCCTTAAGGGCCCTAGTTACAAGCTTTGGGGCTTTTAGAATTCTGTGCAACACTTTTACTTATGATCACTTGTAACTTTAATGGTTCTATGCACAGTATTGTACTCAGCCTGGTATAAACATACTTGGAGTAAAGCTTCTATTCTATTTTCTATTCTATTTTCTATTCTATTTTCTATTCTATTTTCTATTCTATTTTCTATTCTATTTTCTACCTTTTGCTCTATTATATTATGGTCTTTTCGATGCTATTCTGTTCTATTCTTTTCTACTCTATTCTATAAATTTTTTTGACGATTGCGTCTGTATCATATCATATCGTATCATATCATATCATATCATATCATATCATATCATATCATATCATATCATATCATATCATATCATATCCTGACATAGCCTTAATAGTATATTTCTTTGTTGATTTTTCTTGTTGTGTGTCATCTCTTTTTTGTAAATTAGCTTATTCTATTCTTTACCTGGTGAAAACCATTTCTTCTCGGTGATTGCAATAGGATTGTTGGACAAAAATCTTATTTCAAATGATTTAAAAATCCAGACAAAAAGGGAAGGAAATGTGATAATCTGATTAATAGAAAGATACAGCATATTATAAGAAGTTGGTAGGAAACAAAGATTTTAGATTAGAAATCAAACTCATGCAAGAGGGAGGATCCTTATTTTACTATTTTAAGATCTAGTGCCTTCATTACAATTCCATCCTTGCTTAAGATACTTCGCCTATTTTCGTTCATTTGTGATTTTTTAGGTTTGATATGTATATGTGTTCTTGTTAATGAAAACTTACTTGTAATTTATGAAGTACAAAGATGTTTATTACATTTACCGAATAAACTAATGAAAAAATGACATTAATTGGGTAATAGCTACAATGATTGAATATTTCCTTTACTCCTACATTATAGGCCAATTAATCAGTCTGCCTATTGAGGATCCAAAAGAAGTGGAGATTCTAAAGAAATACGCTCCAAACTTGGTCATGCCTAGACCATCTGCTTCTGTCGAGCCATCTAACGGCAAAGCAATTGTTGTGGGAAAGAACTTCGACAAGAACAAACAGACCGCAATCAAGATCAATTTCAGTGAACATATGGAGATATCTTGTAAAGTCAGAGGGCTTAGAACCTTCATACTCTGTATCCATACATACAGTAAAGATTCTTTTACAGCCAAAGTGTGTAGATTCCTACACACTTGGCCACCTAATTAATAATAAAATTCTTATTTTCATCCATTTTTTAAATGCACAAACAGATAGCTTATTTACCCAAGCCAATCAGCCGACTCTAATATATTTGTATTTTCAAAGAACTTTATTGCAAATTTTATTCCACATAGACAAAATTATTTTCTTGAAAATTAACTTTGATGCGTACATTCCATGGTGCACAAAGCGTTCAAAATAGGCTTATGACGTGTAATTAACATAGTTTGGATACACTAAATGCGTACAGTCCATGGTGCACAAGGCGTTCCAAATAGGCTAATGACGCTTATTCGACATAGTTTGCATACACTAGATGCGTACATTCCATGGTGCACAAGGCTTTCAAAATAGGCTAATGACGCATATTTAAGATAGTTTGGATACAATAGATGCGTACATTCCATGTTGCGGTTTTTCTCAAAACCAAAAGGGAAATCCTTGCCATAAAAACAGCTTTTGGATGCAAGATTAGTCACATGATTAAATATTACCAATAGTAGTGGAGGTCAACTTCCACAGGTCACCAAGCCTGTCCGGCGAGTTCGCGCGTTGGATATATAAGCCCAACGCAAGGGCGAATAGTCAGTTTTATGGAGAGATTCGAATGCATTAGATCAATTGCTCATGTTCATGCAATAAGTCATTGAAGCTATTTTGTCCCATTGAGCGTAGGTACAGTATTTGAACATATTGGGAATGCGTTCTGCACGCTGGAATGTGAGCATTTCAATAGTGCTTTTGAGCGTAGTTACACTATTTGAACATATTGGGATTGCGTTCTGCACGCTGGCATGTGAGCATTTCAATAGTGCCATTGAGCGTAGTTACAGTATTTGAACACATTGGGAATGCGTTCTGCATGCTGGAATGTGAGCATTTCAATAGTGCCATTGAGCGTAGTTACACTATATGGTGCACAAAGCGTTCAAAATAGGCTTATAAGGCATATTTGACATAGTTTGCATACACTAGATGCGCACATTCCAAGGTGCACAAGGCGTTCAAATAGCCTGATAAGGCGTATTTGACATAGTTTGCATACACAAGACACGTACATTCCATGGCGCAGAAAGCGTTTAGAGTAGGCTGATAAGGCATATTTGACATAGTTTGCATACACTAGATGCGTACTTTCCATGGTGCACAAAGCGTTCAAAATGTTATCAAAATGGCGTATCCCGTTAATTTAGGAATAATAAAAAGAATATATTTTTACAAAAATATTGAAAATACATGTATACATATTTACATATTACATTAGATGTATATAAACAAAATACATCTTAACTATTTTCTATTTTATAATTATAACATTAAAAAAAAAATTACTGAGACTTCTAGGAATGAAGAACATTATACATTAAACCAGCCTATATACATTAGTTATTTCCAGTAGTCTAGATTAATATGGAAGCTTTTAAGCCAGAGCGTGTTTGGTGTGTGACGTCATCGTCCTCATTCCTGATAGTTAGAAGACGCGGGAAAGTGACAGTCGTTGGCAACACGACCGGTGTTGATTGGGACGTTCGCTGCCTGATCCTCGCTCGGCCGACGAAGAGCAAAATCTTGTTTACGCAGATCATCGGTCGGGCTTTGCGAACGGCGCCAGGCAAGAAGATCGCGCGCATTCTTGATCACTCCGATACACATCTGCGACTTTACACGGTCGACAAGGGTGACGCCGTCAGGGCGGACTTCACACCGCTGGGCGCGGTCGAGGTCGAATTCGAGTGATATGGATCGAACAGGGACAACCGGACAATGGCAGCTTCCATGAAGACCGGGGCTGAAGACATGAAACAGGCGGCCAAGCCCGGATCGCTGGTCGCGGCACTCGAGGATTCGCCAATCATCGATATCGTCCGCCTTGGCCGACAGGTCGAGGACATCATCCCGCTGTGGCTGGGAGTGAACGCTTTGTGCACCATGGAATGTACGCATCTAGTGTATGCAAACTGTGTCAAATATGCATTATTAGCCTATTTTCAACGTTTTTTGCACCATGGAATGTACGCATCTAGTGTATGCATACTATGTCAGATATGCCTTATCAGCATATTTTGAACGCTTTGTGCACCATGAAATGTACGCAACTAGTGTATGCAAACTATGTCAAATATGCCTTATTAGCCTATTTTGAACGCTTTGTGCACCATGGATAGTGCAGAGGCGTTTTCGAGTTAAGGAATATCAATCAAGTGTGAAATTTATCAGTATCCGGGGGAAGTCAGTGTTAAAAAACGGTTTTATCCAGATTAGCCAATACTTTATCGAAAACGCTGAAGAGCCAGCAAGATATATCTTTATTGAAAAAATAGGTCATTTATTGAGCGGAAACAATAGTGATTGATTTATCAATTAAAGATACAAGTCTAACCGTTAGATTGTAATAGAATCAGCGATAGTGTCCTCAAACAGCTGCCAAGCATTATGGAGTGTCAATTCAATTCAATTTAAAGGAGCTGTTACACCTTAAACGTCATTTTAATATAAACATCTGCCCAATATCTGAAAGAGATTATGTCACAGCTTAGATACCAATATACAGTTATGAAAACTCGATTTATTTCTGGGACAGAGTGCGCGGTAGCGATGCTAGTGGCTGGAGACAGGAAACTGGAATTGGTAACAGGAAACCGGTATTGGTATCAAAGCTATGAGTTTCTTCGTTGTGACTGCTAACCTCCTTCCCTAGTTTAATAATCTTCCGTGCTTCCATTTTGAGCACCCATAGTTTATTTTGAGTTCCTAATAATTTCTTCGTGTCGAATTAACTTGACGAGATGTTCAGTTTAGCCTTCACAAACTGTGACACTTTTAATATGTGCGCTTAGTTTGTGGCTCCTAAAATTTCAGGCCAGTTTGCTCAGTTTTGAGGGTAGTTTGTCATACGTATATTACTCAGTTTGATTGACGGGGATTTCTACCTCACTAGGACTTGGACACAATTAATCGGGACAATAGGAACAATAGAAAAAGCACCAAAACGATAAATTCTTTGAACCCAACTATTTTTAAAAAGGTTAAGCAGTAAATTTGATTTTTATTTTATAAATTATTTATTTTGTTTTTTAACTTTTACGTACTTCAACATATGACTCTTTTGATCCTTCTGTCACTTTGTGCTCCATATTTTTCCTCTTTTTTTTCTTTGCCAGTGGTTTCCTTTTGTTAAATTTATGCATGGGCGGGTTTGAAGCCAAGTTTTCCTTTGTTATCTGACAAAGGAGAGCAGTATGATCAGTCTCTTGTTCAGTATAGTATGTTATTTTATTTTCAGATACTTGACTACTCCCAAGACAATAAGAAGTATACATTATTTTATTATGGGACCCACGAATGGTAAGTTTGCTTTATTTGTACAGGCTCTATATGGGTACATCCGAACCACGAATTGCACTCCCGGCCGCATGTGGCGCGAACGTTTGTAATTGGTATTGCCAAAACGACTCTTTTTCTCGTAATTGTGTCTCGCTTTCAGCCGAGACAATAAGTGTAAACTGCCAATCTGATTGGCCGTTGTGGTCCGATGAGTAGAAATGCGCATGGAGATTTGCTTGTGCCCCAAGGCTCTGAAAAAAGCTCTGAAAGTATTCTTTTGTTTTACAAATAAGTATGGTAGGAATTTTTTAGGAATTTTATTGTATTTTAGTCTTTTACCTATCGCCTCCTGGGGACACGCTGAGTGGCCTGGGGAGGCCCCTTCCGGAATATGCTTTAAAAAATAGTGATTATCTAAAAAGTAATCATAAGAAGGGACACACCATGATTGGAAAAAAAGTCCAAGCAGGAATTGAACGCATGGCAATGTAATTTGAAGTCCAGAGCTGTACTAACGGAACCATGCATCTAGTAATCTAATTTATTATATTGGTGTTTCTAGGACTTTAATTAGAACTTAGGAATTGTGACCTCGAATGCGGCATTCCGACCGGACCACTCGATGGGGTCATGTCACTGCGCCGCGTGGGCTGGCAGGTGAACCACAAGCGGGTGGTGCGGCGATCTGTGCTCCGCCATCCATGGCGGAGATTACCACGATCGGGGTCGATCTCGCGAAGTCCGTTTTCCAAGTTCGTGGCGTCGACGCAGAAGGTGCCGTCTTCCTGCGGCGGAACCAAATGCTGGAACTCCTCCAGCGGCTTGGACCCTGCTTGGTCCAAGAACTGACCATACTAAAACAACAACTTATTAACAACAACTACCCACAAATTTTTGGGATTTTATCAAATCAAATTCTGTCAAAAAATTCCTGGAGAACATAAGAAACACAGAACAATAAAAGACGGAGGAAGCAACACCAACAAGAACGACAACAAAAATTCTACCCTTCTTCCAAGGACAATGGACATCCCACAGTAACAAAGAAGAGAACATTTTAAAATCGATTCTGAAAAGACATGTCACACTTTTTTACTAGAAAACCTCTCACGCATCGCTATGATATGTACGGAGTATCAGTCTGTCTCCCGTCTTTACTGACAATGGATGAATGTCAATTCACGGATATCTACGACATCGGCGCACAGGACATTGTTATCTTTTCTTTGTTGAATCGTTCTCGTGGCGTCAACAGAGGCAACAAAACGTCGTGAAACTACTCTGAGTATTCTTCTTCTTTCGCTACATTCGTACAACAAGGAATGATTGTTAGAATGGTTGTAATTAAAACAATTTCTACACTCTATTTGGAGTTGACATCTTCTATTGTTAATTGACAAGTTTGGATTTTCTAAGAGCTTGTTAAAGAGGCAGCTTACGCGAAGCCTAGTTTTGACTTTTTTTCTCTATTTGTCGTTTTCCTCTCCTTCTGTATTTTATAATATAGTATTATTTAAAATTCTGCTTTTAGTTTTATTCGTACTACCAGTATAAGTTTTTCTCCTCTTGTACTTCTCTTTTATTATGTCTGATTACCATGTTGATGCTTGGCAATTTCATCCGTGAGTGCGGCGTCACTGACCGCCTGCTCAAAGCAGCTCAGAATGAAATCATCAATATCGTCACGATCTTCCTCGGAGTCAGCGTCGGCGTCACGATGCAAGGGGAACGCTTTCTCCAGGTGGGAACGCTCAAGATTATCGTCCTTGGTATCGTGGCCTTTTGTATCTCAACAGCCGGCGGGGTATTGATGGCCAAACTCATGAACATCTTCAGTTGGTTTGGATGAACTCGCAACGAGTTTTAAAGAACTAGGAGACGCAATCAGTAATTCAAATGAGATAGACAATAATAAGAAAGAAGAACTTTTACAACAATTAGAGGCATTATCGAATGAAGCTTCTAAACCCAAAGACGAGCGTAAAATTGGTTTGATAAAAGGAATGTTAAAAGGCTTCTCAGCTAGCACTGCGACAATAAGCGATTTGTCTAAAATTTGGGTTGTTTGGGGTAACAGAATTATAAACTCTTGGTGATTCAAGATTAAACAATAATTTTGGTAGAATAAACTTTTTTCTTACTATATTAAAACAAAATTAATCATTAATAAGAACACAAGAGGATATGTTAAGCATACAAACACCTCAACCAAGGTATTTTTGTTAAAGCCCCTAGATCCCCTCCTTCTGGCTACAGTCTTGGGTACATGTATGCTTGTGTTAGTTTTTACTAACACAAGAAGTAGTCAGATTTCACTTTCACTGTCCTTTGTACTTTGATCTAACCAAAGTACCGCGCAAGCATCATCATAAAAAGTATAATCCGTAGGTATTTCCAATCCAAGTCCTACACCTCTATTTACTCTCTTCCCTGCAACTGTCGCACGGAAACAACTGTTTGGGACTTTGAGAAGCACAGAGGCAAGTTTACTCCAGTTAAACTGCACGTGCCCGACGATTTTCTTTGATATGCAGTCGTTGAATATAACTGCCACTGCATTCTCGTCTAACACATTTCTTCCCTCCCGTATGACATCATCCGACAATGTGGGGAATGACCAAAGTTGCTGCATGCTGTAAAATCATGCGGCACAGCAGGACTATAAGCCAGTCTTAAGTAGAAGAGAAGGGGTTTGATGAGAAATACAAAAGAGTACTATATTATTATATTCATGAAATCAAACCATGACACATATCTAACAATCCTACAGTGATTTCTTTTTCTATTTTTCTTCTTTCACAGGGATGGTATCCCAGAAAAATGAAGTTAACATCATGGGGTGACGGGCACGTAGCGCACCAGGCCGCCGAGGCGCAACAGGCCCAGCGCGATCAGCACCACCCCGGCGAGCACCGTCGCGATCAGCAGGTTGGCGAGGCCGTAGCGCTCGACGATGCCGTAGACGATGACGATGAAGGCGCCGGCCGGCCCGGCGATCTGCACGCTGGAGCCGCCCAGCGCGGCGACCAGGAAGCCGCCGATGATGGCGGTGAACAGGCCCTGCTCGGGCTTCACGCCCGACGCGATGGGCGCCGAATGCGCGACCGCGTCACCAACGATGCGCGACCGGCTGCGCGACCGGTTGCGCAACGGGGGCGACTTTGACGTGAGGGAGGAGTGGTCTACGGTCGAACGCGTGATCAACCGCACCCGTCTACGCCGCCGGGCCACCGTGGCGCTCACCAAGGGGACCCGCCTGTTGGGCCGAGAGGTGCTGCCGCGCGCGAGACGAGGCGCGGATGGGGCGCAGGAGCTGGTGGACGAGGCAACGGTGAAGGTGCCCTACCATATGTGGGTTGAGCAGTTTGGCAATGCCGAAGTCGAGCAGGATGGGCTCGCCCTGGGCCGTGACGAGGATGTTGCCGGGCTTGATGTCGCGGTGGACGACGAGGTTTTGGTGGGCGTAGTGGACGGCAGCGCACACCTTGCGAAAGAGGCCGAGCCGTTCGGGGATGGTCAGGCGGTGCTCATCACTGTAGCGGGTGATAGAGACGCCTTTAACGTACTCCATCACGAAATACGAGAGCCCACCTGCCCAGCCCCGCCTGCCTAGCCCCGCCTGCCCGGACCCGCCTGTTCGGAGCCACCTGCCCCCGATGTTTGGCCTTGTGCCGGCGACCGCTCACGCCAAGGGCCGCGGATCGCGTGCCCTGGAGATCGTCTCGGGGGCCCGATGGTCTCCGACGGGCCGGTGGTCCAATACCGTTTGCTTGGCCCCTTCTCTTCCGGACAGCCTCAGGCGCGTCTTCTGCCCCGCCTGGCGCGACACGCCTTCCTTGATGGTAAAATCAGGAAAACGATTATTTCTAACTTTGTTTGGTCCGGTCCTTGATACGCCTGCCAAGTTTCATCGTCCTAGGTTGCCAGGAAGTGCCTGAAGTGGCAAAACCGGGACAGACAGACAGGCAGACAGACCGACAGACAGACAGACAGAATTTGCGATCGCTATATGTCACTTGGTTAATACCAAGTGCCATAAAAATGACAAAACTGAGACGGAATATCCATTTCCATTGGAAAATATAAAGGGTGGCACGAGGCGCCACCCCAACAGCTAGTAAATATTATGAATCCTTTGACAGCAAGGTTTTCAATCAAGGCAGATAGTACAACAGGGAACTCCCACAGCAGTTAGATTACTCAAATGATACTTTCTTTGTAATAATTTTTAATGTTTTACAAGCAAGTATGTTTCTTAGGGACGTTTTAGCCCCTAAAGTAAAACTAGAGACTTTTTTTCAACCCCTAAAGGACTTTTTAGTCCCTGATAGAATGTTTACCCAAGGCGGATATCGACCTGTCGATTCCTAGATATACTATAGTGTATCGCCTCGAGAGAATGTGCCGTCAAGCCAGTGTTGCTCTTGCTCGCTGCGCCCCGAGGGGGGAAACACCGGCATGGCACAACGAGCAAGATCGTCTGCTGGAGAGACCATGAAGTTATAGCAATTGGCGGTTTTCATTTTTATCGTTTATAAGGCCTTCTTATAGCATATAGATACGCAATTCGTTCTTTTTCTTTTCCTGTCCCGGAAAAAGAGGAGCTCATCCTCCTAAAAATAAAATAGGAATTAATGTACTCATTAATAACATATTTGCATATTCTCCAAGAAAAAATAAAGCGAACCCCATAGCGGAATATTCAACATTATATCCGGAAACTAATTCAGCTTCTGCTTCAGGTAAATCAAAAGGATGCCTATTTGTTTCAGCTAAAGCTGAGACACAAAACACTAAGAACAAAGGAAATAGCGGGAAAACGTATCAGACATTAAATTAACAAAACAATTGATGAACCTTGTATATTTGACATCGTCGCAATAATCTCACTCTTTTTATGTATCTATTAATATCAGAATTCCATTTTTTAGAGTTTCAGTTTGTGTTGAGTTGAGTCCTTACAGATTGTTACCATGAATTGTTTGAAAATCCTCACCAAACCTCCTACTATCTAGGTTTCAGCTTCATTCAACAAGTATTGCTCCTTACTTGCCGTTCATCTACCATAAACTGTTTGATTCTGTATATGCTGATGGCGTTGACCAGAACCACAGCAGGTGAAAAGAGCCGCTGTAACGGCTGCAGAAGAAAGACCGCGCGGAATGCCCAGCCTTCCGGATGTTGCGCAGCCAGGGTTTTTGGCGCCACTTCGGCGAACACCAGGAACAGAAAGGTCACCACCCAGGGGGCCAGATAGACACCCGGGTCGCCGAACAGCCGCAGGCCAATGAGCGTAGCAATGGTCCCGGCGGTAAAGTTGACCAGGTTGTTACCGACCTTTGCGACAGTAGTATAGTGATTGCCGGTTCTGCCCCTACCTATCTCATCCATTCAATTTACATCGTTTTAACATCAAATACGCACAAATTGAACTTTTCCCATCCCTACATTCAATATGAAAACAGATCCTTGGAAATCAAAGTTTGGTCTCTTTTTTTGTACTTTTCACATCGTTAACACGGGTTCCAGGCCCCACCTAGTTCACCCCATCAATTTACTCACTTTTCAATTGAAATCAAACCATTTTATCAGCCCCCTGCTGGCGACCTCCTGGAAGCCGCTGGACGAAACCACCTGGGAATTCAAGCTGCGCGAGGGCGTGACCTTTCATGACGGCTCGGCCTTCGACGCCTATGACGTGATCTATTCGGTCTGCCGGATCCCCAATGTCGAGGACGCGCCCTCGCCCTTCACCGCCTATACCAAGGCGATCCGGGAGGTGGAGGTGCCCGACCCCCATACCCTGATCGTCAAGACCGGCACGCCCTATCCGTTGCTGAATGGGCCTGGGCCTGCAATGCATTAAGAACGACAAGCCGTGAATCATCGACTTGCGCATCCCAGTACTCAAACCCGCGCTTGATGGTGCCATTCAGAGGACTATTTGCGTCATAGCGAACAGATCGTGACCCTTTGTAATGTACGCGCTTCACAAGATTGTCATACAGGAACAGCCCTAATCGAACCAGCAGGCCTGAACGGGAATTTTCTAATTGAGGAATTTGGAAAGCCAGCGGACGGATAATGTGAATGCCAAATATGTACTGGGATGAGTGATGGGCTATACATCACAAAAATAAAATGAAAATATTTTTTAACTGATTAAAAAAAAAGACAGTTTCAAATTACGGCTTGTTCTTTTCACCTTTTTTTAACTAACAGCTGATAATTGAGAGTAAAGGTGAATACCTCATTGAAGACTCACTGCAATCAATTTTTTGGTCATAAAAAGGGTAGAGACAGACTTCATTCCGTCCCAAAGCTGAAGAATTCCACCGGTGTTCACCCTGCGCTTCAGCGAGCGGGGTCACTTGCGCGAGATCGCCCACGAAGAGCGGTTCCACTAGCTGATTCCTGCTTGCCGCCCGGAGCGCGATCGAGGATCCTCGGTCGCCGTGGACCTGCAGCAGCAAGCGACGACCGACCGCACCCGCGACGCGGTGCGCCGCGACGTGACGACCTTCTTCGAGCGGCAGGGCTACCGCGGCGAGGGCGGTCCGCTGCGCTTTCGGCGTGGCTCGGGCCTCGATACTAGCTAATAAACACTAGCTAATCAAGATAGACTAGCTAATTGATTCTAGCAAATCCACGAACACCGCCCCGTTCAATAAAACTTTTAAGTTTGATTCTAGCTAGTCTATCTACTATTTCTATATCATTTCAAAATGTACGTCAAAATGATTAAAATTGATTTTAGCAAAATATTATATTCCGGGTCACTAATCAAACTTTAATAAAATCAAACTTGCTAGACTAGCTAGAATCAAACTTCTACTTCACCGAACGTCACCTTTTCATCTTCAATTATTCCTAGCTTAGTGACTTAGTCTTAATACATTAATTTTCAAACTTATTCTAGCACCCTAAACTCGTGAAACCACTAAAAGTTCATTCATTTTGCTAACACTCTCATCTAGGATGCTTAAATCATTGGCATAATCTATGTCCAAGATAATTTTTCCTCCAAATTTGATTCCGTGGTCTAACATTGCCTTGCTATGCTCCTTAAGACAAAGTCCATTGAAATGAACCTGGCGCAATACAGATGTAAAATATTATTACTATCATCATTATTTATTATCATTATTATTATTATTGAGAAGAACCTATAACGTGCAATACATTAATTTGTCTATGAGTTCAATTGGAGGAATTGCGTCAGAAAGCAAGTCGTTTATGGAAATGATGAACAGTCTAAAGTTGGAAAACAAGGTCTACTTGTTGAGAAAGATAATCGGTTGCATCATACGTTGCACTTATTACATATTCTGTAGACGTATCTATCTGTACTTCTTATTTGATGAATATTCTTGCTTTTGTCTGCTTTCCATTTAGATGCACTCTTCAACTTTTCAACATTAGGTTAAATTAAGCAAAACTCAATCGGCCCTGGTTTAGAGCAATCTTAATTTGCAAATTGAAGATTGATAGACATGGGGTTTACAGAAAGCAGAGGAACTAAGAAAGGGGGGGATTGGCAATTGAATTTTTGTGCAGTTTTCGCTCAGCAAAATGGCGCCTTTTTACTGATTTGAGGGCAGATACCATGGAGGAATTAGGCTGGAAAGATCAATCCAATGAAAAGACGTGACCATTTTTTAAAATTCATAATGGTAGCACACTTTATGCAGAAAAAAGCGTGGAAAGATAAAGCTGCAAAGCTCTGACCGTGAGAGCAGTGTTTCTTCATTAAGCCTTTAGTAGTTACTAATCATAAGTATTCAACTCTCACAATTTCTTGCTTTGCCTACAACTGCAATAATCGTTGGGTACCAAAACACACAATTTTGGTAGACTTTTGGGAAAACAATTTTCTTATTTTTTTTGAAACTGCACACAAGTTTGGTAGACTTTTTGGAAAAGAATTTTCATAATTTTTTTGAAACTGCACACAATTTTGGTAGACTTTTGGGAAAACAGTTTTCTTATTTTTTTTGAAACTGCACACAAGTTTGGTAGACTTTTGGAAAAAGGATTTTCATATTTTTTTTGAAACTGCACACAATTTTGGTAGACTTTTGGGAAGAGTATCCGACGACCCATGCTGCTCTCATCGTTAGAGCTAATGCTTAATATGCTGTGTGCTTCCATTGCTCTAGGGTTCAGATGGGTATGACCAAAGCCATACCTTGAAGGGTGATTCATGCTGTTGTTGTTATTATTGTGCTGATTGGCTGTTTCAACGTCTCGAGGGCCGAGACTATGATTAACAGTTCGTCTTCTGTCTTCCTCGGAAGCATTAAACGCGGAACGCGCCTCAATCTGTGCTATTCTTTTCGATGCTGATTGGTTCAAAAACACAAGCCATTCAGGCAGTCCAATTTCTGATTGGCTCTTTCAAAAATACAGCTGGGTATACTCTTTTCACACGTTTTATTTCGGTCATTTCGGTCATTTCGGTCATTTCGGTCATTTCATTTCTGACGTTAATACTCTGAGGAGTGTCAGACAAAAAAAGCTTTTATGTACACAATGTTTTCGCTATTTCGTGCAAAATAATTTTGTTTTGAGGTTGTGAGACCAAACATATCGATATTATTTAATACGCCTTGTTCGGAAATGTTTTGTACTTCTGTAATGGCAACCTCTTGTGCCTCGAACAGCTCTTCGTTTCCTTGCGAGTAAACATTGGTAAATAACAGGCAAATAAGAATAGCAAAAGAAATTTTGATCCATTTCAATAGATTGCGATAAATGGCAGCATTCACAATTCTGTGCATAAACCCCTCCAGGTTAATTGCAAAATAATTTAAATGAACAGTTAATATAAAAAGGTTATCTCTCAATCAAAGACCCCTGATGAGCAGTGGGCCCGACATTGAAACTACCCTAAATAAACAGAAAAACCACCAAAGGGAAGCTGGGCGTCCATTGGGCCCCTCAATTTGTGCTACCGGGCAGAGAAGCAAGCCATGAAGCAGGCTCAACTGCCTAGTACGACCGCCTCTCGAGGATTATGGAAAGCATCTGTCATCAATGAGAACAGATACTGGGATATCTCTGAAACCTCACCCCTGGTCAGCAGAGGTCTGTGTAAGACCAATCCATTGTTGGCGGGGGAAAGCGGAGCGGTAGCCATGTTGTTTTGGTGCATATTACACGAAGGTGGTTTTGGCGGGGAAAAATGGCGATCGATAAACTAGGTTGAGAGAAGCCATGGCGGAGTTTGGCAGTGCGAAGGAGGAGCCTGACAGGGACGACGATCGCTTCTCAGCCTTTTGGCAAGGAATGGATGTAGTATCTGTTCTCATTGATGACAGATGCTTTCCATAATCCGCTGCCACTTTCTTTTCTAACTTTGCAATGCGGAAAGCAGTAAAGTGCAACTAAAAATGTAATTAAGGTTAAGAACTGAAACACAAAGTTAAAAAGTTGTTGAATTCTGTATAAGAAGGTCCATGTGATGTTGTTGATAAAGACCCGGGAATGCATTAGACTAGTAGTGGTTTAGCAGACTATGAAACTACGAAACTTACTTATGAAGACGAAATTGTTATGAGTCATCAAGGAAAACATACCGATTGCCACAACTAGTTTAGTTTTAGTTTCGGCATGAGCTTCTATGAAGGAGAGAGGTGGTTCAGAGAAAATAGTATTATTTCCACATCTAATGATTTAAATACAGAAATTTATCTGTTAATCTCATAAGCAGGCAGTCAGACAACTTCTGTTTCCATCGTTATATTACGTAGCCCATGTAATTTATTTCCTTGTAATTTGACCTTGGCAGGTAGAGCCCTTCAACAGTAGGTAGCTTTACGCATAATTGAGCTGTATTTTAGCCTATTTTGAACGCTTTGTAAACCATGGAATGTACGCATCTAGTGTATGCAAACTATGTCAAATATGCCTTATCAGTCTATTTTGAAGGCTTCGTGCACCATGGAATGTACGCATCTAGTGTATGCCAACTATGTCAAATATGCCTTGTTAGCCTATTTTGAAGTCTTAGTGCACCATGGAATATAGGCATCTAGTGTATGCAAACTATGTCAAATATGCCTTATTAGCCTATTTTGAACGCTTTGTTTATAGCAGGTTACATATCTATCCAGAAGGGGGAAAGGTAACTGAAGCATTGTACTTTTATTATTAATATAAGTAAGCATTATAACTATTTAAAAGTAGTTTTCAGGAAATCTGATAACAATATTCTGCTTGTACATAATAAAAACATGATGTCACTGTTTTCACCTTCTGCATGCATTCCAACTCGCATAACTAACACTACTGCTTCTTTGCTTGATAATATTTTTTCATCTTTGACCTTGGTGCGAAGATGGACCTCCCAACACGGACAGGGTTATTGCCATGAAAAAGGAGATCATACGAAGATTGGAAGAATTGGGAAAAAAGCTGCCTCCCAACACACTGGACCAACTAATTGATGAGCTTGGGGGTAAGATAATTGTTGTACTTTCATAGAGGCAATGTCCTTAAACTTGTCATAGTACACCACTTTCCCCATTTGTTTCCTAGACTTTCTCCCCAAGTTTTTCGCCCCTCTTTTAGGTTTTCTCCCTCCCCCGCCCAAGATTTCACTGCATTAGTTACATTTTTGGCACTGGGATTGTTGAAATAGATTGTGAATTGAAAGCGTGATAGCATGGCTTTTAACTGCAGAAAAAGTCTCGAAAATGAAGAGGAAATAGCTTTCACATAACATAACATTTCGAATCCTCTCTTCTCGATGATACAATATAACTTTAATGGGCTTTGGATTGATGACGGGCCGGATGGCAGTTCTTCCTTGGTCAAGTCACATGGTGCAGAGAGGCGGAACGCGTACATTCCATGGTGGACAATGCGCTAAGAACAGCACAAAAAGCTGTTTTTAGTGACACTTGCATGCTTGCAATACGTACATTCTATGGTGCACAATGCGTTTAGAATGGCACCATAAGCTGTTTTTACTGACACTTGCATCATTGGAATGCGTACATTCTATGGCGCACAATGCGTTTAGAATGTCACCATAAGCTGTTTTTTCTGACACTTGCATGATTGGAATGCGTACATTCCATGGTGTCACACCTCTTTGGTTCATATTTTGATGCTTTCTCAACTTTCTTTACATTTCTTTTGTTTACATATAATCATTCACTCAGATAATTCATGTGCTATCCCCTTTTCAATATTAAACATAAAGCCTTTTCACTAATATTCCTAGCTACAGACCGAACTTTTTTCCTTAAGACACCAATGGCAGCTTCACAAATTGTTTTCCTAAAAAATTCCATCCATCTTCCAAATTTTCAAATTTTAAATTCTCTAGTTTAAAAGATGCAGGTATTGTCTTGGTTAAGAATATGTAACAGGGACGGCAATAGCGGCAGTAGGCTCTATCAGCGGGCACGATCGCAGGAACGAATTTTGTTGATTCACAGGCTTGTTGAAAAGAGAAGGCGAATTCCTCTATTCTAGTCCTGTGACTGTCACTTACCAGGTACTACATACCAAATAAGGGGGAAAATAATATGAATAGCCTGTAGCTAACTGTGCACAAAGGTATAGGTTGTATGTGCGAACAATATTCTGAAGATTTATCGATGGATATCCTGTACTTACTTAGATGCCTACTTGTAGATGCCTACTTGTAAATGCCCACTTGTAGATGCCTACTTGTAGAGGCCTCCTGGTAGACACCTACTTGTAGATGCCTACTTGTAGATGCCTGCTTGTGGATTGCTACTTGTAGATACCTACTTGTAGATGCCTACTTGTAGATGCCTACTTGTAGATGCCTACTTGTAGATGCCTACTTGTAGATGCCTACTTTGATAGTCGTCAGCACATGACGGGTTTTCAATCAAATGCTGTCCTATTACCGAGTCTGTTTTGGGATCTGTTGACTTGACTTTGTTTACGCGATTCGGTAAAATCTTGGAAAGCGGACTGCGTATACTAATGAAGGCTGGCACATGTTGCGCGATTCTGTCTAACCTCTGCAACGTACGACCTATATATTCACTCTCACAGCGACACGTGAATTTATAAACTAATAAACTTTTATGTGTGACAGGTAGTATCCATGCAGTTTGGTTTCTCCCTTTGAAACGTTCGTTTCGATTTCGGAATACGTTTGCAAAATAGGTGCGACTGCTAAATATAATTTGCATACCGTGATAAAAACATTCCATGGCGTACAAACCGTTCAAAATAAGCTAAAAAGGCATATTTGACACTGTTTGCATACACAATATGCGTACATTCTATGGTGCACAAAACGTTCGAAATAGGCGAATAAGGCATATTTGACATAGTTTGCATACACTAGATACATGTAAAACTGGGTTTACTGGTGATGGTAAATCATGTACAGGTAATTCATTATCTACAAACGATATTTAAGGCAATTGTGGAGAAACAACACTACTAAATAAAAAAGGGGAAGGTAGAAGTAGTAGTAGTAGTAGTAGTAGTAGTAGTAGTAGTAGTAGTGGTGGTGGTGGTAGTAGTAGTAGTAGTAGTAATAGTAATAGTAGTAGTAGTAGTAGTAGTAGTAGTAGTAGTAGTAGTAGTAGTAGTACAATCTGCAAAGAAAATTGCGATCTAGACGCTTTCGAAAACTCGAAAAACTTTGCGGTCTCCAAGAATTTCAAGTTTATACAACAGACTTATTGACTTGTATTAACGAACATGTACCCTTTAAAGCAAATGAAGAACAACCAAGTGGGCTTACTTTTCCGAAGGAACCTCCAGTTGTAGCAAGACCAACAGAAGAGGAAAATGTGCACACGGAGAAGGAGGAGAACACAACTCGTGTTGTTGGTAAGTTCGCCATCTCCTTTTTGGTCTTCCTTTACCTCTGCTTCCTTCTCTTGGTCGCCACTCGGTTGTTTTCTTGGCCCATCTCTTGTTCTCCATTCGGGCGACATGCCCTGCCCACTGGCCTTTTGTATATTCTATTTCCTCGGTGATGTCTCTAACTTTAGTTTTCGATCTTATAACTTTTTTGAAGAAAAGGCTGGTAGAACGTGGATGCAGAGAGCACAAGATCGGAAGGCGTGGAGGAAACTGTGGAGGCTTACACGTAAACAATTTGCCAAAAATTGACCTTTCTCCCAGAGTATGTAACACTTCATATCCCTTATTCAAAGCATGTCGTCCCATTAACAAATGTATGCGCTAGCTGATTTTAATTTGAACTAAACGTTTTCGCCAAACATAAGTCACAGCAATCGTATGGAGAGAAGGAAATCTTTAGTGAAGAATATATAAGAAAGGAGAGAATTGAAACATGTCTTAGAAAATAACAGGCGCCTGCGCAACAAGTTTCACTAGGTTACGCCTACTAATGCTCAAGTCATACCACGATCGTATGATCTTTTAGTTCGAGGCTAATTACATGAAATGGAGGCTCTTGACAGCATACACATGTAAGATTTAAAAATAGTGATGGCAGTTGTGCTTGCCTAGAGCAAACGCAAGATGTTCCAATTATTAAGCGAGTAGATTTGGTGCAATTTGAGAGCCTTCAATGAATAACAAGTTAGGGAAAGGAGGTCTAGCACCCGGGGAGAAAGGTAACAGTGTGGTAGATTCACTGATTTGGGGGTACTTTTGTCTTCATTTAAGTAGTACCCCAAAGCTAATTACTGTGTAAGTTATTGTAGAATTATAGCTGTACCTATTGTCTAATACTGCGGACTTCGTGCCCACTATGCCTAAAATAGTATATATTCATTTTCTTCTTTTTCTTTTACAACTAAAGATTTGTTTACGTATCAGAAGATCTGCTGACACTTAGCTCTAGGTCAGTTGTATCCAGGGTTGCCTAAAAAAAAAAAAAAAAAAAAAAAAAAAAAAAAAAAAAAAAAAAAAAAAGTTCGTAGAAAAGCTTTCACGTCGGCTTTTCATCACAAGGCATAATCCTGCCCTAATGATTCTTAGGATTAGAACTTGAATCTCTATCCCCATGTCATATTTTTGAATTTTAAATAGTTCACTTATAATAATTGTGATGATGCATAACGTAACGTAACTTAACCACTTAACAATAGAAAATTGCGTACGCAGTGTAAAAGCTTATCAAACGGGACATGTCCCACCCCCCTTAAAATCCCCTTCTTTCCTTCTCACTTTGTTGTCATTTGCATCTGTTGCTGAAATCAGAAGCAATCCTGCTCATAATGAAATATGCTGTCTCAAATCAAGCAAAAACCGGATGTCGAGCGGGCGAGATTCCGCACGACTTCAAAGTATTTTCCCACAGCGATTTCTTTGTTTGTATGGACCTTGTGATTGGTTCCTTGTTTCTTAACAATAGCCCAAGACGTATTTTCATAGTTCGATCCTTGCCAATATCTATTAATTGATGCCCTTTCTGTATCAGTCATAATAGTCTGGGCTGCGTATATGTCTCTGTCTTGTCTCTACACTTATTATACTATAGAATAAGATACCTGCCTTTTATATATTTTCATAGTTCGATCCTTGCCGATATCTATAAATTGATGCCTTTTCTGTATCAGTCATAATAGTCTGGGCTGCGCATATGTCTCTGTCTTGTCTCTACACTTATTAAACAAATCGTATCGGATACCATCAGCGACTGAATAACTACAACCAACAAATCGAATCCAATATCATCTGCGACTGAAAATCCTCTACCAACAAATCGTATCAGATATCATCTGCGACTGAAAAACTGCTGCCAACACCTCGTATCCGATACCATCTGCGACTGGAGAACTGTTATCAACAACTCCTATCCTATATCATCGCGACTGAATAACTGCAACCAACAAATCGTATTCGATATCATCTGCGACTGAAGCTCATCTAAATCACAAAGCCCGACTGGTATGGGACACTGTTAATGAAATATCTGGTCGTAAAAACTCAAGGAAAGGGCAGATCAGAGCAAAAAGTCCTCAAGAACGTATCAGGTTATGGAAAGAGCATTTTGAGAACTTGCTCGGACAGACGCCCAGTCATTGATGATCACCCTATTGAAAAGGTCTTTGATCCTCTTCCGATAGAGACAATGGTATTCCCTGCGGAAGTGTGGAAAACGTCTTGTTTGGCAAGATATTCATATAGACACAAAACACCCCTTTCCACACAATGACCAAAAGCACCTTAGTGGGAATGTGAAAAAAAATTGAACCCAGCCTACTTGGACCCCCCAATCCGCCTTGCCTTCCCCTTGCATGATTATTAAATTGTATGTTTTAAAGGAAGTTACAAGTCGTTGTAATTCTGCATTCTTGTTTCCCCAGGTTCTGCAAGTGGCAGAAGTAGTCTGCTTGGAGAAGGAGAGAGAAGACCTCCTCTATCAATTGTAATACATTGAATGACACATATACAAACTCAATTGATCTCAATGATGACACCCCCAATGCAAAGGCTCTGTTTCCCCTTGGGAAACAAACACTCTTGGGAATGGTCGCACTGCTTATTAGGGAGCTACACTGAGATATCTAAGGGGACCAGGTTGGGTTGGCCCTTCAACCAATGAGATATGATTTCGAGATGTTTCAAATCGAAGCGTAATGCTTCATATATTCATTTCTAATATTTGCTGAATAAAATGTAAATAGATTGAAACAGATGCCACCCCAGGATATTTTATAGAATCAGAACGTTGTCTTGGAAGAGCCATCGAACATTATACCTGGAAACCAGAGGTAACTACTAACACCTCTGACATATGTCCTGCACAATACACAAGGAAGAAAAATAACATTATAAGACATCCTGTGTTTTTGTGCTAACAGTTTTGAAGCATGTTAAACATACTTCCAATATTTTCTGGTTTCTGGAAAATAACGAAGGAGGGCAGGTCGCCGTGGCTTCCTGAGCTGACGATGGTGACGTGACGAACGCTTGGCCGGCTTAACGTGTCTCGGCGACTGTCGAGCTGACAGTGGCGCGCGCTGCCGGGACTGTCGCAGGCTCACATCATCACGACAGCAGCACTGCGGCGCTCCCACGGCCTGAAACGTTCCGCACCGGCCACACCCCCGCGCCTTCGTCTCCCGCCTCTGTCGCATCACCGATCGACATCAGCACTGTTCACTCTCGTTTTCTTCCCATAGAATATAAGAAGAGTCTTATTTTTACACTCGTTAATCGTATTTTTAATATTTGTTCAACGTACTCGTCCTTTAATGAAGACCTTTGTAAATTACGTACCACGCTTGTAAAAAATGGTTACCCTGTTAGTTTTATTAATTTTTGTTCCAATAAATGTGTTGTAAAATCTTCTCTGTAACCCCTAAGTACTCGTTGGTTCCTAAGTGTAACATTGTTTTAATTTTACCATTTACAGGGCATTCCATGGTGCACAATGCGTTTAGAATAGCACCAAAAGCTGTTTTTCGTTGTTATTTTTCATGATTGTCATCTATATGTGAAAGAGTTTTAGGATCTATAAAGGAAGCGGATGATAGGGATTGTGAAACTTTGTTCCTTCTTACATACTTTCCAAAAATCTTTTTGGACAACTCTGGACTGATGCAATAACATTCGACTCAACCTCTTGACGATTTAGACGAAGGAACTTGGTTGCTCCATTTCTAGCTAGGACGTTTGCAGCATTATAAGGGGCTAGAAGACAGTGCTCTGCAAGGAGTAAAGGGGTCATTTCTTTGATTATTCCAGTCTTGTTAAAGGTGCATGAAGGCCGCGATATATAGACACATCAAGGTGTTAAACCATTTAGGCGGCAAAGTTTAGAATTTTACGAAAGAAATATTTAAAGAGACGACTCATGTTGTAGGCTGAAAAGCTTTTTTCGTATGACACTCATCAGAACCTTACGCCATAAATACCTCTCTCTCTCTCTCTCTCTCTCTCTCTCTCTCTCTACCTGTATGTCTGAGCGACTCTTTCTTGTCTCTCTCTTTCTCTGCCTGTGAGCCTCAAAGGGTATTTACTTGTCTTTGTGTCAGGTTTTGTGTGCTTGTGTGTCTGAGCAGATGTTTGCTTGTCTCTCTCTCTCCCTCTCACCCTCTCTTTCTCCCTCTCTCTCTCTTTCTCTCTCTCTCTCCTTCTCTCTCTCTCCCCCTCTCTCTCTCTGCCCGGTATGACAATTAACCGCCCACGAAATCCTGTTGTGTACTGCCCTGGGTAGGGGGAGAAATGGATAGGGGGGGGGGGTTGGGGGGTGAAGAGGCATTAACTAATAATGAAAATTAAAGCAAAAAAGCATTTAAGCAAAGTTTTAAAGCGGGGATCCAAATTTTATCATACGGGACATGCTCCACCCCATGAAACTCGCATTTGTTGTCATTTGCATATGTTGTCATTTCCAAGAGGACACTTTACTGGAACTTGAATACCCGGACTCTCAACTTGAAAATACGTCAAAATTAGCGTAGGCCAAAAATGTAAAATGGAATAACTTCCGATTGAATACAGCTTTTGAGCTTATTTTTTAGGCATGTGAAAGATAAATTATCTGGTAAACGATCGCAGAAAATTTGTATTCAAAATTTTTTAAAGTTTGGGGCAATATTGGGGCAATTCTATAATTAGACCAAAAAATGGGCATACTAAACTATTTGCTATATTTCACAGTTAGATATAACTATGCTTAAGGTCTGTGAATCCATATATAAATATAATATATAATATTTAAACCTGAACAAGTTTTTGAGCTTCTTTCAAGGAGCCCAAAATAAAAGAAAAAACAATCTTACCTACTAAAATTATCCTTCCAGATCCAATAACCCTTCTCAATCAGCACCAGCTGTGTTCTCAACAATGGATTATTACTAATAGTCATCTAGAATATTGAAACTGGAGAAAACCTTATATTAAAATACACTATTAAGGAAAGCATCAAATGTGCCACCATTAAAACAAGTATTACTTCCACTTAGATCTTAGTTAAAGTTTTCAATTTTCCATCAGCTATTTAACTACCCACTGCCCCTGACAGCTCATCTCCCCCCGCATATACCTTGACTGGCGTTCCTGGATACGTGCATGATAAACATTTCCATCTTATTATCGGGGTCAAAGCCTTTCTCTCATTGATTAAATAACAACCTTTAAGAATGTTGGTTTTATTTTTGATTACAGAGTAAAATGCTGTTTTCAGTGATTTATATAGCTTGCAAAGTGTACAAATTGATCTAAAGTGAAAGGGATTCTCTATTACTAGTAATCTTTGCATGATATATTTCTGTAAACCATTGATAATTATAAACATAGGAATAGTTTATATTTGAAATCATGAGTTGAATACAGAGTAAAGTGCTGTTTTCAGTGACTTATATAGCTTGCAAAATGTACAAACGTATTTAAAATAGAAGGGATTCTTTATTTTCGATAGGTATGTAGGACCTTTCCTATTAGATACATTTGAACAATTCTTTTTGGTCACTGGCCTTACCCAGACGTCGGCGCTCATAGTAGCCTATTATTACAATGACAAACCTTTCCGTTCGTTTGTTGTACCATCGGTTGTCGTGTGCTGGCCAAAAAACAAGGTTTTTCATGTGAGATCAGATTGTTCTCTTCTGTGAATACTGTTATTCGTATGTACGCTTGTATGATGCGCCGTTCTTGCTGGATATGGGTCTAACTACACTAGAAGCTAACATCCTGGTTTCTAAGTCATTCATAAATATATTGGCATAAGCCGGAGCAAATTTGACTTGATTGACTTGAAAATTTCTCACCTTAATAATTGGGCATTGATGGGCCAATGGTTAAGGTGTTGGTTTTCAAACCAATGGGTCATGGGCTCAATTCCTCTCAGCTCCATTAGTGAAAAAAGAAAGCAAGCTATTGTGGTAATGCTCCTCTCCATGATAAATATATGAACAGTCCCCTTTGTTAAACTTTCACAGCTATTTTCCACAGAAATGACTACAATGCGAAAGGGTAGGCAATGAAAATTTTACTGAATAGAATGAATGTTGCGCTTAAGAGTATATTACTGAATGGAATGACTGTTGCTCTAAAGGGTTTCTTACTGAATGTGATAGATGTTGTGCTTAAGAGTATATTACTGAATGGAATGACTGTTGCTCTAAAGAGTTTCTTACTAAATGGAAAGACCATAGCGCTTACCATTCTGATGAGGGTGCAACGAAACCGGTCAATGACATTTCACTAATGATTCCGTTATTAAATATTATCTACAAATATCAATGTTCTAGTACATTACCATACGGCATCCACAATAGCAATGATTACACGTTAGTTAAATTTTTAACTAAAGCATTGTTAACTAATTAATTGTCCCCTGGTAGCTCCTTGCACCCCTGATAGGCATGGCTTGCTACAGGCATTAGCACCAAGGAAAGTGTGTAGGGTTATATGGTCAGTCGTACTAATATAGACATTCTGCTTTGGTGAACAATTCAGAAAGTCCAGAAGTGTCTAAGCTATTACATAATATATGGGACAGTGATGTTTTACACATCTCGACATGAATCTTGAAACACTGGCTGACGAAGCACTTTGGACACCACTGAATTGTCTCAGCCGCAAATAATTTCTTCAGTAGTGCGTTACTCCTCTTCAGCTTTCTATGACAGACATAGTATTTAAGACATTCACTGAGTGTTATAAATGACGACGGGGACACAGGGAATGTTCGATTAGCAATCACCATCAACAAAGCTCAAGGGCAATCACTAGAATCATGAGGTATAACTAAAAAAACTAAAAAAAAGGTAAAAAACTAAAAACTAAAAAAAAGGCCAATTCAAAACGAATGTATATACAGACCAGGACACTGGGACACAAGGAATATAAATGACGCCCAGGACACTCAAAGAGAAATCACAGACTGGGACACCGGGACACAAATGACGAATATACCAGTGCAGATATACAGAGTGGACATGCAAATTCGATTTCTAACAACAATATCTACTAAGCTTCAAACTTTTGGTTTTATTTTTTAAGCTTCTTAAATTGTTGTAATCCCTTGTTAAAATATATAAGAATATTTTTGCAATTACCAGTTTTTGCTATTTACACAATGTAATGTCTTTTCACACAGAGGCTATTTAGATATATTTGAGGATTACCGAACTCCAATTTCTAACAACCATTTCTACTATTGGGTCCTAATGAAATTTGATATTTAGAAGGACCTCGTGTCTCAGAACTTTCATTTTAAATCCTGACGAGATCTGGTGACATTTGGGAGAGTTGGAGGAGGAAGCTAGAAATCTCGGAAAACGCTTAGAGCGGAGAGATCGTGATGATACTTGGTGGGAAAAATAAGCACAAGCGCTAGATGTGATTGACGTAGACTGACCGAATTGGCTCTTTTTGGGGGAGTTGGCAGGATTTGCTAGACTGGAAATCAGTGCAGCCCCCTGATAAGCAGTGGGGCCTTTCCCCGGGGTCCGTTCTTTCCAAAAGGGAAAGGGGTTTCCCCCGCGGGCGATAATCATTGAGATTGCTGTAGGGATTGATATCTATTTCTCAATTTACAGCAATTATTTCAAACTTTACAATGAACAATAATAATATAATAACAAAATAAGAGCCGCAACAGTCGCTATTCGCGTTGACATTCAGAGTTGAAGAGGGCTCACAGAGATCAAAGCCACGTATTGTCCTGCATGTTCTCGAGTATTCTAGATTCCTAGTACTAGTATCCTCATTTTCCTCGTTACTTAATTTCCTCTTTACTTATTTACCTCGTTACTCATTTTCCTCGTTACTCACTTTGCTCGTTACTCGTTTTCTGTGCGTATCTTTTATGGGAATCATTTTGGTGGGATTTTCGCCTGAAAGACAAGACACAAGGAATTCTAAAATGGACGAACTTATGAACCATGCAGATATGCAGCAGGGCACAATGTGAGCATTTCAATAGTGCCATTGAGCGTAGTTACACTATTTGAACATATTTGGATTGCGTTCTGCAGGCTGGAATGTGAGCATTTCAATATTGCCATTGAGCGTAATTACACTATTTGAACATATTTGGAATGCGTTCTGCACCCTGGAATGTGAGTATTTCAATAGTGCCATTGAGCGTAGTTACACTTTTTGAAGATGTTGGAATGCGTTTTGCACGCTGGAATGTGAGCATTTCAATAGTGCCTATTTAGATAATATTGGCGCACGCTATTAAAACTGCTATGGTAAAACGCGTAAATTAGTTACAAAAAGCGACAGTGATACTGGTCAAGAAATCGATTTTGCAGATATCTTGTACTTGCAATTGATTATTAATTAGGCACAAAATCGACAGTACAACAACTGAAATAAATAGTTTAGTTCCAAAAAATGGAAGGTAAAAACGAAATGAATGTTTACTTATGAAAACTGTAAATACGGAAAGTTAAGCGCAGTTGTTTTTCATTCTTTATGAACTTGTATCATGCTGTTGCTTCAATTTCCTTTTGATATCTTTGAAGTGTCTTTAACATTTTGCGTGACTTCATTTAGTTTCTTTGCAATTGTCAGCTGCACTTATGAATAGTTGCAAATAATGTTATTGTTGCATTTTTTATGGCAATCATCTTATTATTTATATCTTGTTTTTCTGTAAGAGCATCCTGGTGCCTTTGTAGAGTGTAATGTACTGTAATGTACTATACTATCTGATTAACAATCAGATATTGAAATTTAAAAATATAAGTTTTTAAACTGAAAATAGAGAACGTAATTAAAAAAGACAAAAAAATTGTTCAAATATGAGCAAATCCCTTGCTCGTCAAACTAAAGTCTCTATCACTTTTACAACGCTTTTTATTCCAATTTAATGATCCCAATGTTTGTGAGGTCTTTCTTAAAGAATTGGGAGAAAAGTAAAATTTAGAGTAAAGAGACGGGGCCTTATGAGGGAAAAGTACTACGCCAGGTGACAACAGCGGGAAAAGTTTTTTGTAAAGAGATCACCAATAAAGGCATTGAGTTAAAAAAAAAGAGTCATTATTAAAAGAGAAGGGACCTCTCCGGAGCTATTACTCTTCATGTAAATTTTTTTCTCTCTCTCTCTCCCTTAGCTACTTTCCAGTATGCGTGTGTTTATATTTTATCATCGTTTTCATTATTTTTAAAATTCCTTCGGACTAGACACTCTTGTATATCAATCCTGCTTCTGCACAAATCCCTTTCTCATTAACGCAAAAAAGAATCTACGGCGTAATCAGTGTTACAAATGTCTTTGTAGTGGACCAAAATTAGTTAATACTTTACGTTGTTTTCCTTCAATTGTAACGAAACATTTCTAATTTTACTTCTACTAGTCACTGAGCCTTACAGAATGAAAACAAATAGAGAGTATAAGGTTCGTACGGTATCACCGCTGCTCAAAACACTCATATTCTGGCTGCGCTCTTCAGGCACTATCTATTTATCTATCTATTTATCTATCTATCTATCTATCTATCTATCTATCTATCTATCTATCTATCTATCTATCTTCCTATCTATCTATTTTTAATCTATCTATATCTATAGTTGGTGTGCATGTGTGACGTTTTACTCCTTCACCTGGTCAGTTACTGATCTGAGCATAAATTTGGTATAGTATCCGATTACGACTTACCAAATGTTCCAAAGGAGTTTCTTGTTCGTCAAAATCTCGAGGCAGGTCGGTAGAAACACCAGTGTCGGGATGCACTTGCTTGAGAACTTTGTAAATGTAAATGGCGTAGCTTTCCTTCCTCTCTCGTTTCCTTTTCTTATCAGTTTTACTAATGTTTTTCTGCGCCTAACCAGCTTTCTTTGCTGCCTTTCCTGAAGTTTTTGGAGCCATTGTTAATAGATTCTTTAACAGAATCCAATAATCAACTGAATAGCTTTTCCAAAACTCGACCCGTTTATATACTAACTACAGTTCGCGCGGAAACCGTAGAAATCGTGGAAAACGCTTAGAGTAGAGAGATCGGGATGAAACTTGATGGGAAGAATAAGCACAAGTTCTAAATACGCGATTGAAATAATTAGAACGGGTCCGCTTTCTTTGGGGGAGTTGGGGGGATTTCCAGTGCTTTGGCGATTTCGGTGCTTCTGGACGCGCTAGGACGATGAAAATTGGTAGGGGGACCTGAACAAATTGACTTGATAAAGTCGTTTTCTCCGATTCGACCGTCTAATGTACGCATCTAGTGTATGGAAAGTATGTCAAATATGCCTTTTTAGCCTATTTTGAACGCTTTGTGCACCATGGATTGTACGCATCTGGTGTATGCAAACTATGTCAAATATGCGATATAAGCCTATTTTGAACGCTTTGTGCACCATGGAATGTACGCATCTGGTGTATTCCTTATTAGCCTATTTTAAACGCCTTGTGCACCATGGAATGTACGCATCTAGTGTATGCAAACTATGTCAAATATGCCTGTTTTGGAGGCTGTGCATATAGCTTTGCGCAAGCCTTCTCTCTGTAAGCAGAAGGGTTTTGTATTTAGACTAGCTTTTTTTCATTAAGGTTATCCGCGCTAAAATTTTGTGCTTGTTTTCCGTGACATCTGTATTTTTTCCACCAATCATGTCTCATGTTTTGTAAATTTAGATCGTTTCAATGTGTATAAACTCTGTTGTAACGATGTATTATGTACCGATGTATTTAGTCTGAAGAGAATCGGCGAACTGTCTCGCTACTTTAGAACTAGTAGTTACACAGAGCAAACACATTTAATTGCCAGCCTTGAATATGGCAAATCTACCTCTACCTAAAACTATACTCAACAGTGATCAATAACAATGCTGCACAATAGTAAACGCAGTACTTCGTTACCGCTTAAGCAACAAACACACATATTTGCCAGCCTTGTGTATAGCAAATCTACCTCTACCTTAAACTATACTCAAAAGTGATCAATGCGCATGTTCCACATTAAAACGAAACTACAATCTATGTTAATTGCGAATGATCTCAATATCATGAAACCTCTTCTGTAGTTAAAGGACTCTTGAGAGTTGCATGGCCATTGAGAATTTAATAACTATGCAAAGAGAATCGAGACGAATGTGCGCCGTCATCTAGCAACTTGGTTGGGGGTATGAAAAGCAGTTCTCAAAAATGGAAAGAAATCACAAACGAAACTACAATCCATAATAATTGCGAATGATCTCAATATCTTGAAACAGCGACACAAGCGGCAGGTGCTGCCAATGCCGGAGCAACATCAGCGGCAACGACCACAGCAACGACCCAGATGGCGCGTTATCAGCCAGGAGGAGGGTATGGCGGCGGTCAGACGCAAGGCACGGGACTGGCACAGAGACACCAGCAGCTACGGACTCAAGCAGCGACCACCTCCACCTCCACTGTCACCTCCACAGGCCGTCAATCACAGCAGAAACAACAGCGTGGTGCAAGTGGCAAAGCTGCTCCGAAAATTGCCGAGGATCTGGAAGATGCAGCTAGACGGCATAATAATAAAATATTGTACTGGCATGTTAATAAATTGAGGAGAGTAGTCAATCCAGACTTTTCCCAGTTAAAGATAGGAACGGGGCTACAATTAGAGATAAGAAAGGTTAAAGAGAGATGGGTGGAACTTTTCGAGAATTTGCTAAACCGATATACAGTTGCAGGAAAAGATATAGAGGAAAATGAAAAAGTTTATGATACCTTGGATGTGATAAATCCCCTATTGATGTATTAGTTCTTAAAAGTTTCACGAGTGACAGTACCATCTAGAATTACTTCATCAATTCAAAAAATCTGTATTTTCATTGAAGTACTTGACATGTTTGATGAGGAAAGTGATGGAAAATGGATTCCAGAGCAAATTCAAAGGTGAAAGCGACTACCATATTTCAAATTCATCGAAACTTTGAATGAAGAGGTAAAAAGATAGACTCATTTCATCGGTTGATACACTGCGAAGAGAATATTGTTGATTTCGTGGACGTCTATATTTTTGGGTGCAAGAATCACCCTTTCACTTAGCCATTTATTATTTTTATAATTGTTTAGAATATTTGGAAATACCTTTTCAATCAATTCATTTTTGGACGTCACTACATTACAGAATTCAGCAGGTAGTTGTATACTTCCTGAAATTGAGTCTACTGGGAGCTTTCTGTGTCCAATTGCCAGCAATTGATCTGAAAATGTTTGACCAGAGTTATCGTTTTGCACCCTTAAAGATTCCCTGAAATCTCACACATTAATACCCTTAGCCTTTTCGGACACACCCAGAATCAAAGATTCTTCTTCTTCTTAATGATACATCCTGTATGTAAACAGTGGGCATATTTTTAATTTTTAATCCTTGCCTTAGGGCTATGGGGGGTACAGATATTAGACATTTTGACTATTTTGAACGAAATTACTTTTTCAAAATTTTGATCAGTGTTAATGGGGAGATGCATTTAAAAGAAGCAAGGGAAAACGTCTTTTATGTCGCTAAGACGTATCGAGGCATTCGGAATAAACTGGTTAAAAGTGGCAACTGCATCTTCAAGTACTCTCTGTGCTCGTCTTGACGGATTGAAGTTGCACAAAATCATATTTGTTCTTTTCGAAACAGCCTCCATATTACTCATTTTAAGTCGCGTCTTCTCCAGCTCTGTTCTCAGAGAATTCACTTCTCGCTGCGTATTTATGTTTTCTGTCTGAACTTCAGTGATTGCTTCCATAAAATCCCGAATATAAGCCCTTGGCTTATATAGGTTCGTAAGCATTTTTTGGTGAGCTTGTATTCGGGGAGGGGCTTATATTTGGAGGGTCTTTTGGGTTAACAGGTAACTTGTGGATTCCAAAGATTCACCGATCGGTGTCCAATTAGAGAGATTAATAACGACATTTAATGAGTAAAATCTCACAAGAGAATAAAAGTAAATACTGAGACTCTATTTATACTCTGACCATGTTCATCCAGTATCACAGCTGAGAACTATGTAGAGTTGGTGAGAAGGCTTCTCATGTCCTACTAACAACATAGGTGCAATATGAGTATCAACATACATTTCCTGTTTAGTCACCTAAGTGACTATAGTGATGATCAAGGTGAGAGGTTTTATCAGGATCTGAAGGTGATGGAGGAAAGTTATAAGGGAAGATAGGAGATCAGTATGCTAGCTGACTGCTGTTGGAGTATCAAAAGAGATGAGCCACTGAAGAAACACAGAAGAGTTCATGGGATCTGCTTGAGGAAGAGATAAGACATTTATGTTGTCGATATGAAAATGATTATTTTTTAGTTGTGGGGGATTTTAACGCTTATATTGGGTTGTGTAATTGAATGAATGAAGCTTCTTTTGTAGGAACGCCAGATTTGATACCTGATATTTATAAGACATCTAGAAGTAGCAAGGACTTTAAAAGAAAGGTTAATTGCTGGGGTAAGGGGCTTCTAGAGCTATGCACTGATAGTGCTCTTATGGTAGTCGAATCCCGTTTACTAGGATCGTTGCAAATACACACAATGAACCATTCTCGATCGTATGCGGAGCCATTCCATGAGTAATGCACCGCTCTTAAGACCACACAATCTTAGCAGCGCAACTTGTTACAAATTGAAAACTCTTTATTGCTGAACGCAGCCTCTAAATAGAACGTAGACCTGCTACTCTACATTTTTTATTTGTGTGTGAGGCGGTAGAAGGCGAAGGATAGCAAATCTACGATTTGGCAAAGAGGAAAGTGGTTATTATTACTACTCAATTTAAATAGCGTGTTTAGCAAGAAAAAGAAAAAACAGACTCGACAATAGGACAGCATTTGACTGAAAACCCGTCATGTGCTGACGACTATCAAGAGGATTTGTTTAGGGTATCAGGGAGAGCCAGATCTCCTTTTTATCTTGCTGCTTTGGAGGCCGCATTTATCAAAACAAAGAAGCCGGTACTCTGTCGACAAAAAGAATTTGTTTACAATTTACGCCTTAAAATTTCAGTCTTAGAATGTCCCTTCAGACGCTAACGTGGAGAAGATAGTCAATAGGAGGTATCAGCAGAAGCAGCTAGCAAGAGTAAAACTTCAAATTCAGGTTTCAAATCGATAAAAGAGTCCACAAACACGTTCCCCCTGGGTTATGCCCCATGAGGTCTAGACAAAAAGGCAGTATAATTAGTCTGTTAGGTCTAGCAATTCAGCAACTGTATTACTCAGATAGCTGGTTTATTGTGCTACATTTTTGTTTTGCATTTTATGGCCACTTGTTGATGCTCAAATGTACGCCTTCAAATGGGTTTAATTTCGCTAAAGAAATCTTAGCATGAAGGTATCTTCATAGTTCAAGTTCGATAAGCTGTTGAGAAATGAATTTATTTAATCTATATCCCATCATATGTCACTGCTGTGTAGTTATGGGTATCTTCCTTTCTTGATTATCTGGCCTCTTTTCCCTGTCACTATCTTGAAAACGACTTGATTTTGCAATGCAGTAAGTTTTTTTTCTTTTTTTTAGTGGTACTTTACTTTGCTATGTTTACTCCATCCTACAGCCCTAAAGGTCTTGCCTGGTTTATCAACCAAAGAAATGTTGGAGTCTGTTGGGCTAAATAGATAGATTTATTCACACAAAAGCCTAATTGGGCCATGGTGACATGCACAAATTATCATGAAGTAACTTTGTCCGGAGTAACTCGTAAAGTAACTTTACGACGTAACGTAAGAAACTAAGACAACATATTGGTTGTAAAATTAGTGAGTATTTATATCTCAAATATTATTCAAGTCAAAAGGAAAGTTGTAAAGAACATCCAAATCCTCACACTCCTAGTTTTGTTTGTAGCTGACAACAAAGCGACATTGTTATCTCAGAGCTTTCTTGGTACATCATACACATTTGCGGCTGATTTGTAAGACAAACGAATAACAGATTATATCTAATGCAGCCTTTACAAGAACAGAAAGTAAACGGTTCTTGGCTCTCCATTTTGGATGGAAAAAGATTCGAAATCATCTTTTTATGAAGGCCGAATAAATTTTAATTGGAACTAAACAAGGTAGTACTGATGTTTCCAAGTTTGTCGCAAAATAAAGAAAGGTGTAATTTAGAAACGTAGATGTTCAAAAGAATGAAACCATCTATGAACTCAGAACAGAAAGTTAATATGGAAAAAGATTCGAAATCATCTTTTTATGAAGGCCGAATAAATTTTAATTGGAACTAAACAAGGTAGTACTGATGGTTGTATTACCTTACATTTAGGGAGTTGCAGTTGATTCTAAACATTGCTTCTTGACTGCATTTTGGTCATTTTCCAATCCCCCGTCTATTCCAACCCCCCCGTTTATTTAGTTTTTGGGATTTTTCCAACCCCCCGTTTATTCCAACCCCCCATCCATTAGGCACCCAAGAGTAAGTATCAATGGGGAAAGCTGAAGAATGTCGAGCTACAATGGAACGATAATAGTTGACATTCGTAAAACAAGATAGCGTCCGACTACTACTTTATAATCCAGAACAGAGTTTCAAAGCATACATCTTCATAGTTGAAAAAAAAATCTGAGTTCTGTCAAAATATTTCTAGCTCTGTTGGGCGAAATATTTCTAGCTTTATACTGTCATTGACAATATTATTTTTCAATTTTTATTAAACTTTTGTCAAAGCATCAAAGATTCCTGTCTTATTTATCCTTGTTTATTCTTATTTCCTTATATATCTTATTATTCTTATTTTTATTTATATTGGTTTTGAATATTTATTTTTCAAGAAAAGATAAATTTAAACCCAGATAATATTTTTTTTCTCTACAAAAATTTTTAAACATCTTTTTTCTTCTGATCTCAAAATATTTTTCATAAACATATATCTAAAGTATAGATATATGTTTAACCTCACTCTCGCTCAAAGCTTGAAGCCCCAAACAATTCTTTTGACTTCAAACACTTAGTTTCAGCGAAAACTTTGCAAACTTGAGCAAACTTTAATGTATTGACGAGCCATTGGCGCTGTGGGACCGCTGGAAGACCTGCGCGTCGAAATCGACTTGGACAACGATGGTGTGGCCGACTATGCCGGATCACCTGACGATTCAGGCTATTTTTCAGTCGGCGTTGATGAGTTGGACCCAGGGACGGTGTCGATCGATCTTCGCGCAGTGGAAATCCACCCTGCCACCAAACAACAGGTCGCCTCGGATTGGATCAACCATGAGTTCGACTACGTCGCAGCCGCCCCGTTTTCGTCGACTAAACGTTACGATGGACAGCAAGTCCTTGGGATAAATTTCGTTTTTTAAATGCAGAGTGATCACTATCTACAATCATGGACGCCAAAAGTCCTTCTACAGGATAGAGAACACTATTATTAAAAACACAACTAGATTTGAAGCTATGAAGGTGTTACGGACACAAGTATCAATTTTCCAGGACTAATTTGATATCTTCTTCAAAAAAATCAAGAATAAAGGATCTTCAATCAAAATGCTAGCTATTATTCGTATGTTTTTATTGCGTATATGAGAGAGTTCACCCCTCGTCGATACCTCGCGCTTTATACTAAAGCTTTAAATTATGTCCCAATTCCTTAAGAATGACCCTTGAATCACAAAGACCGTAGAATAAATTGTTGAATTTACTAAGAATACTTTAGCGTAAAGAGCAAGGTATTATGAGGAGGTAAACCCCTCATATGCGCAATAATTTCTGCTCGTTTTAACTTTTAATGCTGCTCCTCACTTTCAGAGTCTCCTAGGTCCCCTCCTTTATCTGTAATGATAAATATCCTCGCTAAGGAATTTCCCGACAGATGGAAATTTATGGATGACCTAACGGTTGTTGAAACCTGCTACGAAACTTAGTAAGCAACCTTATGAGTATCAGAAATGATACTGCAGGTGACGCTGCAAACTTAGACATGAGAGTAAACCCCTCTAAATTTATTGTAATGCCAACATGTTTCCTTAAAACTTCACCCCTATCCCTCCGGATATTTGCCTGTTGGCTAAAAAAATGAATTTAAAGACTTTTGACCAACGTTAGTAAGCTCTAAAATCTTAGCACTTTGATGATGTAAAAAAAAGGAAACGCTGATCAAAACAATGGAAGATTAAAGAGGTAAACACAAAAACTACTACTACTAACTACTCAAGATTTTCATTTAGGACAAATATTTTAAATACAAAATATTTTAGTATACACCAGTTTTTTTTTCAACAACACAATGGGATTATTTGTAATCCCTGTGAATATGAACAGAAATGAAACAAAAAGTAGAACCAGGAATATATACCGAAGTAATTGGATCCTTGGATTGATGTTGTTACGTTAGCGTCTTTCAGGTTTTCAAATAACACGAACTTTCAAAAAATGCAAGGTCTTGATCCATGTTTTATAGATAATATACCAGTTCCTTTAGCGGAGATTGATGATTTGTAAGGCGTTTCTTTATTTGTTGAAGCCTACGCGAAACAGGTAATTTCAGTGTAAGATTGCCAATCACTGCTGGTCGGCTGCATGGAGTCGCTGCAGCGGGGCGAGACGATCGATCGCGATGCACTCGTCAGGGACTTCCCAAACTATGCCGAAGAAATCGGTCAATTCCTTGATGACCGCCAGTTGCTCGAGCAGGTGGCTTCGGATTTTGGCGACGTCCAGCCGTCGCGGATTGCGATTTCCGCTTACGCCAACACGATGGATTCGGGTTCTGGACAAAAGGACTTTCGTGTTGGCGAATCGATTCGGTTTCAACCACGTTTCAATTAGAGCAATTAAATAAAAAAACAAGTTTTTGTCACTGCAAGTAAGGAGCGACACTAAAACTTAAAACGAACAGAAATTGTTCCGTTTAAGAAAGGGGTTATCCCCTCCGCAACGCCTCGCTCTTTACGCAAAAGTTTGACTCTTTCTCACAACTCTACTTTTTGAAACAATAAAAAATTTTAGCGTAAAGAGCGAGGTGTTGCTAAGGGGACAACTCCTTTCATATACGCAATGTGAATATTTATAATCGCAGCTGAAAAAAAACTAGGCATTTTCATTAAAACACTACCAACTGCAGTATAGCAATACTATCCTGAACAGGGTCCGTGTCCAAAAAATGAGTTGGCGTTTTCATGTCCGGTGCATGTGCAACGACCAACTGCCGAAACATCCTTCGAATGTCGCATCCATGGTTCTCGCCCTTGCGGTCCCACTCCGAAGCGCTGAAAGGAGAACTTCCCCGACTGCAACCTCCCTGGTCTTCATTTATAAAATTTAAATGGATTAGAGAAAGGCACAACCACTTTTTTGTCAATTTATATTCATCAGTATAATACCTTATTCATCTCATCCAGAGTCATTTACTCCTCTTATTGACTCTAATTAAAAAAACAAGTTGGAAACTTTCATGGTTAAGCTTAGAAGAGATGTCGACGTCAAGAGAAACGAAATGGAAAATTTGTTTCCAAAAATGAGAGTATCTAATAGTGCCCCGTCTCCGTGATTTTAATTTGCCATGATGTCGGAGACGACCACGAACGGACAGGCCCGTATCGCCGTCGCCACGTCGTCGGCGCGCGGCAGGCTGACCGCGGGATTGGTCGACATGATCCACAGCGCCTGAATGCGCCCGTCCGCGCAGGCTTCGAACAGGTCGACGGCCTTGAGGCCCGGGCGCGCCGCGATGGTCGGGCTGCGCCAATGATCGCGGACCGCCGCGCGATGGGTCTCGTTTTCGATATCGAGATGACAGGCCAGCGTGTTTATTCGATAACAAGAATTATTATATCCACCATAACTTTGGTAAATGAGTACTAATAACATGTTTAAAAATTTGTGCAAGAATAACGACTTGCACACAACCAACAGATTCTGCTAATATTCATGTAATCAAACTTCCTTACCTCATGACATCTTCCCTTTCACGCAAACGTATTAATATAGGAACATGAATATTAAACAAAATTTCAAAGCAGTTCTAAGCCACTGTATTCAAGTACATATAACACAAGTCCCCGGTCACTGCATTGCCAATCAGATACCAATCTACTGCGCTACTACAGGTGTGTATACGATTTAACCCCCTAATAGTTCCCTCAAATAATACCAGTGTTGATAAATACACTTTAAAGTTTTGCTGGGTTGAAAATGGGAACCTGAAAACGATTTCTGTCGGACCTGCTCGACACACGCTTTAAACCCGGTGCCTTAAAACACAACTCAAGATTTCCCCATGCTAATTTAGCCCTAATTTAAGCAGACTGTTCGATCAGATGGCGGACTTCCGCCTCGAAAAGGTTGTGGCCAAAGCGATGGCCGAGATCCTCCGGACCGGCGGCATCGCCGAGGATCAGGCGCGCGTCGGTGCCGTAGAGCCTGACCAGCCGTCGTGCGTGGTCGGTCTCAAGAAACGGATACGCCGCGCGCAGTCCCGCCACCTGGTCGTCAAAGCCGGTTGCCGGGAAGTCGCCGCCGGGCAGCGTCGCCCCGCGGGTCCAGGGCGCGCCGCGTTTTCACGTCCCCGTTCTGGGCCGCCACCACCGCCGGCGCGATCTCCACGAAGTGCACGCCGGCCCCCCCGTCGTCGTCGACGTACCACGTCTTCGACGGGGGTGCGGCGCTCGCCGTCACGCTCGAACCGAGGAAGACGAGCGCGAGAGCGCCCGCCACGAACCACGTCGGATTCCTCATCGCCCACCTCCAGGAAACGGGTTGCGGTGCAGACCCCCAGTCTAGGCCGGATTGCGATTGGGCACCGGGATCGATGGCGGTGGAGAAATCTTATTAAAAGCCAAGGGCTTTTCAGACCGAGTTCGAGGGGAGTTTATCGATGCATTAAATCAACACTTAGCTAATTGCCAAAAACCTAATCCAGCAAGCAATTGTCCTAGAACCGCTGCCTAGATGGGCCTCCGGTTGTTGGTGGGCGACCAGGAATTCGGAGATGTGGAAAATCTAGATCTGCCTTTTTAGTCGTCAGGCAGTCGTACTTTACGGGGAGTAAAAAAATTACCCCATATAGCGCGCCGTCATGACCATGGCCGGTGGATAGCCGGCCTCGGCCGCCTCTTCGATGAGTTTCACCCCCGCCGGCGTGTCACCCATGGCGAACAACGCGTAGGCGGCGTCGACCAGGACCTCGCCATTTCCCGGCGCGGCCTCGCGCGCCGCCGTGCAAAGCGCGTTGGTCTTCTCGACCGCCGCGCGCACCTTGGCTCTCTCATCCTCGGGGGCCTGGGGGTCGGTGGCTCTGATCCACAACCAGATCCTGGAAATAGTTACACATAAAAGACATTCTTCTTTCCAATTTAGCACCAACAATGCTAAAGGAAAGCATTTAATACCTTCTCACCATTATGTCTTTCGGTCAACGTTTTCTACTTTACATCCACTAACTGACACCACTGAAATTGTGCGTACTAATCTGGATGAAGGATTGTGTATGCTTGGCCTATTTTTAGATTTTCTAAAGGCTTTTGACCATTCTCTATTGCCACATAAATTGACTAGTTTGCCCGAGGCGGCAGCGTTTAATGTCTCAAAACGTCGATTGGTATGATTGGCAATCAACTTGGCCAACGAAGTTTTGCCAGTTCCTGCAGGGCCGTAGAAAATGACAGAACTCAAGCGATCAGCTGTCAACATGCGCCAAAGCAGTTTTCCTTCACCCAGAAAATGCGACTGCCCCACAATTTCATCCAATGCCTGCGGGCGCATGCGGGCAGCCAACGGCTGTGCTTGCTGAAGATGGTTGGCCTCTTGTATGCGGACCCGCAGGTCGTCGCTGGGCACCGAGAAGCTCCAGTCGTAGTCGTGGTCCATCGCCATGAATGGCGACACGTGGAAGTCCTTGGCGAAGCTCCAGTGCAGAGGGTCGCTGCGCACGTCGCGGCGCGCGTCGAGGACGTAGGCGTGGCGTTCGCGCCACGGCGTGTTGGTGATCTCGGCGACGATGCACTCGAGCGTGCTGCCGTCGGCCGCGAAGCAGTAGTAGAACGTCACCGGGTTGAAGCCTTAGGCAATGTACAATAATAAACATAAGCATAAAATGAGGACGTATATTAACATCTTAGGTCAAGGAACTCACCCTTTCTCAAATTCCAAGAGAAAATCGTCTCAAATTAGGAAGATAGCCCTCATGAACTTTACGATGCAAATCTCGAACATCCGACAAGCAGGTGTTACAAAAATCTGCAGGTTTAAATCTCGCCCCCTAGCATATTCAAAGTCTTTAGTAAGATGATCTAACACAGGAAATCCACTTTCTAGATTTCTAAACTGTACATGTTAGATTAGTTTAGCTTTCCCTTGTCTGTTTGATTTATTTTTTTATATACATACTCTTATAACCCGCACACACGAAGGGAGTTTCACTTTCATATTGGCTCGTTTTCCCATGCCATTTAGAATTGATGCCCAAATCAAGACATTAAAAATGCGGTCCTGTGGTGGCGCAGTGGATTTGACCTTAGCTTGGTAATACGGGGCCCAGAGATCGAATCACGCTACAGGAGGGTCGACGTTCGTGGTGCGCGATGGCGAGACCAAGGACGCCGTGGGCGGACCGCCGTTGAAGTCCTGAATGCCGAGCGAGACCAGCAGGTTGCAGGTGTAGGTCCGGTCGAGCGCGTCCCCCGAAGCGGCGCGCAACGCGTTCACCTCCCCCGCTCCTCCCGGCAACGTCATGAAGTACTCGGAGTTGGCGGCAAACCCGAAGAACACGTTGAGGCCGACGTTCCGCACGTCCGGCAGAAACGTCACCGTTAAAGAAAAAAAAGCTTTGTTTGTGCAGCTTTCTGAGTCAGTTATTACAAAAGGACACATCCTGTTTCTTTGTGTTAAAATGGGATTTTACTCTTTTATAAATTGTGACTTATTCTTTGTTAGTTTATTCACTATCATAACCACTTCCAGCAGATGGTCAACTTGTGTATACGGATATTTCCCTCCAAATATGCCACTGACATAGAATTGACATTCAACAAGTCTGACACATAAGAAAACTTGTCTTCATGCTAAGGAAATTAGAGTTTATCCTTTGCTCCTTTCTAAGTGATGACGTTAGAAACTTGGCCTACGTCAAAAAAGTCAACTTTTGAACTAAGAAAGATAGATTTTTTTTAATGGCAGTCGATAGCTCTTGATGAGCTGATCAAAGTATATATCATCCATTTTTTGGTAGAAAATGGAATACTTCATGAGATATACCAGTTTGAAAATTTCAAGGGTTTGACAACTTCAGTAGTAAGGCACACAATGAAACTTCGCTAGTGTTCTTTTCAAAACTAACATTTCAAATCCTCTCTTCTCGATATAAATTTTAACCTTCGGGGGGACATGGCCCAAAATTTACGCAGATGGTCAAAGATAAACTATTTCAAACTGCCAACAGTCAATTTTGGGCTATTAATGGCTGAAACTAACATGTTTTGCAAAAATTTCGTTAGACATCTTAATGGCAGGGCCATAGCCCTAATACAATTGATCTTGCACTACAGAGAACGTTTCAATTCCGAGGCTGAATGCAAAATGCGTTAAACTATTCTTATTCTGTATATTGTGAAGTAATAATCGCTTTCTTAGCATGTTTCCACCTCTCCAGTTAGTTCTCTAGGAAAATACCGTCTGAGTATTTCCCATGTATTTGGCCACGATTCTCTATTCAACCCATGTACTCCAAATCTATGGTTGCCAGTGTTTCGACGGAAACAATTTAAAAATGAAGTTGGGACTCAGTCAAACTTTAGCGTAAGGAGAGTTACTCCCCGTTCGTAAGTTAAACATACCTCATTTTTTCTAATTTTTCAGAATTACAACCCCCCCCCTCCCAACTACTCCAAAGAGAGCGGATCCGTCTGGTTATGTTAATCATGTATCTAGGGCTTGTGCTTATTTTTCCCACCAAGTTTCATCCCGATCCCTCCACTATAATTATTTTCCAAGTTTTAGGTTTCCCCCTCCCAACTCCCCTCCAATGTCACCAGACCCGGTCGGGATGTAAAATCAGAGCTCTTGTGTGGATGTTGTAATACCAAATTGTACGAAGTGTTTGAGTTAGTTGCTTAAATGTTCAACTCGTGTCAGGATGCCTTTTTAATCGGTAATGAATAAAACTGATTGTGGAACAGGATGTTGAAGAAAGAAAGTTGTCACAGCCCAGTGATACTCTGTCTCTTGGCGACGGCAGCGCCCTTGTGTTTGCGTTTATGACGTATTCCCCGTAGGCGTTATTGTTTCGTAGGTAAGCGCTTTTGTTTTATAGTTATTTTGAACGCTTTGTGCACCATGGAATGTACGCTTCTAGTGTATGCAAACTATGTCAAATATGCCATATTAGCCTGATTTGAACGCTTTGTGCACCATGGAATGTACGCATCTAGTGTATGCAAACTATGTCAAAAATTCCTTATTAGCCTATCTTGAACGCTTTGTGTACCATGGAATGTACGCATCTAGTGTATAAAAACTATGTCAAATTAGCCTTATTAGTTTATTTTAAATGCCTTGTGCACCCTAGACCCCCTCCCACGCTTATTTTTTCCCGAATTCAACGGGTCAAAATTCTGAGATAGCCATTTTGTTCAACATAGTTGAAAAACCTAATAACTATGTCTTTAGGGACAACTTATTCCCTCACAGTCCCCGGGGGAGGAGCTACAAGTTACAAACTTTGACCAGTGTTTACATATAGTAACGGTTATTGGGAAGTGTTCAGAAGGTTTCAGGGGAATATTTTCTTGGATAGGGAGGGGGTTGAGGGGAGTACTCTATTCAGAGCGTAGGGGATGCGATAGGTAGAGAAATATATGTCCTGAGCCACGGTGTTGTGAGGTGGGTGGACAGTTCCTTTCCTCGCCGCCTTCTAACCTTCCCCCCCGGCTAGTGCCAGGTACCCATTTTCCTACTGGGTTGACAGTATTAGTTTTCAGATTGAAGGCAGAGCCTAGGCTCGAAACATCAATCTTCAGCTTGCTAGACCAGCTCTCTACCGACTGAGCTTACTCGTCTTCCCCCTCTGCATTTGAGCTTCAAAAGTTTTATATAACACCGTTCAAATGTAATATGCAAAACTTTCTGAAAAAAAGAATAAAATCAAATTTAATAAATCATCCCCTTTGCCCCCATACCCCTGGTATCTGCTTACTTTTCTCATTCTTTATCATTGTCAGAAATCTATCGTCAAACTGCTATGCAACTTAAAGTGTCAACTTTATATACAAATATTTAGGCTTAGAAGTAGTTTTCACGATATGTGAAGATAGAAATTGTCCGGGGGGAATTGTCCAGGGGGGAATTGTCCTAGAGCCATAAATAATAGTCTACGTGGTAGAGCATCTGCAATACAAGCAAAGATTTCCGGTTGCAGCCCTTGTCATAGCATCGATATCTTTCTCACATCCACATCATCAACACTTTTACAATATCAAACATGCAACATATCTTTTAGCAAACTCTGGGTGCAAACGTTTATAGTCCAATACTTCACAAATCATAAGTTTAATTGTTTACTGACACGAAGATAACAATGTTATTGCTCTTATAGGTCTGTTGGTTGGTAGGAGAAAACGTAAAAGAAGATGGTGGGTGCATCTCATATCAGACAGGGAATGTCGACTTGCAGAGCGCTTTTAGAGTCTGAAAGGGCCTTAAAATACACCCAAAAGATGCCCTTCATCATTTAGTGGCCATTGTAAAGCCTGAATTACAGAAGTAGGATGCTAATACCGCAGATGATCGAGGGCTAAAGAACTACCATTACTCTTTTTGTGTCAGGTCCCCCCAGAAGTGGGTGATATTATTCAGGTCCCCCCAGAAGTTCAGGTCCCCCCACTTTTTTTCCGAAATCGTAGGTCCCCCCATAAAATGAGATATTTCAAAAAGTTAGGTCCCCCCAGAATCATGGGGGGGGGGGGTGAAACCATGATAATTCTTTATGATTCAAAAGGATGTCTTGGCTTGTCAATGTTTCCTTCGAATTCTGTTGCACAAATTCTGATGTTCATTCTGATGCACCGTCATCGTCATAACAAACATGACGACAACTAACTTCATGACGACATGATGACATGACGTCACTCGACAGACATAACCCACAGACAACTTATTTTTATATATATACTAGCTGTTGGGGTGGCGCTTAGCGCCGCCCCAACACCTAGTTGGTGGGGGCGGTGGGGGACCTGTGAATATATATATATATATATCTATATATATAAAAATAAGTTGTCTGTGGATGGATGGATGGATGTGTCAGGTGACGTCACTTTTCTAAGCCTTAGTGCTTGAAGAAATGCCAGAAATCGTCCTATCTTGTCAACTTACATTTGTTACCATTTCTTCTAAACTACACGGAATTTGACCTGATTTCACGCGGAATACTCATGTCTGCCATCGATCTACATTATAAATGTATAAACATCACAATTGAAGGACCTCTTTTCGTGACCAAATTTTCCCACTTTTCTAAGCCTTAGTGCTTGAAGAAATGCCAGAAATCGCCCTACCTTGTTAACGATGGGTTGCCATGGTAAATAGAACGTTATCATGACGCCACGTATATCTCCCCTGGTCGACTGAAGTTTTACAATTAAAACTAAAAATAAATATTAATAATAATAATAATAATAATAATAATAATAATAATAATTTTTTTAAACTCAAATTTTACTTCACCATAAGACCAATGCACAGTTTGACACTCTCTTACAAAAGGCATATCAATACTGTTACGATATACAACCCTAGTAACAAGAAATACTTTGAGATGGCGTACCTGGAAATAGTATGGTATTGGGTCATTCTGACTGTAATAAACACATAGACAATAGAAACTCTAAGTGACTACTAATTTGAGAGGAGGTAGCCACCAGTGTCGCAACTACAGATTGCAATGTTGTACGTAAAAGTTCTTCATACCTGGTAATCATACTGACATTGCTGAAGGCAGTCTACAAAACATTTCCTACAAGATAGAAAGCAATGGCAATATTTGCTTTGGGAGAGGGAAAGAGTTTTTGGTTGATGGAAACAATCAAATTGTTATTTTTTCGTTTTTTTCTGTTTACTGCACTCTCATTCTGATGGGGCTTTCACAGTACCACGTAAAACCTTTCACTTTGCATAACGTAACACTCTACTTTAAGTGATGCAATTTTACAGAAAATTTATTTTCCGTAAAGTAGGTGATTCTAAACAGACTCCATCTCTGCATAACATTTAATGTTACGAAAGTTAATGTTACTCTATGGAAAAAGTCATTATAGTAAAAAGCAGATGTATGTAGTAACCGGCAACATGGCAACAGTATTATGTTGCACTGGTGCTGCACACACTATTAAAACTAACACTGTAATAAAAATATGGAAATGCTTCAATCACCTTGTTTCTACCTATAAAACGATTGAGGAACATCGTAATGATTTGTATATTTACCTAAATTATCATTTAGAAGAGTGTTTTAGCCACGTAGAAAATAGAGGAGAAGGTAATAAATACTTTAAAATATCACACACCCAGTCCTCTAAATAAACTTTGAGTGTGATTAATCCTCATTTATCTGAACCAGCGCAACTTGGTCGAATTTCGCGACACATAGTACACCTCATCAAAATAATGTAATGGGCACCACCTGTACGAGATTGACAAATTTTGCTTTTAATTTGAAGACAGGATAAAATTGTTTTGTAATGTGAATACTGTATCTTCGTTCATCATTTATGCAACCAATTTTGATATGAGTTCCATGTCGTTCATTGTATATAGCATGATGGATCCTTATTGGGCCACTTGGAATTTCGTGACTTCAAAGGACATGATATAAGAATGAGGGGAAAAGTCAATTAGTTTCATTTGAACCATTGGCACTTTTTGTTGCAAATAATAGGGTTGAGCTAAAACAGAATACTGCATTAGTAGTGATGCACCAATCTATTTAAAAGAGGTCATAGAGGTATATTATTGGAGCCACAAATCCCTTAAAACGTTATTACATGCACCTGGGTCTTACGCAATACTAAAAAATGAATAACTGTGTTGAATTTTTTTCTCACAAAATTTAAAAGTGGCGGGAATTAACTGTCGCGAATGGGCCGAAAACAAACTGTCGCGGGAAGAAACTGTAGCGAAAGTCGCGAGATTTCTCTCGCGACAGTTCCTTCCCGCGACAGTTTCTTCTTTAAAGTAGTTTCCTTTCACACTAGAACTTCAACCACGAACTTCACCTTAGATCTTCAACCAACGTCAAAGATCCCTGCTGGCACTGTTGAAAGAGCATTTAAAACTCAAAAAAGGAAACAATAGGGTGAAAAGATTTTAAAGGATAAAATATAAGGAAAATGAACAATGAAATCACAGAAAAAGAATTTCAAACTGTACAAATGGAAAAATAAACGTGAAAAACCTGATATAAGATAAAATAAAGCAAAAACAAACGTGAATTAAAGAAAGAAAGGGGTCCTAGTAACCAAATCCAGAGGGGGGAGGTTTGTTTTTAGAGGTAAATTTAAGCCATATTATAGCGGCTCACCTATCTTGTACTTGCTGCACAGATGGCTGTGCTGCTTCAAGTTATGTTATGACAGCAAGAAGCCAACAACAGGCACTGAGATAAATGTGTAAATGAAAACTTAAAACTCTAGAAGAGAAAACGAATAAAAACTACAATTCCTTCCGCTCACTTTGTCCTGACGCTTGGTCAAATCTTATTGTACCACATTTTATAAAATGTACCAGGAAATTTGCGATTGTACCAGAATGTACCATTAACATCCCCCCAGCTTGTTAAAATGTTATACTTTTTCGGGCAAAAAATTGCAGAACCGTCGATTCATGTCCTAAAAATTTTGGGGTAAAGGAGTATTTTTTAGGGAAATAATCCACATCCCCCCCCATAATTTTGGTCCATTGCGCCTATGGATCTTATATGTATCTGCGTCTCTAAAGAATTCTTTAAAATGAGAGTCTTAAAATATCCTACATTTTAAAAAGATTTTATACTCCCCCATTTTTCTTAGCTTGAGCCGGGTCGCTCCTTACTACAGTTTGTTACCACGAACTGTTTGATAAGCTGAATTTTTGCCAGTTTTAAGTGTTTACAAGTGGTTATCTGAAATTATACCAGAGAATCGTATTTGGGGTAGACGCATACTCAGAACTTTAATAAGAGGACAACATAATAAAACAGACAACGATAATAATAAAATATTGGTAATTGGGATAAGAGGTGCCATGAAATTTGGAAGAAACTGGGAATTCTGAGGGGACTATTATATTCCTACACAACAAAACATCCTCGCCTTTGCAATACCTAGATATGTGTTTCTTAAGGTGCAGACAAGTATGAGAGAGAATTGAACAATGAATTTATAAACAGATAGGAACGTTTTTGTCTTCCGTTATTGCATCACTTTCATTTGACTGCCCTTGTTTGATTTAACCTGCTGTAATCACAAGGTGCTGTCAAAGAACATGTCCATCGCTCTAAACCTTCCTGTGAATTTTTATTGACCTTGTTTCTAGGGCAGAACCAAGGTAGGTAGTCATGGAATAAGGGAAATTAAATTGAAATATTACCTAAATTACTGAATTTAAATGTAATTCACCTCTAAATTAGGCTTTGTTACGCATCTGACATTTAAATATTCTTTCCTCTGTTCAGTAATTTATCACCTAGTAAATTAATCAGTCCTTAATTTTTTTTAAATTACAAAAATTGACATCTTTATAAAAATGTACATGTTGAGATTTGGGCAAATTGTCCTCAATATACTAATTTGAAAACACTACTTTCTTTCTATAATTTTGATGTGCAAAATGAAATACAGCTTTAATGCTAATAATTAAGAATATCCACAGCAATAAACAGCTATAACAATACTAAGTAGATGAAAAAAACATTTAATTTAAAAATAAATTAGGTACAAAACTTTTGTAGCTTAAAAACATCCTTCTCTCTAGCCTCAATACCGTCTGTAACCATAGCTGTACGGAGTGTATCCATATGATGGATATGCATGATGATCCGAGAGGCGTCTATGAAATTGACGGATCGTTTGACCCAAATACATGGCATTACATCCATGACACTTAAAAGTTATACCGAAACCTTCGTCCGGTTGGTTCTCGCCCAGGTATACTCTATGGTTTACCTAAAGTGCATAAATCTGGTGTTCCTATGCGTCCCATTCCTTCAGCTATTGGGACACATTCTTATAAAATGGCTAAATATCTCGTTACTATTCTTACACCTTTTTCTCTTAGTTCATTGACAAGGTTGTACTCCAACATGGCGGATAACTGTATTGTTTGCGTCTAAAGTCACGTGATTGGGAATAAAGAATAAAGAATAAAGTGGTTGGGGTGTAAGGTGCTCACCTACAGAAAATAGTTACCATATAGCCAATAAGAGAGGAACATACAACTAGATCTTCAGGAAGTCAATGTCATACTTGGGATTTAAAGAGGAATCAGTGAAAGTTCTTTTGAAGCTTTTATAGGGGATCTTCTTAATACTGCCGTACACGGGCAACTTTGAGATAAATGGAAATCTTGCAATAATAGGGTACAAGTTGCTCAGGTAATTAAAAAAAAGAGGAAAATTAGTTTTAAATTGTTCCTTAGTCCAACCAAAGGAAAGTGAATTTTATAAATGTTAAGCGGGCCGCATAAAAACGATCGTGGGCTGCATTCTCGGGCTGCGGGTTGGTCATCACTGGTGAAGGGTGTGCAAGATATGTTTATCATGCATCATATTGGTCAAATAGTCAAGATTTTAGCGGGAGCTACCCGTATCAGTATAGCAATAGTCCCTATCAGCAATCTGTAAGTCCCCCAGTGATGGATAAACCTAAGCAGGAGTCGCTTAACTTTGCAGGCTTTTGATAGCTTTAAGGTCTCGTGTATAAAGTACAATGCCGCTCAAAAAGATTTGTGAGTTGATAGATATTATGTGGAAACATCTCTCTTTTATCCTAGTGTTCCTGTTGTTCATCATTTTTGTTGTTTTTTTTTTTAGTGTTTAGCAGTGATTATCGAACTACAACATTCAGGTCTATTTGATCGATATTGATGGGGGCATCAAAATAAAAACTTTTCCCTCAAGTTCCATTTCTTGGTCCCATCACTTGGCCATTTTGTAATAAGAACCAATATGCTGGTTGCATTTCCTTTTTAAGTTTACGTCAAGTTGTGCGGAATCTTGTCTGCTGGACATCCCAGACACTTGATTCAAGACCATATATTTTATTGCACAGCATGTTTGATGTTATTTGACATAGTTTGCATACACTAGATGCGTACATTCCATGGTGCACAAAGCATTCAAAATACGCTGATAAGGCATACTTGACATAGTTTCCATACACTAGATGCTAACATTCCATGGTGCACAAAGTGATGAAAATAAGCTGATAAGGCATATTTGACATAGTTTGCATACCCTAGATGCGTAAATTCCATGCTGCACAAAGCGTTCAAAATAGGCTAATAAGGCATATTTGACATAGTTTGCATACACACAAAGTGTACCATCTTTCCAAAGTGCATGCTGATTACGAAGTGTATCATATTTACAAAGTGCATCATGCCGACAAAATGTACCATCTTTACAAAGTGCACCATGATTACAAAGTGCATCATGTCCACAAAGAGCACCATATTTCCAAAGTGCAACATGATTACGTAGTGTGCCACGTTTACAAAGTAAATCATGTCTACAAAGTGCATCATGTTTACCACCTTCACAATGCCCATCAAATGCAAAGTTTAAACATTTGAAAAGCCTATTATTAAGGATTCGAAAACCAAATATGAACATACAGAGATTAGAAAAAACTATGTGAAAGTTTCTCAACAATTAAATTATAATTTCATTTAAAAGGTGTGAAATCTTGGATTTTTCCAAGTGATAGTTACGTCTATGCAAAGTGAAAATAACACAATTGAATGGAACAAACGTGCAAATTAATGATGAAGCTAGTTGAGCAAGTTCAAGTTCATTTATTTATTAATCACACAAAATATGCCTTATTAGCGTATTTTGAACGCTTTGTGCACCATGGAATGTACGCATCTAGTGTACGCAAACTATGTCAGATATGCCTTATTAGCCTATTTTGAACGCTTTGTACACCATTGAATGTACGCATCTAGTGGATGCAATCTGTGTCAAATATGCCTTATTAGCGTACTTTGAACACTTTGTGCACCATGGAATGTACGCATCTAGTGTATGCAAACTGTGTCAAATATGCCTTATTAGCGTATTGCTCATCCCTGTCACATCGTTTCAGGCTGAATTTTCGTGAAAGGTAAGTATTCTTAAAGGATATCTGTACCGTGATCACCCACTTTGATTATATATTTACCTTCCATCATCATCATCGTCATCATCATCGTCATTATGATTATCATCATCATCATCATCATCATCATCATGGCCATCATGGTCATCATGATGATCATCATCATATTCAGCATCAGTATAATCATCATTATCATCATCATCATCATCATCAAGATTTGATGAGTTTCTGTTTTTTTTTTGTACCTCCTCCTTCCAAACAAAAATCCTGGATACAGCCTTGCTTAGAATAAATATATTTTAGCAAAAACATGGACAAGCCAAATCTTTTTAGAACCAGACAAGGATTTATAATCTTCACAGGGTAAATATTCCAAGCGCGGATCTAGATCAAAATCTTAGGGAGGGGGCCCGATATGAAAAGGGCGCCAATAATTAACCGAATTGAAAAGTTTATTTTAAAAACACATTGTGCACCATGGAAAGTACGCATTCCAAGCATGCAAATGTCACTAAAAACGCCTTGTTAGGTTATTTTGAAAACATTGTGCACCATGGACTGTACGCATTTCAAGCATGCATTTGTCACTAAAAACGCCTTGTTAGGTTATTTTGAACGCACTGTGCACCATGGAAAGTACGCATTCCAAGCATGCAATTGTCACTAAAAACGCCTTCTTAGGTTATTTTGAACACATTGTGCACCATGGAATGTAATAGTTGTAGTAGTAGTAGTTGTTGTTTTAATAGAAGTGATAGTAGTAGCAGCAATAGTAGTAGTAGTAGTAGTACTAGTAGTAGTAGTAGCAGTAGCAGTAGCAGTGGTAGTAGTAGTAGTAGTAGTAGTAGTAGTAGTAGTAGTAGCAGTAGCAGTAGTAGTAGAAGAAGTAATAGTGGTAGTAGTAGTAGTAGCAATAGTAGTAGTAGTAGTAGTAGCAGTAGCAGTAGCAGTAGTAGTAGTAGTGGGTTTAAAATAGCACCAAAAGCTGTTTTTAGTGACACTTTCATGCTTGGAATGCGTACATTCCATGGTGCACATTGGGTTTATAATAGCACCAAAAGCTTTTTTTAGTGACACTTGCATGCTTGGAATGCGTACATTCCATGGGGCACAATGCGTTGAGAATAGCACCAAAGGCTGTTTTTAGTGACACTTGCATGCTTGGAATGCGTAAATTCCATGGTGCACATTGCGTTTAGAATAGCACCGTAAGGTTTTAATAGTTTCTCATTTTTAGCCCTTTTTAAGAAGAATGTTAAAGAACGCCCAAAACCTTGAATATAAAACCGTCCAGCAGTAATAGTACTAGTAACAACAGTAACAATAACAGTTTTTAGAGCAATTTATGACAGAAATGTGGGAATTTCAAATTTTCTTGTTATATAGGTTTTAATAGTTTCTCATTTTTAGCCCTTTTTAAGAAGAATGTTAAAGAACGCCCAAAACCTTGAATATAAAACCGTGGAAAAGGGTGTTTTGTGTGTGTATGTGTGTGTGGAGGGGGAAGGTTGATTGAAATTCGATCTTTTTGGTCACTTAAAAGGTCACGAGAACTTCTAATTTCGGTTCAAACGAGTACTTTCTCGATCTATTAGAACTATTAATTCGGTTGGTTCACCTCTTGGAAAAACAGTTGAAAAAAAATAATAAACACGCATCCGTGATCTATCATCTGGAAAAAAAATACAAGATTCCACATTTTTGCAGATAGGGTTATGAACTGAGCAAAATTAACAGTGTTTCCTTAAGGCCTTCTCCAAATTAAAACAGCCATTTCTCAAAGTTGATATCAGATTGAAACGCGATATTTTGTATACGGGTATTTGGTGGCAGGGTTAACACTGTAATATAGTTGTAATTGCGATTCCTCGAAAAAAAGTGTTTTATGACGTCATCACTTTAGCACTCTATCAAAATATATCTATGCTTACACCTGTTATCTATTCCTCTTTACTTGAATTTTTTTGCAACTATCATATCACTGGTGCAACTGTTATATTAGTAATAGCGATGATCGAGAAAACGTGAGAAAGAAAACATATAGGTTTCAACCCGTTTCTCGCTGTCTTTCAAAGCTAAGAGAGCATCCGTAATAGTTGCAACTTTGATTTCTACAGTTTAACACTTCCTTGGTGCTCGTAAAGTACTGAAAGCTTTTCCCGTGACACTGGTTGGCTCAGCAGGTTTACTTCCTGCCATTTACAGAGACAAATCCATTCTGATGAGGGTGCAACGAAACCGGTCAATGGCATTTCACTAATGATTCCGTTATTCAATATTATCTACAAATATCAATGTTCTAGTACATTACCATACGCGATCCACAATAGCAATAATTACACATTAGTTAAATTTTTTACTAAAGCTTTGTTAACTAATTAATTGCCCCCTGGTAGCTCCTTGCACCCCTGATAGGCATGGCTTGCTACAGGCATTAGCACCAAGGAAAGTGTGTAGGGTTATATAAACATTAAAAACAGGTTCTTGCTCAAGGCGAGCTTTCGGAATAAAATTCCTTCTTCTGGCTAAAACCAGAATATATATTGCATCTGATGAAGATAACATCGAAACGTTAAGATAATGTGTATTTTTTGAGCTTTATATAATATTTATACACAGAGGTGTGTTTGAATAAATGTTTTGATTACCACACGAGATGATCTCGCCGCAGAGAGAGGCTACGTTGCCATGGGAATCTTTGGGCCCAAAAATTTGGTCGGGTCCGAAACTCATAATTTCGAGCTGTTGGGGTAAACTCCTTATAACAAATGTTTTTTCTCTGTAACGTCTCAGGCTATTCATACTGTCACTGAACTTAATAACAAGGGCCATGGAAACAAGTCCGTAGCCAGGGTTAGAAATTGTAGAGGGGCTATTCCGAACTTTTGTGTGGGGGAGGGGGTATTGACGTTGTAACAGCTTAAGACAAGTCTATAGATGTTTTAATCTTAACAAACGAATTTAATTTACTTTGCCTATTGCACTTGTGAATCGCATGCTTTGATTAAAACTGCATATACGGCTGCAATCCTTTCCTTTGCTTTAATTAAAATTATCAACTGAAGTTAGATAAATGATTATTAAATTTATTAGTTTGATTGTTAATGTGAGTTGAAATGTAACGAAATATTAGTGAAAGTCCTTTGTCAACTCATTAATCATGACCGTGCCCTCTATTTCGTAGAAGCGTCATTCAATTATACATTTTTTCACACACTAGATGCGTACATTCCATGGCGCACAAAGCGTTCAAAATAGGCTAATAAGGCATATTTGACATAGTTTGCATATACTAGATGCGTACATTCCATGGCGCACAAAGCGTTCAAAATAGGCTAATAAGGCATATTTGACATAGTTTGCATGCACTAGATGCGTACTTTCACTGGTGCACAAAGCGTACAAAATAGGCTAATAAGGCATATTTGACATAGTTTGCATACACCAGATGCGTACATTCCATATAGCGGTGGATGAGTTCGTCGGATGTCATCTCAAGTTATCATTCCTTCAAGTGGACAGACTCTGCACGTTGCGCTGAACGCAATCGGAGAGTTTTGCTCTGAGTCTGCCCAGGAGCTTATAAAGAGCGTTGGCAGACTTTCCACGCTGCCCGGCCAAGACTCGAACTCGGCCGTCTCCGCTATAAGGTGCCAGCAAGAGTTCTTGGTGCGGTCGGGTGAATCCAGACAGGCAGGTGCGAAGTGCGTCCCAATCGTTGCTCTTCCTCTCCTTCAACTTACACCTTAGATTCTTCCTCTTCTTCCCCTTCAACTTACCCCTCAGATTCGTCGTCTTTTCTGATTTCACGTAATCCTCAAATCGTTGCTCTTCCTCTCCTTCAACTTATCCCTTAGATTCTTCCTCTTCTTCTCCTTCAACTTATCCCTCAGATTCTTCCTCTTTTTCTCCTTTAACTTAACCTTCAGATTCTTCCTCTTCTTCCCCTTCAACGTACCCCTCAACGGTTCTCCTAAGAGTGGTGTGACTCCAAAAATCTGCCTAACTTCAAAAAGGGAGATGCCACCCAATGCAAAAATTATAGAGTAATTTGACTGATGTGCATTGCAGCAAAAATTTTCGCTATGGTCCTACTCAGTCGGTTGAGTACCCACCGTAATACAAGAACCAGGCCCAGACAAGCTGGTTTCTGACCAGGAGTGGGATACGTCGATTAGCTACTTACGCTCAGGAAAATCATTGAGCATAGAGCACACGTCCCCAGTGTTGCTGGGGTGGTCTTTTTTTCTAATTATTATATTAAAATAGAAGAAATAAAGAGATGGGGCTAAGCTTAGGTCAATTTTTATGAAAATTTAAAGGCATGCAATGCATGCGTTGCATTCACTGACGGCACGTCCCAGCTAACTAAATATGTTTTATCCATCTGTAATGGTAATAGTTTGGAAGTGTGAGTTGTATATAAATCACTCTCCTCGTTACTCCACTTGTAAAAGTATATTTTTGGTCACTTAAAGAGGCACTAGAACTTTTTATTTCCGTTTGAATGAGCCCTCTTGCGATATTCTAGGACCACTTGGTCGATACAATGACCCCTGAGAAAAACAAAAAACAAAAAAACAAATAAACACGCACCCGTGATCTGTCTTCTTGCAAAAATGCGAAATTTCACATTTTTGTAGATAGGAGCTTGAAATTTTCGTTAAGATTCTATGACTTTTAGGGAGTGTTTTGCCCTATTTTCCAAAATAATAGATGCCATAGTGTCAAATATCTCCGTTAAAATTCAAAGTTTTATTACAGTCCAATAACGATTCATCCTAACGTGTGTATGGTAGCCTCAAACGTTTTTATATATGCCAACAGTTCCTCTTAAGTAATTGAATTCAGATAGAATGCGTTCCTTTTCACAACAAATTTTTTTATTGCTACAATCTTGGACAAAACTGTTGAGAATTTTCGAGTGAAATTGGAGTCAAAGAGTAAAAATACATCACAATGGCAGTCTATTTGCGAAAAAACAATGTATCTTGAAAGTCTGCTTTAAAAGCAATAGACTTACAGGTGTAAAAACTGAAAGTCTTCTTGCCCAAGACCACTTAATCGCTTCTTAAAACCGAAGTGTAAATAAAGAGTCCAGACATAGTTTGTTGACCAAACGGTTTGTTGAAGCCCAGATCATATGAGTTACACATTAATCTAATTCTCATATTTCTAACTATCATAGATTTAGGCCAATCAGAGCTGCTTATAGCCCGTTATAGCCTCTTTCTCGTCAATTTCGACAGTACCAAATGAAGATTATTCCATCAGCGCTCATTTAGTAATTCGGATGAGCATATTTCGTCTATTAGATTACTGTTTGAAAGGTTTTCTGAAGCCTCGTTAACCGTAAACTTATCAAAATCGGATTTCGCCAGAGCAGCCGTAACCTATCTTGGATACGTCGTAGGTAGGGGACAGGTGAGGCCTAAAACGGCAAAAGTTGAGGCAATCGTTTCTCCTTTAAAACATTTTATAACAATTTATTTGAGTTATGCTCATTATAGAAATATTTGAGTAATTTGTGATTAAAAATATATATATATATATATATATATAAATTCTTATAGACCGGTTCACAATTGAATAGTGTAGAACACAGCTTAAATTTAGGATGGAGGATTGATCTCTCTCCCTTAGTAATCCATTACTGCAAGTTTCCTGTCCGTGACCAAAAAACCCACAGGTAGATGAATTTAGACTCTTTATTAAAATATAAAATTCCACATTTTTGTAGATAGGAGCTTGAAACTTCTACAGTAGGGTTCTCTGATACGCTGAATCTGAAGATGTGATTTTCGTTAAGATTCTATGACTTTTAGGGGGTGTTTTCCCCTATTTTCTAAAATAACGCAAATTTTTGGGTAAGACTAAACTTGATGAAAATTATATATTTAAAATCAGCATTAAAATGCGATTCTTTTGATGTAGCTATTGGTACCAAAATTCCATTTTTTAGACTCTCTTTCACTACTTTATACTTAACCTTCCCTAATTCCCATATACGCAGCCAAAATTACGCATATCCTATCTATATCCCAAATGTCTCAGTTGTTTCAATCCGGTACCTGTAGATCTAAATTCTAGAGTGTGTACTGGCTAATAGATAAGTACAATTCTTTTGGTCACATGGGTCAATCATTCAAAATATGGAAAATCTAAAATATCAGGGACAGGATAGTGCTGCTAAAATGAAGCATCTTATGTCGTGTCCTGTTTTTTTTTTTTTTAGCACCCTGATTTCAGCTTATTCCTAGAAAGTGTAAGGGTCTAAACTCTGCGGTTTTTACGGGAAGTGTGGACCTTAGGCCAGATTAATGAATATGACTTTGCATTTTGGAAAGCTTCATAGAACTCTTGCCTGGGCCAAAAATCTATTGTTTCTACCCATTCCTGTTCGTGATTTCACGAGTTTATCATACTTGGGATTGCGGTATAGAAATGGTATCAGATGTGCCTCTCCAAGATGCACAAAGCGATCAAAATAGCCTGATAAGGCATATTTGACATAGTTTGCATACACTAGGTGCGTACATTCCATGGTGCACAAAGCGTTAAAAATAGGCTAATAAGGCATATTGGACATAGTTTGCATACACTAGATGCGAACATTCCATCGTGCACAAAGCGTTTAAAATAGGCTAATTAGGCATATTTGACATAGTTTGCATACACTAGATGCGTAAATTCCATGGTGCACAAAGCGTTCAGAAATCTCACTGTCCCCATTGTACCGGGTGAAAACAGTGATAATTTTGTATCCTGTATGCTATTAACTGTAAATTTACAGAAAGAATAAATGGCAATGAAGTTTTAAAAAATTATTACTATTATTATTATTATTATTATTATTATAGTTATTATCATTACTTTTATTAGTGAATTCCTATCACCATTAAAGCTGATGAATTAACCAATTGCGCTGTCCATTTCTGAATACATTTATAGCAACAAGTCTCTGTTTTTCTGTTTATTTAGGGTAGTTTCAATGTCGGGCCCACTGCTCATCAGGGGTCTTTGATTGAGAGACTGCTGTTGTAGTAGCCCTTGCCTGCTAAGTCAACAGCGAGTTCTTTGTGTAACCGAAGTATAGTAGTGCAACATATGGCCCATGAAAATTACTGCCAGGTGAAATATTATTGTTAAAAAAGTGGCAAAACAAGGTGATTGTCCCTTTACTCTTTTCTCATTTCCAGTATAATTGTTAGTGTTCATTACTCTACTAGCTCTCTCTAATCCAACTGAATAGAAGAAAATCATTTATACATACTTTTAGAGTAGCTTCAACCCAGCCTTGGGGTTGAGCGCCAGCCCAACTCCATGCCAGTCCCAAGCCCGGATGAATTGGGAGGGTTGTCCGTCAGGAAGGGCATCCGGGACGTAAAAAAACCCTCGCTCCATAAAGATGGTGGAAAGCAACAATGGATTGGCCCCCAGTCCCTGGCAGCCCTTAAATGGGCTAAATCGAATACGACTTGCCTATCTTCGCGCTAGTTCTCAGGATAAGTGACGTACTACTCATAATAAAAACACCAGCATTTCTTGTTGGCGATCTATCGCACTTTAATTTATTAATCAAGATACTCTAATTCTTACACTCCAATCTGTTACAATCTCCGTCTCTTAATCTCTGGCGTTTACATCAAATTCATCTAGTATATATCACAAAACAGGAAATGATTAAATATAACTTTCAATAATCAAACAACAGGGAATGCGTTCTGCACGCGGGAATGTGAGCATTTCAATAGTGCCATTGAGCGTAGTTACACTATTTGAACATATTGAGAATGCGTTTTGCACTCTAGAATTTGAGCATTTCAATAGTGCCATTGAGTGTAGTTACACTATTTGAAGATATTGGGAATGCGTTCTGCACTCTAGAATTTGAGCATTTCAATAGTGCCATTGAGCGTAGTTACACTATTTGAACATATTTGGAATGCGTTCTGCACGCTGGTAAAGCAACTTATATATTTATTTGCTAATCTTTAAGTATTTTACGAAATTGAGATAACAGGAGCACCGTCTTTAAACGGAAGTTGTGGGTGTATGTGTTTGAGCCGAGGAATATTGTGGGGAATCATTTGCCATGTGGGAGACTGTCCCCGTTCGTAAGTGGTATTCGTCGTGCCCATTGATTTGTTAGACAGACGTAAGTACACAAACCGTGGAATGTAAAGATCTCTAGAGCGGAGAACTTATCGTATCCCAGATACTAGCATTCTCTACGTATTTAGTCACCAAATTAGCTTCTAATCATCCACCGGTGGACATCAACATCCAGCTTATTGCAATTGGAGATCAGCCTCTCCTCGCAAAGTGACTTGACCAAGAAAGGACTGCCATCCAGGTCGTCATACTGTCCAAAGCCCAACGTTTTTCTATTGGAGAGGGACCCAAACGGGCTAGGATCCAAGGTCCAGTGAGGCTTCTAGACCTCTTTTCACTACGTTAGTGCCTACTTACCTCCCAATTTTTGGTTACTTAAAAATACAATTAGATTTGTTTTATTTTTTTTTACAAACGTTTTTGTTAGTAATAAACATACGTACCTTACGAATTACCTTATGTAACGAACTTATATATTTGTGTATTTTTATTACGTATATAAGGGGGTTTGCCCCCTCGTCAATACCTCGTTCTTTACACTAAAGCTTGAATTTTGTCCCAAATCTTTCAGATGGACCCTTGAATCACAAAGGCCGTAAAGATCCTCATGAATTCTGGAACTTTGGTCTGGAAGTAAATGATCAATGTGTACAAATCTTTTGCTGTTACCTGGAATTTTTACCAAGTAAGTCAGAGGCCCTTTGACCACTGTAACTATGCCTGGGATCCAAATGATCTTTCCTCCTTTTGTGTTCCAAATACGTAACCTATCACCAACAGCAAAAGTTCTGGGAATAAGATTTCCCCTGTCATGATTAGTTTTACTAGACAATTGTGCTTTAGCAACTTGCGTCATCTCGTCCGAGGTCAGCTCCAGCGAGCGCTCGAGCAGCAGCCGGTCGGCGTCGGAGGTCTTGTACGCCTCGTCGATCGCCTGGACGAAGCTCGCGATCTCCTCGGGGACCGCGCTCGCGTCGGTGACGCCGAGGTGCTTCTTGAGCTGTCGACGCAGGAGCTTGTGCATCAGGTCGCTTGGCGCAGCGTCGTGATGGTCATCGTCTGGTTGTGCAGCTCGCAGTCGGCGTCGGGCGCCGACGGTTTAAATTTTGTGAATTTCACATATATATGCATTTTAACTAATTTAAATAGTAGAGTGTAATTAACGTTTTTAACTTAACTGAAAACCACCAATAAGTGGTGTGGGCAACTTGTTTAAAGATTGTGAATGATGATGATAATAATATGTACTTTTTGTATAGTGATCCAATCTTAACAAGAGCATGGCACATACATACCACTATACTCTGTTATCTTATTTTGTCAGGGATCTAGTGAAATATGCTAAGTAAGGCATATTTGACATAGTTTACATACACTAGAAGCGTACATTCCATGGTGCACAAAGCGTTCAAAATAGGCTAATAATGTATATTTGACACAGTTTGCATACACTAGATGCGTACATTCCATGGTGCACAAAGCGTTCAAAATAGGCTTATAATGCATATTTGACAGAGTTTGCATACACTAGAAGCGTACATTCCATGCTGCGTAAAGCGTTCAAAATAGGCTGATAATGCATATTTGACTTAGTTTGCTCAAATTTCAAGTTTCGTGCCTTTATGTATCTGTGGCTATCCATGTAACTTTCTCTGAATTGGTTACAGCGCTGATAAGAACTCTGTAACAACTGCTCACGGCGTGCTCTGTTTTCATATTTTCAGGCCCCCTCCCAATCCCATTATGCATTGCGTATCAAAACTGTGTGAATTTCCCGAAATGGTCAACAGCGCGCCTAATGACAGAGACCATATTAGACTATTTTATGATTGCAAATGGTAAAGAAGGTGAAGATGTCAATGACAGGGCGATCTGGAATGGAAAACGAATACTAAAGAGCTCAGGAAAGATTAAATGAACGGGAGGAAAGATTAAATGAAGGGGAGCAAAGGAACTGCATGCAATTCCGGCAGGCTTGTTTACGTGCGGGTCTAGGCAATTAAATTACATGAGATATACCACCAGTACTCCCAATCATCAGCAAATCCAGAAGAGCAAATGAATGAGACGAAAGCATGCCAGGTGAAGTTGACATTATATTTCAATAGTGCCATTGAGAGTAGTTACACTATTTGAACATATTGGGAATGCTTTCAGCACGCTGGAATGTGAGCACTTCAATAGTGCCATTGAGCGTAGTTACACTATATGAACATATTTGGAATGCGTTCTGCACGCTGGAATATGAGCATTTCAATAGTGCCATTGAGAGTAGTTACACTATTTGAAGATATTTGGAATGCGTTCTGCACGATGGAATGTGAGCATTTCAATAGTGCCATTGAGCGACCATGCCAGGAGAAAACTGCGGGAAATGTTATTGTAAAATGAAGATTAGCAATAAAGGCATTGAGTTTAAAAAAAAAATTATTATTATTATTATTATTATTATTATTATTATTATTATTATTATTATTATTATTATTATTATCATTATTATAATATTTAGGAAAATATGGCGTTGATAGTAAGAGGGTCATGGATAAACTTGCAGAAGTAGCATTGCGCTCTTCTTATTACCTTTTTTGTCGAAGAAACGTTATCTTCAAGCAAACATTCAATTTTAATGGAAGATGTCCATTTTAACGATCATAAATCTATTCGATTCAAGAAACTAACAGTATTAGAATTTTTAATATTAAATTAAAGTAAGAATTATTATTAGGATGATAATTGTAGTATATTATTTAGGCATGGATCTAGTAGAAGAAAAATAAATTAATGCCAAAACACTAGAAGACCACATGATCATGAGCCTTACCACACCATCGATCATATGTTGGTAAACGCTTCAGAGCCATATTTGACCACTATATCTTCTAATATTCTAATCTTGGTTTATAGACATCTTCCTATTCTTCAGAACTTTTTTTTTTAACTGTGAAAAAATCAACATGACCCTTAGCTATTCTACTTCTAACATCTTCACTGCTCCCACCGTCTTTACTAATACTACCAAGGTAAGTGAAACTGCCAACCTGATCAATCTTTTTGTTACCCAGCGTCACCTTTTCACCTTCACTTATTCCTAGCCTTAGGCACCAGATTTTTTACGAATGAGGGTAACAGGAGAAGCATATTCACTATGACTATGCTTGATCACACCTTTATCTAGAAGCTGCTGGAGATGAGCTTTAACTTCTGCAAACTGGGTAGAAGGTATGCACAAATACTTCTGTGTAACAGGGGCATCATCAAGTGAATGAATAGCCCTACCAGGAACATGGCCAAGATCAGCATCACTGGTAACAAAGACATCAGAAAACTTAGAAAACAGGGCAGTAGCAAGTCACCAGATCCGGTCGCGACTTAAAATAAGAGCTTTGAGACACGATATCCTTCTAAATATCAAATTTCACTGAGATACGATCACCCGTTCGTAAGTTAAAAATACCTCATTTTTTTAGTTTTTTCAGAATTAACCCCGCCCCCAACTACCCAAAAAAGAGCAGATCCGGTCTGGTTATGTCAGTCATGTATCTTAGACAGGTTTTTATTCTTCCCATCCAGTTTCATCCTGATCTCACCGCTTTAAGTAATCCAGGCTAACTGCTTACGTTGAAAATAATACAATTCTTATAAATACTCAATTTGGTCTTAGAAAAAATATGTCCACAGAAATGACAACCATTAAACTTGTTGACTGGGTAAATACGTCGTTCGAAGCGGGTCTGATTCCAGCTGCTTTATTCCTGGATTTGAAAAAGGCTTTTGATACGATTTACCATAAACAGTTATTACTTGAGCTTGAAAAAATCGGTGTTACCGGAAAGAGTTTGTCTTGGTTTGAGCCCGGTAAGCCGCCGCCCTCAATCCCTAAACCATTTTGCTGCTGCCATGAAGCGGCGATGGGACAGGGATAGTTGGACCCCATACACCTTTCTGATATTGACTGTTAATTGTCTTTTATCCCGGTAAGGCACCGCCCTCAATCCGTAAACACTCTGTGACTCCCAAATAGACGGAGATTGACTCGAGACGGCTTATATGTATTTTTAATTATATAGTGAGAGCTCTGACGTATTACTAATTCGTTGGTAGAACCTTAAAGAAATAATGATTGGAATTAATTGACTGAACTTATTTAAAAGTTATATTACTCAAAGAAACGCATGGATTGACTGTTTAAAAAGGCGCGAGTTGTATGATAGGGCTTTTATTATCTAATGAACTGCATCTATAAGGTAGAGCAACTTGAAATGTCCAAGGGCCAAGTCAAAAATATTATGTATATATAATTAACTTTGGAACCGAGGAATGAAATAAAAATATCCTTAAATACTGACCTGTTTGTATATGTATTAACCACGTTTCAAACGGATTAATAGTGAAATAACTTTATAGCAGCGGCAAATGACGACATTACTCAACGGTTTATCAAATTTTAACGATCAAGATAACAAGACTTTGATTTGTTTGGTGAATTTAAACCGATGTGAACGGTGGAAGGTTTCAACGTTGTTTGGCGCGCTCCTTCCTAGGATTTAAGATAAACAACGTCGCCAGAGCAGTCGATACCAATTTACTAAAGCACTGTTAACAAAAAATGTAAAGAAAGTGGAGACAGCATTAAAATATGAACTAAGGAGGAGGAAAGTGGAGGCCATGGATAAAATTGCCTAGGATCTGGAAGATGCAGCTAGACGGCATAATAGTAAAATATTGCACTGGCAAGTTAATAAATTGAGAGGAAGTACTCAATGCAGACTAGTCCCAGTTAAACATAGGAACGGGGCATGACAATTAATGATAAGGAACGAGTTAAATAGAGATTGACAGAACATTTTGTCAAAATAGAGATGTGTGGAAAGACATGATCGCCAACGCTATAAAGCAGGGCACTGGATGATGATGATGATGATGATGACCAGTAGACGATGTTGCAAAAACAGCCCAGATTCTATTTGTTACATTTGTGGAACTTTTATATACTCTTCAAAGAGAGACGTCACATTTTATTTAAAAGGCTTATCTGGCATATTTGGGAAAACCCGTGGGAGATCAAGAAAAGCCATGGGCTTGCCATGCTCTTTGCTCCCCTCGGCGCGGAGGTGCGCTGGGCCTCCTGCAACATCTTCTCCACGCAGGATCACGCCGCAGCCGCGATCGCCGTCGGTCCCGAGGGGACCCCGGAGAACCCGGCCGGGATCCCGGTCTTCGCCTGGAAGGGCGAGACGCTCGAGGAGTACTGGTGGTGCACCGAGCAGGCGCTGACGTGGCCCGAGCACGACGGCCCGAACGTGATCCTGGACGATGGCGGCGACGCCACCCTCCTCGTCCACAAGGGCTTAAGAAATTGGGACAAGATTTAAGCCTTAGTGTAAAGAGCGAGGCACTGACGAGGGGGCGAACCCCCTCATATATGTAATAAAAACATGAGAATACAAATGTGCTTTACGTAAGCTAATTTGTAAGTTACGTATATCTTTTACTAATAAACATTCGTAAAAAATTACAAGTTCTAGTTGCCTTTTTAAGTAACCAAAAAATCGGAGGGCAACTGGGCCTCCTCCCCACTCCTTTTTTTCTCAAATCACTGTACAGAGAACTGCACATGTATTTAGAGGGTACAATGAGGTAGTCACCTAGGATATATAAAATGATATATATATATATATATATATATATATATAATATAATATAATAAAAATGTAATAGCCTAGGACTTGCAGAGAACATAACGCTATTGCGTCAATCAAACACACATTTAGGAAGCTATTGAATTGGTAATTCAAATAGGTCCTTCAAAAGGACGACTATCGAATCCGGTGAAAAGAACGATTATGGTACGCATTCCAAACAAGCAAGTTTCACTAAAAACAGCTCTTGGTGCTCTTCTAAACGCATTGTGAACCATGGAATGAAGGCACTCCAAGCATGCAATTGTCACTAAAAAAAGCTTTTGGTGCTATTCTAAATGCATTGTGCACCATGGAATGTTCGCAATCAAAGGATGCAAGTGTCACTAAAAACAGCCTTTGGTGCTATTCTAATCGCATTGTGCCCCATGGAATGTAGGCATTCCACGCATGAAAGTGTTTTGAGACTATTTAGAACAAAATGATTACATAAAAATTTTAATTGGATTTATTTGGAGAAAAAGCACAAGGGGGGAGGCTTGTTACTTTTTGATCACTTTCGATTCTTAAGAACGTGCAATCTACATAAGTTACAATTCTTGTCCGGGTGCTATAGATGATTTTTTAACCCCTTCTTTAGAGAAATTTGAATTTTGGAGTATTTTAAACAAAATGGATATCTCAAAAGTTTCATTGGATGTATTTGGGATAGTCATGCAACAGCTTATATATGAAAGTGATGAATAATGGTACATATTACTACTTTACCGTATATAGAAAATGATAGCCTACCAACTGTGAATACCTTAGTTTTAACCAATTACGAACAGGTTGCTAGCTGACAAACATGTATTTCCGTATACTGTCCATATACTGTTGCCAATTGATAAGAGATGCGGCGCAGTAGACATTTTGTGAAACCAGGAAACATTCGTTTACTTTTCTAGTTACTTGTACTGGTCATAATTTAATGCACTAATGATTTTGTCTCTAATCCAGACAAAAATAAGTTATTTGCACTACAAGCTCCCATGGGACTCATGAGTAGCAAGATAAATTAGATGACGCTATGTGCCTGCCATGTTGTCAAAATGGTCAGTCTCTAATATCTCAGGGATCTCTTCAGGTTTAACGTAGAATCTTTCAGCGAATCTTGAAGACAAGGAAGGGGCAAGTGAAAGTTGAACTTAGGGTTGAGTTGAGACAAACGTACAGTAGGAAATTAATTTCCCAGCAAAAACATCTCAATTGAACAGCTGTTTTCATTATAATGATAATAAATAGCAGTTAGCTGCGGTCCCACACACCAGACTGAAACGCACTTTCCGCTTCGGAATCTGAGGTGTCAAATCTGTCTTGGTATTTCAGTTATCCCTGGGCTCGGGGTCACACTGCAAAATTGACTCACAGCAGGATCTAAACGCCCAGGTCAGATCGTGCCTTTCTTGCACTGTTCTCCTTTATGTCTTTGATGATTTTGCGTCTCTGATGATTTTGCGTCTTTGATGATTTTATGTCTTTGATGATTTTGCGTCTTTTTTTGGTGATTTCTGTATCTTTTTGATGATTTCTTTTTTTCTTTTTGTAGCGTCGCTTTTGTAAAATAATGAGTAAAATATATATGATCATTCCTATGCTATTAACTTAGAATAGCATTTTGTTATATTTATCAAAATTTTATCACGTAAATCATTCATAGTTATGTTTACCTTCTTCAAATGTATTCACCCAACTGCTTCTCATATGGTACGTTACTCTCAGTTTAACAGACAAAAGAAAGGAGATACTACACATTTAAGAACAACTGGCTTTTTTTTCCTTTTTTTTAATGGTTTTTTATGCCTTGTACTCCCCTTTAAGAGGGGCTAGGGCGGTGCCCATATATATGGGACTTTTGCAGAAGCATAGAGCACTTTAAGACCGGATACCCTTCCTGTCGTCACCAATGGCCCCTCTGGGTAAACAAAATTTTCAAAAAGGAGCGAGGAAGGAGGCCTAGTTGCCCTCCAATTTTTTGATTACTTAAAAAGGCAACTACAACTTGTAATTTTTTACGAACGTTTTCATAAGTAAAAAATATACGTAACTTACGACTTAACTTACGTAGCGAACCTCTATATTCGTACGTTTTTAGTGCGTATATGAGGGGGCTCACCCCTGGTCGATACCTTGCTCTTTACACTAAAGCTTAAATTTTGTCCCAATTCCTAGGGGCCTTGGTGCTCTCCAATTTTTTGGTCACTTAAACAGGACACTAAAAATTTTAATTTCCGTTATAATGAGCCCTCTCGCGATAATGTAGGACCATTTGGTCGATACGATCATCCCTGGGGGGAGAATGCAAACAAATAAACACGCATACGTGATCAGTCTTCGGGCAAAAAATACGAAGTTCCACATTTTTGTCCATAGGAGCTTGAAACTTCTGCAGTGGAGTTCTTTCGTTAAGATTCTATGACCTGTTTTTAGTGACACTTGCATGCTTGGAATGCGTACATTCGATGGTGCACAATGCGTTTAGAATAGCACCAAAAGCGGTTTTTAGTGACACTTGCATGCTTCGAATGCGTACATGCCATGGTGCACAATGCGTTTAGAATAGCACCAAAAGCTGTTTTTAGTGACACTTGCATACATACTTGGAATGCGTACATTCCATGGTGCACAATGCGTTTAGAATAGCACCAAAAGCTGTTTTTAGTGACACTTTTATTTGTTTATCTTGTATCTACCGGTATGTCATGATTACTACTCAGATATACAGGATGATACTAATGTCAACTTGCTGGGATTGACACATACATATCTAACATTAGGCGAGCAAGTCACCACCATCATACTCAAAATTTGTGCGGCTTTCTGACCGACCATTGCTGTATTGCATTTATGAGAGTGTCACGAATCCCTTTTGGCTGATGGAATTTTGAAAAGCAGTGAATCAACATCAATGCCCTTGTCAAATCCGGTCAGCGCCGTTTAATTGCAAGCTATTGTGGTAATGCTCCATTCTTTGAGAATTATATATAATTGCAATGTGTCTGCTGAGAATATGTATACGTCTGGCACTGATAAAGGCTCAAAGCCGAAACACAATAAATATTAATGAATTAATTTCCCCGTACCCACTGACTTGAGGAGAATTCGCGAAAGATTGACACTAAAATCTTCACCTTAGCTTTATGAGCCTCGATGGCTCATTGGTTAAGGCGCAATTTTGTAGAAAGAATGTCAATGTCCTGTGACGTAAGCTTTCTTGTCAAAATATCGACAACAACACTGAATATGTTTTAGATCATGCACGCTGTTGGAAATGGTAGAAATGGTGCCGTGCCACATTTGCTGACGTGTTGTCCTGTGGCAAAACCTGGGTCTCGGCACCATTTGATTTGTAAGTTGAAACTGCCGCAACTGAACTCGAAGAAATATACGGAGTTTCCTTTGCTCTTATATATTTAACTTTTAGAAACACAAATGTTCAGACAACTCTACTGTTCGCAAGCTCTCGTTATTCAGTTTCACTAATCACAGGGTATCCAGAGCAATTTAGATGAAACTTGGGCGAAGCTTCTGTTGACCAAAAGTGCATTTTCAGACCGGCTTCTTCATCCAGTTTGTAACTTGTAGCCCCTCCGACGGGGACTGTAGGGGAGTAAGTCGTCCCCAAAGACACAGTTATAAGGTTTTTCGACTACGCTGAATAAAATGGCTAACAATGAAAGGACAGGTGGAAATGTAAAGCTGCTGAAATTACGACTTGCTTCAATAAATCAAGGGTGACACATTGCATAGAAGTGCTACCGAAAATGGAGTCAGGTGTCTTTCCTACAAAAAGGGAGCAAAGTATCACTAGTGACCGTTCAAGTTGATAAACATTCTATGTGACTGTGCACCTCCATAGCGATTTGCACTAATAGCAAAGCCACATATTCTCAGGATTTATCAACGCGGTTTCTGTTTTGATAGTACAGAATTTTCTTACTATTTTTTTTTAAACACAAAACTGCATCTTTATATTAACAAAGCTGCATCTTCTTTTTGCAAATTGTACTCGAGACAAAAAAAATTACTTTTTGATCATCTAATTCAAGTACTGTTCTGTCTTTTAATATTTACTTTAGGTACTATAGACATGTTCAATAGTCTTTTCCATAAAATGCCGCATATGTACACTGAAGGAAAACAGGCTATAAAAGACTGAACAAAAAGTTTAAGTCAGAATTTTTAGGAATTTGTTTAATTGTTTTTTCGGGGTCAGTTTTTTTAGATCAGGTCGGTATTCTCGATAGTCTTCATTTGTTAACTTCCTTAGCCATGCGTTTTTATAAGGGGTAAACTTTCGGAAAGCACTGCCCGACTTGGTAGCGACCTCCAGGCCTTCATAAACCACCTGGTCCTTGTAGGAATGAAAGTGGATCCCCCTCGATTGAAGGATTCTGGCCACATCTTCATCTCGTTCTTTGCCGATCGCGTCCAGCACACGTCGGTCGAAATCCCCCTGCGTACCGAGCTCGTAGTAGAGCGCCTTCGCCCCGGCCACGTAGTCGCCCAGTCGCTTCTTCAGCTCCCCGATCGGGAACGTGGCGTCGACGCCGCAGCGCTCCTTGGCGCCATCGACGCCCGCCCGCGCACCGTCCCACACCTCGCGCTCGCGATCCCGCGGCCGAACGAAGAGGACCGACCGATGCTCGGGATGAACGGTGCTCAGCACGTAAATAATATTTCAGACTCGATGCTCTTTGACATTTCAGACCCCGTCCCACTTAGATTTTGAAAAATACCTTTCTTTGGTGTATTTTCATGGGAAAATGTATTTTTTTTATATTTTCACTGGAAAAACCACAAATATGCACCCTTCTAAATCTTGAGGATCCCCCCCCCAAAAAAAAATCAAAATTTGTGAGTTGACTTTCCTGCAAGCCAACAGTGATTATTTTATCAGCAAATGCAATATTAAAAAATCCTGATGTAACCGGTAGCACTTGCTTCTGCAATCGCTAATGACACGATTTAAAATGCCAGACCCTATACGTTCAGTAAATTGCCATTCGCTAATTGTGTTTAAGTGAAGTGAAGGTCACCTTGACTTGGGTAAAATACGGTTCTTTTTACAATTATGGAGAAAACACTGTTGATTAATCAAATTAGCTAAAATTTTTTACAAGAGTTATGAATATAGTAACTGCACTGGTAGAATGTTCCCAATTAGTATATAAGAAACGAATATTTTAGACTAATGATATTTTTTTAATCCTAAAATTCCTGGCTTGAATTGTTAATATCGTTTACTAAACTGGGTGTCCTCTAAGGATCCCATTGTTTGTTGTGTGAGGCTGTTAAGAACATTTCAATCATAGTAGTACTGAAAAAGAAAACAATAATAAACTAACAACTTTATGTTCAATAAACTCCAAATGGGGTTCTGCCAGGACTCCACGTGCGTTTTTTTTTTATTATTTTTTGGCTTAATAGTAAACCAAACTCTAAAAAATTGAATTTTGATAGATACGTCAAAAGAATCAGAGTTTTATGCTGATTTTACGAGCCTGAGAAAATTTGCCTTAATTTTGAAAATAGGGGGAAATACCCTCTAAAAGTCATAAAATCTTAACAAAAATCTCACCATCGCATTTAGTGCATCAGAGAACCATACTGTAAAAGTTTCAAGCTCCTATCTACAAAAATGTGGAATTTTGTAATTTTTGCCACAAGCTTGGATGAACTCTATGAATTTGCCTTTGACGAACGGTTCCAATTTCGCCACAGGTGGCGCTTGGGCGATGTACTCATTTGGGACAACCGATGCACCATGCATCGGGCGACTACCGATTTCGATGTTAACGAACGGCGGGAATTCCTCCGCATTCTCTTGAAGGGGACAGTTCCTGCATGACCACCAAGCCTGAACCTCGAACTATGGCTATCATCGGCGCCGGCGCGTGCGGTCTCTGCGCGGCGAAGTCATTAAAGACCTGAACAAAAAATATCAGCTGGAAGAACTCGCCGCTGGCGATGTGATGTTTGCCGCAACTGGTGTGACCGATGGGTCTATGCTGCGTGGCGTGCGCCGTTTCCCGCATGGTGCGTCTACTCACTCTATCGTGATGCGTTCAAAAACTGGAACGGTGCGCACCATAGAGGCGCAACATAATTTCGATCGTAAAACCTGGGGCGATGTATAAGAGAGGCTTAATGAAAAAGTCACTTTTGTTTTCTCGTTTCATTGAAAGTATTTGCCTCTCTATTTTCACAGGTCAATGGTAGTCCTTATTTACAGGAAGGGAGAGGGAGGGAGGGCAAATCATTAAATAAATGAATCATTTACAAATCACAGAAATATGTATAGTTGGTAGACATAGTTAATTTCAGAAAGGCTTACACTCACAACAGCTGGTTTTCATAACTGTGTCTATGAAGATTATCAACGAAAATCTAGAACAAGAATTCCTGTGAAATTGGTTATATTTATTTTGTAAAATTGATTTAAACAACACTGTCTTAAAAACTAACCAAATTCATTATGGGCTTTAATCCAATTGGTATAAAGTAATGTATGCACAATAAGCAAATAATGCGTAACGTTCTCCTCACGAAATATTATGGAAATGCAGTTGGGAACAATGCCAGGCTGCCGCCAAGTAAGTAACGGGCTGTTATAATCTCGGGTTCCTAAAATTGTTGAAATTCATTTAAATCACGTGTTTGCTTTTTCGTCGAGGTCGACCTCCGTGGGACGGACTCCGAGATCATTGGCCGGCTTGTCCCGCACGAAGAAGCGCCAAAAGTCGCGGAAGCCCCACCGGAACGCCGCGGACGCGGACGCCCAAAGCTCGGTGTGGTCGCCCACGAAGTCACCCTCCTGCCCCGGCATTGGGACTGGCTCAAGCAACAGCCCGGGGGAGCCAGTGTGACCCTGCGCCGTTTAGTCGAAACCGCACGCAAATCCAGCAGCCGCACCGATCGCGATTTTTTTGGAGCGGATAGAATTGACTATCTACTAAGAGACTCCAAAAGTACAGGTGTTGCCTATGGTTTGTTTGATTATGAGCAGCTGATTGAAATGTTGAGAGTTCTGCCTCTTTCAGATAATGAAAAAGGCTTCGGAATTGGCGTGAATGAAAATGGTCTAGAGTCTTGTGAAGCCCTTTTACTTGCAAGGCACTTTATGCATAGACGGGTCTATCAGCACTCTTCAGTAAAAGCCTATGGGTTGGAGCAGAATTCTGAGATTTAGAAGGTTCTTGCTGTAATACATTTGAAATTGAGAAGTTATGCTCAGGTACGTCGTTTTTGGTTGCATTATTATCACTTGCATCCGGTTGGGATGCCTTTTCCTTCAAAACCAAAGGTGTGGACACAGATTTATCAGTCATGTTACCCTGAAGATTAGTTTTAGAGGTACTTGTTTTCCTTTTCTTTGACGGTTTGGAACTCCTGGATATTGATAGTTTTCTTTTAATCGGAGCCATTTTACACGTTGATGGAGGCATCAATGCCATTAGTGGTTAAGCAAAATGCAGTACAGATATGACAGCATTACTTTTGGTAATCCACACGGAGTTACCTGACAACATTTCTTCTGGTAAGAACAGAGACGATAACTAATTTTGTGACTTTATTTTAGGTACTTTAATAAGCTAGAAGGTTTGTATCGTAAAAAATTAGTAAATTTTCTTTACTACTATGCGTATTCTGTTTGGGCGTTTTGTCATTCTTCAAAGTTTGGGGAGAATATTGTAGAAATTATTTGATGCTTTCCTTCACGATAATCGTTTATAACTTCTTGTAGACATTCTTCTGGTGATACTAGAGGCATATATAATAGGTTATGAGGCATGGGTGATTCTTTGTAAGTGCATGTAGACTCATGTTTTGTGCTCAAAGACTCGAAGCATTTTGTAACTTCAATTAAATCTAAAAAAGACAAAAAACTATACAACAGGTTTTGCACTCCAAACAGGTGGCATTAAAACAAAACAATCATTATTCAATAGTGCAGCATTGATCGCTTCTAATTGATTCGGACGAAATTGTTTTAAACCGAAAATATTATCAAATACTTCGAACATCGATTTCGTATGTGGATAAATATGATCACGAGAAAATTCAGCAGCATCATCTTTAATATCTGACAACCATTGAACTTTGTATGGTACCGGTTGATTGTTCGTAGAATTTTCATCTTCACTATCATTTTCTTCTGTATCGTCATGAACTCGACGATCGTGATCGATACGAAGGGGACGCTTGCAGCGACCACGGCGGCGCACAGACGCCGCATGGGGCACAAGGTTCTGATGGTCAACCCCGACCTAGTCGCGCTCGAGCAGCAGTTCGGGGGGACGGTCAAGCTGCAGGACGATGGGTTCGCGATCGGATCGTTCATCGATCCAGAGAGCCCGAACGTCATCACGGACTGCGACCTACTCGCCCGTGCCCTCATTCCTGCAGGTGCGAAGTCGCGGGGACAGACAAGGACAGCAGGGACACCGGGGACAGTCCCAATCCGTCCCCGGTTGACTCCAGTTCGGGGGGTGTCCCTGTCCCCGGAGACTCGGCCGATCTGGTGCCTGCCTCCCAGTTGCTCGCGCTGGTCGAGCGGTACGAAGAACGGATCGACGCACTCATGAAGGCCGAGCGCGTTGCTCGCGACCAGGTGGGGCAGCTTCAGCAGGCGGTTCAGTCAGCCGAGCGCACCGCCGATGCCGAGCGGTCAGTTCCGCGTGCATCAGTGTGGTGCTGGATCACAGCGGGCTCTGGTTGGGTGCAGGTGTGGCAGGATGCTCAGACGTGTGGAGAGTGGCAACCAGCCAATTGGCGGCATGTGAAGCTCACGGTGAAGGGCCAGCTCAACCGCGATGTGTGTCCTGATGGGTGATTTGAATGCAGTAGGGGTAGGGGGGTGGTGCGCACGGGTGTTGGCAACTCTCTGTGAGATGATGCGGCAGGGCTGGTGTGATCTTGTTAATTTCAAGGATAGGAATACTCCAGCTTTTTATAGGTGTAATGGTTTGCTTTCAATAGAGTGCCCAAATATAGTACCCGTTAATGAGATAGTTTTTGAGGATAATATATTGAATAATCTATGTGCAATAAAAAGTAATGTGTATTTTTCTGTACCTGATCGTGGGGATAATAATAACTTGACGCTCAAACATGACTGGCTAAGACAAACTGACCACTTAAGAGACTATATACAAGTTTTTACTGATGTCAATGAATCTGTTTTGGAGATTTAGCCACTGTCCAACAATCTGAGATGTTTTTGAACGTCAATTTTTTTTTTCTTATTTTGGATAAGTAGCTGTTGTTTAAGCACTTCAGATGTTTTGAGTCAATGTTCTTCAGAAATTTAAAATAAGAGAACTTTAGCACTTGGTTTCAATTTGTAAGATGTTTTGAATGTCCATTAATTTTTTTGGACAAATAGCGGTTGTTTAAGTATGTGAGATGTTTTGAGGCTTTTTTTAATTTTGCGATATTGGCGATTTGTAGACCTATAGTGGAGATTTTTACCTTTCGGTTTCGTTACTTTTCTTTGAAAACCATGATTATTATATCTTTAAGCTTTGATATTCTTTCCTGAACATTTACCAACGATTTTGTATTATCAAATTTGATAAGTGTCAGATGCAAGATGTGTTGAAATTTCGCAAAAAATGAAAAAATATTTTTATGCAATAAGGTGAAGATCGCTAGAGAACCTTATATAGGCTGTCCACGATCAAGCGAGCGGATCGGATCGTGGTTCTGCACCACGGCCGCGTGGCGGAGGAAGGCACGCACGCGGAGCTGCTGGCCCGACGCGGCGTCTATTGGAAGCTCTACCGGCTGCAGTCCGAAGAGAGCTGACCGCGCCCACCCGATGCGTTCGCCAGCAGGTCGCGGTCGAGGAAGTCCCCGGTCATGGCGCGCTCCTCTCTTCGGGGGTTCATGCGCCAACATACCGGTTTCGCCCGGTGGCATTTCGCTCCTGTTCTGGAACGGGGTCTATGGTTTGGTCCTGGTCGTTGCCACACTGTTCATTTTCCTCAATGCACGCATTGCATTCTGGGTGGCTGCTGGTATCCCGATTGCCATGCTGGCGACCATCGGCTTCATGTTGCTATTGGGGCAAACGATCAACATGATCACCCTATTTGCATTAATCATGATGCTCGGCATTATCGTTGATGATGCGATCGTCGTTGGTGAACATACCGCTGCCAGGTTTGACACACTGGGTTCTGAGCTGGCAATGTTGCTTGGCAGAGAACTTGGTGAAAGACTGGGACTAGCACTTGGTTCAAAGCTGGGATGTGCACTAGGTGGAGAACTTGGTGTGGTTGTCGGTATCTGGCTGGGACTGCTACTTGGTAATCGGCTCGGGGCATTGCTTGGAGTGGAACTTGGAGTGACAGTGGGTGATTGACTGGGTAAATTGCTTGGAGTCTGGGAAGGTATTCCACTGGGTTCATGACTTGTTTTGACACTTTAATGAAAGTTTGATGTTGAAAAAAAATCTTATTTTGAAATAAAGAGTTTTTAAAAACTTGAATATGTTTTCAATCAAAAAACAAACAAAAATTAATTAAAAAAAACTTTCCGAAAGTTTTTTCATAGTTCTTTCAGGAAGAATTAGGGTTATGTACTTCTAATGAATGGTGTCTTCACTAAAAACAAGAGCATGGATACTGCCTATTTCCCAAACGGCAAAAGTATCATTCTTTTACTTAATAAACATGATCGAGTGAGTTCTTGATAGTATTATGTATATAACTTTTGTGCTACTTAAAAAAATATGAGAAATTTGCTATCTTTCTAAACAGAGCTTTTCCACAGCAGACTTCTTTGGAGCTAATGGTGTCCGTTATAGGGAGGTTTTACTTTAGTGTTTTGATTTTGCCTTCTTTTGAATGCTACCGTCTAGCTTCTATGAGGAGGTAAATTCTAGTCCTCCCCCCTTTTCTATTTGAGCTCCTACGCTGCTTCTCCCACCGCTACATATTCGATTTTATCGCTTTCTTCCTGAATTACATAACCCCCTTTTCGAACAATTGCTCCCGCTACTCCACCGCCATGCTGCAAATAGGAGTTAGCAGCATTCACGATAGCGTCGACAGCCTCTACAGTAATATCTCCCTGCACAAGGCTTAGCGATTTATCGTTTTCAAAATTTTTATTAGCGATTACGGTGTTGGCCATAATACCTCCTTACAAGTTTGCAAGTGATGTGGAACGTAACCGTCTTTCACTACAACTTCTTGGCCCATTTTAGAAAGAACCATCTTAACGAACTCACGCTCTAGTGGAGCTAGTGGTTTGTTAGGTGCTTTGTTTACGTAAACGTAAAGGAAGCGAGACAGTGGGTATTTACCCGTCGCAGCGTTTTCTGGCGTTGCGTCGATTAGCTCACCGCCTTCTTTCTTAGCAAGTGGCAAGGCACGAACTGAAGAAGTTTTGTAACCGATACCAGAGTAACCGTCCTAAATAACTAAATTTTTAATGAATATCCTAAATAACATATTAACTACCCTCTCAAAGTTCAATTTATTTGATTTGTCAACCTGCATGGCGATAAATTAATTAATCAATCACTCCATAACAAATTCGCCACAAATAAGAAATAAAACACCGCTCAAAATTTACCCAGGTAAGAACGGTTGAAATTAGTAATGATGTAATTGATTTTCACTCATTGTTTCACTCAACTGTTAACCTTCAGATTGATAGGTTGGAACGGAATACGAAGGCACTCGCATGCCGCACAAATATCATCATTATGCCGATCATGATAACAATCGCGATTGGCATTTTTTTAACCTGCTGGAAACCCGCAATGTGGCGAAAATCCTCTATCACGACTGGTACCCGGAAATTGTGATGGACCAGCACCAGATGGGTTCTCGCGGCGCGCGTTATTTTCTGCCGCCCTATTCCGATCCGGTAAATCCTAATGTTCCGCCCTCACTAATGGCCAATTCGTACTGTCACGGACTACTTGGTATTCAAGTAGTCCGTGGTACTGTTGCGTTGCCAAACGTCGGAGAGATTCTTGTTTAAGAGGAAATCGTGCTGGTCATAAAAGTTCTTAAAGTCTGCAATATGAACACAAGCAAAGCCAACGACCTCTTATCTAACCTGACAACCGGGCAAGTAAACGCTATTACCTCTACTTCCAAAAAAGCCTCACATTTGACGGAAGAAAAATACAATAGAAGGATTGGCGGTTTCGGATCGATTGCCAGCCGATCGGAACGGTCGAGCTCGGCGGCGCCTGCGATGCCGTTGCCGGCCCGCAATGTAAGGAAGGGCTCTGCTACGAGGGCGAGTGTCGGGCATTTTGCGCCGGTAGCGAAGACTGCGACAGCGCGGCGTGCCAGGCGAGCACCGGAATCCCCGGCAAGCCACTGGTATGCGGGGCAAAGACCGCCGGCTGCGACCCGCTGGACGCCGTGGCCAGCTGCCCGGCGGGCCTGGCTTGGACCTCTCCGACCAGCGGGTGATCAGCAAACGCTCGCAGGCCGTCCTGCAGCCGCGGTGCCACCGCCCGGACATGACCGACGATGTCGCGTTCTTCATAGATATTCAGCGCCTCGTTGGCGACCGCCACACAGGCTGGATGACCCGAGTAGGTATAGCCGGTGCCGAAGGTCCCGAGGCGGTTGGAGTTCTCGGAAACGACATCGGCAATCTCCTTGGAGACCATCAACGCCGAGATCGGCAGATAGGCGTCGACTACGTTGCCACGGAAGATCAGTTTCTTTGACGACCTCAAAATCACCGTTGGTAGCAAAGCCGATTGGCCCGCGTTTGCCGGATGGCATTATCGCAGCCATCATTTGGGGCTCGTGAAACGCGTCTCGGTGCTATCGCACGGCGAGGAAAAAATCGGCATTTGTGTGTTCGCCTCGCCGCCGATTTCCCTCTCACAACGCAACAAGTTTTTCGGTTTGCACGGCGGGTGGTCCCGCACACTACTGTCAAAAGCTACGAACCTGAGAAAATTTGCCTTATTTGCAAAAAAAAGTGAGAAACAACTTCTAAAGTCATAGAATCTTAATGAAAATTACACCATCAGATTCAGCATATCAGAGAACCCTAAAGGATTCAAGCTCCTATCTACACATATGTGGAAGTTTGTATTTTTTGCCAGAAGAAAGATGCGTCAAGGATGCGTGTTCATTTGTTTTCTGTTTTCGTTTTTTCTAAGGGTGATCGTATAGACCCAATGTCGGCCATAATTTCGATAAATATTTCAGAAAAAACTGGTTTTAATATAAGAATCAGTACCGCCAATAATTGAAATTTAAAGGACAGGGATTTATTTTGACTTTTTGAAAGGCACCAACAAGGTATTTTGAAGTATTTTTTAAAGGTGTTTTAAGGATTTCTCAAAATCAAGTGGGCAATTGCTCCACCTGCCCCCTAATTAGTGCTCTGATTGGAAGAATATGTCTGAAGAAAAATAAACAATTTTTGCGTTACAAGATCTTGCCCCATATCAGGTAGATGAAAAATTAATGTCACGAGCCAAAGATGAGGCGATTTTTATGCACTGCCTTCCTGCCCATCGCGGCGAAGAAGTGACGGCCGATGTTATCGACGGACCAAAATCAGTTATTTGGGACGAAGCAGAGAATCGGTTACATATTCAAAAAGCAATTTTGATGTGGTGCTTCGGTAAATAAAAATGACAAACGAAAATAAGTTTCCTCTTCTAGAGGATCAATGACAGTGGAAATTGGTAAGCTTGTCAGTGAGCTGTACAAATTGACTTGATAAAGTCATTTTCCCTGATTCAACCATCTGAGAACTGAAGGGAGAGGAAAAATTAAGGTATTTTTAACTTACGAGTGGGTGATCGGATCTTAATGAATTTTGATGTTTAGAAGAACCTCGTGACTCACAGCTCTTATTTAAGGCTCTGATTTTCCTTTTAAAGCAATCTGTTGATTTTTAAAATTTTGCTAGAGCTCATACAATATTTCTTTTCTTTTAATTCGGCGCTCATTACTACCAAGACACTGTCATCGGCCCTTTAAGAGATTTAAAAAAAAAAGTTTTTTTTAACTGAAAGTAAGGAGCGACATTAAAACTTAAAACGAACAGAAATTATTCCGTATATAAAAGGGGCTGTTCCCTCCTCAACGCCCCGCTCTTTGCGCTAAAGTTTTTTACTGTTATAAAAAGTATAGTTGAGAGAAAGAGCCAAACTATAGCGCAAAGAGCGTGCCACACTCATATCGTGAACAAATTAAACGAGTCTGAACATATCTCATGGAAAGTGAACACATTCAAGTTGATAGTAAAGGAAAACGAATTACAATTCAGAGGAAAAGGTATAATCTCCTTGATTTAATATATGATATGGTTACAAATCGTAAAAGACTTTGTTCCTTTGACAATCATTTATGCAACTTTTTAAATACATTCAACTTCCTAAAAAACCGTATTACCGATAAGCAAATTCCAAAGAAATTTTTTAGAAGATCTTATGGAAGGAGAAGATTCTAAAAAAGAAAAAAGATTAGAAACAGCAAAAGATGATGATGGAATTTCATATGAAAATATATACTGCGCAGTTTGCACTAAGGGTGATTCAGAAGATGAATCAAATGATATTGTTTTATGTGATTTGGAAGGATGTAATCGAGCATTTCATCAACAATGTTGTGATCCTCCAATTAGTGTTGCAGAAATGGAGGCAGATGAAGATTGGTTTTGTAGAAGAGCATCTAGACCGGGTCTGTAGCTTAATGTCCCTACTTGATCATACCGGAACCGCCTCGCTATGAAAAAACTGCTCATCGTTGTTGTTGAAACTATCGCCTGTTTGGCCCTGCTGGTGGCCATTGCCTACCCATGGCGCTGGAGCATTGCCTCGTTTGCATTAGAAACATCTGCGCTGGCAGACGAGTTCGTCGGTTTGACCGCCAACGGAGAGGTAAAAACTGGCCTGTTTGCCATTGAAGATACCGGTTAAACTTTGTAAAATTACTTTTTACAACTTTTAGGACATTGCAATATACGCTTGTTCGTGGGGACTACCTTGTTGAACAATGGATAATACAGTAATGGGAAAGGGCATATTTGAGCAAAAAAAAAATAATTGTAGCACCCTATGAAAGTTAAAACAGAGATTGCACAATTACAAGATGTTAATTTTGTTATTCTGTGATGCGAAATAACAACTTTGGCCCTAAATGAGACACAACATAATAATTAAAAACGGTAGGCTACCACAATTAACTAATAAACTCCTGAGGCTAAACACATTGCTAAAAAATACACCAGAATATGTAAAGAGACAAATTCATTAAACTCTTTTTAGGGGCACTGAGTAAAAAAATATACAAATACAATGAATATTATTGTTCTATATACTACCCTTCATAAAGAGTTCCAACCAAAGCTCTTTTAAAAGCTATAGGCTAACATTATTTCGTGAAATAACATGATCAGGTAACATGTTCATGATCTGGTGCTTTTTGCATTACTAAATTTAAAAAAAATGCTACTTTATATCTGCTGTTTCGAAGGTTTTGGCCCCCTCCCCCCGAAAAAAATTCCTGTGTACGTGCCTGTTACAAGGTTGCTAGTACTGTTTCTGATGAGAAATTGAGTTTTTCCAGTTAAAGAGTCAACGGCTGAATACACATGACTAAGAAAAATATTGCTTAAGATACCCTCTTCGCTGAATTCAACAATTTTTCCTGTCATTTTGCAGGATCCTCCTTCGTGGTGAACCAGCCTTTTTTGATCGTTCGTCCTGCCCATGAATCACGAGTCATTTCAACCTTTATTGTAGCAGTCCGAGGGATGTACGTCCTAAGACGCGAATTGTTACATGGGCGTGAACCGATCTGTAACAACGCACTTGACCCTATGTATATGGTTGTTACGTCCGTCTCGTCGGTGAAAGGGTACCCTCCTTGGACGAGGACCGAGGTTTTGTTGCAGATACTCCCTAACATGTGCTGGTTACGAATATCTGCAAAGAAAGGTGAATGTAGAAATTAGAAAGAAAACAATTTTCGCTATATCGATTGAAAAAAATTCATTAATAATTCATTCGCCTGAACTTTATAAAAGAGTAAATTCTGAAATTATGAAAATATTTTTCTTTTATGTACAAAAGATTCACCAAGGAATCGTAACTCAGTCATCAAAACTTCATAAGATAAAAACATTGTATACCCAAATTAAACATTTCTGTTTTATACGAAACAGCGGGTTAGCTGTTGTTCATTTTGAACTAGCTAAAAGACGCTATGTGCACACTTTTAATACTATTTTGATGGCTACAGCAGCTAATGCAACTAAGGGTATTAAGGTAAAATTTCTAGGGAACGCTTGGGGAGCCCCATTTAAACAAAAATATTATAGAATGCAGATCTTCAATATGGCATATAAGCAATATGATAGGCAGTGCTGTTCCATCATAGATAGTATTATCATTGAAACTTTTATAGCAGCTAATTTCCCTTGGCGAATTGTTGCCTTTTTAGCGAATTTTTAGCCTTTTTGGCGAATTGTTTTTATATTTGCAAGCATGGTTCATTCTCTTTTCTTAGTCTATAGATTTTTTATTGAAAGTGTCAATTACGATTAAGGGAACAAATCAGTTGAAAATTGGCTAGATACTTTCATTATGAATCTCAACAGTAAAATAAACTCTGTCACAATTTTATCAAATAATTCCTTTCTAGAAATCTAGCACAAAACCAACCTGGGGGCGGCGCTTTGTGCTCCGTCGGTGCGTTGCATTGTCAATGAAGAGATGACCCACGGGGATGCGATTATTTCCGATACGGACGAAATTGCGTTCATCCCGCCGGTGAGCGGCGGTTAGGCCGATGATCAAGGTTCTTGATACGCCTTTCGATCCCGCTGCGGTGATTGCCGCCTTTCAGGCGCGCAACAAGGCGGCGGGCGCTGTCGTTACTTTTTCCGGCGCTGTGCGCGCGCGCGCCGGTGAGGGGCCAGACCGCCGCGACCGGCGAGCCGGACCGACTCGGCCAGGAGATTGTGGATCGCGCGCTCCGTCTGCTGGACGGCGGCGAGGTCGGTCTGCACGCGGCCGACGCGCTGATTGAGGTCGAGCAGCTGAAGCACGAGGATCAGCAGTGTCGTGCTGATCGCGAGGGCCACGGTCAGTTCGAGCAGAGTGAAACCCTGCTCCTTCGGCTGGACGACCTGGGAGCTCGCAGCCTTCCGGCCGCCGATCTTCTTCCTTTTTAATTTTTTTTTCTTACCGTCCGTAATTCTTCTTCGCAAGATAAATCTTCCTTCACTTCCGAGGTATCACACAACTGATGCGTCGGATCACCTTATCTTATTCCGTGAATTTTCAATTAATCGTGGGAAATCAAATACATATTTAAAAGTAAGAAAGACTATTGATGATAAAATCTATAATAAACTTGAGAGTCACATTAGCTTGTACCGATTGGAAATCAGTTAATGAAGAAACAAACTCGGCTGAAGAAAAGTCCCAATCCGCCACTGGCTCTAAAAGCAGAACCAATAACTTCACTTAGCGCCACGTGACACGGAGAACATCTGCACTCGGACAACCAGAGAGAGCCGCTCTCGCAACAACCTTGCTTATCATCTGGGCAGCACTTCTAAAAAAGTGGGAAAACCAAGTATTATTCATCTACCTCGATTACACTCATTCTTCTATTTTCCCTTTTTATGCTTCTGTAACGCAACCAAAGATAAAAACAGTCCTGGAGCGCCTGGCGCAGCTCGCCTGATCCGCAATCCTGTCCGCGGCGGCCTCTTTCCGGCCGCCGCGGCCGCCGGTGAAGGCCACGAGAATCCCGTCTGCGCCGGGCTTTTGCGGGTGTTCCCGGCCCCCTGCCGCAAGCCGCGCGCGAAATTTGCCGGTCCGCCCATAAATTTCAAAAAACGCCTTGTTTCCCCTGAGGCTGGCACATATACGGGTCAGCGGAGACGTGGCCGAGTGGTCGAAGGCCCGTGATCTGTCTTCTGGCAAAAAAATACAAAATTCCACAATTTTGTATATAGGAGCTTGAAACTTCTGAAGTAAGGTTTTCTGAAACGCTGAATCTGATGGTGTGATTTTCGTTAAGATTCTATGACTTGTAGGGGGTGTTTTCCTCTATTTTCTAAAATAAGGCAAATTTTGTCAGGCTCATAACTTTTTATGGGTAGGTTTAAACTTGATAAAACTTACATATTTTAAATCAGCATTAAAATGCAATACGCCACTTTCAAAAATAGTTGTTCTTTGAAGGAATAGTCCCTGTCTGTGTTCAAAACTTAACTCCTCGCAACTCCCGAGCAACTCTGTCCTCTTAAGATAATCAATACACACCACGTGTTGTATGGAGGCTTTAGGGCTAGTTTCGATCTACTACCTGTAGTGACAACAAAAACTTAAATTGCTGTGCAGAAACTTGTCATGCTGAATAACCTATCTTGACTAGTATAACCAAATTCATTGTGGTCAATAGATAGATTTTTTTTGCCCAAATTCAATTTATATTATAAAAGAAAATAATTTTTACTGCATAATATTCCTAGGCTAGACGGAAATACCCCACAGAATTTATTTTTTGTTATTAAAGATAAGCAACTTTTACCGTCAATTCTACTGTCGTGATAATCTTGCACCAAAAGGTCAAAACTGCACTGAGGGAAGATGAATTATTTCCCATAATTAAGTTCATATTTTGAAGGAAAATAGTTTTTAATGTTAATCGTAACCCGTGTATCGTTCACCGTTATTTGAGACCGCGCCGGACCAAGAGCGGCTCAATGTCCGGCTCGGCACCTCGGAAGTTTTTGAAGAGTATCATGGCATCTTCGCTACCGCCTTGTGAAAGCAGCGTTTCGCGGAAGTGATCGCCGTTCTCGCGCTTGAGGCCACCGTTTTCCTTGAACCACTCCACGCTATCATCATCCAGCACCTCGCTCCAGATATAAGAGTAATAACCTGCCGAGTAGCCGCCATTAGAGATAAATTTCAGCCATATTAAGATTATTTCTGAGAAGTTTTAGTGAAAATGTCACGTTTTGCCACCGCTAAAATATGTGACTGACCCACCCTAGCAAGCAATTCAAGAGGAGGCGATTTTTTATTAGATGTAAATTTAAGCCATATTAAGAGATACTTCTGTGGGGTCTTAGTGAGAATGCCTCGTTTGCCTTTGCTCTATTAGATGTGCCAGCCAGTTGTATTCCATTAATTTAAATCTTGATTATTTGAAATGTTGCCGATTATCTTTTAAACTATTATCTATAAAGACATATATGTTAGAAAGACTAATGGTATGAATGCTATTCATTTTTTTTTGGGGGGGGGCTGTAGTTTCTAAGGCTGCTAATCCCAACATGTTATATGGGTATGTCTTGAAGACTAAGCTGAGGTAGTTGGATGGACATAAAATTGTCATCAAAATAGACCAAGTTAAAAAATGCAGCCATAAAAAAATAAAATAAAAACAACTTTGGAGGCATTCGCTGACTATGGGCGCAATATGGAAAATCACATCCAGACGATAAGATCACAGGTTGGTTGGACGCGAATACTTGGCAACGTATGGCCAGCCCCGGTCCCTTATCGGCGGGTCATACTTTTCTGGAGCATAACTGTGCCGCCTGCCATACTGCCGTTAAGGGACCGGAAGCGCTTAACTGCATCTCCTGCCATGCTGGCAACCAGACGTTACTGGGTAAGCAATCTACCGCTTTTCATGCAGATTTGAATTTTTTCTGGATTCAAATAAGGATATGCTTTTGGATATTCCAGGATATAGGATAGAGAGGCTGAACAGGAAACAGATGCCAATAGGTGGCCTTGCCCTTTTTATTGCTAATCATCTTGCATACAATGTTTAAAGGGATTTGCACAGAAATGAGGAAAGAATCTTTGAATCCCTTTTTATTGAGACTAAGTCAAGGTGCAAGGATTTAGCTGTGGGTTTGGTTTATAGGTTCCCTAGTGGATCTCCGGAACGTGCCCACCATCGTGCCGGCCATCGGCTCGCTCCAGATCTCCTCGCACTGACCGCCCAGTCCGGTCCCGCGCCAGCAGCCGGCCAGCCAGGCGAAGTCCTCGATCTTGGTTTCGGATCCTTGCGCCTTCGCGACCTTCGCGGGCTCCTCCTGCGGAATCTCCACCGCTGCTGCGGGTGGTGTGGACAGGACGGCCAGGCCGAGGATGGCGACGAACGTGATGACGGCGATCTTGATCATGTGGGACCGATAGTGATACCTATCAGTCTGGGTTGTATTCCAAAATTAATGATCTTAGAGAATTATTACAATTGGAACCAATTAGCTTTAACTTAAAATAATGAAATTTTAAACTCCCTCAAATAATATTTATTCCCCTCAAATTTTATATTAAATTAAATTCCCCTCAAATAAATTTTTATTCCCCTTAAATTTAATTCCCCTCAAATAAATTGATCAATAAAGTGATCAGGATTTTTATATTTATTTTGTAGCGGAAGCGTGCCGGCCGCCCTGCGGCGTGCCGTGTCAGAATTGTGTGTGCATCCAAATTTTGCCCTGTCGGAAGCGTGTCGTGGACACCCGAGAGACCCAGCCGGCCGAAGGCCGGCGCGGGGGTGTGGCCCGTGTGGGGGAGGGGGGAACACGATCAGGGTCCAAGTTGGTGCTGCGGGCGAGGGGTATCGCGCCCAGCAACTCTCACGTTTCGGGTCGGTCCGGCTCCCAGCTGTGCGGCTCTATTCGTTTCCCGCCTTTTTGGATCTCATTCCTAGCATTACGGAAGTCAAGGAACTCCAGTTGGAGATGATTGGAACGCATCGTGTGTCGATCGGCGGCAATCAACCCGGCTCTCACGATCAAGTGATCGTTTCGGACGCGGTGAGAATCGGGACATCGATGGCACTGACTGTCGAGGGATCGAACGGTTACATGCCTGAACCGGCGGATGAGTTTGTCCTTGTTCGAAATGATTCTTCGAATCCGGTTGTGGGGCGATCATCAAAAAAACCGCATGATGGTGCACCAGCGTACCACATGACGTTCCTCGTCATTGTCTTAAGTTGTGCTGCACACCCAACCAACCCAACTGTGGTCCTCCCGAACACCAACCTCCCGATCGGGGATGACCGCGTGACCCAGTTGTTCAATTGGGCAGGATCGAAGTCGGGCTGGATCAACAACCTGATTTGGGCTTCATTCGCGAAAGAGGTCGTTGTTCCTCGGGTCGAGAACCTTCGTCTTTCGATCCCCCCTTTACCCGGCCGCTGTCCCTACCCGACATCGGCCAAGTGCGTTGCGGCAGTGGTCAGAAGTGGTACTTGACCAGTGCCTGCACGGCGGTCTGGTCGAAGCGGTCACCCGATCCGTCTACCGGTTTCACGCCGTACTTGGCGCGCCACATGTTCACTTCGGTGCCAACGTAGAGCTGGCGCTCCTTGCCGAACAGCGCCTTGCCCGCATCCCACTTGATCTGGATCGAGGAGCCTACCGAGGTAGTATTGCAGTATACTATTGTATACTATTGCTTTAGTTGGGTACATTTTGTGGTGTACCCAACTACTAGTAAAAACTACTAGTAAAAAAACTACTAGTAAATACTGGGTACATTTTATGTACCCACAGGCAGGAGAAGGTTAAATCCTCTCCATTTTACTGTACGTCATCTAACGGACGTTGCAGTCCGCAGTATCTGTTTGTTAGAATATATTAGTTGTGAAGATAAGAAATACTCTAGCTAGCCAATGGTGACGGGGTATGACGCCGAAAGCCGCTTCAACCGCCAGCAATTGTCGCTTTATGACCGGTTCACGCAGTTTACGCTGATCGCCGCGCAAGAGGCGATTGCCCAATCGGGGCTGGAATTTTCCGGCGCTCTGGCGGCACGGGCAGGCGTGGTGCTTGGCAATTCCGGTGGTGGCATGACAACGCTGGACGAAAATTACCGCTCGGTCTACGAGGACGGCAAGAACCGCGTGCATCCCTTTGTCGTGCCCGAAATGGGTGAATTGGATTTCACTCCAGTTTTTGAAGAAGATAACCTGTTGGTTGTGTATGATATTTTGTTGGAATGTTTACAAAGATATTGAATTGGACATGTCTTTCTTTGAAGACTTTAAAAAGGCAGAACAAAATTCCCAAAGAAACAATGGATTATGCAGGGTATTCTAAGTTCTATAATTCGGAAAAATTAATTGTATAAAATAAACCAAAGTGAAACATCTGTGACAGGATCCAGGCTAACTGTACCTATCTACCTACATATCTACCTACCTATGAACCTACTCTATCTATCTTCTTACCTACCTATCTACCTACATATCTCCCTACCTATGAACCTACTCTATCTACCTTCTTACCTACCTATCTACTTACCTATCTACCTACCCATGAACCTACTCTATCTATCTTCTTACCTACCTATCTACCTACCTATCATTTTTTCAACATACGTAGCTATTACCCTTGAAAACTAAAACTTTTGAAATAGGAAAAGGCAGGCTATCCCGCAGTAGGATCAAAAAATTTTGAATTGATTAATAACCCGGGTGATATATAAATGGAAAATAGATTTAAGCAACTATTTAAAGACAGATGATAACAAGTCAAGCATAGTCAATCTTACAGTACATTAGGCATAAGATATTTTGAGTAAATGTAATAATCCTTATAGACCTCTAAAGAGACGACTCATGTTGTAGGCTGAAAAGCTATTTTCGTATGACACTCATCAGAACCATACGCCAGGCCCTGGAATCCTTATTTTGAGCCTTTGTTGGGGTGGTCTTACTCTTTTAAAACATACAGCTTTTATGGGAAAGTACGTATTTTAAGACGTGAGATTCTTCTCGCTCTCCTGAAGATTTTTGATAAATATGAAATATCGCATTTATGCCTTCCCGACCAAACTTCGCAATCTTTTTGTCAATTTTTTTCAAATTTCGCACAAAATAAAAAATTATATAGAAGTACTGGCCCCCTCATGATATCACAATCTATTTGGAGTACCGTGTCCTGTTTCGCTCGGTTAACAATATTTTTAGAGTTTCTGGATTCCAGTACCAACTATATCCTATCCCCAATCGCTCGAGTTGCCACGTTCATGTTTAGAGGGTTAATTCTTTTTGACCTATGGAAAGAGACCCGTTATGGAAACCTGTCGCTTGAAATCTCAGAATCTTTTCATAACTTGAAAGTTACAAGATTGATTGGAATCATTATATATACAAGAAAACAACCCTATAGTAAGTTTTCATTAGAAAGTGCACAGCAATGGCACCCGAGCAACTCGTACTTTTTGGTGGTCTCTCGCTGAACACAACGACTTTGCCGCAGAATCATTCCTCATCGGATGGAGGCATCCCACCACAGAACCATACCATGTTGGATGAATGGGCAGTGGTGGACTCCGTGGATGATGCAACGGCGGACCTGCTCACTGCAGTACGCTCCGAGATTGATGGCGCGGTGGCCTTGAAGGTAATGGCCCCTCGTAACTTAGGTTTCAACATTACCACAGCCAGACGCTCAAGCGATTCCCACACGGTGACACATTTTTGAAGTTCCTTCAGTTTGTAAATCCCATGATGGTCCTGGGAACTGAAAGAAGCAGTATTCCGTCACTAGGTGTCACAATAAACCGCTTTCTAAGTCTCATGCCAAAACTCACAGATATTGACTCCCAGCGGCGCAAACTGCCATATGCTTAGGTGACTCCGAAAAGATAGATATGAGCAAAATTACAGATTCACTACTTTGTATCTCCAGATCGCTGATCACAGGAAAAAAACAACAAAACTTGCTGTATGAGATGATAGTTTTGAAGATTCACAAAAAACCTTCACAGAGGATTTTTGTTAACCAGGGTGAATGTGTTGAGCCAGTAGTTGTAGAATAATAGGAGAGAGCTAATTTGAATAGAAATAGAAGTGTCTAAATAGGTCTTAGTAACAAAATAGGTTACCCCATAGCAGTGCAAAATTATTTTGTACACTGTTTTTCCAGAAGTGGTTACACAAAAATTACGTTAATTGGTGAACAGGCTGGCCCGTACGCCTTAAATTTATGAAGCATACCCTAAAACATTCTCATGAGTAATAAGCATGGCTACGGCACTGTACTGTACTATATTATACTATACTATACAAAACTAAGTAAATGTTGGGTATCGTTGACCTTTAAGCCACTTTTAGGCAAGCATTACGTAAATTTTAGGGAAAGAGAAAACACTTCGATTTAGTCATTTATTAATTTAGGTCTCCTCCCTTTTGCAGATATGGGCCTATTTACTGAACTTCCATTTTAGATGTTCAAGTTGTGTTGCTTACTACAGAAACATGCATTTGCCAAAGGTATGACTTAAGCAACCTCTAGCCCCAAACAGAACAAGTGTGTTCATCTAACGTCATAAACCACAACTTAAAAGCCACATCCTATGCGGTATAAGGTCTACGCAAGAATAGGTATTAAACATTGATGTCTAAGAGGTCGCGATGTACTGTAGGCAGACCAGATCCTTAACCAGAATTTGGCCTTATTCTTGACTTTTTTCAGCATAGGATTACACTTCCATATTGATTTTGGGTATTCTGCCTGACATGGATCAGCAGGATGGTCAGATCTTCAGCTTGCTTTATACATGAGATAATGTCACGATAATAGCAATTCAAATCAGCAGGAGCATTGTCAATAGTGGGGTACGCGTTTGTGCAAAGAAGATGGAAAGGGACACATACGGTGGACAGTATTGTGCACCATGGAATGTACGCATCTAGTGTATGCCAACTATGTCAAATATGCCTTGTTAGCCTATTTTGAAGTCTTTGTGCACCATGGAATATACGCATCTAGTGTATGCAAACTATGTCAAATATGCCTTGTCAGCCTATTTTGAACGCTTTGTGTACCACGGAATGTACGCATCTAGTGTATGCAAACTATGTCAAATATGCCTTGTTGGCATATTTTGAACGCTTTGTGCACCATGGAATGTACGCTTTGAAGTTCCTAGCTCACTGGCGATCTCATCCATTGTTGAGCCAGCAAAGAAACGCATCGTGACAATTTGTCCTTTGACGGGATCGTTGGCTTCCAGTTTCGTGAGCGCTTCGTTGAGCGCGAGAATGTTCTCGACGGGCGACTCGATTGGCAGGTCATTGTCATCGAATTCTTGTCGTTTCAAATTTCCACCGCGCTTGATGGCGGCTCGGCGACGAGCCTGGTCGACGAGAATTTCACGCATCGCTTTTTGCAATTATAAAATAGTCTAATATCTTCATTTTTTCAACATACTTAGCTATTACCCTAGAAAACTAAAACTTTTGCGTTTTTTTTTCTTTTTCTTTTTTTGTAGTTTTTACCTTTTTTTATTTTTATATTTTTTTTACTTATGTCCTGGTCGTCATTTATACTCCCTGTGGCTCGGTCGTCATTTGTGTCCCGGTGCTTTGTTGATGGTGATTGCTAATCGAACATTCCTTGTGTCCCGGTCGTCATTAAAGGAACTTTTTCAAAGAAAAGTAAAAAACTAAATTAAGCCTAGCCTATGACAAGCCTAAAACAAGTAATTCCAGCCTAAAACAAAGACAGACAACAATCAATAAATGATCAGAATCAAAAAATTGTAAAAAAAAATTACAATAACTAATCAAGTCAAACTTTCAACAAACAAAAGCTATTTGTTTGTTGGACTAACAAGAGCAGTTGGACTAACACGCACTGCCCCTTCTAAAGCCTAGAACATCACTAAACGATCAAACAATAATTAGTGCCATCGTTAACTAATGCATGTGTTAATAAATGACTAAAACCAAGTACTTTAAAAGACATTTTTCTCCGAAGCGTTTTCTCTTTCCTTAAAATTTATGTAATGCTTACCTAAATGTGGTGTAAAGGGAACCGTTACCGAACATTCACTTAAAAAAGTTTAAAAGGTAAAGACCAAAAATAAAACTATCAAGTTGAAGATCTTAGGTTCTGTTCTAACGAGCCGTGTTTCCAGCACAATTAATGCTTTGTATAATACTGACAAGAAAGAAGAAGAATCTGTTTAAGTCTACGATATCTGTGCTTTTTAGGGAAAATATTTAAGCCTGTCGTTTGCACACTTCCCCTCCTACCGATAGGTTTTTCTCATCAGTTTTCCCATGTTTCTGGAGGAACCATTAGCTTATTTCGCAAAGTTGATTATATTTTTTTCAAAGTAGTATTTCTTTGTCAAAAACCTGCTTGATTAGTTATTTCAAAGCATCACTGACAGTGCGGTCTTTAAGTTCAGCAGAAGCGACTCTGTAATATTAGGATGACGTATGGCGGCGTAATGTATTCGAAGGTTTATTGTACAACATTAGGAAGTAGCAATGAATAGTCGAGCCAGATTTTATAGCTTCCTGCTAATAGGGACTTCGTTTGTGGTTTTTATTTTTGCGTGTTCAGAGGTGAGATCTTGAGCCAGATTTCTTTTCTTCGCTCTACAGCGTCTCTGTTCGATCTTACATCAACCATTGTTCGCAGGCTAAATGTGTGTTGTGATAAGGTTACAGTACTACCTAGATACCACGGGCATCGCGAAACTTCGTCAATTACGCACCTGAAATTACGATTCTGAGTCCTTTGATAAATATATCCCTCGCCTCCCACAAATACCAGTAGAGGCGCCAGCGGGGGGAGCGGGCTGGAGGCTCCAGCACCGTCACTTATTTGCTAAATATGGTTTTCTCTGGCAAAGAGAACAAAGAATACACTAACTTTCAATAGTGCCATAGTCTTTATTTGGTCACAAGGGCATTCCCTGAAAGCAGAGCCAAAACACAAAAAGTAAAGAAGAATATTCAGCCATTGAACTCCAAATCCTGTTTCTAGAAGCTAATTCGACCAATCAGCTCATAAATGTATCCAAGAAGTATTTTATACTATCACTAAAATCTTGAGGAGAAAAATTCCTAACTGAGCCAAAAAATCACTAAATTCAAAATGTGAGTGCTTTTTTCTTGAAAGCTGCACAAAGCGTTCGAAATAAGCTAATAAGGCCTATTTGACATAGCTTGCACACACTAGATGCGTACATTCCATGGTGCAAAAAGCGGTCAAAATAGGCTAAAAAGGCACATTTGACATAGTTTGCATACAATAGATGCGTACATTCCATGCTGCACATAGCGTTAAAAATAGGTTAATAAGGCATATTTGACATAATCAGCTACGCGAGATTCGTAAATTCCATGGTGCACAAAGCGTACAAATAATGGGATTTCGCAAAAAGAGGTTGACTGAATGAGCCGTCTGTTGGCTTACCACTCCGGTTAATGACGCTGTTGATAGTAACCTTGAAGCTCTCTCAATCTTTAAGGATATTAAACAAAAAACAAGTTTTTTTAATTGCGAGTAAGGAGCGACGTTAAAACTTAAAATGAATAGAAATTACTCCGTATATGAAAGAGGTTGTCCCCCCCACAACATCTCGCTCTTTACACTAAAGTTTGACTCTGTCAGAACTTTCCATAGGCCATTATTTTGCAAGTTTACGGTAAACAAATCTATGATTGGTGACACTTTTAAAGGAAACGACTATTGATCTAATTTTCCAAGACATGTTTTGGATATCCTCTATCCTTCTTCAGTTGAAAGCAATTTACAAGACAATTCTACACAAATTTATTTACGTTTGAACCATTGACACATGTTACTCTATTTACAGAAAAAAACAATAAAACTAGACAAAGTGGTAATAACAAGTTAAAACAGAAACTAATGGTTGCCATGCCATTTAAAAATTCACATCTTGGGGGATCTGGAATTGGAGTATTATCAGGGACATTAAATACCAAGATGAACTGCTTATTTAGTGTATTCTGAATCTTGGGTCACAGATTTTACTGCCGTCCACTAGAAGTTGTGTAACAGAATGCGTACCAGGGTTACCAGATGATACATACCTCCAGATTTTTTGGGGGTTAGTTTTCATTGTGCCTACTATTGATTATAATGGAACAAATGCAAAATCCAAGGCATAATCTCAAAGGACTTACAGTTTTCTGAGCATTGCGGATCTCGTCAGTGTGGTGGAGAGAGTCCCTAAAGAGCGGAAGGTAAACAACTCCCAAGCAATCTCGTACACCTTCGTCGGTTTTTTTATTGTATTAAAAGAAATCCACAACAAGTCCTATAAAATATAATTAAATTTCGTATGCCTTTGTTTGTGCGTGGTTTACATCTCGGTGAACTAAATGGATGCTCATAGAGGTGAGATGCTGTATTACTGCGTGGGATGTCACGCCGGGTCAGAGAATTGTAAATGGTCTCATGCTACTATGTTATTCCCGGCCTCTTTTACTGAAGCACACAAGAGTAGGTTATGTTAGAAAAAATATATTTTACTATATTACTTTTACTGCTTTACTATATTTGGTAATGACTCATAAGGGAAGCGAGGCTACAGGTTCATTTGGTTCAAATTGGTCCGAGCTGAATTCAAAGTAGAAGTTGAGGTTAGACGAGTTTAGGTCTTGATCCAAAAGAATATTTGCAGACTTTATATCTCGATGTACTAGGACTGCTCCATCTAGGGATTTTTGACTATGAATATATTCTAGGCCCTTTGCGACATCATGAACTATATCCACGCGAACACACCATGGCAGAGGAGAATTATCGTCCTACAAAAGCTGATTTAATCACAACATAATCGTAGCAATTCAACTTTCCTAGTTTTCCATGAGCCTTCTAAATTAATTTACAAGCAGACGCTGGAATTTATCCCTGCAGATTAAAATTTGTCCCTATTGCAAGGCCTTGAAATTTAATTGTGAAACAATGGGAATGTGTTTCCGCTCAGGAAAATTCAAGCTGCCTCAACTGGCTGAACAACCAGAGCCATTGAAAACTTTGCTTACTGGGTATACATCTAAATCGAAGTGTTTTTTTCTTTTTTTATCAAATATCAGGATATATAACTCATGTTTCCAAATGACGTCGTTTGGGGCCCAAATCGAAGATTACCATGTAACATACTTTTATTATTAACCATCACACGACCGTGCACCTATTTTTAAGCCCCGTAATTTGTATAAACATACCTCAAAAGCCCCTACCAGAATCTTATTTGGTTACTGTAATCCTTAATATTTTATGTATTTAGTATATTCCTTTTTATTTATTTTCAGACCTACTTACGGATTTAAAACCGACTTTCGCCACTTGCCTCATGTTTTAAGTGGTTAACCTAACACCAAACTGTAAGTAGAACTTAGGAAGAGGCGCAAGATTTTCTAGCATTATTTAAAAAAATAATGAAAAAATAAATATGAAAAGTTTTTTCTACTGAAATTGAGAAGCAGCATTAAAACTTAAAACGAACAGAAATTATTACGCATATGAGGGGTCTACCTCTTCGTAATATATCGCTCTTTACGCCAAAGTATTTTTAGTAATTTCATTTATTTATTCTACGGCCTTTGTGATTCAGGGGTCATTCTTAAGGAATTGGGACAAAATTTAAGTAAACTATTGTAACAATATTTATATGATAAAATATAAGTTTGATACATTAAAAAACCAGGAAATGATATGTAATTTGAGAGATTACTTTATATTTGTATTAAATTTATCTTTGTTTTCGATGCTATCTTGCATCTTCTACGGAGAAATTTTACAATCTAAGGAAGTTACAAGTCTTTAAGAAGATAGAAAATACATAGTGATGCAATATGGGTTTAATGACACTTCGTTTTTAATATATTCATAGGGTTTGACCTGCTCCACAAATTGAGGATCTTCATCTCTGAACTTATCCAAGTGATGCCTCAAAACCGCATTAAGAATGAATGTATTTTCATGGAATGCATTTTGCCCTGATCTGTTACAAATGCAGATGTTCAAAGTTTCCTGATAATTGCTTTGATGAGTTGCCGGAAACAGAAAACTCATTGAACTCACTGAACTGTACAAATGACTATGATGAAAAATGCACACACACATTACCCAAACTCAATGGAATAGGGTAAATTACTTTTTAACTCAATGGCTAGAGGCCAATCATTTTCACCACTAGCAAATGCCCGATCATGTATCTCGATTCCGGGGTCTACCAAGCGGGGTTAAGAACCCAAGCTTAATTTTTCCATTTGTTCGTGGGAGTAATAACTGGATTGCGTTTTTATGACGAAATGATTGAGTAATGACTGAAATAAATAAATTACCTATTACATCTAATAGTCTCATAGACGTGGCTTCCCAATCACTTCTTTTATAGTTTGCATACACTAGATGCGTACATTCCATGGTGCACAAAGCGTTCAAAATAGGCTAATAAGGCATAATTGACATAATTTGGATACATTAGATGCGCACATTCCATGGTGCACCAAGCGTTCAAAACAGACTTAAAAGGCATATTTGACATAGCTTGCATACATTAGATACTTACATTCCATGGTGGACAAAGCATTCAAAAGAGGCTAATAAGGCTTAGTTTGCATAGTTTGCATACACTCTAAGCGTGAAAAAGCAAAAAAAAATAAAGAAAAAACTAAAATTGTAAAAAATAGTAATAACCTGATTAGAATATCACCTATAGGTATTTTAAACAGAAACCGAAAATTAAAGTAAAGGTATGTAAAGGAAATTCATTCGGAACTTTTCACTCTCAGGGTAGCTATATCGATATTGAGATATCTAAAAAAATTATTTTGACTTCCGCGAATTTTTTTTTCAATTTTTTCACTTTGCACACCAAATAAAATTTCCCTAGCACTTTCACCCTAAAATAAAGTACTGTTGTTCCCTGCGAAGGATGCTACCATTATACTATTTATTTCAACTAGTCAAAAGAAGCATCAGTAGTGGTACCTGGTCATGATTGTTCTCTTGGGTGCCTAATAGACGTCCCCTCCTACCCAGAACATTTTCCACCCAAACATTCTTATTCCAGCCCCCCTGCATATAAATTTTTAGGTAATCTCCCACCCATGACAATTTTTTGAGGAGGTACTTTGGCAGGCTTATTTGTTTTCTGGGCTATTTATTGACTTCTGATCAAGTTTTTTCATAGCTTCATCAGTTTTCATCTCCGTTTCCACTAAATTCATAGCCTGCTCGAGATTTTCAGGCTTGCGTGATAATATTAGTCTTAGTAGTTTTTTTCGGTAGCCCTTGTGTAAAGGTATGTAATTGTACAATTTGTACTGTCTCGTCACTTCTGCTTTTGCCCAACTGTAAGTATATAGACCGAAAAATCTTGTCTGCACACTTGGACCAGTCTTGGGGAAGGAGTCTCCCTTCTCATGTGAGTAGGTTTGTAAACATATTGATACCAGGATAACTCTCAAACGTCCTCTATGACTGCATTACCAAGCATCATTTTATATTTCAAGTGTTGCTTGATTTTGAGGATAGTATTTAATATTGTCAATAGTTGATCATAGTTCGCGTTCTTTGTTTACACTTTTTCTTTGTTTACACTGCCTTGCGGAGTTTGTTACTTCAACTTCAACTTTTTCTTGTTTTCAGATTCGGTTATTCGTACAATTTTATTCCACAATAATTCATCTTCGTCATAAGTCAAAAATACGTAGATGTAATGATTAACTGCAAAATTTGGATGCAAAGTAATTCCTAACAAACCTCCATCAAAAACATCAGCAGAGCGAAAAGTAGCAAGTGGGGATTCTAATTGGATATCATTTTCTATAACTACAATTGAACCATCTTTTTCTGTTACAAAAATTCGATTATCAGATACAGCAATTGAGTTCTGGTAGCGAAAATGCAGTTGGTTGGCAAATGATAGCATTTTACTTTCAATATCAACTTTCAGAACTCCTCCTTTAGATAAAATTGTATCATACACTTGGTATTGTGCAATTAGAGAAAATTCTTTTCCATAAAAATATTTCCATTAACAGAGAAACCACTTTCAACACTAGCATTTTCATGTGAAAGAATGTTCAAAGACTAATTGTGATGTGTCCGGGCCCGTAGCTACGGGGGGGGGGGCATTTCGTAGAATGATGTCTAGTATAAATCTGTCATGATTGACGAGTTTGTGGGAAAAATAACGGATAGAAATATTAAACTGCGGGTAGCATTTACTGTGCCCTTGAATAAATCTGCAAACCCAGTCTCGTTCTGAACCTGGGGCCAATGTTATAAAAGTGTTTACACGGGTAATTTAACAGATTCAAGCTAATTTTACAGCTGTAATGAAGATGTCCATGTTATAAAAATTCTTATTACTACTGTAAGTTACCGCAAAGCAGACCAGTCAAAAATGGAAGTGAACTCCCATAAATCTCATATTATGACCTTTAGTATACTTAAATCAAAACCATCATTATAAGACCAATATCTAATGAAATAATTATAACAAAAACTAATCTCTTAGGGTTCACACTGACTAGTGATTTGAAATGGTAGGCCCACATTTGCTCTATTGTTAAACAGGTAAGAGTCAACAGGTAAAAGTAACAGTAAAGGTAAACAGGTAACATCTTTGTGTCTCCTCTATGGTTGATATATCTTTGAGTGAAAGTTTATGGCTTGATATCTCCATTGCTAATAAGAAATTGTGTCTTGGGTGCATCTATTGAAGTCCAAGTGCTCCTTCCCTTGAAGATAGTGAATTGGCCCTCAAAACTATTATTGATGAAATGGCCTCTTTGATATCTCTTCTTAGCTCATCTGAGTTAATAATTATTGGAGATTTTAATTTTCCTGCAATTGAGTGGGTTGAAGGAACTGGGCATTCTTTATTAATATAAAGATTTTGAATTCTCATCTCAACTCTTATTATCAAATGCGTTTGTGTATTATATGTAATTTTGGTCATAATGGACTAAAGTCAGTAAGGAATTTTTGTGATTAGATTTTAAATAAAAAACAAAACATAAAATTAACTGATATAAAATATATTAAAATCAACTAGCAAATTTACGTAAAAAAATATTAAAACATAAAATAATGTAAATATGCTGGATAACAAAAAGCTAATTCACTTTTTAATGGTGAATTAGGCTTTTTTTATAAAGTTTGAGAGTGGTGAATCGGACCCCTTTTGGAGTTAGAGACGTATGGAGTGAAATTCTATCAATATTTGGCCAGATAGAGACTCTGCTATTAGCTGACATTTGGTATACTAGAGTCTGAAATAGATGAATTAGGTTTTTAGAAAAGACAAAGAGAGATGAATCAGATTTCTTTGAAGTTAGAAACCTATAAAGTGAAAAATTATAAAGATTCATTCAGACACAGACCACTGAATACTTTGATACAATATTTAATTATAAAAACATCTTTTTATATACTTTTTGTATAAAACAATTCAAAATTTTGTAAAAAATGATAAATAGAGCCCTTAATAAAATTAAGTACTGTTTAAGGGTATATTTGGGTATAATTATTATTTCGTCTACTTTCTTTCTTTAAGCTGCTCCCTTTTTAAAAACCTTTTTATTTCTTTTAAACAAGGGCTAAAAAATCGTAACTAGTGCTTTTAGCAAGTAGCGATAAACACATCATCATCAAAACCATCATCATCATCAACACCATCATCACCACTACCGTCATCGTCGTCATCATCATCGCCACCGTCACAACCATCATCATCATCACCACCACCATCATCATCATTCTCACCATCATCATCATCCGTATCGTCATCGTCGTCATCACCATCATCATCCTCATCATCATCATCATCATCATCATCATCATCATCATCATCATCATCCTCCTCGTCGTCGTCGTCGTCGTCTCGTTTTCAAATTGTGATAAAGTTGCAGTAAAATTGTCAAGAAAAGCCTGATTTTTTTTTTTATCATTTGGACGTGTCATTACTGCTAAAGAGTATCGAGGCACTAATAAGCAACGAAGAAAGTGCTAAGGAGTTATGGGGACAATATTTTGAAAACGTTTTAAATTTTGACAAAGTTGCAGTAAAATGATCAAGAAAAGCCTGATTTTTTTATCATTTGGACGTGAAGGAATACTTAGTTTGCAAGGGGAGACTTAAGGAAGGTTTTATTCCTGTCTCAGAAATAGTCCTTCTAGCCTTATAAACAATGTTACCTGGAGGAACCTGATTGTGTTTTTGAACACATATTGTAATTTGTTAAATTTTGTTACTCTCTCTTTCCCTTACAGAAACACACTCTCTTTTTCTCTCCCACTTTCATTTTTTTGCGCTTTTGTATTGCTATTAGCTGTTACGAAGTTGTAACTGATTAACATGATTCGTACAATTAGAATAAAATAGCGGAAGTGGGCCGACCAAAGTCTTTTATTGTCTTGGTGATAATCGCGGAGGACGAAACTGCCAAAAAATGACAACTCCAACAGTATAGGTCGATAAGTGGTAAATTTAACCGTCACTCGAGATTTTACTTGATAAACTTAATAGTAATAATGGAAATGAATACCAGTACGACGTCAACTACGTCTCAGCGGTGAGACGCTCACAATATCTTGCTCCGTTCTTACAGTATCTCGGATCTGTGGGGTGATGTCTTGAGAAGACATGGGGTTTGTCAGCCCTACTCACGTTAAGTTTTGTTCGTTTTGAGTTTGACTCGGTCATTTATTGTAATTTCTTTTTTTTTAGTTTCATTTATTTGTTAATGATCATTTGTGGTAGTTCTACGCAAGGAAGATTATTTCACTTTTATCTCTGCACATTTTTGGCTTAATGGAGCTCTTTAAGTTTCTTTAAATAAAAAAAACTTAATAAAATTAATGTCTGTTTGTTTGCATTAACTAATACTGCTGCGGTTAAGGTAGGAAATGAGGTTAGCAACTGGTTTTGTATGAAATCAGGAGTTAAGTAGGGTTGGGTTCTATCCCCCTTTATATGGATCATTTTGATGGACTTCGTCTTAAGGAGCACAGCAAAGGCAATTGGAGAACATGGAATCAAATGGGGAGGAAGAACGCTCCTGGACTTAGATTATGCTGATGATTCAAGCATATTAGATTTGAAGCAAAACGTGAGCAAAACGAATGAATTCTCGTTCAAGTGCTTCAAATGCATTTTCCTCAATTGCTGGTTTATCAGATGCCTTTTCAGTTTGCTAAAATGACACAGGGTATTAAGACATCAGTACACTTACTACAGCAGTTTTATGAAAGTTCTTAATCTAACATATTTAGGTTGTTAATCACAAAATAAACATAAATCTACATGGTACAGATTATGACAACAAATGTTGATCCTCTGACTTTCAATTTTACAGGTGTACAGGTTTGTTGTAATTTCATTCACTAAAAACAGCTTTTGGTGCTATTCTAAACGCATTGTGCACCATTGAATGTACGCATTTCAAGTATGCAAGTGTGCCTAAAAACAGCTTTTGGTGCTATTCTAAACGCATTGTGAACCATGGAATGTACGCATTCCAAGTATGCATGTGTCACTAAAAACAGCTTTTATTTCTATTCTAAACGCATTGTGCACCATGGAATGTACGCATTCCAAGTATGCAAGTGTCTCTAAAAACAGCTTTTAGTGCTACCTTCCTAAGTATGTCTGTTAGAAAATACCTGTTTATTTTGAAATCTATCTCTTGCCAAATTTTTATTTTTTAAACTTTTTCCGACAATTTTTGTCAAAAACAGACAAATCCATGGGTCATTTGCAAAAGTAATACTGTGGCGTTTATCGGCATTTGCAAAACAATAACATTTTAAAGTGGATTTATAGCGGTAGTTATCGGGTTTTGTCAAAAAATGATTTCAGGATCCTAAAGCGGGCACATAAACCCTTCACTGCGGCGTTTCATATTTAATTGCGCGGGCTGCAGTATGGGCAGGTTTGCAGGGATATGCCGTTTTGCAATATTTTTTTACCAAAGGAAAATTCAAAAATGTACGGAACAAGCAAAGAAATACAATGCATCCCGGAATTTTTGTCTGCCTTTGTCTGTTCTGCCCCCCCCCCGGGGGGGCGAAAATTAAAGGGGGCCAAACGAAGGATCAGGGGGCGAAAATTAAAGGGACGAAAATTAAAGGGGTTAGAAATGTTTTTCCGTAAATGAAAAAAGCAAATAAAAAGTAAGATGGGGGAAATATAGAGAAGTGACCTCTACTTAAAAAAAAGCCTAGGTAAACAGAGTCCTTTGATGGCTATTTCTAGGCTATTTTTTTTTAACACCTTCACTACGTCCACTGTATTTATTAGTAATACTACTTAAGTAAGTGAAGCCGTTCATTATGTCAATCTTCTTGTTACCCAATATCACCTCTTAACCTTCACTTAGTCCAATAAATGTAAGTTGACAAGGAAGGCTGATTTGTGCCATTTCTTCAAGCACTAAGGCTTAGAAAAGTGGAAAAATTTCGTCACGAAAAAAGGTCCGTCAACTCAGTTCTTTATATGTTTATAAAGTATATTGATGGGCTGCAAGAGTATTCCTCGTGAAATCAGACCCTAATCCCGTGTAGTTTAGAAGATATGGGAATAAAAGTAAGTTCACAAGGCAAGCTGATTTCTGGCATTTCTTTAAGCACTTATCAGATAGTCAGATAGTCAGATAGTCAGATAGTCAGATAGTCAGATAGTCAGAGAGTCAGATAGTCAGATAGTCAGAGAGTCAGATAGTCAGATAGTCTGATAGTCAGAGAGTTAGATAGTCAGATAGTCAGATAATCAGATAGTCAGGTAGTCAGATAGTCAGATAGTCAGGTAGTCAGGTAGTCAGATAAACAGCAAGTCAGAACAATCAGTCAGATAATCAGTCCGAAAATTAATCAAACAATCCTTCCAGCGATAGGACAGGCCATCGCCATCGGTGTCGAAGGAGCGAGAGGCATCAAACAGCATTTCGCCGCAAGCCAACTGGCTTATCTCGAACAGAGCGTAGGGCCGCTTGTTCGCCTGGGTGATGCGCACGGGCAGGTCGATGGCGACCGGTCGGTCCGCGTCTCCTGCCTCACCAGGCAGGTTGACGACAACGGTGGCATCGTTGGGCGACTCGGCACCGCCAGATACGATGACCGAAGCCTTCCGACCTTAGAAAAGTTCAAAACAAGTTAAAAAATCTAAGCTTGCTTGGAAAAAAATTGAGCCTTTGTGGCTTTGTATTCTTAATCATGGATTCTTTCAAGCAGGTAGGAATATTAGTGAAAAAGCTTTATGCTTAATAGAGAGTAGAAGGGGTTTGTACAAGAATTATCTGAGTGATAGATCATATGAAAACAAAAGGAATGTAAAGAAAGTAGAAAAAGCATTGAAATATGAGCTAAGGAGATGTGAAGTGGAGGAAGTACCTTTTAGGCTTAGGTCACTTGTTCAACTATATGTCTAGGCAACTTCTGTCCCCGCTTAGAATACAAGTCCAATGGACATTGCCGATACCTGTCTACATTAGTTCTACCCTAGGATGGATGATAGACTATCTATCTCTCACAGAGGTTTTGTTCCTCACCGAGTTTACCTGTCTTGGCTTTGGCTCTGCTTTCACGGCTCTCAGCCGTGGTTCTCAAGTTTTAAAAGGGGTTCTCAGTTTTATTTTATGCAAATTTTATTTTATTTTTTTTGTGCGGAGAGCCAAGATCAAAACATGCATTAATCCAAAAACGTCCAGAAATAAAAAAAAACAACAAGTTTTTGTAACGGTAAGTAAGGAGCGACATTAAACCTTAAAAAGAACAGAAATTACTCCGTATATGAAAGGGACTTTTCCTCCTCAACGCCCCGTTCTTTACTCTAAGGTTTCTTACTGTTTTAAAAAGTAGAGTTAAGAAAAAGGGTCAAACTTTAGAAAGAAATTAGAGTTTATCCTTTGCTACTTTCTAAATGATGACGTAAGAAACTTGGCCTACGGCAAAAGTCAATTTTTGAACAAAGACAGATAGATTTTTTTTAGTAAGGTACACATAAAACCAAAAATAGGCCGATACCAATTGTGAGACATATAGGGGAGTTTTAAGCAACAGTCGGCTGTTTAGCTCATAATCATCTTCGGCAATGAGGGGTTCGCAACTTTTGCTAGTTGGTGTACCTATTATTTGCGTTCGCATTTCTCTCTGTCAATCCCAACGTAGGTCATTCAATGACTAAACTCTGCCGAATAAATAGTAATCAGCTCAATATACTTTTGTCGGAATGGGAGTTCATAACCTTTTCTTGTCTTATCATAAATACTACAAACTCGAATCCTCCTAGTACTTTGGCAAGATATAGGCCATGGAATGTACGCATTCCAAGCATGCAAGTGTCACTAAAAACAGCTTTTGTGGCTATTCTAAACGCATTGTGCACTATTGATGATGGTAATGGTAATGATGATGATGATTATGATGATTATGATAATTTTAATGATGTTGATGATAATGATGTTGATGATAATGATGATGATGATGATGATGATGATGATGATGATGATGAAGATGGTATTGCTGATAATGATGATGAAGATGGTAATGATGACGATGATGATGATGATAATGATGATGATGATGGTAATGGTAAGGATGATTATGATGATGATGATGGTACTAGTAACGATGGCACACTTCGTTATTTGATCACGGGCGATGAACAAACTATAATTATTGCAGTTAAATACAGGATTAACTGAGCGAACATGTTGTCATGCAGGCCTCGCTGGATCTTTAAGAAGAGTCGTAGCATCGTATTAATGGCGATCAGCGAACTACAAACATTTTTTGTTTCATAGAAGTGGCTTGATACCAGCATAGGCAAGGTTTCAGACTTGTACTACAATCTCCTGTAACAAATATCTTCGCAGCAAGAAACGTAACGGATCAAAGGCTAGTTCAAAAATATCACCTGTATTATAACATATAATGCGTTCTTGAACATGTTGACATCTAGTTTTTACACTATTTTACAATTTCAAACCAATATTAGAGAAAAATTACCATACTTATTTACAACTCCAGACTTACCATCACCAGTGAGCCCAGACTTACCATCACCGGTGAACCCTTCAAGTTGTTCTTCATCCCCTCCGATTTCAGCATTCCCACTCGGCACTATTTATGAAACTAAAGGGTTTTAGCAAAGTTAAAGTAACAAATAGGTCACATTTGCATTTTTCAGTTAAAGTTAGTTATTCGCTTAAAGTGTTGAAGGTAAGGAAAAAAATTTAAGAGAGTTTAAAGAGTATTTTTTTTAGTTGAGCCGGAGGAGAGGTGCTGAAGGATTTGATGCGATGAAGTCAAAGTGACCACGATTTGTCTTTACCGAGTGCATACTATGAATCGAAAAAGAGTATACAGTCGTTTTTATGAATTGTCCATGATACTCAGGCGTGTTTTGTTTGGTCAATTTTAAATCTAAAAAAAGAAGCTCCCGGGTGTAAGCTTAACCAAAAAGTGACTTTTTGTACCACATTTCTCAAGATGGAGTCACCCAAATTTCAGGTAAATGTTACTTCAAGCGATACGATAGTTTTTAGATCCTTGGGTCAGATCGTAGAATGCAGCAGAAACATTTCTGCTACGACTTGACGACGGTTGCAGAGCAGCCGAAGACAGATAGGCCACAAATAAGCATATAAACAAAATTCTTTTGTTGTAAATATTGGTATCAAAATTTAGTTGGTTAGAGTTTCGGTTAAATTTGAGCCTGGTCACTCCCTACTACAGCTTATTACCACGAACTGTTAGATAGTTTGTAGGACAGCTATTTTCACCCCCTCTCCTACGTCTCTTTTTTACTCAAAATTATCTGATCAAAATTTTGAAATAGCCATTTCTTACAGCAAAGTCAAAATATGTGATAACCATGTCTGTTTTTCATGCTAATTTATGATACTGAGATAAAGCTTCTCTCTCCGCAGGAAAATACTTTCATCGGTATTTTGGAACGATATTAACAATAGTCATAGTGGAATAATTTTATTCCTACAGAATTTAAGATCTTCCGTTCTAAATTTTCAAATCAAACCAGAACCTCAAAACCTCAAACTGAAATCTGATAAGCCCAAGTGCGTAAACTGGACTAAACTAATAAAGTAATCATTGTGAAGTTTTATCGCTTTTGGAAGACAGTCATTTTGTTGAAAATAGTCCAAAGATCATATAACAATGCCTCCAGGGTTAACTCAACCCCCGCCCCCAGAACCCGATTCTTAAGTTATGCCCCTGGGGCATTTACGGTTTTTATTGAAGAGGTGCTCGTATAAGCTATTGAGGAGGCTCATTTGATTGAAAATTGAAAGTTCTAGTTCTTTTTTAAGAGTCGACAGTGATTGGAAAACAACTAGCCCTCCCCCAACGTCTTTTTCCCCTATTAAGTTTTTACGACAGCTCCTTTGATATGAAGTGGCCTGGTCTAAAACCAAAAAACAAAGAAAAAATAAATAAATAATACATTGTTCCCACATCACTCTTTACTTAGGTAGCGCTATTGCGCTGCCTATGACAACAAACCTTCTATGCAAGCAATTTGTAACTTGTTCATCTTACAACCCTTGCCTCATGGGTAATAGGGGTCATCTCATCTTCAGTGGTATAATTATCGGACTTTTAGATTATACTTAACGGGTACCCATCTGACTGACCGTATTTCAAACTGTAGACTGTACGAAAAGTGTGGTTCAATCCCTATTTCTAGGGCCATAATGAAAGAAAGGTTAAGATGGCTAGGGAACGTTCTGTGGATAAAGGATGACATATTGCCGAAGACTGTCCTTTTTTGGCCAGCCGTCTAGGGCTAAACGAAAAGCAGGTCGTCCTCGTCTGTCGAGGAAGGATGTTATAAAGCAAGATTTAAAGGAAATAAAAACTTCCTGAATCATACTCTTACGATCTGCCAGTTGTTTGTACTGACGACAGTCTTCTTCTTTGTGTGGCTTCAAACAGAACACGCATCTCTTCTCCGTTTTTGTTGTTAACATGCTTCCGGTACTCTCTCCTTTTCTCCTACTGTCCGTGTACTGTGGCTCCAGCAACAACAATGGAACATGCGATTCTCGGACTTCTAGCTCATCGTGTAACGCTTTTAGCATGTCTTCTATATTCCAATCCAAATAGTGAGGATCTATAGCAAATGTGACACTTTTTCCTTGTGGATTAAACCAAAGTGTAATACTTTCATGACCCAACCTCTTGGCAAGCCTGTTGGGTACTTGTGTATTATTCAGAACACATTCAATAAGTGAAGCTAGGTTCTTTCGTGAAACAAACTACGATGCAGGTACATTTTAATTAGACATTCTATATGTAGAGGTGGTTAGGATACGTTAAGTTAGGTGTTTGATATAATGCCCCCCCCCCTAAATGTGCAAATATATGTTATGTTTTGTTTGAGTGAATTTATCATCTCACGCCATTCTATTTGTCAGTCCTGGTTGAACTTAATTGAAGTTAGGATGCTACGGGTGTTTTAGAAAAGTTTTTTAACATTATTTGTATTAATTATCACATTTTAATGAAAGCTTATATATGTATATATTGTTTTTCTTGTATTGTGCTGAAGACGGCCCTTGGACATAGAGCCAAAATATCCACAGATTTGATTTCCACTGTCTTGAAAAGATTTTGCTTTCTCCAGACCAGAGCAATGAGTCACTGTTACCTACTTGCTCTTCTCCGCTTCCAGTAAGACGTGTTTCTGTAAGACCTGCAATTGACACTTTGTTCTTACGAAGTTCTTCAGAGAGTAGGTTCTTTGACGCAGGTGCATTCAGAGTCAAGACATTCCAGGTTGCTATTCGCAGCCCCCCTTGGTCCATATGGGTTAGTCAGTCAGTCTTTCTGACGTCGTCAGCATGTCCATTGACGTGTAATGGTCAATAGCTACATAAAATACTGTCATACTGTACACTCTTTAACCCTAGTTTTCAGGAGAAATGATTTAGCACCAAAGTTTTTTGCCTATAACACTAGGGAAAAAAGAGAAAAAAAAAATAGGAGAAAAGAAAAGCGTACTTCAAAGTGCAATGAAATACTGTCATACTGTACACTCTTTAACCCTAATTTTCAGGAGAAATGATTTAGCACCAAAGTTTTTTGCCTATAACACTAGGGAAAAAAGAGAAAACATACCTTACCCATGGTTTTAATAAATTGTTTCTAGTAGAAGTAAATGCAACCATGGATCATTAGCGAGAATGGATTCGACCTACTACGACCTCTGCTTTATTTTTAACTGGTTTGTTTCAAATTTTCTTCAAAAAGATATCTGAGCACTCCACTGAGCGCATTTCCGGTATTTTAGGTTTTTACTTTATCTTCCACCTTGGTATAAAAGTAGAAAATTATTTAAAATTTTAATGCTCTAGGTATTACGGAGAGAGGGCTCATTTGATTGGGTATTAGAAGTTCTAGTTCACTTTTTCAGAGTCAAAAAAGAGACCGAAGGGCAACTAGCCTCCCCATTTCCTTTTTCCTCCAAAAGCATCAGATAAATTTTTTTTAGATAGTCACTCTGTTAAAATAGTTCAAAGGTTAAATAACAAAACTCCTATGTCGGCAACCCCCCCCCAGGACCCGAGATAAGAGGTTATTAAGTTATGCCTTGGGGGCATATAAGGTTCTTATGCCTTCGAAATATTTGGATCGGGATTATTACATTGAACCCAATAATTTAGAAGTTACTCTCGGATTCGGAAGTTATTTAGAATACTTAGGCGTCCCTACCAATGGTGCATATGAAACGTTGTAAGTCATCCATCGGACTGAATTTTTTGACTTTTTAGACTTTTATTTACATTATAAACAAAAATATAAACTATTACAGATACAACTAGACCTACGTTGCCCGGGTAACGTGAAATGTTGTGACAACCTTGATAAAGTATATGGCACAAATTTTGAAGCTTTCAGAATTTACAGTGTTTCCTTATGGAGAGTCGGATACTGCACTGATATTGATGGTATTTGTCGAAAAATAGTGATTACAATAGAATCTAACCGAGTATTTGCATGGTCAATTGCCGTCATCAGCATAGCAAAAATAAGATAAAGGAGCCAATAGAAATATCATGAAAAAAGCTCTTCTACAAAAAAGAGAAAAAAAAAGAAAATGAAGAGCCTTGGCTTATGTCAAAAGTTTTAGTTTTTGAATGTTGAGCCCTCAACCCAAATGTAGCAAGCAACTGCATCAAACAACCTACAGAAGTCATAACAGAGCATTACAAGGACGGAAAATCCTTAGATTCACTCCAAGTTGCGATTTAAGGTAATTAGTCAGTCTAGCAGAGAGTGTTAATAAGTTACAATCTAAGGAATGGGTTAGTTTCTAAATGGTGTTAAATGTGAATATGTGTTGTTTGATTTAGGTACATATCTCCCATCCTGTTGGCGAAGGTTCGGGTTTTCTTTTGACCCAAATGGATTGCCAAAGAGCAAGATTCTTAGCCACATCTATAAAACGCAATGTAAAGGTGTCGTAAACATCTAAATATTTCATAAATTATAGCCCTAAAAAGAAGGATCAAATCACATTTTTGGCACTGATTTTTATTTGATGAAAGCTGGTACATAAGACTATGGTGATCAAATAAAAGATTTCATATATTTTATCAATTTCTTATATTTTCATCCTCTTTTCCCGAAATGCACTCGATTGGAATTGTGAGATAGCCATTTTTTACTTATAGTCCAATAACCATAGAACAATATCTATAGGGTAGACACAACACCCCAGAGTCCAAGAGCTAGGGTTGTAAGCTGTGCCTCGGGGCGTATTAGGTTCTTACGGAACAGGTGGTCGTATAAACTTTAGATGGGACGGAGCTCATTCGATTAGAAGCCGGAAATTTTAGTGGTCTTTTTAAGAGTTAAGAGCGTGGGTTGTCCCCTCCTCGACGCCTGGCTCTTTACGCTAAAGTTTTTATTTGTTTTAAAAAGTAGAATTGTGGCAGATAGTCAAACTTTAGCGTAAAGAGCGACGGATTACAGAGGGGACAACCCATTTCATATGCGGAGTAATTTCTGTTCGTTCCCAACTAGCCCAAAGAGAGCGGATCCGTTCCAGTTATGTCAATCATGTATCTAGGACTTGTGCTTATTTTTCCCACCAATTTTCATCCAGATCCCGAAAACGCTTGAAAATTTAGCCCATTACCGCCAGACTGAATTCTGTGATAAATCTTAGAAAGGTGCTTTTTGGGGAAAGGCGATAGGATTGGATTATTCCTCTTTTAACAGTACCTGTGGTAGGTTCCGGCGGTAAATATCTGTAATGGGGGTTGGTCTCCCATTTGGCTGGTCAATATTTAAAGTATTTTTTGCAATTTCATCCGCCTTATGGTTACTAATTATACCTGAGTGGCTTGGAACATACTGGGCTTGAAATTTTTGCTACAGGGTTCTCTGATACGCTGAATGCGATGGTGTGATTTTCGAAGATTCTATGACTTTTAGGGGGTGTTTCCCCCTATTTTCCAAGATAAGGCAAATTTTCTCTGGCTCGTAACTTTTGGTGACAAACACTAAATTTGATGAAACTTATATATTTAAAATCAGCATGAAAATTCAATTCTTTTGATGTATCTTTTAGCATCGAAATTCCGTTTTTTAGAGTTTCGTTTACTATTTACCATTTGCTATCTTGGAAAGGGGTTAGGTTAGGATAATGAAACTTTTAGGGATGAGTCACTAGACTAAATGATGTCCTGGTATGGTATTTTCAAGTAGCCTACTTCCCTCAACTCTTTCTCTCTCTAGAGGGAAGTGAACTTTAAAAATCTGTGTTATGAGAGTGAAACCTTGCAAAACAGATCTTCTGCTTAAAGAAAATTGTTTTCAACTTTACAACTTTGCTTAATCCCAATTTCTTCCTAAATTGTCATTTTTAGAGTCTAAACTTTTTGTATTGTATATTCTAACTTATATTCAGGAAACCGCTCTACCTGGGCAAACAATTTCTGCTCAGAGGCCAAGCGAGTCATTTCTAGGTAATCTGTGGTTCTTCTTCTTTTTTTTGCAAAGATTGCGATTCATGTGTTTTATTGTTAAATAAGAAACAAATACCAACAACAACAGTCATTTTTATGCTTGTGTGACCCGAAAAAAGGGTGTAAGTAAACTCCAGCTTATTAGCACAAGTAGAAATTTTCAAACAGCTAAAATAAAAAAAAAACAAACTAGAAATAATGGTGGCAAAAAAACACATTTTCACCCCTAGAAAAATAGCCCTCTCCCCTCTTAAAACCCAGACCAGTATACTCCTATATTTAAGTATATAAAAATGGTATAGCCGCCCCAACAATCTTCCTTCCTCCAAGGGTCTGTGTCCAAGGATAACAGCTTTTCTACATCCGTCTTCTTGTCGGGTCATCTGACCATCAGTTTTTGCGAGAACTTAATTTTAAACTGGATTTATCTATTTTATACAAATCGTTGGAACAATAATTGCTAAACTGGAAAGGGGTTTACACTGTGTTTTCCTTGAAATACTTCCTGGAAAGAGATACTCCATTTTTCTTCTTTCAGATAGTTGAAGCTCTTGCATTCTTACATACAACAGCACGAACCCAACACCGAAACATTTGTCCTAGCAGTATTTTAGTAACGAGAAAGGGAACTTGGAAGCTTAACATTATTCCATAAATGATCTGTAAGACCGATATTAGCAATTGTATCAATAGTACTTGTTTTCCCTTGATATGTCAGTAACGCCCATAACCAAAGATTAATAATGGCAATATTTGTCTGTTTGTTCGGATGGTAGTTCCACAGAACAGATTGATAAGAAATCGTTGCTAAAGCATCATTTAAAATTTTATCTTCTCCTTAAGCTTTTATAAGCTCCAACTTATATTGGGAAATACATGGCTGAAAATGGGTTGACACGAAATTAATGAAGTGTTGCAAGACATGATGATGATCAGGAAACTCGTGCTAAATAGGATTCAATCTGCATGGTTGGACTAAACTGGAATATACTCAATCATCCAACCCTTGAAATCACATCCGGTTCTCCTCTGTTAGAAATCCGAGAGAACTTCCTCGTTAAAAAGTCTTTCTAAATCCCACTCATTCATTGTTTTTATAAGTCCTGAATAAGACCTGTTGTCAAAAAGGGCTACCTCTTTCTTTCAAACGTCACATTGATTTGACTAAAATGAAGATATGCAGGAGTCTCGGTAATTTTAGGAAATTTAAACATATTTTCCCTGGATCAATTTTGAAAATCCTTTTTCACTGCTTGATCCAATTTTACGTTTTTAACTGTTCAATAGTATGAATGTCAACCTTGCCTTCACTGTTAAAACTACTTTCTAAGGTTTGCAATAAAGCTAGAAACCTCATTAATCGTCCAGGAGTTATCCCATTACTTGATCTCCCAGGCCGTTTTGATGGCCGAAAGTTGCCTAGTCAAGTTTACTGTACCTTTAAAGCCTCTTTACTGTCTAGTTTTGCTAGATGAGTCGAATAATAGTCCTGCTTTCGACCACATGCTTTACGCACTGCTTAAATCCGAGTGTATTTTTCTCTTGTTTTCCGCTAGAAAAAACCTTTAGCCTCGGAAATCTTTGCCTCTAAAAACTACCTCAGTTCACTAAGCTCAGTTCACTGAAAGATAAAGACTTTTATATTTCCTGTTCTGAAATAAACTCTATAATCAGAAGATTTTGTACCTCATTACTTTCAGAAAATTCATATTTATGGAATCTTCAGATTTGATTCCAGTTTCACTACATCCAGTTTCCCCCTTCCTGCCAACCCTAGTGCCTGGAGATAGTCCTAGACTAAAGCCAAAAGTTTGTTAATTGTTTATTTTTCCTAGTGAACATTATAAACCAACCAAGATTGCCAGCCCAAAAGTTCCAAGGGTAGCTAAGGTTTGCATTAATGTTGTTTTACATTATTCATTTAAGTGGATTGCAAAAACCATTGATACTTCTTTCCTCCAGCTGCTCCTTTATTGTTTTGCCTTTTTCTTTATTTTGTTTTTGCCTTTGTCCCTGTACTTGTTTGTTATAATTTTTATTCCCTTTGAACCTAGTAGTTTATTATTGTTCTTTGTTCTTGCAGTTGTTTTGTCCTTTGTTGCCCATATATTTTACCTTTCAATCCACCCTCTGTTACTTCTTGGGTCATTTTAACTTCTGCTCGTTTTAGAATTAAATTATTTAGTTAATGTAGTGTTTGTTATCCTTGGATTTGTTGTGATGATCCATGTTAATTTCTGTTTTTTCGGATTTCAGTCATTCAGCGATAATAATACCTGCTTTTGATGTTTTAATCATTATTTACAGGACTTTATTTCCGCTCGTATTAATTTCTAATATGGCTCTTTACTTTTTTTAAAAATCTCTTTTTCCGAAAACCTTTTTTTGACAGAGCGCCAGGTTCTGCAATATCAGTCTGAGACATAGGTGTACTCGTTTTTGCGCCGGTGGAACGGCCATCGATTTCGAACCAGCAGGTATCGCTGTTTCTGTAAAATTTCATTTTCTGCGGCCCTCGCGGTCGGTTGACCGGGTGAATGTTGAGCCGCGTTTGAAGGTTAATTCTTAACTGTCTAAGCGGCGGAATATAAGAGTCGCATTTGTTCCGCCAAAACCGAAGCTGTTCGACATGACACAGTTCATTTCTGCCCCTGACTGAATCCCAAAAGAAAGTTCTCTGGCTTTCTTTTACTGCCTTCATTCATAATTAAAATATGAGAATAAATAATTTTGTCTATGTAAATAATCCGTAAATATTATACAAATGCTTACCTGGAGCACTTTCATCTGCTTTATAGGGCCTTATGAGCTGTTCAAACCATTCAATGGTCTCTTCCTTGGGTTTTTTACTAACATCTGGAGGGTCAATTACGTCAGAAGGGTAAATCCATGATCCTTTTTGTGTTAATTTCCCATCGTTTTAAGTTTGAGTTGATTATTCATTATAATTTCTTTTCGTTTTGGTCATTTCTTCGTTGTTAGCGATATCCTCCCTTTTTAGGTGGAAATTATCACATGACTTTGCTTCTTCTCATTTTTGCTTTAATATATAGCTGTTTATTTTTAGAAAAAACTTCTTTTTTTGGGAAAATATTTTAATCAATAAGATAAACAATAAAATTTTACAATTAGATTTCGACGTATCCTATTTAATTTCAAACAAATTTGATTAGTTTGTTCCATTTTATCCGAAGGTAACCGATACTTATAATTTTTCAAGTCGAAAATATTTGAAGGATCCAAATTCCTTTACCCCAAAGAGACAATTATTAAGTTCCAATTCACATATTTCATTTCCAACCTGTCTTAGCTTTATTGTCTTTCCGCTCCACCTTTCCCGATAAATCATTAAATATAAATAAATTCTATTTTTCAGTTTTTCCACGTTCTATGGGCTGTCTTGGGACTCCTGTCATTTTATATGCTACTGTCGACGTTAAATTCAAGAATTTATTTTAGACATGATGATTTTTGTATACCGCTTTCGTTCATATGTTGGGTGAGATGGGATAGTTCGATTACTAACCGGTAAACATGCAGGAATTTATTTCAGGAAGGTGACATTTTTCTTGGGAAAGGGGATTAAAGGCTCTTTTCCTATGTCAAAAGTTTTAGTTTTCGAGAGTAATAGCTACGTATGGTGTTTAATCGACTTGGTTCTAAGAGCTTGTCTCTAAACTCTGTCTTCCTAAAAGAAGTACCATGCAGACTTTTTTCATTAAAGTTTTTTTCCTTTCCATTATTTTTTTTTAACCTGCCATGGTTCACAACCTCTTCCCTCACTATTGTTATTATTATTATTATTATTATTATTGTTATTATTATTATTATTATTATTATTATTATTATTATTATTATTGTCCCCACTAAATTTTCCGGGAGAAAACAATAAGAATGACCCCTGAATCACAAAAGCCGCAGAATAAATAGTTGAAAAAAATAGTTGAAATTACTAAAAATGCTTTAGTGTAAAGAGCGAAGTATTAGAAGGAGGTTAGCCCCTCATATGGGTAATAATTTCTGTTTGTTTTAAGTTTTAATGCTGTTCCTTACTTCCAGCTGAAAAAACTTTATCATATTTATTTTTTCATTGTTGTTTTTAAATAATGCTAGTAAATCCTGCGCTCCCTTCATGGAAATCCAGTGGTATCTAATTTGGTGAATATTTTGCTGTTGATATTATCAACTCATGAGCAAAGCAAATATACCACTTCATGCCTTTTTTTATTCTTTTTACTAATATAATAATTGCCTCTCTCATAAATTCAAATTAAATGCATTTTTGAACTATTGAATTGACCAAAATTTCTTGTTTTTTGGGTGTAGAAAAGGCTTAAATCATGGATTTCAAACTTACTATCTGATTAGAAATCCATTTTTTAAGTCATATAAATAAAATTCCATATTTCTGTAGATAGTACTTTGAAACTATACAGTAGGGTTCTCTTATATGCCGAAACTGATTGTAAGATTTCCATTACAATTGCTTGGTTTTTGGGTGTTTCCTTTTTTTCAAGAATTAGGCAAGTTTTCTAAGGCCTGTACCTTCTGATGAGAAACATTAAACTTAATAAAGTTTACATACTTGGAATCAGCATAAGAAATCAATTCTTTTGACGCATTGATTGTAATCAAAACTCCCTCAGTGCCATAGCAAGACCCGAAAACAAATTTTTGACAATAAAAAGAAGAAAATATTTTGCTTTTCAGCCCCGTTGTGACAGCACAATTCTGAAATATCATTTCGACAGCCTAAAGAAGTTATGATTTTAAATTTCCCTTTCTTGTTGTTACGAAATGAAGATTTTCGCCTATCAGTTGGCTTTTGGGGTAAAATGGACAGATTCCCTTGATAACCCTATATTTGATTAAATAATTTTTGGCCATGTGCAGTTGCATTTCACGCGAATCCCTCGCTTTCTCCGGTTGAGAAGTTTGTTTACTTGTCCAGCTATCTGACAGGTGAGGCTGCAGCATATATCCGATGTCTCCCGTTAACTGACGAAAATTATGAGCATGCAGTTACAATGTTACACAGGCGTTTTGGGCGAAAAATTCCCCGCGTTAATGCCCATGTTCAGGCCCTTTTGACTCTTCCAGTGTGTTATGACTCTTCTAATGCCTCTGCCTTGCGTAAACTGGTTCACTTAGCCATATCAGGAAATCTCCCATAGAAATTAAGTCTCATGCTTGAACATAAATTTTTGCGTTGCCGCATCCTAGTTTATTGTATATTCTCAGGAGGAAGAATGGTCTTCAGGTGGGTTCTAAGAAGTTTTTCGGCTCACCCTACATATGCGTATTATTGTGTTAAAAAAAACTGCTGGAAGAAATGACCGTTTGGTTTTTGTAAATATTTTCAGAGAAGCAAAATTTATTCAACTAATTTTGAGGGAGCCATCGATCTGGTTAGCGAACTACGAGTCTTGCGAGAGATCGGCTACCGCGGCTTCGTCAGCCTGGAGCTGTTCAACCATGCGCTCTGGGAGCAACCGCCGTTGGAGCTGCTGCGGACAGGACGCGAGCGGATGCTGGAACTCCTGGACAGAGTTGAGAGTTGAGAGGCGGAGAGTTGAGAGGCTGAGGGCTGAGGGACAAGGGTCAAGGGTCAAGGGACGTGACTTGGCTGTTGCGCTTTTCTAGAGTTCTGTAAAACTAGTAAAAGGCTTGCAGAAAGTATGTCTATAGTAGAAGTAAGGCTGGCAGATCTCAAATGCTATATGTACAGTCTTCTAAAATAAAAAAGTTGCCACAAACACTGGGTTACCTTCAACGTTTTAAAACCAGCAGAAGGCGTGTGGAAATCATGCCGTCCCATAGCCTATATACGCAGCCTTATAAAACTAGCAGACAGCTTGGAGTAGGCAAACATTAAATGAAAAAGTAGCCAGTCTCAGTGAAGAAAAGTCTCGTTTAAAGAGGTCTAAGAGCTTACATAAAATTCTAGGTCCTCATACAGGGTGAAATGACTTAAACCTAAGATTGTTCTGCAATGCATGGGCAAAAGGTAACCACTTCTATGATATCCCCTCTACTTTGGAAAAACTCTTCAGTCAAGCCGACTACATCAGCTCTGAAAAGCCCTTTCCCCAACCAAACTCATGTTGAGGAACAATTACTCAGAATGTATACAAAACCTCGCCTTCCGGAGTTTGGGCTATGTAGCGAATCTCATTGAGCGGTAGGCCGTTGTCCGCGGGCCATGAGTCGATCACGTATTCCGAGGGAGCCGGAGTCGTCCGCATCATCGCGAGCGTGCCGGGTTGGAACCGATCTTCGTGGCTGGCCACTTGCTGCCACTGGCCGGATTCGCGTGCGATCTCAATCCGATATCGGGTGGGCGTCCCGTAGAAGGTGGTTTGATCGCGATCGCGACTCCAGACGACGCGGATGCAAGTTTCGTTTTAATTATTCTTATACGGTTAGCCAATTTCAAAACCTGCATTAATTCAGAAACGCTCGGAAATTAAATAAAAAAAGTTTTTTTTTTCAGCTGAAAGTATGGAGCAACATTAGAACTTAAAATGAACAGAAATTATCCCGTATATGATTGGAGCTGTCCCCTCCTCAACGTCCTACTCTTTAAGCTATAGTTTTTTATTGTTTTAAGAAGAAGAGTTGTGAGAAAGAGTCAAACTTTGGTGTCGCGCTTCCACGCGGAGATCGAGATCACCCCGCGCGGCGCGTTTGTGCGTGACCTCGAGAGCCGCAACGGCACCTTCGTCGACGGGGTGCGCATCGAGGGCGCGTGGCTCGGTCACGGCAGCAGCATCCGCGTCGGCAAGTCGCTGCTCCAGTTCGAGGCGCTCGGCGGCATCAACCGCATCCCGCTCAGCCGCTCCGACATGTTCGGCAGCCTCTACGGCTCGTCGCCGGGCATGCGCGCGGTCTCCCACCCAATTTTGAATACTTCAAACCTGTAGGTATATTCTTAGAATCTTGTAGAAAACACTGTGCTGATTATCTCGTTACTACCATGTAACCAGGGCCGTTCTAACTTCGGAGTCAGTAGTGTATTATGATGCGACTTTATTAGAAGGTTAGACATTACAGTAGTTTCCCGCTCTTACAACACTTGCGCCCAAAACTCACCTGTTCAAACAGGAAATCTGTTCCAAAGTTTTTGCTAAGGAGGGAATCCGGAGGAGCCTGGCGGCGCGGGCACCGGCCGTGCGCGAAGGTCATCTTCGACCGACGCATTTGCGTGCCCGAAAACCTTGAGCCACGAAAGGGGATCCCATGGCTGATGACGCATTGTCGCCGACCGACCGGATGATGATTGAGAGCCTCTATTGGTGGGGCGTGCCGACATTGTTCCGCTGTCCACACAACCCGGATCCCGCGCAGTGCGATATCGGTCTTGTCGGCGTTCCGCATAGCACGGGCAATGGGACGTTTTCTGTTTCGGGTATTTCCTCGTTTTGTAAATTTCATAAACATGAGTATTTTTCAATTCATGAATGAACCAATCTCTAATTTATACAATGGTCATGATACTACAGCAGCCACTCTGGTGCTATGAAAGTTCCCATTTGTTGGAGTTCTCCTGGTATTTAAAAGAGTCATGTATGCTGTTCTGGCTTTAGCGAGACAAAAAATAAATTTCACAACAAACAAAATGTATATCAGCATCCTTTGATGGAAAATCTCATTAGGAATGGATGCGTAATGTATGCATGAAATACCACTGTAGAAAATGTGATTATGCCATATCTGGTTCTGACGAGGTCATTTATGAAATACTGTCTCATGAGAAAGTCTGTGATTAGACATCTGTCATATGATGTATGTTCCTCAGATCAATCATCTTCTGATGATTTGATATGGGGGAGATTGTCGGAATCAGCTTTTTGTCGTTTATCGCCTCATCATCCTTTGGTCCGTCTGTTCTATTAAAAAAAAAATTTCATTAAAAAAAAACATACTACAGAATTATCCAGAGTCAAATAACTTTTACATTGTGCTCGTAGAGTTTGATTTGAAATTCCTTCAATTTGACCTGTCTGTCTGAAAATAGGAAGGAATTTCATTTTTTTAAATAGCATAAAAATATTATGCCCATTCTCCAATCCATCAATGAAGGAAAAACTGAAGCTAATGCATACGATACAATGTTGTATCAAAATAACACACCCCCAACGGTCGCGAAATCAATCCGCGTCGCCGCCGCGGGTTCATCGTCAAGAAAAAAGACTGCCACTCGTTCAACAGGGCATGGGAATGTAGGAGCAAAAGCTGATGCATCCTCTGCGGTCGAATTTGTTACATCGACAAAACAAAACCTTCATGGCGGATCGGGATTCGTTGTCCTTGCAGGCAACGATTCAAGCAGCGACTATTTCTACGATTATTATCCACCGGCGAAAGCAAAGCGTGTATCGTCGCAACCTAGGTACGACCTTTTATCGTCATGGCCCGTTTGGACGTTGGTGGTCACCTCAGGCCAGCAAGCCGAATCAGCGAAAAGACGTTCGCGATCAGTTTCAACGAAATTTTGACCATTTGGAATTTGATCTCTCGGTCGAGATGGCTCCGATCACGATCGTTGTTGAGCAAGGCGTCACGCTAACCGGCCGAGTGTTTGATCCGTTCGGAAATCCGGTCGTCGGAGCAACCGTGGCGCCCGCCCTGACCGGATCTGAAAACTTCGATAGTCAAACGTTTCTCGCCAATCATCTTCCTTTAATATCACTGTTTGATACGGGAGTTTTTCGTTCTCTTATCAGGAAATCTGTGTTTAGGAAATAAAATACTTCGTGTGGATTACGAAAGAACAAACAATATGGCTTGATCCGAAGTATTACCAGGAATCCTCTTTCGTTTGTCGTGCATGAGGTTCCCCTTTTGAATTTGGCAAATGACTCAGTGAGCATTGAAGTTCTTGTTTTTCCTCTCACTGTAAAAGCCTAAAGCCTACTGCGTCATTGGCGCTTTAATGAAAACGAATTATATTATAAATATTTTCTTTTGTACTTATTACAACATTGAAAATAAACAAAAGAATTACAGTAAAATTAAATTTTGAACTGATGAGCTTCCAGCTATTAAAATCATTACGGATCAAATATTCAGTTTAATTTGATTAGTTCTTTCAAAAGCTGTTCAAGACAAATATAATCCCACTACAAACACGAGTTTGGGCACTCACAGTAGCGGTATTTAAAATATTAAAAACCGTAGTAGTACTTGTAGCAGCCATCATACATTTTTTGGGTGTTGAAGTAGTTGAACTAACATATATTTCATTAGTCATAGTAGAGGAAGTCACTGAAGTAACAGTAGGTTTGGTCACCGTGGTAGTAGTTTTAGTAGCATTAATTGCAGTCTTAGACGAAGTATAAGGTAGTAGTCACAGTAATTGTAGGCTTAGCAGCCCTAATAGTAGTAATTCGAAATCGCCCGATAAAAATTTTGTTATTATTTCTGAGGGGAGAATTTACCAAGGAGAAGAAATTTTTCTGGGGCAAACTTTCAGGGGCAATTTTACACTGGGGGAATCGACCGGAATTCCTATACGAAATTCTTTTTATTTGCCTTGCTTTCTCTTTGCTGGCTTAATTTTACGTGTGGAGATATTAAGGGTAATTGTCTGGGGTAAATTTTCCCCAGGATTTAATTGTCTAGAGGATCTTCCTGTGGGTGCGCGAAAAATCACACCGGAGAGCACTTCAATACATTTGCTTAGTAAAACATAATTATGCACAACGCTTTAAACCGTGACTGCAACATGTTTAGACGATCTAGCGCCTATCGCCTATAGGGGTATAACCTAGTTACCACGAACATTGGTCGATCCATGAAACAGGCCGGTCTGTCGGAGCCGAATAGCGCCCGAACCCGGTGCTCCATTTTTTTAAACAACCAACGCATCGATGCTGATCTTCCGGCACGTGTAGTTTTTCAGTAGTTCTAATAAAAATTGGTCTGAAGCTAAGTTAAAAGCTCTGGTTTTGAGCCACGAGATGTAGCCTATCAGGACGGGAAAATAACGAAAAGGCTCTCAACTCTTTTTCTGAAGCTTTTTTTGTCCACTTTTTGTGTTAAAATTGAAAACTCTATTCTCGGTTGTGAATTAACGGTCGAGCGATGTACCCTTGGTGAATCTGTTGAATATCTTCAACTGAAAGTTTGCCTTAAAGGGTTTTAATGTCGCTCCTTACTTTCATTTAAAAAAACTTGTTTTTCTTATTTAATCAAATGTTGAATCAACATGAAATAACTGTTTCACTGTTTTTTTTCTCTCGACCTTATATTATATTAATAATTATATTAGTAATATTACATCACTATGAATATCATATTATATTAATACATTTATATATTACATACATAGAAATATATATTAACAGCTTAAGGGACCCACCTAAAACTGTGGGAGAATACTGGCTGGACTACTCAACGATATCCCCTTTGCTTCTCCAAAATTTCCTTGTGAAATGTATCTATTTTGCCCCTCAAAGATCCTCATCCTGTTTATTGCGTTGAACTTTGTAGGCTTCGACACTTTCATATGAAGAAACCATCAAAAAAATTTTATATGAAGAAATATATGGTTACCTTTCCCAATATGACTAGAATCTATAACAGTCTTAGAATCAATAAAGACTTTAGAATTAATAAGACTTATTTACTTAGTCACTGGATTTTAGGCGTATGCTCAAAGAAACTGAAAGTCCTGGCGGACTTGGGGGATTTTACAGTCTATTATCACTTGAAAGACCGGCGCTATAACCGAGGTGAATTACTAGAGTACCGCAACCGATATCGGGTGAATAAAAAAAGGGGATGAAGATACCATCTTCAAACCCTTGCTAAAAAATTTAAATCTATGTCCAAAGATAAGAAAAATGATGCAAAAAAGCATCAAAATGAAGGCTTTAATGTTCATATGAGGCGCGGGTATTGGAATCCAAACTACCTGCTTTTGCCGAAAGACATATGGGCGAGCGGATGGACGAGTTGAAGATGCACTATACCTTTTCTTTGCAGCCCTTAACGGATATTTATCTGCATTCTGATCTCCGATACGAAATAGGCGCTACCGGAAACGCCGCTTACTTAAAAGTCTTTTCTCTGGTGGGTTTGTTCATTCTTTTATTGGCCTGTATTAATTACATGAATCTGGCTACGGCTCGTTCTTGGCGGCCCATCAGCAATCCGAAAGGGCTCCGGGGCGCGCCTGGTCTGCTGACGCGGCTGCTTTGTCTCAAATATGAATTAAATTAAAATTGGATTATTCCTAATTTTTATTTGAGTTATACATAATTCTTAGGTTTATTATTATTGAAATTCAGGCGAGTTCTATTTTATATTTGAGGTAATGTTCCATGGCGACTCGCAGGTAGCGAATAACATGACCGTCACACGCGAACCGATGGGCCTTGGGCCCTCCAAAAGTTTCATTATTAAAAGTGTAGTTTTAAAGTTTTGGCATTAGTTTTTTTTAAATTTAAAAACTTTCAATTTAAATTTTTTGATTTAATATGAAAGCTATAATTCTAAAGTTTGAGTTTTATAAGTTTTGTTTTTAAAGCGGCAGCTTATAAAAGCTTTGGTTTTAAAACTTAACCTTAAAAGTTTTAGTTTTGAACTTTTTTTGAAGTTTTGTTTGCAGTTTTAGTTCTAACGTTTTACCTATAGTTAGGAGACCATTGCATCAATACAACACAATAGAAATTCACATTTTCAGAAAGCTTCTAGCCCTACTACTACTATTACCACTATAATTGCTATTTAGTTAATGGTACACATCTTATGTGTTCTGGAAACCAGAATTCAATTTATTTATTACCCATACTTTACAAAAAGATGGCAAATCGCCCCTTAAGATGGAGTAATAAAAAAAAAATTAAAAAAGCTACAAATAAATACAAATCAAAATAATTCCAAGGCGCCGTTAGCGATTGCCTCGACAGCGTGGGTCTGTTCTTCACGTCCGGTGATGACGATCACTTTGGTATGCGGGTGTTCTGCGACAAGCTGTCGCAGCATGGCGAAGCCTTCGGTTACTCCACCCGGGTCAGGCGGTAAGCCAAGATCCAGAGTCACGACATCAACTGAACGATCTCTGAGCACTGCGCGGGCCTCATCGCCAGAACCGGCAACGTGGATCTCAACGTTTTCGAAACACCAGCGCATCTCCCCAACTACTTATCTTTTCACCAAAACGTATCCGATTGAAATTATCCGACGGCAATTTTGTTTAAAATAATCCAAAGAACATATAACAATGCCTCCAGGGTTGGCACAACCCCTCAGAGCCCTGGGGCAGGGGCTTTATGTTATGGCCTGGGGTGTACAGGGTTTTTATGGAATGCATGTAAAGGTATGCATGTTTCACTTCTACTTTCACAAAATTCGAAAGACATTAAGATGAGGCATTTGTTGCTGCTAACCTAACCTGTCATAATGACATTATTAAACATAACATCAATGAAAATATATTTTATCTCAAACATATCTAATCAACCAGTAAATTCTAAACTTTCAAACCGCTCACATTTCAAAGCCTTCAACATGTGTCAAAGAGGTCAAGAGTTGGTTCTGGGAAGAAAAAACCTGTGGTCATGACCGAATACTCCAATATTTTGATCTTAGTTCAAAGGTATATGTCTCTATTCTTTCAAACTTTATCAACTGTAAGGTTGCGAAATTTGATGAGTTAGAAATACCAAAAATCGAATTAATTGAAGCTTCGTCAATGGGGATTAGGTAAATTTCTCCAGTGCCATTGTTAAGATTGAATTTTGTTGGATATATTTTTGATGTCAATTACCTCCATGAAAACTTATATGAGAAACTAAACGGGACAATACTGGAGGTATTATGAGACATAGTGACATGGTCCAGGTTATCATAAACATGTTGAGCCAAAGCTGAATCAAATTCTTGTTCATAACCTTGCGCCGGAAATAAGCGAATGTGGTGTCCATAACCATGGATGAATTCAGGAAATTCGCGGATTCCTCCGCCAGGGCATCATCTACAGGCTTGATCCTGCCGGCTGCCGAGGCAAACATCTGAAGCCTTGCTGCCCGCTCCAGATAAATGCTGAGGAAGCTAGATTCGGCAATTGTCCTGCCGCAGGTGAGATAACCGTGATGAGCCAGCACAATTGCCATTTTTTCTCCCAGTGCTTCGGTCTTCAGCTTCAGGCAGAGCGACAACCTCTGTTCCTTCCGGGAGCCAAAGAACGGTGGAAGTTTATCGAGCCCACGATTGCAAAAGCTCCTGCCCTGAAGGTCATTCCGATGATTGGCAGCATGGGGTGTCCCTATACCTGTAGTTTTTGCATCGACTCGGTCGTCGATTACCAACCGCTCGCGTTTGACCAGATTCGAGAAGATCTGGTGTTTCTTCAGGGTAAACTACGCCACCCCTGGGTGGGCTGTGGCCTACTTTTTATGGCCATAGATGCTTGGCCAAAAAGGATGATCTTTGGCAATATGTCATCCTTCATTCGCAGAACTTGTCCTATCTATCTCAACCTTTCTCTCATTATAGCTCTAGGAAGAAGGATAGACTCATATTTTCTGTATAGTTCACTGTCTGTAATATGGTCAGTCAGACGGGTGTCCAGAAGAATCCATTGACAATTCCTCTGGAAAACCTCTAAAATATCCTCCGTCTTTTGGAGCGCCTATCGCAAGGTCAAGGCGTTGTTGGTGATTGTTGGGGTTCGCCTCGACTTCAGCCAGTAGTTCGCCATAATCGCCCAGTTGTTCGGCCTGTTCTGCCAGCTCAATTGCAGATACGAGCGAAGAAACCTCTTGTGACTGAAGCTGTTCTTCATCCAGCATTGTGATTACGCTCTTTGCAGCTTCCAGATTGTCATCTTTCAGGTAAAGATGCCCGATAGCTGATATGGCTTTCAGGTTTTGCGGTTCGGCTGAGTTTCACCACGCTCACCACGCGAAACTTGTCGGGAACTACGGTTTCTACACCGGAATATGGGACTACATCTTCCGCACCCGTGCATGAATCGACATTCCTCGCAACTAGGGATCTGCCAAGCACAGAGAGCAATACTAGCCAGAGACTAGAGCAACTTGCTTTTTATCGTAGCGACCTCTGCCTTTTGGAAGCCGGAAAACACAAGCTTTTCCGACTTTCCTAAGGCCCTCTCTGGCCCAACGGTCATGACGTTCACCAGAATATTGAGGTAGACATCGAATGTGTAATAAATAGATATGGCGGGAGTGGAAACAGAAAAATAGGCTTTTCCTTATAAAATTGTGATATCTGCAATTGAAGCGAAATCTATCAAACTTTAAAAAGTGGAAATATGCGCTACTTTATTATGAAAAGTAAAATTTTGATTAGCAAATTTTTTAGATTTCGTAAAAGTTGACCCTGTTAATTAAAACACTATTTAAAAAAAGGTGATTAGTTCTCATTGTTCGGATCCAAGTCTCTCTCGGTCTACCCCTACCTCTCGCACCTATAGCATTCCACTCCAATTCTTCTCTAACTAGATCTTCCCGTCTGTAGACATGCCCCAGCCATTTCCATCGTGAATTTCAGTGGAAATAAAAAATCGTAAGTATGTTTGATTGTTGCCGAGAGTTTCCCTCTTGGTCTGAAATCTGCCTTTGTTCGATTGCCATATTCAAAGAGTCAGGCAAACGCCTAGAAGTTATCGTATTTCTTCTTCTTCTTGTTTTCCATTCATCGTGTATAGCCAGTGTGGTCTTATAGCCCATTTGATTGTTTAAACGAAGCAGTTATGTACCTAGTGCCTAGAAATGACTAATCTACCGGAAGAATTCCCTAGTCAGAAAAACCCTAAGCTAATAGATTGCATCTCAATCAAACAAACTTTAATTACATAAAAATAGATATGGTTTATGCTTACAATAATAGGACACTCACACGGAGTCATTACTAATACCTCGTGGAGGTTGGCCCACCTCTATCTCAGAGTCGAGTACACCATGGTTGCGAATGATCATTTGAGCCGAAGCGACGTTTTCTTTGTGGCAATGGATTTGCAGTTCTCTCATCCCGCGCTTTCGCGCTTCTTGAATCGTGAGCTCCATTAGTATCGAACCCAAACCCCGAGCGCGGTAGGACGGCCGAATTCCTAGTCCAATATGGCCACCACTATGCCGGATCGTTTCATTCAGATGGTGGCGCAGGTTTCAATTTGAAATTTGGATTTTCTCCACTAATATTACTAATGATGGTGGAGTCAAGAGATAAATCTTTATGTTTATCTTTTTATTTTTTGTAATCTATAATAATTGTATTAAATATATTTAATATAATATATAATTATATTAGGGTATGTGTAATTATATAAATCTTTGTATAATATTCATAACTTATGAATTTCTCATTATAAAATTCCAGCAAATCAACCTCCAACCTGATTGTGCCATATATTACTTATTCTCACGCCCTTCCGGCGGCTTCCCTTGGCTCCAGGCGTGCCGGCGGGTACGGGAATAGGGATGGATAAGGCCGTAGCCCTTCCATGTCGTGGGATCGACATCCGGCACTCTATGCCCCGTCGCTTGCACAAAGGCTGCGTATTGCGCGTTGGTTACGAGCGTTTTTGTGATCTCATAAGCGGGCAAGGTTACCGAACCGCGCTTGAATTCGCTTTCATACCAGCGATTTTTGCGCGTAACGCTGTGGCCCACGCGCTGCAGTATACATCGCTGGGGAGGAAAATACAAAGCAATCGGGCGAAATTTTTAGAAGCTCTTTTTTATCTGTTGAAAGAAAATGTTTTTGAAGACAGATCACATCATATCATATTAGTAATGGGGTCAAAATTGATTTATCAACGACTTTGCCGTTTATATTCCATGATAGAACTGATATAGGACGCTTCATTGTCTCAGGATCTGCTTTAGTAGAGATTGAGGCACAGTGCACTTATAGCTACGTAACTCCCCCCTCCCCTCAACTCTCTCCACTAAACCAAAAATCCCCCTGAAAACGTCTGTACACTTCCCAGTAACCATTGCATATGTAAACACAGGTCAAAGTTTGTAAATTGCAGCCCCTCCCTCTGGGACTGCGGGGGAGTAAGTCGTCCCTAAAGACATAGTTATAGTAAATTTAAGAAAGTTCAGTTTGGGTCCTTTGTAATTTAATTTGATATATTAAAAATATGATGGCTTTTCAAAATACATCAGAACCCACAAGATGCAGCGCTTCGGTCCGGTCCAGGAGGTCGAAAAGGAGCTTGTCTTTGAGGTCGCATTCGACAGCGCTCAAATCAGCACCCGGCACAAATCCGGATATGCGCTGCGATTTCCCCGAATCGCCCGCATCCGCTGGGACAAGCCGGCGGCTGAAGCGAACCTGCTGGAGGACCTGGCCCGGCTGGTCGACCGCATAACCCCGTCAGGATGAAATGCGATCAGTCGCCCGAACGGCCGAAGATAAAAATCCTTAGAAAATTCTTAATTTTAGAAAATCATAAAAATTTGTAACAGCAAGTCTGTATAGGCAGCTTATGAAAATATTTTTTATCATCTAATGATAATAGGTGGTATTGTGGTCTAAGAAGCCACTAGAGAATTCATTAAAGTTGGCAACTTTAGCAGTTACAATGTTGAAGAGAGATTTCGAAGTGAAATTTGCGAAACATTAAATCCAACTGTATTTTTGAGAGGGCCAATCAGAATCAAAGATGAGTTGGTTGTGAACAATGGGCTCATTCTAAAAGGGGAAAGGGTTGTCTATCAATCCTAAAGAAAGAAAAAAATATGACCTTGCGTCTTATAGGCTATAATGATTACTCCTGTACTGGGAAAAGTAATAGAAAAAAATATTTACAGTTGACTCCTTTAGTTTGTCAAGAAAAGCAATATGATACCCCTTACTCAAACTGACGGACCAAGGAAGGACTGCCCTCAGTTGGTAGAGTTCGAAGAAGATCAATGTCAGTATGAGAATTATTACTTTCGCTTGACGCAAGAGTTAACAAGCCATAACCTTGTGGGTCAATCTACTCTTCGACAGAGTTGGGAATAATATTTTGAAAAATAAAAAATAAACATGTAACAAGTTGTGCGAAACAAAAATAAAGACTAAAACAATTTTTTTTTGACGCACATTCAGCACTGTAGATGTAGTCCTACCTGTATTTAAAATATCTTATGTTCGCTGCGCTAAACTCTAAAAGCGAGACTTTGAATGAATTTTGTCATTGAACTGGCTCCGAAAAAAACGTATTGAATAACCCGTAAGTTCATTATTTTGTTAATGACCCGAAAGCTAATTAAATGTTAGTTTCAATTTAAATACTTCAGTGTTTCTACTGATGAAGAGCGCCGTATGTGTGATCGAAATATTTAGACTTTTGTACCTATTTTTGCTGTTTAAAGAAATGGATTTATCCCCATAATTTGCAAAACCAAGTAACCTTAAGGTAGGCCCTCGTCCAGCGGCCGGGCATCGCCGGTGACGCCGAAAGTGCCGTGGCTCATCCCGCGGCCCGCGCGGCCCGCGATCTGCGCCAGCTCATTGGGGGCCAGCTCGCGCATCCGGCGGCCGTCGAACTTGGTGGTGGAGGAAAACGCCACGTGGTCGATGTCGAGGTTGAGCCCCATGCCGATGGCATCGGTGGCAACCAGATAATCTACCTCGCCATTCTGGTAGAGCGCCACCTGCGCGTTGCGGGTGTAAAGAGATGCTTAATAGCTCATTCAAAAGCTATTTCTCATTCCCCTTGTACAAGTGCCATATGGCACTAAAATGGCACTGTGCCATTTCTAAAGGGGTGGGGATAGCGGGCTACCGAAACTTCTTAGACAGATTTTTTATAGCTCATATAAAAGGTATTCCTCATATTTACGTTTTCCCTATAAAATACACCATCTACAAGGGCCAAATGACACTAAAAATGGCACTATTGGTGCCATGTCTCAAGAAGTTGTTAGTAGTTGTAGCAGTAGCAGTAGTATAAAAATAAATCTATATGCATAAACATTTAAAAATCAAGGAATTCTTCTTTACTATTTTTTAAAGTTACAAAACGAATTACTTTGGCATGGCTTTTCTAACAATTAGCATGTAGTCAAACAGGGGCTTAACTTGCTATTTGACAGGGGGTCAACTGCCCCTCCCAGACCTCAATTTTACCTTTCTTACCCCCGTCTTTACCTTTTTTGTACTATATGGCATATCTGAAAATTAATTAACGAAATAAGTTGAACGTTGACCGAGATTTGAACATGATAGTTAAGCTTTCATAATGTGCTGATATACTAACTGAGAGTTACTAAGATTTATCAGTAACTCGACCAGGTGTATTGCGGCGACTAGAATGCTTGCTGTCGTTTCGCGATTGCTCAGTTGGTAGAGTCACAAGCAGCAGTAGCTTGCGATTGCTTTAACGGCTCTGATATCTCCAACTCAACCAAAGTATCCTACGGAGATACCCTTCTCTCGATCTAAAATCCTCATCGTTTCTAATTTTTCAGAAGATAGGCCTTGATGCGACGTTTCAGCTGAGGCAGACTTTCTGATTCCTGAACTTGCAGTGGGAATGGATTCCATACAGTCGGTCCCATGTATCTGATGACATTAGCCGACTGGAAAGTATTCCGAAACGCATGAACAAGATTATTTCATTTTCGCATGTCATAATCATGATAAGAAGAACCTAAGTTTAAAAAATCATAAACAAGGTTTTCCAACTGAAAGTATGAAACAACATCAATACTTAAAATGAACAAAAATTGATTCAAAATTGTACCAAAAAGTATTTGTTCCTGCCAAAAAAAGGTACTTTTAATTTTAGCATAACGCATATGAATTTTCTTAATCTTTTAGTTTTTTTTTCAATCTTGGAGATCGCGAAAAGTCAATACACTTCATATCTCGATTCTAATAAAATCACCACGTCCCAATAAAAAATATTAGCATCAGACGGAATCTAAGTAACACACGCTGCGTGAATGCAGGAATCAAAAGGATGAGTGAGCAATATCTTAGGAACAGCTTAGAGTATTAAGTTGAAACTTTCCGGAAGCTGAGGGGATTGTTAATCTGAACGTAAGGTCTTATGTGTATACTATTGCTACTAATTTTATAAGATTTATTAATAAAACAAAATATTTATTATCAAGTATCAAATACCGCAAGTTCTGGCTGGGAATGCACAGTGAAAGAACAAAAATGTTCGAAATAGTGTCTTTTCTCCATTATACGTGGCAAGAGATTTCAAAGAAGGAATATTTGTGTTTCATACGATGTTCGACATTCACGTATGATAATGTTCCGATGCTTGAATTCAGACAAGATGAATAATTCATATTTAAACTGTAAAGGATAGTAAAAATTAAATTTTATTGTTTGAGTTGGTTAAGTGGAAGCTTATCTTAGAAATCAGAAAAAATCAGGAACTCAATTTTAACTGAAGAAGGCCCCCCGGGTTGTCAACCCCCTGGACCTCTGAAGCGTGCTGACCGTGGCATATTAAAAGATCCAATAAGGAGCAACCTGTGACGGGAGAAAGAAGTTATTTTCTTAGCACCAGCTCTGAAGGTCAATCGCTGCTTGCTGTTAATGACTGGAAATTAACTTTCCCCTCTGGTGTTGCCTGCCCAAACCAGTCTGAGGCTGGTGGTTCTCAGGATGGGGGAAAACGGCCCCAGTCTCAAATTATCCCGCTGACAATATACTATGAAACACAGAACGCACCCTACAATTATCAGATTACTTTGCATTTTTATTTTAATAACAGAAAACTATTCCGATTTTCAAGAACGGGGCTTTTTAGTCGGGTCTTGCATATCAACCATGTACATAATGTACGTTGACTGTAAGAGCACCGAGGGCTTGGTAAAGGAGATGGTATCTGGTATTTTATCGAATGCGAATAATTATTGAAGATGCCCCCCTTGTATATATACTTGGAAAGATATCCTTTAGAAAACATGACATTAAGTGAAATAGAATTTACTTACCCATGCAGCAGGGATGGGGTGCATAGGCAGTGACAAGAGTGGGGTGCATAGTTTAATCTTTCCCTATATAATCTTATAACATGATCAAAAGAATTTTTGAAAATTGATATACTGTTGGAAATCATACGTATTAAGAAAAGCACAAAGGAATTTTTTTTTTAAATCTGTTCCTTTTACAATTTATGATCTCTGGAAATGCTAGGGCCGCGTATGGCCGGCCGTATTGCGCAGGCCCTGCCTGCGCTGGCCGGCGTCATTGCGGTCAGCTTCTTCCTGACCCGCGCGTTGCCGGGCGATCCGGCGGCTTACTTTGCCGGACCGGCTGCCACGGCCGAATCCATCGAGCAGATCCGCGCGGCCATGGGCTTTGACAAGCCTGTAGCCGAGCAGTTTGTGCTGTACTTGAAAGATCTGGTGCGCGGGGATCTGGGTACTTCGCTTTCAACCGGTCAGCCGGTGCTGAGTTTCCATCCCCCAAGCCGTTCCCGAGATATCTCAAATATGTTATCTTGATAACCTTTATGTATATATTACATTTCGATCTACCTTTGCACCATTTTTCCTTGTCACAAACTTCGGGTCCTTTTGGTCTTAAGGCTATCCCTGTCTTATTCTCTTAAGGTTTTGACTCGATCCTCCAGTCCTTTCCCGAGATTATGCGTGTAAAGTGTATCTTGAAAATTTGCGTGCATATAACGCATTTTGATTTGCTGCCTGCCTAACACCTGCCTTTTTGTACAACTAGTGGTCGCATATACTTTTATCGCATGTATGTCATTTTGATTTTTTCGCCGTAAGATGATTACTTAAGAAGTGCATTGATAGTAGTATGCCGTATAGGGCTACTTAAGGAATTGTTATTATCAGGCCCTAATTAGATTCCTTATTGTATGCCTTTTTGCCTGCCTAACACCTGCCTTTTTGTACAACTAGTGGTCGCATATACTTTTATCGCATGTATGAACTATTACTTCTAATGGGGGGACAGTAGAACTATTACTTCTAATTAGGGGACAGTAGAACTATTACTTCTAATTAGGGGACAGTAGAACTATTACTTTCATGTGGGGACAGTAGAACTATTACTTTCATGTGGGGGACAGTATAACTCTTACTTCTAATGGGGGGACAGTAGAACTATTACTTCTAATGGGGGGACAGTAGAACTATTACTTCTAATTAGGGGACAGTAGAACTATTACTTCTAATTAGCAAATTCGGCCTCCTTCATCATGAAAAAACAGTTTCGAAGTTTCTAAAGCTCCCGGGTCCACCTCGAAGGAGGGTAACAACAAACCTAAAACCTGCCCATGGGTCCCATTCAGTCTACGAAGTTTGGTTTCATTTGAATTCATCATGAAAAAAACAGTTGCAAAGATTCTACCCCCCCCCCTCCCCTCCTTGATCCATCCCGAGGAGGGAAACGACCAACGTAAAACCTGCCCATGGGTTGCAACATTAAGTAGCTATTACCCTCGAAAACTAAAACTTTTGAAATAGGAAAAGAGCCTTTAAGCACTTTCTTTACCGGGTCTTTTTATAATAACGCCTCAATTACTTCCAGTTAACGCCTTAATTAATGCATTTTAATTCCATAGCGTAAAGAGCGGGGCGTTGATGAGAAAGCATCCCTTTTCATATACGAAGTAATTTCTGTTCGTTTTAAGCTTTAATGTCGCTCCTTACTTTCCGTTAAAAAAAAAACTTGTTTTTGGTCAAATATGTTTCTGATGCATGGGTGCTCCGAAAAACGGAGGAAGATTTGCTAGATGTTTTCCAGGGAAATTGACTACGATTGTCACTTTTGGATACAAGACTGACTGACCATATTCCAAATAGTATGAAAAATATAATTCGATCTCACTCTCTAGGGATTTAATGAAAGAAAGATTGAGATGGATAGGGCAGCTTCTGCAGATGTAGGGTATTTGGTGTGAGAAATCTCCCCGTCTTTTGCCCGGACTCATTTCGAGATTGACTCGGTTATTTATTGAAATTTCTGCTCGTTTTGTGTTTCATTTATTTATTGATGCTGATTTGTGGTAGTTCTATGCTTGGTAGATTATTTGATAATTTTTTTTTGTTCGTTTTTGGTTTAATGGAGTTCTTTAATTTTTTTGAAAAACTTATTTTGTGGAAAAAGTTTTTTAATTAATATTAATATACAACCATCGAGAGGGTTCCAGGTCTAGTTCAGGTGACAATCGAAAATAGCGGTTTCCCTCTCATTACCTTAAATTGCATTTTCCAGCATTATAAGGAGAAAGTCCTGTAGAGTTGCTGGTTAGTGATGATGGGGAGCCATTGACTCAGTTGCATCTCACTCTGTCTTCCATGACTTAAAGGACCGCCTCTTGTTGACAGCAATCTTAAAGGCATCAACAGAGGGAGCAGTTACAACAGTGTGAGGAAGATTGTTCCAATGGGTAATCACTCTATTGTAGAAGTAGTGGTTGGAAACTGTTTTTGGCTTTCAACAGTTCAGAAGTTATATCATCTTTCTAATTTGTGAAAAACGAATAAAAAATTAGGTTTTTAATATTAAAATCGCTTGTCGCTTCCTGGATACCCTTAAGAGCCCCCCCCCCCCAAAAAAAAAAGGAAGTTTTTGTTACTAAAAATGGTCCTTAAATACCCCAAAACGCACTTTCCAGTTTTTCTATCATCCCGTCAAATTTGTTCTAAGTAACGGAATGCCTTTTGAGAAACCACTTTTCATTTTCATCTATATCTCTTCCTGCAACTGTATCTTGGTTTAGCACATTCTCAAAACGTTCTACTCATCTCTCTTTAACTCTTTCCATATCACTAATTGTGGCCACATTCATATTTTTAACTGGGACTAGTCTGGATTGACTACTCCCTCTCAATGTATTAACATGCCAGTATAATATTTTACTATTATGCTATCTAGCTGCATCTTCCAGATCCTTGGCAATTTTATCCATTTGGCAACTTTCTCGGCCGGGCCGATCGAGTTCGGCACCATGACGGTGACGCTGAGCGGCAGGCAGCGCGAGCCGAGCTTTTGCACGACGGCGCTGTTGGCCGACGCCGAGAAGCCGTGGCCGCCGTAGTGCTCGGGGACGATCAGGCCAAAGAAGCGCTGTTCCTTGAGGTAGTCCCAGACCTCGGGCGGCAGGTCGCGGCGCTTGTAGACCTCCCAGTCGTCGGTCATGCGGCAGACCTCTTCGACCGGGCCCTCGAGGAAGGGAAAATGAAACTTCCAGGGATGGGTCTACAGGCCAAAGTGTGTCCCGGGAAGGTATTTTAAAGTACACTAGACTAGAATTTTACCGTTATCATGAATACTGTTTAGTAATAGGAATCTTTGACTTGCAATTAATTTTCAAGTAACCAGTAACTTTGATTTTTTATTATTTTTTTGTATTTCTTAAAAAGCTAGCTAAAATATTGGTAACATTCTAGTTTAGTGACTTCTTGCTATCTCGGAAAGGGGTTTCTTAACCTACCGTGCTATCATCATCAATTGAGGCTTTAGCTCATGATAACTTATATATGTGATATTTTATCAGTGGTGTAAACACTTAGTAGCAGTGTCCTACTTTTCCTCATGATCTATCACACTGTCGCCACCATTAAAAAGTCGTAAAGTACAAGGTGATCCCATATATTGCTCGTTCCTTAACATAAATTTAACTAGAAATTTTCGCTCGTCAATTTGAAAATAATTTTAATACTGATACGGTACCGGTCAGAATTTAAAATAAGGGCTCTAATGCACAAGATCCTTCTAAACATCAAATTTCATTAAGATCTAATCACCTGTTCGTAAGCAAAAAATACCTCATTTTTTCTAATTTTTCCGAATTACTCCCCCTCCCCCAACTCCACCAAAGAGAGTGAATCTGGTCCGGTTATGTCAGTCACGTATCTTGGACATGTTTTAATTCTTCCCACCAAGTTTCATCCTGATCTCTCCGCTTTAACTGTTTTCTAAGGCAAGATCTCGCTAGTTATTTTTAGTTTTGAAAGGTTATTTTTCATTTTTTTTTCGTGTATTATTGTCTTTTACTCGTTTAGAAATATTTTGTTGTCATTAATTGTTATGTTTGAGAAGCAAAGCCAGTGGCATGACTCTGCAAGCTGAGCCAGAGTCAACCGATGTCAAATTGGGTACTGGGAGAAATAAAGGGATGGCAAACAAGACGAGTTTGTGGAAACAAAGAACGATCTGCTGGTTTATTATATTGATGATGATGATGGTGATGATGATGATGGTAATGATGATGTTGATGATGATGATAATGATGATAGTGATTATGATAATCACTATAATCATCAAGATGCCACTCATGCTAATCCTGTTGCTGCTGCTTACGATGATAAATGTGATAATCGTACTCATGATCAGGTTGATCATAATGCTGATCAACAAGTTCATTTTGCGATGAGATGTTGAGCATCATGATGATGTTGATAGAGAAAATGGTAAGACCAAAATGGAACCTAAACTTGTCTTTTGTATTCTTGTCTTTGTGCTTAACAGAGTCTATTAGTCTCCTAAAATTTTATTCAGTTAAATTTATCTGCCTCCCTTTGAATACCTTGCTAAATATTTTTTATATTACAAACATATTTTGTCACTAAATATAATGATGATACTCGATGACGAGTTTGATATGCCCTTCAATTGACAGTTTTTGTCAATTCAGAGGTTTCATGATATCTCTCGAGGCATTTATCTGAATCTTTGCTACCTCTTTATATATGAAACAACAACGAACACAGTTTCTACCTCAAGGCAAATAGCTTTATTAGGAATGAATTTCTACGACGTATATTTTGCTATGTTAGTTAGGGCCACATTGATATTTGACCTTGCTACCTATTGTTTAGAAGTATAACGAGGAAGGCATGAATCAGAAAGTTAATACCGAACTATCTGTCAAGTTAGCAGCGGCCGACAATGTGTTTGGTATTTCATATTAAACATCTGTGGCCGGCGAGCGCCAAGACCGCAAACCTGGTCCCGTTGACGACCTCTTTGGGCGGCGTCGTGGTCGAGCGCGGGGTCGTCGCGGGCGAGGTGCTCAAGGGGGCGCAGTCGGCGTTCGTCGTGGCCGACACCAGCAAGATGTGGGTCGAGGCGGCGGTGACGCAGGACGAGGCGCATCTGCTCGCCGCGGACCAGGCGCTCGTGTTTCGGCCCGAGGACGCGTCAGGGGCCCTCGCCCGGGGACTGATCTCGCTCTAAGAACTCAAGAACATCAGAAATACTATGATTTATCCATGATTTTAATGTGTTTTTGTATTCTTTGCCTGATTTGTATATTTTATTATTTACTTATCTCTGCAAAATATCCCCCGACCAAAAATTACATACTGCCTAATTGTATGACGAGAGAGGCTGGTTCATATTATTTTCTGAAACTCAACAGAAATTTAAAGAGTCAACATATGCTAAGAGCAGATAATTATTTTCAAAAATGTTTCTATTTGATTTTTATTAGGTTTGACTAATTATTCCTTCCATCCTGATCAAATAGTTAAGTCTATAATGAATGTATATGATATCATTAAGTAAGTGTAAATCAAATATATTGCTAAAATAAAAATTAATGGAATGTGTAAGAAAAGGTTCATCTTTGAGCCAATAGAGCTTGACTCAAACTTCATATGCGGTTTTTATTTGAAACAAATAAAATTTCCCAAAGTGTTCCCTTTTTCATTGAGGTCCTTTATTATTCGAATTCGTCTAAACCCTCCTAGGTTTTGAAAAAAAAAGATTTTGTCACACCTCCCAAAGTTTCTTTAATTGGTGCCACGGTCTTGGCGTTTACTCTCCCCCCTCCCCGCGGATGGTTGGTTTCCAATCACTTTTGACTTCTAAAAAAAAGAACTAGAGCCCTCAACTTCTCATCGAATGAGCATCCAACGAATTTTCTGAAACCATGAGACGAAGGTGGGGATGAGGAAGAGACAGCCCTCCTTCTATAAGCATAAAAGCAACAATCGTTATCATTCTTTTTTTCATCTTTTTTGTGTTCAGAGCAATTGTGTCGACACATTCGTTAAATAATTACAGCTTTTCAAACATGATCATCAAAATTTAGTAAATAAGTAGGAGGAGCCTTTAAAAAGGATGATTATATTTTACCCAATTTTCATTGGGATCTTTTAGTATAATTCTGAGAGCTCTGACAAAACTAAAAAATATACCTTAAAGAAATATAATTAAAAAATTTATTAATGTAGGCGTATTTTCGAATTGTGCGTCAACGACATCATTGGCAACGCCCTTTCTGGCTTTGTCGTTGTCGTCATCGTCGCTTTTGCCGATCGGCGGAGGTGCTGTTCCCTCATCATCGCCTTCAATAACAGGAGAAGGACGGGATTCATTGTCTTTGTCGTTGTTTTCGTTGCTGTTGATGTTGTGGCCGATTTCTGTATCCGTCATATCCACAGATGCTGATAACGTAGACAATGACGGTGGTGAATGTTGTCAAGTTCATTGTCAGTAGCTAATCAAGCTTGTATTGTCCAGGGCATGTCTGGAACCAGAGGGAGGGGAACGGCCCCTCACTAAACCCACTAATGACTTTGCTTGCATAATTTGATGTAGCTTAATTATTATGCTTTAATACGACATAGCAAAAGACTTTTGCAAATGCCAAAGCAAAGATTTTAGTCATGCGCATTTCTAGGATTTTCTTTTTTGGAGAAAGGGAGGGGTTAGGTTTTTTTTAATTCCCAGGGGAGAAAGAACAGAGAGAATAAACGTTTGTAGATAGCACATTCCAATTTTTAAATTAACGTTCGTTGGTAGGCTGAGAATAGGCCCTTTTCTGCAAAAAGTGTAGATATTAGCTGGTAGTCTGGCTGCTGTGTTTTGCCATCTGTGAAGAAACCTTTCAGAAGATTTATCAGTAATAAGAATAAGAAATAATAATAATAATAATAATAATAATAATAATAATAATAATAATAATAATAATAATTGAAGGCAATGTCGATAGCGTATTCCGAAATTTTGAAAATTACACAAATCTTCATCACTCTGCCTATTACAACGCCTAGTAATGGGAGGTTCTTTTCTACAGTAAGCCTCATAAAACCTATTTAAAATCAATAATGGGCGACACAAGGCTCAAGGATCTATTGTTGACATTTAGTGAAAGATTCTTGCGAAGTCGTTGGATTTCAAGGCTACGGCTGGTATTTTTAGAAAAATGAGACCTATGAGGCGGCTTCAAAATCCAGGGGGAAGGGCAAAGTCGGAGCCAATTTTCCCAAATCAAGTGAAAATGATAGTGAAAACTGAAAAATGATCCACACATTACCGTAAATGCAAAGATATACTAAAGAAAACTGACCTGTTTCTCAAAGAACTTGAATTATGCAGGCTTACCTTAGCTTTGACCAGATTTCTTTGCAGAAACAAATTCCAGCTGGAGGGACAAACTGAGGTCTGGAGGGGCAAACCTGGGTCTGAGGGGGGCATACATCAATTTCTACGTATACCATCATGTATTATGAACTTATTAGGTACAAATTTCTTTGTGGCTGTGTGTCTTGTCTAGTTTCTTTAATATCCTTCACTACTTTAGACTGTTTCTCCCTTCATTGTTCACTCTATTTAATCTCAAACAATGAGTATATGTTGCAATTTTCTTAAGTTTTTTAATGTTGCTCTTTAATGTTTATGGGCTTTAAGATGAATTACTGCCCTTTTTTAATCATTTTTTTTATAAGGCACTGGGCGTTACCGAACTGCGCCCGAATGAAGGGTTCTACGACTACGAAGCCAAATACACCGACGGCAAAACCACGCATCTGTGCCCGGCGCCCGTATCCGACAGGATTGCGGCGCAAGCCATGGATTACGCAGAAAAAGCGCATCGGGTTCTGGGGTGCCGCGGGGTCACCCGCAGTGACTTCCGGTTTGACGACGATGGGGACGGCAACGGCCGTCTCATGTTCCTGGAACTTAACACCCAAACTGGTAACAAACGAATAACCAAGACATAAGAACGCAATTAATACAAAGACAAATTGTCCCTGTACAACAGGTCTTGCTAACGCAATCCAGGACGGAATGCCGCGTGTTGCACCTATCAATGGCAAAGTACCTTGTATAATTGCCAGTAACAACGCAGTAATAAGCGCAAAATTACCTATTTCTGGAATCATAATAGTTTTATTTGTTGATTTATAAGGTTTTTACTGAATACGGATCTCGGAATACTATCCCCTGTTCTCAACCTCTCCCCCCAACCAAAAATCCTCCTGAAAACGTCTGTACATTTCCAAATAACCATTACTATATAAACACTGATCAAAGTTTGTAACTTGTAGCCCCTTCCATGGGGATTCTGGTGGAGTAAGTCGTCCCCAAAGACATAGTTATAAGGTTTTTCGACTATGCTGAATAAAATAGCTATCTCAGAATTTTGATCCGGTGACTGTGGGAAAACAATTAGCGTAGGAGGGGGCCAAGGATAGAAGACGTATATTCGTCTCCTCCACAATACCTTGCTCTTTACGCTGAAGTATTTTTAATAATTTCAACTATTTATTCTACGACGTTTGTGATTCAAAGATCATTATTAAAGATTTGGGTTAATGTTCAAGCTTTAGTGTAAATAGTGAGGTATTGACGAAGAGGGAAACGAATTGTGTTGGTTCGTAAGGTAGGTATTTTTATTACTAACAAAAACGTTTGTAAAAAATTCTAGTTGGATTTTCAAGGGAGGGGGAAGTTGGAACAGTTTTTCCCATGTCAAGTGAAATTGACAGTGAAAAATGAAAAATGAGCCATATAATGAGCCCTAAGTCAAAGGTATACTAAGGAAACGGATGTATTTCTGTGGATGGCTATCTTAGTCATCTTTACATGAATTGTGTAGATCTATCTTAGTTTTGACAAAATTTTCGAAGACGCCAAATTTATATGGGAGAGGGGGTTAAAATGTGGTCCACCCGGGCAGTTGCCTCCCAGAGTTAAAGGAAATATGAACTTCCTGGGAGGGTTTAAAGAGGAAGGCTTTGAATAGATTGGGATGGAGGAGGAGCGTGCGTAGCTGTGTTGGCCTCAGGCGGCTTAGTGCTGCAGTGAGTTGTTAGTAGTAGTATACGTAAACAATGGGCAAATTTTGTAGCATTAAGACCTTTCTCCAGCGGCTGTGGGGGGTACTCATATCTCTAAAGGCATAGTTTATTCAACCTTTCAACTATGCTGAACAAAATGGTCCCTGTGTCCCGGTCGTCATTTATATTCCCTGTGTCCCGGTCGTCATTTGTATCCAGGTCTGTAGATACATTCGTTTTTGAAATGGTATATGATGAAATAAATTTTTTTATTTTTCCCCTTTTTTATTTTTTTTAGTTTTGTTTTTCTCCTTTAATTTTTCATATTTTTTTCATTTTTTTCTTTTTTTTTCTTTTTTTTTTTTTTTCTTTTTTAGCTTTTTTAGTTTTTTTTTTTTGTTTTTTGTTTTTATCGTGTTAAAAGGTTTCTTACATCGATCTTATCTCTACTTTTTATATCAAAAGAAAATAGAATGGCACTATTAAGGGGGATGGGGGGGGGTAGAAGCATAAATCCGTCAGATTAACAGCCATTATATTCGGAAACAGTGTGTATTAGGGAACAAACGCGTGCTGTTATTCTGTTTTTTTATGTTTCCTTCAGAAGAGCTGTAATTTACTAGTGGTACAATGTTTTTTTTTGGGGGGGGGGGCGTTTTGGATAACAGAACCTGTTTTATAGAGTATAAACTCTTGTCGCTAAGCTCTATAAACGCCATGGACGCCGCGCGCGCCCTCCCGCTCGACCATCTCGCGCACATGGGCCGCCGCCGGCTCGCCGGCCAGCAAGGTTACGTCGGTGGCGACGAAGGTCGCGATCTCCGGGTGCGCGCGAGCGACCTGGCAGCCCCAGCGGTTGAAGGCCTTCATGTCCTCCAGCACCTTGGCCTCGACCTCGCGCAGGGCCCGGTGTTGTCCTATACTTGAGTAGTTACACTTGGATTATAACTTAGTTGAGTGCAACTATAAGTCGAGTGACTGCTCGAATTATATTTCGATTTTGATTCCGTCAACTGAATTTTTGTTCCAATTTTAAATTCATAGTTCACTGAATAGCTCCTCAAATTTTATTTCGTTTTTTATCTCATGAACGGTATTTTTGTCACGGTTTTAAATTTATAGTTCGTTGAATATCTGCTCAATGTTGTTTTCGTTTTTTATTAATCAATTATGGGGGTACTTATTAAGTACTGCTTACCTCACACAGAAAATTTATGTGTTATGTTATAAAACTCTTCTCATTTTGTGTTAGAAAATATATGCAACATGGAATTTACTACGTCCAGTGAGGGAAAGCTTCAGCTTATTGTTGATGGCTTCTTGTACAACAAGAAGAAGGAGTTAGCAGACAACGTAATATCCTAGGAATGTGTACATAGGAGAAATGAAAAGTCTTGTATTGCGAGAGTGAACTATACTCAAGAGTCGAAACGCAGCACCGAATAAAAGGCGTACTTGTTATGTATTGCAGATTTACCATATCTCCCGAATGACTTACGAGTTCGAGTTGAAACTTTGAGGGAATCCCGATTTATACTATTTTTTAAGCAGGTTCTATTTTATAAGTTTAAGAGCCTTAATTGATATAAAAAACTTACTGAAAAAATCAGGTTGTATTGATTTATGATAGTCTATTTTTTATTATTTGGTTTTTTTATCAATGGCATACGAAGGACGTGACCAAGATAAATCCATCTCCTATGCATGAGGAGGGCACTAAGTAGGGGCTGATCAGTTTGCCAACAGACTTCTATATTGGTGACCTTTTCCTACCATGATATTTTCAGGATCCTTCTAAGGCGCATGTTCTCAAAAGCTAGGACACGTTTTTCCAGTTGGACGTTTATTTTCCAGCATTTGCTAGCATAGAAGAGAATGCTCATCCTCCTTTTTCAACTTTTTTGAAAAAAGTCTTTTAGCTTAAACCAGTGTTAAAGACTCTATATATTGTCGCAAAATCGAAAGATCCAATTTTGTTAGCTGAAACCATTGTTAAAGACTCTATACAATGTCGCAAAATCGATAGACTCAATTCTCTTAGTTGAAACCATTGTTAAAGACCCTATACAATGTCGCAAAATCGAAAGACTCAATTCTTTTAGCTGTAACCATTGTTAAAGAATCTATACATTGTCGCAAAATCGACGGACTCAATTCTTTCGATGTGGCGACTAGAGAAATAAAAGTGTGTTAACATCGGATGTCACCTAGCTCAGGTGGTAGAGCGCACGCTGCGAAAGTGTGGGTCACGGGTTCGATCCCCGGTGGTGACATACTTTTCTATTTCCCTAGAGTTCTGTTCTAAACTGATATTTCAAATCCTCCCTTCTCGATGATACCTTCTAACTTAATGGGCTTTGGATTGATGACGGGCCGGACGGCAGTTCTTCCTTGGTCAAGTCACATGGCGCGAGACCTTCGCTCAGGTAGACGCAGCCCCCTCCCCGGACGGGTTAACGCCCGCCGATATTTTCACGATTCCCAGACGCCGCCGGCTTCCTGGCACAACTGCGTGGCCAGCATGCCCAGCGTCATCAACGCCCGCTCCGCCTCGCGATTCCACGGGATGCCGCAGTTGAGGCGCACGCAATGGTTGAACTGCTCGGTGTTGCTGAAGATCAGCCCCGGCGCGATCGAGATGCCCTGCTGCAGCGCCCGCACCTTTCAGTAAAAAAAATTTTTTTATTTTATTTAATCAATCAAGAGGACAGCTTTACCTACCTAGGTAGCATTATTAGTAAAAATCCTGGGTGTAGTGAAGATGTTAAAAGTGGAATAGCGAAGGCTCAAAGTGTTTTTCACAGAACCATTATTAGAATATTGGAAGCTACAGTGATGAAAGCTCTTAGGTATGGCTCTGAAGAAGGGTGCTCCGAAAAACGGATTTATTGTCCGTTTTGCGATATATATAAAGTCTGTGAATCAATATTAATTAATGTAAGCTGCAGTAATGACGGTGGTCAATTATTGTTCTGGTGGATTCCGTATTCCCAAATTACTTTTGATCAATAAAATCGAATGCATTTGGCAAGAAACATACACTTTAGAATTGAAGGTTTTTAAACTAAGCATCCCATTAATGGCTTTCTCGCGAAAAATGCGTAAAGACTGATAGTAAGACCTTTTAGACACACGCATGAATGTATATAGCGATTCTAAATTTAGTTTGTTACCACAAACCGTTTGATATCCATCAGCTCGATCAATTTTATTGTTTTTTTCTTTACCACCTCATCCCCTAATATCTCTTCCAATCAACAAAAAAGGATTTCTTTATATTTTCCTTCTCTAAAGGAAAATAGAAAGTTCTTAGAATCTGGTCGGATTCTTTGTTAAATGCTAATTTTAGGATTCTAAGTTAGAAAGTCCTCTAAATTCAATAGCCTAGTCTAAGTAATTGTAAATAAAATGACTAAAGCTTGAATTTTGTCCCAATTCTTTAAGAATGACCCCTAAATCACAAAAGCCGTAGAACAAATAGTTGAAATTATTAAAAATAATTCAACGTAAAGAGCAAGGTATTGAGGAGGAAACAAACCCCCTTATATGCGTAATAATTTATGTTCGTTTTAAGTTTTAATGCTGCTCCATACTTCCAGTTGAAAAAACTTTTTTTTTTATTTATTTTCTCATTTTTTTTTTAAATAATGCTAGAAAAGTCTACATATAAATATACCCGACTGACTGATCGTATTTCATACGGTAGGCTGGACGAAAAGAGTGGTTCAATCCCGCTTTCTAGGACTATAATGAGAGAAAGGTTGTGATGGCAAGGGCACTTTTCTGCAGACGAAGGATGACAGATTGCAGGAGATTAGTAGGAAAGGTTGAGAGGGTTAGGGCACGTTCTGCGGATGAAGGATGACATATTGCCGAAGATTGTCCTTTTCGGCCAACCGTCTAGGGTAAACGGTGCCCTAGCTCTCCCACTCCCACGAATACCATACTGAACTTATAGCTTACAGTATCTGTTATCTCCTATTTTAAATGGACGAGTCCCCTCCGAGTGCGAGGAGGGTATCGTACCCTTCTATGTTTCACTGTGGGTGAAAGAAGGCGTTTCCATGCTGACCTTGTTAGTGTTCTTTCTTTGGTTGAAAATACCGTCAGACATATTCTTCCGAAAGTACTTATAGTACTTCCCTCCAAGGAGGGTGTGGACGGAGGAGGAGTGTGTATAGCTGTTTTGGCCTCATGTGGCTTGGTGCTGTGGTGAGTTATTAGTAATAGAAGCTGTCTGCAAATTTGATTTCGAAGAAGACTTATTGCTTAGGGTTCAATGCGTTCGACACATAAGTCGTATGCGTTCTGGAGACTTACTTTCCTGTTTTGTATTGACAGTTTACAGATTGAAAACAGAAACTTGGCAGAAACGGTACTCTGACAGATTGGCAGATTTTACATATAACAGCATTTTTCGGTTTATTAACACCAGAACTTTGGTGGTTGGGAGGTGCTATGGGATTAGGTGCCATCGTAGGTAATTTAATTGGTAAATGGTTGTTGCAACGCATGAGCAAATTAGCGTTTCGGCGTTGGCTAATAACCATTATGGTATTGAGTGGATTGGTATTACTGGTGCAATCCTTTCCTGAAATTTTCTAAAACATCAACCTTTTTACGGCATCCATATACCCCCTGCTTACCCGCAAAGTGGCCTCGGTAATTCCTGTTTGTTCCAATTTTGACTTGATTATTCTTTGTGATTTCTGTTCGTTTGGGTCTCATTGACGTTGATTTCCGTTCATTTTGAGTTTGAATTATCATTTGACTATTTCTGCTCGTCCATGGTTAAAAATAGCTCTTTACTTGTCTTTGAACAATTTCCTTTTTGAAATATTTTTTAAATAAATTCACATAAAAACAAGATGAATTATATATATGAGAAACAATTTGCGTTAAAAGCGCAAAAATAGTTTGGTTCAAATAGGGTTTAATAAACGCTAACTCGTCACGTTCTAAGTGAATTTCTACGCCAATAGCGTTTGGTAATGTGAGAAACTCATAGTGGCATGCTCTTGGCCAATGACTTGGTGCTATGCGTCTAAAATGCATAAACGAGCCCCGAGTTTGCCAGTTTTCACTGGCTTGAGTATTGTATTTTTCAACGATATCCAGAAATTTCTCAGGCCGTTCTTCTTGCACTTTGTCTATGGCGGAACAAAATATTCCACTCATCTGTCTTTAACTTTTTCCTTATCACTAATTGTCACCCCATTCCTATCGTTAACTGAGACTAGTCCAGATTGACTACTCCCTTCCAATTTATTAACATGTCAGTATAATATTTTACTATTATGCCATCTAGCTGCACCTTCCAGATCCTCAGCAATTTTATCCATGGCCTCCACTTCACATCTCCTTAGTTCATATTTTAATACTTTCTCCACTTTCTTTACATTCCTTTTGTTTGTAGCCAAATAAAATGTTTCCAATAGCCATTTTGTTCAGCGTATTTGAAAGATCCAGTAAATAATTCTTTGAAGATGACAAGCCTCCCCCACCACAACCCTCAGGGGAAGGGCTATAAGCTATACCTTGGCGACATACAAAGTTTTTATGGAGATGATGGTCATAAAAATTTGGGAGTAGGCTTTTTGGATGAGAAATTAGAAGTTTTAGTGCCCATTTACCAGTTGAAAGTGATTGGAAGGCAACCGTCAAGATTTCCGGTTTCCCCTCCAACTCCTTCTAATGTCACCGGATCTGGTCGAGACTTAAAATAAGAGCTTTGAAGCACAAGACCCTTCTTAATATCAAATTTCTTTAAGATCTGATCACCCGTTCGTAAGTTACAAATACCTCATATTTTCTGATTTTTGCCAATTTTTTTTTACACTGGCTGTTGCTTGTTTTATTTGCATTGAGATTGGTAATCCTTAATTGATTTTAGTTTAAACAAGGTGTCATACCCTCCAGCCCCCTATGTCCCTGGATCCAATTCGAATTGAAAATGGAGCATGTGAGACGTAAGATCTTTCTATATATCAAGTTTCATTAAGATCCAATCACCCATTTTTAAGATAAAGATACCTCAATTTTCACGTTTTCAAAGATTTCCGGTTTACCCCCTCCACCACCACCCCCAATGTCACCGAGCCTGGTTGGGATCAAAATAAGAGCTCTGAAGCACAAGATACTTCTAAATATCAAATTTCATTTACCTATAGGAAAAAGGAGGCATACGCCATAAAATGAAATAATTTTCAATTTGCTCGGAATACTTCAATTTAATTTATGCCACTGAAAAGAGCATAAAAAATTGTCTGTGATTACTTTCCTTTTATCTCCAGTCGTCTTATGTTTCAAAGCGACCACAGCCGACAAACTTTTTTGCTGTTTTTTGGCTTTCCTGAAAAGTTGTGAAAATTGCATATGTGGCACTTTTTATTTTTCACACTCGCGCTGCTTTTCTTTCCATTAGCGGATTTTGGGCTGGCAAGACAAAAGCAGCCAGATGCCAGTAAATTAACATCAGTTGTTGGAACAATACTGTATTCATGGTAAGTGCAAGAAGATACGACTTACACATTTCTTCCTCTGTTTTCAGATTAGTGGTCTTCATCGTTGTTCTTGCACGAAGCTCTCTTAAAATTGAACTTATCTATCGACCACGTCGCTCAGTAGATACAAACTATAACTCTGCTGGTTTGTAATAAATCATAAAGGAGCATCCAAATTTGCAAATTTGCGAGTGGGTTTCCCCCAAAAGACCTTTCCGGCTTTTTCTATGTCCTGTTGGATCTATGTTGTGTAACATACTGCGTCTTTAAATAAAGCAGCTCAGTGATTTGATAAAGCTAAGGAGAGGCTTAGTCCTCAGGGACCTTTTTTGGCAATGACGGTTATGCAGACCAAGATCAATGCATAAACCCTAATGCAACAATGTATAAAATTTGTAAACTCGAGGGTATGGTCTCTGATCTGACAAGTAATTGAAAGGAAAAAAAGCATATTTAATTTTTGTAATTTATAGAATAAATGTCAAGCAATAAAAAATGCATTTTTAGAATCAGAAGACATTTAGCTTTCTGTTAATAAGTGACTAAAACTCAAACATCTATGTAAGATAGTTGGTATTGCTGAAAAGAGGCCCATTTAGGTAAATCAATAAATTAATAATTTCAAGTGTTTGATCTTACAATTTTAATAGTAATCATAAGAGAAAAATGGGTAGATGACGAGGTTGGATAAGCATGATAATATGACGATAAATGAAAAAGGGCAAGTTGTGTTAGTACTGGGGGTGCTGCAAAATTCACTACTGTTACATTACTGTTAGCAACTGAGATTTAAGAAAAACTCCTTTAGTATTAAGTCTTTTAAAATAAATTAAATTGACAGCTCTATTCTGTAAGGTTTAAATTGTCTTTAAATTATAACAGAAAGAATTAGCCCAAACGTACCAACTTCCACATCTCCCACTTTGGTATGGAAAAGACAAAACAAAGCACTAGGATGCTTGCCTACTGGCCAAAGATGAATGGCGAAATTGAAACACTAATCACAAACTGTCCCACTTGCCAGAAACATAGCCATAACAACCAGAAAGAGACTCATGAACCCCCGGTTCCATTTGTGCCATGGCAGCAGGTAGCCTCAGACATATTTGACTAGAACAAAGCAAAATATTTCATAACAGTCAATTGCCAAAGCCCCTTGGGGCATTGAGGAGGGGACCGCCCCTTTCATATATGGAATAATCTCTGTACGTTTGAAGTTATAATGTTGCTACTTACTTTCAGTTAAAAATGTGTTTTTAATTTAATTTCTGAAAGTTTTTGAATTAATGTAGGTTTTCAATTTCGCTTACCATATATGAATAATTAAAACGAATCTTGCAGATCAATTCTACCTTTTTTCAGGTAATAATAACCTTATAATAACCCAAGTTTGATTTTTTTTGTAGTTTCCAGCTCCGCGTCCTGCCGGATGGCGACCCGCGGCTCGGGGGCAGCGTGGGACTGGAGCCCGGACAGTTCGCGACCGGCCTCATGCCGAACCTGCACCTGGGGCCCGGCGACGAGGCGGTGGCCCTCGCCGAGGTGTTCGCGGCGGACGCGCGCGGGCGCTTCCAGTCGCTCGGCACGCTCTGGTCCGACCAGCTGGCGTTCACCGTCGGAGCACACGCGCTCGACAACGGCCGGATGGACGAGCTCGGGTCAGGAAAAGTCTCTCGACGCAAACTGCCGATTGACAGCAGGCCGGCGGCCAGCATCAAGACCATCAGCAGATTTGCCGCGGTCGGATGGCGAGCAAAGAATTTGATCATGGTGTCGAGACATCCCCGGGTGACCTTGCTTGGACGTCCGTGTTCGAGATCGGCTCAGCCAGTTGCCCGTCCAAAACCAGCGCCGGTGGATTGACGACGACGCGATCACCTTCGCTCAGTCCGTCCGTCACCGCGACGTCTGGGACATGGGCCGCAAGATCTCGGTGGATTCCGCGACGATGATGAACAAGGGGCTCGAGCTCATCGAGGCGGCCTACCTGTTCCCGGTTGCGGCGGACGACATCGATGTTTTGGTGCACCCGCAGTCGGTGGTGCACTCGATGGTGGCCTATGTCGACGGCTCGGTCCTGGCGCAGATGGGCACGCCCGACATGCGTGTGCCGATTGCCCACGCCCTGGCCTGGCCGGCGCGCATGGACAGCCCCGCGTTTGAAGTCTAAATTATAGCCCACCTTGGGAAGGTGGTTTCAATCTCTTATCTCTACTTCATCCCTGTTTCTTGGGCATAGACATTTACAACAAAAGCAGGTCTAGGCTATTTTTTATAACCTCTGAGATACAGATAGCATATAGGCTGCTATTAAAATGTACTATCCAATCTGCTTATAACTACAATTACTTTTGCCATCTAGTTAGATAGTTTGGTCAATCCTTATAGCAATAATCAAATTTGTCAACGCCATTTTTGCTAGTTTTTTTTTCGTAAAAGGTGGCTTTACATCATGGGAGTTTTTCAGTATTAGTATTCATGCATTCAGTGCTGCAAGTTACCTTACACAGCTAGGAGAATTAGATTATTTTTCCAAATTTTAAGGCGATTTTAAGGCCAAACTTTTCAAGTTTTCCTGGAGTCCTCCTAATAAGCCTTGTTGGAATACCTGGTGCCCAGGTACACGAATGGCCACCTAACATAGCAACTCGACGACCGTGATGATGATGGTTATGATAATGATGCTGACGGTGCTGCTTCTGATGATGGTGCTGATGATGATGATGATGGTACTGATGATGATGATGATGGTGATGATGATGATGATGATGGTGATGATGATGACGATGATGATGATGATGATGATGATGATGATGATGATGGTGATGATGATGATGATTATAATAATGATGCTGCTGCTGTTGCTGCTGCTGCAGATGATGATGATAATGATGCTGCTGATGATGGTGGGGCAAAATGGGGTCTGGGAGGGGTAGTTGCCTCTATCCCATAGCAAATTGTGCCCTTGGTTGGCATTATTTAGATATTCAACTGTTGTATTTCCTATGACCCATTTTTAATAGAATAGAATAAGTGAAAATGGAAATACATCATATGTGAGTCTGGCTACATCTTTTTTGTTTCTCGTATTACGTCTTCATTCTCCGTTAATAACCGTAAGATTGAGAAGTGGACAACGTAATGGCGCCTGTTTTCCGGCTGGGTGAGGGTGAAAGGGGGTTGGATGTCAGAGAGGCCACGGGCCCAGCTTGTTTTCGCAATGGCTTAGGACTGAGCTCGTTTTTGCACCAAATCTGAAAATAGCTTCCTTTTAAGCAGAGACATCATAAGTTTCTTCTTTTTTTATTGTATACCATAATAATGAAGAAGTCAGTCCGTCTAAATTCTCCAAATGGTGTATCTCATCAACAAACTTTTGTATACAAAAACTGGTATAATATATTTCTGGATGGGGTTTGTGTCGACGTCAGGCAGATGGCCAAAGACATCTGTACCTCCAGCGTCAGACGACAGAACGATGGTACTTCCCGGAAGGGTGTTCCGGACTGACACAAGCCAGGGTTCATCGTCACTTCGCACGCCGCCAATGATCTGACTGTGTTGCCCATGCCAGACAATGGCCGTATGACGAGCAGCTCCGTGCGTTTCGTTGGCTGTACCGGTCCCGAAACTGACGTCCGCCAGTTCCTCACCGGCTCTCTTCGTACTCCTCCACTTCTCCTACAAATCTGACATGTTGAGAGCCAAAATAATTGGACAATATCACCACAGTAGCTCTCAAAATGTGTCAGACAACACTTTGCAACACAACTTTGACCACGGCTGGAGGCTCTTACGGAACCGGTTTTAGACTGATTGGAAACCCGTTATATCTGGATTGCCTCGCGGGTGGGCTCCCACTCTACTTCAAGGCCATGGTCACAAAACAGTTGCGTACAAAAACCCTTCGCATATGAGGGGTTCACCTCATTCTAATACCTCGCTCTTTACGCTAAAGTAACTTCTTTAATTTCAACTATTTATTCTACGGCCTTTGTGATTCAGGGGTCATTCTATGGAATCGGGACAAAATTCAAGCTTTAGTGTAAAGAGCGAGATATTGATGGGGGGGGCTAGCCCCCTCATATACGTAATAAAAACATACGAATGTAGTAGTTCGTTACGTAAGTTATGTATATTTTTCACTAATAAAAACGTACCCCAGATTAAATTCACAGGTTAAAAACATTTGTACTATTTAGGTAATCTATGTTAAACTAGCAAATAAAAACTCCACTAATTTATAATGTATGACTTTCTTTGACCTGTTACTATATATAAACTTAGATTACTTAAATAATACAAATGTTTTTAACCTGTAAATTTAATCAGGAGTGTCGACCCGTTTTTTATGGCACTTGGTATTTACCAAGTGACATATAGTGATCGCAATTTCTGTCGGTCTGTTTTACAAACAGGATTTACTTATTATATGTTCAAACGCATCGTTTACAAAAGGAATTGCAATGAAATATCATGACAGCGAAATAGGCATAAAATGTGTGAATCTTATCCTTACCAGTTCTTAGTGGTTTATTACTAGTTTTAACAAATATGTTCCCTCCCCGTCTTTCCCCCTGTAGTTATTACCGGTGAAAAAGAATAATGAACAACCTATTTTCTGTCTAGTCGGATTCTATCTGAATATTCTTGTCATGCATTTATTGCATGAAACTACTGCTGGTCGAAAATTATTTCAGATTTAAAACAAACAGAAATTACTATCAATGAATAAATTTAACCGCCGATTGAGCTAATGTAGAATGTTACATAATCAATAAACATTACGAAGACGAGACTTTTATTACTTGATCTTTAGTGCAGTGAGTTTAACTACAATTAACTTGAAAATTCAGGAAACAAATATGGCCGTCTAGATTTGTGACGTCATTTTTCTTAGCGAATTTTCTCAGTAGTATGCTAATGAAGTGTTCTGTCTGTAATATGCTAATGAGATGTTCCGTCTGTTATGTGAGGTTCAGGGTATCTGCAATGAGGTTTAGGCTGCAATCTGTGGTGCCTCAGGCTGTATCTTCTGCTTCCAGAACTCCATCACTGCTATTAAATTCCTTAATTCATGTCACTTTTTGTTTGTATTGCTTCTGCTTTTACATGTTTGTTTATACGAATTATATTTATTCAAGCTAATTTTAGCTTCGGCGGCATGTTTACATTTTATTTCCACTGGTGGTGCTTTATTGTCTGAGGTCATGGACCTAACCAGAAGGGAATATTGGGTTTGAACTAGCCCGAAATATTACTCATAGTCGTAGATTGGTCGCAAATATATAGATAAAAATACTTTGTCTCCTTAAACACCAAAAAATATTCATTTGACTCGTCAATTGGTCTTTAAAATGAAGATAAAACACCCTTAATCCCCCCCACGAATGAAATTCCTGTATAATGTCGTATTCGTGAGCACTGTGATCTTTGGCAGTTTTATCGCGCTAATCGCTACATTTTCTTTGGTATGTTTTCGGCATATTTGCTTAGTGTACCCACCATTTTGTACTTCTTGTTTGGGCAACAGAATCTGCTATTCATCGCCAGTCAACTGATTGCCTGTGTCTTGTTATATGTATGTATACGTACAGAGCGCGCCTGGTGGCACTGGCTGGTCTCGTTGTATTTTGTCTATAACATCGGTGCAGGTTTGTTTTAATTTTAAAGATCCCATTTTTTGGTAAGTTTTATTTTATTTATATAGGGCCTAAGCAGATTGCTCAAGTTAGTTTTCTCTACAGAGCCGAAATATTTTTAAGGTTTAAACAAATTTCACTCTCTTATGTAAATTCCCTGTCGTTTTACTTGTTATTGTTTTTATGACGGAGAGGCAGTGTGGTTGTTAACTATGTTCTTGAAAGGAGTTTTCAAACTCCTATTTCTGCTCCCTCCCTTTTAAGCCCTACCGCGGCCTACTTGAAACGCTTTGGATGGGTGAAGGGGCAGCCATGGGGAATCGAGGTGCAGCTTCCGGCCGGGTTTGACTACGCTCAGGCGGACCGCAAGATCACCAAACCGGCGCGGGATTGGCAGCGTCTTGGTTTGCGCACAGTGGACGGAGGCGCCTTGCCGGATCATGGCGAGGCCGCAGTTCTATTGCCTGCAGGGGCGCAGGGCGCGGCGTTTCTCGTCTATCGCAACTTTTCAGTGATTGATGAATGTGGAGTGCACGAACCTGAAACATTAAAAGCATATTTCAAAGATTTTTAATTAGAAGATTGCAAAAACAAAGGACTGTAAAATTATATTTTAGATTTTAAAAAATTAAAAATAAATAATATAATTTAAATTATATATAATAAAATATAACTTAGAGAATTCGATTATGATTTTGTAAGTGGACGTTGTTCAAATGAGGTTGATTGTAATAACAAATAATCTAAAAGAATTGCATGTTCAATGCGTTTTGAGTGTAAATGGATTATTTAGTAATTTTATTCGTTTTGGGTTTCATTTATTTATGGCGATTCGTTATAGTTCCACACTTGGAAAAATATTTGACTTTATTTATGCTCATTTTCGGTTTAATAGAGCTTCACATTTTCTTGAAAAACTTATTTTGTGGAAACGGTTTTTTAAATTGATCATGTCTAAGAATGGAAGGAAGGCCTTCGTTTCATTTCTGCTCATTTTTGGATGCCAAGAAAGTACCAATTCCCCCTCAGCCCTTGGGGCAAGGGCTTTAACCCCGTGAGCTTTTTTGAAGTGCCTCCTCTTCTCAACTCTAATCAAACTTTGATTAGAGCTAGTAAAGGATTTTAAATTTTGTAATTTTCCCATTGTTTACTTGCAAGATTTATCATACGGAAAAGGAAAATGTTAGATTATGTGTGTGCTCCAAAAGACTAGGAGCATTAAGTTGAAATCTTGGAGAATGATGAGGGGTATTTTATGCTAAATCACACTTATTCCTAGCCTTAGTAACCTAGTATTCTTAACATTAATTTTCAAACCTATTTTAGCACCGAACTTGCAAAACCTCCAAAAGTTCATTCATTTTGCTCACACTTTCATTAAGGATGCTTAAGTCATCAGTATAATCAAAGTCCGGAAGAGCTTTCCTTCCAATTTGGTTCCATGGTCTCCCGTTGCCTTCCCAAAAACATATGGCTAATATCGGTGAACTGATCAATCTGGAAAGAGGGAATATGTCGGCAAGCGGCAAGGCAGACACGAGACTTCCTGGATTCGCGCGAGTAGTGCACCCGGCACGGCAGACACGAGAGTTCCCGCGAGTAGTACACCAGAACAGACGAACGAAAGTGTGCCACGAGGGTTCCTGCTTGCGAGTAGTTAGCGCAGACGAGGGAAATTTAGGAGCGCGCAAAACGAATCTGCAAAACGAGTTGGGTACCCAGTTACGTTACGCGCACGCTGACCGACTATTGGGAAGCACTACCGTCGGATTACACCCTGCTAGAGGTCGGGCTTGGTGGTCGCTTGGACGCGACCAATGTCATCACACCAGAAATTTCCGTGATCACGCCGGTTTCCATCGACCATGAACAGTTTCTCGGGGATACCCTGGCCAAAATTGCGGCCGAGAAAGCGGGTATCATCAAACGTGGGGTCCCTTGCGTGGTTGGCCCGCAGGAAGACGAAGCCATGGAGGTGATCGAGGCCACGGCCCTGCGCCTGGGCGCGCCGCTATTCTTAGGGAATGGATGGTCTTATAAACTTTTGTTAGGGTTAATTTGATTGGAAATTGGAAGTTATAGTGCTCTTTTAAGAGTAAAAAGTGAATTGAGGGCTACCATCCCCCTTCCCCACGACTATCGTTTCCGAAACAAACATCCAACAAAAATTTTGAAATGCATACTTTCTTCAGAATTGTTGAAAGATTCTATTTTTACGCCTTTGGAGACGTCAGTCCCCAGAACAAGGGCTGTAAGTTAGGCAATATCTAATTATATTCATTCTAAATATATCTGAACTCGGCTAACCTTTAGTAAATAATATAGAAAAATAAACAGTGTCGGGCGAAGTACGAAAACAACCTAAGCTAACAAAACCTAATTTTGATTTGCTGTTCGGACAACCCCACATCTTTACCATGTTAGCAAGAGGGTCTCAGTCTCTGTCGAAGACATAAGGACAAAATTGCCCGCATTTCATAGCTAAGAATGACATATTCCTCTTTTAAAGGAAGCATGATCTAACTCAATAATGTATGATGTTATTGATTTAACTTTGTCATCCTTTTGACAATCTACATGATGACTGTTCGTATTGATTTGATTCAGTACCTGCCTAAATATTTCTTGAAAGTTCGACTTAATACTCTTAGTTTGTTTAGTAGCATTAATAGTAGTATACACATAGCCCCTCAGTTTTTCTTCAACACCCCCTTCAATACATTATGAAATTTTCAACTTAATACTATCCACCATTCCCGAAGCATTGGGAGAGGAATTCTTTTGCCTTTTCTCTCAACTTAAGGGAGGGCCCTCATACATTTAGTGCCGGATTAATATTGCGCTGGCCCTTTTGAAAAGAACCTACCCTGGGGAATGGCCCTACTGCTTATCAGGAGGCTTCTCTGAGAAATTGCTGGCCCTAAGCCATATTTGTTTAGGTTGCAATTCAGATTTGCGTACAGGCAACAAAGAGTACGAAAGCTTTCATAACAAACGTGCACCTAAAGAAGGAGTCTGAAGGGCATGCGGATCACCTTAGGTGATGAAGTTGCAAAGCGTCTTTGCCTGGAACCGGAATATATTCGGATCGAATTTTCAGCGATGATTCCCGGCCTGCAGGCAGGTCGCTGGGATGTCATCAATACCGGCATCTTCTGGACCGAAGAACGCGCCGAGATCATGAAGATGATCCCCTATGAGTCTCATAAAATTGTTGTACTGCTTCAATAGATGGTGGATCTTCCATGTCTATTTTCTGTTTTCCTGGTGTAACTACGCTAATTTAAATTCAATAATTCTGTTTTGCACACCAGTATATGATTAACGGCCTTATACAAACAGTTGTACGAAGGAAGTCTTCAAATCATAAATGAACTGACTGTTCAATTAAATAACGACGGCAAAATATGGTTTAATAGCATAAAATTCAAACATGCATGGTTCTTACTAGTTATAAATAATCTTTTAGCTGACAATTCCAATTTCTTATACCGTTTTTAGTACATCATTTACTCTGTCGTGGAATCGTACCCATCCGATGTTGGAACCGTTTGCTGATCCGCAGCACGGCGATTTGTCTCGATTGGCGTTTCATGCCGCGGTGCCGCTAGAGCCTTCAGAGCAGACGTTGGTGTTGGCAAGTTTCGAACCACGCTTGCCGGCGATCACCGAACATTCGGTCGGCCAAGGGCGCGTGCTGTGGTGTTGCGTTCCGGCGACCCGCCAGTGGGGCAATTGGACGGCAAGCCCGCTGTACTTGCCCATTTATGCCTTAATATTTAAACTTCCCATTTTTATGCCCAACTTTCTGTTCAAATGTATCTATGAGCTAATCCAAATAAGGTATTGTTTTTACACATACACGCACATTCCAAGAGTGGGAAGCATCAAATGTTAACAAGACAATATTTTCAGTTTATCTGTACGCAGTCTGACTAAAAAGCTCCTAAGTAAAGCCACCAACCGGTATAGTTTTAGCTCCGACTGGAAGTCACTAACACTCTTGGTTTATTCAGTATGTTGTGGTTAACAAGGTCAATGGAAGTTGAATCTAGCCAGCAATTAGGCTTTTCGAGAGTTATCCCAATTGCCTTTGGTCAGTAAGAGGTAGGATCTTTCCTTTTAGCCAATCTGCAAGGAACCCTTCATACAATTTTGAGAATACAGTACTGAGAGAAACAGGACAAAAACCTTCAAAACCAGGCTTTCTGCCTTTCTTTTTTAGAGGGGTTATGAAACCCTGGTTCCATTTTTGTGGAAAATGTTTGAAAAGGCGGATCCGTTGGAATTATGAGAATGCGAAAAATAAGAACAGTCTCACCCTCGGATGGCCGTTTCAAAATTGTTGTCTCTATTATGTTTTCCGTTGTTTTTGTTTACGTTAAGTCGCGTGCAGTTGCAAAGGTTTGGTGGGGTAATATTTCGCAACAGTATTATTGGTACGCCTATTTTTAGTTGTAGCATGTGTGGTGGAAACCCTGGGATATCCAGGGAATTTAAAAATTCTGATGGATAGCTAGTGCAAAAATTCCTAAGGGTGTGGAACATACACAGTCAGATGGCATAATAGAAAAATATTGTATTGGTATGTTAAGAAATTGAGAAAAAGCAGTCTCAACTTGTTTCAATTAAGGACGGAGACAGAGCCTAGACAAATGATAAGAGAAGTGTTAAAGAGAGATGGTCAGATAAAGTAAACAATCTGCTATAAACTAGATATATCAAGTAGAGAACACCTTAAGCTGAGATTATACAATGCAAATTATGCCAAAAAATTAATAAAGATGATATTTTTCGTTGCCACTAGACGACATGGTTTGAAAAACTGCATCGGAGGCAAGGAAAAAGTTATTTTCATCAAAAATCAATTATACATGGTTTTCACGAAGCCGTGATAATTTGCACGTTATAGAAACAAATCTAATGTTTTTAATTTAAGAAATTAAGAAACTATTAAGATTTTAACCCTTTTGCGACCGACGGGACCTTACAGTACCGGCAAGTAGAAATCTTTCGCCGCTTCCAAGCACTTGCTGACCTATATTTCGGGGCTGGGACCGACTATCGCTCAAAATATTATCAACTACCGGACGGCCAACGGCCCTTTTCGTTCCCGCGCCGCCTTGAAAAAAGTACCTCGCCTGGGTGAAAAGGCTTTTGAACAATGCGCGGGCTTTTTGCGCATACGCGATGGAAAAGATCCCTTAGATAATACGGCCGTTCATCCGGAAACCTATCAAATAGTCGAGCAAATGGCCCGGGATTTTTCACTCTTCAAGGAAAATGATTTTAGAAGGATTTTGCTAAATATATGTAAGCTCGAAAGCATTCAGTTTGATGGAGGGAAGGAGGTTCAAATGGTTCAAATTCACCATAAGAAGTGTTCCAAAGCCAGCGTGGTTCTTGTGTTGGTGCCTGAGTGAATATAATCTATATTATTAGTATTTTTTTAGTCAGAAGGATCGAATGAAAACGTGCTCAAAATTGAAGGGTATTGATGACTTTCCCGATACCATATTTTTATACAATTTTGAAAAAGTTGCGCCAGTTTTGCCTCGCACAGAGACTATTTGTCTTGGCTTTACTCTAATTAGCCATGGCTCTGAAGTTTTTTTTCCCTTCCACCGAGTTGCTGATTCAAATTTACTATTGGAATTATCCTTACTGTATACCTATCTTATTTCTGTCCTAGGATGGATGATAGACTATAATCAAGAAATAAGTTGATCATTTTTATAAGACTCTTGAAAAGTTATGCCAGCTTATCGGCCCATGTGACGCAGAGTCGGATCTACGGCGACTTCCTCGAGCTCTTCGAGGAGATCGACGTGCTGATCTGTCCCGCCGCCGCGGTCTCGCCCTTCCCCCACGCCCAGCTCTATGTGGAGGAGATCAACGGCGAGGCCATGCCCACCTACATGCGCTGGCTCGCCATCAGCTACGCCCTCACCATGGCGCTACCGGTCTCCTGCGTGCTGCCCTGCGGCCGCGACCACCTGGGCATGCCCTTCGGCATCAAAGAAAGTGTACCAAAGGGAAAACACATAAAAGGTACATTTATGCAGTTGCAAATTTTGAACGACCCAGTTTTGAACGGATATTCCAGACCCTGATTAAATGCACATCATAGGGCTGTAAACCGCGTTAGACCAAAGCCCTTCAAGACTGCTATTATTTTTTTTCAAAGGCCAAAGTTCTATTGATTTTTCTCTTCCTCTCTCTCTCCGAGTTTTTTGGTGTATTAAATAAAAAAAACCTAGTTTTTTGGGTAGGTCTAAGGATTTAGGTTGTCAACAATATATCATGAATCTTATTTCTGTGCTTACATATTGTGACATTGGCAAGTTTTACTGAGCCTCTATTTGTATAAAAGTCCAAAGGTAAGAAAATTTACAATTCAGAATACAAAATGGGAAAAATTGCATCTGGAGTTCTTCGTTGAGATTTTAAGCTAGAGAAGCGATTAGAATAGGGACTCTTTACTGAATATTATTAACGGGGGCAACTTTGTATTGGTTTGTTGTCATAGAAACTTTGAATAGGGCTCATTCGATTGGAAATTGAAAGGGCTAGTGCGCTTTTTAATAGTGGAAAGTGATTGGAGGGCAATCAGCCCCCCACACCATTTTCCCAATCACATTCAATAAAATTTTGAGATAGCCATTTTGTTCAGCGTCGTTAATAGACCCGGGAATTATGTCTTTGAGGATGACAGCCCCCCCACAGCTCTTAGGACAAGGGTTTTAAGTTATGCCCTAAGGGGAATGGTAAAGGGCTATGCCAAACACGAAAAAGACACCCTGACGAATGTTATAGAGATGCGCAATCGCGCGCAGGAAGTGCCAACCGGCGATGTGGCTGGCAGGGCGCAAGCGGAAGGCATGCTGGGCATGGCGCTCGGCAAACTCTTTGCACTTGCAGAGGATTATCCAGACCTTAAAGCAAATGAGAATTTCTCCGAACTGCAAAATTCACTGGAAGAACTCGAAAATGAAATCCAGATGTCGCGCCGGTATGTTGCAGCAGCAGCGGGGTGAGAAAGGGCAGCGCGCCGCTGCCCAGGCGGGCGAAGAGGTTGCCGATGATGCCCACGGCGAAGCTGCGGGTGTGGAACAGCGAGGGGGCGAACAGGGGCTGTTCGATACGCCCGGCGCGTAGCCAGTAGGCGGCGAGGCAGGCCATGCCGCCGAGCAGCAGCAGGACCACGCGCAGGGTCGGCAGGTGCAGTTCGCCGAGGCCTTCCAGGGCCACGGTGATCAGCAGCATGACAGACGTATGACGAAACGCCGCTGAATTCTCTTCTTACTTTTTCCTAACCTACCTTCTTTGATTAAAGGAATAAAAATAATAAATACTACCAACCAACAAATTAGCCAAGCCCACCAAACTCTCCGCCGGTTTATTCCACAAAATAAAAGCCAGTAACCATAGGCTGATCAGCAGATATAGAATTTGAAAAAGGGGGTATAAAGGACTCCGAAATTCGCCGCGCCGGACGCCTTTTTTTCTTCGCAATTTTAGTACAAATTCGTTTAAGGATCCTAGCAGTACCTGATCATCACATAGACGAATGCAAAGAATGTCTATGAGAAAGTTTTCAAAGGGCCTTCTGGAACCTCTAATTTTGATCATACTTTTATATAAAAAAAAACTTGTGAATATAAAAAACAACATATAAAAAATACATATAAAAAAATAACCTATATAAAAAACGTATATAAAAAGAAAACGTGTATAAACATATATAATCTATATATATAAAAATAAAGAAGTGATGCAAAAGTAATTAAATCCACTATGCTTCTTCGATCTGCCATCACTGCCTCATTACGCATATAATAGCCTGTTATAGTGTCTCTATGTACTTGTCATAGATGCGACGTGACCTAGTAAGAACAAAGAGACAGTTGTGCTCCTTGATTCGTCTTCGACGTTCAATACAATATGATTTAATCAATAGGGTTGGACTAGTTCAAATCTCCATGTTGGCAAACCCTTGCTTTCTGTCTAAGATTTTTTAGAAATTCAAGAATGGCATGTGGTGAGTTCTATCTTTCGAGCGATTTCAAAATAAACGTTTCTTATCTTTGCTAGGGGTTTTTACGAGATTGTCCCAATGGTAAACTCAGCAAAAAACAGCTGATTGATGTTTATCAACACTTCTATCCACAAGGCAATGTCAAACCATTTTGCAAGTATGCGATTAACTATGGAATGAATCGACCGTTGATAATCTCTTCTTTCTTAGATATATATTCGCTGCTATGCAACCGGCCGCAACCTGCCACCCGCCATGGCAAAGTTTCTGGCCAAAATCGGGGTCGATAACCTGCCCCAGCACCGCGACCCGAAACAGGCCGTGGCCCGGCAAATGAAGGTCTTCGGCCTACCAACAACCGTAATCCTTGATCCGGAAGGCAAAGAAATTGCCCGACTGCGGGGTGATGCCGATTGGTCAAGCGACAGCGCCAAAGCGGTTCTGAAGGCGTTGATTGACTCGGAAAATCTCTAGGGTCCCATAGTTTTGTCTTGCTCTTCCACCAGAGCTCCCAAATTAAATTTTACCCTGTATTTCATCATATGCGTGATCGAATCTATATGCCTTTCCATGGCATATAGCTTAGCCGATATAGATTTCCCAAAACTTTCTGATATATATGCTTTCCTCGTATTTCTTATTTTAATAAAAACTAGAATTCTTTTTCTGAAATCTTTTCGAGCGAAAAACTCTTTGGTTACTCTTTTATACGATTTTGTTTTTGACTTCTCTGGTAGCTAACGAACTTATTTCATTCAACGGAGCACAGTTTACCACTACGGTATATCTGACTTTTTAGTCTCTCGACACGAAACCTGATCTGTATCAGGTTTGACCTATATCAATTTCTTAACAAAAAATATGCGTGAAGAAAAATTCTGGTAGCATTTTCAAATTTAGCATCTTCAGTCTTTGTATCATTTTTTAGGGGATTTGAGAGAGTTGCGCTTGGAAATATTTGGTAGGGAGGTTTGGGGGTCGCAAACTTTTTTGCTTGTCGACCCCCTAATGAGATTTCCATCGACCCCCCTAGATTTTTATTCAAGGAAAATTATCACAATAGTGGATACGAAGTGTAAAATAGTGGTGATGGTAACTAGAAGTAGTAGCAGCAGTAATGATCCGACCTTGGGGAAAAGCATCACTACCTCAGTACGAGACTAAAACACAAATGATTCCTGTATCAGCCCTGTCTGGAGCGGGGTGAGGTGTTGGAGTGGATGGAAAGTTCAAAATGGCTCAAGTTTTGAAAGGTGTTAATGAAAGCATTAGTGAAGCAGGAAGTCTAAGCTCTCCTAAAAATTAAGAGTACTAACAAAAGACTTGTTACTATTAAGAAACTATCTTGTTAGTATTAAGAAAACTTCTTACATTCAAGAAAAAAGACTTCCTACCATAAAAAAAAACTTGCTACGGTGATGAAAAAACGTGTTATTAATAAGAAAACCTTTTTTACTGAGAAGTAACATGACACTATTTCACACAACACGTGGATTCATTTTGTGCATCATTACATACGAAATTTTTTCACACCTTTGTTCTTTTCAATCATAATTCCACAAGACATCAGATATACTAGAAAAAACTTCTTTCCCAGCTTCTCTCCAGTCATTTTATTATTGATTTAATTGCGTTGTCATATAATTCAGTAGCAACTAGAAATTTTCCAATACCTATATACTCTTAAATACCAAAATTACGTATTGCATTTATCATCATTTTGTATTTCGGCCGATAAGGCTAAATTCGGCGATTCTTCCGTAGAAATAAAAATGGAAGCGGCCGATCATGGGCAAGTTTTTACCAGTTCTGATTACGACGCCACGTCCCGCAACCAAACTTTAGCTTCCGTCAATTGGGTTATTCCCGATTGGCCAATCATCGGGGCGGCGGACGTCGATCAGCAAACGCCCGATTTAAGCGCCCTTGTGCAGGAAATTATCAGTAGACCGGGATGGGCGAAAGGAAATGCAATGGTTCTCATTCTCTACGGGCTTTTGACCGATACGTCGGTGCCGGAGCTCTACCTTGCCGGCTTTCTGCCCGGTTTCCTGCTGGCGGCGCTGTTCATGGCGACGATCGTGGTCCTGTGCCTGATGCGGCGTGGCTGGGGTGGCGAGCCGATCCGTGCCGACTGGGCGAGCCGCATCGGCGCGTTGCCGGCGCTGATTCCGCCGATTGGTATCTTCCTGGTGGTTGTCGGCTCGATCTATGCCGGTCTTGCGACGGGAGCTGGCGGCAGCGGGTGTTGCCCGTGTCAGCGTCGGCGGCTCTTTTGCCCGGGCGGCGCTTGGCGGGTTGATGCGGGCCGCCCTAGAAGTGCGTGAGCATGGCAGTTTTACCTATGCCGAAGAGGCAATGCCGGCAGCTGATATTGCTAAGTTTGTGATTGCTGCGCGGTAGGGGCGGGGGGGCGTTGCCCCCTGCGCTGCGCGCATTCCCCCAGAGTATTTTTGGAACATTGAAAGGCGGGATTATGTTATGGGATCACTTCCGCTATATTGATCTGAAGGACATCTCTTGGAAAGTTGACGTTTACTCCCATCACTTCTTATATAGATATGCTGACCTCGACCCTAATAGTTGAAAAAAAAAGATTTATAATACTGAATGACCGTTAGCATTATGCATAATAATTAGAGTTTTATTTAGAATAAACAAACAAACACTTCAACCGCCAGAAGTCAAACTTGCTAATGCTAAATACTCTTAAAAAAAAAATTTGCACTTCATTAGCTACGAGCCAGTCGCGCAATTCTTTCCCCGTTCGTCCTTCAGGATTAATAGCTTTGTCCAACCAGTGTTTAGAATTGGCGTCTTCCGCGGTATAGCGATAGGTTTGGGATATAAATTGCCCGCCTTTTCGCCAATCGATCGTAAAATTTAGCGTAAAGCGCTTAAAAGAAATGGCGTTTTGGAAGCCGAGGATAAAATCGGGATTATAGTTTCCAATTTTGTTTTTGGTATTTTCGATAGGTGAATAAACAACAATTAATTTGGTTCGCAAAAAGTTTATTAATCCAAAAATAGTTTATTGAAATTTTTTATAAATACTCCATTTTTCCTGGGTTTTTTGTCAAGTTTTAAATGAAACTGTGTCAGTTGCCACGTTATTTAGCCTGTTAGTAATACTAATTGATTGGTTGTTAGCCAACAATGTCAAAGTAATAAATTAAAATTCATTTAGAAAGTTCCAAGGCGGAAACCAAGTACAAGAAGGAAATAAATATTTTTTCGAGGTATTTTCGTATCCATTAACAAAGGGCGGCAAAAACCAGGCGTTGAAAGATAAAAACAACGTAGTAATCTCAGAGAAACTAGCAAAAAAACTGTTTAATACGACAGAAAATATTCTGGGAAAAACAATTGAATGGGAGCACGATCTCTTTGCCGGCCCTTTTCAAATCGCCGGCGTTTTTGAAGACCTTCCTTTCAATTCCACGCTTCAATTCGATCTGATATTTCAACATGAACTCTATTAATCACATTCTTTACCATGTGCAATCATAAAATAGTCTAATATCTTAATTTTTTTCCACGGACATAGCTACTACCCCCGAAAAATAAAACATTTGAAATAGGAAAAGAGCGTTTAATCACATTCTTTACCATTCGCAATCATAAAATAGTCTAATATCTTCATTTTTTCCACGGACTTAGCTACTACCCCGGAAAACTAAAACTTTTGAAATAGGAAAAGAGCGTTTAATCACGTTCTTTACCGTGCGAAACCAATGCCCTAACAGAAAAAAAAGTGAAGCATCCAATTAAACTAACCTTTTTATAGTTACTGAGAATTTACAAGCAACCTACCCAAAGGTGATTTAAAACTATTTCTTCTTAAAAATTATATGTATTAGAAAAACCTTTAAGGCTTTAGCTTATTACTTGCAAGGATTTTGCTCAGAGCTTGAAATAATTTCAAGCTAAAAATCCTTTCGCCCTTTAAGGAAACAGTTTAAGAATTTGGCCATTATGCTTTACGCTAAAGTTTGACTGTTTGTCCCTATTTCTTAAGAACTACTCATGAAAGACTAGGGTAGTTTAGTTAGAATAAACTGATTTTTTTAAAAGTGCTAAAAAACTTCAAGGTAAAAAGCGGTATTGAGGAGAGGCACAGCCCCTTCACATACGAAATAATTTTTGTTCGTTTTGAGTTTTAATGTTGCTCCTTACTTTCAGTTGAAAAAAGTTTATTTTATTTTATCTAATACACCCTAAGAAGCAAATCTATGCTAGAAAACTAAAAAGGTACGTTTAAATTATTGCGCTTAGATGCCTTGATTTGGTCACGTGTTGACCCCTTTCTTTTTTTCCCGTATATGAAAGGGGCTGTTCCCTCCTCAACGCCTCGCTCTTTATGTTAAAGTTTTTATGGTTTTAAAAAGTAGAGTTGTGACAAAGAGTCAAACTTTAGCGTAAAGAGTGAGGTATTGAGAAGGGGACAGCTTTCATATGCAGAATAATTTTGTCCGTTTTTTTTTCAATATTTTTTATAGTTAAGTAACACCTACTTCTCAAATTTCCAAAATCCAATTTCTCTAATAATAGGCGAAATGGAATTTATTTACTCAGGCAGAAAGTGGAGTTTGAAGTAGGGACCATGGATAAAAATGCCAAAGATCTAAAAAATAACAGCAAAATATTGTATTTGAATATTAATAAATTGGGAGAAAGTTGTCATTCTGGACTTGTCCTAATTAAAGCTAGGAATGGAGGCTTAATTAGTGCCAAATGCTTGTATTTTCTCATTTCCCAGGTTCGAGTTTTGCCTTTTCTGGTACCCAAGGATTTTGGTGATCCACAAAACTGGTAAAACTGACTCTACAACTAGATTAGTTTCGATCGCTTGAAGTTTGATGCTGTGTCTCCAAAAGGCTTAACTTATATTTCTCATAACTTATATTTCTTCTAACTTCAATAACTGAAGTAATTTCAGGTTGTTTATGTTCCGTTTGTCAATCTTGAATTTAGGTACTTGCTGACTTTACAAGAGAATGGAAAAAAGAAAATTGAAAGAAGATAGAAACCAAATACATGTCATGCATAGAGATCAAATATAATTGACCTCATGAAGAATCATTGAATGATCATTGAAGAAGTTATATGAATGAGTCATTCTTAGTCAGGATGCCAGAGTATATTAATTTGGAACTTTCGGGAAATGATAAGGGAGATGATCAATTGACCAAAAAGGCAATATTGGTACGCTAATACTACTACTACAACAGTGTGTTCAGTAGCAAGTCCATTTATTATAATCAGGAACAGGAGCAGGCCAAGGAGGATGCCCTGGGAAAAACCACAGTAAACTGGAAGGAGATCTGAATAGACATTTTTATGCTTTACATATTGAGTTCTACTGGAAAGGAAAGACACTATTATTCTAACAAGGTTTGGGTTAACATAAAATTCTTTTAGGAGTTTTCAAACTCAAACATTGTGGTTAATCAGATTAAAATCTTTCTGGAGGTCTATGTAGTTTCTTCATTAATTCAACCAGCGAAAATTCTGCCACATACCCCCATATATATTAACACTAAAACAATTTGGACTACTCACTTGCAACAGCTGGCACACATGCTGAAGTTGTGGCATACATACTGTCAAATATAGCTAATCATGGTATCCTCAAGAATACACCGAGGAAAACCATCCCCAAACACACTCCTAAAGCATGATAGACAAATGAGCGCCAAAATAATTTTAGAACAAAAAAGGCAGCTAGGATGCAATTTCTTTTTGTCAAAAATGGATTAGCTTTTTAAAATTATGTTTTGTTAATTTATGATGTTCCAGTGCCCTGGTAGATATGAAAGCAAAATAAGAAAATTAAAACGAAGATATATCAGTGCTAGTAATGCAAAAAAGTGAGTTTCTATGTTGTTCACGCCAGGGGATTGTAAGTTTTCTGAATAGGGTTTTCGTTCATGGCGATTCCACTGGTGTAAGTTTTTTCGATCCAACGCTGTTTTTGACGTAGAGTATCATCACCTGACGCGCGAGACCGAGCGGTTGATACTGACCCTGCTTGAGAATTTCGACGAGACGCTCGCCGCGGCGGAGGCTCTGCTGCGTCGTGGCGTCGAGGTCGGAGCCGAATTGCGCGAAGGCCGCCAGCTCGCGATACTGCGCGAGGTCGAGGCGGAGCTTACCGGCCACGGCCTTCATCGCCTTCGTCTGGGCGTTGCCGCCCACACGCGAGACCGACAGGCCGACGTTAATGGCTTATGGATAAAGTTCCTTTTAATTAATTTATGTCTGTTTTGTATTGATATTACCTTAAATTACCTTAACTTACTTGTAGAATTTGATGATGCTTTTGTCCATAAAACTTAAACAATAAGAATTTGTAAAACAGTTCAAAATAGGGATGATACCTTCTTATTGACAGTGAATAGATATAAAATTATTTAACTGGATATTTCAAACACATATACAGTTTTACTGCTGATGATGAACACTGTATATGTGTTCAATGCAAAAACATCTCTTAAAACTATTAAAACCTTGACCTAATAATATTAAAAATATGAATTGTTAAAATATGGAAAATAATCGATCATACAATAAACTATATAAAATAAACTAGGCTTCATATACAATAAACTAGTTATTGTTGATCACCAGCCACAGAGTACCATGGGGGCAGTCACAAAAAAGATCCTGAGCCATTAGAGTCAGAGCTGGAGCCGCTGGGCCAGAAGCGACGGAATTGGAACTCGGACTCATTTAACCTTGTGGAAAAGTTAAAAAAGCTTGCCATAGAAACTATACAATTTTGGCTACTTTCGATACTATCTCTATACATGCTTCTTGTGGTAATAGAAAATGATAAGTTGATATTCAGAAAATAATACTAACCAAACTGACAACAAAACCTTAGATATTGACGCCATTCTACGCTTTGTCTGTATTTGTGAAAGCTTTCCTTTTTTTTCTGATACTAAAACCGGTTTTCACTCAAACTATTGGACTACACTGAATCAAACAACAAAAACCAAGTTGAAATCAATGACAGAGAAGTTACCAATTAGATTGAATAAGTATCCTTTGCCTTGCAACAGATTCCGCCTGTCTACAATTTCGGTTTTCATTAGATAAATAGAAAAAACAAGTTTTTTTTTTAAATGAAAGTAAGGAGCAACATTTAAACTTAAAATGAACAGAAATTACTCCGTATATGACAGGGGCTTTTCCTCCTCAACGCCCTGCTCTTTACGCTAACGGCAAAAAAAAATTATAGCCCAATATTGTAATTTAAAGGACGAATTTTAAAGTCCTATCAAGGAATTCTCACATTCAGCTATCACAATTTCAACACTAAGATCCTTTTCACAGAAATCTTCTCTTTTTAACCCCATAGGTTTTGTTTTATAAATTACTTTGAATGATCAATTTAAACCTTGATAAAACTTGCAAAATTACAAGATTTTTACTGTATGTCCACAAAACCCCACGTGTAAGCATGGCTCACTTTGGTGCACATTCTATTCGATCTCTTTAAATCTGAAAGAATCATATGTTTACGCAACGGGTAAAAACGATAATGTAAAACAATGAGGTAGTTTCGTAATAATTAGTGTCACCTATTGTATTTTAATCCTGAAAAGTTACGGATAGCCTTATAATACCAACTAGATTATAAAAAACATTGTTCCAAGTTTCCATCCGTCAAGATGTCTACGATTGAAAAGGATAAAAGTCAACTGGCTGCAAAGTCAATTTGTTTTGGGTGTGATACTGAAAATCTTCTCCATGCCTACATGTGTTATGTTCACCCATTGCTCGAGTTTGCGTGCTCGGTGTAGGGTCCACCTGCTATCCACACGGTGGACCTATTACGCGACATAGAGTCCGTCCAGAAAAAAGCAACAAGGATTATACTCCGAAACCGCGACATACCCTATGATCAAGCCCTCGCGAAACTGAATTTATCTCCGCTTAAAGTCCGGCTTGAACACCTGATTCTGCAATTTCTGTAACTCTAAAACTATTCCGATTCATCCCTCTCAGACTTTGGTAAAAACCTAATTCGTCTATCTCATACTCTGGTATACCACTTGCAAGCTGGTTGTAGTGCCTGTGTCTGACTGAGCCAATGTATTTTTTTCTAACTCTAAAAAGAATCCTGTTCATCTCTCTCAGAATTTGGTAAAAAACCAAATTCATCTATTTCAGACTCACCTACTTCTAGTATATCACTTGTAAGCTGGTAGTAGTTTATGAGCCCGATAGGTGTTAAGAAAGACCGAACGGGGTTTCCACAGTGACTCTGGGTTTCTTCACCAAAAAAGCCATTACATTTAATATTTTGGTATATTTTCAATAACCTTGACAAAAACACCCGAAAAAAAATATAGACCGATCACACAAAATAAGTAGATACTAAATCATAGGCAGCTCAATAGCGCTGCCTAAGTAAAGAGCGATGTGGGCACAATGTATTATTTATTATTATGTTTTTTTGTTTTTGTTCAGGAAGCCAGAAGGTGCTACCACGTTGTGTTAAATAACCATAATTGACGTCTTACGCTGAAATATTAAAACCATAGGACTGATGAAGATTGGTAGGCGTGTCTGGGATCTGCACAAATTGACTTGATAAAATCGTTTTCCCCGATTAGACCATCTGAGAGACTGAAGCGAGAGGAAAAATTATAAAAAATTAGGTATTTATAACTTACGAGTGGATGATCGGATCTTAATGAATTTTGATATTTAGAAGATTCCATTTAAGACCCAGTCTCCCATTCGGAATTTAAGAATACCTAATTTTTTCAATTTCTCCTCTCCCTCCAGCCCCTCAGATGGTCGAATCAGGGAAACGACTATTATCAAGTCAATTTGTGCAGGTCCCTGAGACGACTACCAATTTTCATCGTTATAGCACGTCCAGAAGCACCGAACTCGCCAAATCACTGGAAATCCCCCAATTTCACCACATGTCACTCGTTTGTAAGTTACAAATACCTCATTAGACCGCAAGCGCGATCACCACCACCGCCGCAAGGTTCAGCAGCAGCGAGATCAACAGGACGCGCCGCCCGAAGCGGTGCAGGAACGAGCCGTGGCGGCTCATGGCTGTGCCTGGGGCAATCCAATCCGCATGGCGGCATCGTATATCAAAACGCAAGCGGGGACCCGAACCCAATAGGGGGGTGTCATGGGTGTTGCTATCACGCCGTTCTATGGCGGCCTGCTGGGTCTGCTGTTTGTCGGATTGGCGAAATCTCCAGATATGTACAACGCAAGAGTCGACGAATTAAGTTTACGTCAGTATCAAATGGATTTAGATATATCAACAAATGTTATGTTGAATACAGCGCTCTCTAATCTAATTAAAAATCCAATTCAAACGGCCAAAAACTGTATTAAATACTTTGTAAAAGCACGCGATATTACAGATTCTCTAAAATCACGATTGTATTCAAGTTTGATCTTTCTCTACTTTCGTACAAACGATGAAAAATTTCGGCGACCTGAAGGAGCATGGCATCGATTCCGTGGCGATCGCTCTCCTGCACGCTCATGCGAACGATTCGCACGAATCGCGCCTCGCCGAGCTGGCGAACGGTGTCGGTTTCGATTGCGTTTCCGTGTCGAGCGAAGTGGCCCCCGGAGTGCGCATCGTTCCGCGTGGAGACACGACGCTTCTCGACGCGTACCTGACGCCGGTCATTCGAAACTACGTGCGCGAGATTCAAGCGGGCCTCGCCTCGTCTCGTATAACGGTTGATTTCCTTTTATAACGAAGACTTTGTTGTGCAAGTAACCAGATGGCTCATTTCGAACTTTTTCTGAAAATTAATTTTTTTCTTCCATTGAACAGAATAATTCTATTTTAGTATTAAATGAAAAAACTAGTTTTTTTTTAATGTAAGTAAGGAGCGACATTAAAATTAAAAACGAACAGAAATTACTCCGTATATGAAATGGGTTGTCCTCTCTTCAACGCCTCGCTCTTTACGCTAAAGTGGCAAGAAGCTGGCTGGGGTAATAACGGTTGAAGAATTCGCGAAAGAGATTGAACCGCTTCTATAGCGTCGCTTCGCTTATCTTCAAGGAGGCGCGATGAAGTTTTCGCGCCTTCGCCTAACAGGCTTCAAATCTTTTTGTGATCCAACTGACCTGTTGATGCAGCCCGGCCTGACCGGTGTTGTGGGCCCCAATGGCTGCGGTAAATCCAACCTGGTGGAAGCCATGCGTTGGGTTATGGGTGAAAACTGACCACTACAGCTCCCCTCCGTGCGTTTCACACTCACTTCTTTGTGTGTTCCCAAATTTCTCATTGTGCTGGGCAGTGAGGCCTGACAGCAACAACAGGGGATTTGACTTCCAGCGCCCGCTGGACAACCCGCCGATCACTGACGAGAACGTTGCGAATCGCAGCATACAATTCGTTGAGATGGTGCGAGAGCGAGCTTCATATTACAGGACGAACAGATTGCTCATCCCATTTGGTACGCCATGCATCTGTAAAGATATTAGATTAAATTGTTTAACAAATTTACTTTGATCTTAGTAAGAATAAAAAAATCGTGTAAAACTAAAGGCCATTTTTTTTTTTATTTTCCTTCAGTATTTTCAAACTAATAAAGCTTATTGAAGTCTACAGAGGTTTCATATTTGGTGTGAAAAAAGATCACTAGATTCAGATTTTGCTATAACTCATCAATTTGTAAATTTTGTTAATCCGAGGCTTTGTGCATAGACATATTCACTAAGGGCCACTGTCGAAAGACTTCTGGTTTGCTAATTTCATACCTTTGTACAATGACTGGGATGCCCATTTTTGAACAACTTTGGACTGGAAACTACTCAGTTGGCCTTCCACAGGTGGGTCAACGGGATGTTGTTCATCAGTCATATCTGTTTCATCATGGTTGCTGCTTTTGGATTTTACGTCGGCGACCGCACTGTTTTGTTGTGTCGGTGTATCGAACTGAAGGTATTTTCCTCGACACTGACCCATGTGGCCGTGGGGAGCTGGCGAATCTGATCACGGACGACGCCAACCCCTATTTCGCGAAGGCAACGGTCAACCGCGTGTGGTCGCACTACTTCGGCCGGGGAATCATCCACCCCGTCGACGAGCTGACCGAGGAAGACTACCCCCACCCCGACGTGTTGACCCTCCTGGAAGAGGACTTCAAGGCGAGCAACTACGACATGCGTCGCCTGACCGAGATCATCGTCAACACACGCGCCTACGGGATCACTTCGGCCTCGCCGACCGCCCCGGAAACGGCGCCAGAGGTGTGCCCCAGGAAAAGAAGGCTAGTTAGGGCGCCTAAACGCTTTACCGTTGCCCTTCGTGCGACCATGGAAGCCCAACACTGACCGTTTCCGTGCTACCCACGCCATAGTCGCCGTAGATCTTGGCGGGCATGTGTCAGCGCACGAATCCTAGGAAGCGGCGCTGCCTTCGCGTTCTTCCCAAGCAACGCGTTTGCGATAGATGGTCGAGGGACTGATCATACAACAAAACAATTTTCATCCGTAAAAATTCAACATTAACAACTTATTGATTAACAGCCAACAGAAAGCTACATCTTCTTAAGCTGCGTGTTAATACAGCTACATAGAGAGCTAAATCTTCTTAAGCTGCAGTTCCACATTTTGTCAGTGTTGTCTCATTAAACCGCGAAGATATATAAACAAAACTAATAGAACACACACTTTATCAACAAAACATTTTCATAGAAACATATAACAAAGCACTTATGATCAGACGCGAAAGATCGTGTTTGTTGTTGGCGCAGACAATAAGGTTGGTGCCAAGCCTGTCGTACTCGGGCCCTTAGCGCACGGTTTGCGCGTTATCAAATCAGGACTGAAACCTGACGACCGGATCGTCATCGATGGCATCGCCAATCCAGCGGTCCGGCCGGGGGCACCGGTTACGCCACAAGACGGCGCTATCAAACTAGCCGACAACAAGTGACTTCATTGATCCTGGCTGCAGGATTTCGTGTTTACGTACCGCAGGGTCGCCGCTTTTTCGGTGAACTAACCGTGGCGGAAAACATCGAGGTCGGACTCCTAGGAAGTACAACCAAACGCAGAGAAACACGCGAACGAGTCTTGGAGCTGTTTCCTAGACTTCGCGAGCGGTTGGCGCAACGTTCCGACACGCTTTCTGGTGGGGAACAACAGATGCTTACAACCGCCCGAGCACTGTGCATTCAACCAAAAGTTCTACTACTCGACGAACCGACTGAAGGCTTGTTTCCTAATGTCTATCTGTCTACATAATAAACAGTGAAAATTTGATTTTAAAGCGCCTTTTTTGCTTTGTTTGAGTCCATCGACTTATCTTATATTTTTATGGATAGAAAAATATCACTTTTGCCTCCAAGGTGACACCTGGAATTTTAAGGTCTCCTTTTTAAGTTGGAACCATTATTGCAGAGTCTTTGAAGTCTCAAAAGTAGGGATTGAGTAAGTTTGGAGCTCTAAAACACCTGGATGACCCGTGAAAATAGCTAAACAGGCCCACGTCCTTCCGAAATTCCATGGTTTTAAATGTTTTCCCCATCATCTTAATTTTTTCTTATAAATGATTTACCTATTAATTGCTACTTTCAACTTTATTGCGTTGCCAGCTTTGAAATTTAATGCTTATAGGGTTTGAGAGCGTCCAGGTTGTCAAAATGGTACAGATGCAATATCTCAGGAACAGAATCAGGCTCTGTACTGAATTTTAAGCTCTGTACTTTTCAGCGGGGGGATATATAAATGACGACCGGGACACAGGGAATATTCGATTAGCAATCACCATCAACAAAGCTCAAGGACAATCATTAGAATGATGAGGTATAGATCTGAATACGGATTGTTTTCCCCATGGATAATTATATGTTGCATGTTCAAGAGTCGGTAAACCTGACAACTATTTATATGCACAGACAATGGGACAGCGAAGAATGTTGTATATTCACAAGTTTTGCATAGTTAAAAACATATATATCTATCCTTAGAACCTTCGGCTTAGAACTTAAGCTGATGGTAAGAAGTCTGAGACCCTTTGCAGAATAGAGGCCTCGGGCAATCCTGGGCCCATCTTGATCACAACGTGGTTTTTTCATCTTGGCGATGTTCTTCTATCAGCAAGAGTCAAAATCCTGCACAGACAATCTTAAGCCTATTACATCCGACTCATTATATATTCATGCCTACAAATATTCTGCTACTACGGGGAGGCAGCCTATAATAGATAAATTGGTATTTTTTTAGTAATTTCAACTATTTAATCTATGTCCTTTCCGATTCAGGGGTCATTCTTAAAGAGTTGGAACAAAACTCAAGCTTTAGTGTAAAGAGTGAGATTTTAACGAGGGAACAAACCTCCTCATATACATAATACAAATATAAGAACATAAAAGCTCGTTAAGTAATTTAACTCTTAAGTTACGTATTTTTTTACGAATAAAAATGTTAGTTAAAAATTAAAAGTTCTAGTTGCCTTTTCAAGTTTCGAGATAATAATTAAAAAGTATCAAATGAAAAGTTTGGGTTCGAACAGAGACGAGAAATAGGGAAACGCATGTCTTGCTCAGTATGTTAAGTAAAAAAGTAATTAAAAAAGTTAGTGAACATATAAAATGAAATATATAAAATCTATGAAATGCACGTAGCAAAGTTAGCGGTCTACCAAGGGAAATATTGCTGCAAGCAATAGACCATTTCGGAAATTCCACGATTTTTAATACGTAATGCATTGTGAAAAAGAAATAAAAAAAGAAATTTGAATAGAAATTGGGGTCATGACATTAGGAGGTATCTAAATATCTAGATATCACAATATCACGTATGGGGATATCTCCATACGTTACTAAATCATTGCAGCACCCCTTGTGAATAATTGAGTTTTTGTTGCTTTTTATTCGTGTTGTAGCAAAAAGAAATAAAAAAAGAAATTTGAATAGAAATTGGGGTCATGACATTAGGAGGTATCTAAATATCTAGATATCACTCCCTAGGTGCTGCGGGGGGGGGTCTTATTGCCCCCAGAGGTATATTTATTATATCTTTAAGCTATTACAAATCAAATGGCTATCTAAAAATTGCCATGGAGGGAGGGACGAGGAAGGGATGACCATTTGCCTTACAATCCCTTTTGTCATTTAGAAAGGGCACGAGAACTGTTGATTCCGTTCAAAGGAGCTTTATCCCAATTTTCCGTGACAATTGCCTCGATGTGATCATCCCTAGGGAAAAAAAATCACGAACCTACTCGCCATCGCCCTGTCGACGAGCGCAGGAGCGCAGGTCGAACGCGTCGATCTCGATATCGCAGGCTATCTCTGCGGCTTTTGAGTGTACAACGTGAAGGCGGCCGTGAGCCGTCTACCATTCGGTCCGAAGCCCAAGGAGATGGAGGTGACGGACATCGCCTCGGGGCACTTCGTGTTCTCGCCCGTTCGTGAAGAGAAGGTGTCCTACGAGGCACTCGAGAAGGCCATCACGGACGCTTAGACTCACTCCTTTAACTCTTTGATTAGATAAAGAAATTTCTATATAATTCCATTGTTATTAATTTGGGGAGTTGTATTTAATTTACAACAAGCACAACTTAAAAAGTGCTGAACAGGGGGATTCCACTCATGCAAAGGCTAGCATCGGGTAGTTGTATCAGGATTTTATCTTGTCTTTTCATTCTTTTTATTCCAAATTTCGCCAAAGCTGATTTAACAGATGGAATGGGCCTAGGTTCATTCTCAGGCTTTCTGTTTTGACGTCGGCGACAGGCCCCACCAAAGATGTGCTCGCAGCAGTTGAGGAGCATGTGCTGCGGTTTCAAAACGAAGTCGGCGTGCTCAAGGAAGACGGCATCCTCGGTAGTCGTTCGTTGAGTGAATTGTTGTCGCTGTTTGCCTGCCACGACAAAGATCCCAATGCGCGTGCTCCCCTGCCGGCCGGATTCCGTAACCGCGACGCCCAAGGCCGTGACACGAACGAACTATGGTTCCTCTTACTTTTATTATCATTCATAATATTGTTCTTAGTGCACAAAGCTCAAGGTGAGCCTTTTTAATTCTAAATTGATTGGTTATCTCAGACTTTTCAATTGATAGATGTTTGGTTCTCCTTGAGCCAAAAATGTTGCAATGTCCTGCTGCTATGGCTGAAAATAACACTCAGCTGTTGCACAGCCTTTTTTCGTAACTTAGAGGGAATCAAAAAACTTTCAATCCCCCTTAGAATGAGCCTTCTCTAAATATTGTCAGACAACTACAGAGAAATTTACATTTTTGCATTGGGAGGGGAGAGGTGAATGACATTCTGGAGGTGGACTCTAATTAAATGATACTAAAAAAAGAAGAATTATTTTAAAGATATAAGATAAAAAGATTGAAATGTTTAAGTGAGGATGTATTCGAGTCACTTCAAATACTTTAGTCAATGACTAAGACTAAAGTGACTAAAGGCACTTCTAGGGCTACTAAGACTAAAGACTAAAGGCACTTCTAGGCCTCTCGATGTGTGGGCAGACTTCGGGTGTGGATGGAGGGCTGGAGCTGCGAGGAGGGCGACCGGTCGGGAACGGCGCGGGGTTAGCGGCCCATGGGCGCCGCCGCCCGTCGGATCTCGGCGTGGGCTTCTTCGATGGCGCGCTCGCGTTCCAGCTCGACGAGCTCGTCGACGCTCTCCAGGTTGAGGCGCTTCAGCAGCGCCTCGCGCTCGGTCGTCTCGGTGAGCGCCATGCGCAGCAACGTCGTATTGAAGTAGAATTTTTACCTGCAGTAAAACGAAGATCTATAACCTTTATAGGATTATCGACAATTCCCGATGTCCTGCTGTATTCTGATATTAACACCTTAACCCCATTTATCTCCGAAAGAGCTGATCCATGCCAATTTACAATATCAATACCAGGAATCATTTTTATTTCCTTAATCATTTGATTTTTCATTTCGTAATTGTACCTAGCCAACTCTTCATCAGAAAAATTTATATCTTCTTGGGTGGTATGTTCGGAAATTGAGCTGGTCAGCTGGGCATACTCTTCACTCTGGAAGGAGTTGACGATCGCTTCATAGGATTCGAGCTTGGCGGTGGCAATACGGAGCCGCTCCTTAAGATCCGCTGCGCGTTGCACTCGCTTAACTTGCTGGTCAATTTGCGCACGGGCGTCGTCGAGTCTAGCTTGAGCTTTAGCCAGACTATTCTCGGCATCAAGCTTTTGAATCCGAAGGAAAATCGCAGGTGTAAATCTGCTTGGGATCAATAGCATTCAACCCACGGGCCCATACTACAGATAACATCGGCTAACGGGCTAAGACGCACTTTATTTTCAAACATTTATTACATTACTCCTCAGTAAGAGTATTCAATCGTGAGGCAATGAGAAATAATAGTTACTGTTTGGAATCGTGTTGGGAAGTATCAGCCCCTTGATTACGTATATTAATCACTGATTATTTAAGTTTTAATATTGTTCTCTGCTCTCATAAAATGTTTTTGTATTTGATTGCCTTTGGTCAATCACTTTGCAGAGGGTGTATGCAAGGGGGTAGGATTCAACCAATCCTGTTTTAATTGTATGCTTATTTACTGCAGAAGATCTAGTTCGAACAGGAACTTAGACTAAACTAGATGATCTAGCGGACTAAATTTTGTTCACATTTGGCAATTTTGCTATTTTCACGTCAGGGCCAATACACACCTTTTTAGAGAGAGGAGGTGTTTCAATAGTTTTTTTTTAAGGTTGGTAAAGGTTCGTTTGATTTGGGACATCAAATGGTCCTGCTCAATGCGAGGCTTCGTCGATTTCTCCCACTGTGCACGTCGCGTCCATAACATATCTCTGATGATCCTAGTAAACGAGTTAAGAATCACAAGCTGTTCATAAACTGAGAGCGTCGCCTTCAATTTTCCTGGGTAACACATAATATATAGTTTCCTGATGAGTACCTTATCTACACTTTCAAATGCTTGGAAGAGGAATTGTTCTTGCGAGTAAGCGTTTCTTTTTTCGATGAAGGCTTTGTGCTTCTCCTCTGACCCGGACTCTTCCCAGAAAACGTCGACGCGCGGGTCGTTCATCCATTTATGGAAGTACGGAAGATGACGGCTGGTGTCCGCGCGTTCAAACCGGATTGTTTTGTCGATCCAAGGGATGTAACGCGAATAAAGTGTGTACGAGGCACTTGGGCGACGGACTGGATGACGACGTCCGTTGGTTGATGTGTAACTCAACGGGAATGGGTCACGTTCAGGATATTAGTGTGTTGTATATATACTGCAATATATACCACAATGTATACATACATATAATACGAAATAATCGCTGCCTAATACCATCTCTTGAAATCTTATAGACGCAATTTCGTGCTTTGAGTAGGTGGTGGAGAAATTTAAGGATATATAGAGAGTGCAGCATTGTAAGTCGTAGATACCGGTGGCACTGTATATATATATTTGCAGTGCAGGGGCTATCAGAGCATAGATCTTCAACCTATGGAATGGTAATGATACAAGAGAAAACAAAAGTAGAAGGTCTATAAAGGACATCGAGAATTCTCCAGGCGAATATGCTTTCCCATAATCTACTAAAAGCCCCGTATACCCATTACCCTTCTAGGCTTTAACCTATTTTGGGAATAAGGATCTTAGTGATATTCAAGTGGCCTATTTCCGTTTCTGTAAATATCACACTAGAATAGAGATATTCTACTGGCCTATTTTATTTTTTTTTTTAGATATCTTCCCTATCTTCCTTTGGGCACACAGAACGCTGATCTATCGGGCAATCAAAGGCTTGGAAGACATTGTCGGTTTGTCGGTCACCCATTGGTCTATGGGCGATAATGGATGGACGTTTGAGCCGGATGACGATGTCGTCCCGGACTCGGTGAACGGCACTAAGTTTGTCCATCAGCTGTATGCAAAGGCGGAACCTTCCTACTCTGGCCGTGCAAGCGTTCCGGTCCTTTGGGACAAGAAACGCAACACGATAGTTTCGAATGAGACCTTTCATCAAGAGATTGGATAACCGCAGACCACCTGTTTAGCCATATTTTCTAATTAGTTAAAAAAAAAAATTCCAAGAAGTTTTTCAAAGAAAAGAAAAGGCCATATTAAACTTAAGATCAGAGATAAACAATCATAGCAAACAAACACACAACAGGTACTAATTAAATAGATAAATTAACCTTAAAACAAGTAAAACTTAAATTTAGCATGCAGATTAAGCTAAAAGGAACAAAAATCTCTTACTATCCATCTTTCTTTCGATAAGTAACTTCTACATTGGAAATACGGCCCGCTTCCTTTAACTTATCAGCCACCGCCTGCCGATATTCTTTGCTAACGATATTCAGATCGTAAGTCGTCTTACCCAGTATTTCTTCTCGACTATAACCGGTTAATCTCAGAAAGCCTTCATTAACCTTAGTGATAACACCGTCAGATAATCGTCCTTCATAAATCGCATCCGGACATATATCAAATGCCTGTTGTATATTTTCGTGAGAAATTGTGGAGCCACGATCTTCCCGAATCGGCGGAAACGTCGTCCGCGGCCCTTAACGCCTGATCCTTGCGGTTCCTGATCTGTGCCGTGGGCCGGGCGCGCAAGGAAGCGGCGCGCGCGCTCTACGAAGATTATGCGCATTTACTGCGCTGGCCGCTCGACCTTGTCGAAGTCGAGGTGCGAAAACAGCTCCCTGTCCCCAAAAGACGGTCTGCGGAAGCGGAACTACTGCTCGATAAAGTCCCGGGGCGAGGTCCGACTCCGCTCTTCCGGTCCCGATCGGCTACGAGGTCTCCGGTGAGATCATCGCGATCGGACCGGACACGCGGATCGGCTCCGGGACCGCGTCGGAGGGCGATGAGGTCGTGGCTTTCCGGGTGCGGGGCGGATACGCGACGGCACTCACCGTTCCCGCAGAGAAGGTGTTCGCGAAACCGTCGACCCTCTCGCATCCGGAGGCGGCGAACCTGCTGCTCGTGGGCACCACGGCCGCCGAGTCACTTTGGAGCGAGGTTCGCTCTTTATTAGGTTTTACATTTCTCTACTACCACGATAAGTCCCTTTTTCATTTTTTATTTTTTCTTTTTCCCTTTTTCAAATCACTTAGTTATGATAAATTATTGAATTTTACATTATTTATAGTAGTATGTTGATGTTTGGCTAGTTGCTGCTTTTGCGTTGTTCTAGTACTATTTTATCTTTCTGTAGGACAAGCTTTTCAAACTTCAAAGCTAGAGTTGAGGTTTTGATCCACCACCTTATACTCTAAAATTTTAATATAATTGTAAAATATGTTTTAATAAAAAAAGATATATATATATTTTACCTAGTAGCTTTTAACCAACCAGAAACTAAAGCATTTTTATCATAGTATTAATCAGGTTAAGATAAAACAGTATCAATTCTTAATTAGTTACCTACAATAAATTAAGGTTTGGGTTTGATCAATAATTCTTTAGGTAAATCAAAGGATCTAGGAACATTTAATCTGGTTTTTTGCTTCAAGAGAGCAGGAACTTCAGCGATATTAACATATGCGGCATTAGAGGCGGCCGAATTACTTATATAAGCTTAGGATTATTATTATGGAAAATAACTCATCAAAACTATCTAAAATTATTATTGCTTTGAGTGCAGTAATTGCTGCAATTTCATTATATATTTTAGTTGCGATTGAACTTCCAGATAAACCTCTTGCTGGCCAAGGTGGAGCACCAAATGATGAAGTGTTGATTGGTGGCGATTTTGCCAGCGCGATCATCGCCAGATAGGGCAGCATGGCCGGCACCCACATGATCAGCCCGCCAAGCTGCTGATCGGCCAACGGCGTTAGCCCCCAGTCGAGCGGCGCCAGCGCATGGGCGGCATAAAGCGGCTCGGGCGCAAAGGTCAGCAGCGCGCCGAGCGCGCCCATCTGCATCAGCCCGGCCAGCGACCAGAGCACCGCCGCGATGCCGCCGCGGCTGCCCAGCACCGCGCGCCAGAACCAGACCGCAGCGGAGTCCGCTTGCAGGATCAGCACGTCACCCGCGCGCAGCTCCTCCCAACGCAACGACACGAAGTGCGCGTGCCCGTCGCGCATCAGACCCAGGACGTGAAACTCCTCCTTGGTCAAGCTGTCGAGCTCGTGGATCGAGCGCCCGATCATCGGCGAGTTCTCCGCGACGCGCGCCTCGGTCACGTAGTCCTCGATCTCGAACACGTCCTCGGGGCGCTTGTTCTTGCCGCGCGCCCTGGGAATCAGGCGTATCATGGTCGATCTGGTCCGGCAACGCCAGCGCGAAGGGCGGATTCTGCATCAGTGTGACGGTTTCGGCGTCGTTCGGCCCCGAGGGTGAGGGGATCCAGATCGCGAAAAAACCGCCAACCATGCCGCCCGCGCGCATCTGGGGCAGGTCGAGATGGCCGGTGCCATCGCCTTCCAGCCAGACCCGCGTGCCATCGGCGCCGGCCGCCACGACGCGCTGGATGAAATCGTTGTGGCCGTCGAATACCGGGGAGAACCTTAAAAAAGAACAAATCCTAGCCCATAAGTAACCAAAAATTTAAAAACACGTTTTGGAAAAAAAATGTAAATAAAGAAGAGCCACCATTTGAATCTGATTTAGCAATAATACATACGAGTTTGACTAATCTTAATGGTAAAATTTTATTGTGAAAACGAATCTATGAGAATTTTGAAAAATAGCCTAAAAACCTATAAAATTGGTATTGAATTGAAATAAAAATATTTATCATTGGAATCTCGTCTGAAATCAGGCACAGTCCAATTGCTGAGGTATTATACTAGGCACAAGATTGCCAAAGGGATAAACTAGACAATTAATTAAACTGATAAAACTTTAGATGAAGGAGCATTACCTTTTTTAAGCCCAGGAAAATTGGAATCATAAAAAGTTTCATTAAAAACTGTAATAGCTGCTTAAATAGAACTGCTCAACTTGTCTTGTGGCTTAAGGGCAACTCTAACACACCAATTTTACTCTGTATTTCCTAGCGGGTGATTCAGCCTAAAAAAAATTCTCCTTACCATACTTTGATTGAAAAATACTTTGCTTTCTAGTCATTTTTCCAATTTCTCCGAAAATAACCCTTCCGTCGAACCCCGAAATCCAAACCTGTTAAAAATATCCCACATAATATTTCCCCTGGAACATCTCCACATGCAAAATTGAGTTGGCAAAGATAAAGTTTCTTTCCTTGTAAAGGAAAGGAAAAGGGCATTAGGTTAAAACTTTCAGGGAAATGCAGTGATTTAAGGCCGAAATTCCATTTCTGGGGAAAAGGCCGGTTTGACCCCATAAATCAGCGAGGAAATCTCTTTTTTTCAGGGGCTCAGACATTGAATGCCGGACCGGTAGACGGTAAGCTTTCCCTTCTTCCGTGCTTCCCGTGCGCGGAATCTCTGTATATTGGTAAAAAATCGCCGTTTTGTCAGGCGATCATTCATACAACTGCCTGGTTCGTGACAGAAATTTCACGCTGAAAGCTCTCAGGGTCCTTACTCTACGCAAACCATAAGCAATACTTCGGTGTTAACGCCACTTTGCCCACCATGAAGACGACGAGAGGTTGGTAATAGAGATGTGAATCGATCTGACACTGACGATCTTTACGATGAGGATGGCATCAAATATCAAATTGTGTATTCTGGAGCGCTCGCGCCGACGTGGAAACGTGGACCTGCCAACCAGACCTGCCAACCAGACATACAGTACAAGTGTGGTCGGTGAGGTACACTTATGGTGAGAACGCCATCGCCCTGCCCACCGACGTCACCGACCCGGCGCAGCAGGAGCGCATGGTGGCACAAGCCGCGGATCATTTCGGCCGCCTCGACGTGGTCTTTGCCAACGCCGGGCTCGGCGCCTCGGCCCGCGGCACCGAAGCGGGCGATGTCGACAGCTTCCGCGAGATGATCGAGGTGAACTGCCTCGCCGTGACCTACACCGCGAAATACGCACTGCCGCATCTGCGCGCCTCGAAAGGGCATCTGGCTCGACCTCGGCCGGCGCATCGCTAACGGAGCGCCCGAACACGTGTTCGATCATCCGGACGTGCGGGCGGCCTATTTCGAAACGGCCGACGCATGAGCGAAATACTCAAAATAGAAGGCCTGTCGGCCGGTTACGGACCGCTGCGGGTGCTGCGCGACATCGAGTTTTCAGTCAACAAGGGCGAACGCGTCGGTCTGGTGGGGCTGAACGGGCACGGCAAGTCGACGCTGTTTCGTGCGATCACCGGCCTGGGGATATGCTGGGGGACTTTCCATCGAGGAATTTGTCATAAGGGAAGAAAATTTCCATGAAGGGAGCGCAGGATTTATTAGCATTATTTAAAAAAAAATGAAAAAATGAATATGAATAAGTTTTTTTCCGCTGGAAGTAAATAAAATTTATAACGAACGGAAATTATTAGCCATATGAGGAGGGCTCAACTCCTCCTAATACCTCGCTCTTTACGCTAAAGTACTTTTAGTAATTTCAGCTATTTATTCGTATTTTCGATGTAAGGGTGCTTCACTTCAGTCAGTCTATCTGCGGTGCATGATGTATTTGTCACACCTCTATAGTCAGTTGGTTGTACTAATCCCTTGTACGATATGATTTTCCCTTGATGATCGAGTTCTATATCGGGTTGTCTTGCAATTAAAATAATCAGTATTAAGACAGATATACGTACAGCCCAGTGCTTCATGAAACTCCTCAAAAATAAGCTTTTAAGTCTGATATTTTACCAAAGCCCTTGGCTGCTTCGGGTCCTCCGGCGGCCCTGGCCACGACGGATCGCGTCGGGCGGCCCGGTAGGCGGCGTCCGCGTCCTCTTCCATCCCGAGCCGCCAGAAGCTGTTCGTGAGCGCGGAGTACGCGACGGCGCGCACGCGCATCGGCGGCGCGTCCAGGAGCTCCTGCGCCAGACGAATGAGCTCGGCGTGCCGCGACGCGCTCCAGAGCACCTGCCCGAGATTGAGCACCGCGGGCTCATCGGGCTGAGGCCTATTCAAGCGAATGCTATTTTTTGAAACTTCTCTCCAATAAACTACCCACTCCTCGTATTGTAAATACACTTCCTCCTAAAAGGGAGAGTCGTGGAGCTATCTTAATGGAATACTTGCCTGGATCCCTTTTAAAACCCAGTGAAATGACAGCTTCTCTAGCACATGAGCTCGGCCAAAGCTTAGCTCTTATCCATCTTAACCGTTTCTCCGGCTATGGAGATCCTACGCAAGGTCAGCTAAGCGATGATCGACGTCTTGCCGGTTCCGGAAACGCCTTCAATCAGGTAATTGCGGACACCCATGATGACAGCAACTATTGTCGGTTATGGCGATCCTGCACGCTCCCCGGTCACTCCCCCGGTTTGCTGGTCACCGCGGAGTCGGACCGGCCGACCAGTTGCTTGAGCACGATGTAGCTGAAAAGCCCCATTGACAGCAATGCGAGCAGTGATCCGATCTTGGCCAGTACTTCGCTGGTTCCGTTCACGGCGAGGGCGATCTTCAAGTTTGTCAAGATTTCTTCCTAATTCCTACTCATTTTTACCCAAGGTTACCCTCAAGGCTAACCCAAGATTCTTTCCACAATTTCAAGTTCTTCAGGAATTCATTATAACTCCTTCTTTGTTAACCCCAAGGTTATCCCAAGATTCTTCTCTTTTCAAGAATTCGTCGTAGCTCCTTCTCAATTTAACCCTAGATTGCGCTTAAGGTTACCCCAAGGATCTTCTAGGTCTTCAAGAATTCGTCCTAGGCGACCGTTCCGGTCGCCCAGCCGTCAGCAATGGTCTTTAGGCGGCAACGTTGCGCAGAGATACGATGACGTCTTCGATATCGTTCGCCAGGTTTTGGCGCCGGGCCATATCCTGGGCTTCCGCTTCTGTTGACTCAGCCAAAGCTTGTGCGATCTGTTCGGCCATCTGCTTTCGGGCGTGGCCTGCAGTTGAGATTGCTTCGAGGACACCATCGAGCAGCTTTTTCTCCCGTGCCTGCTCTTGGTGTAATTTTTTTTTTTTTTTTAGTTGAGATGGCCGGACCAGGACAGAATTTGGAACTCTGACATTTTTAAAACTTTTTAAAGTCTGCTGAAAATCTGTTGGTGAAAGGTTTTGCTGTAGCAAATGTCGAGTTTTTGAAATTGTATTACTAAGTAAAAAGCGTTTTTTCTTGTCTTGTAAAATGTGGATTAATGACTGAAAACCAACCCTATCACTAAATTGCCTTTCGGATTGCGTACCTTTATCAAACAGTTGGAGGAACCTATTTCCGCCGTCGCGCTTACCCTGTTCTTGCAGGCGCTCGCGGAGGTTCTCGGTCAAGACCTGTTGCGGCTGAAAGGCATCGTGGAGGTCGCCGAAGCCCCGGATACCCCCGCGATCGTGCATGGAGTGCGCCATGTCTTTCATCCCATGCGCTGGTTGGATGCCTGGCCCGGTGGTACCCGCGACTCTCGCTTGGTGCTGATCGGCCGGGGTGTCGCGGAGCCTTGGATACTCGCGTTGTATGATAATAATTTTGTTCAAATAAATAACACAGAGACCATCCGTGCTTTCACAAGCAGGAAAAACATAAAATAAAGCTATCAACAAAAGCAGGAAATAAAAAAAAATGAATAAAAAGGGCAGAGTTCTTGGGCTCCTTTTGCTTTTTTAGCCCCAGAAACTCATGGGCCAGGGATATCATGAGTATCCAACCTTGGCTAAACACTAGAATTTGTACGGCTGTTGAACTTTGGCTTGAAGGAATTAGCATTTGCCCTCATAGACCACGTTGAAGGCCCGGCTGAAATCCAGATCCGAAAAACTGGTATCGACCCGCTCCGCCCGGTCGATGCTGCCATTGAGCGAGCGGAACTTGTTGCCGGTCACGGACAGCCCGTTCAGGTAGTGGCCGCTGCCGTAGGGTTTGATCACGATATAGCTGAACCAGGGCGCCACATCGCCGGACAGGAACACATTGGCGGTTACCGACAGCGCGCTGAAGGAGAAGCCGGTGGTGAAATATGTATTGCACATGTGCGCAAAGTTAAATATCTAGTTTGAGATTTTGGTCTTCTAAATCTAAATGTGTACAGACAAGTTTGGAATATTTGCAATTTAAATTTATCGATTGGGAAGGGACACAGGGTTGGGGTCATGATCTTTGTGATGCGTCCCATTCCCCTCTCCCCCTATTTTCACATAAATTAACAGTTAAAGTATAACAGTTCAAAATAGGGATGAAACATTTCAATCGACAGTGAACAGATATATTAACTCAAATCTATGAACGCTCTACATATTTATGTATAGAGCACTGTATTTCTAGTGTCAGCGACGTTTTAGTGTTACGCTATATATTCACATATATATACATATATATACTCAATCTGCAGACAGTACTGTTTTGCCCTTTGTGGGCTCATCAGTGCAAGCATAGAGTGAAGAGACTAAGTCTTAGCTATGAAGCAAGCATGCATGCAACAAGGCAGTTTAAAAGATTCATGTGGTACCATGCAAGAGTTTGAGAACCATTGATTTCTTCTCTGTCATTGAAAATTTTGCACAGCACAAAGCAAGACGCAAGTGATTTTCAACGTAGCAATGGATCTAATTATCAGATTATTTCATTAGCCTTATTTTTTGTAAAGGCAGGGTGTCTGCCATGCCAGGTAAATCAGGGAAATGTCAGGGAAATCCATACCCTCATAAATATGTTAGGAAAATGTCAGCGACATTTTCTACTTTTTTTGCAATGTTAGGGAAATGTCAGGGGTTCCGGCGCCGGTTCAACTTCAGCTTCGCCCGCCGGAGTCGTCTCGACCGTTTTGGCAACTGACACCATATCCGGTGTCGGTCTGTCATCCGGCAATACCGGCGCCTCACCCGTATCGGCCACGGTTTCCCGCTGCTCGTCCGCGATGTCGTCCGGCGCGGAAAGCGCACCATCCGCCGCCAGCGGCGCAGTTGGTGCTTGGCCAAGATCGGCAATCGCCGCGCGCTCCGGTTCGACACTGGTCCTGTTATGCAAAATGTGTGTTTTTTTTTCTCCCTCAATACTGGGACCGTATTGAAATAATGGTCTTATAAGATCGGGAGAGAAGATTCGAACATAAATTAAAAGTTCTAGTGTCCTTTTTAAGTAACAAAAAAGATTGAGGGGAAACTAGCCCCCCTCCCACGTCCATTTATTTCCCAAAGTTATCTGATCAAAATTTTGAGATAGTCATTTTGTTCAGTATAGTTGAGAGATCAGATAACTATGTCCTTAAGGCAACCCAACAAGGTGTGGAGGAAGAAAAAAAACGAGCAATTAAATGTTAGTTCAACGGTCTGCTGTGATGATGATGATCAAGAAAGAAGAAGAAGAAGAAGAGGCAGATAATGTATGGACATATGTTACGAACATCCAACATTATTATTACGAACATTACGTACCTTTCCTGTTTTAAATTGATATATATCTTTCCGTATCGATTGAAGAATGGTTACTGCCTTTTCCCATGTATGTTGTCTTTGTTTTTGTACCGTGGAGCGATGGTCATGTTTGCGCTTGCTCAAGACTGTTTCTCTCGCTGATGCACCTGCAGAACATATTGGAGACGGTGGAAAACGAGCTCGACTTCCCCCAGTGCTCGTGGTCTACTGCGCACTTGAAGTACGAACGGCGCCAACGGACATACGGACATTTCCTCAGCGCGGTGGTTTGATAGTGGTTTGAGTGGCGTTAATATTTGGTTTTCAGAACCGATGAATGTCCAGTATCGTTTGGCCCCGGGTTTCTTCAAAGTCCGCCTGTTTGCCCGCCCGCACTTCCAAATCGAAGGCCTGGATGTCAACTTGTCATTGGTATCTCAAATGCCTAAAGAAAAGAAATAAGCAATTAGGTAAACTTGAAAAATCCTCTTTCCAAAAAGGAAAGAGGATTTTTTTAATCACTCCCAACACTGGGCAAACTACTAATCAAAGCACATCCGCATGCAGTCTTGCAACCATCAACAGCAACTGCTTTACCTTCAAACATGAAGTGGAGACCTTCATGTAAACACGGTACGGCACGTTGGTCGTTTTCTGCACTCTGTGACGAGGCCACCTTCCGTTCCTTCATGGGACTTGATGCCAAAGCTAAAACCAAGGGCAGAAAGGTTCCTGTTGATGAATTCGAGTCGTTGCTTGGTCACGGGTCCATTCACACCTCCATTCGGTATGGATATCTGTGCCTTCGAAAGGAACATGTCAACGTTTCCTTCACCAAGGATGGTGAAATCAAAATTGGGAAAAGGCAAAAAAAGAGAAATAGACGAAATTCTGAGCCGACGTTTGCGGTCTAACTTCAGCATCAGAACAAAGATGCCTAACGGAAACGGAAAAAGATGCCTAACGGGAACTTACCATATCAGTATGATAAACTATAAAAAAGAGAACAAAAAATAGCGAGAAACAAGTGTGGTAGCCCTTTTTTCGGTGCTGAAGACAGATCTTGAACATTGATCCTCAATTTCTCCCATTTTCCTGCTTGTATTGCCTAATGTTCACATTTACATGTAAATGCACTAGAGTTGAGTTTTATATGTAAACTTATCTCTTCTTACATGAATCTTGTCATTTATAGCATGTGTGGTCTTACAATATATCTAAATCAAAAGAAAGTAAGTACATATAGCTTTTGGGAATTTCTCTTCTTATTTGTCACAAGTTTCTTGGCTTCAAAAATGTCCTGTACCTTGACCATTGAAATTTTATAACTTCTGTACATCTCTACTTTCATAACCATGGTTCCTCATTGCTATATAAACACTTTAGAAAATATAGGAAACATGTTGCCTAATAAAATAGAAAAACTAGAAAACCAACTTAAATTACAAAAATCAAAATAAATTGAGCAATAAAACTATCTCGTAATAATTTTTCATTAATCAAATCAATTTTTTTTAATTTAAAATATTAACTATGGAAATAACTCCTCAACAGTTATTAGAATCGGATGACAGGATCGCCTCCTTGCCCAACGTTTTTTATCAGATTTGTACTTCATGAATTGAAAACCTTTTTCCTTTGTTATTTTGAAGAGATTATGCGTAATCTGCTACGTATTTTTGTTACTGACCTGATTTCGCAAGTCATTGCGTCAGTTTCGAATCTTAATCCTTTGCTATTTTAAAAGAATTTTACTTGGTGGTCTCATGGGTACATTAATGCAATGGAGTCTAAGCGTTATACTTTTTTTTTTTTTTTCAAAAACTGTGTAGTAAGATTAATGATTTAAGGTAGCCACTGTAACTTTGAAACTTAATGTACAAAAATACGAATCCTGTTATTTTAACTTGTATAGTGTTCGAGAATTAAGTTTGAAATTGTTGCTGACAATGCTTTAATTGTTTGCTGTTGTTTTTTTAGGTTGGAGCCTGGGGTTGTTTTGACGAATTCAATCGACTTGAAGAAAGGATGCTTTCAGCTGTTTCTCAACAAATCCAGACCATCCAAGAAGCTTTGAAGTCCCAAAAGGACTCGAAAAAAGAGTCGGCGAAAAACGCCCGTGCACAATTCTGATCTGCGGATCGCTATACCTGGCCGGCGTGGTCCTTCGGGATCACGGCTAAACCGGACTTTTCATCCCGCGTGGCGTATCAGCTACCGGCGAGGGCGTCCTCGACCCATTCGGTCAGCTTGTGCGGCGGCAGAGCACCGATCTTGGTCGCCGCGACTTCGCCATCCTTGAACAGCATCAGGGTCGGAATGCCGCGCACGCCATAGGTCGACGGCGTGCCGGGATTTAGAATCTTAACGAAAATCACACCATCATATTGAACGTATCAGAGAATTCCACTGCAGAAATTTCAAGCTCCTATCTATAAAAATATGGAACGTCGTATTTTTTGCCAGAAGACTAATCACAGGTGCGTTTTTTTTCCCCAGGGGTGGTCGTATCGACCCAATGGTCCTAGGATGTCACAAGAGGGCTCATTGTAATCGAAATGTAAAGTTCTAGTGTCCTATTAAAGTTAGCAAAAAAAATTGGAGGGCCTTAGATTTTAAAAATTGTGCTTTTGGATTGTATTTTCATCGAATAATGTCTTTTCTTGTATTTTATTTGACAAAACTAAAAAGAACCTCTTCCTGGCTTTTGAAAAAGACATTTTGCCCCCAGCCCCCTAGATCTTGGGGAACTAACTCCATTGGCGAAGAACTACAGTCACGAAGACCGTAAACAGGTGCAGGAGGTCTGTCGGTACAATACAATGTCGAATGTTTATGAAGTTGAAAAGTTTGAAATGTCTTGCTGTTAAGTGACTTTTTGCTGATGAACAACAAGCCCCGGAAAAAATGGCCTTTGTACAGGGGGATAATATCTTAATTCTAGATTATCCCTTGCTAATCAAATACACACCCAAGAGGTTTGTGGAGATCACATTATTCTTTGCTGGTGGACTACAAGCCCTTGGAAAACAAGCCATCTATACAGGGGCCAATGTCTTAATACTACATTAGACCTTGCTGATCAGCTACACATCCTAGGGAAGGAGGGGCCGGAAAGTGTCTCCTTGGATACTTCCGGGCCCCCGGGACCCTTGTTCAGGGGGGCCGGGCACCGGGGCCCGTTCCCGAAACCCGCATCCCCCAAACGGCAATCCCGAGGAAGAGCTGATGAGCCAGAACTACGACAAGCTGGTCCAGGTGGTCGAAGACGTCCGTGGCGACGTGGAGAAGGCCGAGGCCGGCAACAAGGCGGCCTGCGCCCGCGTCCGCAAGGCCATGCAGGAGCTGAAGGCCTGCTGGAAGATTTACGTCAGACAAAGCCCGATGTAAAATCTGTTGTCGTCAGCCAATTCACCTCATTCTTAGGCCTCATTGAAATCTCCCTCCGAGCAAGACAATTCAACTATGTGAGATTTGATGGTACCATGAACCAGAGAGCAAGAACAACAGTTATCGAAGAATTTAATTTCAAACTGGATGGTTCCCCAACTGTTATGCTTCTGTCATTAACTGCTGGCGGTGTGGGACTCAACTTAACTGGTGGATCCCTGCTGGGTAGCTGCCATAGCTGAAAACGGGCAGGGGGCTGCTGCTGAGAAGAGTGTGGTGTCGGTGGCATCCCCAAATAAAAAAACCACCCAGTCGCGCTAACTGCGCTTCCAAAACCAGCAAGCTATCCACACAGCCATCATTGCGACGTCCGGCATTGTCGATGAGGAGGATGTCGCCCGGTTGTGCGTTTTGCATGGCTTCCAGGATGAGATCGAGCCCACCCGCGTACTGGATAGGGTAAGCACTTGCGTTCTGCACGCTCGAATGTGAGCATTTAGATAGTGCCATTGAGCGTAGTTACACTATTTGAAAATATTAGGAATGTGTTCTCCACGCTCGAATGTGAGCATTTTAATAGTGCCATTGGGCGTAGTTTCATCATTTGAACATATTGGCAATGCGTTCTGCACGCTGGAATGTGAGCACTTCAATAGTGCCATTGAGCGTAGTTACGCTACTTGAAAGTATTGGCAATGCGTTCTGCACGCTGGAATGTAATAAATTGTTTATGAATTTTCGATTTGACTAATTAGTTCTTATATGAGACTTTTATCTCTTCAGGGTTTAGATCTTGTGACAGTAGACAAAAATTTTCTTGAATTTGATGATTGTTGATGCCCCAAAGATATAGGTGGCTTTTGTTTTCTCCATTGTGATACAGAAAAGTTTTCACCAAATAAACATGAAAAGGTAAAAGGTGCCAAAGGTTTCACGCGAATCACTTTTTCCTACAACATTTGATTTATAAGGTTTACTTATAGAACTTAACACTATTACATTCAAATCGTGGTTGTAACGATAGCTGCAACCTAGAAAAAGACGAACACGGCCCAGAATAACCAAAAAATTGCCTGGAAACTCTATAGATGGTGTCGAATCGACAAACAAAGTACAAATAAATATTATATTAACAAAACTGATTTTGATAATAGTTACCATTCCTTAATTAGCAAGAAACGACACTATTTTAGAAGAGGCTAGAGCATATCAACATGCTTCGATACTCCGCTTGTGCAACTGTATAAGCCGCTTAGCAACTATTTAATATTAGTAAAAAATAATGCTCGAGAAGAGGGAAATCCCCGCTTGACGTTGCATAAATTAGTTAATTTATTGGGCTATAAAAACCTAAAGACCGTCATTTACAAAAAAAATGGCAATAAAACACTAACATAAGGGCCATATAATTGAAAAAGAGCAAAAATAAATGTTGGATTTAATTTTTTTATGAATTGCCAATGCTACGTGACATTTTAAATGAGGATTTCTTAAATGAGGATAGCAATATTTCTTAGGAGAACAGAATCCCTTCTTCATACTAAATACATGCCACTAATCGGGAAAAGTGACCATGTTGCAATAGAAATAAAAACAACATTCCTCAAAACAACTAACAGCTACATAAAAAGGACCTTCATAGGCTATGAAAAGATTAGAATAGATTTCAGCAACATCTCCTGGGATGATGTCCTAATCAGTTCTTTAGAACAACAATGGCTAAAATTTGAAGCGAAATCAAGCATACGTAATATTGCCCACTTTAGATTGCTTGTTAAGTGTCGATTAGATCTTGGTGGTAATTTTTTACATATCATTCATGTACATCAGGGAATTTCTCAATTATCTGATTAAGCTTTCTAAATTCACTCGCCTAGTTTTTATCAACGATAACCTATCATTTTTTAGTGGGAGACTTTTATCTGAGTCGTGCTTCATTAATATTTCCGTCATTTTAGATATTTGATATGTTGGAAAAGACCTGATAGATCCGGCGAGTGGTGGGCAAAAATGTGGAGTTGGGAGTCACCTTTGGAAGAATGAAAAAAACGTTTTCGAATGCAAAAAGGAGATTTTCTTGAGCTTGTTGAAATCTTACTGCCAATGCTACACGTTGATTAAGAAGCTATCCAAAATGACTGTTTTGAAAAAAAGGGTGGCTGGTAGGAGAGAGGCCTGTCATCACAGCAGGACTTGAAGGTGTACCAACAAGCTGCCCGACCACGGTGACCACATCGCCGATCTGGCAGCTGTTGTCTTCGTCGTGCGCGTGCACTTTGCTGGACTTGCGCACGAACTTGCCATACACCGGGTGCTTAACACGTCGCTCAACGCGCACCGTGATGGACTTGTCCATACGGTCGCTGACAACGACACCGCTGACGGTGCGCGGATTTGATTCCTGCTTGGACTCTGTGGCTGCTTCAGCCATTCGCCTTCTCCTTCATGACCGTTTTGACACGTGCAATTCTTAAATATGGTGACTCTGAGATTAGAAATAAGTTACTGAAAATTAAGAATATGTCTGAAAAAAGGAAGTACCCAGTGATCTTAGGAAAACCCTAATTAAACCACTATGTAAAAAAGGTAATAAGAGTGATTGTGGTGATTATCATGGCATTAGCCTGGTCTCTATAGGCAGCAAATTACTTAGTAACTTTATTAGAGATAAAGTTTTCTCTTAAAACTTTATCAGCATGAAAAGTAACTTTTCATGCACATTAACAACAAGTCCCTAAACTACACTATTGTATTTGACATAATTTTGCATAACAAACCTTAATTCTCTACAACGCATCGGATTGCGGTCCATACCCTCACTCAATTGTGTGCCTCAACTGTTGTCCATTACATACCCTTTCCATTACCTGAAACATTATGAATCCGTATAACGAACTTGAACAGCCTTTTTCAAAGTAAGAGGTGTCCGATTCCTTTACTGTCGGCCTCCATGTTCAACTGAATTGTAATAAGCCCTCTCCTAAAGTAATAGGTCCATTGGGGTGATAAGATCTTCTCTGGAAAAAAAACACGTATACGTGATCTTTTTTCTGGAAAAAATACAAAATTCCTCATTTTTGCAGATGGGAGCTTGAAACCTCTACAGTAAGGTTTTCTGATACGCTGATTTTAGCCTGATGGTGTGGATTTCATTCCGATTCTGTGACCTTTAGGGGGTGCTTATCCCTTTTAAAATCAGACAAATTTTTCAGGCTCGGGTGGTCGATCGATTTGCTTGAAGATGTGCAAAATACCAATCTCCTACTTTTAAAAGCATATCCAGTTGATTTCATAGGCTTTTTCTAAAACACTAATACAAAATGAAACAGGCGCAATAGGAAACCAAATGTTCCATCCACTTTGGAAGGAATATTTTTACCCTCATCCTTGATCGAATTTCAAGATATGCCTGTGACGCATTAAGGAAGGCTTAAAAATTCGTAGAAAAACTAACTTGGTTAAAATCGCGTTCTGGCGCAGCTGGTCCAGGTCGAGCGGCGTACCGTCGAAATTGAAGAAGCCGCGCTTCAGGCTGAAGCCCGATTTCTTGGCCGGCAGGGGCTGCTCGGGAACGCCGGAGTAACTGAGCGTCTGATAGAGGGCGCGGTCGCCGCGGTTGAGGACCGTGATCAGCGGGTTCCCGCCGCCCGTGCCCGGAGTCAAGCGCCGGACCAGGGGCTCGCTGCGCTCCTGGAGGCTCTGGCCGTCGACGCTGAGAAAAAATCAAATACTATACGTAGATGTTTTCTGTTGCAGGAAGATCTGCGGGTACTTTTTGTGGGGGGGGGGGGGGGTGGGAGTGGGGGTGGAGTAGAGGGGTACCTCAAAGCCAAACTTTTTTTACTTTCTTAGGGATAATTCTGTGTGGATATTTACTACCTTAGAACGTTTATAATCGTCTCTAAAGCTCCCCCCCCCCCCCCCCCCCCCCCCGACGACCAAAGAACCACGATTAACACACGCCGAGTATCTCTGATACAGCTCGGGAACCCACAGCATTTCCAAGATATGAAAGAAGTAGATTGTGGCAGTAGTGTAGAGGTCCTGTTTATCAACAAAAAGATTTCGTTATCAGCTGCAACTGCTTACAAGACAACATGCACAAAATACATGATAGAACCAAGCAACAAAATAAGGAAAAGGTTTTTCAGTTCGAAGTGCACATCTGCTAAAAACCAGGAATTGGCTAGAACCAAAGATAGCAATGACTCCCGACCGAAACCTGAAAAAATAAGTAAACAAACAATGAAGTCAAACTTAGAGAAACATAGTTAATGTCATTACATATCAAACAATCTATCAAACTTTCTTCAATAATTTCAATTAATCTTGTTAATTATGAAGCTTTTCCCCATACTTTGATAATTGAAAAAAGCCTTAGTTTTAAGCCTACTAGAGACTGAAAGTAGAATTTGTAATGGTGGAAGATTAGTATATATGGAAAAACATTAACAAGGCATTGATTAGAAATTTAACAGAGGATTTGCCCTTAACTGGTTGCACAAAGTAAAAAATTACCCGACATACTTGCATTTATGTAATTTCTTAATAACCCTGGTGCAACACCAAAAAATCCTTTCTAAAAACACCCTTCCTGGTCTCTTTGCAGAGACCTTGCATTCTGGTACAGGAGGACATTCAATGAAGCTTCCCATGCAGCATTCCACAAGTAGACATAGAAGTCATTTCTTCAGCCAAAGAGTCATCAACCTGTGGAGATTAACTTTCGGGGAGTGATTCTGCTCGAGAGCGAGCGCGTGGTCGGCGAGATCTACGATCGTCACAACGCGGAGCTCTGGGATCAGATCGAGGCTCAGGATCGCTGGGTCTCGTGGTGCGGCTTAGCATCTCCGCTTCTCGGTCTGCGGTCTGCATCGATGGCGTTCGCAGGAACGGACTTCGCTCACCATCGGGACTTCTCGGTGGCTGCCGAAGCGTACCGACGTGACTTCGTACGCGTCCTGAACCTTTTCATGCTGGTTCCAAATATGTAATTTTATTTATTCGTGATCCAAATCATTGATTTACAATCCGCTTGATAATATAACTAGTTAAAGTATGTAAAAAATGTCAGGCATTATTTAAATTCTGGAAAAAAGGAAAAGATTATCTTTTATGTTTCTATGAGCAAAGAAATATCTAAGTTGTTTGCTTCTTCTGAACATGTAACTCGGATTATTTCAGAGTTGCCAGTTAGAGGTAATTTTGGAAAATATGAATGATCAGACACAAAAATGACACCCAAGGATGACAGTCGCTTGAATATATTTTGGTTGAGGCATATTTCGAAAAAAGTAAAAACAAACTTTTTTGGCTTCAAACTTCTTTTTGACTCCCTTTGATTTAAAGGTATAGAGAAATTGATACCTGAATTGTGTTGCGAGAGCAACACATTGGCTTTGTCGTTTTTTTTTTGTTTTTTTTTTTTTCTAATTCCCCGATTTCAGCTTATTCCTAGAAAGTGGTAAATTGCACACAGTGTGATCTGCCTTTCTAAAACAAGGATCGGAGGTGTCCTGTCTAAAGAAATATCCATAGCAGAATCACATGAGAAGTACCAATTTTTGATTTCTGGATTACAGAATGGTTCCAGGCTTCAAAGGAGTGGGGTTCATACTGAGTACTATAGCTCATCGCATGCTTCTTGCAAGGGACCCTATTAACCCCCGAATCACCCTCATCCGCTTAAAGTGTTAACTGTTCAACATAAGTATTATCTCAGAGCTCTTATTTCAAATCCGGACCAGATCTTTTGACACTGGGGGGAGTTGGAGGGGGAAATCTTGGAAAACACTTGGAGTAGAGGAATCGGGATGAAAGTTGGCGGATAGAATAATCAAATGTCCTTGATACGTGATTGACGTAACTGTACTGGATTCGCTCTCTTTGGGGGAGTCTGGGGGAGGGTTTCAGTGATTTGGCAAGTTTGGTGCTTCTGGACGTGCTAGGGCGATGAAAATTGGTAAGCGGCTATTCCTACGCTTATTTGTTGAATGAGAATCATATCCGGATAAATTTTTTTCTTTTTTTCGTTAGCGTCGTAAAAGGGGCAGTTGCTGCCTGGAATGAATCCCAGGCAGTCAAGGGCGGTCAATTTACCAGGAAAAGAATCGCTTAGACCTTGTTCAAACCAACACAATGAACCGGCGCTAATTCCGCACATTAGCACGCCTCGTCGATATGCCTGCTTTAAAATTTCATTCAAGCCCCAGTCTTGTAGCAAAAACCTAGTGTCCATACAAAAATCTTAGTTTGAGTTAAAAGAATGACAAATATTGATGAACGTTTTTATTGCAAATGTTAGTGAAACGTTTGTGAATTCACGAGGATTTTAAGTGATTTAGTCATTGAATAACTATCATCTTCCTTCAGTTCCCAAAATAATATTTTTGTGAATTTCAAAAAAGTTTTGACAGCGATATGAAAGGTACCAACATTTTTTTTTTATCAATACAGCCAGGTTTTCCGTTAACAAACATTTTTCAGCAGATGGTCCATACGTTACAAAAGAAATCAAAGCAGTAAGCAGGACAATGAGAAAAATTTCAAAAAAAGATAAAGAAGCTACTACCCTGAAGAGTAAAACCAGAGGAATGGCATGCCAGACAACAGCGTTGTACTACCAAAAGGAAGTATCTCAATTATTGGATTATAAGCCTGGACAGTAGTACAAAAGGATAAAGCAAATGACAGGTAAAACACAGACTGGGCTGATTTGAACTGAGCTCCTGGCTGAGGCAGAACATCAGGAGATCGGTAGCTAAGCTACGCAGACTGATATGTTCGATATGTGAAAAAAAATTTTTCAGCAAGTAGAGAGAGGTGTGAAGTATATGCCACGAAAAAATTGATGATCATCTAAAAGATACAGCCAGACGGCATAACTCGTAGTAAAATATTATATTTGCATGCTAAAATATAGAGAGGAAATAATCTATCTATAATCTTCCCAGCTAGAAAAGGAACGCAGCCACCGTTTGTTGTTACGAAACTGGTTCTTGTTTCGTCACATTTGATTCAACTTACAGGTACACGAGTTGAAAAAACTAAGACGCATTCTGAGAATAGAAAGGAAATATATAATTTGGGCTATATATGGGGTTGGGTGTAAAGTAAAGCAGGACTGCATGCAAAATGTGTTATCTATAAATATTCTGCATATTATAAAGTAATAATTGTTTTCTTAGGATAGAAAATATGTAATTTGGAATATATATTTCTGGTGAATCCCAGCGTCACTGACCTTTTGTAGCTAGCCGACGTCTAATATGTGACTCGAGGTTCCACACTCTTTAGCGTAGAACGAAACTGACCGATGATAACTTTCTGTAAAGATAAAAGTTAAAGGGAAGAGACGCTTCATTGATCCTTTGTTAATTAAGTGCGTCTATGTTCATATTAATATCCCTTCCGCCCCCACATCGGCTTAAATTTCAATGTTTAAGCCTTGTAAATACGTTCGTGATGTATATCCCCTGTAATAGAAAAAATGTGCAGTCATTGTCTAGGTTTTCACAAGCATGTAATTGCCAACAAACACTACTTAGCAATCTTTCAAAAAAAAAATACCAAATGGGTTCTCAACAGCAACATGAATACTGACTTATTATCTAATTCTGGCCAATCTCAAATTTTTCTTGATTCACTGCCCAGGATTCCATCTGGCTGATGAACATCTTCTCTTTGCTTATATTCACACTTGTGGTGGTCTTTCTTCCTATTATTTTTCTCAGATTTTCTTTCTCGAATGCATTCAAGCTATTTTTATTTATCAAAAAAGATACTAATATAATTTCAAGGGGTGTGAGGTATGCTGGGCTCGAAGCCCTCTTTGAAATACCTTTGAAAATGTTTTGTTGTCGTAAGCTCGTAATATCCTGCCTTGATAATTAAGGATTGGTGTAGTAGCATTGCTTAGGTCGCACAGTAGCCACCGGTGACACATGATAAGAATAAGATGTTTAGTATGTTTTAGGTACGTGATTGACATAACCGGACTGAATCCGCTCTCTTTGGAGGAGTTAGGGGGTGGGGTTCAGTGCTTTGGCGAGTTTGGTGCTTCTGGACGTGCAAGGACGATGAAAATTGGTAGGCGTGTCAGGGAGCGACACAAATTGACTTGATAAAATCGTTTTCCCCGATTCGACCATCTGAGGGGCTGAAGGGAGAGGAAAAATTGAGGTATTTTTAACTTACGAGTGGGTAATCGGATATTAACTTTGACCCACAAGGACCTACAAGGGCTATCAAGTTCAATCTTCTTGACCTTGTTCCTGACCTGACGAGACTTATCAATATTTCACTTCAAAATAGTGGATTCCTACTCCTTTTAGAGCGTATTCCTTCCATAATTGTTTTGAAAGTTGGATCACAGAATGATCCTGCAAATTGTCGTCCCACATCTCTTTTATCTATGTTTAGTAAAAATTATAAAAAGTCTATAAGCTGTCACCTTCTAATATTTCCCCCGACTTCTGCATCAATCTGAGGCAGCCAGATGTCCTTCAGGTGAGGCCATTTTGAAATATCCTCATGAGTGGGAATATGCCGTTTTGAAACTGGCATAACATCACTTGAGTAAACTTTCGGCAAGTGTACTACATTTTCTTCTTAGGCCCGTTATTTCCAGATTATTCATAATGTTTGTCTTGATCTTGTGTTTTACTCCCATAGTATTCAAAGTAATCTCGGCCTGTCTTCCTCTAACACCCAACCGTGAAGGCTTAAGGAAACAGGAAGTTCAAGCGGCATTTTTATAGTTTCATAATATTTGTGATTTATTTGTATATTTTCGGTCTTCTACAGGGAGGTGGGCTGAAAGTTCTCTCTTCATTCCTCTTTGGGTGTAAGTGTTCTTTGCAGAACCATAATTCACTGTTTTCCAGTTTTGAAGTAATATTTTTAACTATAATATAAGCTATTCATAACAAACCAGGCATTTTTTTTTTCAATTACCCCAACTTTTAGCTTCAGCTTCAATTTCAGACATTTTAGATTCTTTTCTACTTTTCTCTGTCACTAGTGCGACTAAATATCGAATACATGCTCATTTTCTAGGCTTTTGAGGAACGAAACCTATACGGAAGGAAAGACAGGTCATTTTTATATAGTTAGACCTTTTTTTCATTGCTTCGTCCATGGTAATTTGCCAGCAAAGGGGCAGAGAATAGTGGAAATCCGTCAAAACTAGTGTTCAATGTCAATGAACACCTTTTTGCGCTAATAAAGATGCCGCCGCCAGAATGTCCTCCTCCACTGACGCTTTGGATTCTCAAGCCATCGAGCGTCACCCAGGAATCTTTGTAACCGTGCCATCTCCAGGTTGTGCTGGCGCCGATGGGATCCATGATTTTGTTTTTTAAGACTTGCGGCAGAGGTTTGCGCCACACATTCAGGAGTGAGTAGGCGAGTAAATTTACCCGGACATCGTTGTACTTAAATCGACTTCCCGGTTCCGCGAGTTCCCGACCAAACTACGATTTCGTCCCAAAAAGGATCAAATTCTTAGACAGCCAATCGATTTAAACATAGCAAAAACTATATATTGAGCGTCTCATTTGCAGAGAAAGCAACGGCGCACGGTGGGGCGCATTCGTTGTTATAGTCAAATATGGGCAGGGGTGGGGCATATGCCCAAAAGAGCGTATTTGAATGCCCAAATCCTTCGGATAAACATATAGAGAATTTTTTTTTCTTTGTTCTATCTTTTCTTTTTATAGGGTCGTAGCTCAAGATCTTTTATAGAGAAGGGGGAGGCGGCAAGAGGGGGTCCACATCCAGATGGTCAATGGGCATCGGTTATTCTACAGGGGGAAGCAATGATGATTTTCGCCTCTTCATTTTAAGTTCACTTGCATAACATTCGAGGCAGATAGGAGGCACTTGTAGGCTTTGGACTCTTATTCCCCTTTGCAATTTCAGTCAACTTGTTGCTCAACTAACATTCAATTAAAAATTTTTATTAGTCAACATATACACTATCAGTGCCTCGAGCCAGATTAGTTTCTCAGTAATCGATGATACGAATTGAAACTGGGATGGTGTACGGTAGATTGCCTCAGTTCATTGTCAGCAATGGGTCAAGCTTCAGGTGCTGTAATTTGACATAACAGTACTGTATTATAAAATTTAAAAGATGAGGTTGGTATTGATAGTTTATATATATCAGCCAACCCAAGGCGAAGGATGGAATTCCTTAGGGTAGTTTCCTAAATCCCTCTGATCCTTAGAAAAATCATGGAGCGCTTGCCCTACACTCCTTTGACTTATTTATTGTTTTATTTTCGTTTCTGGTTTCTATTCTTTTCTTTTCTATTGTTTCTTTTCGTTCCTTTTCGAATTTGATTATTATTGGCAGTGATTTGTGGTTGTTCTTCATTTTAAAAATTAATCGGTTTTACTTCTGCTCATCTTTGCTTTACTTCAGCTCTTTACTATTCATTGAAAAACTGTTTTTGGGGAAAAAATGTTCTTAAACTGTAGAATAAATAGGTAATGAGATAAAACATAGGCTTCATACTCAAAAATAAGCATTTTATAAAAACAGGGTTCTTAACTGCAGAAAAAGTAGGTAAAAACTCAAGATACTATTTTTTTTATTCCTTTACATTAAAACACTGTTTTTTTTTTTTAAACAGAGGACCAGAAAATTACTGACAGTTGCAAAGAAGTGACAAAATGGTAAGCAGAGTAGAGATAAACAGAAATTGGGAGAAAGGCGGATGCGCGTTGGTTTCCGTCGGTTCGCCGTGGGTTGCCCAGCGGGTGTGGCCGATGCCGACGGTGCCGGGCAACGGATCGACCAGCAGTTTGGCTTCGAGGTTGGCGAGTTTGCCGGGCGCGCGGCAACCCTCGATATGGCTGTTCACCAGGGTCGCGATGCCGGCGGAGTCGTAGCCCCGGTATTCCAGCCGCTTCAGGCCGTCGACCAGAATGGGCGCTGCTTCGCGTGTGCCGATGATACCGATGTCATTCAAAGCCTGTTTCCTAATTAGCCTTTGGGGAATAATCATCAGAAATAAGTTCAAAATAATTAAATGGATTTAGTTTTCTTGGCAGCTTCTAATAAGACCAATAATTTTTAAATAACGAAAAAATTAATTTCTGAGTGACCTGAATTGCTTCACTGTCTGAAATGTTCCTTTTGTTTTTGTTTCTTTTTTTAACACAGGAGTAACGGGAAAGTTTAGGAAGGGCTCCAAAATACAGAAGATTACAGGAAAAAAGAACTTGGATTGGAGATGGTTGCTCGCCGGTCACTTTTGACGCTTATAAATAGCACAAGAACTTCCAATTTCCAATCGAATGACCCCCTTCAGATCTTGTAAGACCACCCCTTCCATAAAACCTTGTATGTTAACAATGGGCAACCTGTATAACTTGCAGCCATTTCCCCAGGGGCTGGAAAGGAGTGGTCAACCCCAGAGGCATAGTCATTCGACCTTTAGACTATTTGAACCAAATTGCTTCGTCGTCATCATCACAATCATTATCATCATGATCGTTATGATTATCCCCCTTATAATTTTTATTGTAATCATAATCATCAACACATATTGTCATGCCAATTGGTATCAGTGACCTTCCTTGGCTCCTACTTTCAGTCGGCAGCACATTATTCATGATGTTCACTTCTATTTTTCTACTTCTATTTTTCTTTTTCTATTTTTCTACTTCTATTTTTCTTCTCCTATTTTTCTACTTCTAGTCTATCTAGTCAGAGTTTAGCATGGGATTCGCTCTATTGTTATAAGGACTGCAGTGAAGTAGAACGTTGGACAGGACCTCGGAGGAGGCCTCGCGCAGCACGTGATCGGCGGACGAGGCGACCTCGTCGTGGATCGCCTTGGCCTCGGCCGAGACCTCATGGCGCCCGTCGAGCTGCCAGAAGTCGAAGTCGACGCGCGTCTGTTCCGTGAGCTCCGCGTCCAGGCCCTCGCCGAGGAAGCGGCCCAGGATCAGCATGCCGAATATAAAATAGAATAAAACAAGTCCCATTAAAGAAATGAGTCCTTAAACCAGGGCCAGCAAGCAAGTAGCAAGAAGGACCAAACTTTTGAAATTTGGTCATCAAAAAGATAAAAAAAATAAATTGATTTTTGAAGTAAAGAATAACTGAATTTGTCATGGACACCCATAAGATTAATGAAATCAGACAAATACCCCTCCCCAGACAGCATTTTTCATACGTTTCCACTGGCCAGAAATTTGTTTTAAGAGGAGTGGACATAAATTAAGGTTATGTTTTGATGATAGCCAAATTAAGAACTAAACTAAAAGCTCAGATGCCGAAAATCAGCACGACAACACACAAATATTTCGAAACCGATAAGATGAAAGGTCGTGATATCCGAAAAAACTTCTGCATATCATTACATAATAAATTTGAAGCGATAAACCTACTCGATGAAGCTGAAGAATCTGATGTTGAAAACGCGTGGACCTCACTGAAAAGTAGGTTTTATGACCTTGAAGCTTGTCGACCTTCTTTATAGCTTTGTTCATAATGTTTTTGATATGTTTTTTTCTTTTTTTTTGATATTCGATTCAAAATTTGAACCTAGTCGACCTTCTTTATAGCTTTGTTCGTGATGTTTTGATGTGTTTTTTCTTTTTTTGATATTCGATTCAAAGCTTGAAGCTCGTCAACCTTCTTTACAGCTTTGTTCATGATGTTTTTGATATGTTTTTTTTCTTTTTTGATATTCGATTCAAAGCACGACAAGGAACACATAGTGATAGAAGATACCCAATCTAACTTCACTTATTGAGTGTGTTCTGAATAATACACAAGCACCCTTAATTTAAATCGAATTTCATTCAAAACAAACAAAACTAAAATTAATGATGATAGATTGTAATAAACTTACCTAAGCTATGGACGTCAGGTGAATGATTTTTTCAAACGATGTTTTCGACAGGACCTGTGCCTGTCATCATCAGGAACCGAATTTAACCTGATGATGACACTGGAAGTAAGAATCAGCATTAAAACTTAAAATGAACAGAAATTATAACGTATATAAAGGGGCTCGTCTCCTCCACAATACCTCCCTCTTTACGCTAAAGTGTTTTTAGTAAATTCAACTGTTTATTCGACGGCCTTTGTGATTCTGGGGTCATTCTTAAAGAATTGAAACTAAATTCAAGCTTTTGTGTAGAGAAAAAGGTACTGGGGAGGGGTGGGATTCCCCTCATATACGTAATGAAAATATAAAGCTTTGACTATCTTCCCATTGAAGCAATCTATCTGGTTCTGTTTTGTTGACAATACTTTGTCTGTTTGACAATACTTTGAACATGGTTATAATTTTCTACATAATTTTTTATACATTTTAGCAATTTCGATTCAAATTTTCATTTTATACCAGAGCTGAAAGATTCAGGGAAGCTTTCTTTCTTAGATATTTCAACTGTAAAAATACTCCTAATCTGGGATTTTCTATCTACAGGAAACCCACCCACAATTGAATTGATTTTTGTTTGTCTTGATCTTGATATGTATATTTCATTAAGGCTTTAAGCCTATCTGTTTTGAAGTTTATTTATTCATCTATATTAAAATATGTTATATATTGTTTACTATGATTGTTTATTTAGTTTCTGTTCATTTTCTGTATCATTTAGGCTACCATAGTAAAACATTTGGGTTCGTTTTAAGTTTGATTTGCATATTCAATTTAAGCTCAACTTTTTTAAGACATATTCAATTTAAGCTCGACGACAGGACGGTCCCTGACGATTTCCAGCGCTTCCTGTTGCCGTTCAAGAACGACCACGTCTTCCATAAAGGTCTGCAACCCGCCCTTTGCCAGGACTTCCGATGTTTCGGCATCGTCGAGTTTGTAGTTCCGTGCAAAGGCCCAGTGATAGTGGGTCGTCGTTTCCGTCTCCGGCGTGATGATGTGATTGGACCACATGGAGATACCCTGCGAACGGTCGCCTTCCGGCGCGCCGGTATCCGCGTCGAATTTATTAATAGAATGAGAAAAACATTTAATGCACCGCCTAAAAATGCGCCATATTGCGCTATGCTATGTCCCGTAAAAGGGAAAACTTAACTAAAACTAAAATGCGCCGATACGCGCTGCGCTATGTTTTGCATAAGACTATAATAGATGCGCTGCATTAAAAAGAAAAAAAAAAGATTTTTTAATAAATTTGTGTGTACCAAGCTACACTATTCGCTGAATAATTGTGCATATAGTAATAAAGTAAAAGTTTTATTCTGCTAGAAATGAAAAAAAAAAAAAATCAACAATGCAGTAACCAAACTGCCCACGAGAGAATTAAAAAACAGAACAGAAAGTTCACCATTTATTAATTCTCTTTTTGCAGTGATAGAATAGTTAAGAATTTTAATTATACTAAGATATTAAAATGTTAAATAAACATTATTAAAAATAGAATTTTAAGAAGAACTAGTTACGGCTTGTAAAATAGAGTGAAAGCATGATAGGGAAAAGTTCACCTTCCAGAGACATTGTGTCTCCCTTTCTGTATTTTTGAATTACTACGCCCCTCGACACACGTATTTTGCCACCGTAACAATTTTCAACGTCTTTGGCATCGAGGGGCAAATAATGGAAAAAAGTCACGTACGATATTTGGGAAAAGTCAGAAAAAAAGTCAAAAAGTCAGAAAAAAATTACTGAAGAAAAAAGTCACGTACACTTTTTTTGAAGTTATTTGCCCCTCGTTTGGCTTTAGTTTTTGTTGGGGATGTTTCCCCCTATTTTCTAAAATTGGAAAATTTTCTCAGGCTCGTAACTTTTGATAGGTAGGGCTAATCTTGATGAAACTTGTATATTTGAAATCAGCATTGAAATTCCATTCTTTTGATGTAAATATTGGTATCAAAATTCCATTTTTTAGAGTTTCGGTTACTATTGGTCACTCCTAATACTGTTCGTTACCACGAACTGTTTGAACATAACTCTTGTCATATTAAATTAGTTTAAAATTGTTTCTTTTTGTAAAGGTATGATCAGTAGAATATTATCTTTTCTGGAAAAGGTAAAAAAAAACATTGTTGTTTTTACGCTTTATTTTGCTTTAAGATAGTGGGCATAATTTGTTTGCCTACATGAAATTCAGAATCTTAGAGGTATAAGTGAAGGTAAAGAAGTGGTCTTGGGCAATAAAAAGTTCAATCAAGCAGACAGCTTCACTTACCTAGGTGATATTATTAGTAAAGTTATAAAAAGTAGAATAGTCATAACTATGTCTTTGAGGACGACTTTATCCCCATGAGTCCCCGTGGGAAGGGCTGCGAGTTACAAACTTTGTCCAGTATTTACATATAGTAATGGTCATTGGGAAGTGTACAGACGCTGTCAGGGGATTTTTGGTTGGAGGAGGAGGGATTTAGGGGAGGGGTTTATGCGGAGGAACTTTTCATGGAGGAATTTGTCCTGGGGGAAAAAGTCTATTCAACTGAAAGTAAGGAGTGGCATTAAAATTTAAAAACAGGTTTTTATTCTTCCCATCCAGTTTCATCCTGATCTCCCCACTTTAAGTATTTTCTAAGATTTCTAGTCCCCCCCTAACTACTCCCCCCCAATGACCCTGGATCTGGTTGAGATTTAAAATATGAGATCTGAGTTACAAGGTCCCTCTAAATATGAAGTTTCATGAAGATCTGATCACTTGTTCATAAGTTGAAAATATGTCATTTTTTCTAATTTTTTTGAATTAACCTATCCCCCCCCCCCCCCCTATTTCGGCCCTATGTCCAAGGGCCGTCTTCAGCACAATACGAGAATGAGAGAGAAAATATAAGGCCTGGTTGAACTGCGTTGAAGTAAGGATGCTAGGGCTGTTTTTAAAAGAGTTTTTAAAAAACATTATTAGTTTTAATTCTAACAATTTAATATAAGTTTATTTATATATACATATTTTCTCTCTCGATCTCGTATTGTGCTGAAGACGGCCCTTGGACATAGGGCCGAAATGTTCACAGAACTGAGACAAAAACACTTCAACGCCATCTAGAATATGGTGACACTAAACTACTCCGAAAAACGTGTGTTTATAATCTCACGCCATTAGTTTAAAAATATGTTTTTAAGTGTAATAACAATCATTATTAATTTGTGTTGTTGATAAAAATTAGTCTAGTAATAAGTGTCATTTTACAAAGCTTAAGAAATGCCAATTGTCATCAAACGCTAGATGGCGTTGATGGTTTTTTCTGCCAGTAGCGCTAATTTCCACTCGGGGGTTAGGGTAAGTTGGGTTAGGTACTTAACATAATACCTTCTGCGTGGCCTGCTTTCCATAATTCTTTGTCGTGGTTTCCATAATTTTCTTTCTAAAGTATTATATTATCATCATGTTTTTCCATATTTCATTGGGATTAATCAAATTTCACTTATTGGGTGCGTTCCGTTTCAAACGTTTGACAGAAAGTCAAACGTTTTTGACTTTCTGTCATGTTTGACAAAAGCAAGTAGGTGCTTGTCTGTTATATCCTTAAATTAGTACCAGAGTTTTATTTCAAAGAAAGGAGTCGGAAACTTTCACTTTGGGGTTTCTCTATCAATAGCCAATTTGGCTGAACATTCAATCTATGAATGAAAATTCAGTCCTTTTATTAAGTCTAAAAAAACATGGTGCGTTAGCTGTTTCCACAGAGATTTGTTGATTATTTTATTTCCTGATTTTGCTTTTCAGTGATTTTGGCGAATGTAATTTTTTGTACTCACAGCCCTTTTTTGTCAATTCCACAAATAAAAAATCCTCCAAAAAATATCAATTCCAATTTGTAAAACTTATTTCAGTAATTGCAAGTTACTTCGTAACAGTACATTTCATCCAAGGCAGTAGCTAGCTCAGATAATGAACAATGTAAAAAGATAATCCGATTAGTTTATATGTTGTAACCTTGAAAACTAGTTCAGTACTCAACTAGTAACAAATCAGTTCACAATAATAAATCAGTTGGTTATCTTAGACTTTATATGCTCTGCATTTGTTCCGCAAAAAATAAATAGAACAACGGAGATTATAACTGACTAAAAACTGAAGAAAATATAAAATAAAACTTTTATTATTACTACTCTTTCTAAAAACCTCTCAACTTCATTGGCATACTTGCTTCCCAAATTGATTTCACTAATCTCGCTCCGAAAAAAAAAAACTTAAAAATATCTTATTGAGCAGATGAAAAAAATGCTTACATTTTTTGTTATTTAGTTTTTGTTTGTTTAGTTTTTCGAAAGAAAAAAAACTGTCATCCTTGGAAATACTCAAATTCGTAGGAAATTCTAGCATTGGGTCATATCCCTTGGAACAGGATCTGAAGCCAAAACGTGGAAGCATGGTCCATGAACTGAGCTAGGGCTATGCAAGATTGATTACAACGCTAATGGAGGTTGAATTTAAAACTTTCAAACTGGGCCTACGGAATGATTCCTTGTAAAATACAAGATACTTGAAATTTGTAGAGATAGAAGATTTTGTATAGAAGAATGGCACAATGGGCTGGCATCTCGCTGGGTTCGACCTTGAGCGGGGATCTAACCGCACCGCCGAACCGCCCAGCTCGGCAGGTCTGAACAAAGCGCTTGAGGCTGCCGCAAGAGTTGCCAAGAGATTTAACGTGCAATCTGTCGACCAGGCTACGGTTGAAACATGGTTAGCCGACAGCGGGCGCACCACATACCTGTTAGACGTACGCTCGCCAGAAGAGTTCAGCGAAGGTCATCTACCAGGCTATCTGCCTTCTGGCAAAAAATACAAAATTCCACATTTTTGTAGATAGGAGCTTGAATTTTCTACAGTAGGGTTCTCTGATACGCTGAATCTGATGGTGTGATTTTCGTTAAAATTCTATGACTTTTGGGAGATGTTTTCCCCTATTTTCTAAAATAAGGTAAATTTTCTCAGGCTCGTAACTTTTGATAAGCAAGACTAAACTTGATGAAACTTATATATTTGAAATCAGCATTAAAATTCGACTCTTTTTTTAATTTTCGTTAGATTGAGCCCTCTGGCGACATTCTAGGACCACTGGTTCAATACGATCACCCATGGGAAAAAAACAGAGCTAATAGCTCATATGGCATTTGTGACGAGGCCGGAAGAGCCAAGAGCTTATATGGTATGAGCTCTAGCAAAATTCTAAGAATCAATAGATTGATTTAAAAGGAAAATCAGAGGCTTAATGCCGGCCGGGATTTCTTTTTTTAGCCCCCACCCCCTCTTAGGTCCTCCCCAAATTTTAAAACTTTATTGTGAAACCAATTTGACAATTTGTTTTTATATTCATAGTTTGGTCGCCTAGGTTTGTCACTTTTTCTTTCTTTATTTATTTTTTTTTATTTATTTACATTTACATTTATTCATCAAGGGAAATGAAGAGCCAATGTAATTTGGAAAGCTCCTGTATATTGTTATCATTATTATTAGTATTATTATTATTGAAAACAGTGAGAATTTTTATATCTTGTAAACATTATTACTGTTCCTTGTTCTTTTTTAACTTTATCAAAAAAACTGGCAGTTTTGCTTATTACTTTCGTAGAACTTACCACAGAATTTACCAGAAACTACCCAAGAATTTTTGGTAGAACGTAGAAAAATCTTCAGTGTAATTCATTAATGCTCGATAGATATCCCTGGCCACCCTAGCCGAGTGAATGGTACGCTCCAGAAACAGTTGTTGTGCCAGGGGTTTCGCAACACGATCATTTAACGTCATCAACATCGGCATCTTTCTCAGGCTCATATCTTTTGAAGGGTAACATTAAACTTAATGAACTTTATATATTTAGAATCAGAATAAAATTTTAATTCTTTTGGTGCATCTATTGTTATCAAATATCTGTTTTTTTAGGATTTTGCTTACTATTGGGGCATTTCCACCTTTTTTGAAGATTTGCCAAATTTTCTCAGGCTCATATCTTTTGAAGGGTAACATTAAACTTAATGAACTTTATATATTTAGAATCAGAATAAAATTTTACGCCTTCGTGCACGTCCTCGCCGAAATAGTCCGCGACCGCCTTCGCCGCCCAGGGCATGGCGCCCACGTGCACGGGAATGTGCTCCGCCTGCGCCACCAGCTGGCACTCCCGGTCCACCATGGCGGCGGAGAAATCGCGGGAGGAATTCAGGATCTGGGAATATGAGGTGCGAAGCATCGCCTCGCCCATCTCTTCGACGATGGCGGTCAGGCGGTGCTGGATCACCGAAGCGGTGATTGGATCGACGGTATCCAAAGTTACTGTTGTGCAGTAGTGTCAGCTCTAAACCACTAGAGAATGGTCCTTATGTATCATACCCACCTTGTGTTCACCAATACCAAGTGGGCTTAAATTGCATCTCTCCAGCAAATCTCTCTCAAAGCATGTCACTGGGCCCTTAACAGTTGTGTTACATTACACTGCCATCAATGGAACAAAACAGACCATGTATGGACCTTAATATTACTCCAAAGTGTGAGTTAAGGTAGTAGGATTTTGCAGTAAAAATTTGATCTTCTTTGAAAATCTTGTTCAAAAGATCTTTTAAGAGTTTAAAAATCTTCTTTTCAACTTCACGTATCTGTTTATTTTCTCTCAATTGGATAAAGATTGATAAAAGTATTCCAAATCTTGTTAATGAACACGAATCTTTTGAACCAGTAATATTCCAAGAAATGTTTGAACTGAACAGTAATCTTATCAGTTGATAAGAAACAGGAAGAGGAAGAACATGAACATCATTAGGATTTGGAATAGTTTATAATGTAGAAAGTATTATCCGAATATTATATAAAGGCTTTCATAGTGCAGCTGTCTAGCTCTCCTTTTCATTGGATGGAAATCACTTTCAAATCCTAATGTGGACAGAAATCTTTGATTATAAAGATTCCATGAATAAACGTCTTAAAAGAAAATGGAATCTAAAAAAACGTCAGAAGAAACGTTATTAGGTTTTTTCATTGACTCATGGCACCCAGAGGGTGCCATGAGTCAGCCATTAAATTGAACATTTAAAACTCAAAACTTTTCACTGTAGGCTAATTCAAAGCTTTATCGTGTTTTGTAGTGTTTTTTATATATCTTTGTATTTAATAAACAGCAAAACTTTGTACTAGTTTGTTTCCTATTCTTCACGTTTCTCTTAGCTATCTCCTAGCTAAGGACAATACGAAGGAAAGAACAGCGCAAAGTCTAGTTTGGCTATGCGCCAAACTAGAACTAAAGAGGGATACGTCGCAGGGATGGCAATTTTCTGTCCGGCGGTGGTGGCTTGATGTCAACGCTCACCGACTATCTGACATTTGCCAGGATGATCACGGCCGGCGGAGAGTGGGATGGCCATCGAATTATTCAATCCGAAACCCTTGAGCTCATGCGAACCAATCAGTGCGCGGACGGGGTCACTGTGAACTTCCCAATGTGGAGCATGCCCGGTACGGGGTTTGGTCTTGGATTTGCCGTAAAAGAACAACCGGCCGAAGGAGAACCGGACTCTGCGGGTTTAAAAAGGTTCAAAAGAAACGTTCCTAAAATAAAACCAAATGAATTCAATGCAAATAAATAACCAAATATATCCGCTTTTAAATGATAAATACTAATATAAATAAAAGCCGATGATGAAATAAAGGCAAATACAGTCGCAAAATTGGTACTCACAGCCAAGGTTGATAATAAAAAAGGGCTATAAGAAATTTGAGCTTTATAGGCTTTTAATAACTGATTTAACACTATTGTTTTTCGATTTTCTCTGGCATTAAGCCTCTGATTTTCCTTTTAAATCAATCTATTGATTCTTAGAATTTTGTTAGAGCTCATACTATATGAGCTCTTGGCTCTTAGATCTTACTGCCTTGTCACAAGCGCCATGTGAGCTCTTAGGTCTTGTTGATTTTAGACGATGATTTTAATGGTTTTAGGGGTTTTTACCTTAGCCTAGTTTGAAAGGTTATATTTAACTCTATGTAACTGAAACATCTCTTATAGAAAATTACGTACATAGATTGGAAAAATGCTGGATTGCTTTTTTTCTTGTTTTTTACAAATCTAAAATTTGTCTTTATAAGCTGGAAGCTCTCTGCAAAGCTAAATTTCCTTGAATTTTAAACTAAACCATTATTACAAATAATTTATGATTTGGTTAATTGAGACAATATCCAAAATACTCCCTAAATAATCAAGAGTTGGCATAGATGCCATATGCCTGTATTGTTGCGGTTATGCATGAAGGTCATGTCTGATTTTTCGTGATTAGGCGTCTGCGGTGAAATGGCGGGGGATCCCCTCATGGTGCCTCTGCTGATTGGTTTGGGATTGCGGCACTTGAGTACTCCTGCCCCGTTGATTCCTCAGGTGAAGTATTTGATTCGGCAACTGACCATGCCCGTTGCCTTGGAACTCGCCGAGCGAGCCCTTTCGGCTCGTTCCGGACAGAATGTGATTGCGGCCTGTCGGGAGGTCGTCAAGCAAACCGCACCCGCCTTGGTGTCGTAGTGTTTATCGAGTAGTTTGGTTGGGTTTAGAACGTTAAAGGACCACAATTGCGATGTGGATGTGGGCGACTGTAAGATTACAGTAGAGAAAAATCCGTACCATCCATCTTTTAGAGGTTTGAAATTCATGCCTTTAAAATTGCGCCCACCTCCCCCCCTTCCCCTCTCAACCGCTGGATCCGCTACGGTTACCAAGGTGGTTGCATTATTGGGGTTCCGCTGTAATTGCATGCACCACAGGGACGGGGCAACAGGCCACCCTATAAAATCCCATAAAAGGTATGATTGTTTGATGCATTACCATGAAGGAGGAATTGAATTAACGCCAGACTTCCTTAACTCAATTTTCATTGCTTATTTGACACATCACGCCTTAAAACAAAAGAATAACGAATGTATTTCTATACTTTATATCGAGCAATAATTGTTTATTTATTTATGTATAAACGTTTCCTTGAAAAAACACCATATTTTTTTTTTGAACTTTTTTCTAGGCCAGAAAATCCCATCACTTATGTAGGATAACAGTCTTCCTTTTCTTCTTCTGTCTTTTTTTTTTAATGTGTTTGTGCTGTTGCATTGGTGATTCCTCTTTTCATTATATTCTTGTTTGATATACAGAATATATTTTCACTGCTTAAGCAAAATGTAGCTCATCTGCATAGACCTACTATGTAGGTGTCCTAGAGACAACTCGTTTTACTGACGATTTGCTATTGCATTCAGGGAAACAACGTACCTTAGGGGAAGTTCTGTAGGTTAACGAAAAAAATCGACCAAGTTGACAGCTTCATTTACCTTGGTAGTATTATTAGTAAAGAAGGTGGGAGCAGTGAAGATGTTAAAAGTAGAATAGCCAAGGCTCAGTATGTTTTACACATTGAAAAAACTGAAAGAATAGGAATAAAAGTCTGTGAACCAAGATTAGGATATTAGAAGATACAGTGATGACAGAGATCAAATATGGCTCTGAAGCATGGGCGCTCAAAAAAGCAGAGGAAGATTTGCTAAAAATGAATGTGTTGGAATAAATGTTTATGAGCTGAACGGCGCTGGGGGGTTTAAGCGTTTCAAAGATTGCCTAGAAGACGTTTAAGATGACACATGCTTGAGAATCCATTTTTATGTCAAAAAGGAGAGGAACTGAAGAAGAAAAAAGTAATAACCTCAACCGATCTGCTGTCGGTTAGTTGCTGATATGGTTGTCGAAAGTATGAAACAAGCTTTGTTGATGGTGCTGTACAAGGCTATTTTTGCGACGGTGGAATCTGGGAAAACGACTTTATCAAGTCAATTTGTGCAGTTCCCTGACACGCCTACCAGTTTACATCGTCCTAGCACGTCCAGAAGCACCAAACTCGCCAAATCACTGAAACCCTCCCCCCAATTCTCCCAAAGAGAGTGAATCCAGTACGGTTACGTCAATCACGTATCAACGACATTTGCTTATTCGATCCACCAAGCTTCATCCCGATATTAAGATCCGATCACCTATTCGTAAGATAAAAATCTTCAAAAGCCTTAAAAAAGGAAACCGAAAGTTTTAAGCTTAGTAGATATCGTTGTTGGAAATCGGATTTAATTTAATAATCCAATATCTTCGAAAGGACCATAGTATGAAATGGCAGCAAATTGTCTGCGGTTAGAAACAAGCGACAATGGGAATCTACATATAGAAGCCAAGTATCTACATATATAGCGTGCCAACCTCCAAGTAATATCCATTTGTTTATCACAAATTTCCTGTGATTGGAACATGCGCAGCCCTCGCCTCCGCCTGCCGCAGGGCCCGCGCGCGTTCCTGCTGGCGGCGCCGAAGTCCCTGCTGGCGGCGCCGAAGTCCCTGCTCGCGGCGCCTGCGAGGCCGCTCCCGCTTCCGCCCCTTCCTTCCCCAGGTGCATCGGATCCCGCCTCCAACCGACGACCCTTCCCGCGAGTCGGCTCCGGTGCAGCCTGGGGAAGGCCTACGGCCGGGCAACATTGTGCGGCCCCGACCCCCGCACCCCGAGCGTATATTAATAGTGTTCCAACTTCCAGGAGTTTATCTCTATGTCCGTTTATCATTTCTAATGTTTAGAATATATATGTAAAATTGGTTAAAATAAAACTAAACAAACTTTTGCTACTTGTATGATTATCCCCCTGACCGCTCAAATTGTTCATTCATTGACACATTATAGAACCCGTTTTTTTCGTTAGTTTCTTTTAGCTTAGGGCACGGCTTAGATACCAATACAGTTATGAAAACTCCTATCTTGCCAACCAGATTTGATTGTGCTGTTGCCGCAGTCTCTAATAGCTCTGACGGCAAGGCAGCGTGTGAACTAAAAGGACTTCTAGATAAAATCAACTCTTCTTTTCTTGTCTCAACTTTACATAAAATGTGAAAATGTAAGTCATTGTAAATTGTTTGTCAGAGCAACTTCAAACAGAAATTCTTCAACTTCTATCAACTTCTGGATAAAATCAACTCTTCATTTCTTGTCTCAACTTTACATAAAATGTAAGTCTGTTTTGGCTATTCCATGTATAAAATTTGTTTAAAACTCGATTTTCGATGTAAGTTTCGTTGAATATTATTTCCAAAAACTGTTTAAAAACATTTCTGTACCTAAGCAAAAAAGTCAAAAAACTGATAAGTAAAATGTACAACAATCTAGTAGATGTTTCCTTATTGGATTAAATAAAAAAAACAAGTTTTTTTTTCAATGAAAGTAAGGAGCAACATTAAAATTTAAACGAACAGAAATTACTCCGTATTTAGAAGTCTAAATATGTTCGTAGATATCTATTTAAAAATAACTACAAATGATAGATAGACAATGAAAGACAATAAAGATAGATAGGACAGACATATTAGACATAGAAAACAAAAAGATCATATCATTCGCTTCCCTATTCAATTATCTTACAAAAGATAATAGCCATCGCCATTACAACTGTACCCCAAACCCCTCCAATTGTAAAACGATAATAGCCCCAGGTTGTATATAGAATTTTACTGAAATTTGTCTAAAGGACAAAATAATAAAACTTTTAATGTCTGGCCTTTTCCTTTCGATTGTGTAAATTATAATTTTAATTTTTTTTTTTTTTTAGGAAAGATAATGACTTGGAAAATTTGATTCTATTCAGGGTCGGAAACTAGAGAAAGAGATTAAGACAAGGCGATGTAAGGCCTCATCAAGGATTTGAGTAGCTTTTTACCAATGGAGGGAGGGGGTAGACAAATATCAGACTTCAGTGTAGTCAGGGATGCTATGAATGGAGCCTTAGAGGATTATTCTCTTGGCTTCACCAAGTTTCTCCAGAGTAGTTTGGGATCGGAGTCACTATTTTTTCTAAATTCTTCAATTAAATCTCTGTGATGCTTAGATAAAGTTTTGGCAAATATAGGTTTGGTATAGTTCTTCACGATGAAAGTCTATCCAGATCAGAGCCTACCATTTTCGCACCATAGATGAAACTAAAACTTCGCAGATTGGTATCCTCGAGTCAAATTAGAGTTTGTTCTTTGCTGCTCTAACGAGAACCTTCTACAGCACTGGTTTGAGCAGTCTCAGTTTGCGCATCATGGAAGCATAGATCAAGTGCTTTGCATATTTTTCATCTGCAAAAAGACCATGTCTCTAGCGCAGATTTACTGAAAAACTTGCAAAGGGATAAGATAGAGGCAAATCGACCTCAGGTTAGGCTATTTATAAAATAAATGACATCAAAACCATTTGGGGGTTCTTGGTAGAGAGCAAAAAACAAAATTCAACAAAAATGGTAATTTTCCTAGTACAGTTTGGAGTACTAGTGTGAATACTGATAAAGCCTTAACAAATTTTAGTCATGCTGATGCGTTTCATTATAATACAAATGTTCTGCGCTCTGAACCAGCTGCCTGGTGGGGCTTTCGCTTAACAAATTATGCAGCTGATGCGCATATTTTTATGTGCTTGCGACCAAATACTACAACAGGTCTTTTAGAAATATTCTGTGGCCCTTGGCGCAGTAGTGATGCCTAATATTACTTCCACCATTACTTGCAGCAATTGGACTTCGTCTAATGCTATATGTTGGAATTCATAGAATAATTAATGTAATTACATCCTTTTTGCAAGATTCAAAGGAAGGTAAACCACGATATCTAAACTATGTTTCAACCATTGAAGGAATAATTGGTATTGGTATACTCTGGGCAGGATTTAATTTATTTTTCACAGATCAAATTGATTACAATACAAGATATGTCATTGGTGGTACCCTAGTTATTTAGAATATTGGGAGCTACAGTGATGAAAGTAGTCTATGGCTCAAAAGAATGGGTGCTCTGAAAAGCGGCTGAAGATTTGCTAGATGTTTTCAGAGAAATTGGCAACGGACTGTTCTGGGTTCATGGCTGACTGACCGTATTTTAAATAGTAGGCTGTAAAAGGGTGGTTCAATCCCGGTTTTTAGGGCTGTAGTGAGAGAAAGGTTAAGATGGCTAGGGCATGCTCTGTGGATGAAGGATGACAGATTGATTAAAAGAAAAAATGGTTTGAACAACAACAAAAAAAAAGGTTTATCAAAAAGTCTTTCCATGTGGAACTGTTTTCTAAAGATTTTTTAAAATTATGTTTTACATTTAAACTGTGTTTAAAAATACGGTATTTAATTGAACAGTAGAGAGGTGCATCAGCATACATGGAAATAAAAACACAATTTTCTTAATATTTGTCAAAGGATCATAAAGTTTTAAATTTGAATTTTTGTCCTTCCAGCAAAACTAGTTTGAATTGGCATATGATGAAATAAATTTTTAGTTTTTTTCCTTTTTTCTTTTTAGTTTTTTTTTTGTTTTTACCTTTTTTAGCTTTTTTAGTTTTTTTATTCTTTTTTCTTTTTTATTTTTTTTGTTTTTACCTTTTTTTTAGCTTTTTTAGTTTTTTTATTCTTTTTTCTTTTTAGTTTTTTTGTAGTTTTTGCCTTTTTTTATTTTTTTTATTTTTATTTATATTTTTTAGTTTTCTTTTTCTCCTTCTTCGTTTTCATTCTTGATTCGTTTTAATTCTCGCTTTCACATTTCTTTTTCTTTGTTTTTCAATTTCCTTGTTGACTCGTTGTAATTCTCGTTTTCGCAAGTATTCTAATTAAATTTTTCTTTGTTCTTCATTTTCGTTCATTCCTTCAGACATTTTTTTCAATGCTCCTTGCCTTAGCTTCACGGATTAGTCTTGTCACTTTTGATGGTATATTTTGTTCATTTTTACCAGTGCATTTACATCTCTCACTTTCAAATCGGACAAAGCTAATTTCTCCATCTACCTGTTCCTTTTTATAATCATAAAAACTCGTTGTTGTAGTTATTGGGTTGTATTTCACATGAATGCAAAGAATGTAAATGATTTCAAGTAAAAACAGGCAACTTCTTTTTAAACTTTTTTATTTCATATATTCATATCAAGAATTTACTGTCGTTGTTTTTTTTTGTTTTTTTAATCAGTGGCATGAACTTGAACAAGACAAAATAACTAAAAATTGGCCTGCCATAACATGAAGAAAGAAAACCATCAAAAATGGGTGTTATTTAATTTTTTGACAGTTTTTTCATTGGTTTTGTTTACTTTCCGCACATGTTTTTCCTTGATTATATTATTTTGTTCGCACTGAAGAAGAGAGGTGGTTGTTCTCTCGAAATATTCACTTTCTGTGTTTTTTTTCAGTATTTTCATTTGGCCTTTAAAAACTCCATTTTTGATCGTTGTGTTTCTTTATGTTTAAACAACTCTACGTTCTTGACAGTGCAGTAGTCAATGCCTGGCTTATTTATCGTCTTCATTGATCGCAGTCCAATGACAAACCAATGCCTCTACTGAAGTTCAAAACCTCCATTGCATGCTCTCTTGGATACTCCAACATCCCCCAAAAGCACCCTGGTATACCATTATCTCTGGAAGCCAAAGGTGCTCTTCCACAAAAAAATCTACACAACCTACCTCCCCCCTACAGACGTGCAACATGACAGGTATAACCATTTTCCAAAGCAAAAAGAAAAAGAGAACGGGTCACCGGGACGGGCAACAACAACAAGCTATTTGACCTGCTGAAGAACGGGGGCAAAAGAGAAGGAGAAAACTAAAGCTCCACCACAGAACCCGGTGAATGGCGATGCCCTTGATCCGGGACCGGGGCAGTCAGTGGGTACTTTGGTTGGCCCGGGAGTTGCGGTCGTCTTGACGATTCCCCAATTCACCAACTGTAGAAATAGGGCCGTCAACGGTTGGCTAGTGAAATAGCTCTTTTGAAGGTACTAAAAAAAAACTAAAAAAATCAGTAGCACTTTTGAGTTTTAATGTCGCTTCTTAATTACAGTTAAAAACTTTTTTTTTAATTTAATTTCTGAACGTTTTGAATTAATGCATGTTTTGATTTTGGCTTACCGCACATGAATAATTAAAACGAAATTTGCATATTTTTTTTTGCTAAATGACTTTCTCATAGTTTTGATCGGAAGATTTTGATAAAAAAAAGGGGGTGGGGTAAATTCTGTTTTTGGTATTCTTTCAGCAACTCCGTTGGAATTTATTCAACACTTGGAATTTATCATCTCCCTCAGTTTATTGTTGTCAAAAGTGCTTTCATTAGATTTTTGATGTTTAGTCTTCAAGTAAAACATTCGGAATTTAACTAATAGCTGAGTTTGTTCCATGCAAAAGAGCTTTATATTATTTTTTTTAAACACAGTCACAAACTAAAAGATTTAGAATATACCAAGTAGCTGAGTTTGTTGCATAATAATTTCTTTTCGTTTTAAGTTTTAATGCTGCTCCTTACTTCCAGTTGAATTTTTTTTTTTTATTTATTTTCTCATTGTTTTTTTTTTAAATAATGCTAGAAAATCCTGTAAACAATACACAATCCTGTAAATATGTAAACAATAGTCAAAGTTTGTAACTTGCAGCCCCTCCCCCGAGGACTGTGGGGGATTAAGTCGTTCCCAAAGACATAGTCATTAGATTTTTCGACTATGCTGAATAAAATTAAGCGTTTTCTAAGATTTCCCCCCCCCCCCAATGACACTGGATCCGGTCAGGATTTAAAATGAGAGATCTGAGTTACGAGGTCTCTCTATATATGAAATTTCATTGAGATCTGATCACTCCTTCATAAGTTAAAAATACCTCATTTTTTCAATTTTTTTAGAATTAACCATCCCCCCCCAACTCCCCCAAAGAGAGCAGATCCGTTTCGGTTATGTCAATCACGTATATAGGACTTGTGCTTATTTTTGTGTGGGTTAATAGAAAACAAAAAACTCATTTGCTACCCTTTGCTTTGTTTAAAAGTTAAATAGTTCAGTTTTTCCTCTTGTTTGAATTTTAAAAGTTATTTTAGTTTAGTTTATCTGGCTTCAAACCAACCCAGTAAAATTGCCGAGCTGTCTGCTCGAAAATACTACTTGGAAAATTACTTTTGTGAAAGCGACCAACTTTTTTTTTCTTTTAGAAATCGACATGTAAATAATAAAGAAAAACCCGTGAGTTCCAAAATTAATTAACAAACAAAACAAAAAAGACCTATCATGTACAACTTCATCGAAAACTAGGTTAAGTTGCGTAACTAGGTCACTAATTGATAGTAACTTTCTTTCTATTTAATTTTACCAGGTCGACTAGATTTTATCTACATTTATTCTGATATAAATAATAAACAAAATAATAATATATGGATCAAAATAACAATCAGTGAAATAGAACTATGCTATTAGCTTTTAAAGTTGCTGCGTTATTTTCCAACCATGTCGTGGTTTACTGGCACGGATGATACGCATACTTCATTAACAGATAACATTCATTGAGCGACCAAACTCATTAGTAGCCGAAATTCTAAATACCAATACATACATTAAAAGAATCAGATTTTTATGCTGATTTCAAATATATGAGTTTCATCAAGTTTAGTCTTACCCATCAAAAGTTAGGAGTCAGAGAATACTTGCCTTATTTTCGAGAAAAGAGGGGAACACCCCCTAAAAGTCATAACGATCGATTCTTTGACATCGATTGTCAAGCAAAAGAAATAAACATTATATTCAAACAATTCAGACAAGCTTCTAAACGTCTGGTGTTATTCTTTCTCTCTCTCTCTCTCACTTCTTTCTTTTTTTGCAACTGCATTTTCTTTTTTTCTCTAACTCTTAAACTGCGTTAGTCGTTCGTTTTTCTTTTTTCTCCTCTCTTCTCTGTCTATTTGTTTTTATTCATCTTGAAATAAAAAAATCTAATAGAAATTTGTTCAGTTTTAATGTTGTTTTTTTCAGTTTTAATTTTCAGTAAAAAAAGAATAAAAACTTTTTTATTTAATATAAAAAAGAGCTTAGACCTTAGATTCTGCGAAATCATATGCATAATAGTTCAGTTCACATCAAGGTCTCTAGCGCAATATAGAATTTGGATAAATATTGCCGTATCTTTGTGTAATTTTAGCTTCATTGTTCTTCACATTTTCAACGGTTCGCAGTAGGCAAAATGCAAATAGTTAAAACAAAGAAGAACTGACAAGAGGAAAATACAATTAACAACAGATAAATGCGAGAACTAAAACATGATCAAGGAATGAAAATTTCATAGGTGCTTTCACAATTAATCTACCTCCAATACCTCTTATTTCTTTTTTGCTTCACGGACGCTGGACTAAAAACTCCGTACTGCCAGAATATTCAAAAACATTCAGAAATCAAATAAAAAAACAAGTTTTTTTTTAACTGAAAGTAAGAAGCGATATTAAAACGTTAGGCTTACGTGTTCGTGGCATCTGGAGAACCTTCAAGTTTAATTATCAAGAAGAACATGCACCGCTAAAGTTTGAACTGTAGTGAGTGTTTTTGTGTGTAAAGAAAATGTACCTTACTCTGAGTGTACCTTTTATATTGTAATCTTTTTTATTTAGTCAAGTCTGCTTAGGAGAAGGGGCGTTACTCGGAAGGACAAAAATGGGAACGGAATTAACTTAGCATACCATCTGGCCTTCATCCAAACTTAGGGATAAATTAAAATGTTTCTTTATACAGCTAAAATGTTACATTCCCATATCTACCAGCACAGAGGTGGAAAAGGTAAGGCAGGCCATAATCAACCCCACCAGGAAATTTATTTGGGTGGCAAATACTGCTAGGAACTTAGTTCTCAGCAATTTTAAATGGTAATATTTTTCTTTTTCTATTTATATGAAGCAATTCAATGTATTTAAACAAATGTATGTAACGTACATATCGATAAGAAAATTGCTATTTTGACAAAAAAAATCTGTTTGCAGGTTTCTGCTCATATGTCTCAGATTTTGGTAATCCCCCCTGAAAATTCAATTCACGTGTCTCTGACTTTTGAAAAACAATCCATTTATCTTTCTGTGTCTCTAACCTTCGGAAAAAAATGTTTGCATTTCCGATCTTGGAATAAAATCCTGTTCCATTCTCCCGGACTTTCGTAAAAACCATGCAATTCACGGTCATGTGTCTCTTACCCTTGAAAAAAATTCGTTAATCTGTCCCACATAAACCAATTTTGTTAAGGGGTTGAGAGTTAATTTCAATGGTAACACGCTATTTTTGTCGATTACAACTTTCCACGATCTCCCATTTTTGGAACATGAAATACTTCAAATACATCAAGGTCCTTATCAACATCAAATGTAAAAGATTTGCAAAATACTTGTGGCCTTAAACAGGATAGTTAACAGTCAGAGAAAACAACTGATTTCTTGGTAATAAGATACTTGGCAATAAAGATATAAGTTTCAAGCTCCTATCTACAAAAATGTGGAATTTTGTATTTTTTGCCAGAAGGCAGATCACGGATGCGTGTTTGTTTGTTTGTTTGTTTGTTTTTTTCCCAGGGGTGATCGTATCGACCCAGTGGTCCTATAATGTTGCAAGAGGGCTCATTCTAACGGAAATGAAAAGTTCTAGTGTCCTTTTTAAGTGACCAAAAAAACTGGAGGGCATCTCGGCCCCCTCCCACGATTATTATTTCCCCAAAGTCATTTAGATCTAGACTGTGAATCGTAGCTGGGTCTCAGTCACAGGGAAGATGCATTACCCTGTGTCAGGGATCATGCTGGGCAAAGTTGCTTACAAAGTGGAATTTGTTGACTCAGATGCAGAAAAAGTGACAGACTGTAAAGATACTGGTAAATTTGGAATATAGGACTATAATGAGATAGATAATAAATGCAACTCTTGATGTGAAGAGAGTCTGCAGTTTTACCACTGCGGCGATGCGGTGCAGAAAACGTGAGAGAGCTAAGCATATACTTTATGGAAAATAGTTCAAGAATTTTCTCCGAAACATATTTTAAATAACCATATTTTGTTTTTCTCAGTCTTGCTTTAGAGCAAATAACGATATCACCTTAATTAAATCAAATTGCCTCAAATGATTGAATTCCTAATGTATTTTGTTTTTGAAAATACTCTGTAATTATCAAATTCTAATTTTCAAATGAACTAGGGTTCGAATCAAATTGCTGAAGTGTTCGCACCCAGCTGTTTGTGAGTGTCCATGAAAAGTTGCTAAGTGAAGTGGACTTTCACCATTATTATTTCTTTTATTAACATCTGCACCAGACTTTAAAAGATATTCAACAGTTTTTGGGTGTCCAAATAAAGCTGCTAAGTGAAGAAGACTTTGACCACGAGTTATTCTTATATTAACATCTACGCCGGACTTTAAAAAATTTTCAACACTTTTTGGGTGTTCTTGAGAAGCTGCTAAATGAAGTGGACTTTCACCATGAAGTTAAATATCGTCTTGTAATTGAAAATTTTGGCTTCGAACGGTAAAATTAAAGGCAAATAGCCGATAACGCAGGAGTAGCATTTAGGGGGAGGGGCAGGAGGCCAACTGCTCCCTTCGATTTTGGAAAATGGATCTTTTGCATATTAATTGATACAAATTGAAACAAGAGCCAAGAGCTCATATGGCACTTGTGACGAAGTCGGAAGAGCCAAGAGCCAAGAGCTTCTTCCCACCAAGTTTCATTGTTGCAACCACCCGGAAAAAAAAAAAATTAAATTCTACCTTAAAGTTCTGACCTATTTAGATCGTTCTTGTGACCTGAAATGTCAATGATGTAATATATATTATAATTATTAATCGTTTAACATATAAAAAAGGACATATTACTCTAACAATAAGACTTTTCGTTGGTAGTTGTCAGAGTTAAGCATGTCTTCTACCCGCAGACGTTTGTCTCTTTTTTTTGTCAGAACGCCACCACAGTTCGCTATTACATCTTACGCCCTGTCGTAGTTGTCCTCCTATAGAGGATCCTCCCACGATGGTGTTCTCCATCACTATGCAATTTAACCCATTACTGGGGGTACGTTTGTAACTCATGAGACGTATGGAAACGCTATTGGAACATGTTGAGTGTACATTTGAGGGGCTTCTTCCTCCTTAACCTGTATTTATGGCCCCAGCAGAGGGTGCCACAGTTTCTATTATGAACCCCTAGGGACAAGGTCCTTCTTGGTCTCTGCCGATCGGGGTCTCATAATTCTTGCAATATTGATGATTTCGTCAAAATTAATATTTCCATTGTGCTTAACTTGAAAAATAAAAGGAAATATGTTATACAATAAGCTTTATTGCGATTCCACATGACGAAATTAATTCATATAATTTTTAACTTATGTCGGATTATGTACTGATGATTCTTAATCTAGTTGCTAATTTAGATATGTTTTATCGTAGTGTTTTTGTATGTTTTGTACTCCCAGCCCCCGAGTATATTGTAACCCCAAGTAATTTAAAGGAAGGCACAGAAATATCTGGGGGGATAGGACTGAGGAAAAGGGGTGAGGTTTTAAGGAAACATATTGGCATTATCATAGATTTAGAGGGGTTTAATCTCATGTCTAAGACCGCAGCGTCATCTGCAATATCATTGTGGGTACTCATAGGGTTGCTTACCGTGTAATCCAGAATAATGCTATTCGAGTTTTTGTTGTGTGGGTCCATGAGGCCGGGAGTCCATGAGGTAGAAGAAATTGCAGTACAGGTAATAATTTATGCGAATACGTTTTAAATCACCAGTCAACAGAAGTGCCTAATACCAGAACAGAAGAGTACAGAATGATCACAAAATTTGAGTAAAGCCGAGTTAGCGCTCTTCTCCTATAGTGTCCTATACTATTGATCAAATAAGCATTTATTTTTAACGTGTTTAGCTTTGTGTCTTATTTCTTCACCGACACCTTTCTCTATCACAGAATAACCATTTTTTACCAGGCAATGTATTGTTTTTTCTAAAATCAAACACGAGGAACTCCAGCATCTCTGGATCGCGAATTTTGTCCGTTACAATCGGACGTCCCATTACTCTGAAGCAGTACCGATTCTTCCACAAATGAAAAAAAGCAAGTGGCCATAAGAACGGTACGCATATTATTAGCCATACATAATCAATTGTCGCTTCAACTATCGGAAGCTTTTTTAGCCAATCCCAATTAGGTGTTTTTAACCCGAGATGTTTCGCCAGAAAGCAATCAAAAAAATCAAATTGGCAATAAAAGGAAATCCTTTAAAGATACCGCCAAATTTTGGGTCAATAATCACCATCTTATCTCCCCCTTTTTCCAGATAATTTTTTCACAAGAACAAGGTGAGAAACAGCGAACAGCCATCACACGCTAGAATGAATGAAGTTTGGAGGGATAAATGGAAGTATTTTTCACCTGAAGTTGTCAAGCTAACATGACTACATTTGTGTCGACAATTTCTTTCTCCCTTGTGTATGACGCTTCTTCACAACTCTACTTTTTAAAACAATAAAAACTGAAAAGTAGAAAGCAAGGGTTTGAGGAGGTAATAAGAGAGGTAGTAGTTACTATTTTCAACTACCGCTGCTGTTGATGTTATTAGTAAAAGCTGTCTTTCCATAAGTAAACCAAGTGACTCGAGAATATGTGTATGACGCTTCGTCACAACTCTACTTATTAAAACAATAAAAACTGAAAAGTAGAAAGCAAGGGTTTGAGGTCTAGTGCACTTTTTAAGTGATCAAAAAATCGGAGGGCACCTTGCCCCGCCTCCTACGCTCTTTTTCCCAAAGTCACCCGATTAGAATTTTTAAATGGCCATTTTGTTCAGCGTAGTCGAAAAAATAATAACTATTTCTTTGGGGACGACTTAATCCACCACATTCCCCAAGGGACAGGCTGCAAGTTACAAACTTTGACCATTGTTTACATATAATAATGGTTATTATGAAGTATACAGACGTTTTCAGAGATATTCACTTCAGATACCTTAAATGTTTCCTGAAGGAATGTTTACGATCAAAAGTATACTTTTGACAATGTAATTCATTCAAATGCTTTGTTTTCTCTAGCAGCCTAGCAGCAACCTTTCTATTGTTTCTGTGCTTAAGTATGGGTATGCTAATTCTTCAGTTGGAGTGAAGTGGAATCATACTGTAGGGGAGTATATTCCTGTTAGAAAAGGTGTTATGCAAGGAGCCGTGTTATCCCCAAGCATATATCTACGAGTAACCATTTTGAGAACTCCATACCAAGTCCTTTTTTTTAAACTAAAAGAAACATTTTTGGAACCCGTTGCTATTATACTCCGTGATACAGAACCAACAAATATTTAATTTGTGTATCGTTTTTGCAATAGAAGTTGCGTTTCCTAGTTCTGTTTTTTCTATTATTCTAGGCTGTATTTTAAAAGGTTAGACGCTTATTATTTAAATAATTTCAAACTTGGTAGTATTTTTCGAATTAACATGATTAAATTTCTTAAAGAGTAAAAAACTGTTAACTTCAAAAATCTATCTATTCAATTTATATAAAAATAAGTTGTCGGTGGGTTATGTCTGTTACACTTTATCTGTTAATCGTCTTGCTTGAATAATCAAATATCTTTTAAAAGACAAAAGTATTAAAAGAGATTAAATTTTTTAAAGAGTAAAAAACTGGTAACTTCAAAAATCTATCTTCTATATATATAAAAATAAGTTGTCTGTCGGTTATGACTGAAAAAAACATGAGTCACTAGTTGGTACAGAAAAGTAGAAGAAACATCGGCTTTATTTTCTAACAACAATTCTTAAGGACTTACTTTGGCTAATTTCGTAATTCTAATAAGGAATTTTGAGGAGGGGAAACACAAGATACAATTTTTGAATTAAACTATAGTACTACTTGCGTAAAATCATCCAAATACATTGAAAGTGTTTTGAGTCTTTTTTGTATAGTAATAAGTTAAAAAAGAATTCTTAACGAAAAGCTTGGCAGATTTGCGTGGCGCTTTTTTTACAGCTGCTTTAGCTGCCTTTTTGGGTGGCGCATCATCTACATCGGGCCCACTGGGTGGTTTACTCATTTCTTCCCAATCTTTAGGTGCAGACGGTTTTTTTCCTGCCATAATTTCTTCAATTTGCTCTTCTGATTCCCAAACTTTAAAAGCCCACTTTATCCTGACAGGGCAAATCGGCTGGCTGATGCGCATCGATGGGCGGTATTTTTCATCACTCATGAAATCCTCTGGCTAAGTGTTAGACTAAAAGTACTCACTCGCCCATTTAGTATTATTGCAATAGCTGTTTTCTATTACTCCCAAATCAAAATATTGTGTCAAAACGTAATTTTATCCAGCAATTACAGGCAAGTGCTGATTTGTTTAACAAGTGCTGATTTTGTTGTTTCTAAGTACCCCAATGCTGGCTTTTTTTAGTTGGCGATGCCAACGACGTTAAAATGGATTCTTTTTTCGCTTCACTTAAAGTTACCAGAATGTCAATGATAAATTGAGTAAGGGCATTAATTAGAAGATTTATCAAATACTTCTTAATAGTTTTACAAGACGTCACTACGCTCAATGTGCGAGGCGTTGACTAAATTTTTAAAGCCCCTGTAGATCTACGCAAATATAAGGCTATAAGAAAAATGAATACATTAGGTCAGTTTAAGACAGAACTTTAAGGTATTTCTTGGTCTAATAGTTTTTCAGGAAGTTCTTTCAATCATAAGTTGAACTGAGACAAGAGGCTGTCCGAAAGCACTGATATTTTTCTGATTTAGCCTGAAAGTATTTGGGGTTGTGCCCTCTAAAGTGTTGGTGTGTACCCTTTCTCTGTTTGGCTTTTGGGAGTGGTATTTGCTTCTCCTGCATTCTTCTGTTGTATGTGACGTTGAGTTAGGATGGTAATAGCAACGTTTTGATGAAGGGTTGTGTGATTTGCCCTCGAGACCAGAACTCTGTTGAGGTTTGATGTTTCCTTGAGATTTTTTGGTTTTTGCTTTTACCTTGATCATTTTATTTTGTTCGCGCTGAATAAGAGAGGCGTTGTTTTCTCAAAATATTCGCTTTCTGTGTTTTCTTCAGTATTTTCATTTGGCCTTTAAGAACCCCATTTTTGATCGTTTTCTTTCTTTATCTTTAGGCTATAGAAGAATTTTTTCTCTAAATTATTGGGGAGCAACTGCCCTCCTTGCCTCCCCGAAACGACTCCACTGTCTATCAGTATAAGCAAACAATTGGAAAAATAGAAAATCAAGAATTCAATTTTTAATGAAAATGTGAGACTATTCAGTTTTTGGTAGTGTTAGTTTTAAAAGAAAGATACATTTATCAAAATTTGTAAAAGTAAGAAAAAATTCACAGCACCAAAGGACTTAAGGTGTAGCTCTATTTTGGAGGTATATCTGTCTTTGGCAAGCTCCTTAGTTCAATGTGGCGGACGAAATTTGATTACTACTGCAATTACAATTCACTGAGCACTAAGCATGGGGGGATTTTGTTGACCACTGAGTTTTTATTATCTGATATTTGAACTATTTTTAAACAAATGGCTATCTCAAAATTTTTAATCGGATGGGTTTAGGGGAAAAGGGCGTGAAGGGAGTGGGTCTGATTGCCCTCTGATCTCTTTTGACTTTTAAAAAGTGAAATAGAACTTTAAATTTCCAATCAAATGAGCCCTCTCTGAAGTTTATACGAGCATCCCTTCTATATTAACTACATATGCCCTTAGGGAAAGGCGTTATGTCACACAGCCTAAATTTTTACAAGAGAACAGAAAACAAGAAAACGTACTGTTTTTTCTTGTCAATAAGGAACAGATATTTATGCTTAATTGTGGTTTCCTCCCACTTTTTAGGGCTATTGTGGAAGAAAGGTTGAGATGGCTAGGACATGTTTTACCGATAAAAGATGACAGATTCCCAAAGACTGTGCTTCGTTTGTGCTTCTTGGACCAAATGAAAAGTAGTTTCCTCGAAATGGGAGAAAGATCACGGATGCGTGTTTATTTGTTTGTTTGTTTTCAAACAAACCACACCAAAAACACACCACACCAAAAACACACCAAAAACAAAATCACACCATCAGATTCAGCGTATCAGAGAACCGGGCTGCGAATCCCTTCCGCGTTTTATTGACAAATTAGACATATAGGTAACAACCATGTAGCACTTGACTCATAAAGGTCACATCGATGACGGGTAAAAGACATCTGTATCTATTGACAAGTTTAGGTGGAAGTGTATCCAGGTTGTCAAAGAGCATATAAAGAATCTTTTTGGAATGATATTGTTTTATTTTTTTGGTCAACTTCAGGAATTATAAAATTAAAAGAAAAAATACTGTTTGTGTGAGGAATATACATTGTTGAAAAAGTTTCTCCAACATACAAATAGCTGCCCAAACTATGGATTTTTATAGAAAAAATTGAAAAGATATAAAATGTTTTTTTCATGAAAAAGACTACGTCAATAAAATACGAACTCCAGATAAGCTAGGACGGGGAAATTTGGCAGGCGTATCAGGGATCGTACCAGATTAAATTAGAAATAGTCTTTTTCCCGATTTGACTATCTGGAGAGGAGTGGGGGGCCGGTTAATTCGGAAAAATAGAAAAATGAAGTATTTTTAACTTACGAACGGGTGATAGGATCTTAATGAAATTTAATGTTTGGAAGTATATCGTGTCTCAGACCTCTTATTTTAAATTTCGGCCAGATCCGGTGACGTTGAGTTGAGAGCCCTTAGAAACTAGGGAAAGAGAACACAAGAACAAAATAAAAAGATAACAGGATAGTTGGTTTCAAAATTTAACTTGGAGCTTAAAAAAGCTCAGACGAGTTTCATGTTAATCAAGTGTATACTGATTCCCAGCATTTTTGCCTAGACTTTCCCGAGACTTTCTTATTTGCCACCGTTTTTCTTAGTATCATAATTGGAGAATACTATGCAAATTTGTAAACCTCAAATTAAAAACAAATTATGAATATGACTTAAGTAATTATAATGTTGCAGTAGCCTGCTTATTCTGCTAGGCAGCAGAAGGTTTATGAGACTTACTTTTGAAAACGTATTTTCGAAAGTAAAAGTTGTATTTTTGAAAAAGTATTTTCGAAAATGGAGGGTTAGTTGCATCTTTTTAAAGCCTTTTCACTTGAAAAAATGGTCTGAAAACCATACTGATAGTGGATTTTGTTCATTTTATGAATTACTATGTGACTTTATTTGAGTCCATGAAAAGTTTGGTAAAAAAGAATCTATCCTTGTTAGGAACATTTTGCTTTGTAAAAACCATTTTATTTACTTAAGACTGAACCAATTTCGATTCGCAAAATGTGCCCTTATGACGTATTGCCTTTAGGCTGATTATAGTGTCAAACTAGGTTAATTTTTTCTATTTGGTAGCGTTTTTTGGGATCATTTTCTTTTCCTTTGAACATTAGGCAAGAAAAAATCCTCTTTTCAATTGGGAGGCAACTTGAAGCATATTCGGTTCTCTGTCTTTTAGCTTTGCTGATACGAAAAGTGGTTTTGCAGGTAGTGGGCACCTTCCTGTGTGCTTTTTTAGTTTCAAAAGATTGGTGGCTTCTCTCTATCACCAGATCATGTAGAAGGGCAAAATTAATCAGTAATTCCCCGTTATCATTTCGCACTCCGATACCATGCTTTCCGAGAACCTCCAGGCAGAAAATGTAGTCATTTCTAATTTTGGCGTTAAGATCTCCCAAGAGGCAAATGTCACACAAAATTGTGGTAACATTTGATAATATTTTGGTACTGCTAGACAAGATTTTGCTAGTATCATTCTAGATTTTGATAATAGCTTGCAAGATTTAAGTAATATCGGAAAGGAATCTCATATTATCTAATAAGACTCACAAAAAAAATGCAAGACAAGGTTTTGTAATATTTAAACATTATTTGGTGAAATCATGCAAGACGTTGCTAATATCATGTGAGGTCACAATACTATTTGAAACTATTGATATTAGATAAACTAAAAGATAGAACGAGGAGATAGAAAAACTATGGTCGGAGGAATATATCAATCTTCTTATTCTTTAATGATTCCATTTCTGTCCTATTTGCAGATGTAAAGGGTGTATTCATTTCCAATTTTGAAAGTTTTAAAACAAGAGAATCTAATCTTGAATTGATAGATTTTAGAAAGTAAAGCACCTTAGATATCAGGGAAAAAAATTGACCTGAGCAAATGTGGCGAAACAGAAAGCATGATCTCAAAAAAAAAAACATTATTATAATTATAATTATTATAATTATAATTATTATAATTATAATTATTATAATTGTAATAAGAGATTATTATAATATTAGCAATATATAATTATTTTTGATAAAGTGGTGAAGCTTGTAAAAATTTATCTAGCGAGAAGTTTATTTTATGTTTATTTATTTTCGCGGTTTTTTTTTCTTGGAAAATAACTCATTTTGTATTAAAGATCCAAAATTTGAAAACAAAATTTATCGCTGATACAAGCTCTAAAGTACCGTGTCCATAGGTATTAATTTACACTGAAAGCGTTGAAAGTATTGTGTTTTTTAGAATCTGATTGTATAGTTATATGTATGAAAGAGATCCTTAGTATTTGAATAGCACAAATGGAAGGTGTTTGCAATCCTTGAATTATGAGATCTAATGGGTATTTATAAAAAAATGTAGCCTATCATTGTATTAAGTGAAATGATAAAGCATGTTTTACCATTTCGTGTCTGGAATTGCCAAAAAATGTACTAAAACTACTAATTATTGACATCGGAGGTGTACACAAGTCTGACCATTAGAATTGAGAGAGAAAGGGGTAAATTCCAACAGGTGTATTTGCATGCCATTATTTTAAGTTTTTCTAAGGAATGGTTCTTTTGGACAATTCTCAGGGAAAGTCCTCCCTGTCTCCGCCTTGTTGGTGCGCATGCTATTTAGGAAAAATACTTCCTTGAAGATTTGTATAAAGAAACTCATCCCCTGTCAACCTAATTCTGCTAGACATTGCCAAAGCCTTCAACAAAGTCCCTCGTAGTCGTTTGCGCTCCAAACTTACAGCTGTGGGCATTGACAAAGAGCTAGCTAACTGGCTAATGGACTTTCTTGGTGGCAGAACATAAAAGGTTCGGCTCTTCACCACACACGGAGAGAAGGCCTATTCAACACCTTGCCAAGTTCTGAGCAGCGTCCCTCAGGGAACGGTCCTCGGACCGACTTTATTCCTCATCTGCTTTTTTTTTTTTTGCATAACTGTTTTAGCTTTTGCATTAAAACCCGAGAGGAGAATAAGAAACTTTCTGCCTCTGAGTTATGGCATATTTAAATAACCCACAACAGCATCAAGTCGCCGAGGAAAAACAGAGCTGCAGACGCTCCTCCTTAAGCCCAATTGGTTCAAAGGTTTACTCTTTACTCCCTCGCTTGAAATTCTAATTTCTTTACAATCATACATTGTGATCTCCTCCTGTTCTATTTCAAGATATTTCATTACGATTAACCTAACTTCACTTCTTCGGTGTGGTCACTATAACATAAAAGAACCCGAAAACGTGGTAAAAATGGAAAAAACGTACTTTAACACGTTGTTTAAGCTTTGTCCCCCCTCCCCCGAACAAAATTCTGAATTTGGTTCTCCTAGATATGATCCTATCAATGCAACGCCAAGGATGCAAGCAAGACACGTACGCAAACAAAGGTCCTTTGGGCACGTTTTTAACTCAAGAATTATGTTTATTCTTCCCACCAAATATCATCACGATCTCTCCACTCGAAGTGTTTTTCAAGATTTTCGGTTTCCTCCTCCAACTCCCCCCATTGTCACTGGATCCGGTCAGGGTTTAAAATAAGAGCTTTGAGACACGAGGTCCTTCTAAACATCATAGGTCCTTCTAAACATCAAATCTCATTAGAATTCAATCACCCATTCTTAAGTTAAAAATACCTATTTTTTTTAATTTTTCAAAATTACCAAATTAGGTACTACAAACCCAAGACCATTGGCAACTTTGAATCACTCGAGGACAAGAAACTGTTTGCAGCCGATCTAGGGTACGCTGCTGGAACCATCGCCCCCGTCGAGGTGGAAACGCCTGCGGAATTCCAGCTCGAAGACCAAAGCCCGTACGGCGGCTCGCAACTCATGGGGAACGTCGAAAACGGCGAACATGTCTACACCACGCCGGAAGAGTGGGGCGGGATTGCGGTACCGGCAAGTCAAGACAGCCATCGAGTTTTGTTCCATTTCCTTAAGAATGACTCCTGAATCACAGAGGCCGTTTAATTAGAATATATGGCTCTTTTAAAAGTACTAAAAAAATTAGCGTAAAGAGCAAGGTATTGACGAGGGGGCTACCGCCTCGTATATATAATAATTTCTGTTAATTTTAAGTTTTAATGTTGCTTCTTACTTTCAGTTGAAAAAACTTGTTTTTTTTAATTTAATTTCTGATCGTTTATAAATAATGCTGGGAAATCCGGCTGGGCAAACTTTCTGAAGAGGAAGTGAATAGCTGCCGTTTTGAAGTACTTGGCTGGTTAATACTAGGGAGGTTTTCCTCTGTCTCTCTTTTTTCCTGGAAATAAGAATTGTGCAAAGCATAGATTAATTACCAGAGTAAATCAATTGCTAAATTATTTACTGTAAGTTAATGATTATAGTTTAATTACCATTAATTACCAGTGCATATTAACTACCAAATTAATTATTGTAGATTAGTCACCTGAGTTTAATGCCGAAGACACCCGCCGGAGTTGGCACGCCGGGAAATGCCTGCCGAAGTCGGCGCGTAGGGGAGCCAACCGGAGTCGCCGGATCGAAGCCGCCGGCTGCCGCGACCCTCTGGACAGCTCGTCATGAACGCCGATCCCAATCATTCGCTCGTGCCCCTCAAACAACTCCTGGGCTGTTCCGCCTGTGACCGCCAGTACGACGTCGCCGGCATGCCGGTGGGCGACCGCTTCCACTGCTCGTGCGGCGAGGTTGATAAAGCAGAACAAAGTCAAATAGAGGGCAATCTTGCAAACAATGAAAATAGTTATTATTTCAAAATAAGTTTTGAAAAAAATTTCTTTCATTGGGTAGTTTTTTCCAGAGTTTGTTTTTTAGTTTTCACTATTAAGGTGGCTGCGAGAGGAAATGTTCAAGAGGAGGGCTGTAAACTTCCAGTGAAGGTCTCTCAACCATATAGATTATGGTGGTATTCCTTTTATTCTCCTCAGCCTTCGAAATCCCACAGATAGAATTTTTTTTTACGGCGGTCAATAGCTCTTGATGAGCTGATCAAAGTATATGTCATCCATTTTTTGGTACAAAAATTCCATCATGAGATATACTAGTTTGAAAGTTTCAAGGGGTTGACAACTTCAGTAGTAGGGGACACATTGAAACCAAAAATAGGCCAATACCTTTAGATACCTTAGAGTTAAAGTTATTTACTGTTTTATACAGTAGAATTGAGAGAAAGAGTCAAACTTTGCCGTATGGAATTTGAAAGTGAAGCCGTCAGACCCAAGGAACCGAACAACAACTTTTATATTTAACAAAATGGAATGTGGAGAGCTACATGGCCGAATCGCGACCCTGTCACTCAAATACTGAAATGGCATAGGATCTTATCTGATGGACAGAATGACAGCCGATACAGTAATCGAAAAATCGTGATCTATTCATTTGGGAAGAACAATCTAAACCCAACTCTAGTGTTCCTGGTCTGGCCGCAGGGGTATTTGAGCGTTCGTGATCGTCACCGCGGCCGGGTTGGGCAACCTTCCAGGGGTCATCGCCGCCGGGCTGGGTATTGGTGCGGCCGAACAGTACGGCGCGCACATTTTCGGTATCGGCTACCAGCAGGCGATCGCGGTGATGCTGCTGCTGCTGGTGCTGGTCGTCCGGTTGATGCAGCAGAAGCGGCATCGCCAGGTGCTGCAGTGAGGTTGGCGCAATGACACTCTCCAGACCGATATTCTATCTGGCTCTATGCGTATCTTTTTTAATAAAAAAAAACTGTAGAAACTCTGAGTACTTAAGAAGCTTTGTCTAGCCTCTTAAACTTAGAATTATCCGTCTTCCTCCGAGCTAGCGTCCCGTGTTATTTCAATTCTCATTACGAGTAATTTAAACCAATCGAAGAGAGGGGACTATCTCGTTCCCTATACCACTGAAGTAGTGTTGTGCCAAGTACTTCTTTTTTTTTTACTTAAGTAGAAGCATTAAGTACGTCTCTAAAGATCTCCTTTTGAATGCTGAAGAGGCTTTACTTATGACTCCTACGGCATTAAGCCACAAACAGCTTTGAGCTCAATCAAAGGAATCACTGCAGCTTGTGTATTTTCAGGGACTTCCCTTCAAAACTGGAGTATTGTATTCGTAGTTTATTCCTCGTAGTATAATTTGATTATGGTATTTACTTGATTCAGAGCTTCTATTATGGACTTGCCTCAAATTCCAGTGACTGAAGATGTCACCCTTTCTGAAGTTTTTGATTGAGAATAGATGCCAATTGTGTTGCCAACTCGTTGGAATTGACTTGACTTCGCAGCTGAGCAATCTCGTCATCGTTTTCCATCAAGAGCTTTTCAGATTGCTTTAGACTCACCTGCAGAGAATCAATCTCCTTGTTCTTGGCCAGCGTGGATTTGGCAGCCTCATCAATCAAGGATTGCTTCTCGGTTTCCAGTTGTTCAATCTGTGCTTGCAAGTCTCCGTTGGCTCCGGTCGATTGACCCCAGAATTTTGGTTTGAGCAACCAGCCCCGCATGCACTATCTGCCATGGCAGATGGTTGGGGCGTCATTACTGTTGGTTCGTTCTCAAAAACCGTTGCCACGGGTATCCGCGTGGGTTTCATCCATGCACGACCCGAGCTGTTGGGCTTGTTCGGACGTATGCGGTTCGCCATGGGTCAGAATCAGGTTGGTCTGCGTACGTTTGGTGAGTTTCTTATCGCAGGCAACTACCCAGGACACGTCGACAAGATGCGCAATATCTTGTTCAGATGACTTTAGGGAAAAGGGGGCTTGGGTGGAGGCTAGTTTCTCCCCAATGTCTTTGGTCACTTAAAAGAGGTTTAGTGCTGATCCTTAATCTGGAATAATTAAGTTAAAGAAATCTGGAGTCCAGATTTCCTGGAATTATTTAAACAACGAACAGAAATTAAATAATTTTTTTTAAATGAAAGAAAAAAGCAACATTAAAACTAAAAACGAACAAAATCTTACATATATTAAGGGGGTGAGAGGGTGTGTTTTTGAGTCCCTCATCCCCGAAATTTTTTTCTGACTCGTAAAAAATGACAACAACTACATATAAAAATATTTTGGATACATTTTTTCTGTAACCCCCACCGAAAAAAAAATCCTGAATACGCCCTTGGCGCCACCCTAAGCCGCTTCTCAAGGATAGATATGGCCTGTAGACTCCCTTACAGTTAACCAGAGATTAGTAATCTACGATAAATACGATATAAGTTCTGAAAAAAACTAGGTAGCCTGATTTCTGTCATATGTTTGTTCTGCCTGCACACCCGCAGCTCACCTATTTCTGACTGGTGCCACATTACTTGACCTTTTACTTTGGATAATTTTTGCGCTCCCACTGATATTTCTTTATCTTTGCTTATGATCCCACCACCTTCAAGTGTACTATGGGTATTGTGTCATTTATAAAGGTATTGTATGTTTCTGTTATGTGAGAAAAATATGGGTGATTTCTCTTTCCTTTTGAATTCTTCCATAGTCAATGCATTCACCATAGCACGACGGGAACCAATCTACCAAAACCCTACTCCGGTTTTCAGGATCACCCCCCTGCCGGCACCGGCACCGTGAGCCCTTCCTTCACCGCTTCCATCACCACATAGGTGGTGGTCGAGATGACGCCCGGCAGTGGATTGATGCTCTCGCCCAGGAAACGCCGGAAGGCGTCCATGTCCTTGGTCCGTACCTTCAGCAGATAATCGAACCCGCCGGCGACCATGTGGCATTTTTGCATCTATTAAGCGGGTACCACTACATAGTGGATCGCAGTTTATGATCGAAAAATTAGCCCTGCTATCAACCTCGTTAAAATCCTCTAATTCAATGTGTCGTGCAGCACCATGGGTCACTCCATTGAGCGCTTGTACAAGCGTCACTCTCTCAGAGGGGTCTAAAGTACGCTGCTCACAAGAATAGTGTGCTGGCATAACTTCAATATCGCGCTCGCTCGCTATTTCAGCTAACCTCAACGGCGATAAGATTCTGAAACTCTATTACGAACAGGATTTAGGCTACCGGGAGATCAGCTTGAGGCTGGGTATTTCAGTCAACACTGTGGGGCCAAAACTAACTCGAGCGCACGATCGGCTCAGAAAAAGGTTGAGGTGGTCATGAATCAAGAGATTACACTTTTCGATTTGATGCGTTTGAATGAAGGCCATGTGACTTCGGCAGAATCTAGCCGGATTCGAGAGGCAATTGCGACCGATTCCCAGTTGGCAGATCGTATTTAATTATAGATAGGAGCTTGAAACTTCTACAATCCGGTTCTCTAATATGCTGAATCTGATAGTTTGATTTTCGTTGAGATTCTATGACTTTTAGCGGGTGTTTCCCCATATTTTCTAAAATATGGCAAATTTTCTCAGGCTCGTAACTTTTGACGGGTTAGACTAAACTTGATGCAACTTATATATTTAAAATCAACATTAAAATGTGATTTTTTTTATGTAGCTATTGGTTTCAAAATTCTATTTTGCTGCGGGATGAATACACCCCAATGATCCGCGCCATTCTGGATTGCCCGCTGCCCGTCATTTCGGCTGTCAACGGGCCAGCGGCCGGGGCCGGGGCCAACCTGGCTCTGGCGGCGGATGTGGTGATTGCCACCGAAAGCGCGGTCTTCATTCAGGCCTTTACGCGCATTGGCCTGATGCCAGATGCCGGCGGCACCTATTTGCTGCCGCGTCAGATGGGCATGGCCAAGGCTATGGGCGCCGCCCTGTTTCGCGCTGGTACTTTTCGTGGTAGCGGGTTGCCTGCCATTTAGCCTGGTTGTTCTCGCGAAATGTGAATGGCCCGAAGAAATACCAGGTACCTGATGCCTCATCACCGCTTACCTCTATGCGCGGGTTCATGGTCATGTGCTGGGTGAAGCTCATCATTTTTTGAAAATTCTCGAACAGCGCACGAATCTCCCCATGACCGGTGGCGGTGCCAATGCCTTTGCCTTCCCAGATGCCGTCCTCGGTGAATATTCACGCTGCAGCCCTGCGAATACTTAATGACTAACTTAAGGCATGCAATTCACGGTGTTGGGATCAACGGTACAAGACCATCTTAATTCTTTAATCCCTGCTGCTTTATTAAACAGATAATCCGCTCTTAGTTGTTTGCGTTGATCTGGGGTTAGCTTAGCCCGTTCAGGTATATAACGTGCATGGCTCCAGAATCGGACCCTGCAAAATTCATCCTCACCTTGGCATATTCGGCTGATCGCGTTGCTGTAAACCTCATCTAAGCTTTACTTAGCTACGCTTCTAGATAAGAAGAGCAATGACTGAGATAAAAGGAAATTGTGTATAATTTGGGGGATCAAATTACTAATATATAGAAAGTCCCTCATGATTATTATTTTGTATGTTTCCTACTTATGTTGTTTTGTAAATCAAATTTAGTAATTAATACCAAATTTCAACATGACAGACTTTGTAACAAAAATGTTTAAAAGCAAATAAATATATATTTACATAAACATGGTGCACAAACCTCTATAAGCAAATGCACACCCAAAGCGCACGCTCATAGACAATGTGCGTCATCGGCGAATTATACAGGCACATAAGTCCTGATTCGATCCGTCTCGGATGACTGGGTTTTGACACTGCGACCCAAAACATAATGACTGAGGTAAACGTGCTCAATACTGTCCGGACAATAAATTGCAAGATTACCCAAGCTAAGTTAAGGGGAGTGTACTCTACGATTTTCTCTATGGTTTTATTCCCTCGTAAAAAGTTGCAACAATGCACTGAAGTGAAGCAGTGGCTAACCATATATGTCCCTTTTAGTTGTTTAAATAATTTCAAAAAGTAAAAGCACAAAAATAGTATAAAGTTCTTTCCATGATGTACGAGCAAATTGCCAATGTGTAAGTAGATTTCAGTTATCAAGATTTACATTCCCGGTATATATCCATTGTTATGAAGTATTTGCATAGTCTATACATAATTCTGAATGGATATGAATGAAAATAAGTGCTTTCAGATAATCGACTATATGAAACGAAGACATGGAAGGGAATGCACTGTTTCTATTTTTTATCTTGCATACCATTGGGCTAGAGTTTGGTCGTACAGTTTAAGTGAAGTTAAAACAGACTCATCTTTGACCTTTGACGGCGATGTGAGAAACGTACGATAAACAATTACAACAAAATAGCATGCAAAGAAAAATACGTGCATTTAACACATCCTTGTGCCAGCCAGAGAGTAAGCGCTCAATTTCCCAAGTGCTGTCACCCCTCTGAAAATCAGTATAATTGAATTGACTGTTTTTGTCTAACGAAGAACTATTGCTCCCAGAGAATATGTTTCCGTTGACTTACTGGCGAATAAAGAATTGAGGGGAGGGTGTTTCTTTTCAAGGAAACACCAATGCCTACCAGAACTCTGACTCATCACAGAGTAGAATTAAATAAGAAAAACTAGTTTTTTTAACTGAAAGTAAGGAGCGACATTACAACTTAAAACGAACAGCTATGATCAATGAGACTTGTTATGACTGACTGATTGTATAATGTTTACCACCCACTGTTCGGCACTAGAGTAGAAATGGCGGAAAAGCGCCAGGTTTGTCTCGGGCTCTAGACAGGTTAACAATGCTACAAACCCACGGACCAAATGGTATTGTTTTCTGAAATTGTTTTGTGGAAAGATTCCAAAAACTGTTCATTAAAAGAGAATAAGCATGTCTGAATAAGGAGATGTACTACGAGTGAAGGCCTAGGCCATGTCAAAGAGTAGATTTAAGCCATTAAATATCGAAATTAAACTGTTTCTTGTAGTTTATTTTACGTTTCCAACTTGTTATTATCAGTGAGAAAACTTTACTCTTTGCTGGTTATATTAATAGCATAAAATAGGCAACCCAAGCAACTATTCCAGATGTTGACGTTGCAACCTGAATTTGCATTAGAACTTATCTTGCAATTTTTTCGACCTAACATTAGAACCTAATATTTATTTAACGTGCCATGCGCCTTTTTCTGTTGCGGGCAAATGGCTCTATCTCGGTGAAAACGCCCTCATCCACCTGGTGGAAACGGACAAGCCGTGTGAAAACCGCGACCCCTCCGTGAACCACTTTGCGCTCACTGGAACCGGGCTGGCCGATTTCCTCGAGCATCTTCGGTCGCTCGACGTGCCCTACAATGTGCGCATCGCACCGGAGATTGATCTCCGCCAGGTCGAGGTTTTCGATCCGGATGGAAACATGTTCGAGGTGCTGCGAAACTGCAGCAGGCCAACGTCCAGGTAATTTTTGATAACAGACTAAGAGCTCGCGAGCGCCACTATTGGTTTATGTTTGATAAATCCGAACAGGCTGAACAAGCCTGGATTAGTGAGCAAAAAGAAAAACAACAAAGCATCCAGGAACATTTACAACAGGCAAACCTTAAATTTACGTTTACTGTAATGGATAAGCCAAATTACATGGAGACTATTGAAGCCTGCTCACAAGGTAAAAAAGAGAATCGTTCTTATAGCAGCTTTCGCGACAAGACTTCGACTAAGATTTCAGTCAAATTCAGAACTTTATTTTCTTTAAACTACTGATATACTGTTTATTTGTATGGAAGGATAGAATTTGTTCATCGCACTGGACGATCTACTACTGCTCAAACTTCGAGGCGATTGCAAAACAGTTCTCGACTGACAGCTGGCTTTTCTTTGCAAATTGACATAGATTTTAGACGTAGCAACAGTTTGATTATCGCATCCATTTCCATATTAGGATCGGGGGGTAAAGTATTTGGACAGTTTGAAGTTAGAAAACAATTTTTACTTCATAATATGCCAAACAATTGTACCTATCATATGAGGAATGCAGACCCACAATACTTTACCCCATCCCCCTATTGTGCAAGTATATAGCCCGAATTTGTTTCTAAAGTATTATATTTTTATCATACTTGGGTATATTTAATTACGATTGAGCATCAGAAAAATTTTCTAGAAGAATATTAGGTAGGGGCTCAACAACAACGACGAATTCGATCGAAAAGGGAAATATTCTCCATTATAATCCTACAGTAAGGCACTATTCCGGGGAATACTGGAAGAGGGGGAAAAGACAATAGACTTAGACTTGACTTTATTAAACAAGAAACGATATACATAAGTCTTATACAAAGGAGACAGGGAGACAACTCGTTTTGTCTCCTTTAACAATAGAAAGAGAAAAAAGAAGAAGGAATTACACCTGTATAACTCACACGGATTACATTATAAAATTCAAAGTAAAGGTTCATTTGGCGATTGATTAGGAAAGTAGCATTCCTGAATATTTCAATGAAAAATCTGAAAAATAGTTTGATATTGCTGGGCGTTACTCTACGGTTAAGTGCTCTCAAAAGAAAACGCTATAAAATTCTGAAACCAAATTTAAATATCCTACAAAATTTAGTTTTTTTTATTCACAAAAGCACTTCCTATTGCTTTAACTCCCTCCCATTCTAATTTGTGTATGTATAGCCAAACAGTACGTGGTAATGAACTAGAAGTTGAGAAACGCGGCTCAATAATAACCAAAATTCTAAAAAAAACAAGTTTCGATATTAATAAATATATAAAAAAAATAAACTTATTATGCTGATTCCGAATATATAAGATTCATGGGTCTTAGTGCAGCCCATGAAAGGGTACGAGCCTGAGAAAAAGGTTGACGTTTTGTCTCAACTGTTTTAAGAATGACTTTGAAACACAATGGCCGTTTAATCAGAATTATAAAAAAAGCCTGTCCTCTTACATAGAACTATTTTTGTAAGAAACCCATTACTTAAGATTACATTCCAGAAAACAACAGAAGCCTTACGGGTGTCGCAGTGGGTGAGAAAACAAATAAAGGCGAGATAAGCTATTAAAAATCGTTTGAGGGATAAGAGAATAAGGTAGGAGGGGAATTATATTCCAAGGTTATCAGCCTGATATATTGAGACAGTGAAAATCATTTATGATAAGAATGAGGATTTCCCACCAAAGAAACACTAGCAAAGACAGTTCTAGTAGTGTACGGCTTCGTTCATCACTGGACAGCTGATATGCGAAGTTCGATAAAGCCTATGCTATATGGTTACGAGGTTGGTATGAACAATGGTGATTTTCACAATGCGAGCATATGTCTTTCGACGTACAATTTTATGCAGTGGATGATGACTTCCCAGCGATTAAATGAGCTTGCCAAGGAGGTGCAGGCCCATTGCAACCGCATGAGAAAGTACAAACATCACCCCCCCCCCCTTCCAGGACCCACCCTATGTCTATTCATAGATCAAAACCGCGATTGTCTAAGATTTTTCATTTGATTGTTCCAAAGAGAACACGAATTTTTCCAACGAGAAATTCGTTGATGGGATCATGATACCTTTCTGGGAGGGGAAGGGGGTTACTAGAACATTCAGTCCCTTCCTCCTTGTGGATACACCCCTGTTTGTTTTGCATCAAAACTCAGTCCAGCCCAGTCCTGACCAAAATAATAAAGGGGGACAGAACAAAACTCTGCTTAACTCCTGATTTAATACAGAATCAGCTGCTAACTTCATTTCCTACCTTAACAACAGCAGTGTTATTCTTGTACATATCACTAATCACTTTAATGTGTTTGTCTGGTATACCATACAAGGATATGACCTTTGCTAAAGCTCTCCTATCAACAGAATCGAACGCTTGCTCATTTTCTATAAAACTGAGGGCCAAAGATGTTTAACAACTAAGAAACTTCTCAATTCCCAAATCTTGAAGAATGACCCCTGAATCACAAAGGCCGTAGAATAAATAGTTGAAATTACTAAAAATACTTTAGCATAAAGAGCAAGGTATTGTGGAGGAGACGAACCCAGTTATACACGTAACATCTTATGTTCGTTTTAAGTTTTAATGCTACTCATTACTTCCAGGTGATTTTTTTTTTATTTATTTTCTCGTTGTTTTTTTTTCAATAATGCTAGAAAATCCTGCGCCCCCTTCATGAAAATTCTATCATAGACAGTGCAATAGCGCTGCCTAAGTAAAGAGCGTTTTGGGCACAATGTATTATTATTATTATTTCTTTTTTGTTTAGACCAGGGCACTTTATATCTGAGGAGCTGTCGTAGAAACTTGGAAGAGGGTTTATTCGATTGGAAATTGAAAGGGCTAGTGCCCTTTTTACCAGTCAAAAGTCATTGGAGGGAAAGTAACCCCCCTTCCACACCTACCGTTTCCCCAAACACATCCGATCAAAATTTTGGAAAATTCCCCACCAAGGTGACAGCCTTCCATGCCGAAATGAAGGCACATGGAAAGTACAAGGCGCCCTGTGCAGATTGTGGCTCGCCAATTCAACGCATCGTTTACGCGGAAAACGAGGCAAACTACTGTGCCAAGTGCCAGACTGCTGGCAAGATTTTGGCGGATAGATCTTTGTCTCGTCTTCTGAAAGACAATTGGCCAAAGACCCTGGAAGATTTGGAGAATTTTTAGGTTTTGGCGCGAATTGTTTGAAACCCTAATAAATAAATTAAAAATAGAATGTCCTTATCGCTGTTAGATAGAAGGCATTTGACTTTAAATTAAAACGTCAGAGACTTGGCTTAAAGAGAAATTACAGTTTAAGTCTTACTGCACTGTGATTCCATTTATATAGCAAGCCTCCCAAGCGTTACCTTTTGTAGCATCAACAAAATAATCGAGTTTGACTGATTTGCCACTCATTTTTGCAGCTAATATAAGAGACATCTTATTTGCCCTTTTACCTATTTTAGCTATTTTTAACGGCTATTTTTAATATGATTCAGTCTTAAAGTATGCCAGATATTCTGTAATGGTACAGGAAAAAAACTTTGTGTTGCGTAAAAAATGGAAATTTGTTTTATGCTTCTCTAAAGGTTATCCTTGTTCAAGGATTTTATAGCTTAGTGTGCTTTTTTCTCTGTCACTATTTTGCTTGTTCCTCCTCTCCCTGCAACTGTCCAAGTGCCCTATTTTCTTGACCACTTTCTGAAGCAGACGCGGCATTCGAACTTGCAGTCAACGATCCGGATCCAAGTGTCCGTTACGCTGCCTGCAAAGCCTTCGCGGCCGCGCGCCCGGATATCGCCAGCGCCGCGCTTGCGGACGAGGACGAAGAAACCCGGGCTACGGCGCTCGCGTCGATGCCGATCGACGCCTTGCGGGCGTTTTCCGAAGATCTGACGGATTGGCTGAAGACCGCGGGCGCAAGCCTTGCCGGCGTTTGTGCAGGCATCCTGGAAGGAAAGATATTAGGGAAAGATTAATAGTTTACTGCAGCTTGTTACAGGATTATGAACTTGGTAATATCAACACTGTGTAAGTGACGGAAAACTTGAGAGCCCTGGCTAATTAGAGTACAGCCAATGCAGATAGCCTGTGCGACTACCAAAACTGACCAAAATCTGACCCACCAACACATTGTCATGCCCCACAGAAGGGGCCTGTGCTCTACGTTGGGAATCATGTGCATAGAGTAAGGATAATTCTAACTGTTTCATAAACGTCTGAATAAAACCTCAGTTTATTACCTTTTTATCTTCTTTCCAAAAGAACCCTCGTTGTGCTCTTTCAAACTGCATGTTCTTCGTTGACATTTGCGCACAAGCTATATCAGCTCTCATCAATTCATCAACGGTGTCTTCAACATCTCCTTCAGACACCTACAAATATTCAGACGAATTATGCAATTCCAAAAATGAACAGAGGAGAAAATGGTTTGAAGCAGAAAATTAAGATTATTTAGGACCGTTCTGTATGGCTTTTAGATTCAAATTTGTAAAAAAGCTAGGAGCGGTATTATGACGTTTTTAATTGGCATTAATGAGTTTGAAATGTGTTAAGAGCTTAATTTCTGATCAGTTACAAAATATTTTAAAGATTCATGAAAAATATCTCGAGTTAAAGCCTTTTGAAAAACTTTTCACAATACGTAATTAGCTTTTTAATTAGGGTCACGTGATGGGCCAAATTTTGCGAAAAGTTTGCTATATTGCAAGGTTTTGATAATTCTATGTAAAGTTTTAACAATATCATAGAAGATTCTCATTATACCATCCGGGATTTTGATAATGCTGTACAAGATATTTAATAATTCCAGGCAAGATTTCAATAATAACGAACACGATTTTATTAATGCTTGATAATATTTTGATAGTGCCAGATACGATTTTGATAACATAATTCTAAATTTTACAGACTTGGCAATACTTTGATAATCTTGATAATTTTATAACGTGTATGTATGGAATTCTCTTACGTATGAATCCGTGACAGTCTTATATTGTTACTAATTGACAGCAAATACTACCGATAGTCAGTTTTGACAACATAAAAACATATTGTCGAGTCGCAGTTATCTTTTCTGAGTTGACGTCACTTTGCCATTTAGAAATGCGTATCCAACTTCAATATTGTTGTCTTTGTTCAAAAAGCTTCTGAAAATATTCGGATTTAGTTTTTGAAGTTATAACAATTACTTGGCTAGATGGAGGGGGAATCCCCCTAAAGGTCTTAAGAATACACTTTCATTGGGCAAAACCCAACAAAAGTTCAATAGATGGTTGGCGTGCTGAACTGACAAGCACATAATAAACCAATTTTTGGTCAACTGTCATCAGGTGATGTTTGAAAGTTTACTCGTCTTTCATTACAGAGCACCAACAAACACGTAAAAAAGCCAATTCTGTAAGCATTAGTTAGGCAATGCTCAAAAGTTTACTTGTTTGCTGGCACAGAGATGGATGAAAGCATGACTTTAACTAATTTAATGCTTAACATTGTATTTTGGTACTTAAAAAAGCACTTAGATATAACTATTTCCTTTTAAATGAGCTTTTAAATCGCTCTCAAGTATGTTAAAGCGGCCCATTAGCAGTGGAGAGAAAAAAAGAGGACACATTACTGATACTAATGACAAATAGCTGTCGTAAGAATTGACCGGTCTAATTGATCTGAAATAAATGGAACCATCCTTTACTACTAATTTTGTATTTCCGTCCGTAAACAGTCCGTAAACGGAATCTATGTTTAATCTGTCTTGGAAGTTGCCTTCGCCAATGCAAATCAGATTTCAAACTTGTCCTTCTCAGCTCAAAGAATTTCATTGAATAAATTTCTACAATTTGCAGGCTGACTACTACTCCCTTATGAATAAACTTTGAAAGGAACTTTTAGCAGAACTATCTTTTGAAATAATAACCTAAAACTGGTTCAAGACCAAAAAACTCTTTTGAAGCCGTGCCACCCAAACACTGTGTTCTTTAATTTTTTTTCCAATTATGTTGGACCAGCTTATTCTAAACAAAGTATCTCCCTTAACTAAGTTTCTCCAAAATTAATAAGATGCAACGACAGAAATAGGTAACATACAACGTCATCTATAATGCACAGGTTTTGTCTATTCACGGTAAAGCTAAATACGGTTCGTCGTTAGCGGCTCGGGCCAAATCTGAAGTCTGGATAGTGGCTTACTAATTTTGGCACTCAGTGATCTTGAGTATTTGCAACAGCGATTGCGAAACATGAATAAAATTTGCAACGAGCAATGCACTTCTTATTTAGAGGTCGCCTTCGCAGAACATTTCAGCACTCTTGGTTCAGAAACCTCCGCGGATATAAAGAAGTGGAAAAAAAATAGAAGGGGGTCTGCTCATATGAGAAATTTACAGATGATACTACAAAGCCCCTTCTAAAATACAAAATTTTACGTATAGAAAATTAAAAAAGGCATTTCTTAGGAGCGGCGGGTAAAAGCAGAGACGTGGAAGCTCTATCGTTCGGTTTCCAAGCAGCTTAAGAAGTTGGAAAAAGAACATGAGCGAGGCGATGACGAAACTGACGACAGGGTACTGTTCGGTCAAGCTATATTTGGGCGTTTGCCCGAAGATACACCGGACGAGCTTCAAGATGCTTTCGTCCAAGCGCTTCTAGAGTTATACGATTGGGAAGATTTCGATATCGTTGGTGTCTCAGAACCGCCTGCCATCTATCTCTACTCTGCGGAAAAGTTCTCTGTCTTATCTAAGACAGAACACTCAGAGACAGCATCTCTCTTCTAATTTGAACATCAACAAGATGTACGACGTTGAAGCCCAGAGAACTGTTGGAAAGAAATTTAAAAGCCTTGCTGTTTGGAATAAAATTTTTTATGATGATTATAAACAGAGTTTTGCTGCTCACCAAAGGATTCTTGGGGCACATGTGAAATGTTCGTTGCTCACAAAAAATCTACAACACTCTTGAAGGGGCAGCTGACCTTATAAACAGAATAAATTCTGCTCATTCTAGGGTTTAATAATACTCTTTTATTTTCATAGTAACAGCGTAGACTAGAATTGCAGCTAAGAAAGGCATAGGAGAAGGACAGGTTGCCCTCCGACCATTTTTTGACATCCCATTCAACATGCCTTGAAAGTTCAAACTTAATAATCTCACCCTTTCTCTAGATATTGCAGATACGCCTTTTTGAAAAACTGGATCAACAGTATTACGGATGAAAATAGAATAAGAAAAAAATATATCAGAGACATCCCTCAGTTCTCTTTGTTTCCGGCTCTTTTATTTATTATATTTGTTACTTTGACACAAGTTTATAAATGACGTAGTCTGGAAAAAATGCTAGTTTAACGACCTGGATGAATTTAATGTTCAGCAAAAACTAGAATAATCCTAGAGATGTTTAAAATGTTCTTTTGACAAATTGAATGCTTTTTCTTTCAAAATGGACAATCATGTTTGTAGCAAATGTTTTCGATTTTCATGAAATGGGATATTCTGAGTCTGCTGATTTTAAATCTGAGTTTATTACTTCCTGACGAATGGATATTGTCTCATATTGCAATACATATTCAAATTCAAAAGGCATTAATTATACAGTCAACAAATAGTAGGTGTAATACAGCTTATTTTAAATCACAGTCAAGCAAGAGTTTCAATCTGTATTATCTAAGAGCTGAAAGCGGGACCTGTGCCCTGTCCAAGAACCCTCTAATAAATTATAGGTTACGTGGTGATGTATAACCTATATAGACTTCTACGCGCAATGACAGCGGCAAGACTGTTATCTTCTTGTAGCAAAACTAGTAAAGACCAAAATTACTACTAACAGCTTGTTGTGGAAGTCGTAGTGAAATGTGTGTATTGAGGATTTACAGATCTGGTATTTATATATGTGGAATAAAATAGAATTACATAGTTGCTAAGAATAGATAGAGCGGGGAAAATCCCTTTCGTGGAATGCCCCCCCCAGATGGTCAAATCGGGGAAAACAACTTTATCAAGTCAATTTGTGCAGCACCCAGACACGCCTACCAATTTTCATCGTCCTAGCACGTCCAGAAGCACTAAACTCTCAAAGCACTGAACCCCACCACCTAACTCCCCCAAAAAGAGCGGATCCAGTCCGGTTACGTCAATTACATATCTACGACATTTATAAGCGTTTTTCAAGATTTCCGGCTTCCCCCTCCAACTCCCCCCAATGTCAACCCCTCATTATATGCTTTTTTTAAAGGTGACGTAAAATTGGTCAAGATAGATTGTTATTATTGCTATTGTAAATTTATACTTTGTTTAAAAACATCATTTCGGAAAAGGAGACTTATTAGTTAGTATTTAGATACAGAATTATTCTCTCCCTAGAAATATTGAATATGAAGTTCATTGATGATGAGTCAATCCGTCTTAGTCCCAAAAATCGTCTTATCTGCCTCATTTCCTCTAATTTTTGAATTTTTCTCATTGGGGGAGTTGGAGGGGGAAATCTTGCAAAACACTTGGAGTGGAGGGATCGGGATGAAGCTTGGTGGATAGAATAAACAAATGTCCTTGATACGTTATTGACATAACCGTACTGGATTTGCTCTCTATGCGGGAGTTGGGGGAGGGGTTCAATGATTTGGCGATTTTGGTGCTTCTGGACTTGCTAGGATAATGAAAATTGGAAGTCGTGTCATGGAGCTGCACAATTTGACTTGATAAAGTCGTTTTTCGGAAAACGGCGCGCTGCTGTCCCATGTCAGCGAAGAAGACCAGCTACGCCAAAGTGGTTTCTGGCAAGACGGTCAGGATCACCTGCTGTTTGAGCCCGGTTCCAACGATGAGTTCAGCTATCTGCCGCCCCGGATGATCCTGCCGGTGCGCCGGGCTTTGCAGGGGGAAAATGGGATCAATATCGACGGCTATGTCAATTACGCCGGCGAAGAGAAGGTCGGCGCCTGGAGCTATTTTGACGAGCTGTTTCACCTATTTCTGATAATTTCTAATAACATAGTCAATAAGCAGAGTCACAATAAATCCACTTATTACCGACTTAATCTGACTTCAATTGCTTCAAGAGAGGATTGACAGTTTTATAATATAGTTCAGCTTACAGAGGTACAAATAGATAGATAAGAGAAATTTAAACTGTGACCAAATAAGAGAGGTTACCGTGAATGTTCGAAATCTGGTTAATGTCGACATTCACAAGTGAACGTCCGGAATTCCTGGGCTCGCGCGTGCCATCACGCTTGATAATACGTGGCATGACCAGTTCCGCCGTTTCAAACGTCGTAAAACGTTCGCCGCAGGATTGGCACTCACGCCGCCGACGCACCGCATCACCCTCGGCGACCAGTCGCGAGTCTATGACTTTGGTGTCATCTGCGGCGCAAAACGGGCAATGCATCTAAATAAGGCTGGCACGCATCAGGCGCCAGGATATACCGGAAACTGCCGGCACATGTCTTTAACAAGTTGCTCGGTGAATTGGGCATGCCCGTTCTCTTGAAGCGTGGCATGTCCGCGACGTTCGACGAGTGGTTGATGGCGGCCGAGTACTTGCTGTCGGCCGGCAACAAGAACGTCATCCTCTGCGAGCGGGGCATCCGTACGTTCAGCAACCACGCCCGCAACACGCTCGATCTGAACGTCGTGCCGCTCGTACGCGAGCGCACGCACCTACCGATCGTCGTCGATCCGTCGCACGGCGTTGGCGACAGTTCGCGCGAATTACAGAGCTATATCCTGGGGAGGGGGCGGTGGTAGGCTATTTTATAGGAATTGCCTCATTCTGAAATATTTCTCTGACTTGTAAAATTGTCTTTAAAATGCAGGCAAAAAAACAACATATTTCTCCTAATAAAACAAAAAAAAGTTTCTGACTGAATTACACTTAATGAATGCAGATGAAAAATTCGTATTTGAGACCGTTAGAAATAAGCCCACAGGAAGTAGAGCCATTTTTCTCAACTCTTTGTCCGTTCTCCTCATCGCTTGCTCCGGTAGGTGACGACGCGCGTCTGCTGCTGGTTGTTGCGAATGCTGACCAATCGGGCGGTGACCTTGAGCAAGTCGATGGCCTCCGTGCTCACCGTGAGGTCGATGCGGTACAGCGAGTCGGCGGCGGCTGGCTGATCGAAGAACTGGTTGCCGTTCATCACCAGCAGGTCGTCGTAGGACTGGTTGTCCAGACTGGCCAACGTCTCCTCGAGGAACTGCGACGCCCGCTTTGGGTTCATGCTTGGCGCCTTCGGTCAGATACCCATCACTGATTATTTGATCGGTAAATTGGCTTCGGGCCCCTATCGCGCCCGAGTCTACGGGGTCCGGTATGTGGTGAGCTTCACAATGCTCGCGGCCACTTTACCCATGATTTCCAAAGTATATGAACAGGGTGGTTTCGACCTTTTATTCAGAATCCTGACCTTGTCGGCCTCGTTAATATTTTGCGGCGCATTTCTGCTTCCTCGAGACAAGGTGTTTTTAACGTATTGTAATTTCATTTCACTGCTAGACTCATATAAAATTTATTAGGTGTACACATATTATTTATATTTTTGGTTAATAGTTCAAGTGGGCCCAATATTTTTCTTGCCTGCTTTTTTCGTAATTTATCAGGGTTTGAACCAATTTAATTATTAAAAATTATTTTATGTCTATTTAAAATAAGCTTTAGTAATAACTATACTATTTAGTTGATTTACAACGTCTTTTGTAAATATAGATGTCGCATTTTCCCAAAATGCATCTGATAGAAATTTAGAGATGGCCATAAGCTGTTTTAGAAGCTTCGGAAAGAGCTCTTTCGATTAGATAATGAAAGGGCTTGTGCTCTTTTTAATTGTCAAAAGGGACTGGCGGGAAACTAATCCCCTCCCATTCCCACAATTTCCTCAAACCTATCCAATTAAAATTTTGAGATAGCCATTTTGTTCAACGTAAATGAAAGGTGTTGAAATTGTGTCTTGCAGGGTGACTAGTGTATACCAAGCTCTGAATTTATGGGAGAAAGACCAACATCGGGATAATGGCATCAATGACGCATGCGAAACGTCAACTCCGAGTCAAATTCGTGCATTGTTTGCTATCATATTGACAAATTGCTCTCCTTCATCTCCTACAGAGTTATGGGATAAATAAAAATCGCAAGTGGCCGAGGATATACTCCAGATACGGTTAGAGAGGTCAGATGTAACCTTGGATTTTACAACTGAAATTTATAACTTCGTTTCGTTTTTTGTTTAACCTGTTTCTGTTTTTCAATTAAAAAAATAAGTTTTTTACTTTTTAAAAGTAGAGTTAAGAGAAAGGGTCAAACTTTAGCGTAAAGAGAGGGGTGTCGAGGAGGAAAAGTCTATTTCATATACGGAGTATTTCTGTTCGTTTTAAGTTTTAATGTCGCTCCTTACTTTCAGTTTAAAAAAAATTGTTTTTTTTTACTTTATTTCTGAACGTTTTTGAATTAATGCATGTTTTGTTCATCATTTTTAGTTTTACCCATCAAAAGTTACGAGCCTTACAAAATTTGCCTTATTTTATAAAATAGGGGGAAACAACCCCTAAAAGTCAAAGAATCTTAACGAAAATCGCACCATCATGATTCAGCGTATCAGAGAACCATATTGTAGAAGTTTCAAGCTCCTGTCTACAAAAATGTGGAATTTTGTATTTTTTCCCATAAGGCAGATCACGGATGCGTGTTTATTTTGTTGTTTTTTTTTGTTGTTTTTGCTTATTGCTTTATGTCCTTGTTTTTGTTAGTGTTCTTTTCTGTAGTGATATGATTCTTTATGCGTCAGTCCCCCCTCCCCCCAGTGTCCCTCTCCGGTCCATGATGAATGCTAAAAAATACTGTACTGCAATGGCTTTAGAAGAACTAAACTTAAGATTGGATTTCTCTCAAAATATCCTAATTCTACTTTTATATCAAACTTGCAAATACGTTCATCACAAGCAAAGTTTTCATAACAAGCCTTTTGCCGCCGAGGTCGCATCGGCCACAGCCGTCTGCGAGATACTGATGAAAATCTTTCGGGGATTCGGACATGGCAATCGGTTTGCGTCTTCGCCGGATGTCGGTGGGTAGCCTACGCCGGAGAAGGTAGTCCCGCTCTTGACGGGAGTCGAGAGTCCGTTTGTGGGGGGGCGTTATTGCGCTTGAGGGAATTCTGTTCCGAAATCGGGAGGGAACGCTCTCTTGGCCGCCAATCAGTCGCTGACCGAAGATTGGTCTCCTCCTTTGGTATAAAAGTCAAAAATAGTAACAAGACTTCATCGGCTAGATACTATTGACTAACTGATGTAGACAACAGTGTGTCAGAAGTAGCGCTTATCCCCCCGCTGTGGCTTGTTCTATTTGTTTCATTTGTAGTTTTATTAACTGCTTTGTTATTTTTGCCCTTTTCCTCTTGTTTCTTTTTTCTTTATTTTTTCTACTCTATTAATCTTTTTGATCTAGGTCTATGTTATTAGTATTATGACGTAGTGCCAAAAAAGGACGCAACTCTGTCTCTTTTTAGATTCTTCTCTTACTCTCGCTGTTGACTTTCATTGAACATTTTATTATTAGCTCAAATGTTTCTTTCATTTTCTCTTATTCCTCTTTTCACTTAATTAATTTGTCATTTATTGAAAAATAAAGTTGTATTTTCCTTAATTCAAAAACTGATTTTCTTCCCGTCAGACAAATTCTTAGGCGCAGGCCGGAGACCAGTTTGACAACCATCTGTAACCCTTGAGGAAATTAAATCCTAGTAATCAACTCAGCCTTTGCCTTGGATTTTAATGAACAGATAATTGTTTCGGGTTTTGTTTGTATTGGTGGGCTTCTTTTTTGCTGAAAAACTCTTCCTAGGTAAGTTATCTATTATGGGATGCTTCCATGTCGTAGCATAATATTTGTAGGTATTAATTTATATAATACATAGGGGGTAATAGGCTTCAGATTGTCTATGCAGGATTCCACTCTTGTTAAGGCGTCAGTGTCTGCATGCGTTCGTTAACGAGAGCCAAAGTAGGCAAAGTAGATGCCTAAATTGTCCGCTGCAATCCAGTCACGCCCCTACCTCTTGTCAGACTGGCATTCTTTTTCATGCCTCTCATTGACGTCTTTTCGATAACCAAATCAGGAGAAAATACCACCCAGTAGCTGTCAGTTCTCCGGATGAACAGATAATCTTGTAAAGTAGCTCTTGGTTGTGTGTCCTCGAATAGAAGAACAGCCAATTCAATTTTTCCTTATGGCATCCTCTCACCCCATTCAGGGACGACCTGCTTTTAGTTTGGTCCTTAATTGGTTGCCCGACAAGGATAATCTTTCGGCACTCTTTCATCCTTCATATACAGGACGTGTCCTAGCCATCTCATCTTTTCTCTCATTATAGCCTTAGAAGGTGGGATTGAACCACATTTTCCGCAGAGATTCCTGTTTGAGATACGGTCAGTCAGTCGGGTACCCAAAACAATTTGTAGGCAATTCGCGCGGGCGAGGAGGGTCGGGCATGAGCGCGCTCCTCCGCGTCCACGCCCTCGCGACGAACACGTTCCGCGAGGCAATCCGCAACAAGCTGCTCTATACGCTGCTCGGCTTCGGCGTCGTGATGATCGCTTCGGGCGTCGTGCTCTCGTCGCTCTCCTACGTCGAGGTCGACGAGATCCTCCAGGACATGGGCATGGGCGCGATCCGCTTCTTCAGCGCGGGCATCGCGATCTTCGTCGGCATCGGCCTGTATGGAAAAACATCTTATGTAAAGATCCACGAAAATGAACGAAATCTACGGTTGGAAAATAATATACTGCAATTATCACATCGAATTGTTATCGAAATCTGTGCTTAGAAGAGAAGCAACTTTGAAAATCACAACGAATCCCAAGAGAATACATGGAACAAGAAACAAAAACCAATAACATTGAATTGCAAACTCGAACATTGAATTTGGTTTAAAACTAAATAATGGGACGATAATTATGCAATCACTGTTGGTGTAGCCATTTATTTGTTTCCGGTGAACCTGATGCCTATCACGGGAGAGTGACTTATAAGTAAGAATCGGTTCACTTTCGGCGAGAAACGGCTGTTAGCTCATAATCATCTTCGGCAATGAGGGGCTCACCACTTTTGCTAGTTGGTGTACCTATTTATTAGTTTCCGGTGAACTCGATGCCTATCACAGGAGAGAGACTTATAAGTAAGAATCAGTTCACTTTGCACGAGAAACGGCTGTTAGCTGCATCATAGTTTGAATATTTTACTATGGAGTTATCTTCAAATTGGATTTCAAGAGGGTTTCCGTTTTTATCTCGTTTTAAAAAAGTTTTAGAATGTCCCATAGGGTTTACGATTTTTTTTACTTCACCATATTCATCATATTGAATTGAATTTTCCCCAGTTGCAGAATTTATTTGATTTTTTGGATTATGAAATGAGTCATAAGTAAAATCAGTTACATTATCCCCAAAGATTACCTTAGTTTGTCTAGACGTTGGCCTCGGGCGTCTTCACCCAGTCGCCCAGCCACGCGAGGTCGTCGGACTGACGCTGCTCTGCGGTCAGAGCCTCGGGGAAGGTCGCGAGGATGCGGCCGGCCAGCGAGATGTCCTTGGTGCCGATCGACACGCCGGCGGCGGCGGCAAAGCTGCGGATGATCGGAAGCAGCGAGGCCGAGGCCAGCTCGGGCGCTTCGTCGACCTTGGTGTAAACGATGTCAGGCGTGTTGTTCTCAGCCATGCTTGCAATAACGAAGGTCGAAACGAATTAAAAACGAAAGTAAAATACAAAGACACTGTTGGCTAGGAGACCACTCTCTTATCTAAGTAGAACGTCAGGATGGACAGTGGAATGCCACTTCAAAACATCTTATCAAACACCTTATGGAAATCATCCATATACAAAACGGATTGAATTAATGAGTTATCATATGGTTTTCGACCTGAACTTTCCAAAAGCCTTTCTCTGATAGCTATGACACCCACCCTGTGTACTTCTGCCAAGCGAATACCTTACTTTGTGTGAGGTAGAGATCCTTGGTTTTACCACATGACAGCTGATATAGGAAAAAGAAAGAGAGAGACACATACATGCATAGACAAACACATACTTACTCCTAGTTAAAACAAAGTTTACTTCGACCAGTTTACTTGTTACTGAGATTTAAAGTTCTATTGATTTAGATTATATCAAAGATACGATAAAGAATAAATTGTTCATAATTGCGATAAGAGAAGCTCGGGCTCCTTCCATACGAAGTGACTTGGTGAAAAAAAATCGCTCTTTACTTAGGCAGCGCTGTACTGCCTGTGACATGAACGATTATGACATGCCTCGGGCATCCATTCTGATACAAGTTACGCATGAAACCAACACATACGTTAGACATATTTCAAAAGTGCTGAATATTTGTAAAGACCCTGGTAAGTGCTTAACCTGTTTTATATATTAATTTATTACATCAAACAAGCCATTCAAGCCATACTAATCGTAGATTAAACAGGAGGTTTAATTGCAAGGGAACTGTGATGAATGGGAGTTGAGTAAAAGAAGAGTCGAGTTTCAAAAGGATTGAATTGTATAGGAATTGATTCGAATAGAGAGAGATTTAAATGTGGGTTGAAATAAATACGGATTAAATTAAATGGGCATGATTTGCAAGGTGTTTAGTTGAACAGAGTTGAATTGCACAGGGGGTGAGAGGATTGAGGGTTAGGATAAATGGCGATTGTGTTAAACAGTGCTGCGCGAGCAGGGCGCGGGTCGGGAAATGCTGCACGAGATTGAGATAGCGCACCCGGTCCATCTGGGCCTTGAATCCCTCGATCAGGCTCCAGACCGATTCCTTGCCGCTTGCGGCGGCGAGCATCCGGTGGAACGATTCGTCGAGCCGGATGAACCGCTCCGGCGGGCCTTCCAGGCTCGCCTCCTGCTCGGCCAGCGCGGCCTCCAGCCGGGGCAGCAGCGCATCGGCCCGCGTGCGTGCGAGCAGGTGGTTGCGGCTGTGGTGTGTGTTTGTAGGCAATCGACTATGCCATCAACAACCAGAACTGGACTCACGCCTTCGAGCTTGCATCCGGTAAGATCCTGCAGATCCTCCGTGCGACGTCGGTCTCATAGTCATGTTCCGCCGCAGCTGGGGCGCCGAAGAAGATGGAAGATGTGCACTTCAAGTACGCTATCCATCTCGAGGAGCAGGGACGTTTCAAGGAGGTACGACAGCGGCGATCGTGGCTACCTCTTAGTTAAACTAAAGGGACTTTAACAAATATAAGGACATCGAAAAAGAATTCATGAAAATTGGGGTTTTATCTTATTCTTTTGTATATTATATGCGGAAAAGATAACAGTGACTGAAGCGCGTTTGTTCAGAAAATTGAAAATTATACTCTGCCCTTTTTGGGGTTTTGAGGGGTGACAACACCGCCCCGTATTTTGGGTAATTTATGTTTGTTTTAAGTTTTGCTTCCTTGTTCAGTGCAATTTCTGCCGGCAAATACAATTTTCTTATTTCACAACATTGAAAGACGGGCACATATATATTCTTAAATGACTTAAAGGGCGCGATTACTGCCTCATTTCTTTATAAATATAGATAAATAATAATTGAAATAACTGAATGTCATAAGAAAAATAATAGTAATTGAAATGATTAACGAGAAAGAATAACACATCTTGGATTAAAGCATGATAGATATGAAGTTATCTATAGATAAACGATTAACGGCCCTGCAATCCACTGCTGGTCGAATGGGCACCCACTAAACAGGTGTTCAACAAACCGCTGCACCCGTATACACGCATGCTGCTCGATGCGATCCCCGACCTGGAGCGCACCGGCCGTGCGCGCATCCCGGTGTCAGGTGAAGTACCGAGCCCGATCAACCCACCCCCGGGTTGTCCGTTTCACCCGCGCTGCCCGATCGCCAACGATAGATGCAAGGTTGACGTGCCATTACCGCGCAAGGTGGGTGACACGCACGTGGCGTGTTGAAAATTCGTTACCATGAACTGTTTGAAAATCGTTCCATTTTGTTGGAATTACATATCGGAAGATACCTTACGAACATAAGCGGTTTTTTTCTGGACTGGTCTTGAATTTGAACTAGACCTACATTGCCTGAGCAACGTGAAGTGTTGCGGCAACCTTTTTCCGGCTTTGCCGATTAAATTGTTGCGAGAGCAACACTTTGGTTTTGTTTCTTTCCTATCGGTTAAACGCTGAAGTTATCAGCCTATCGCTATCGAAAGCCATCAAGCTGAGCGTGTGAAGCTCGAAATAAGGTTGCTTGAACTAGAAGTTAAGTGTCATCAGCTGAACTTAATTATTTATGGCCTGCCAAATAAGAAATTAGGCCAATCTCTCAGTGAAAACATTGAGAAGTTATTCGAAGAGAAATTAGAGACTGAAAAAGATATTCCCCTTAAAACAGTATACCACATAAAAAGTGCTAGCACCATTACAGTTAGAAACAATAAACAAGCTTGAGTCTTACTACAGTTCGTTACCACGAACTGTTTGATTCACTATAGTACAAACCGCCTGAGACCAACTCAGCTACGTAAGCAACTCCTCCATCCCAATCTATTTAACGTCTCCTTCTTTTTGTCATCCCAAGAATTTCCAGTTTCCCTTAAATCCTTCCTTATGACCTCTCACCCAATTCAGGGACGAACTGCTTTTCGTTTGGCCCCAGATGGCTGACCGGAAACAACGATCTTTAGCAATATGTCAAGGATTCCGGGAAAAATTATGACTTAGCGCGGCTAGATCGATTGTGACCCTGGCTGGCCGCGTCATTCATCACCCAGCATGAAGGACGGGGGCGCACTGCCGCGATAGGACTGTTCCTCGATATAATTCTCAAAACGTGTGAATTGCCCGAGAAAAGCCAGGCGCACAGTGCCAATCGGGCCGTTTCTCTGCTTACCAATAATTATTTCGGCAATGCCCTTGTCAGCACTGTCCTCGTCATAGACTTCATCGCGATTCTCCGTCCTCTACAGCATGGGTTTAGATAGTTGTCATAGTATTAAGCCACATGGCTAGTCTGTGCCCAGGGGGGTCTTCCTACATTACCCTCTTCCCCATTGATCTTTCCTGTGGTAAGTTCATGCTCCATTCCATAGTCTTTGTCTCATCATATGGCTGAGGAACGGCCACCCGATGCTGTTTTACAGATTCTGCATGTGACCTACCTCTAGTAACACCGACTAAATGTCTGTCACAGGTGTGAAAGGGTAGGGATATTTTTAATTAACTAAATAATATTTAGAGGTGGCTAGGGGCTAGGTTAAGTTATGATAGGTTAGGTTGTGGGTGGCCTGCTTTCCACAATTCTTTGTCGTAGTTTTCAGAATTTTTTTTTAATATTATAGTCATGTTTTGGTATATTTCATTAGGATTAACCTAGCTTTACCCTTGGGTGTGTTCTGTTTAACAGACAAGTACCTTGACGTCTTATATGAGTTCACTTTTGCTTGTTTTAAGGGGTGCAAACTGAGGTTCGCGAGGCAAACTTGGGTCTAGAAGGGGTAGTTGTCCCCCTGCTCCATAGCAAATTACCCCCTAAAGGTGGGACCAGGGGACGAAAAAATTCTATTTTAATGTCCTTGGTACTTTAAGCTAAGCAAATCTGTGTGCACATGAGCTGACTCAAAAGGCCCTCCTGCATAGCCTAAGTGTCTCCCTCCTCACACACAGAACATCTACACATGAAGAAACCATTCCTCGTGTTTGTGAGATTCTTCTGTTTGTTCCAGAAGATGTTTTCATCCAACGACGAAACAACTTGTCACCCTGCAGATTGTCGTCGGGGGCTGCTGCTAGCAGCACAGCAGATACCGGTTTCGACTGTACAGTGGCATGGAAAGATCCTTCGACCAAATCAACGTCAGAGCGTCAAGAAGTACGAGAAGTAATTCTTACTGTAGAGCCACGGAAAGGGAGAAAAGCCTTACAGGATGACGAAGCAGTTCTCATTCTACAATGAACAGTCTCAGCGAGTGCGTGACTCTTCCGTGAAACGGAAAGGCACAAGCGAGTCGGCGGGGTGGGCGAAGGGCAATGTCCTGATCGCGAAGGCGGTCGGGAATTGTTCGTAGCCAAGCGACGGCCGAGGTGTTCCGCAGAACGAAGTCTGCGGAAACCGAGCAGGAGCCTCGACGACCAGATCGCCCACCGGGCGATGCGCTTTACCCCGTTTTTTGAAAAGAAAGGGAGTAGCTCGACAGTCGATTGGCGCGCCATCAGCGACGCCGACAGGGGGTTGAACACCGTGACCCGGAACACCCCCAGCGCAATCACCGCGGCCATCACCGGCAGCAGGAACTGCCAGGCCGACACGCCGGCGCCACGCACGATGGTCAGCTCGTTGTTGCGGGTCAGCCGCCAGAAGCTGCCCATGGCAGCGAACAGAATGCTGAATGGCAGCACCTTCTGCGCGGTGTTCGGCAGCCGCAGCAGCGACATCTCGATCACCAGGCCGAAGAGGCATTTTCATGTTTGGTATACTGAGATTGAACACGTTTGATTTACTTGCACGTTGACCAAGCTATGAAGTTCAAATCTAGTAGTGTGTCTCAATAACCAGCACCATGGTCGTTTTATCGTCATTTTATAAGAAAGAACGTCCAATAATGCCGCGATGTTATAACCTGCCTCACAAAGCAAGTTTTTCATGATATTACGTTATTTCAAGCAACATTTGTCGGCTGTTTCTGTACTACTAACGAATATTTATTTTTAAAACAAAGATAGCATGTACAATGCTGATGTCATCATCAGTTGGAGATGTTAGTAAAAGTAACGAAAATTAAATTTTAAACGCTTTTAGTTGTAAGTAATTGATACTGCGAATACGTTTGCCACTTGCACAGTATAACCATACATGTAATATATTTTACAGTAGACATGGAAATTTTACGGTATGCAAGAGTTTTAAAGGTCCCTTTTTACATAACTTTTTCGGACATGTCAGTGAAATTTCTTTTTCCCTTAAGCCATGTCTCTACATCTAAAACTGCACATTAATGTGGTTACAATATTGCTCAGTCTCGCGCAAGTCAACCCTCAGATTGCTTGACCAACACCAAAAACAATTAATCAAAAGCAATTAACCAAAAACAATTCAATGTTATATAAAACCAGGAAATTTTAATGACTTTCACCCTTCAAAACGCGCTTGTAGAATGTTTTCAGAGACAGTCAAGAAAATGCACTATTAATTAAAAAAAAATGTTATCCTCACCCCTTTTCCCATGGTGGATAAATCTAAAGCCTAGACTTGTAAATCTGCTGTGTTTGACCTTGCTCTTTCCTAATATTGTGGTTAATTTTTTGAAAATGCCCCTCCCTGTCAGTCCTTATATAGGCTATTAATAATTTTAAAAATGCAAAACCAATTAATGTCTCATTGAATAATATTTCATGTCTCTTAGTCTACTATTATTATCCAAATTTTCAAGTATTATGCCAACTCATTTATGCCTAATATTTTAGGGAAGAAACTTGCTGTTAAAACGGAAGCTTTCATATCTGTAAGTGTTTTAGAGAAAAAATATAGGCTGCTTAATATCTGTGAAACCACAATGAGAACAGGGAAAAGGGGACTACTTTATGCAGCGTGAGGAAGTCAGATGGACATAAATTCAAGATTAAGGGTATTGAGGTAAAACTATCTGTTTCAGCTAATGTTAAATTAAGTCTACATATCAGGTACATGTAGTCCGTCAAAGAGGCCAGTACGATATCACCTTGGTTAAGCGTACCAGACTGAACAAGAATTGACGCAACTGGACCACGGCCTTTATCAAGACGCGATTCAATGACAACACCTGCCGCCATACCTTCAGTTGGTGCAGTTAATTCTAGGATCTCAGCTTGCATTAATACTGCTTCAAGTAGGTCATCAATACCTAAACCTGTTTTTGCAGAGATATGTACGAATTGCGTGTCACCACCCCACTCTTCTGGGATAACGTCTAGCTGTGTGATCTGTCTTCTTGCAAAAAATACGAAATTCCACACTTTTGCAGATAGGAGTTTGAAATTACTTCTGTAGGGTTCTCTAATACGCTGAATGCGATAGTGTGATTTTGGTTAAGATTCTATCACTTCTAGGGGGTGTTTCCCCCTATTTTCCAAAATAAGGCAAATTTTCTCAGGATTGTAACTTTTGATAACAAAAACTAAATTTGATGAAACGCATATATTTAAAATCAGCATGAAAACCCAATTCTTTTCCGATTTCCTCCTCCAACTCCCCCCAATGTCAATAGATCTGGTCGACATTGTAAATAAAAGCTCTGAGACATAAGTTCCTTCTAAATATCAAATTTCAATAAGATCGGGTCCCCCTTTCTTAAGTTAAAAAAACCTCAATTTTTCTGATTATTCCAAATTAATACCTCCTAGCTCCTCCAAAGAGAACGGATCCGTTCCAATTATGTAAATCACGTATCTAGAACTTGATTGATTACAGATTACCGAGTAGTACCAAGCCGCTTCAAGCCAACACAGCTACGCACGCTTCTCTTCCAACCCAATATATTCACAGCCTCCCTTTTTACACCCTCCCAGGAAGTTCCCATTTCCTTTAAATCTTTATTTATGATATCCTCGCACCCCAGACGAGGACGACCTGCTTTCGTTTAGCCCCCAGACGGTTGGCCAAAAAGGACAATATTCGGCATCCTGTCGTCCTTCATCCACAGAACGTGACCTAGCCTTCTCAACCTGTTAATAAAAACGTTCATTAAAAAGTAAAAGTTCTAGTTGCTTTTTCAAGTAACCGAAAAATTGGAGGTCAACTAGGCCTCCTCCCCCACCCCTTTTTTCTCAATATCGTCTGATCAATACAAAGAGAAAGCCACTTAGCCAAAAAAGAATTAATATTCAAATTTCATTTTAATAATTTATGTGTGGAGAGCCAGAATCAAACATGCATTAATTCAAAAACTTCCTGATACGCCAGCTAAATTTCATCATCCCTTTCCGGACAAGAGTATTGGTCATCGAGATACGCTAAAAATAGGCGGCCATTCTTTAATCGAGCGTGCTGTAGGTGTCGTTCAGAATGTCAAATTGATTGATGATGTCATTATTTATACATCTAATGAGCAGGTCAAGGATTTACTTGACGATTCATTAAAGTATACGTTTAAGAAGCGTGAGCCAGGATTAGATAATGCGAGTGTATCTATAGAAGACATCATAGAAAGATTTTTAAAGACTTCTGATCGGATCGGCGGGGTGGGGGGGGGGGGGGGGGGGGTTACAAAACAACTTTAAAAATTGCACCGAAAATGTATTTATATTCATTTTTGTTACGTTTTTACGAGTCGGACAAACATTTCGAGGGTGGGTTCAAACTTTCTACCCTCCCCCCCGGATACGAACATACGTCTTGAGCTTTTTTTTTTATACGGTGTCTTGGCTTTATCAAAGTAGCACATTGATAAAATCCTGTTCAATTATCTTTTCCGAAGTTTGGATTCAATCGCCCAGGGATCCTGGACTTCACGCAGCATGTTATAGACATGCTTACCCTCTTCGCTAAGCGTTACCAGCATGGAACGCTTGTGTTTGGGATTGGGCTCATAAGTCAGCAAGCCGTCCGCCACCATCACATCGGTAATTCGTTGCACAGCCTGCCGCGATTGACCAAGCACTCTGGCGATGCCGGGAACCGTGAGTCCGGAATTAGACAGGGCGAAGGCACCGATCACTTTCCAGCGCGCGCCCCGCGCGTTGCCCCGTCAGGTTCGCATGAACCACCGGATCTCAAGGGACAGGACGAAGATGAGCGGGCTGATTGCGCTTCTGGACGACGTGGCGGCGATTTCCAAGGTCGCTGCGGCTTCTATCGACGACGTGGCGGGTCAGGCCGCGAAGGCCGGCGCCAAGGCCGCCGGTGCATTGATCGACGATGCGGCGGTGACACCGAAATATGTCCAGGGCTTCCACGCCAGCCGCGAATTGCCGATCGTCAGTTAACTTTTTCATTGATTCTAAAGTTTGATTGAATCTGATTTAATCCAGAAAAAAACTCTGGCTATCCATCTAAAATTCTGTAATGCCACTTTTAATGTTTAAAATTTGTTGCAAAATTTTGTCCAAAATACAAATAGCAAATCAAAATCTTAATTTTTATACAGAAAAAAACAACAAAAACTTTCCAAATATTGCTTTTTATTAGCTAATGTCACTTAAAAACAAACAGAAATCCAGTTAAATTTTTGAACAGCCGTTGCGATGATCGTTGACGCAATCGAAGGTCGAATCGCCGCGGATCGACGGTCTATTCGCCGATGAGCTCTCTAGACTTCCGGTGGGTTTCGATGGTATTCGTCGATCAGATCCAACGTCTGCTGAGGCGAGTCGGTGAAGAACAGCAAATCCAGATGCTCGTCGCTAATGACACCCTCATCCGCGAGAAACTGAAAATTCATGATCTGATTCCAGTACTCTGTTCCATAAAGAATGATTGGCCCCAAAAATCCCCCCTAAACAAAAATTGTGTACGCACGCGCCTTTGTGTGTTCTACATTAGCAATATTAGCGCTATTAGTTTTATCTTCGCTGCTGCTCAATTAAGGCAATTACTCATTTAAGACAATCAATTATGTTACTCAATTAAGACAAGCACTTGTACCAATTAAAGTGGGGCTTAAACCCAATCATTTTATTTGTTATCAGATGAAACGAGAATGCTATAATTTTGTTCGGTATTGCTTCATGATATAAAAGTTTCATCAAGTTTATTCTTACCCATCAAAAGTTACGAGCCTGAGAAAATTTGGCTTATTTTGGAAAATAGGGGAAACACCCCTTAAAAGTCATAGAATGTTAACGAAAATCACACCATGAGATTCAGTGTATCAGAGAACCCTACAACAGAAGTTTCAAGCTCCTATCTACAAAAGTGTGGAATTTTGTATCTTTTTGCCACAAGGAAGATCACGAATGCGTATTTATTTGTTTATTTGTTGCCAATTTTCTCAAATCAATTGAAAATGACAGAGAAAACCAAAAAACGAGCCATGTAGTAATAAACAAAGAAAAGATGTAAAAAAAAAAATCTAAAGAAGAATTGCTTGTTGATGTACTGACTAATTCAAATTATTTACGTATTTTCACTACTTAATTGACATGAAAGAACTATTTGTAAATTTAATACCTATAGAGAAATTATAATACTAAGAACCTAATTGCATACTTTTTCTGAGATTTTATGTAGTGGGTACCTTGTTGCTTATGCAGAGACGATATTTAACGATATATTTTTCTTCATTGAATGTAATTGGCCTTAAATCCCTTTCCTTAGTTCCTTAGTTTTGTCGTGATTGGCCAGTTCCATTTTACATTTTTCATCCATCTAACTTCGTTGTTTTTCTACGCTTTCATTTAACTTCGTCTCTGTACGTATAAAAAAAAATAGTAATAAAAAAAAATCAAATCGTACCAACACCTTGATTATAGTTCGTGGTTGTTTCAAGCTCATATCTTCAAAAATGTGGAATTTGTATTTTTTGCAAGAAAAAAGTTCACGGATGTTTTTTTTTTATGGTGATCGTGTCGACCCAGTGGCCCTAAATAATTGAAACGTCGAATAATTATGCCTTTAAAGATATCAAAATTTGTTACAAAATTCGCCCATTGTTAAATGATATCATTTAAGTTACGAAATTTGCCCATTGTTTACGTATCGTAAAAATGCATACATTTTTCGGGCTTGGGGGGTTTTCTGATTCAGGCCGACGAGCCGAACGCATGTGCGGTGATCGCACAGCGAGCGGCCGATATCACTACACGAAGGCGTCAACCTCACATCTACTCCTATGCCGGTGGCCCTCAAACCAACGAGCGAACGGATCAATGGCAAATGGTGCACCCAGATGTCGGCCGAACGTGTGGCCCCTTCGGTAGAGATCCCAACGCCTCACAAGGCTATGGCGGCGAACGAGGCCGTTTTGCCTGGCAACTTTGGCTATGTTTCTTTTTAAACTACCAAGTAAAAAATGAATAATAACTATTATGTAGACTTTAAAGAACAATAATTTATGAAATATTTTTGAAAACATACTTTGGAGAATTTGGAAAAAACCCTGCATCTCCTCCATCACGACGTGGCGTCAAAATGACACAAATAGTGCGAATATAAAATCGCCATCGTCAAAGAGCGTTGAACAGAAGTTTTATTGTCCCCTACCTTGAAACCAAAGAAAGTTTAATTTTTGCGTGGCAATTATAACGAAATTTTTTAGATGGAGTTGGTTCAGCACTAGTTTCAAGACTGAACAAAGGCTAATTGAAAAAATTCAGAAATTTGGTAGAAAAAGTGGAAAACAATGAAAGAAGCGAAGACAAAGGCTTAGTGCATGCAAAATGTTTTAACTACGATTTTTCTGCATATTATGAAGTAAGAATTATTTGCTTAACACGTTTCCTTCTCCTCAGTTAGTTCTCTAGGCTTATACCGTTGATACTTCAAGTAAGGCCTTAGTCACTTCTATATACTTACCCAACAGCCAATGCAATATTTGGAGCCGCTGTTGGGACCGTTTGCGAATAGTAGAATGTTTTCCGTCTCATATCAGGAGTGTATACAACTTCAACAAGATCTCCACATGAAACGGCAGTCAAAGACTCGTCAACGGTGAACTCAAGTTTCCAAGTACATACCTCAGCAAATGAGTCAATGCATGGAAACCAAAGCCGGGAAGAATTCTGCCAACCATGATGACAGATTGCAAACGCAAATGAAAGAGTTTTTGCAACGCTGGCAGACCGACGATACGCGTGTTCGGTTGGCTTCGATCGAAACGGATCTACCAAACACGGTGGCCAAGATGCATGCGCCGGCGATGCCCGGTCGCCAGCTGGTTTTGACGCTTCGCAATCCAAACTTTTTTGACGATAGTTCGCGTCGGCCGGCGGCCTTGTATACTTTGACTGCGGCTTTGACGATCCTGACCGCGGCGGCGATTGTGGCGTGTTTGTCATCATGTACTTAGGCTCTATGTTGGCGGCATTCAAGCTGCTGTCATCCAAGCATCACATCATGGCTGGATTAAGCTGCATTTTTTGTCTCATTATGATTTGGGGTCTTGGCTGGCAAATGCTTTACGCCGGAATCTTGGTGAGCATTTGTGCTCCGCTGTTGTGGTGGCAAGAAAAAAGCAAGCACCAACATCTCGTTAAGCAAGATACATACAATGTCGAAAATATGAGATGTTGCTATTTTTTACTAATGAAAACGTTCCTAAGAAATTAAAAGTTTTAGTTGCCTTTTTAAGCAATCTAAAAATTGGAGGGCAACTAGGCTTACTCCCTCGTTCCTTTTTTTCTCAAAATATTCTGATTAAAGCTATGAGAAAGCTATTTAGCCAAAAAAAAATTAATATGCAAATTTCGTTTTAATTGTTAATGTGCGGTTAGCCAAGATCAAACCATGCATTAATTCAAAAACTTTCACAAATTAAATAAAATGTGGTTTATTATTGATAAATCTAACTGAGCAAAAACAGTAGCTTGTCGGCATGAAAATTGTAAATAAGGTAAATTGAAAAAGAGGAACATACAGCCTTTTACAGGAACTTTGTTATTAAAAATTGTGGTACAGTAATACATACATTGACTTGTAGTACAGTAGTGCTTACATCGACTTAAAGTACAGTAGTGCATACATTGACTTGTTGGACATTAGTGATCAAACTGACTTGTACTACAGTAGTGCGTGGGGAAATTAAATGTTTCGCGGGGGAAAATCAAGCATTTTACAAAGTTGGGGTGGGCAAATCCCTCCCCTGCGTGCGTGCTGTGGTCATCATTATTTGCCAGGGTGCAGTATAAACTTGTGGCAACTACAAATAATAAGTACATGTTTTCGGGGTTTTACTTCATGCACTTATTTACACAAATAAAATTTAAATAATTGCTTGTAGCAAAGTGACCAGTTTACTTTATTGTATTTATCTATACAGGTACAATTGCCTACCTTCAGAGGAAAGGTATTTAGTTTGCATGAATGAAGTCCACCTTGGTTACACATTGTTAAATACAGATTCGAATGTTACCCACGCTAAGTAATAAGTAATAACAATAACAACAACAACAATAATAATAATAATAATTTTTTTTTTGAATACCTTTGCCATAATTTCTTATATATATTTACATACACACCATCTTACAACGTATTCTTAGTGTTTTCACCCGGCAAAACCTGAAATGGGGATGAATTAGTACTTTATTTTCTTAGTAAGGCGCGTACGTGTTGTGCGATTCTGTCCTGTAAACGTTGCTTTGTGACTTACACACTCGCTCGCTTACATGTGGATATGTAAATTGATAAACCTATATGTGTGGTCGGGCATGCGCTTTGGGGATTGCGAATAACTAGCTGTGGGTCAGATAAGCCAAACGCCGTTTCATTATGGAAAATTATTGGTCATTCCAATTTCTAACTATGTTTGACGTTTAAGGAAAGTGCACCTACAGTACCGGCGACTGCAATAAACATTGTGCGACCTATTGGACAAGTGATAGAGCTATTGCTTACTAACCAAAATAAAATTCCGGCACTCACTAGATTCAAGACAAAACCGATTGCCATGGGTAGTCCCATGCCGGGGTTTACTCCTTCAGCTCGGACTGAGATAAACGCAAAGGGTCCTTTTCGCATCTTGTCATTCCATTTGGCCATCGCAGCTTCGTTCTCATGAACAGTTGGATCCATGACTGAAATATTTGAATTATTTTCAATTTTTTCAATGGCTGTTTATTGTCCTTGTTTTCCTCCTTTCTTTGATATTTTAGGTTTTATCATGTTTAGCCGGTGTGGTCTCAGAAATTATTTATCCAAGGGGATAATCTTTCATGAGGAGGGAAGTTTCCAAGGGATGAATTTTTCAGGGAAAATTTTACACTGGGTGGATTTGCCAATATTCCTAAATGAAGTTCTTTTTATGTCCTGCTTTCTCCTTGCCGAAATGTTGCAGCACAACCTGAAATGCTCCTGAATTTCTTTCGATACGTCCAAGAATTGATCAGCACTTAGTGGTGATCTTAATCTTGAATGGTCTACAGGAAAATCACTCCACAGACCTTATTGTGAATGGGATTTGGGAAAGTCTTTGAGCAAATGGTACAAAGAAGAGATACGAAGATGTATTAGTGGCAAAAGCTTGAGGGATTTCCCCCGCCTCCCCCAACCGTAGCATGTCTCTTTTACCTTCTGTCAAATTGCATTATTTGCGCAGCATACATCTCAAAATAAAGTACAAATATTTTTTTTTTTTATATCTTGTTACTGAGGAATACTTGTGTGTAAAATGGTTTTCTTTAGCCATTCAAAATAGGACAAAAAAACTTTGACATGAAAATCATCACTTTCCTGCTGCGAGTGAAAAAAAGATAGAAAAGGGAAAAATTCAAAATTTTTCGTGAGAGTTTTCAGCCAATCAGAAAATTCGGAGAAAAATCTGGTAAGCAGGTTTTTCTAAACCTGAAAGAATATCGCTCGATCCTAAACCTTCCAATATTATAATCTATAAATTAAATGCCCGCACTTAACAATAATACTTGGTTAGAAGCAAAAAAGATACTATTATTTACAAGCCCGGCAGAACAAGAGGTTATTATAAAAGGAAAGGGGTCTTGGTTGTATACAGCATCTGGTAAAAAATTATTAGATCTGGGCGCAGGGCAAGTATGCGCGACCTTTGGTCATGCGGAACCAGTAAATTAGAATTATGATTTGGAGATAATATTGAGTCCCACATTGGGTTGTGAAGGTTGAAGTCACCAGCAATTATTTTCCTCTCTTTACTTTTCTGAAAAGCATCTTTGAACTGCTTAAAATCAAAGTCAGTTGCAGTCCTATTATAATAGTTGATAACGGATATTCAGTTGTCCGTTCCATCTTCTTTGATAGATATAATCCCAATTTCATTTTTTCCTGGGATAAAAGCATCTACTATTTTAAACCGTCGTCGTTGACGCCGCGGTGAACGACCGTGTCGAGCTTCAGGTTCCCGGGCCAGAGCTCGGCGGCGGTGTCGATCCCGGCGAGCACCCGGTCTAGGTCGTCTCGGCGGGTGAGGGCTTTGAAGGCGTCGGTCCGCAGCGTGTCGAGACTGACGGTGATGCGACCGAGGCCCGCGTCGTGGAGGCCGGCGGCCTGCTCGCCCAACAGCACGCCGTTCGTCGTCAGCGCGAGGTCCCGGATCCGGGGCTTGAATCACTCCTGTTGAAGCCGTCGCTATGCCAAAAACTGGCTTAAAAAGTTACGTTTCCATTCCACCGTTTTGGTGTTATCTATCTGGCTCACGCTAAGTACATTTCACTAACTGTGAGAAGATGCAGATGGCGCATCGTCCACCAGTGGAAACAAACCGACACGAAGGAGACGTGGATGCTGGGCAGAGAAAAATTAAAGGAAGAGGCGTACGGGGATTTGCTATTTCGGTACTTGTTACAAACCATAATCCTCCAAAAAAGCGTTGTGGTCGTTATTTTCCTTCCCCTTTTAGGGTGCACATTTGAGGCCCATGTATTCTCAGATGCGAAGGGAAAGCAAAAGAACCGAGCCTAAGTGCAACCATTTTATCTTTGCCTGCTAAAAACCGATGCAATCGGTCATACAACTCAACAAACCTGGGTAGACAATTACTTTTAGAAAGCCAATGTACTTCTGAGTGCAGCAGGAAACGGACATGACTTTCTTCCATTTCCTCTGTAGTAGTAGTAGTAGTAGTAGTAGTAGTAGTAGTGGTAGTGGTAGTAGTAGTAGTAGTAGTAGCAGTAGTAGCAGAAGTAGTAGTAGTAGTAGGAGTAGGAGTAGAGGTAGTAGTAGTAGAAGGAGTAGAGGTAGTAGTAGTAGTAGTAGTAGTAGTAGTAGTAGTAGCAGTAGTAGTAGTAGTAGTAGTAGTGGCAATAGTAATCGTAGTAGTAGCCCCTTAAGTAATTACTGTCCTTTAAAATCTTCGACCGTGATAGGCTTGGGAATCGCAACGATTCGGCTGTCAAAGGGGCATTAGGGAAACAAAGGTGGATTCTATCATACAAAATCCACGTTATTAAGAACCTATCCGAAACCCTGCTCGGCAGATCGAGCCTGTACGAAACCCCGGCAAACGAGGCGTGCGAAGAGCCGTAGCAGGGCTACGGTGATGCAGCACAACACTGCGTGCTGGGATTGCAGTCAGGCGAATCTCGATGAGGGTTTCGCATAGGTTTAACCATTGAAATTATGGAGGTTATAGATTTAGAATGAAAGTCAATTAAAAGTTGTTTTTATTCTAAATGAATTAGAATTGATTTCACAAAAACTGAAAATACATGGTTTTCTTTTTTAGATGCCAATCTAGAGTTTAATAAGAGACGTGATTTCAATAAAATCATTAATACAATAAAACGAGCAATAAATAATTCGATGATAATTTCAATAAAATCAATGGCTAAGTTCATTTAAATTAAGATGAAAACCTACAATAGAGTTCTCTGATACGCTGAGGCTCGTAACTTTTGATGGGTAAGACTAAACTTGATGAAACTTATATATTTAAGATCAGCATTAAAATCTAATTCTTTTTTATGTACCTGTTGGTACCAAAATTCCTTTTTTTAGAGTTTCGGTTACTATTGAACTGGGTCGCTCCTTACTTACAGTTCGTTACCACGAACTGTTTGATATAGCATTTATTTTGTTGTATTTATGTTTTCATAAAGATGTATGCAATTAAAATCTAGTTCTGCATTTTTTGGTCAGTATAACAGACTATGACAGTTCAGCTAGTTTTCTTCATGAGTTAAGGACCTTTTGATAATGTTTCTAAAAGTCTGAAACAGACTCCATAATGTTCTTCAGGCATATTTAATCTTTCTTTGTGCCTGAGTATGTGCATTTTTTTTTTGTAACATCCAACCCTATAATTAATCTGAACCCTAACTAAGAAATTTTGAGGGACTATTAAAAAAAAAAAAATGTGCACCGGATTCGACATCCTGTTTTTCTGGGTCGCCAGAATGGCTATGATGGGTCTTAAAATGATGAAGGCCATTCCCTTTGAGCAGGTTTATATCCATGCCCTGATTCGCGACGCAGAAGGCCAAAAAATGAGCAAGACCAAAGGCAATGTTATCGACCCTCTGGTGATGATGGAAAAATACGGAACGGATGCCTTGCGATTCACACTTGCCGCCTTTGCCGCTCAAGGGCGCGACATCAAGCTTGCCTTTGTGGCCGCAAATCAGTTGGGGCCAGAGGATCGGGTGATTGAGCTGCGCGATATGGCCGAGGCCCCGCAGCCCGCCCACCCGCTGGCGCAACGGCTTTTGCCAGAAGATCTGGCGCAATTGCCCCTGAGCAAAGGGCGCACGGTTCTGGCCTGTCGCTCGGGGCTGCGGGCCTGGGCGGCAGCAGATCAATTGGCCGCGCTGGGCCATCGCAATCTGGCGCTGCTGGCGGCAGGGGCGGCCTGATGGCAATATATCCCAAAAACTGCCTGCGATGAATTTAAGTTCTAAAAAAAACGATATACTAAAAAACAATAATAATGTATATGTTGTTTCACCTAGTTACTTTTCCAGAAATGTCAAGCTCAGAATTGAAGTTTTAATATTCTAGAATATGTCCGAAGGGTTGGCAGAAATGATACAAATATAGACTGAAATTGGTACACACTGGATATACTGAAAAAATATATTCCATTTTGTTGTTTTATGGTGGACTAAAAGGTCTGGTCAGTCATTTGGTTCCTCAAAACCCACAAGAGAGCATATGTCATCTTATACCGAAAGGTATGTGACCATATGTCATTATAGAGAAAGCAAGCAGTCAATAGATTTCATTAAAAGGTAACGGTTTTTATACGTAGTTTGGGTAGTATATCCTTTTTTTCTCACATAAAAAATCGAATTGGAATTTCTAAGAAAACAATAATTTTCGTAAAGGGCAATGGGACTTCGGGGGGGGGGGGGGGGGGGTTTTCTGCCAAAACAACTAAAAAGGATACAATAAACAATACGGTTTCTTTCTAATGAATGTTCTCTTGTGTTGGTGAAAGATTCAAGTTTCAATCGGTTAGAACTATGAAAGGGTTCTAAAGGACAGAGAAGGGCGCAGAAAACGGGGAAAGGAGGTGTTGTAAGGTTGGGAGGCTCCAAGGTTTCTTCACCACGTGCCAACACTTTGGAACGTTTATCTATATACCTTAGAAATTTAGCTTATGTTTCCCGGATCGATCCCCCACTCGAGCTCCGCGTCCCCCATGTGGGTTCAGACGCCGACCGCGGCCCCGCCATTCCGGGAATCGGTCAGCGGGTCCACGCGCAGTTGCGCACGAGCTCGCCCGCCGATCCGTCGCACATCTGCGTATAGGTGGTGCTACGTCCGCAGCCTTCGACGCGCACCGCGCGCCCGGTCCCGATCGCGTCGTTGCGCAGGTAGAGCATCATCGGCAGACCGCCCGAGGCGTCGGCGATGGATTATCTGATTCCAAGAAAAAATAGCATATATGCATAAAAATAATACAAAAATAACTTATTAAAACAAAAAAACCTAAACATAATTTATTAAAACAATCAATAATGCTTAAACGAACATACCCGGTCTGATTAGTTAGATTGTCTTTTTTCTCACTTTTAATTCTGAAAAGTCGTCAATTAGTTTGCCACAATCAATAGAGTAATTTAATAACTCTTTTTCTATATAAAGTAATAATAAACTATTTAATTATTACAAAGATTAAAGTATTCATCTCCAGACAAAAAACTACTTTTATCAGCTTCGTCAGTACTTCTGAAATCTTTGACCTTTTTTGCTTTGTCCATTAAGAGTTCAACTGTTACATCATTCTGGTTATCAGGAGACCACTTCAATTTGAAGAAAGATTGACTTGCAGTGGCAATAACATAGTCTCTTGCATGAAGAACTCTCTCGTCCAGGATCGTGAGGAACATTTTTTCCAGACCCACAAGTAGAGCATTAAGGCTGCAGCTAGGAATATTAGCAAAAAGCTTTATGTTTAAAAGAGAGGAGAAGGGGCCTGTACAAGAATTAAAGTTAAAGATAAGAGACCGCAATTAGTGATAAGGAAAGAGTTAAAGATGGACGAGCAGAACAATTTTTAGAATGTGTTAAACCGAGATAGAGTTGCAGGAAAAGATATAGAGGAAATTTAAAAAAGTTTGTGATACCTTGGATGTGAAGGAGTATTTATTTGTAAGGAAGAATTGTCCCAAGTTCTTATCAACCCTCAAAGGTAATTGTGCTTGCTACCGTGTTGATGTTGTTTTGTACAGTAACACCCCTCCGCAATTACATGGTAAAAGGTTGCGACACCTGTGGTTATGGACAACCTGCATGTTGGTATGTAGATCATAACTGTGCCTTGGATGATTTGTTTGAATCAGGTCCATTCTATGATGATTATGCATATACCTATTCTGGCAGTATCAGTCGTCAACATACTGGATGTGACAACTTCATCGGTTTCATCGGGCTCGGCCTGATGGGCGCGCCGATGGCCAAGCAGCTACGCGCCCATGGCGCCACGCTCCGCGTCTGGAACCGGAGCACCGACAAAGCCGAGGGTCTGGCCGGCGAGATAGATGGCGTCACTGTTTGCGCGACACCCAGGGCGGTCGCCGAGCACGCCGACGCGACGATCGTGATGGTCACCGACGCCAATGCCGTCGAGGCGGTGGTCTTTGACCAGGCCTCCGGGATCGCGGGGACCGAGTATAAGAAATTAATAAAAAAGCACTTTTGCACAGAACAAACTCAGCTATTTGGTAAATTACAAGTCTTTTAATTGGTGACCGAGTATCAAAAATTAATAAAAAACACTTTTGCATTGAACAAACTCAACTACCTGGTGAATTCCTAGTCATTTTAATTGGTGACTAAGTATCTAAAATTAAAAAAAGCACTTTTGTATTTAACTAACTCAGCTACTTAGAAAATTCCTAGTGTTTTAATTGGTAAACGATACGCAAAATTCATAGCTCACAGCACTTACCTCAGGTTATGGGGGGCCATGTCATTTCTAGAATCAAGGTCTATTCCGGGGGGAGGAGTTTAACCTCCTCCCCAACCAAATTCCCTCAACCAATAATCCCTCCCGGACGACTATGTCCGCAGGAACACTCATTTGATCTTTCAGCTAAGGTGAACAAAATGGATATCTCAATTTTTTTTCGGTTGACTTTGGGTAAAAAGAGTGTTAGAGCTGCTTAGATTTAAACAGTTGAAATACAGTTCTTATGTTCAATGTTCGCAGTTAAACCCCGCAGAAGCTGATTTACTGAGTTTATGTGCCTGAAATTGCCACCTAACCACGTGTTATGGAGATGTGTTGCAATTTCTCTCTGATTCTCAAGGCAAAGTTAGTTTTGTTGGTATATGAGAAAGTTTTTTGAGTCAGAAACATTCTCTCTCATTGTACTCTTTTCCAGATTATAATTTGGAGATTAAAAACCGGACGGGATAGATAGGAGGCAAAAGGCAAAACAAAGGGCAAAAAACTAAAGGGCTAGACAGACAAAAATTTTCTTCTTGCGTTTTAAGAGCATAAATGCACCTACGCCACTAAAGAAATAGATAAGAGGCAAATGGCAGGACAAAGGGCAAGAAACTAACAGGCTAGAGAGACATAACTTTTCTTCCAGTGTTTTAAAAGCACCTACACACGAGTAATAGACTGTTTTTTTTTCACAGAAAACGTAGTGTGTTTAAAAGGTGATGTGTTTATCTTTTTGCTAACAAATGAATATAAAAAAAAACTTAAATTTGTCCAAAAGCTCAATTATAGTATCTGTTTTAAGTTTGGCTGCTCGTGAGTTAATTTCTGCTTGTTTTAAGCTTCGATGTCATTCATAAGTTTCTAATTTTTTTTTTCCTTTTTACCTGTAATACTTTTTAGTGTGTTTGGCACTTGGTATTTTGTCCCGGTTTTGCTACTTTAGGTACTTCCAGGTAAGCTAAGTTTAGCGTGGAGGAAGGGAGCTGCTTTAAACCAACTTAGGAAAGGACCCCCTCCTTTGGATGAACAGTAGTCGAAGGGTATGACGGACAATGCGGTAAACGTATGGTTTTATGCCCATACCTGTCAATTTTTTTGGGGCTTTGGATTAGCTTTAGAGATTAGAGAAGCTCCCTTCGTCCGTTGGTATCTTTATATTTGTTTTTCTGGCGGGTTGTCTGCCTCTCCCTACCCTGTGCAGAAATGGCCATCTATTTTCCACCTTAGTTCTTCTGCCCTAGGAATGACGCATGGACGGATAATAAATAGACTTATCTATTAATAAATGAACTAACATCATTTTTTGCAATCCTAATAAGGGGGTTAATGACAGATTTCCTTCTCAATCAATCAGACTATCTGTCTTGAGTTTTTCTACAAATTGCCATGGCTTGATGCCCACAACTATTCCATTTTAATTCAAAATCAACGGTTTACTTTTTTTCTAAAATTTTATTCCTCATTACAAGCTAAGCTTCTTGGGCCTAGTAATCGCTTAACTTTTGTAATAGTTTTTCTTTTAGTATTAATAAATTGATTTAATGATTGAGTAGGAGAATCTGTCTGAATTACCACAAAAGTCAACTGAGAGGTGAAACTCTTCATTTCGTAATAACATGGAGGGGAAATTTAAAATCCTAACTTCATTAGGCTGTCGATATAATACTTTAGGATAGTGCTGTCATAACGGGGCTGAAAAGCAAAATATTTCGTTCAGTTAGCTTGTTGAATGAATGTTCAGTTGGCCAAAATTAGATAAAACACATCGGAGCAAACAGGTTAAGATGGTGTAGTTTTCCTTTGAAGGTTCAGTAGGCTTGTTGGATGAAAGTTCAGTTGGCAAAAAATAAGATAAAACACATCGCACCAAACAGGTTAAGAAGGTGTACCTTTTCTTTGAAGGTTCAGTTGGCTTGTCGGATGAAGGTTCAGTTGGCAAAAACTAAGATAAAAAACATCGCGCATTGCGCTCTTCTTATTACCTTTTTTGTTGAAGAAACAAACATTGGACAAACCAAATTTAAATTATCATTAAATTAGGACATTATCTTCATTTTTTTAAACTTGTATTGACTTTGGTTATCGCCACCACCGATCTTGTTGGTGTTGTTATTATTATACTATTATCGTTGTTATTGTTATTATCCACTATAATAAAGCTCTCTGTCCCCATTATGTCGGGTGAAAACAGTGAGAATTTTATATCTTGTAAAAACTCTTAGAAATGTTATAGGTATGTGATTGACGTAACAGGACTGGATCCACTCTCTTTGGGGGAGTTAGGGGGTGGGGTTCAGTGCTTTGGCGAGTTTGGTGCTTCTAGACGTGCTAGGATGATGAAGATTGGTAGGCGTGTCAGGGAGCTACATAAATTGACTTGATTAAGTCGTTTTTCCGAAGGGATATGCAAGACCGCCTTACCAAATGTGGATGTCAGATAAATAAAATATGGAGCAAGAACCAAAAGTCGTATTTGTACTTCATGAGCTGGAAGATGTCTGTGGAAGGCGCAACGATCGCCACGGCGGTTGTTCGGGTGCGAGATGGATCTGGCCTGTCTCACTTCCCCCGTTTCTCACGACTCTCATGTTTGCATGCATGCTTGGTTGATTGGATTCTGGCAGGACAACGACGGAGCGTTGCTTGTGAACGATCAGTTTGTGCAGAACGAGAACCACCTCGCCGTCGGGCCGAACTGGAGCGGCGCACTGAGTTGGTGAGTGGACGAGTGAGTTGGTGAGTGGACGAGTGAGTTGGTGAGTGGCCGAGTGAGTTGGTGAGTGGACGAGTGAGTTGATGAGTGGCCGAGTGAGTTGGTGAGGGGACGAGTGAGTTGGTGAAGGGACGAGTGAGTTGATGAGTGGACGAGTGAGTTGGTGAGTGAACGAGTGAGTTCATGAGTGGACGAGTGAGCTGATGAGTGGACGAGTGAGTTGATGAGTGGCCGACTGAGTTGGTGAGTTCTTAAAGATGTCAACTGACGCAAGACTCAAAAATCTAAGGAGTGGTTTCACTTATGATCGATTTCGGTAAGTTGCTATCTTTGACTTCCAGTCGTTTTCCTCCTTTTCTCCTCTTTCACTAGTGCCTTTAATGAGCTAAGTTGTTTTCAACACGATTTTCATACTTGGGATATGGGTTTAGTTCTCTGCTACTAAGCTAATCACGGCTAATATCAACCATAATTATCACATGGAGATGTGTATTTTAAATCCATTACCTGTTAATATATTCTTAACGAAAATTAGTTCATTACCTTAGTACGTTTTGGTACACATGTCCCTGCTTTATTTAAATTAAACCCGTTTTTCTCTTTTAAACTCTCTTCAATTCTTTTTTCAGAATCTCTATTGCTGTTGCTTTCAAATAAATTTCCGTTAGCTGCTGTACTTTCAGCCCCCCTTCCGCCTCCAGATCTTACCATTGGTTTTGTTTTTTAAGGCTTTAAGCTGCTACAAATCCTTACATTAAAACCAATAGTGTACTAAAAAAGAAGACCAGACAATGTACCTACCTGTCAAACACCACACGCTGGAAAAAGGTGGACTCTCTGAACCTCAACAAATCATAAAACAGTGTCTCGTAAACCAAATGGAAGCAATGAAACAAAACCAAACCAACCAAACAAGCATATGCGTCGAGGATACCCATGACCATAATTACAGCACGCAAGTTGAATAGGCAAATTCCCCAAAAAAACGTTTCTTAATAATAGAGGGAGAGAGAGAGACAGAGAGAGAGAGAGAGAGAGAGAGAAAGTATCTCTTTTTGTCTAACTCTGTCTGTGCAGGCCTTTGTTTCTGTGTTCATCTTTTGTGTGGATTTGGAGAGAGATAAATAAAGAGAGATACATAGAAAGAGACAAAAAGAGAAAGTGAGATACACAGAGAGAGATAAACAGAGACAGATACAAAAAATGAAATAAACACAGAGAGAGATACATAGTGAGAGATACACAGAGGTGAAATCATTGAACAACTCATTTTACAATTTATTTCACGACATCAGGTAATTAATGTTTGTCTTTAATAATGAATGAATCTTGATACTTGATATAATTTCTCTTGGGTAAATACTTTATCATAACTTTAAAATGTGTGTGCGGATAATGGATTTGGAATGGGGAATGAGGCTTTTAAAGGTAAGTATCATAAACGGTTTTTTATAAAATATGGGTGTGCGGGGTTAGTGGAAGTACCAAAGTGCAGTCAGCAATTTGATATATCGTTTTGGTATTTATTGTAAAAGGAACGTGATGAACTTGCTTGCCATCTGTCTAGTCAAGAGTCAAAAATCCCTTCCTGTCTCCATCCATGACGAATTAATCATGATAATTCTAAATAATGATAATTTGTTTGCGCAAAAGCCAACAAAGGCTGTGGCAAAACGAAGAAAGAGCAAACCAACCATTGAAAGTACTTAAAATCAAATATGTAAATAGGTAAGTACAATCCATCATTAGTTGCGCCAAGCTTCAGAAGTATTTCCCCAACAAGCTGCCACTTGTGGTTGAGACAGAAGTTCTACACCCACAGTTTCGAGCACGCCTATCAGGCAACGAATTTTCTTTAACTTAAAATTTTTTGTTCTATCTGCCCCCCCTCCCCCTCCCCACCAGTCAACCGCAATGAGGGTGCCATTTGAAGGCGATTTGTTTATGGGTTGAAAGAAGAACTTAGATGCTGTTATATGAGTTGCTACAAGTTCATATAAGATTATAAAGACTTAAGAGGGCTGAATGAACCACTTTTGGGGACTCAAGAATCCAATTCATAAAAATACCAGCATGACCTGGGGAAGACTTGATATTAAGAGAATTAAATGCTACCCAAAATTCATCTTCGGAAAAAGGTTTCATCAGAGTGTTTTTCTAAGAACAGGTAAGAGGGAGATTACAAAAAGGAGGTCGGATGGGATGAAAATCTGAGCAATCATTTAAAAAATATTAGTAAACAGATTTGCTGTGACAGAACTATGATTGAGATCTGTAATAGATCTTTAAATCGGATATCAACAGAACAGATCCCACTTGACTGAATGTCAAAATGATGCATGAAAAAGATAAGGAAAATAAGAAATCGAATCCGGAAAAACACTGATTTGCTTCTCCTTTAAAAGGACCGTGGCCTCTTTTAAGAGGACTTGGTACTTTTAAGAGGACTGTTTAACAGAACATCCTCAAGAAGTGAAGTAAGGTTAATCCTAATGAAAGAACGTGACTGATGCCCTTTGTCTTATGCGTACCAGCACGGCGCCGGGCCAACTGCCAGGTAACCATGCGCTGCAAAATATCCGGGCGCGCCGGAATGGAGAAGATTTCGTCCGCGAGATCCATCTCGCCAACATCTTTCGCATCCAAATTTATAATTTTGCACTTCATTTCGAAGCTATTCCTTCTTCCCGGATTCTTCCGGGGATTTATTCGCTTCCAAAACTTCACCGTCCGCCGATTCGGCAGCGGGTTGCATTAGAACCCTCTAACAAGGATAGTTGACAAGCATGCCGGTAAGAGACCCAAGGTGAGCATTGAGAGACAGTGAAATCAATGTGCCTAGATTTAGAGTTGGTAAGGGTTTGTTGGTTAGAAGCCACTCAGTCTGCTTGATTTAGTGCCCATGTCAAAAAATTTCCAAAGTGTCTTTAATTGATTAAAATTATAAATTTACAACCGGAATCTCTGCCAATAGTTCAAAGACCTTTTATGAGGTGGTGTTATAAACAAGATTTCTTCTTTATGAGGACTTAAATTAGATAAAACAAGTCTGAAAAAAGTGTGAAAGGAAGCTCACAAATCTACAAAGATTAACATGCAATGACTGAAGGGCTGGGCACAGGTAGCTTTATCGGCATCGAATTGCAAAGAAAACGGCAGAGATTTGAGCTTGAAATTTGATCTAGGTTCCGGTAGGGATTTACAAAACGGCACCGAATTTCATCGTGGTCATAAGAAAAATAAATCCTACAAGTTCTGAAAAGAAATGGCATGTAGTTTCAAATTCAAGAATGTGGTTTGCAGAGCTGCTGCCCCCTCTCCCCTATGCTTATTTTAGGGGTTTGTTCACCTTTTGATAGTTCATCCCTGTAATGTTTCCTCTCGTTTCTATTTCTTTTAATAGTTTATTGGAGACCCAAACACCTATAAGCAGAAGTAACAATAAGCATAAGCGAGCAAAACACTATAGCAAGCGAAGCTGGGTGCAAACATAATTAAGCGAACTTTTATCGTCGGTCTGTCATTCGTTGATCGAAGCCGGCCTTCCAATCGCACGGGCAACCTTGGCATTCGACATTCTTGATCCGGTAACCGAGGCCCATTCACATTGTTGGCGTCCGGCAACGGGATCGGTGGCGGAGCATTTTGCACACAGCTCGGACTACCAGGACGCAGAGGATTGGGAGCAGAGCCCGTTTTACCGTCTGTACACCGGTATTGCCTATCGGGTGCGATGCCGAATTGAAGAAGCTGAAAAAAAAAAAAGAAAAAAAAAGTTAAATGTGATATTCAGTCAAGCACAAGCTAAATATCAGTGTAAACGGGGTTAACTGTTTTTTTTTTCAAATTTAATTTAAACAAATTGCATATTCCTAATTGAGACGAAGACTACACTACCTTCCCATTATAAAAATAGGGAAAGGTAGTATAGTAAGATGTTGCTTTAATTGAAAAATAATGTATTATCATTAACGATTGCCGAGTCCTTGAATACTCTCATTTCATGTCAGTGTTTGATTCAGTTGACCAAGACATTCTCTAGCATACTCTAAGAGGATGGAATGTCCTTGCATTTTGTACAACTTTTGAAAGCATACTATAAGGGCATAGAAAGGAGGGTATGGGCTTATGGTAAAGAGTCTGAACATTTTGTTGTAGATTCGGGAGTAAACCAACGCAATGTCCTATTTCTTATTCTTTTCAATTATATAATTGCCTTGATTAAGGAGAGAGTTGTCCACACAAACTGGGGGGGGAGGGGTTGAGATGTGGGGGACATGCTGGGGGAACTTTCCATCGAGGAATTTGTCATAGGGGAAGAAAATTTCCACGAAGGGAGCGCAGGATTTACTAGCATTATTTAAAAAAAGAACAATGAAAAAATAAATATGAAAAAGTTTTTTTCAGCTGGAATTAAGGAGCAACATTAAAACTTAAAACGAACAGAAATTATTACCCATATGAGGGGCTCACCTCCTCCTAATACCTTGCTCTTTACTATTCCTACTGTGTGTATGTTTCCCCATAGATGTTGATTTTTAACTTTGTTCAAGACTTTAATGTCCTATCTGCAAAATAATAAAATTTAGTTTTTTTCTGAAAAAATTTTCCAGATGCTAGCCAAACCTCCCGTTTCATGAGTATTTCACGATAGCCATTTTAATCAGAAGGATTGAGAATAAAAGTATTTAACTGAAACTAAAAAGGTTTATTAATTAATTCGGCTACATATCAAATAGATTAAATTGATTTACCAATCTGAATAAAGGACAACCAGGAACTTGAGAAAACTAAAAGATTTTTTCGTCGGGTGGTTTTGCCCCAAGATTCTTCTCTTCTGCGTACCTATTTTGATGAAGACACATATGGAAATAAATATACTTTTCTATCAGTCCTACTTTAAGGGTTGAAGACGTCCGTGTTTCTTCATACACTGAAAGAGCACTAAAGTAGACTTTCAAAACTAAACATCTCCAAACTCCATAAAATTTGTTTTTTTATAAGTTTCATCAAGTTTTGTCTTGCCCATCAAAAGTTACCAGCCTGAGAAAATTTGCCTTATTTTTGAAAAAAGGGGAAAACACCCCTTAAAAGACATAGAATCTTAATGAAAATCACGCCATCAGATTCAGCATATCAGGGAACCCTGCTGTAGAAGTTTCAAGTTCCTATCTCCAAAAATATGACAATTTGTATTTTTCACCAGAAGAAAGATCACGAATGCGTGTTTATTGTGTTTTTGGTCCAGCTGAGCTGAAATAAAACAGCAAGATAACCTTGCTTTCAAATACTTTAGGGATAAATTAAAATTACTGGAGAAACAGAAGCCTGAATCACTGAATCACTGAACCTGAATCACTGAGCTGAAATAAAACGCCAAGATTACCTTGCTTTCAAAAACTTTAGGGATAAATTATGATTACTGGAGAAACAGAAGCCTGAATCACTGAATCACTGAACTTGAATCACTGAGCTGAAATAAAACGCCAAGATTACCTGGGGGTTCTTCCTCTCGTTAATACCTCACTCTTTACGCTAAAGTTTTTTTAGCACTTTCAAAAGAGCCCTTTATTTTAATTAAACGGCCTTTGTGATTCAGAGGTCATTCTTAAAGAACTGCAACAAAATCTGACCTTTAGCGTATAGAGGGGGCCAGGGAGCAAACCCTCTCACATACGTAATAGTTTCTGTTCGTTTTAATGTTGCTCTTTATTTTCAGTTGAATAGCTTTTTTTTTATTTAATTGTGTTGGAGTCCAGCGCTTCGGTTCTTTTATAATTCGCTAGTTAAACTTTATAGCAGAAAGTCTGCACAGAGTTTTCAAAAAAAGAAGAAACTTTTTTACCTCATTGGGGTTCAAAATAAGGTTCTCTGCATTGCTGAAACTAACGTTTTGAGTGACAAAGCTTATAAGGGTCCTCACTATACTTTCTTTCACTCTTTCTTCTGAATCATTTACCTGAAACATAAAACTCGTATATTTAAAACAGTATATCTTAGGTTGAATTCTAAATTGGAGGACGGGTGGAGGGGGAGGAAGGAGCTAAACAATTTTTGTTTCTGATCAATCAAAACTTGTTTTTTAACAGCTCCAATGGGACTTGTAATCTCTGCACAGTTAAGTAGCATGGTAAATCGATTGACGCTATGCGTTGCCGGGTCGCTAAAAAGGTTGATCCTTAATATCTCAGGAACAGCTTGGGATATCACGTCAGAAGTTTGGGGTAATGTTGACACAGAAGGATGGGGTTGTCAAAGAGCATAGATAGAATTTTTTGGGAATAGTATTATGTTTATTTCTCAGGTCAACTGGAGGAGGCGTAAAACTAAATTAAATAATAATATTATGTCAAGATTTACAAAAGGGTGAATGTTGCTAAAAATTGTTGAAAAAGTTAAAAACTTTCAGCTGATTTTTGAACTAATTTAAGTTACCACCAAGCCATAGCTAATTGGAGACAAAGCCAAGACAGATAGTCTGAGTGAGAGGCAAAGCTGGGCCCTTCTCTTCTCTACTAAACTTTAAGCATTTTCTCTAATATTCCCAGCTACGTTTCTAACTTTCCTTACTTCAAAAACTATTTTCATAAAAGTATTCTATCCTCCTTCTATTTGGTCTCATTTTAAACTCTAGTTAAATGCTCAACTGTTACTGGGAATCTTTCCTCAAATTCTCATCCTGGAGCCCAACAATGCCATAGCTTCCCGGAAGGCAGTTACCTTTACTAAATCTCACCCTGAAATTAACTAAAGACTCTAACTTTGAGAAACCTAAGAAACCACAGGTGCCCTTAATGGTATGAATAATACGAAAAACATTACTTAAAAGTTCGGCATTGGAAGGGTCTTGTTCCAAATCTACCAAATCTTGATCCAACTGGTCTAAATTCTCAAAACTCTCCACCAAAAACTCATTGATGACATCATCCATCAGGAAACCTCCTGGAAATTTAATCCAGATTCAATTATTTTTTATTAACCTTCACCTAACCGTATCGCGATCCGGGCCGTGCCATAGGCCCCGGCGGCGGCGAGCGCCTTGGGCCCGTTCGCGGCGACATAGATGTCGATCGGATCGTCGGTGTTGATGCAGTCCAGTTCGCGGTCGAGGAAGCGGATCGGCTGCCCCTCATATTCGACCTCATCGCCCTTCATCAGGCCGCTGAGAACCCGCAGATAGTCGCGGAACTTACTGGGCGGAACGGGATTCTGCCCCATGATCCGCATCGCGGTGTGGCCTGTGCCGATGATTTTGGTGCTTTACTGTAAACGAATTATATTACAAATATTTTCTTTTGTACTTATTACAACGTTGAAAATAGAGATAAAAATTTAAGTAAAACTAAGTTTTGAGCTGATGAGCTATCAGAAATTAATTTCATTATATATCATATATTTAGTTTAATTTTATTAGCTCTTTCCAAGATTGTTCAAGACAAATATAGCTTCACTACAAACAACGGTTTGAATACTACCCCCTTCCGTAACTGTAAAAGTCAGATTTGCTCAAAGATTCTTTCTCAGGAAACGTAAAAGGAATGGGCCCAGGAGTTGCAGAGATGGAGTTTGAAGAAAGACCAAATGAAGCATTTACAGTATTTGCAGCTGATAAAACAGAACCAGGTGCATTCAACTATCCAATCTACAGAATGTTTGTAGATGCACTAAGTAACACAGGATTAATTGTAAACAAGAATCTTGCAGGCGGAGTAAAGATGAACATTATGGATGTTGAGAAAGGACAAGTTACTAGTACAACAATGCCTAGGTGTATGAAGGTGAAATTTTCAGGGAATTTTGAGGGAGAAATGGAACTGAATCACAACCTAGGCTGTACTCAGGGGGGGGGGGATGGATTGAACTCTCCTCCTGAAATATTTAAATGATTCGTAAAATGTAATAAAAATGAACATAAAGCAAATTTTTAATGAGTTTTTAGTCTTTTTTTGTAACCTTCCCCCCAAAAAGTCCTTTTGTAACCCCCTGGATACGGTCCTGCCCCTGAAATTTTGGGTTTAAATACTACTTCCCCACTAATTACTTTTAAATCTTCCAGAACTATTAGTTCTGTTAATATTAAGAAAAGATCCAAAGTTAACTTTTGGAATTCAGGTTCATGTCTAGATTTTGCTGCAGTAATTGAAAAAAAATGCTCCGCAAAATGTAAGAAAATCTGGAATCCTGGGTTCCATTTCGTGCGGAGGAAGGTCTCGGCCAAGAAAACAGTATTCAAATAGTGACTGTAAATAGAATGGTGAAGAGAGATGCTATTTAACTGTTTAATTTTACCCCTCCCCAAAAAAAACACAGGATTTTTTTTTATATAGGGGGTGATGATAAAATACCTTTTGTTTGGTTTTTTGATTAGAAACGCTAAGAAATTCGGAAAATTTTCGGATTTTCGGCAGAGCGAGTCCAGATGCCTCCCCTTTTGTGCGCGTCCTTTGTCTATGCCTCAGGTAAAGCTGAACACTGACCTATGTGAATCGGAGCAATCTTCAAATGCTGAAAGTGTCTATGTCAGGATATCTTAACATGCAGCTCCATAACCGAAGAGAGTTAATGGAGGATAAACCGTCTAAATGTAACAGGTTGCTGCTGTCAAGATTCAAACATTTATAGGCCAGTCACAAAGGTGAGAAGGGGCAAGGGCAGGCGCCGCCCCCTGAAAGAATTCACTAGCGTATCCCCCCCCCCTGACATTCTTGTCGGCATATATATTTTTCACTGTAGTATATCATAACGCATATCATCGCTGTGTTATCTCAAACTAGCTGAAGAGTCAAATTTTACTTTTAAATGCAATCATGTTATTTTTTTTTCTGACGATATTGCTGTTGTACCTTCTTTAATTCGTCAGAATTTAGTTTCACTCTTCTGGAATTCGATTCCAAACAGTATGGAAGTGAAGTTCTGAGAGGGATGACGAAAAATAGTGTCGTAGAAAACTATAAGGTGACACCGCTATATAAATTGTGGTTGGCATTTCTGATTAAAGTGTAGTTGTATGAAGTTTTTTTTGTTTTTACTAAGAACCTAAAAGACATTATCTATCACAATAAATCGTTTTGCGGTTATATGTTTTCGAAGGATCAGAAATTTAATATTTTTTTAATGCTTTTCTATGTTTATGAGGCTCTTAGCTTGTTGCTCTAAATATGAGGCTGATTTTGCTGTCTCTGAGTCCTTAGATTCGATTTATCTTGGCATGCTCATTTCCCCCCCCACTTCTTGAAATTACTGCAAGCGTGTTTCGATAGTGATGATATTTGCTCAATGTTCGCAGGTCCCTGGTGATTCAGCGCCAGTTGCTGAAGCGACTGTTAAGAAGAGTGCGACTGAACCTGCACCAGTTGCGGTCAAAGTCTCGACCAGGGGTCTTCCATCAAACGATACGTTTGTGCAAGTGTCACAAGAGGCGATGGCCTCGGTCGTGAATATTTCGTCTAGTCGTAAAGTCGAGCAGGCTCAACGGTCGCCATTCTTTGACGATCCATTGTTATCGTTATCGTTATCCCCAAAGCAAATGTAGCACATTAAATTTTTTTCTGTACTGCAATAACAAGAAAAACTGTTTCTTACAGGATCATAAGATGGACTCATAGGAATCAAGATTTCTATAAGAATGTGACCGATAATTCACGTCGGGACTTATAACTCCCGGCTCCATATTTCCATGACTACAGAGTAGTTTGGTGGTTTTTTTCCTTCTCATGAAATTACATGGATCAAATTAGATACTCATGCAAAGGGCAAAACTTTTGAAAATAAGCATTTCGTATAAAATCAATTGCCTATTCCATATGCGTGTTACAGCAAAACATTGCTCATACATTGAAATAAATAAATAAGTCAAACTTAAAATTAATAGAAAAAAAATTAGCTTTCCAGGAAATATGAAGTGCTATAGAGATTTTAGGTTAACTTCGCCTGTGGAAGCAACATTTTTATTTTGTCCCTATGCCATTAATCAAGTATGTGGTGTCAACCTTCCAAATTTTCTGATCGTTTTAAGTTTTAATGTTGCTCCTTACTCTCAGTTAAAAAAACTAGTTTTTTTTATTTAATTCCAGTTAAGGATCATTTTCTGTATTTCTGTTGTCTTTTTAAATTAAAGCATGCAAATTAGTGACGATGGAAATACTGACCAGCACCCCAAAAATGGGTTTCTTCAAAAATAAAAATTCAAATAAATAAATTAAAAATAAATTCATTTAATTCAAAAATAAATACTCGTGATGAATAGATGGTTGTAGGTTATGCGCTGAAGGCATTTAAGGTTCTTATGGGAAGGGTGATCGTAAAAACTCCAGATGAGTTCATTTGACTAGAAATCAGATGTTTTATTGCCCTTAATATGATTCAAAGTAATTGGAGGGCAGCCAGACTCCCACGTCGTGTTTTCTGCAAATACATCCGATAGAAATTTAAGATAGCCATTAAAAAAAAAAATGTACCAATATTGTATAATAAGGTCTTTGGGTTGAAAGAATCCCACAATGTAGATCTTTTTGAAAATGTCTGAAGCATGACAAATGTATAAGTTTGAGGAATTGAAGTAGCTCTAAGTTTACAAAACACTTTATGAATATACTGGCCTAATTTAAAATTTTTATTTTTGAATTTTAATCCTCCATGATGGTTTTGTACCATGTAGAGCTAAAAAAGATGCTGCCATGCGCTGATTGTTGCAACAGATTAATTTTTTTAAAGTTAATGCTTGTTATTACCAAAAACTCCATTACTGTCCGACAGCCTGGAGCAGGAATCAAGTTACGAAGCCAAGCCCTATCCAGTGGCTGACCTGGTCGTTCCGCTGTCGACAGACACAAAAGTTGGTCCATTCGAAAACGTCGAACGCAGAGCCGCCGGCGGACTGTACCAGCTGGACGACAATCTGGGTGTGCAGATCGGCCCAGGCGGGCTGCCGCGTTCCGGTGGATCCGCCAGTGATTCAGGTTCAGGCGACGCAAACTTCTCCGGTCTGTTCGACAGGATAATTTGGCTTTTACAGATGGCTATTACTAACGAGTTGCGCAAACCACAAGACCCTTATCCTGAGCGGGACATCTATGAAGCCCTCTGTCGAGGAGAGAAAGTTATGAGCCCAGGAACGGAAGCTAAGCTGAAATGCTACTATTTTGATAATGGCTCTCCATTCCTAAAGATTCAGCCAGTAAAAGCGGAAGATGCTTTCCTGGATCCTAAGATCACTGTTTTTCATGAAGTTTTGAGCGATTCTGAAATTAGCATCGCGATTCGTCATCATACAGGCAGAGGCGCCATTTGGGGGGGGGCCTTTTTCAGGGGGGCCCAAGCTTCCACCACAAAGGGCCCTTTGCCAGTCATAATAATCCATTATGTCGAATATAATTCATTCTGTCCAATTGATTTGAAATTACTGCACGCCTATTACTTTCACCAACTCATTCTTTACTTAAATAAGAAAGTTTCTCGCTGAGGAGGGCCAGCCTTTAGTCTGGTTGAATTCTCCACTTCTTACTTTTAGTTTAAAAAAACTTGTTTTTTTTTATTTAATCAAAAACAAAATCGAACCTGTGGTCAATGAAAGAAAAGTTACCAATTAGATTGAATAAGTATCCTTTGCCTTGCAACAGATTTCGCCTGTCTCCAATTTCGGTTTTCATTACATATGCGGACAGGTTGTCTTTAGACTGGGCGAAAATATTGATAGAGTCTTTTAATATTAAGCTGTTATAAATTGAGCTTAAGAAAATATCTCCCGTGTTTTTATTCGTTGTATTCTTTTTCTTTTGCCAGTTTTTTGTTTTTTTTTTTTTTTTTTTTTTTTACGCTCTTCATAACAAATCCTATGCTTTTAGGTGATCCTTGCACAATATCGAGTCAGGATAATAACGCAGAATATAAACGCAGAGATTTATCAACTGCGGAGCTGCGGCTTTTTAAACGTTGTAATCTATGTCTTTGGCCAGTTTGATGTTGTTGTTTTTTTTTTTTTTTGTTTTTTTTTACGCTCAGGTATGTTCAACCTTATTTGAGGAAAGATCATGCCAATATTTTTAGTTTGTGTTATTTGAGGATCAAAATTGTCATCAGACCCTCAAGCAACCCTAATCCTCCACCCACCTAAGAAATTGAGTGGAAAGGAATGAATAGTATACCATGTTTGCACGAGAATCACACAAAGATTTTTTTCTAATTCATTAAAGACACAAAACTGGCCTCTAACTCTTGTAGCATCACAGCGCAACCTCCTCCTCACCTCCGGGGGAAGCAAACAACTAACTATTTTCTGAATTAATTAGAGACTGAATCTGAACCAATGGTGGAAAAAGGATTATATATTGAATTAACTAGAGACCTCGAAAAGATAAGTCATTTACCGTATTTTTGGACTATAATCAAACTTGAGTATTGAGATATAGTCAGTGATAGTTTTTTGTCCCCACCCACTGATGGAAAGGATGTTCGCAATTGGTGAAATAGTGTTTGGCAGATTTGCCCACTACAAAAGCTGTCGCCGCCGTAGCACTTGGCCGTCACGTCCTTGCGGTAGGCCTTGATGGTCTCGCGGGCGATGACCCGCCCGCCGATCGCCGCCTGAATGGGGACGTCGAACATGTGCCGCGGGATCTCCCGCCGCAGGCGCTGGCACAGGTCGCGGCCGCGCTTCTCGGCGTCGTCGCGGTGGCAGATGGTCGACAGGGCGTCGACCGGCGTCGCGTTGACCAGGATGTTCAGCTTGATCAGCTTGGCCGCGTAGTAGGTCGCATGCATTGGAAATATATTGGAAGTATATAATTTGGGCTAGGCTACATATTTACAAAGTAGGGGGTGGGGCAGGGGTTGTGTTGGGTAAAGTATAGCCAGGCTGCAAGAAAAATGTGTTGGTGAAATTCTAGTTTAGTGACTTTTGGCTGTCTTGGAAAAGGGTTAGGTTAGGAAAATGAAACTTTCAGGGATGGGTCTATAGGCTAAAGTATATCCTGGGAAGGTATTTTAAAAGTACCCACCTTCTATAAACCAAATATCACAACTAACCAAGCTCGTGGGGATGAGTTAAGTCAATGTCTTCGTTTTAAAGAAAAATGGCCAAAATCTGTAAAACGAAGACATCACTATAAAACCAAAAATAAACCAATCCCTGGTCTAGATCATGAATACTTGCATTTATAACGTCCAGAGCACCCTATAAACCAAATATCACAACTAACCAAGCTCGTGGGGATGAGTTAAGTCAATGTCTTCGTTTTAAAGAAAAATGGCGTAATTTGGATTGAGTGAAAGGACTGCTTTTAGTTGTTTAAAGTAACCCAAATGGGCGAGCAGAAGAGATACAGTTCCCCGTCACAAGCGCCGTTGTGCCTGCGGGGAGAGTCTCCCTTAAACTAAGGGGATTAGGTGAACGGGGACTGACGCTTCTCTTGTTTATTGGGATACGTCCCATTTAGTTTGTATAAGCTAATGCTTCCTGAACGTTTTATTTGCTGAGTTAATATTGTTGCATATTTACGACTTACGTTTTTGTAAATGTAAACGCACTTTATATTTTTGTTTTGCATCGAAACACGGTTTTATTTTTTTTTCTTGAAATTCTGATAAATAAATTGTATATTCTTCTATTTATTAAATTTTTTTTATAAATAAAATTGTAAGGTAAAGATTTTTGTATTACTCTTTACAAATAAATTCATAGGCTTGATTTATTACTTCAGCCTTCCTTTCATTCTCTTTTGAAATGCTTCATTGGGTTCTTTCTCTAGCATCGCGGGCTACACAGCAATGTGGCTGTGACACCAGTGCGGCCTTAAAATACGCTCAAACTATTCTATGAAATACCTTGGTACAAAATATGAAACTAACATAAAAAACAGTCAAACAATGATAGTTGACAGCGTTATAATAGTTCAAGGATCAGCCGAAATAGAAACATTTTGTCATATCTATATTCAACAATTGCTTTATCGGTTATATATTATGATTCCCCAGTGTACCGATTGATGTAAGATTTTTGGACTATATCCGCATTTGATTCCTTAACCCATGAAATTCTTCTATCGAAGATGTCTCATTTTGGTATTAGGGTCAATGTGTTTTCTTGGTTTCAACCTTATTTGAATGATAGGTTAATTTCTGTCGATCCACTTCTCCGTATACCCTCACATGTGAATTTCGGTGTCTCTCAGGGATCAGTTTTAGGGTCATTGCTATTTTTGATTTATGTAAATGATCTTTTTGACGCAGTAAAAAAGCAGAAACCTATTCAAAGGAGGCGGTCGGCCTCGGGGGTGTTGGGGGCGTTGGCGCCCTCGGCCAGGACCTTCGCGTTGATGATCTTCGCCTTCTTGCAGTCGATCATCTGCTCGAGCGCGGCGGGGACCATCACGTCCACCTCGGTCTTGTAGAAGTCGTCTTCGCTGATCGCGTCGGCCTCGTCGTAGCCCACGACGCCGCCGGTCTTGCGCACATGGGCGGCAAGTTTGTCGGCATCGATCCCGCTGTCGCTGCGGATCGCGCATTTGGGGGAGGGGGGTTAATTCGGAAAAATTTGAAAAAATGAGGTATTTTTAACTTACGAACGGGTGATCGGATCTCAATGAAATTTTACATTTAGAAGGATATCGTGTCTCAAAGCCTTTATTTTAAATCCTGACCGGATCTGGTGACATTGGAGGGAGTTTGGGGTGGGGGAACATAAAATCATGAAACGCTTACATTCGAGGGATCGGGATGAAACTTGGTGAAAAAATAATCAGAAGTTTTAGTGAGCGTCGTGCCGTTGCGCTTGGGACCGGAGATGGTCGCGGACACGCCGACGACGCCGCCGCCGAGTGCCGTCTCGACGAAGAACAGGTTGAGGCGTGTCGCCGTCGCGGTGCTCGTCGTGCGCAGGAGCTGGTTGAACTCGGCCGAGCTGGTGACGTCGTCGAATGCCGGGTCGGTGACGTCGCAGTAGTCGATGTCGCCCAGGCGGATGCTCTGCTCACCGAGGATGGAGTCGAGCTGGGTGAGGATCTATGTGGATAGGTTGCAACAATTCTATTTTATCATTGTTGGTGGTGGCTTTACTTGTTTTCAGTTTTTTATTTTTTTTAATCTTTCTTTCTTCGTGCTGAGGATGCCAAGTTTACATAAAGGTAAAATATCCGTATTGTTTCAGGTTTTCACTATACTGGCTGCAGCCGTGTTTGTTGTCTTTTCGTTGAGTTTTATCTCTCTTTGCTGTTGTATCTCAAATATCGAAATGGGCATAAAATTCAGCTAGGAGGCATTTTTACCTTTTTCCTTGAAGTGTATTTTATTTTTTCCGGTGATTAAAACAATTGTCTGTAATTTTTAGTATCCACCCACCCCCTAAATTATGAAAATATCATTTTTAGGGTATTTTTGTTGAAAATGATTTTTTTATCTCATCTTTATTGCATACAAAAAACGAACTTGATATTGCCTCCAGACCCTTAATTTGAAAAATTACAAATCTGGAAGCTAGGAGAGAATTAAGTCTTTCACCTGTTGAGCAGCATGACACGGTCAACCATCTGGCTGACGGTCTGGCTCTCGATCGGCAATCCGGTCGCGGGCGAATAGGGCACGCCAACGCGGGCAAACAGCAGCCGCAGATAGTCGTATATCTCGGTTACAGTCCCGACGGTCGAGCGCGGATTGCGCGACGTGGTTTTCTGTTCGATTGAAATGGCCGGCGACAGCCCGTCGATCTGATCGACATCGGGCTTCTGCATCATTTCGAGGAACTGGCGCGCATAGGATGATTGTTTACCTTGGGCTATTATGTAATTACTCACATTTTCGGAACAAGCAATGTCTAGATATAGTGGGTTAATTAAATTTTAGCGTGTGATACAGCTTTAGCCTAGGATTAAAGCTGTTGCTTTTGGAGCGACTTCCCTTGGCATTCCAAATATAGTAGTAGAGTTCTTTCAAATAGAACTCAACCTAGCTCCGTATGTTTATCCTAGACTATTATGTCAGTTTTCAAAAGCTTGCGTAGTTTCATGTAACTAATTAAATGAAGGGCAGCTGGAGTGTCCAAGGGCAACGCCCCTCAATTTTTGCTACCGGGCAGAGAAGAAAGCCATGAGGCATACTCAACCGCCCAGTAGGACCGCATCTCGCGGATGATGGAAAGCATCTGTTATCATTAAGAACAGATACTATATCCATTCCTTGCCAAAAGGCCGAGACGCGATCCTAATCCTAATCCTGTGGCTCCATGTCTCCGGAGTTGTCTGAATATAAACCAATAAAAATTGATGACGAGTCATACAACGAAGGAGCTTTACGTGATGCGGTGGGAAGTGTGTCGCTTTTTGGTGGACAACTACTCTACGTAATAGATACGCCGTCGGTAAATAAGGATATGTATGCTGAATGCGTTGAATATCTTAGTGCGTTTGCTGCGTCTCCACATATTTTTGTAGTAATTGAAGGAGGGTTACTCGCGCCTGAGAAAAAAAAGTTTGCAAAGCATGCGAAGTCACTAAAAGAGCTAAAAGGAAGTGATGTGACTGTAAGTTCAGCCAGAATTGGCCCAAACTTAACAGGTTACCTAGAGAAATCTGGGATCAGTAAGCAGGAAGGGCATGCAAAAGCATAGGATGACTGGCCCCTAGCTTCTTATTGCACTTCCTGGCTAAAGAACCACCAGATCCTTTACTGGGCTTCTGACTTAGCCAGAGAAGCTTTCTTTTAAACCCATTAAATTTAAGTACAATGGAAGAAATGCCATTAAGATTTTCCTTCCTTTTAATTAACTTCTCCTATTAAAAGTTGATTGGTTCTCCTGTGTTCCTATGTGAAACCTTTAGCCAATAAAGACAAAGGAAAGTTTTTGAGCTACAAGATTTTTTACAAGTAGTTTTTCTGTTTCTCTCTCTAGAGTTTTCACCTCTCAGGGACAATGCCAATTATTGATCCCTCTCCACCACCTACCTCTTTGTCAACCTACCTAAGACCGAAGATATGTGCTACCTCTCATTCCAGTCAATCTGACGGTCCCATCGACTTCCGGTTTCCAAAGGTTTGATTTTTGGTTTTTATGCAAACATCCCTAGGGGAAACAGAAAAAAAAAAACAACAACGACAAACAACATGCATTCATGATCTTTTTTCGCAAAAATATAATATTCCTGATTTTGTGGATACCTCCACAGTAGAGTCCTCTGATCGTTTTGTATTTTGGGGAGGCGCCCTGCTCTTTCAAACTACGTAATTTTTCTCACTGGACCAGGTATGGCCTCATTATAACTTGCGGATACTTTAAAATCAGAATAAGAAAAGACATGGAAAAATTGGTCAAGATCGTCAGCATAGTGGTGTTGGGGGGGGGGGGGGGGTTATGTGGAGAGAATTTGGTCTTATAGAAGGAATACTACTCATATAGAGGAACATCAGCAGTGGAAAGGGAGGTGCTTGGGATCCTTTGACGTGTCCACGAAAGGAAATGAGGGTTGCGAGGGTTGCCTTTAATTTTTTGAGCTGACTTTTTAGTGGTTTTCCTAAAGCTCCCGCTGCTAATATTTGGAAATGGCTTTGCCCAGCTTTCAAACCTTTATTGTATTCCCAAAATTCCTATATTCGTAATTCTGCAGATTTGGTTGAAAAACTTAGTAACACAAGTATTTCAGAAAACACAATAGTTAATAGTTTGACATTGTTTCCATGTATACAAATATAGATGTGACTATTTCTGAGGAATTATTAAAAAACAAAATACAAGAAAATTACCACTTTATCGAGGCTTCAGCGGGGTGAATCCAAGAAGATCCTCGCCGTTTAGATATACACTGGCATATTTTCCCGTCACAAACGATATGTTACGGTTCTCGGCTGTCATAAATATTAACTGACCATTGTCGCTTATTATCCTCGGCCTACGAAATAAAAATCAGAATACAGGCATAGAACTTACTACTCACTTAAGTGGTTTGATCAAGGAAACAAAGAGAAATTAATTTTTATTAAAATGGGTGAGGTGATTCTATTTCGGTTTCTCAACTACAAAAACGGGTTAAAATTTTTAGCCATCGAGTAGGTTACTTAACCTCAAATGAGATAGAGCTGATAAAGAGCCTGACAATCTAATAGACAAAAAACGACCCAAGCTGAGTCGTACGTTTAAGCAACGAGTTTTTTTTTTACTCTAATCTTGTATTTTTGATAAGCTACCTCAACCTGGGATCCATTGTAGCAGCTTACGGATTACAGCAAAAATTCCATGAAGTTGTTAATAAATCTTAAAGAAAAGCATAAAGGGGGACTGTGATAAATGACAATGATGGTGATAGTCATGAGGGTGAGGGTGATGATGATGATGATGATGATGATGATGATGATGATGATGATGATGATGGTGTATATATTTTGGTTATTGGTTGTTGGTTATAAGAGTCTGTCCACAAATGATGTAGAAGGAGAAAGTAGTGATTTGAGGCTACCAGAAATTGTAGACAACAGTAGAAGGGAAGGTTTATAATGACAATCTTGATATTGGTGCCATTAAGTCCTTCTGAATTCAAATGTAGTGTAATCTTCAGACCTAAAAATCATTACTTACTCACTTACTTTTGCTGCATTTTGGATTGACTTTACAACTGGGCCTTCTTTTTATCTGATTACTTACACCTATTCATCTTGTGGTGCATACTTACAATAAAATGTAACAAAAAAGGAGATTGTTGTTAGACTAACTACATTTTTACAAGTATATTTTATTTTTCACAGAAAATTCACAGTTAAATCAACTTGGTTAATAATCAAAGTTATTGGAAGGAGGCTACCCCCCACACGTCATATTTTCTGGAAAAGCATCCAATATAAATTTTAAGAAAGCCATTTTGTTCAAAATACTCCAAAAACCATATAACAAGGCTTTTGAGGTTGAAACGAACCCCCAGAGCCTAGGAGCAAGGGTTCTAAGTTATGCTAGAATGGAAGGAATTGGTTGAAAATTGGGAGTTATAGTTCCTTTTCAAGAGTCAAAATTGATGGAGGGCCACGTACATAAACATTTCTATCCTTCTCATTAGGCAAATCTATCCCTTATATCTTTACCCCAGTCTAAACAATAAAACAATTAAAAAAATATAGCTAATATTTTCTCAGGTTTTTATAATTAGCTTTATGATTTATGCTGGGTAACATTAGATGGCGCTGATTATTTCTTTCTCTGAGATGAGTCTGAGCTTCCTTTCTTATCACTTTCTCATAGGCATTTTAACGTGGTAACGTGCCGCTTAGGATTTAATCAGCTCCAAGGCAACTTCAGGGGCAATCGGGAATTCAGGTATTTCGGTGGTTGAGTTGGTATACTTGACCTTGTACTGAAAATAGCAGCACACCTTCTGAAGCACATGTGATCTATAAAAGAAGAGACATACAATAAACAAATTCAGAGACTAATGTGTCGGATTAGTTGCATAACTAGACTACAGTTAAGGTAATAATGACTTGTTAGGGCTTTAAAACATCATTGATTAATATGTTTTTAGTAGGTAATGTAGTATTTGTAAGAATTTAATTGGGAGCCATTGCTTGGGAGGTGCTAAAATAGCAGAATAAAAAGTGTACAAAAATTTGGGAGCTTTATAAACACTTCGATTATCGCTCATGGTGTCAATCTAAAGCCCTCCACCTCTGTTTTACATGCGTGTAAAATATTCCAGATCTAATATATTAAATTGCATACCCCTATTTTGTTTCATTTCTGGACAATTGTCTTTCTTTTTATTTTTTTTTTCAATTAACCCGTCCCTTCACAACCAAGTTTCACATCCATAAAGAAGTATTGCCCGAACCTAAGCCAGGTAGACTCGAACTTTAGTTCTTACACTAATTTCACGCCGTTTCCTCAACAATTTTCTAAGGGAAGCAAAGACCGAATAGAATTCATTCGTCCTAATTGTGACATCATGAGTATGCAAAGAGAATGGATGGGTTTGGAGGGCTTTCTTTAAGCCTATCCTAGCCAGTCGGGGAGAAACATGATCCCACTCAATATTCTCCTTCCTTCTCCTTCCTTCTCCTTCCTTCCCCTTCCTTCTCCTTCCTTCTCCTTCCTTCTCCTTCTTTCTTCTTCCTTCTCCTTCTCCTTCTTTCTTCTTTCTTCTCCTTCCTTCTCCTTCTTTCTTCTTCCTTCTTCTTCCTTCTCCTTCTTTCTTCTTCCTTCTTCCTCCTTCTTCTTCCTTCTCCTTCCTTCTCCTTCCTTCTCCTTCCTTCTCCTTCCTCCTCCTTCCTTCTCCTTCCTTCTACGGCAGGTAGTCCGCAAGCTGGTGGGGGTCCTTGAAAACAGAGAGAGGAACAACGCTTTTAAATTATAGAAGACAACATATATGTCTTTATATATGCATTTATGTATGTATGTATGTATGTATGTATGTATGTAATTATGTTTGTATGTGTGTATGCATGTATGTATGTAATTATGTATGTAATTATGTATGTGTGTATGTATGTGTGTATGTATGAATGTATGTGCCTATGTACGTATGTTTGTAAATATTATGTTCCTGTACATTGTGAAGACAGGCTGAGCAAGTAATGGAATTTGCATTATCTTAGGTTGCTGGACCACCAAGTGGGCCAATACAAAGTTTTCCGAAATAGAATTTAGTGGCTTTTAAGCCATTTTGTAAAATTGATTTCAAAGCTGCTCATATTGTTGTTCATAATGCCATTCAGTTATATATGTTGGAAATGTCACAACTGAGACAGATAACCGTAGGAAGAATTCTGCATGTAGGAATAAACATCACTTGATAGTAAAATGATAAAATGTTCCCCTCATCCTCTGCTCAATGACAGTGTTATTTCTAACATGTGTAATGTGCGTCTTCACACTTCTTCGAGCCTCGTAAAAGGCCACCTTCATCTTTATAATGTGTAATTTTCATACTTTAATAAAGATATTTTCTACTTGCCCGCCAAAGAGTCTCCTCAAAAAATTGTCATGGGTGGGAGATTACTTAAAAATTAATAGGCGGGGGGTTGGAATAAGAATGAATCGAGAACAGGCTCTGTCGATTCCCCATGGAGAAAATAACTATCTAAGTGACGAAAGGTTTACTGCCTATCTACCTACCCATTTCGATCCTCTGCCTCCGCAATATCGGCATGTCTTTTGTGCTTTTACGGTGACCGTCGACGATTCCTTTGGTGCCAGCGATAGAATTTACTGGCACTTAAGTAGTAACGGACAGGACTTAAAAGTGCCAGGTCACACTCTTCCGGCATACGTTTTAGATGAACACGGGGCAATGGTCTGTACTTACCTGAAATGGAAATTAAATTGCACGAAATTAAAGTTCCTTGTTAAGTTTACTTCTAGTAGACCCATGTGCCAAACACATCATCAAGAATTTGTGTAATAAAGAATAATTTTTGTTTTTCCGAATAACTTGAACCTTAAAATCTTAGTTTCTCCTTAAATTTCAGATGAATAATTGTTTGTTTTCCTGACCTGCGAGGATAAACATGAAAATGAGTTTTTTAAAAAAAGGTAAATGCTCCCGGGGCATAACTTACAACTCTTGCCCCCAGGCTCTGGTGGAACAATCCCAGAAGCCTTGTCATATGATTTGTTGATTATTTTGAATAAAATCTCAAAATTTTTATTGCCTACATTTCGTCTAGAAAAGATGACGTTTGGGGGATAGCTGCCCCGTGATCACTTTGACTCTTAAAAAGGCCATTAAAACTTTTGATTACCTTTTCAATGAGATCCCTCTGAAGTATATATGACCAATCTTTCTCAGCCTGCCTCTCTGCTACGTTTTGTTAGGAAGTATGGGTGGATCCCATGGGACAGAACCAAAACCGAGCAGGAGTTGAGGAGGCAGAGCCTCATCGATATTGAAAACGTCGAAACAATGGATGCCGTGACCTGCTGGTGTTTGGTATTGGTGAAAAAAAAAAATGCTACCGGAACAGAATGTGTATCCTAACCTGAAACCGGCAGTATTATTTATTTCCACTGTTCCATTTTCAAATGTCAATGTCGAGATAGGCCGCCACAAGTTCTTTTCTCCGTCCCTATCCCCGACAGGGAAATCCTTGCTTGCGTGGCCTCATAGTGGCACCGGTGTGAACTTTTCACTAGTTTCCCCAACCAAAACTGTGACTGATAACATCACCGCAGCGTGACCTTTAGGAGTGGCACCTCTCAAGGAAACCACAGCCTAGTAAATGACACAGCATTTGCACTGGATTCTGATTAATAGAAAATTCAAAAAGAAAGTTTTGTTTTAACTGAGTATTTAGCTGAAAAATTTGAAGCATTGATTATGCGGCCGCCACGGCGTCCAGGAAGTGCGCGACATTCTCGCGCAATTTACCGGCCTTTTTGTCCAACTCTTCGCTGGCGCCCTTGACGTCACCGGCCGACTGGGCAGCCTCTTCGACAGTTGAGGAGATACCATCGAAAGTCCGTGCCACCTCTTCGGTACCGTTAGCCGTTTCTAGAGCGTTACGAAAGATTTCTGCCGTGGCCGAAGATTGCTCTAAGAGAAAAGTATTAGTTTTCTATTCATTAACGTTCACATTGGCCAATGTTGTCATTTACTGGGCAACAGCTAAAAAAATGCACGAAACCAACGAAATGCTTGTAACATTCATTGATCTTTGGAGTAAGGATTACACAACCTTACGGAGGGCCATGTACCTGATGCGAGGCATTTCAAATTTCACAACTCCATACTTTCAGATTTCAAGTCCCCTGTAAAACATGTTAAGTCCCTATAATATATATGAACGTAAGGAATGTGGTTAAAGGCTCTTTTCCTATTTCAAAAGTCTTAGTTTTCGAAGGTAATAGCTATGTCTGTGGAAAAAATTAAGATATTAGACTATTTTATGATTGCGCATGGTAAAGAATGCGATTAAACGCTCTTTTCCTATTACAAAAGTTTTAGTTTTCTAGGGTAATAGCTAGGTCTGTGGAAAAAATGAAGATATTAGACCATTTTATGTTTTCGCATGGTAAAGAATGTGATTAAACGCTCTGAGAAATAAAAAGAAAGTTTAACCCTAAGACTTACTAATATTGATTTTAAAAACTTTTTCTATAAACAAAGATTTTCATAGAAAAGTAGAGAGTTCCACTAGGCCAAAAATGATCAGAAATAAAGTCAAATAACCTTCAAATCGTAAAACTACCACCAATCACCATCAAAACTCAAAACAAAAAGAAATTACAATAAACAATCAAGTCAAACTAAAAACGAGCAAAAATTAACATGAGTTTTGCTGACAACCTAGGTGCCCTCCAATTTTTGGTCACTTAAAAAGGGCACTAAAACTTAATTTCCGTTAGAATGAGCCCTCTCGCGACATTCTAGGACGACTGGGTCGATAGAATCACCCCTGGAAAAAAAAACAAAAACAAAAAAATAAAAAAACGAACAAACAAATAAACACGCATCCGTGATTTGTCTTCTGGCGAAAAATGCGAAATTCCACAATTTTGTAGATAAGAGCTTGAAACTTCTACAACAAGGTTCTCTGACATTAACTTAAAAAACGTTGTAGCAAAATTTCCTTTGCATAGTTTTCAAAAGCAAGACTTAATTATTGCAAGAAATAACAAGATTTTTCGTTTAGAACCACGTAACATCAAAGGAATTCCATTAAAAGATCTTCTTTGCCATGTTTCGAAAGCAAATAATACTTGTTTAGATAATGCACAGAAACAAATTGAAATTAAGATGCCTTTATATACTTCAAACGCCAGCTAATCGTCGCTAAAATTGTTCCCTGAATAAAAAATGGATGCATTCGAAAGATCAATACTTATTTTTTTAATACAGGCCAGACCTCCAGAAGGGCAGGCCACGAATGGTAACTGCATCAGAAGGAAAAACCGAATGAACAGAGCTTCGATGAAGAAAATTTCTCCTAGAGGCGGTTAACAAGGTTTCTTGCACGCAGAAAACGTCGAAGTTCTCCTACAGATCGTCGATATAAGCATCTTGATTTTTTGTGCCATTGATATTGTGCGATATGAGCTATTTTGCCTTAATATTTATGGTTTTGATAGTTGAGTGGACCTCAGAGGAGCCAAGATGTTGGTTGTGTTCTAGGCGATACTGGTCAAGTGGTTTTAGTTTCTTTTTGTTTTGTCTTTTTTGAAGTGTAATTCCGTGTCGATTGAATTGCAGGGTAATTGAATTTTTTTCTTCTTCTTCTTCTTTTCTTTTCTTTTTCTTTTCCTTTTCTTCTTCTTTTCGTATTGTTTTTATTTGTATGTGTATTGGACATCCCCATAGACATAATTACTGGGCCTTTCAACAATTCTAAACAAAATAGCTCTTTTTCAATTTTGATCAGATATATTTTGGGGAAAGACAGGCTTGGGGTTGCCCTCCATTCACTTTTGACTCTTAAAAAGGGCAGTAAAACATGTGAATTCCAATAAGATGAGCTCCTTCCGATCGAAAGTTTATACGGATACCCGTTCCATATGAGGCTTATATGTCCCAGGCATAACTTACAACCCTTGCTCATCTTTCACGAAGAGAAAAAAACACTTGCAACAAAGTTCACAAACAACAATCATCATCCAACGAATTTCAGAAGAAAAACCAATGTTCAAGTTTCACGAAGAGAAGAACCAACATGTTACAAGTTTCGTGAACAAAAATCAGCACTCGCCAAGTTCCACGAACTGAAAGGAGCGCGCAGCAAGTTCTATGAAAAATTCGACTTCACGGGGAGAAAATCAATATTCTCCATACAGAACTTAATGAGCCTAATACTGCCTTGTGACTTACAAGTCTCAAACTTTGAGTAGATACATCAAGCTTTCCGTTGAGGTGTCGATCAAATGGATTGACGTTCCTGCAGAACAGCGCGCCGTACTTGGAAAAGAATACAACGTAAAGTGCATTGTGAAAGCGGAAGCCCATGATGTAGTTCATTGGTTGAAGGATGGCGTAGATGTAACTAAAAGTAAGTTCATTATCATATCTACCTCTTTACGTTTAAATTAAGCGCTATTTTATTTTATGAGGTTGTAAGATTTTTTTAAGAATTAATTTTGATGGTCAAGCCATATCTGATAGAACGCAGCAATTTATGATTATGTATTAATTAACTGTAATTAATTACAATAAGCTCTGTAGAGTGGTGGTGGGGGGTGGGGTTGTAATCCGTGTACTTAATTGTCTGGTATCCAAAGATAGCACCATTTTACTAGTCCTAAAAGCACCAAAGTCCCTTATTGTTGCATCTTTATGGTCGTTTTCGATGGTTACATTTTTCTTTTTCAGTTTTTAGTTTTTTTGTAGTTTTTTCCTTTTTTTAGTTTTTTTTTAGTGCTGGGGGCTTATCATTCCCTATTTTCTTTATTTATTATTTATTAAATCCTTAACTGGTCGGATGAGGTATTAAATAAAAAAAAACAAGCTTTTTCAACTGAAAGTAAGGAGCTACATTAAAACTTAACACGAAAAGAAATTATTATGTATATGAGGAATTACGCCCACTCGTCAATACCTCACTCTTTACGTGTATCTATGTATGTGTGTATGTATACAAGCAAGTGTGTATGTTTGCGTGTGTGTCTGTGTGTGTTTATGTGTGTGTTGTTAATGAAGCCACAAAATACTTTTCAAATGCAGCATTAATCCCATTGACATCTACAATTACAAAAACCCCAAAATAATGAAACAAAGAATTAAAAGACGATTTAGCCTCCCAGAGAACCGGCGCCGAAAGGCAAGCTCATTCATGGAGGCGACAGTCCGCTCGTAATAGACTTTGGTAGCTTCTTGGAGTGTCCTCTCATGTTATGCTGGAACTGAGATTGCAGCCATAAATAGCCGACTTTTCATTCTGCAGCTTGTAAGTAAGCATCACATTGCTCTGCAAGTGTCTGTAAATTTAAGTGGGTAGTTTTAGGTACCTGTAGCAGTCCTCATATGATGCTGATGTAAGACTTCTTACGTATTTTGTTGCTCATCTCTGTACATTTTTTATGAGCCTCACATCTTGTCAATAAGAAGGTAACCTACCTAACATTGAAAGTATCATACTATTTCATAAGAACTGGGTACTGCATTGCGTTAAGCAGATTTTACAGATGTAACCTTATATTTTACAAGTAGACAACTTTGTCGAATACTCACCTGTCTTTAAAAGTGGAGCAGTACATTGAGTGCCACAACCATTTGCACAGCATTTACTACTTCCTTCACAATCAAGATCAGTCACGCATGATATATCACAAGATGTGGAAGTTGGTACTAGGAATGGGGTCGCCTCCTTTTCTTGAGACCACGACGTGACAATGGGTTCGTTACAACCACCATGGAAAAATACGAGTGTTCCTTTTACCTGAAATGCTCTAAATCTTTTTTTAACATATCCTCTAACCGCCTCTGTCTTTGCTCTTCATTTTCATTTCTAACCCACTCAGATTCTTCAGTGTTACTTGTCTTCTAGCTGCGTGTGTCTTAGCTCTTCGTTTTTATTTTTGACCCGGTTAAATTTTCGGTTTTACTTGTCAGTGATGTTTTCTTTGGAATAGGTGTGATAAATGCCTTTTTAAACTTTTCTGGAAAAACGCCTTCCAGTAGACACTGGTTATACATCATAGCCAATGGCATGGCCAGGAAGGACTAGCATGTGTGTATCAGCCTTATGGGAATTTCGACAGGGGAAGAGGCTTTCCTAATAACTAGGTGTTCAAGTTTTTCTTGGACCTAGAAAACTGTGATGACAGGGTGGTTTCGATCGGACCATTCTGTGGAAAGTACTACTACTACTACTACTACTACTACTGCCAATTTATGTTTATAAAGATATTGATAGAAACTTGATGATAATATACAATTATAGATATTGCTACAACTACTACCATTACTACTACCACCACCACTACTACTACTATTACTAATACCATAACCACTAACACCACCACCATCACCACTACTACTACTACTACTACTACTACTGCCAATTTATGTTTATAAAGATATTGATAGAAACTTGATGATAATATACACAACTACCCCAAAGAGAGCGGATCCGTTCTGGTTATGTCATTCATGTATCTAGGTCTTGTGTTTATTTTTCCCACCAAGTTTCATCCCGATTCCTCCACTCAAGTGTTTTCCAAGATTTTAGGTTTCCCCCTCCCAACTCCCCCCAAATGTCACAAGATCCCGTCGGGATTTAAAATAACAGCTCTGAGACACGATATCCTTCCAAACAACAAATTTCACTAAGATCTGATAAACCGTTCGTAAGTTAAAGGGCAAGGATTCGGTACATCATGGTCAAAGGGGTCTTTCTTGAACAGTAGAAGAGAGAGGGAAGTATATTCGAACCTTGCGAAACGATGGGCTGGCACTAGAAGACAAGCTTCTGCGGATCTCTGTCTACGATGACTCCAGTAGGCTTTCTACGCAAGAGCAAATGTTCGATCGTTCAAATCTCGCGATCTTCGCAATTTCGGAGTTCAAGGTACGTCCGTCATTCTCAGTCAGTTCACGTTTAAGACGTGCCTCTTTTTAATAATTTTTTTTTCAAAAAGCTTGCTGATTTAGTAGATTTGCACGTTTTTATACTAGAGAGAAAAAAAAATTCATAGATGCGGCTAAATTTTGCCCGTAAGATTGACGAATAAAAGATGTAAAGCCAAACTGGCCAGCCATGACAAAAAACAAAAAAATGAACACAAGAAAGATAAACGGGTATATGGCCCGTAAACAAAACAATGTCAAACAACAGAAACCAAACGATTATTTCCCCCAGTTTTTTTCTCTTTTGTTGGCGGTGGAGGTGAGTAAGTAATTACTATATACGAGGCCTAAGTTATTTGGAAGTGTTTAATCCAGTGCTAAGTGGTAGATGGGTCTGGCTGTGCACAACCTTCACGGGGTGGCGGCCCTGTTTCCACAAATATCAGTGCACAACTAGTAACGCATTCAATAGATCGTGTATCAAACATGCATTCTTCTCTTAATTAAGTAAAAAAAAAAATTCTTTAACAGAAAGTAAGGGCCTTTAAAAGTAAAAAAACACCAATTGTAGGCCTATAAAATATATGAACATTATTTTTAAAAAAACATTATTCTTAAAAACACATTATTTTAAACATTATTGGCCTTTAAAGGTAAAGAAACACCGATTGTAGGCCTATAAAACGTATGAACAATATTTAAAAAAAAGAACATTATTTTTAAAAAAAACATTATTCTTAAAAACACATAATTTTAAACATTATTGGCCTTTAAAAGTAAAGAAACACCGGTTTGATTCATAATTCTCCCAGCCCTAACCGTACCATTTCCATGGAAAACGAACATAGCAGCTTGCTGGGCCTAAGGGTCAGGAGATTGGAAATCCAGTCCTGCAGATACAGTTAAAATGTAGGAGAAAAATATAAAACTCTTTCTATCGATGAATATTCACAAATTAATACTACCAGTACCACTAAAAACAACCCACCGCAGCACTAAGCCACCTGAGACCAATACAGCTACGAACACTCCTCCTCCATTATGTGCCCTTGGGCATAATTTACATTTTTGCCCATCGGCTCTGGGAAATTGTATCCCACCTCTAAGACATTTTTATATGATTTTTGGACTATTGGTAACTAAATGGCTATCCCACAATTCCAATTGAATGCGTTTTGGAAAATATAGTGTTGGGGAGGGCTAGTTGCTCTCCATCATGTTTGACTCTTAAAAAGGAACAAGAAATATATCCTTCCAATCAAATGAGCCACTTTTGTAGTTCCAAGACCAGCGGTCATCTGGATAACCGCGACATCTGCTATCACTTTCTCGAACACTTCTTTATACCTTTGTAGGTAACTCGGCGACTCCCCCTCTTCGCACTACTTCCTGCCTTCGGATGTCTGCCTGTTACCTACCTGCTTCCGTCCACGGGCCGTGACAGAAAAGGCCATAGCAATCGGCAGGCAAAGATACAGTTGTCAGTATGTATGGGTACAGTTTAAGCGTTATTAATTGTTTGGCTCAGCCGGACCAGCCCAGCAAGAGAGGAGTCATTTGAAAGGAAATTCAAAGTTCTATTGTCTTTTTTTTTAAAACCATACTTTCACTTCGCTGTGGACGAACGAACTATCATTTGATCTTTGGTAGGGTGAAACAATTTAAAATTATCCAGAATTAATGTATTGAGGAGCCAAGTTTCAAAAACGGTAACGCAATGTAGCGAAAAACTCGTTTCTAAAGCTACTCACGCACTGTAAAGAGTTAATGATTTCTATACACATTTATTTTTGGGACAAAGATCGGTCCGGGATTGCAAAAATCCTCCATTCAACTGGAGGTCCCAGGGACTTTTTACTATCCGGCTCTAAGCTGACTTACGCACGTAATGTAAACTTGAGAAGATGTGTTAGTCCCCGCCCTGCACTAATTCTGGGACCGTTGTTTTCCTGGGGCCATAATAATTTCAATGATTTAAAAAATGTGAAAATTGCAACTTGGAACGTTACAGCGTTAAAAAAAAAAATTATCGTGTCGACGCGCAAAACCAGGCTTGCGGCTCAAAGAGAAAGGGCCAGACTAGGAATGTCCAATTTACGTCATCAATTCGATCCAAAAATTACATAGCGTTGGCCCTTGCTTCGTCCAGAATAGCTGCAACGTTACTGCTTGGTGAAAGAACCGCTCATTCCGCTTTGAAATTACCTCTGAATTTGCATTCTATAGAAACTCCCACGTGCAACATTTCCAAATCATCTGGGATTGCAGCAATGCAAACTTATTGTTTGGGATGAAGTATTTTTAACTTACGATCGGTTGATCAGATCTTAATGAAATTTGATGTTTGGAAGGATATATTGTCTCAGAGCTCTTATTTTTAAATCACGCCTGGATCTGGTGACAATGGGGGAGGGAGTTGGGAGGGGGAAACCTAAAATCTTGGAAAACACTTAGAGTGGAGGGATCGCGATGAAACTTGGTGGGAAAAGTAAGCACAAGTCCTAGATACATGATTGACATAACCAGAACGGATCCGCTCTATCAAATTTCATTAAGATCTGATCAACAGTTCGTAAGTTAAAAATACTTAAATTTTTCTATTTTTTCCGAATTAACCGGCCCCCCACTCCCTCCCAGATGGTCAAATTGGGATAACGACTATTTTTAATTTAAGCTGGTCCTGTCCCGGATACGCCTGCCAAATTTCATCGTCCTAGCTTACCTGGAAGTGCCTAAAGTAGCAAAACCGGGACCGACATTTAACGGGCAGCTTTGAATTGCGAATTGCGGTTTAATTTTCGTCCCAAGTTTTCAAATCCAAGTTTTTGTCAAGATTTTTTTTTTTTTCAATATCTCTCTTAAAGTTTAAAATGCAGTGTTTTTAGATGTGCAAGTTTTTACCATTTTTAATTTGTCGACTGAAGACAGGGATTTTCAGTGTTTGCTTTAGGTTTTTTTTTGCTATTTTCAATTCCTGTTCACACGATTCCGTTTTTTATGGTGCTTGGTATCTACCAAGTGACTTAAAGCGATCGCAAATACTCAAAATACAAATCAAAGGGCCTTTTAACGTTCTTTCTAAATATACTTATCTTAATCCATTTTACTTCCATTTGGATCTTGTAAAGGGACCTATTAATATGACACTTTGTTCCTTATTTCATATTTAATAAAATTAAGGCAAGCTCACACCATTTCAGTCGGAATTAAATACTAAATTTCTGTATTTCTTAAAAATAGTTTTCTATTTAGCAGCTAACTTTAAAAATTTGTTCTTTTTTTTATTCTCTATAGAAAAATGGTCCGCCCCAAATTTCAGGGGAACGAGTTAAAAAAAGCGAATGAATAATTTCAAATAGTTTGACAACATAGCCCACAGAGGGACAACAGGAAAATTGTCGGCCTCAAATTTCACGTGGACGAGTTAAAAAAAAAGCAAATGAATAACTTCGAATAGTTTTACAACATAGCCCATAGAGGGGCAACAGAAAAATGGTCGGCCAAAAATTTCACGTGAAAGAGTAAAAAAAAAACCAAATGCTAAAATTTGTATCGGATTCGTACAAAAGTAACAAAATGAATATAAACAAATTTTTGCAAACAGTAACCTTGATAATCACTAATCTATTGCAGTCAGTGGGTCATGTGCTGCAGAATGTGAAATTGTGAAATAGGAAACTTAAAGGGGTAACGAGATAGTTTGTTTTGTCATTTTAGTTTTCGACTTCGTTAAGTGAAGAGTGATTCGAAAAATGAAACGGAAATGTGATATAACATCGTTTGTTGCGCCCGTGTTTATTTATTTGTTTTTTTTTTCCCAGGGGTGATGGTATCAACCCAGTGGTTCTAGAATATAGGGAGATGGCTCATAAAACTGAGATTAAAAGTTCTAGTGGCCTTTTTAAGTGACCAGAAAGATTGGAGGGCAACTAGGCCCCCTCCCACACTCTTTTTGGCTCAGCATAGTTGAAAGGACGAATAACTTCGCCTTTGAACATATCATGACCCGCCACAGCCCCTGGGGCAAGGGTTTTAAGTTTTATACTGACAGGGTGGTTTCAAGGCAACTACCCTACCCAATTCGTTAAAACTCTATAGGGTAAACACTTTCTGTATATACGAAAAGAAGTAACTCGCTTTGTACTTTTAGTTTTAGACAAGAGATCGTGCCAGAAAGTTGGAATTTACCATTTGTATCACAAAATTCGTAGATCTAGTTCTGGGATTTACTTCAAAATAAATCACTATCAGTGAGAGTCGAACCTAAGTCCTCTTCCAAAAGAACGTTGGTCTGTGGTAGCCACGACACTGTGCTGGGTAGAGAATTTAGAGTGGCGAAACCCTATATAGGCCACTGTATTCTCCTGATGAGCCCTTATGTTGGGTGTTGCCTCTGAATTATTTGTCTATATTATTTTTTCTATTGTTAGGTAAATGACGACTTATACTTATTTACGACATGACTGCCTGTCCATGGATTATTCATTATGGTTGATTGGGTGTGGCTATGCTGTTTGACCTATGTGATTGTATAGATGAGCAACAACAATAAATAATTACGTAACACCAATTGATCCATGCATGGGCGACATATTGGTCCAAAAACATAACATCATTATCAACATCATCAACATCATCAACATCATCATAATCACCATAAATACATCATCATCATCATCATCATCGTCATCATCATCATTATCATCATCATCATCATCAACAACTTTAACAACAACATCATCATCATCATCATTATCATCATCACCACTATGGCCACCACAACCACCATCGACAAAGCCGGACAAAGGTTGCCGCAACACTTCACGTTGCCCAGGCAACGTAGGTCTAGTTTTCATTTACTTATTACGCTTGGAAGATTATTTGTCTTTATTTCTGCTCATTTTTGGCTTAATAGAGCTCTTTACTTTTCTTTGAAAAACTTGTTTTGTGGGAAAAGTTTTTTAAATTAATTTCTGTTTGTTTTTTGTTGTTTTTTTTTGACATAGTCTTTTTCATATTTTTAATTTTTTATATCTTTTCTATCAGTATACAAATATTAGGCTGACAATCCACGATCATTTCTTTGTTGTTTTTTTTTTTTCGTCTTCAGTAAAGTGCAAATTATGTTCTGGTCTTGGGATCCTTGGTGTATTTTGAACAAAATAGTAATATATAAAATTTGATCGGATACATTTGGGGGAAAGATGACACGGGGGGCTAGTTGCCCTATGATCACCTTTGACTCTTAAAAAGGGAACTAGAACTTTCAGTTTTCAATCAAATGAGCTCCGATGGCAACTTGATTTAAGTTCAAAATCCACTAACTCTGTTCACTGGATAAACATAAAACAAGGGACAACCTAGACATAGGAGGTCCAAGTTTTGACCTACGCTCGAAAAGAAAATGAATTATTTCATAAATTGAAATTTCAGCAAATCCCAAATGAACCATATGTTTAAAATTTTGATAATAATTTACCAGAAAACAAAGTTGGCTTGAAACAGATTAAATAAAAAAACAAGTTTTCTTAAATGAAAGTTAAGTGACCAAAAATTGGAAAGCAACTAGGCCTTCCGATCAAACTATCGGACTTTCTTTTGGACGACTACACCTTCTTTTCTTATCAGAATCGTCTGATCAAAACTGCGAGAAAGCCGTTTAGCAAAAAAAATTAATATGAAAAATTCGTTTTAATTATTCATGTACTGTGAGCCAAAATCAAAACATGCATTCATTTAAAAACGTTCAGAAATTAAATAAGTAAAACAAGTTTTTTTTAAATGCAAGTATTTATAAAAGCTTAAGGGGGTAGAGTATTGTATTTATTATAGCACATAAGAAGTTATCCCTTGGTTAACTAAATTGGTTGCCCCTTTTCGACTTAATGGTCTTCATTGCAGAAACTTCCTACTGAGACTTTTCCATTCTTTCATATGCATGTAAAGAGGGAAGTAAAGGATTACCAGACAAAAATGTGACAGAGGAAAGTCAGATTGGGGAAAATTATCCCCCCCCCCCCCTAAAGACAACAAGAGCACCTGATTGTCACGTATACTATATTGTAATTTGTTCAACGCATACTGAGCTAAAATTTACATTAGAATTGGTTATGTAATTAATTTGCCCCGAGCACCGCCAACCCTAGGAACGGTTCTGCTCAGGTGGCTTGGTGCTGTAATGACTTTTTAGTAGTAGTAGTAGTAGCAGTACATTTATATATCATACATACGTATTTATATGTAAATATGTTTATGTATTTATATATTTTTGCAGAGGAGACTTTCGTTTTACCGATGCTGATGTCAACAAAGTACTAGGAGTGCTTGTGGGCAACAACGACATCAAACCGGAAAAAGGCCTGAAAATTTTAAAATTAGTTTCGTTTTTTGTTTGATTTAATTGACTCGGTACATCATTTTATCGGTAGGCCTTTTCATTCAAAAGATATGGCCTCAATCAAACAGTTCGTGGTAACGAACCGTAGTAAGGAGCGACCCGGCTCAATAGTAACCAAAACTCTAAAAAATTGAATTTTGATATGCTATATGTCACTTGGTCAATACTAAGTGCCATAAAAAAGACAAAGGTGAAAAAATGTAATTAAAAGATAAAGGTAAAAGGAGGTAACAAGTGATGTAGCGATCTGTGCTGCCCTCAGCTATTTTCAAGATATCATGATGGCTCCTTACTATTTTTCCTTATTGCTTAACAATCATGTAAGGCTGCGCCCTCATTCTGTTGCTTTATTGTTGCAGTATCAATAAAGGAAAAAGTGTTTTCGATTTTTCCGTTGACGGGTAAGGAGTGGTTCACCTCCAGTGTAATAAGGGCTTCATCTCTGCTCTTATTGGTGTTGTTCTCTGTGGCATATAAGAAGACATCCTCATCTTTGTTACTATTGTCAGCTGGGCTCTCCTTGTATTCAATCACTGCATTCACTGATTTGTTGCTTTTGCACACATGTGCCAAAATATTTGGCTTTTTGCACTTTGCACAGATTTTTCCCTTTGCAGGACAAGTGTGGCTAGGTGAGTACTCCACTTTCAAATTGAAGATGGACTAAAATCCATAAGTGTTAAATACATGCGGCCTTTACCCGGCCCCACGGCCAATATATCTTCTTTGAGTGATAAATCGAAAAATTTTCTGTAGCAAAAAAGCGGCATTTTCCCGCGGGTCCGAAAGTGCTACCGTGATTTTCGCTGGGTTTATCATTTGTTTTTCGGACTTGGGATTGAGGTAGATAAATGTTATCAGATTTAAAAGTTCTGTCATTGCTAAAGAAATTGGAGAAACTTTCAAATTATAAGTATGAATAGAACAAAAGTAGGTTGGCTAGGTATGGATAGTGAGAAAGCAGGCGGGATGTAGAAAAGCTAAACTAGTCCCTTTTCACTTTTTGGGGGTAAAACTTCTTTTTTAGTTTGCTAAGTATGAACAGTGATAAAGTGGGTGGGTTGAAACTACTATTCAGAAAGTGAGTGACGATTAACAAAACTAAGGCATTCACTCTTTACTTTTCATGAAAAAAATATTTTCCAATGGTCTCGAATTGAATTTATAGATATAGAATGGAATCCAATGGAATGCAACTGTATGGAATGGAATAGAATGGAATGGAATCAAATGGAATGGACCAGAATGCAGTGGACTGGAATAAAACGGACTCAATAGTAATGGATTGCAATGTAATTGATTCGATTTCGAATGGAATCGCATGGAATGTAATCGAATGGAATGGAATGGAAGGCAATAGAGTTGAATAGAATGGAATGCAATGAAATGGAACATCGTGGACTTTATTGGTCACCAAACCCGACTGCAAAAAGCTACTCTCTGTAAACCTTAACAATGGTTCTAGCGGTTCATCCTTCGCCAGTAAGGCGCTAAAAAACTGGCCTTGCATCTTCTCGTTGCTATATCCAATTAGTTCCACTGCGGAACGATTTGATGCCAATATATGTCCGTGCAAACCAAGAGAAAAATACGCCATTGGAATATGATCGATTTCCAATTCATCGTCATCTTCACTGACTTCCCTGGACAAGGCATTGTGTACTTAAGTATGTTTTCGAAAACTGCTCCATATTTTTTCAGGAAAACTTGTATCTTGGCATATTCTCGCATAAAAAAAAGATCTAGATAGGTCAGAAGTCTGAGAAAATTCGTTAAGAGCCTTAATTTGGTTTTTGCAAATGACGTCATGTACTATGTTAGTACATCATGTAAGCATTTCTTATGACATCATGTATGGCATCATATAAGCATTTTCTTATATGATGTTTGTCCTAAGAAAATACTTCATTAGGTTTAGAAACAAAATAATTTGGTACAGAACAAGGACGAAGAAAAATTCGCAGGATCTCGTCAAACTAATATACAAATAATCGTTATAGCCCATAATTATTACGGAAAAAAAGAAGTATTTAAATGAACATTGCGTAACAAAAACCACAAATCATTCATATGAAACCTTCACGGAATATTAGGAGGAGTATTAAAACAAATGTGTATCCAAGCCTGTAGATCTTGAAAAAACAGATTAATAGAGAGTCTGTGGTTCTTGATAGTTAATACTATTAAGTATTTGTTTATTTCGAACTTGTCTACAAAATAATCATAAAGAGTCCTGTTCCTGTCAACAACGACAGTCAATAATACTAATACTATTAATTTCTAATGCTGAAGATTAATAGTAATAATTGATAATTAAGATTAATAGAGAGTCTGTGGTTCTTGATAGTTAATACTATTAAGTATTTGTTTATTTCGAACTTGTCTACAAAATAGGAGGGTGGGGTTGGGTTGGGTTGGGCGAAACAATTACATACAAGCTTACACACTACACGCGCGTGTTTGAGCTCCTTGAGGCTGGTGTCTTGTAGACGTAGACGTAGACGTGTCATTCCCGTGCGTTCTGTTTTCACCAGCACAGCTCACTCGGCTGTTTCACAGAAGCGGAAGTACCCCATTCGCACCCGCCTGGACGGTAGGAGCTCCCTGTTGGCCGCCTCCACCACCACTAAAGCCACCAGCAAGTCGAATCGACGGATCCGTCGGATCCGTTGGGACAGAGAGCTCTGAGACACGATTTCCTTCCAAACATCAAATTTTCTTAACATCTGATTACTCCTTCGTAAGTGAAAAATACCTCATTTTTTCTAATTTTCAGAATTAACCCTCCCCCCCAACTCCCCCAAAGAGAGCGAATCCGTTCCAGTTATGTCAATCATGAATCTAGAACTTGTGATTATTTTTCCCACCAAGTTTCATCCCGATCCCTCGAGTCCTTGTCACACTAAAAAGCTTTGACGCATTTTGGAATAATTTTTTAAAGATTTTTTTTGTTCATTTCTTTCGACAAGTTCTTATTGATACCTATTGTTCCTTGCTGCTCTAGATTTGGACTTGAATTTTCAAAAATGGAGATTTCATTTATGGCTATTAAACTGGTGTAGTTTTCATTTCCATGCGACACAATTATTGGGAGCTTTAGGCTATTTTATGAAATTCCCACGAATTTGTTTTCGCACAAAACTCTAGGTCAATTAATTAAATGAAAAAAAGTTTTTTTTTCAACTGAAATTAAGGAGCAACATTAAAACTTAAAACGAACAGAAAAATATTGCGTAAATGAGGGGGTACTCCTTCTTGTCAATACCTCGCTCTTTACTCAAAAGCTTGAATTTCGTTTCAATTCTCTAAGAATGACTCGTGAAACACAAAGGTCGTTTAATTAGAATCAACAGCTCTTCTGAAAGTACTAAAAAACCTTAGCGTAAAGAGTAGTACTAAAAATACTTTAGCGTAAAGAGTGAGGTATAATGAGAAGGAAAACCCCTCGTATGCGTAATAATTTTTGTTCGTTTTAAGTTTTAATGCTGCTCCTTAGTTTCAGTAGAAAAAAAAACTTTTCATATTTATTTTTTCGTTGTTTTTTCAAATAATGCTAGAAAATCGTGCGTCCCCTTCATTGAAATTCTCTTCCCCCATGAGAAGTTTCTCCATGGAAATATCCTCCCAAGTAACCCCCCTCCCCGAATTACTTTAATCTATTGTCAAAATATATTGAAATACTTGTGCAATTCCCATTTTTTTTAGTTATCTCTTTTTTTTAGTTTTTTAGATTTTTTTAGTTTTTTTTCTTTTTAGTTTTTTATCTTTTTTATTTTTTTGCGTTTTTTCTTTTTAGGTTTTTTCTTTTTTTATTTTTTTTATTTTTTTTAGTTTTTTCTTTTTAGTTTTTTTCTTAGTTTTTTATCATTTTTCTTTTTTCGAATTACTTTAATTTATTTTTCAGTTTTTTTCCTTTTTTTAGTTTTTTTTATTTTTTAATTCTTTTAGTTTTTACCTTTTTTAGTTTTTTTAGTTTTTTTAGTTTTTTAGTTTTTTTTAGTTTTTTTATTAGTTTTTAGTTTATTTTATGGTTTTTTCCTTTTTTTAGTTTTTTTTTAGTTTTTTACCTTTTTTTAGTTTTTTTTAGTTTTTAAGCTTTTTTAGATTTTTTTTTCTTTTTAGTTTTTTTTTTGTAGTTTTTACTGTCCCCTTCTCAACACCCCACTCTTTACGCTAAAGATTTTTATTGTTTTAAAAAGTAGAGTTGTGAGAAAAAGTCAAACTTAAGCGTAAAAAGCGGAGCGTTGAGGAGGGGACAGCTTCTAGAGTCTAAAGTCAAACTTTAGAGCTTTTGTAAACTTAATATTGTGAATTGGCACATAGCAACGGTGAAGACTTTCCAATGATTGGCTAAAAAGAGAGCGTCACAGAAAAAGTCTGATCTAATAAAAGCCCTGAGTATGATAACCAAATTTCATACCGGAATTGTGTCGTCACCAATACTGGTGTGTCGTCACCAATGTAGATGATTTTGAAGGTAAGATTCAAACCATTGCAGGGCTATCCCTCTCACTCCGGTATGTTGCAGCTTCCCCAGTAAGAATGTATGATCCATACTCTCAAATACTTACTTGATATCTGCACATTGTGTGCAGATATCAAGACTATCTGCACAGATCTATATTCGACATACGCCAACAGTGAAAGAGCCTGATTTTTGGAAAATTATCATCCTTCACCGTAAAACGTGACCTAGCCATTTTAACTGTTCGTCCGCTATAGCCCTAGAAAGTGGGATCAAACCACATTTTTTATACAGCTTATTATTTGATATACGGTTCGTCAAATGCTTGCGTCCCTGCACATCCATCGTAAGCAAAGCCTGTAGTCAATTGGGTCCAAATCCTAAGACAATGCTCGCATTACACTTGTGCAAACCGAAAGCTTCATGACGGCGGGTGATCGCCAACGGATCACTGGCCCTGGGCGAAAGCTACATGGACGGCGACTGGGACTGTCAACAGCTTGACCAGTTCTTTCACAAAGTCCTCGTTGCCGATCTCGACGAAAAGCCGCCGCTGTCGCTGCAACTGATCCTGACCTGGCTCCGGGCCAAACTGCTGAACCGGCAGAACCAGAAGGGCGTCTGGGTCGCGGCGGACGTTCATTACGATCTCGGCGTTTATATTTTCGAAGCGACCTTAGCCCTAAAACAAATACATTGCAATATTTTACTAACCATTTAGAAAATTCAGAGTTAGCAAATACACTAATGACTCATAATAGCCGAAATTATCTGGCGTATAAGAGTGAAATTTATGCATACTGAGTCCCTGTATCACCAGCTAGAACTAACCTTTTTGACTTGACACCCTATCAAGACATACGAGTTCCCCCTCAATAATTAGTTATTGTTCTTCTCCTAGTTTTAACAGCCAAAAATATAACTTTATGGTTTAAGCACACTTACCCGGACATCGGATTTAATCCTAACTAGATTCAGTTTGAGTTTGGCTCGTATTTGTGCATTTCTAGGGTATCCACCTGGCCCTGCCCTCTATGAGGGATCTTGACCCTGATCTTGAAATATGCATCCATTAGAATGCGCTCTCAGGCAGCAGTTAAATGGGGTGAAGATAAGTATCTAGGGTTTCGATTGTAATTTAAGAATGCCGTTCCGAAAAGAAAAACTTGCTACAAATCTCTTTTCCTGGGATTATGTTGGACATAATGGATTATTATGGCCGGCAAATGGCCCTTTATAGTGGAAGCCTGGGCCCCCCTGGAAAATCTGGGGTGGGCATTTGCCCAACCCTGACTCCCCCAAATGGCGCCTCTGATATTAGTATTTATCAGCACATGTATCAGATATAAACAGATATATAAGTAGATTATCAGCATTATCAGGTATAGGCTTGGAAAAAAAAGTATTATATAAAGTAGCAGAATTAATTGTGTCTGTGTGTGTATGTGTGTGTGTATCTGTTTGTGTGTGTCTGTGTGTGTGTGTGTCTGTGTGTTTGTGTTTGTCTGTGTGTGTGTGTGTCTGTGTGTGTTTGTGTGTCTGTGTGCCTGTGTGTGTGTGTATGCCTGTGTGTGTGTTTGTCTGTGTGTGTGTGTCTGTGTGTCTGTGTGCGTCTATGTGTGTCTGTGTGTGTATGTGTGTCTGTGTATGGGTATCTGTGTGTGTGTGTGTGTCTGTGCCCCGAAACATGTATTTTGAAGTCGTTATATAGATCAAATTAAAGCGTAGTATTAAATTGATTTTCGACAGAAAAGAGACATTGTGTACATCTGGTGTACGCTGACCATTTGTAATACAGCATGGATTATTTTATGTTATTGTGCAATAGAATATACTTTAAATTTATTTGTTTCAGTTTTAATGTGTAAAAATTGATACAAACTCCTGCTAAGTGTTACATGTGTCATGGGCACGCTCCAGGTTTTAGTTCATGCATCGACCAGACACGCACCCCTGCCAAGTTCACATTCAAACACTTCAAGTACACCTGGGGTATTTGGCAATAGTGTTTTTAACAACTTCGAGGTCTTCTGCGGCACAGACGGCTTTCACTTGCGGTCCTGCGTCGATGGTAAAAAAGACCTGTGTACCCTGTTCACGCAGATTCTGAATTTTTCGCATTAAAGTAAGGGTTGCTGCATTCCAGTAGTTGAGCGTAGGTGAAGTGGTGTGCATAACCTCTAAATGAGTCATTTTCCCTTCTTCTACAAGTGCTGTTTTAGGGTAACTGCTGTGAGTCCAATTCTCTTAGCATAATCAGTTATTTTTTTTTGTTGGCTATTGTCTAAGCTGACTCAGTATATCAGATTGTTGGTATTTCAGTTGTTTCTCTCAGAAAAAATTAAGAAAATTGAGTCTAGCTTTTTCCAATTGCTAAAAATAACAGTAAATATAATACACAAAGTTAAAATATAATGCATGAGATGGCCATTTTGTGCCTTTTGATGCAATTACAGTAAAAGTACTCTTGGTCAGCTTGGTCCAAAGAGTTACTCGATCATGAACAATGTAACAAAAAGTGCTGAATAACTTATCGCTTACTTAACTGAATTTTACTCCATTTGTTTAACTTTCTTAGATCCAGACCGTATGCAATATTTCTGCAACGTGAGTATAAGATTGCTTTTAGTAAAATGTGCAAGAGGAAGCCACATGTGAACCAAGAAGCGAATAGTTGTCAAGGTAAGGCCATAACGTATTTACACAGAAATGCTTCCCAGCTACTCCCCAACACCTATAAGGTCATTTTACTTTCTATTCGTTTTGAGTTTGACTCTAGTATTTATTGTTGCTTCTGCTAGTTTTTTGGTTTTATTTATTTATTTATTGTAATTTGTGGCGGTTTCACGCTTGGACATTTATTGGACTTTTATTAAGAACTGCAAAATTAACATATTTTACTCCCGTGTTTGCTCTATATTTTTTTGGAAGATCCAGATCTATGGACAACGACCTCCGCAAAGGGCTAACTCGACCCTTTTGGGGTACCTGCAAGACTGGGGACATTGTGGTCAACTCTTCCCGCTCTGTTCCAAATTGTGCCCCTCGGGGAAATTATAGCCTAGTAAACGACACAGCATTCGCATGGGATTCTGACTAATGGATAATCCTTCTAGGCTTGGTCTGCTTTGACGGGCGTTTTCGCGCTGAAAAACCTCTTCCTAGCTAATTTATCTACTGAGTGCCTCGAGCTGATCGACTGCCACGGCAGCGGCAAAGTCGACAAGTTCGTCGAACTCTGTGCCGTCGCGGCATTGGCAAACGAGATTTCCTTCTGGGGAGCGCTGTGCGCGCAGGAGTGGATCGACGCCCACGCCAGCCTGAAGTCTCGATAAGGCCGGGTCAGGCGGAAGCTTGTTCGAACACCAACCGCGCCGATTTGGCGGCGCCCATGGATCCGTCGTAGCCCGACGGGCAGGCCGCGTCGCCCAACAAGGTCGAGTTCCTAGGAAAAATTTCCACATCGATTGTGGAAAAATATCTTTGATACTAATAAAACATTTGCCTTAGAACTATTGCTTTATGCCATCTTTGAAAAATCTACTTGGAAATAAACGACAGATGATGCATCATGTTTATACTGCACATCTTTATACTTTATCACTTTATAATTACTGCATCATGTTCACACACTTCTAGGTTTATACATTAAATATACCAAAAAAAGAGAACAGAATTATGGACGGTCTTCGGTCAGACCCGTGACCGAAACGAATCGTTATGTGCGGAGGCCTGTACCACGAACGAGGACGCCGTCCAGGCCGAAGCCCGGACGGCGTCCTGTGATGACGATCGCGGATCAGTCCGCTTCGGTCGTCTCCGCCGTGGTGTGCTGCCGACGACGGCGCATTGCGAACAGGCCGGCGCCTGCTGCCAGGAGCACCACGGCTGCGACGATGTTCGGCGTGCTGTCGGCACCGGTCGCGGCTAACATATCTATAAACTCTACAACAACAAAATCACTGGCAATAAAAAACGAGGTAAATCACCCCTACACAATAGCCACAGATTAAAAAATATTGTGAATTTGCAGCTCAAGGTAAAATAAATGACGAATCTTCTATCAAAGAATAAAAATTAATGGTATTTACTATAAAAAGGCTTTTCTGCAAAATTCTCTTCTATTATCTGTAGCCGTTTACTATTGACACCCAGGCTTCCATGAAAGAGCTAGCCACCAGTATTTAATCCATCTGCATGTAGGCGATGGCGGGCAAAGGCACGGAAAGGACAAGCGGCTTGATCCTTAAATAACGATGCACCACCACTGACCGAGTCCCCTTCCTTGATCTCCGGTCCTTGCTCATCATAAAAACTGTCCAGTTTCTGATTTGCAAAGATCATGTGATAATAGTTTTCATTTTCTTTAAACTCAGCACTGTTGCCCGACTCATAAACCTTAAGAATGGGACTGGGCCGTAACTCCCTCCAAATTCAAACCTGCATTAGTTGAAAAACGTTCAGAAATTCAATAAAAAAACGAGTTTTTTATTAAAAGTTAGGAGTGACACTAAAACTTAAATCGAACAGAAATTATTGTGTATATGAAAGGGGCTGTCCCCTCCTCAACACCTCTCTCTCTCTCTCTACGCTAAACTTTTTATTGTTTAAAAAAGTAGAGTTTTGATAAAGAGTCAAACTTTAGCGTAAAGAGTGAGGCATTGATGAGGGGACAGCCAAAGGTATGACTTTTTAAGGGTGACTTTTTTAGGGTGAGCTTAAGGGTGATTTTATTTAGTTTAACTTTTTTAGTTTAACTTTATACTTGAAAGGGGCATCAAAAATTAGTTTTTATGCATATTTGTTACGCTTTTACGAGTCAGACAGAAATTTGGGGGAGGGGGGACTCAAACGCGGTACCCTTTAAACTATATTAGTCACTTTTGTACTTCTCCAATTTTTTTCTGTTCAGTATTGTATTACCCTACCAGTTTCGACCTCATCTATGAAATTTATGAGATATTTGGCTTCTTCCAGAAACAGGGAGGTGAGTGATGAATCTCTAGCTGTTGGAACCGTATAGCTGCAACAAAAAGAAAATAGTTAATGTATATACAGTCGGGCGATCAAATAAACATACTTAAATGTTCTTTTAAAAAAAGTGGAAATGTCTTTTTAAATGTGTGAAAATGGAAAACTATATTTATGCATAAGCATAATGACTCGCTTGTTGATTTTCAATAACACGCTGACTTTTCGCTATTTTCTCTTTTCTAAATATATCTTTTAACCAGCTCCAAAAAAGAATTGATACAAATGTGCTAAGAATTATGACTGAAGTTAGTCGTATATCACAAAACGCCAGTGCTACTTTTGGTACATTTATCTCTGTATCATCATGCTGTACGAAATGTCTGCTTAGAATAGAATAAAGTGAATTAAAAAATTTTTTTATATTTTTCTCACAAACGATATTCAGTGCAACTCCTGAATTGAGAGAGCCCTAGGGTAAAACTTTCCTGGCGTTCAAACGATTCTGCAAGATCAATTTCTACTAATAGAAAAAACCTCTTACTAAGTGGGATGGCTGCTGTGAGTCGGTGTTGATCAGTAGGAGTGCTGTCTGGTGCTGTAAACGAGACTGAGGCGGGGGAAGTGGGTTGGGTAGGCACGGAAGAGGGAACGAAAATGCGTGCGAGTGAATTTGGGTGGGTATGTAAAACTCCGGCCTTTGGTACCATATTTTTTTTTGCTTTCCTATTAAACTTCTTTTTATTTTGCACAAGGTTCAGATAGGATGAAAGCGTGGTATTTCACACACATACTGAACTCTGAGAATAGGATCCGGTGTTTGCTCATTACTAAGCTTATAATAAGCATGCATATGCACATTTTAGCAGAAGATACAATATCTACATGGAATCACTTTATTTAATAGGCTGAATTGCTCCACAAGTGTTAGTTTTGTCTTTTGACGTTATTTCATTCAATGGGGTTGATTCAAAAGTTGGGGACATAGAAGTTGGCGTTCCGCAAGGTTCATGTCTTGGGCCTCTTCTCTTCCTCATCTACATCAATGATCTCCCACAAGCTGTCCAAGATTCCACCGTTTCCATGTATGCTGATGACACCAGTTTATGCTACCAGTCTCATGATTTGACTCGGCTGAATGAGGCTATTAACAGTGACCTTAGGAAGCTGGACACTTGGTTACAAGGCAACAAGCTTTCCCTGAATGCAGGTATTGTATCAAAACACGAGTTTTTAGTTTTTTGGTTTCTATTGCCATAATCCACTGTTTTTTTACAGTTTGCTCCTGAGGGCAATTTGATCCAATTCTCTCTTGAATGTGAAGGAGGAATAGCAGTCCTTACTTCAATCCTCTCTCTTGCATTCAAGTCTAATGGCCATAAAATGATCCTTCGAGAAGGACAATCATCCTTGAGAAAATACATGCCTTCAAATATTTAAGAGGAGGGGAGGGGTCCCAAAGCTCCATTCAACTAAAAAAGAAATGAAGTGACGTTAAACTCTTTGTCTTGAAATTTCAGAACTGCATGAAATGTCAAAATGCCTAAAAGTGACCCTCAGATGCGCAGGGGCGAATCTGAGGGTATCAGTGGGGGACCGCCCACCCCCAGAGATTTTCGGGCACCCTAAATTGTTTTTTTCTTTTTTTGACCCGTTTTTATGGCACTTGGTATTAACCAAGTGACATATAGCAGTCGCCAATTCTGTTGGAACTTGGACTGTTAAAACGTAGTAAAATAACTATCGTATCGACATTTTACTGACGAATTTGAGATTCGAACTAGATGTATTAGGAGTTTTAGAAACTCATATCCTAGGGGTAGGAAGCATGAAATTAGGTGATATAGAAGTTATTTACTCAGGCAGGAAGGATGGAGTACATTAGCAGGGAGTAGGGCTCTTGATGAATAAGGAAGCTGCTAAGTCTTGTTTAGGCTGAGAAGGTATTAATAATAGAGATAATTCCCTCGGAACCTCTCATGAAAAGTTGAGTTGGCAAAGAGAAAGTAAGAAAATTAACAATGGGCTAAATTCATAACTTACAGGCCTCTTGCCACGGACTGTAGGGGTCATTTTACCCCTAAAGGTGCAGTTATTGTATCTACCAACTATACTGAACAAAATGGCTATCTAAAAATTTTGATCGATTAACTCTGGGTGAAAAAGGGGCGTGGTAGGGAGGCTAGTTGCCCAAAAATCTTTTTGTTGACCACGTGTCTCAGAACTCTTATTTAAAATCCCGATCGGATCCATGTTCTCTTAAGTAATTTGTGGTCAAGGGGTATGATTCTCGCTTAGGGTGCGAGAGGTCTCATATTCGAATCCCAGACCACACCAATTTTTACATGAAGAAGATCCAAAACTAGATGCTTGATCAATATAGCGATCGCTGAAAGTTGGCATGCGTATCAGAGAACCAACCAGATGAAATTAGAAATTGTCGATTCTCCAAATGACGGGATTTTCATCAAGATTCTATGACTGTAAGGGAGTGTTTTACCCTTTTTCTCAAATAAGGCAATTTTTGTAAGGCTCTTATCTTTTGATGGGTAAGACTAAACTTGATGAAACTTATATATTTTAAATCAGCATTAAAATTTGATTGTTTTCATGTATATATTGGTACCAAAATTCCGTTTTTTAGAGTGTCGGTTAATATTGAACTGGGTCGCTCCTTGCTACAGTTCGTTACGATTACGACGAACTACAAGATAGACTCGGGATTGAAAAGTGCATACATTGATACCGGAGGTCCCAGGGAGTTCTTGCTGTCCGGTTCTAAGCCGACTAAAGTGCTTTGGTGTATATTTGGGAAGATATGTGATCCCCATCCTGCACTGGTATCCGGGACGATTGCTTTTCCTGAGGCCAAAATATCTTCAATGACTTAAAGAACATGAAGATTTGAACGTGGAATGTAACAACGTTAAAAAATGACTACCGCATGACATTTTGACAATTGAAATCATGAGATCAACAGTACCTGCAACAAATAAAGATATCGTTTAAAAGAAAAAGGAAACAAGACAACATCCTTTTAAGCTTGGTCGGCGCACATTGTGCACCAACACAATACTCATTTTGCATCTTTGTGAGTTACCTCGAACTATATCGTACTATGGAGATAGTACGAGATAGTTCAATGCTTCCTTATACTATTAAATAAAGGATGGAACATTCGTGTATTTGCAGATGTTCGATGTACTGAATAAGTGCTTTCAAGGCTGCGACCATAAATTCCTCACCACCCAATGTTTAAAAAATCTACTAATTGCACGGTACTACGTGAGTCTGTTTGTGTGGGCATAAGAGCAAGCAATGGAATATGTTTTTACCGTGATTTAAATTTGACAAATCGTACACATCTATGAGTTTGGCTTCAAATTCTAAGGCAACAAGAAATGTCGTAACAATCTAAACCAGTAATAAACCGGTTTTAACTTACTTAACCAAGTCCGGCCTTTGTCGTCCCGTAGATGCTCTCGCTCCGACAGGTAGCTGGCGACCTCTTCCCTTTCATGGAATTTCTCTTCTCCCATGACAAATTTCTCCAAGGGAAGACCCTCCCACGTAGCCCCCTCCCCTCAATCCTCCAACCAAAAAATCCTCCTGAAAATGTCTGTACACTTCCCAATAACCATTTCTATATGTAAATAATGGTCAAAGTTTTTGACTTGCAGCCCCTCCCCCGGGGACTGTGGGGGAGTGTTGGAGGTTACACACTGAAACCAAAAATAGGCCGATACCAATTGCGAGATATATAGGGGAGTTTTAAGCAACAGTCGGCCGTTAGCTCATAATCATTTTCCGCAATGAGGGGTTGGCTCGCAACTTTTACTAGTTGGTGTACCTATTATTTGTTTCCGGTGTATTTGATGATAAGACTAATTTGGTTCCGGTAGTAAGACATGTAGGGGACTTGTTAAGTTTCAAGATTCTTACAGACTAACAACCTCAATTGGATCTTAATGAAATTTGATATTTAGGAAGATTTAGTAACTCAGACCTCTTATTTTAAATCCCGCCCGGATCCAGTGTCATTTGGGGGATTGGGGGGAGCTGGAAATCTTGGAATACACTTAGAGTGGAGAGATAGGAATGAAACTGGTTGGGAAGAACAAGCACGAGTCCTACATATGTGATTGACATAATCGGACGGAATCCACGCTCTATGGGGGAGTTGGGGGTTGGGCTAATTCAGTAATTCGTAGTAGTAGTAGTAGTAGTAGTAGTAGTAGTTGTATATATAGTAGTAGTAGTAGTAGTAGTATTTATAGTAGTAGTAGTAGTAGTAGTAGTAGTAGTAGTAGTAGTAGTTGTGTTTATAGTAGTAGTAGTAGTAGTAGTGTTTATAGTAGTAGTAGTAGTAGTAGTAGTAGTAGTAGTAGTAGTAGTTGTGTTTATAGTACCAGTAGTAGTAGTAGTAGTAGTAGTAGTAGTAGTTGTGTTTATAGTAGGTAAGTAACTATAAGTCCTCATTTACCAAATATTAAAAAGACTAAAAAGACAAATAAATCAGAGGCAACAACACAACGCAAGGGTTCATCAGGAGATTACACACTTGGCTATAGGGTTTCGGCACTTTAAATTCCCTACCCAGGCAAGTGGCGTGCCTACCATAAATTCGCTATGGTATCTTCGTGTGAAGTATCACCCCCAAAATATATGCCTATGAAAAAAACAAAGTTAAAACAACCAAGTAACACCAACAATCAGGTTATTAAAAGGACATATCAGCAGCACCATAGCAATCGCTAAATGTATTATGTTGAAACTTCCAGGACTTTATGAGAGGGATGTTCAACTGACCATAAGGCAATGTGTTAAAACTACTGCTGCTGCTGGAACTACTGCAATTACACTTAATACTACTAAAAGTAAAGCCAATAATACTACTGTGACTACTATTACAACTATGCTTAATGGTATGAAGATGAAATTTTCAAGGAATTTTGAGACTGAGAGTGTTTCCACTTGGCATTTTTTTTATGACGTTGAGATTGAAAAGTACTAAACCACAAATGTTAGGAAGAGAAGACTGTCATGCTGACAATAACCATATAATAATGACAATAACCCAGTTTCTTTTCAAATTAGCTTCCCTTTAGGTGTTCAAAACCCCAAACCCCAAAATTCCTGGTTTTACTGGGGTAACTTTGACCACACTTATTTATTTGAGATGCAGTGCATAGTTTGTAATCAAGTGCATGGCTTTCTCATAGTTTTGATCAGACGATTTTGAGAAAAAAGGAGCGGGGGAGTAGGCCTAGTTACCCTCAATTTCTGTTGTTATTTAAAAAGTCAACTAGAACTTTTAATTTCTTACAAACGTTTTTATTAGTAAAAATATACGTAACTTACGAATTAACTTACGTAACGAACTTCTATATTCATATGTTTTTATCACGTATATGACGGGGTTTGCCCCCTCGTCAATACCTCGCTCTTTACAGTCCCAGATCCAGTCAAAGTGCACCTACGTCCGCTTGGCTATGGAATATGAACGAACGAATGGTTCTAGTTTCATTGTTGATTTTTTCCTAAGGTGGTCCAAAATATATCAACTCATATGTAGGAAAATGTGGGTTTATTTTTTAGCTTGATTTATATCTATATTTTTAAAAACTAGTTTGAAATGACAATGTGAAAGCATCGAGAATGAGAAGTGCTTGTTTAGATGAATATGATATTTAGATTTTTAGTAAATGAGGTATTTTTAATTTACGAACGGGCGATCGGATCTTAATGAAATTTGATGTTTGGAAGGATATCATGTCTCAGAGCTCTTTTTTTTATATCCCGACCGGATCAGGTGACGTTAGGGGGAGTTGGGGTGGGTAAACCTAAAATCTTGGAAAACGTTTAGAGTGGAGAGATCGGGATGAAACTTGGTGGAAAAAATAAGAACAAATCCTAAACACGTGATTGACATAACCGGAAGCGATCCGCTCTCATTGAGTTGGCAAAGCAAGTAGTGACTACTTTCGATGACTATCGCCAAGCTGAGTCAGTTATTATGCTACTCTGTTTTAATGGTAAATATTATTATTTACGGTGGTAGCTTTTGATTGCCAATAGTTTGAAAACAGATTAGTATTCAGCTCAGGATCAGTATGCTGATCAGTATCAAGGAATTAGTATGCAACTATGTCCAATTGATTGAGCAGCCAACTGTACATAATATAAAACCGCATTACGTAGGACTTAGTTTTATCAAGTTTAATCTTACCCATCAAAACTTACGAACCTGAGAAAACTTGCCTTATTTTCGAAAAAGGGGGAAACACGCCCTAAAAGTGTTGAAAAATGGAAATCACTCCGTCAGACTCAGCGTATCAGAAAACCCTACTGTAGAGGTTTCAAGCTCCTATCTGCTAAATGTGATCACGGATGCGTGTTTATTTGTTTTTTTCTTGTTGTTTTTTTTTGTTTTTTTTCCAGGGGTGATCTTATCGACCTAGGCATTTGAGAGAAAAAATTTGGTGCTGCAAGTCCATAATCATTTAAACAGTTTACCGGGGTGGAAGGAGGCACAGATATTAGTGGGACATTGGAGCAATTGGGAGGATTGCTCCAACTGGCAAGTTTTTCTTAATGATGGAACCTTTACAAATTACCAAATCTCCCTGCCCATTAGCTTTTCTGCATTTCAACTCCTCAACTAGAGCTCAGTGCTTTGTATGGTCTTCTTTAGGATATCACCATAGACTGTACTCATGTTATTATCTACTATGTTATGTTGTGTGTTATGTATTACTATGTATTATAGTATGTTATTATGTATAATATGTAACTGTATTCATGTTATTATTAGTTGCCAAAAGTGTAAAAGAAACAGAAGTTTAGAAACAATACTTACTTAAAAAAAAACAAAAAAACTCAGCATTATGGTAATTGCAAACATGTGAACTTCATTAGCTGTTCAAAGGCACTCATTAGATGCTCTTAAAATAAGCATTTTCAGAGATAGGAGCTTGAAACGTCTACATTAGGGTTCTCTGATACGCTGAATAGGATGGTGTGATTTTAGTTAAGATTCTATGACTCTTAGGGTTCGTATCCCCCTATTTTCTAAAATACTGCAAATTTTCTCAGGCTCGTAACTTTTTGATGGGTAGAACTAAACTTGATGAAACTTATATATTTAAAATCAGCATTAAAATTTGATTCTTTTGATGTAACTATTGGTATCAAATACGATCACCCCGGTCACCCTCTCCGACGCGTTGCAGTTCGAGCTTCGCCCCTGACGGGGCTCGCCTCCGGCTCTACGGCTCGACGGTGAACTCGACCGCGTCCGAGAGCGACGTGGTTTGGTTCGAGGTGTTGCCGGGGTCTCGGTACCAGAGCTGGGCCTGCACGATGGCGCCGGCACCGGGGTTCTGGTTGGGCTTCGCGGTCCACCGCGCGTTTAGGTCCTGACTGAACGTGGCGTCGCACAGACCGACGGTGCCGTTAACAGGTATACAGCGGTACTGTTTTGACCGGCAGAGCACAGAGGCCACACTGTGGTCACCAACTGATGTTTTGCCCGGTCTTTGTATTTATTTGCCTAATTTCAATGCATTGCAGATGTGGCATATACACAGAAATTGGTTTTACGTTGCAAAAACATCCAAAAATATTCTTCATTTGTTCTCTTTTTTCTTGACCTGTTTGTTGCGAAGCAATTAGAACAAATAAAGAACATAGCTATCCTGTTGTGTTGGCGCGCCGGCGACCGTCGTCGGCGACGACGGCCTCTCGGCCTATCCCTCGACGGTCACCTCCGGCGGCACGGCGACCGACGCCAGCGGGCGCGTCTACACCTTCGGTCCCGGCCGCTTCCGATTCCCCTTCGTCGCGCCGGGGCGCTACGCCCTGCGCGTCTCGTCGCCCGCCGCCTACGCCTTCCCGACGGGCCAGTCCGACGGCGCGCTGCAGGCGCTGCCCGGCTCGCCCTATGCGATCGTCCAGGCCTAGAGGGAGGAGTGGAGGTAGTTGCTTCAAAATACCTTCCCAGGAGATACTTTAGTCTTTAGATACATCCCTGAAAGTTTCATTTTCCTAATCTAACCCCTTTCTGAGATAGCAAGAAGTCAATTAACTAGAATTTGCCATATTTAAGTTGGATAAAAAATTCAAAACAATTTTGCCATATTTTTTCTATTTGTATCAAATTGCACAGTTTTAAGCAGTCTAGCAGAAAGAAAAGAAAACATGGCTTTTCGCTTGTAGAACCATCCGAAAATCCTGCACGCATGGCCCGCCAACGCTTCAACGGCGTACAGCAGGTAGCGAGTGAACTTCACGGAATGATCAACAGCGTCCGAGACACCCCAACGTATCTCGGTTGCCATTCCTTCAAGGCATTCTTTCAATGTCACGTTCATGACAATCCTCCGTTTGACGACGCTGGTTCATTCCAGACGACGCTTGATTGACAAGCACTTGCAGTGCCTGCCAAGCAATTCGGAGGCGCGTTTCGGAGGTGTCGTTGGCAGCATCATATCCTTCGAGCGACGGGAGATCAATGTCCTTGTCTAGGTTGCAAGTATACGCAGTCGACACGATTGAGTTTACAATTGCAGGTCCGCGGCCCTCGTTCTCCCTCAAACTTTGGTACGATCCGATCAGTTCCTTGAGCTCCTTAAGACCCTTGTAGAGACCAGCGTTTTCAGCAGGAGGGGTAAGGTATGATACAGTAGCCGAGTATGATCGTCGTTTGGAGACGGCGATGAGCCGACTGCACCTGCCGCCGGGGGACGCGAACGTCAGCGAGTGCTCGGGTGGCGAGCGCCGGCGTGTCGCGCTCTGCAAAGTCATCCTCGAGCACCCCGACCTGCTCCTGCTGGACGAGCCGACGAACCACCTCGACGTCGACTCCGTGTCGTGGCTCGAGGAGACGCTCGCCTCGTACACGGGGACCGTCGTCGTGATCACCCACGACCGGTTCTTCCTGGACCGCGTCGTGGGGTGGACCTTGATCGTGCGGGTGTCCAAGCCTGTCGCTCAGATAGCTTTCGGACCAATCTCTAATAAGTTGCCGATTGCCTTCGTTATTGCGATACAAGATGATATCGCAATTAAGCTCAGGGAAGCATTCCGGTACATCCTCAATAACGCTATTGCCCAGCTCAGTGTTTATTCTGACAGGCGCGTGAGCCAACGCAATATCGAACTTTTCCATCAGCATAGGCAGCGAGCTCACGCTGTCTTTCAATGCGTTTAAGAAGTTTTGTCTGACTCTACTGTTCACTTTGGGCTTGTGAAGCCTCTTAGATTGACCTTGTGTTTGTCTTTCATTTGGTAACTGAGTAAAGAGCTTGTTTTGGGGTTGGTTGACAAATTTATATGTGAGTAGCATGTCACTCCACTTGCATCATAAGTTCAAAGGTGGGAGTCTTATGTTAGATAGCCTTTCACTACTGGTGTCTTGTCAAGTCCAGTTTACTGTTTACTGTTTTTCTTTATTTAATGCCGGCCCCGCGACCGCGGCGGAGATGGACTTCTCCCACTGGCTGGAGAACCACGACGGCTACGAACAGGCGATGCTGAAGCACCGCGCCGAAGCGCGTCCCGTCGTCGTGTACTTCCGCACCGACTGGTGTCCGTACTGTCGCCAGTTCGAGGACGCCCTGTTGGAGGTGCCGGAGGTGGTCGAGGCGATGGAGAAGATGGTACTCGTGCGGGTCAACCCGGAGGCCGGCGACACCGAGATGAAGCTGCAATGGACGTACCCACTAGACCATGGCAGCTCTATGTATCAAATTGATATTTTACTGTACATCAAATGTAAAGGGTTTACCTCCTGATCTATTTTATAAGTACTTTACTTACACCAAATGATATACAAGTATGAATTTACCCTCCTCAACATCATTGTGGTGGTCTTGCAGTGTGAGGTGTAAGGGATTAGGAGTTGATATGTTTTTGTTACATGGATAAAATAATGTGTGAAATCGTTCATTTCTTAATGAACGAGATATTCAACGCTCCGCCGACCGTCGTGTCGTCGGAATCCGTATCGATGGTCGCATTGGTAATCGGCGCGTCGTCGCCGGTTTGCGTATCCATATTGCCAACGACCAGATCGTCTTCATCGACGAGTGCCGCTTCGGGTGTTCCGATTTCGGCTGTGTCGTCATCCACCGTAATGACCAGCGTACCGGTTGCTGTACTGCCATTCCCATCGATGACCTGGAAGGGCAGGGAGAGGGTGATCTCGCGAGCTCCTCCGCGACGCAGACCGATCGCGGATGGGCCGCGGCGAAGCGCGCCACGCTAGCGCGGCGATCGACCAGATCGGGATGGCTCGCGTAGTAGAACGGATCCGCTCGCAGCTCCGCCGAACGATCATTGCGTTCCCGCGCATGCAACGTGGCGTCATCGATCATGAGGTCGAAGAATCGCGTTGCCTGTCGCGGTTCGTAGCCACCTTCGACCATCAGTTGGACTCCGATGCGATCGGCCTCGCTGATAATATTTATTCTTCATGAAATACAAATACAATAGTACATTTTACTGATCCCCCAAAGGTTCATTGGCCTTTAAAACGTCCTATAATTAGCGCTGATAACGTTCTATTCCTTACATTCTGATTCACATACTAACCCATAGATGAAGAACTGCCTCTATATATAATTAAATAAAAAAAAAAAACTTTTTTTAAATGAAAGTAAGGAGCGACATTAAAACTTAAAACGAACAGAAATTACTCCGTATATGTTTATCGAGTCTTATTCATTCAACCGGCTGACTGGTATTGCGTTTACCAGTTGTTGAGTTTGAAAAAAAGTCTTTGACACGAATGGAAATGGCTTGACTTCTCTTGCTTCAAATACTGATTTTAGATTGTGGAGATTTAAATTCCTGGATATCGTGAAGTTGCTCTGATAAACAATTTACAATGAATAATACTTTTGCGATTATGTGCCAAGTTGAGACAGAAGAGGCAGAGTTGATTTTGTCCAGTAGTCGACGACCTGCGGACCCGACGGCCCGAGACCCAGGATGAAGCGACCGCCCGACATCGCGTAGAGCGTCATCGCCGTCATGGCGGTCATCGCCGGCGTGCGGCCGGGCATCTGCATGATCGCCGTTCCGACGTTGATCTTCTCGGTCAACGCGAGGATCCAGGCCGCGGGCGTGGCCGCGTCGGATCCCCAGGCTTCGGCGGTCCAGACCGAGGAGTACCCGAGCGACTCGGCCTCCTTGATCATGTCGATGTCAGATCCAGCGTCTGATGCAACTCATCGCCAACGACAACATCGATCCCGACGCGCCGCCGGGCAGTTACCTCAACATGCTTCTCTGAGCCGCTGCAGCGGCTCCGCGTCGAGGGTGAGAAAACTCCGGATCTCGGGACGCGACGAAGCCGGTTCTGCGCCGTTTTCGCGCGGCCACGGACCGGTGGTGAAGAAGCTGCATCCGATGACCGTCGTCGGCCGGCCGTCGCAGTCCCGCATGGGCAGGACCGTGACGTGTTGGCAGAGATTTTGGCAGCGCCCGAATCGGATCGCCAAAACGCGCTGGTGAATTTTGCTCGACGCCAAGTCGCGATGGCGACAGGCCTGGATCCAGCCCAGGTTGACCCCCATCAACCACTCGTCGAAATCGGCTTCGATTCATTGATGGCGGTTGAACTGCGCAACACATTCATCCGTGAACTGAATATCGAACTTCCGGTCGAACGTTTTTTTGTCGATAGCACCATCGCGGGTTTGACCAAGCTTCAAATGTTATTCCTGAAAAAGCGATGGCGAAATTTAATATTCGCTTTAATTCAGAGCATAAAGGTAAAGAGCTTCAAAAACATATTCAAAAGATTATTGAAAATGAATGTTCTTCAAAAGTAACATCAAATTTAAAGTTTCACCTTAGTGGAGACTCTTTTATAACTTCAGAGGGTGATTTTAGTGACCTTATTCTTAAAGCCATTAAAAAAGTTACAAATATGACGGCTAAATTAAGCACATTCTTGCGTGCAGCAGATCGCCTTGATGCCCTTCTGTTCGAACGCGACGCGCTACGCAAAGCCGTTGACAGCTACTCCTACATCGGGCGCGACGGGAAGATGGTGCTTGCTAAGGACCTGGAGGATGAACGCGATGCCCTCCGCGCTCAGCTGCAGGCGGCGTACAAAATCATTGACATGGCAGCTCGCCACGCTGACGCCATTCGCGGCGCAGTTGAAAGCAACCAAGTTGTCGACAAGAATGTACGCGGGGTCGAGGTCGCATAACCGAAGCGCATCGGTAAGCAGGCGAAGCGTCGCCGCGGGGTCACCTTCGAGATAGGTTTCGGCATGCATAGTCTGATAGACCATGTGTTCTTTCAGAGGGTTCTCACTGATCGAAACGATTTGTGCGCCCGGTGGCGTGTTGCTCGGCGGGTACCAGGGGGCGCGGCTCTCGACCAGCAGGGCCAGATCCATTTCACCGAGCAACGGATCAATTTTCTGCCCGAGATAGAGTTCCTGAAGAGTCATGAAACGGATATCAGCACTACCGGTTTGGTCCTTAAGAGTCTAGTGCCGTTTTACTTACTTTTTTTTACTACTTGGCGAAGATTTTACTTTGACATGAAATACTACTACTAACAACTCACTGGAGCACCAAGCCACTTGAGGACAACCCAGGTACACTACTAATTAGTTCTGTCAATTATCCAGCTGGCTTTGATGTTTTTTTTTATTCTTTTAAAGATGTTGCCAGACGGAGCAATGTGATATGCGCAAGACATCCCGCTTTGAGAGGAATTAGGTCATGCCGGACACAGGGGCACCCGCAAACACGAGCAAATCCGAACTGAAGGGCGGCGAGTCGATCGTCGATTCCCATCTCGTCGGCGAGGGTTGGCCCGCCGTGCAGCCGGGTCCGGACCCGGTTTTGTATGGCCATGTCGAACTGGCGCCGAAAGGCGCGTTCGAAGCGCGCAGCCTGCAGACCTTCACACTGACCTATACTGTCGGCCGATCGATACCACTGATTTTACCCTGTTAAATTCTTTGTTTACTTATTGAAAGTCAGAGCTCAGTTAGCTCTAATTTGTTCTGCTTTAGATAGAAAATTCTTTGTGTATATTTCTTTCACGATAAATTAAAATATCCTGTTAGAACCTATCTTTTAAAGCTTTGTGTTACTACAAGATTCTTTACTCTTAAGATGATTTTTTTTTTTTTTTTTTTTTTATTTCAGTTCTAATTTTTTGTTCAGTATAGGCGTATGCGTGGCGGATTGGTCGATCAGGACGCGTTATCGGATGCACTCGAAGCCGAGCAACTCGCCGGGGCGGCACTCGATGTCTTTACGCCGGAACCACCCGACTTGCAGCATCCGATATTTCACGACGAACGCATTATTACGACACCGCACGCAGCGTTTCTCTCCGAAGAAAGTCTTCAAGAACTCCGTGTGAGAGCCGCAAGACAGATTGCAGACGTGCTCTCCGGCAAACAACCGGAGAACATCGTCAATTTACGCCCAGAATCGCAAAAAACAATGAAGAGAGCAACGCGAGACAACTGGACTCAGGCCAAGTCAGTCTTGACGCACTTGACACCAACCAGCTGGGAGAATTCTTCGATAAATTGGCGACAGAATACGACGCCGCTATCAAGCGTTGCGTGCCCAGATATGACGAAATGCAGGCGACCATGGTTGGCTATTTGCCAGAATACAACCAACCTCCAAGGATCCTGGAACTCGGTGCCGGCACGGGTGCACTCCGGAATTCATCGGCTGGGAGCTGATCGACAGCGCGCCGCTTTTTGTTCGGATTGCCGGTAACGGAAACCCAGCCTCCCAGGCGGATGACCCAGTCGGCGAGAAAGCGATGCCGGTCGTACGCGATTCGGCAGGGGAGAATGTTGCTGACCGCGTAGATCGACGGCTGCGGCTCGAACAGGAATGCCTGCAGGTGGATTTGCACATCGCCGGGATCCATCGATACCGGAGTTCGTTTGGTCAGGTTGATGCTGATGTCTGTGCTCATTGAACGAAGAGGAGAATGTGATTCTGAAAGTAGTAGCTGGGGACCGAAGCAGCCAGCAGAAGGCGGGAGACGGGATGAGAAGATTGAACCCGTCGTTGGACGCTGGGCTTCGGTTTATGACAATGGCTCAGTGGTATCAAATGCTGGTCATTCTGTTTGCCTGCGTTTGTTTCCTAGTACGTAACGTCGGCTACGCCCATGAACGCAGCACTGACGATTTTTGGTGGGTCTGGGGATTTATACATGAGAGCAGTAAAGCTGCAGCATATTTGCAAGGAGAAGAACTGGATCCTCCGCATTGGGGAATTTCACACAGTTTTGTGTGCATTGAGATCGATTGGAGCATTCATAGAGAATTCAGGCTTAGACAATACATTGTTGGAGGCAGGAATCTATGGGAGTGCATCAATTCGACAGATCATCGATGGAAAGCATATGAAACGTGCTCTCAATGCAAACCTGATGTTGTTGGAAGCTCTTTTTGCAAGGATTTTTAATTTCTGTTGATTGATAGATAAGACAGTTATTAGAATTAATCTCTATCAAAAGAGTCAAAAACCAAGAAGTGTGAAATTTACAGAGTCAAAGTTTAAAAAACATGTAACAAAAACCCTAAAAAGCCAATAATTTGACATCAAAAACATTAAAAAGTTTAAAGCAAAGATTCACATACGAAAAATTAGCCAAAGAATACATTGACACGTAGCAACACAAAATGAGTAATCATTCTTTGATCTACCCAAACGCATAAAAATAAACACGTCGGTGTGTAACATGAAACAAAGGTCTCTTAGCGACAGCGCTTTGCATCTTTGACAGGCTGTAACTCTTGTCCATGCGGGGTTACCCATAGAACGGGTAATCGATATGCAGAGTTCAACATGAAGTGAGCATGCATTAAACACATCGCAGCGAAGACCTAATCATATAATGCAGTAACAGAAGGTGCATGCTCTTATTATTTAAAGTGATCGCTTGCGCCTGGTGCCGGATGAACAGGAGCCCGTCCTTGTTGGGTGTCACCTTCATGTGGCTCGAGGGTTCCGCGGCCTTGGAAAAATCGAAGATCTTTTGCGTCACCGGTGTGTTTTCCAGAGTGCGGTTGCCCGCCTCGTCATCGACAATCCTGACCTTCTCGGCCGGGTTGTCGAAGAGCCTGGCGAAACTCGGCATGATCGAGTCCGGCACGATCATTCTGGGGTCCCAGAAATGTGCCAGATGCCATTCGTCACTGACGCCATAAGAATATACAGAGTTTTTAAAACCTGGATGAAACTCCTCGGTAATAGCTGCAGCGCCAACGATTGGGCGCCGTTCCAGTATTTTTACTTTCAATCCAGCCTTGCCAAGATAGCCCGCACAGGCCAGACCGTTATGTCCGGCACCGATAATTATGACATCATAGGCAGCCATAGTTCGCTATTGCACATGTCCTAGAATTCAGGTGGGGGAGTCGCTTTGGCTCGTGCAGGTGACCAGAAAGAAAAAGATCAATATTTCGTACTCTCTGCATTTGAGAGCTCTTAGTATTCAAGCTTTATTACCCTCAGGTGGGGGGGGGAGCGTTAAGCTGGTTACTGACCTGACAACACCTAGTTTCTTTTGATTTACTTTGCAACTTAACAATGCATAAATCTAAAGTTCAGCAGGAGCCTATGTTGCAGAAATGTTCTGTTGGGTTGGAGACAAAAAAGAAAACTAAAACTTTTGACATAGGAAAAGAGCCTTTAATCGTTATTGGATACTTATGGAAAATAGAGCATGTACTAGACTGACACGGAAACAATATTTTTCCACTGAGATGTAAGTGGGGTTTCAACCAATTTTTAATCCCGGTCTAGCGTTCTATTCATCGTATTCTTCTGTCCGCCCCTTCTTTACCTTCCACCCGGTTTCCAGCTGTGTGCTATACTAAGGTAGTGACTTTGATCCATTCAAACAACTTGTCCAAGTAATGACTAGCTTTTGTCCTGAAAAGTAGCCGAAGCGTGGGGTCTTGCAATTCCAAATAAACCCCCTCTAAAAAAACTTGGTCTTGTATCTGCCGCATCTTCTGAATTCAAATCTATTGCAGAAGAATATTCTTCTCCTTGTGTGATAGGACATGTTAGATATTCTACTATGGGTCGAAGTTCCTTGGAAAATGCACAACCTCTTAAAGTAAAAGATCTTTGTGTTGCCCATAATGGGACAATTGCTAATGTCCAAGAACTCTCCAACTTGGTAGGTGGCTCACATTCCGCATTACATCATGTTCACCATACTCTCACTTGTTTTATATCTCTTGTCCTTTTAGGTTCTTTCACATGGTCCGAATGCCTCATCGGATGCTGTTGGTAGCCGTGACTTCTTGGCCCTTGTTGACGCCTTTTTGTGCCTTCTGGCTGCACCTGACTTGCCAAGGTTGATGGCATACACACCTCCACACGTATTTGGTTGTTGGCCACCTGTGACATGATGCATGTAATGTGCATGGCTTGTATTTAGATTCAGGTAAAAGTATTCTACTTTATCAAATGCTTCTACCTGATCAATCAGGAGCATGTCAAAAGTTTTACCAATTTCGAAAATACTTGTAGTACTATCATAAGAATGGATCAACTTGGTTTCAACAGATCTGCATATACAAAAACTATGTTGACCCTAAATAAACAACTTGTTATTCTCAAATAAGTTAATAAGAGCATCATTGACAATAACTTCCATAATTTTGCAAATAACTGAGATAAGACTGTACTCCGCAAGGTGAGCCTGGCGGGTGCGCTGCTTGGTGAGGACCGTGATTTCCGCCTCGTCCAGTTTCCTTAGGCTACGCTGGCTGCCACGGTCGAACTGGCGAATGGATTCGATTTCATCACCGAACATCTCAATCCGCACAGGATCAATCCAATCGGTGGCGAAGACGTCCAGGATGCCGCCGCGAAGCGAAAACTCTCCGGGTAGCTCCACCGCGGTCGTGTGGTGGTACTGGTGCGTGACGAGCATGAAACTGTTGAATGGACAGAAAATGAGAGGCACAAGGCTTTAGTTAGTTTTATATAACTAAAATGTTTTGAAGGGTAAGATTATCATAGTTTGAAAATGCCTTCCCAGTATAATATCGGTTCTATTTCCGGTGGCCAGCATTTACCCTCCCCCAAGAAAATACCCTCTGCAAAAAAACTTGGAAAATACCTCCCCCCCAGGAAAATACACCACTTCATGCGACAGTTCTTCATTTATTTTCGATTTATTTTAATTTGATAAACTTCGAGTAAGCAGTTATTCCTGTGTAAAGAAGTGTTATTCGTATTTTGTGTAATCTGTACAATCGTCTAATCGTCATAATCAAAATGCCTTGCATCCACAGTTGCCTTTAAAATTGGGACTGTCTTGGCACACAGTCTCACGCGGTTTTCTCTGGTATTTTAGGAGGTAAGGACGTATCTTTTATTGTTTATGTGGATGACATTTTCAATCTCAACTGAAGGGTAATGGCTTTTGGATTTTATTTACTTAGTAGATAGTAATTGCACTACTCAAATTTCTCCACGCAACTAACCAAAAGTAGTTTACTCAATATTGTAGTTAGTCAGGATAAAAATTGTTTGTGATTAAAAATTAATCACTTTAATCAGGATTAAAAGTCAGGATTATCAGGATTAAATCAATTAAATTAAATTAAATCATTAAATTAAATTAAATCAGGATTAAAAATTGATAGTGATGTAGTCAGGATTAAAAATTGTGCAATGTACGGGTTCTTGGAGCGGAAGACGTCGCGCAGGTAGGGATGGCCGACGGCCAGGGGATGCGGCGCGATGTCCACCCCGTCGTGCCCGGGAATGCGCTCCTTGACCTTGATCAGCTTGGGGAAGGCTTTGACGAGGACGTTGGTCATCTCCCAATCGGAGGAGAACAGGTACCCCCCTTGGGCGACGAACTCGCCCAGCTTCTTGACCGCCTCGGGCGACGGCGCCCCGGCGTGGCAGTTGAGGATGACCCTTCGCCTTGCCCTGGCCGTCGAAGAGCACGTTGCCGGGCTTGAGGTCGCGGTGGACCACCCCCTGCTTGTGCAAGAACTCGAGCCCCTCCGCCACGTCGTGCAGTGCGTTGGCGGCGTCGATCGGGTCGATCGGCCCTGCCCGCAATCGCTGGAACAGGCTCCCCCCAGGGCAATACTCGAGGACCATGTATTTCTGGCCCTCATGCTCCCCCTGGTCGTAGACGTCGACCACGTTGGGCTGGTCTGAGTAAGCCCTGTCAAACGACCCTTTGCGGAAAAGCTTCCGGTAAGTCCAGAGTCCCCAGGTTATCGCAGATTTTACAATCGGCTCTCCAAACGCCGAATTCTCAAAGGCCTTCAGTGTCACGTAACCTCAGGGCGCATCTCATCAGATTTCTGCACCCAGAACGCATTGGTGACATACGCCAGTATCAACGAGATAAAGATCATTTCCCCGCCATCCTCAAGCAACAGCAGCAGGCCGGATGCAACGCTTTTGGGCTCGATAAAAGTTTTTTTTTTTTTTACTGATGAAGTTGAGTATCACCTTTTTCACTGTCCTATAATTTTTGTCTCCAAAAGATAAGAAGTAATTCAATGTCCATTTGATGCTAATCATAATCTTGGTGATAGCGAACTGTAAGTAAAGAGTGACTCGGTGCAATAGTAACCGAAACTCTAAGAAACGAAATTTGATAACAATTCCAAGTATATAAAATTCGTCAAGTTTAATGTTACCTATCGAAAGTCACCGACCAAATTAATGAGAATGAATTATCATAGTCAACGTCATGTCTGCAGGAATTCTTAGAATTATTGAAAATGAATATTTCTTAGCACATTGAAAATATCTATCAAGTACATCTTCAGAACTTCCTCTAAAACATTTGGTCTTATTTTTTTTCAAAAATTTCTCTATAATGTCATCTTCTTCTAAATCTGTAGTTGCTACAACAATATCGTCTACTAATTTACAATTTTTTAATTGAGAAATCACGTTCTTGTCGATCCGGTCCCGCAGCTCGAAGGGGGTCTCCAGGAGGCCACCGGAGGTCGTCCTCAGCCAGCGCGAGGATTTGCAGATCACCGGCTCGCGGTCGACTTCCCGTGGAGGATCGCCGCGGGTGACCCGCAGGGAAGAGAGGATGTTCAACAACCCCAGCTCCCCCTCCATGACCATGCGTCCCTGGAACACGCTGGGGTTGCCGGCCTCCACGGTGATCGCGGGGACGTCCCGCACCCGAGCCGTTCTGAATAGCCAGAAGTAAATTTTTCTTTGTCCTGAGCCTAAAATGCTTTTCAATTACAATTTTCGTTATTGAAAATTAGCAAATCTACGAGTTAATACGAGCCAAAAACTGATCCCAAGTACCAAATATCGAAAGTTAAAAATATCGATATATCGTTATCTTCAAATAACCGTCCAACACTATTTCCATATATGTAAAATTCTTAAATTTTAATTCCTTAAAATCCGTTAGCAAATGTCGATTGTTTCTACTCGGCGGTACACACCGGCGGATCCGGCTCGCACTCATGCGTGCCGAGCAGAAACGGCAGCGCCACAAGAGCCATTGAGAGGAGCGGGGTCTTCTTCGCCAGAGTCATCGTTGTATCCAAGCCTTTCTTACGGTGAGGGCTGCCCGAAGCCTAAGCATGCGGCGTGCCAGGCTGTTCACCGTTGGAACTGATATTCAAGCTGTGCCGCGGTGTGTCGCGGTCGGTAAGCAGGAGCGACATTGCGGATCGTTTTACGGATGCGGAAATAGAACGTCTGCTGGGCCTGCGCGCGGCGCTGGGCGTGATCGTGGAGCTGCAGTCGCGCGCCGAAATGACCAGAAGCCTGCTGGACCTCTATCTGGGAAACGAGGCCGGACGACAGGTATACGGGGGAAACATCCGCCGCGGCGACGGCAAAACCATACGCTCCGTCCTCTGGATGAGCGACCTGCGCGGTTTCACCGGCCTGTCGGACCGCATCCCGCTGGAATTCCTGATTCTAGCATCCTCTCTCTCCAAACACAAATGTGCGGTTCCATTGTACCAGCAAAGGATCCTTGAAAGTTTCAAGCTAACCGGAACAAAAGTTTCCCTGTGCATTTTGAGGCGGTAATTTTTAGGGAGGCTGTCCCCCCAAAATCAATTTTGTACTTTATTACTTAATCAATATACTTAATCAATTTTGTATCTTGTACTTTAGAGGTCCATTTGACTAGATATTTATATTTTCAAGTTGCACGTCGTTCAGTATAGCACAGAATTGTTATTTAGACATCGACACTTGGTTTGAGGAAACTACGAGTAGAGAAACGAGGGCCGTTTTACTTGATATATGCGAAGTCTAGATAGGGTAAAGCATGAGGGACCGCTACATAAACAACAGTGTAATTGCATATCCAGAAAAATTTTAAGACCTAGAGAGAAACTTCTTGACAAATAGCAAACAGCGGGTATTCCAAATGGTAAAACGTCTGAATGGGCCGAAAGAAAGTCTGGAGGTTTGTTTTAATGTTGACTTTATTACTCGTTTATTTTCTGTTCGTCAAAAGTTTATGTTAATCACTCGATATAATTTTGTTCGTTTTAAGTTTGACTTGTAACAAAATTTTTTTTGCTTGTTTCTTGCGTAATATTGATTTGCAATATTTTTAGAATAACTTTCGTTTTAATTAAATCCAAACAATCACTAATAATACAAGGTTTCTTTGGAAACTCCAAATTTACTTACTTGTTTGAATCGGTAACAGGTGGGGCAAACCGTTGCCGGCCATGCCTGGCCGCCGGGCTTGGCTAGGCCCCCGGAGTTGATGACAGTGAGGCAGCTGCGAGCGTTGATTAATTTGCTTGCATTGATTGCTCGAAAATAATTTTTCGAATTGTCGCCCGACCGCTGTTGACACCGTGTCTTGAAACTCACTATTTCGCATTCAAACCCGGAGAACTCTTCGTACGGATGCCCTGATTGATGGGCGTTTTCAACGCAGGGCAAAGGAAGCTTACGCCATTGCCGCAGACAGTCTGATTGCCCCGCGCGTCGCGCTCAAGGGTGGCACGGCGCTCAATGTGTTTCACGCCGCGCTTGACCGTTTGTCGGTCGATATCGACCTCAATTATGTTGGCGCCGTCGACAGGGCGAGCATGGACGAGGATCGGCCGGGTCTCGAAGATCGCATTCTGCGTCTGATGGAATCGAAGGGCTATTCGCCCCGGCGCGAACCGGCTGAACATGCCGGCGGCAAATGGATCTTGGCGCGCCTTCGACGGCGGCGCGCGCAGCTGCCGCGCCGTCTGCTTCGAGCAGTTGCCGGATCAGGACGTGGATCGGGAGGCCCCGATGGGGACCGGGAGAGAAGACGAAGTTGAGGCAGACACCGACGCCCGCCGAGCTGAGCCCGATCTTCCCGAGCATGCCGGCTTCGGCGACGGTCAGGATGCGGTGGCCGTCGGGCCGCTCGATGCGCAGGACGACGAAGAGGTCCTCGAGCGGCTCCGCCCAGTAACCGTATGCCTGCCGAAGAATTTCGGGCGGTATCGGTTTATCGAGCGACTCGGCAGAGGCGGAATGGGAGAAGTGTTTCTCGCCGAGGACACACAACTGGAACGGCGGGTTGCGCTCAAGATCCCCCATTTTGGAGACAACAAAATCTTCCGGCAGAGGTTCATCAACGAAGCAAAAGCGGCGGCGACGTTACGTCATCCCGGCATCTGCCCCGTCTTCGATGCTGGTGAAATCGACGGGCAACCGTTTGGCGCAGGGCGCGCTGCGCCACTGGTGGCAGCGCTTCGCACTCGGCATCGACTGCACGTCGGCCGAGCTCGTGCGCTGCGAGGGCACGTGCAAGACGTACCCCGACGCGTGGGTGCACAACTGAACCAACTAGCTGCCTGTCGTTGTAGGTGCGAGCAGCGAGCAGCCGTAGATTCGTCGTCGTCCTCTTGGCTTTTCGCTTCGTTGTCGTCGTCCAGCTGTTGCCGCGCTCATGCTGCTGCTCGGTGGCTTTAGGGGTGTTTGAGACAAACTAATCTAGAAAATAGCAACTTTAGTAAACGTGAACCAGGAATGTGAGTGAAAAATACTCACAGAAAGCGAAGGAGGAACAATAATGGCAAAGCAGCTCCAGTACAGTGAGCAAGCACGAGCTTCTATTCTAGCCGGTGTTAATCATTTAGCCAATGCCGTGAAGGCAACGTTAGGTCCGAAAGGACGTAATGCCATCCTTGATAAAAAATTTGGCGCTCCGACGATTATTCCCACATTTCTCAGAGCAAAATTGAGCAATGAGCGATGAACAAATGAGAAACATATACAATATTTAATGTTCTATCTGGGCGTGAAGAAAAAAAAATTAAAGACAGCAAAAAACGAGGCTGATTTTCGAAGTTGGAAAAAATCGAAAAGACGAAGCAGGCATATGAGTAAGAACCTCCGCCAACCTAAACACAAAATACTCTATAGGTTAGAGTTTTTTATGTGTGTGTAAGTGTGTGTATTGAGCACTCACACTAATAAAGATTGCCATTGGTAGTAAATAACTGAAAAAGTATTATGTTAATGCAGTGAACAAAAAATGTCGAAATTCAGCAAAAGCCAAGTTGTGGGCAGCTGGAAAATTCGTTTTCTGATGCTAAAAAAAAAAAATAAAAAAATAATTAACCTTTTGTATATTTGATCTAAAATTAATTCCTAACCTCGAAAAAGGTAAAAGCCCGAACTGAAAAACTGAATAGGTTTGGAAGCTACACATGTTGTATTTATATATCGTCGACACATCTATTTTCGGATTACTCACTCATCTTCGTCACTCATCCTCTTTTCGAAGAAGATGATGATGTGATGAGGACGAGGAGGGAACGGTCGTCGCTCCGTTTACTAACTTGTTTCTCGTCTGGCCATCGTACGAAATGTTTGTCAGTCACAATCTGACGGCGAGCAAAAAATGGCGCGAAAGTTTTTGCACATATTCACGCCGGCGTTGCCTCATTTTTCTTTGAATCGGTGTGGTTATTACATCCTAACTTTCTACAAAATTTCTGAGCAGTAGGATCTGAAAAGTTCTAATGCAACACTTAATTCTGAGCCTAGAGCTGGTACACATGATAATAAAATGGTTATTTTGATGTTGTCCTTAAATTTTCTTAGAAAAACTGTTTGGAAAACGCTTTTGAAATTCAATAGATCCTACATGGTCGTATCTTGAATACCAAGTTTACCAAGTAAACTTGGTAAACTTACCAAGTATAGTTTACCTAAGCATCTGAGAACCTCTGTAAGCAATAGAGTGATGCTTTCCATTGGGGATTTTACAATGTATTCCACTGAACAGGGTAAAGGACCATCTGGTTCAGTGGTGAAAACAGAGACAAATTGCTGATTTTATGAGTTTGCAAGCTTGTTGAGATCAGTTATTTCTTCACTTTCCTCAGTTACAAGTTTCCTGATTCCTCATCTATTATGGTCTTGACTAGAGACATAACACCAAAATTTCTTTGGATTTGTCGCCAACGCAGCGCACGTGTGTTCGATTGCCGCGTTGGTTGCCGGGTGCGGCGTAAATGCCGGGTCAAATTCACCGATGACTGCGATGGCTTTCACTTGTTGTGGTCTCCTCCCCATTGTTGGTGTGAGAAATCCGGTACCACCACCACACGACACACATTCAACGTGCAGGTTCATCGTACGACCGAGCTGCGAGGCCGGACAGACACAGATTCGGTGGGTTGTGTTGTGTACAGTTGACTCCCATGCGTGTTAAATTGCTATTTTATGTGACAGTCATGAATCTGATCTTTTTCTTTAAATTATAAAGGAAGAAAAAAACACATCTTATTGTAAATGATTTGGACATTAATAAAAATTATTTTATAAATGAACTAGCTTACCCGTCGTTCGTTGCATCGTGACTGAAAATTCTCAAGAAAGGGTACTATAGGAAAAGTTCCTTACATTTAATAAGGATAGTATTTTTAAACTTAAGAGTATAATTTTTGAAAATCCTCCTGGGTGGACATCCGCTCGTCCCAGAACGAAATCGGCAGGTCGGTCTTTTCCGACAGGTTCGCGCCGAACTGGCGGGTCGACTGGCAGCGGGGACCTTCGGTGCCGTCCATGTTGACCGGCAGGCCGAGGACAAAGCCGGCGACGCCGTATTCCCCGGCCAGTTTCAGCAGGGTTTCGGCGTCCTTGGTGAACTTGGTCCGGCGGATCGTATCCAGCGGCGACGCCACCATCCGGCCGTCGTCGGACACCGGATAGGAGTTTGAAACCATTATAGTAGTGTTCTCTGATGTGTTGAATCTGATAGTGCAGTGCAATCTTCAGCAAGATTCTGACTTACATGACATATTTCCCCCTTTTTTAAAATCAGGTGAATTTTCTGAGACTCGTAGCTTTTGAAGGGTATTATTAAAATTAATAAATCTTATATATTAGGAATCAGCATAAGAAGTCAATTCTTTTGATGTAGGCCTATCCATGATTATTCAAGTTCTGATTTTTAGGAATTGGTGGCTTGGTTCTCCAATGCAGACCTAAATGAATATGTGCCTCACAGCTAGAATATCCTCACCTATTGCCCGGCTAATTGATTTTGCGTACTCTTTGGTCGTTGAGGGAGGAACTACATGAACATTCGAACTTGGTTAAGCGCCGTATCGGGCATCATCGCGATGATGATATTTGCCCAAACGGCAATGGCACAGTCGGGCGCGGGCGGTGTCTTTACCATCCACAATATGACCGAAGGCAATGCAACAACACTGAGTCAGACATACAAACACAAAGACCAGCGCGGAAACATGCAAACACCCACTCAGACACACAGGCATAATGAGACTGACAAGCAAACTGCATATCAGATACACAGGCATAGTGCGCGAGAGAGAGAGAGGGAGAGAGAGACAAACACACAAAATTTGTCCCTATTGAAAGGCTTTGAAATTTAATGGTGAAACCATGGGAATGTGTTGCGCCTCAGGAAAAGTTAAAATTCCTCAACTGGGTTCTGCCCAATCGGGTGATTTGGGAATCTCCGTTGTTGATGATTTGGTATTGTTGGGGATCTCAACACCTGATTCGACCGATCTCATTTCTAATACGGCATCATCCATGACCTTTTCTTCATCGGATAATAATCCTTCTTGTTGTTGTTCGGGTTCCTCTTGAGAATCATATCTTGTTTTTGTGGATCGACGACCATTATTCTGTATATAAAAGGGGCTGTCCCCTCGTCAACGCCCCGTTCTTTACGCTCTGTGAGTAGCAGGTTGCTGCTCTGATTGGGTTCAGGGAAGCATTGAATTCCCAGAGTTTGTGCTAGTCTTGGCTGTCTCCAGGTAGGCTTGTGTGCTTGACCAACCTTCAAGAATGATCGTGGGCAGATGTGTCGAGATGCTGAGGAAGAAAGATGGTGATCTTTCAATCAATGATCAGCTGCGAGGGAGTCGTGTGATTGCTGGTAAGTGGGAGAGTGCTTTGTTGGGAGCTCGTGAAGAGAAGAAGAGCTTGACGCCCGACGCTTCGCGGTCCCAGGTGGCCGATGTGACGGCATCCTCACGCAAAGTGTACTTCTGGATCTTGCCGGTCGGTGTCTTGGGCAATTCGCTTAGTACGGTGACATATCGCGGCACCATGAAGTAGGCCATCTTCGGCTCAAGCCATCGAATGAACGGTTCCATTTCCAGATCGGCGCCCGGTTTGCAGACAAGGGCAACCGCGACGTCCTGTTCTGAAACTTCCGAATTGACCGGGTGGTCACACGCATCCCGGATAAGGACGTGTCAGCCACCAATGCCAGACATTCCCGGCTGTAGTCATCAACCACCGCCAGAATACGGAACCGCCGACCATCACTGAAGGCATCCGACACGAAGTCCAAAGACCAGCGTTGATTCACAGTGTCGGGCAAACACAAAGGAGCCCGCGTCCCCAGTGCGCGTTTGCGACCGCCACGCTTGCGGACCTGAAGGCCTTCTTCCCGATAGATCCGGCGCAGTTTCTTGGTGAAACTCCGCCAACCGCATCAGCTGGGGAGGCAACGTCAGGTCGTCAAAGCTGCGAAATTCGTTCGCGAGACGCCGCAGCGCCATCGCCACGGTTCCTCGTTGCCGAAACACGTTAACGCGAAATCGCGTTCCATCGTCGGTGAAGAAGGCAAAGTCGATCGTATTCTGCTCTGCGAATACGTCGCGCTGATGGTCCGACATCATGGACAGCGCGAGCTCTTCGACGGTGAACGGACTTAGCGGCTCCTCAAAAATAGGGCGCAGTCGTCGCGTTCACTTACCCTTGAGTTGGTCCTCGGTTTTGGCGCCGAATTCGATCAAAAGGGCCTTAATCTCCTCATGCCCCTGCTTAATCGCTGAATCTAAAGCGGTGCCGAGGCTCTTGCTTATGATATTCGGGTTGGCTTCTGCATGAAGCAGGCGATCTACAATGTTCACACGACTAGACGCAACGGCGACCATCAACGCTGTTGCGTCAAGTTCCGTTCCTTGTTTGTTTCAAAGCCAATCTTTTGTCGTTTATGAAGTCAGTAATAGCTAATATGGGCTTAAAATTAGCGTCGTAGCCGAATGCTTATCCGCTGTTTTCAGGAAAAGGGCCCCAATTCAATCAAATCACCCATTTTCAAATAAATGTTTCCTAGAAAAGTTTAACAGGATGCTGTTGAACCAACTTGCTGAAATTAGGAGTAAACACACGTTTTGATCGAACACAAATCGAGCATCCAATAAGGAACGAGTGCAGACTCCAAAAACCGTCTGGGCTGCACCCATAGAGGTTGGAAAACTCATCGATTTGCACGAACAGATACACTCGATGATCGATCCAGCTCTTTGTAGGGAGCATTATCGCCCTACCTCCTGGATTCCGCATTGCACACTGGGAACAAATGTTCAGCGATCCGAATTGTCGAAAGTCTTGTCGTTGCTGAATGATCGTACTGAACCGTTGTCGGTAACCTTCGATACGCTAGATTGCGTCCAATTTCCCCCAATTTCCAGCCATCTATGTCCTTCGATCCAATTCTAATTGAAAATGGATTATCTGGGACATAAGATCCTTCTGCATATTAAGTTTCATTAAGATCCTATCTCCCATTCGTAGGATACCTCGATTTTCACGTTTTCCAAGAATTCCAGTTTCCCCCTCCAGCTCCCTTCAATGTCATCGGATCTGGTCGAGATTTAAAATGAGAGTTTTAAAGCACAAGATCCTTCTAGATACCAAATTTCATTAAGATCTGAACGGGGGTTCCGCATGTGTACGCCGATACGGACGCAGGCGCGGTCTTCGGCTACATGTACGCCCAGGCCCAGGACAACTTCTGGCAGATCGAAGACACCATGATCCAGGCACTGGGTCGCTACGCGGAGGTTGTGGGAGAGGCCGGCGTCGGTGCCGATTATCTGAACCGTGCATTGAATCTGGTCGCACTGTCCAGACAGGAGTGGCAGAGCCTTTCCCCCGAGTTGCAGGCGTTGACCGCTGCGGCTGCGGTTGTTCATCAAGTTGATTCCTTTCGTCTTCAACTTGTTTGAGGGCTTTCTCCAATTCGTCGATTGTTGCCTTTTGCGAAGCAAGCAAAGCTGTAGATTCTTCAAGTTGAGTCTTCCAAGAATGCTCAGCACTCGAAAGAGTATTGGCCAATTCCCGCTTTGCTTCCTCCGCCTTTCTCACATGAGCACGGGCTTCAACAGTTCGAGTTCGTTGAATGCGAAGTGATTCTTTCGTCTTGCCAAGTTGGGCGGTGACTACAACCAATTTTCGATTTTTTAACTTACTTATAATCAAAAATCTATTGAAATCGCCTCCCGCAAAATCCGGAACTTGGGTTTAAACAAAACTACGAGATTGTCAGAAGAGGACATGCCTCAGCTTGAACTTTGGAGTGTCACTTATTTCGTCGCAAAGGGAATCGGGGTTGAACGCCAATTCAATTCTTAAGGGCAAAAACCTGATTGCTTGAGGAGGGGGGTGATGGTAGGCCCCCTACCGCTGAGATTGATATCATTGTCCATTTTGCAGCAGAAACGCATGTGGATCGGAGCATCAAAAGTCCAGATCAGTTCATGGACACAAATATCCGAGGTACCTTTTCTCTTTTAGAAGTGGTTCGAGCAAATTCACATATACACTTTCATCAGATCTCAACGGATGAGGTTTTTGGTTCCTTAGGGGATAGTGGTGTTTTTCTTGAGTACTCCCCATACCGGCCTAATTCGCCTTATGCAGCGTCCAAGGCAGCTCTTCAACCTCTTGACCACGGTCGAGAGCGCGCTGGGTGGCGGCGTGGTGTTGCTCACGCGGGACGGCTGCGCGCGTGACCTGGCCAGCCTGCACGGCACCTGGCGTCGGGTCGAAGAGACGGCGCGGGCCATCGACCTCATCGCCGAGGCCTTGCGGTCGGCCGAGGTGGGGGAGGTGCGCTGGCTGCTCGACGCCCCCGTGTCCAACTCCGGACGCTTGGCCGCGCTGCTTCGCGAACGAGGAGATTGGTACAGAGGCTGCAGGAAATTTTTTACAGATGAGTCCAAAATAGGAAGTCGCACTGGCTGTGGTATACGGGATGATTATAAAAACTAGGAACCCAGCATAGGCTAATTGGATTGTGAAAATCAGGGAGCAAGTCCTCAATATGGGGATTGGAAATGACCGATTTAGCAAAAAGCAGGCAAACTTTTTCCCTCCTTTCTTTTAAGGTGGTAATGCGTGCAGCTTTAAGGAGGAAGGAGTAAGGAATTTTGCCCAAAAGGCCAAAACATTGGGAATACTCTTGTGGAAATTTCAAATGGGGGGGGGGGGGGGGATTTCCTTGGATACTTTGAAACAGTCAGAAATAGAATTAGAAAAAAAAACATTGACTGGGACAACATTAACTCATGTCAAAATAACTCCGTATATGAAGGGGATACTCCTCTCCTCAATACCTTGCTCTTTGCACTGAAGTTTTCAGCACTTTTAAAAAGAGCTTCCTATTCTGATTAAATGGCTCTCGTGTTCGATCTCGGCGTGGTCGTCGTTTCCACCTCCAACTGGCCGCCGGAAGATCTCTACAAGGACGGGCTGCAGCGCGAGCAGTTCATCCCCTTCATCACGCTGGTCCAGGAACGGCTCGACATCCTGCATCTGGATTCGCCGACCGACTATCGCATGACGCGGCTCAAGGGCCTCAAGACCTATCACGCGCCGCTCGGCCCGGCGGCGACGCGGGAGGTCCGCAAGGCCTTCGCCGAACTGACGGAAGGCCGCCGTGAAGTCGTAAGTGCCCGCAGTCAGGCCCTTCATGGCGCCTTCACCCGTCTCCCCGGACATCCCCCAGGCATAGAGGTCGTCGGGGCGCTCGGTGCTTCGCGCACCGATGCGTGCGCCGCCGATCGGTTCGCCGAACTCGTCCACGACCCGGAAAGTGACTTGGTCGGTCGGCTCGAGCCTGAAGTCGACCTCCCGCAGGATGCCGTTGGATCGCAGCGTGACGACGCGCGGATCCGAAGCCGTGGGATGCGCTGCAGCTCGGCGTGGCGCGAGCGCGCCTCGGCGCCGAAGCGATACCCGCTCGAGACGCGCCCGAGCGCTCCCGTCGCGAGCTCGCGCACGTCGCCGATCTTGGTGACGGCGGAGCCGGTGACGCGCAGCAGCTCGCGGCTCGCCCCGCCGATGAAGAGGAAGGTCACGAGGTCGTGGCGCTCGCCGCCTTTGACCGTCGACCCGCCGCGGCCCTCGATGCGCTCGATGTCGTCGAACGCAAGGCTAAAAAAGAACTAGATAATATATAAAATAAAAATTAAAGGGTAATATACGCAAAAGGGGGACGGGGGCAAAACAGGCGAATAAAACACAAAACTTGGGCAACACTAGAAAAACTGTGGTGGTCGGAATCTGGGTTGGGGAGTGTCTATAGAGGAAAATAATTACAGTGCGAGTGTTCGCAACTGCATTTTTTGCAAGACAAAACATAGCTCAGCTATACTCACGTGTCTACAAAAATTACTCGCAGGGCAGAGAAATGTGAAAAGAAGTTTATTGATGAATATGGTTATTAAATGAATAGATGTGAAAAATCCAGTTGAATATTAAGTTAACCAACAGTTGGTGGAGATGAAACTTTTCCTGCTGCATCAACAAAAACTCGAACACGATCTGATCGAAGATCCATGGTAATCGGTGAATTCTGTCCCACAACATGAACATCTTTCAGTCCTGAATAAAATTAAAAAAATCTCACATGAAAAATGTCTTGTACAATCCTCTTATGTTTCGATACGGGCTTAGAGTGCTTCAACTACGCGGTCCTGGTCCAGGGCATAGACCCACGGCAAAGCATGCCAGTAAGACACTTTTAGACAATTTGGCAGTTAATGGGGGAGGGGAGGGGGCAGTTTCCTAAAGTAGATTTTAACTGTTTAAAGGGACAATAAACACTTAAGGAGACAAGACATTTTTGAGAGGGCTAACGAGCATTTAAAGATTGGTGTTACAGTTTTAAAGTATGATGCATGGTCGTACATGCAACATCTACGACAAAACAGCGAATGAACAGAATGCAGGGCTTGCTCCCTGGTTAATGACTGTGCACTAGGGCCATCTAGGTTTTCAATACAAGCACTTCTACTGCCTTCCTTACAGTCTGTTTGCTCAACATATCTGAAGGAAAAACAACAAAGAATCAAAGACAGAATTAAAGACAAAGGAAGTCCAAGTAGCCAAATGCCCTTTTTATAGTTTTATGCTTTCAGGATGAAACCACTCTTTGATGTTTCAGTGCCTCAATAGAAACGAAAAAAAAAATTAGTAGGGCTTATCACTGCTGCCCATGTAAAAAAGTGATTTTTTCTTGTTGATCAATGAGAGGGGTCGTTATTTTCCAGTGTATGGTTTCAACAACGGTTATTTAAAGGGTGTTCTTTTTGATTTACTAAGACGTTATTTTCAATTCACATGCAACTGAATGACACAATTCACCGGGCTGTTGGAACAGTGCATAGTTGAATTCCGCGATTTATTAACCAATGAAAAAAATTATTTCAATTAAAAACAAACAGAAATTAAGGAAAACACTTTTTTCCGCAAAATAAATTTTTCAATGGAAATTAAAAATCCGGATTAGATTAAACACAAGTAGAAATAAATTCAAATAATAAATCAAGCGTAAAACCGATATAAACCAATAACAATAAATAAATTAAACCCAAAATAAACAAAAATTACAATAAATAATCAAGTGAAACTTCAAACAAACAGAAATTACCCGTCCTCCAGCGCTTCGACGAGGGACCGGAGCTCCTCTACTCGATCAAGGAAGGCCAGCACCTCGCCGCGGCCTACTACCGGAACACGCTGATCCATTTTCTCGTGAACGGAGCGATCGTCGAGCTCGCCCTCGTCCGCGCCTCCGAAGCGGAGGAGGAGTCGCCCACCGACGCGTTCTGGGACGAGGCCATGCGCCTGCGCGATCTGCTGAAGTTCGAGTTCTTCTTCTCCGAGAAGGAGGCGTTCGTGTTGCTGCCCGGTCTTGCCGGCGCCGTAGATCAGCACGCGCATGCGTGGCCGGCTGCGGCGGTAGATCGCGACGGTGATGTGCCGCAGCGCGATCCGCCAGGAGGCGCTCAGCACCATGAGCAGGATGGCGAAGTTGAAGTAGACCGCGATGGTGATGTCGGGGTTGACCACGGCGTCTATGGCGAGTGCCGCGAGCGCGGTGAGCACCGAGAAGAGCGCGGTGCGGGTGATGCCCCGGGTCTCGAAGGCGGCAAGGGTTAAGAGACCTAGGAGCATCGCATAGTGTCGATTTGTCATAGCTGGGCATCTCCCGGATCTATGGACAATTAAATGGGCTATTCTCATCGTCGTTTGCCCCATCTGATTGATGATTCTATCAGCTACGCCGGAATCGATGAGCACGGCGGGCGACTGGATTTATTCGTTCCATTACGGAAAGCTTGCAAGTACGTCATTGTATTCGTCGCGCGATGCACGAATTGTTCTAGGAAACTGCTCTTCCATGCTCTTTACGCTAAACTTTTTTTTATTAATTTCAAATATTTATTCTATGGCCTTGGTGATTTTGGGGTCATTCTTAATGATTTGGGAAAAATTCAAGCTTTAGTGTAAAGAGCGAGGTATTGACAAGGCGGCGAATCCCATTATATACGTAATAAAAATACATAAATATGGAAGTTTGTTACGTGAGTTAATTCGTAGATAACTACTGGTTATCTAAATTTTTTTAGATAACTACTACTAAATAATATTTCTTCTTCATATTTCATTACATTCTAAACAAACGATGTGGTTTTATTAGGTTTATATGCAGTTAATTTTTAATTATGCCTTCTTTTTTTATACTCATTACTTTAAAGTGTATAGAAAATCAATTGGAGATTGTATAATTGATTCGCCGGTTCAAAATATTACTGCATTAAAAAAAAAAACAAAAAAAACAAATTACTTCAAACATTGATAATTTTATGTTTTCCTTTAATTTTATTAAGTTATCCATGCGATCACCACCGGTTTGCCCGCATGGCGGGCGGCTCGTGTGATCTTCTTCTGCAGGCCGGGGACCTGCTCCAACGGCATCTCGACGCCAAGGTCGCCGCGGGCGACCATGATGCCGTCCGACATTTCGATGATTTCGTCGAGCTGATTGATGGCGGCCGGCTTTTCGATCTTCGTCATGATCGCGGCGCGGCCGCGAGCGATTTTGCGCGCCTCGGCAACATCCTCGCTGCGCTGTACGAAGGAGAGGGTAAACGTCAAAAAAAGGTAAGGATACGCCCGTGGAAACGCTAAAATAGGAACTACCCATTAAAGATGTCGCCACATAGATAGGGATCAGCCGAAGTTTCCTCATATGAAGGTTCGGATTTCATCTTCTTTGTCTTCTATTTCGTGTTTTTCAGCTTTAATTCTATCGTTTTCTAAGTAATGGTTTCTATCCGGGATAGTTTGGGCAGTCTTATCAGTTCTTACATCTATATGGGAAACAACAAGATCATGACCAATCGATGACTAATTTCCCATGCAAGGCGAAGCCACGACTTTTTTGGTCGTTCCTGGAGTTCTGGTTGATGGCTACTTTCGTGCTCAGGTTCACTGTTTTCAGTTCTCGGAGGTGAGCGATCCACTCGTTCTTTCCACCCATCCGAGAGCTCTAGTTCCACAGACTGATCGTCACTACTGTTTTCGGCTGATGAAGCCATCATGCTTTCCGTGGCATCAGGAGACATGGTGGCGTTGAGCGCTTTGTTATTACAGTTTAACGATATCTTAGATGAAATACCTCATGGACATGGGGCTAGCCATAGCATAGGGATTGAAATGTCGCATGGTTTCAAAAATCCATTTAAAGAAATGAATAACAAAAGAATCAATGTACGTTATTCTTCTTTTGACTCAATAAATAGGAAAAAGCACTATGCCCCCAATTTAACAGTACTAGAAGCAGATCGGAGGTTAGTAACCTATCTATGTAAAAAGCTGCTTATTACAAAAAATATGCCTTCAACCGCCGTCCGATCGCGTGGAACCGCTCCGGGTCGAAATCGTGCAGGACCCGCGCGAGTTCCTGCAGGCGCATATCGTCGACGGATTCCGCATCGCCCCAGACCATCCAGGGCTCCAGATCGCGACGCGACAGGTCGATCAGCTCGCCGAGCATCCCGGAGATCTCGAGGAATTCCGCGACCCCGGGCGTCGGCAGGTCGCGCGGCAGGATGTCATGCACCGACACGTCATAGAGATTGCGCTATAGATTTGACGCATAATCCTGAGTTTACTACTTGTGAGTTTTATATGGCATATGCTGATTACATTGATTTAATGAAAATAACTGAAGATATGCTCTCTGGTAAGCCGAAACCTTCCTTGACTTGTCATTATTTTTTAGGAATTCTCAAAACCAAAGTTAGGTAATGCGCTTCAACTTAGTAAAGAGTGAATTATAGCTCAAAAAGTGAATTCTAGCTCAGAGTATCAAACCACCTCTGGATACGGCCTTGTTTTGTTTGTTTTTTTCAGCGGGTTACCAGAATATCATAGAGATATGCATACGACTCATTTAATAGCAATTTCTCATATCTATGTGATACTTAATGACACTAAAATGGCACTTTTTGTACCATTTCTCAAAGGCTGGAGTTAACGGGTTACCAAAACATCGTAGACAGATATTTAATAAAGGTAAAAAAAAAACGGTAAGGTAAAGAATACGGCAACAGGCCTTTATAGTCTAAATCGGCAGTGCTGACCGCCCTAAACGCCTAAAATGGATATGGAGGATTTGCTTGCTTGTAGGCATTCTCTTTAGTATAATTTCCATTATTTTATATGAAAAAAAATTATATTAACATTATAGGAAATCATTATAATTCTTTAGAATACTGTTTACACATAATTAAAGTAAACTACATCCAATGTTAGATACGAAAATATGTTTATATGTAAAGGAATATCACCAGGTTTTTCCTTTCCTAGAAAATCACTCACAATTTTGACTTTATTAAGGGATAAAGACCCTGAGCAATTTAATGAAGTTAAGAGGGTGCTTTTACTAAATATGCGTTATATGGGGCATTTAAATAGTTCACCTTACTCTAATATTTTAGGTAGTATGAGTAAATCTTTTTTTATGAATAGGTCGAAAATACAAAATTATTATAATGATTTGTATAATATAAAATTTGATTTTGTACGTACGTATACATCATTTAATAGGTACATAAATAAGCCAGGAAATATTTATAGTACTGACTCCGCGCTAGACGATGCGCAAGGCGGCGGCGTCGCCTCCAAGTCCGATGGGGTCGGCCAGCTGAAAGGCTCGACGGCCGCGTTCACGACTGAGGGCGCCGCCAAACAGGGCGCGCCTGTCGATTACGAACTCGCGGACGATTTCGCGCCCTGAAGAATGCAGCCGCCGCCCGCCTATCGGACGGTCTGGCAGGTCAAGGCCTCGACCTTCTGCAATCTCCGCTGCGCCTATTGCTACGAATGGGATGGTCTTCTGGCAAAAAATGCGAAATTCCACATTTTTGTAGACAAGAGCTTCAAACTTATACAGTAGGGTTCTCCGATACGCTGAATTTGATGGTGTGATTATCGTTAATATTGTATGACTTTTAGGGAGTTTTCCTCACTATTTTCTAAAATGAGGCAAATTTTCTCAGGCTCGTAAATTTTGATGGGTAAGACAAATTTTAATGAAATTTATTTAAAATCAGCATTAAAATGCGATTCTTTTGATGTAACTAGACACATTTTTCCATGTGTCCCTATAATTTTCAAAGGAACCAACATTTTTTACCACTTTGATTAACATGCACCCCATCCTAAAAAAAACTCTTGTGTGCTTGTCTGTTTGAATTGGCTTAATTTGACTTGAGGAGTGAAGGTGGTGAAATTTTACCTGAAAGGCTCTGCTCACTATAAAATCATCTCTTGTGTAAGCTAAAATCATTATGAGAGGGAGACGAAATCATATTTGAAGGTGGAGGGAGGTAGGGAACACCGGGTCCCGACGTGATCGACGCCAGCGCGAACCCGGAAGACATCAAGACCTACGAAGGCAACGACCGCGTGCACGCGCGGGGCGGCTCCGACATCGTCGATGCGGGAGAGGGGAACGATACCGTCTTCGGCGGCGGTGGAGCCGATCTCATCGACGGCGGCGAGGGGGATGACCTCATCCTCGGCGGCACGGGGCGTGACACTATCATCGGCGGCGAAGGGGCGGACACGATTCATGGCGGAAAAGAAAATTAAAAGAATCGAATTTTCATGCTGATTTTAAATATATAAGTTTCATTAAATTTAAACTTTGGCATCAAAAGTTACGAGCCTGAGAAAGTTTGGCTTATTTTGGAAAATAGGGGGGAAACAACCCCTAAAAGTCATAGAATCTTAATGAAAATCGCACCATTGCATTCAGCATATCAAAGAACCCAGAAACAAAAAATTGCAAGCTCCTATCTACAAAATTGTGGAATTTCGATTTTTTTGATCGTTTATGTTGGAAATTCTTTATTTGGTCGAGCTACTTTTAACTTATTTCAATGAGCACCGGGACAACATCAGGGCTACGACCACTACAGGAGCCACAGGAACCACTGCAGAAAGATTCTAAAACTTCCGAGTTTACGGCGTCAAGAGGCAATTTTAGTACTACTGTCAAAGGGAAACTCAATGCATCTTTCTCAAATTTTTTATTGCAAAAACTGTATGTTTTCAATAACTTATATCAGTTATTTGTCGTCGTTGCCATCATGCTGGACCGGATGCTGAGGGTGGACCGCAAATGATCACACGCAAGAACGCCGTCGAATTCGACAATGTCTCCATCGTCTTCGGCAATCATCCCGAAGAGGCGCTGCCGTTGATGGACAAGGGCCGCGACCGCGCCGAGATCCAGCAGGAAACCAGCCAGGTCCTGGGCGTGCACAACTGCCGCATCGACGTCCGGGAGGGCGAGATCCTCGTGCTCATGGGGCTCTCAGGCTCGGGGAAGCCGTTTAATAGTTCCTTTGCTCCCTGAAATACTCTTGCCTCGTCCCAAAGCCCTTGATTGATAAAACTTTGCAATAGCTTAGCGCCGCCTTCTACCGTCAATGCGCTGATTTTGCGTTGATGAAGCGTTCGCAGAAGCGGTTTAAGTTCATAACCGTCTAAAACTGGTAAGTAGACGACTCCCGGCGCCGGATTTTTTACTGCGAGGTCTTTTTGATGAGCGATAAAAGTCGGCGCCGCTTGATCTAAATTGGAAAAAAAATATTTACGTAAGATATAACTATTTTTAAATTGCATACAGAGTTATCTTTCCATTAGCAGTGTGAATGGAAGAAAACTAGAGGCTGGAGTTTGATGTTAGGGGGTAGATGTGGCCACATTGCAAAACCATCCTCCAGTGGCCCTATTTTCAGTTGTCTTAGTCCACTACTCACAGCATATCCAGATGATTCACCAAAAAACAAGAAAAAACCCATCAAAGCCTTACAGCCTTTATGAGGAATGGCCCCTGGATAACAAACATCGTTTAATTAAAATAAATAGCTCTTTTGAAAATAATAATAATGTTTAGCGTAAAGAGTATGGTATTGAGGTGGAGAACAACAACCTCATATTTGTAGTAATTTCCTTTTTTTTAAGATTGAACGTTGCTCTTTACTTTCAGTTAAAAAACTTATTTGTTTAATTTCTCCTTTTTTTAAATAATACTGGAATTTCCAGCGCGCCCTTCATGGAAATTTACTTCACTACAAAAGTATTTATAGGAACTATTTTCTCATGTTAAGTGATTTGGCATTGCTGATATTGTCCAAGGGACTTACACTTTGAGAGCATTTCAGGAGTCATTTTCATTGGATGCTGCACGGATAATCAAACAGTTCGTGGTAACGGACTGTAGTAAGGAGCGACCCGGCTCAATATTAACCGAAACTCTAAAAAATGGAATTTTGATACCAACAGTAACATTAAAAAATCACATTTTAATGCTGATTTTAATGCGGGGTCGGGATCGATGCGTTCGGATCCCCCATGGCCGCAGCCACGATCATACCGGCCTTGACCACCAGGTCCGGCTTGGTGCCAAAGAACATCGGCTTCCAAACCACAAGGTCGGCGATCTTGCCGACTTCGATGGAGCCGACATGCGCGCCAATACCCTGCGCAATCGCCGGATTGATGGTGTATTTCGCGACATAACGTTTGGCGCGGAAGTTATCATTCCCTTTGCCCGCATCTTCGGGCAAAGGTAAGGGATAGCATTAAAACTTCAAACGAACAGATATTATTACGAATATGAGGGTTCTAAAAATGCTTTAGCATAAAAAGCGAGGTATTTAGGAGGAGAAAAAAACCTCGCTCTTTATGGTAAAGTATTTTTGGTAATTTCAACTATTTATTCAACGGCCTTTCTGATTCAGGGGTCATTCTTAAAGAATTGGGAAAAAACTTAAGATATTTTGTAAAGAGCGAGGTATCAACGACGGGACAAACCCCCTGGTTGACATTTCAGTACTTTGGCAAAAAGCTATCGCATTCTGTGATTCCCTACCAGAGCTAAAGTGAGCCACACGTCTTGGCTTTGGTTGACTGAGTTTCGCTTTTGGACGACTTTATTTGTTTTGGTCAGAATTTACCGGAGAACTATTTTGTTTCTTGGTACAAATTGGTCCCACAATCTTCATCTCTTATCTGACAATCCTGGAAATAATCAGTACACTTTGAATCAGTTAACTTTGAAAACGTAATGTAAAGAGCAAAGTATTGACGAGGGGGCGAACCCTTCCATCAACGTAAAAAGTATGAATATAGAACTTCATTACGTAAGTTAATTTTTAATCTATGTATAATCTATATATATAAAAATAAGTTTTCTGTGTGTCGAGTGACGTCATGTCATCAGGTCGCCATGTCGTCATTATGACGATGACGTCATTAAAGGCATTTAAGACATTCGTTCACGGAAAAATGTTTAATTGTAAAATGACTGAAGAACCTACGGCGGAAGTGCGCATGGGTAAGGGTAAGGGCACGCCGGAATACTGGATGGTTCGGGTGAAGCCTGGCCGGATGATGTTCGAGATCGACGGCGTGCCGGATGCGGTCGCGCGCGAGGCCTTCGAACTGGCATCGGCGAAACTCCCGTTGCAGACGCGCATCGTATCGCGCGAGTTGGGGTAAGGGTCATGAAGGCGGCGGATGTCCGGGCAAAGACCGACGACGAGTTGCGCGACCAGTTGCGTGACCTGCCATGGTGGGGGGAGAAAACGCCAGCCACCCCTTCTTATATACGAAATAATTTCTGTTCGCTTAAGTTTTAAGTTTGTTCCTTTCCTTCAGCTGAAAAAGCCTGCTTTTTTTGTTGAATCACTCAAAGGCACAAACAGTTCTCAGGGGAAAACATTGAAATGCTGCTGATTTTTAATAGCCGAAAACAGCCAGTAGTTTATTCCTCTACCTGGAGACCGAGCCCATGTAATTTCAAATCTAGATTTTGTGTTTTTGCTATGTTTTTGCTGGGTTGTAAGTTCAGTTGCTGCTGGGGCTATGCAGCCCTGGTCTAATATATTAAAGGGGTTCTTAGAGATATTTAAAAGGGGTCATGTATCATTGTCCTAAAATGGAATTTTAGGTTTCTATAGTTCATATCATAGATATTACCGTTGTTTTCTTGGTTATTTAATCGTTTTTTTTTGCTATGTTTTTGCTGGGTTGTAAGTTCAGTTGCTGCTGGGGCTATGCAGCCCTGCTTACTTTCAGTTGAAAAATCTTTTTTTTATTTATTTCATGACAACCAGAACAAAGTTTTTGTGATAAAACACTTTGTCGATTATGACAATTGGTCTCACACTGATTGAAACAACATATAATGGGCACGAACTGACTTGTCAGCAATGACTTAATACATTTTTCACTTTGCAGAGCATCGTTAAAATGACATATATCACTTTTCTAGAGAAAAAAAGTATTGATAGATTCGACTAGTGAAATCTTTTAGTCCTCCTCTCTTAAGGTTTAAAATCCTCTTTCTTAATATTTTCATTGAAAAAAAAAAACAAAAAAATTACCCTTCTTAGTTTAAAAGTTCAAAAACACTTAAACATTTTAACTATACAAAATCAACAATGGGGCGGTAAAACTGATACGTTCAGTTATGCTATTTTTATCAACACCGGAGTTTTTAGTCCCTCTGTCCCTCTACCTATCCCTCTCTCTCCTATATTCCTATCTGTCTAAGGGTTCCTCAATGAATCCACGGACGATGCTGGTTCTTCTCAAAAAATGGAGAAGAGAAGAAAATCTCTGGAAGGCTTATGCAATATCCACCCATTCAACGTGAGCTATTTGCCTTCAGTTTTTTAAACTTTGAAGGAATATTTATAATTGTTTTTGTGAGAGGTGATAACCTCTTTATTATTAAAAAAAAATCATAAGTTTTGGAACGTGTGAAACTTGGCAGGTGGTAGTGAAAAAGATTTGTTTTCTGTTTTTTAAGTTCGTAAAACTATGAAAAGAATCACTTGCAGCTAAACATTTTGATCAGTTTTTAGCATGGGAGATGGATCGTTTAGACCCATGTCAGAAGGGATTTCTCTCAGAGGTGCACACTAATTTGAAAAATAGGGTAATAAGAGAGGGGGGTGCAGAGGATCTTGTTTGAAAATTTATATTTGTCCATAGCAATTTTGAATAATTCATTACATATCTTATGAAAAAAGAAATTGAGGTAAAATTCGAAGCTCCCAGAGGAAGGGGGCGCAGGATTTTCTAGCATTATTTAAAAAAAACAATGAAAAATTAAATATTAAAGTTTTTTTCAACTGAAGTAAGGAGCAGCAATAAAACTTAAAACGAACTGAAATTACTACGCATATGAGGGTTAAACCTCCTCCTAATACCTCGCTCTTTGCGCTAAAGTATTTTTAGTAATTTCATCTTTTTATTCTACGGCCTGTGATTCAGGGTCATTCTTAAGGAATTGGGACAAAATTTAAGCTTTGCCCTTAGAAATACATCATGCTGGAACTGCATCTTACGATGGAAAATTGTATGTTGTAGGAGGATACATGAAGGGTTGGAATCCATCAAATGCATTATTAATTTATGACTCAGATGCAGATTCTTGGAGTCAAGGTACCAGCATGCCAACTGCTCGTGGTGCACTAACTGCAGAATTTGTGGATGGTAAATTGTATGCCATTGGAGGATTTAATGAACAATCACGTACAGAAAACGAGGTTTATGATCCCCGTTGCCGACGTGCGCCATTTGCTCACCAAAGTGGGCGGGAGCTTGGGCCAAACGGGCTCAGTGGGCTACCTGTTCGACCGCAAAGGCATCTTTGAAATTCCAGCGGAAGGCAAAGACGAACTCGAACTCTTCGAACTCGTTGCCGAAGCTGGCGCAGACGACCTAGCTGAAGAAGACGACATGTTCGTCGTTACGACTGCCGTAGAAAACTTCGGGGCCGTCCAAGCCGCGCTCGACGAGGCAGGCATTGTAAGGGTTCCGGTCTTGTCGACTATAAGCGTGTCGACCTGCGCGAAACGCTCCAGGGCTTCCGCATTTTTAATCAGCACTCCGGCCTGGGCACCCCTGCCGGTCGCAGTCATGATGGACATTGGCGTCGCCAATCCCAAGGCACAAGGACAAGCGATGATTAAGACTGCGACGGCCGACACCAGCCCGTAGGCCAATGCCGGTGACGGGCCCCAGAAAGCCCAAGAAACAAAGGAGATGATTGCGACCGGAGAAAATCAATTGAGTTGCTTTTCTTGACTGCAAGTTTGGTTTTTGGAGGATTTATATTTGACGAAAGTGGACCCCGATTTATGATTGGACTTTTTTAAATAAAAGGGTCACTTGTATTTAAGTTTCGCTCAATGACTTTCTAGCTTGTTTGAGTAGCAGAGCTGTATTAACTGGTAGTAGTAACTCAGTGACCAAAGACCATTTTCACTGCCATATGGAAGAGCTTTAAATTTTAATTTCAAAGAGTGTCCAATGAACCGGTGATCTACGTCGATGGCGTCCTGATAAACAATCAACCGAATTCAATCTCTTATGAGACCGGCGGACAGTCCCCCTCTCGCTTAAACGACATCAATCCGGAGGACATCGAATCGATCGAGATTATCAAGGGGCCCTCCGCAGCAACCTTGTATGGGTCTGTGGCAGCCAACGGGGTGATCCGGATTACGACTAAACGAGGCCGATTAGGCCGCCCGAGGTGGGCGGCGTTCATGGAGCTCTTCCCCCATGAAAAATTCCTCCAAGAAAAAGATCCTCCCACCTAGCTCCCCCTCAATCCCTCCAACCAAAAACAAATCCCCCTGAAAATGTCTGTACACTTCCCAATAACCATTACTGTATGTAAACACTGGTCAAAGTTTGTAACTCGCAGCCCCTTGCCTGGGGACTGTGGGGGAGTAAGTAATCCCCAGAGACATAGTTATTATGTGTTTCGACCATCCTAAACAAAATGGCTGTCTGAAAATTCCAATAAGATTTTTCACTACAATGTCTGCTACATCTCTAGAAAAACATTCGGATAATTTTCAATTACCTTACTTTTTGAAATGACAAATGTGTGCTCAAGGAACACTTCTTATTCATTATGTACATGGAAATCAGCTCCCCTTGTTATCCTTATAATTTAATTTTAAAATTTCTTTTATTTATAATTTTATTAATTTCATTTTATTTTTTAATGTCATTTGCACCATTACTTTGCATGTATGAGTTTTTGGTTGTGAGCTGCAGACCTCTTTATATGCAGGCATTTTTTTTTAAAGATCTTTAAGTTATAACTTATTTTCGATGTAAAGGTTGTACAATAGGCAAGCACGTGGGATTCGGCACCTACCCCGACTTTCATTGTTCAAATGTTTTCTTTTAAACATCTTAAAATTGCCATTTACACCAACATTTTTTACTTTTTCTTAAATTTTTCCTAAGATAGTTTTATGTTTACTAAAGAAAAACAAATTTGCATAGTCTTAGATCTAGATAAAGACCAAACAAATCAAAAGTTTTCAAGCGCACTTTAATTTTTAATTTTTTCGAATAAAAGAAGAAAGGGGATATGGCTGATATGCCGAACTAGAAGGCCTTCTGTACTTTGTCTGCTTTCAAGCAACGCGAGCAAACTTTTAAAGCTTTAATAGCTCCATTCACGATAACTCGAAGTTTTTGTAGATTTGGGTTCCACCTTCTTCGGGTTTTGTTATTAGCGTGGCTCACATTATTATAAGCCTGAACATACAACTGATTCCCCTGCCATCCAAGCAAACGAGGCTGATTGACAATGCGTACCGGTGCGCCGACAGCAATCATGTCAAAGAGTTCGGCAATATCTTCAGGATACATGCGTATACAACCGAAACTACCCCGCAATCCTATGCTGGGCGGTTTATTGGTACCATGTATCGCATAAGTCGGCCATCCCAGTCTAAGTACATGCGATCCCATAGGATTATCCGGCCCTGGCGGCACAACTAATTTTTTACAAATGTTTTTATTACGTATATGGGAGGGTTTACCCTCTCATCAATGCCTTGCTCTTTACATTAAAGCTTAAATTTCGTCCCAATTCCTTAAGAATAACCCATGAATCACAAAGGCCATAGAATAAATAGTTGTAATTACTAAACATACTGTAGCGTAAAGAGCAAGGGATTAGGAGGAGGTGAACCCCTCATATGTGTAATATTTTCTGTTCGTTTTAAGTTTTAATGCTGCTCCTTACTGGTGTAAGCATGACCAACCTGTGTCCCGTGGGCTACAAATCTTTTGGCTCGGTTGTCCTGCACAAAAAAATTAATGAAAAAGATAATAAATGAAGAAAATGAAGAATAAAAAAAATAATGAAGAAAGAAAAAGATGGATTGATAACCGACGGATTTTTCAACTTAACTACCTCAGATATTGTCAATCGGAGTAAACGACAGTTCGATTATTGATTACTAAATGAAGCCAGATTGCCGATTTGGTCAGTCGATAGGAAAATATGAAATTAGAAGAAAAATCCGTACTATTTTAGCCATGACTATTTTATCATCAATAGACAATAGTATAAAAACTCACAGGTTAAAGGGTCACATTCATATAACAGGTTCTAATCTTTTTTGGCATGGAAATAAAATAAAAATAGACTTGGAGGTGCAGGAGGTAGGGGCACAATTTTAATTAAGATCAACTAGCTGCTGGCATCAAGCCGTGGCTAATTTGAGATAAAGCCAAGACGGATGAATATAACTCCCAGATTTAAATTATTATCCAACGTTTTACTTACTAAGAAGACACACTGAACATGCTTTACAAATATTCCTCCAATTACCTTGTATAAAACTGTGGTGATTAAAAAACAAACATAAATAAATTTAAATAAACAGGCTCCCAAAAGGTATCTTCAAACGAAGGCATAACCGAATAGAAATTGAATAGAACATCAAACAGTTCGTGGTAACGAACTGTAGTAAGAAGCGACCCGGCTCAATGTGTCCGACGAGGTCAAGGTATGAAGCGGTGATGGGGCGAAGTGGGCCGGGATTGGCAAGGGGTCCCATGGATCTGAGCGATAACGTTGGGGAGAAGGCGAAAGCAAGCTCTCGCACGCCATGAAGTGCGGCGGGGGGCTCCTTCACGGTTCTTGCCCAGCGGTTCGGGGGTACGTTCGCCTTACCGTTTGCTTCTCGTCTTGCTCCGGATCGCTTTGTGGCTACCGTGGGCGGGGTGAAATCCCCATAGAAGTACCCACCTCCACTCCCTCTAGAGGGTCCTGACCTGTGATGACCTTTAAGAATATGTGTTATAAAAGTGAAACCTTGCAAAATAGATCTTCTGCTTGTCTGAAGTAGGCTACAACCAAATTGTTTTCAGCTTCACAACTTTGCTCAATCCCAATTTATAAGTTTTTAGAGATACGCGAATACATTTCCTAAATCAGAAAAAAAAACAACCAAAAAACATTGATATGGCTCAGAATTCTACTCAAATCAGGGGGGTTGCCCTTTCCTCAATCTCCATGGATAATATGCTAATAAACAAATTTTGGTTGCTTGGCCTTTTGAGGATTGATACTCTTTTCTCCCTAAAAGTAAAAACAAGAGCTAAGAGCTCATATGGCAATTATAATGAGGTCAGAAGATCCAAGACAAAATTCTAAGAATCAATAGATTGCTTTAAAAGGAAAATCAGAAGCTTAATGCCGGTCGGAATTTAAAATAAGAACTCTGAGCCACAAGGTCCAAAAAAGTCACTTACCCCACAGACTGGGTGAATGCACCAGTTTTGGTTGAAAAACCTGGCAAAAGCCTCTGGGTATGCATTGATCCACATAATTTATACATGGCTATCAAAAGACCCCACCACCTAATACCCACATTTGATGAAGCAATATTATAGCTGATGTAAATACAATATCCTACACAGTCAAGCCTGATGAAGGGGTAGCCTACATACACAGCCACTAAGTCAAAATCATAGCCCAGTATTTCAGATCAATGTTCGTAGTGGCCCCAGTAAGATGAAGAGAGCTTGCGCCATGATCTTTCATTAGAACTTCTAGATTACTGGTCAGCTGCAAGATAAGATTTGATCGAGTTGAGGATAAGTCACAATTCAAGTCATCAATCAGAAGTTTTTCATGGATAATAAGATGGGCAACACATTTTTCAAGACGTTTGGCCGCGAGAGCGAATCATTTTTTGATTTTTTGGACTTGTTGGAGGGTAAGTGTTAATAATGGGGAGCGCTTCCTCGAGGTTCTGACGCGACGTCGCGCTCGTGGCGATGTCGAGCACGAACGGGGGCAGGTCTTCGGCGGTGGGGATGGCGATCGCGATCGGGTTCTCGCCGAGCAGTGGCGACTCGCCGTAGGTGGGCACCATCGCGGGCTCCGAGTTCGAGAGAACGATGCCGACCATCTGCTCCTCGAGCGCCATGCGCGCGTAGTAGCCCGCCATGCCGAGGTCGTTGCTGTTCCGCGCGCTCACCGCTAACTAGTTTCTAAACTAGGCGAAACAAAATTTAAAGAAGGATTATCTAAGTCATTAAACTAAAGTGAATAAGTCTACACCCATCTGTGATCAATCTCACTGAGTCTTGAAGATGTTACAATTAGATGATATTCCATAGTGCTTGTTGCAATGACTTATTAATTAAGATTATTGGGTTTCATTGATCTACAAATCAAATTTTTTTTTGAGAAAAGTTAATGTAATTAACTATAATGACAATTAGGACTACAGTTAAAGAGAGATGGGCAGAACATTTTGAGAATGTGCTAAACCGTGTTAAAGTTACAGGAAAAGACGTAGAGAAGAATGAAAAAAAAAAATTGACATTTTGGATGTGAAGGAAGTTGGATGTGAAAAATTTTGACATTTTGTTTTGCGGGGAAGAATTAGTGACAATACTAAAAAAATTAAAAAAGTTAAAAGGCCCCAGGTGCTAAATGAGTTTCCTTACATATGGTGGCTACGAGGTTAGAAATAAGGTCAAGGAGGAGGAGCGCGAAAAGCTCTCCGACATTGCAGTGGTGGTGACAGATCACAGCCTGAGCCAGGTGCTCGCCAATCGTGATGAGCGCACTGAAGCGGCCCGCGAGGCGCTTGAAAAACAACTGGGCGCCATCGAGAACCTTGATGTCCGTTGGGTCGAGGAAAAAGCCACGGACACATCGTCGAACGGCGAGACGCGGCTGTTTTCCGGTCTCTTCGGCGCTCTGGCAGACGTCCCGCCCGACCCTTGCAGAGCTCACAGTAGTCTTTGCCGGATCGCTTCAACCACTCCAAAAGACATTCCTGATGACAGAAGAGAATGCTACCGCTACATAGGCATGGTGCATACAACGGGTTTTCCCCATCGTCATCACCTTCGCGACACACGCGACATTCTCTCTCATCCTCCATAGCGCAACTCAATTCTTCTGTGTGCGATTGACGTCACAAGAGGTACTCTACTCACGAGGGGAATCCGCTTCTCTCCTTTCGTTCTCACTAGGTCGATACGATCACCCCTGGGAAAAAAAAACAACAAAAAAACAAAAAAACAAATGAACACGCATCCGTGATTTGTCTTCTGGCAAACAATGCGAAATTCCACATTTTTGTAGATAGGAGATTGAAACTTCTACAATAAGGTTCTCTGATATGCTGAATCTGATGATGTGATTTTCGTTAAGATTGTATGACTTTTAAGGGTTGTTTTCCCCCATTTTCTAAAATGAGGCAAATTTTCTCAGGCTGTACAGGATGGCCACATAGAGAAATCCCCCGAGTAAAAGAGGGACCCCAATCAAACCGGAGATCAAGGAGAGAACCCAACCGACAGCCATCACGGCGATGTAGATGAGGATGACCAGGATGCTGACCAGGCAAACCGCGACGGTATTGGACAAGCCCTTCGAAAGGCATTCCCCAATCCCTGGCTCGTCTCCGCGCAATGCCCGAAATGAGCCATAGACCAGGGACGCCGTGACAATGGCGTTAAAAATGTTCACCATCATGTAGGGCACGCCCCACAAGCCGCCGAAGGCGAGAAGCGGGCCTGAGAACGAAGCTCCGACGGCCATGACACACCACAGCCGCACATTGCGCAGTGTCGTGCCGATGCTCTTGAGTGCGCCACCTTTGGCGTGCGCCGCGCCGCGCGCCGCCATCTCGGCCGGCCGGTCCCGTACCACCGCATAGATCAGTATCGACAGTCCGCCGGCAACACAGGCGCCGATCAGCATTGCGTCTCGCCACAAGATATTACTACATTTTCTCAGTGCCAAAATTATTTATAATAAGGTTAGTTTAGGTTAGATTAGGTCAAAAAGTGCTTAAATTTGAATTTGCAATAGATGTGATTATTATATTTATAAAGGGCATAAAAAAAGACATCAAGTGGTATGGCCACTTTATTGGTAACTCAATAATGTGGACAGTCATATATTTACTGAATTATCTTTGGCCTCCCTTTTTTCTTTAAATGCAACTCTTTGGCCTCCCTTGCCGTGGCCAGCGCATCGAACACCGGCTTGCCATCGGTGTTGCCATGCGCATCCTCGGCGGCGCGTTCGGGATGCGGCATCATGCCCAGCACCCGGCGGTTCTCCGACAGGATGCCGGCGATGTCGCGCGCCGAGCCGTTCGGATTGCGACCATAGCGAAAGGCCACGCGGTCGTCCGCCTCGAGCCGGTCGAGCGTCGCGTCATCGGCAAAGTAATTGCCATCGTGATGGGCGATCGGGATCAGGATTTGACTAATTCCCCCTCCTTCAAATATACTTTATAAGATTGCTTAACTATTATAATTTAATATACCAATCCAATTATTTTTTAGATTTACCGGCTCAGGTGCCGCCATTAACGCCTGGAACAAATAAGAAAATGACAGAAGCCTTAAAAGCGTCATTTGCATCCTGGGAAAAGGAACAAGAACAGCTCAATATCCCCAAAGGTAATTGTTTTTGTAGAAATTAGTTACTGTTTTCACTTGGGAATAACAGTGTCAAAGAGAATTGACAAAAGAACAAGACAAGTCCGTGACGACAAAGAGAAGCAAAACGATTAGGTTTCCAACAGTTTGTGGTATCGAACTATAGGTATAGAGACCGTCTCAATATCGCCCAAAACGCTAAAAAATGGCAATTTGAAGAAAATTAAATATGTTAAATATTAAATAAAATTGAATTATAAAATTAAATTAAATTAAAACAAAATTAAAATTATAAAATTAAATGTATGTATATTACAAAAGTCGATTGTCACTAAGGGTGTCCACAAGAGCGTAACCAGGGATGTAGTATAAGTCTCTTCCCCAAAATCATTGCATCCAATACGCCTTTCCTCTGTTCATTCAGATATTTTTTTGAAATATTTCTTTTTATTTGAAACTATATCTTTTAGAGATCTCAACTCATTTAACTCTCTTCGATTATAATCTATTCAATCTTTTCCATATTTAATCACTCTATTTTTAAATAATTCCAGTCAAGGTTTAATCATAGTCTTTTCAGCCTGAAAATACCCGTCAAAACAAACCAAGCCCAGAAGAATTATCAATTAATCAATATTCCTTGTGAATGCTGTTTCGTTTACTATGCTATAATTTCCTTAAGGGGTACCACTCCTCAAGTGGGAATAGAGTTAACGTGGCAATAGAATAGACTGGTCCCCAGTCTTGCAGGTACCCCGAAAGGGTCGAGACAGCCCTTTGCAGAGGCCATTAGATCTGGATCGTACGTCCTGCCGCAGTTGTCGGCCGGGCTGTCGGGGCATGCGTCTACTCCGCTGTTATTCGATCCCTTCCACGAGGATCGCGTTGGCACGGCTGGCGGAGTGACGGAGCGCCATCGGGCCCCTGTACTCCTCGCTGTGATACCAGGCCTTGGCCTGCTCGTAGCTCGGGAACTTCAGGACGACCATACGGCCAAGGGGCTCCGCACCCTCCAGCTTCTCGAACTTGCCGCCGCGCACCAGGTACTCGCCGCCATACTGGGCGATCGTCGTTCGCTGCATTGCTTGAAAAATGATTAGAAAAAAAAAATCAACCGAAAGTAAGGAGCAACATTGAAACTTAAAAGGAACAGGAATTGTTCTTTATATAAATTTTCGAAAATATTTTAACTTGAAGAGCGAGGCATTTAGGAGAAGGGGTGCCCCCCGATATACAGGATAATTCCTGTTAGTTTTTACTTTAAATGGTGCTCCTTACTTTCAGCTGAAAGAACTTGTTTTTTTATTTAACTTTTTTGAGAGGCAATCTAGGTTTATATTTGCACATTAGGGGGTTGGGGCATATACCTGTTAAATACATATATTCTATGAATTTCTTGGAAAAACAAGGAAAGAATTGATGATAAGAGTTCTCCCCCTGCAAAACATGTTGACTTTGATTATTCTGCATGTTATGGAGTAAGAATTGTTTTCTTAACATTTTTTAATATGCCCAGTTGGGCTCCAAGGCTTATAATACTGGTTGGCTAAATTAGGGATTTGTATATAGCCTGTCCGAGACCTCTTCCTGGAAGTAGCGGTCGGCCGACCCGCGCGCCATGGCGCCGACGGACCCCATGCCCCGATAGGACTTGTAGGACCGGCCCTGGTAGATGAAGACCTCGCCGGGGCTCTCGTCCGTGCCCCCAAGCAGCGAGCCGATCATCACGCACTCGGCGCCGGCCGCGATCGCCTTGGCGACGTCGCCGGACGACTTGATGCCCCCGTCGGCGATGGCGGGGACGTCCCGCCTGGCGCAGGCCCGCTTTGAGCAATATTTATGTATTTAGAGCTGAGTTTGGAGATCCCTTCAACACTCTTATAAGTGGTAGTATCTATACGGATCCAGTGGACATAAAAAACTCCTTCGTCAGGAAGATTCGGGCACTTCTAGAAAAACACAGTCAGGAGGTAGGGACAACATAAAAGCATCCATCCCTAAAAAACTCTTTTTAATGAAAAGACGGGTGATGACGGCGATGTTTTTTTTAATGAAAGACGGATGTTTACTCGCTTTTGATGGATGATAAAAAAATATAAAAAATCAGACAGATCATAGAACGCAGAAGGAGACATTATGACAAAAAGAGGCGAACAAATCTGGTCATTATTGACTGACGAGCCAACGACGGACATACCTAGGTCGATCAAAACGGCATCGTTCACGGGGCATTTTCGGACAGAAAACGATGAAAAAACGGCTATTTTACGGCCGTAAATGAGCCGTACTACTCCGTAATCTTGAGCACAGTAATACGGTATCAAAACGAAAAAAGAAAAGAAGCTTAGAGAAGAAACGAAGGAGTTGGAGCAAGATTTTAATCTAGGTAATACAAAAGATTTCTGGTCAAAAATGAAATCAAATGATAACAAAAGAAAGGCCCAATCAGATATCCCAGCAGCCGACACTAGGTCTAGTTATTTAGAGAGTACAGAAGGGGAACGTATTGAAATAATTAAAGAAAATTGGAGCGATTTTGTGTTGCTCCCTATGAGAGAAAAGGATTATGATTCAGAAGAGCACATGAGAGCACACGAGAACCACCGAAAACCCTTATGAGGATGTAAGAGCATGTAAGAGCATGTAAGGGGGGCTTCTCCCTCCTGAACACCTCGCTTTTCACGCTACAGCTTTTGGCAATTGAAAAAACTTACATATTATTCTAGTTAAACGACTCTTGTGTTTTAGCAGTCGTTTTTTAAGGAATTGGGACAGAATTTAAACTTTAGCGTAATAAGCGAGCTGTTGAGGACGGAAGCAACCTTCTTTTCACCTCCTGAGGCCGCAGGCTCCGGGGCTTTGGAAGACTACCACCAAACCTAACCCTAACCCTAACCCTAACCAAAGTCCCGGCGCATGAGAATCGTGACCTTTTGCAAGAGTTTGTAATTCCCCTGGGTCGTGCCCTCTAGGGAGAATTACAAACCCTAACAACCCACCTCATCAATCGGGTGACGCCACTTTTGGCAACACCATTCCGCAAACACAAGGGCAACTCACGCTCTTTCAGGGTTTTATCGGGCGTGGGGTGTTGATCACCCTGTTGGGCGCCCCGTTTATCCTGCCGGTGATCGTGGCGGTGATGGGGTTGCTGGCGGTGTTTGGCCGCAGCGGGATTCTGTCAGATGTTTTGGCGCTCTTTGGCCTGCCGCCGGTACAGATCTACGGGCTGCATGGTGTTGTTCTGGCACATGTGTTTTTCAACCTGCCGCTGGCGACCCGCATTCTGCTACAGGCCTGGCAGGACATCCCGGCGGAACGTATGATAACAGAAAGTAAAATTAATCGAAGCCTTTTTTGAGGTCTTTTGTTTTTTTGGGGGGAAGAAATCCTTAGATCGTAAATTCAGAAGTTCTTATCTTTTTTTAAAAGTAACCAAAGAACTATTGTAATTTTTTGTTGTTTAGCCTAAATTTAGTACGTTTTATTTACGAGTGGTTTCCAAGATCCCTTCGAAGTGAACCAAAATCTGATTTATCCCCACCCCACCTCCCCTTTTTTGATTTGGTTCTAAGACGAACAGGAATTACTCCGTACATGGAAGGGGCTTTTCCTCCTCAACGCCTTGCTCTTTACGCTAAAGTTTGACTCTTTCTCTTAACTCTACTTTTTAACACAGTAAAAAACTTTAGCGTAAAGAGCGGGGCGTTAAGGAGGAAAAGCCCCTTTCATATACGGAGTTATTGTTCGTTTTAAGTTTTAATGCCGCTCCTTACTTTCACTTAAAAAAAAACTTGTTTTTTTATTTAATTTCTGGAAGTTGCAGAGAAAATTTGACTTAAGCGATGTCCCCGAAAAGAATTCTTCATCAACAATCTTGTTGGAAAAGCCTGACATTGCCCCGATATCAAGCCCGATCGCACGTGCGGCGATCATAAAATAAGCCCCCTGCAGGGTTGAATTTCTATAGGCTGTGTCTTCCGTATATTCAGGCTTCTCCCTGAATAACGGGCGTCGGTCCTCATGAGGAAAAAGCTTTGGCAGTTCCTTCCAGAAATCAAGATCATAAGCGGAAGTTGAAACTTAAAACGAACAAAAATTATTACTTCCCAACCTATCTAACATATATCAATAAAACTATTGCAAATAAACAAGCTGGTGATATTTCCCTATGTTTGTAATATAACAGAAAACTAGCGCTTTACTGAAAACACAAAAGAATATAGGAGTTTTGGTGGGGCAAATGTAAACTATTTAAGGACACTTTTAAAGTTCTAAAAGTAAAGCATTTTTAGATTGTTGCTTACTCTTTTTTTGTTTCTGTAGAACTAGCTCTTCTTGCCCAAGGGCTTTAGCCACCTCCATAACATCGGCTAGTAGAGCAAGCGCTTCTTCGCGAAATAACTTGCCGCTTTCGAGTTTTGTATTAGGATCACGTCCATATAAGGCAATGTGGTGCTGGTTTTTTCTGGCTTTTGAAATGGCTTCATTTGAGAGGTGGTTATTGGGTTTGATTAGGCTATAGATAAGAAATAGGCGCAAGAAATCGAGATCATCTGAGTTTATATATGCGAAGCCGCCGGGGCGAGTCGTCGGCGCGCCGGCGCGACCGAAGGAGGCGGTAGCGCTGAGCGTGATCTCCGGGACGAGCTTGTCGTCGGTCGTGACGACGATCTTCTCGGAGACGCGGCGCGTGTTGCCCTTCGGAAGGGCCGGGAGCGTCGCGGTCAGCTTGTACTCGCTACCGTCCTTGACCGTGTCGATCTTCGCTTCGAAGGTCGTGCCGAGAACTTTGACGCCCGTGATCTTGAACTTGTGGTTCGATGCGCCCATCGAAAGGCTTGGTCTCTAGGCGACGGTTAGTTCTCGCTTGCGGGCTGCCAACGTATCGCGTCAACGATCTCGCTAATGTGAAAGGGCGTACTTGCATCCACAGTGATCACCTGCTCACCTCGTGGCGGTTCCACTCGATTTAGCTGAGCGCTCAATACGTTGCCATCTGCTTCAGAGGGATCGTTCGAGTTGCGTTGTCGTTGCCAGATCCGTTCCCGTAGTACCGAGCCCGGTGCGTCATAAGGCAAATTTTCTCAGACTCATAACTTTTGAGAGGTAAGACTAAACTTGACAAAACTTATACATTTCAAATCAACATTAAAATTCGATTCTTTTGATATAACTATTGGTATTGAAATTCCGCTTTTTAGAATTTCGGTTACTAATGAGCCGGGTCGCTCCTTACTAAAGTTCGTTACCGCGAACTGTTGTACCACAGTACTTTGATACTAGTTTTGATACTTCGATGAAAGCTTGATGTTTTTCGTCGCTTTAACCATTGCCCCTACACACCTCCACATCAATACGAAATTGACTTCCCTCGACTCATGGCAGCCTGGAAAAAACAACGGATCCAGGAACAAGGGGCCTCATGGCGTGATTGGCTTCTGATCCAAACAGATTTGATCGGTAAGCTTGGAGGTATGACCGCCTCGTTGACCAATTGGGCACTCTCCACTCCGTGGATTAGAGGAATGCTTGAAAAATTTCTGGGGCTTCATCGCGAGCGGCAAGTGCTGCTGTTCATCGGGCAGAGCGGTGATCTGTTGCAGGGCGGCCTGGTGCTGTTCGCCCTCGGCCTGGGTATCGGTACGCCGCTGGTGTTGCTGGTGACGCTCGGCCAGCGTTTCCTGCCCCGTCCCGGGGCGTGGATGGAGCGGGTCAAGGCGGTATTCGGGTTTCTCTTCCTGGGCACCGCGCTGTACCTGCTGCAACCGCTGCTGGGCGAATCCACCTGGCTGGCGCTGAGTGGTGCCTGGCTGGTGCTGGCAAAATATATTATAAAGGTTTTTTTATTTTTGATTCACGTTTTGAAACATTAAAGCACACTTTTCAAAACACTTAAAGTTTTCAATAAAACGCAAATGACGCAATTGGTTTTTGAACATTTGTGTGTCGTTTTAAATTTGAATTCAAGGATGTTCTAACAGATCTTCACTAGACCTTGAACCCATATTACGGTTCTCAATCTTGTGTTGTATTGTATTTAATGAGATCCCTGATCCCGCTTATTTTCCTTCGAGGGATCTCACGACGCACCGTGTCGGACGGACTTGGTTGGGACGCCGGACGAACATGTGGAGTTGCCTGAGTCGGATTCGTCTGGCGGCGTGACGGCACTGCCTGAACAGCCGTCGGCTGCCGGATCGCTGACGGACGTGGATGATAAACAGGCCGCATGGCACCCGGTGCTGCGACGCGCATGCCGTTGCGATGGTCCGGTGCCTGTTCAGGCAGCCGCGCGGCTGTCGGCGGTTCCTCAACAGCCGCCAATATTCTTATTGATCTGGATATATTATCTTGACCTGCATGTCTATGAAATTGTAGAAAAGTAATTTCAAGCCTGCTAATTCTCAAGTGCTGCAAAGATCTTTCAGTTATGGAATCATCATTTTTGAAGCTCTGGTTTCAATCCTTCGTCAATCAGTTAAATTTACGTTGGACCAATTTGTGCTAACATATTCCAAAAGGGGACTAACAAACCTCCTACGAGGCGTCAAGAATTCTGGACATTGAAGGGGCCAGCCGAGATCGAGATCCCTTTCTCGTATTCCGTCGAGTCGGCCGTCTGCAGTTCGGTACCGTCCGCGTAAAGGGTGTACCTACCCTCTGGCAGTCCCCGAATCTTCAGGGCACGGGAGGTTTGGGGCGCAGGAAGCCAACGGTCGGTGAGAGAGAAACTCAACCGATCGCCGTCCCGCTCGATTTTCCCCAGGGCGGCAGAGCTGGAGTTAACTCTCAATGCCTCCACATCGACTTCGGTAGCCCGAGGGTTCTATTGGTCCGGGGGCGGTTTCTATTTCCCCGATCTCGAGATCATACTTGGTGGAGGTCAGTGGCCAACATTCAGTATTTTCAAGAGGGTATGGATCTGGCAGTGTTCCACACTTTATGGAACATGCGTGACGATGGGTAATCCTGAAAAGCAATAAAAAATACCCTGCAGAGTATTTTGTCCACAGTAAGCAACGGGAGTCTCATGGAATAGGTTTCGAGGCCAACTTTGGCCTTCCAAGGGTCACCCACCTCGACGGTCTAGTTTTCAGCGAGGCCATTCTGCCGGAAGACGTGCATGTGCACGCGCGCGTGAGTCGTGTGGTCGTCCTCCTTGATATCACTCATCCCTACGTGTCAGATGTCCTCCTCCAGCTGCATTCCTCCAGTGGAGTGCGGGTGTGTCTCTCTTCAGGTTGCGGTTGCACAAATTTCCATCCCAGCAATATTGTTTTTCGCGAAACTTCGCACTGAGCGCGAAACCTGTGACACCCCCAAGAAACGTTTTTCATTAAGAATTGGTTAAAAACTGTTGATATAACTGTAACAAATATCACACTGTTGACAATGTGTCAAGCACAGAGATCAAAGATCCAACCATCATCTGGTATTTCATCATTTACAACACAAGGAAATTCGACGATAACCTGTAGCAATACCTAAGCAACTACTTAAGCAACTCGAGGCCCGATTTTGGAAAATTGCTAAGCAACTCCAGGCATGACCGCGAAAATGGAGTTGCTTCGCCTCGCGAACGCGGAAGTGCGGGAGGGCGTCCGGCGGGAGCCAGAAGCGGGACCCGTCCTCGGTCCAGGCCACCCAGAGCGACGACCGCGTCTCGCGAATGTTCTCGGGGTAGCTGCGCGGGTACTCCGCGAGGCGGAGAAGGACTCCGTCCGAGAGCCGAACGAGGGCGGCGCCAGGCTCGCGAGCTACCCACGCGAAGCGATCCCCGAAGGCCCAGACGGGGCGGCCCGTGCAGCCGAGATCGGCGGTGAGAATCATATCGACAATTTCCTTGTCGTTCATTCCCGGACAACTCCTTATGCGATGAAACAAAGTATAGGCGCGTGTATGCAACCCAAGCACAGCAACTTTGGCAATAGCAAAGTTACGGGTTTTAAGGCTAAAACGAAGTTCTGACTGGTGAATCCGGTTTTTGAGATCTGCGGGGACGCGCATCCGAAAATAATACACTGCCCCACGGCGGAAAAGATGGCTTTGCTTTGACAATGTGTCACACTCTTGTGCTTTAAAACTCTAATTTTAAATCCCGACCAGATCCGGTGACATTGAAAGGAGTTGGAGGGGGAAGCCAGAATTCTTGGAAAACGTGAAATCGAGGTATCTTACGAATGGGTGATCGGATCCCAATAAAACTTAATATATAGAAGAATCTTATGTCTCAGATGCTCCATTTACAATTCGAATCGGATCCGACGACATAGAGGGTTGGAGGGGAGAAACAGAAATCTTGGAAGCCGGAAATCTTGGGTGCATTTTTTACAATTTACTGAGAACTTTTTAATCAAACAGGTATAACAAGCTCAATATGAATATTGAGATGGAAATATTTGATTGGAACAAAAAAACAATCTCATTGAAATAAAAGTGTTGAACTGCCTTAAAAAAATAATTGTAGCTCATTTTCTTTAGCATCTCATGAACATCCAGTTTTTCCATTTTCTGAGTTCAGCCAAAGGGTTTGTTTTGTCTAAGATTTTTACAAAACTTCAAATAATTTTAGAGTTTGCTAGAGATTTGAAAAAAATAGAATAGATAGTCCCCTCCCACCTTTGTGATGCAGCTTTTGCCAAGACCAACGAAAGAAACAACCGGAATTCTCTTTATGTGTAAAAAACTGGTGAGCTGTATTATAGAAATAATTATTATATACATATTTGTATGTTTAATTTATGTGTTTTTTTTATTCAATTTTGATTATTTAAATATTTGTTTGTTTAATTTAAACAAACTTTTTATTTGATTCTGATAAGAATCCGACATTTCTGTGCGGAAAGGATATTGCTGTTAAATAGCTTCATTTCTAATTTCGTATAATACTTTTTCGATTAACATGCCGAGGTACCTGAACTCTGTAACCTGCTCAACACTTGAATATCCACACTTTTTTGTCCAGATGAGGGAATCAGGAGTTGCAATACTCTATACGATCTCTCCGTTAATCTTGATGCCAAGTCGGTCAACATTTTTACGGGTAGTATTGAGGAAATCCTGTAGTTTCAGTGCTTTTCTGCCAAATTTAAGTTCTGATCTCTAAAAATATCTCTTCTAGAGATCCATGGGTTTAATTGATTAGTAACGACTATCTACTGGGTGTACCGGGCACCGAAATCAATATGATGGCCCACAGCGTCTTACGCAAAGGACTCTGAAAGCCTATAATGAGACTCCGACTGGGTTGGTGAGAACTGAAAGCTTTCAATGGCTCACCAACGATAATCAGAGCTGCATTCAGCTTCTAAGAAATCTGGATTTTATAGATTTTTAAATACTAGATTTTTTTTATTCAGAATAAGTATAAGAAAGTATTGAATGATTCAGAAAAAAAGCATGAAATTAGGACAGGAGAGAAACTAAAAAAAAAGATTATAGAGAAGGAGATATTAGGACCTTTTGGCTTATAATAAAAAATTCTATAGGAGGAACAGAGGTTTGTGATGGTATTCCAGCAGTAGATTCTTGACCTACATATTTAGAGGAGAGAGAAAACGAAGTTTAAGTGACACAAACCGGATCGCCACCGCACAGGTCGCACTTCAGCAGTTCACCCTCTGGGGCAACAAACACCACGTCGAACGGGCAACCCGGCACACATTCCATGCACTGGATGCAGTTATCCTGTTCGATGACCGCCGCCTTGGTCTCCGGGTCGTAATAGAAGGCGTCAGTCGGACACACTTCCGCACACGGCGGCGGGTTGCCACAGTGGTGACAGATTTCCGCCACGAATCCGAGCCCGTGCGGGGCAACCAGCCAATCCTAGTTCCCACTATGCCCGCTCCGATCACAACACCAAATATGGTTCCAGTTGCGTCATATCTGGTTCCCCTACTTCTGTCTTCATTTCACAATTAAGATTCAACCAATTCCGCTCCAAGTTGGACCAATTCATACAATTGAATGTGGCAGCCTCCGTGGTAATCTATGGCTGGTCATCGACAGTAAATAGTTAATTATAGGTTTTCCATCAGTATTATTTTACATTTGAAGGGAACACGCTAAAGAGAACTTCAATTTTGTTTAGTAAAAGTACTTCCTAATAAGTTATCAAAACATTTATCAAATATTTTTAATACAATAACTAGAAGTGGTTCATATCCTAAGTGCTGGAAAAAAGGATACGTTACACCCATACAGAAGAAAGGTTTTAGATTGGATTTTTATGGAGTCCGACCAATTACCTTAACACCAATATTCTCTAAACTGTATGAGAGCTTCGCAGCAGATTGGCTTAAAAAGACGATCCTTGTAGACATTAAAATATTCGCCAAGAATACAAGGCCCTTACTGTAGAAAAATTTGAAGTCGAAGTTCAAAATCTGGGTTTGAGCATAATTTTCCTTAACTTTCGAATGAAATCGAAGCAGAGGTAAAATCCTGAGAATAAAAGTCGCCTTTTCAAAGAATAAAGTTGAATTGAAAGACAAAAATATATTTGCTCTGAAAAAGGTTTTAGCCCGTAGAGGTTTAAAATTAAATGGATGTCTAAATCAGAATGGACAATGGCTTGAACTTCATTGCAAAGGTACGTGGCCTTTAATATCGTTAGCCTCACTGTTTGAGAGGAAATGTTGTAAATTCGTACACTCGTCCATCAGGGACTTTGTTGTTGCGGCATTTACCTTGGGTATGTTGTACAGAAATCCAAATATAGAAGTAACCTCTTCTAGCTGTTGAAACCTTTCATCAGAGAAGAAATTGTAGAATCAAGAGTAGCGAAATGGAAATTGACTTTGAAATGTTCTTGAGTTACTTTCATATGCGGCACGACTTTTCGGTGCTCTCCGTTTACTAACCAAATAGGCAATGATTCCCTGTAAAGGTGATAATGGAGTTGGTAATCGTATAATATCAGGATCTTTAAATAAATTGTATAAAAATCCTTTGTGTGTGTGTGCGGTATTGTATTGTAGTATGAGAGATGATGATGATGATGATTAGGGTATTGACAAACAAAACAACCAATCATACGAACGGGGGAATAAGCAACGAAAAACAACGCTAATTAGGGAGATTTTTCAAATGGAGGGGTGAAAATGGTATTATATTTAATGATTAAAATATTAGCATATCAGAATCATTCTTGTTATGAGCCCCTGAATAATAAAGCTGAGAGACAAAAAGAGCTTCTAGATGTATTCTAGAAGCTCACTAGCTAAATGGCCAATTGTATATAATTACTCGCCCAAAAATGCGAGCGAAGGGACGGCTTCGTCGCTTGAAGCTTTGCCTAATGAACCGGGCTTAAAGTGACTTTGTATATATCATTCCAATTATTTATAATCGTAAAAATTTATACAGATGACTTTTTATATCTCATGCAATTATAGAGCAAACATAAATAAAGCAATACAGGCAACATTTTATACCTCATACTATTATAGACAAAACATAAATATAGTCCTACAGATGACTTTTCACACATAGTTTCAGTTACAAATCAGAAAAAGTCATAGAGATGACTTTATGCTTCATTTTTTTATAGAGGAAACACAAATGATTAATTCATCCTAGGACAGAACTAAGGTAGATGGACATGGAGTAAGGGTAATTCAAATACATTAAATGGAAGACATGACATGAAAAATGCAATGTTTTGAATTTGCGTAGTTAGGACTTAATTATGGGATTATTTGACCACCAGAACCTGACAGTCCAATTTTTATCAATATCATTTTACCTTGGGGAGGGGGGACTGTTTCCCTTCTGTTCCTAAGCTTCACCAAATTTTACTTGTTTTGAGTCAAAATAGTGCGATGCTGGATGTACTCAGTGGAAAGGCTAAAACGAGGATTGCCAGACGCACATATTTTAATCTGGCTACATGATAAAATTATTTCTAATGAAATTGACGATGTGATTTCCGCTGAAATACCTGATGAAAATGTCGATAAAAACTCATATGATATTGTGTTGAAAAATATGATACAAGGACAATGCAGTGCACTGAACGAAAAATCACCATATATGGCCAACGGAAGGTGCACAAAGCAATATCCTAAATAAATGACGACCGGGACCCTCAAAGATAAACTACAGACTGGGACACCGGGACACAAATAACGTCAGGGACACAAAGAATATAAATAGCGACCGGGACACAACTAAAACGGGGACGCCGGAGGGGGGCACAGGGAGAATATATAAATGACGACCGGGACACAGGGAATGTTCGACTAGCAATCATCATTGACAAAGCTCAAGAGCAATCATTAGAATAATGAGGTATAGATCTGAATACGGATTGTTTCATCTGTCTAAAAATGTTCGACATCTCCGTTGTACTTACCTAAAACTGAAAAAAAGACATAATTGGCTGGCTGCCAGAAGGCCTAAAAGCTAATTTATTTTACTGACTGAAATTCCGGCTTTTAAAACAGAGCCTAATGATAAATTAAAGGGTGTTCTAGTGTCCAAGCAAGGCTTGGACTAAGGAATTAGGCAAATGGACACGACTTAAGGTTTAGACAAATCTGAATCCTAGTTCTTATTTATTATTATAAATAAGCCTAACCACAATATTTGTTTAAATAAACTGACTCATAATAATTTCCTAAATTTTTAGAATTCTGAAAAAACTTGTACCTAACTGAAAACTTGTGTTACTTGAGATCATGAGACATTTAAAAACGTATATTAAAATATGCTGACTTCATGGCTGATAAAAGATTATTCAGAACCTTGTGAGTAGGTTTTTATTTTCTGACTTTTCTGCTCGTAATCGTGTTTCGTTGCATCGATTTTGTGTTTTACTTGTTACAAGATTAAAAATAAAATGAAAATTGCAGCAAAATAAAATCTCGATCTGGTGAGCTTTTAGAAGTTAATATCATTATATATCATTCAGTTTAGTTTTATTACCTCTTGTCAGGACTGCTTCAAGACACATATAGTTTTATTTTGAAAGCCTGAAACTTTGCCAATAAAAAACGAACAGAAATTAATAAAAAAAAAAAAAACTTTCCGAAAAAGACATTTTTCAAAGAAAAGTAAAGGCCATTGGTCAACAAAATACATGCCAAAGCTTTGGAACTGGGAGGACAAGATGAAGGCGCAGTGGGCAACAGACAGGGAATGCCAGGCTTTTATGTCGGTTATTTTCGGGACCTTGATGGCAATAAACTAAGTGTCTATCATCTCTCCACTGATCCCTCCAGCTCAACCAACGAGACAGACTAACAAAAAGCTTCAGAGCACTTTTCTTATACAGATTTCTTTAAGAAAAGTGCTCAAATCAAACCAGGATGAATGACCCTTTAACATCCCCACATGTAAAATTGAGTCGGTAAAGAGAAAGCAAGACATAAGAAGAATTTCGTATTGGAATTTTAGGCGAATACCCTCGGTGAAAAATTTTCCGTGAAAAATTCATCCCCGGAAATTCCCTTCCCATTAAAAAGAATTCTCTCCTTGGTAAATCCCATAGGAGAAAATTCGCCCTCCTCCCACCGGAAAAACATATGTATATTTCTCAATAACAAACACTATTCGTAAATAATGCTAAAGTTGCCATTTCTTTTATCTTTGAAGCAATCTTAAGATCTTCGATTCTTCCGAATGTAGCAGAGCAAAATGCTAAAGGTGGGTAACCACCCGGTGTTAATGACCGTACGTAAAACACTGTATAATTTGACGTAAAACACTATCTAACTTCCTATCCACAAAAAGAATGAAGACAGGAGGACGATTTATGTCAGATTCTGGGCAACCCTTTCCTGCTCAGTCACACGTCTCAAAAACCACTGAAAGGGTCAACGTGAACGCCCGCGGCATTAAGCAAAATCTCTACGAATGCACAATCGAGTTCAAAGCCAGTGCGGCCAGCGACTCCGGCGTGATTTATGACCTTGAGATCGTCTATGGCGGCATGTTCCACGTCGAAAATATGCCAGCTGACGCGCTAGAGCCATTCCTCCTCGTGAATTGCCCCGCGATCCTCTTCCCGTTCCTGCGAAGATTGGCTGCGGACCTCACACGCGAAGGTGGCTTCCCACCGCTGTTTTGATTACTCTTGAGCCGGGTCGCTCCTTACTACAGTTCATTATCACGAACTGTTTGAAAAAGAAGTAAATTTCGTTTGTTAAACTAATTAAACTTGTTAATCAAATTAAACTAAATTAAACTTTGTTCGTTAAACCAATTAATTTTTTTTGAACATATATTTGTAAATTATCTTGTTAAGCTAAATTACGTGCTGTTGTAGTTATAGAGTTGCTATATAGTTGTTGTAGCTATGTTTGATTTATAATTCGTTACCACCGTTTCGAACGGTACATCTGCGTTATCAATGGCATCTGAACTCTTGTCTCGCACATACTCGCTCAATTCTGCAAAAGAGCAATTTGCTTCAGGCTGCAGGCGAATGGCGACCGTATTGATAAACGGCCCGAGGCTTTGCTCAGCGCCTGCGTGTGGCCGGGAATCGCTGACAGGCGTGCCAATGACGACTTCGTCCTGATTGCAGTAGCGCAGGAGCATGCCGGAAAAGGAGGCGAGCAGGACATCACCCAACGAACTAACGTCTTCGGAACTGCGAGATAAGTACGTTGGCACGCCATGGCATAAATCAGTACCGGCAAACATCGAGGCCGTGGACTAGAGCGCGCTCAAAAACGCCTGGGTTTGTTCGCGCACCGCGAGCGCCCGGGCAGTCGGTTCCGAATACAGCTCTCGATACCGCTTAGATCTCACTTCCAAACTTAGTGGGCAGTTTGGCGGCAAAGCTGCCAGCATATCGCGTAACGGAAGTTCGTCGACTCCAAACGCGTCCAGGCAAACGACCGTGTAACGGCCGGCGCCGAGGTGCGCGTGCCACAGTCTGTTCGCACGCCAGCGGCAAATACTGCGAAAGGAAAGGCGGCAACAGCGGCGCCAGCCTCTCAACGCGATCGCGACCTGATCGAAAGCCTGGTCATTTACGAAGACGACGCCGTGCTGGCACTCAACAAACCGTTCGGGCTCGCCGTGCAAGGCGGCTCTGGAACAACGCGGCATATCGATGTTGTCTATAAGATATCGTATGTCAAGATAAGATTGTCTATAAAATGGGGGTTAAGGTGGCTTCAGCCCTATAGAAGACAAAGATTCACACAGATTTTCAACTCATACGAAGATTTGAAGGCAGCTCAAAAGACCCCTCCCCATCCACCCAGTGCTCTATAATAAAAACTATTATTAAAATTTCATTGTGGAAATCTGCTGCTGGTTGAAAATATGAACTGAGTATTCATATTCTTTTCAAAATTTAAATTTGCATAAAAGTAACAAAAATGAATATAAACAAATTTTTGTATGTTTTGTATTTTCTTTTGTACCCCTCCCCCAAGAAAAAAAAAACAACAAAAATTCTGGATATGCCCTCGAGGTAGAGGAAACTCTGAAATCCTATTTTTGGGAATCTCCAAAAGAGCTTGAAACTCTTTATGTGTCTTTTTTTTTCATTTCTATTCTCGAGTGCTAGCAGGGGATTGAGCAATTATAGGAGCGTCGAAATGTGTAACCATCCGGAGCCGACATGGCTGGCGACCTGGGTCATGACGGTCTGTTCGAGATCGGATGGGGTGGGCCCGCGTCCGCTCCCGATCAGGCTGGGGATGTGACGAAGGCGCAGCACGTCAACCAGACCGGCCCGGAAGAGCGCATCCGTGAGTTGCAGGCTTCCCCACACGAGCAGATCGCCATCGGTCTCGTTGCGGAGTCGCACCAGCGTCTCGAGCGGATCTCCGGGTTCGATGATTCCCGGCGCATGGTTACCCGGCTTGTACTTGCGCGTATTTCCGGCAAACATAATTCCATACTTCCTGGCGAGGCCTGGAGAAATCTATCGCCCAGCCTTTGTTATTGTCAAGGCGTTCGTATAATTTGTAACGGGTCAAGGGACCAAAGACCCGGGACGCTTCCTGGGGCGCCTTTATTTGATAGTCTCGCCATACGCGCCCTCTTGTATCGACAATTGCATTTTTTTCTCTTTTATCCACTATTAAACCCCGATAAGGCGGTCTAAAAACTAACTTGCATCGACGTTAAAACTTCAATGAAGCAATCCTTTATGTTAGTTCTTACGAAAATTTTCCTAGTGACAGTGCACTAGTAGAGGCAGGAAATTTATACAGGCGTGGTTCATTAATCTAATGTAAATCAAAACTAAATTTTTTTCCGAACAAAAATAAAAAGCATATTTAAGAACTTAAAACTAGCAGAAATCGCATTATATCACGAGAAGCGCTACCTAAATAAAGAGTGATTTGGGCGGATCGTTGAGTAAGCAAAGGGGATGAGGGCAATGGTGACGATATATCCACCGTAGGGAAGGATCGAGTTAAAGGCGCGAAGAGCTAGGGCTGATCCATCGAGCATCTTCCCATCGGGACCTATCTCACCAAGGATCCCTGAGACGGCGATGACAAGACCTGTGATGGTACAAACAATCCCTGTAGTGATGAAAACGCTACACATCGAGACAAGGGCTTGCCGCCCAGGGGTATCAGTCTTTGCAGCAGCTTGCTCTCGGCCTTCGTCTACCTGGAGCGCGAGGAGGAGGCCAACCAGCAGATCGCCACGTGGCTCGCGCTCCGCGGCGCCGACCCCGACGACCAGGTGCGGCGCACCGCGGCGATCCAGGCCTGCCTGGGTCGCGGCCACTCGCTCTACCGCCAGCACATCGAGCCCGAGCAGGCCAAGCTCCTGGCGAAGACGGTGGTCGAGCTCCTCGCCCACGACGAGCTCGCGAACGACGGTCGGCGCATCATGGGAGGTTAGGTACTGTATCGATCGGATCAAATCACGTGATTGTTTCCTTGGATCGGCCAATACAATTAAACACTTTGTTAAATAGGGTGGTACCCAAGGAACCAATTGTGCTGCCCCCATGGCACCCAATGGAGATGATGAAGACGAAGTGTTAGCATTATTACAAGGGATGAGTTTTTCAAAATGTATTCTTGAAGCCACTTCGCCTTCTTTGATTATTGTTGATGATGATGACATATCGTCTACGTCCTTTCTCTGGCTCCTAACTCTTGATGGGCAAAATTAAGCTTGATGAAACTTAAATATTCAAAATCAGCATAAAAATCTAATTCTTTTGATGTATCTGTTGGTATCAAAATTCCATTTCTTAGAGTTTAGGTTGCTATTGAGTCGGGTCGCTCCTTACTTATAGTTCGTTACTGCAAACCGTTTGATTCTTATTCCCTGTACATTATTCCCATTAGCCTTTCATAAGATTATTTTTTATCTGACTTTGTATTTGTGAGCAGGTCTTTCATGGCGGCGGCGCCTAAAGCCTGATCAATCCCGGTGGGCATGAGGGAAACGGAAGCCGGCCGGATGGCGCGGACCTTGGAGCGCGGGACTTCGACGGCTTCGCCGGCGGCGCTGCCAAGCGTGATCTTTCCGCCCGCGTCGGCCAACAAGACGCCGGTCAACGTTTCGCCGTCGGTCAGGTCGAGATGAAAGGCTATGTGGTCTGGGTTGATGGCGGCGTTGGGTTCGCGGATGTGTAAAAAAAACGTTTCGAGGAAAATAAAAAATCTATAAAAAAAACATCTCAAAATTAAAACAAAACGACACGAAGAAATAAAAACGTCTCGATGTAAAAAATATCTTTAATAAATGTTTTGAAGTTAAAAACGTCACGAAGAAAAGAAACGTAAACAAGAAGAAACAATGTCTTCAAGCTAGAAAAATCGTGGCGAAGAAAAAATGTCCTGAAGTAAAACAGCTTCCAAAAATTAAAACAAAACGTCATGGCTGACGGCGGCGGCCGGACTCGTGCGTGTGGCGCAGTGCGAGAACGACACGGCGGCGTGGATCACGCACCCGGTGGCCGCGTTCTTTCCGCCGGACGTGGCGGACCATGGCGTCGACCTCGGTGCGCTCGCCGTCGTGCAGACGGAGACGACCGAGTCGATGCTGCGTGCTGCGGACTGCCTGCTGCGGTCGGGTGGGTTCGGGTTGGTGGTCCTCGATTTCTGTTGTGCGGCGGACCGGCCCGAGGGCTAGCCGCGCGCCCATTGCATGGAAGTAGTCGTGTCGTGCCGACAAGGCGGACAGCAACGCGTCTAGGGACTGGATGTCGACATTGGCGACTTCGCCGAGGCGATCGACCCAGGCGTTGAACTCCTCAGGTTGATGCACGAAGAGTGCACGGTCGGGCCGAAAGGCGGGCAGCACCTGAGTTTGGACGGCCGCGTCATTTGCAACTTGCCGATGAAAGGCCAGGTCATCGATGGGGTCGTCTGTGGTGCAGTTATCTTCGGCAATGAGGGGGTTCGCAACGTTTGCTAGATTGTGTACCTGGTATTTATTGCTGGTGTATTTGATGGTAAGACCAATTTGGTTCCAGTAGTAAGACATGTTGGGGGCTTGTAAGTAATAACTGGCTGTTAGGTCAGTTTTGTAACTTTTGCGAGTTCGTGTACCTAGTATTTATTTTAAGATCCTTACAGATTAACAACTTCAGCGTTTAATCGAAACGAGGAAACAAAACCAAAGTGTTGGTAAATCTTGGAAAACGCTTATAAATGTCGTAGATCCGTGGTTGACGTGACCGGACAGTGCTTTGGCGAGTTTGGTGCTTCTGGACGTTCAGGACGATGAAAATTGGTAGGTGTGTCAGAGAGCTGAATAAATTGACTTGATAAAGCCATTTTCCCCGATTCTACTATCTGGGGGGCTGAAGGGAGAGGAAAAATGAGAAAAATTGAGGTATTTTTAACTTACGAGTGGGTGATCAAATCTTAATGAATTTTCTCCAATAATTTTAAACATAAACAGTTGTTGCGATTATAATTGCGAGAATGATTACAAAGTCTTAGCTACACACAATAGGAATTTGATACGGCTCAACTTTGCTTGTTTCTACTTATTAGAATTCTGAAGGTTCGCCACACTTCAGGCTGTTGTTTGAAAATGTATTTTACTCCCCCTCTTTCACTGTTTGAATTTACGTAGAATTTACAAATCTCCTATGATTCTCAATACTTGTTCACTTCATAAGGGACAGGCATTTTAAATTATGCCCTGGGGGCTTATGGAAGGGATACTCGTATAAACTTTAGAGTAGGCTCATTTGATTGGAGATTGAAAGCTGTAGATCAATTTTGATAGGCAGCGCTATAGCATTGCCTATAGCAAAGGCTAAACGATTCCAATGTTTTGTTATTTATTTTTCCAAAAGGCACTTCATATGGAAAGGGTCGTTGCATAAACTTTGAAGGGGGCTCATTCAATTGGAAATCGAAACTTCTCCAGTTTGCGCCAGTGTGTCGACAGTGGTAAAAGAAAGCGTCAAACTGGTCAACAGAGTGATATTCAATCTTGACCATGCTGATTTTGATTACAAAGAACTCAACACTATTGACGTAGTAAAACTAGTGTCTTGTCCCGAAAAGAAAATTCATCTACAGTTGAATACAGATATTTCCTTTGCCCAGTTGCTAGAATTTTTAAAGCAATATCACAAGCGCGACTCGTACCCAATGGCAATACAGATAAAGTGTCTTCATTGTATTCATCGTCATCGGTCAAGGTGCCTCACTAGTTGGTTAAGAATTGAGTGTAACACCAAAAAGTTACCAAATTATGATGATGCCCCGTTCACAGAAAGTGCTAAACTGATGGTTTCCTGACTCGTGCTAAGGAGTGTCTGATGATCGTCTTGTGGATATGTACGTTGGTGGTGGTAATTTGTGGAGTGATCGGGTTTAACCTCGCCAAAACGAAGAGAGGCGAGATTAGGTGGTTCTGGCTGCTACCCTCAAAACTGCTCAAAATTTTGAAATTGTCATAGCAGCTATGCCTCCAAAGGTGCCAAGCACCCCACCGCCACGGGGCAAGGATTGTAAATAATACAAATGGCCCATTATTTACATACATGATTTTTCATTACAAAAAGGGGAAATGCTTGATTCTGGATGTATCCGAAAAGGCTATTGATATTAAGGTGAAACTTATGAGAATGTTCAGGGGCATGTCAAACTCAATCAAAAGACACTGTAACGGCAAGGCATTGGCGCCCGAAGTCCAGGCGGCGAGCACGACGCCCACGAGTGGATAGATCAGGCAGAGAAAGACGATATGCGACGGTTTGACCATGAAATCATCGACGCCCCGTTTGAGCGCGTCAAAAAGGTCGGAAACAGCGATCTTTCGAATTTTGGTATGTTCCAGCGTCTCGCTGGCGCCTGCTATGACATGAAAGCTTGCCATGACCATTCCTCCAGACTGGGTCCGGAAAGGTCGCGGTTTATGGATAAATTAAAGCAGCCTGTAAAATTTCAAAGACTCACTTGTAAAATACTGACATCGTCCAGAAAAATATAATGGTAGAATTTTTAAGTTTATCGGATTTGATCATAATAATAAAGATAATTTATAAAACCACATTGGCCTGCCACAATATAAAGAAGAAATGATCTAAATGGTTTTTTTAAGGCCTACAGAAAATACTAAAAAAACACACTAAGCGAATATTTTTAATGACAACCGCCTCTCTTCTTTACCAAGCTAAGGTCAAATCCACTGCGCCACCACAAGACTTTTTTTCCAAGATGAGGACTTATGCAGTTATCATTTCAATCGGAGACCATTTTCGCGGGGTAACAGGCTATTCTTCAAAATCTTCATAAATTTTTTCTCGCAACAAAAAATTATCGTTACCATTTCTGGTAACAACAGTCCTGGTAAATAACGGTTACCATTCCTGAACCAGCTTCCAATAGCGATTCTTCTCGACAAGGAGGGTTTTTCTGTGCTTCGCTAAACACCTTCATGAATCGATTCCGCAAAATATGCCGGATCATCGTCGCTCACAGAAGAGAAAAAACCTACGCGGTGTCGTTTTCATCGTTGCTTTTGCTGTCATCGAAACGAGCGCATTTCTTCATGTCGGGCGTGTAAGCACGTGCGAACGGAGAGGGTGCAGAACGATTCGTGAAAGCAGCCGGAGAAGCTTGTGGACGGGAGCTCAGCACTGGAAGTTGATGAGGACAGACCGTGTGCGATCCGGAGCTGCGCAACTTCGGCCCGCTGCCGATCGTGCTCGCGGCGGGCGGCGGCGCGTTCCTCGGGATCGTGTTCATCATCCCGCTGCGCAAGCAGATGATCGAGCTCGAGCGCCTGCGCTTCCCGAGCGGTATCGCCGTCGCCACACTGCTCAAGTCGCCGGGCGCGGGGATCCGTCAGGCCAAGCTGCTCGCCGGTGGCTTTGCCTTCGCGGCGGTCTTCCACGTCCTGTCGGGGCTCGAGATATTGTTTCTTTGTCATTATTAGAGAAGCGCATCCATTTTTTAGCTTTCTAAAATCCCCCTCTAATGAGACTAAAAATGAGTAAAGAGGGCTTGCTTACAGGTAAAACTACCTATAGAGCGAAGCGTATTAGTCCATGAGCCCTGCGGGCAGCGGGGCGAGGTTTGTATTCTATATTTATTCAACAAAGATAAATAAATATAAGAAAAAGATATAAGATGATAGAAATATTATAGAAAAGATGATAGATGGTAAAAGCAGTGAAGGGTTTGAAAGTTTTAGTTAACCTTCACACTTTTAAGGCTTTGAGCCCCCCTCACCCTCAATGAAAAGATCCGATGTCTATTCTCCGAATAGCTGGTGTAGCTATGTAATACAGTATAAATTATTGGGACTGTATAAACAACATTGAATAGCCGTTCATTTTAAATGGCCTACACATATATTTAAAGACAAATCTGCCACCGCACGACAGTACTCGTATAGCCCCTGAAAGTGGAGGCCGCCAGATCCGGAAACGGGTTCGTGTTGACGAAGCCCGTGTAGAAATCGATATGGTCTCCCCGGATGCCGCTTCCCGTGTCCGCGGCAAAGACATATCCGTCATGCACGATCGCCGTGCCATCCTCCAGTGTCAGCTTCTGTCCGCGCAGTTCGGGAATGAACAGCACTGTGCGGTAGCGTATGGGATATTGGCGTCTGTCGACGGCGATCGTTCGAAATGCCGCCAGCGGCATGTTGCGGATACCATAAGAAGAAAAAACTAAAAACGAAAACAAATTAATAAAAAGAAGAAACTAAAAAAAAGAAAAACTAAAAAAGAAAAAACTAAGAATAGAAAAAACTAAAAAATAAAAAAATAAAAAGTAACTATATCTATATATATATATATAAATAAGTTGTATGTATGCATGTTTGTTTGTTTGTGGGTTAGCATATGACGTCATTATTAGTATATAAGGCTTTGCATATGACGTTGTTATAAGATGACGCTACAGACCGTTGATATCAAGCGGCCAACTTGCGTGCATTCCCAGCCCAAAGATCGATTGCCCTCGCCTGATGTTCACGCGAACCATTGCTTTCAAAGGACCCTAGTCTGGCCGGACCTTCGGCACCGATGCGAACGGCCATTCCCGTGAATCGATGGCCTTTTCAACAAGCCTTACAATCAGCTCCCGCGCAATGCGACAGGCGGCCGTCTCTGGACGCGTCTTGTGACGGACAATCTGCCATTCCACCGTCAACCCCGTAATACATCAAATTATATTAAAAAGAAACGATTTTTCCAAAATGATTATAAAATACCAAGATATTAATCGTGTTTTTAGAGGCGTTATACATCAAATTATACTAAAAAGAAACGATTTTTCCAAAATGATTATAAAATCATCATGTATGTTGCATCTATCATGGATGTTGTCAGTATTACCCATTATCAGCGTTTACCCATACTGAAGCTGAATTAATGAAGAAGGAGGATCAATTAAGATATGGATTTATAGATCTTCTGCTTAATTGAAGCACAACAAAATTGTTTTCACCTTCATAACTTTGCTTGATTCTATTTTATAAAGTTTTAAAGATATACAAATACATTTCCTAAATTTTGAAAAAAAAAGCATTGATATGGCTCAAAATTCTACTCAAGAAACAGGAATTGTATTTTCAGAACTAAAGGCAGAGAAAAAGCAGCTAGTAACTGAAAATTAAGGTAAAATGTTGTTTAGTCAAAATTTCAATAGGTCACCTTTACGCTCATCTCTTTAACATCAATGTGATAATATGAAAACCATTTGATTAAACACGTAGGTTGAATTCCCTTACTATTAATACTTATAAAGCTCAGGTTGAAAAGGACAGGACGTTATACTGCCACCTAGTTCTCCAGCCTCTAAATTACCATGCCTGTGACTAAATGTCGTGACGATCACATAAAGATAAACATCGAGCATTGGAAATCTTGTAAACACAATTGCTACTACACTGTTGAACAGAAGAGGTTTGCATGTTTTTTGTTTTAATTTCTCGTCGACAGTTGGCTCGCAGGTTCAACATTCAATCAGGGTTTTCTAATACAAAAAAAAGAAGAAATACTTAAACCACACAATTTGACAAAATGCAAGTCGATTCAATTAAATAAAGACAGATAAAAGCACCATATATCTACGAGTACATGAGTTGAAACTGTTCTACCCTACATTCCAAAACTGAGTGACAAACTGAAAAGAATCCTTAAAAAACATAAACTCGTCAATAACTTGCTTTTTACACTAAAGCTTAAATGTTATCCCAATTCTCTAAGAATGACCCCTGAATCACAAAGGTCGTATAATAAATAGTTGAAATTACGAAAAATGCTTTAGCGTAAAAAGTGAGGTATTTAGGAGGAGATGAACCTCCTCGTATGCGTAATAATTTCTGTTCGTTTTAAATTTTAATACTGCTCCTTAAATCCAGTTGAAAAACTTTTTCATATTTATTTTTTCATTGTGTTTTTTCGACGGCTTTGCCGCTCTGTGGTTCGTAGCGTAGATCGCCGAGAGTGGCGTCCGTGGCCACGATAGCGATGACCTTCAGGCCGTCCAAAGCCACGCCGTCCCAGGCGCCCTTTTGGATGGACCAGACCATCATGCCTTCTTTACCGGTGAGCCCCATTTCGGCGTTGGCAAAGCAAGGGCCGGTGTAGATGTCACAAGAGCGGACTTCGAGGTAGTCGCCCGTGATTCCGGTAGCCTTGGCAGAGGCCGTGACTCGACGAGGCCCTGCAGCGACTCCTGCAGTCGCCTGGCGTCGATGGCTTCGATCAGGATGGCGGTGGCCGGCAGCTGGGATTCGCCCTGGTCGAGCGTCGGCCACTGCAGTGTGATGACCTGATCGCTCAATTGCCGGAGCACGTCCTTCTCGACGTCGACGCCGGTGCCTGACTTCAGTCGGGCGAGCAGCTCGTCGACCATGGTGAGCGCTTCGGGCTGCACGGTGCCGACCAAGCCGAGGATCTAGCCTATGAAAACACATGCCTTCGAAGAATACTGAACATATCGTGACAGGAAAAGGGTACGGACATAAGAGTTTGCCAGTAAACCGGTCAACCATTAGTTACTGACCTTCTGAAACGTAGGAGATGGACGTACCTTAGCAATGTCCTTCATATGCCAGAGGATCGACTCCTATGTAATATTTTATGAGTGGTACCCTGAAGGGAGGCACGAAAGAGGTCCTCCAAGACAAGCCTTGCAACAACAGTATGATGAAATGAAAGCTTGGCTGCACAACTTCAGATACTCCTCTCTGACATAGGCTATATAACTCGACTTCACTTCGCACACCATAGTCGTGGACAAGCGGAAACCATCCTTTTTGTCCCCAGGCAAGAGCTCTGCGGAGCTTGCTTTGCAAAATGTAATGCCATAGTCATAAATCTGGCCTGAGGTCCACACTTTCCGTAAAAACCGCATAGGTTAGACCCTTACCGGTTTCCAGGAATAAGCTGAGATCGGTGATTGGAAAGAAATTTGTTCAGTCATGATTTTCGCTTGTCTAAGGAACGACTTTATAAGAAATTAGAAAGTCTGTGGTACGAATCTTCAATGAATTATCGTAAACCTACTTATGCTCCGAGGTTTATTCCCGGACCTGCTATCGTTAATCTCTCCTGCAGAGCTCTTGAAGCTAAGGAAATCCAAACTTTTGAAAAAAGTTCAAAATTCTCTTTTCCATCAAAACAAGTTCCTGTGGAAAATTTAGTTTCGATGGTCTGATCGTTTTCAAGGATTATGTGGAGAAGGCGTCGAACGGCGCGATCGAAGTTGAACTCTTCATCGGCACGCAGCTGTGCTCCAATGGCGCCGAATGCCTTCAGGGCATCGCCGACGGCTCCATCGACATCTATATTTCGACTTCCGGCGGCGCGTCGGGCATCTTCCCATACGTTCAGGTTCTGGACCTACCCTATCTGCTGCGCGATGATCGAATCGCGGAGGAGGTGCTGAGCGAAGGCGGACCGGGACACAGGGATTGTTTGAAGAGAAATTACAGACCGGGACACAAATGACGACCGGGACACAGGGAATATAATTGACGACCGGGACTCTCAAAGAGAAATTACAAACTGGGACACCGGGACACTAATGACGACCGGGACACAGGGAATATAAATGACGACCGGGACACAGGGACACATCTTAAGAATAATGAGGTATAGATATGAATACGGATTATTTTTTCCATGGACAATTATATGTTGCATGTCTTGAGTTATGTTCGGTTGAACACAGAATGCAGTGCCATGAACGGAGACGGGACCGCCAACAGTGTTAAGCGTAAGCCCCACTTCAACCGGTCCTGCAACAAGAGTGTCAGCTTTGGCGGTGCAATGTAATGTTGACTGCGACTGGCTCAACTTTTCCAGAACCCAGCCGTCAATGATTTGATCTGCGAGCCGGACCTGCGAGATCTGTAGCGGTTCCGCCGGAGAATGTTTCAGTGGAATTGCAAAAGTACTCAAAAAATACATAAACAATTAGTTTATAATAATAATGAATATCTCAAGGCAAATAATTATCAAAAACAACAGCTCACTCAAAACAGTAAAAACACTGAAATAAAACCAGAATTTGAATCCAAGAAAACAATAAAAGTTAATCATTTTACGCAACTTAATATGCAAGATTTTGGCAATTTAGCATCTAATATGCGTTTAATTCCTCCTTTTTCTTATTTGAAAAACATGTTTTTTACTTGGAAAGTTTATGGGAAAAGCAAATTTCCATAAAGGGAGCGCAGGATTTACTAGCATTATTTAAAAAAAAAAAACAATGAAAAAATAAATATGAAAAATTTTTTTTTCTGCTGGAAGTAAGGAGCAGTATTGAAACTTAAAACAAACAGAAATTATTACCCATATGAGGGGCTCACCTCCTCCTAATACCTTGTTCTTTACGCTAAAGTATTTTTAGTAATGCCAACTATTTATTCTACGGCTTTTGTGATTCAGGGGTCAATCAAAACATACATTGATTCAAAAATATCCAGAAATTAAATAAAAAAACAAGTTTTTTAACGGGAAGTAAGGAGCGGCATTAAAACTGAAAACGAACAGAAATTACTTCGTATATGAAAAGGGCTGCTTCCTCATCTGTAGATTGACGCTAAAAGAAACAGAAATGAAGACAACAAAATATATAAAGAAAATAAAAGAAAAGATACGGATGAAATAAGATCATTGGAACGGAAAGTATTTTATCCCTACCAGCACCGGTTTAAAGCGATGTGCCCCTTTCGGCAGCGCAACCCGGCGCCGCCCGATCCAGACAATCGGCTGAGCGCCGTGATCCTCGGTCGACACCAGATCGCCCACGCTCAACCGCCCCACCGCCACCCGACCCCGTGGCGTTTTCACCCGCACCTCGGGGGTGAAACAGGCCAGGTTGACGATGACATTGGCAATGCCGGGATCAATATCGACCTGATGGGTCTGCCCGTCCGATCCCAGATAGGTGATTGTTTTCCCGTACATAACTAGACTGGTACCTAGGGATTCATTGAGTCCCTATAATTTATCTTTGGTAGAGGATGGGGGTATGCACTGGATATCTTCAAAACAACAGCTTATTGCCGATCTTCATCCGAAACAGAATATTGTCGTACATCAAATTCTTTTACAGTGGATGCTAGCCAGCGATTTCAAGGTCACAAAGATTCATAGAGCCCTCCAATTCGATTAAAAGGCATATAAGAAGAAGTTTATTGGGTTTTCTGACAGGAAATGCTCTTGAATCAGAACTAGGTCATGGGACTGCAAGAACTGTGAAAGAATTCGGATTTTATCAATAACTTTTCCATTAATAGTCGGGAGGGACGCAGCCCCAAAAGATTTGTGATCGGGGAGGCATTGTATATGTTATATCTACATTAAAATCTCCGCTGATTATAACAGACTTAGAGGTAAATTTTTTAAGAAACCTGCCTAAAAGCTTGTAGACAGACGCAAATCGTGAATTGACAGTGAATCATTGGTGGCCGAATCCAGATTGTTAAAATTTGAAGCCAGTGTCTCGGCTAAAACCGGACAACACCCAGCGCCACAACCCAATGTTATGCGCGCATTTGCACGATTTACTGTTTACGGCATCGATCCAGAATCGAAGCAGAAAATTGCACTGAGCATTCCTGAAAAATTCCCGGAATTCGCTCCCCAAGTGTTAAAAGGAAGTAATTGATGAGTACTGATCACAACAACATCTTACAGGAGGAGTCAAAGAGGTGAAAGGACTTGATAATAGTTCATATACCTCTCTACAGTTTTTGGAACTGTAACCTCTGCATATTTTTCATGGAGGGACATAATTGGTCTTGTAGCTCTGCATTCTGTAACAGAATTTATTTTCTATTAGATGGGCAGGTCAGAAGCCATTATTGTCTTGTAATTACCTTTTTGTAAAGCAGTTTTTAACTGCAGCTTTGTGTATTGATAAAACTGTGTTCCAATGCTTTGTCGTTTATAAGTAGTACCCAAGTCCAGCAATAACAATGGCGAGGACTGCCTGAATGCCTGTGCGAAGGCCCTTCGAAGCCATATTCTTTCGTGCTCCAGCTAAGATGAGTGGTCGTGATGTAGTAGGGGGATGGGACAGCGCTTACACCGACACCAGAGCCGAAAATACACGTCGCCTCCCCGAAATGCAAACAAGCGCGAAGGGGATCGTAGGGGTTTAATCAATCCCTTGTCGACCTACAGAATCGAACCTCTGTCTTTTCTTAGAAAATTACTACTTGATGCAGTGATTACATACATACCTCTTAGGCTTTCAAAAATAAAAATATTAAGCTTTTGGGCTAAAACTCTTCTCTCTATGGACAGGGCTAATTTAGAAGTAACATCATTTAGCAGTCTACCATGATGACATCAAAACAGTAAAAACACACATGATCTACATTAAGGATAATTTCAGTTTGTTCTAGGTTCTAATGTTGATGTTTACTTTTCTGTGAACAAGCCCGTGGAATTTTTCTTACTAGTGTCAATTGTCTAAAGGGGAAGTATAGTAGCATGTGTTATGGGAGTCTCAGCTCTCCCTTTATGGGGTGGAAGGGTACTTAAAAATTTACAATGGTAACCACCGTAAAAGGTGAAATAATGCGAAAAAGTGATTAATTTGTCGTAAACAACAATATTTCAAGAATAGTAGCCTATGTTGTTGATATACCCGAGGTAGTTAATTTGGTAAGTCCCAGTGATGAACTGGAAAGAGAAGGGTGCGAAACGCGCGGTGATGCTGCCGGTCTCCGCCCCATTCCACTGCGCCCTCATGCAGCCCGCAGCGGATGCGATGGCCGAGGCGCTCGCGGGCGTGAAGATCAAGGCGCCGGCGGTGCCGCTGATTGCCAACGTGCGCGCCGATGCCGTGACGGACCCGGATGAGATCCGCAAGCTGCTGGTCGAGCAGGTCACCGGCTCGGTGCGCTGGCGTGAGAGCGTGCAGGCGATGGCTGCGAAGGGCCTGTGTTTCTTTGGCAAGTCCTTCGGCCAATTCATACAGCAACGTTTCGGTATCCTCCCAACCGATACAGGCATCGGTAATCGAGACGCCATATTCGAAGGTTTTTCCTTGGCCCCACGATTGCTTTCCGGGTTTTAAGTTACTTTCCAGCAATAATCCAAGAATCCCTTTTTGTCCTTCACAATGCTGTTTGAGTACGGAATGGGCAACAGGAATTTGTCGGGTATGGTCTTTGTCCGAATTGCCGTGGGTCTGATAACACACTCGTAAGTTAAAAATACCACATTTTTTCTAATTTTTCCCCTCTCTTCAGCCCCCATATGGTCGAATCGGGGAAAACGACTTTATCAAGTCAATTTGTGCAGGTCCCTGACACGCCCACCGATTTTCATCGTCCTAGCACGTTCAGAAGCACCGAACTCTAAAAAGGCCAAGGACCCCTAACTCCCCCAAAGAGAGCGGATCCAGTCCGGTTACGTCAATCACGTATCTACGGTATCGACCACAAAAATTGAAATTATAACAATCTGTTGATTCCCAAAGGCAAAAAAAACTTCAAAGGAAAGCGACAACTTCTTAACCTGTTTGATGCCATGAATTTTTAACATTTTTTGGCTGATTGTTCGCCCGAGTTTTTATTTAATTTTTTAATTCGGTGCCAACAACTACCCAGAACTGTAAATCTATATATAGAGGTCTTTTTCGCTGAAAATTTAATTCCCGATTCTTCAAATTTTATGATATATCTGGCTTGGCGGAATTGGCGTTGGCGGGGCTCCCGGTGGACATCTCGATACGGCGTGTGCGGAAGCCGGGCTCATCAGCATCGGAGCCGCATCCAAACCCGCTGAGAAAAAGTGAGCTTCTTTTAGGGCAAAATCTTCAAACATTCTTCCTGTGGAAAGAAATAATAACTCGTAAAAAGATGCAAACACACCTGTAAGGATGGGTTGCCTTTACTTTTTAGTTATTTTTGAGTATTCTGGTTGCAATAGGTGCCACTTATGGCCTCTACCATTGGAACCATAGCAAAATACGAGCGAAAAATTCTGATGCGCAGTTGGTTTTTTCGCATTTTTTCGGCGCTATCGCTGTTTGTGCTTTTTATATTTAATATGGCGCAAATTTCAGAAGTGGGCGATATGGAATGGTTTTTCAGGGCCGTTCCCGCCAATATGCCCTACGCCAATTTGTTTTTGCTGAATATTGCTCAGGCTATTATCGCCGTATTTTTATCTTCTGAATTTATTTATTGAACAATATATTTTGCTTGTTAAGAATCAATTTAACTAATTTTCTTGTGTGAGAGGTTAGGGGAAGGGAATGCATACTTTCAAATTCGTACATATCATGTAGCGCATAGAAGTACCACACTTGGCACTATGTTTGCCATGCGTGCCGCGAAGAGGTAGGTGTTAGCAGAAGTTTGTCACGCGTGGTCGAACAGTTGGCGCTCCAAGATGTACACCGGGTTGCATAGAGTGGTTAACCCCCGAATGGAAGATGACCTTATTCTTGCCAACATCAAGAAGGAACAGAGAGAGAAGGGCAAACTCGCAGCAGAAACAAATGCGGCTCACCAAAGCGCGGTCAATGAAGATGATCTCCGACTTGCGCAAATCAAGAAGGAGCAAAGGGAGCAAGGCAAACTCGTGGCGCAGTCAAATGCAGCTCACCAGAGTGCGGTCAATGAAGATGATCTCCGTCTTGCGCAAATCAAGAAGGAACAACGGGAGAAGGGCAAGCTCGTTGTCCCTGACAACAGAATCCTCCTCAATCCCTCCGCTTCCCTCCGCTACCCCCTCTACACCCCAGCCGAACATGAACCTGGTCAAGATGTTCCCTGTCCGCCCCTCCAAGGAGATCATTGCTGCTTCTCCTGGATCCGCTGGAAGTGTCACAAATTGGCCCCATCGCCAACCCTCTCCAGCAAGCATCAACCCCATTTACCAAGGACCGGAAACTGAATGACACCGGATTGCAGCGGCCCTGCATGGAGGTCTTTAGTCCCGATATTGTTGCCGCCATCATCGTCGGGATGGAGGCATATCCGCCAAACCCGACAACAGCGCACGGTTTCAACTGCTTCAAAAGCCTGCGGGCTTGCCACGTGCCAATGCCCAGCTCAGCAACGCTTTTGACTTTGGCCAGCAGGCCTTTTCCCGCAATTCCACCCGCACGTACGCGAAAGGTTTCCAACTCCGCCAAAGTACCACCATATGCGTCGCCCCGAAGATCAGTGATCAACGGACGTAGCCGCCGACGACCTGGGGCAGATCATCGACGTCAATCTCAAGGCACCGATTATTCTTAGTCGTCTGGCTATACCGTACCTGCGTGAAGTAGAAGGTGGAGTTATCGTAAATGTCGGGTCGCTGGCAGGACGTGCGCCAATCCCTGGTAGTGCATCTTATGCTGCCAGCAAAGCGGGTCTACGTTCGTTCACGTATGCACTGGGTGTGGAACTGGAGGAAACCGGAATTAAGCTCGCGGTGGTGTCACAAGTACCAAGGTTTTACATCAAAACGAAAGTGTTTCTTATCGCGAGCAATGCAATAGCTTTCTCTTGAAATTTTGTTTAAAATTGTCGAACTGGGCAAGTACAGGGTTTCTTCGTTTCACTATAGGCTTAACATCAAGGTAATTATGTTGGCTGTTATAAAGTTGTTTTATTGACGTTTAATATTTTGTTATTCTTTTTTGTTTTAACATAGTAATTTCTTGTTTAAAGTTGTAGAAGTTGGATAAGGCCTTGTTGAGAAATGTGTAAAACCACTCCTCTCCGCTGTCTTACCTTACCCTCTGTTATGATCTCTGACGAGGGTGCAGTCAAAAAGTAGGCGTCAGCTCGTCAGTTGGCAGCTAGGCATCTTTTTTGTTGATGGGAATTTGTTTTCGAGCAATGAATAAAAAACGACAACAAACTTTCGACTTTTTTTGTGGTGAAAATCCGGAGGAAGAATAAAGAAACTTCAGTGTAAGAAACTGGCAAAAATGATCGATTCCGCGCTCCGCTTGACCCCGACTATGATCCGGCCGGCGGCTACCCCGACCATCGCTACGTTTACACAGGCGGTGTCAACTCGTTTCAGTGGACGGCCGATCGGCCGCTGCAGTGGGCTCCCAATACGGTGGGACGTTACCGCAATTCCGATCCGGTGATGGCGAATTACCTGATTCGCCTGGCCGTCGAAAAACAGGGCGGCGACTATCACAGCTTTCCTCAACGCGTGCTTTTCGACAAACTGGGAGGACTGCGATGGATTGTGATGGATTGTGATGGGTTGTGATGGATTGTGATGGATTGTGATGGATTGTGATGGATTGTGATGGATTGTGATGGCAGATGTGGTATGGCAGTTCGAAGTTCGGTTATGGAAAATCACCGCGCAACACATCAGGCCAGACATGGAGCAACAAAAGAGCTTCTGACTTCTGAGATGTTAACAATGTTCAAGAATTGTTGGGTGATGCCAGATGTCTTGGAGGTTGTAATTTCGCTTATCTTTCACTCTTCTTTTATTGGGAGGGCTGGGTCAAAGAATAAGGGTCGTATCTCTCGCTACCTTGCCAACAAATGCGCTATAGCTTCAAGGATTGATTACTTCTCGGAAATTCCTAACCCTGCTTACGGAGAGAAGTTGAAGGGACAGGTCGAAGAGAGGTTAGCATTCTATGATACTGGTAAGACTCCTAGTAAAAACATTGATGTCATGCGTGAAGCTGCCAAGGAGGCAGCTATTCTTGTCACTTAGCATTTGACCTAAAAGCACCTGAAAAACTAGTTTATTACCCAGTAATGGATACAGGAATAGTAACTTATACAAGTGCTACAGGGAAGAAAAAGGTAAATTACACTTTTAAAGACGGCAACAGAGTTCGAGAATTTCAAAAGGCGCAATCTTCCCTTGATGAAAAGTTTTTAAGAGATGATGCCGTAGATCAAGAAATTCTTGCTCTAAAACTAGTTGAAATGTTCTTTATTGGAACAAGTCCATTTTATCTCAACATTTTCAACCAGTCGCAATTTGGTTCTCGTTGGGACAAAATCGTCTTCGGGTGCTACTAAATGGCACAAAACGCCACTTTTCCGTCGCACAATCTATTTGGTCACTTGAGAGGAGCACTAGAACTTTTAATTTTCATTCGAATAAGCCGACTCCAGATCTTCTATGACCATTCGTTGGGTAATATCACCCCCAAAGGAGGAGAGGAGGGGGGGGGCAAACAAACGAAGAAACGTATCCACTGTACAAACTCCGGCATAACACGGTCGCCGAACAGCTCAAGGCTTTCGCAGATGTGCTCGTGTTTGTTCTTGCCGCCTTGCTGCAGGAAAATGATCTGATCAACCCCCACGTCCTGGAAGTCGCGTACAAACTTCGAAAATGTTTCCGGTGTGCCGATGCCGGGCGCGGCAATCGTGGGCAGGTCGCGGTCGCGCAGCGCTTCATACTCGTCCCACAGCGTGGTGCGGCCCGGAATGGAGTCGTTGGCCATCGCCTTCCGGGCCGGCGATGAAGGAGTAGTCGGTGTTGCCGATCATGTACTGGAACAGGTCCATCAGGCTGGCATGCCGGGGTTCGAGCTGATCGGCGTCGATGCGCGGCCGTTTCGACTCCTCGAGGCTCAGGCGCCTGGCCAGGCCGTCGTCCGACTCGATGAAAAAGCCGAAATGTTCACCGGCGTCCTGGTCACGTTCGCTGTCGTGGTAGCGGATGGTCAGCGGGCGCACCCGGAAGCCGGCTTGGTCTGGCCGGCAGTTCTATCTTCTCTTCAACTCATCGACAGTACACCATAGTATTATTACGGTCATGCGACGTGCAGACGTGCAATCCGAACAATCGATCATCATCATGTGTATATCTATTACAAGATGTGTTCTGCATTGAAGGAAGTTTGGTCTCGTTGCATCGACAAGACAGTATCAATAGGAAAGTATTTGCATTAAGGTCTCTGGATCCTGGAGATGATGAATACTTCACTTTGGGCCATCGCTGCCCCGCTCGGGCAGCTTGTCCAGCTTGTAGTGGGTCTCATAGCCATAGAGCAGGTGCAGCCCCAACATCAGTTCTTCCAGTGCGGCATTGCCTGTGCGCTCGCCCAAGCCATTGCCGCAGCTGTGCACCACTTCGGCCCCGGCGGTCACCGCCGCCAACTCGGTCGCGACGCCCATACCGAAATCATTGTGCGTGTGGATTTCAATCGGCAGGCCGGTCATGCCCCTGACCCAACGAACCATGTACTTGGTTTTGAATTATCAGCTTCGTCTGGTCAGAGAATTAGCACATCTAGAAAAAGAAATTAATCCCTTATTAAACAAATATTCTGAGATTTGGAATGATGATTTGTAGGATGATGAGAACCTTAAGCAGATCCTGCTGGAAACTCAAAGAAAGGCCAAGCTAATTATTTTGCTTGAGGAAGTAAAATCTGAAGGAGGAAAGGAAAAAATGCTTACTAGTTCTTGTCAGCAGAACAGTGGTAAAGTCTCAATAGCGGTCACCCTGCACCGCAGCCGCGAGAAGCTGAAGGGCCAACTCGGCTCCGTTCTGGGCTGAAGCCCAGAGGCCACCTGCGGAGTGCCGTTAAGCACGACGCGGTTTCGACGTTCTCTCTTCGACCGACTTTCCTCTGATTCGACCTTCGACCTGAAACCGAACCGATTCGACCTTCGACCTCGAATACACAGTTCCCGCAAGGCGCCGGCCATCCGCGGCCAGCGTCCAACCTCGACAAGGGGTGATGGAACAGATTTTACAGTCGATATATCTTAAGTAATTTTCTAGCTTAGTTAGTATCTCTACTCATGATTTACCGAAATCTACCGGGAAAAAAGTTCATTTCTTTAGTCAGAGATTCATTTTTGAGGCTTCTTTGTTGCAGCAAATAGTTATGTAAGCGACAAGCCATAGAAAATCGATTATGCCTCTGTTTTTTTTGTTTTTTTTTCAATTTCGATTTTTTTTTTTTTATGCATTAGAACATCCCAAAACTAGGTCCAGAGTTGGATGCACTCCAAACACCGAAACCCTCCCAGTTGAACAAAATTGTACCACCAGCACCACCCTCTGTTCATAACCCACGATGGCTAGTGCTGGAAGTTAATGGCCATCATTGGAACTGGCACTCTAAAAAACACACAAAGGAACACTTGTTCCTCCGCTGTAGAGTAGAGGGATGGGGACAGCAATGGACAGCATTAAGAAAAATGGAACACTGAGCCGCGACCACGTCCATCAGCCTGACGCTTTACGACGTGATGTGGGACGACGCTGGCATCATCCGAACGCGGGAAAGCCTGGAGCGGACCTTGGTGCAGCTCGACGAAATGTCTGCCGATCTGGCGAATGTCGGTATCGCGGAGCCGGATAAGCGCTTCAATCTGAGCTGGCATGATTGGATGAATCTGGAAAACCTGATCCTGGTGAGCCGCTCGATCTGCGTCGCTGCCATCGCGCGTGAGAACTCGCGCGGGGCGCATTACCGCGAGGACTTCAATACGATGAAGTCTGTTTTCGCAGTTATTTCCTTTTCCAGTTTTCCACCAAGTTTGTCCAGCAGACGCTTGGCTTGTTCCCATGAATACTGTTGGCTTAATCTTCCTGCTACTACAAAATAACGAACCTTGTTTCTTTCGTATACTGTATTGATGATTTGATCACCAGCACGGATAGGATCGAGACTGTCTGTAACATTGACAATACCAACCATGCTCATACGGTCTTTAACTTGTTTGATTTCGATTTTGATGTGGCCGCGTTCGTCACGGACCTGAAGCAGCAACCGGGTCAAGCGATCTACCTGTGTGGGGGCGGTAACCTTGCAGGCTATCTGCTTGACTGCGGGTTAATTGATGAGGTGATTCTCAAAATTAACCCTGTGCTGTTTGGTGATGGCATTCCACTTTTTGGCAATAGTACACGAACGGTAGCCCTAGCCCTGCAAGACCTTAAGGTATATGCTAACGGCGTTCAGTTCGTTCGCTACCAGATCGCTTGATGACTTTTTAAGGCCTGGTACTCAGCGCCTCCGTAAAGTTCAAACAGCCGGTCGGGTTCCCACCAATGCCCCCCCTGCAAATAGCCAACAGCTTCTTGAAAGAGGCGGTCTTTTTTCGAGGGATCTTCTTTTTGCAGAAGGTCTTCAATCTCAAATGTTTTCTTTTCTTCGACGAGCTTTTCATTTCCTTCGGTCAAGAGGCGTACCCCGAGCTCAACTAGGGTTTCTCCCGACTCAGATAGGTGGGGGAGGGCGGCATGAGCAAGGATCTTCAGTTCGGCGGAGACGTTCGGTTCGCGGATCGGCAGAGCGGCCAGCAGGTGCCGGTCCGGGTGTGGGGCACGCTCTCGGGGACCGGGATCGACGCGCACGAAGAGGACGCGATCCAGCAGTGGATCCTCAACGCGCTCGCGAGCTCGGCAATGTCGTACGACGGCGCGATCTCCGACCTGCCGCACCGCGCCGCCGAGTGGGGCAACTACGTCTGGCAGCAGATCGAAATGATTGCCAGTCGAAGGCGAACTTAAGATGGATGTCGTAAACACGAACATGAATCCGGCATCTTTATTTTCTAGTGCCGTAGCTCCTTCCTTTTAGTCACTTGGCCTTGGATCGCGCTGAAAACCATGGCGAGTTCCTTGTCGATCATCGGGACATCAGTCTTCGCCACATGCGGCTTTAACCATGGCTTGAAAGTGGAGAACTCGTTCTTCGCGACAAGAAATCAGGCCTCCAGCAGGATGTTCTTCTACACGAGAAGTTATTAGCTAACTTATATTATCTTCGAACAAATCATGGTGTAGAAGTTGATTTAATTATTGATCATAAACGTTATAAAGAATTAATTGAAATTAAGCGATCAGAGACATATCATCCACGTATGATCAAGCCTATAACACAGATATTAGAGCCGGATGATAAAGCCTATTTACTCTATCAGGGTAAGACAGTCGATTTATCAACAGAGGTTAGTATCATCAATTACCAAGACTACTTAATTCTCGATGTTCTGGGACGTCCTGTCACTGCCATTCCAGAGGGCGGGAATGTTGAGTTTATCGAAGAGATTAGACTGACTGTGGCCGGCACTGCGGGCGGCACAATTGTTGATACCGCTAAACTTGGACTGAACTGTCTTGCCGTTGGAGCTGTCGGTGATGACGAGAAAGCTGATTGGGTTTTGATGATGCTTCGCAAGCATGGCGTCGACATATCGGCGATGCAGAAGCTGCAAGGGGTTCCCACATTCACAATGTCGACAGAAACTTTCCTCGTGTCCAACTTGTCGTGGACCTCTAGGCAATATTCGAAATTTAGGTATGGAAAAAGTCGCCGATACAATTGTCTTTCCTTGTAAATATCAAACCAATGGTTGTCTAGCAAGTTTATTACATAAACATAAATTAGAACATGAAGATGGTTGTGATTTTCGTCCGGTAAATATTTTTCTTTTCGTTTTTTCATCGTCTTGATTAAACTGATGTTTTCTTTTTCAAGGCCTAGCCCTGTTTCTAGGTATCTTCCAAGGTTCAGTCAGGTGTAATTCGTAAACTAGTAAATAGATAAACTCAATAGACATTATTCTGTGATAAAAACACATCAAGACTCATAGATTCGCCACTTATAGGCAGTACGGTTCACACTTCACTCTTCGACAAAACAACATACTGCCTGTGTAAACAAATTCTTTTTGCATTAACTATAGCTTTCCTCCATTAGTCTCTAGATATACAGCCACCTCATATTTTGGACCGGTTCGTCCTTGGAGCCACCCTGGACGGAGACCGCGCAGTTGCCGACATGGGCCCTCGCCACGGAGGGCGAGGGCGACGAATGTGCGCATGCGCGACAATGCGTGAGACAATCTGTCTTCGCCGCCGCACGGCAGACCGCTTGCCTGCCCCTGCGGTTCGGCCTACATGATCCATACAGGATGAATTTGGTCCTGATTGATTGAACAGGTCGGAGGGGTCCACCCACCACATGCTGCGCTTGAGGATCGCTGCCTGGCTCAGGTGGTAGATCAACGTTTTGTCGCGAAGCGAAAGTTGGTCAAATCCATCCACGTAAAGCTGGACGACGGCCATGTCGTCCACACGCTCGATCAAGTACTTTCGCGGCCCGGGTTTCGAATCTTGGGCCCCGGCGGGCTGCCAAATTGGGGCGGCAGCAAGAACCAGCAGGGTAGCGGTCAATAACCGATATCGCATCGCTTGATGTCTCTGCATTCGCGTGTCAGGAAGTGTCTGTAAAAAGGCAACCTTCCTCGGACAGTCTTTAATTGAAAACCAGACGGCATGAGAAAACTAGGTCGTCCAAAGAACACTTAAGGCGAACTTTCGATGAAGATCTGAGGACGGTTGAGACTTTTTTGATACCTGAATAGAAACACCTATTCAGGTTGTTTTTTTTGGGGAGGGGAGGGAGAATAATTATCTCAAATAACTGCTGAAAAATTTTCCAATTCCAATTAATGAAAGTGTATATGAGAAAATAATGAGCGGAGAGGCAGCCTAGCACTTCTCCTTGGCGTCGAAACAAGTCAGCACAAAAACTGATTCGCGTCGTTCTCCGTTGGGAAGAATGTGGTCATAAACCTTACGGGTCGTCGTGTTGATGGCCACGTGCGAACCGCCAATGCCGCCCATCCATGAGACGAAGTACAGATCATCGGAGATCTTTGAAGCGTATGTCTGATGGTCTTCTGGGTCACCGCCATTGATTGAAACTCTGGTCGTGTTGCCGTCCTGCCTCTCGTTTACTTTTTGAAGAACGAACAGTACTCAGTTTTCGAAACGCTGAGCAATTTGGAATGGGATTTTCCACCCAGTTTTTCGTTACTTTGCGATTGCCTAAAACCCAGTTGCCGGGACTTAATCGGAAAGGGCACCGCGTTTTTAGAACGCATATAATAATATCTGACGGGCGTAGAAATCTTGAAATTGGAAAGGCAACCACGTTAATGGGTTCCATGTTTGTAGGTAGCGTCTTCAAGTTGCCTGAGGGCACATATGGCAGCAATAGCGATTCACCACGATGACCTGTCCTGAGCCCTCGGCCAAAAATCCTCCATCGAAGACCTCGCCAGCTTCATCTCCTTCTCGAACATCCTGCCAATGGTCATTTTGGGTCTCCCTGACTTGCGGAGGCAAGGGAGTGTCCAACACCATATGTCATGAGATATTCCATCACCCATTCGGACCATATGCCCCCAATACATCCATTGTCGCTTTCTAATGGTATCAAGCTTCTCGAAGACGAGGGCCATGGAGCCGCGGAGGACCTTCTTCTCGGCCACGAGGTCGGCCACGTAGCTCCCGCCGTAGACCGGCTGGATCGCGATCACTCCCACCACGTGGCGCCGGACCTCGGGGTAGAGGGCGAGGGCGGCGGTGACGTCGGTCCCGCCCTTGCTGTGCGCCATGAACACGACCTTGCGCCCCGCGGCGGCCTCCTTCTCGATCTCGGCCTTGATGACTGCGGCGTTCTGGAGGACGGCACCATTCTATATTATGATGATACCTTGCAAGATTTAGGTAATACCAGAAAGGATTCTCAAAAATCAGACAAGACATCGAAAATGGAAGAAAAGATTTTGTATTATTTAACACGATGTGATAATATCATACAAAACTTTGACAATATCATATAAGTTTTTGATAATACTTGAAAAGATTTTGATAATCATCATAATAGCAGACACGATTTTGATATCACTGTGTTAAGTATTGTTAATAGGGTGACATGCTCATCTTATAAAATCATCACAAGTGAACCGTTCAAAAATTAAAAATATGGAATGGACACAGAGATTTAAGCCCTGATGAGGTATAAAGCCCTGTCTATAAGATTAGGTAACTTACTATAGGGTAGTCTTAAGTTATGCAAGTTTTAAAGCTTCTATTTAGTGACAAAGGACTATAAATAAGTGGCAGAGTGGAATATAAGTTTAAATTATTAAATTAAATTATTTCTGCTCATTATGGGTTTTAATGTGTTTGATGTAAGACCTTTGTTATTTCTTCCAATAGCTGGTGGAATAGCCCAATCTAATAAAATACCAAACGTCTGTTAAGAACTGTTTTTCGTGAAACTCTAGTAAGTTATCAGAATATTGATGGACTTGAAACAAATTGTATTTGTATTATAAGAAGAATATAAAATAATGCTTGTTGTTATTATTGTTTTAAATACTGTGCTACAAGCTTGCATATTACGCAAAACTTCTCATCAGAAAGCATGATATACTGCTGGTCGCCGCATTTCTCATCACGATACCGTTTACGCTGGGGGGCACGGCGCTTGGTTATTGGGCCACGGCGAAATCAGCCGTTCCGATTGCCAATCTGCTTTACCTGCCGCTCGCCTATCTCGGCGGGCTGTGGATGCCGCCGGATTCATTGCCATCGGCCATGACCGCATTTTCTGGGATCACGCCAACCCGCCATGCCGGCGAAATCGCCTGGGCCATTGTCGGCGGCCGGCAAATTCCCTTGGTACTTTGAGCACCACCTCAAAGCAATTTATAACGACGTAGTGATGGAACCGGTGCCGAAACGACTTATCGAAACGCTACGGAAGCTGAAAACCGCAGAAGGGCAAGAAAAATAAAAAGAGAATGGCGCGTTATCGCCCTGACGCGTTCACGAATTTCTGGTAGATAACGTGAGAGTGACACCTCCGTCTGCGGGCGCAAAGCCAACTTGGCCCCCGTATTGCAGTTTTGCAAAACATGCACGAGCGCGCTTAGTTAGGTTTTGGCTTCGTCTTAGTTTTGGAAACGGTTTCCAGAGTTGGACCGCTCCCGTTCCCCTGGTCCCTTCATGATAAATCTTATCTTCAAAGGACCGCCCCGCCTGGACACTTCCGGGAGTTTAACCCTCTGTATGACTCGTTCGACCATCGCCGAAACTTCGGTCACAAAAGGTAACGCCATTCACATGCGCGCATGTACTTCCCGTCACAAAACGTGACACTCTTTTCAATCGCCATTGAACTATATTGAACACCACCCCTCCCAGTCCCCTTAGCAAGTTAAAAGCAAAAAACTGGTTTAGAAATGCTGCCTAGTAAAAAACAACTACATTTAAACAGATTCAGGAATAAAAACCATTTTTTATTTATTTATTAATATATATAACGGTAAGCAATAATGCTTGTTGCTATAGACACAAAACAAGAAATAAGCTAATTAGCAACACTAGCAACACTTATGAATATTAGAAGATATGTTAGAAAAAAAACTTATGGGCGGTCGCGCTGGGGAACCGCCAGGACCTGAGCCCCGCCCCCGAATGGGCGAATCGCGCCGCGCGTGCCCAGCGCAACATGGTCGACACCCTGATCCCGTTCCTGGCGATCGTGATCGCCGTCCAGATGGCCGGTGTGTCGAACGAGAACACCCAGTTCGGGATGGCGATGTTCTTCGGCGGCCGGGTCGCGCACGCGATCGTGTACATCGCAGGTATCCCCTACGTCCGCACGCTCGCGTTCCTCGGTAAAGTAACGAAAAAAATCCATGAAATAAGGAAAACAAACTACTGCAATATACCGGAGATCCTGCAATATCAGGAAAGCTGTTATTAAGTGGCAAAAAAGATTGTGTCGAAGCAATTTGTTTGTTTTTTTTATCAAGAAATCTAAAAATTATCAAGAAAAATAAAAATTGACCTTCCAAGTTTAATCGTTCTTAAAGATATAGGAAGTCCTCACACTTGATTTATTTGAGACTTGGGGGGCTAGACATTGAATATTGATTAAAGTAATCGAATCAAAGCATCTCCAAATAAAAATTAGATTTAATGGAGTGTACTCGAAGTGTTCTTTGCTAATATAATTTGTAATATTATCTTCTCGACTTAATGGAGAGTTAATAAAGAGTAAACTATTAAGATTATGAGTTTAAATAAAGCTCCGAAAATCATTCGAATTTCACTCGAAAGGACTTCGCATCGACCTAAGCGAACTAGACCTATCCGATCTTTAAGATTTTTTCAGTGGTTAATGCCAAGTGCCATAAAAACTAAAGCGAAGGTCTATAGTGAAACAATGGGTCGCTCTCCTCTCACCATTCAGTGGATAAATGGAATCTATTAAAAGTGAAAACTATTTTTGTTTGGACAAACCAAAAAAGGTCACAAAATCCCAGGCCTATCACCCCTAATTAAATTTCACAGGTTGGTAAACATTCTCATGAGTTATAAATTAAACTTTTTTTATTTGCTAGTTTAGCTGCAGTCAGTTGACTTATCAAAAGAAATTAAATTGCAGAAAGAGCAAAAAACTGGTAATTTCAGAAATATTTGTATACTTTTTAACAAGGTTTACAAAGGTTTCAATATTGGGAGTGGGTCTTACTTAATTCTAGATGCCCGAAAAGACTAAGGGCATTAAAGTTAAACTTTCAGAGCGTGCCGAAGGGAGTGTTGACCTAAATCAAAAGACACTATGTGCAACTCAATGTTGTCAAAAGTATCTATAGTTTCTCAGGAACGGCTCTACTAACATCTCACTACAGTACCAAGTCGCCTCAGGCCAGTACAGCTGTTCATGCTCCTCGCTCCTTCTCTGACCAGACCTATTTAAAGCTTCACTGTTTACCCTCCCCATGAGGTTCCAGCTTCCTTTGAACCCTTTCTAACGACCTCTTCCTAACCCATTTTGAAGTGACCTGATTTTTATTCGGCCCCGGAAAAAACGACCAGAAAGAACAATCTTTGGTTATCTGTCATCCTTCATCTGTAAAATGAAACGAATCTGTGGGCCGCGGCGGCGGACCCATAGCCGAGGTTGACGGTTCATCGGCTGAAGAGTTGCAGGTGGCCTCGTTGACAACGGGGGGTAATGGCCCAGACCAGGGATCGCCTGCGCCTTTTTCTTCGCCGACTTCACCCGTGGTTGCCTCCGATCCCCTTGCGTTAGCCGATGATGCGGCATCCAGCGAGCCGGAAGCCACGTTTGGCATGAGTCTTCTCGTCATGTTGGCGGGAGGCGTTGGATATTTGAACCTAATGTTTGATTTTTGAGTCTGATGCGATAATTCTAGTTATTACAACACTATTATGAGTTCTAATATGTTCGATAAAATATGACAGTGTGCAAAAGGATTTGTATCTGGCCATACATGGATTCTTTCTTAAGCATTTTTTATTTATGGTGCCAAGCCCAATTGAAAAATTTCATCAGATATAATTTGCAAGTACTAAGTTAAATCAGGGCCTATATTATTACTTTGAAAAAAGTTCACTGTCCTGATCGGTCTGGATCTACGAGTGTGTCTCAGCGTCGTAGAAGGTGAGTATGAGGAAGGTCGGGCTCTGCCGGACGGGGATGGGAGTCGCCGTCCGGCAGAGCAAAGTCCCGACCAGCACAGACCGGAACTATGTTCACTGTGCACCGATTGCACCGGAAAACCAACCACAAGACGGACGGTGGTACGAAAAATATCCGACGGCTTGTGTGATCTCACTCGTCGGTGATGCGCACATTGGACAAGAGGTAATAATCGCGATTCATTATTCGCAGTTTCACCGCGAACTGTTTAATAATTCCTAACCATAATTGCAGTTGACCGTTTCTATGGGTGTTTTTACTTATTTTTGACTTACATTTTGAGGCGTTGCTGTGGTTTGCCGCGAATCAAATCGAGCTTTAAGCTCCCAGCATCCCGAATAGTTTCTCCAAAATGTCCGCAATTTGAGTTTTAAGAAGGCACAAATGTCGATCATATCCAGCATTACCGAACTCGCAATTCTATTTTATTATTTTCAATGCGCCAGCAATAAATTTTTAATGTGTAAAACAATAATACCTGTTGTCGTTTGTTTTGTGCATAAGCCATCGTTCCATCAAAAGGCTTTAGTTTTTCGAAATTGAAGTCATCAAGATTCAACGTTTGAACCAGCATACCACCAGATGACACGATAACAACTCTCGGTTTCTCAGTCCTAAAATAAATAAATAAGTAAACAAATGAAAAAAATACACATACAAATAATGCGAGCGTGCGCTCCATCGACGTGGTTCCGCGCGGCTTCCCCAAGCAGATCGATGCCGCCGGCGTGCTCGAGAACGAGGCCACCTTCGACCTGAACCTGCCGGCCCGCCTGGACACGGAGAGCCTGCAGGTTTCCCTGGAGCTCTACGGCTCCCCCGTCGACGGGCTCGTCTCCGGTCTGGAGGCGATGCTGCGCACGCCGGGAGGCTGCTTCGAGCAAGCGTCGAGCTCCAACTACCCGAACGTGATGGGTAAGTTTTTATAAATTCGTATTTAGAGGGGCGGTATTTCGATTAAAAAAACCCAAAATATAGGTGTTTTTTGTAGAATATGTGGAATAATATTTAAAAATCTCAACTTCTCTCAACTTCTTCTGATTATAATCAATTTTCACTTGAAAAACTAATTTAAGATCAAAGAAATTTTGCCCAAATAAGAGCCAAATACAGTATTGGAATTAGTGTAGATTATTCGAATATGTTGCCGCGATTTGGTGAAATGGATTGAAGAGCTTGCCCTGCGAGGCGGTGGTTATGGCTTGTTTACCGGCTGTGCAGCGGGTGATACAGGTATGGCAACCGCGATCCGAGTAACGGATCGATAGTACTTAGTACGCTCCATATTTAGCCACACACGTGTGTGGCTTTTTTTTGAGAAAAATATAAATAGTTGTGTTTGACATTTGTTTAGTAATACAACTATTATGAATTTAACAAGTAATTCACGCTACATAAGGCACCTCAGCCATAAGGCAGAAGCAAAAGGAAAGAATTTGCCGGGAAGACCCAACAACCTTTGCTGATTGTTCTGACGTCCTTGGCGGAAACACTTCCGATAGTGACTACCCCTTTGGTAACGAAACCTTCTTGTTCGAAAATATAACACTTTCTGATTTCAATACTACGATTTTTGAAATTATTAATGAAACTTTATTTGAAACAACATTACCATCTAACACCTGTCAATCATTAAACTCTTCAATCAATGCTACAAATAATACTGATATAGGCGCCGACGCCCGCGTCGATGGCGGCTTCCATCGAAGCTTCGTCCGACTGATCAACGAACATGGCGATCGGGCGCTTGACGATGCGCGAGACCTGGAACATCTGCTCCAGCACGTCGCGCCCGGCGTTTTCCAGGTCGATTAGAATGACGTCCGGATCAATTTTGTAGATTTGCTCGACGAGACCGATGGCCGAGGACAGGATTGTGACCTGCTCCACGCCGGCGTTGCGCAGGCCTGCCTCTGACGGTCCCGACGATCGAACGCAGGATCTCGAGCGGCTTCACGAATCGGCCTCCCCTCGGCGCACGCCCAGGATCGCATGACTTCGTCTCGTGCTGCATGAAACGGATCGTGGCGGCAGCCGGCATGCAGCCCGCGGGCTCGCCCCTAGTCCAGCTCGCCCCGCAGAGACCGGACGAAGTCGAGGAAGTGGGCGCGGTTCTTCTCGTATACGCCTTGAACCCCGGCATAATAGACGGCGAGCGGACCGTTGTGGAGAATAAAACAGCTAGTTTAGCGTAAAGAGTTGGGGTTTGATGGGGTTCCACTCTATTTTTTTAAATACAGATTTCTGTTCGTTTAAAAGTTCATATAGATCTTAGTTATTATGAAAAAATATAGTTTTATGGAATCTTTATTGTTTGGTAATTTCTTATGTAGTATTGTCTGGGTTTTACATGTAACTTCGAGAATTTATGACATTGTTTGTTAATGATTTTTCTGATAGAAAAGCCATTCCTACCATTCGTTATTTTTAAACAAACTGTACAATAGGAATTATCATGTCAAAGAATTTTTTCATTCCTTTCAACGAGGACTGATCAGTTTTTGATGTGCCTGGTAACATGAATTACGTGAAGAAACTATAGCTTCTAACTTTTATCCCTTGTCCTTCAAAGTTTACCTTGATTAATCATGATTCCATATTCTTCTAGAAGAAAGTCAATATTTGTTTCTGTTTCTTTATCCATATTCTGTTCGGCAATAACCATGTCAGTTCGAAGCCTTCTTCTGCATGTTTAATCACCTGCTCAAGAACCAGCTGCAATGGTAGTTTTCCAAAGCTGCTGTGCAACATCTCCCAGCCATCGACTGCGCCTGGCACCGATATCGACAACACGCCCTGCATCGGAATTCTGTCCACGCCTTGCCTGTCCAGTTCTGCTTTAAGTATGTCGTAGGACATTAAAGCTGGAGAACGGCCACTGGCATTGAGTCCCTTCAGTTGCCTGTTCTTTGCATGCTTTCAGGACGATAACCTAAAAAAGAACCTTGAACTTGGAAAGGTCGTGTTCGCTATGGCCGAAGAAAAAGGCGTCACACCGGCGCAGCTCGCGCTCGCTTGGCTCCTGCATCAAGGCGAAGAGATCGTCACCATCCCCGGGACGACCAAACAGCATCGCTTTGATGAAAACCAGGATGCAAATGACGTGGCTCTGAGCGCCGAAGATTTGGCGTTTCTGGATGAAAACCTGCCCGCAGCAGTCGCCTTTGCATGAATTCGGTCGCTCCAACTCTCTGCGCATTGTCAAACCCAAAAGCGCAAGGTGTCGGTGTGCGATCAGCGACATGGCGATGGTGGCCGGCCCTCTGTCTTTTCGATGTGTGTCAAACACCAGCTTTTGGTTTTGCGATCAACCATTGTGACAGTGCCTTGTCTCATCCTTGCGGACAGTACGAAGCCCATTCGAGCCAGATGCTGCCTTTTGAGCAGCTGCGCTGATTTCAGACACAAATCGCGCTATTGATATCTAAGCTGTGGTTTATACAAAGAAACCTGCTGTAATGGGCGGACCCTAAATTGACTCTGGCCATTGAGATAAATGAGGGCTTCAAATCAAGGGCATCCATCAATGACCATGCCTAGACGCCTAGACAGATAGAAATATATCAAAATGTTTACTTATTGCGACACCTCTGACTTAGCAGTGAGAATTTAGCATGTCCTTTGAAATTATGCGGTAAGCAAACGTAATTAAGAAAAGGAAATGGCGGCAAGAGTCGGTGTGCCGTTACCGGGTCGCCAGGTCGGTGCGCAGCGCGTCCGGATCGGTGAGCGGTGGCGAGCAGGTCTGGCCCTCGCAGACATAGGCGGTCGGTTTGCCGTTGATCTGGCCCTTGTCCGCGGCCGGGTGACTGTCCGGCAGCGTCTCGTCCGGGGCAACGACCATGACGATCCGGTTCGGCAGGCTGGCGTCGTAGACCGTGCGCAGCAGGGCGCCGGTCGCGGCGTCGCCGCGCGTCGTACTATCCACAAGGGGTTCCAGTATGGGTGCAGTAGGTGGAGGTCGTTCTTCATCATCATCGCTGTCAATGATGACAGGTACTGCCACAGCTGTGATCATGGTCGCTGTCGGGGGAGAAAAGGATGTGGATCCATAATCGTCACCGGTGGTTCTTGTTTTGGCCGTCATTCTTTTTTCGATATTTTTTAGATTATCCTGATGACTTTTGATTGATGAAACGTTCCTTCTTTTGGTCTCAGCCTGTACCAGGGATTTGTGTTTTTAGTAAAAAGATCTTCATATGCAGTTTTTGTGGTAAAACTGAAAAAATATTTGTGAAAAATTATCAAAATCAACAAAAGACATGTGATACCAAACCGCTAAAAAGATTTAGCTGTTTGGGGGAGCAGTTTCCTTTCAGAGGAGCAGACAACTGCTCCTCTGAAGGGGCAATTGTCTTTCAACGTTGGATTTACCACCTTTTTAATTATCTTGATCTTTTAATCTTTAGTCTTTTGAATATTCATTAAGAATGAGCTACCAAGTTAGTTCTATTGCAAGGATCATATGTTTCGAAAATCCATGAATGTCTGGTGATTTATTTGTGTCAAGATGCTTCAAGACCTCAAAAACTTGTTGATCATTAAAATCAGAATCATCAAAATCTATTTGAGTATTAGAAGAAAAAACAGGATCAGTAGAAGTTTCACTGTGGGGTCGTGTAAAAACAGATGAAAAAAGTTTATTATAATGCTCAGCTTTTTCATCTTTAAATTGCTCGGGGTTGAAATTTCCTCTAATTTAAAGTGTAACATGTATGTTAAAGGCATTGTCCATAGAGCTAGTGCGTCCATGTCTCTTCTTAAGCTCTTGAGTAAATTTAACATCCCCCATCCCATTCTTTAAGGATCTTTACTTCCTTTGTCTGCCCATTTCTTAAATTTGCTTGTCCAGTTTGGCATCCTGGCATCTCCCGCGATGAATCAGAAAAATCGAATCCATTCAAAAAAGAGCCATCTCGTTAATGTACGAGCTCTGCTATCCGCAAACGTAAAAATGTGTAAAATTCTCTATTTTATTGTGCTATTGTAATAAAGAACCTTGAAACACCGTTAGTTTTAGCTAGGTTAAGTTTAAATTAATTAAATCCCTTAAATTTCAACCAAATTTTAAGCATTAGAATTCCACTTTGACTAACCCAGAAGAGCTTTATATCCCTTCCTAGAGATTAAATAAAAAAAACTAGTTTTTTTAACTGAAAGTAAGGGATTGTTAAGTCCAAGGTAATTAATGCACTTCATAGTTTTTCTTCCAAATTATACGTTTTACTTCTTAAAGAAAAAGGTAGTCTAAGATTGAGAGTTGATGTTGATCCGTATAACTTCATGTAAAGAAAATGAGTTCAAAACTAATTTTTCCGGATAAAGATAATTCAATTAACACCCTTTTGAGATTTAAGGAAATTAATGGCAGGATTTCCAAAGCTAAAGAAAAAATACTTTTATTAATTTCGTCTCGCGTCCCGATCTCGCAACCGCAGAAACAGGACGAAAGATTTTCGAGGCGATTGTCACGAATCTTCAGTCAACCGTGCAAAAACTTTTGTCGCAGCCTCTAAGCGAGAACTACGAAGACTTCGTTTCTTAGCGGACGTTAGTAGGCGATCACTCACTTGGTCATAGGGAAGCTGAGTTGATCGCCGAAACGAATCGGGCGAGTTTTTCCTCGTCCAATTCCCCATCCTGTCGAACGCCACTGCAGACGTCGGGTGTAACCGTCGCGCTCTGCAGTGCGCTGCCCGACAACCTGACAGTCGTCCATCGCGAGCACGGTCACCGGCACATGTGTGCCGTCCGCGTCAAACACGCGGGTCATGCCGAGCTTGCGGGCGATGATACCTGTACGCATGGCTCCCTCGTCTTCCTTCGACTCGCGTGTCTTAGAGCTTGATCTCGACGTCGACGCCGGCGGCCAGGTCGAGCTTCATCAGCGCGTCCACGGTCTGCGGCGTCGGATCGTAAAGAAACTGGGTAGCTGCATTAAAAAGGCCAGACCCTATTATGAAGCATTAGAAGGGTCAAGACGAGCCCAGATTGAATGTCAACAAGCTGCTGTGTCATATCAGAGAGCCTACGGTAATTGCTTTCTATTTTATTCTTCCCTTTAGTTTCAATCAGCAAAAGACATCACAGGTTCTACTGTCAAAAGATTAAAAGGGCTATGGGCCTAAAAATTGCCACTCTGTATACGCGCATATGTTTTGGGCGTTAGATCCTTCCTGATGAAATCTTCCTTAAACTTAAAACGAACAGAAATTATTCTGTACATGAAAGGAGCCATCCCCTCCTCAACGCCCCGCTCTTTACGCTAATGTTTGACTCTTTCTCACAACTCCACTTTTTAAAACATAAAAAACTTTAGTGTAAAGAGCAGGGCGTTGAGGAGGGGACAGTCCCTTTCATATACAGAATAGTTTCTGTTCATTTAAGTTTTAATGTCGCTCCTTACTTTCAGTTACTGGCGCGCATCACCCAGGACGACGTGATCCATCGCCGCTTCCTCGACGAGGGCCACCACGCCTACGTGCCCGACTTCGGCGTGCACATCGACGTCGACCTGCCGAACGGCAAGGTCAAGCGCATGCTGCTCAGCCGCCAGATGGTGCTCTTCTGCGTCGAGCGTCGCCGGGCCTGGCGCATGCTACAGAGCCGCGCGGGCTACGCGAACGAGGACTACGCGGCCCAGAAGGAGGTGCTGGCCAGGCTCGAGGGGATGTATTCGCTGCTTGCAGGGTTTGTTGAACCCGGCGAGACGCTGGAGGCCGCGGTGCGCCGCGAGGTGCTGGAGGAAACAGGCGTCAGGGTCGGCCCTGTCAGCTACCTGTCAAGCCAGCCCTGGGCCTTTCCCATGTCTCTGATGTTCGGCTGCGCAGGCGAGGCGCTCAGCCGTGAAATCACCGTCGATCCGGAGGAAATCGAGGACGCGCTGTGGATCAGCCGCCAGGAGATGATGACGGTTTACATACTTTATAGGGTAACCTGCAACTTATTGTCACTAGATGAAAAACATCCTATTGCATGATACTGAAAAAAGGGAAAATCAAATATGTCATACGGGACACAGAAAAAACACAAAAAGTGAATTATATTACTTAGTGTAAATTCTCTGTGAATCTGTAAATTACAATGTAACAGCACTTTGATGCATAAATTACAACATACTCCTAGGCCATGGTGGCATAAGTACCTTTTTAAATGTTGTAGATTTTACTTCGTTAAAAGAAGTATTAAACTCGGAAAAATACCGATTCTTTATTACAGTTTAGAGGCATGGGCTTACCACGCTGAAAAAATGGAGTTCAGCTTTCAGCTTCAGTACTTTAGACGAATGTATGGTCTGCAGAAAACAACATATAATTTTCGTCATAGAGGGGACTGTAGCTAATGTCCACTGAAAAAAACTAATGTGTATACACGTGGTAAAATTTTGGCTAAGAATATCACATCATCCAGAACATGTTGAAATGCATTGGATTCATCCAGCTCTTAATAACAACTGAAATATAATAACGATATTGTTGAATAAATAGTGCTTGAAACTTTGAGGTACCTCATGTTATTTAATAAAGATAACACTCGATGACCATTAGCAAAGACTCCAAAGTAGAACAAACAACGAACTACGGTTTTAAATCAGTAGATTTATTTGCCAAAGAGTTATAAGTCCGAAAGAACATGAATATTGACGAACGCATTGTCATTTTCACCGGAGAAGCTGCCCAATGCTTCGGGGAACACGACGAGTTCGCCGCGCAGTCGACGATTCCCGGATGGGTGTTGCGGGTCGGCGACCTTTTTGCCGACTGATTCAAGCCTAAAGCGCCCGCGAAGTGGCGTGCCGGATACGGCCCACGCGTCCGCGCAAGAGCCACCCCAACTCGCACGACAACTCTGCAGGTACGACGGAACGAGAATTGGCACCGTGGCACCTACTGCGGGTGAGTCCGCGTTGGTGAGTCATGGCGAACCACAGTGAAGCGATCTACCAGGCGTTGGTCGCCAATGGATTCTGGAAAGGCAATCCTCTGCAAGCTGCTGCGAACATGCTATACCTCGCCGGTGACCACCCCGTCAATGTGGCCTCAAGGTTTTATGAAATCCAGCAAACCTTGAAGGCTCACAAGATTCGCGTTTGGCAGAGTGAGTACGACGAAGTCGCAGTCTTGACTTTTTGCGACCAACCGAGCGACGTCTTGGTCAAGCGCGTTGAAGAGGCTGGTGATTTGTTGATGGCGGGATGCGGCAAGAGCGTGTCCTTTGGCGGTGTAGTCGAAGCTTCGGGCAGTTCTTGAGCGTGTAGTGGTGGTGGTGGTGGGATGGGTTCGGGCGGTGCTGAGGAAGACACAGAGAAGGCGGTGGGCTTGAAGGCCTTGAGTGACTTCAACGGCAATGGGAGTGGAGATGGAGATGGGAGGGTTGAGTCGGGGCTGGAGGGCCGTGCTGTTGGTGGCGCGATGGAAGATTATATCCCAGAATAGGCAGTGATTGAAGTGTCCCAGTACTGATTGTCATACCCTATAGCCTACTTAAGGCTGTTAGAAAATATAGAGATGCCTGGAATTGTAATTTTGACCTAAAGCTAATTTAAAACGGCAGAATGAGATTAATTTACGAAGTATATCACTTACTCTAGCAAGAACTACTGGTTTATCCATTATGAATTTATGATTAAGATTTTCAACTATTTTGGCTTGAGCGGAAAATGCTGGGTAGCATGACCGTTCCGCACGGCCAGGCAATAGCGGTGAGCGAACGACAGCACCAATTTTTTGAGGTTAACGGCATTCGCATGCATGTTGCCGAGCAAGGCAGTGGGCCGCTGGTGCTGCTGGTGCACGGTTTTCCCGAATTTTGGTACTCGTGGCGTCATCAATTGCCCGCCCTGGCCGATGCCGGGTTTCGAGCGGTTGCGCCAGACATGCGAGGGTACGGAGATACTGACTGCCCTGAAGACGTCGTTGGCGTCTTCGGCTACTTTTATCTGGGCTTCCGGATCTTGTATGAGCCAGGGCGACCAGGCCGTCCAATGGTTGAAATCATTGAGTTTGTTGAAGATTTTTTCGGCGGGCGCCTTGATTTGGATAGATTTGCGAATATGCATTTTTGGCATGACGGAATTGGTTTTACGATTTTGAAAAATAATACTTTAAGGGCGAGCGGGCATAAAGAAAATGGAACGCGGATTAAGGCAGATTAGGCGGATTTTCTCTGTTCAGCCTCGATATGGATATTACCAAAATATTTGAAATTACATATTTTATAATTTATTAAATTATAAATTTATAATAATTATTAATTAATTATTAATTAAATTATAATTTATAATTTTATAATTTATATTCCCAACGAAATTAGCACACGTTTCTAATTGTTTGCTGTTAAATGAAAAGTTGTGTTACAAAAGTAGGTTTTCTGATTTCTCAGAAGGTCAAAAAGTTAAAAAAAAAAGTTATGCATTGTCGTTTTTATTCCCTCCTTTTCTAGTATTTCCAACAATCTTTGGGGCAATCCACCGTTCAGGGGGCATAAAATTAATTCATGCATCAGTCCGACAAGTACTTCGTCTCAAAATATTGAATAAATAGACTTTTGGGTTTTTCAATATACGACTAACTCTGTTACTAAACAGTAAGATTCCATGAATCATGTAATCCACAAACTCTTTATGTTCATAACTAAACGGTAACTCACTTAGATTTTTAAAGGCTTGATGATGTTGAACTTTGCGACTTTCCTGTTGGATACAGGGGTGCTACTTGCCAATATTCATTTATTGGTGGGGAAGCGAGTGCTGGTGACAGATTATTTACCAGCCTGCTAATAATTTTCAGACTACTTCTATTTTATAAATAACTAACGTAATGTTAGCATTTATCATACTGCTTGGTCTACAAGAAAACTACCTTCTTTATTGTTTAGCTGTAAAATGCATCTGTATAAAAAATTAGTTACATAGAGTTCATCGGCCCGACCGACTTGGCCCAATCCATGGGCTTTCCAGGGCAGCTCGACGCAGAACCGGTTGCTCAGGCCATCGAATTGACCTTGGCGAAGATTGTCGCGGCTGGCCGAATTCCTGGAATGCCCGGAAACCGTCAAACGGTTCGGTCGGTCCTGGAAACGGGTGCACGCTACGTTTATGCCCATGTTCCGAAGCTCCTGAAATCAGCGGCAGACGATTATTTTGCCGCAGCTCGGGATCGTTGATGTAGAACCGCTGCGTGCGGGGCGGCCCGCTCGACCGGGTCGGTGTCCGGTCGAGTATGCGCTGCAGAGGTGTGACATGCGCAACAACTGCTCGCACCGAGATGGCAGCGCATGGAAACCGCCCCGTCGCGGCGGCGCCTGGCTTAGCGCACGACTCTCCAGTTCCCGGAACTTCCGAGTCGTTCCCGGGTCCGAAGAGTCTTCGACTCCCCCCGCCTCCATTGGCGTAGCGGTGGTCAGAAGCGCAGAGCGGCCCGGATGATGTCGCCGAGATATTCGCGCAGCTTCTCGGGTTCGATATCGTTCGCGCGCATCTCGATCAGCTGCGCGAAGCCGAGGATGGCGTTGAGCGGCGTGCGGAATTCATGGGTCATGCCGGCCAGGAACTGGCTGCGATACTCGCTGACCGTCTCCAGCTTCGCCCGGCTGCGCCGCAACAGCAGGTTCTTGCGCATCAGAAACGCCACCGCCGCGGATACGGTGACGCATAGCACCCCGAGCGACCTCGGGTTCGACCTCGTGCGGTTCTGGCGGCAGGTCGGCAGCGGGCTCGTGCTCGACCACGAGGTCGTGCTGCCACTCGGCACCGGGCCGCGGCACATGGTGCTGCACCCCAGCGGGCACCTGCACGTGGTGACCGAGTACTCGTGCGAGGTGTTCACGCTCGCCGAGGCGTCCGACCGCACGTGGAGCGTCGTGTCGTCGACGCTGTCGAGTCCGATCGCCCAGGTGGGCACAGACTTCCCCGCCGGCTGAACCGGGGGAATCAGAAGAACGAATCGTGGACGATCTGTATCGGTTGAGAAGTACCAGGGTAAATCTCCATCTCAGGTGTCCGAAGAACCGGGAAGATGCCTCCGATGCCGCCTGCAGGCGTGTTCTTCATATTGTCTGTGGTGAATCACGGCTTGACGTGCCAGTCAGCTGGCATGCGATCAGCGCGGTACGAGTTCGTCCGGCGACCGTGTTTCTTGATACTGGACGTTCTACACTGTCCGAGCCTTCACAACTGTTGTCGTTGCGCAATCACACAGCAGCCGTTTGTTTCGCGATAGTTACATTTATTGGTTAACGGAGCGTTCCCAAATTACGGAATGGGTCTCCAAAGCGGAGCCATAGTACAAAACAGAATACATATGGTTTAATTGAGAATCGCAATATGCCCGCTTTTGAGATACACACATAAATATCTCCGATTTGCTCAATGGCCACATTGGACCGACAGTGAGGTCGGCCATTTTTTGATCAAGTCTCTTACCAATACCTCAAAATGTTGGCTGCATGAACCGTCTGAAGAACACTTCAGATACCTCGACATGTTGACAAGCATATTTGTAGCGCATATGTCGGCCGCTTCTTGCTCTGTGCGGTAGAGAGAGCTAATTCCTTCAGTTACCATATTCATGTCAAAATGTTTTTCCAGCAGATTAAAGTTTTCCTATCAATTTAGGGGCTTCACCAACATGATTTTATTAACACAAACGAAAGACTGTTCATCCATTTATTTCTAATTCAGGAAAAAAAGTGATGAAAACAAAAAACAGAATTGAGCAGAAAAGTCAAAATTTGATAATCGCAAGCTACAACTTAAAGCCTTAATTCTGTTCCATTACAACTGAAACCACAATGCAACAGAACCCTCGTGCAACTGAACCCCATTTAACTGAGCCCTCATGCAACTTCGCCCAATTTAACTAACCCCTCCCCCCCCCCGTGAAATAGACTTCCGTTCAACTGAACCACTGTGCAACTTCAGGTGAGCATCATTGCTATCCCAAGTAAATTTATGACCCTTCTCCCAGCACTGCAGGTACTCATCTTCCTGAGACCATAAGGGTGGAAGGATGAGTAAACTCAATCCCTCGGATCGGCAGTCTCTCAATCAATGAACCCTGATGAGCAGTGGGCCCGACATTGAAACTACCCTAAATAAACAGAAAAACCAACAAACAGGCAGACTAATTAATAAAGGGCAGCTGGGGCGTCCAAGGGCAACGTCCCGTAGCAACTCATGCCTCAAGGGTGGCAATTGTTAAGATGCGACGAACCTCAGGAGAAGCAGCATCTCAAGTTCATGGGCAGTATTTCGTGATGATTTTGTTCACGATTAGAAGCAGTATATATTATCGGATCGTGATACAACCACGTGCTTCTCTATGTTAATGAGTGAATCGTGATCAAATTCTTCCATTTTTCCGATGACGTCATTTCCGATAATAGCTTAAAACTGTAGAATTGTTGACGTTCACCGCAAAGAAAATGTTTCTACTAGTCCTTTTTCAGGAATTGTCTCTACTGCTGACACTTTTTCAGAACAAGGATGTGATACTGATTTTGAACGAGATGTCACAATAAAAAAACCTACAAACAACTTTGATTATCAAATCCATGTATTCTATGGACCTGAAGAACCCGTCCAAGGTTGTGAAATGCAATGGCTAATCAAATTTATCAGCAAATTCGATGATACTGAATTTTTAAACCAAGTTCAATTTGATTTTAACAATTCCAGGGTAAAAGAATATATAAAGTTCCAAAATTCGTTAAAAGTTGAAAGATATCTTATTATTTTTATTACTTTATGTATGATTGTGAAAACTTTTCATTTGAAAAGCATTTTTTTGAATTCCGAGTCAATTTCTAATATTCTTTTAATTAGTATATTCTGAAAATGTTATTCCTTTCACAGATGACTAGCAACATATTAAATGAGATACTTTGCAATATGTAGCAAAACATTCGTTTTATTTTGCCGATTGTCGTCGCGATAGCGCCGAGCACTACTTCTTGATCATTCAAGAAGAGGGGAGTGCACTAATGGCGCAAAATGAAAACGCGCATATGCTCAACCCTGGTGACATGATCTTAATTGATAGTGCACAGTCCTCTGAGTTTACTTTCTTTGGTAATTTCAGCCGACAACTATCAGTCCACCTGCCACGCGACGAAATGAATAAGCGGTTCGGCCACGAAATTCGTGACGGTCTTTTCGTACCGCGGTGGGGTGAAATATAAGAATGAGTTTGGTCTTTACATGAGATGGACGCCATGTTATATCAAATAGTTTTTTTAACGGTCGGTACAAAACCAAAAACAATAATGAAAATAGTCCTTTCATGGACTGCAAAAAAAAGTTTGCATATGTGGAACAAACTTATCGTTATTTCACACTAAACCCTAGAAGCTTTCCTACAATACCTTACGTACATTACATAATCCATAGGGCCAGATTTTGTCTGTAACGACTGCAGATCCTTTCCACGGTCTACCACGGTCTACGGATTTCAATAGCAATAACGTTTCGAATTTTCCGAGATTCTTGGAAAATCCTTCCTTAAAGAGTCTACCGCATTCATTTACATTAGCAATTTGTTTTAGTTATCCATGGTTTGCAGTTAGATTCGTGAAAAAAATTTCAGTGGAAAGGTGTGACAGTATAACTAAAAAGTCTAGCTGAAGACTCAAAAGCCTTTCATAACCATTGGTAAGATGAAAGACGTTTTTTCTAGCTTTTTCTAACAACCATCTTAAAATAATCATCTGAAATCTGTCATTAAGCATTTTCTGGCGACTCCAGTAAGTGTTGCTCTTGGTACCATATTGAGCGCAAGAATAAGCTATTTATGAATGCCTGTTTATCTACGTAACAATCAAGAAAACAAAGTTTAACAAAATGAAACCCTTGAATTACTTTAGTCGGTTTTTAGAATTTTTTTAGTTCTCTGGCAGTTTTCTAGTTTTCTAGTAGCTTGCTGCATGGGATGGAAAACAAGCAGAAGTTGAAAAATTCATTCGAACATATCCAACTATCAAAGACAAATCTGGGCTTTGGGGAACGACGCTCTTATATTCTACCGCAAGAAACAATCGTTTAGACTTAGTTGAATATCTGATTAGACGAGCGAAATGTTCAGTCAATGCTCAAAATCAACAACACATCGTTCGAGCATTACCCGGTGCAATAGGAGTATCCCATGATGATTATGATCCTAGTCCAGTCGCGTCATCCGCCGTCACTGCGGCGGCCTCGCGGATTTCCTCGTCAAGCTCCTCGGAGGTCAGGTCGTCGATGCCCATCGTCATGGCTGCGTGACGGGCGCGGTGCCAGGCGAGGATGGAGTAGGCGGTCTGGCCCTCGTCTTCAGCCATGGAGCCAAACATCGTGCTCATCGAGGCCTGGCTGTCGAGGTCGACGACAAGTACGCGGTAGCCATCCAGCGCCGAGGCCATCGCCAGATGCGCGCCGGTGGTTTTTGAGAATTGATATTCGAAAGAAAGCCGCGGTTCCCAGTCGATTTTGGTAGAGGGGGAGGAAAAATCCGAAGGATCGTAATAATTAGCGCGCAGACCGGCCCGCAGGCGCATATTGGCAAATGGCTGCCAGGCATCTTCGGCGTAGGCAGAGAGCAATGTGGCGGTTTCATCAAGATTATAGGTGTCGGTGGCAATGTCGTCTTCAACATAGGCGTAGCCATTCCACTTTAATGAAATCGTCGATTTTCGGGCCGGCCTCGTCGAGCGGGGCGAGGAGCGGCTCGACATCGGTGTGCACGACGTCGGCCAGGCCCATGCCGTAGGCGCTGAGCACGCCGCCGCGCGGGTGCAGCAGCACGGTCCGCATGCCGAGGGAGGCGGCGATGGCGCAGGCGTGCTGCGCGCCGGCGCCGCCGAAGGAGAGCAAGGCGTACTCGCTGACGTCGTAGCCGCGGGCCACGCTGATCTCGCGGATCGCGCGGGCCATGTTGTCGTTGCGGTGGGAACTGGAGCTGGGCTCACGTTTGAGACACCCACATCTCGCGGAGATGTTCGAGTTGTTGAGTGTGACGGAGCCGGTGGGTGCACCGTTTCACGTCGCTGCGGGTTCGTCCGTGTTGGTCGAAGAAGCGATCGCCGGTGCCGAAGTCGACGAGCTGCTGGCATCGTCGGTGGAGCCGGTGTCGACGGTTCTTCGAATGACCGCCGAAGTCGCCTCTGCACTCGCGGCTCTGCACGCGATGGGTTTACATCAGTTTTGGTAATAATAATGGGTGCAATACCTTTTAAAATTTCATACCTTGGGGGATCTGCAAGTGGACCATTATCAGGACAGTAGCCTAAATACAAAGACAGAATGCTTATTTAATTTATTGGCTATTACCCTTGGGTCAAAGATTCTTGTGAAATCTAGGAGAAGTTGAGTGACACCATGCCTACTGGGGTTACCAGATGATGCATACCTCCAAAATTTCTTGGAGTTAGATTTCATTGTGACGCGCTCTGCGCGTTCTGAACGACGCGGGTGAAGCTGATGCGCTGGTCAGTTCGATGCAGTCCGATCCGTCGGGCCTGTTGCGCATTTCGGTGGCAACCGATTTCGGCGTCAACCACCTCAGCCCGGTTCTGGGTGAGTTCCTCGATGAATTCCCCGACATTACCGTCAATATGGTTCTCAACAATCGCTATGTCGAACTGATTTCCGAAGGGTTCGACATGGCCATCCGCATCGGAGAGCTGGAAGACAGCGTCGGATATTGCCGTAGACAAATTCTGTGTACGACAGGCCGTAACCAAACGGAAACAACGGCTTGTAACCTGCATCCAGGTGAAAAGCCGTCATGCCCAGCGACGTCTGCGGAGCGCGTGCATCTATGTCGTCGATATGGATGGTCTCGTTCGGCGACGGCGGCTTGCCGCTGTTCTTCCTGCCATAGTAGATCGGAATCTGGCCAACCATGTTGGGGAAGGAAACGGGTAGCTTTGCCGAAGGAACCTTTTCCTTGCATCTCAAAGGGAAGAAAACCTCCTTTTGCGCATTTAAAACGAGCATTTGACGTCCTTGCTAAGTAGTGTAAGCCATCAATATTAGTAGATATTGGGAATTTATAATTATTTTGAAGTTCCCATTTGCCTTCAAAAGCAACACAAGGATAATAATCTTCAACTTCATCTTTGGACAAATAGGGGGAAATATCCTTATGATCGAGTAGAGGAATCGAGTCATAAGTGCCTTTTTCACTACCTGGCATTAATGGCCATGTTTTTTTCCTTTGCTGCCGGTGGCGGGTTTTCGGATCAACGCGGAACCAACATGTTGGATGGTGGTGCACACTTTTACGATACCTATGAAACCAGTGATGGTAAGCACATATGTATTGGCTCGATCGAGCCGCAGTTCTACGCCTTGCTCAAAGAAAAGGCTCAGTTGCCGGAGGATCGGTTTGGCAATCAAATGGATCCCAGCCTTTGGCCAGAACTAAAAGCTGAGTTAGCAGGTGCAAGCGAGGGACTGATGGCCTTTGCTTTTGCGCCCAGAGCATGTGTCCATCCATTATAGTGCTTGTGATTGCGATGACATCTTTTGTTCGTCGCGCAGTCTTGGCACTAGCATTGCCCTTTCATGATATCCATTGATAGCCAGCCATACTACATTGCGTTGGTTGGACACTGGTCTGTGCGCTGTTGCATCACTACGTGGCTACGTCTGTGTGGTGAAAATTGCTGAGCGAGATCTTGTAGTTGAAGTGGTATAGAGGATCACATTGATGATTGTCCTACAGTAAAAGAAACTTACAACAAATTCCAAGATGAAGACGGTTGTCCTGATTTATCTCCTGATGATGCAAAAGGAATTGCTGATTCTGATGGTGATGGTTATCCTGATTTTATGGATTTATGTCCAAATCAGCCAGAAACTTTCAATGGCATTGACGATAAAGATGGCTGTCCTGATGATGCTAACACTTTAAGTGATATGGACCGTGATGGAATTTCTGATAGTATCAGCATAGAGCTGGTCTCTGATTGACAAAAAAACTACCTGGGCAGCAAATAAAACTAAACGAGTAACTGTAAAACACTTATTATCAAACACAGAATTATATGAGCCATTTCGCTGTAGATGCATCAAACATCGTGTTTTCAACTACTTATTATATGATAGCCAGTATAGCACCTATCAGAATTGATTTTAATATATTTGAAACACTACACTCGTCATTTGCTCATTTGCGTCATTTTCCCTGTGTTGACTTCATGCTCTGCCTTGTTCACCCGCAGCGGTCGACTGTAGAGATAGGTTTTACGTCCGTCTCGCATCACCGCGTGCCACATCAACCGGCGATTGGCAACGAGAGACTTTTTGGAAAGCGGAATCGGACGTGCAGACAATCCCTGTGCGTGAAAAAGGGCAACTCCATGCTCACGATCAAAGGCTACTAAATTGGCTTCTGTTCCTTTTCCGTCCAAATGAAGAACGGTCGCTCCTTCGATCCCGAACCGCCAGAACTTGGACCAGATCTGCCAGTTGCTCCACAGGACGAACACGACGATGAGAAGCAGGACCTTGCAGCCAGCCGCGAGCTCTCGGCTGAGACTGAGCTGGCGACCTGAGGCGCCGCTGACTGGGACCGGGACCGGGTCGCATGAAAAGCTCGTAAATCAGCCGATCACTGACTCGTCAAATACGTATGAAAAGTTCGTGAATCTGCCGATTTCATTGCAAAGATGATGGTTTTTAGGCCCTGCCATTTCACCAGAGGCTATGGGGAAATAGGTCATATTATTTCCAGAGGTACCTTTATTTCACTTTTAAACTATGCTGAACAAAAAATTTAATTTTTTTAAAGCACTATTTTTTAGAAAATGGGATTCCGAAGAGGGGCAATTTCTCCTCCAGACCTTTTGGCATTAATTAGAGCTCTTAAATTTTAGTTCGCGTTCAAAAGACTCCTCTTCCAATCTTTTAGGATTATAAATTCAAGAGGAAAATCTTGGTCGAGCTGGAAATGGCAGCGCTGGCTGATGCGAAGGGTTTCGGCAAGCAGTGCGGCTGGGTAGAGCTGGGCCAGCTCCTCGCGCGACCGCAGGTGGCGTTCGCCATTGGGAAAGAGGTGGCATCCGGCCTCGGCGACCGGCAGATGGTGGCGGATGGCGGTCATGCAGTCCTGCAATGCCCGGCGGCCGCGGGCATGCATGTGCACGTCGCCACAGGCCACGGCGGGTATGCCCAGGCGTGAAGCCTGGCTCTGCCGTTAAATCCTCTCCCTGGCATTTCTCGGCATATACGGTAGAGTACATCGGGATTGTGTGCTGTTGCGGTTGCAGTGGTTGTAAAATTTGTAGTAACTCTGGTGTTAAGCAATCCATTTGCGGACTGTGAGAGGCGACATCTACTTTAATGAAGCGGCAATAAATATCTTGCTCTTCCAATTTTGCTACAATACTTCGGATCGTGTCGCTATCTCCGGAAAGAACTGTCGAAGTTGGGCTGTTGGTTCGATCGCGAGGACACCGCCGCGAGGGCCAACCGCCGACGCAAAGACAACCGAGAGCAATCCAACATTCGCACCGACATCAACGCAAGCGTCCCCAGGACAAAGCCAGGCGCGAGCCAGTGCAATCTCTGCGGCTTCTTGGTACCCCTTAACGTAGAGCTGAACCGAAGTCGCGTTGCTGCCGAAGCAAACGAAATCGACACCCAGTGCTGAACGGTAAGCGAACCAACCGCGTCCCGTCATCGCAGCTTAAATTCTCGCGCACAAAATGGACTTTGTTTATCAAAGTAAGTAGGAGTAAACACCACAATCATACAAACACTTTCGCATATCGCCTTCGCCAACTCTTCTTTATAGAAATCTCCCCCTTTTAATCTCTCGCGATCAACATAGATTTCCTTATCTGTAAAAAGCTCAAGTTCATTAGTCAGAGCCTGATAAAGATCGTTAATTATCCTTTCAGCAAGTTGACTCTGCCCATGCCGATAACTAATGAAACGTTGAAATTGCAGAAATTACTGGAATGGAAAAGGATACTGCTGAGAAAATTGTCAATAAAGCCCGACAACATCTTGTTGAAGGCGGATTAATTGCTAAAGATTTTGTTAGTGCAAGTGAAATTTACAAATACAGACAAAGTATAGGTAAAATTACAACTGGCACTAATTGTCTTGATACCCTCTTTGATGGCGGTATAGAAACTCAAGCTTTGACAGAAGTTTATGGTGAATTTGGATGTGGTAAAACACTGCAAAGTTCCATCATTTTTGTATTATTAAGTGCAATCGCACAGTGGATCTGATATTTTTTAAAACACTTTCTTTTTAATCTTTGACTGAGCTGGGCAGTGTAGAGGATGCAAAATCTGTGGCAGCCAGTGCAATGTATTTTTTTTTTATCCGAGAGAAGTGCAGAGCGAAACAGCCGAGCAAACCAACTGCCATTTCTGTTTAATAATATAGAAGGAGAGCGTTGCTTTCGCCAACTCTCGAAATCTCAAGGAGCTGTCCCCTCCTCGACGCCTCGCTCTTTATGGTAAAATTTGGCTCTTTGTCGCAACTCTACTTTTTAAAACAATAAAAACTTTAGCGTAAAGAGCGAGGCGCTGAGGAGGGGAAAGCCCCTTTCATACACAGAATAATTTCTGGCCGTTTTGAGTTTCAATGTTCCTCTTTACTTTCAGTTAAGAAAACTTGTTTTATTACTAAAACAAATATTAATTTATTTTTATTGGTCTTACTTTCTCTTTGTTACAATTTATATCATTTTCAGTAAAGCACAAATGACGTAACGAGCTTTAGACTTTTACAGTTAGGGAAGGGGGAAGAGGACAGCAGCGTTACTCCCATTTGTAGTAATTTATGTTCGTATCAAGTTTGACTTTAAGATTGACTTGAATATACAATTTAATTCTATCAATAAAGATTTTACTGGATTAAATTAAATCTGGTCTTATAACGCACGCTCGGGCAATTTAAACCAGCGAACTTGGGTTCCCCTAATAAATTAGCAAATTACTTTTTTTGTAAGTACTTCGGCACTCTCACTTGGCCGGACTTCTTTTATCTTCGTTACTATGTAAACGATTTCTCAGTTTCTGAGGACTTACTGCTGCTTGGAGGCAAATTCGGTTCAATCAATAGGCCTATATGCAGTTTATACGAAGCTATTTATTATATCACATTTTTATTAATGATTTAATTATTATGTATTTAGTAACTTAGTTATTTTATTTAGTAATTTAGTTATTGCCATCACCAGCCGAAATGCTGTCATCACCCGAACCGCCATCAAGGGTATCGTTGCCGGTACCACCCGTGATCTTGTCCTGGCCGCTGCCGCCTTCGATAACGTCGTCGCCTTCGTCCCCCGAAAGCGTATCATCGCCATCACCACCATAAAGGCTGTCATTGCCTTCCATGCCGCTCAGCGTGTCCTGACCGTTCAGGCCAAAGACAGTGTCATCACCCGAAAGGGCTGCGATGGTGTCGTTGTTGCTGCTGGCACGTAATGCCTACAATACCGTAGAGTGTTGCAGAAAATAGAAACGGCCGAAGCCGAAGAAGGCGAAGAAAAGTAGAAACAGAAAACAGAAAACACAAATGAAGGTGACGTCACCAGATTCCACACTTCTGGTTGGTGGAGAGAGCGAGGTGTATACAGTATATGTATTTACTGTATGCTTTATGCTGTGTTGCATTGTCGGTATGAAGAATACGGAGTACCGGTAGTGGTACGGAGTACGGAGTCAGATAGAAGGAGGCGGTGTAGTCCGATGGAGGTGGAGTAGTCGACGGAAGGTCGCGTGCTTGCTTTTCTGTCACTTGGGAAGGCTGGCTTGTCAGTTGGAGGAATTCTCCGTCAGTCCTGGCATAGTTTGTCAAGTCGCATAGGACTGCCTCTTTGATTGATGGATAAAAGAAGAAGCGGTATCACATCCTGTAAACGCGTGGAAGAACGAAAGTGCCCTGTGATTTCATCGCCCCGAGCCATCGAACTGCCACATTCACCACAATCGGGAAGAACGAAATCAAAAACGCGGTAATGATCGCCGGAACCGTGCCGATGCCAAACCACATCACCAGAACCGGGACAAGGGCGACCTTTGGGACGGAGTTAAACCCGACCAAAAGCGGGTTGGCGGCGTCATAGACCGCCCGGCTGGAACCAACAAGCGCACCCAGAACAACGCCGAATACAACGGCAATGGCAAAGCCCGCAAGCGTTGTATAAAGCGTATGGACCGCATGATCAGATTGCCAAAGAAATCGCCCATCGGCGTCGATTTTATAAAAAAAACTAAATCCTTGTTGATGGCCGACAAAAATATAACCGGAATCCACTTCCAGCGGACCATTTAAGGCTGGAGTATTTGAAAGCCTTATCCAAGTAAAATTACCCCTCCAGTCCATTTTAAATAAATATCTGCCGGAGCGCGCCAGAATATTTTTATCTCGGCTAATAATCGCCGCTCCGTTGGCTTCAAAAGGCGAAATTTTTGGGAACAGCCATTCGTGCAGTGGGCTGAGTCGGCCGGGTATTCGATCGACTACGCGACCAACAACGATCTCGAATTCCACCCGGAGATACTCAGTCGCTATCGCTTGGTGCTTAGCATCGGTCACGACGAATACTGGTCGTCGGCCATGCGTGACCATCTCGAAAAGTTCATCGCCGACGGGGGCAACGTCGCCTTCTTCAGTGGTAACACATGTTGTTGGCAGGTTCGCAATGAAGACGATGGCAATGGCACCGCCAGTCGCCCGACGCGTATTCGTAAAAGATGCCGATGTCGCCGGCCTTGGTCGTGATGTTGAGCCCGCCGGGCAGCACCAGGTCGGTCGCATGGTGCGTCAGGGTCAGCACGCCGTCGAACTGCAGCAGGATCAGCGTACCGATGCCGACACTGGTGAACGAGGTGATCGCGGTGGTGCCGGTGACATCGAAGGCGTTGCCGTCCTTGCCGATCGGCAGCGCCGCGGTCGAGGCGATGTCGGCGTGAAGAGTTGATTGACATAATTTGGCCAAATCTGGGGCTATTCCATAAATATTGTACAGTTGCATAAACACAAATAACTGAATGCATTAGCAGTAATCCAAATACATACAAAAGACACTTGGATTTTCAAACTGAACACTTTTTTTCAAACTGGAATTTGTAGTCTAAATTCACGGAATCTTTAAGTTATATCGATTGGCTCGCTCCGTCTTTCGTTGTTCTATTTAATTTCTCGATATAGTTTTTTATTCCGGCCAGTACGCCGTGTTCGGCGAGCAGATGCAGCGCGGCGCTGAGATGGCGGTTGCCTACATCAACGCCGCAGGTGGCGTGCTCGGCGAAGAGGTGACTCTGCTGGTTGGCGACGACGCCTGCGATCCGAGGCAGGCCGTCGCGGTGGCCAACGACATGGTGGGTGAGGGCGTGGTCTTCATGGCCGGCCACTTTTGCTCCGGCTCCTCGATCCCGGCCTCCGAGGTCTATACCGAGGAAGGCATTCTTGAGGCGGCTATGCTGACCGAAGCAGAACGTCAGCAATTACTCGTGGATTGGAATGATACGGTTGCGGACCATTCAAGCGAATGTCTTCTCCATCAAATGGTTGAATCTCAGGCAAAACGGACTCCCGATAGGGTCGCTATAGTCTGTGGGGAGGTGTCGTTGACGTATGGTGAACTCAATCAGCAAGCCAATAAGGTTGCACGTCATCTTCGAAAATTGGGTATTGTTTCTGAGTCCTTGGTCGGAATAAGGCGGAGATGCTTCCTTTTATTCACGTTCTCGACCTTAAATATTTCTAACAAGAAATATTCGATGATCTGCTTGGGGAACATGACCCATCTTTATTCAATGATGAATTAAGGGGTTTGTTTTCAGGTGGTAATGGAGGACGCAACATGAAATCCATTTTGAATTTATCGTTAGGCTCGGTAGACAATGTGCACCTATTATGCATGTTTGAAGGAGCAGATACTCTAGATTACGTACAGAGAGATTCTTTATTTTAGATCTCCGTGATGGACGGTAGCCAATTTCTTTGATAGCGCCAGACCAATTCCCATCCCTCCGGTAAAGCCTACGCTTTCCGCCTGATAGAACCTCTCAAATATGGAATCCACATCTTCCTTTGGAATACCCTGGCCATTGTCCCTGACAGATATTTGGAATACTCTCTCCTGATCAGCGCCGCGCGTAACCTCGCTGATAATCAATTTGACCCTTCCTCTTTCAGGCGTGAATTTGAAGGCATTGGACAGCTAAGCCGGTAATTGGGACATTGCCGGCCAATGGGAGAGATGTGATGCAGTTCAATTTTGGATGGATCATCAAAGGTACCAACGGCTACGACACCCTCGGCGGGTCACCGTTCTCGGATGTTCTCTACGGATATGACGGCTCTGACATTTTCAAAGCCAGCCACGGCGCTGATCGCTATGACGGCGGCAAAGGGTTCGACACGATAGATTATTCACAATCGACACAGGCAATAGACGTCGACTTGGTTTTGAAATAGTAAAGTAAAACAACATGTACCACTTATGTCCGTTTGAGGCTAGACAAATATTGTTCGGTTTCACTTTAGTCTTAAGCCTATCATAAAATGTTCAGGTCCGAAGCAAAGAGGTCAAAGTGATGCCTCTGTAACGTAAATGAGAGGGAAGGGTATGGCCTGGATCTAGTTTTCCAGGAGTCAAAGATACTTTTGAGAAGATTTTCTGCTTACAATATAAACGCATTAGGGCAAGGCATTTTGTACTTCAATTAAGCAGTAGATCTATTTTGCAAGGTTTCGCTTTTATAACATATACATTTTTAAAGGTCATCAAAGGTCAGGGCCCTCTAGAGGGAGAAGAAGCAGAGGTAGTTGCTTCAAAATACCTTCCCAGGGCATACTTTAGTCTGTAAATTCATCCCTGAGAGTTTCATTTTCCTTACCTATACCCTTTCTGAGATAGCAAGAAGTCAATTAACAAGAATTTTACCAAAGATGGCACTGAGAATCTCTAACCTGTCTTAAAAAGAGTGCTAGAGTGGAGCATCACATACTGTGCTATATAGCTGCATATGGTGTCTATGGGATTATTATAAAGTCTAGGTTACCATTTGCAGAGACCACCTGGTTTGACCCAGCTAGATTTGGATGTGTTCGTTGCAGGGTCTCAGCTCCCTTGTCCAGAGATATAGAGTATAGACTCTCAAATATTGTTTGCAAAGTTACAAGAAAATTCAAACATGGTATTAAAGTTACGCTCTCATCAGCCTATTCGGCTTAACTCACTTTGTCTGACAAGTGCTGAATATTGGTAATGACCTTCTGGCCTGCTTCTTCCATCTTGCTTAGGAACTTCAGTGCTTCGTACTGATTGCCCTGCGCTCGCAGCTCCACGGCCTTTTTGCCATAGTCGAACACCGCCTTGTGGCTGCTTTCAATGTCGCGATACTCGCTGAAGCGACCGTATTTGGCGTTGCCTTCACCGGCGCACCACTTGCCCAGTACACTGCGTTGGCTAATCATAATAATCGGGCGATCTGTTTCATTCACAATTCTCATCGATGCTTTGCCAAAAATTTTTTTTCTACGCCCTAATCGTTGTAATCCCAGTATAATCACATCACTTTTTTTGGCATACTGAATTAACGTATCGGAAACGTCATTACTAACCACAACTTCTACTGTTGATTGACCGTAGGTTTCATCAATGGACAGTTGCGTCAACTCACGTCTCATTTTTTGTACACTTTCGAACGATTCCCAATTCGATTAGTATTTGCAATCACCATCAACAAAGCTCAAGGGCAATCATTAGAAAAATGCGGTACAGATCTCAATACAGATTGTTTTTCCCATGGACAATTGTATGTTGCATGTTCGAGGGTCGGTAAACCTGACATTCTATCTATATGCACAGACAATGGGACAGCGAAGAATGTTGTATATTCGCGAGTTTTATGTGGTTAATTTATAGTGTATATGTATATCTATATGTAGATCTATCTATCCCGTCAGCTGCTTGACTATGTCAAGCGCAAGGACGAAGCGCGCTATCAGCAGATCATCCAGAAAAACGGCATTCGCCGCTAAGGTGCGCGGGCGGGCCCCTTGCCAAAAGGATGCACCCACCCATGCCGATCAATGATGCCCGCCAATCGTACAACAAGCCGCCGCGCTGGCATCGCACATGATGCCCGGCGCGTGTGGCGTTTGCCCTCATCAATCGAGGGCCAAGACTAGACCGTAGAAAAGTCCGATGAGAGTGAGTTCGGCCAGCGGCCCCGCAGCATTGCGTGCTAGCCCCACTCCAAATCGCCGGAGTCGTAGCCTTCCAGCAGCGTCTCTCCGTTCACCATGGAGAGCTTGCGGGGCTCGGCGCCCGTGCGCTCTTCGATCCCGCGGGCGAGGGCGCGGGAGTGGGTCGTGATCCAGAGCTGTGAGCTCTTGCTCGCGTGGGCGATCAGGTCCGCCAGGGGCTCCATGAGGTCCGGGTGGAGGCTCGTCTCTGGATCGCCCACACGCTGGCGCGGCACAACGCTCTGTTCCCGCTGGAGCAGCTCGGCGTGGCGCCGACCCTGGTCTGGTTCATGCGCAAGTTCTCGCTGGGCCATGTGCAGGGCCGGCCGGGCGAGCGGCTGGCCGCCGCCTGCCAAGCGCTGGGGCCGTCGTTCATCAAGCTGGGCCAGGCGCTGTCGGTCCGCTCCGACCTGGTGGGGCAGGAGGCCGCCGCCGACCTCACCAAGCTGCAGGACCGGCTGGAGCACCCAAACCACGGAGGTCAACCGAGGTGGAACGGGAGTCAGTACCTTGAATAGTATTTGTAATCGATGACGCGGCACCGTTTACGAACGTCAGGTTTTGCACAACCTCACCAATGTTCAGCGTGCCCTGGGCTTCCAGGTCAGCAGCGCTGAGTTGGGTAGTTTGTGAAGCCTGAGTAAAACCTTCACTACGGCGAATGAACGATCCAGTTACTACAACCTCTTCCACCTGCTGATCTTGCGCCAGGTTATGAATTTATGCTATTCTACATTGTGGTATTTTAGCGAATAAATCACAGTCTGTTCTAAAGTTTTATATGTATTTTTACATAGCCTAATTCACCAGTCTTCACTTCTTTCGTTGTAATCCCCTCGCCCACGGCCCCAAATAAAAGATAATGAAGGTCTGGTCACGTAGCTGATATCTTTGTTCCTTAAAATGTCTTGAAACTCAAACAATGTTTCATTTTTATTCTTCTATTGTGGGTATAATCTGTGTGTTTGCTTTTGGAATTAATATGAACTAAGTCCTTAATTCATTTCCGATTTTCGTTCGAAAAATGGTTCAGGATGGTTATTTAATTATAGTTTTCTATGTTTTTTCTTTGCTAGGGATAATTTCGCCAAACCAGTTTCAACTGTGCTTGGCACGCACCGTATAGTGTACACGATTTTTTCATTAATTCTTATTTCATTTAATGAATTTTTTATATTTTAATTACATACCGTTTTTTGGTTATCCTTCATGTCGTGGCTGACGGAATACAGCGACTGATACTTGCGGCTGTTTTCGCGCAGGAGCATGAGGTGGGTCCTGCCGTCGGCGGAACGGATCACGCAGGGCTGACTCCAGCGGCTGGGAACGCGGAGAATTCGGCGGCTCGGGCTCCAGGTCAGCCCGCCGTCGAGAGACTCGCTTTGGACGACGTAACCGGGCAGGTCACCCCACATCACGAGCCGCTTGCCTTTGTCGAAGGCGTGAATGGTTTTCGGCGGGTGTCGGCCTGCACCCTGTATCTCGGTGCGGGAAACGTTTGCATTTCGCCGAATGCGAGCTTCGGCTTTCACGGTCTGTCGTCATTTGGGCGTCGCCTGGTGTCACAAGATTTCGAACGCTGGAGCAACGTCGTTGCCAGTCACTTCAAGCCGGAATTGCAACAATGGTTCATGACCAAGGCGCGCTACAGAATCAACGGATTCTATCGCATCTCCGGGCGCCAACTGATCCAGATGGGCTATACCAGCTGGAACCAAATTCTCTTTCTAATGATAGGATCAGAACGTTTGTGTTTGATGGCGACGACAACTTGTGGATTGCTACCTACATAGGCTTAAACTATTTCAATACTAAAACCTTTCAGTGGGAAGTATACAAAAATGCTGCCGGTAACCCTAATAGTCTCAGCCATAACTCTATTCGCTCATTGTTTTTGGATGAAACTGGATTTTTATGGGCGGGCACTTATTTTGGCGGACTTAATATCCTTCATCCCACCTCAAATAGACTGGAAACTACAGTGTTTGGGGGATGGATTGAGACATTTTATTTTTAGATACAATGAACTTGTGAGTTAAACGTAAAATGTGTTAAATAGTGATAGTGGTAATGGTGAGCTGGTCATGGGGATCCTTAAATCAACCTTTTCTAGATACTTTGCGGCAATAAGAAACTTCATTTTAAGGTTTACAGGCCCGTAAATAGGAAGTTTCTTTCTTTAGTTATATCAACTTCTTTTATTTCGTATATGGCGCCAGCTACCGCTCGAACTTCTTGGCTTACTCATACCACTTTCCATCTACACCAGACGCATTCGTTACACACTGATACACTTCGCGCCCATGGAACTCAGCGAACCTCAGAAAAAGTACCTGCGCGGCCGTGGCCACCAACTCAAACCGACCGTTACGATCGGCAATGCCGGGGTAACGGACTCTGTCCTCGCCGAACTCGATTCAACGCTGGCCCACCACGAACTGATTAAAGTCAAAGTTCGTGCTGGCTCAAGCGCACGGTGGTCCGAAAAGCTGACTCATGAGGTTTTGGGGACGATCTACTACGCGCTGCGCTACGCCATGCAGCCTTACACCTCGTAGTAGTCGCGATACCAGCGGACAAAACGCTCTATGCCCTCTTCGATGGGGGTGCTGGGCCGGTAAGCCACGGCCTCGGCCAGGGCGTCAATGTCGGCAAAGGTGGCGAGTTAATTTTTAACCATTATGCTCCTTTTTTACCCAACGCATTTCTATTACTACTGCCACCGTTAGGCAGCGCTATTCCCTTCCATTAATTTGTAGCTTTTCTGGAAGTAGAAAATTGAAAATTTACTTTTCTTTTATTACCATTTAAAAATCAAGACTAGGACGACAAAAATGTGTCATTTTTTTGAAAAATGTGTCATTTTTTTAAATGTGTCATTTTTGTCGATTGTGCCATTTTTTATTGAAAAATGTGTCATTTTCGTCGATTGTGTCATCATTTCGTCTGAATGTGTCATTGAGGGAATGGGGAATGGAATCAACCAATAAAACTACATACTATACACTGATGAAGCAACATTTCACTCTCCACTGCTTGCAAAGGACATTCAATTCTGTAAGTATATGATTAAAACCTTTGCGATTCCTTTTCCTATTCACTTACAGTTCTTCTTAAAGTCATTAGCCTTCAAGTGTTCCATATGATACATCAATACAAAATAAAGACATTACACAATCATTTGAAACAAGAACTAAATTAGTACTTCTTTTGCGGCGATTGTCACGGGAGTCGTTCGCAAATACTAAGATGGACACTCCACTCACCATTCATCATCTGCCCAAAGCGATCTTACATATTGATGGCGATGCGTTTTTTGCGGCGGTGGAACAATCACGCGATCCCACACTTAAAGGGAAACCGGTAGTCACAGGAAAAGAACGGGGGATTGCCGCGTCGATGAGTTATGAAGCCAAAGCCTGTGGCGTGACACGGGGCATGCGCCTCTCGGAAATTAAGCGCAATTTTCCTTTCTTTTTCTTCAAATTAATTTTTAAAATGACTCTAATCAAACTAAAAGTCTCGTGTATGTTTGGAACGTCCCTTGAGTATGAAGTAAATCTTGATGATAAAATTTCTGTTCTTCGGGAAAAGATTTTGGCAAATGTTTCTTTTTTATTTTCCTTTGTCATTGTATCAATCAGAAAAAGATTAAATATTAATCATATCAATCAAACCAATAACCACATCAAAATTTGAATATTTTATTCTTAATTGAATATTGCATTTCAAATGCGTACAAGAAGCTCAAATGTCGTAGAGAGTATGTCAATAAAAGATCTGTCAAGGAACTGCTAAGATTTCAAGTATATCTACCACAAAATATGGTTATTTTCACACAAATTTTTAAACAACTCCAAAATTTCTATAAATTTGCGCTATAACACTGGTATCGTCATGCCAAAAATCTAACGATGAACTAACTATGCCCTTCCCTTGTGAAAAAAGGTATGTTAACAAGGGTACTCCCGCTACTATTAACTTATTTAATTAAGCCGCCTGAGGTCAATAACGCCACCTCCATCCCAATCTATTCAAAGCTGAACTCTTAACTCCCTCCCGTAAAGTTTCAATTCTCTTACCCATTACTCTTTTGGAAAGGAGAAGAGCCAGTGATTCCAAGGAACAGTCCTTGTGACTCTAAAGACTGCCAGCAAAGTCTTTCGCTCATAATCCAGTGAAGCGTTATTCATACAACCAGTGAAAACAGTATTATAGAGTGCATCCAACGTATGACAGATCCAGAAGTCCTTTTCAATGTAGCTTGCCAGTGTATTTAATCTCTCGGCGGTTACCTCAAATACCGAGCGACGTTCATCAACCGGTAATTCGAGAAATGTTTTATAATCGGGGTTCACTATTAAGCCGCATTATCTTGCAATCGATGCACCAGAGGCACGGCCCAGGGCGGTAAATTGGCCACGCCCTGCAATAGATCTCGTTTCACGGTGTCAGGCAACTTATTGACCCAGTGGTCCTAGAATATTGCAAGAGGAATCATTCTAACAGAAATGAAAAGTTCTAGTGCCCTTTTTAAGTGACCCTAAAAACTGGAGGGCACCTAGGCCCCCTCCCACGCTAAGTATTTTCCCGAAGTCACTGGATCAAAATTCTGAGATTGCCATTTTATTCAGCATAGTCAAAAAACCTTATAACTATGTCTTTGGGGACGACGTACTCCCCCACAGTCCCCGTGGAAGGGGCTACAAGTGCTGCGGCCGTTGATCAGGTGGCCCGTGAAGCCGCCGCCGAGCGGATTGCTCCATTCGTCGAGGACGATGGTCTGCTCGATGTCGAACGGCGGGTCGTTCGCGAGGTTGGCGGGATCGACGATCAACACCCCCGCCAGCCCGATGTCGAGCTGATGCTCGTGGCCGTGAGTGTGGTACCAGTAGGTGCCCGGCACGAGGTTCGAGAGCTCGTAGACGAACTCCTGTCCCGGCGCGATCGCCGGTCGCGAGAATGATTTAGACTCAACTCTATCAGGATTCAAGGCGATCATCTTATCAAATCCTCCTTCTACTGCAGCTCCCTCTCCATCCACTTCGTGAATCCTTCCATACATGATGTCACCTTTGGCAACCTCATCCGGATTGGTTACATCTCCGAAGCGATCCTTGAAATTTTCGATTTGTTCTTTGAGAAAAGCATCGTCAATCGAAATGTTGTATTTCGTAGGCTTCTTTTTGAATTTGTAGTCTACTTCAATTTGTGTCAATTAATTTCTACTCCTTTTCTCTTTACTAGGCCCATTTTTTCCTCACATACATTACTCGTTACATAATTGTTACGGCCAAACAAAATCTTTTATGTCTAAAGCACTATAAAATTGATCTTTCTATAAGAAACACCCGCATTAAAACATGAAAATACTAAATTCTTAGGCCAAAGTTTTCAACTTTCCATTCCAATTTTTCTATATCCTCCCCCGTGTACAGATATAACTAAGAAAAATACAGGTCATGAAACATGTTCTCAGTTAATCGCATTGCAAATTTTTCCCAAAATCCCCAGGCTTCAAATTCACTTTGAATTTGATATAGGGGTTAAAATTAAATAGGGGTTAATATTTAATTTTGCGTGCATTATTCTACTCTGCAAATCTGTGTGGGAAATTTGTATCATATGCATGGTCAGTGGCACTATGTATAATCGTTTCAAGGAATATTACCCCTAAATAAAAGAAAACAATCCCAAAAAAATCGAATTTTAATTTTGTGCGACTTGTGTTTAATTGGGTTGAATTTTATGCGATTTCAATTTAATGGGGATTTAACCCTGCCGGTTGAGTTTTGTCGTATTTAATTCTCCGCGAGTTGAATTTCAAGATATCCGTAAAAATATACATGAAATAGACTTGACTGAGTACCAGGCCCCTGAGAAACTCGAACCTCGTGGTTTTTCCCTATTTAACCTCTCCGTTTCACCAGACTTGTTGTTCAGCGCTTTTATACAACAATTTCAATATTGCCCGAGGCTATACCGGCAAAGGGCTTGGCCTGCAGGATTTGATCGAGGAAGGAAACCTCGGCTTGTTGCGTGCCGTGGAGGGTTTTGACCCGACCGTCGGGACACGGTTCAGCACCTATGCCAGCTATTGGATCAAACAATCGATCAAGCGGGCGCTGATCAATAGTGCCAAAACGATTCGGATTCCTGCTTACATGGTCGAACTGTTGAGCAAGTGGCGAAGGGCCACGGCTCGGTTGAGCACTACAAGAGCAGCCATAAGTATCTTAAAGAACAAAACTCTGAAGTTAGAAAGAACAAAATATCCCAGAGTCTTAATCATTATTTTAGTTTATTCTGTTCGTTTGGTATTGTTGTTTTTATTTTTCTCCATTGATCCTTCGAAAAAAAGGCAAAGAATTGAACCTAGAGATAATTCGCAGAGGTACTTTGAAGAGGAAATCCACACATATATTCAAACACAAGCAAATAAAAAACCGATATACAAAAATCGACAGCCGCGCCCGACCATCCGGGGAGACGAAGAATCCCACGTCGAGCGGCCTGGTCAGGTGATTCTTCGCGTCTAACGCCACATAGTGGCGCGTGGACACCGAATCTGCGATCGCCAGCTTCTGCACCTGCTGCGACACCCACCCGACATCGGCGGCGTCGGCGACCGACACGAACCGCACACGGCCGGCCAGCGGACCGTACTCCCGGAGTAGCGCCGTCCGTTCCCGCTTCGGCATCCCGGTCCGGAGTTAGGCTGAGCACCTAACAGAAAGGGGACCTAGCTATACTTGGACAAGAATGGCCGAAATGAAATTAACAGCATGATTCCAGTTATAGATCTGACTCCCAAAAGAAAGAGAATGAGATGATTATTTCTTAGAGTGTGTTCAAGGTCCGAAGTATTTACATGTCCAATCCTTAATTATTTGATTTTTAGTGGTCCCTTTGGCCAAACTCAATGGAAAACTCCCTACCTACGCTTCTCTCGTAGGTAGGTGGCGAGACCTCAGTCAGAAGCTGAGGCTGCTTCAGGCAAATGTGCGTCTGGCTCAGAGCCCTGAATCCGCTGCGCAGCAGCTGCCGGATGCCGAGAACGCCGAAGTTCAGGTGCTTCGCGCCGGAGATCTTGTGATGGTTTCCATCCCGGGAGAGATTTTTGTCGAGTACGCCCTGGAACTGCGTCATCGCATTCGTCAGGCGGCCGAGTTGTCGATGGTTCTTGTCGGGTACGCTAACGGCTACGTCGGGCCCCAGCGCCTTGGCGGCGTGGCAGGTCACACCCTTAAGCGCTTCTTCGGGAGTCATGCGGAACAGGGTCGCGGCCATGTTCAACATCAGGAGCAGGGAGGTGACCGGGGCGCTGCCTGGGTTGCAGTCGGTGGCGATGGCGATCGGCACACCGCAGCGACGGAAGGCTTCGATCGGCGGCAGCTTGGTTTCCCGCAGAGTGTAGAAGGCGCCGGGTAGCAGAACGGCCACGGTTCCGGCTTCAGCCATGAAAGAATAAAGAGCCTCCAAAGCCATTTACGGCGCATCATGGTCGAATCGACAGTTCAATTTCTGGGTCTGTTTTACAGGAATAGTTAGTAAGCTTGTCACCCAACCTCATTAGCTGGAATTGAATACTGGGCCCCTATTGTCAAGTAGAGCATTATTCAACTGTTCTATCACGGGGTAAATGGGGCAAATATAACCCTAAGCTAAATAAAAAAACAATGCTGATTTTTCCATTTTGAAAACAATTGATTTTATATTATACAGGTAGGAAATGGTATTTCAACTAGAAAGTCATTCAATCGAGGATTAATACCATAAATGTTAGGAAATTCACAGTAAGTACACCCGTGACATCGAAAATTAAAATATAATAGGACACAAAAACCACAGCTTTTGGTTGATAAATCTTGTATTCGCTACCTTTTCTTAATAATAGATTTTCCACTTTGCTCAAGAAAGTTTTTAATGTGAAGCACGGAGAACGAATACAGAAGACCAGGCTCATTTGAAAGGATATTGATGTATTTAGAAACCTTAACAAATACCTTTAAAAAAATAATTTCGCACGAAAAACTTTATTTTTCTATTGCTCTCTAGCAGCTTATGTTGTTATTATCTTCCTGTATACGAAAATATTAAATTGAATTTTTCACACCAATGTATAAATCATGTAGATATAGTTCCGGGTTATATAATAAAAAGCAAATTCAAGCCCAAAAGACGTGAGCCCTGCGGTTCATTCATATTATGGTGCGGCTTTAGAAAAGGTAGAAGATGTGTCGACCAAGTGTTCACTCTTAGGTTAATAATTGAGAAGTGCCTGAGTTGCCAAACAACGTGTGGTCCTCAGTTTTACAGATTAGGAGCAAGCGTTCGATTCTTATGATAGAAGAGCTTTAGCAAAGGTCTTATACTTGTGTGGTATACCAGACAAATACATTAAAGTGATTAGAGCTATGTATGAGAAAAGACTGCTGCGGTTAAGGTATGAAGCGAGGTTGTCTGCTCCCAGGTTTGCGCGCCGAGCGCAGGTTTGCGGCGTTGGCCGGCGGTGGCGCGACACAACGGGATAAGCGCGAGCGATTGTGCCGGCCCAGAAATAGACATGGGGGCGAGGGGGCCGCTATCGAACGACCGGCTATCCGTTGATGGTGATGGCCTGGTGGTGCATGAACTGAAGCGCCCGTTCCGTGACGGCACTACGCAGTGCCTGTTGAGCCGCTGGACTTTCTGTCTCGCCTCGCTACGCTCTCTCCACCGTCTGCCGTCCTTCGTTAAAAAATGCCCACTGTTAAATTTACATATGCGCTAAAGCGCTTTTTCCCCGACCTGAAAGAAACCCCGGTTCAAAGCAACAGCCTGCCCGCTTTGCTGAAAAGCATCGATCAGCACTACCCTGGTATACAGCACTACATTGTAGATGAACAGGGCGCCCTCCGCAAACACGTCAATATTTTCATCGACGGCGAATTGATCAAAGATCGGGAACAACTCAGCGATGCTGCACAACTTCGCTTCGTCGTGGGACACGCCCAACTACCACCCCGGCTACTGGCAGCTCCGCACCCAGGAGGGGACGAGCACCGAGTCCTGCTACGGGCAGCCGCGCACCGGGGACGTGGAGGACGACACCTGCATGGGCCCGCGCTACCTCGATCCCGAGACGCTCGACGAGCGGGGTATGGGGAGCGAGTCGCGACCGGGGATCACCTACTTCGGCCAGAGCTCGGTCATGGAGTACGCGAGCGAGTTCTAAAGCTACTGTAACTAATAACACTAATGGTATTAAATTGAAAAATTTCGGGGAAGTTTCAATTAGACAAAAAGACTATACACATGCAAGCATTAAAATGGCATATAAGCAATATCACAGACAGTGCTGCTCCATCATAGCTAGTAATATCATTGATATTTTAAAGGAGCTAATCTGATTGAAAATTAAAAGTTCTAGTACCCTTTTTAAGGTTGTAAAGTGATTGATGGGCAATCAGCCCTCCTCTGGTCGCCGACATCGAGCCGGGCCCGGCCAGCTCGACGCCGAAGTACCTGACGGTCGCCGGCAACACGTTGTACTTCGTCGCCAGCGGCCCGGGCACGAACGGCTCGGATCTGTGGAAGACGGACGGCACCGCCGCTGGCACCAGGCGCGTCGCCGACATCAACCCCGGCCCCTCCGCGTCGTTCCCGGTCTACCTGACCGCGGTCGGTAACACGCTGTACTTCGTCGCCACTCACAACGCGTTCGGCCAGTGTTCAATATCAAGCAATATATTGACGATATTTTATATTAATGAGACCAGCTAAATTTTATATATTTCTAGCCAAATTATGAAATATTTCTTTTAATTTGACATAATGTTTAGTGTTTTATTAGTTAATCTTTATCTTTTTCTATAATGTTTGTTTCGTTTCTGGTTCTTTCGTCCTATTTTGCTTTTCAATTACTCAACGAGTGTAATATATTTTTTTTATTATTTGGGTTATAAATAAGTATATTATTTTTACAAGTTCACGGATGGATTTGCAGCATCGCCTATGGTTTGATAAAAGACTTGGAAGTCACCGCAACCAGTCGCGACTCCGTAGATGAGATTTATCAGCTATACGAGACACGCCGAGGTGACCGCCCCCACGCAAATCGGGAGTGAGTCGAAACTGGCGTGAAAGATCTACAGAACCCGTTTCAAGCTAAATGGACTGCCGAGGGCCACACACTTTGTCTAGGCCATTGGCTGATATATTACAACGACTCGAGACGCTGGCCGGACCCGCCCAAGGGCTGCGGCGGCCCGAGGGTATCGCCGTGTTCGGCGACGTGGCGTTCGTCGCCAACACGGGAGCGCACGCGATCGTGCGGCTCGACCTCGTGACCACCGAGCTCTCGGACTTCGCGCTCCAGGGTGTCGACGCCGAGCGCGTGCCGCCGCAGACCGAGACGACGGATTGCATCACACTGCGGGCGCTCTCGGATGCCGTTCTGCGGCTCGCACTGCCCCTGCCTACAAAGAATCGGAGCCAACATCGCCAGCACTCGCGACGACGATCATTTGTCCGGCATCGTCGCGTTCGATCTTCCGCACAAAAGTCCGTTAGCGATCAAGAAACAGTGTGAGGAGCAGGGCATTGCGTTGAATTATCGTGGCGGCCGTCTCCGTGTTAGTCCACATGTATACACCAATACAGACGACATCGAGCAACTGATTGCAGCAATTTCGTCGTGATTGCGGGGTGACTCCGAGAGAACTCGGAGAGGAGGATAGAACACAAAACCGCCTAACTCCTGATTTAATACAAAACCGGCTGCTAACCCCATTTCCTACCTTAACCACAACAGTATTATTCTCGTACATAGCACTAGTCACTTTATGTATTTGCCTGGTATACCATGTAAGGATAAGATCTTTGCTAAAGCTCTTCTATCAACAGAATCGAACGCTTACTCATAATCTATAAAACTGAGGACCAAAGGTGTTTGACAATTAAGGCACTTTTCAATTATTTTGAGAATAAATCTGACAATCGATGATGCGAAATTCATGTTGTTTTAAAAAACGACCCAGGTAGACAAGGGCGACCTTGGAGGCATCAGAAACGCGTGAAAACATGGATTCACCAAAGAACACACGGTCGATGGCGATGCCGTACAGCCCGCCGACTAACTCACTATCTTGCCAACATTCAACAGAGTGGGCATAGCCCATCTCATGTAGGTCACAATAAGCATCGATAATATCTGTACTGATCCAGGTTGTGATGATATTCTCTTATTCAAAATTCGCCCTGTTGTTGTCAAATACCTGACAACCCTCTCGTTCATCGCTGGGGAATTATTGTGATACAACCTAGGCATCATGTGTGATTCAACAACTCGAATCATCGTCATTGTGGAAAAATCAGACAGTGTCAATTACAGTTAAATGTTAACATGAAGTTAAACTATGTTAAAATAAGTCTGGCAAGCAATCCTGAACTCCTGAGGAAGACTCTTCTTTCTCCTTTTTCATCAGCTGTAGCTTTGATAATACTGATACATACCTTTGATAAGCTTCATCTTCACATAATTCTTAGTGTTTTAACATTAATACTCTTAGCCCTGCAAGTTAGTGTTATAAAAGCAGTAGTATAAGTAGTAGAAATAGTAGTAGTAAAAGTGGGATACACTCATTTGACAATATGCTTGCGCATAATATCTTTTGATGTATCTGAATTTTCCCATCAATATTAGAAATGTGTTATATTGGTAGCAGGTGCATTAAGATCTGATCACCTATTTGTAAGTTACAAATACCTTGTTCTTTCTAATTTTTCCCAATTACCCCCCCCCACTCCCCCAAAGAGAGTGGATCCAGTCCAATTATGTCAGCCATGTATCTTGGACTTGTGCTTATTCTTCCCACCAAGTTTCATCTGGATCTCTCCACTCTAAGCCTTTTCCAAGATTTCCAGTTCCCCCTGCCCCCAATGACACTGGATTTAAGCAATCTGAGTTACAAGGTTTTTCAAGGCGCAAAAGAACGGCGGATCGATCATTTTCATCGCGTCGAAAAACGGGCTGGCAGCCTCGCCGGGCGCGGCGGCCTACTGCACGGCAAAGGCGTCGGAAATACACCTGGCGCGGTGTCTTGCCCTGGAGGGGGCAACCGACGGCATACGCGTGAACGTGGTCAATCCCGATGCCGTATTGCGGGGATCGCGCATCTGGTCCGGAGACTGGCTTGCCGAACGGGCCCGGGCCTATGGCAAGGACGCCGCTGAAAACTTACTAAAATGCGAAAAAACAGAGTCAATGGGTAATCGCAACTGTGTGTATATTGTATTTAATAAAAACAGTTTTTTTTAAAATTGAAAGTAAGGAGCGACACTAAAACTTAAAATGAATATAAATTATTCCGTATATGAATGGGGCTGTCCCCTCCTCAGCACCTCACTCTTTACGCTAAAGTTTTTATTGTTTTAAAAAGTAGAGGTGGGAGAAAGAGGCAAACCTTAGCGTCAAGAGTGCACACCCGACGGTTAGCCCGAGAAAGACTTGGGATGTTGTCGACACCACGTCGTCCAACCCGTCGTAGTAGGCTTGGTCCGGATCAGCCGGCTCATCATCCCAGATTCCCATCCGCTGATATCCCGTGGCGATCAAACTGTCTGCCGTTACGTTTTCAATTTCATCCCCCGCCAATTGTTCGCGAATGAACACGTCATAGGGTTTGTCTTCATTAAGGGCGCGGATCACATAGTCCCGATAGCGCCACGGGCGTGATAGAGCATTAATAGCCTTTGCCTTATTGACCGGCACAAGAGATAGCGCAATGGCTTCGATGAAAATAAAGCATATTGATTTAAAGGCGGGTACAGTCTATCAGGATGCTAGAGAGGTGAATACCAAATATAGTAAAAGCTTCACCACTTGTTTTTTTCCTGTTGGTAATGATGTGCGCGAGATTGTTTTTCAGTGGGTTGAGTACTTGAAGAATGAGCAGTTAATGGGTAATGATGATCCGCTTTGCCGATCCCGCAATCATTCGAGCGGTTAACGAGATTTGTGCAGCAGGGAAGTTAGTGTTTCTCGCAGCTGGGAACGATGGCCGAACCAACGACATTGACGAACCAGCAGCATCATCGCGAGGCATCGCAACAGGTTCCCACAATTCACGACTAAAACGCTCGTCATACTCAGACATGGGGCGGCAATTGGTTTTCCTTTGTGCTGGTGAACGTGTCTATGGCTGCTCTGTCCGTGGCTATACCGAAGCGAAGACGTGTTGCATAGACATCTTCATTCCTTCTCGTTTCCAATATTTGATTGATCTTTCTGTATGGCTCATTGACAATTGGAGCAGACTTCTGGCGAAGTCCAGTTGCTGCAGCAAACGCATCGGCTGAAAGAAGCATTTATGCATTAAAAAAAAGGCAGCAGACATATTGACAATTGACATATAACATTGACAATTGGAGCAGACTTCTGGCGAAGTCCAGTTGCTGCAGCAAACGCATCGGCTGAAAGACGAAGGCGCTACGGATAACATCAGCAAAGATGTAACCGTTAGTGAAGCCAACGTCGGACCAACAGCTGATTTTACGACTGCGATCAATGACCTTGAAGTCACCTTTACGGATGCAAGTACGGATAGTGATGGCAGTATTGTCAGCTGGAGCTGGGACTTCGGCGATGGCAATACATCGACCACGCAGAACCCGGTTCATAACTATGGCGCGTATGGCGTCTATACCGTTATGCTGACCGTTACTGACGACAGCACTTCATGAATGAAGTGCTGTGAAAAGCAGTCAACTAGGGCTACTTTAAGTTCCACATGTGCGAAAGTCTATTGTCAAGTAGTACAATATAATCTTCTGTCATAATTCATTATTACTACTACTATTGTGCGTCCCTCAGGGATAAGTTTTATAGCCTGTGCTATTTTTGATTTGTGTATATGATCTTTTTATGCAGTAAAAAGCAGAAACTTATTAATTGCTGTAGACTCTGTCATCCTATTTCTTTTCATTTTGCTAACCTAAACCCTATCTGAGATAGCAAGAAGTCAATTAACTAGAATTTTACCAAATTCTAGTTAATTGACTTCTTGCTATCTCAGAAAGGGTTTAGGTTAGGAAAATGAAACTTTCAGGGATGTAGGCTACCCTGAATTGTATGTATTCAATAATATGTCCATTGTTTTGACAAAAAATCAATTTGAATAAAAAAGTGACCTACAGACAACAAATTGCCTATGTACAGCTCTGTAAATATACTATGCAAGTAAATCAGCACATTTGTGGGAAACGAAGGTTTCAGAGAAATATGAAAAGTATAAACTGTGGTTGGTCTATAGTTGTGTCTTTCCTTGGTCTTTATTTTTCAGAGTTTTAAACTAGTTTTTAGCCTTTTGTAAGGGATTTGGTTTTTCTTTTCATTTAATTTTGAATTTTTTGACTTGTTGAAATTTCAAATTTAACTTTGTCTGAATCAGACAAGTAGGTTTAATTTCGGGGCAGAGGAAATTTTATTAATTTCAGCTATTTATTCTACGGCCTTTGTGATTGAGGGGTCATTCTTAAGGAATTGATAAAAAATTTAAGCTTTACTGCAAAGAGCGAGGTATTACGTATATATATTTATTACGTATATGAGGGGGTGAGCCCCCTGATATACGTAATAAAAACATACGAATATAGAAGTTCGTTACTTAAGTTAATTCGTAATTTGTGTATATTTTTACTAATTAAAACATTCGTAAAAAATTTCTAGTTCTTGCCCATACAATTCGAAGGTTTCTTCCGGCTCGTTGGAGACGTCCATCACCTCCGGAACAGAGGTCTGCATGCGGTAAGCCATTTCGTATTGTTCGATTCTGGAGAGAATTTCAGGGTCGCCAAAATCCTGGAGCCGAATTTGGTTGAGTTTCGCTAGTTTATTAAGCGCCTGCCGCCGAGCGTTTTTACTGATTCCGTCCGGGTTTTGCAAATACAAAACCGCGTCTTTGGCCGAACGGAATTGGAATTTCTGATCGTTTTTTTTTAAATAATGCCATGAAATATGGCTACACCTCCATGGAAAAATCCCTGATCCCCACGGATTCATTCTCTAGACAGTTCAATGCGGGTCAAAATTTACTCCGGATAATTACCCTTAACATCTTCACGCGTAAAACTGATTCGTCAAAGAGAATGAAGACATAAGACGAATTTCGTATAGGAATTCTGATAGATTCCCCGAGGGCTAAATTTCGCCTGAAAAATCCACTCCTTGGGCAGCCTGGAAACCAATGTGCAAAAAATGTGCTGGACTCACTATAAATCCAACACTATATTCTTGGTACATGGTGACAGGTCACAATAAAGTCAATAATAATTTGAAGTGTAATTCAGTTCAAGATTTAGGCTACAGAGTAATTTATGGCAATTCTTGAATGACTTTTTGTAATGTTAAAAATCCTATTCTGATCTCCGCATGCAGGATGAGTCGCTACTACAGACTTGAACAAAAATGCGGTTTTTAGACCGAAATACACCAGTTGGCAGTCAAGTAATTATTTTTATTAATACACATTCTATACTTATAAAATGACTCTATTACATTGCGATATTCTGTCTATATTAATAGTTTTACTCACATTATTAAAATTGTTTACATTTTCAAGCAGTTCGTGATAACGAACTGTAGTAAGAAGCGACCAGCCTAAATAGTAACCAATACTTTAAAAACAGAATTTTGATACCAATACATCGAAAGTATTCCATATTAATGCTGCTCAAGGGAATCGGTCCGACTGGATCGAATTGTATAACCCCGGGCCCGGGACGCTGAATCTCGAGGGCTATAGCCTAACCGATGAACCGGAACGTCCCGGGAAATGGGTTTTTCCGCGGGCGCCTGTCCCGGCTGGGGACCACCTCATCGTGTTTGCCGTGGGGGACGCGGCGGAGTCTCTCTCGCGAGATAGCGACGGCCGACTCTATGCCAACTTTCGCCTCAGCGCGGCTGGGGAATACCTTGCGCAACTGGATCGTCCGCTTATTGAGTATGCATGTAATGAATATTAGCTATATTTTTTCTTTCTTTTTTGTTTTACACCAGAAGATTTTTTCGTAACTAACATTTATTCAGTCGAATAGCCTGTAAGGGGATTAGACAAAAGGTGGATCGAGACTTGGCGTGGCAGACAGTGGCACAGTTTGGCAGAACATAGTACTACGTGACGCTGAGTGGCACAATTGTGTTGTGCATAGATAAGACTTGATGTTTTTATGGAACGACTTATTAAAAAATTGGAAAACCTACGACACGAATCTTCAATGAATAACCCTATTTATGCTCCAAGATTCACTCCTGGACCAGCTGGTTAATCTGTCCTCTAGAACGCTTGAACCATTAAAAATTCAAACTCGAAAAAGGTCTGAAATTCTCTTTTCTTCCAAAACAAGTTCCTGTGATTTCCTTTTCTAGAGTCTTCTTTGCACAAATTTTAACCATCTATTTCCAACCCAGACGAAGTTAGGCGAAGCTAAATTAAGTTTAAAAACATTGGAGCAGTATTTTGCCAAGCCTGAATAACGTAACCCCAGAGGTGGCCGTTTTATCACAAACAGAAACTAGCGTGAGTTTAGCGTTAACCATTGCGGCTGATTTAGATTATTTTCGCGGCCACTTTCCTGATGCGCCAATTTTAGCAGGCGTAGTACAGCTGGATTGGGCAGTGAAATATGCTCAGCAATATTTGGGTTTTGGCAAACTAGTACAAGATTTAGACCGTTGCTTCTTATCGTAGGATGCTAGTTTACGTCCTTTTGTTTCAAAAAGCAAATCAAAGAGAAAATAACATAAAAACGTAATATTCATTAAGTAATAGCAATAGAACATTGGAAGGGTACAAGACGATTATGTTTATAAGGCAATTGTCAAAGATTATCCAGCTCTACAATGAAGAATTAGTTGTCTCAGAGACGTTAACTAGGGCGGTACCTTTTAGATTGCGTGATACAGAGGCCCTAGATACAGTTCCCTCATTGAAGATAATTCTTAGGCACCTTGTTTGAACTGCCTCTTTTCTGTCCGACAGTTCATTGGAGATGCCAAGATGCTAAACAGGACAAGTGTATTCGAGGGTAGGACGTACGAAAGAGCGGAAAATTTCCAAACATTGCGATTTAGGACATTTAAATTTATTGAGGAGTTTGAGGAGAGAAAATGCAGTACTTGTACGTTTTAAGAAATCGTTAACGTGGCAATCCAATTTTAAGTCGCTTGAGGGGGGTGGGGGGTGGGGGTAGGTCGTATTTTTCTAAAAACTAATCAAAACAAATTTTTTGGAGTGAGAATAGAATATTTATAGGCCGAATGTATAAGTAAGGAGAGGGTTGTAGTAAGCTTTCGAAAGTATAATATATGTAAGTGACACATTATTGCGATTGATTTTTGGCCTACTCTCATAACGAACGGCCCATAAGTTCCATAAATAGCGTTTTAAAACTTACGTAAAATTATGAAGACGATCATACCGGAACTTTGTACAAATATATGATAAATCAGTTGGTTTTGTATTTCTAGCAAACACGCTCAGGCATTGTAAAATGGAAATTTCGCTAAAATAATCACTTTCTAGGTCCTTGAACCTACGACTATTTAGCCCCTTGAAATTTGTTTTCCTTTTGCGGAACAACAGGTGTTGTGAAACAACATAGCAATGAATGGTTTTAAGAATTGCTTGAGAAAATGAAAATCTTCAAATACTTATTACGCTTGAAATATTTGGGGCATTTTATTCAATAACTGTAAGGTTGCATTACAAATTTGAAAGACCAAGGATCCAATATTTGTAGTGGAACTCGGTAGTTTATTCATTCATTCATTCATTCATTCATCCATTCATTCATTCATTCATTCATTCATACTTACATTCATTCATTCATTCATTCATTCGTCACTTGTCTTTGCATACAGCAAAAAGACTACACGTATTGGTGTTGGTTATCATAATGCTTCTGTTACCTCTGTTACCTCTACCCTCGATTACTCGGTTCTCTCGAGCAGGGTTTCTTAACCTCAGACAGTGAATACCCCCCTCGAGGTTCCAAAATGTTTAGGTACTCCCCGGGTCCGAAAGAATTCGACATTGCTTCAAGCCACCGATATTAAACAAGTACACCTTGAAATAAACAGTCAATAAAAGAGTACATTTTTAACTAGATTTATGTGTAGCAAGGGAGTAAACAGGGACAATGTTTATCAACCCCTTTCTTTAGTTTTGCATCCCTGAGTAGTATTTGTGCACAATAGTTCCTCAAAATAATGGAAAATTCATTGCACGCATATAATTCAGGTTATATAATTGCACTTTAAGGCATAGGGGTAACCGTCATTAGCGACACAAATAAATGCTATATTTAGATTCGGCATGCTATTCTGATGCTAAATGTATCTTTATTTCTTAGCTGTCCCGTCAGTGGGTTTATTTTGGAAATTATCCCAACTCTCAATTAAAATACCCCCCGAGAAGTTAAAAATCTTCGATAAACCAGTGTGAAATATTTGGTTTCGGCCACCTCGGTATAGGACTTTGCTACCATTTTTCTCCGTTTCGAAAGTTGGAAAAGTGTTTAAGAGCAATCAATCATTAGTAGGAAAGACTTAAAGGCGGAAATTCACTTCTTAGCCTTTCTATTTTCTTACACGTTTGAAGAAGAAACGCCTTCTCTTCTTGCCTAGACGGGTAAGCAAGATGGATTGTCTTTATCTTTCACTGATATTGGTTTTTTTTTGACGGCTTCTTGTAACAGGGCTCAGGACTGGTTTCAAATTGAATATCAAACAGTTCATGGTAACGAGCTGTGAATAAGGAGCAATCCAGCTCAAGTGTCACCGAAAATTTGAAAATCACACCATCAGATTCAGCGTAACAAAGAACCCTACTTAGAGGTTTCAAGTTTTAAGTTTTTCCAGAAGAAGGATCACGGATGCGTGTTTATTTTTTTATTTTTTTTCTTTTTCTTTTCCCCAGGGAAAGAGCGAAGTATTAACGAGGGGACAAACCCCTCTTATATACATAACAAAAATATAAGAATATAGAAGTTTGTTACGTAAGTTAATTATTAAGTTACGTATATTTTTTACTAATAAAAACTTTCGTTAAAAATTGTAAGTTCTAGTTGCCTTTTTAAGTAACCGAAAAATTGGAGGGCAACTAGGCCTCCTTCATCAACCCTTATTTCTCAAAATCGTCTGATCAAAACTAAGAGAAAGCCATTTAGCCTCATGGCTGGTCAGTTCGGCTTAAGATCTTTCATTCTTCCTAGGGAAATTTCTCCTGGACGATTTTGCCTGAAAGATTGTCCTTAGCCCACTTTCATTTGGGAAAGACTTTAATTTCATATTTTTTTTTCCAGATCATGTTGAATGTCACCCATCTCTTGAAACTTTTCTCCGGAAATCCCCCCATTCCCAGTGGAAAGTTGCTCCCGTAAAAATCTCCATCAAAAATTTCCTAGAAGGAAATTTCACCCAAAGAGAAGGAAAACATACATCCGAAGTTTAAAAAAAATATAATATAATATAATATCATATTATTATGTAAGAACGTCTATCCGTTTCATTACTTCCATCTATCACAACTTCCAGTTCTGCCAAAGGTTTCGTAGCCATTTTCATTTAAAAGAAGAAGAAAATAATTTTCTGTTTTGCCTCGTAGTGATTTCAGATTGTATATTTATGTTACAACTTTGGTAATTTAAAATAAAATGCGCGTACCACGACGAGGGGGGCAAGTTTATATTCCAATTGAGTTTTTCGTAAGGGAAAGGGTAAGAGAATTGGCCAAATTAAAATAATTTATTGTTTAAACTTTATTACTTGGCAACCCTTTTCTTAATCAGCAAGATTTCTAAAAAGTATGAAAAACTAGTTTTAGCACAACTCCCTGAATGAGAATAATAATTTTATTTTTTACTTTATTTTATTTTTTTACTTTAAAACAGTATATTCTGAGATCTTTCATTTATACGGGTGCATCATTCTTGATGTCAGTCTTGCTTCATTTGTAGTAGCATCAAAATTGATAAATTTCAGCCACCTCTTTACAGATGACACTATTTTCTTTGACAAATTGTCAAACTTTGTACTTTATGGCCATCCCTCTAGGGCCAAACTAAATAGGTTTATATGTTTGTTTGTTTGTTTTTTTTTCCAGGGGTGATCGTATCTACCCAGTGGTCCTAGAATCTTGCGAGAGGGCTCATTCTAACGGCAATGAAAAGGTAAAATAAAAGCTCTGTTAGTAAAATTGGTAAAATAAGGTACTCCCTTGGAAATAGAGGATACAATTGGTGTTTTAGGATAGCCACAAGACCAGCTGAGCATTACTTTTTAAGCATAAATTTCAGCTTTTTGTGAGATATTTTAATGATTCTAATTTTCCTAGGCCTGAAAAAGGTAATGCCCCTTCATCTAGAGTATCGTCAATTTAATTAACCGTCTAGTTTATCCCTTTGGTAATCTTGTGCGTTCTTACTCCCCGTGCTGTCTTTTTGTGTTTACATTTTTATATGGTTTATTTCATTCGTATTTTTGCTCCAAAATGGGGTAAACTGTTTGATTCCGTTTTTTTTTTTTTTTTTTTTTTTTTTTTTTTTTTTTTTTTTTTTTTTTTTTTTTTTTACTGAAAAAGGCATGTTAAAAAGACAGACATCTGATTATTTTAACCCCTATAATCTACATTCCAAGGTGCTCATTTTTTACTTCCTCTATGGCTGCATTTTGTAAAAGTGTATTTTATAATAAATAATTCAAGAAAGATAGAGGACTGTCATTTTTTAATCGTTTTCAACTTTAAGTCTCTCAAAAGATAGTAAAAAGTGACGTTAATACTTATACGAACAGAAGTTATCTTGCGCACTAAGGCAGTTAAAATCCCCTAAATCGTCCGCTCCTTATGCTGAAGTTTAACTTTTGCTTTGCTGATAACCTGAAGGTATAATATCAAGCAATTTATGGTAACGAGCCATTAGCCCCTTTTTTGAAAATCAGGCAAATTGTATCAGGCTCGTAGTGCTTGATGTGTAACACTAAAATTAATTAAACTCTTATTTTCGGAATCGGCATAATAAGCCAAATCTTTTGATATATCTATCGGTATCAAAATTCCATTTTTTAGAGTTTCGGTTACTATTGAGCCGCGTCGCTCCTTACTGACAGTTCGTTACCACAAATTGTTTGTTGGTAGGAATTTCGATTTTTTAAATATACTGTGATTTTGCCGCCGGCTTGATCAGGCCAGCCAGCAGGTAGAGCTGCGTCTGGCCCGGGCGATGAACGACCCACATGGCATCCTGCCGCTGTTTGAACGGGGTGTCAGCGCGGTGGAGGCGGGCTATGGCATCGACCAGCTGCGTCTTGGTGCGCCAAACGTCGAACCGCTGCCCCCGGCCCAGATCCAAAGCGCCATCCGCCAAAGCGAAGAGGAAGGTGTCGCCGCCTTAATCACCAAACTGGGCACCAGGATCGGGCTCGTTGAGCCTCGATTTTTGAAAAAAAAAGATTCAAGTGAGAATCGTTAACGTCATTATGTAAACTGCACAGACATTTATGGTGTCTGAGCTATAATTTTAATGTTTTTGTTAGAACTTGTAAAATACCTGACACTTTTTAAATAGTTCTTTTTCCTTTTTTTTTTTAGTTGACTAAAACAAATTCTTAAGGATTTCTCAACCCCTAAGTCACAGTAATTTGATTTTTGGACTGTTTTGAACTAAATGGCGAATTTTTCTGAATTAACAAACCCCCCGCTAACTCCCCCAAAGAGAGCAGATTCAGTCTGGTTATGTCAATCACGTATCTAGGACTTGTGTTATTTCTTCCCACCAGGTTTCATCCCAATCTCTCCACTCTAAGCGTTTTCCAAGATTTCCTGTTTCCCTCTCCAACTCCCTCAAATACCACCGGGTATGACCAGGATTTAAAACAAGAGCTCTGAGACACAAGGTCCTTCTAAATATCAAATTTCATTACGCAATCCCAAGTGAAAAAAAAAAACGAATGATAAACTCAGCTGAAATCACGAACAAAAATAGGTAGAAACAATAGATTTTTGGCCCCAGGTAAGAGTTCTACGAAGCTTTCCAAAATTCAAAGTTCTATTCATCAATTCGGCCTAAGGTCCACATCTTTCGTAAAAACCGCAGAGGTTAGACCCTTGCCACTTTCTAGGAATAAGCTGAAATCGGGGTGCTAGAAAAAAAAATAACACGACAAAACCAAACTGGGTACCCGGCTGACTGATAGTATTTCAAACAGTAGGCTGTACAAAAAGTGTGGTTCAATCCCACTCTCTTGGGCAATAATGAAACAAAGGTTGAAATGGCTAGGGCACGTTCTGTGGATGAAAGATGACAGATTACCCAAGATTGTCCTTTCGGCCAACTGTCTAGGGCTAAACCGAAAGCAGGTCGTCCTCGTCTGCGGTGGGAGGATGTCATAAAGAAAGATTTTAAAGAAATGGAAACTTCTTGCACTTATTTGGTACATCTGCCTTTTTAAATCATCATCGTCATTGGATCGACCTCGGTCGGATTGCCATGACACAATCTCTCCACTGTTCCCTGTCATCCATGGACGCGGCGAGGTTCTCCTTTGGGATGTTGAAGTCTTCCGACAATTGATCTATGTATGTCTTGGAAGGTCTACCCCTTGGTCTGTTTCCGTGCAAGAGTTCCCAGAGAAGAAGCTTGTGGACTACCTCCTCTTTGCTTCGCCAACAGTGTTTGATTTAGATCCTCATTTCCCTGGGCTGGGAAACATAATATTAACTTATGTGGACCTTTTTATTTCCATAGAAATAATAGGTTGTGTTTATTTTTGTTGTGTAGTGGGTTTGATCTCAGCTTGGTAAAATGGGACCCAGAGTGCAAATCTAGCTGAAGCAATACATTGCAGGGCTTGGAATTTGGTTCTAGTCATGAGGTTATTGAAAAGCATTTCCATATTATCCAAACGAGAAGAAGAAGGATGGATTATGCTGAATCAAAGGGCTATCGCAAAATTTTGATTGGATGTCTTTGGGAAAAATTGGTGTGGGAGGGGGGCTAGTTGCCCTCAGGTCTTTTTGGTTACTTAAAAGAACACATCCGATCAAGTGACCCCTCTCCCGATATTCTAGGGCCACTGGTTATATACAATGACTCCTAGGAAAAACAAACAAACATGCATCCGTGATCTTTTTTTCCTGGCAAATACAATGCAAAATTCCAAAAGTTTGTTTAAGCCGTGCTTCGGCGGCTCCGGCACGAGGCGCTCCTCGAGCACCCGCAGCAGGTATCCGATCAACATCAGGTTCGCGAGGCGCTTGCGCGCGGCGTCCCCGATCTCGGCGGATTCGCCAAACTCGTTCGCGTACTCGTTGAAGAACTCGAGTCGTTCGAACGGAACATTCTTGATCAGCACTTCATTGATCTGGTCGACTTCGAGGTCGTCGAATACTTCGACGAAGTCCCAGGCCATCTCTTCGACCGTAGCAAGAAAAATGAAAATGGGAATCATGGTTCCAGTTCAACGAGTACCGAACATCGGGACGATAAAAAAGGAAAAGCAAAACAAAGCGAGAAATCAAAAACACTCGATTCAAAAGTTTTTTGGGGAGAAGCCAAGGATGGAATTCGCATGGGGATTCAAAAGTCTACCCTGATGAAACCCGGCATGCTCTACGCCGGCGATCGCGTCCATTTTGATGTGTTGGTTGCCAATGAGTCTGACAAAACTATTCTCCTGGTTGCCTCTGGCGGCACAGGCGGATCTAAGGTGATGTCTACGGCAATTGCATGGAAATGGTAAATGTGATCACTGAATAAACCAATTCAAATGACCCCGGAATTGCACATCCGTGGCCCAAAATCCCGTGTTTTCATTCAACAAGATAAGATTTCGGTTGTACTTCAAACCCGAGTATATACTAAAACTCTGTGCGAAAAATTAGATAAAAAAAAAAGTCCTAAAATATATATCGACTCTATTTCTCCATGCGAGGGCGCAGGCGCTGAATCGGCGCATGGACCCGCGCTTCTCGAGGGCCTCGACCAAAGGTGGCATGGCGAGGACTCCGAACATCGTGTGGACGAGCCGATCGTAGTGGTTGCGGTCGCTGGCGATGACGTCGGCCCAGCGTTCGCCGGCGAGCCACTCCACCCAGTCCAGGTACGGCACGCAGGAGTACACGTAGCGCGCCCCGATCACGTGAAGGACCGCAAACGCCACGATGCAGGTCATCTCCCTGATTCTCTGTAGTTAGATTAGTTCATTCTGCATCGAGGACCACTGTCCTTTCTCCTTCTTAATTCGATGCACATCGAGACACTCTTCCTGTTCCCGAAGCAAAATTTCAAGTTTGACACTATTAGGCCAGTGTAGACATCAATCTCAAACACAAATCTTTATTATCCCCCCCCCCACCATTGAGGTCACACTCCTGTTTCCAATAATTGAGTTTGAATTGAGCATTCATTTAAATTTCTATTCGGATATAGAATCAATTGAGCAGTGTATTCCCCTTGGAATCGACACCTTTGATAGCGCCTATCCCACTAAAGCTGCACGCCATGGAACAATCCTAACAAAGAGGGGCAAACTAAAACTCTCTTCTGGAACAAATGCCCTTGCTTTTGGACCCATTGAGCCCCATTGCACCTGCCCTACGTGCAAAAACTACTCGCTCGCTTATATCCACCATCTTTTCAAAGCTAAAGAGATGACAGCATTAACTCTTGCCTCAAAAAAAAATCATCAAAATTTCAGCATTGTTTCTTTCACCCCCCCAGCCCCATTCATAAAGCCTCACTCAAATAGTCCAAGTTCCTAGGTTTGTAGGAACATTAACCTTCCCAGAACTTTCAAGTATGTCCGTCAATTTGAAACGTTGTTAAATCCGTTTCCATGTTCCAAAAATGTCAACTTTATTCATTTTCCTAGCCCTTACCCCCGTTCGTAAAATTTTATTCAAATCAAATAATTAAAATTTCTGTATTTTTTATTATTCAGTCAAAATAAGAGAAACAGGCAAAGCCAAAATGGTATCAAAAGATGGGTTAGCTTTATTAGTCTAGCTATTTATATTTATTTAAGGCTAGCTATTTAGGAATCCCATTTCTTTACTTTTTGAGTTTGCCGCTTCTAATTTTAAGTTCAGTTTTGGTAAACAATTGATAATGCGGGATGGAAAGTTTAGGTGTAGGCCTACAAAGTAAAAGTTTCTCAATAAAACAGATTAGGTACTGTTTGGAATTTTCCCTCAGGGGGCTTTGATATCTTCAATAGGAACCAGTCTCAAAACTTTGATCTAATTCCACTGAGGCTACATTAGGGCTGGGACATTGTATTAACGTAATGGCTGGGACGTAATGACATTATATGGCTTTTTGAGGATGTTTTTCCCCTTTTAGAAAACCAGGTAAATATTGGCGGGCTATTACATTTTGATGGATAACATCAAACTTTTCATTAATGAAATTGTTAATGCTTTTGTTGGCTTTTGTCGTAATACGGACAGATTCCCATGATAAACCTAAACTTAATTAAACTCTTTTTGGTGGTATGCGACATTATTGAAATCTAACAGAGACCGCACAAAGTAACTGAAACCTTGTTTCAAACCTGTTTGCAAAACGAAACAGTCGTAATAATTAAAAACTTGTTAAGAAATCTACTACTAAAACCAATTACACAAAATAACTTTCGTCTTAACCCAAACCAGAGCAAGTGGTCCCAACCACAGGATGATGCTGGATCGTGATTGAAGTCGATGGAGACCACGGGCTTATCGTTATAGGCGAGCACCCCTTTCAAGGCACCTTCTGAGGCGGATTTCATCAAATCGTTAATTTCCTCGTGCGAGGTGGCGCGAGCCGCGACAAAACTCAGGTCAACCATGGAGACATTAATTGTCGGTACGCGCACCGCGTAGCCATCCACCTTACCTTTTAAATCGGGCAGTACCAGTCCCACCGCAGCAGCTGCACCGGTTTGTTAACTTTGATACTTTCTTTGCTTTGATACTTTGGTACTTTGATATTGTTACTTTGATACCTTGTTTACTTTGATACTTTGGTACTTTGATATTGTTACTTCGATACCTTGTTAACTTTGATACTTTCTTTGCTTTGATACTTTGGTACTTTGATATTGTTACTTCGATACTAGTTTTGATACTTCGATGTAAGTTTGATGTTGAAAAAAAAGTTTTACTTTGAAATAGGGAGTTTTTTTTTAAACTTAGGGGGCTGTCCCAAGTCCCATGTCCTACACCCCTCCCACATAAAAAACCTTGTCAAAGTGCAAAAAAAAATGTATAAAAGTACAAAATTCAAAGTATTAAGTGGCAAAAAGCCCCCACCCCTCCCACATAAAAAAGGAAAAATTCAATCCTTGATATGTCCCTAAATTATAGACAGTATATCAATTCTATTGTTGCTTACAATTTAGAGAATTAAATCACACTAGCATTATAAGCCAAAAAAAGTTCAGTCCAAGGATCGATCAATCTGAGTCGAGTTTCGCATTGATGCCCTGTGTAGCGAGCGACACAAAAACGGTGAGCACCATTGTTAACTCCATCGACCATCAAATATGAGGAGCCAAATCGACGACGAGTACTTACTTTAGAAACCGAATGCTTTTGTAGATGTTATCAACCGACTTAACAAAATCGAGCGGGGAAAGAAGACTGTCTTTGTCTGGTCGAAAGGTCTCCTTGAGCATCATTGCCCTATCTCGGGGAGTAATTTCTGTTCGTTTTAAGTTTTAATGTCGCTCCTTACTTTCAGCTGAAAAAACTAGTTTTTTTTAATTTTTGTTTCTGAACGTTTTTGAATTAATACATGTTTGATTTTGGCTCTCCACACATAAACTATTAAAATTAAATTTGTATATTAATTCTTTTTTTTGGCTAAAAGGCTTTTTCTTAGTTTTGATCAAACGATTTTGAAAAAAAAGGGGTGAGGAAGGAGGCCTAGCTACCCTCCAATTAAGTTTTATTAATACCTACCAAAATCTACAAACCTGAGAAAATTTGCGTGTTTATTGAATAAAAGGGGAAGTGCCTCAAAAAAAGAAAGTGGTTTTTGTGAAAATCATATTATTATCACACATTAAATTGTTTAGCACAAGAAAATCTTTTTTAACAGTTCGTGGTAACGAACTGCAAGTTAGTAGTGACTCTGAGCAATATTCACTAAACAAAATTTGATACATCACCAGGATCGGCTTTTTATGCTGTACCTCTTAAACTTTAAAAGTTCTGTCATTGCTAAAAAAAAAATGGAGCTTATCCTTTTCTCCTTTCTAAGTGGTGACGTTAGAAAGTTGGCCTACGGCAAAAAAATCAGCTTTTGAACTAAGACAGATAGAATTTTTTATTTCGACGGCAATCGATAGCTCTAGATGAGCTGATCAAAGTGTATGTGATCCATTTTTTCATACAAAATTCCTTCATGAGATATACTAGTTTGAAAGTTTCAAGGGGTTGCGACGGCAAAGACCACCGCAAAGACCACGAGGACGCGGCCTGTCGCGCCGAGCGCGCCGTTTAGCGACGGGCCGTCGGTGTTTGTGAAGACCGTCTTGATGATGGGGGTTGCGAGCGGGATGACCACGAGCGGTACAAGTGCGAATAGGTGCCGATCCGTCGCGGCGTAGAGGTACATCGGCATGACGCCTGCCGCGAGGACGATGCACGTGAGGTATTCGAGGCGGGCGAACCGCCTTCCAAACCGGGCCTTTTGGATGTATTTTATACCGTCAGCAGTTTATTAAATAAGAGGTTATGTGATATGTTATATATTCAGCAATGATCACAATTATTCAGCTTGTCACTTAGAGAATGAATTCAACCTTACTTTGACTTACTACTTCAGGTTGGGTTTTACACTGTCAGCAGTGTATGAAATGAGAGATTATGTGATATGTCATATATTAATGATCGTAATTATTCAGTTTATCACTTAGAAAATGAATTTTCAGAAGGTTCTGAATAGCACTTGATTGTACATGGGTTCATCCCGATCCCTCCACTCTAAGCGTTTTCCAAGATTTTAGGTTCCGCCCCTCCCGGGAAAGGGACCTGAAAGGAAAGTTGCCCTTCACCAGATCCATTCAGGATTTAACATAAGAGCTCTGAGAAACGATATCCTTCTAAACATCAAATTTCATTAAGATACGATCACTCCTTCGTAAGTTAAAAATACCTCATTTTTTAAATTAATTTTTCAGAATTAACGACGAAGTGGAAAAATATATCAATGAGAAAAAAAAACAGTACTCGTTTCACAAAGAACTGGCCACGTAAAGACTGGTGCTTTGGGTTTAAGAAAATAAACAATATCAGGCTTAAGGAACCTGAGCGACTTGAAAATCCTGAAGGCTATGCAATAAGCAGAAGGATTTTATGACCTGGCACAAAAAACAGCAGGAGAGATTAGCAAAACCAGAATGTTGGTACAACTTGAACAAAACTTCGTCTTGTCACGTCAGTTAATTGGTTCTCTAAGACCGATATTAGAGGAGCAGGGTAGAAAGCGTAACGTTGGAAAGACAATTATGATATAGGGCTGTGAATTTGTTGGTGTAAAAGCTGGGAAGCAAGTTTAAGGCACAGAACAAAGCCCTTGAATAGTTTCGATCTATCTGAGGGAAAGTTGGAACTTATCACAGTAGTTGTACTACACATGAGGTCGTCTCCACGGAATACGTGTAACTTATGACAGCACCCACTGTGCCCAGCTGCTGGCACAGGATGGCGGACAGGGCTTCGAGACGTGTACACGCCGTTGCAGCGTACGCTCGTTGCAGGAGTGCCTCCACGTCCAAGTCGGCGATCTGTTGAAGGGTGAGTGGGTGAGTGCGAGTGGGTGAGGATGTGGATTTGAAACAGTTCTCGGGGAATGTTGGTCGTGCGTACAATGTGGTCCGGCAGCGGCAGCCCGCTGTCAGCGGCGGATGTGACGCCCGAGGGAGAGAGTGATGGTTCATAAATATTTGTTATTGCAAGATGCAAAGTAAATGAATAACGACGATAAGTTACCAGTTTTTGCTGCATTTGTTTCACTAGAGGAAAAAAAATAAAAGAGGCATTGTCAGAAAAGCAACCATGATATCTGGAAAGAGCTTAAAATAAGGAATCTAATGGTGTTACTTTTAAAGTATTTGTGCACTTTAGAAGTGGTCCATGGCTCGACTGATACCAAGAAATGTTATTTAGAACGATGTGAGACCATATATGTCATATTGTGAAACAGTAACCCCAATCTTTAGATTTTCATTGGCCTGCTCAAAAATGTCTATTCCCCTAAGTTTTACTGGATATTGACCATTTAAACAATTAAAATCTACTTTGGGAACTTTCACGACTCCCCATTATCTGCCAAACTGTCCAAATGTTTCTTAATACTATCCCTTGCTAGGGGTTTGTGGGCTGCTATAAGGAATGTATGTTTGAAACACTGAAGCCCTCGACCAAAAAAAATTTATCATCTGGTTTTGATAAATGGTTTCACTTGCCGTTAAAAATTTAGAAGCACTTAATAACCAGTGGATACAAAAGGCGCTTCATAGAATTTTGTTTGGTTACGCAAAATCAGACATTTTCTCTCTTCTCTTAAAACTCTCATCTTCCGGTCTTTGCTATGATAAAAAGGAAAGAAAAGGCTACAGAACTGAATTGAACAAAGAGAATGGAAAACTCAGAAATACATTGACGCATTTGTGTTTCAAAAACTTAGCATCGATCGGCGCCTCATCCTCAACGGCAAAGACCTCACCAACCGACTGCAGCAATGCCCGGGACAGACCAACCTGCGCCGCACTGCAGGCGGCATTGGGGCAGAGCACGGTGATGCCTTGGCCGATGGCCGCCGGTGTGTTCGGCATCGCTCGAACCACCGCCGAACCCTGGCCCAAGTGCGATTCGAAATAGCCGATGGTCTTGCCGGCGGCGATGGACAGGAACAGGCAGTTGGCACCGGCAAACCATTGTTTATTTATTTTATTTTTTTATTTGGGTTTCGTTTATTCTTTAATGGTAATTTTTAGTCGTTTTAAGCTTGAAACATTAAAGGAATTTAATACTGTAGATCTTAAGTTTAACATTGCTTTTACTTATCCTGAAAACTTTTTTTCCGGAAGTGTCTTATTTAAATCAATTTCTGTTCAGTTTTGATCGTCAAAGTTTTAAGTTTTTCAACAGTCCCATCTTTAGGAAGAGAGGATTCGAAACGTCAGGGACTTATTTGATGAAATGCAAACAATAAGTCAAATACTTAACAATAAGTTAAGTCAAATACTTAACAATATTTAACAAACAATAAGTCAAATATTGATCTCCAAATTGTTTCCGCAAAGTTCTAGTCAAACTTTAACATAAAAAATTGGGGTTGAGAATTTAGCAGCTCTTACATTGGATAGTCTATTCTCTTTCAGTTTTTAATATCGCTCTTTGCTTTTATTTGAAAGAAAAAATGAAACCACACAGTTTATCTTTACCAGAATTTAGGAGATTTATGATTTTCAAATTATTGGTGAATACAACATACAGATTATCTTGTGTGCATACTTTTTTAAGATTCCTAGTGATTTTTGGGATATATGGGAGGTAAATTATGTTTTGGGGCTTATTGGGATTTTCACATGGTAAATTATCGTTGATTTTATGGGAGTGTCTTTTCACTCTACGGTTAATTGTATTATTAATGAATAAAAGAGGATACCCATTTCCAAAAAGTAGAAGATAAAGAGGAAGTGAAAACACCTCCTCCATAATTGTAATATTTTTGCTATTTCGAACTACTAACAACTCGCTCGCATATCTCGCGCATTTGTTGTTTTATTTTAGGTTCTTTTTCTTCAAACAGCTTATTAATGCAATCGATATAGGCTTGGTTCTCTTCAAACGGTACGCCTATTTCGTAAGCGTCTGCTGCTTCTCTAAGCATCTCTTTATCAAATTCACTGAAGATATCGACCATTTCTTGGAGTAAATCATCCCCAAAGACATAGTTATTATGTGTTTTCGACTATGCAGAACATCAAGGAGGGCACCTGGCCTAGATACCCTTCAATTTTTTTGGTCACTTAAAAAGGGCACTAAAACTTTTCATTTCCAAAAGAATGAGCCTCTTGCAACATTCTAGGACCACAAGGTCGATACGGTGACCCCCGAGATAAAAAACAAAAACAAAAAAAAACAAATAAACAAGCACCCGTGATCTGGCAAATCTGTCACTTCTCACGTGTTGATGTCCGTGATACTTTTTGAAGCACACAAATACCGCTTTCATGAGCAGTGCCATGAGCTACCTCTCTCTTTAGGTTTGCGTAATATAGCCTTAATGCCTTTTGTCCCATCATTTTGGACCATCCTTGATCACACAGACGGGTATAATTATTTACGAATAAATTTAACACAGAAAATCTGCTTTCCTGTTAATAGCTAGAGCATAAAATTGTGCAATATCCATGAAACCCTAAACAAGATTTCGAGCTTGAGAAAATTTGCCTTATTTAGAATATAGGGGGAAACACTCCCTAAAAGTCATAGAATCTTAATGAAAATAACACCATCAGATTCAAAGTATCAGAGAACCCTACTGTAGAAGCTTCAAGCTCCTATCTACAAAAATGTGGAATTTTTGTATTTTTTGCCAGAAGGCAGATCACGGATGCGTGTTTATTTGTTGTTTTTTTTCCCAGGGGTGATCGTACCAAAACAGTGGTCCTAGAATAATTAGGAGGAAGAATAGGAAGATAAGCAAACTAAGTTTAGAATATTGAAAGCTACAGCGATGACAGTGGTCAAGTACGGTTCTGAAGCGTGGGCATTCCGAAAAACGAAAGAGGATTTGCTAGCTGTTTTCCACAGATATTGCCTACGGAGGTACCCAGCCGGCTGACTTATTTCAAACGGTAGACTGTACGAAAAATGCACTTCTATCCCGCTTTCTAAGGCTATAAGGAGAAAACGGATGAGATGGCTAACAGTAGTACTCAAGGCAAGAAAATTAAATTTGATTATCAATCTTCATTTTCCTTTGATACGCCTCCCGAACGAATCGAACGGGGCCGCACCCCCGCGGATATTTTCATGGGTATCGATTTCGGCCGCTGCGTCATCGTTCCGAACGCCCACCCCGACCGGCCCGATTTCTCGATTATTGGCTCACCCTTTTCCGCGGCACGACGTATGGAACGTGTCGCCCGCCTCGTGGCCGCCGATCTGGCAATCATTATTTTTTTGAAAATGATGAAAAAGATGGTGCTGAGAAACCATAGCATTATTTTGTGGAAAATGAGCAATAAGTCATACTTTAATTAAAAATTCATCATTTTTAAGAGCTCAAAAGGGGCTTATATTCGAATTCGCAGTAGAAGCAATTATTATATTTATAAAAAACATAAAAAAGGCATCAAGTGGCATGTTCACTTTATTGGTAAGTTATATGGACTTTCATAATCTTTTTAAAATTTGTCATTTTTTAGGTAATTGATGAAATTTATTATTTTTGAAAAACAGAGAAGTTTAAGTCAGGTATTTATAAGCTTAACCACTTGACTGCAAGAATCCAATGATTTGACTAAAGGTTGTTTATTTCACTAGTTTTCGTTGTTTTTTGGCGAGTCATTATTCCTTTTTTATGATACTTTCCGGCGATGAAAATTGGCGAAATGATCCCCAAAAAGTGAACCTACGCAACTAGTTTATTTCATATTCGCCAGCCTTTGTTGTTGTTTTACCCCCACCCCCCTGATATGCAAATATATAGCCCAAATTTGTTTCTAAACTATTACAGATTCGCGATTTCAAATAGACATTTAATTTGATTCAAAGTGTATTTGCTATTTGTAATGTCTCAAAAGCTGCTATGCTGAGCTTACCAAAGTTTTATTTAAAAAAAAAAAACTACAAGAAATCAGCAGTTGTTACAGCACACTTGTTCAATTGCTTCAAAACGGATTTGAAATTCAGATAGTACAGAGGCCAAGTAATGCTAAAAAAAATCTGAACAAACACTAGTTCAAGTCTATGCAGACTGATTGTCCATAAAGCACTGATTTATTCACTTGAAACTATGAGAAGGATCTACCGTCTTGAAATACAATTTTTATCCCAATTCCTTGTTTCTGCTAAATCTTTTTTGTTTGAGTCTATCTTTAAGGACTTTTGTGTCATTTCGTTTTGCTTTTTTATAGTTTTATAGTTTTTATAGTTTATAGTTATTATGCTTTATAGATAGATAGATAGATAGATAGATAGATAGATAGATAGATAGATAGATAGATAGATTAAATTTCAAGAAAAATTGAAAGATAACCTAAAATGTGTTTTCGAGTTTAAAAAATGTTACTGGTGAGAGTATGTTGATTTTAAAAGTATATATAAAGTCTTTATATGTGTATAAATATGAAAGCACTCGCCACTCCCAAACCAACAACTTCTGATGTCCTGAAAATGCCCAACAACATGAGGCTCTCCGACGGGGTGGATCACGTGGAAGCCGATGTCCTTCAGCGAGAGGCCGTGCGACTCGAGGAAGGCGTCGACCTCGCCGCGGAGCTGCTTGCGGACCAGCAGCGGGATCCGCTTGGAGAGCACGATCTGGAAGCCCTCGGTCTTCAGGTCGAAGCCCATGATGTCGGTGGTGTCGGGGAACAGTGTGGTCTGGTGTTCGAGCAGCTCGAACGCGGGTCCCTTGGGTTCGCGGTTCGAGACGATCACCGCCGCGGCGCTAGATACGTGATGATATAACCGGGACGGATCTGCTCTCTTTGGGGGAGTGGGGGGAAGGATTAATTCTGAAAAATTAGAAAAATGAGGTATTTTTAACTTACGAAGGAGTGATCGGATCTTAGTGAAATTTGATGTTTGGAAGGATATCATGTCTCAGAGATCGTATATTAAATTTTAACCTTATCCAGTGAAGGGGATGTGGGGGGGGGGTGGAACCTAAACTCTTGGAAAATGCTTAGAGTGGAGGGGGCCAATTGGGCTTCTGAACGTCGCCGACCATCGTGCGACGGCCGGCCAGCCGTGAGGTAATCGATGTGCCCATGTTGATCGTCGCTGCCGATCGGTGGGAGAAGTCTTCCCACAGGCTGGCGGGCTCCGGTATCTCAACGTCCGCGAGGTACTTTCGATGCCGATCCGCTGGCTCCCACTTTCCGTGTGGAGCCTTGTGATGGAGCATCATGAAGAAGGGTTTCTCGGTATCCCGCTTATCCAGCCACTTTCAGTTAAAAAAACTTTTTTTTTATTTAATTTCTGAACGTTTTTGAATTAATGCATGTTTGATTTTGGCTCACTGCACATAAATAATTAAATGAAATTTGCATATTAATTCTTTTTTTTTGTCTAAATGGCTCTCTCTTAGTTTTGATCAGACGATTTTGAGGAATAAGAGGTGGGGAAGGAGGCCTAGTTGCCCTCCAATTTTTTGGTTACTTAAAAATGCAACTAGAACTTTTAATTTTTAACGAACATTGTAGCAGATAAAAAAAATAGGTACAAAGCCTTTTAAAGAGCAATAAGTCTTTCGAAGAAGAGAGAGCTGCCGAGGCCATATGTGTGCCCAATCTGATTTTATACAGCATAACTATACTGTAAACCATATTTTTAATGCGTTAAATTTTTTTTTACCTGCATAAAATTTCATTAAGGCAGCTGGTAGCAATGTGGTGCTAAGTATATGGGTCATCAGCTTCATATAGAGGTTTTCCGTTCTTGGCGTCGGAAGCTTCGGGGGTTGCGGAGGTGCCGATACGACTTGCTTCCGTTCAGGTGGCGGCGGTGGAGTCCGCAAGGGTTGTGCTGGCGCGGGGTAGTTAGCTTGTGGTGGTGCTGGGGGAGGTGGTCCAGGCATCGGCGGTGGGTCCTGGAAGTCTACAAACGGTCCCGAAGGAGGCTCAGGGCTCCAAATAGCTGCTGGCTCACGTGCAGATGCGGGCGAGTCTGCATCCGGCATAAAGGGCATGGGCGGCGGCCAACCGGTCTCAAACGAATCCGCCATCAACGTGACCCAGGGCGACGAACCCTCCGCCGCGGGCGTGAACACCCACAACAACCCGCCGCCACCGACGTACGCTTCCAGCACGCTCCAGTTCGGCCGGATCAACCGGTCGGGACGCATCAGCACGACCGCGTCCACCGAACGCAACGCCTCTTCACTGTTAAGCTGCGTGGGCGACATCGGCACGACCTCGATCGGCCCCGCGCCCGCGCCGAGCGTCCGCTGAACCCCAACATCTAACTCCTCCAAAGAGAGCAGATCCAGTCCGGTTACGTCAGTCACGTATCTACGACATTTATAAGTATTTCCCAAGGTTTTTGGTTTTCCCCTCCAGCTCCCCCCAGTGTCAACAGATCTGGTCTGGATTTGAAACAAGAGCTCTGAGACATAAGTTCCTTCTAAATATCAAATTTCATTAAGATCCAGTCACCCGTTCTTAAGTTAAAAATACCTTAGTTTTTCTAACTTTTCCTGCCCTCCTTGGCTTTCTCGCCGGCGGCGTTGGCCATGGCATGCGCCTCGTCGAAAATCACCACCCCATCGAAGTCTGTGCCCAACCATTCGACGATCTGTTTGACCCTGGAAACCCTTGTCCCCCGGTCGTCGGAGCGCAGCGTGGCATAGGTTAGAAACAGGATGCCTTCGTTCAGCGTGATGGGCTTGCCTTGCGGGAATCGCGACAGCGGCGTGACCAGCAGCCGCTCCATGCCGAGCGCCGACCAAATATGATTTAAATCCAATGATTCATGTTTTTTCGCCAACCATTCATCTGTGATGCTCCAGGTCAATTCTTGCCTTCATGTCACAGTATGACTGCCCCCTAATCATTTCTAAGACTTTTTCCAGAAATGCTCATGATAAACTACTACTACTACTACTACTAATAACTCACTGCAGCACCAAGCCGCCTGAGACCAACAGAGCTACGCACGCTCCTCCTCCAACCTAATCTATTTAAAGCCTCCGTCTTTAGCTGCTCGTAGAAGGCCTGCTTGCCGATCTTCACCGCGGCGCCCAGCTTGGCGGCGATGGTTTCGGCCATGCGCGTGGTCTCGGCCTCCAGGTCTCCGGCTGGCACCGCGCGGTTCACCAGGCCCAGCTCGGCGGCGCGGGCGGCGCTGATGAACTCGCCCGTGGTGAGCATCTCGAAGGCCTGCTTGCGCGGGATATTGCGCGAGAGCGCTACCATCGGCGTGGAACAGAACAGGCCGATGTTCACGCCCACTTCAATATCTATTGGAATGGTCAATGGTGGGGGCTGGAATATCAAAAAGCATTTTGAAGAAATGACAATAGGAATACTAATATTAACAACTAGTTTCGTTTTTCGTACTTTCAAGTTTAATATTGGCAAAACAGCTTGAGGATGATATTCATCCATGGAAAAAAATTCACCACTTCAATATCTATTGGAATGGTCAATGGTGGGGGCTGGAATATCAAAAAGCATTTTGAAGAAATGACAATAGGAAGCTTGATGCAGAAGTGACTTCTTAATTGTAGATGTTTCAGCCTACTAATTGCTTTTTATAGGTGTTGCTGGGAAGGATTTAAAAGAAAGGGGAATTTTATAGGAGAGTAAAATGCGAATCTTTCCATGGACTAGGATGGAGGAAGAGCGTGCACAGCTTTTTGGCCTCAAGTGGCTTGATGCAGAAGTGACTTCTTAATTGTAGATGTTTCAGCCTACTAATTGCTTTTTATAGGTGTTGCTGGGAAGGATGGAAAAATATAATTGCCTGTTCTTCGGTCCTGGGCAAATCCCAAATTTTAATTTCAACATCCATAGTGAGACACTATATTTTATCACTAGTCAAAGCAAACTAACCGGTGTCCAAGAATCGCGTTAATAATGAACTAAAATGAACTAGGTTAAGAATTGCGTTAATAATGAACTTTTCTTTGTATTTAAGACAGTCAGCCGACACCGAAGCTCCCAATTGAATAATTCAAAATAACGTTCAGTTTTGCTAGGGGCTGTTCCCTCCTTAATGTCCCGCTCTTTACGCTAAAGTTTGACTCTTTCTCTCAATTCTACTTTTTAAAACAGTAAACAACTTTAGAGTAAAGAGCGGGACGTTGAGGAGGGTACAGCCCTCCTCAACGGGGAATTTCGAAAGGCCTATTCAGTCCTGGTTATATTTTTGTGTTCTGTATTATTGGCAGGGTCACCGATTTACGAAAATTTAGGGGGTGGGGTATTTTTCCACTTTGTTTTAATGAAAAAGAAAAATGTAAAAAAAGATAAAAAACTTAAAAAAAACTGAAAAAAGCTAAAAAACTGAAAAAAAACTGGGAATTGCACAAGTATTTCAATATATTTTGACGATAGATTAAAGTAATTCGAAAACCTTAAAAATGATACCCCAAATATTGAGGTTTAAGATAAATTGTTGGAACTTTAGCATGCTTGGCACGTAAAGATTTTTCCAAGGGTCAATGTTAGAATGAACATTGAAAAAATTAAGAAAAGTGTTTGCCCCCTCGTCAATGCCTCGCTCTTTATGCTAATTAGCTTTAATTAGAATATTAAGCTTTAATTTTTTTTATGCTTTAATTAGAATAAATAGCTCTATTGAAATTGCGCTAAAAAACACTTTAGCGTAAAGAGCTTGGTATTGACGAGGGGGTGAACCGCGTTACATATGCAATCCGTTCCTTTTAAGTTTATATGTTGCTCCTTACTTTCAGTTGAAAAAACCTGTTTTTTTAATTTGATTTCGCTACATTGTATTAATTTTCTAATGCAACCTAGACTGTGTTTTGTAATACATAAACTTTTTATTGTACAAAAAACTTTTATTAAAAAAAGTATAAAATTATGAAATTACAGAAAAAAAAAGCAGTAAAACTCAACAAATAGAATAACAAAAGGTAATAAAGCTGATATAGAATAAAATATAAGCAAAAAAGCATGAATTAAAGAAAGGCAGGGCCCTAGCTACCAATACCAGGGGGAGATTTGTTATTAGAGAGTACCCCTCCCTTTTTCAGTTTTTGGAAGAAATATCTCAGTTATGTATTTCTCGCGCTTCTGACTACGTAAACTAAGCAAGTTTTCCAATTACTGCAGATACACAATGCACAGTTCTATCGTGTTTTCAGTTTTTAATAAAATTAGATTGAGTAGATGAGTAATCGCGGGGCAATTATCAGCATGAACGGACGAGGGGAGATCTTCAGACCCATGCCCCTATCCACGATGATTTTTACCACTGTCCCAAAAAAATATTGTCAATCAAAATTCAATTGGGTTATAAATCTTTTTTTAGGGGTCTTTTCTTTCGAGTTTAGAAAATATAAAAAATCGTATACTTGAGGCTAAATACAATTAGCCCCAAGGCGGTTTGACAATAAAACCTCAGAGTAAATGAAAATTTGTTAGTCGATTTGAGTTCTAGATGGCTCAATTAGAGGTTTGATTACTGATAAAGATGGATCTAGCTCATTTTCTTGATTTCCGTCATTTTACTCTTTTTTCAGGCAAAAAATGCAAAGTTTCACATTTTGTATATAGAAGCTTTAAACCTCTACAGTAGGGTTATCTAATATTCTAAATCTTATGGTGTGATTTTCAGTAAGATCACTTAATGCTTTGAGGCTGTTTTCCCCTTTTTTCGAAAATTCGGCAACTTTCCTCAGGCTCGCCCCTTTTGATGGGTAACATTAAACTTGCTAAATTGTATACATTTTAAATAACATCAAAATTCGATTCTTTTGATTACTTTACATTTAAGATGGCAAGACATACATTCTAATCAGAATATTCCCTCTACATGCAAAGCTAGATAAGCATGTTTAATTAATTAAACATTAATTAATTAGTTAAACTAATTAGCGTAGCAACTACTAGCAATAACAGTCTCTTTGGGGATAACCTGCTATTGGATTGGCACAAGATGGTCGGCCTAGAAGCACTCTATTTGGCAATCTATAAAACCTAACCTGGCTCTTCTGAGATTCCTTTCCTGTGTCTATTTATTGTTTTTTGTCATGAACATAAAACGACAGTTTGTTCGGATACAAGATTTTTTAAACCGTCTTTTATTAAATCTTAAGCCTCGCTCAACTTTTTCTTGGCTCTATTTTTATAATCAGCTTACCTTCAAGAAGAAAAAGACTCCCTTGTTTTAAAATTGATTACACATTATTGTTTACTGCGATAAATGAATCAGATTTGAACAAAAAATCAGCAGTCTCCCACAAAAGTATCTCAATAGCTTTGGGAAAATAATTAGCGTGGGAGGTGGCCTAGGTGCCCTCCAATTTCGGAAATAAAAAACAAACAAACAAATAAACACGCATCCATGATCTGCCTTCTCGCAAAAAATATAAAATTCCACTTTTTTGTAGAGAGGAGCTTGAAACTTCTACAGTAGAGTTCTCTGATACGCTGAATCTGATGGTGCGATTGTGTTGCGAGAGCAACACTTTGGTTTTGTCGTGTTTTTTTTTTTTTTTTTTTCTTCCTACAAGGTATCGTGGAGGAGACGAATCCCCTTATATACGTAATATTTTATGTTCGTTTTAAATTTTAATGCTGTTTCACAACCCTTCACAACCAGCCTGCTTTGCAATAAAAGCAACCCAAAAAAAACAAAAAAACAAAAAAGAAAACATAAAAAATAATAATATCAATTTCTTTAGCTCAGTGCTATAGCAAAACTCGAAAACAAATTTTGGACAGTAAAAAAAATTAAATATTTTGCTTTTCCGCCCCATGACATGAAAAAAAGCTAAAGAAATTTCTAAGAAAAAAACTTAGTTAAAAAAAATTTAACCTAAAGAAAAGTTCAAGAAAAGGAGGGTAAAAGTTGAGGGAGGGGTATTGGGCTCCTTAGAGGTAGGAAATGGATGACCACGAGTTTTCCTCTAAAGGAAGTGTTGGTATAAGCACTCATACCCATGAATGTGATGATACAAGCGGTTACTGTGTGCATATGATATAGATGCTGTTAAGTAACGTTAAACATTCATGTATGTTGAGATAAATTCAAATCCATATTACTTGAAAAACACTCAAAAACTTGGTAAAAAAATGCAATTTTTTTTAAACTGAAAGTTAGGAGTGATAATAAAAATTAAAACAAACAGAAATCATACCGTATGTAAAAGGGGCTGTCTCCTCCTCAACACCTCGCTCTTTTCACTAAAGTTTGACTCTTTGTCTCAACTCTACTTTTTAAAACAATACAAATTTTAGCGTTAAGAGCGAGCCGTTGGAAAGGAATAATAGCCTAGATACCCTAAAAGAGTCCTGAATCCGACACTGCTTTCCCATCCTGGCAACTAGAGTCTCTTGTCCCAACCTCAGTCATCATAAACAGCCTCAATCATACAATTACCTTTACTTCAATGCTTTTAGGAAACAATTAAAGTAAAAAAGCTTTACCAGAGAATGTTACTATTCAGAACAAACGTCAGGTAATCCTTATTTACAATACAGTCATAATTCACAATACAGTCAAGTTCTTCCCCCTTCCAACTTCCCCAATGTCACCGGGTCTGGTCGGGATTTACAATGAGAGCTCTAAGGCACAAGATCTTTCTAAATATCAAATTTCACTACGATCTGATCACCCGTTCGTAAGTTACAAATACCTCGTTTCTTCTAATTTTTTCAAATTACTCTCCCCCCCAAACTCCACCAAAGAGAGCAGATCCGGTCCGATTATGTCAGTTACGTATCTTGGGCTGGTGCTTATTGTTCCCATCAAGTTTCTCACTAATACCCCCCCCCCCCTCTTTACCACGGTAGATTGTCAGGCTAACTAAACCCTGTCTGGTTTTTTTTGCGCTTTTGCCTTGCGCGGTAAGTGTTGGAGAGGCCTCAAGCCCGATTTTGCTCCAGCTGAATTTACGAAATAACCCGAAAGAACTCGTGATATATTCCGATATATGTAGAATTAGGATAACTAACACTTAAACACTGATCCCAAAAGACAGGTCGATTTCTTTACTGAGCCTTCAATGGAAAAAATAAATAATTTATTTCATCATATACCAATTCAAAAACGAATGTATATACAGACCGGGACACGACTGGGACACAACTACAACGGGGACGCCGGGAGGCACAGGGGGATATATAAATGACGATGGGGACACAGGGAATGTTCGATTAGCAATCACCATCAGCAAAGCTCAAGGGCAATCATTAGAATAATGAGGCATAGATCTGAATACGAATTGTTTTTCCCATGGACAATTATATGTTGCATGGCCATCGACGCGCTTCTGGAGATCATCCGCCGCGACCGGGCCTGGAACGAGGAGGCCGCGCGGACCGAACTGCTCAAGATCTTCGACGCGCTCGGCCCGACCGAAGAGGTCACGGTCGCCGGGCGCCGCAAGCTGTCGTCGATCCTGTTCGCATGACCCCGGACGCGCCGGACTCCGCCGACGACGGCAGACGGGGGGCGCTTCCCGGCGAGTTGCCCCTGTTCCCGCTGAACGGCGTCCTGCTGCTGCCAACCGATAGAAAGAACATTTCAATGATCTGTTAAAGAAAAGAGGCCGGGCTAAACCACAAACTTCCTCCGTCCAATCCAGTCAAAATATGCGACCAGCCACTCAATCACTCATGGATCAGTATTCTTGCGATGTATCTCCGCCTTCGATGGAGGCAGTCAGAAACGCCGTGAGGTCTTTCAAAAATATAAAGCCCCGGGTGAGGACTCCCTACCGACAGAAATATATAAAGCAAGTCCAGTGCTTATTGAAGAATCTGAATATGAAGCTATACCAAATATGATTATTACAGGTAAGATAAATCTAATATTAAGCAGAGAGACTATGGCATCAAAAACTAACAAAAGAACAATTTTGATACGCGGAAACAAAACAGACACACATATTACATACTATAATACACATAAGCAAATTTGATAAATTAAACACAAAATATTATTTTTCAAATCAATTCCAGCGCATCCAAATTTTCGTTATAGCAATATTACGTAACTAACGTATATTCATGGGCAGGCCACTAGATTGAGTTAAACAAGCTGTTGTTCAAGTTTGTTTTGTATAGTTTAGTTGTTTAGTCAAATTTGTTTAGTTGTAGGTTATCAATGACTGAAACGGTACGATGAATGTCCGTAACTTCTAGCCAATCACTAGGGTTTATGAATAATCACAAAAGGGTGTATTTTCCTCCTCTTTTTTATGTCTGAAGCCCGAAGGCAAGTGAGTATTTCTCTTCAAAGCTAATGTATACACTAAGCTGTTCGACGAGTTCCGAGCCGAGCTCGACGAGCTGAAGGCGAAGTATCTCTAGTGATGTGCACCGCAAGTTCGCTGCATGGGCCGGCGAGCTCCCGATGCGGACCTAGACTGACTACGACCTGGCTTGCGCGTGCCGCGACTTTCGGTCGCGTGCGAGTCGGAATCTCGATCGCGCCGCCCTGGTCGATCACCAGCCGAACCGAGTGACGCGCGAGCTGGAGCGGCATGTAAAGCCCTCCAACGTGTTAGAGTTTCAGATAAATTTCAATTTTCCATGCAGAATGCCTTGCTCTCCAAAAAGCTCTGGATACAGTGCTGGAAGTAGGATCAGGTGCATTTGTTATCTTTTCTGATTCTAAAAGTGTTTAGAATCATGTTTAGAATTCAGAAAATAATGTCTTCTGATGCTCTTCAACTGAAAATGGTCTGGATTCATACTCACATAAGGATTAAGGGAAATAAAATTGCTGACAGTATTGCAAAACAGGCTATTCACACTCAGATTGAAAATTCTTATATGTGTCCACAAGGTGAACAAGATAATAGGCGAGGGGTGGCTTAATTAAGTTGAGTGTCATCATTCCCAGTGTTACAAGTTCTAACCAGGGCAGTTGAGGCTTACGAAACACTGAAATGCTTAAGCACAGCCTATGTCGAATACAAGAAAGGCCATAAACAATTAATTTTCTGAGCTGTAATTTCCCTGTTGGCTGAAAAAAACAACTAAGTTGTTGCTTCAAAATTTTACCATTCTTCATGACATTTAAAAAGAAACCTTTCTATCAGAAGCAACGCTCTAGCGTCGCTTATAGGAGAGCCATAAGCCTTCAACGTATTCTTTCTCTTTTTTTTCATGATGCGCCTGCCAAATTTCATCGTCCTAGCTTACCTAGAAGGGCCTAAAGTAGCAAAACCGGGACAGACAGACAGACAGAGCGACCGATCGACTGAATTTGCGATCGCCATATGTCACTTGTAGATACCAAGTGCCATAAATTCTATCTTATTTCCCTCCTTCCTTGATTTTGACAATTTATTGCAAAAATTTGTTCTTTTAGGTTATGTATTTGATATATGCTATGCTTTACCCCCCCCCTTTAATGTGCAAAATTATTGCAAAAGTTTGTTTCTAAACTATTATATTTTTATCATGGTTAGGTATATTTCATTATGATTAACCTAACTTCAATTCTCAAGTATATTCTAGTTAACAAGGAAGTTCCCATAATTTAGCCCATATACCCAAAGGAGTGACCCGGCTCAATAGTAAACGAAACTCTAAATAACGGAATTTCGATTCTAAAATATACATCAAAAGAATCGGATTCACATGCTGATTTTAAATATATAAGTTTCATTAAATTTGGTCTTTGTCATCAAAAGTTACGAGCCTGAGAAAGTTTGTCTTATTTTCACAAATAGGGGATAACACCACCTAAAAGTCACATAATCTTAACGAAAATTACAGCATCGCATTGGTGTATCAGAGAACCCTAGGTATGTGGAAACGCATAATAGTCAATTAACAATTAAAGATTTTTATAAGAGGGGTGAAGGTAATGTATTTTAAGAGGTTTAAATTCTATACCAGTTTCTGATTTAATTCAAAAAGTTGGAAAGATTTTCCAGCTTAGAAAATTTTAACTGAAAGATTCTTTCCAAACAGCTACTACTACTACTACTACTAATAATAACTCACTGCAGAACCAAGCCGCCTGAGGCCAAACAAGCTACGCACGCTCCTCAATATTTAACTTCAGACAAAATTTCTCTATAGCTCAGCCTATTTGAATGTAACTATTCTACTTTACAACACTTTGTTTTAGATTAAATCTGTCCATGACTGAGACTGTTGTTGATTTGGATTCTTTGATCTAACTTTAACATATTGTGTTTGAGATTAGGCCCAAGCTTTAAATGTAGGTCCAAGATTAGGCTCCACTATTGTCTGCCAGTAAATTTGACATTATGAATGTTGTATTTGGCTAAATTTTAATGTGCTTCTTTTATGTGTTTATGTTTATACTGAGTATAGATGATTTTTGTTCTCTTTGGTTTTTTGGAATGCTTGTTTCATTGGGGGATGAATTAGGGATTGTCATCAGACGCATGATTACCATTCGGGGTTTTTTGCATCGGGACTATGGCAAAGTTTTTTTTATAATAAATAGGATAATACAAAATTATATCTATGGCTTACTAAATAACTTAATTCGTCCAGTGCTATGCAATTGATACAGATGTTCGAGCCACCTTAACGTTTTACTGGTAGTGAGCCACCTTATCCAATTGTTTTTTGTGTGTTTTTACCTATTTTTACTTGGCAGTGAACCACCTTATCGCTGTTTCGTCATTTTGAATTTTTTGGCAGTGAGCCACCTTAAGTGCAGATCCACCTTAAGCGTATACGTTTCATTAGCATCCTCACTACCAACTAAAATGAGTTAAAAACACACAAAAGACAATTGATTAGGTGGCTCGCTACTGATAAAACTGTCTGCAAACATGTAAAATTTTGTATTTTTTGCCAGAAGAAAGACCACGTATGTGTGTTTATCTTTTTTTTTTTTGTGTTTTTTCCCAGGGATGATCGTATCGACCCAGCGGCCATTCAGTGTCACGAGAAGGCTGGTTCGGATGGTAATTAAAAGTTCTAGTGCTTTTTTTAAGTGACAAAAAAGAATGGAGGGCAACTAGGCCTCCTTCCACGCTCATTTTTCCCAAAGCCACCGGATCAAAATTTTAACCAAGCATATTTACTAAAACAATCGATGGCTGTAAGAACATAGTTGAAATTATTAATTTCAATTTTATACTGCTGCATATCAACCAAATCCGAGTGCCACCGGTCATCGGCGTATGAATGTAAACACGTCTTCTTTTAAATGTATGATGTGCTGGATGGTGTAAAGATCAACTATTTTTATTTCGCAACACTTCATTAATTTTAGTTTTTGATATAGTAAAACCATGTTTTTTTAATTTTTTTTGTAAAAATTTTAGTTTTGTGACGAATTAAATAGCGAATTGTCCAATCCGGCCTTTGTGTGATAAATATATCGGTCGATTTATTTTTACTATATAGCTAATTTGGTTGAGATTAAATGAATGAAAGAGTTAAAAGCTGTTTAGGCCAGGAACAAATCCAAGGGATCGGAGGAGGCCACCTTCCCCTAAGATACTCCTGGCACCCTTATTCCTTTCTTTTTCTTTTTTTCTTTTTTTTTAAGTAAACTTGTCAATGTGCCCCAGCCCTTCCCTGAAGTCTATTCATTTTACAAACGCATCCAGTCAATATTTTGAGACAGCCATTTTGTTCAGCATAGTAGAACGGTCCAGAAACTATGTCTTTAGGGATATTGGGCATGTCAGCACCCTAGAGTTATGCAATTTGCCCGTTATGCTTTAAAAGTAAATCAAACGGCAGTGTGTGTGTTCTGGTTGCCAATAAGACATATCAGCAATATCACAAGAACAACTGGCGGTATGAAGTTGTAAGCTAATTGCCCGTAGGTAGTTAGATTGCCTCTACATCGCCTTTCTCAATTTAGTATTAATCAGCCATGCAAGGAGAGAATGTAACGTAATTTATGCAAATAAGGTACAAAGTTTTTCTGGGGTTCTGTCTATAACTATTTCGTCAACTAGATAATAGCTGTTTTCATTATAAAAGATTTATTACAGTTAAGTTACAAAAATGTATTTTGCATTAATGAATTCTTGTATCTTTTTCTTCGGGGCGATCAAAGGTTGAGATGGCTAGCTACGGATGAAGGATGACAGATTACCGAAGATTGTCCTTTTTGGCCAACAGTCTGGGGCTACACGGAAAGCTGGTCGTCCTTGTCTGGGTTGGGAGGATGTCATAAATAGAGATTTAAAGGAAATGGGAACTTCTTGGGAGGGTGCAAAGAGGGAGGCTTTAAACAGACTAGGTTGGAGGAGGAGCGTGCGTAGCTGTGTTGGCCTCAGGCGGCTTGGCACTGCAGTGAGTTGGGGCATCAACAAAATGAACTTGTGACTTGGAATGTTAGCTAGCGATCGGGCTAATTCTTGGCAAAGGTCATCGTAGCCAGAGTTGTTTAGCCAAATAGATATAAGCCGGTAAATAGCCGATTTAGAGTGGGTAATAGGAGCGATTTTGAAATATTCCACATAATAGCGTACCAATTCCTGCAAAAAAAGCATAAAATACTAAAAGAACGCTTTAAAATTCTTCAGGGACGCATATAGAGCAAGAAAAAAAGCTCTTTTTGATGAGGCAACTTTAATATTTGCAGCAAATGGCTTACCACAATCTTATAGAGAGGCTATGGAAATTAATAAAAAATACGTATTATAAGCAAGAGACCATGCTTTTAGTAGATACTTGAGGCATTTATTTAAACCGAATTTACAATAACTTAGTATTTGGATATTCAAATAATATTTTCCCTAATTTCAAACTAAGATCATATGACCACATTTTTAGGGAAAAGAATTCTTGTCCAGTTTGAATTAAGGTAGAAGAATATGTTGATGAACGACGATAAAAGTTCAGGAATATCCATTGTGGCAACTAGCTAGAGAAATAGTATCGTTCGTTTCGATACACTTTATAGTCCCCTGATTAGCTCTAAGCTAGTCTCTCCTCAACGATGATTATATCCCTTGAGCTCATAAAAGAATTTTTGAATTATATTCTGCAGGGTTTTTATTGTTCTATCAATAACGAAAAAAGGAAACAAATTGTATCAGTCTGTTTTACTCATAAGATATCTCTTTCTCCCAACCGAACTACTTGTGAAGCGTCCACAGTGTCCTATTAAATCATAAGATACTTTCTTCCTCATAAAAGAACTACTTGCCCAGCGTCCACAGGGTCCTATTAATTCATAAGATACTCTCTTCCTCCCAATCGAACTACTGGCCCAGCGTCCCCAGCGTCCTATTCATAAGTTACTCTCTTTAGAACTACTTGTGACGCGTCCCCAGCGTCCTTTTAATTCGTAACATAGACACCCAAGAAACAACGATGAACATTTCTATTACCACTGTTACTACTTTCATCCTTCTATTCCTGGCATCGAAGGCTATATCTGCTACTCAACATCAGTTGAGGAGCGTTCGTACAGCTTCTGTTGTTCCAAACGTACAACAACAACAACACCGAGAATTACGACCATCACGTTCCGTTGCAGAGATTGTTACCCCCGCTATCATTTCTGGAACGACTGTTACGGATTCACAAAAATATAGTTACTTTTTTACCACCTTCGCCACCTATGATAGCTGAAAATAAACCGGATCCTTCGGCTCCTTGTGCACCCCAAGCCATAATTGCAATTGGTGTATGTCGGTCAATGTCATCGTTAAATTTAGTGTTTGCCTGATCAATTATGTCTCTGATATCAACAGAAAAGACAAGCTCATCTTCATCTTTATCCTGACAGACTTCTGTTGGAGTTGCGCCATCAATTCCACCGTTTTCATCGATCGTACATTCTTCAGTGCTTAAAACAACTGAAACTTCAATCAAACAGAAATTATCTACCGACTTTGGAGGCTGCTCTACCACCTCAATACTCTCTTCTTTACAATAGACTTTCCTCCTTAATACTTCCTTAAGACCAAATACTCTGAAGCAATAACATTTTTATAAGAAGTTTCGTTGTTCTATCAATTATCTTTTGCTCTGTACAATGTAATTTCAGTTCAAGTGTTTTCAAAGGAAAACGGTAAATAAAAGACATAAAATTACTAACTCCAAGTGTTTTCCAAGATTTCCCCCTCCAACTCCCCCCAATGTCAAAAGATCTGGTCGGTATTTCAAATAAGAGCTCTGAGACATGAATTCCTACTAAATATCAAATTTCATTATGATCCGATCACCTATTCGTAAGATAAAAATACCCCAATTTTTATGTTTTCCGAGAATTCCCGTTTCTTATTTATTTTCCTACTTTTTTTTTACTGAAAACAGAAAATCTTGCAAATGCGTGATACACAATATCCTGGCAGGTGTTTCAGTGGGTAGTCGAAGTGGATGAGCGTATCAACGCAGCCGGTAGGACTCAAGCTGTTTGGAGAGGGGCGGTGATTTAAAGGAACGGAGGATATTGGTGTTCCGTACCCTATCAAGCCATTTAACGTGCTCGATTTTTCGGAGGTGTTTTGTCTGGACAGCATCAATCTTTATCATCTGCAATTGAGTCAAAGGCCAAATATTTGACGAGTACAACACAACACTTGCTACCGAGGCAGAGATCTTGTTTTTGGAAAAAAAAATGGCTTTGTAGGGCACATATATTTTTTTTAGGCCTGTACGATACTTATATATTATTTCCTAGGCATAATAACTAACTCCCATTGCTAACAACTCAATGCAGTACTAAGCCATTTCAGGCCAACATGAGCACGCTTCTCCTCCGTCCCAGTCTATTAAAAGCTTTCCTCTTTACCCCTTCGCAAGAGGTTCCAATTTCTGTAAATCTTTTCTTACGATCTTCTCCCAACAAGCTGGGTGTTGTCTTCCATCACCGTGTTGATGTCGATGACGCCGGCCTCGCCGACGAGGCGCCAGAACGCCTCCTGCGCGTGGCGATCGCGCAAATTCAACAGGATGCTCTCCTTGCCGCGCTGCGCATGCAGTCCGAATATTACCGCGTTCCAGGGGTCGACCGAAGGTTCAACCGGTTGGACAAGCGTCACTTTTGCGCCGAAGCGCGCCAGCGTCGATCCAATGGTTGGTCCGGCAATGACATTGTTTAGCTCACGAAAGAACAGTCCTTGCTTACTGTTAAGCAGAAATATTATGTAAGGGCTCCCTTATTTAATAATTTTTTTAAAGATATGAGAAATATTTGCTGCACTCACAAGTAAAAAACGTCTTAGCTACTCCTTTGTAGCGTCTCCAATTTGGTTGAAAATGTCCCACATTTTTATAGCACAAGGAAGCTTATAAAATTATTTATGAATATATATCAGTTTAAATATAAGTTCGAATATTTTACAATAATACTGTAAGGCAGGACAGCGAGGCACTGAGACTAGGGGGCTGAAACATTATTTCTTCCCCCTCATCCAGCCTATTACTTTCACATCTATTACAAGCGTATTTTCTTTGCCTTAGAGCAAGTTCGACGAGGATGGGGGCCTGGTCCCTGGGTTCCTAGGTTTAAATAAATGATTTAAACCTATTTTTATAAATGATATATGTAGAGCTTTTAATATGATTTCGTATGATCTTGACATTGGATGTGACGGTCCCCTTGGTTAGTACAGGTGTAATCTGTGGTTGAGCGATCTTTTTCCAACCATGACGCATGACCAAGTAAGAGTCAAAACCCAATGCTGCATTCATAACCATCTGGAAAAAAAAAATAAGAAATATATCAATTACTTCGAAGCAAGGTCCTCAGAATCCATTTTAAAAAATTGATGGAAATCATTAAAAAGAAGATGTTAAGGACTCCCTTAACATCCACCATCCATGAGCTTATAAATAAAACCAGGGTAGGACATTAATTCCCTGCAACAAAACTTCCTGAAATTCTCAACTCCCTCTTTGCCAATACTACTTATGAAATTTATCACAGTTCTAGTAGAACATACTGCGTAATGATATAAACCGAGGCCTCCGCAGAAAAAAAATAGTTTCAGGTGTCTGGTGTTTGATGCCATATGATTGGGGCAGGGTTGGGACTTACAAACATTGTGAATTATTGTTTAGGATAATGGGTGGATTATGCGGAATAACTTTTGGGAACATCGTACTTCTTAGTATTTACACCGCTAGTCACATGTTGTTTGGATGGTTTAGGACGACTTGCTGAACGATTTCCAACTTCGTCTTGTAGGTAAGTTATGTGTGCATTCTATTTGCCTAATGTGTGCATTGATTGGTGTGAACATAAATTTAATTTGTTACCCATTATTACCATTACGTATTTGTTGTGTATATATGTATATATATATGTTTTGATAAATACCGCTTCCAAAGAAGCCGGTACTCTGGTTCTAATGGTGGAAACGTACGCTTCGCCTGCGCGCAGGCGAGATGACTTGTTCGCCCGGGACAAGGCGGAAAGAACGAAGCAAGACGGAACAGCCCGCAGAGCCGAAGCTCGTTCGAGTTCGCGTGAGTCCTTCGCCACCCCGGACCGCGGAGCCTGTCGAAGTTGTTTTACGGGGTGGCCGTGCCATTCGCGTGCCGAAGGATTTTGACGAAGAGCAGCTGAAGCGTTTGCTCCTCGTTCTCGAGTCGCCAAGAGAAGATAAGTTACTTTTAGCATAGAACCAAGACCAATCACATTAAACCACTGGAAGATAACTTTTAGAATGGTTTCATTTTAGATATTTTGCCTATTGTAGAGACAAGACTAATCAATGATCCAATTATTGTAATTCATTAATATCCTTACAGTAGCGTCCTCTAGCTTTTACCGTGGTCTCAAGTCTTCAAGCATTTGATGAAACATCTTTTCATGGGCAAGAAAATACAAAAGCTCCCCTTCCATTGATTCATTAAAAGTAGTTCGTTTTCATTTTAAGTAAGAATTGTTAATTTGACCTTGTTTTATTGGTTTCAGACTTTGCATTACCTTTACTATTCTTACAAAAATTGTATTTGTTCTCTCCAGAGTAATTTCTGTTTGTTTTTCTATTAATATATCTCTATCATATCTGCATTTCAAAAATATCTTTAACATTTTTTTGTTGTTATTTGTTAAGGGGCAAGGTTTTGACGCAGTTTAAATTTCCTTTTAAAAACAAGCCATTTTCCTTACCGGTTAATTTTTAAACCGGTTAATTTTCGCCGGTTCGGTTTAAAAATTTACCGAACCGTTTGAAGCACTGGTTAGTTTTAATTAAATAATTTATTATAAACTACTAAAGCATAAAAAATAATAATAACTATATAATTATCACTATTTTGCCTTAAATAAATATAAGCAGTGCTTAAAATACTACGGAAAGTCGAAAATTGAAAAATTGCCTTTTTTGGAAAGTCGATAGCTAAATCATTTTATTAAATTTGTATATAAGGCATTAAGTGAATATCCTCCCAAATTCCAATTTAAAAGAATATTACTATTTATTTTGGTTCTAATTTCAATTGCCTCTCGAACAACTTGTTTTATGCCTAAATCATTGCTCATTTAGGAAGTTTCTTCAAAAAGCATTTTATGGCTAGGATTATCAAAAATATTCCGCCTAAAGTAGAATCAAAAGAAATATTTTTAATATCATTTTTTTTCTGCGTGAAGACCGCATATAGCATGAACTCTAGCAAAATTCTAAGAATCAATAAATTGATTTAAAAGGTATGTCAGATGCTTAATGCCGGTCATAATTTATACTAATATCTCTGATACACAAAGTCCTTCTAAATATCAAAATTTATTAAGATCTGATCACCCACTCGCCAGTTAAAAATACCTCATTTTATATAATTTTTCCTCTCAGTTCAGCTCTCCAGGTGGTCGAATAGGAGAAAATGACTTTATCAAGTCACAATGCCTTTTGATTTATTTTAAAGCAACATTAGTTTTAAAGCATAATTGTGGGGGGTTGACATGTCCAATATCTCTAAAGACATAGTTGTAGGACCGTTATACTATGCTGAGCAAAACGGGTGTATAAAAATTTTGACTGGATATCCTTAGAAAATGAATGGGTTTGAGAGAAGGGCTGCTTGCCCTCAAATCTCTTTTTACTCTTAAAAAGGGCACCAGAACTCTTAATATCCGTTCGAAGTAGCTCCCTACAATATGAAAGCAAGGTTTATGCAATTCTCGGCTAATTTTGGTCAAATATGGTTTTCCACACTTGGCAATGCTCTTCATCAACATGAATGAAATTCTGCACAAGCAGTCTCAGCCCACCTCCGATTCATTAGATATTCATATCTGCAAATTTTACAATACTATGGGGAATTAACCCATAATAATTAACTCACCTAGGAGGCTATTCGTTGGAAAAATGAAGATATTAGACTATTTTATGATTGCACACCCTACTCCTCTGAATAAGGACTTGTGATGGAAGGAAGATATGATCCACATCACACCTTTTCATCTATTCTTGAGCAATCAACTAAAGTAGGAAAACTCTCCTTATATATTTTTTTTTTATCAGATTCAACAATTTTTTCTAGGTATACTGGAGGGATGTGATTCCTTTGTCCAATAAAAGACATTGGTACTTAGTAGAGGGAATATCTAAATCCATGGAAAAGTCTAAGGGAAAGTGTTCAGGCTGTTGTATGGAGAACATTGGAAAATATTAAATATGAAAATTATCAAACACACAATATTATATAATACATACCTTATATAAGGTGACGAAAATATTTTTCCAAAAGGATATAGGTCGTTTCTTCTATTTTTTTCTATTGGGCATGGAATTTTGTTCCTTGGTTCTCAGCGAATAGTCAGTTTGCGGCTGATTGGTATTTTTTCTTTTTTAAAGTGTGTTTTATTTTTCTCCTTTTTCGTTTCTGTCTTGTTTCATTACTTTTTGTAGATAGGAGCTTGGAACTTCTACAATAGGGTTCTCTGATACGCTGAATTAGATGGTGTGATTTTCGTTAAGATTATATGACTTTAGGGGGTATTTCCACCTAATTTTTAAAACTAGGCAAATTTTCTCAGGCTCCTAACTTTTGATGTGTAAGATCAAACTTGATGAAACTTATATATTTAGAATCAGCATAAAAATGCGATTCTTTTATCAAAACTCCATTTTGTAGAGTTTCGGTTGCTTTGTTTAAAACTAAGAGATGATATTGAGGCTCCTTTAAGGAGATAGAAATCGATATCAAGAGTAGTTGAAGAAATGAAATTCAAGATTCTTTAAAGACGTGGAAATTGATGTCAAAAGAAGGCGTCTTTAAAGAGAAAGAAGCCATTGTCTGGAGAAAAGATGCTTGTAAAAACTTAAGAATGTTGCTCCTTACTTTTAGTTGAAAAAACTTGCTTTTTCGTTTGATTTCTAAACGTTTTTGAATTAATGACGTTCACGTTCACGTGCATTGGCTTGTAAACGTTTGCTGTAACTTAATCGTGGTCGTTTCGAAGAAACATGATAATGATCTTGTCCTTGACTAGTGTCTGGTGATTGAATGGATTGATCCATATCAGACATATCTTGGGTGATTTTCCGAGATGTCAATGGATGAATTGCTCGATGTGATCGTTTCGTTGAAGTAAAAGACGACATAGATGTTGATAGTGCAAGTTGATTGAGAATTAATTCGATAGCTAAGGTGGGCAGGAGTTGTCGGAGGAGCCATCACCTCACCTCACCTAGTTTAAGGTAGTACATCGAAAAATCGCGTCACTATTTCCCTTCCGTGAGAAGAGGAGACATAGGAAGACGTGGCCCTGTCTTTTGCGTTATGCTGGCTGAATATCATTGTATATATCAGATTTGTGCAATATAGAATAGAATAGAATAAACTCCCAAGAAAATTTAAACAAACATTATATTAATCAAACATTAAATATTAGTCGCATACAAATTAGAGCTGTGATGTGTTTCAGAACTAGGTGAGAGTCAAAGAGAATGGAACTACCCAATGTCATATGATGAAAATTAGGGTAAAATCAGAGGCGGTACCAGTCTCTCTTGTGCCCGGGGCAAAATCTTGTGATTAGCGCCTCTTACCACCAGTCCCCCACAAAATTTTGAGGCCAAATTTTAGCAAACTTTTCGTTCATAATATTTTCTGTTCGTTTTAAGTTTTAATGTTGCTTCATACTTGAAACAAAGCAATCATAGGCAATGCATGAAGTTAGCACAATGTATTTTTCTTTCTTGTTACCAAGGCACTTCCTATGGAAGGAGTTGTCGTAGAAACAGGAGGGGCCTATTGGATTGAAAATGCTATTACTCTTTTTAAGAGAAAAATGTAATTAGAAGGAAACCAGTCCCTTCCCGCACCCCGTTTTCTCCTACAACATCTTGTTCAGCATGGTTGAAAGGTTCATTTACTATGTCTCTGGGCAAGGGATTTTTAAACTTGACACTTTCTACCACTAAAAATTGCACAACTGAATATGAAATTCTCTCTTATTAAGTTATTCTCTTTTTATTCTTCTTTTATTAAAGTTCTCTTTTAATAATTCTCTTTTATTAAGAATATGGAATTCTCTCTTATTGGTTCCGAAGACAGTTACACCTTCAAAGGATAGCATTATTAAGCTGTTTGGTGTTATCTTATTCTTCACCATTGTTTCTTTTTAAACTTGACACTTACTACCGGCCTGGTTTCTTGAATTCAATGTTGCCAAGTGCCATATCATTTACTTTGGCAAACTGAATCCTTGCTGCTCCTATTTTTTCTTAGGCCACCTACTCTCCTCTATAAATAGTGAGCAGGATCTTGGTGTCAATATTGACAATGAACCAAAATTAGGCACTTATGCTGAGGTCTGCTGCTGGGGCTAGTTCAACCATGGGACTGATTAAGCATACTATTTTCACTTGTTCCTGTAAAGTCATCAGTCTTCTGGAGGTATAAAAAAAAAAATCCTTTTAACGCAGCATCACCAAGGCCTTGAAATTAATAATGCAGATTTGGCTGTATGAACTGACTGTGGAATATAAAACTAGTAAAATGTCCACTACAGACTCTATCTTTAGGATAGAGATTGGGCAAATTGTGCAGCGAAAGTCTTTCAAGACTCTACCTTTAGAATATTTAGGAGAAAATGCACAATGACAAGTCAAATGTTGCAAAACCAATGGAAGGGGGTGGTCTCGATATGGCTTGATTGCTGAATTCTCTACCATTGTCTGATTGCAATATTGTAATATGAGAACGTTTTAATCGTCTGTAATCCAAAGGTGTCTTGCATTTAATTTTATCAGAAACTACTTCAGAAAGTATTTTAGAGTACTTTTCTTTAGAAAAATAAAAAACCTTTTCTTCTAATTTACCCACAATTAATGCATTTAACTTTTCAAAAAAACAGAGCACGATTCACTGAAGTATCCAATCTGTATAAATCGTGGAATACGTTCTAAGGTTTGTTTTTTATCGGTAAGCCAACGAATGGTGAGAGGTAAACGTGCCCATGGACCGATCGAAAGCATTTCACCGAGAATTTGTAATTTGAATTTTAAACTGAATTTTTTCGTTTTGGGAAGATTCAAATGTTTTAAACGAACAGATTGTTCGGGATTTTGCCAAGCCCATTCGAACTAAAATTTTTCATCGAAGATGTTCAAGTCTTTTTTTTTCTCCATCGTTTTCTTCCTCATTTAAATTACTACAGTTAGCCATATCAATCAATTTCAGGTCAAATTTAAAGGAGCAGAAGCATGAGAATAAAATAAAAAACTATATTACTGTTAGAATTAGTAGTATTTGCACCCCATTTTCTCCAGATTTCAAGAGTTCCATTTTCTGGATCAGCAGCCAAAAGACGTTCTGGTGCAGCAGCCAATAGTTGTTCTGGTGCAACAAGACCTAAGCGAAATATTAAAAATAAAAAAAGAAAAGATAAATCTGTACAAGTCTTTTTTTTTTTTTTTCATTTCTAAAATTTTGAACTGCTTTGAATGACTTTGAATAACGAGGAAAATCAATTGCAGGAATATTATGTTACTTTTTATGATAATATCTATAATCTGTAATATATCTATAATCTATAATATCTATAATATAGATAGATATATAATATAGATATAGATCTATATCTATAATATAGATTTTATTTTCTAGATCGTTTATTTATTTGAGTAATTTACTCTATCCTTAATCTCATTGAAAAAAAACCTCCGTTGGGGAAAATTCAACCTCATTGAAATATTTTCAAAGAAATAAAAAAATTCCTTTTTCAAAATTTATGTTATTTTGAGATCCTAGCCTATTTTATTGAATAGTTCATAGTTTTGTTGGAGTTTTCCAGGCAACTGCTATAGTGATATACTGAAGTTTCAACTTGTTCTTTCCAGTGCTATCAGAGCTTTGGCGTTCGAAATAGTTCATTTACATTTTTTGCTTTGGGCTTAGTTATAGAGGAGACATGGGGTAAGGGGAGTTTTTTAATGTCAATTTAGGAAGAGAGGAGCTAACCTTCATTAATGAGCTGAAGATGAATTATTTACTTCTAAGGGTAAGAAGGAATTATTAAGGGAAATAGAAAGGACAGTTTAGTCCTAACTTTTACCCCATGTGTAGAGGTGTGGATCAGAGACAGAGAGTAGGTCAAGTGATGGCTGTGTATAAAGAAGTGAGTTAATGGGAAAAGGAAGTGAGGTGCAATGGGGGCTGGGGGCCAGCACCCTTTGCTTTTGCACACTCTTCCTGTTTACCTAGTTTACTCTAGATATCCTGTTTTTCTAGGTTTCTAGATTTCTAGATTTACCTAGTTTACTCTAGATTTCCTGTTTTTCTAGATTTCTAGATTTACCTAGTTTACTCTAGATATCCTGTTTTTCTAGATTTCTAGATTTCCAGATTTTCCTAGTTTACTCTAGATTTCCTGTTTTTCTAGATTTCTAGAGAAAAAATTATTTTTCTTCAATTTTGGTTTAAGTCTTCTCTTAATTGAGTTTCTTTGAGTTCTAATTTCCTAGGGGTTTTGAACAGCCCAATACTTTCATTTGATCATTTAAGCTAGAAAATAATTTTAATGATTTGATTAGCATTTTAAGCTATTTTAGTCTGTTTTTTTTTTCTCAGCTTTAAGTCAAAACTTTAATTATCTGAAAAGAAAAACATGGCAATATGCACACCTTTCAAAAACAATTAGGTGAGTCGTAGTCTGGTAGATTTTTTGGCCTAGGCATCTTTGTTCTCGGCAACACGAAAAATGTGTGGTGACGCGATCAAAATTTCAACCTGCCACGCCACAGCCGACAAGCAAATTCTATTCCAGACGTAGGTCTTAAGCCCTGCCATTTCAGTCTATTTGACAGTGATTCGATTCTGCGTCAATTTAGAAGTGTTCTAATTAAGATTAGAATATGCCACACGGGCCCAAACGTTCTCACGGACATCGGCAATTATAGATATTGCTAATATGATGTACCTTATTTTAGATCTTATTTTTGTATCTATTACGTATTCAATCATTTTTCGCCCTCTCTAAAATATATTTGGCCTTAGAGTGGTTCAGATATTCCGTCAAAATCTATTATGTTCAGGTGAAAATTGAAAACAATATACATTTCGCGATTGGCAAAAAAATCCCAAAATCCATTTGGCATGTGGTATGCCAGACACCAAATGCCTGTTGATGCCGTCGTCCATCAAAAATAAGCACAAGTCCTAGATACATAATTGACATAACCGGAACGGATCTTCTCTGCCCAACTTGGTCTGCTAAAGAGTCCTTGGACTCCTGATAATGCATAAGCTTTTCCAATATCTGGGAAAAGAAAGTTGAAGTTTCAGTTGGGTTGGCTGATTTGTTGCATCTGGTTGTCCTATTTGCCATTTTAGGATGGGTGCTTGTAAGTAATCTTGTCAGCAAACCCGTCAGGAACTGGAAGGATGCAGTTATGTCATCACCAAGAATACTGAAACGAGATCATCGTTGTCGTCGCCGCCCTTCTTCTATTGTTACGGCACTGTTACATCTACTAGGAATCTCGTCCTTCTTCTTTGATGATCATGGTACTAGATGTTGCCTAGTATGTAATGCACAAACAACTCCTATGGATGATGTTCCACAATTGAATGGTGAACATTTTCGTATCACAGCCTTAGAAGAAATGGGATTTCTTGATATCATACAGAAGAAGAATGATAGAGCCTGCGTAGCTGTGTTGGCCTTAGCCAGCTTGGTGCTGCGGTGAGTTATTAGTAGTAGTAGTAGTAGTAAATGTACCTTATATGCCCGAAAGGTATAACTTAACAACCCTTGCCCTGAGGACTGTAGAGGGGTTGTCATCCTCAAAGACATAATTTCCGGCCCTTTCAACTACTTTGAACAAAATGTCTCTCTCAAAATTTTGATTATATGTGTTTGAGGAAATGGAGGGCGTTGAGGGGTGGAGGGACTCAAACTATGAGCCATATGTTGTAAAAGTGTGGATTTCAGTTTTCTTACGTTTTGACCCCATGCATATATATTCCATGTACAGAAGCCCTAGTTCCCCCAGCCTTGAGCTGTCCCTTCTTGCTGTTAGTACATCAATTGACAATAAAATGAAGCATCAAGGCAATATCAATCTTTTGCTAGTAAAGGGCCAAGAATATATTCTGAGCATTGACCCCCTACAACCATATGGAGCAAGTGATCATATTACTGGAAGCTTTCTGAGTGTTGTGGAGGTAAGGAGACTTCGAGTTTTGTGTTTAGCAATGAAGGGGACCTGCAATTTTGCTGCCCCTAATCTGCTTAAAAGGTTTTCCCAGCAATAGCCCCAGCAGAAGTTGGAATAAAGTCAGAGTAAAGTAGTGAGCCCAAATTGGAATAATTGGAATTGCTGACCCAAAATATTTCCGAATGGACTGGAGGATCAATTAAGCTTTCAAGGATTGTTGATTGGCCAAGTGTACGAACGCATGAATGGAGGTTCCCCCGAGATGGGTACCAAGGCCAAGCTCGAATACATCTGGCTCGATGGTTACAAGCCGACCCAGAGCGTGCGCAGCAAGACGAAGGTCGTCGAGGACTTCAGCGGCAAGCTCGACGACTGCCCGATGTGGTCCTTCGACGGCTCTTCGACCGAGCAGGCCGAGGGCGGCTCCTCCGACTGCCTCCTCAAGCCGATCGCCTGCTTCCCGGACCCGGGCCGCAAGAACGATAGTCATTGATGTTGCACATAGCGTCCAATCGTTACGGACATTTTGATTGGTGGAATATTTTTACAGGGACAGGCAGGAGGCCTGGCGATCGATCGTGAGGCAACTGGAATCAAACCCGGTGCCCTCTGTTGCTAAGCAGATAATGAATACACTCTGCCGCCACAATGTTCAAGTAATTATACATTTTCTAAATACAAGTGGACATTTTGAATTGAAAAAAGTTAGCAATTTATAAATAAATAGCGCTATCGCTTTTTCCAACTCTGTGCTGTTAGGCATGTAAATTTAATATTTTATGCTACATAGAAACAGATCATTGCAATAAGAGGGGTTAGTATCGCCTCCACTCCCCGTCTTCAGTGCTAAAAATCAAGGCGTGGACCAAAAGTATTCCCAGGAATTAAGAGGGGTTGGATATTAATTTCTGTCCCTCTCCCTCCTTCTTCTGTTGAAAGAAGCTTGAAGCTTCTGTTGAAAATTTTTTTTTTTTATGCTTAGGTTAAGAAGACTCAAGTCACTTAGAGTAGGAATAGAGGAGTTTGAACAGGTGATGTTAATTAACAAAAAAAAACTCATCAAATGAATAGCTTCACTTACATGGATAGCACTGTCGGTAAATATGGTGGTTGCAGTGAACATATGCAATTTAGAATAGCCGAAACGAAGGATGTTTTCCCCACAGATTAAAAAGTTTTTGAAGAATATAAAAATAGGTCTTTCAATTAAAATTCAAAAATGAGAAGCCATGCTAGATATCTCGACAAAGGATGCAAAGAGAATTATACAACTGTCAGATGAGAAGCTGGGGTATGGTCGATTCTTGCCACTGAATTGTTGCTTTTATAATAGGATCTTTAACACCGAGAACCTCATGTCAATCCTCATTTCGGATTTTTTGTTCATTCACAAATGGATTGTTAATGTAAATCTTCTGTTATCTGTTGAATAATGAAATAAAAAAACAAGTTTTTTTTTAACTGAAAGTAAGGAGCGACATTTATCAACGTGTTTTAAAAAGCAGGAGAAGGATATAAATTCAATAAATATTTCCTGATTTAATGGATTTTTTTCCTTTGTAGACGAAGTAAAAGATAATAATTGGACTTTTCGGACCCAGGCAGTCTGTTGTTGACCACTGTATATTCATGTGCCAGCATTGACCACTGTATATTCATGTGCCAGACTAGTAACACTGTCATATATGTATGAACTCTCTGGCCGTCATTAATGTTATTAGCCCTTGGAGACACTGCTCTTCGATCTCGCGGACCGTGCCTTCGGCCTGCTCGATGATGTGCGCCTTCTCGTCCGGCACGACCATGTCATCGACGCCGATGGAAACGCCGGCACGCGTGGCGTGCTGGAAGCCCGTGTACATCAGCCGGTCAGCAAAAATAACGGTGTCTTTCAGGCCAACAACGCGGTAGCAGGTGTCAAACAGGCGCGAGATCGAGCGTTTGTTCAGCACCTGGTTAATCAGTTTGAACGACAGGCCACGTCCAAACCGATACTGATCGAAAATGAGGCAAAAACCCTATTAGCATGGGGTAAGTTGACGTAAATTGATTACGTATCAAATTCTATTTTCGTCCCTCAACATTGCAACTTATCGCGGTTGGTAGAACAATACAATGAACCATTGATTTACTACTTCGATTAGCACGCTGGGTTCTGGATCCAAATGGATTGGGTACCCGAAAGGTGTTTATACAGGATTGGATCCATTTGGACAGGTTAAAGCCATGATGCTTCATCTTATTACACAACAGATCTTTTCATTTTTTTGCAAAATTTCAACAAATTTTGCATTTTTCACGTCAGATTTTGATAATACGAAATTGTCAGTACAAATTCAGGAAAGAAAATCTAAGTTTAAAGCTATAATAATCATGTTTTCCAAGGAAAAGTAACAAAACAGAATGGCAAAAAACTCCACTATAGGTCAACATAACGCCAATATCACAAAATTTCAAGAAAATTTAAAGAACATTTATTCATGTCATTGTTTGCCCGTATCACACAGTCTTTTCATGGGCCACGGACTACAGATCACTGCCCGTATTTCGAGATTCAAAGCTGCCCGTTAAATGCAGAGTTTAAATGCTGAGTTTAATATAAATTTTTGCTGGGACTTTTATTTTGCACCCGCATTTCAAAGCTGCCCTTAAAAGGAAGCTGGCCGCTAGGACAGAGTTGCCTGCAGTAGTAGTAGTAGTAGTAGTAGTAGTAGTAGTTGTTGTTGTTGTAGAGGTCCATGCATATGGTTCCCTTAATTCTCCAATGCCACTTAGATTTAAGATTGTCGGGACGATGCTGGAAAACTGGAGTTGTTAGCCAAGTTTCAGCTCCATACAGCTGGATCGAACAGATTGAGGCTCCAAGGATCTGCATTTTGGTGGCTCGTTTGATTATTGGCTTCTTCCAACATAGCTCATATCGAAGATGGTTGAGACCTTCATGGTTGATTCAGCCGTCCGATGGTATATTAGAACCAAGATTGCACTCCTTACTAGGTTGTAAAAAAAGAAAACTTTACCAGCCTCAGCAGCACGAGAGCTCACGCATAAGAGAGGAAGAAGAACCAGAAGCAAAATACCAAAGACAAGAGACCATTGAGGCTTTACAACAAGAGTATGCTCGGATTTATAGTCAAGCTCTTGTTGGGGCTTCAGAAAAAGAGGGTGAGTCTCAATTAGATCTTTCACTAAAAGATAAACTTGAAAAACGTCCTGAAAAAAAGTTTTGAAAATCTGGCCAGTGTAAAAATCCATTGCCACTTCAAATAAATTTTCTATTTAATTTTCCGTGTACATAGGTAAGTAGGTAGGTATGCATTTATTTCAATCTTTTATTGAATTTATTGTAATTTCTATTAAAATGACCCGTAGTACGTTAGTTATAACAATTTGGTTCTACTTGTTTACGCTGAAATGTACTTTATCGGTACTTAAAATAACAATTTGATTCTATCAAAATTACCTGTATTACAACAATTATAGATGTGTTTTTTTTTTAAGTGTTTGTCTTCGTGCTCAGTGTGTATTTCTTCTTTTGTTTTCTTTCGTTAATTGCCCCGTCTTTTGCTTTCTTTGTATGACGGGTTTTCCAATAAATAATAATAATAATAATAATAATAATAATAATAGCGCAAATCACTGTAATGTATTTGTCTGGTATACGAAGCAAGGATAAGGACCTTTGCTAAAGCTGTTTGATAACTCAGGCACTTCTCAATTATTAGCCTAAGGTAACGATTGATTTTCGAATTTTTTTTAGTGGTAATGGGATACGTTTTTTGTTCAAAGTAGTGTATAGCCGCCACGCTCACATACAGGAATAGAAAGGACAAACAAACGTGGATTAGTGAAATATGGAATGAAAAAATATAAAAACAAAATTTTTGGTTTTATGTCAAAAAAAAATTTTGTGTCTGTTCGCCCTTTTGTGACTCAAATTACTAAAATATGTCAGTTTTTTTCCCTTTTACGTCATTCTGTTGCCCAGATTTTTTCGAGCACCTTAATCTGATTTTGATAAAGATCCTTCTCTTGCTTGATAGGGATGAAACGAGTCGCGACGTCCTGTTCATCCGTTTCTATTTCTACCCCTTCGCAAGATAGTTGTTCGGTTATCTGATCGATATCTCTTTCGAATTGCAAAGTTTCCTGGAAAACGTCTTCGCTCCCTGAGGCGTCGTCGACGGTAGACGTTAGACGAAGCGGAGGTTTAGAACTGGCATAAAAATGCGAGGCCGTAGAATAAATAGTTGAAATTACTTTAAAAAAAATTTAGCATAAAGAGCGAAGTATTTATCTCCTCCTAAATACCTCGCTCTTTATCCTAAATTATTTTTAGAACCTCTCATATGCGTAATAATCTCTGTTCGTTTTAAGTTTTAATGCCTATCCTTACTTTCAATTGAAAAAACTTTTTCATGTTTATATTTTCATTGTTTTGTTTTTTTAATAGTAATGCCAGAAAATCCTGCGCCCTTTTCACGTTAAAAAAACTTGTTTTTTATCTAATTAAATAGAAAAAACAGTGTTTGTATACCCACCAACAAATATTATACATAAACAATGGACGAATTTAATAGCTTTCAGGCATTTCCCTACAGACTGCCAGGGGTCATTTTACACCTAAATTCACAGTTATTTGATTGTTTAATTATACTGAACAAAATGACTATCTCAAAAATTTAATCAGATAATTTTGAGGAAAATGGACCTGGGAGATGGCCCAGTTGCCGTAATAAGTCCTAATATTGCTACTAAAGAATTTCTGCTGGATGAAAAAGAGCATTATTGTTTGTATGGATGGAAATTCTGTGAGACTTTTGATCTTCTACATAACTGAAGCCATCACAGCAACTACAATAGGATTTTCTTATCGACGAATGCGTTACATATATTTGTTTAAGTACATTGCAATACTTCATATAAATAGAAAAGAAAAATATTGTCGTTAAAAATTGCTGAAAACTTCTGATGATGAACACTGGCAATTTTTATTTATGAAAGTAAAAAAAGTGAAAACATTTAAAACATATTTTGTTTTCAGTAAAGTGCAAGTTATTTTCTGGTCTTGTGAAGGGACGTGGGTTTTGAACCCTACTTATGTTAATTTTTGCTCATTTTGAGTTTGACTCGGCTGTTTATTGTAAGTTCTGTTCGTTTTGAGTTTCATTTATGTATTGATAGTGATTTGTGGTAGTTTTACGCTTAGAATATAATTTGACTTTATTTCTGATCAGAACACATTAAATAGATTTATGATAGCCCATATAAAAGAATATTGCTCATATCTACATTCTACGAATAAATTCCACCCCCTGCAAGTTTGAAATGGCACTAAGTACGGCACGTTTGGTGCCATGTCTCAAGTGGAAAAGCTGGGGCTAGTGGACTACCAGAACTTTTTAGAGTGAAATTTAATGACTCATTTGGAAACTTTTGCTAACATTTACGTGTTTTTATCGATTCTACCATTCGTAAGCGAGTTGATGTTTGCCAATCAAGTCTATAAATATTGTAATAGGCAGCGCAATAGCGCTGCCTAAGTAAAGTGTGATGTGGGCACAGTGTATTATTTATTATTTTTTTGCGTCTTCGAAAAGGGCTCATTGGATTGGAAATTGAAGGGGCTAGTGCTCTTTTTAAAAGTCGAAAGTGTTCAGAGACGAAAGTCTAACCCCTCTCCCATGCCCATCATTTCCTCAAACACATCCAAATCAAAATTTTAAGATAGCTACCATATGTGCTCTTGGCTCTTAGCTCTTATTGCCTCGTCACAAGTGCCATATGAGCTCTTAGCTTTTGTTAAATAAGCTAATTGCATGATAGTGCACCATTTATTCTTGGGTGGGATGACTTGTATCACCCTGAACGCATGTTTTAATGAGTTTTCATCCATTTTCATTAGTACGGCCATCATGAAATTCTGGTCCGATGGCTCATTTCCCTCTGAGGGGAAAGGACGCAAAAGGAAGACGGGTAGCCGATACGATCACCCCTTTAAAAAAAGAAATAAATAAAAAAAAAAAACAATAAATAAATAAGTAAACATAAATAAACACGCATCCGTGATCCGTCTTCTGGCAAAAAATACCAAATTCCACATTTTTGTAGATAGGAGCTTGAAACTTCTACAGTAGAGTTTACTAAAACGCTGAATCTGATGCTTTTTTTTTGGGGGGGGGGGTTCCGCCTATTTTCTAAAATAAGGTAAATTTTATCAGGTTCGTAACTTGCCCGAATCCAGAAGGTCATGGACTTCTGTTAAGAGTACACTGTATAATAAAAATTTTGCCTGCAAGTTATTTGGTAATGTTAATTGTAAAACAACCGATGTAATTTACCTATTAGAATCTAGTAAATGCTGCATTTAATATGTGGGGGAAACAATTAATAATATATATAAAAGATTTTCTGGACACAAGACAACAGTCAATAAAGAAAAAACTAATAACTGTCTAGTTCAACATTGTAATAATGGTACGAATCTTTCAAACCTTAAAAGTGTTTGGGGGTGGAGGTGAAGCTTAAAAAGGATGTAAACGATAATTTACCTCTTAGCATCATCAAAGTCTATAGTTTTGGCCTAAGGTAATTTTATTACTCAGCTGAATAAAACGGTTAGATATCAGGATGTCCCATAGCCATGTAATACATTTTTTCTCATCATTTTTCAGTGCTATTTTGTTTAACGTTTCTATTGTATTTAAAGTGTTTAAAAACATAGTTTTTCTATTGCTAAACCACTATCAAAACGTCATTGTTGTTGTCATACCCGAGATGTTAGTAAAACTTCATTTTATGTTATACCATATTCGAAGAAGCGCTGTTGAAAATATGACCCCCACGAATTGGGAAAGTTCCCGATTTCTTACTTATTTTCTCGCCATCGTTATGTCTTCAAACAATGACCACAGTTATCTTTGATCGTGCGTTACGTATTTGTACCCTATAAATAGTTAAAATCCTGGAAGTAACAATGACGCTCAAGATCTCATAATAAAAACAATTTTTTCTCCTTGGTTCCATTTTATGTTTATCCATACCTGATAACCATGATATTGTAGGATACTTCTTTTGTCTGCTTCGAAATTATGAAGTTTTTATGGCAGTTTTATATTTTTGTCAGTGATGCCACGTTTAACCCGTTAAACCTTACCATGTTTCAATGAAATCAAATTTTTGTCAAAATAATAAATGCTTGAAGTACCCAGGATATCAAAATAAAAACAATTCATTTTTATTATATATTTATCACGGAGTGGAGCATTACCACAATAGCTTGCTTTCTTTTTTCACTAACGGAGATTCGAACCCACGACCCATTGGTTTGAAAACCAACACCTTAACCATTGGACCATAATTAAGGTGAGAAATTTTCAAGTCAATCTTGCCATGTTTTTGCCTCCACTCAGTGGGAAAGGGGAAATTGAGCATTGATGGTCCAATGGTTAAGGTGCTGGTTTTCAAACCAATGGGTCGTGGCCAGGTCGTGAACCTGACGACGCCGGCTCAGATCTTCCACTGCCTGCGCCGCCAGGTCGTACGCCCCTGGCGCAAGCCGCTGGTCATCATGTCGCCCAAGAGCCTGCTGCGGCACCCCAAGGCCGTGTCGTCCCTCGAGGACCTGGCCGAGGGCTCGTTCCAGCGGGTCATCCCCGATCAGTCGGCGGACGAGCCCGTGCGGCGCATCCTGCTCTGCTCGGGTCGCGTGTTCTTCGACCTCGAGGACTACAAAATTTCATTTTTTTTTATATTTAGAAGTAATACGTAATTCTTTTTAGTTCTGCCACTCGCATAATAAAAATATTTTTACTCGCACATTCTTATTAACATTTTTATAAACATTTTTATTCACATTAAACTCCGTTTTTCATGTGTATTATAACGGGTTATAAATAAATTCAATTCAATTAAAAAAAAAAGAAAAAATAAAATAAACACGCATCCGTGATCTGACTTCTGGCAAAAAATGAAAAGTCCACAGAACAAGCAGCGCGCCAGCGCCGACTATATGGGCATGCTGGCCACGGTGATCAACGCGCTGGCGCTCTCCGACGCGATCGAGCAGCTCGGCGTCGACACGCGCGTGATGACCGCTCTCGAGATCTCCAGCGTGGCGGAGCCGTTCGTCCGCCGGCGGGCCCAGGCGCACCTGAGCCGCGGGCGCGTCGTCCTGCTGGGGGCGGGTACGGTAAATCCCTTCTTCACGACCGACACCGCAGCGGCCTTGCGATTGCCGTCCGGGTCGCTGATGAAAAAGAAGCTGGCACCGTCCGGCAGCTCGATCGTCTCGGTGATCGCCATGCCCAGATCCGAGAGCTGCCGTTCGACCGCCGCCCGGTCCGTCACCTCGAGCGCGATATGGGTGTAGCCGGTGTGTTTCGTCGGCACGTCCATCAGGATGTTCCGGTCGCTGGCATCCACCGAGGCGTTCAGGATGAAGTTGATATTGACCCCACTGGGATGCTCCATGTTCGCCACCCATTTTTTTTTTTATTTATATCAATGATTTCTTTTATGCAATGAAGATCTTAGTTACCTTCGCTGGTGACAGTAAAGTAGCTACGGGGGGATCTGATCAAGTTTCACTGAAGAAAAATCTTCTTTCTTTATTTGCGAGACCTGTTTCCAAGTCTAAGTTTTTTGGGTTTTTTTTAAGAATCTCCAAAACGTTTCCGAGTATTCGCATGATAACTCAGTCGCGTTCTGCGACTGAAGGATGACAGATTGCCTATGACCACTCGCCTAAATGCCCACGCTCAAACGGGCATTTGCCGAGCTTTATATGCTCTTCGAATTCGTGACGGAACTTTTTCACTATAGATTCTACCGGCATAGCGCAGCCGTCTGCGAGGGCGCATATTGTTGTGCCCCTCATCTGTGAGCAGGCGTCAAGGAGAGTATCTATGTACTCCATCCTGCCCCTTCCCTCTTCTATCATGGTTAGCATTTTCTCAAGCCACCAGGTGCCTTCCCTGCACTAGTGCAGTAATTGGTTTCTTATTTAGTGCCGTAACATTTCAATTCGACTCTAATTCATGTTTCATTTATATAGTTAGTGGTCATTGCTATGAAACGTATTAGTGCAGTAATTGGTTCCTTATTTAGTGCAGTAACATATAAATTTGATTCTAATTCATGTTTCAGTTTATAGTTGGTTGTTGTTGCTATGACACGTGTTAGTGCAGTAATTAGTTCCTTATTTAGTGCAGTAGCCATATTTAGTGCAGTAAAATTTAAAGACATTCGAAATTCTGAATTCTTTTCAATTCTGAAGACTTTCGAACATTCGAATATGTAGGAAGTGGAAATTAGTAAGAAAAAATCGCTTTACTAAAAGCGCTGTAACTTATTTTCCCCAAACGTTTTTTTCTTGGGGTTTTACTATGTTAATACCCTAAAACGTCAGTTCTAACGATGTCAAATATCAAACGTTTGCAATTTATTTGAGGTATGGCCTTTTCTTCGATTTTTATACCGGCTTTTAAATTTTGTTACTAATTTATGGTTTATTTTCGTGCTTATAATTCCTGTTTGCCGAAGTTGAACCATCCCGGGTCATTGGTATTGCCCCAGAAGTTAAGATTTTTTTTTGTATTTAAGAGTGTCTTTGCGCTCAGTGTGTATTTCTTCTTTTTTTTTATTTTTCTTTCTTTAGTTTATTGCTCCGTCTTTTGCTTTTTGTGTATGATGGGATTTACAATAAATAATAATAATGATAAGAAGATTAATCCGAAAAATTGTTTTAACACCCCAGCTTAAGTTTTAAGTCGTAGAGCATGTCAATACAAGCAATTCAGGTCACCGTGTCATGTAAAGATATGCTTTAAATCCATTGTATTGTGTTTTAGCAATCCGAATGGCATGTTTTAGCAATCCATATCCCCTCATGGTAAATCACGCCACCTTGACGAACTACGGATGGCACACGACGCCTTCTGGCTCCCCTCATCATTCCTAAGAGATTGTCCAGATATTTTCCATAATAGATAGTTTCTTGTTCCATCTGTCTAGTGCTCCAATCCGTTGAGGGGAAATTTCTTTCAAATCCTAATGCAGACAAAAATCTTTAAATTATAAAGGTTCCCTAAGAAAAAAAAGAAAAACGCATTGAAAGAAAATGAAGTCTCTTGAGGTATTATGTAACATTCCACGTGTGTATCGTCATTAGTAACACGTGTACCCTGTCAATACGTTACATCCCACGTGTGTGCCGTCATTAGGTAACAGCCTAATGAACAACTGCAATTTGGACCTTCCCAGTGAATTCTGATTGAAAAGTTAACTAGCAATTAGTCTTTAAAGTTTCAAGTGTCTTAAATTCTGATTTGTTAGAAAAAAATTTCATTGTGCGTTTTCGTTTTCACTTTTCTTTCCTTTACAATTAGAAAAAGTGAAGTTAGACCCTTTTTGCAAAATGCCATATAATTATTCAATTAAGAGCTCAAATTCGAGTTTCTAGCAAAAGTTTCACTTGCCTGTATAGTTTATTTTAAACCGAAGTTGCCATATATAGTGCCTTTTGTAATTAAAAAAAAAATGATATAATTTTAATCGTTGTTGCAGTAACAGCTGCAACCTAGTAAATCATGGTTCCTGCTAATTAAGAGAATTAAAATCTATGGTTACCTTCTTTTTTAGGTATATTTGCTTAATGTTGTTATGTTTTTTCTGTCTTCATTAAAAAATCGAAAAAAAATCCTTGCCTTCCCCCCCCCCTCATTTGTGTTAACAGAATAGATGGGAAATATATAATTTGAGCTATATATTTGAACATTAGTGGGGTGGGGTAAAATTTTTTGACAGTGCGAAGTTGAAAAACGATTCTCATTGCGTAATATGCAGAATAATTGCACCTAACATTATTTTATGAAAATGAAAAAGTTTGTGATACCTTGGATGTGAAGGAAGATTTTTTTTTGAGGAAAAACTAATAGGACTCCAGGTGCTGATAGTGTGATAAATGAGTTTCTTAAATATAGCTACCGAGAACACATAAAAAAGTTTAACTAAGTTTCATCTCCAGCACTAGCCATTATCTTCTTCTTAAAGCCAGCGACAGCTTTTGGTATGCTGACAGTTGATAAAGTTTTATCTTCGTTTTTCAAACAGTAATTGACTCGAATAAGTGAGACTTTTGGGACATTCTCTACACTATTTTGAATGTCTGTTTTGATTAATTTCAGGAGACTAAACAAATGCTCAGCTGGTACATTGCTAAAAGGTAAAGAGGTTCAACGGGCGCATGTATCCCAATGTTTGATAGACCACAATTCAATGATCGTATTGTAGCGTCACCATTTGATGGAGCAGCTGAAGTAAGATGGAATACCCCTGCAACTGATAATGGTTCTCCAGTTGTTAGCTACCAAGTACAACAACAAGTAGTATCTGGTACAGGAGTATCCCTACAACCAATGCCTCAGAGCCAGATCATATATGGTTTCGATGATTTAACATCTGATGATTTAGCTGGCTTAGAGGATGATTTGAATATATTGGGATGGAGGGGTAGCCTGCTTACCTGTTTTGGCCTCAGGCGGCTTGGTGCTGCAGTAAGTTGTTAGTAGTAGTAGTAATAGTAGGATTATGGACCTTGACTATGGACATTCATAGACCTTGACAGTTGAGCCATAAAAATTAGAAATAACGGTAGAGCAAAGATCATTTTTGGTTTTGTTAAGGAGTTGTTCTTATTCACAGTCATGGCTATGCTCTGGCCTAGCTTTCACAGCTCCTTCTATTTGAAGCACATGGGAAACATTTTTTGGCACTTTTGTGGACTTTCTTGGGCTTTATTATGAGAGGGAAGTAATTGTTTTTTATTTTCCTTTTACACTGGGGTCCCCTTAGCCCAAGGTCTGATTTAAGTTCCACGCCAATCGAAGAAACTCGGCCCATTTAAGAGTCTCCTTTGTCAGAGAAGACACCAATCCTTTGAATAATTATTTGTTCATTAGTCTCCACAGCCAGGCCCGTGTTTTTTTTACCAAAAACCATTTGTGATGAAAACCAATATCCTAACCTGGAAGCCTTGTTTATGAGGCTCAATGTGTCATGTTTTCTCTGGAGGTGCATTTTATGACCTTTCAGTTATTCTGAGGGAAGGCTATCTTAAAATTTTAGCATATTGGCACAAAATAAAGTACGAGAGGAAATTGTTTGCTCCCTAATCAATTTTGGCGCTTAAAAGGATCATATATGACTTCAAATTTATGATTGAATTAGCTCCTGGCTGTTGGCCTGAAACTGTGACACCAAAAAAGCATGGGCCGCCTGGCATTCGCCCAAAAGCTCCGCTGACACATCGGTCAAGGCCGGGGGCGGGCGCGTTGGCTGACGCGGTTTGATCCGGCTCATTTGCGCGGCAACTTTGGGATCTCCACCGCCTGGGCGGCTTGAGCAAAGATGTGATTTGTATTGGTTTTGTAATGCTGGGTTCAACCGCAACCATCGTCCTATAGCAGCAGATTTTGCATCCGTTTTTCCTTTTGTTGTCTCGTCGTCTCTGTGCTATGCCTCATCTCTCGTCAGACCATTACATTGTTGAACTACCAAGCAGTGCTCTCGTCGTTTCCTTGGATCAGTCTTTTGTAATATATCTTTTATCTTTCGCTTGTCATTCCTTTTCTCTCTCTCTCTCTCTCTCTCTCTGCGTCGTCAAAAACCTTACATTACGGTAACAATGACGAAGAAAGGTTCTACCCACAACAAACCCATTTATATGGCAATGATCGTATTGGAGATTCATGATGACCTTGGCGGAACCCGAGATCCTGTGAGCGGGCTGGAACAGTCGAGCGTTGCAACGCATGTCCATTCGATCAACGCCGATGATCCGTTGTCCGCAAAAACCGAAGCCGGCTGGGAGTTCGGTTTCGCGCGCGGCGATTGGAACGTGACAACGCGTACCCACAGCGAAATGACCGCAGATCTGACCCATTTTCGCCTGAAAGCACGACTCCGGGCATTCGAGAATGGAAACGAAAATCACACCGTCGCATTCAGCGTATCAGAGAACCCTACTGAAGGCCGATCACGGGTGCTCGCTCTTTACGCTAAAGTATTTTTGGTAATTTCAACTATTTATTCTACAGCCTTATGCGATTCAATTCTGAAAGAATTGAGACAAAATTAAAGCTTTATTGTAAAGAGCAAGGCATTAATGAGGGGGCAAACCCCCTCATATACATAATAAAAATATACAAATAAAGAAGTTCGTCACGTAAGCTTTTCCCCCTCCAGCCCCCTATGTCTTTGGATCCGATTCGAATTGAAAATGGGGTATCTGAGATATAAGATCTTTCTATATTTCAGGTTTCATTAAGATCTAATTCATGTTTTCCAAGATTTCCAGTTTCCCTCTCCAACCCCTCCCTCGCAACGTCATCAGATCTGGTCGGGATTGAAATTAAGAGCTCTGAAGGACAAGATCCTTCGAAATGTTTCGAAGGAAATTCGATCCTTCGAATTTCCGTTCGTCCAAGATAGGTGACTGAACGAGCCGGGCCGGATCCGCTCTCTTTGGTGGAGTTGGGGTGGGGGGGAGTAATTCGGAAAAATTAGAAAAAATGAGGTATTTGTAACTTACGCACGGGTGATCAGATCTTGAAATTTGATATCTAGAAGGATCTTGTGCTTTAAAACTCTCATTTAAATCCCGACCAGATCCGGTGACATTTAAGGGACTTGGATGGGGAAGCCAGAATTCTTGGAAAACGTGAAATCGAGGGGACTACCTCTTCCAGCGACTCGAAGCGGCCGTCGTGCATGTACGTGCCGCGGACGGCCACGTTGCGGAGTGAGGGCGCCTTGAACTCGCCCCCGCCGGCGCCCTCGTCCGTGCCGAGCTCCTCGTCCGAGATCAGGTCCAGGCCGATGTTGTGGGTGTCGACCGACACCTGGGCGTTGGTGCGGTGGCAGCCGCTGCACCGCGTGGTGAACGAATCGTGGCCTCGCTCTTCGCTGGCGGTGAAGGCCGCAATTGACGCTGGCATATATTTTTATGTAATCAAATCTTTGTTTATGTTATTCTCGTTGTTTTTTAATACATAAAATTTTAATTTTATTTGTGTCTTTATTCTTTAAGCGATTTAAGCAGGGGTGTAATTAGCTATGGGGCAGAGAGGGCAAATGCCCCCTCCCAGCTGAAATTTAAAATATCCGAAAATAACGCTAAACTAAGATAGGCCAACATAACTCTAGTATCCACAGAAATAAATCAGTTGTCTCCTTTGAGGGATTTTTTCCCAGCTGGGGATTTGGACGATAGTATCAGCCAGAATCGACTGCGCCTCGAAGCGGAAGCGGCCGCGCTCTTACGCAGTTTGGACAATGAACAATTGAGGATCTCAATTCGGCAAATTGAAGCGCTGAAAGGTTTATGAATTTTCAGTGCCAAGTTTGTCCTAGTGTGAGAATTTAGCAGCTGTCACCCGCCAAAGGCCGTTTTCGAAAAAGTCGTCACCGGCAATTATCTCAGAAAATGAGGCACAGCGAAAAAAGGGCAAGGGCGAAAGGTCCAAGCATCACCTGAACGAAGCGAGTAAGCCATTTGTTAGGGCACCCTTTTCGAAGGTCGAAAGGAGTTTTAACCAAAGCAAATGATTTCAAAAATATGTGCAACCGTTTTTATCAAACTTATTTGCCGTTTTTAGACTTTCTTTTTACGTATATCCTCTTTCTGAAGTGAACTGTCATCTCCCGTATGCTCACCCGGCGACGCTGGCGCTTGTTTTAAGGTAGAAAACTGCTGTCCACTGTATTCAGAGCATCCATTTTATTTCAGTTCACGAGTATGCTTGAAAGTTGAACAATGTCCAACTCGAAAAAATTATATAATTGACACTGTAAGCTTGTCTAATTTTAATTGTGTCGACAAAATATGACTATAATGTAGCCCAGGCAACAAGGACAAAATTTGTGATTGACCGAACAGGGTCAAGAATTAATACAAAATCTTTTGAAAGTAGAAATGATGAAGATCGCCATCATTTGACCTGATACCGGGGATGCGCTGGATCTGTTTGAAATGGCATCTGCCGAAAAACTCAATCAACTGGCGGAAAGCGCCTCGCTTTCATTTGACTTGGGCTTTTCTTCCGGCCCCGCCGGGCATGGAGTGGAAGCGTTGAGGCATGTGGGTGAAGTTGACAGCATTGTTTCTGCAGGCAAAGCGCTTGTCCAAAACGGTGCCGACGCTATCGTCTGGGCTTGCACTTCTGGCAGTTTTTAGGTGGTACTAAATTTTCAGTGACAGCTATGCCCTCATGAAGAGAGACAAGTCAGTTGTTTGGATGGCTGGGTGAAGATAACAAAATGAAAGATTTTACTACAACAGTTAAAATTTCATGGGCAGCCCTGTACTACCAAAAATACAGATCCCAGAAAAGCCGGCCGAAGAACAGAAAATCAAAATTTTCATTAGCCACCATTTCCTCATGAAGAGAGACTTGGCAGCTATCAGGAGCTCGGCGAAAAAGGTAGGGCATCGTAGCATTGATGAGTTTCAGGAATTCTTGTCAACTGATTGTTTCACCTATAAAGAATAATATCTCGAGGTAAGAACTGATCACCGACCATAACGATTGCCACTTCGTTGATAGTTTGAGCATTGTATCTACACACATGCTCCACAGCAGGCGTTTTGTCAGTGGAAATAACAATTTTATGTGTATCCGAAGGGATTAATTTGATCGCTGTTTTGAACCGAAGCACTAAATTATTAGTTTTCAGAGCAACAGAGCATCTGCGCAACCAAGACCTACTGTAAAGCCAAAAAGGTTCTTATGGAAGTGGTGGTCGTATAAGCTTCAAAGGGGACCCAAATGATCAGAAATTGAAAGTTCTAATTTCTTTTTTTAAGACAATTAGAACCCGAACTTATAACCAGGAAATTAGAACCCGATGGCAACTAGCCCCCCAACCCTCTTTCTCCAAAAAGCGTCTGATCAAATTTGTTGTATAGCCATTCTGTCTAATCGAATCTTATGCAGTTATGATTAGAAGGACAAAGTTGGCTCCCTGCAAGTCAAACACCTAATTAGCTAAGGGGCAAATATGTGAGCCAGTGTCCCCCCAAAACCCGTATACCTTTCACTGCCAGATTTTTAGAACAACTCCAGATTTTTTTTTTTTTTAAGAGAAATTACTTAAGAATCTTATGCAGTTATGATTAGAAGGACAAAGTTGGCTCCCTGCAAGTCAAACACCTAATTAGCTAAGGGGCAAATGGCCATTATTTAACAAAATTCTAACTTTAGCGTAAAGAGCGAGGTACTGACGAGGGGAAGAAACTCCCTTATATTCGTAATAAGAAGAGGATTGCCCCCTCATCAATACCTCGCTCTTTACGATAAAGTTCGATTTTGTTCCAATTCTTTACTAATGCCTGTATCCCAAAAGCCGTTTAATTACAATAAATAGATCTTTTGACATTACTAAAAATGCTTTAGCGTAAATACGCCGAGAAATTGACGAGGGGAAAAAAAGGAAGCAATTGAGGATTTCTTTTTCTTATAATTACGATGAAATTCATTGATGTTTTTGTATATCGGCACCGAAAACTAGAAAATTTTTGAATTAAATTCTGTGCCGTTTTCATTGCAAATCGGTGCGTATTTGGTAATTGGCGGCGAAAAAAGGACAAGTGTCTCGTCCATTACTTGTCTATTGCAAATGCTTTTTTTTTTATATCTCGTTTTGTCTAAGTTCAATGTAGAGATTATCTCATTGCTAGAGCTCATACTATATGAGCTATTGGCTCTTCCGGCCTCGTCACAAGTGCCATATGAGCTCTTAGCTCTTGTTCTTCTTTCCAAGCTTCTTTTAGCAGAACCGGTGATTGATTATAAAAGGCTAGAAGAGGGCTTACTCAATCCACAATTCCAAAATCTATCGCCCTCTCAACGTCACAAAATGGATTGGAGGGCTCCCAATCACCCTTTTCCCCCTTGCACTTCTGAGCACCCCTTTGGCCCCACAGAATAGGGTTGAAAATTAATATTTAGAAGACTAAATCACTAAGGCTAGGAGTATGTGAAGATGAAAAGGTTACGTTGGGTAACGAAAAGATTGATCAGGTTGGCAGCTTCAGTTTACCTTGGTAGTATTATTAGTAAAGACGGTGGGAGCAGTGAACATTTTAAAAGTAGAATAGCTAAGGCTCAGGGTGTTTTTTCGCAGTTAAAAAAGTTTGGAAGAATAAAAAGATAAATCTGCAAACCAAGATTTATCCCTCTCCATTCAATGTTATATTGTTGTTGTCCAATAATGTGTTTTACGGTCTTTCTTTATTTTTCCATTTTTGCGCTGAGAACACTTGAGCTGAGGGCTTGACTGAAATATTTACTTTGTATTTTATTTCTACTGACTGGAAGCATCTTCATTTTTTTTTACTCCTTTAAGAGTTTCCTTTTGTCATTTTGACAACCTCATCCAGTGCGGTCTCAGAAACTACTTATTTGAGAAAAGATTCAAATACGGAAGCTGCTCAAAGAGTTAATGCCAAAAGGCTTGCGGCTAAAGAACGCAAAACCGTGCAGTTAGATGAAGATCAAATTGGACAGCGAGAGTTAAAACGTATCAAAACTGAAAATGATAGCGGTGATGATCGACAATGTGCAATTTACGTCAATATATATATTTATATTTATCTATATATCTATATCATGAAAAGAGAAATCACCAATGCTACAGCCTTATTCTTGCTTAGCAATTTGAATAGCAGGAAGGTAAATGCTTAATTTGTAGAGTCGTCTATTGAATTCAAAAGAAAACTATCTTTTTAATATGCCCTTTTACTCTTCGGTAATTAATTTCTTAATGCAATAAATAGGATCTTTATAGGAAGGATGTATCAGGTGCTACTCTCGTGTCCGGAATAAACGTCCCGAGACGTTTATTAATTTACAAGAAAATTTCCACCCATGACATGCTTATTCCAGCCACCCCATTTATCTATTTTTGAAACTTTTTTCACCCGAAATTTCTAGGAATCTGTTTAAATATCGAATCCTAAAAATATCTGAAAGCTTCATTAGCCTAGGTTGACTAGTTATAGTTAGCCTATCTTTAAAATATGAAAGACATGGTGGGAAGATGTCGTTATGAAATATTTAAGGGAGATTGGAATTCTTGAGAGGGTGTAGAGAGAGGTTTTGAATGGATTGGGATGGAGGAGGGGACTCATATGGCTTTGTGCTGCAGTGAGTTGTTATTAGTAGTAGTGGTACTTTGCCGTCGCACGCATGCTCTCGACACCGCTCTAGAGCAGATCCGGGTTGATCGGAATCGCCTACGGCGATCCGACAACCCGGTGAATCTGCTCTACATGTTGCAGTGTAGACCGGATTCACGAGATTGAAGAGACGCATTTTCTGCGTCTCTTCAATCTCGATCCGGTCTAGCTTCTGGGTCTAGGACTTGAGGAAGTCACGCAGGAGGTCGTTGTAGCGCGCGGGCTGCTCCAGGTAGGGCATGTGAAGAACTGCTGCTCAAACACACTGGTCCCTCCCTAAACACTCTATAGCTTGAATTTTTTCTTATTTTCTTAAGAACCAATCCCCAAACACATGGGCCCCTCCCTTAAAACGCTATAACTTAAATTTTCTTCTGAGTTCCTTAAAAACTACTGCCCAAACACAAGGGCCACTCCCTCAACAAGTTATAGCTTCAATTTCCTTCTAGGTTCTTCAAAAACTACTTCTCAAACACATGGGCTCAGGTGGATTCACCTCCTTGTCTTGCATTTCAATTTCATAATAGGTCATCAATATGTCAACTGTAACGAACAATGTTAAATACGTATAATCTATAAATAGATAATTTGATTTTGGGTTTCCTCACATGAGAAATTAAAACGAAATTTGCATATTAATTTATTTTTATGGCTAAATGGCTTTCTCATAGTTTTGATCGGACGGTTTTGAGAAAAAAAGAGTGGGGGAGTAGGTCTAGTTACCCTCCAAATTTTTTAGTTATTAATAGAATTGGGAAATTTCTGGAAAATGGAGCATTTTACATAAGTTTGGTTTTAGATAGGGTCGTTTGACAAAGCAGTCTGCTTTACCACTTCCTAATTTTTTTTGATGATGCGTTGAATAGAGGAATGAAGATTGCTTATGTATTCATCACGATATTTTAACTAAGAATATTTTTATAATTGGAATTCGAGCAGTTTTTTTTTTAGATTTGACTCAATTTCCTTAGACCTTAGTTCCTCCAGAGCCATCAGAGGAATCAGTACGGTTGAAAACATTATGTAAGGGAAATACAGTGTCCTACTCTGAACAACAAGAAAAATCAGTTTTTTCACTTGCTTCTTTTTTCTAACCTTTTTTCTTTTTTTTTATCAGGGCTACTTATAGTAAAGAACGAATTCTATCCCACCGTAAAGTAAATATTAAGGTAAATTCTAAATTCTATATGGAACGGTGTCATTAGTATCGCGGTTGCAACAGTAGCTGTAACCTAGTAAGAAACCTAATTCTCCTTAAAAGTCTGGTCAAGTGATCTTTATTTAAACTGAAGAAAAATGTTACCTGAATCCTTTAATTTTAAGTTATTGTAAATTGGGTTTATAGGAATATCTCAAGTATCTCTATTTAAAGCAAGGTCTCTAATTGTGGATTTTTTTTTTATTTCAATTGCCTTGCTAATTTGCTTCTTTGCCATTTGCTTCTAATATTAAAGCTGTCTCATCAAAACGATCTGGATTTTTGACAATGTGGAGCTTCGAGATCAATAGAAGAGGAAATACTAACGAAGAGCTCTAAACTGACAGGACTCTAGACTGACAGCACTAGCCATTATAAACGTTCACCGGAATATTGTGTTCTACAAATTTTGACACTCAAACGTTTTGTCATTGTTGTTTGTCTCATTATTTTCTTTGTTTTGTAAAAGGCGTAACTTTTTTATCTGTTTTTGGAGAAAGTGGTGCATAATAAAGATGTATAATCGTCCCTGTCAGACAGATTGTAATTATGATGGCTTCATCTATAAAGAAGATCAAAAGTCTCGAAGAATTTCCATCCATGCAAACAAAAATACTCCTTTTCATCCAACCGAAACTCTTTAGTAGTAATATTAACAGGGATTTTTTTTACCAAAATCACTATTAATCGCTAATTTTTTAAGCACATTCAAATTTTATCCAAAATTGAAAATAGCCACTTTGCTCCCAAAATCATCTGATCAAACTTATGAGATAGTTTTTTGTTCAGCATAGTTGGCAAGCTGCTGGCAACGTCCGATGACTTTGGCTCGGTCAACCTGTTCAAGTACCCAGCTTGCAAGGAAAAGGTTCGAGGATGGCCGCTCTTGTTCTCGTTCTCGTTCTCGTTCTCGTTCTCGTTCTCGTTCTCGTTCTCGTTCTCGTTCTCATTCCCGCTGGATTCAGGCAAAGTGCAAGGCATATGCCGGCCACTCTGCACACGTGACCAACGTCCGCTTCCTCGCCGACGACTCGTACGTCCTGTCCATCTCAGCTGCTTGTTTTTGTACGTTAAATGTACAACGATGTGCGTGAAGGTATCTTATTCTGCAAGTCAACAAGTCGTAGAACTGCTGAGGTAATTTTCAGTACAATTAATTCCCATATAAAAGAAAGCCTTTCAGTCGAAGAACTGTGTTGGTATATGCACTGACGGTGCGCGAGCTATATGCGGGATAAAAGGCAGTGTGGTTACGAATGTTCTTTAACGAGGTCCTTGTGCTTTGTGGACACAATGCGTTTCTTATTTTATTTATAATTTTTGTATTCGAATTTCCTGTGCATAGTAGACATTACATTAAAAAAAATATATCGAAGATTTTGAACTAACTCTATTGCAATAAGTCTGCTTAATCGCTGTTTATCGCTTTCTATTGTTCTGTTCTTACAGTAGTTTGTTATTTTCGATTGTTGCTAGTATTTCATTCTTGAGCTTTGTTGAATCTCAGCCTGCCTTGTTTCTTATATTCTTCTTATTTTTTTTGGCTGTTTCATTTCCAATAGTAACACCGACTTTTTGGTTAAATTCTGATTCGACAAAAATTGGACAATTTCTGACTATTGACAAGACCGATTCGACGCCGAATTGGCCATCTTGAGGCTTCACTTTAATAGCGAAGAAAAAAACTGTGTAGTCGTTGATTCTGGATTTGTTGAAACTCTATATCTTCTAAAAATTCATTAGCCGGGAAAACTGAAGAAAAAGCTTAGTACGTACAAAACTAGAGCAAACGTTGGAGTTATACATGCAATTTAGTCTCAAAATAGGGTAACGTTCAGGTGGGTAAAAAGAACCAGATTTTTGTCCCCTTTCACTCTTCTCCCTTCTTTATAAAGTAACCTTTTGACTTACTTGCAAGCTTAACACTCTATGAGAATTCAAAATTTATTCCCCCCCCCACCCTCCAGCTGCTTGGAATACATTTGAAGCAAACAATCTTATAGACCTTGTAACTAATAGAATCTTTTGATTTGCCTTGTTACTTAAGACACTGAATTCGTTGTGAATTAAAATAAGATGTCTGGCAAGTTCCTCCTAAATATCAAATTTCATTAAGATCTGATCACTCGTTCGTAAGTTAAAAATCCCTCATTTTTTCTACTTTTCTCCGAATTAACACCCCCTCCCAAACTCCCCCAAAGAGAGTAGATCCGTTCCGGTTATTTCAATCACGCATCTAGGACTTGTGCTAATTTTTCTCACCAACTTCCATCCCGATCTCTCCACTCTAAGCGTTAACGTAACCCACGACAGCCCAGCTCCCATGATGAGAAATGGAACAGCCAAAATACTGGACGAATACAAAGACGTTTTTGAAGGAGTAGGAAAACTTCCAGGGAAGTGCAAGATACACCTGAAAGAAGGTGCGGTGCCCACAGTACAACCAGAAAAAAGGATCCCTTTGCCCTTCAAGAAAAACTCAAGGAGGAATTGGACCACCTGAAGTCAATGGGCATTATTGAGAAAACATCAAGGGCCACCGAATGTGACTAGTACTAAAAATATTATAGCATTACCTTTTTTGTTTATTAATTAGTTTAATAATACTTTTTTTTGCTGTCTGAAGAAGGTGGTTCTATAGAGTTTCATCTTTCTCCCAATGACCCTTCAACTGCTTCTTGCATGAAACAAAGTTCAGACTTTTAAACATCCCTAATCAGATATGCTTCTGTTCGCAGTTGTATTCATACAAACTTGTCTCAATAGGTTGTTGAAACAAGACAACAGTAAAAGTCATTTGAGTTACTTTAAAAAAAAAGAGAGAAAAATGGCTAAATATCGAGTTTAAAAAAATATATCTTAATTTTTGGAGTTGGAAAAGTCTCAGAAATTCTTCCTACATCTCTGTAGTTTTTCTGTTTTCTTACTTAAACAATAGGTTCTATCACTATCTTAACTCTATGACTATCTACCTTGGTTCTACTGCCCTAGGAATGACGCATGGACGGATAATAGATAGACATGTCTATTAACAAATGAACTAACGGTTCATTGCCTATGTCCGGGCGTTGTCGAAGAAATTTGCCGGCATGTCGCCGAACGCGATTCAGCAGGCGGCGATCGACAAGCCGCTTCAAGGTATTCTCGACTGATCCGGCTTTCCGGTCTGGTTAAGCGATGAAATTCGGTGCCCGTCCATTGTGGCAGGGATGGGCACCGGGCTCGTCCGATACCGCGCCGCGCTGAACAGCAAAGGTCCGCCAGCGCATGAACTCTTTGGACAAGATTTACGCCTCATCGAAATATAGTTACCATTCCTGAATTAGCTTCAAATGAGATTTTTTTTCTTGATTTGTTTTTTCAAAAAATATTTTTAAATTTTCGGTTTCTCTGGAATGAACTTCGTTCTTTACTATGTTGCAGTAGATGCTGTAACCACGAAAGTATGTTTTCTTCATGGTTGCATGAAGTTGTGTTGTCTTGTTTCATCAGTCAGGTATCTGAGATCAATTTTTTGGGTACCGTATTCGAAGAATGAAACTTTTATTCATTGTTTTCCGCTTTCAGAAAATAGGGCAGCACATCCTGCCAGCCCCAGCGTTTGCAGCCCAGATCGACCCATTCGTCATAGTCACCAGCATGGCCGCGCACGTAGAGCATCGCATTGATCGCTGAGGAGCCGCCAAGCGCTTTGCCACGCGGCTGGTAGCCTTTGCGTCCGTTTAAGCCCGGTTGAGGAACGGTTTCGAACTGCCAGTTGTTAAGTCGCACATAGTCCGGCAGCATCGCCACCACCCCCTCGTTGCCCGTTTCTGGACTGACTCCAGTTCCCGCATTTTATTGGTGGATTATAATGTAGACGGGCCCCTGACAGGACAGGCGTATTCGAGGAGAGAGTGTATATAGCACCTATTCATTTCACGTTTAGACATGCCACCAGATATTATAGGAAATCAAAAGCTTTGCGAAAGTCGATTGCTGCTAGGTCAAAAAGCCTTGCTTTCCAAGAAACTTTAGGATCTGAGTAAGCATTCTGACTAGGCATCATAGAGAACGATCTAAGCTTGTTTAAAAAAGGATTTGAAAACTTTCGCTATTTTGACATTTTCCTGAAACATTTTTCAATAATAAAAAAAAAAAAAATGAATACAATTCGCGGTTAAATTCAGATCTCAGCTAATCAAACGGCAGGAAAATTGCCGCCTTGCATAGAATGACTGCAAAAAAAATAATATACCGAATACATACACAGGGAATATGAACCATAAGAAGGCCAAATTAGAAAAAAATTACTGCGGCTTCTAGAGATGGTGTTCCAAATCACGACTAAGCAGAGATTTGAAGGAAAATTTCGACAGTTGTTCCAAAGTTGCACTGTTGAATCATCGGTGCCTTTACCCTATATGTTATGTAACCATTAATATAATTATATTCATCATACTTATAATAGCCTAATTCCTATTTATGGCAATGTATCCAGGGGCGGATACAGAATTCATGTTTGAGTGGAGGACGAACGAAACTTGACCTCCCCCATTGGTATTTTACATTACTATCACGAAATTTTCAAACATCAAAAATTGGCAACAAATCATCTAAGCATTCAGCAATCAATGAAACGGTTTGAAAAAAAGGGAAGAAAGAGGAGATTACTGTCCTGTATTTCAGTATAATAAAGTATGCTTTAATTCGAATCGTTTACTTATACGACGTGTTATCTTTACAAGTCACGTTTGTTCCTTCAGCGTATGTTAGAAAGGGGGGCCAAAGAACCACAACTTTTTAAAACATTGGTGGTAGTCCTTGTCAGCCAAAAATCAAGGGCCATACAAAAAGCTAGTCGTCCCTAAATGAGATGGGAGGATGTTGTAAGAAAAGATTTAAGGGAAAGAGACACTTCTTGGGAGGGTGTAAAGAGGGAGGATTTCAATAGTATGGGATTGACAAGGAGCGTGAGTGGTTGTATTAGCCTCAGGCGACTTGGTGCTATGGTGAGCTATTTGCAGATGTTAGTTTTAGTTAGTAGTAGTAGCAGTAATCTTAACAAACTGTAATCCACAATTTTAATACATCATCAATAACTTTTCTATTCCATTTTTACAACTATTATGACAAATCTAAACAATATGATTATTCTCCGAAAAACAACTGCTTTACAAGTGTTCCGAATGAAGCTGAATGACAAAAAAGATATCTAAAGGAAAAAAAATAGGTGAATCAAAGACAAATTTATATTGGGTTCACCAAAATACATTATACTTACGCAGGCATATTCAGCAAGTATCCTTCTGAAGATCACCTTCGGTAAATCCATCTTGTTAAGCATGCGCCCTACGGCACTAGCTGATACTTTTTCTTGTGCGTCAGAATAAATATTGGTGTCCCCAGCAGCACCGTGACCTTGCACATAAACAATAGGGTGAGAGCGTCTCTTATCCACGTTACTAAAGTTCATCATGGCATTGTCCTGAGTGGACCATGATGCCATTTGGGTATAGGTGGCGAAGTCGTTTCGCGCTTGTGCACCTTTTAATTGATCCTGCGGTGTCAGACAAAACTCCATCATTGAAATCAGCATGATCAAAAACCTTGTACAAGAAAATATCAGTCTCCCACCTTGAACAACAATGAAATTACTTTTTTTGCATGAGCAGCTCTGAATTTGGCTCGCGGATTACTAGAACATCATAAAGAGAAACTTAATGGCTCATTTAAAAGCTATTTCTCATATATACGTGGTTTTTATAAATTCCATCATCAGCAAGTGTCATATGACACTAAAATGCCCCTTCTTGTGGTGCCCTCCAATTTTTTTGTTCACTTAAAAGGGCACTACAACTTTTAATTTCCGTTAGAATGAGCCCTCTCGCGACATTCTAGGACCACGCCACATTCTTGGGTCGATACGTTCACCTTTGGAAAAAAAAAAAAAAAAAAACAAATAAACACGCATCGGTGACCTGTCTTCTGGAAAAAATACAAAATTCCACATTTTTGTAGATAGGAGCTTGAAACTTCTACACTTGGGTTTCTTATAAGCTGAATTCGGTGGTAATCCATCCAGAGAATTCTTAGGGTTGTAACTATATTTGAGATTTGATGAATTGCGATTTTTTTTTCATATTCTCTATCACTCAATGTTAATCACATATTCAATAATACGATATATTATACTAGTTACCGCAGCAGATTGGATTTGAAGCTATCTTTCGAATTCGGAGGATGCGAGTTCAAGTCACTCTGCGGTATTCCATCCAAAGCATTCTTAGGTTTGAAACTATATTTTAGATTCGATGCACTGATCTGAATCAATGGAACACACCTTGTTTACAGTCAGTGACAGGAGCATGAATTTATTCCAGCAAACAGTGACAAAAAAAAATAACGGTGAATTGTACGTAAGGCGAAGCAAAGTATCTGACGATAATCAGTGTATTCAACTAACTGAAACTTAGCAAAACACGATTATACAGTTATAATACTGTGCCAATAGTAACTAAAGTTTCAAAAAATTCGTCACTGGGGGTCGTAGAATGAGTCTCGAGGGCGTAGGACAGTCAGCCCTTACCTGACTCAATCGTCGCGATGCCTTCCGGAGGGTCTCCCCGCATCGCCACAATAAAGTAGTCCCATTGCGAGCGCGCCTTGGCCAAAAAAGCCTTCAAATCGTCAACAGTTGATCCGACAACGGTCAAATGTGAAGCCACTGGGATATCGAACTGGGATCGAACCTTGGAAATGACATCGAGAGTCTTGGCTTGGGTCGAGCCTCCCGCCCCGTAGGTGCAGGTAATGTGGCACGGTGATGTGTTAATGGACATGGTGTATCACGTTTGTGTCGCTTGCAAAAAAACACGATCCATTGGAATTAAATCGTATATTTATCTTGAAAATATATGGAAAATGTCTTAGGAATGATGAGTGGTGCTATATGACACCGAAGAGCTCAGTCATAGTGTACCACGGTGGAGTGAATAAAGATGTTGTATCAAGTTGGGGTTTGGTTTGCATGAACATAAACCATTGGATTTAAGTCATATTTTCACCGTAAATATTTAGCTGAAACAAGATTTACAGAAGATGAACTACTTTATGTACTTTGGATTCTTTCAGTTAATAAGCTTCCACTAGATGATAAAGTTGATTTCCCACAATTTCGTGATCTTTTATCAAGATGGGATCTTGATGATGAACTTCTTGTGGATCAAATCTTTACACTATTTGATGTTGAAAAGACAAGGTATGTAAATACACAAAACCTTCTACTATGTCTTAGTGTCATGTTTAAAGGTACAAGGACAAACTTCTTGCATAGGATTTATATTTTACCATATATACTTTCATCAATAGACTAAGCTAGGATTATGCAACACAAAATTAAAAGAATCAGTATATTGAAAAAGATAAATATACATACTAAAGCGAAATAAATACATCTGACGTGATGGAAACTAAATTTAAAGACTAAATTTCTTACAAAGTAAAAACAAAGAAAATTAGGAAATAAAACATTCACAATTCAGCTCAATTTTTTCTGTGTTTTACAACTTTAGCGGAAATAGCGAGGCATAATTAAAGTAAAATTTACATATTATTTTGTTTTTGGCTAAATGGCTTTATCATAGTTTTGATCGGACGATTTTGATAAAAAAAAGAGTGGGGGAGGAAACCTAGTTGCCCTCCAATTTTTGGTTACTTAAAAATGAAACAAGAACTTTTTTACGAATTTTTCATTAGTAATACACGTAACTTACGAATTAACTTACATAACGAAGTTCTATTGTGTATTTTTATTAGACCTGCAGATCAATGTGAGCAAATCCAAGGTGATGTCAAATGGCGTTATCACTTTGCTACCCACAGTTAGTTCTTTGTTTACCCACCTTAGTTCTGCCCTATGAATGATATATGGACGAATGGGTCTGCTGGTCTGCTTCAAATCAAAGAATAAAGAAAAAAGAAAAAACTTAGAGCAATTACTGTGCAGTCATTTACATCAAAGATGAACGAAAAATTCTAAGTAATCATTTTACAGTCATTCATATGGTTAAATTCTTAACTAGTATCGGGGTCTCAATACATCGGACGAATTACTGTGGAGGCCTTTGTATGGTCATTACACCTTTAGGTGGTAGTTTGGTCTCAATACATCCGAAGCGTCAACCTTAAGAATAATTGATTCTCTTTAAGCCTAATATAAATTCTTTCTCAGGATGAAATCAAAAATGTTTCTTTTGGCTAATAAGCGCTTATTATTTTCTAGGTTTATATAGTTACATCATAATGATAATTCCACAGGAGCTTGAAACCCCTACAGTAGGGTTCTCTGATACGCTGAACCTGATGATGTGATTTTCGTTGAGATTCAATGACTTTTAGGGGGTGTTTCTCCCTATTTTCTAAAATAAGGTAAATTTTCTCGGGCTCGTTACTTTTGATGGGTAAGACTAAACTGGATGAAACTAATACATTTAAAATCAGCATAAAAATGCAATTCTTGTGATGTAACTATTGGTATCGAAGTTCCATTTTTTAGAGTTTCGTTTATAAAACCAATGGAAAAAAAATCCACCAAAAATTAAACAAAATTCAATAAAAGAGCAAAAATAAAAAGAATTAAAATCAAATACCTGAAAAACAATAAAATGAGTTATTCGCCAATATCCGCGATCTGTACAAAATCCAAGCAAATTTGAAACCCCCACGAAGGATACTAACGAAGAACTGAGAAGTAGAAGAAACAAACGAAGCAGCAATTAAATAAATTTAAAACCCCATTTTGGATCGTTTTCTTTCCAGAAGGGGGGCAAACCAGGTAGCCCCCCTTTTGGATACGGCCCTGCTTGACAGTCTTGATAAAGTCGTGTTGTGCTCAAGTCTAAAGCATTGTTAGCAAATTAAGAATACTGTTCATTTTCCATTTGGCTCAGAGCTTAGATTTGCTCTCTATCGACCTTGACACAGTGAGTGAAGTAAAAACTAAATCTCGAAATTTACGCAACTAGTTAAACTAATTTCGAAGAATTAGTACTTAATTTTCTGTTTCCGAAGTAAAAATTTTTCCATAACTCGTCTCAAGAATCTAAATGATATTTAGGAGTTCAAAGCTAAAGTTTATCGTTCTTGCAAGTCCATCTCTTGGCATTTCCGTATTGTCAATTCGTAGTTGTTGCGACAAGTTTATGTCTATTTCTTCAAGATGTTCCCAAACTAGGTTTTAATTCTAAAAACTGGAAAAAATATTTAGTATATCGCTAAAGTACTTTTAAGCAATCTGATCTCCTACCACAAGAATTTTAAAAAGCGATCGATCATAAGGAACATAGGTTCTTGAGGGCTGAGCACATGTCTTGTCTCGGCCTCCTGGTTGGGATCGACACCACTGCCCTTGGGATGGACGTAATAGCGTGTGGCCTGCTTCAAAACTTCGGGCGGGTACAGCGATGGCAAAGCCTGGGCGCCTTTTTCTCGACGCAAGACAAACCAGTTCCAAAACAAGTCCAGTAGGCGTTTGAACAAGGGCATGAAAAAGTTGGCTGCTGTGAACTATCTGACACTCTTCATCTGTGAAACATCGCCCAGTCATTATAACCTTCCGTTATAGCTTTAAGAACGGTGGCTTAATTTAGGGAAGTTAGAGGGGGAGGAGCAAAAATGTATTTAAAAAATCTAAGAGGTGGAAGTTTTGTTGCTTTTTCCATTATTATTTTTTTTTTTTAATGAAAGTACCAAAAAAAGCTGCTTTTTAATGAAACTACAAAAAGGAGGATTGTCCAAATCTGGGGAGGGGAAAGGTGATTATTCTAATGATTGCCCTTGAGCTCTGTTGATGGTGATTGCTAATCGAACATTCTCCGTGTCCCCGTCGTCATTTATATATTTCCCTGTGCCCCTGGCACCCCCTTGTACTTGTGTCCCTGTGTCCCGGTCGTCATTTCTATTCCTAGTATCCCGGTCGTTATTTGTGTCCCAGTGTCCCAGTCTGTAATTTCTCTTTGAGCGTCCCAGTCGTAATTTATATTCCCTGTGTCCCGGTCGTCATTCGTGTATGAGGCTTTCTTTTTTTAGTTTTTTCTTTTTTTTGTTTTTTTCTGTTTTTCAGTTTTTTCTTTCTATTTAATTTTTTTCTTTTTTAATTTTTTGCTTTTTAGTTTTGTAGCTTTTTAAAGTTTTTCAGCTTTTTTTCTTTTTAGTTTTTTACCTTTTTCTTAGTTTTTCTCTTTTTTAGTTTTTTCTTTTTTTCTTTTTTTTCTTTTTAGTTTTTTTTTAAGTTTTTACCTTTTTTTTCTTTTTTATTGAATTGGTTGGTAGCACCTCACTTTTCAGTTTTTCTATTTAAGAATTAGAATATTGGATTGTATTTAAATTTTGGACTAAACACAAGTATTTCGTAAATTTTTCTATGAACGGTAATTTTGTTGAAGAAGTTTTTAATTAATATTTTTACTATACCACTTCGGGGAGACGACAATTATTGTTTATACGTAAGGGAATTCTGCGTGACTTTTGATCTTCTACACAATTGAGGCCATCAAGGGCTGATTGCCTGCTGCCCAACCAAGCCCGCTCGGTCACATCGAACACCGCGCTTAATCGATTTGATGCGGTCTCATCCGGACCAAAGACGCGAAAGTTTTTTTGATCGAGGTTGCGTTTCATCACATCTCGAAGAAATTGGCCCATCACGCGTGTGCCCTCACCCTTGACCTGCCCGGGCTTGGGAACCTTTAGCGCATAGTCACGGAAATTCGGCATTCTTTAGGTCTTAAGTAACAAGCCACCATTCGCATGCGGATTCTCCTTACGTAAAAAAACACAATTTTACAGATTGCGAGCGATTTCCTGAAAGTCACCTGTGGAAGTTCATCTTGGTATATTTTAAGGTATGCAGAATAAGGCTAATTCAAAGAATAATTTATCAGACAAGTTTAGTATTCATCTTGGATTAGCTGTAAAAAAAAAACAGAAATATGGAAATCGCCATTATAATCGTTTTTTCCTTCTTTACTTTTTTTTTCTCCAAACTCTGTTGCAGTCCTGATAAGGTGTCTAGTAGGTATGGTCCTGATGTTGGCCCATCTTGTATATATTTTTAAATCAGCTTTTCTTTTCTAGATAATCGTTGCTTTTTGGAGAAAGGAGGATCCTCTGAAATATTCTTCGTCGGCGAAGACATTGAAGTCGGATCAGTGATCGGTGGGTTTTATTGTATTCCTTTAATTTATTCCTTATTTTAATTGTGACCTGACGTCTCAAATCCTAAGATACCCCTAAAGGAAGCTTTATTTCCTTAATGGATTGGGTTTTTTAAATTTTGAGAAGTAGATATTACTTAAATATAAATAATATGAGAATGTTCGTCCGGGTGGGTATGAGGTATCGTGCTGATTTTCTTAAATAATTACTTTTATTGTTTTTTCAGTCTATGTTTTGTTCCTGTATTTTTTTTCGCTTGTTTTGTGTATGTTACCATGGCCCAATTGGGCTTTCGTGTGAATAAATCTATTCATCTATCATTGACGTTGAATGGAGGTAATAATTAACATCCAGAAGCGGGAATTTGTCATAAACTCTACCCTCTAATAAACTCAAAATGAGAGACCTGGAATTTGTAATATGCGCGGCATCCAAAAGCTTGAACGTTTCATAAGCGCCGCATCCGAAAGTTGTAAACTATAATAAACGCGGAATCCAAAACCGGGAATTTGTCATAAACGCCACCCTCTAGTAAATTCATCTAAAAGCTGGAATTTGTCAAAAAACGCCAGTCTCTAACAAACACCGCATGCAAGAGCAGCAGGGTATGTGAGCTATTGGCTTCAGTTTTTGTCAGATATTTTATCAAAATACATCTTTATCTTTCATTTATTGTTGACAATCCACTTTCAGTAAGCAGAAACTTAGTACTTGTTGGTTTCCTAAGACCAAATATGAGACGGATTATATCATTGTGTTGTTTCAAGTCTGCATCAATGTCTTTGCACAAGCACCATCAACAATGAGGCCATAATCAGTATGGGGTCTTATATGTGATTTATAAAATTGTCTGTCTAAGATACATGACTGACATAACTGGACCGGATCTGCTCTCTTTGGGATAGTTGGGGGGGGGGGGTTAATTGTGAAAAACTAAAAAAAATCAGGTATTTTTAACTTAAGAATGGGTGATCAGATCTCAATGAAATTTGATATTTAGAAGGATATTGTGTCTCAAAGCTCTTATTTTAAGTCTCAACCAGATCTGGTGACACTGGGGGAAGTTTGGGGCAGGAGAACCTAAAATGATGGGAACCGCTGGTTAAAAGACTGGTGGAAATAATAGAAGAAAAGGATAGAGTAGAAAAATAATAGAAAAATTGACAGTAATTAATAGAAGAATGAGTGAAAAATAATAGAAGTAATGCTGAAGGAAGATGTTTTTCGCATTAACGAGTCGTGCTTAGCACAAGAGATTCAGAGAAGAAAACCTAACGTAAAATAAAGAGTTACCAAAAGAAATGCTGACTTGAAAGAGAAAACGCAACAAGCAAAGATGGTGGAAAATGAGGCGCCCGATGTCAGTCCGCGGCGTCCATGTCCCGATCGGGGATGGTGATGACCGGCTCGACCTTGCGAAGCTCCTCCAGATCGATATGACAGGCGATGGCGTGGCGGTCTCCGGCGAACTGTACCGGAGGCACCTCGTTATCGCAGATCGCGCCGACCTTGCGCGGGCAACGGGTCGAGAACGGACATCCCTTGGGCGGGTTGAGCGGGCTCGGCAGATTACCCTCCAAGACAATCCGCCGCTTTTCCAATCCGGGATGGGTGACGAGATGACGAACGCCGAGATGGCCTGGCGAGATCTGAAGGAACATGGCGCGCGGATGTCCGACGCCTCGCTCGCGCGGTTATTCGCCGACGACCCGGCGCGTTTCGAGGCATTCTCGCTCAGTCTCGACGACCTGCTGGTGGACGTCTCCAAGAACCTGGTTACCGCCGAGACCATGGCGCTTCTGCGTCGCCTGGCCGAGGCCAGCGGTCTCGCCGGGCGCCGGGACGCGATGTTTGACACGAGCAGCTGACAAATGTCTAGTCTGCCAATTAAAGCAGCCTTATGTAAAGGTGTATTTCCCTTATAATCGATTGTTGTTGGATTAGCTCCATTTTTTAAGAAAAGTTTAATTAAATTCACTTCACCTGTAGATGTTGCCATATTTAAAGGGGTGTTGCCACTATTATCGCTTTTATCTACCATACCTCTAGAGTGAGGGGGTTGATATTTAGACCTTTGGGAAAAGTATTCTATTGGGTGTTGCAAGAGTAGAGGTAATCATCAAAATAGATTCAAGACGAGACAAGCATGTAAAAATGGAAGACAAGCTAGAATCGATTAAAAAACAGATGGGCTAGAATTTTTTCAAAATACCAAAATGAGTATTTCTCTGAGCAGGATTTCGACCAATCTCTTTTACCATCGTTGCCAACTCATCAACTGATGATGATGTAGCCTTACCTGCAGCTTTGTAGATTTCCTCAGAAAATGCAGTTCCAACCAAATCATTACTATAAGCTGATAGCATAGAAGATCAGAGAGATAAGTTTCTTATAGTGCGATATTCAAAAGTATAAGCAGTTCGTTTCCTTAAACCTTTTCTGCCATCGCCATCAAAATTCCCCTTAAAATCCACAACAGAGACCCTTTTTTCACTTTATAATATTCTTCCTGTTCGACAAAGTATTCAATTTTTAAGTGTTATATTTAAGACTAAGCTTGAACGAGAAAAGCTCCCCAGATATTTTGCATCGATGGGTCTTGATCTGCACCATAATATTTCGATGATATTTCTGTAAAGTGTAGTCAAGTAAAAGCGTTAAACAAAGTGTAATCACGTTTAATGCGGAAGCTCGAAAATTACAGAATTAGAGGAAATGTATTGAAGCTATTTGAATCCTTTTCGAGAGGTAGGACCCAGTTGTAGAGGTTTTCGACAATAGCGATTCTAGTGGTGTACTTTCCATTTCATTCCGATGCCATTTTCAAAGAGTTTCAGGCTCTTTTTCAATGAAAAGGGGTGGTGGAGAAGGCCTAGCTACCCTCCAATTTTTGGCTACTTAAAAATCCAGCTATATTTTAATTTTTTTTTTACGAACGTTTTTGTTAGTAATAAACATATGTACCTTACGAATTAACTTACGTAACTAACTTCTAAATTCGTATGTTTATATTACGTATATGAGGGGTTTTGGGACGTCGTCAATACCTCGCTCTTTACACTAAATCTTGAATTTTATCCGAATCCTTAAGAATGACCCCTAGTATAAGTATTACAGTGAGAGCCTTCCTTATTGTTTTAATGGAATATTCTTTGAGAGGTCTGATGTCCACCACCACGTTGCTCTGATACGAGGAAATACTGAGGTTCCTCGATTAGTTTCAAGTAGGCCTTCTTTCTCACTTAGTTACAGAGCTTCAAAGCTTTGGAATAAACTGAACATACATATCAGGGACATAGGTTGAATTGGCCAGTTTAAGTCTGATTTACGTGTGGAGTTTATTGGCAGGTATACATGCATACATACATACATACATACATACATACATACATACATACATGCATACTTGCATACATGCATACATACATACATACATACATATATACAAACACACATGTATATATACATACATGCATACATACATACATACATACATGCATACATACATACATGCATACATACATACATACATACATGCATACATGCATACATGCATACATACATACATACATACATACATACATACATGCATACATTCACAACCTAAACCCTAACTGATATAGCAAGAAGTCAATCAACTAGAATTTTACCAAATTTTCTTCTGGAGAGACTAACCACTAAATTAGTACCAGCTACCACAGAAAGATCGGGATAATAGTAATAAACAAATTGTAAACCTATTTGTCTTGGGTTCCAGTATTGGCTCTTGAGAGCCTTAATTAGGCTACTAGTACAACCTGAAAATGACAGGTTTATATTACCTTCAGCTTTTCAGAGACTTGACGAAGTGGTGCCTGGTAAAGGGATTTCATATGCTGAAAAGCAAGGCTACGATATTTAGCTTCATCCCCGAAACAGTTTCGTTTTTATAGAATTTATAACTCCACTTGTTTTTAGGATTAAATAAAATTATGATGGCTTTGATCAATTGCATTATGAGTTGCAATATATTTTGGAATGGATCACAAACTATTCATCTTGAAATCACTCAAGCAAATTGGTTCCATTTCTCATACAGTCAGTGTCCACTTTATTGCTTTGGGACCTCGTGATTACTAAAGCAACGCCTCAACCATTGAGCTATCAATTCTCAAAAGCTAAGGCGATAATTTTAGTGTCAATCCTTTGGAAATTCCCCTCCAGTCAGTGGGTACGAGGGAAATCACTTAAATAATAAAATTACCACAATAGCTTGCAATTTAACGGTGCTGACCGGATTCAAATCTACGACCTCACGATTACTAAACCAACGCATCAACCATTGAGCCATCAAGGCTCAAAAGCTAAGGCATTGAAATCCTGGAATTGCGCCTTGTTCGGATCGTAATAATGGGCGGCTGTGTAATGAACATCAGCGGTGAACCATACAGTATTATCGATGCCGGCAGACTTGATGAAGCGCAACAGGTCTGCAAACTCGAGTTCACGACCCTTTGGCGAGCCGTTTTCACCGTTTGCCACTGCTTCTCCGTCACCTTTCGAGGGGTTGCCGACAACAAGACCAATCGGCATGTCTGAGGCAATGACCTTCCAGGTGGCTTATGTTTCTTGTCAGAGGCCAAAAAAGATAGTTTTTCTTTTTCTATAAACCAGAGCCTACAGCTTTGGCCGAAATAGAATTTTCTAGTCTATGTCGGAGAGGGCCATCAGAAGTTTCCTATTTATGTACAGCTAAAAACTTGTACTTTTTATAAAGGTGTTTTCCAGGATTTTTTTTTTTTTTTTTTTTTTTTTTTTTTTTTTTTTTTTTTTTATCCCATTTTTGGTTTCTTTTTTTTTTTTTTTTTGCCCAATCTGATCGCGACTATTTCAGGGGATGCAGCATCTCCATCGGTCATGCTGTTTACCCACATGGACCAGCTTGGGTTCGTTGTGCGCAAAATCGAGGACGACGGATTTGTTCGCCTTGAGCGCGTGGGCGGCGTTCCGGAGCGGGCACTGGCATCGCAACCGGTTCTGTTTCAAATAGGTGAGGGCAGGGATCATCCGGGCATAATCGCCAATAAAAGTCATCACGACACAGCTCCGGACGAAAAATATTTTTTTGCCAACTTTTCTGTTAAGATGTTTATTATTATAATCCTTCTAGATTAAACACGTGAAATTACTAGTTAATTGTTAAAAATACCAGTTAGGATATCCTATTTTGTAGTATTTATCCCTTTAGTTGACTAATGACAGTAATAAAGTCCTTTAATCAGAAGAATGATTCGAAAAATATCACAAACATCAAGCTATGGCTAATTGTAGAAAATAAAAGCCAAGACAGATAGTGCGATTGCGTGAGAGGAGACGCAATAGGGCGCAGAGTCATCCGGCAGTAGATTGATATGGAGCAGAGGGGATTGGATCGTGAAACTCTGCGTCGATTCAAAAATCATCACGACGAAAGACTGATGACTGAAATATCCATTCGGCGAGCGACGATTGACGACGCGACGGTCGTTGCCGAACTGGCTGACGCATTGCTGAATGAAATCATGGCGAACAACCTAAAGCAGATGTCGTAAACAATACACCTGACATTCAAGGAAATTCGGACAGACATAGAAGTCACATCTAGGATAAGAGAAAAGGTATCATCTAAAGTTTCTGTATAAAAAAAATGTCATATTTGGTTTCAGGACAAAGTTCTGATTCTAGTGGTAGCCTATGTTTATTTCTTAGCTGTCTGAATATCCTGTTACTATAGAAGTTTACCCAATATTCAACTTAGGCTATATAACTTGCAGCACTTGCCTCAGGGACAGTAAGGGTTAAGTCATCCCATTCAATTCAAATGATGCCTATGCTCGTTACCATCGACGGCCACCGTCCCCTTGACGCGCGGCCCGAAGCCGTCCGGCTCGACGTCGAAGCTCGCGTGGACCTCCCGCCCACCGTGCACCCAGACGCGGTCCGCCTCGACGAAGTCTTCGCGCGTCCCGGCGCGCCGCGCGGCGATCCGCCACAACCCCGTTCGCAGGTCCCGGAACGCGAAGGTGCCGTCCCCTGCCGTCGTCACGACGCGGAACGGCGAGCGCCGGTACCACGTCGTCACAAACCTAAAATTTTGGAAAAGGTTTGGAGTGGAGAAATCGGGATGAACCTTGGTGGGAAAAATAAGCAGAAGTCTTGGATATGTGATTGACATAACTGGAACGGATCCGCTCTATTTGGGGGAATTTGGGGGAGGGTAATTCTGAAAAATTAGAAAAGATGACGTATTTTTAACTTACGAAAAAGTGATCGGATCTTCATGAAACTCCATATTTAGAAGGACCTCGTAACTCAAATCTCTTATTTTAAACGTCTGTGTGTGTCTGTGTGTGTGTCTGTGTGTCTGTGTCTGTGTCTCTGTGTGTCTGTATCTGTGTGTCTGTATCCCTGTGTCTGTATCTGTGTGTCTGTGTGTGTCTGTGTGTGTCTGTGTGTGTCTGTATCTGTGTGTCTGTGTGTGTCTGTGTGTGTCTGTATCTGTGTGTCTGTGTGTGTATCTGTGTGTGTATCTGTGTGTGTCTGTGTGTGTCTGTGTGTGTGTGTGTGTGTGTCTGTGTGTGTCTTTTTCACCACTTTCGAACCAACCAGTACCACGAATAACAAGCTGTTCTTGGCCGCGATTCATGTACCAGCCACCGACATTGGCGTTGTTATTTTCAAGCGCTGATACCACATCCTCTTGGGTTAACTCGTAAGATAATAATTTTGAAGGATCGACATTAACTTGATATTGACGGACGTTACCGCCGAATGACAGCACATCTGTTACACCGTCTACAGGCATTATTAGCAGTTTAATGATCCAGTCATTTGGAATTCCCTAGAGAACAAGTGATATCCTATAACACGCCAAGGCAATTTATTTGGTAATTGTCGAGGTGGCAATTCGATTCGATCAAGCAGACAGTAACCTCCGAATAATTCACTTATTTTGCCAACTTTTCAAGCGAGAAAATGGAGGTGTTGGGAGGACCTTTTGCCATGTTTGTCAGAAAAATACCCTTTTTGTAAATTCAACTTATTTTATCTCCTGTGTTCAAACTCTGTACTGATCAATTACACTTTTTAAAATAAAAATTGAAAAATCGTCTTTTTTAACTTTATAACATAAAAGTTAAAAAAAAAACGTCCTTTTTTAACTTTTAAACATAATAGTTAAAAAAAATGTTTTTTTTATCCTCCTGCTCTACTGGGAAACAGCCTACATCTTTATCGCTTTATTTACCGCAAAAATTTAATTAATCAGCTTCCATTGTTGCCTTTGTGTGAAAACTAAATAATGTAAAATAAATTTTTCAACTGAAAGAAAGGACAGTACTTAATTTTCAATAAAATATAATATATTTAAAAATTCAGATACATAGAAATCTTAAAATCAAATAATATGTACGACCCTCTTTATCTCACGTTGTAGCAGCTGAGGTCGTAATGAAAAGAAGTGAGACCTCGCTTTGTCAGTTCTGTCCCTCTGGTACCAGCAGGCGATGGAAGCACAAGAACAATGAAATCTGAAGTCAGAAATGCTTTGTGTCTGAAGACACAAGGGTGGTGTGTATTCACCATTTTATGTTTATTTTGTTGCAGATCTAACCACCTTAATCTATTCTTATTTTTTTTTCTCTTTTGCTTATTGATTTGATGTTTATCTTGTCGCAGATCGAAGAGCCTCAATTTTTTTTCTCTCTTCTCTTAATTGATTTTATGTTTATCTTGTTACAGATCAAAGCACTTCAATTAAATTTCTGTTTTCTCTTCTGTTGATTAATTTGATGTTTATCTTGTTGCAGATCCAAGAACCTCAATTTGTTTTTGAAAATTTAATTCGTTTATCGTTTTCATTATTATCAAGAATCTCTTTCTTTCAGTTTAGGCTACTTATGAAGTTTTCGGCTATGTCTTATTTTATGGGGAAAATCAAAATTTTTGGCAGCAATTTTCAAATTTTCAAGGAAAAAATCGCTCAATTCTTGTTCGAGTACGGTCCTAACAATACCTCATGGTTATTGCTTACGAAGTTTACGAAATTTGTTGCAAACATAAACAAAAAAATTATTACACGTTATTTCTTCCTTAAATTTTAATTTGTTTTTATTTATAAAAATAAAGAAAAGTGAAAACATTTAAACCGTATTTTTTTTCCACTAAAGCGCAAATTATGTTCTGGTCAAACTTCGTGGTAGCGAACTGTAGCAAGGAGCGACCCAGCTCAACAGTAAACGAAACTCTAAAAAACGGAATTTTGATACCAATCTACACATTAAAAGAATCAAATTTTTATGTTGATTTAAAATATATAAGTATTATCAAGTTTTACAGCTGCAACTGCTTACAGTTGCAGCCTCTGAGTTTTTGGAAGAAAGTTGAGGAGGATGCAAAACTAAATCAAACGGCGCGATGTTTATCCGGCTTGTCAAAAGCTACTGCTACTACTACTACTGACACAACTATAAACTAAATCAAAAGAATTTATGCACTTCCAGGGTGTCGAAATAGCATAGATACAAAAATCCTAGGAGCGCAATATGCTCTTAATAAGAAACTTGAGGAGGAAAGTTGAGGAGCTTTTTTTTTTCTCGGAAATTGTCAATTACAATTTCAATCATCCCCATCGCATGAGATTATCTCCGTTTGTTTTCTCTTCGGATGCACCGTTGGGTTTCATATGTTGATAGGTTGACACTCGAAACCAAGCATTTCGATTGAATCGTGGATGATCGAAACGTGAACGTTGAAGACGATAGATCGGAACAGATTTTGTACGAATCATCCATCGAAAAGCGTCCAATTCGGGATTGTTTTCTTCTTCTTCATACACCCCCTAACAGTCATAGAATCTTAACGAAAATCACACCATGAAATTTACCGTATCAAAGAACCCTTTTGTAGAAGTTTCAAGCTCCTATCTACAAAAATGTGGAATTTTGTATTTTTTGCCAGAAGGTAGATCACGGATGCGTCTTTATTTGTTTTTTTTCCAGGGATGATTGCATCGACCCAGTGGTCCTAGAATCTTGCGAGAGGGCTCATTCTAACGGAATTGAAAAGTTCTAGTGCCCTTTTTCATTTTTTCCACAGACATAGCTATTACCCTCAAAAACTAAAACTTTTGAAATAGGAAAGAGCCTTTAATCACATTCTTTGCCATGTGCAATCATAAAATAGTCTAATATCTTCATTTTTTCCACGGACGTAGTTATTACCCCCGGAAACTAAAACTTTTGAAATAGGATAAGAGCCTTTAATCACATTCTTTACCATGCCTAATCATAAAACATTCTATTATCTTCATTTTTTCCACAGACATAGCTATTCAGATCGGATTTGTTCTCTTTGGGGGAGAGGGGCGGGGGTAATTTGGAAAAATTAGAAAAAATGAGGTATGTTTAACTTACGAACGAGTGATCAAATCTTATTGAAATTTGATATTTACAAGCACCTCGTGTCTCAGAGCTCTTATTTTAAATCCCGACCGGATCCGGTGACATTGGGGGAGTTGGAGGGGGAAACCGGAAATTTTGGAAAGCGCTTAGTGTCGGATAAAACTTGGTGGGAAGACTCACTTAATGAAATTTCATATTTAGAAGGACCTTGTAACTCAGATCTCTTCTTTTAAATCCCGACCGGATCCAGTGTCATTGGGGGAAGGGGTGACCGGGAATCTTGGAAAACGCCTAAAGCGGAGAGATCAGGATGAAACATGGTGGGAAGAATAAGCACAAGTCCAAGATATGTGATGAAAATAACCGGACCGGATCCGCTCTGGTTGGTGGAGTTAGGGGGGAAGTAATTCTGAAAAATTAGCTCCAAGGCACATTGTAGGTACGTCTCGATCTTTCTACGCACATTTTTTTAGGGGTTTCCATCCCTTTGGAGTGAAATATTCACTCTAACGGTTTCGAACGAAACGACTTGCTGTTGTGCAATGGAAACGCCCCCGAAAAATTTCAAAACCCCATTAGCTCTCTAAGGCAACTCATGTTGACTCAACAGCATCATTTCCACCGATATGTCTTGACCTTTCAAATGAGATTGTTTGACCTTAGAATTCAACGCAATTTCTGAAAGGTTATTTTTAATGACCTAGAAATATATATGTTTAAACACATTAGGCATAGCAAAACACAAACAGTGAAAAGTTCACTTTAAATAAAACAAGATAGTCTTTATTTAGGGTTATCCACAGAATAGGGGTTAGAATGGCTTTTTTCCATAAGTAACTAATACTACAACTATCCCTCCCCATTCCCCTTGAAATATTTACATTACCTTAGACTTAAGTTCACCTGTGCCGCAAGAGGCACCAAGGGCATCTTACTTACGGGACTAGACAAGTCAAAGCATGGGAGAATTTGAAGTCGGGCACCAACACCAAAATTTTAGGGGTGTTCTTAGTCTTTGACAGCCAAACTGTTTTGAAAATGAAGCCACCTTTGAAAAAAAATTAATCTTACTGGTTTGACTGTCTCACATTCATTTTTAGCATTTGTTTTCGGTTTATTTCTTCATTTATTACTTTTGACAAAGATACTTTGTCACACAAACAGAATATGATAATTTAATTCCCAATTTTTATACGAAGAAGATCCGATACTAGAAACGTGATCAGTATAGTGATCGCAGAAAGTTGGCAGGCGTATCAGGGACCGGACCAGATTCAATTAGAAATAGTCGCATCCCCGATTTGACCATCTGGGGGAGTGGAAGGACGGTTAATCCGGAAAACTTAGAAAAAAATGAGGTCCAGACTAGATTAAACTAGAAATACTCTTTTCCTCGATTCGACCATCTGTGGGGGACGAGGGAACAAGATACAACAATGTCCATGGCTTTTGGAACCAGCTGCACCAGACTAAAATGCAGGCTCACCAGATGAAAAAATGTAACTCTGCTGGTCACCAAACTCCTGCAGATGGTTCTCCAAACTCCAAAATACCTGCAGATGGTTCAATCCATTTATCAGTAATCATTTTCGCAATACCATTAGCAACAATGTCCATGGCTTTTGGAACCAGCTGCACCAGACTAAAATGCAGGCTCACCAGATGAAAAAATGTAACTCTGGGCGCGCTCGGCGAGGGTCGCGCGCCCGGCCAGCTGGCGTTTGGCGGAGGCGGGTAGGCGGGCGAAGCCCAGGTAGACGGCCCACAGGATGGCGGTGCCGGCGGCGAAGGCGTAGCGGGCGGGCTCGGAGAGGCCGGACTGGCGGACGAAGGCCTCGAAGATCGCGGGCCGCACGTCAACCCGCGTATATCACTCACCCAATTCTCTCATATCGGACCAATATCGCTGCGAACGGTGGACGCCATAACCTAAAGGCTTCTGGACGTAAAACCAAATATTAGGATATTTTTTACTATTACTAAAAGATTTTCCTCTATCTTATAGTTTATTATATCTGTTTTCTATATTTTCATTTGTATTATTATAAATGGAAAGACAATGTGACCTAAGAAACTGTTTGTCTACTCTCTTGTTAACTGACAAATCCCTTTTTCAGAGACAATGCTGTAGCACTGCCTGTAGTAAAGGTCATAAGGCTTCAATGTTGAGCCCAGGGGCAGATGTATTTCCTTCAAATTCGCGGTTAACTAACCACAATGGTTGCGGTAGCCGGTGGTTGCTCTCGGTAACGCGATTTTAACCACGGCGATAGAGACTAACCGGGCGGACAGGTCAGCTTTGCAGCCGGCTTGGCGCAGTGTGGCGGGGCGATGGTATGGCGCATTCATTTTCATTTTTGCCCGACCGCGAGGGACGCTTGTCTGCGGCGTCCGGCGACACTGCTATTGCAGGCGTCGCTGACGAACATATCGAATTTCTATTCAAAATATCGAAGGATTACCTGGCTATTAAAGAAATCAGGAGTGGTTTCAAGCTCTTATCTGCAAAATGTGGAATTTATATTTTTTGCCAGAAGAAAGATCAAGGATGCGTCTTTATTATTATTTTTTTTTTTTGTTTGTTGTCCTAAAATATCGTGAATGGGCTCATTCGAACGGAAATTAAAAATTCTTGTGCAATTTTCAAGTGACGAAAAAGATTGGAGCGCAATGTCGCTCATAAAACTATCAGAACATAAATAAAAAAAAAAAAGTTTTTCAACAGAAAGTAAGGAGCAATATTATAACTTAAAAAGAAGATAAATTGTTACGTATATGAGGGGGTTTGCACCCTAGTGAATACCTCGTTCTTTACGCTAAAGTTTTCTAGTACTTTCAAAAGAGCTAATTTTGAGAGGGCCATTTTATTCAGTATAGTAAAATATCTAATAACTATGTCCTTGAGGGTGACTTAATTGCCCGCAGTCCCCGGAAAAAAGGGGCGGGGGAGGGGGCCTAGTTGCCTTCCAATTTTTGGGGTTAATTAAAAGGGCACTAGAGCTTTTAATTTTATTTACGAACGTTTTTATTAGTAACAGATATACGTAACTTACACATTAACTTACGTAACGAACTTTTATATTTATTTTCATTAGGTATATGAGGGGGTTTGCCCCCTCGTCAATACCTTGCTCTTTACACTAAAGTTCGAACTTTGTTCCAATTCTTTAAGAATGAACACCTGAAAGCGAGGAGCAGCATTGAAATTCGAAAAGAGCATAAATTATTCTTCACATGAGGGGGGCTTCCCCCTACTCAACCCCTAGTTCGTTGGGCTAAAGTATTTGTATGTTTTAAAAATTTCTCACTCCATTTCAACTGCCCTTGTGTTTCAACAGTCGTATTTACAGAATTAGGTCATAAAGTCAAAACCTCACAGTAAAGAGTCAGGGGTTGAGAAGGGAGAAGACTCCCCTCCCAAATGTATAAGTGATTTTTCACGTCAACCTGAGGAGGTGCAAAACTAACCTCTACAATACTGTATTCTTTTTTAGATTCACAAAAGTGTGTATGCTGTTGAAATTGTCGAAAAGTTTTCTTAAACATACAAATAGCGAGCCAAACTATGAATTCTTATAGAAAAATGAAAAACTTTATAGCATTGTTTTATTTTTCCTTGAAAAGTGTTATTTCTACAATAAGAAAAGACAAAGTATTAAAAAACATGCTTTCATAAATTATCCACTACTATTAATCTCACTGTTGCCATTATGGCGGGTGAAAATAGCGAGAATTTTATATCTTGTATGTTATTACTGTAACTGTAAATTTACAGAAAGAATAAATGGCAATGAAGTAAAAAAATTATTAAAATTATTATTATTATTATTATTATTATTATTATTATTATTATTATTATTATTATTATATTTTTTTTTAGAGTAAATGGCATTGAAGTTTAAAAAAAATAAATATTATTATTACTATTATTAGCGTCAAAGTTTTTTTTGTCGACACTAGCGCCAGTTCTCTCTCTTGTATGTTAGCATTACTCTTTGAGCGAGTCGCTAAAATCTGTTCTCAAATATAGACTCAGGAACCTATGATTCTTTTCATCTTTTTTTATATGCATAGTTTATTATTGTATAATTTTATATGTATAATTAAAATTATATATAATTTATCCAGTTTCAAAACTAACAAAGTACAATACGAATTTTTGCATAAAAAACAAGTTATTTTTACTGTTAGTTCATTTATTCTGTAGCAAAAATTATTTAGACAATTTGGTAGATCATTAATAAATATCAAGAATAATATATCAAGAATAATATAATAATAATAGAATAATATCAAGAATAAACCAAAAACTGATCCTTGCAGAACACCTATTTCAATACGCTTTTTTCCTGAAGAAGAATCATTTAGTTGGATATACTGAAAACGACTACTTGAAAAACTTCATAAAAAATTTAATGATTTTCCCTTCACCATCGACTGTGCGCTCCTGGTGGTGGCGGCCGACGACGGACCGATGCCCCAGACCCTCGAGCATCTGGCGATTCTCGACATTCTCGGCGTCGCGCGCGGCATCGTGGCGCTGACGAAGGTCGACCGAGTCGACCCGGCCCGGGTCGCGGAGGTCGAGGCCGAGATCGAGCTTCTGGTCGGCGAGACGTCGCTCGCCGGCGCGCCGGTCTTTCCCGTCTCGGCAATCACCGGCGACGGCATCGCCACGCTGGAAATACAACAACATTGATCTGCCAAGTTGTTTTTTTCAAAAATCTACTTTGTATTTTTTTTTTTTTTTTGAAAAAATGTTGAAGTTTTTCAAAAACAAGAAGCTCAGGCACTGCTGGAGCCTGAAAACGAAGCTAGAATCAATTTGGGCTCCCAGGTTTTCAAAAATAAATTATTTTTCAAGTATTTCCACGATTATTTCCCGAATTTTGAAGATTTGGGAGCGGAAGCCTTGCTCATGCTACATGGAAGTCCTTTTATATTTAATTAATATTTATCATTTTGAAATCCATATAATGTTTCAGTAAATGGTTCTAAGACGGGTACCGTCCCTACGCTAGAATAAAACTACAGTTCCCAGATGGAATCTAATTAAAACCATTACTATTCGCTTACAGGAATGGTAAAACATTTTTTTTTCAGAGGGAAATTGGATTTTAAGACCGATTTCACTGCTAGAATTGACAGTTGCAATATATGTCTAATAAAATATTACTGAGCGTTATTCGTGTACATAGCACTAATCACTTTGATGTATTTGTCTGGGATATAATACAAGGATACAACCTTTGCTAAAGCTCTTCTATCAACAGACTCGAACACCTGCTCGTGATCTATAAAACTGAGGACCAAAGGTGTTTGACAACAAAGGCATTTCTCAATTATTAACCTAAGAGTGAAAATTTGGTCGACACATCCTCTACCTTTTCTAAAACCCAACTGTTCTTCTCTTAAATCTTTGTCTACACCGGAGTGTAATTGCGAATACTGGCTGCTTGAACATTAAGATACTTATGACTTTAGCTTGTAAGTTTCAAACTGCTAGATAAATTTGCTAGTAGGCAGTTCCTGAACCAAATTTTTAAGAGAAAAGAAGCAGTTCTTTTTCTTCTTTCATGTTTTGGGTCCCACTGAATTACAGATGTAAAATTCAAGTTGATAATAAATAAGATATTTACTCACTTTCGAGCCTTAATTTTTAGGTGGTCATTCCGTCACCCGAGGGCGCTTATTTATGGAAAGTCAGAGCACAGAATCAGCTTACCAATACTGTGTTTTCTCAACGCTCATTATTATTGGACACTACATCTCCTTTAACGCCAATTTTGTTAGAGCCTGATACCAATGATGTTATTTCAGATAATTTGATTGATTTTAGATGGAATAGAGGTGCTTCCAATACGGGATCTGTGATAACAGATACCTTGCTAATCAGCACGGATGCAAATTTTATTAATATCACCCATAACACCAACAGGAAGCGAGCCGTCTGCTCATCGCCACGCTGCAGCGCCCGGACGGTCAGCGTCTCGGGGCGGGCCCCGCGATCGATCAATTCCTTCGCCTGCGTGGCGTCTCCCGCGGCCACGGCCCTTCCGAGCTGACGCATGAGCTCGTATTCCTCGTCGTCCTGGCCCTGAGCCGAGGTCGCTGCGACGAGCAGCGCGACCAGGGCCGTGAGCCAGAGCCGCCCAGGTGCATTCCGCCTCGACCATGCTCCAATAATAAAATGATACCTAAGGGATAAAGCATGATCATGGAGAGAGCGAGGCTGTCCAAGAACGGGCAAAATGGAGGATAGCTACTTGGCAAGGCAAATCCTTGGGCTTTATATGATTTTATTTCTTTGTACCACACAGCCTTAAATTTACTTATATTTTAACAATTTTTGCTTTTAAACGTTTGTAACCTTTCCGTTAGTTTTAAAGAAAAGAGCATAAAAAATCGTATACAGTATAAAATTGTGAGAAATCGCTGTTATTAGAAATACTACTAACACCGCCAAAAGAAAAAGCTAAGAATAGTCACTAAAATAGATCTCAAAACCGCGCTGATTTATCGGCACCACGCAATCAATGAAAGACGCAACGGCAAATGTTAGCTGATTCTCTTTGTACTACACTATCGTAATTTTTTTTTTTTTTTTTTTTTTTAAATTAATTTTGTTTTTTTTTTTAAAAAGGGGTCCTTTTTATTGGTGTTTTTTTTTTTTTTTTTTTTGATCGGACCGTCGTTCTCTTCAACGATCTCCTGAAGGCTTTCAGATGCCATTCGGATGACGTTAAGCGGCTGGTTTAGCTCGTGCGCGACACCCGTTGCCATTTCGCCAAGAGTTGCCAGTTTGGACGTTTGAATGAGCTGCGCCTGCTGAGCCTTCTTCTCGGTTACTTCCTCTTGCACACTTACAAAGTGGGTGATGTTTCCCTCTTCATCCTTGATCGGGGTGATTGTCGCGACAACCCAATATGGTTCTGGGTCGGGACGAGTTCTGGGAAGAGTAGTAGGGAACTCGCATTCGATGAAACCGCCGTTTGCCACGGGCTCTCAAAGAACCAGACATAGGCCGACAAAGCGACGCTGAGGGTGACGAGGATCAAGGCGTGGCGAATACTCATCGGGAAACGGGGTTAGGCGCGTCGGCGCCACCAAACAATCATGCCAAAGGCGAATACGATTCCGGGCAGGATCAACAACATCCACCACTGCAATCGCTTCAGGTCGAGGACGTCGACGGGGAGCTCGAGGGCCCCCTCCGGGCGGGTCTTCTTGACGACGGCCTGCTTCGCCTTGGCGACCTCGTCGGGAATGGAGAGCACCGCGCTGCTCATGCGGTTCTCGTCCTCGCTGACGGCGGGGGGCGGGCAGGCCTGGTTCAGGTGGTCGACCTTGGACTTGTCGAACACCTTCCGGGCGTGCAGCAGCGAGGTGAAGCTGCCGGCGAAGCCCAGCTTGCGGTAGTAGAAGTAGTCGACCCACCAAGTTTTGCCCGATCTCTCCACTCTAATCGTTTCCAAAGATTTCCAGTTTCCCCCTCCATCTCCCCCCAATGTCAACGGATCTGGTCGGAATTTGAAATAAAAGCTCTGAGACATGAGTTCCTTCTAAATATCAAATTCAATTAAGATCTGGTTACCCGTTCTTAAGTTAAAAATGCTCAGTTTTTCTATTTTTTTCAAATTAACACCCCCCCCCCAGCTCCCCAAAGAGAATGGATCCGTTCTACATGTCACAACTCTATCATAGGTGCATGAGACAGCTCTATTATAGGCCATTTATGCCATTTCATAAGACTTTTCAGGAATGCAAGTACCCCTAACCAGAACATCAATATCCTACAGCTTTTCGTGAAAATATACCCTACTTTTTCAGATGACAAAGTATAAAACTAGGCATTTTCTTCCCGAATATTGATAGATATGCAGTACAGTAGCATGATAAGTTTATGTATACCAACAGGTTGGGTTAGGATGATTTATCCAAAAAAATAATTAATATGCAAATTTCTTTTTAATTATTCATGTGCGATGAGCCAAAATCAAAACATACATCAATTCAAAAACGTTCAGAAATTAAATAAAAAAAAGTTTCTTTAACTGCAAGTAAGGAGCGACATAAAACTTGAAACGAGCAGAAATATTTCCGGATATGAAAGGGATTGTCCCCTCCTCAAAGCCTCGCTCTTTACGCTTAAGTTTTTTTATTGTTTTAAAAAGTAAGAGTATTTAACAGAAAGGCCCAAAATTTGCGATCTTTGTTCAGCGATTAAATAAATAAAAAACAAGTTTTTTCAACTTATAACAAGAAGCAACATCAAAACTCAAAACGAACTGAAATTATTCCGTATATGAAGGGGTTTCTCCCCTCCTCATTACCTTAATCTTTACGCTAAAGTCTTTAGAACTTTTTTAAGGCATCCTATTGTAATTAAACGGCCCTTGTGTTTCAGGAGTCAGTCTTAAGAAATTGGGACTCAGTGGGTTCGAGATTCAAAAAAATCTAGGCTGAACCCGAGAGAGCATGGTGACTGAAAACAGCTCGTGAAAACGAGGCAATAGGTCCACAAGATTCAAAACGAGCGGGACAGGAAACAAAACGAGGCATCTGAAAAACGCAAGATTTAAATCTGTATGTTTTGAATTCACCATCTGGGACAATTTTTCGTAGGGCTTAAAGAAAATAAAAACCTCCTATAACAGAGTTTCAAAGTCAAAAGTAGGAAAGTTAGTTGAAAGTTCTGTCGAACTGTGTGAGAATCTTAAATTATGAGGATAATGACACATTTTTTTGAGAATTATACCTCCTCCCTGAAAATTCTTTCGATCACATACAGGAGGGCACTATATAGCTCTGACAAAAGGTCTTAAATGATTTGTTACCACTTTAAATAAAGTTAGTAAGCAAACATTAAGGCTAAATATAAATTTGTGAGGCCAAAAAAAGGGTTAAAACCGGAGAATGACATGGGAAATATGGCTGCCCATGAAGCTCTCACTGACAACTGGTTATATGTTTTTCTGATTTTTGAAAATGCAGCTACTGTTAATTGCTACAATTTTAATTGCCAGTCACTTCCCCAAAGCCGTTGTTTTTTGTATTGTTTTCTTGCTTTGTAAATTGCCAGATGCATATTTTTTTTTTTTTTTTTTTTTTTTTTTTTTTGTTGTTTACCTTTTTTTTAGTTTTTAATTTTAATCAAAGAACCCTTTGGCGACGGTTAGGGTTGGGCCAGATCATGAAGCCGATGGGGGTCTCGGTTTGTGTTGCGTGTTGGATCAGGGCGCTTAATTCTGCCACATGGTCTTGCCACACGCTGGCATTGCCATAGGCGGATTCGAGGTAGTCCCAGAACGTGTTGTTCCCCAGGGTGCCTCGATAGATTCTCCAATAGACCCAGTTGGCCAGATAGGAACGATGGAGGAGGGGCGAGATGAAGGGGCTGGGTTTGATTCGGAGTGTGGGCCTTTCAAGCCGGTCGGCGCGCGGGGGATCACCGAGCCCGCAATCGGCTCGTCGGGGCGCATGATGATCCCGCTCGACACCTCGGTGACGTCGGGCCCAAAGTCGGGCTCGGGCGCGATCGACGCGGTGGCGAGGCTCTCCTTCAGCTGCGCTTGCACCCGGTCGAGCTGGTCCCCGCCGTACTTCTGCACGAGCTGGGTGATGCGGCTGCGCTCGCTGCCGTTGCCCTGCGACTCGCGCACGGCGGCGCGCAGCGCCTGCTGGCTTTTTGGGCCGTGATCGTTCCCAGAGCATTTCTCCGTCTGCTTTGCGCAAAGCCATGATCTTGCCGCCCCCTTTGTTGTCCGCGGAGACGATTACCAAGTCTTCAAACAGAACGGGGGAAGAACCGTATCCTTGATGTACGACATACTTGGAGATTTTCTTTTGCCAAACGATCTCACCTTGCAGGTCGAGAGCGGTCGTCCAAACCGATTCGTCATTAAGAAAGTTTACAAACAGATGTTGCCCGCTCAAATCTCTTTTTACTCTCAAAAACTGAACAAGAACCGTTAATTTCCAATCAAATGAGCCCTCTCTAAAGTTTCTACGAGCATCCCTTCCATAACAACAATATATGCTCCAACGGCATAAATCATAACGCCTGCCCCCGGGCCCTGAGGGATTTGTCGACTCCGGAGATATCTCTGTATGATCTTTAGACCATATTTAACAAAAATCTATCTCAAAGTTCTTATCGGATGGGTTTGAGGAAAATAGGGCTGAGAAATCGCGATAGCAGGGTCCAGGATATGGCACTGAAAGCCAGCGAAGGTTTGAAACAGGCCGGTGACCGGGTCACCCTTGAACCCATGAACTCCTATGATCGCCGGATGGTCCATTTAACCCTTCAAGACAAACCCTCGTTAAAAACCCATTCCGTGGGCGAGGGTGCGCTGAAGAAAATTGTGATTGAGTTTGTGGGAGAACCCGCATCCTCCGATGAGGGCGAAGAGGCCTAACCTCTTTTTTTTAATGGGTAGTTTTTTAATCTTGAATTTTTGTGAGGGCTCAGGGAAAGCTTTAGGAAGTCCAAAACAGACAGAAAAGTATTCTGTTTCCAAATGATTGGGAAATTACGTCCGTAAATCCTAGTGCAAAGGAAATTCAGTGAATATGTCTCAGGAGATGTAAATAACAGGGAGCCACGCTGTCCAAAAAGTAAGAAATAACTGATTGGGAGTACGACATCTCCCCCCAAAATGTACCGAAAGTTTTTCTGTATGGAATTTGGGAACTACAGTAAATCCCAGTCCAAGAACCGCTGAGGTAATATACCTGTTTACTTTAAGCTATTCTTAAATATGAATATTTAACTTTAAATTTCTTTTCATTCTAGATTCAAGTTCTTGTTACTGGCTCCTTACATCTTGTTGGTGGTCTATTATCTGGCATTCAGCCAGATATAACAGAAGAAGATGAATCTGGATCTTTCAAAATTTTGAAATCTCATTATAAACATTTATGGGATCGCGATCGCTATATGTCACTTGGTTAATACCAAGTGCCATAGAAATGCGAACCTTAACGAGATACGGTGATCCCTTAAGGAACCGCCTCATCTTAAACGAAAATTTAGCATTTGGTAGTTCAATCCAAGAATAGCAATCCAAAAAGATTATGTTCGACATACAGTATAACATAGATAAAATACAATGTCCAAGGGTGGGCGTGGTGGGCTATGGAGACACAGACTCTGCTTTTGGAGGTGAACACCGACAGCTAATTTGCTTTGCTCTATAGGTAATATTCACTCACAAGGATCACTATTCAACCAAACTTGTTTTACCTAGGTCTTCCCATAGCCAAAGAATCTTTTAAAACAAATTTAATCTCAAACTGAAAAACTGTATAATCTGTATTATGTCAGAAAGCACAGTATAAACATCAAGTAATAATTCAGCCAATCAGAATAGAGATGATTATTGTGTTATAAAAATGGAACTTTACAAAATAGATCCTCTGCTTAAATGTCTCGAGTTTGAGAATTCTATGAATGAATTTGTTTCCAAGTCAACAGTTTTACTTTCGCACCATAAGTTTTTCAATGCAAAGGCTTAGCGTCAGAAAAAACCATGAGTTAAAATATTAAGCTGTCATACAGCTTAAGGTAATTATTTTATATTTCAAACATAAAAACAGCAAAGACTGTCAAGTATTCCCGTCTGCCGGGTTGGTTTATCCTTTTTCCCTGTGAGTGTTGAGGGGAGATCAACAAAATTTCAATCTAAAGATAAGTATTTATTATTATGTTCTTTACTTAACTTGTTCTATGAAATAAGGTTAGTTAGTAGTAAACAAAGTGTTAATGAGAAATGGGTAGAACATTTTAATTTTTTTAAACGATGACAAAGGTATAGGACATAATGTTGAACAGAATTGAAATATTTTGCACAACTTTGAAGCGAAGGAAGATTTATTTTATAATGAGAAGTTAGAGACAGTACTAAAAAGAATGAAACATAATGAGAGTGATATCCAATTCAACGGTTACTTCTACTTTCATATAGCTTTCTCCGTAAGTTTGCTATGTTCAAGCTTTGCTTTAAGGAAAAGATCAAAATAATTAAGAATGAGAATTTATAAACAACAAAATAATCTGTTTCTTCTCATAACGATTTACAGTGCCGACCACCCCAAATCCGGGATAAATCGTTCACCATGCTGATCAGCTAATCTTTTGAGGGTGTCAATAATCTCTTGCGGTCCGCGGTTTCTAGCGGAACAGAAACGGTCGAAGAGCGAGAATAGTAAACGTCGTCCACTGGTTCTTGCACCTTCTCTGCTTGAGAATAGTCAGTCAGATTCAAATGGAAAGGATTCTGGTATTGAACAAGAAAGTGATGATGATTCCAGCTCTGATGAAGAAGATGAAAATAAGGATGATGTGTCAGTTAGTATGAAACCGGCTTCTGGAAAAGGTGTTGGTGGATTTGAAGTTGTCTCTAAAGAGGAAACATGTGAGTTGTGCTTAACCAATTTTTTGTGACATTTTCACCTTAATGATCAGTTTTTCTTTATTTTTCAGTTTTTTCCTTTCCCTTTGCTGTTATTTTTATCCTCAAACCGTAGGAAATTTATTCTTGTATAAATGAATTCCTGAAAAAATACCTATTATCTGGAATTTAGCAAGTGATCTTTTTGTAAAAAGATTATCCGAAAGACAAGATTCTTGTAAAGGGCATGAAAATGGCTTAAAAAATAGCTATAAAAAAGTAAAACCATAGTTGACTTTTTCTTAACGATACAACTTGGTGATAATAAAGTCAACCATACCAAAAGTATGCTTTCATTCAATTTTTGGGGTTTCTTAAGGGAGATGCTTAGGCTACACGGAAAATTCAATTTTTTGATATCTTCCACAAACTAAACTACAGTAAGGAAAGAATATACTGAAAAAATTTCATTTTGGGTTTACTGATACTGATACTGATACTGATACTGGATTTACTGATAGTGCCTTTACTTTTCTGAACTGGATGCTTAGCTGTAGCTTGTCTAGCCAAACATCAAATCTTCTTTGTGAACCTTGCTATCTGATGAAGACATTGATATCTGGCCAGACACATGCCTAGACACGGGAATCTAGCTAGACAGGCATGTGAACGCCACTTTAGCGTTTGACGATGCATAAATGACATCAAAGACTAGTAGGATTGATGCTTGAAGCGGTCTGGGTTAGTTGTCTTATAAGTTGCACTTGCTAAACCTGAAAAATGCAGGGTACAGCGTCATAGCTACAGTGTTAGATAACACAGTAAATTTAGGAGACCCCTCATGAAATCAATGCTTCTAATGTTATCTACACGCAGTACTCAAACTGATTCATCAATTAAACAAACGTTAATTAGATCGATTCAGAGTAATACCTGTATTTAAGCAGTGCTTGGTAACATTCTTACGTACATACTAATCCATTTAGTTTGATTATAATATTTTAATCAGATTTACCAACTAATTTAACATGGAGCTCTAGCTGAGTATTCCTGTAAAACGTCAAGTTTACAACAAAAAGTTTATTATCCATACTTTACAAAACAATGTATGCTTAAGCACTGAGAACAGGAATGTAGTATGGAATTAGCTGAGTATTCCAACATTGGTTTGGGTTTAGCGTTTTAAATAAGTTTAATGCCATGCAGAGCAGGCAAGAAAACATGCGCTCTTCTATATTTAAAAATGAACAGCACACTAAAAAATAATTACCAAGTTTTTTATCGCGCATTAAAAGTTATATGCCTGAGAAAATTTGCCTTATTTCAGAAAATAGAGGGAGACACCCCCTAAACTTCATAAAATCTTAACAAAAACAAGACCATCAGATTCAGCGTATCAGAGAACCCTTCTGTAGAATTTTCAAGCTGCTATCTACAGAAATGTGGAATTTTGTATTTTTTGCAAGGAGACAGATCACGGATGCGTGTTTATTTGTTGTTTTTCTTTTTTTTTTCTTCTTCTTCTTTTTCCCAGGGCCAATTCTTTAAGAATGACCCCTGAATCAGAACGGCCGTAGAATAAATAGTTGAAATTACTAAAATACTTTAGCATAAAGAGCGAAGTATTTATATCCTCCCAAATACCTCGCTCTTTATGCTAAAATATTTTTAGAACCCCTCATATGCGTAATAATCTCAGTTCGTTTTAAGCTTTAATACTACTCCTTACTTTCAATTGAAAAAACCTTTTCATGTTTATATTTTCATTGTTTTTTTTTTTAATAGTGTTTTGGAGCCCAGTTTGTCATCCAGGACGCCGCCGATCAGGGCGCCGAAGACACCGATTGTGACAAGCCCGATGCCAAAGATGCCCAGTTCCACCTGGCTCCAATTGAAGAGTGCCGTTCCGTAGATGCCGCCGAATGTGAAGATGGCGGACAGACCGTCGGCATACATCATGCGTGATATGAGATAGAGCAGCATATCGCGATGGCTGGGGAGCGATTTGATTGTCTGCCATAGCTCTGACAAGGCGGTAAGTAGCTAGTTCTATGACTAAGACTTAAAGAACTAAGCCTTTTCTATAAGAAATAGTAATTATTTTCGTCGCTTAAAATGATAAAGAACGAAATATTTATGATTATTACCCATAGCTGGTATAGCGTAATATTTGACCTGACAGTGGTAATGTACTGTAGCTAAAGTTACGCTCTTTTGATAATAGCTCCCCAATGGTGTAGATTTGAAAGAACAAAACAAATACAAGGTAAAATATTGGAGACATACATGTCACTCCTTACCTTCAGTTAAAAAACACTTGTCTTTTTTATTTAATTTCTGAACGTTTTTGAATTCATGCATGTTTTGATTTTGGCTCTCCGCAGATGAATAATTAAAACAAAATTTGAATATTTATTTTTTTAATAACTGGCTTTCTCATAGCTTTGATTGAATGATTTTGAGAAAAAAGGAGCGGGGGAGGAGGCCTAGTTGCCCCCTCAATTTTTTGGCTACTGAAAAAGGTAACTAGAACTTTTACTTATTTGCTTCATTTCGTGTTAATTACAGTTCAAAGTGCATATTACTCACATTGGTATTATAGCTGGTAACATCAAGATGTTACCTGATAAATCAATCCGTAGTTGTTTTATGCTGTTCAATTAAAACACGGTTATTACAATAATATTTATTTTTATGTTTAAGTTTTATGGTAATTATGATAAGTTTTATGATAAAGTGTTAAAGCTTAGCTGATTGTTGTCAGGTTACGTACCCACTTTTGACTCGGACGACGAACTCGTCACCGACGATGAGTTGATCGGTGGGAATGCGCTGTTCGACACCATCGCGCAGGACGGAGACTTCCTTGGCGCCGAGTTCGAGCAGGGCTCTCAGGGCGGCACCGGCGCGCCGCTTGGAGCGTGCTTCGAAGTAGCGGCCGGCGAGGATGAAGGTGGTGACTCCGGCGGCGGCCTCAAGGTAGATGTTGCCGGCGCCGTCGGAGCGGGAGATGGTCAGCTCGAACGGGTGGGTCATTACTTTCAGTTAAAAAAAACTTATTTTTTTTTATTTAGTCTGATAAAGGAGCCGAAGTCAGATAAACTAACAAGTGAAATGAATCATTTTTATTCTGAAAAAAACTATGCCAGCTTTACCTTTCACAGAGATTACCCGTCTTGGCTTTACTCTAATTATCCATGACTCCACCAAATATCCATGAAGTAATTATCCATGAGTTTTTCACCACTTCCACCAAGTTAGATTTAATCCAAAAAATCACCTTACTTGGTTGACGTCGTTGAGTTGCTTCGCCGCGCCTCCGATAAGGAAGGGGCGACGCTAGGCACCGTTGTTGAAATGGCTCTTCTGAAGGCGCCTCGGATGGGGCAGGCGGTTTTTCCGTTCGCGATCCTCGCGGGCGGAATGATGGCCTTCACCCGCATGACCCGTAACCAGGAACTGGTGGTCGCCCGGTCCGCCGGCGTCTCGGTTTGGCAATTCCTGCTGCCCGCCCTCATCGTTGCCTTGGTGCTCGGCCCGCTCACCGCCCGCGATCTGATGCCGGGTATGAAAGGCCCTGCGCTGGGCCGGACGCTTAAGCGGCTGGAGGCAGACTGGATCGCCTCCGGCTTCACGCTGAGCCGAGAAGAGCTGCTCGACTCGCTCAAGGACGGTCACTGACCCCGTGCCGCAACCTTTAGGGGTGACAAACTGCCCGATCTTGCCTACCCCTAGGGGAGGCACCACATGTCGGGAGGAATACTGATGTATTACGGGATCTGGTTTTACTTCTTTCTTAGTTAACTTCTCGAAAGTACCGTCTTGTGCTTGTTGCTCAAGATCTTTCAAACGCTTGATTGATTGACGAACAGTTTTCCAGTTAGTCAACATACCGCCTAACCAACGCTTGTTAACGTAGTATTGGTCACATTTTTTGGCTGCTTCTTTAACTGCTTCACCAGCTGCGCGCTTAGTACCAACGAACAAGATCTTACCTTTCTTAGCAGAAACGCCAGATAGGTGAGATAGTGCATTGATCACTATAAAAGTGATTACGTTAATGCTGGCGATAGAATTTAAATAAGCAGCATTGATAAAAATTCTAACATCAGCATTGATAATAATGAAATGTCACTATTTTTCCGAGAAGTAACCGTTTATACCCTTAAAAAGCGAAAAAACTAAAACGGAAAAAACTAAGTGCTTTGACTTTAAATACATATAATTTGACTATTAAAAAATAGAGATTTACATAGGATATGGTTTAAAAATGTAAAACCTACTAACACATACACTACCAATTACTACCAATCCGCCACTTGCTACCACTATAGCCTAATCTACAGTCTACTATTTCTTCGGAATTCCTCGCGCGAAAAATTTCCCTCCTAATACGTCACTTACTGCCATATATACTATCTTTACATATACTACCACTTACTATCAATATGCCACTTACTACAACTATAGCCTAATCTACAGTCTGCTATTTCTAAGGAATTTCTCCCACAAAAAGTCCCCTCCCAATATGTCACTGAGCAGATCCATAAGATTTGTTACCAGGATCGGAAGACACGTCGTCTACCCGATGAATTTTGACTCTGAGTCTGCGTCGAGGAAGAAGAGACGTCGGCCCAGGGAATATTGGCGTCCGAAGAGTGCAGGATTTTCCCAGCAAGAAAGACGAGGATCTTCTGACGAGGATCCGCCGAGAAGTAGAGAGCAGATCCATAAGATTTGTTACCAGGATCGGAAGACACGTCGTCTACCCGATGGATTCTGTCTCCTCACTCTTTACGCTAAAGTTTGACTCTTTGTCACAACTCTACTTTTTGAAAAAAAAAAAAACTTTAGCGTAAAGAGCAAGGTGTTGGGGAGGGGATAACCCTTTTACTATATGGAATAATTTCTGTTCGTTTTAAGTTTTAATGTAGCTCCTTACTTTCATTTAAAAAAACTTTTTTTTATTTTAATTTTTGAACGTTTTTGAATTAATGCATGTTTTGATTTTGACTCTCCGCACATAAATAATTAAATTCTCTTTTACATTAGATGATTTTCTGTGACCAGTGTCGGGCAATTTTCTAACAATAGAGTGCTAAAGTGATGACGTCACTAAACACTTTTTTTCGAGGAATCGCAATTATAACTATGTCACAGTGTTAACCCTGCCACCGAATGCCCATATACAAAATATCGCGTTTAAATCTCATATTTACGTTGAGAAATGGCTGTTTTAATTTGGAAAAAGCCTTAAGAAAACACTGTTAATTTTCCTCAGTTCATTAACTTCATGAACTTATGAAGCAATTAATAGTCTGGAAACTACTATATTCGAATACATTGGAAGTAAAATCGTTGACACCCATTTTTTAGACTGTAAAGAAGGTGAAACGGGGATTAAAATAATCCAAAACCATAAAAACCGAAGGTTAAAGTAGAAATCCGAAACAGTTTTCAACTTTATTCAAGAATTGAAACTAAAGTTTAATCACAAGGATGAAAGTGAAAAAATTCATCATTACTCTAACTTCTGGTATTCAACTGTTCCTGGAAAGTTTCTCTCAAATTCTCATCCTGGAGTCTACCAGCATCATAACTTCCCGGGAGGTAAATACCCTTTCTAAATTTCAGCTTTAAATTAACCCTAGACACTACTAGACGGTGAGTGATCTTTACTTTTATCATCAATAACAGCACTCCCATACTGCCAGCATTGATCCTGCCAGTCTTCAGTATACTATAACATAATCAATAAGGTTTGCTGTCTTATCATGATGTGAATCTCTTCATTTCAAAAATGATTTTATTTCGTTGTCGATAATGTTGTGTCTTCATGGAGTTTCTTCGAGGTTACCAGCCAGCACCAGGAGGCAGGAGGCATGAGGCATGGTGTTGTGGCGTTGTTTGGTTGATGGCAAAAATGATGCCGAGCCATTAGGCTGATAACCTCTGTCAGTTTTGCGTCAAGTTTACGCCAACCCCGTCACGTTCGTGATCCGACTCAATATTTCTGTTGAACTCAAAGATCGCCACCCAGCCCCGCGTCGGCATCCTGCTACCGCCGTCGATCGGTGGAGCACTCGTCAACATCGCAGCGAGCTTGTCCGGGCGAGCCAGCGTCAACCTCAACTACACCGCGGGTTCGGCCGGCATGGAGTCGGCGGCGCGGCAGGCCGAGCTCCGCACCGTCGTCACCAGTCGCGAGTTTCTCGAGAAGGCAGGCCTCGAGCTCCCGGGCGGTCTGGAGGTCGTCTGGATCGAGGACGTGATGGCCCAGATCGGTCGTTAAAATTTAGGAAAAGTACAAGTCACTCATAAATCTTGTTTTTTTTTTTGTTTTTTGTTTTTTTCTTAACAGATATGAATATGATGTGGCACGGGTATTAAACCGACATGCTTTTCATGGGCGAAGTCACTATTCTTTTTGACGGAGTTGATTTAATTTTTTTTTTTTTTTTTAAGCCGTAGAAACTAAAAAAATACATCCACAAGGACCTGGCTTTTAATAAAGCTACTCTGGGCATTTTTATAAGTTACCTTTCGATTTCTGGGTATTTTCGGATATTTTACCAAAATATCCAGAAACTACCCCTCGATCCCTTTGCATTCTTCGTCTCTTATCCATTCTATACTCGTGTCCAGATTTTTGTTTTTATAAAAAAAAAATATCGCAATGACAATCTGTCATTGTGAATAGATAAATGGCTATAACTTTCTATGTTACCAAACGTTTATCGAATGTTTAAGACAAAGAAAAACTGATTCATCTTTAACATATGTTTCGGACGGGCCGCACAAGGTCTCGCACCGGGTGATCGCCGATCACCTGCGGGCCTCTTCCTTCCTGATCGCCGACGGCGTGCTGCCCTCGAACGAGGGGCGGGGTTATGTGTTGCGCCGGATCATGCGGCGGGCGATGCGTCACGCTCACATCATCGGATGCAAGGATCCCTTGATGTGGCGGCTGGTGCCGGCGCTGGTCAAGCAGATGGGCGAAGCCTTCGGCGAGTTGCATCGGGCGGAAAGCCTGATTGGAATTTTAAAGAAATCAAAGGTTCACCCACCATTCAAATAATGTTTACCCAGTTTCTAACTTGGAACCAATTCAGTGTGCTGGCAAGCAAAGTTAAAACCGCAGTTGTAAAGCCCTTAATTCATCCCTATTCATTTCCGAAAATACTAGTGTCAAATGTTCGGTTGATGTAATCAAAATCAAAAATGAAGAAAATTGACAAATATGGTTAAAAGATATGCAACAGCGAGTATCAAAACTTGTCAAAATTGCTGACGAAGGCGCTGCTCATTGGCGGTGTGTCCTTCAAGGAGCAGGACGCGCTCATTGACAAGGGCGTCGACGTGCTGATCGCCACCCCCGGCCGCCTGCTCGACCATTTCGAGCGCGGCAAGCTCTTGCTTACCGGCGTGCAGGTGATGGTGGTCGACGAAGCCGACCGGATGCTCGACATGGGCTTCATCCCGGATATCGAGCGGATCTTCTCGCTCACCCCCTTCACGCGCCAGACGCTGTTCTTCGTGCTTTTGAGGGAAAAGATGATTTTTTTTTTTCTCCTGTATAGGGATCACCTTAGCCTAAAGTTTCACTTATATTTCAGTCCAATAGGAAAAACTCAACGTTTTGGAGCCAATGTGTCAGAGGAGCGATTAATTTCCAGGCCCCTAATCCTCCCCCTTTTCTCAGAAAACGCCGACTATCTTCTTGATCATGAAAATAATTCATGAAAGCTTCTCGCCATTCGACTCCCAGGATCCGGTATATCTTTTGCCAGCAATCTTTTGTTTTTTGTATTTTTTTTCCATGACTAATTGACAGTTGGCCATTGTGGTGTTGTCTGCCGATGCCAGCAATGCATTAGAGTCGTTGTTATTATTTAAGGTGCCCTCACGGTAGCATACTTTAAAGTAAAAGGCCTAGAAATTTCTATCCAGAATATGATTTAGGCCCTTCACAGATAACCAGAAGCTACAGAGGACCTAAAACCGATCACTGTATGACACCTACATTTACAGCGATGGTTGGGCTTTGGACTTCGACTCCTCAAAAATTACCCCTAAAGTATTTTCCTATATCATATGGAAAAGCCGCATGTTTTGTTTTTATTTGCCAACTCCACCTCTAAACGGAATCTTGAGTGTTGAAAAAGAACCAAATTACTTATCATGATGACACTTATTGGACCAAAAGATGCTGTAGATAAGGTTTTAATAAAATTACGCGGTTTTATAAAGGGAGGAGCGGGGGGATATGTTGACCAAATTTCTACCCAGCACGGCAACACCGATTTCTCCGTCCAGCAGCTCGCTGTCGGCCTGACCCGCGAGCGATCCGCGCCATTCCACCCGCGCGTCGAGGTAGTGCAACTCGTGATTATCGGCTGCATCCTGGTGTGAGCGCACGGTCAGCGGACCACCGTGGCTTGCGGCGAGTCGCCGGTCGCTGACGCTACGGCTCGAGCGCGGCGCGTTGTCGTCCAGTCTGACCGACCGGGCGGTGCGACCGGGGAAGTAAACACGTTATCCAGTCAGATCAAGCACTTTTTTTGAATGTTAAATTTTCTGCGTACATAGACCGTTTGTTAGTTTGATTTTTTCCCCCAGAATTCAACATTTCATTAAACTCACTGCTAAAATTGGGACTCAACGGTCCAGTTTCTGAAACTTGTGCATTCTGAAACTCTAATTTTGAGTATTTTCATTGAAAAACTACCTCTTTCTTGCATTTTGATTGAATATATTCAATAAGAGAACTACAAATTTGTCCTTTCTGTTTTTAAATGTTATGAAGGGGGAAGTCCTCCCCTTGCGCTCCAATTACAGTGCGGGTGTCTGGTGCTCTTTTTAAGAGTAACAAGAGATGAGAGGGCAAGTAGCCCTTCTCTCAAGCCGACTCATTTTCTAAATGCACCCAGTGAAAATTTTGAAACAGCACTTTGGTTCAGCATAGTAGAACGGTCCAGCAACTATGTCTTCAGGGATATTAGGCATGTCAACCCCCCACAATTATGCAATTGGCCCGTAGATTAGCTGCACAGTGGTTCAGTTGTAATGGAACCAAAAAATTGCAGCAAATACATTTTGAAGGGGCTTCCATTACACTCAACCCTCTACAAATATATAGCCCAAATTATATATTTTCAATGCACATGCACACCCACAGGGGGGAGGGAGCTAAATGGGCTGTATCCCCCTCAAGAAAAAAAGTTATACTCTCTTTTTGAATCTTAATTAATCTGCTCAGTTTTATCACTAATCCCTTAATCTCTATTTGAGCATAGTTACACTATTCGAACATATTGGGAATGCGTTATGCACGCTGGAATGTGAGGGTTGCTTTTTGTTTTTTTTTATTTCTGGTGTGTTTTATTTTTTGCAATCGTACTCGGTTGCATTTCCGCAAACTAAAAGAGGCAAAGACGATTCATACACTCTTTTACACTCTTCTAGAAAAGTTCTAGTGCTTTTTTACACTCTTCTAGAAAAAATTTAGTCTCTTCTAGTGCTTTTTACACTCTTCTAAATCACAGAAAAAGTAGTTAAAACTCAAGAAATTGAAAAAAACGTGAAAAACCTGATATAGGATAAAATATAAGCCAAAACAAGCGTGAATTAGAGAAAGCTGAGAAAATTTAAGCCATAGTAAGAATTATTTCTGAGAGCTTTTAATGAAGATGCCACGTTTATTTGGGCCAAGACTATACACATTGACTCCATCGTAACAATATGCGCTGACCCATCCCCTAGCTATTAATTCCTGCGACATCCTTTTTTGCGCCGGGGCGGCAGCGTCCCGCGCCCTGGTCGCCGACGTCGCCCTGCCGCGATTATTCGAGCGGCTAGGGGGGCTGACCCTGGACACGTCCTCGACGATCAGCCTTGGCGGTTGGGCCTTTCGCGGCCTTCTCAATTTGCCCGCCAGATGGTCCGCCGCGTGACCGGCCGCGCATATCGGTTTCACCCGGCTGGACGGGCCATCCGGCCTCAACTTGTGCTGCCGGCCTTCCGCAACATGCGCCACTCGCACCTACGATTTATCGAAAAGCCTAAAAAGCGGATGTTCAGAAATCTTCAGACTTCTGACTTACGATCAATTTGTCAGGTTTAACCATAAACGATGTCGTCTTCGTCAGTCATGGAATTCGGTCATATTCGAAGGATGAATGATACGCGATTTCCGCATGAAGTGGCGGTCATCCTTCCTGGTGAATATTTTCTGAGTGAGACGCCGATGGTGGTGTATACCGTCTTGGGGTCTTGTATTTCCGTGTTATCCGACGGTGTTGGAAGAGACGCTTTTGGGTCTGAAGATGGGGGACTTTGTGACGTAAACATTACCGATGACAATGGATGGACAGCGCTTCATTTTGCGGCAGGGGCCAACTTCAGCAAAGCAGCGAGAATTTTGCACGCTCACGGAGCGACCTTGTCAATCGAAGCAACTAATGGATATACGCCACTGCAATGGGCGATTCGATTGCAGAACCATGAGGTTGCCGAGAAATTGAAACGACTGTCAGGGTACAAATGTACACCTATGCGGGTAGCCGTCAAGCACTTTCGGAAAAATTATCGCAATTTCTTTGATCGTTACGATCGGAACGTTTTGCCACGGCTGGAGAGCCAACCAAAAACACTCGTCAATCTGCGAACACGGATGCAATGAGAGTTGCTGCCGTTTCGATGCGGTAGATCCGTTTCCCCAACGCGACTCTGGCAAAACCGTGGTCGCTGGCGGTATCCAGTTCTGCTTGCGCCCAGCCGCCTTCGGGTGACGCTTGACGGTTTTCGTTGTTATTGTCAGTAGCAGTGCAATTTCAATAGCATCACAGCACAATAACTGTTTTGTGCGAGAGCCGTAAGGTACACACAAATGATTACAGGTACACATAAATGAGGTACACAGGTAAGGTACACACAAATGAGGTACACAGGTAAGGTACACACAAATGATTACAGTAAACAAGACAGAAACACTTTCGGAAGACTGAAGATATATCATCTGTGTAACTCTCTAGTCTCTAGATCAATCCCCACAGACGAAATGAATGCTTGCCTGAAAAACTCTAATTTATGGGCACACGTAAAGACATCAAAATCTATATATGTAATAGCTGTTGGGGTGGCACTTCGCGCCCCCCTAGTCCCCACCCGCGGGCGTAAGTCGTTACGTGCCATATTTGGTCAACGTTCCATATTCGGTGTCAGTCAAGTTCAGTTACGCTTAAGTGTAAGTGAAATACAACAAAGATTAATCATTACTGAACTAATGATAACCCCCCTGGAAAGTTATTTGGGTAACATTTCTACAAGGTTTTAAATTTTTACCAAGTGTAGTGAAGACCAATTTGATGGTAGGGCGTTGCAAGATCTAACTTCTTTAATATTTCTCAAAATTAAACGTGTCTTTACAAGCCCCGCCCCTTTGCCTTTCTCGATTGGGTTGAGGAAAAATTGGAGTGAATTCACAGGGCAACTAATTAGGTGACGATTTAGACAAGTTAGGCCGGCTAAAAGCGTTGACCTCTGGGGCTTTCGCTTGCAACAGGTCCGCCGATCGAAAGCCGCTCTCAAATCCCGAAACTGGCAGGAATTTCAATGCCAGTTGTGTTCCTAACATGCTCGGCGAGCTCACGCATCTTTTGTTCCAAAAGACGCTTGTTCGAGGACCGTCCTCGCTGGCAGTCTGAGGAAACCCACGGTAGTGCTACTGGAACTCGGAGAAAGGCCTTCCAAGTTCACCTCTTACCGTTCACGAATGAGCATATGTTCACATCCGTAATCTGTCTTCTGGGATAAAATTCAAAATTCCACATTTTTGTAGATAGGAGCTTGAAAATTCTATAGTAAGGTTTCTCGAGTGCGCTAAATCTGATGGTATGATTTTTGTTAAGGTTCTATCATCTTTAGGGGGTATTTCCCCCTATTTTCTAAAATAAGGCACATTTTTCAGGCTCGTAACTTTTGATGGGTTAGACTAAACTTGATGAAAAATATTATATTTAAAATCAGAACAAAAATGTGAACAGCGCGGCGCAGAAGAAAAGAGTGATAAAGGTGAAGGACGCTTTCATAGCAGAGGCTTGTTGGTATCGGAGCAGAGAGAACGCGACGTAACGCAGTGTAGCGATTTCCTGCAAGGCTCAGTTCTCCATTGTTTGCATATCTTTGCTGTATATATGCCTTCTCTTAGAGCATCCGTCAAGCCGCTATGCAGTTGGTGTTTGAACAGGTTCGGTATGAAGCACACTCATCTATCAAGGCTGTGCGGCTTTTCTAAAATACTGATGACTTTTAGAGAATTTTTCTATTCCTCCCTTAATACCGTCGACGATATTTTGTCGGGATAAATACAGGGCGGGATAGGCGCCGGCGACCAGAGCCATAAGGACGATTACTCCTAAACCAGCCGTCAAAACGGGAAGGCGCCAGAGGGCTTTAAAGGCCGTTTCCTGTCCCAGCAACTGATTGAAGAGCGGCAAAGCGAGACGTACGACGACGATTGAAACGAGAAAGGCTATTTAGTGACCAACTGCAACGCCTGATACCTTTTAGACAACTTGAGCCAAGCATGCCCACGGTGGGTCGCGATGTGTATATGAGTAGATGTCTGTTAAACGCATAGCTGGTTGCCGCGCGTTTGTTGGGCGCTGTTTAACTGACTGATCACGGCTGTGTTACCGTGAGGCAATGATTGAGATATCCTCGCCTGGACAACGCAGCCCGCGGCACCTCCTTTCCACTCTGGCAATAGTTTCCCTTGGCCTCCTACTTGTACACGTCCGTATCATCTTCCTTCGATCATTCATCATCTCTTGATTTCATCTGTGATTCAGTCTTTGAAACGCTTTTGTCCTAATTTGTTTATGATCCGAAGTACAGCATCGTGCGTTGCATGCTTGAAAGAAGTGAACGTACTACTAGCTGTCACCACTGAACTTGAGAGGTTGCTATTCGTCTCAGTGTATACCGTCACTTTCAATTTCTCTCGTATCTCTGTCTGGACGTAAAACTTCAAAGTTCCATCATATGCGTAATAATTTCTGTTCGTTTTATGTTTTAATTCTGCTACATACTTTCAGTTAAAAAACTTTTTCATATTTATTTTTCTATTGTTTTCTTATAAGAATGCTGAAAATCCTGCGTCCCCTTCATGGAAATTATCTTCCCCCATGACAAATTCCTCCATGGAAACCTGCCCCCACGTAACCCCTCTACCCAACCAAAAAATCCCCCTGAAAACGTCTGTACACTTAAATAAAAATTACATTGTTCACCGAAATCGTCGTACAGCACCGTATCGAGCCGGGTATAGGTCGTCGGCTTCTTCTCCAGCCGCTCCCGATAGATCAGGTCAGCCAGCAATATGTGGTTCATGGTGTTGTGGATGGATCGGAAAAACGCCTGCCGGTCGAGCTTGCGATCAGCATCTGTGAATTCTTTCAGCGCGTTGTAGATACGGTCGTTCGCCCAGGCGTTGTAGCGGGCAGCAGTTGGCAGATCGAGCAGCATTCGTGCAGTCTCGAATGATCTCAAACAATTTAGGTTGAACTGCCTGAACTTCCATGTAGAAGTTATCACACAAGTGAGGAAAAGGATCGATCATTCTGACCCCCACTTTAACAACTCTGGCTTGTTTGGACTCAGTGACAACTTTGAGCGGAAGAGTTGACAGTCTAGTCAGACTGACTGTTTGGTTCAGCAGCTTACTTGGGATACATGAAGGTGAAGTGGAAAGGTCAAGGAATGTAATTGAGATTCAGTGTATCCTTCGTGACCCGCTACGAGCTGGAGCCCGCGCCCGGGATCAAGACCAGCCGTGTGATCGGGCTTGCCGACGACATTGCCCGTTCCATGAGCGCGCCTTCGGTGCGCGTCGCGGTGGTTCCGGGCTCGAGCGTGATTGGGATCGAATTGCCCAACACCAAGCGCGAGACGGTCTATCTGCGCGAATTGCTCGCCTCGCAGGCCTATGAGCGTTCTGGCGGAAGGCTTCCCCTAGTTCTGGGAGTTGATCTCGGTCAAAGCTACTGATAGTTGTATTTTCTGAAATATTTACGTTTTTGAGTTGTTCAACTAAATCGACCGAAAACCTGTTTTTAAATCAATTTCTTTCATTTCAATGAATTACCTTGTTTCACAACAATTTATTTATCAGTCCTGGTTGAACGTCGCTGAGGTAAGGATGCTGGGACTGTTTGGAAAAACTGTTCATTCTAGTTTTATTGATTTTATCCTCTTGTAAGTTGTTTTTTTTTATGTGTGTTGCTGAATGATTTTGAAACAACCTTTAGAAGAGAAAAATATTAGGAAATTGAAATTTTCAAATGGGTCAAATGTTAAAAATGTTATTTTTCTTATGCGAATAGTAGGCCTTCTTCACAATTTTTCACCTATTGTTGAAAAACAAAATAGATATTTGACTAAATGAATAGTTCGTCGGCAATCAAACAGTTTTGGTAACGAACTAGTAAGGAGCGACCCGGCTCAATAGTAAACGAAACTCTAAAAAACGGAATTTGACGCGTTTTCACCGAGGAAAAATACAACAATTGAGTCAATCAGTGAACAGCCTGATGAACACTATTTTCTCTCGCATCGTCAGCAAAGGAAGGAAATTTAGGAAGTACATATTATCCTTGGGCGTGTTTGGATCTAGAGGGGACCAACTGAAAAGAGTTTGTTCACAAAGCACACCATATCTTAGAGCTTTTGCTTTAACCTCTATCGCGTGGTGTGTGAAAGATTTCTGTTCTTTTTTGTTGAATGAGTTGCCCGTAGGCGTTGTTGATCATGATCCAGGGCGAGATGAAGAACAGGCCGATGCCGAGCCCCGCGATCAGCCCGGCGCCGGCGGTGGTGATCCCGGCCATGTGGAAGATGTGCCGCATCATGCCCGCCACCAGCAGCATGGCGATGGCCGAGAGCACGAAGGGCAGGGGGCTGGCGTTCTTCGGCTTGCCGGTCTCGTCGCAGTCGATGCCCGAGGCCGCGAGCCAGGGTTTCGACAGGGTCATGTACTGAGTTGGAAAACAAAAAAGGTGCGCCTGACTCAAACGCTTAGATACTTCTCACCCTCGACAGTAGCCATGAAAAGTCACGATCCCTCGGCCAACCTCACCCGCAAGTTGCTCAAGCCGCGTTCGGTCTGACCCGTCGCCGACAATATCCAGACGAACATCGCGATGCCTGCGTAATCCAGGTAAAGCCCGGATAAGCAAATCGATGTTCTTTGATCTCTCCAATCGCGCAACCACAATCAATCGCAGTTATAGGGATGATACCACAAATTCCAAAAAAAAAACACTGATAGCCGAAAAAAATACAAGAAATTACAGAATGCGTTATGAAAAAATCTCGCTATTTTGTTGGGGGGATGCATCAGTCAGAAGGCCGCTCCCTGTGTGCGAAACGGAGGAAACGTAACAAATACCAGCCGCAAGGCGTAAGGCCCTTTTGATGACAAGATAGAAAATATACTACGTAAAAATAGTTGTTTACCTATTTATAACTTTTTTGTTGCGAATGGGCGAGCACCGCACCGAGAGCGTTGGCCACATCAACCGGGCCGAATTTCACGACGAAGTCGCCTTGCGGACCCGCAGGGCCGCTATCAGTTCCGCCAGTATGGCGACAGCGATTTCCGCCGGGCTGGCGGCACCGATATCGAGGCCGATCGGCGCCGAAATGGTTTCAAGCGCGGCGGCGTCGACACCGGCGGAACGCAACCGCTCCAGCCGCTTGGCATGGGTTTTCCGACTGCCGAGCGCGACAGATTGATGGATATTTTTTTCATTGTAAATATTGATTATTGATTTTAATTGAATCAGCTATGTGCATAAGAGTGCATGCTACAACATAACCTTACCAAAAATACAGGCCATCTTACCATACTACGTGTGGTCATTTCTGTAGCTTGAGGTGGTACAATTAGATAGCCTAGTTTGTCAGGAAATTTCAAACTTTTGTGGGTGCTGCCCAATTCAGTTATATCTACAGTTTTAATGAAGCAGCACAATTTTCAACATATAAGGGCCCCCAACAACAGAGGTTGCAAGCCTTTATTTAGAAAATACGAAATTTTGTAATTTTTTATTTTCTAGATAGACGGTGACCGTGGCGTTATTTGTTTGACTTTTTTCACAGAGGTGACCATACCAAACAAATGATCGTATTACTTTGGGACACGGCTCATCCAACCCGATATTAATTTACTGTCCCCTTTTTCATTGAAAAAAGAAGAAGATTAAACTGCAGCAAAGTTACGTTTTTACGAGGTATGAGACGTTCCAATGAGACAGTTATTCCATATTTAAAGGTGATAGGCTCTATGTCTAAGAGGCGCCAATAGAATATAGCTATTACGACATAAATGTTAAATGTAAAATAAAATATAATATAAACTTTAAAAAAATCAAGGCCTAATTGATTGTAATTTAAGGAATTCTCATCTTATTGCGAGATAGCACATGTCCTGATGGTTGGAAGTGGTAAGGAGGAGTGGGTGGGTGGGTGGCACTGTTTACAAGTAATAATAAGGTAAACTGGTGCAGTTAGTAAGGTTAACGTAAGGACAAGTTTCTCATCTTCGTTTCTGGGGGAAAACCAATTACGAAGCTCCAGGAAAATGCCAAGAAACACTAAACACCAAAATTCTTTTTAGTCAACCATATTCTTTGGACGAAACTATTAAAGATCACAGAATAAGTTTAAATCTTTAACAATAGCGAAGCGCATAATCCATAAACAAATATGTAGAATTTGGCTGTTTGTACTTCACTAAGTTTGACATTTTCCAACTACTGCCCCTCTTTTAAGCTACCTGAGCTCATAAGTCTTGCCAACTTCTGTGCAAAAAGTACTCAACCTTTTATTTCTGTCGTATTTTGGAGCAATTACTATTTTAAAAACTAAATAAGCTCCGTTTACTTTTATTTTCTATTGTATTTCTAATACAGCTAATTCTAGATATGAAATCAGAAACTGAACAATAGTAGTTAGAATAATAGCTGAACAATAGCGCGGATCCAAACTACGATTTTTGCGCCCGCTTACTGCATCACGCCAAAACGCTGTTTCCATCGATCAATACCGAACCCCATATCAAATGGATGGGACACCGTCCGTCCATCACCGATAGCTTGCCCGTCATTGGACAAAGCCCTAATCACGCCAATATGTACTTCGCATTTGGCCACCAGCACATGGGACTGACCATGGCACCGCGCACCGGTCAGTTAATCAGTGATCTGATCTGCCAGGGAGCAACCGGGTTTGGCCGCCGCGGTACAGGCGATCAGGGTGTAAACGCTGACGTCCATGGCCAGTTTGAAGCCCTCCCGGCTGGTGAAAACCGTGTCTCGCGAGAGATCGTTGCGGTCGGCAAAGGCGATCGAATGCAGCAGAAAATCGATTTTTCCAAAGGATTCGGCTGTGTGTTCAAAAACGCGACGGATATCTTCGTCCTTTTGCGCGTCCATAGGTACAAGGAACTTTGCGTTCTCGTATTTGTCGGTCAATTATTTCGACCATGCTGATTCAAATGGTACACTTTTCATTTAGATCTGACGCCATTTTCGAGGGGTTTCAGGTTTTTTTTTTAAATCACCATAGATTTCTTTTCGCAATAAACTGTTACTTCATAATAGTTATCAAACAGTTCGTGGTAACGAATTGTAGTAAGGAGCAACACGGGTAGAATTGAAACTCTAAAAAACGAAAATTTGACACCAATAGTTACATCAAAAGAATTTTATTTTTATGGTATCTTTGGGTGGCGCAAAAGGTTGCATAAATGGACCAGCCCGTACATCGCGGTAAAGTCTCGCGAGCGGGTTGCCCTGCATAAAACCACCGCCGCCAGCTAGGTCCATGGCCTTGCTAACAATGTTGATGGCACCTCGATTCACCACCCACTTGGCACTCTGATAACTCTGCATGAGTTGGTGCGCAGCCTCTTTGGTGGGTGGAGAGTCCTTGTACGTTGCAAAAAATCGATCTGCGGCATGGCCGGCCTGAGCCCAGTGAAATGCCCTGAGAGTTGGGTTTTAATTGATTTGCAACCTGGTAGGGATTATCCCTCTACTGGTGGAAATAAAATTTTCAGTTGGATTTTGAATCTCTGAGCAGGATTTTTCGGTTTTAAGCAATTTTCGAGTGCCTCAAAATGGGTAAAATCACATCTCCAGAATCGGACAAGGAAGGGGAGACTTCCTCAGAAGTTATATTTTGACTTCCTTGGAAAAATTCCCTGAGAGTTGGCTTTGGTTTGTGCTGCGGCGGCGGCGTTCATGCGTCCGGCCGAGGATCGCGGGATCAAGCTGGAGATCGAGTGTGCGTCGGGTGCGACGATCCAGGCCGATCGGTCGGGGCTGCGCCGCGCCATCCAGGCGTTGGTGGAGAACGCGATCAAGTTCACGCCCGGCGGCGGCGACGTTCGAATCTCGGCTTCGCTGGTCGAGAGCGACGGCGAGCGGCCGAATGGCAAAAACTTGTTGGTCGAAGTTCGAGATCCAGGCATCACTATAAATAAAGTTACTGATACTGCGAACAGCATGAAGTTGTATTTAGTCATAATAAACTTGACTAGTTGACCATATCATCGTCATGATCATCATTATCATTGTTTTTATTATTATTATTATCATGATCATCATCATCATCATCATCATTATCAACATCATTGTAATAATAATTTTCATAATCATCACTATCATTATTATCATCAAAATTATTATTATTACTATCATCATCATCATCATCATCATCATTGGCAACATGGTCCATGAAGAATATCAGTTATACACTTGAAAAATCAAGTGTATAAGTCTTCCGAATAGAAAAATCAAAAAAAATCAGCACGCAACTAGTTCTATGAACAAAAATTCTAACAAAAAACCAAAGAGAAAAATCAAGACGCAAACAAATTTTACAAACGAAATCGGTATGCGATAAGTTCCATGAACAAAACCAGTTTCACAGTAAAGAAAGATTAATGTACAAGTTTCATTAAAAGTAAAATCAAATTATTTTATTTTGGTTACTAAGATACACAAATATTAACAAAAAGGCCATAACCTTAGAATTTTGCTTGTCAAAAAGGATATCAAAGTTTCATCCACCTAAAATGTTTCATCCTAACAAAGCACTCGACACTCCTAAGCATGTACACAGAATACTACAATTCCTATGATTCCATTCATTGTGTTGCGAGAGCAACACTTTGGTTTTGTCCCGGTTTTTTTTTGTTTTTTTTTTCCTATGCCGCCGATATTACCCCTTATTTTGCCGCCGACGGTATTGGGATTCTATTTGTTGATAGCCTTGGGGCCCAATGGGCCTCTAGGACAACTGACTAATAGCCTCGGTATTGGATATTTACCTTTCACATTTTGGGGGCTTGTAGTGGCTTCCGTGATCTACTCTATGCCTTTTGTAGTCCAGCCTTTGCAAAATGCGATGCAAGCAATAGGCTCAAGACCTCTAGAGGTTGCAGCAACATTGGGGGCAAGTCCTCTTGATCAAGACATTTGAAAATCTTATTTTTGTATTTATATATATATAATAAACAGTTGATTTTGTTAAATGAAAATATTAGCTTTTGTATTTCTGTTTTACTTATGTTAAAAGTTTATGCTTTTTTAAAATCCTTAATAATCTCTATTGCTAATTTCTAGGAAAATGGATCAAATCAAATTATTGCTAGAAAAATAAAAAGTATGTGAAGTTGACGTCTTTTGATTTCAACAGCAGAAGTTAGATTAACCACAATGTCTCCACGACATCATGAAGGAGATTCATGACAAGTGCGTCGAACACGGTGGTGACGGCGATACGGTCAACTATGCCGACGGCGCCAACGTTGCCGGCTTCCGCAAGGTCGCTGACGCCATGCTGTCGTACGGCGTGTTCTAACGCTGGAGCGCTCGCGGGCCTTTGCAGTATGCTGGCCGGTTTGCAGATTGCCATACCAACGGAGGCTGACCGCGATGCGCATCTTCGACGAGGGACCCGTGCTGGACTGCGGTGAGTTTTCGATGAAGATCGTCGAGCCTACTCGTAGAGCAGGGCCCGATCGAAGAAGCGCACGACGAAGCCGGCGTTGTGCTCGTGGCCGCCGTCGTGGACGTGGACCTGGTAGCGCTCGCCGAGGGCCTCGTAGGCCGCCCGCATGTCGGCGAAGTTCTTGGGGCCGTACCAGGGGTCGTGCTTGCCCATCTCCACGGCCACGTGCTGGCAGCGCAAGGCCGCGTAGAGCTGCAGGGTGTCGAGGTAAATCCTTTTTTTCTCTCAGTTTTTATTCTGTTAGTATTAGATACTTCGGTCACCTGCACATGGGAGGGATTTTCAGCTTATTACTTTTGATTCTTGGAAAATCATCAGGGATAAAATATTTATTCTAGATATATACTATGTGAAGTAGGTTCGTAAGCAAAGTGGGGGCTTTTTGGCCCCGGTCTTCCATAAAAGCTCGAAACTTTTACGAATTTTCCTGAAATTTCTAAGATTTGTCATGTAGCTCTTATTCCATGTATGTGCAGACGGAATCTAAAAATTACTTCATTCGTAATCACTCATGCCGCCGTACGGAGCGGTAATCATGAAGATCTTAATTTTCAGAGCCTATAACGGAAGATACGTCCCCACAAGCCAGAAGAAGAAAGAAACAGGGTAGATCAGAAATGCCATCATGTGACAGAGCTTGGAGCTTTGAACGTGTTCTTGGTTACGAACTGCGCGCCGCAGCCAAAAAAACAGTACGAGTTGCATCCGGGGGGGGGGCGATTGCCCCCCTCGTCCCCCTGGATCTGCCCCTGGGAAGAGGTCATAACACAAAATCTATGAGAAGGTGATCAGGGGTTGGCGGCATTTTTTTATTTGCTGAGGTTGAAAATTAGCCAAAAACTGATAATAAATGGGACATTTGGTCAGTAACATGTTCAATCTTCTAGTGAATATACTTTTATATCTGTAACACTTGTTATTTTCTGTTCGTCATTATTTTGGCCGTATCTTGAACATATACGGGCAGCGATGACATGGCCCCACGGTGTTGGTCTAATATTTGCGTTTTCGAAATCGATAACAGAATCACCTTGTGGGTCTTCTCCATAAAGTGTTCGAATAGATTTAATCCGGTACAGCGGAATTCCCATAGCAACCTAAAGAAAGCAAGACATTTTAGTCGCCACAAGAATAATTATTCAAAGCGAAATCAAATTGAGAAAGATCTAAAAACAAGAAAAATATAATTACTATTACTACTACTGCTGGAGTTTGAGGAGGGCGAGACCGTGATCTTCTCCTCGCGCACAATTCCCGGCAATGAAAAGTCGGTGTCCGCGGTTCAGAACGCGTTGGCCGAGCGCGGCGTCAAAGTCGTGACCGCCGATGACGCGGTGGTGCACGTGACCGGGCATCCGCGGCGCGGTGAACTCAAGCAGATGTATGATTGGCTGCAGCCCTCTGTGGTCGTTCCGATGCATGGCGAAGCGCGTCATTTGTGGGAGCAGGCGCGTTTCATCTTGAGGTGTCGTCACGGTGGCGCGGTCGCCAGTGAACGTGACCTGAACTCCAGCCGGCGAAACATTTGCGATGGCTGAGATCACCGCATTGCTGTCCGGATCGAGATCGTTTGCAAGCACGTCGAGCTCGTAAGGTCCCGTGTCTTCCGCAACTGGCCCGAGATGATCGTTGTTGGCTTCGAGTTTGAGTTCGATGGCGCCGATGTCGACCGTCGCCCCGATGACGCGAGGGAATCCTACGCCACGTATTCGCAACGGATATCTTTTTGTTTAACAGTAATTTCTGTTCTTTTTAAGTTTGAATTATTATATGACTTATTCTTGTTTTTGTTTTTAGGTTTTCATATTCATCTTAACCTTTTTCAACCTTTTCTGTATTTTTTTTTTATAATTGATATTCAGGTTAATCTAGAGTGACAAGCCATATGTACTTATCAGACTCCCAACTGAAACTTTTGATAGACAATCCACCGCGCCACCAAATTCAGATCTGTCTTTTCAAAATCCGGAGAAGGGACAATTTCGTTTTATTTGGCTTTCTTCCAACCGAAAAAATTTGCATTTTAAATATGCTTTAAAATTTTAAAGTTGGGGAATATGCCCCCCAACTGATTGGAGCCCCTGGTCATAAGAAAAATCGGTACCTGAAGAATCACACATAAGATAAATATATTTAAATAAGCAGAATCCTCGTTCAAAAGTAACATATATGTAGCAAACTTATTTCTCCAAGCATTTGATCTTTTCCTACCCGTTTTATATCCCTCTCCTACTAGAAATTTCTGTCCAAATAGCAAAATTTGTATAAACAAATTATTGATGCGTTTTGTATTTTTTTTTTAATTCCCTGAAACAAATCCCCCGGCCGTGAACAAGAATTCTGGATACAATCTTGACTAAGAGCCTAAACTACGCTCTCATAAAAACAACAACAAGAAAAACAACAGGGAATTTACCTAAGACAGTGAAACTTGTTTAAATCTTAAGAATATTTCGGCGTTGCGATTAATTTCTTCAACAACATTTGATTGCTGTTCCACCGCTGTAGCAATTTCTGAACTCATTTGCGTTACCGTTTCCATTTCAGACATGATGATGCTCAATTCATCCCCGGCCTCTTTCGCCAATGAAGAACTCTCACCACCTTCCTGCTTGCATTGCTCCACTACGCTGACAATCTGCCCGGTGGAGCTTTGCAGCTCGCCAATGATCTCAGAAATCTGCGCCGTGGATTCCTGGGTGCGCATCTTTCAGTTGAAAAAACTTGTTTTTATTTATTTAATTTTAGCAAAGAGCCAGATACGCAATGGGCATTATGCTTTTACCATTAGGGAAACGGGCAGTAACCAAACTCTTGTTTGCACTGAAGAATATAGATGTCTTAACAGTTTTGGAAAGAAAATAAACTAATAAACTAATTTCCCGCAATTTTGGGAATGGAATTACGTTAATAAGTTATTTTGGATAGGGGAAGTCGAGCCATGGAGGGAGGGCCAGTACTGCTTCCACTGCTACTATTATAACCATAGTACTACATGAAATTGAAATTATAAATATCGCGTAAATTAGAAATAAATCATAAGACACTATGTGTATACACATTGTCAAAAGAGCGTATCTCATAAATTAAATTAACATTAAGTTGGAACTTTCGGGAAATGCTTAAAGGGTAAGAGCAATTGACAAAAAGGCAATATGTGCATGCTACTACTGATGCTACTACCGTCGCTACATTTACTGCTGCTACCTCGAAGCCGTTAACGACGATATTTTTTGCGCTGGTCTTGGGTTTCACGGTCGCATTCGCCGCCGCGGCGCATATATTCAACGGGACAGGAGAGACAATGAGACCCATCCTAAGCTTTGTTTTGGCAGGCTTTCTTCCGTTGGCCGCCACTGCCCAGGATACCGGCACCCAGGATAGCGGAACGCCGGAGGCGGGTGCCCCGGCGCTGGTGCAGCCCGGGCAGGACGTGGCGCTGGAGGACTTCCGCTGGACCTCCAATGTCTTAACAGTCATTTTGACTTCTGACTCGAGTACTTATGGTCTTGGATACTCTGCAGATTATATCACTATGCCTGGTGTAAAACACTAAATTTTATCTTTGTTACAAGCATAATTAATTTACGGTTGGAATAAACATTTGTTTAAAGATTTGAGCATGCTGATTCATGTCAGTGAGAGTCGTATTTATACTTGTCATTTTCTGATTCTTTAGGCACATAGAAACATAGATCGTAGGTGTTTAATATTTGGGAAGCATCTTTAGTGTAATACCTGAAAACATTTCAAATGTTAAATATTTTCCGTAAGAAAACTGAAAAAAAAATGATAGCTTAGTCAATCCACATGCAACCATTATTGTATTAAGATAATGGGCGTAGGTCAAACTATTAGATTTTTAGGCATTAGAACGGTGAAGATTAAGCTCGCCACTCGATCGGCCGTTTTAATGTTGCTCCTTACTTTTAATTAAAAAAACAATTTTTTTTCAAGGTCTTCGGGTCCGCGTGCGCGCTGACGGCTGCCGCTGTCCAACGACGGCTCGTCGCCCATTACTTGAGTGACGACAATTCTTCCGATCACGCCCTGTCGTCCGATCACGCCCTGTCGTCCGATCACGCCCTGTCGTCCGAAGATGCCCTGTCGTCCGAAGATGCTTCGACTGGAGCCATCCCCCCGCCAGAAACTACGCCCGTGCTGGTCGTTTGCCCTGATATGGAATGGGCGGAGAGGTTCGTAGAGGGGTCACTTTTTCCTCGGCATCAACCCGGGTCATACTCGAGCCAAAACTATGGTCGCGGTTGATAGCCTGCTCGGCATTAACTTCACCGGCAGCCAGAGCTTTTGCCGCCTCAAGTATTTTGGTATAGCCGGTGCAACGACAAAGGTTACTGGAAATTGCCACCCGAACTGCTTGTTCATCCGGTTTCGGGTTTTCATCAAACAAGGCTTTTAGCGACATCACCATTCCCGGTGTGCAAAAACCGCACTGTTATCTCAAAATCTTGAGCGCATCCATTTCTGGAAAAAAGGGTGCGGGTGATGGAGACTGGTTGTCCTTAAATGACTTTTGACTCTTAAGAAAGGCACTAGAACTTCCAATTTCCAATCGAATAAGGCTCTTCCGAAGTGTATACGACCACCCCTTACAAATGAAGTGTCTCTGGGAAAAAAATACATTGAAGCCTTATGGTGCTTTACTATAGGCAACTTTAGACCGCAACCTACTGTTTTTTTTAGGATCGAAGTACTCGTGCAGGTGCAGGAGCTTCTCTTCGGTCTGCGCCTGGATGTGCTGCATGACCCACAGCAAGTCGCGGATGAAGCTGCGGCCCGTCAGGTCGGTGCGGTTATAGATCTGCGGCAGGTAGTGAATGATCGACTGATCGGAGATCGTCAGCTCGACCCGCTGGCGCGGGTCCTCGAGGTCGATCATGTTGCCGGGGCGCGGGCGCTGGCCGACGACCATGCCCCGGCGCTCGTGGTGGTCGGTGTTGAAAAGACCTTATCTACTGCCTCTTCTAAAAATCTAAGTTGTTTATTTCTGGCCTCAAGATCGGAACTTCCCACGATTTGCTTTTCTATCTTGTCAGCCTCTTTTTTTCCGTCAGAGATTATTTTATCATACTCACCTTCCAATTTAGGAATAGAATCATCCAAAGACTGTTGTGATTCGTCAAGTGCGGATTTCAGATTATCCAGAATATCTTTTTCAGTGTTGTTGAGAATTTTGTCAATTGTAGATTGCTGCTTTCATGAGATATCAACCGAGCAGATATATATGCGTTTTGGAAAAGCTAAAGTCCAAACTCTGATGCCCATTACAAACTTATGAATTCCCTTCTTTTACTCCTTTTGTACTCCTTTTGAATAGCTCAATCCCTAGGCGCCTCACACCTTCAATTTGAATCGCGAAATGTTTAGTGGAAATGTCTTACCATTAATAGGCCATTAATAATGCTTACCATTAATAAGGAAGATTGATGCGGTGTTTGGGAAGGCGTCATAAAGAAAGATTTAAAGGGAATGGGAACTTCCTGAGAAGGTATAAAGGGGGGGATTTGAATAGAATGGGGTGGAGGAAGAGCATGTGTAGCTGTGTTTGCCTCAGGTAGATTGGTACTACGTTCAGTTGCAATTAGAAGTAGTAACAGGAGAAATTCCTTTTAGGTGTAGAAAAACCTTAGAAAATCCTAAAATGAAAATTGGACTTCATTATACAATTCTTCGGTGAACATTGTTTGAAATATTTAAGTATCGACCAAATTACTGATAGCGGTCTGCTTAATTTTGGAGAATGGCTTCCAGAAGAGCAATGGGAAGATGTATTTGCTGCCGACGAGTCGAATAAAAAAGCTGAACTTTTTCAAGAAAAACTTGTCAATATTATTTACTTCATTTTCCAGAGGTCAAAACGAAAAGATGTTCTAATGATAAGCCGTATATAATGAATGAATGAACTTTATTACCCGTAAAGTATAAAAAACACAAAGTTGAATCTGCAAAAAAAAGAAGAGAAACTAAATACTGAATTACTCCATTTGGTTACTGGACGAGTCGTATCTAATCATATGTATAGTTAATCATGCGTAAACAACCTCGTTTGGTAATTCATTCCTTTTTTTATTAAAAACTAAACCTTTAAGAAATGTATAAAGGGCTGATTTGGACCGGTAAACAATTATTCCACCCTTATACACATTTTTTGTTAACTAAAATAGAATTTTGCAAAGCTTAATCCCTTTTGCAGGTGGTACGCGCCTGGGGAATTGCTGCAAAGATATTGAAAAGCCTCTTCAAGCGCGTCCTCAAGTTCATCTACATTGCCAACTTCTCGAGATACGCGGCAAAAACCACTTGCTGCTTGATGTTGATCGCGCATCTGGTGCAAACCACCTGCACCGGGCGGTAGGCTTGATACACTGGTAATAACAAGCAAAGGGACACAGTCCTGTTCTGCTTGAGTGATCGCCGTCGCTGCGTTGAGAAGTCCTCATTTAAAAACTTTTTTTTTGTTTAATTTCTGGACGTTTTTTAATTAATGTATGTTTTGATCTTGAGTCTCCGCACATAAGAAATTAAAACGAAATTTGCATGTTAATTTTTTTGGGCTAAATGGCTTTTTCATAGTTTTTATTTTTCCAATCTTTCCAATCTTTTGTATTATAACTAACCAGTGTTTTGTTCTTTGGCAGTTTTATTCCTTCCCATCGATCTTCCTTTTTTTACGCGACTGAGATGGTGTGACAGAAGTTTCAAAAATTCCTCTGGAAAAATTTAAGCGAGTCTTCTGACTACACCGACCGTTTATCTGGGTCTTTCACCGAGAGGGTATCGAGGCCTGCTCGAATGAATTCCAGACAGAAATGAAACAAGTAGGGAGGAATATTTTTCCCCACCGGTACCATTTAAAAATTTTGAGATTTGGTCGAGTCAGAGACTCAAGACGAAATTACACGGAGAGAATGGGAGGACCGCGAGCTGGAAGAGTATCAAATGCGTCGTCCAGAATAGCCGCAACGTTGCTGCCTGGTAGAAGAACTGCTCATTCCGCTTTGAAATTGCCTCTGAATTTGTATTCTACAGAAACTCCAACGTGTAATATTTCCAAATCATGTGGGACGGGTAAAGTATTGCAGCAATGCAAACTTATTATTTGGGACGAGTGCACAATGGCACACAGAAAATCGCTCGAGGCTCTGGATCAATCATTGCGAGATTTGCGAGGAAATTCAAAACCCTTTGCAGGTAATGAGCGGCTTTTTCAATTCCGGATTCCACCTGCGGATGAATACCCTGGTGCAGCGGGTCACGTACCAGAGCGACACGCAGCGGGTGCTCGCTTGTTGCCAATGATCGTCCCTGCCACCAGGGATCGTTCCAGGACATAGCTGACATGGCCTGCAGGCCGAGACGCACGTCGGCGACGCGACGCGCTATGGGGCCATCAGTGTTCATCATCTGCACGCCAATAGCCGGATCGCCAGGTTCACTACTTCCCTACAATGGGTCGTATGGAGTCTATCGAAGTACTTAAAGGTGCGGCGTCTGTTAAGTATGGCCCACGTACAACAGGCGGTGTTTTAAACTTAGTTTCTCGTAGCCTACCGACTGAAGGGTCTAAAGGTTTACTTAACGCTGAACTTGGTAGCGACGGTTTCTATAAAGGTCATGCTTACTTTGGTAAAAAGAAAAACAATGCTGCGGGCCTTGTAGAAGTATTCACTTACGGCGCAGATGGCTGCGAGGAGCAGTGCGATCGCTTCCTGCCGAAATGCGTCTCCGGTGAGTGGATCCTCGCGGTCGCGATGACGGAGCCGGACGCCGGGTCGGACCTCGCGGGCATGCGCTCGAATGCGGTCGAGAACGACGACCACTGGCTGCTGAACGGGACGAAGACCTACATCTCGAACGGCATCAACGCGGACGTCGTGGTCGTCGCGGCGAAGACCGGGGATCCCGGGAATCGCCACTCGATGACGCTCTTCCTCGTGAGTTCGAGCTCGACGGGCGCAGCCTGTGGCCCGCGATCGAGGACGGCAAGGACATGCCGCGGGACGAGCTCCTCTTCTTCGCGTCGGAGACGCCGATTCGCGGCACGTACAACATCACGGCCTTCGACGACGAGTGGAAGCTGATCCAGCGAATCGACCAGGGGCTGCTCTCGGCCGAGGTCCAGAACTGGCTCTTCAAGATCGACGAGGATCCCTACGAGCGGAACAACCTCGCGGAAGTCCACCCGGCTTTTTTTCATACATTATTTTTGCCAAGACTTTGTCACGCCTCTTGCTTCTATTTGGCCTTTCAGTTAATTACTGGTCTTACATCAGCTAAATATAAGAGTAAAGAATGAAGAGTATGAGAGTCTGGTAAGGGAGGTCACCTCGGAAATGGAAAGTATGGGAATGTGAATTTTGACAGAACTCTATTGGTCAGAACTAGAAAAACTAAAAACCACCTTTAATTTCGCTTTATTATATTAGGATTTCAATGGAAAAAGTATTAATTTATTAAACAACACGTGATAACGAGCTTTAGTAAGGAGTGACTCGGCTCAATAGTAACCGAAAGTCTAAAAAACGGAATTTTGATACCAATAGATACATCAAAAGAATTATATTTTAATTCTGATTTTAAGTATATACGTTTCATCAGTTTTATTTTACCCATCAAAAGTTGCGAGCCTGAAAAAATTTGCCTTATTTTCGAAAAAGCTTAGAACACCCCCTAAAAGTACTAGAATGGACGTGCTAGGACGATGAAAATTGGTAGGCGTGTCAGGGAGCTGTTCAAATTGGCATGATAAAGTCGTTTTCTCCGATTCGACAATCTGGGGGGCTGAAGGGAGAGGAAAAATTAGAAAAATATATGTATTTTTAACTTAGATGAACGGATCTTAATGAATTTTGATATTTAGAAGGATCTCGTGACTCAGATATCTTATTTTAATTCCCAACCGGCATTAAGCCTCTGATTTTCCTTTTAAAGCAATCTGGGCATATGACACTTTCTGATGGCGCTAACAAGTTGAATTTACAAAACGTAATATAGTAATTATATAATATTAGTAGTAGTATTACTATATTGTATATAGTAATTATATAATATAGTAATATAATAATTAGCTTTTAAATGAACTCTTGACTAGCTCTCTATAATGTTCCAGTGCCCCCCTAGCGACGAAGACAAAAACAATAAACCGAGTAAAAGAGCACACCCCAGTGCTACCCATGCAAAAAAGTGGTTCAGAACTGCCTTGTATCCATCAAGGTAAATCCAAAGCAATAATAGACATAGAATTCCGAGGAATAACCGGATTACCACAAGCGTGATCGTTCCCCAGGTTTCCAGTAGAATTTCGCCAGCCGGAAACGCCACTGCCCAAAATGCCATGGCCGAAAGACAGGCGAGATTGCCTGCAAGTGGTTTGGATAGTTGCGCCATTTGCGTGTTGTCCTGACACCTGTCAGGCTATCAAGGCGAATGTCGCTGTAAGTTTTACTCGTTTTTAAATTTATTTGATCATTCACATTAGAACCTGTTGCATGATTCTTTATATGATTCTTTATTTAATTTCAGTTTTACTTGGCTTTCATTTATTCTTTAATAGTAATTTCTGGTCGTTTTGAGTTTGAGTTATTAGTTTCTGCTGATTTTAAGTTTAATATGGCCTCTACCTTTCCTTGATTGTGTTCATTTTTGGAAAAATGACTTTTTTTATTATTCTTCTTAGTTTCTCTTCGTACGGCAAAGGTGTGCTCGGTGACGGTGTCGCCGCGGAAATCATCGCCCGCTGCCGTGCCGCCGGCAAGCCGGTTCTCGCCGACCCGAAGGGGCCGGACTACTCTATTTATGCCGGCGCTACGGCCGTCACACCCAATCGCAGCGAGCTGAGCGAAGCCAGCGGCATGACGCTCGACAGCGATGCCGATGTCGAGGCGGCGGTGCGCAAGCTGGTCGCCGCTCACGGCTTCGATTACGTGGTGGCAACACGACGACTTGACGGTTGATCTTACCCGGCAGGGCTTGCCACTCACCGTCCCGCATCATCATGTTTTTGCAATTCGCGGCCTCCAGCCCGCCGGCCAGGCCGTAGGGCTTGAACTTGGTCCGGTCCGCCCGAAGCTGCACCACCGCCGTCTTTGCCAGAAGTCGGTAGGAGCGGGTAACCCCCAATCCGCCTCGCCATTTTCCGGCGCCGCAGCTATCCGGCAGCAAGGCATATTCCTCAATCCGGATCGGTCTTAAAATGATGGCACCTAAACCTAGAGTTTTAAAAATCCTAAAGTAGGCGGTTTCATAATTTTTTGGTTACTTTTGCAAAGTATAAGTTTAGACATATCGGAAAGACCAGTAGAATGAATATATTTGAGTTTATAAATGCCACTCTTTCAAAGTGTAATAAAAAACCCTCAATAGGTACCCAGTAATTAATGAGGACGGCGTATTTTAAACTTAAAGAATGGTTTTAAAAGTTGATTTTGTTGCGAACTCTCGTCTCTTAAAGTAAATATAGAGTCCCAGCAAATCGTATCTGGCCCAGTGTTTCTTCCGCTCCCTTTTCCAAGTTTTTACTTTAATGGAAAGCCTCAAATTTTATCTCGTTTTCCCTATTTTTAAGATTAAATACTCAGTAGTTCACTACTTGTACTGCGGTAAGCAGTTACCATACCTCAGCGCCATCTGTACAGGAGTGACAGCAAAAACTTGTAAAAATCAAAAATGCTCAGTTTCTTCTTATATCTAAATCTTTGCAATTGTTCTTTTCCTGTGTTTTTTTTTCAATTTCAATGGGGGAGGGCCATTAAGGCTCAAATTTTAATTTTGATCTCTGAAATGCATATTCATTATTGACCAGAATCTACGTTTGTGATTTCAACATCCCATGAAACGATGCTAAAAGCTTTAGCATCTCAAAATGAGATAGAAGTGACAAATAAAAATTATGTTTGATCTGATCAGCATTCGTTCTTAGCAGAAAGCTGCAATGCTGGCTACAAGCTAATAAACATTGAACCACCTTAGGCCAAAACACGTGCCAACACTCATTTCCGATACGACCAGGCACAAAGTTTCTCCTTTGACCACCCCGAAACATAGCTCCAACAATATTACCTATTTCTAATAAGGGGCGTTTAACCATAACCTAACTTCTTACGGGCTAATCCGAACAACTTCTCAAATGGATATGGCTCTTATTTATCCAGAAGACACGTCATCAAAACTACCCTTTCATGTTGTGCAAATAAATATGAAAAAGTTTTTCAACTGAAAGTAAGGAGCAGCATTAAGACTTAAAACGAACAGAGATTATTGCGCATATGAGGAATTCTTCTCCTAAATACCTCGCTCTTTACGCCTAAGTATTTTTAGCAAATTAAACCATTTATTCTATGGCCTTCCTGATTCAGGGATCATTCTTAAAGAAATGAGACAAAATTTAAGCTTAAAGAGCGAAATTTAAGCTAAATTTTAAATTAAAATTTAATTGAACAAACACATATTTGGTAAAGACGCGTGGGTGATGTTTTGATTTCGCTGGCATAAGAATTAAGGTTCTGAAACTGGGGAAATTTAAATTCGGCTTATCATCCACCTATTTTGAACAAGGGTTTTCAGATTAAAACAAATAATCGTTTTCTTTAACAAAATTTGAACCGGCTTTAGAGCCTTAAGCCCTGCTTACGATTCGTGCCGCTCTTGGTATATTTTTGAATTATTAAAAACAAGGCATCAGACATGTCGTGAATTCTCTTTTAATCCATTAATCACAATTAAAAGCACATTTTTTGGGTCTTGCAACTGATTATATCACTCTTAAACCCAATTGATAGTAGTGTCTAGATTTGGTAGTGTCTAAGAAACAAAGGTTTACGCCCACTCTATTGTTATTAAAATAAGTAATTACCACTGGATGAAGACGATGATATTACCGTGAATGTTTGAAACCTGGTTATAGTCGACACTCACCAGTGAATGTCTGAAATTCCTTTTAGTTATTGGGTTTTTCGACTATGGTAAATAAAATGGCTATCTCATAATTTTGATCCGGTGACTTTGGGGAAAAAATGACTGTGGGAGGTGGCCTAGGTGCCCTCCAATCATTTTGGTCACCTAAAAAGAGCACTAGAACTTTTAATTTCCGTTAGAATGAGCCCTCTCGTGACATTCTAGGACCACTGAGTTTATACGATCACCCTGGGGAAGAAAAAAAATAAAATAAACACGCATCCGTGATCTGTCCTAGTTTCTGGTGCACTAAGCATTAACCTATGCTTTCACTCCTTCCAATTACCTCATTTATAGTACAATTTTATAGATTTTAATATCACTGAAAGCCTCAGCTATCAAACCTTTAGTTTCAAAACACACCAATTTCGTTTCATCATCCAACAAAATTAACAAAAATAGCAAGACTCTTAGTTTGAAACAGTCTTTGGGACTGATTCTGTTTATAAATAAAATGGTTTCTATCAAACAGTTCGTGGTAACGCGACGGTTTGTGCTATAATGAATCGATTAATAATGGATCGGCATATAATAAGCGTTCTTTATATAATATAATATAATTTCGTAATGTTGTATTGAGTCGCTAACGATATAACTTCATAACTAGCTACATTTTTCTCACACTCAAAATACGAATTGTAAGGTCTTCAGAATTGATTCCCATCCTAAATGTCTAATAGGTAACTTATACTGTAAAAAAATCATAAAGACGAAAAAAATCAGACAATGAATTGCTTTTTAATACCACAATTTTGCACAATCCTTTGTGGGATACTTTGTAATTCCTTTACTAACTTAAATCTCAGATTTTGCAAAGCTCTGGGAAGATTATTAAAACCTCAGTGCATCAATAAAGACCTCCAGTTCAGATTAGACTTAGTTCTGGTTACATATTCTGTTCTGATTAAAAAAAAAAAAAATTCCCAAAAAATTCTAAGTAAAGAAAAGATAATAGAATGTGACTCCAAACATTATTTTTCTAATCTATACTTCTATTTAATATTAATTCGTCCTGGTTAAGTGGCTGGCGTGCTAGCTTGAGAATTCTTTGTCCATGGGGCACGGGTTCAATCCCAGGCATAGCCGGCTATTTGGTTTGGGACGGGGGTCAGTGGCGTGACTCTGTTAGCTCAGCCACAGTTAACCTAGCTCTAAATGGGTGCCTAGAGAAATCTGGGGAAGGTAAGCAGGAAGGGTTTGCGAAAGCACAGGATGGTTGCCCCCCCCCCCCGATGGAAGACCAAAGCACGTCGTAGCGAATAACAGTTAGGAGAGCGACAGGGAGATGTTTTGCTTATCAAAGTAAAATAATATTTTCTGATTAAAAGGGAGGCTGGCACATTAATCAGACCCACTTTTTCAAAGGCAAAACACTACCATTGTTATAGAAATAAGTCATGTGCCTTCCCAAATGAGGTATTTTTAACTTAAGAACGGGTTATATGATCTTATTTGATATTTAGAAGGACTTCGGGTCTCAGAGGCGTCTATATGCTCGTCTCCGGTTGCAGGTGCTTTAGAGTATATCCGTATCTCGTTCGATAAAATCTTGCCAAACGGAGGAAGATAATTATAGTCGTCAATGTCTGTATAAATTTGACAAAAGTTTTCTCTCCCTCAATTCTGTTTTTTCATGGCTTTGCGGAATAAAGATATTCTTCAGTTAAGGAGAAGTTATTTTAAATACTGCAAATTTTTATTATACCTACAAACATGGTAGAGAAGCCCAACAGTGGCGTGTTGACATTTCTGGCCAATAAAACGGTCTGAAAAGGTAAAGGTTTCAAACTCCCCACTGAAAAAAACTGGATTGTTTTTATGCTAGAAAAAAGATGGCAAGTGCGTGTTCATTTATTTATTTTTTCCTAACGGTAATCGTATAGAACCAATGGTCCTAGGATATCGGGAGACGGTTTATTTGAACGGGAATCGAAAGCTCTATTGTTACTTTTAAGTGACGAAAAATGGAGGGCAAAAACTCTTCGTTTTAAAACTTCGCTCTTTACTTCCCTCGGAAAAACTTCGTTTTTTAAATTAATATATGACGTAGAATCGAACAGTAGTTCAAAATAGTAACCAACATTCTAAAAGAAAAGAGGATTTTCACAGCGGACTTAAAAATAGCCTTTCTGCCCAGCTTTCTTGAGACAATTCGCAATTGCTTGAGCTTGGTTGTATTTACCACGCTACTGCACTGTCAAGCCAGGCGTTTGTCTACTTTAGTCGAAACTTTTGGTAAAAAGCATTTAACCTGTTTTTCTTTAAACATACCTTTCGTGAAACTTTTTACTTGGCCAACATCGCTGTTCGATTTGTTCATTTCTATCAGCTTCTCGCTCGTGCTCTTTCATAGCTTCAATCCTTTCTTTCTTAGGAATTCTGAATACCTCCTTAAGGGATGACCATGATTCCAAGAGCTGCTTTGATAATTCACGAATTACCTTCATTGTCTCTGTTTCCAATGCCTCGTTATTGTCTTTTGATGTTTTACGTCTTCCTAGGACTAAAATCGAAGGCAAAATTTGATTTTTTGCAACAGTCTAGTTTTTAAACCAGTTGGATTTTGGACGAAAACACTCAATTTAAGACCAGTCTAATGAGTTACACCCCTTTATGCAACTGACCACTAGTGGCACATACTCTAGGGGAGAACACAAGAACAATAATACTTCCATGAACTATGGTAAATCAGAGCTTCTTACAAGTGATTATATAGAGTACATTGGGTAACTATTGCCGGTGATCAACAAAGCAGATCTGGCTGAAACGACCGGCGATGGGGTTTGGGTTTCGGCAAAAACGGGTAGAGGGCTGGATGAGCTCGCCGAACTTGTGCGTGAGCGGGCGGGTATGACGGAGAATGAGGCGCCCTTCACTGCGCGAAGCCGCCATGTGGAGGCCTTGGCTTTGTGTGAGACGAATCTAACCGCGGCGCAGGCGGCGCTGCATCTCGGCCTTGAGATCATTGCCGAAGAACTGCGCGCTGTAACTATGAGAATTTTTGGTGCAAGTACAAAATTTGAAGTTAATCAGCAAGAAAAAATAAGATGAGTAAGTAAAAGAGACTTGGGTGGTTTATATATACTAAGTGTATGCTATTCGTTTATTGCTTTCAGGATTGCACAAATTAAACTTTAAAAGAAAGAGCAGAGGACTGTGATGGGTGGCAGTCACCCTATTATATTGTACAATTTTGATAATTACGGTCATTCGTCGAGTTTTATCGTCATTCTTTGTAAAAATAAAAAGCATCGGTACGTAAAATCATAACATATTAACATGTTTTTGTTGTATGGTTATCGGAGGGGAAATAAAAAAGTTGTGAGTTTTTTCTAAAGAAACACGTCCTTTTGATGCTCAGCTAACGATAGTTTCAAAATGCTGCGAGTCTAAGCATGTTAATGTTAATGTCATATTAACATATAAGCTTCGTTCTTAGTAATCTCAGTTTCTATTGAAAATCGTCACTCTCTGCTTACAGTTCCGAACAAACATGACGTCACCTGATCCACAGATCCACACACAGACAACTTATTTTTATATATATAGATAGATTAAGCACAAGGCATACACAATATAGCACTAAGTTCATGGGAGCCTTCCACCACAAATAGTAACGACGGTATCAGAACACCAGGAAATTTGCAAAAAATTGTCATTATCTTCAACTTAAAAAATGTGACTTAAAAAAGAAAATCGAGAATTTATGACTTATAATAAACGTCATAATTTAGACGCCTCATTGTCCTGTACTTCGTAACCATTTGAATGACAAATATATTTCTTTTGTTTTCCAAGAGGAACCTAATCTGTCTTTTCTGTTTAGTTTGTCTCTAAGGCTTGAAAACCAAACATTAAACCGCGAAAGAAATACCTCTTGGCTTGGATTCAGGGACGTTTAAAATGAAAGATTGCTTGAAAAGTAGTAATATATATTTTATTTATATTCAAATATATTTTAAGAGCATATATTAAATATCTATTATTCTTAATACTAATAAGATTCCTTTCATTTGAAATTGTCTTAAAAAAAGTCATGAAATGTCCTTTTCAGATCCAAAATGATAGTCAATTGTTGAACTGAGCTCATTGTGCAGAGATAATTCCAAATTAAACAAAAAAAAAAAACAAATAAAGCAACAATCTAAAAATGCTTTACTTTTATACTGTTAAAAGTGTCCTTAAATCGTTTACTTTTACTATACAAAAACTCCTATATTGTTTTGTTTTTTTAAGGGGAGAAAAAACATTGTCCGGCAAAATATTGGAAATTTGGCATACCTGAGAGGAGCTTTTTTTCACTTTTTTTGCACTCATATCGAAAAAATTTCGAATTTGAATCCTCGTCATTTCTGAGCTCAGATCGCTTAGCTCGCAGAATAAATACTCATTGCGACTCTTAAAATAGTAACAGAAAAGTAAAAAGAAATATCTTCTATTTTTTCCTCATCAGATTGATGCAAAGTGATAACCTAAAACACGGTGGCCATCTTTTGAGTAAATATTGTTTGTAGTTTTAAATATATTAATGGCAATCAGGTATGATCTTTTCCTTATATGCTACGTAAGTCTTATAGAATGTCAATTGCTTAGTGGAAACATTGCAATAAACTTAATAAAATCAAACCTACTTAGGAATATATGCTTATATTTCCTGCTTATTAAAAAAAAATTACAAACGATAAAAGAGAAGAAAAAAATGTTTTTTAAAACATAACGCACAAAAAAAACACGTTTATTGTCATGTCTGGCCAGTTTGGCTTAAGAACTTTCATTCGTCAATTGGACATTTTTCTGAGGATTAAGGAAATGGCAGTTAGATCTTTCTTCCGTGATTTCCATTTGTCAAAGGTTCGGATACTTTTTTTTCTTTTTTTGTCGGTTTCCTGCCACTAAGAATTTGTCGTCTAAAACTCTTAGTAGTCAACAAGAGGCAGTTTTGACAAAGGTTTTTAGATTCTGTTTTCCAGCCCCAGTTTCTTATGGATTCGCTCTCTTTGGGGGAGTTGGGGGGAGGGGTTCAGTGATTTGGCGAGTTTTGTGTTTCTGGACCTGCTAGGACCATGAAAATTGGTAGGCGTGTCAGGGAGCTGCACAAATTGACTTGATAATGTCGTTTTCTCAGATTCAACCATCTGGAGGGCTAAAGGGAGAGGAAAAATTAGAAAAAATCAGGTATTTATAACTTACGAGTGGGTGATCGGATCTTAATGAACTTTGATATTTAGAAGGACTTTGGAGTCACCCGTTGATGGGAGCCCTGGTCGTGCTGTTGTTGGGCACTTTTTGGGTGTGGCGAAAAGTGATCGGTTTGATTTAGCCGGACAGCGAGCCGATCCGTTCCGCGTTCAACACTTCGTCAACGGCGGCGGCATCCAGTGCGGTTGAATGCGGTTGGGGTTCTTCAGTGCTGTCGAAGGAGCGTGCATGAAACCGCCGGCTGATGTCTGCTTCGGTGGATGAGAACAGCGAGGGTTTGTCTGTTACGCTTAAGTTTTTTATTGTTCTAAAAGCAGAGTTAAGAGAAAGAGTCAAACTTTAGTGTAAAGGATGGGGTGTTGAGGAGGAAAATCCCCTTTCATATACGGAGTAATTTCTGTCTGATTTAAGTTTTAATGTCGCTCGTTACTTTCAGTTAAAAAAAATATTTTTCATTTTCACTTCGAGGTAAGTTAGGACGATGAAATTTGGCAGGCGTATCAGGGACCGGATCATATTAAATTACAAATAGTCGGGGGGAATAATCCCTTTTCCCCAATTGACCAAACTGATACAGATTGAAAATCATTGCGTGATTACGCTTTAAACTAGACGCAACATATACCAGGATGAATTTGGGCCAAACTCGTCTGAAATAAAAAATTAATATATTGAAATATAATCAAACCAAATTTAATCTTTTGTTAAGAGCTCAGAAAAAGGTCAACACAAGAATAAAGGCAACATTAAAGTATTTGGATGTAAATAAAAGTTTCCTGAAAATCGAGGACAAGCCACGCTACCTGATGGGGGTGGGCAAGCCCGATGATATCGTGGGCGCGGTCAAGCGCGGCGTGGACATGATGGATTGCGTGCTGCCGTCGCGCTCAGGGCGCACGGGGCAGGTCTTTACCCGCCGCGGCGTCGTTAACATCAAGAACGCGCGCCATGCGGACGATCCGCGCCCGCTGGACGAAAACTGCACGTGCCCCGCCTGCCGGAACTATAGCCTGGCCTATCTGCACCATGTCTTTCGACAAAAAAGTAATAATCAGAGAAAATTGAAAAAAAAAACAAGAGGGCGGATTCAATTATAATAGACCATGAAAGGATATATTTGATGTTTGCATAACATTTTTCTTCTTTCTTCTTACACATTTACTTTTATCTTCTTTTCTTTACTTCCTTCATATTTTATAGTAATTTAGTCCTAGTTATCCTTTTTGTGGCATATTTTGCGAATCCAGTCGCTTAGTTTGTCCACGATATTTTTATTTAATTTTTTTGCGGTACCTAGACCCTGGCGCGGATAAGCCAAATAGCGTACTTCAATGCCCTTGGCGTTAATTTCTGCCATCTCTTGATGTAGCTTGCGACAGTAGCCGCAATCCACGTCAGTAAACACGCTGACATGAGTTTTGGTTTCCCCAGCCGGCGAGAAAACTACCATGTTTTCCAGTGGCACCTGATTCATCAAGGCAAGCCTACTTTTGCTGCGTCGCTGCTCCGCAAAATTGACCACTCCGTCATCCCCGGTCTGCGTTGGAAATAGTGTCAAGAGAAAGAGCTCAAATGCTTGGATGCTCCCTTCAAACATATACACAGGGGAAAGGAGTTTGGGAACGTTCCTTTCCTGAAATCAAAAATCATTTATGATTTCTCCCGTATTGTTCTATATTTTTCATATTCTTTGCTTGTTATTTGTACTATTTCTGATTCTTCCCCCTTTGCTCCCAATCCTCCACAAATCATTTTTTTAAAAAACCTATCTATACTAAGATAAATTCATCGACCACTCGACGCAGCTGGAGCTGATCCCGGGCACTGTTCAGGTGCAGCTGGTCGGCTCTCTTCTCGGCAGCAGCGAGGCGAGCAGCCCGTACGTCGTCACCGGAAACGGCGGCGGCGACACAGACGTCTCCGTACATCTGGCTGCTCTCGGACGCGGGCAGAACCTGACCGTCACCTTTGTGACTCGGGTCAAGACCAGCGCCCAGTCGCCTTCGACCCTCACCAGCTCGGCGCAGACCAAATAGGGCAATTTGGCCTCCTCCTCCGCTCCTTTTTTCTCAAAATCATTCGATAAAAACTATGAGAAAGCCATTTAGCCAAATATAAATCCAAATTTGGTTTTAATTATACATCTGCGGAGAGCCAAAATCAAAATATGCATTAATTCAAAAACTTCAGAAATTAAATAAAAAAAACAAGTTTTTTAACGGAAAGTAAGGAGCGACATTAAAATTTAAAATGAACAGAAATTACTTTCGTAAATGAAAGGTGCTCAATCTGAAAATTATAAAGCACTTTCTAATAATGATTTTCTTTTGAGGTTGTTAGATATAGTTCAAAATGAAGGTATTGGGCATTATATAGATAGGGAGAACGATCTTAAATCTGATTTCTCAAAATATCAAGCCCACCAGAAAGACAACTTTAATAGGTTAAATGAAGTCATACGCAAGCTTTCCTCTGAAAATGTTAGTACAGAAGAAAAGCACAAACTGGTAAAGAACTCAAATGTTGGAAACTATTCATTTGGATAAAAAAACTTTTTCAGATAATGTTTGCTTTATTCATCATTCGGTTTTAACATTATACTTGCGGTTATTCTAAGTGTGAGTTTGGCTATTACCCCATCTCAGCTCTTTTCACTAGATTCTTGCTTTTGTAAAATAATATTTTGAAAGAAGACAAATGTTTTGCTTGTCCATTGTCTTTCGAAAAATTTGAGCTGAAAATTACACATTTGTTTTTTTTTTAATAAAATAAAATTGTTCTAAATCCAAATATTCGATTTTTTTGTTCCTGAATTTGCTGTTTCTAAAATAATTTTCTGATCTATTATTTTCTTCTGTCCTTATGTAAAACAGTTATAAGATAAAACCATGAATTTTATACGATAAAAGTAAATTTAGGCAAACCAAGTCAAATAAAATAAGTTGTAAAATAAAAAAAAATGAAATTAGACAATAAAATTAAGCTAAGATAAATGGAATCTGGGCCATTTTAGATGAGCCATTCGGGAGCCAAATTTGATGATCGCGACGGCCGGCGACCCGACGGCCAGGCCGAGGCGCTCGACCGAGTCACGCGTGATCACCGAACCGATGCGCAGGTCGGGCGCGACCTCGATCACGAGCTTGCACATGACATCGCCCTGCGCGAGCTCGACGACCGTGCCCGGGAAGGTGTTCGTGGCGCTGAGGGCCCCGAGGTCGACCTCGGGGCGGGAATAGGCCTGGTCCAGCAGCCGAGACAGGAAGCGCACGGGGTCGCGCTCACCTGGACCGGGTAAACATCGTCGCCGAATATGATTTCAATGTCCGCAGCCCGTCCCAGGAAATTCGCCTGCCTAGCGTTGTCGCGCTACGAACATTTGTGCGCTCGACCCGTAATCCGGCCTTCACCCGGTTTAATCTTTTCCTGCGGGACGAGTTCAAGTGCCAATATTGCGGCACCTCAGCCGAAATGACCTTTGACCATGTCATTCCACGTTCCAAGGGTGGATTGACCACCTGGGAAAATGTTGTTGCACCTTGGGAGAATCATCCATTCGGTTATGGATATATCCGAAGACATGGATATTTTCAGCCTTTGGATGGCTGCGGGTGTTAGTGAGGCGCCCATAAACCGGGTTAATAGAAAAATAGTTCTCAACCCATTCGACGTTTTCTCCCGCAACCCCCACGGGACCGGGAATATCAATCAGCCCCATATAGGCAATACGAATACCTTCGCTCTTAAGCTGGCGTGCAATAGACATAGACGCTAGTGCACCCATTTGGCATACGGGCGACAACTACACGCTGCGGATCAATCACCGGCGTGAAGAGGGGCGCAAGGCCACCCACACGGACCGCTATCGGGTCAACATCCAGGGCGAACTCGACCGGGCCTTTCCCGAACTTCTGCCGGATGGAAGCACCGAATATCTGCATGTCGGCGGCAGCACCTATGAGGGGCCGGTTCTGCTTCAGGTGCTGGTCTCGGTCGATATCTGGGGTCTTGGTCTGGCGCCCTCGACCCTCAATTATACATATGTGTCATGTTTTCAGACATTTTCATCCAAAAACATCCTTTTACATTAGAATCAATGCTTTAAACTTAATGAAAAATCCCCAATAATGTTTCTTCTGACGACTCCTGACAATTGAGGCCAGCGTGACAGTGTATCAGCTCGATGACACTCTCTGGCACATGTTATCATATCTAGGGGTTTTTCAACCTTTCCCTCACAAAAACAACTTTATAAACTAAAAAACACCCTTGTTTTTATTTGAACGAAGTTCTGACAAGGACAACCTGCTATCCATTTTGCCTTAGAAGGTTGGTTGAGAAGGACAATCTTTGGTAATATGTCATCCTTCATAGGCAGAACCAGGCCTAGCCATATCAACCTTTCTGTCACTATAGCCCTAGAAAGCGGGATTGAACCACATTTTTGTACAACCTGCTGTTTGAAATATGGTCAGTCAGCCGGGTACCCAGAACAATCCATAGGCAATTTCTCTGGAAAACATCTAGTAAATGTTCAATCTAACGTAAACGTTACGAAGGCTCTTCTCACAGAAAGTACAATCGAAAGAGTCTGTTAAAAATATCACCACCTTCAGCTCCTGATTTCCCAAAGTAACAATGCTGCAGTTTTCTCTCCACAAAACCCTCACAATATTTCATGACGGCTGAAGACTATTCATAAATCATTGCCTTCCAACCACTTATTATGGCTACCATGGGTTTAAATGGAGCGGCCAAAGTAAAATGTGGGGCTAATTAATTGATTGCAACATCTGCTCTGTTTTTCAGTCTATGACTGCTCCGTGTATAGCACGTATTGTAGGCCACTCTAATAGCCAATGTTCTAGGAACATTAATAACTTTTAAATGCCAAAACTTCAGCACATTTGACCATCACAAACTAGGGTAATGCACCGTCTGTTATGTTTTTCAGTCTATGACTACTCCTTGTATAGCACGTATTGTGGCCCACTCTAATAGCCCATGTTCTAGGAACATTTATAACCTTTAAATGCATTTCAAAGTACCCGGGAAGACAAGTGTTTAATATTTAAGAGTAAACTAAAAAAGGAGCATAGTCGCCAAACGATAGATGGCTATTTTCCATTTCGATACTAGCGCCACTTTCTACTCTTGTAACTTTTCCATCCACTTTAGTCCCGCCTTCATACCTTACATTCAGGGATGTGTGTGCTTCTTGGTAAAAAAAATAACTATATAAAAGTAAGGAAGAGGTTGCCGTAATACAACAGGTACAACTTTCTATTGTCGTCGATATTCAGGCCAACGCATTTTTGCTGCACATGGTGCGCAACATTGTCCGCGGGCTTGTGGATGCATCGATTAAGGCAGATGTGGGCTATCCGCGCCACATTCTATCAACCTTAGATCGCACCCAATTGGGTGCTACAGCGCCACCGCAGGGGCTCTACCTACATCAGGTGCACTATGCGGCGTATCGTTTTCCAACCCCAGCCTGGCCTGGGCCACTACGGACCCTCACCCAGCCCGAATGATTAGCAATGTTCCTAATATTTTCTAATTGCTATAAAATGTTAATTATAAAGTAGCATTGTTTGTACATAAATTATGTGTGTACATATAAATGTTATTTATAAATGTTTGTACATAAATTTGCTTTAAATGGTACCATAGTCGAATTTACTAAGATATACAGAAAATTTTAATCTACTATTAAAATGTAAGTAAATAAAGTAAGTAAGACGGCACTAGACCCTTAAAGTACCAACTGGCAGTGCTAATCGGTGGAATGACTGAAAACATGAGTGACTATATTCTAGTATCAAGACGATGGAAGTTTTCAGTAACAGACACTGTTTCACTACCTGGAGGACACTGACTAGGATCACACGCTGCTGATGTCTAAATTCAAGCTAAAATTAAAATTTGTCAAGACGACAAAGACTCCCACGCTCCGAACAGAGCTTCTCTGCAACCCTAATACATAGTGATGTCATCATGCTATGTGATTTCATAGCATGTTCTCCATGCATTTCGTGGTTCAGCCGCTCAAAACGATCAAGTATGCAACCAAGCATGCTTTCACGTGTCAGCCATGCTTCGTGTACCCGCTCGTGTGCTGTTGCGGAGCTGTGGCCAGCCGTCGCGCTGTATTGCGTCGACAGTAGCGCCACAGTCCAGTTTTCCTCACCCGAACCAGGTTTGCAGAGGCCTGTACTTTCCCGTCGGCCTCGTTGTGGGTCTTATTGCATCACCATCGTCTGAAGATTCCTGAAGATGCCGCTGCTGAAGTTTATTTTGGTGCACAAAAAGCCAATTTACGAAATTATATTTTTATTTATACGTCTTATTTTACAAAGCAGACTTTTGCATGATCTAAACCAAAAATCACTACTTAAAAACACGAAATAAGATAGCTTGCCGACGAAAATTCTGTAAAAACCAACAATTATTGTAGGGTTCTGGATGAATAACAGTTTGTAATTATAACAGTAATTTTGATAATTTTCTCTTTTTTGTACATATTCTCTGGCTTCTTCTAGCGTCGCCTTGAACGCGTCCACCAGGGCGTGGGGAAGCCGGCGTATGAAGCCCACGGTATCCGCCAGCACGACGGGCCCAACGCCCGGCACCTCCAGCTGGCGCATGGTTGGATCTAGGGTCGCGAACAGTCGGTCTTCGGCAACCACCGCGGCCGTCGTCAATGCGTTGAAGAGCGTCGACTTACCTGCATTGGTATAACCAACCAGGGCAACGACGGGTATCTCCTGCTTTTGTCGGCGGGTCGCCCGAAGGCATGCTGCGGACGTTGAACAGCACCCGCACCAGCTCGTGCGAACCGTGCTCGTCGAGCTCATCGACCGTGACGTCGGTCACCAGGTTCGGTGGGATCTCGTCCTCGAGGTTGATCAGCAGCAGCATGCGGTCCTTGCGGACCAGCGTGTAGCCTTTGGTTTGCAGCACGTTGTTAATCACGTCCATCGCCTCGCCGACGGTGTACCGCCGGTTGTCGCGGTAGTTGAACGTGCCGCTAAAAAATTACATTTAAAATCCACACAATTAATCACAACTTATGTACAATTTAAATATTCTATTCCAATCCATAACTGAGCTGTTACCAACTAGTAATCTTACAGGAAATATGACAGGATACTACTAAAAAATTTTCATCTCCAATTTTGGTTCATTAATAGGTACAATTACAAAATAAAGAAAATCATTCACGGTGGTTGAACACATTGACAAGTTTATAGGGAATGCCAAAATGTCAATCAACAGCAAGGTACAAGAAAAGGAAAATAAAAATTATTTTAAATACATTAAATAATATATTAAAATTATCTAAAAATTATTCAGGGAGCAGAAGTCTCAATTAAAATTAAAACTGATTAAGTCACTGGTAGTGGTTACGCCAAGCCTTGATTGAGTTTAATTGTGGTCAATCAAAATTTGAATCTTACAAAAGGTTAAAGTTTGTTTTTATTTCCAACCTAAATAGGCTGAGTTTTTACTTTTAAACTCCATCTTGTTTTCCGCGTTTATAAAGAAGACCTAGAACAGTACCTTAAAGGTGGCCTATCACAGGCTCCAGTTGATTCTGCACCTGAAAAAATAACCGCTACACCTGAAACTACAGCCATAAGCTCTGGTGGAACGCGTGTTGAGCCAATTCGCGGAATGAAAGCGGCAATGGCGAAGCAAATGGTTGCTTCTGTTTCGACAATCCCTCATTTTACTTACAGTGATGAAATTGATTTAACAGAGCTAATTGCATTGAGATTGTCATCCGCTGGTTCGATGCTGAGAGCATTACTTAAAATTAAATAAATTGGTACACTAGTTCTGTTTTCCAACAGTCGAACTATTACAATTCTAATCTTACTACTACTACAACTATTACACACAACTCGCTGCAGCACCAAGCCACCTGACACCAAAACAAAAAAGCACCATCCTCCTCCACCCCAATCTATTCAAAACGTCCCTCTCTACACCCTCCCAAGAAGTTCACATTTCTCTTAAACCTTTCCTTCGCTATCTAAAAATTTTGATCGGATGCAAGTGGGGAAAAGAGAACATGAGATGGCCATTTGTCCTCCGATCACTTTTACTTTTAAAAAGGGCACTAGAACTTTAGATTTCCAATCGAAGTAACCCCTTCCAAAGCTTATATAACTACATCTTATTTATGAATTATTTCTGAAGAAAAAAAATTAATAAATAATAATAAAAGGCTGGAGCCATATGGCCTTTACTACAGCCAACTCTGTAGCGCAGCCTCTCGGCTGGATATCCAGCACCTGGTCGAGATGCGCCAGCACCTCCTGGTTCTGCGGATCGTGGAAGAACGCGAGGAGGTCGGTGGCGACACTGTCGCCGATGCCGTCGATGGCCACGAGATCCTGATAGGCCTCGCTCTCCTTGTCCTGGGCGGCGGCGAGCGCGGCCTGCAGCGCCGCGAGGTCGCCGTAGTGCCGTGCGAGCAGCCGCGCGGTCGCCTCGCCGATCTGGCGTATGCCGAGGGCGAAGAGGTGGATCCGCCCGGCTGAATAACACTGGTCGCTCCTGCTTCCACCGCGGAAAGAAGCCCATCGGCAAATGGGAAAAACGCGTCCGACGCAACCGCTGACCCCTGCGTCAGAGGCGCAGAGCCGCCGACAGCTTCCATTGCATCAACGGCTTTTCGCGCAGCAATACGGGATGAATCCACCCGACTCATCTGACCAGCACCAATGCCTACAGTTGCAAGCTCCTTTGCATATACAATCGCATTGGATTTTACAGCGTTTGGATGTAGTGCTGACGTCAGACAGGTTACCATTGTCGTCCTCAGCAGTCGTCGTAGGCTTACTTGATTCTGGAATTGGAGGTGGTGGTGGGGCTGGTAGAACGGGTGGTAGATTTCTGCGTCTAGTAGAAAGCTTGCGTTGGGGTTTTGGAGGCTCTAGTTCAGGTAGAAGACCAGGTTTGGACGCCTGTTTGAAACTATCGTTAATCAATGCAACGAGAGGTGAATTTTCTGCGAAAGGTTTTATACGAAAGGGCCTGTCCCCTCCTCATAGCCCCGCTCTTTACGTTAAATTTTTTATTATTTTCAAAAGTAGAGCTGTGAGAAAGAGTCTAACTTTAGCGTAAAGAGCGGGGCGTTGAGAAGGGGAAAGCCCCATTCATGTATAGAATAATTTCAGTTCGTTTTAATTTTTAATGTTGCTTCTTCCTTTTAGTTAAAAAAACTTATTTTTTGTTTAATTATTTGAGAAACGGGACTCAGCTTGGGAGTTCCCTCGATCACGGCCCGGGCATCGGCCACCAGTTGCGCCTGGGTACCGGAGAGATTTCCGGTCAGCCCGTTTACGGCGGTGTCGCCGAAACGCATGTCGCGCAGGTGCACGTCGACGTCCACCTGCGGGTCGTCGAGGACCGCCAGATTCAACGTGCCGCCCGCTTCCCCAGCGACCGGCCCGCTCAGGGTATGGGTAACGGTGAGCGCATCGACCCGGCCGCTCAACCGTCCGGCGCCTGACCACTCCTGCCCTGGTTGTCAGAAGGACGTACCTGCATTATCTCAGGAATATCTGAAAACACCGAGTTCAAACGGTCAGGGAATGTCATAGGGGATGATAAATAAAAAGACAGTATCAGCGTCCAAATTGTCAAGAAAATGTATCTGAAATATCACAGGGAAGTCTAAGGGTGCTAAATTGGGACTTTCATGATACGTTGAACTATATCAAAAGAAACTATGTACATCCAGGTTGTTAGAAAGGCGTATGTTGAATATGGTTAAATATTACATTAATCCGGTTTGCAGTCGCGCCTCCTCGGACATCATGCCAACATTCCAGGGCGGGTCGAACACCAGCTCGACGGCAACCTCAGCAATGGTCGGGATAACGGCAATTTTTTCTCGCGCGTCGGCGACCAATACATCGCCCATCCCGCAGCCCGGCGCGGTCAACGTCATGTCGACACTGACGGCGCGTTCGCCGTTGCCGAGTGGTTTGACGTCACAGCGATACACCAGGCCGAGGTCTAAACAAACTGTGCCCTTTCGGACAATGTTCAATTCTTGAACTGGAAAAATCCAATACAGTGATACCATGAGTTCTTGCGAACATTTCATTAGCTATACAATTTTCAAATAATGTTAAATCTCGATATAGGGATGGCATTTTCAATTAATATAATGTCCTTTAGGATTTATCAAAGGATAAATTGTAGAGTGGAATTCCATTTACTTTACATACAAGAAATGAAAGTCCAAATATTTCGAATTTATGTGGGAGATTTTGCTGTAGTAGTTTGTAGCATGTCCGGTCTACTTCGAGACTACTTGCTCTCTACCATCGCTTTCGAGTCAATCGAACTAAAACACACTATAACAACAGATCTCTCTAGCAAGTAGTTGGAGGCGGCTGAAACAAACTATTAACAAACTCTCTGATCGTAATTAAAACTACTACAAAGTGCCATTTTGTACAAATGTTAAAAATGTAACGGAAACTTTCGAATCGGTTGTATATACAGAGTTTGGGGTTGTTTTTTTATTTATTCAAATAATCCTATTAGGAGGGCAATAACTGAAACAGAGAAGTAATGCTGCGTGTCATGGGATGCCCATTTGAATATCCAATAAATGCTCTACCCCCTTGTATGTATCTTTGCTTTTTCCCGCTTTCGTTGTTCTTTAACGGGATATGGTACCTAAAACTTATTGCTCGATTTTCAATCTATCTCTTGTCGGTAAATTGGTCCGAGGACGAAACTTTAATAGTGATCTCGCTTTGCCAAGAAAAGAGAATGGGAACCGGCAAAGTTGCGTATTTCCATGGTTGTGCGGCGAACTACTTTGATGATGGTGTGGGGGATGCTGTGATCGGAGTCTTGCGAAAGCGGGGTATAGAGCCAGCCTTGCCTATCCAGCGTTGTTCTGGGACTCCAATTGAAACCTATGGGCATCGTGAGTTAGTGAAAGACGGGGCACGTGAGAATTTAGCTCATCTTGCTTCGTTTGAGACGGTGGTGACTGGTTCTTTGGGATTCAAAATAATGTTTTCAAGTGCCTGTGCACTATCTAACTGTGAAATACTGTGAAATATCTAAAATTAGTATAATCATCGTTTGATTCTTTAGTTTCAAGCAATAGGTTGCTAAATCAGCCATCTCAGTCGAATTAAGGAATTCTGTCGTGAATTCAATTCTTACCTCCTGCTAACATTTTCCTTGTTCAATCGAAATTTTCTAAAAATATCTAAACTCCACAATAGCAAAATTATCGTGTTTTCATGGCTTAGAAATTGTAAATTTCTTGCATCATAATCCTGATTCATGGTGCTCCCGATTCATGGAAAAATAATCATGAAAATGCTCAGGGCATATATGTTTCATGCTTTGGAGCACAAAAATTGATGCTTGGTAGTGAGGAATCCGACCAACATTTAAAACATTACACCGGGAAAAGCTAGAAAAGCTTTTTGATTCAACCTGCTTTTTTATGTCTGCAATCAATCGAATGCTTTCATTTTGCAAAATCTGGGCTAGCCAAAGAATTTCGGTAATAAGAAAAGTTGATAGAATCGAACCCTGTGCTTAATAAAGCTATTTACTGTTAATTTCCGTAAATTTATCAATAGATAAGGCCTCTGATTGGTAGAAGGTAACTAACAATCTGATTGGTTGAAATATAATAGCAATGAGACCTTTAGTTAAAATAAGGTCTATTGAAGATGGGAAAAATAAAAATAGAAATTAAAAATGGCATTGTCTGTTATTTATTCTTTCTGAATATTTCGGCCCTATGTCCAAGGGCCGTCTTCAGCACAATACGAGAAAGAGAGAGAAAAAAACTATGTTTATATAAATAAACTTACATTAAAAGGCGAAAATTAAAACAAATAATGTTAAAAACTTTTTCAAAACAGCCCTAGCATCCTCACTTCAACGAAGTTCAACCAGGACTGGCAAAAAGATTCCTGGTTGAACTTCGTTGAAGTAAGGATACTAGGGCTGTACGTGGAGGGTCCGGTTAATTCCGTTTTCGAGAACCAGGACGGCAGAGCAACGACGTGGAAACAGCATGTCGTGCACACCGGCGACGAACACCATGATGGAGCCGTGCTGACAGACATCGACGCCGACGGCGACTTGGACATCGTCTCGATCGGCTGGAAAGAGCCAGAAGTGTGGCTGTATGAGAATCTAGCCCGCAACCCGGAACGCTAACGACCCTAGGAAATTCGCTCATGGCCTCATCCACCCCACGCTGCGTTTGGAATTCACTCGTGAGTTATTAGTAGTAGTAGTAGTAGTCTCACCAAAAAAGCGGTCACTACCCCCAGCACTGCTGCCTTTAAAAGAACCATTGATGGAGAATGGTCATCAAAGCTGTGGCAAACTGAGTGGGATGCTGTTGAGATGTCCAACCATCGTCATCACTAACCAGCAATTCTACAGGATTTAATCCTTATTTTGCAGGACAATGCGATTTAAGGTAAAACATCAAATCTGAATTATAGAAACTTTGTATATTATGGCCTCGGGAAAGGGTGTCGACGCGATCACCAGCGGTATCGAGGGCGCCTGGACGCCGACGCCGACCCAATGGGACATGAGCTACTTCGATGTCTTGTTCGGCTATGAGTGGGAATTGACCAAAAGCCCCGCCGGCGCCCATCAGTGGCGGCCCAAGAACCTCGCGGACGAGGATCATGCTCCCGAGGTCGACGGTTCCGGGAAACGGGTCGAGATCATGATGACCACCGCCGACATGGCGATGCGCATGGCCCGGCACCTCGGTCATCACGACGATCCCCGGGCCCTCGCCGCGGACGAAGACCCGGCGGGTCGTGCCGTCGTCGGTGAAGTCGAATCGGTCGTAGCGATCGAGCATCCGGAAAGTCTAAGCCAGAGCGACCCCTTGCGGGCCCTTTCGCGACCCGACTCGAAGCCGGACCGGGCGAATCGGGCATGCCCCGGCACCGTGCGCCCGGGCTTCGTGCGATTTCGCGGGGTCGCCCCTATCCTCGCGTCCATGGTTGTTTTTTTTTTGGTGGGGGGGGGCTATATCTGACTTAAAAGTGGCTATATCTGACTTAAAGGCGTTCGAATCATTAGTCCGCCAGCGTCTTTGGAAGCTCCTTCGCCACTATGGTATTCCCGACATCATAGTAGAACTCAACATGGCAATGTATGAAGATACAACCTGTTGTCTGATGACAGCAGAGGGAAATTCACGTAAATTTCCCATCCCCTCCGGGGTGAAACAAGGGTGCGTGCCATCTTCTCCAACAAATTCACCAATGATGCTCTTAGGAAAAGTTTGTTCAAATTGCCTCCTTCCCTTGCCAGAAAGGCCGGGAATATTTAAAATCATTGATGAAATTATGCAACTTCTGAGAAAAAAGATGCGGTACTTGACTCGTAGAACCCCTATTTCAAACCTTTATCTAAATTTAAAATATTTTACCTCTCCTTTCCTCTTCCTTAGAAAACATTTGTGCTGCCTTCCTGTGGCTTATTAATATTCATAGTAGGTGTGCTAACTTTCAAAAATTTTAATTCGAAAATTTTCAATTTTCGAGAAAAAATGTATAAATAAATATATGATCTTGAAGAGCTGCAGCTGGGTTCCTAAGAATAATAAACAAGAGAAAAAAATGAATAAGATAGAGGGATTACCTTTTGACAATTTCTTAACTTCGGTGGTGGCATGTCTCTTATACGCCTCATTGCTTGAAGCGGAGGTTCATTGAAGAAGGGTGGCTCTCCATCAACCATTTCAATTTTTCACCGCTCGCATTGCGCGACACGGTTCTTCAAAATCGTGTTGTCGTTGCGCCGATGTGTCAGTACTCAGCGACGGAAGGAAGCGTCGGCGACTGGCATTTGATGCATCTCGGGCATCTGGCTCTCGCCGGGCCGGGTCTGTTGATCATCGAGGCAACCGGCGTCGAACCGCAGGGCCGCATCACGCCGGATTGCACCGGATTGTATTCCGACGACAACGAAGCCTCTTTTGCGCGCGTCGTCGGATCCGCGAGCCGTCGGCACGAGCGTGGACGCCAAACCAGAACGAATCCTGGCGCACAACGACAGAACCCCCTTCGCCCATAGAAGAGTCAAGCGCATGGGCGGCGCATCAGCCGGCTTTCCGCAACCAAAAAAGCTCGCAACGACAGCTCGCACGCAGGCCCCACCATTTACTGCAGCAGATCGTCCACGGAAGAAATTATTCGAGAATACCACTTGCCACCTAAGATTACTTTTGTAATCTAAAAAACATTTCTAATTTTTGCCAAAGCATTGTCACGCTGAGGTGGTTTCTTTCCTAACTTTGCAAATTCTTCTACCATTTGAAATGCATCATTGATGATTTTCATCATTTTGACTGAATCTTCGACTGGAAGACTTAATGCATGGCCATGGCAATGAGCGTACAAGCACTTCGGATTCTCATTTCAGTTGCTTTGCCTCGCCTTCTTTCCCATGCCATTGTAGCAGCTTAATCATGGCACTGGCCACGAGATTTTTATATGTTGCTCTGAGATGTACAGCAGGGCACGGAAAATGGGTGCCCTCTCGGGAAAACTACAACACGAGCAAATTTTTCTATATAAGAAGTAGTTTACGTCTATTTTAATTAGTAACTGAGGAGGATGTGAAAAACATCCATTTTGACCTATGGCTGAGGAGAATCCACTCATTTGTCCCGAATAAAAATGAAAATCAGGCTACATGGATTTTACTACTTAAATACTTTCTTTTTTCCGCATCCCCCTCCCACTTTATCGATAAATACATTACATATATTCGTTTAAATACATTGAAGTACTTCATATAAATAGAAAAAGAAAAATATTACCATTTAAAAATGCTGAGATTTAAGTTCCTCTCAGTATTTGCCACCCCAAAGAAATTTCCTGGCGGGGCTGAGGATGAACTGCTTTGCCTTTTCCACCTGTGTGCTTTCAGATATGGGAATGCAACATTTTAGCTGTATAAAGAAGGATTTTAATTAATTCCTACTCCCCCTCCGCCTATAGAGAGGGCTAGCTTCAATGCGCTTACCATTAGCTTTGTTCTTTCTTATAGAAAGAAAGTTCTTTCTTATACAGTGCGAACACAATTAATTTTTTCTATCTGGGTTTATATGATAATCAGAAATATTCAGGAACAACCTTAAAGTATCTTAAAGCACGTTGATCTTAAAGTGTCAAAGGCTGCGAAAATGAAATCTGATTGTTTGACTTGGTTAACTAGAAACTTAAGCTTTCATTTATATTTGCCAAAGTGAGGCGATCCACAAAGTTGTCCCCTGGCGGTCGGCCGATCGCGACTTTACGCCGATCAAACATCTCCTGAACATCGTAGAAGGCTCGAGCGGAATCCGCGCCCCAGTACTCGGAGTTCGGGAAATCTCGCACATCGTTGGTCAACCAGGATCCTGCTTGTAGATACGGACCGTTGGCAAAGAGATCCACGAAGTCCTGGTTTAGGATGTTGTTACGCGGATTGGCGATGGCATCAAAAGCCGGGTGTTCGTATTGACCCAGTGGTCCTAGAATTTCACGAGAGGGTTCATTTGAACGGAAATGAAAAGTTCTAGTTCCATTTTTAAATGACCAAAAAATTGTAGGGCACCTAAGCCCCCTCCCACGCTCATTTTTTCCCAAATTCGTCGAACCAAATTCTGATATAGAAATTTTATTAGGCAAACTCCAAAAACCTTATAATTATGTCTTTGGGGACGACTTATTTCACCACAGTCCCCGTGGGAGGGGTTGTTTCCCAGTAGTGACAGTATCGACTCAGTGGTATGAGAATGTCGTGAGAGGGCTCATTTTTACGGAAATTTCAAGTTCTAGTGCCCCTTTTAAGTGACCAAAAAATTGGAGGGCAGCTATGCCCCCTTCCACGCTCATTTTCCCCAAAGTCACCGGATCAAAATTCTGAGGTAGCCATTTTGTTCACCATAGTTGAAAAACCTAATAACTATGTCTTTGGGGACGACTTATTTCCCCACAGTCGAGGGGCTTTAATCCCATTTGGCAACGCAAAGAGCAGCTGTTTGGCTAACCGGGGAAAACAATATATCTACACAAATGTGTAAATATTAACTTAGAAGGAAATGTCTAGCAGCAGGAAAGTCAAATACTGAGTGATTATTATTTATTTATTCGAGGATATTAGATTACCTCGATTAGCCATATAATTGTAGACGTGTGTGTGCACGAAAATGGCAAAAATTGGGTAAATGAATAGCGATTGTCTAAACTTTGATTTATTTTTATAAAAAAATCTTTTTGTATTTTCAGAATAGACCGCAGAAGAAAACGGTCCCGCTCACTCCAGGTTACAAAGCAGACCACTAAAGTAAGCTTAAGATCTGAGTATCATAAAGTTCTTGACGCTCATGATCACAAGTCAGCAAAATAATTGAAGCTTTTGTTTTTGCCTGCAATACTGATAATTGGATCTTGATGATGTTTGGAAATATTTTTTTTTGTAAAATTGTGGCAAAAACAGTTTTAGATTGATGACAATAGGCCATAAGTGTCGGAAACATGCGGTTGAGCAAGTTCCATTCAATATTTGAGTTTCATTCAATTGTATATTCCATTCAATTCCATTTTTCATTTGTGACATACCGGTGTGAATAAACTTGGCTAACTGGCAGAGACAACTCATTGCCAATAAAAAGGCGTTGTACTCATTTTTGGCTGTCCCATTTTATACAATTTATACACAGAAGAATTGAAGTGTTCAGGGCAGGGGCGGATCCAGGTGGAAATTAGAAAAAATACAGTACAAACAAAAGAAAACTAAAAATAGAATCATTTCATGAGGACGGCAGGGACCTAAGTTAGTAATTTTTAATTTTTTTTTAGGCTTCTAGAATTGTCAATTAACGATGGCACCATGATAAAAAAAAGACAAATTAGTCTTCATCTATCGTGCATTGGCAAATAATCCAATTGGCAGAAAGCTTGCTTTTACCTTCATCAAAGACAACTGGAAAAAAATAGTGTCTTAGTGTATCTGTGCTTATCAACATTATTTCCGTGGAAGAAAAGAAGATTGTTCGCGATTCAATAGTAGCGTCTCTAAGAAACCTGGCGATTGGTAAACTTGATCAACAGGTAGCCGAAGGAGTGCTTCGCCAGTTGGCAGCACGAAGCGCTTCTCTTGTTGTTGAGGGTGATTTGAAGCGTAACCGCGAAGGAAATCTGTTTCGGAGACTTGAGCAGGGTTCTGTTGAAGCGCGTGCGATTAGCCTCAGTGAGTTCTGAAACTCCTAATAAATCCAGTTCAAACCGTCTGAATTCGTCAGTCAAAATTGATTTCTTTTTTTTTCAGTCAAAAAATGCGATAGTAATTTTTTAACGTCGTAACATTCCAAGTTCTAATTTTCATGTTCTTTAAAACTGAAATTATTTTGGCCTCAGGAAAAGCAGTGATCACGGATACCAGTGCAGGACGGCCGGCTTTAGCCAGTGTCCTTATCTCCCACCTATTTGTTGGTACAAGTATGGAGTGTTCGCCGCCGGCTTTCGTGCGGCGCTGGGCATCGCCATCATCGAGCCCTACGACACCTACATCACCTACGACACCTACATCGTGCCCGGCCTGGCCTGCATGATCCTGCTGTTCAACGGCATGCAGGGGTCGCTGTCGATGGTCTACGACCGCGAGATGGGCAGCATGCGCGTGCTGCTCACCAGCCCGCTGCCACGCGCCTTCCTGCTGGTGGCCAAGCTGCTGGCCACGGCGCTGATCTCGCTGCGTTGTTGTTTTTTAATTAGTTCTGCAAGAATACATAGTTTGGCTTGTATACACACAGTGCCTTTGGTTAAGTTCTAAAGCTATATTTAGTTTTAAAGCATAATGGGCAAACTGCATAACTGTAGGGGGTTGATATACCAAATATCCCTTGAGACATAGTTACTGGACTGTTCTGCTATGCTGGACAAAATGGCTGCCTCAAAATTTTAAGTGGATGTGTTTTGAACAGGAGACTTTTTACTCTAAAAAAGTTTCATACCTTTTCTGTCGAATACGTATAAGGGGAAAATCAGAATTACCAATTCTGGGAGATTCTACAAACAAACTGTAGATAATATATATAGTTGTAATATACAACTTTACGAAGAGAAACTGGGTGCAGAGTCTGCATTGATAATGCAATCCTTTTCACAAAAGATTTTAGCTTTAATAATATGATTTTTAAAACCCCCTGACCTCGTGTAAATTTTCATTAAAACCCTCCCAAAATCTCATCATCTTTGGACGTGTACGCGAATTGGGACGCGACAACTTTCTGCCCAGGGCGGCGCGTTATGACGAGGAAGGTCTATTCCCGACCGAGAACTATAAAGACTTAAAAGACGCCGGATTGCTGGGTGTGGTGATTCCGGAAGCCTACGGTGGGCTGGGCGCAGATTTTGCCACCTACGCGCAAATGTCCTCAGAGCTCGGTTACTGGTGTGGCGCTACGGCGCTGACCTTCAACATGCACTGCTCATCCATGCTCTGGGGAAGGAAAAATTTATCGCTGAGCTAAAGGTGGTCCAGCAACCTGTTGACACATGATACTAAATCATGGTGGACGTAGTGCCACGAATATTATCTTTTAAAGTGCTTTGACAGCAACAGTACTTTATCCTTAAATCAAAATTACTAAAATTAGAGGAACATTAGCTGTTTTTGAGGAACTACGAATAGCATACAAGAGTAATTGGAAAGTAATCTGAAAATGAACTATTTTGATAGCAAATTACCTGACTGATTTTAAAATGTTCTTTGCTTATCGAATAAAAAAGTAATAAAAATACGAAAAAACGAACTTAATACCTCTAGCCTGTTTGAATACCCATGATTGAACATGTCCCCCCTTCCCAATAACAAAATCTGTACGTAAACAATGTGTAACCTGGATAACTTACATCAAGTCATCTCCAGATACAGAGTTGTTGATTTTTTGGACCATTCTGAACAAAATGGGTATCAATAAATTTGATTGGATGTCTTTTGGTGTTGACCTGAACAGGGATGTCTAATTTTCGTGCCGCAAGAGATCCATAAAGCACAGGCTTGAACGCAATATGGAAAACCAAGTCCGGCTGTTCTTCCCGGTAGATTCTATTGAGGTGTTTGGTGATTTGATATTCGCGGAATGGGTTCAAACTCGGCCGAGAGAAAGGTAGCTCGATAATCCGAACTCCGTCAGCCTCAATTTGCTGTCGATGATCATAGATCCGGGTGACAACGATCACTTCGAAACCTGTGTTATGTTTGCTTTATTGGTATGTCAGTTATATGAATTGTCATGATTTTTTGAAAATTCGTCATTTTTAACAGCTAAAAAAGCGCTTAAATCTCAATTTGAGGCAGAAGCGACTATTATATTCGTAAAGAGCATAAAAAATGCATCGAGTGGTATATTCACTTTATACGAAAGCCAGTTTTATGATTTGCTATAATTTTACCTGAATTACTAGAATTATTTATTTTTTTACTTGAACAGTTTTTTACTATGAAAATTTTTAAGCTTCTTAGAAATTATTTGGATTTTGTTGTCACTTTTTTGCATAGAATTCAATAAAGTCTACCTAATCTACTTAAATTAGTTAATTTATCTAATCTATTTAATTTCAATATTTGTATTCTGTATATTTTTCTTTCTTTCTCTCTGTAATTAAGGGACTTTTTTCTCTGAATTAGTAACTTGTGAGTCTTCACTCTACATCACATGCCAAAAGGCCTTTGGACGGGGATTAGTAGTGTGTTTTCTTACCATGGCGCTGTTAGTACGGCGGCCGGATTACCCGCTTTATCTGCCGGTTATATCTTATTGCAAGGGCCGCTGGTGCCCTCCGCAGGTGATACGGCAATTTTCAATTTTCAAAAGATCCCCGATTTTAAAAACCTTGCCTAACGTATATTCCCTATGTGATACTGACCCTACCAATGAACTGGCGACTAAGACTAGTAATATAATTTCGTCGCTTCATCACACAGGCGAAATACCGGCAGTTCATTGATATATGCAATTTCAAATGGCCTGAGAGATGGTGCTGACAAGACCCATCTATGGTATACTACTAGCCCCCCTGTTATTAAAAATGTTTTAAGATCTTGACTTTTTCCTGGATGACCATCGTTTGCGAGTAAACATTTGTTTTACGAACATCAAACTTGAATTAAAAAAAAGGTTTGAGGAAGGGGGTGGAGTCTCTACCTTTCTTCCATTTAAGAGAGTCTTGAACCAACAGTTATAGGAAAATTTGTGGACATACCGGTAAAAGAAACATAAATTTATCACTGACAGGAAGTAGAAAAGTTAGAAAGTCTGTGTTACACTGATTACTATTAGTAGATGTGATGTTAGGCGTCTGTTCACCAATTTAGGCAAAGTGGGTATTGAGGAGTTCTACTACATCTTGTTTATTATTGGCACTACTAGTCTCGTCCGTGAATTTCATTTCCTGTGGCGAAGTTCTCACATAGGATTTGCAAGGTGTTGGTTAAATAATGCCCGACTCGAGGCGCTCGGTGCGCTCGCGGGAATGGATGCCACCGCGCTCGCACGGCAGGCGGTGAGCGCGTTCTCCGTGGTTCTCCATCTCGATCGAACCCCGGATGGTGTCCGTCGGATACGCCAGGCCGGTCGCCTCGTGCTCGTGGCCGATCGCCTGGATATCGAGGAGGTGTCCCCGTGGTGATCCGACTCAGGCAGGCGCACCGCAATGAGTCGGCAGGCGCCGCGGAAGCCGCGACATCGGTGTTGATTTTAATTTTGACACTACACTTTTAGAAAAAACGAGTTCAAATAAGGACAAAACAAGAGTACATATGATTTAAAGACTGGACCAGCGTAGCACCCTCTTCCAACGTTTTGAGAGCGTACTCATGCGAACAATATGTAAGATTTTACAAGTTAGAACTCTATCTTTCTGGGTAGTATCTTGGATTGACAAAAACACAAGAACTCAATGAATAAAATTCCTCTGGCCAAGCCCTCGGATAGCGCACTGGATTCGTTCTTTTCTTTGCTCACATCATAATTCCTCAAAATTTACATCATCTTTGAGAAGTTTTAGGCTCTTTTAAAAATCACTCAAAATTTGTTTTCATGATGACATTTCACCACAAAGACTAATGATAATAATAATTACAGTTCCAAAATCAGTTACCATTGATTTGGTAGCAAGAAATTATGAAGGTTAAACTTGTGAAAGCTTTTCTTTATAGATACAAAACGATAATTTGCATTCTTTACAATTTGACACCGGCCCGGATGCGACCGCCTGCTGCCGGGATGCCGCCGACGTCGCGGATGTTCGCCACCCCATCGACGCGGAGAACGGTCATGCCTGCGCCTGGGACGCGCGCGGGGGCACCGGGTAGCGACCGGCGATCACGATGCGGTTGAACGCGTTGATGGAAACGCACGCCCAGCTCAGAGCGGCGTATTCCTTCTCGGTGAACACGCTGCCGACGCGGTCGTACACGTCATCCGAGACGCCGTCCTCGGAGCGGCGTCTCGGAAAAGATCGGACGCTTTTGCCCAATATTCCTTTGGAAGATTTCAGCAATCTCTGCCGTGGTTAGCACGAACCGGACTCCTACTGCTTGGGAAACATCCCTTTGACAGCAACCTGGTTTAGTATTCCGTACTGCCGGGGCAAGCCTTTTTCTTTTGGCTTCGGACCATATATCAACGTCTCCAGAACCGCGTCCCGCTTGCTCTTTACCCCTGGCAACTTCTTCTTTAGGCTTTCGCTTGACTTTGGGAAAAACGTTGATCCGGTGACTTAGGGAAAATAATTAGCGTGGGAGGGGGACTGGGTGCCCTCCGATTTTTCGGTCACTTAAAAAGGCCACTAAAACTTTCCATTTTCGTTAGAAAGAGCTCTCTCACGACATTCTAGGACTAGTGGATCGATACGATTACCCCTGGAGAAAAAAAAACAAACAAATAAATACGCATCCGCGATCTGCTTTCTGGCAAAAAATACAAAATTCCACATTTTTGCCTGTGTGTCTGAGTGGGTTTTTGCTTTTCTATATGTCTGTCTTTGTGTAGTTTTCCGGTAGCAGCATTGCATTATTAATATTCTCGTAAAGATAAAATACCATTTGATCTTCTCCAGGATTTGTTTCCGTCATCAATTAATGAAACTCGTGTTAAACAAAATATATATGCCTCACTTATTTCACACCCCTTACTGTAAATAGAAAGGAAGTGTTTCCCTAGCACTAAAGTATGAGTTGGATGCCAAGTTAAAAGACAATACCTGAAAGCCACAAAGTAGCTTCCAGATATTACAATGGGCAATGGGTTTTACGGCGTGGCCTTTGTCGTTTTAACTTCAAACAGCAAAACCTGACTAAGTTGTTTGCCGTGAATATTGAAGTTATTGTCTGACACCATCAAAAGACTTTGGTTTCCACTAGTTAGTTTGGGACCAAAAGTCATGCCTTCTAGGTTATCAATATGCTGCGAGCCTAGCTGATGTTTTACTGTGTTTAAGCCATACCTCCGGTGAGAAAGTGTTGCCAGTATAAAGATGCACGATGTGAAATGGCCTTCATTTCATCATTCATGTAGTCTGGGAGTCGAAATGGATCAAATGAAAGGTGCACTAAGCCATCGTCATAGTTAATGGCCTTAAAATGGAAAGTTGTATATTAGCAATCTACTGACCAAACATATCACCATTCCGCATATACAGAAATTTTATTTATACATAATTTAATTACATATTTTTATATACATAATTTTTCTAAGGCATACTTTGTTCCGTTTTTTTGGGTTTATACCTGCGAAGGTTGTTCTCTATCATAATGTAACATATTTGAAATAGAAAAGAAGAAATAGAAAATAACGCAAATGGTTGCCAGATCTAGGAAGTATGTGACATATTCCGGGGCCATAATTAAAGGGGAAAGGGAATATTACTCCCCGTTGATTTTGAAAAATCATTTTTTAATACTATCAGTTTTAAAATACCCTATTCCCTTGAATTTTAAGACCATTTGAGCACAATTTTTTGTTAATACCTCTATAAAGGGACCATTATGGAAACAAGGTCTTCTGAACCCTTTAATGCTATCCCTGCCAACTTTATCAGTAGGGGTTTCTTTGCTTTCAATTTCTTTGTTTTTAATTACTGATATTTTATATTTTATTCTTTAAAGTAACTTATGTATTTTTTTGTCTGATATTGTAAAGTAATTTATATCTTAAAAATTGTAATTTTGACTTTTTTGGTAACTATTTTCCTTCAAGCGGAAAGGGAAAGGAATTTAGGCCCATGCCAACCCCTTCTCTCACTTTCCTTAGGAGGTGAAATTTTTTTCGAAGTTTTCCAAATGACCCGTCTCATTTTTAATTTTATCTTTTGAAATTCGTGCGTACATACCAGATTTTATGGCGTATTTTTATCCTGAGATGCTTGATAGATCCAGGTCATAACAGAATGATTATATTACATATGTTTTGTTGGAAGTGCGGCGTTTAATAGAGGACGGAAAAAACTTTAGCGTAAAGAGCGGGACATTGAGGAGACAGCCCTTATCAAACAGTTCGTGCTAACAAACTGTAGTAAAGACTCATAAGGAGCGACCCGGCTCAATAGTAAACGAAACTCTAAAAACGGAATTTTGATACTAAAAGATACATCGAAAGAATCGGATTTTGATCCTGATTTTAAATATATAATTTTAGTCTTTGTCATCAAAAGTTATGAGCCTGAGAAAATTTGCCTTATTTTGGAAAATATGATTTTGAAGGTGCTTTAGCTGAACTTAGTGGTGATTATAACGGCTATACTGCCCTGTACGAAGAAGCTAAGGGTGATTTATTTGTAGAAACCAATGATATTGATGCCGCAATTATGGCCTATCGTAAAGCCAAGGCTGCTTTACCAGAAGATGCCAAAGCTCCGTGGTTAAGTATGAAATTGATGGACTTAGGCGAGGAGGCTGAACTTAATGCGTAATGCCTGGTTGTTATTAGGCACAGTTGTAGGCTGAGGTGTCTTACTGGCAACCATAAAGACAATGCTTTTTGATTTGTTTTGAAGCAAAGTTTAGTTTTAAAGCATAAAGCATAATGGGCCAATTGTATAATTGTGGGGGTTTGATATGCATAATATCTCTAAAGATATAGTTGCTGGACCGTTCTACTATGCTGAATTAAATAAAAAACAATTTTTTTTTTAACTGAAAGTAAGGAGCAACATTAAAACTTAAAAACTAACAGAAATAACTCCGTACATGATGACCGACCGCCACTGCCATTGCTCTATCAGTTCGAACGCGGCCGGTTCGAGGCGAGCGCCTGGCTCAATAATGCACGCTATTACAACCCGGGCGACAACTACGCCGAATTGATCCGCAACATGGCCCTAGATACGGGGCTGCTTTCGGCACGGATCGGGATTGAAATCAACTTAAACCTAACCGTACAACTACACCTCGAAATCAGCAGCGCGTTGAGTCACGCGGAACTGGTCTATGTATCTCGGCTCGTTGAAACTTCAAAAGGCAACCATTCGATTGAAAATTGATAGTTCTGTTGCTCTTTTTGATAGTCGAAAGTGATTGAAGGGCAAACATCTCCCCTTCTCCGACCAACGTTTCCGCAAACACTATCTTGTCAAAATTTTTAGATAACCCTTGTGTTCAGCGTAGTTGAAAGGTCCAGTAATTATGTCTTTGATAATGATAATTTAAACCTGGAGCCCTCAAAGCAAGGGATGTAAGTTATGCCCAAGGGTAGAGGACCCAGGCTCGAAGGGCACGGGATCGCAGCAGCCGACCGACCGGGGATCCTCCGCCGGGTGCGCGGAGGGCGCGGAGGATCGTCCAGATCCCCATCGCCACGACGTAGACGCTCGCCATCTCGTGGAACCCGTAGGAGGCCAGGGACGCGAGGGTCATCCCCACGCCGCCGAGGGCCACGCCCCGGGTCGTCTCGGCGCGGGCCGTGCCCCACGCCGCCCACAGGTAGAGGACCCAGAAGCAGGTGGGGGTTGGAGGGGGGAAACAGAAATCTTGGAAAACGCTTAGAGTGGAGAGATCTGGATGAAACCTGATGGGAAGAATAAGTACAAGTTCTAGATACGTAATTGACATAATTGGAACGGATCTGCTCTCTTTGGGGGAGTTGGGGGGGATTTCCAGTGCTTTCGCGAGTTCGGTACTTCTGGACGTGCTAGGACGATGAAAATTGGTTAATGTGTCAGGGACCTGCGCAAATTGACTTGATACAGTCGTTAATTTTATATTGTATATGCAGTCCTAAATTTAAGAATTAATACACACAACATATAACCGTTTCAATTACCTGTTCCAGTTCCCGTGATAGAGATCTTCGTTTTTGCACGAATTTTTCAATATCCTTTTTAGCATCCTTAAGTGAGGTAAGAACTTGGGTCTGAATAAGCCTGATCTGCTGGCGTCTCTGTCCCAGACGAGTTTCAACTGTGGTGATTTCATGTAAAAGATCTTCCCTCTCTGCTTCCCTTGGCCGAGAACCGCGCCCACGCGCTGGAGTCCGCCCAGGGTGGGATGGGGCTCAAGAACGTCGTCGAGGCCGGTCTCGACGGAGACGATCCCTACAAGGAAAAGAAGCTCGAGCTCCTCAAGGAGATCATCGACGGCAACAAGGCCGTCCGTGACTTCATGAAGGACAAGCCCAGGTACACGAAGAGTCCGGCGAGGCCGGCGGTGAAGGCCGCGGCCACTCCGGGGGAGAGCCCGGTCGAGGATGCTCCGGTGACCCTCAACTTTGATTCCGGACTACTCACTTTCGAGTCGCTACAAGTGACTTATGAAAGTCAGGGAAGTGAAGCTGAATCGTTCAATTTCTTAGTGAGTAGTGGAACATTGAACAATGCGATAAGTGAAGTGGTTACTGTAGAAAATAACCCTAAAATTGTCGGTCTCCCAGACGGGTATGATGTCGTCGAAGATGAGCAAACTGATATTGATTTGTCAACTCTAGTTCTGGATGAATCTCTGGAAGCAGCCCCCCATTGCACTTCCTGGCTGAAGGGCCATGAAACGGAGACCAGCACCGCCGGTTTGGGCCTTAAAGGTCTAGTGCCGTCTTACTTTCTTTTTTGTTACTTACTTACTTACTGGAAGAATATGGTGTACCTGGAATCTGCTTCTGGGTAACTTATTCAGCAACAAATATAGCCTAGCCCCTTAAAGGGGCTTTTCAATTTCTTATTATTTTCTTGATTTTCATTGGGAAAGGGGGAGGGGTCGTTGGCCAAGAATAAGCAAATTCAAAGTCAAACAATCTTCCAAGCGTAGAACTACCACAAATCACTATCAATAAATAAACGAAACTCAAAACGAACAGAAATTACAATAAACAGCCAAGTCAAACTCAAAACGAGCAAAAATTAACATAAGTAGGGCTGATGATGAACATGCATAAAGACCAGAACACGATTTTTACTTTTTTCTACTTTTATAAACAAAAAATTATCAAATCTTTTCAGGAATAAATATCAGGGTAACAATATACACTCCTCGCGTTTTTATTTAAATTGAAAGCAACATTTAGTTTTTAAGCATAATGTGCAAATTGCATAACTGTGAGGGGTTTACTTACACAATAACCATTGAGATGGAGTTAATAGACCGTTGGTGCGCTGGATTCGGGATCCTTTGTCTGAGAGGACGCGGGTTCGAATCCCAGTGTACCCAATTCTTCATTTGGGACGGGGGTCAATAGCGTGACTCTGTAAGCTTAGCCAGAGTCTTTCAGCGTTTCAACGGGGGAGAGCAAGAACGGGCTCATATCCAGGTGTCTGAAGGGTGTGGAATACCCTAAAAGGGGAAAAGGAGTTTCTACCCCCTGAAATTAAAAAAAATACAAGCCTAAACGTGTTTTTAAAAATAGATGTCTGCTCTCTGGAGGTGAATGGAGTTCCTCCAGAATGAGCCAGACTCTGTCTGCTCACCACGTGCTTCTGGATATAGGGTTTCTCCCCTAACCAAACACAATCACAAAAGCTCAGTAGCCTATAGCAAAAGTTAGTTATTTTCAAAATATTTTGTTATTGTAGGAAAGATGAAAAATTTCTGATTCAAAGGTTTCTGTTCTTTTGCTATGTTTTAGGGAGGAATATGTTGCTGTTTTGTGATGTTTGAGTCAATACTCCAAGTTTTGTTGTTTTCTGCCTATGTTAAGTTTTACATAAGAAGAAGTTATACAATACATTGGCTATACTTTGTATTTTCTTTTTGTATTACATCTTTGTTGGCAAACTGAAAACATTGTGTCCTGTCTCAAAAAGGGCGTTTAAGCGTGTCTAAATTCAACGTCAGGTCTCCAAAGCTGCTATCTCACTCTTCGTTGGGTCGTAAACGTAATTATAACCAACTGCAATACATTATTTGGGAATTGATAATGATTGTCAATTTCCTATGATTTTTTTTTTATGGTGCCAATGTTATCCTGAATAGCAACGTTAGAAGGTAGATTATATTTTTTATTAGTCGACTTTACCAGATATAATTTCTTTTCAGAAAAGTACAAATTATGTTTATGTCTTAAAAGGGAGGGGGGCAAATTTGCATTTGCACTTAAAGAGTCACACAGTTTACAAGAGATACAGATAAGAAAAAAGCTCGAATAAAATAAGAAATTATTTTTAGGTTATATTAACAACAGAAGTAGATTCCCTTTATTTTTCATAATATAAAATACAAGAATAAATATTTGTGTGTTAAGGATTATGGCTTGAGGTTCATCGTGTGGAGCAATCTAAAGATTTCCTCCTCCTTGTAGGCTCCATGAAGTATTAAAGATGAGTTGAAAACTCATGGGCTTCCCAATCATATTTCTACTCAACAGCACTCCATTCAGCATCCACTCTTGATTTAAAAGTGTCAAGACAAGTTGCAGAGACAGCATATTCTGACAGTCTATTCCAAAGGCTGGTGACTCTGTTTGAAAAGAACTGATGTCTCTGGTTGAGTCTGCATGACATCTTAGACAGTTTTTTTGGTTAGTTGCCTTTCAATCACTTTTGACTATGAAAAAGAGCACTAGCCCTTTCAATTTCCAATTGAATGAGCTCTTTTCGAAGTTTCTACGATAACAAATGGCCATCTCAAATTACTATCAAATTCATTTCGGGAAAATACGAGGTGTGGTTGGGGACATTCACCCTCTGATGGCTCTGAATCTTAAAAAGGGCACTAGAACATCTGATATTCAATCCAATGAGTCGATTCCAAAGTTTTTACGATCACCAGAGGAGATTGGCGTTGGTGTCTGAAAAACCAGGGAAAAGAGAGGAAAAATAATTAATGCCATCTACATTTCCCCTGCAAAATATTCAAAACTAATCACAATATAATTTTAGTTGTATTTTTTTTTTGCATTTTGTATTTTTTTTTTTTTTTTTACATTGCGTAGATGATGAAAGAAAGAACTTTGCCAAAAGGGCATAATTGTTGTAATTATATATATTTTATAATTAGCCTATGTTTTGTTTAGTAGCAGAGGCTTAATGCCGGTCAGGATTTAAAATAAGAGCTCTGAGTCACGATGTCCTTCTAAATATCAAAATTCTTTAAGATCCGATCACCCACTCGTAAGTTATAAATACCTCATTTTTTCCAATTGTTCCTCTCCCTTTAGCCCCCCAGGTGGTTGAATCTGGGAAAACGACTGTATCAAGTCAATTTGTGCAGCTCCCTGACACGCCTACCAATTTTCATCGTCCTAGCACGTCCAGAAGCACCAAACTCGGGTGTTCATTATGATTACAATCAATACGCACCATATGGCTGGTATTGGCATTTCACACAGGTATTTCATAGCTTTTTTGTTGAAAATCTTGAAAGTTCTGTTCATTGATTCATTGATTGACCAGATAAAAAATAGTTTGCTTCGATGCTGGAACATTTGTGGAGGTTTTGAAATGATTGAAACGGTTTCATGCCACGATCAAAGGACCACAAGTGGCTATTTTTTCTAGGTATCGTAGTTTTGGGGAGGTGAGGAGATAATCCACGAGTCCGACATAACATGATATCCAAGAAGTCTACTTGCGGACCTGGGACAGTTTTGTTTTGTTTTACTTTCACACTATTTAGAATGGTAGGAAAAGGTACGATTTATTTTTCCAGAACACCACCTGAAATTTCGTAAACTTCAGAGAAAACTTCGTAAACTTCTTGCTTTTGTGCTTTACGATTTTCATCTGGGGAAACAAATCTCTGCTGAATAGTTTCCAACCATGAAAATGTGGATATCCTCTAGAGATTAGGCCTTACACTTATAGTCGTCATAATCGTCCATTTTGTGTGAATTAAGTCTGCTAATCTTCACTTGAAAACCCTTTTGTCAAAGACAGAGGATCTACAAATGGATTCCTACTGAAAATGGTAATCACTATAAGCGAGGATATGGCGAGTTATTCTTGTTACAAAACCGATAAGGACCATACTGATCCTTGACTTGGGTACCTTTCATCTCCATCTTCCCTTCCTGCTCTTATCTATTTTTTTCCTTTATATTACTGTCTCTTGTATGTTTGTTTGCTATGATTGCTTATTTAATTTCTGTTCGTTTTGGATTTCATTTATTTTTTAATACTATTTTCTGGTCTTTTTGAGTTTGAATTTTAGTATTAATTTGTATCTACTGATCTTAAGTTTAATATGGCCTTTACTTTTCTTTGAAACACCTCTTTTTAGAAAGTTTTTTTTAGTTAGTTAAAAAAAGAATCAAAATTCCAGCACAGGTTTGGTTGACCAACACGACCATGGGGAGGTCGCGCCACGTCCCCGGGGCCGTCGCGTCCCAGCTTTGTTCTCGAATATTCCGCCCTCGCGTCGACACGATCCGTCCCTCGTCGAGAAACAGATCCGCCACCTCGATCGCGCCGCGTAGGAGGCCGCCCGAGTTGAATCGCAGATCAAGTACTAAGGCCTGGGCGTCTTGACGATCGAGCTCCTGCAAGGCTTGGCGAAGCTCCGCGACGGTTTCTCTGCCGGTTGAGTAACGGAATCATTTTGCTAAACGTTTTCCCCATACACTGGTCATGAGAAATCGTATGGAGTGAAGAAATTTTACTCCATGAAATATTATTATTTTGCACCACTATCAAGCTTTTTAAACATTATTGAACTTATTATTGTTATTGTGATGATGATGACGATGATGATGATGATGATGATGATGACGATGATGATGATGATGACGATAATAGTGATGATAATGATGACGATGATGACGATGATGATGGTAGAAATGGATGTAAACCGTCAAGAATAATTTCCTAAGGCCTAGTTTGGGTCGTATAGTCATCCCTGAAAGTTTTATTGAACCGTAACCTCTGGAACACAACTTGTCAAAAAGCTGCTTGGCGTTACTGTCGAGATACTTTTTTAAACTAAGCGTGTCGTGCTTAATGGATTTTATAAATATAATGTGCTATCTTCAAGTATACGTATAAATTAGTCCAACAAAACGCCTCTGAGACTGGCTAAAGCTGTAAAATATGGATTTTTCATTTTTTGAGCTCTCCAAAACCATTTTCATCTGGGATGTTTTTAAGCAGACCTACATGTTTAATCATTCTTGAAATTCAACCCTTCTTGACAGAACTCAAGCCTCTCGCAAATCGATTTTACACAACAAAAATTTTATATAGCTTAATTCAGATAAATCAAACTTTTGTATGGATTGTTGCCTCATTTTTCAAAACATTTCATTTCTTTTTTATTATATTTGAGGGCACGGCGTAGAGCCCCTCTCACTCCCTTTTTCCCTCAAAGTCGTCTGATCAAAATTTTCAGATAGCCATTTTGTTCAATATAGCTGAAGGTCCAATAATTATGCCTTTGGAGACCCCCCACATTGCCTGGGAAGAGGTCTTCAAGTTATAAAATTTGCCCGTTGTTTACGTATAGTATTTGTTATTGAGAAGTATACATAAATATTTAGGCTAGATGCAGATGAATTGTTCTGCTGGAGGGATTTTCCATGGAGAGTACTAAAAGTTGTTTACATTTGGTATACACCTGCATGCTAAGTAATGCTTTAGAGTGTTCAGAAAAAGTGCTATCAGAAATAACATAAGAGATAGAGTGCCATTATTGCGAGAATATGCCACACTTTCACCTATGATCAAAAGTTTTTTGTTTTCCTCTTTAATACACAGACCTTTACACTCATATTGAGGCAATCTTGAATGAGCATACCTATATACCTAGGCTAAAAGATGCTTAAATTTAATTAGTGGTTGGTCCACGACGAGTGGCAGGACGCGCAGTCCATGTTCTCGCCGTGCCGGAAGCCCGCAGTCACCGAGTAGGTCGTCTGCTGCGGACCGATGCCGGTCGTCGCACTGCCGTCGGCCGTGCCCATCGCGTAGGACGCCTTGGGGCTGTAGATGACCTCGTTGGTGAACGGATCCCGCCGCCCGCTGTCGATGACCGTGTCCCGGGTCTGCACCACGAAGTGCCGCTTCCCGGTCAATTTGCTGGTCATGTATCTCTTTCCAACTCGGAAATTTATGTTAATATTAATAATATCAATCGTTTATTATATTTAAATTCTCCTGGTTTTTAAAGGGTGAAATCCCTTTTTTTCAATACTTTATTATTCCACTCATAAGACCGTATCAGGATAAGGAGATCAATTCATGCCTCAAAAAGGCCTCAAGCACAAGGTTGGTTTAGAACAACACGGAATCAGAAACGTCAGGGAAGTCCATTGGAATCTTTCAACTCCTGACCTTTCCCATAGCCTGTAGTACAACTATTTTTACAAAGCCCAGTCTTACTATAACCTCTAATACCATGTTTAAATTATTAATTTGTGTTATTATTAACTATTGTTAATAAAACTCATTTGTCGAGAGTTTCACTAGTAATAGTCTAAATACAAGTTAAGTCAATTGAAAAACAAAGAAAAAACAACATTTGAGTAAAAACTAAAGTTTCTCCGCAGATGGTATAGAGCATATTTAAACCTTTAACAAAAATTCCTGGATTTTCTAACATTATTTAAAAAAAACAATGAAAAAATAAATATGAAAAAGTGTTTTCATAGAAAGTTTTCCAGGAAACATTTCCAGTTTTCCAGATTAGCCTTACTTTCTCTTTGGCGGCTTAATTTTACATATCAAGAGACTTCTAGGGAGAATTTTTATGGAAGAAATTTTATGAAGAAGGGTATTTCCTGGGTGTGGGAAAAGGTTTTAATAAACGGGAGAAATTTTGCAAGGGTTAGCCGTTGGTTTCAGGAGTTGCGTATTATACTGCTGCACGTACAATAGGATTTTTAGTAAACCATACAAGATCAATGTCTGAAGGATTATATCCAAAGTTGTTAGAGGGAGGCCATCATAATTTTTTACAAGATAATTTATTGAAGTTATTTTATTTCGCTTTTCCAATTGTTGGATTGTCAATAGTATTTGCTAAACCTGGACTATTTGCATTAAATCCAATTTATCAAGTAGCAGAGACTGTAGTTATTCTTTTAGCATAGTGGGCCTGCACAATATAGAATACTTATTGATTTTAAAGTTTAAAACTTGTTTAAAACTAGTTGATTGTTGATTAACTTGTTGACGTAATGAAAACATAAAAACTTTCGTCCTCTGAATCCATCAAAAAGAGAAAAGCCCTCATGAGACGACAATCCCCTCGTTTACAGAAAACGCGTCTTAGTTTAAGTTTTAACTTTGCTCTTACCTTTTATTTGAAAAAATCTAATATTAAAAAAAAATCTTCTGCGGGTTGATCACCATGTTGGAAGCGGCCGGCGCAATCGTCAGCGACTGGCAGGGCGGCCGGCCGGAACAGGGCGGCGACATTCTAGCGGCCGGGAGCCGGGCCGTGCATGAGGAAGCGCTGGCGTTGCTGCGGGGGTGATTTCGCCGCCACAGGCCGGCCGCGTTCTTGTCCATCTTCTGATGGATTTCAGGGACGGCCAATGGCGGCTATAGTTCGTGACCGAAAGCAAGCGCGGCGACCTTGCTCCGTGCCATTCACTGTCCCTATTGCACGGTTAATTCATCTATGTTCCTGCAAATGAACGAAGTTAAGGGGAGGGGTCCTCCTCCTGTATGAAACACATCTTATGTTGTAAGTTGGGTTAAAAGTGTACTGCATGTTTTTTTCTGCCTCTCGCCAACACACCAAAATACCTGCTGTTATCCCCTCTTAACAGTTGGTACGGAACAGTAAAAGTACCATGGTCTTAGATGAACGAACTTTGCTTCAAATGAATCAGGTTCGATATTTTGACAAGGGATTACAACAATTCAAAAACCTTAAACAATAAAACCAAGTTTAAAGCTTTAGTAAAAATAAACCAAGTTTAAAGCTTAGTAGAAATGGTTGTTAGAAATTAGACTTCCTTTAGTAATCAAATATCCTTGAATATATACAGCAGAAAAAAGAACACCTATTTGAACGCAACCAATTATAAAATATCAGTAGGAAGGCTTAAACAAGAGCTAAGAGCCCATATGGCACTTGTTGGAAGCGTGGATGTTAATGTAAAACATTGTTACTCTTAACATTTCTACCAGCAACAGCCACTTTCCAAAACTATACAGCTTCAAATTTATCCTAATGAAGACTACTTCATAGACTTATCATCTACATTAATTGATTTAAAAGCTGTGTGAGGAAAAAGTCTGACAAACAAAGTCCCACCACTACCGATGGATTATCCAATGAAAACTGTATCGTACACAATTTTTTTTTATACAAAAACGTGTCTAAATGAACCGGCGATTGTCCAGGATGTAAAAGCTGTTGTATCTAATCCTAAGATGGGTTATATCTAAATGTAATAAATGACGAATCATTAATCTATAGGCATAATATTTCATTGCGCACGTGGCTGGATTTATCGATTTAATATTAGAGTGATAGCCGTCGGCTCCATCCCAAAAAATGATAGGATATTGTAGGGCATTGTAGCATCGATGAGTTTATGCAATTCTTGTCAACTGATTGTTTCGCCTATGAGGAGCCACAGCTGGGGGAGGGGGACCGCGGCTAGAAGGCTGCTTACCTTGATCAAAATTTTCACTTTGATTCGGCGTTTTTCCTTATACTTGAGTCGGGAGAAGAGCACACAAAAAGCACAAAAACAGATACGGATTAAATTGGTTAAAAAAAAACAAAAGTCAGCTGCCCCTGGGGCCACAGCTGGGGGAGGGGGACCGCGGCTAGAAGGCTGCTTACCTTGATCAAAATTTTCACTTTGATTCGGCGTTTTGGTTTTAAAGTCTTTGAATACATATTATAGATACTTAATCAGAGATGTTAAGTTATGTCTTACAGTTTGTTTTATCTGGCTATCAAGATAGAATGCTTTTTTTAGGGTTTCAATTATTTTCCTAGTTTGCCAATAATTGTTTTTCTTGTTATAACCAACTGGGCAATTTTTGTTGCACTTGAGTGTAGTCAGACGTTATTTTTTATTCTCTATTAAATGCATAATTTTAAAAATTATCCATTGGGGACATACATGACTGACATAACCGGACTGGATCTGCTGTTTTTGGGGGAGTCAGAATGGGGGGGAGGGTGTTAGTAATTTGGAAATATTAGAAAAAATGAAGTATTTTCATCTTACGAACGGGTGATCAGATCTTAATGAAATTTGATATTTACAAGGATCTTGTGCTTTAGAGATCTTATTTGAAATCCCAACCAGATCCGGTAGCATTAGGGGGGAGATGAGGGGGGAAACCTAAAATTGTGAAAGATGTGAAAGATCCCCAGCGCAGCCCACGCGTCGAACGGAGTCAGGAATCGCAAGGCAAGCCCCAGCAGTGCGGAGATCACCACCGATCCCACGAAACCCTCGAGCGTCTTGTTCGGACTCACGTGCCGTGAGATCTTTCGCTTCCCGATCGCTTTGCCGACGAGAAAGCCGGCGACGTCACCGAGCGACGTCAGCACGATGAGAAAGAGAAACAGTCCGGTCGGATTCACTCCGGTCCCTTCGAGCCGCAAAACGTACCCCTCGCGCAACACACTGTTTCGATCTCCCGTGGTCTCCACGAGAAAGACCCAGTTCCTTTGGCGCGATTTTTCTTCGGCATTGAGTTCCGGCCAGTGTTCGACCATCAAGTAGCGCTGGCCCTCGTGAACAAAGCTTCGGAACTGAGTCGGCTGTTTGTGTTTCGGGGCCGTTCGCAACTCCAGCTCGAGGTCGCGATCGAGTGTTGCGCTCTCGCGCTGGGCGTGAAGAACCAGATCCTGGCCTTCCTGTAAATAATATTTACGAGTCAAACATTGGGGCTTTAGGAAATGTCAAAACCTGGACAATTTCACCACAAGTGTTTCATTAAGAAAAGGCTTATTTGAAGTAATATTTCATTAAGTTGAGCATATAGTTTTTCAAAAATATGCATGAAAACGCCAACTTTATGAGATAAAAGAGAAAAACTAAATTTCAAAAACCAAAGGACATAGTCATTTGTTTGTATTTATAAATATTTTTTTTTATTACATGCCCAGTGTGTAACCATGCCGAAATCCGAATTGGGTAGAATTTAACACATTAAGACGATGTTAATACGCATAAAGACGGGCAGCAAAGTTCTTCTCCAAAACACATAATAGCACAGGAAAAACAGAAATCAGCCTATAATTTCCTAAATTATTTGTCTCACCACAGGAGTCAAACGAGCTACTTTAAAACAAGACGGGAAGAAACCCTCTTTTAATGCAGAATTAATTAGGGATAAAAGTAGTTTCTGGATTAGTGTCTTACCCCTTCCTAAAATATTGCAGATATGCAGTTTTGATTACGTGGATGTAGACAGTATATTTTTATTTAGCTCACCATACTCTCCAACATTCTTCAAAATTTCACCACAATACGAATAATATTTTCGGACGCACCCACGATCAAAAGTTCCCCCCTTTTCCAATGATAAATTCCGCATGTTAACAGTGGACAAATTGGATAACTTACAATATTTGCCCAGGGAGCTGTGGGGGCTTTTGATTTAACAGGCGTGAAGGACCGGACTCTGGGTGTGATCGGGTGCGGGTCGATCGGCCGGGAGGTGATCCGCCGCGCGCACGCGTTCGACATGCGGGTCGTCGCGTGGTCTCCGCGACTGACCGAGGCCCGCGCGGCAGCGCTGGGCGTCGAGGCGTTGGCCTCACCCATCGAGGTCGCGCGGCGTGCCGACGTCCTCACCGTGCACGTCGCCTACACCGACGCGACTCGTGGACTGATCGGTCACGACCTCCTCCAGGGGCGGCATTGGTTAGGACCTTGGCAAGCTCGTCAAAGATGCGGCCTTGGGTCTGATTCATAGAAGCAATCCGTTTCGCTTGGGTGGTGTGACGTTTCTTTGACTATGGGTGGGGCGGGCCAACGATTCAAGGCGCGAAAGGACGCGCGACCTTGCGCAGCCCGGAGTGTGTCTCACGCCTTTGCCGGTTGATTTCGCCGAGATCAGGGCCCCCGGAAAACCGCGAACACATAATCGACAACGATGCTGCCCTTACGACACTGCTCTGAAATTCGGTATGCCCCAAGGATTGATCCTCGGTCCTCTTTTGTTTTTAGTCCATGTAAGTGACCTAACTCGTATCCTTAATTCAAATTATGACGATCCAAAATGTTGTATCCTATGCTTTGATAGAACATCTGAGGACATTACTAACGAGCAAGATGAACTTATAGCTTTCGCTGACAAGACCTGCTGCAGAATCGACATGCCTTCTGTCCAGCGGAAGCTTGAAAACATCATAGCATAGCAACCGTTGTATTCGGGCAAAAGTAGTGAGACAAGTTTATCCATTGACTGCTAAATGTGAACTGAAATGGATTTTCGGTCCATTTCAATTCATATCACATTACACATTATATCACATTTGGTTTAGTTTTAATATAGATTGTGAAATATAGATTGAGAAACTTAAATACATGAGAGCCAGAACTAAGGTAGGATAAGCTTGGTTTGCTGCTACTCGGCTGTTTTACATTTGCTTGTTTTTTCAAATCCCCTTAAAAATGATGCAAAGACTCATCCATCTTTCCACACATAGGGCAACTGTAAGGACCATCCGTCAATCTATTTCTCTCTAAATATTTCCTACGTTCTCCAAGAGGCATGTTTATGATTTGTATTTGTTTCACGATCAACAGCTGTAGTTCGTTCCAAGTATAAATTAGTAAGAAAACGTTGTTAATATAACCTTAAAACCGCCTGTTCAAGATAAAGTGTCCGAGTGTTCGTTTTAACTTCAGGGCAATCCGGCGCGCCGGCTTCGAGTCGGCTGACCACGGTTTTCATGACCGGCACCGCTGCCTGCTGCTGCGGTACCGGGGCAGGGGTATGGGAGCAGGCTGAGAGCAGGGCGGTCAGAAGCAGAAGGGTGATCCGTTGCATGGCGGCTGGTCCGGTCGGGAAATAACTTTAACTATAGGCAACTAATACATAATTTTCAATTATTTAAAATTATTATCTAAATTAATCTCTGAGCTTATCGGAGGATCCATAGAAAAATACGACAAGTCAGTTTATTTGAGCTAGATTTGTGGATATATCTTGTGTAATCGGTGAATCAGTATTTTTGTCCGTTTTAAGTTTCAATTTTACTACTTGCTTCTGCAATAAAAACTTGTTTTTATTATTTAGCAACAGGGAGAGGGGAAACCTTGAATAATTTCAAAAATAATTTTAAAAACAATTTTAAAAACTGACTTATTTCAAAATAAAAGTAAAGAGCGAGGCTAGAAATCAAAGCTCTACTACTATTATTACTGTCTAACTTATTCTAACTTAACCCAGCCTAACCTATCCTACCTGACCATCCAACCCTATCCTAACTTAAATTTACCTTGCCAAACCTAACTAACCCACCAGCTTAAGCCCCAAGCCCTGAGCCACATATATCACACCCCGCCCTTCCAATCACAACCACCCACCAACCTAATCACAACCACCCACCCACACCCAACCTACCCCACTTAGCCCACAAAAACAACTAATACTACGTCTAAGATACGTGACTGCCATAACCGGACCGGATCTGTTCTCTTTGGTGGAGTTGGGGGGGGGGTAGTTCGGAAAAATGAGGTATTTGTAACTTACGAACGGGTGACCAGTTCTTAATGAAATTTGATATTTAGAAGGATCTTGTGCTTTAAAGATCTAATTTTGAATTCCGACCAGATCCTGTGACATTGGGGGGAGTTAGAGGGGAAAACCGGAATTCTTGGAAAACGTGAAAAATTGGGGTGTTTTCGAAATGTCGAATCCAAACAAACACCACGTAAAAATTTAGTACTTAGCCAATGCGAAGGCATTTTACCTCTGTCTACTTGCTGGAAAAGAAACCTCTGATCAAGAAGTCGAATGCCAGCATTCTCCCATGAACTGTCCTTACGCTGGTTGACCACGCCGGAGATACCAATTGTAATTTTACAGGAGATGGTAATACTTGTCTCTTGAGCTCTCAGGAAAATTGAAAACAAGACGTTCAAGTTATGTTGGTCCAATCCATGTCTACAATTTTTATGACATAAAACACTATAAAAAGTGTTTTATTTGTGCTCCCCTTCGTTTGAAACTTGGTATAATGATAGCTTTTTAAAAATGGACGGCAGAGGACTGTGACACCTTTAGGTGCCTTGCTGCTAGAGTTTGATTCGAGAGCATATTAACTGTTGTACTTAGAACTTGAAATGCTTTGCACAAATTCTACTGGCAAAAGTAAACAAATTGACAAAAGAAAGCAAAAACAAGCCGCGAACCGGATTGTACCCGTTGCCCTTGCCGGCGCCATTGCTCTCGGCAATGGCGTCGGTACCGTACAGCGCATCGTACAGCGATCCCCAGCGTGCGTTCGCGGCATTCAGCGCATACCGTGCATTGGTCACCGGCACGACAAGTTGCGGGCCGGCGATGGTGGCAATCTCGGGATCGACCTCGCCGGTACCGATGGCAAAGCCGGGGCCCTCCGGATGGATGTATCCGATGTCGCGCAGATAGGATACCCTCGGACAGCAGAATGGCGCCGCAGGATTCGCCGAGCCAACGACCGAGCAGCCCGGTGATGTCGTCGCGCAGATCGGCTTCGGTGCGGTGGATGTGCAGTCCGGCCAGAGCGGCCGGGTCGACCGCGGCGGCCGCGGGTCCGGTCGTGGTTGAGGCCTCGGCCATGAGTCCCCCTAGGACAGAACGCCGTCCAGCTCTTCGAGGGCGGTCTCGGTCTCTTCCCGGATCTTGTCTTGGTGCGCGATCCGGGGCTGGGGGCCAACCATTCTATGCTTTCGTGCCCCTTTCCTGTTTACCTTCCCCAGATTTCTCCATATACTCATTTAGACTGGGGTTGACTCCGGCTGAGCTTAGAGAGTCAAACCATAGATTCCGTCCCAAACCAAGTAATGGGGTACACTAGGATTCGAACCCTTGCCCTCTCGGACAAAGGATACGCTGAGCTACGAAAGTTGGTATCCATTAGTATTCTCAAATTTTCCAGCTTCCTTTAAATGACACCCGTGTCACTAACGGTCGTCGATGCAACGTCTGCCGTGGAAAACGGGATCACAGACATCAACGCCATCGCCGACTTTGTTCCAAACCTGCAGGCAACCGATGGCGGGTCGCCAGGCATCGGCAACTTGGTCATCCGGGGTATCTACGCTGGTGGCGCGCCGACGGTTGGGACGTACGTTGACGACGTACCCTATGGAGGTGTGGTCGGTTCTTTTGCGTCATCTCTGGCGCTTGATGCCTCACTTTCATTTTTAATAAAAAAGAGGTGGAGTAGGAGGCCTAGTTGCCCTCAAATTTGTGGTTACTTAAAAAGGCAACTGGAACCTTTTAGTTTTTTTTTTAAGAACGCTTTGATTAGTAAAAAAAATACGTAAATTACAAATTAACTGACGCAACAAACTTCTATATTTGTATATTTTATTACATATATGAGGGGGTTTGTCCCCTCGTCAATACCTCGATCTTTACACTAAAGCTTAAATTTTGCCCAATTCTTTGTGAAAAATGCACACTTAGCACATTTTTACGTGAAAAAATGGGGCCTTTACTGCATTTTCGCTTAGTCGTTAATCTGGCAACACTGCCACAACTTATTCGACCAGCAAGCACTCTATCGTTTTTGTTACATTTAAAGGCTATATCTAACAATTTTACAAGTTAGATTTCACAAGTTTCCCAAAACCGCTTTCTAAGCTGGTATCAAAGGGAGGATCAGCAGAGCAATGTAAACTATGGAGGATTAAGGGGGTCCCTATATAAGCGAACCCATCATTATTAGAGAAACAAGTTTAAAAATTGACACGGGAGCTGCAAAATCTGGTATAGATTTATCAATGCATTATCCCAGGGATCTGTGTAGAGGAGATGAACCTCGGGGCCCAGACTCCTTCCAAAATCTACATTTTCTTGAGTTTCTTGGTGCTTCTTGTTCGGATTATTATATAAAAATTTTCTCCGCCCCTTAAAAAAATCATGTACGAGCCTGTTGCTTATGTAGACGCCGATTTACCGCCTGCCCGATATCGGTTCCCAGGACCGATTCTCGAATTAGCGCCATTTGGCTCGGATGGCAGATGTCGGATTTACGACCCGGTGAAAGGTTCCAATGCCACGATTTGAACAAGTGCAGGACGCCGCAGCGCGGCCTGCCCCTAAGACCTGGGCCGAGCCTGTTGCGACCGGTGCGCTTATTCTCGCGAACGGCGCAATTATCCGCGGCATTGGCCTTGGCGCTTTTGGTCATGCCGGGGTTCTTTGTCAGACCTTGATAAGGCGTGACTTTGTTAAGAATGATTCATGCATTTAGGAATTTAGCGAGCTATGATATATCAGGAAGCAGGAATTAATTAATATATACAGCCTATGCTTCAAGGTGATTCCTGTTTACAGTTCTCAAATGCTCAAAGCACGTCAGGCCGGGCGAATTAACCAAAAGCAGGCGGAGAAAGAAGCATTCATGTTTATTGGGGTGAATGGTGTAGATTCTTCCTATCGAGGACGGTGTTCGACGCGCCAAACCAGACGTCATTGCGCACTCACTGCGCAATCTCGAACTTGTTCCCCGCGAGGTCAGTGCCGGCGGAACAGCCGGTGTGGTGATGGTCGGCGATCGTGACCACGACGTCCACGGCGCCGCGCGATTCGCGATACCGGCGGTCTACGTGGACTGGGGGTACGGCATCACAGGTGAGAACGACGAGGCCGCCTTCACTGTTGCGACGATGGAGGAGTTGAAGAAGGTGCTCGCTTTGGCTTGAACAACGAGGAAAATCCAATTTTTTTGCAAGTGTAACATGGATGTGTTTTCTTTTTCTTCTTCACAACTAGCGGGGCTACTAAGATCATAGAGTGGTATAAGAGCTCGTAACTTTAACAGCTTGGATAGAAGATCCGAATAAAGAACAGAAAGCTAAACGCCGAACACCTACTTTCTAAGATATCTTAGAAAAATTTTTTAACTTCCCCCTTTTTACGCTAGGTAAAGATCGCTAAGATCCCCAAGAAAGCCTCGAACTCACTCTGCATGTCAGACGCTTAACGCTCCGCAGACCTTGACCTTCTGGACACCGTGGAGAAGTCTTTTATTTAAATCCATTGGAGAGCGATTGCTGGTGGCGACGATCGTTACCCCACGCTGCACAGCTTTGAGAAGCAGGTATATAGCGCGATATATACTTTCACATAGCACTACATATATACCTTCATGAGGTGTCTGAACAGTGACTGCAGGATGGACGCAGTGTATACTGAATTGTAATGTAAACTGTAGCATAGTCGTTTGTGCATTGCAAAACTTCTTCAATGCTATCCATTATAAAGGATATGCAAGGTGTTCTTCAACAGCTTCATCGAGGTCTAAAAAGTGCATTTGCGTATATTAATGTGGTTCAAAGTCACCTTCAGAAGTATGTGATGGATGTAGCGCTAAATTCATTTTAAAATCATTTTGTTCAGCTAATTTGGAGCTGGAAACATCATGACTATTGATGGTTCAATAAACGAAATTGAAACGAAATTGAAACTAAATTGAAACGAAATTGAAACAAAATTGAAACGAAATTGAAACGAAATTGAAACGAAATTGGAAAATTGAAACGAAATTGAAACGAAATTGAAACGAAATTGAAACGAAATTGAAACGAAATTGAAAGGAAATTGAAACGAAATTGAAACGAAATTGAAACGAAATTGAAACTAAATTGAAACGAAATTGAAACAAAATTGAAACGAAATTGAAACGAAATTGAAAGGTCACCGGAAAGGCCCATAGCTGAAAGTCCCGCGGGAATGGGTGATTCATGAGGTCGAGAAGACTGAAGGAGCTTGCGCCGGCTTCGTTGTAAGTGGCCAACAGCCCCACCAGCACTAAGGCACTCCCAACAAAGGAGTAGAGCACCAACTTCATCGCACCATAGGTCTTCCGAGTGGAACCCCAGATCGCGATCAGAAAATATTTCGGGATGATGGCGATCTCGTAGAAGACGAACAACAGGCACTGCACATTATTAATGTTTCAATACTCGTTATTTTTTTAATGACATTTAGCTTATTCATAGAGTTGTTTCTGATCATTTTTCTTAGAAGTAGAAGAAACTGTGCCTGATACTCTTAGTTTAAGATGATGACTAAAGCCTAAACCACCTACCCTCTTTTTGATCTCCTACGTCGATATATGTACATATATATATATAACAATGGTAAAGCCAAGTAACTGCTAGGTAGTATGATATGCATCGAAATATCTGGCGGTTAATTCGGAAAAACTAGAAAAATGTGGTATTTTTAACTTACAAACGGGTGATCGGATCTTATTGAAATTTGATATTTAGAAGGATATCGTGTCTCAAAGCCCTTTTTTTAGTCCCGACCGGATCCGACGACATTGGGGGGAGTTGGAGGGGGGAAACCTGAAATCTTGGAAATCGCTTTGAGTGGAGATATCGGGATGAAACTTGGTGGGAAAAATAAGCACAAGTCCTAGATACGTGATTGACATTGACATATCCAACTGCGATTGCATCTGGATGTTGTTTCTTCCAGTTTCGTAATTCATCAACAGTGATTGAATCAGATAATGAACATCCTGCTTCTAAATCAGGCAAGATTACCTTTTTTTGAGGACTGATAATTGCTGCAGTTTCTGCCATAAAGTTCACACCACAGAAAAGAATTGTCTTTTGTGGAACTTTGGCTGCTTGTCTAGATAATCCTAAGGAGTCACCTGTAAAATCTGCCACATCTTGAACCGTACTCCGTCTCTTCGAACTCCTCCATCGGAACGCCAAAATTTTCGATGAAGGGCGCGATCTTTTTCCGGCTCGACGGCGAGGAGCAGTAACGAGCGACGAGCGCACTGAGCCAGCGACGCGTGAGGAGGCCGTCGGTCAAGAGTCGACCTAAGCCCGATTCGTAGAGCCAGCGAAGACCGCGATCCCCGTAGATCACCTCGGTCTCCAGCCGGCTCTCGCCGCGATTTCAAGACTGAATCGTCTGGTTGACGGACGCTCACCTAATTGTACGACAGGCTCAACGGCTGGCGATCGATGCTCGACAAGCCGGAGAATCGGAAAGAGAGATTCTTGCCAGTGAACTCGACAACCTGATCAATCGACTTGTGGATCTGGGAAATGCGACAGAGGGTAGTCGCTATCTATACGGCGGCCAAGCCGACAAAGCTCTCCCATTTAGCCGGAACGAAGAGGGAACGTTTCCTACCGCCAGCTACTCAGGGAGTTCAACTTCCTTGCTAGGCCCCCTCCTTTTTCAGTCATGATTAACAGCCTTGCGCAGGAATTTCCTGACCGATGGAAATTTGTTAAAGACTAAACGGTTATTGAAACTTGCTTCAGAAATTTTAATAAGCAACCCTATGAGTATCCTCACTCGCCCTGTTTTCTTAATCCTATCCCTTCTGAAATTTCTGAGTTCTCATTTAAACTACTTGACATCACAACACAATCAAGTATTTGTCGTGAAATTGATACGCTGAATTTGATAACCGGCCCCGCCGCAGGATGTGGTGGCCTTTGCCGCGGAGCTGCTCGGCGTCGAAGCCCCGCCCGAGATCCCGTTCGAAACCGCGGATCTCACACCGATGGCCAGGTCCTTCTACGGCGAAAACAAGCGGGTTTCCAACCAGCGCGTCAAGGACGAGCTTGGGTTTACATTCCGCTATCCGGACTACCGTGTTGCCCTGAAGGCCTTGTTGGAGACGGTGTGATCCCGTCGCAGGTCCCTGCCCTGACCCCAGCAAGAACTACAGGAGGATCTACCACCTTATCTCGCTGGCAAATACGATTTAAGGTAATACAATTTTCTCATTGTTTACATATAGGACTAGCAATTTGGAAAGGAGGACAAGTTGGATTCTTGGTTTAAAAAAAGGGTAAGTCTATTAAGGTGAAACTCTTACAGAATCATAAACAGTGTTGAGTTGAGTGTTGAGCTAAATCAAAATATGCTATGTTCAAATAGCCTGTAAAAAGGGTATACCAGCCTGATCCAGTGATTTTGAATACATAGTCACAAGAATATCAAATCTTCCTGTAACTTCAGCGACCTCTCTAACCCCTTCAATCTTGAATAATTCTTCAATTATGTGATCTCTTTTTTTTGTGTCCATGTTGATTCCAGTCAGCGCTTTGACATTGTAACCTAATTCTATGTCATTAACAACTATTGTAAAACGTTCAATGAGTTTTCTTTTGACTAGTCTTTTGATTCTTGAATAAACAACTGAAGACTTTCCTTTGGCCCGCATAAATATGGGAAATATATAATATGGCCCTTACATTGAAAAGTTTGGAGACCCCTGTCTTAGAAAGTAACCATTTTTTATTCTTTAAATTTCATGTGTGTTTGTTCTTAAATACAAATGCTTGTAAAAAATATCTCTTTGTTTTTACTTAAACATGATGCATAATCGAGTTTAAAAGGTTAAGGCTTTAAGATTTGGTTAATATTTTAGCTATTTTTTTTTTACTTAGTATTGAAAACACAACTGCACCTGCTCCTCCTCCATCCCAATCTATTCAAAGCCTCCCTCTTTACATCCTCCCAGGAACTTCCCATTTCCTTTAGATTTTTTTCATGACATCCTCCCACACCAGACAAGGACGACCTGCTTTCTGTTTAGCCCTAGACGGTTAGTCAAAAGGACTATCTTTGGACTATTCTAGCCATCTCAACCTTTCTTTCATTATATCCCTAGAGTGTGGGATAGAACCACATTTTTCGTAGAGCCTACTTTATCAAGTTAAAAATAATACTGTTGTACTTTAACTGTCCCTCACCACACTACTCACAAACTACAGCCTCTAGAAAGAACAGTCATGGGGCCCCTTAAGGCCTACTCCTACAAGAAAGCTGCAAGTTTTATAACTTCCCATAAATGTGAAACTTCTAAGAATATAATCAGTGAATTCAGAGCAAGTGGGATCTACCCCACCATCAGAGATATCCTGAAGGATTATAAGTTCTTCTTGTCATATATCTATAAAAATGGCATTATAACTTTTCTGAAAATCAGCTTACTACCGTTTTCCGGTGCATAAAAGTGATCTACATAGGCCAATACTTTTCAAAAAATTCATCTCCCCCCACGGCCCCCTTAATTAACTTTCATAAATCGAATGCTGATTGAAATTAGAGACCCCTTAACAAAAAGTAAATAGAGTCGATGGTATTAAAGTTATAATAAGAGACTATAACGAAAAAAGAAAGTGAGTAAAATCATGCTGTGCTGATAAATTTTCGGAATCGTCTTAAAGGAGTTGGGATGTCTGCAAAGATAGATCCTAAAAACCCTTCGGGAACGCCACATCAAATTAAAAGGCCAGAAAAAATAAGCCATGCCATTGCTCGTGTAAATGCCTTTGTATTCGCATTTGTTCTGGCTTCGATTTTTGGTACTGGCCTATTTGTGATGACCGCCTGGTTATTAATCAAAGGTGGTGAGCATGTCGGCGCACATTTAAAACTGCTTAGTTACTTTTTCCTAGGAAACCCTTTTATGACAGAGTGAAAAGTGGTCACTTATCCCCCTTTACGTCCAGTTTCAGCCAGCTTTTTGGATTCTTGCAAACCACATAGATGTCGTCACCACATAGGTGCTACTGGCAATACTGAAACTACCAGGGTATAGTACCCTGCTCTAGATTTGACTGTTATTGAAATTATGCCGAACGGTAGGAAAATATAGTTTCCTCGAAAAAAAATTTGGGTAAAAATATCTATGCATACGCATTTCTTTTCAAATTTTTTTGTTTTAAGATATTTTTCTTCGAAACATTTCCTTATAGAAGTTCTCCTTAGGAAACCTTTGTAATCCGAAGATTTCCGTTCACTTTGGAATCGAAAGAGATTTTTCCGATGGAATGCCACTTTAACCATCAGTGCCAAGAAAGAATTCCTAATATTATAATTCGGGAAATACTTTCTGGTAAAAATGATTAATAAAGCTCTGCATTACGTGTTTGCAGAGTCTGGAATAACTGACAAGGGGTAGGCCACTGTATCCGGCCTTGCCCCTTAGTTTTCATGAATTAATGTTTTTGATCAATACCAGTGGTGTCAACTGGTGGAGTGAAAATTTTCATAGCAAATGACCGTGTTATCTTGGGTATTTTTGTAAAAGAAATTGAAACACAAGAGAATTAACGATTAACGTCGATTAAAGTTTCTTACTGTTTTAAAAATAAAGTTAAGAGAAAGAGTTGAACTTTAGCTTAAAGAGCGGGGCGTTGAGCATGGCTGGGTATGACAAGCCACATCATTCTCCAAGCTGACTCTCTATTGTCTTCCAAGAGTGTTATGGTAGTGAGGGCTGGGAGGAGTTTTCCCATTAGAATATCCATGGTTTGGCCTCCCATTCCTTGTTGAGCCTCTTTTTGAATTCATCAGGTAAGGTTGCAGAGAATGTCTCTTGGCTTAGTTGGTTCCAGTCATTTACCACTCAGTGGCTTAAAAAATCTAGTCAGACCTTGGTGTTAACAGTGAAATTATAGTTGGGCTACTTGGTTGAAGAGTACTTACTTTGTTGCTTATATTCTTATTTTCGTCTGAAGCGAAGGTTAGGAATTCACAATAACTAAGTTGGTTGTTTCTGGCACCTGGTTTGGAGCATTGACAAATATCTCCAGCTTATTGTATGTTTTCCTATGCAGCAGCTTTAAAATTAGTTGATAGCCATGAAAAAATAAATTTTATAATCAGACAATTAAAATCTTTCAAACCATTAATTTTTATTACAGTGTGCCCGACAACCCATCTAAACAAGATGCTGAACAGGCTTTATTCGAATTAAACGGTTTATTGGATGAGTTCGCATTTAAAACAGAACATGATAAGGCCGCAGCGCTTTCTGGCATCCTAACGGCTGTTGTTAGAGCGTCACTACCACTGGCACCAATGATTCACGTCAAAGCACCCAGTATTGCCAGCGGTAAAAGTTATCTGTGTGAATTGCTCACCGCATTTGCTACACCACAGAAAGGCAGCTCTGTTCGCCCTTGCTAGTAAGTAGTAAGTACTTACTACTTACTTACTATTGTCGTTTGACACCTGCAATGACTAACAGCTACTCATAGCTTGCAAGAGAGTTCCTAGCAACAGGAACTGAGACAGTTTAGCTGCTTGATATTTCGATCATTTGTCATTTCACTTACTGCAAGCCTTTAGGGCTATTCAAATCACAGTAGATGGTTTTGCACTAGAGATATTTAGAAATTTTTGCCATTTGACATTTTCGGCGAAGCTGGACAACCAGATCTTCTCGCGCAGCTCAACGAAACCAGGCTCGCCAAACTCGAACAGCGTCTTGGCGCAGTCGACCGCGAGGTGATTGTGGTACAGCGGTAGGCCGGTCTGGCCGCTGACCAGACTGCCGATCGTGTGTTTGCCGGACGCGGCCGGGCCGTGGATGAAGACGACGATCATCGGGGAAGCGACAGCGACCCTTTGTACCCACCGCGGCCCAGTGGATCACCAGGGCGGGGCTGATGTGAATATTTACCATTTTATATAACTGTTATTTCATCTAACGTTGTATCTTTTCTGTAAATTTTTCCACTCTCCTTCCGAGGCTTCCTACGCGTTGGAGTTACCGTCCCCTTTGCCTTATCCATGGTAGGTGTTAAGCGCCTTTGGAATCTACTAATACTACTACTAACAACTCAACGCAGCACCAAGCCTGCTGAGGCCAACACAGCTACGCACGCTCCTCCTAGATCAAAATCTATTCAAAGCCACTTTAAATCAATTATAATTTGCATTTTGCTAAAATAATCACTTCTTTTTCTCAATCCTGGCCTCTGCTTTTCTAACCCCCTTTTCCCTAACCCTACTATTACTGGCTTTTCCCTAAATAAAATCCAGTCAACACCCTTGTCCCTACCCCTTCCCCCCCTCTCCATTGAAAAAATGTTAGCTCTTGTTGGCAGACAATCATACTTTGCTGGTTTCCTTTCCTGTATATACATAGACTCAATTCAGTAGCCTTCTTTTTGTCTTGTCTCACCCTCAGCTGAAAGAAACAAATAAAAAAAAAAAATTGTTCTATAATGCGTCAAAGAATGAACAGCTTCAGTAGTACGGGCTATATCACAAAAGTACCCTTTTCTCATACAAGAATGATAATTATTATCTGTCTTTGAAGGTTTTCAAAGATAGGTCATAGTCGCTTAGAATTTTTACCTTTTTTTGTTGTAAAAGTTATTTTACGGTCACAAAGATCGTTTAATTGTTAAAGAAAGGGGTTACAACCCCAAACGAATGGGTGATTCTTATAAAACTGGACCATGAAATTTGATATATTTGAAAATCACGAATCAGCGATTTCAATATATTATGTACAGAATATGAAATCGCGTTATTTTCCAAAGATTTTTTTTTCACCTTGGTGATTTGATTGAACCTTTCAAACAGCTCGTGGTAACGAACTGTGGTAAGGAGCGACCTGGCTCAATAGTAAACGAAATTTTAAAAAACGGATACTATCTAGGTTCTGCTGCTTCGACAAGTGAAACTACAACTCCGCATGCAAGCCAGCGCCGCCGTAAAAATAAGAAGAAAACAGTTGACGACTCGCAGACGCTTGTTACCAGACGACGAAAGCTATCTGAACATAAGGGCCAGTAGCCTCAACAATGCACCTCAACATGCACCCTAAATGAGTAATACTATTCCTTCTGAAGAGGCTAATGACATTATCCTTCGTGTATTAATAGTGTTTTCATAGTTAAGTGTGGCAACGATACACCCGGCAGTTCAACCGGCACACAGCCGCGCTGTGCCAGGAAGTGCCAAGTTTTGCAGGAATCCAGAATCTGTTTGATCTGGCCGTGGCCGTTGCCCTGATCCGCACCAACAGGCTGGCGGAGACGATCGACTGGCATCCCGCACTATTCCTGGATCAGGAGCTGCTGCCGATTCAGGAGTACCATGTACCACGTGAAGTGCCGTCAATGGTCAGCGTGAAACAGGCTCGACGAGGTCTGCTGACTTCACAACCACCGTATTTAAAACTCTTTCACACAATCAGTCATCACTCATCACTCATCACATCAATCATTCACTCATCACAAAATCAGCAACAGCGGCCTTACTGTTTTTTTAATCCTTTTAGTAATGTCAGAAATTTCGTCTTTTTTTTTCAGTACAATTTCCTGTAGCTTTATCATGGCTCTTTCTCTCTTTGTTTTTTAGATGGGCAGAAAGTTCCGCCCATCTCTCTTTAGCACTTCCTTCTGTTTTTATAGAAAGCGTTGTCGTAGAAATCCCCCCCCACAAGGCAGTCACTCCCTTAGACTTCGTATCCATATTTTGATACAGTCATTTTGTTCAACATAGTTTAAGAGCTGGAAATTGTGCCTTTGAAGATGAAAATCCCCTCCCAAGCCCTCAGGACAAGGGTGTAATGTATATGCCCTTGAGGCATATAAGGTTTTTATAGATTACCGTAGAAACTTCAAAAAGGACTCATTCGATTGAACACTGAGTGTGATTTTCGTTAAGATTGCATGACTTTTAAGGGGTGTTTCACCCTATTTTCTAAATTAAGGCAAATTTTCTCTGGCTCTTAACTTTTGATAGGTAAGACTAAACTTGATGAAACTTATATATTTAACATCAGCATTAAAATTCAATTCCTTTGATGTAACTATTAGTATCAAAATTCCATATTTTACAGTTTCGGATACTATTGAGCCGGGTCGCTTCTTACTACAGTTCGTTACCACGAACTGTTTGCCTGGAGTCTGGAAGCACCATCTGGGATATACAGAAGTCCATTGCGGAATACAAGCCCATCCCGCTCTCGATGATAAACTTAAGGACGAACGCGGCCTACCCCTCCGCATGAACCTCAATAGTCTGGAAAAGAAAGCGCTGATCGCCTTCCTGCAAACCCTGACCGATCGCTCCCTAACGACGGAAGAGAAATACTCAAATCCGTTTAGGTATTGATTCAGGGAATGAAGGAGTATGAAAGAGTATGAAAGTACGACCCATTCAGCTTCCATCAACATAGACTCTTCATTACTAATTTGTTTTTAATACAATTTTTTTTTTTCAAAGGTCTCTTTGCATAAATTAGATCAGTAATGCTAGGAATTTATACGGCTCTTATAGAATCCCCTATTCGTAGAAAAATATCCTGTGAATTCTTTCAGGTTTACATTCCAAGCAACGACACACATAAAGCCCAAACTTACCTTTTTGATGGACCCCTGTTTGACAGTATTTAGGTCAAATAATATTATTTGACAAATAATAATATTTTAACTATATTTTGAGGCAAAGCAGCGCATAATCTCATTTTGAAATGCTATCCTTATATATTTTTTGACAAAAAAACGTAAATTAGATCTAATTTTTTTAAGCAACGTAATACATCAGGTATGTTCACCAATTTTTTTCTGAGTTCGTAATTATAATAAAGAAACAGTATTTAATAATTTATTTTGGATCTTGTTTTTTTGGATCAAAATTCAACAAGTCACACGCTCCAGGAGCTGTTGACCGCCAAATCCGACGACCTGATCGGACGCACCAAGATCTATATCAAGTTTTATTCAAGTCACGAGTGCAATAATGTGAATTTAGCGCTGCACTTTCCACATTCGGAATGGATTTGCTTTCTAATATAGCTAATTCTTGTAGTCTTGCGAATAACGGTTTGCCGACTGCTTTTTCAACACGCGAATAACGCCGTTTAATCTCCCTATTTAGTTTAAATTATAACAACGGAATTTTTTTTAGTTTGTAATTCTTCTTTCTATCTAATACAAAGGGGAAAGAGGGGGGGATGGGAGGGCGAGAAGGTGCAGGGATAAAGAAGTGGGGTGGGAGCTTTCTGGGAGGAGAGAGGTCAGATTTACCTCGTTCAGATTACAAGTACGACCACTTCTTTTGGTCGTATTTGTTATATAAAAAACACGAAGAAACTCTTGTACTAGCTTCATTTCGTTTTTTGAGGTTACGGGTAATAGATCCATGATAGTGAAAATATTATACCCTTCTTTAATTTGGATCGCCAAGAAATTTAATCTAGATATTAGATTTAATTCTAGCATTCCACAAACATCTTCTTTCTTATGCAAATAAACAAGATATGTATACGTCATATTATGGTTATACCTTAGATCTAGATCCTCCTGGGCCAACAGTGGCGCATAGGGCGTCGATAAAGCTTCTCCATTCACCACGAGGCTCCGTGGCTGCAGTGATATCTTCCCATTGTGGAGTGAGATTGCTTTGAAAATTGAAAAATTAAGAGCTAGTCGAAATAATATCAAACTGCTCGTTCTTCACACAATCAAGAATCAACGGTATATTACCACAGGTTCACGTACTTACACCAACTTATCGTTTATCAAATGTGAAATTTCTTCAAAACGTGCTCTTGCTTTTGAATTAAGTACTATTGGATAATGGACAAATTCCCCACACAAATTTGAAATGTATGATTTTTCCTCTTGTGTTTAAACTAAAGGAAATTGAATACTAACGAAAATTATACCATCAGATTCAGTGTATCAGAAAACTCTACTGTAGAAATTTCAAGCTCCTATCTATCCCTTTGTCTGAGAGGGCGAGGGTTCGAATCCTAGCGTACCCAATTATTTAGCTGGGACGGGGGTCAGTGATGTGACTCTGTAAACTCAACCAGAGTCGACCCAGCTTTAAATGGGTACCTGGAAATATCTTGGGAAGTTAAAAAGGAAGGGTTTAGCTTCTCCAAATTGCACCTAATTGTCAGATCTTCAAGGCGCTGAAGTGATGACTCTAACTGCTATAATATGAATTGTTTGAAGTTAATTATGTCCTTGCTTTGGCAAGCCTTTTGCAAAATTGGAAGTGAGCCCTCAGAATTGGACAAACGGCCACTAGCGGTGAATTCTAGTACTTTCGATTGCCAGTAGCTAGAATGAATTAGTCTTCATAGAAAGGATCGGAAACTATTAAGCCCAGAAGATGTGACACCTCGTTCAGGTGGACGTCAACAGTAAAAAAAAAAACACACAGTCAAAATGCCAGTCAAGTTTGCAAGAAAAAATCTTAGAAGTAGCCCCAAGTTCCGTTCCTAATAGTTTCATTAACCTTGCTTGAGTTCTTTTGAAGATTAAAACGTTTTTTAAGGTTTTCATATCCCATTTTTTGAGGCTACATCCTGTTAAAATTTCAAACCAACCGGAGGAAAACGTCTTTCGGATTAAAAAAATAAATTAATTAAAAATCATGGCCACTCTCCAAGAAATACTCATGGCTCTTGTCTTTGAAAATTTAATATTGGCGTCTCTGATATCCTAGCCCTGACCAGTAAGGAAAGGTTCTAATATTTATTTGGGAGAAAAAGCTAATGCTTAAAAAAAAAACTAGGGGGACACGCAAATAATATGATTTCTATGCACTTTTTTTTTCCAAAACTCATTTTCTTCATATCTTTTTTTTAGATTCTTTCCTTATTTTTCTCTTCTTTTCTAATTGATAAGCCATTCGGCCGTGGACCAGTTTACCAACGGCGGCGCGCTTTCGCATAACCAAGTCAACGCGTTTTCGGCGCTGTTTGACCAAGCGGCCTCCTTCGACCTTGACGACCGGACCAAACAGCGCTTCCAGCAGCTGCGGGCCGACCTCTTCCGCGTGGATAGCGCCGAGGAGCGGGACGCGTTTGTTCGCTCGATCTCCCGCACGATCAGCTCGCTCGACGAGAGCACGTCGCTGCTGGGGCAGGTCAAAGATTTTGGCCATACACTGCCCTGCTCCTCCTCCCATTGAGAACACGCAAACGATCTTAGGTTATTGTGTAACAACCAGGCGTGTTGTATTGTACATGTCCTCTGAAATGTTCAGATTTCGCAATACCATAAACGAAGTCCATTAGAAATGGCATGGGACTGATATAATTTAACTGATAAATTTTTATGTATTTGATATCTTGTAGTAGATGGCAGGATCGATAGGCTAAGTAAATTACAAGAAAACTGAATTTGTCCTACGAGTGGTTGACCTTAATGAATTTTGAATTTTGAATTAATGAATTTTGATATTTAGAAAGACCTCTTGTCCCAGAGCTCTTATTTATATCCCGACCAGCATTAAGCCTCTGATTTTCCTTTTAAATCATTCTATTGATTCTTAAAATTTTGCCAGAGCTCATGCCATATGAGCTCTTGGCTCTTCCGACCTCGTTACAAGTGCCACATAAGCTCATAGCTCTTGTTTTTTTCTGTAAGACCGCTTGGCATCATCACAAATTCGCCAAAATAGTTGGGATGGCGAGTCAGGCCCCAGAGACCTTTGTCCATCACTTTGCCCTGGTTGTTGGGGTCTGCCTTAAAGCGCGCCAACTGGGCATCGCCAATGGCCTCAAAGGCAAAACCCACCAACCACAGCCCTAAGCCGACGTAGTCGAGCCAGGCCAGCTCCGGCAAGGCGGGGTTAAATCGGGAAACCACCATCGGTGCCGCAATAATCCACATCAGCGAACCCTGGAGCTGTGCCGTAACAGCGCAAAGACCTGTGGAAAATGTGCCAGCAGAGGCCACTCCGCAGAAAATAGTACCCGAAATCAAATTAAACGCAGAAACTGTCACAACACAGACCACATCAGTGGGGATAAAAATTTCGTATAAAGGCTTCCTTGAAATCAGTAAAATTGAATCCAAGAATCAAGTTCCGTGGAGAGAAGCCAAAATGACATATGTTGAAATAGCAATAACAAAACAAGAATGACCGGCGACAGTTGAACACACATATATATATATATATATATATATATATATTATGCAAAAAAAAATCTATGTATAAAATATATAAGATGTATATTATTTATATATATAGTAGCTCATATTTTAAGTCATTTTATATAGTTTTTAATGTTAATTTTAATGTGGTTTTACGTTTTAATATATATATATATATATATATATAATATATATATATATTCTCAGCAGACACATTGCAATTGTGTATAATTGTCAAATAGTGGAGCGTTATAAATCGTGGAAAAAAAACAAACAAAAAATCATGCTTATTCAAAGAAACGTTGAACATTCTGGCAAAATTGTGGATGCTTTTTAAACAAGAGAAAAAGCTCTCATCGAAACAGGTTGGAGAAAGTAACTGGATTAATTATAACAAAAATGAAACATGATGCTATGGATCCTGCTAAAGAACAAATCCTCGAAGAATAATTCGACGTCCAAATACAAAAAAAGTTTTAAACCAAATGGTGTGAACTATGCTGTCATTCTTGATTATAATTCTATAAGAGAATAGTGTATTCAATATCTGGTTGTAATATGGTTAAAGTTCCTGTGTACAGACCTCGGTAAAATTCTAGTTTAGTGACTTCTTGCTATCTTGGAAAGGGGCTAGGTTAGGAAAATGAAACTTTCAGGGATGGGTCTACAGGCTAAAGTATATCCCGGGAAGGCATTTTGAAGTACCTACCTCCACTCCCTTTCCTTCTAGAGGGTGCTCACCTTTGATGACCGACGTTATCTTCATTTATTTTTTTTTAATTTGTATTGACTTTGGTTCTTTGGTTATCACCACCATCGATCTTTGTTGGTATTGTTATTATTGTTGTTGTTGTTATTATTCACTACTATAAATCTCACTGTCCCCATTATACCGTGTGAAAGCTGTGAGAATTTTTATGTCTTGTAAAGGATATTATATGTAAATTTACAGAAAGAGTAAATGGCAATGAAGTTTTAAAAAGATTATTATTTTCGAGAACATCGTATTTCGTCCCTTAGCACGTCTAAAAAAGCGTTGCGGAAGGCGGTGACGGCAGCGGCAGTGCTTTGCAAGTCTTGACTGTGAATATAAAATATGCAAGTTTTTAACAGTAACAGTCGCTCAGCTTCTTAAATTATATCTGCCTATTCACTATCGATAGTGAATATTAGTTATTCACTATCGAAACCAGATAAAATTTTGTGGACCCCCTTTTACTAATTGTGGACTCCCATTTTTTTTGTCACAGCAACTCAACCCCCCCCAACCCTCTTTTCCTCAAATGCGTCTGATCGAATTTTTTATATAACCATTTTGTTTGAAATAGACCAGAAATCACATGAAAGAAACTCTAGTGATAACACATCCTCCCAGAACCCAGGGGAAAGTCTGTAAATAATTATGCCGCGTGGGCATATAAGGTATTTACGGAAGGGATGATCGTATAATCTTCGAAGGGGGCTCATTCGTTGAAAAAGTGGAACTCTAGTGCCCTTATTAAGCCGCATTTATAAAGAGCCTATTGAATTTGATAAGGTGAGTGTTGATGGCCTAAATATAAGCATCCAAAGAGTAAGTTCAATCTGGTACCTTGGTGTGGAGATTGATTATAATCTTTTGTTTAAAGGTCATCCTGGTTACCTACAAATTAAAGCAGCACAAGGAGTTGGAATCATGTATAGGTAGCAAAATTTTTTCCCTTATGAAATATCAAGATTTTTATATTTTTCTTTAGTTTATTCCCATTTATCCCTCCGTTCCATCGTCCAGAACGCGGCGCGCCGTCTTGGGCGCCATCCCGAGGAGCGCGCGGATCGCTGCACTTGTCTGACTTCGAGCGCGAAGCTCGAGAACCTGCCCCAGAAGCACGAGGGTCACGATGACCGCCGCGGCCTCGAAGTAGACCGCTACCTGTCCTTCGCTCCCACGAAAGGCAGCAGGAAAGATCCCCGGCACAGCCGTCGCGACGGTGCTGTAGAGCCACGCGGCGCCCGTGCCGATGAGTCTCCAGTATTTTTTTTTTGGGGGGGGGGGCAAGAAGGGCTCGTAATGATCTTTTCTCCACATTATTGGGGGACAACTGCCATCCTTGCCCCCTCCCAAAACGACGCACCTCACGACAATCAAATGTATTTTGTTGATTCTGATTACGAAGCGTAGTTGGGCAGTGTGTGCATACTCACCATCAGAGCTCCTTACAAATCCTCCTCCTTCTTCTCTATCCAAAATAAATCCCTACAGAGTATCTATTCCAATTCAAAATTAATTCTTGCTTCGAACTAGATTCATAAGCTGTTTCTCAAGCGCAAAGCTTTCCTACTAGAAAAGTAACGGAATGCGACTTGTTTGGGTTTTTGGCTACTGAAAATTAAAATGCAAAACTGTAAATGAAAAAGAGAATTATAAAACTAATAAACTAACATTTGTCAAAACAATTTCAACAGGTGGCGTGCAAGCTTCTATTCTATCTATACATCTCCAGTGGTCCGACGATGGGGGGCCAATTTGAAAATATTTGCAGTAGAATTTTATAGCTTACAGTAGTTGGTCAGAGGATAATTTTTCTCTTGATAAATATCTTTTTTCTCGTGTTTTAGATTCAAAATGTGTGTGTGGTCATGCGAATTAGTTTTAAAATAATTAATCATTATACAATTAATGATGATGATGAAGGAAATTAACTGCCAGCGGTGAGGCTGCATCGAAACACATTTAAATATGCAATTTAATGAAACTTTTATCACAACTAATATGGGGAAAGATTTCCAGGGGGTGAACTTGTCAGTGGAATTTGCCAGAATTCCTATACAATTTTTTTTTGAAATGTCTTGCTTTCTCTTTTCCGTCTGAATTTTACGCGTGGAGTTGTTAAGGGTAATTGTCAGGGGTAAATTTTCACCGGATGGAATGGTCTAGAAGATGTTCCATCGGGAGGAAGATTTCTCTGTGGGGGTGGAGCCAGATTTCGTGGCGTTACTTAAAAACGATCAGAAAAAGTTTTACCCTCCTTTTGGCCATAACCCATACGTAACATATCTGGGAAAAAATTATGTTTGCCTTAAAATGATTTTCCTTGGGAAACTGTTCCAAAATAAGCTGTCAACAAGTTTCAGATTCAGAAGCTGGTCACTGACAAATTCATCGCCCTGTTATAAACTCCCCATTGTGTCTTCCCACCAATGCTTCAAACCCCCAGATGGGTACCCCGGAAACTTCACGCGATCTCAGTGAGTTCTATTGTAAAAACCCGGAAGAGCTAAGAGCTCCTATGGCACTTGTGACGAGACAAGAAGAGCTAAGAGCAAGGAGCTCATACAGTATGAGCTCTAACAAAATTCTAAGAATCAATAAATTGATTTAAAAGGAAAATCAGAGGCTTAATGTCGGTCGAGATTTAAAATAAGAGCTCTGAGTCACGAAGTCTTTCTAAATATCAAAATTCATTAAGATCCGATTACCCACTCGTAACTTATAAATACCTCATTTTTTCTAATTTTTCCTGTATAAGCAAATTTAATCCGAGATTTTCATTTTCCCCATATTTTAATCACCTTGAGAATAAAAGTAAGCATACCGAACTTAATTAATTTTTATGTTTTTGTGGTATTTTAAGTTCAAATTTAGTTAATGCTTAATTTTTTCTGTTAATTTAACCTAAAAATTTTAGCAGACAGGGAGGGGAGGGGGTGCTAATCAAGATTTTGTACCGATCGTAAGAGAGGCCAGAAGTGCCACTGACTAAGCCCTGTAGGCCGAAATTTTAAAAATTGACTTCGTTTTAAAAGGTGGTTTGAAAAACGTGATTCATGAATAAAAAACACATAAAAGTTAAAGGCATCACATACATAAGAATATTTAAAAAACTAATACCTTAATGTTTTGCGTTCTTTTGGCTTTTTTTTTGTAAAAAAAAGTCTCGCTACTTTTCCTTAAAGGCGACACTACATTTGATTAAAATTGAAGACCCCTGTATATATACAGGAAACTTTGCAAAAATTGCTTTTAAGCTCTTTCCCTTTTTCAATGATGCCTTGTTGTGATACAGATGAAATATACGTTTGACTGTTCTTCTTTTTTTTTTTTCTTCTTACGTAAACCATCATCGTCACACACATCTGGACGACAAACAATAGAAAGGTGTCGTTTTTTCCGCCCCTTCCGTCGCCACCGTGCAGTTTATAAAAAAAAGTTAAACAATATGTTTGGCATCACGCTTGCTAGTACCCACAACTGAACTTCCGGCTTTTTTTCATCCTCCGCCGACGCAGGATGCTGGGTTGGGACTTTCAATAAAGGAATATACCGCTTTGATTTACAGGAAAATCCGTTCAAGGAATACAATTCGCAATTGGACTATGATTACGGCCTGCAGGCAGATAATATTTCGCATATAACCCCCATTGACGATCGCCGAATTTATATCACAGCTATTCGCGGCGGGGCTGCCCTATTCAATACGCAATCACAAAAATTCGAGCGACTTCCCTTTGACTTGCCAGCCAGCTTTGCCGGTTACAAACACCGTCATGGTCGGGCTTGCCCCGACCATCCACGTCTTTCTTGGCAACCTCAATTCGAACTGCCAGGCCGCAAGGCGTGGATGCCCGCAACAAGTGCGGGCATGACGTGAGTATGTGTTGGGGCTGCTGACGGTCCCTGACCGTCAAGCCCAAAGCACGTAATCGCTGGCGTCGACCAGGCCGGCGACGTTGAGCAGCACCACCGTGTCCAGAATGTTGCCACCGGCGTCGAACCGGGAATGTCGTTTTACATCTGGCTGCGTCAAATCACGATGCAACGCCTGATCGATATGCATCGCCATCATTTGTTGGCGGACAAGCGTGATGTACGAAACGAAGTTCGGATCGGCGCAAACGACTACAACGCGGCCACGTCAGCCGTGATTGCCAAACAGTTTGTCGATCAAATGGTCTCGCCCAGCCAGGTTGCCATCCGGCAAGAGATGGTCGCGCAGGTCGAAGAAACGCTGGAACACCTGGAGGGGCGGAGGATTTTTTAGCATTATTTAAAAAAAAAAACAATGAAAAAATAAACATGAAAAGTTTTTTTATACTGAAAGTGAGAAGTAGCATTAAAGCTTAAAACGAACAGAAATTGTTACGCATATGAGGGGTCTACCTCCTCGTAATACCTCGCTCTTTACGCTAAAGCATTTTTAGTATTTTCAACTATTTATTCTACGGCCTTTGTGATTCAGAGGTCATTCTTAAGGATTTGGGACAAATTTCAACGATTGTCTTCTTGTGTCGGATTTTTTTTTTTTTGTTAAAATTTTGTTCCTATACTAAGATTTCATTCCAAAATATATTTAAGAAGTGTATTACAAACAGGATCTTAGGATTAACTTAGTACAGAATAAACCACAGCGGTTCATGCAGCGAACTCACTTGAATTTCATATCACACCCTAGAAACTTTTCAAAAAAATGTGTTATATTATCTCTTTTCAAAAGATATGCGTGTTATCTAATCTTGTATATACTGACCAGGGCCTCCCAGATCCCGCCGGCCAGAACATCGATCTGCGGGTCGGTCTCCTCAGCGATTTTGCGGAAGACCTGAATCATGCCGGTCACGGTGCCCAACAGCCCGAGGAGTGGGGCGATGGAGGCCATGGTGCCGACCACGCCGATGCCCCGCTCGAGCCGGGCGACTTCGAGAGCCCCTTTCTCGTCGGTGACGTGCTTGGGCTCTGTTCGGCCGAGGCTTCGGTGACGCAGCGCGGCAAATGTGGGGGGGGGGGACTTTTAAAAAGTATCAACAATTTTTAAATGCATTTCCTTCGTTTTATACGAGTCAGACACACATTTCGGGGGGGGGTCAAATCCCCTAGCCCCGTCGATACGGCTTTGATTGCATCTCATTTTGTGCCAATTATCAGCTTGTAATTTCTAAAGAAAATCCACTTCAAAACGTTGTCGGTCACTAAACCGAGAAAAACCTTGCCTTTGAAGCTACGACATTTAAGTTCTAACTTTGAAAATTGATTTTGCTCAGAGAGCTCTCAATAAACACACAAGAGCTGTCTCATAAAACCGAGGGAAACAAAGCAATTAAAAGACCTGGATTAGAAAGCAGGGACTTTCTATGACACGATATCATCAGCCTGACTACCGCAACAAGGCTTTTGTTGGTGATCTTTTGGCCCAACATTTCCTCCGAAGGTTTTAATTAAAATACTCTAAGAATCAACCGGGCACGCTCCCTTATACCCACCATGCAACGAAGACCCATTATTCCCACACAATATAGAGCCAAACTTTCTTTTATCTAGGGCTTGACCAAAGTTCCGTATCCGATAGCAAAGCCAACAGCAAGAGAGACGACGCATGCAACAAGTCCAGCTCCATATCCAATGACAGTTCCTTCATCGACGGCACCTTCAGCAAAAGCAGCAGTGGCAGGAGCAAGGGCAGTAGCGAATGCGGCAATAGCGGCGGCCTTGTTGTCCTTGGTAACTTCAGAAGCTTCCGCCCGGATGATAGTAATTCGAACAAAACTCCCTTTTAGTGACTTGTATCTCCGATATAAAAAGTCCTAAAGAGCAGAAATATGCCAAGTGTTTATCATTTGTTAACTCTGGCGTCTATGAGCTTTGACAGCTCCTCCAATCAAGGATAGTGCACGTATTTGAAAAGCACTGATAAAACTGACGTGTCTAATTTTATAAGGCCATCATTTGGTGATATGTAACTAGTTCTTGCAATTTTTTTTTCGTTTCAAAGGTTCATAGTTTTTGAGCGCTGGCTGGTGGATGGATGATTCGTGGACGATTCACGAATGATTTTGGAATTCAAGGAGATTTTTTTGTTTCGTGTTTGCTTTCTAAGAAAATCCCTTTTCTTTTCCTTTGATCGCTAAGAATTAACTGGAGGAACTTCAAAAATTTGAAAAAAGTCAAACTTTATCAGGTGCTTACAACCATAATGTACCAAAATGCAGTAGAATTTTCAGATTTTACCATAAAGTGTCCAAAGGGACCAAAAGAGACTGAGAAGCCAATAAAATTTAAAATTGGCTTTTAGAAACTTAGACTCCAAGTCGAAACTAATAATTTTTAAAAATTTTACATAACTAAAGTCGTCTAGAAGCAAATTTAAATTAGGATTGAACTGGCCCTTAAAACTTAGCATTTAGTATTAAATTATATTCTGTATCAATTCGATACAATTTTCAGTAGGCTTCAACTCTTTTTTAGGTAGCTAGCACTCTCAGAATACAGAATCGGTTGAGGGGAAGCTCAAAAAACGCGTTACGGTGCGCGACGAACTCGGTGATGTAGAGCTCCGTCGCGCGCTGACCGCCTGGCTGGCTGACGTTCATGAGCGGGGATTAGCAGGTCGTTTCGAAGTTTTTCATTCGCTCCCGAAAGATACATTGTCTGCAGAACAGATGAACTTTCCCGATTACGACGCCATCCGCATGCACACGATGCCGCAGGTGGAGGTGCGCATTCTGCAAGAGCAAGCCCATATCGGCGGCGAGTCGGACAAACGTTTCGGGGGAGGGTGAAGGGTTCCAGCCTCTAGCCCTCCCCCTGGATACGCCCTTGAGCAGCAGCTATTCAATTGAGCATATATACTTGAGGATTCATCCGCAAGAGAAAAACTTTACTAAATTATACAGATTATGCAACGAATCTTACCCAATTTTGAACTAATTTTCTAAGGAAAATGATATTTGTAAAACACGAATGATTATTGTAATTGTACGCTAGCTTATTGTGTTATAGTTTGTGACCCTAACTTAGAAACCAAAATCAAACTAAACGCACATGAGCATACCTTGCTTCTTCTTGCCACTGAACAGCAACTTGTTGTCTTCTTTCTTTCCCTAAATGTTTGTTTAGTACATGAATTAGCTCCCAGCGTTGAATTGACCCGAGCAATATCTTATTACCTGTAAGAAATAAGCTTATCAGTCGTGTCAAAGCATGTTATCTCAAGAATTATTTTTATTTTCTTTGACAGGTAACAATATCGGAAACCGGCTCGACGTCCGAGGTCAGCAGGCAGGGCAAGGCCGAATCGGGCAAAGATACAGCGATCGCGCGGATTCGTTCGTCCGGGATCGCGCCCGAGCCAGAAAGGCGTTCCGAGACGAGTCCCAGAAGCTCCGCACCGGCTTCGTGTGCGATTCGGGCTTCGTCGACTGAGGCGATACAGCAGACTTTCAAGCGCATAGTGAGGCAGCTGCCGTATAACGGATCGGTCCATACGCTGCGAGGATCGGGCGTCTTTTAGCACTTTTTTAGCCTCCGGGTTTGTAATTTCATCCATTTGGAAGGCCAGTAAAGTGCTGATATCCTGAAGATTGTTTTTGACTCGATGGGGAAGCTCTTTCAGATAGAATTCCAACTGCTGTTGTTTTTTTTGCAGTTGATTGTTTTTTAACTTAGTTTGCCCCGCCCAAAGCAAATTGCTGATTAAAAAGACGATTGAAACGACTAGGGAAATCACCATCCAGGGAGTTCGTTCTTTTATATAGAAAGTGGAAACATCGATATATCGTTTAATCAAATTATCGCCCAACACATCCAATCTAAAGCGAAGCATCTCATCGTAAAACGTATCCTTAAGCCAAAGATTTCTCGAGGCATAGATGGAATTCACGCCCTATGTATTAAAAATGGTGATCCTGTGCTTTTAGAACATCTCACGTTACTACTGCAGATGATTTTTACCAAAGGCTTGATTCCGTCAACATTCTGCGTGGGATATATTTTTCCTATGGAAATTAGAGGGGGAAACCGGAATTCTTGGATAACGTGACAACTGGGGTATTTTTATCTTACGAATAGGTGATCGGATCTTAATGAAACTTGATACATAGAAGGATTTTATGTCTCACATGATCTATTTTCTACTCGAATCGGATCCGGGGACATAGAGGGTTGGAGAAGGGAAACAGAAATCTTGGAAAACGCTTAGAGTGGAGAGATCGGGATGAAACTTGATTGGGAAGAATTGACACAAGTTCTACGACATCCTTTTTCTTAAACCAACGCCTAAAAATTTAATCTTCTAAGGCTAATTATGTATAAACTTTAAAAACAGGTTCTTGCTCCAGGCGAGCTTTCGGAATAAGGTTTTTATAGGTTTTTATAGTCTGTTTTAGTTTATATATATATATATTTATCGATTATATATATATATATATATATATATATATATATATATATATAGATTTTCTGACTGTTTATGCAATGAGAATAGACAAAACACGCTACGCCTCTTATTTCAAATCCCGACCAGATCTTGGAAATCTTGGAAAACGCTTAGAGTGGAGAGATCGGGATGAAACTTGATGGGAAGAGTAAGCACAAGTTATAGATACACGATTGAGATAATTGGAACGGATCCTTTGTCTTTAGGGGGAGCTGGGGGTTGTTAATTTGGAGAAATTAGAAAAATTGAGGTATTTTTAACTTAAGAACGGGTGAGCGGATCTTAATGAAATTTGATATTTAGAAGGAACTCATTACGCTTCTCATAAACCCCAGCTGAGTATACCGATTGATGCTTTTTATGCAGAAAAGAGTTGATTGTCCATGTTGCCATTTCCCTCAAATACTTTTCACATATAAAATACTTTTGATGAACTTGTTTGGTTACCACAGATAGAAAAAGACCATGCATGAGCAAGAGCGATTGGGTGAGGAACTTTTAAGTGACTATATAACTGAGAATGGTGAACTCTACTCAGATACAAAACATTTGAAGCCACGGATTCTGATTACATTGAGAGTTTTCTATCTAGTTGATTAAAATCAGAAGGGATAAGAAAATATATTATCCACCTAGTTGGATATATATCAGAAGGACTAATGTTAAGCATTATCCACACAGTTGGATGTTCATGCTACTCCTAAGAGAAATAGTTATCTAGCTAGTTGGATATCATTACCAAATTACTTAGAAAAGTTACTTACCTGCCTAGTTGGATAATATAAGAAAGGTTAGGACAAAGTATTATCCACCTTCAAGATTTGAAAATTTATGTTTATTCACCAATTAGTGTTTGTTACTTTAAATATCGTAATTTTTACTTGGTTTTCCAATTTGTTTTAGTAATACTGAATTAGTTTCAAAATTTAAGAAGCATTGGAAATGGCCAAGGTAAAAAATAACATCTACTGCAAATCTGAAAATATTTCTTCTTCCAATAATTAAAAAAAGGCTTTTGTTACTTTTATTTGTTGTATTCTATACAGTTATTTTTTGGGCCAACTGGGTACAAGCAAATTGATTGCTTTTGAAAAACAAGGTTTTAGAGTTATATTACTCTACTTTTTCAGGGATTGGTGATTTACACAGAAAACTAAAAAAAAATGACTATACTGGTTCAAAAGCTAAAATAAAAGAAATACTGCAAAAACAAAATATATATTCTTTACACCATCCCATTTTATCACACATTTGAATGAAGACACTTTTATATACGTGGTATTGATGAACAGTGTCAAGCCGATTTAGTTGATACGATAATGTGAAAGCGCAAGATTGCAGCTTATTAATATTCACAGAAGTGCAAAAAGTATAAAGATTAAGACAACGTTTAGATAGATATGCAGCGCTCTGTATATCACGCTGTAGATAATCTGCCACCGCTGTTTAAAACGCTGTAAAAAATGGTTTAAAACCAACCATCGATAATCAGTAAAAATGTGCTCTAACAGACTGATATGAAGCAAAACGGAGTTTCATCCTCTGTTTTTCGTTTTGCTAAGAAGCCCCTTGCCGTACTCGCCGAGCGCGAACTGGAAGAACGACCATCCGTCGGCGCGACGTTGGGCCTCCTCGTCGGTCTCGGCGCACATGAACGGACTGACGACCGCGAGGTTCGGGTTGGTCGCGTAGCTCGTGAGCGGTTGAGGGTCCCGGGTGAACGCCTCGTAGTAGGCCTTGATCCAGGTCTGTGCGGTCTCGGCCGACACGAACTGGAAGCCGAGGGCGCCCATGCCCCAGCGCCCCGCCTGCTCAGAAACCGTAAGAAGAAGTAGAGAATAAATTTTTGAATGGTACTAGGGAGGGGTTGAGGTGTGACGCTGTGTTGGCCTCAGGTGGTTTGTGCTGCGATGAGATGTAAGTAGTAGTAGTAGCATCCTTTAGCAAAACGAAGAAAAATTCTCAATTTTGATACCGAAGAAAGGGCCAAAAAATTATACACCTGTTCGTTTTTCTTTTTGAACAACGTTTTATAAAGTATATTTATTTACTCTTTTAATTCCCGAATATTTAAAAAAAAGAATTGTTTGGGAAATAATTTCCAAGATAATCTGTTATTCCAAATTGAAAGTAAGAGTTTGGCATAAAAGTTCAACCGAAAATTCTAAAAATAGATTTGCAAAGCAGAGGCTACATAATAATTTGGGCCATAACACAATAATAACACCACCATATTGTAAATAATCTGTTTTGGTACTCCAGTATCAAACAGTTCGTGGTAACGAACTGTAGTAAGGAGCGATCCGGCTCAATACCCCGACCTCATCGTCGACGAATACCTGGAGTTCTTCGCGGCGTCCTACGGGATCCTGCGCAAGGAGCGCGCGAAGTCCGTCGGCTGGGTCATGGAGCTCACCGACCTGGGCGAGCTGAAGAACAAGCTCGTCGTGGCCCTGTCCAAGGGCATGAAGCAGCGGCTGTGCCTGGCGAAGACGCTGATCCATGACCCCAAGCTGCTCGTGCTCGACGAGCCGGCCGACGGCCTCGATCCGCGCGCGCGCATCGGGGTCTTAAGGAATTGGGACAAAATTTTATCTTTAGTGTAAAGAGCGAGGTATTGAGGAGGAAGTGAACCCCTCATACACGTAATAAAAACATACGAATATAGAAGTTCGTTACCTAAGTTAATTCGTAAGTTACGTATATTTTTTACTAATGAAAACGTTCGTAAGAAATATTAAAAGTTCTAGTTGCCTTTTTAAGTAATCAAAAAATTGAAGGGGAACTAGGCCTCCTCCCCCACTCGTTTTTTTCATGATCGCTAGATCCTGGTAAACGGGTGCTATGCCGGCGTCGATCACATCGCGGGCGGCGTTGAACACCGCTTCATTGCCATCGATGAAGCCCTGGCCCTTTGTCGGTTTGTGGACCCCCGCCATGGTCTTGATGAAGGTCGACTTGCCGGCGCCGTTGTCACCAAGCAGGCAGTGGCATTCTCCAGGGTTCACCGAAACGGACACACCGTTCAGTGCAATCACGGACCCGAAGTGCTTCTCGATGTTTTCAGAATATTACGCTCATTGCTAATTTTGTTGTTTTTTTTTGGGGGGGGGGGGAATCTTAAAGATGTTACAAATGTATCTCTTGCGTTTTTTCATCTTACGTATCATTTCTTTCAATCAGTGTTTTTTCCTATAAAAATTGAAAATAACGCTATCAAAATACTTGAAAGTATCTATTATTTTCGTTCTAGGACTTTTAAAAAGGGAAAGTAATTTCTGTGGAAGACTCCAGTGCTCAGGATTAAAAATTATGATCGAGTTTAAGTTGGTAGGGCTACTGGGGACAAAATTCTGTTTTCTCAGTGTTTGATACAATAGTAAGCTTATCTAAGCTATGGATGTCAGGTCTTGAATTTGTTTAAACGTTAGTTTTGACGGAACCTATGCCTTTCATCATCAGGTTCAAATTTGAACCTGATAATGACAGGCACAGGTCCTATCAAAATTATCGTTTTAACAAATTCAAGACCTGACAATTTCAAGATCTGACAAATTCTACCATGAGAAGGTGTAAAGAGGGAGGCTTTGAATAGATTTGGTTTGAGGAGGAGCGTGCTTAGCTATGTCTGCCTCAGCTGGCCTGGTGCCACGGTGAGCTATTATTAGTAGTAGTAGTAGTAAAAGGGAAGATGCAAATTCGTAGCTTCAAAATAATTATTTTGATATAAAACCTTAGAAAACAAGCAGAGCTCCAAGAATTCAAGTAATTTTATGTTGATTAAGTGATTGATACATTGGTTATGTTGGTTAAGATGAAGGGTAGAATCCAGGAATTCCCAATGATGTTCCCGCACGATTGTACCGCGCTGGCTTTCCCGGATATATTGGGCGAAGCTCTCTCCGAATTTCGCTGTGCCAAAATCATTATCCATAGTTTCAAATTGAAAAAAGAATTGTTCTGTTTGCAGATGAATACCGGCAGTTTGGGAGATCGCATTTTCCCGTGCCATTTCTTTTGCCTTCCGCCTGGCCTGATCCAGGGTCATAAAGTCGGAAATGATCAAAATAAGCCAAAATCATATGGCAGCAAACAACTTAAGACGGTGTAAATTTCCTTTATAGGTTGTCTTTGAGATGCAACAGAGAGTTTTTGTTTAATTTTAAACCCGTGAAAAGGGTGGTCAAACACAGTTAAAGAATTTTTTTCTAACAGTTTAAGATGAGTATCCATGGTTGTGACGCAGTGCTGTTTTCTAAGTCAAGAAACACTGTCACTCCTTCATTATTTTCTGGCAACATCCAAGCATATTAATACCACCTTCTAGGAATAAACTGAAATCGAGGTGCTAGGAACAAAAAAAGAAGAAAAAAAAAAGAAAAAAGACAAAACCTAAGTGTTGCTCTCGCAACACAACTGCACCTCTCATTGATTACTGTCAACGCGTAGATACGTTAATATAAGTTAACGTAACCTTCATAACTTAATCACTTCACAAAAAAGATCTTGGCCGTCATATAAGCTCGGAAAACCAATATAAAACATATATTGCATCAAGAAAAAAGCCTACCGTCGCTTTGGTCATGGCGGGGGCGTCGTTTACGCCGTCGCCTACCATCGCCACCTGGCGATGCTCCGCAAGCAGTTTTTCCACCGCCTCCACTTTCTCATCCGGCAGCAGGCTGGCGCGAAAATCCGTTAAACCCACTTGTTCGGAAATGGATGCCGCTACCCGCTCGTTGTCCCCGGTAATCATAATCAGCGCCCGGATGCCGGTGGCCTTGAGATTTTCTATGGTCGATTTGGCCGCTTCTAGCGCCCCGCTCTTTACGCTAAAGTTTTTTTTACTGTTTTAAAAAGAAGAGTTGAGAGGAACTATGTTTTTTTTAGAGTTCCAGTTACTATTGAGTTACTATTTAGATCTTGACCAAGTTTTCCAAAGCAACATAAAAATGTGTCTGTATACCACAACTTAAGAAAGACTAATATCAAAACTATGTTTTTTTTAGAGTTCCAGTTACTATTGAGTTCCTATTTAGATCTTGACCAATTTTTCCAAAGCAACTAGCGGAAAAAAACAATGGCGAGTCAAAAACAAAACTGAAAAATAAAGAAATTTGTGGTTAAAAGTTAAGCGGCAGTAGGAATTACGAGTCAAAAACGAAAAAGAAGAACAAATTATATGCGGTCACTAAAAAATGTCTGAAATAATGATGAGCGAAATTGAAGGACAAAGAAATATGCGGTTAAAAGAAGAGCGGCAGCGAGATTTGCAACGAGGCCAAAAAAAAGTAAAGAACTAAAAAATTGCGGTTGATGATGATGTCAATGTCATCATCATTGTCTCCCTTATCGTCTTCGTCATGTTCATCAATGATGACATCATCCTGTACAGCTCCCAACATCATGGTGGCAAGAAGAAGTCTAAGTACAAGTACAATTACAACACCACCCTACAAGCTTCCTTCTAGTTTAACGGGTCCTCCAATATCTTCATTGGTACCACCAGGACGGTGTCAATTTGGTTCAGAGGAACCTGTTGGGGTTCCCTTAATAGAGCGGGTGTTGGGATTTAAGATTAGAGCTCTGAAGCACAAGATCCTTCTAGATATCAAATTTAATTAATATCTGATCACCTGTTCGTAAGTTACAAATACCTCATTTTTACTAATTTTTCCGAATTACTCCCCCCCCACTCCACCAAATAGAGCGGATCCGGTCCGGCTATGTCAGTCACCTATCTTGGACTTGTGCTTATTCTTTCCACCGAGTTTCATCCTGATCTCTCCACTTTAAGCGTTTTCCAAGATCCCCGGCAGCTCGCTCTTAGCTGAGCTTCTCTCTTACACGTCTGCTCCTCTCCTTTAATACAATTTTTTCCTCTTTTGTTGGTTTGGAGTTTTCGGTCGAGTCTCTGGCCGTATCGTGGCCGTATGTAACCGTGATCTGACCACGGTTACATGGGTGCTTCTGCTTCGTCAAGCTAGAGTAATCAGAATAAGGTGTTCCAAGAATAAAAAAAAATTAAGTAGAAGAAAGAATCTAGAGCCAATAAAGCAGTAAAGGCCTGGGAATCTCACCTCCAACTTATTCTTGATATTCTACTTTCTCATGGAAGATTGTCTGACCCGGTGAAAGAAATTCCATACCCTCATCTCCCCATTCTCGCCTGTAATATGGATCTTCTATGGATGGCTGAAGCCTGGCTACCTAGGTGAGTTTACTTTTTCTGGTTTCATCCATGTTCTTTCTTTCGTTTTTCTAGTAAGCCTTTACGCTCAAACTAAACCTATCATATATCCTGAAACGAAACGCAAGGATCAGAAGACAGGGATTCTTTGCTTGTGGGCGTGCATAGGATATGAAGTGTTTCATCCACTCAACGAAGATTAAAGAATCTGTCCAATTTCACCTCCTCCAAAAGCCAAAACAGGACTGCTGGCATTGTATTTCCAAGAGCTGACACAGTTGCTTGCATTATAACATTTGGCGCCTCTCTGCGGAAGTGCTCCTTCCAACTTGTCTAACCCCTGACTAGGCAACAACCTTGTATGGCATCTATATCTGGTCGTTATTTGTGTCATTTATATTCCCTCTGTCCCGGTCGTTATTTGTGTTCCGGTGTCCCACTCTGTAATTTTTCTTTGAGTGTCCCGGTCGTCATTTATATTCCCTGTGTCCCGGTGTCCCGGTCATCATTTGAGTCCCGGTGTCCCGGTCTGTAATTTCGTCAGTCAATAAACAACTTCACGAAGGCATAATCCTCAATCCTTATAATAATGTCAGTCGGGGACCCTTTGTCGCGGTTGTTGTTGTAAAACTGTTAGTCAACTTTGTTTTTGTATTATTTAGTTGAATAGTCAGAAGTTTATCCCTTGTACCGCCGCTGCTCTGAGAAATTCATTTTTAATTACAGGTTTTTGATCAGTATACAGGCCAGGATTTACCAATGGGTTCGGGCCTAGGGGTGCACAAATGCCAGGGGGTGCCATAAATCATTACTGAGTGACTTTTTTCCTTAACAAAAACTGGACTGATGTGATTTATCGTCAAAGTGCCAGGTGGATGATTTTTTTTATTTCATTCAGGAAATTATATTCACTGTATGAAAATGATTCCATTTCTGTTCTTTTCATTTCTGTCCCATTTGCAGATGTAGAGCGTGTGTTTATTTCCATTTTTGAAAGTTTTAAAATAATAGAATCTAATGTTAAACTGATAGATTTTAGGAAGTAAAATCACCTTAAATATCAGGGGAGAGAGAAAATTGGCATGAGCAAATATGGCGAAACCCAAAGCATAGAACATTTTTCAAGATTTGCTTCTTTGCCTAGAGCGGCACGCCACGTCAAAAATTCGGATTGCCGACGACCTCACCTCAATTTTTTCAATGGGATTTCTTGGAGAGGCTTTAGCTTCCATCGCTGCGATTTCCAAAATGCATGTCACAACTTGCCAAAAAGAAGAAGCTTATGAGCTCTATGCCGAAGGAGGAAAGATCCGATTCCTTGAGGTAGCTTCCCGTAATCCCGGGACAACGGTGACGATCAATGCTCCTTTTTACCCCTTGTGCCAGGGGATTTTGAGGAGTTATGTCAACCAGTGAACCAAAGTTATTTGATCTCTGGACTATTTTGAATAATATGACTGTCTCAAAAATTTTGATCCGATGCATTGGAGGGAAAAACCTGTGAGAGGGGAATTGGTTACCCTTAGATAACTCTAGACTCATAAAAAGGTACTAAAACTATTAATTTTCATAAGATCCCCCTCGGAAGTTTATACGACCACCCTTTCCATATGAAGTGTCTCTGTCCCCTCTTTTTTTTTTCTTGTATGTAATGTATCATCAAAAAACAATTCAGGGACGCGAATGGATTAAGCTTTAGGATCACATTCCTTTTTGTGCATTTCTCTTTTACGAATTTTATCCTAGGTCAGTGTAATCTTTTAGGTGTATTTTTTTTTTTTTTTTTTTTTTGCAGTTTTATTTTCGTTCGTTTTCCTTCTCTAATTCTTACTGGGTGAAATTGGCTTAGATCTGGCTTATCAGGAAAAGATTTTCCATTAAGGAAGAAAAGAGCAGCGGCTAAGGGCCTCGTAAAGAGCATGGAGGCGATACTACTGATATAGATTTCCTACAAGGCTGATACAGCAATATATGATTTCTTTTTATATACAAGGTATTACTAGTAGTCTACTTACTATATGACCAAGCGTATCCAATTCCAGTTTATTGTGGTCATTCTGTCGCTGCTTCCATCCGAAGAAAATAACCGACATATTTGGAAAAAAATCAATATTCTTAAGATTATTTCTAACAATCACTAATATCTTCTTCTTTAGTAAATGACAAAATTTCAATATCAGATTTATGAAGATAAGAAAAGTCATAAACATGTTCGTCCTTTGTTTGAGAGCAAACTATTCAGGCTTTGTAGCGAAAAAGATCTTTTTTAAAAGTTTCTTCTGTATACCACAAAGTGTTTGCCTCACCACCTCATCTCTAAATCTTTTCATGAATTCCACTTCTATTTTGTCGGTTTTATGCATTCTATGAGATGGGTCGGTGTTTCCCAATTCTACACTTCTATTAGTTCGGCAGTTAGTTATAGAGGAACGCCAGCGTCGGGACCCGATTAGGTAGTCTAGCATCTTCCTTATACGTCCGTTATTTCTATACCAGGTATATTTGTGAACTTCTTTCCTTTGAAAAAGCTTGTTGGTGACCGCACAATCTTGCATGTTGTACAGCTGAAGGAGCCTCAGCCCATTGTTGCTCAAGCATTCGGGTATTACAGGTCCTAGAAAATTTAATCCATTGGGCGCTGCCCGCGTGGGTTCGAATCCCATCCTCGGCGCTGATGGTTCCATGGTGTAATGGTTAGCACTCTGGACTCTGAATCCAGCGAACAGAGTTCAAATCTCGGTGGAACCTTGTGCCTATTTTTAACAGACTTGGTGGATAGAGCAACATAATGCTTGCCAGCTTGGATCTGATATTGATCTGCCAAATATTAGAAGGTCAATGCCACGAGGTGGCCGAGTGGTTAAGGCGATGGACCACTTACTTTTCCAAGTTTAATTTCCAAGAGCCTATGAACTAATAAATAATACAACTTCTTCAAGAAACAGATTTTTAACGTGCTTTTAGTCTAATCAGAGTCAAATGATTAGACACAGATTATATCATTAGATCAGCTAAATAATAAGCAGCATGAAAAGAATGGTTCGATTCCACTTGCTTGAGCTATTATGAAATAAAGTTTAGGATTACAAGGCCACGTTTAATGGATGCAAGATAATGGATTGCTCATTAGGACCCAGGCTATCAAAATAGTATATCTGCATTATCTCAGGAATGGCTTAGGGAATCAAGGTTAAATTTTTAAGGCATTTGAGAGGACCAGCAAACCTTTAAGTTTGACAAGGAGGTTTCGCAAAGGAAGGGGGCTTTAAAATATCGTGTCTCTGGTGCTTCTAAATGTCCTACGCTACTAGCTCTTGTAGAACTTAGAATTTATGTATCGTGAAGTAACCAGGTAAATCGAAAGACATCTGTTGGGCCTATCTCAGTCTTACCTGTTATTTCTCGTGTGCTAGAAAAGTGCATTAACACTAGAGTTTATGATCATTTGGAACTGCATAATCTGGTAAATCCAATTCAATTTGGCTTCAGGAAGGGGAGAACCACAGAGATGGCATTATCATATAAAACCTCGGTAATCAATAAAGCTCTTGACAACAACCGTAGAGTATCTGGTCTGTTTCTTGATTTGATTATGGCATTTGACACTGTTGATCACCAATTACTCTCACCCAGGATTTTGACGAAATTATGTCACTTCTTATTAGAAGCATATTGAAGATTTTTGGCTTTCTGATCAATAAAGATCTTAATATCCCTGTACATTAAACTATAGTTTATGCCATTGAGATGTCTGTACTCTGTTATGTTCTTTGCTACATAGCCTTCAAATGCAGCTCAATTATGGAAAGGACATGCTGGGATATCCAGGTCAATTTATAGTGTTTCTATCTCAATAGACTAGATTATGCAATGAACGGGAGGGATTGTTGGTAAGGGGGCCACGCAGGTCCGCGAGAGGTGTAATCGTGGTGTGTGTGTGTGTGTGTGTGTGTGTGAATTCTAACCTCCGTCTAGTTAAGTTTTTGATGCCGTGCTCGGATTCATAGAAGCGTTTTGCTGTCGATTTGTATGACTGGAACTACGTCTTTTTGATATACCGAATACGCATGCGCGAAAACACATTCTTTGTCAGTGTATGTTAAAACACAACATAAACCAGCGTGCTACCTACTTTTGATTTTCAGTTCTGTCTTTTGTTTTTCAGATTTTATGAGCTACTGTGATTTTGCTGCACAGCTGGGGAAAAATAAGAGAAAAGTGTAATCTCAAGAAAATCTTACTGCAAATAAAGCTCAAGAGGCTATTTTTTTAGAAAAACAGAAATAATTTTCCTTAAAAACATCTATTTTGAAATTTGAGATTCATGTAAAATACAATACTGTGTAGAGAAAGCTACAATTTTGACCAAAATCACAAAAGCGTTGCTTTCGATCGCTTCTCGATCCTGCGCGGGGTCGAGATCGGCGCGCTGTGCACGCTGGGGGAACGGGTCCGGGGTGCGGCATTCTATGTGGGCATCTATCTGCTGATCTATGCTGGTCTGCTTGGATCCGAACAGCTGCTTCAGAATCTGCTTAAGGGAGAAAAATTTTTGATGGGACAATTTTCTAGGGGATCTGACACAATGGGAGGATTTGACAGAATTACTAATCGGAATTTTCATTCTTGCTTTGTGTTTTAAATGTCGATTGTCTTAAAGCTGAATATGAATCCCAAAGTTTTGACTCAAATTCGTCTATTTAAGCAAAAAAACAACATTAAATCCAGACGTCCGAATAGAAAAAAAATTTATAAGAGCCATTAACTACTCGTTAACAATACCGTTGTGATAATTAAAAGGACAAATTTGCCATTATGGCCAAAAATGATTTATGTATCTATCGTGGCTAAACTCAGCACGATGAATCAAAAGACACAGTAGGCATTGCCACACACTGCTTGAATCATTATATTAGGGAGTAATCTTTGTTGAGATGAAACTTGATTATTTGATAGCTTGGAAAAGTAGGAGAGCTGGATATCTTGGTTCTCTGTTTCTCAACTTCGATATACGTTTAAAGACTTTTAAGTTGCTGGGACGACCCGTCGCCGTATAGGATTTTGCTTAACCGATATAGTGAAGAGAAAAGAAAATGAACTTGTTTGACATTTTTCTTTGGGGTGTTTTTTCTTCCCATCCAGTTTCATTCTGATCTCACCGCTTTAAGTATTTTCTAAGATTTCCGGTCCCCCCAACTGCCCCCCCCCCCCCAATTACACTGGATCCGGTTGATATTTAAAATAAAAGATCTGAGTTACGAGATCTTTCTAAATAGGAAGTTTCATGAAGATCCGATCACTCCTTTAAAAATACGTCATTTTTTCTAATTTTTCAGAATTCACCCCCCCCCCCCCCAATAGAGCGGATCCGTTCAAAAAATGAATGAATTGCCTAACTTACAGCCCTTGTCCTGAGGGCTGTGGGGAGGTTGACATCCCCAAAGGCATTATTATTGAACCTTTCAACAAGGGTGAACAAAATAGACCCCTTAAAATTTCGGTCGGATATGTTTTCGGAAACGATATGCTTGGGGGGCTGATTGCCCTCTGTTCACTTTTGACTCTTAAAAAGGACACTGAAACTTCCAAATTCCAATCAAATGAGCCCCATTTAATTCAAAGTCATGCTCAGAGTGGAGGGATCGGGATGAAACTTGATGGGAAGAATAAGCACCCCCTCTAGATACGTGATTGACATAATTGAAAGGAATCTGCTCTTTTTGGGGGAGTTGGGGGGTGTTGATTCAGAGAAATTGAAAAAATTGAGGTGTTTTTAGCTTAAGAAGAGGTAACCAGATCTTAACGAAATTTGATATTTAGACGAAACTCATGTCTCAGAGCATCTTATTTGAAATCTCGACCAGATCTGGTGACATAAGCAAGTGAGAAATATTTCTATTTAAATTTAAGTAAAGATAAAGTATTTTAGTAGCAATAACCCCCCTCCCTCCTTGCAAAATTTATTCATGGCATTCATGATCTTAGCATGATAAGAGGGCACTATTCCCCTACAGTACTCATACTACAGGCTTAGTCCAAAAAATTATTCTTGGGAACGAAGAGGGGTTCGAGATTAGGCTCCACCCTCTATCCCCTAATCTACCTAAAATCTCGTTCAATACTTATCGAAGAAACTTCGAAAACAGCTCATCTGATTGGAAATTGACAGAGCCAGTGGCTTTTTTAATAGTCAAAAGTGACTGAAGTGCAACTAAACCCTCTCCAACGCCCACAAATTCCCGAAATAAATCCAATAAAAGTTTTGGGATTACCATTTTGCTCATCTTAATTGAAAGGTCTGGAAATTATGTCTTTTAGGATGACAACCCCTACAACCTTCACGATAAGGGTTGTAATTTATGCCCTAGGGGTATGTAAAGATAGCCATTTTGTTCATTATAGTTGAAAGCCTGATAACTATGCCTTTCGGTATAAAATGACCCCCACCCCCATAGCCTTAGAAAAAAAGTTTTAAGTTATAAATTTGCCTGTTGTCTAAGTATATTATTATTGTATGCATACATTTTCGGTTAAGCTTGAGATTTTCTCCACGGGGCTATTTTCCATATGGAGGGAAGTTTCCAGGGAATGAACTTGTCAGGGAAAACTATTCAATGGGAGAATTTGGAACACGATCAGTCAGCCGGGTATCCAGAACAATCCTTAGGCAATTTCTCTTGAAAACATCTAGTAAATCTTCATCTGCTTTTTGAAGCGCCCATGCTTCAGAGGCATATTTGACCACTGTCATCACTGTACTTTCCAATATTCTAATCACGGTTTGCAGACTTATTTTTCTATTCTTCCAAACTTTTTTTGATAATGAAAAAACGCCCTGAGCCTTGGCTATTCTTCTTTTAACATCTTCACTGCTGTTTGTTTTCTTTTCTTCGCGGGGGGGGGGGTAATAAGTTTGATTTTTTTTTTTACCAAAACTGGTAACAATCGTTGTCCATATTCAATGCTATTGCACACTCAACTTTGTTGAAAATTTGTGCTGTAAGATGCTTTGCTTGGATTTTCAAGTAAATCACAATTATAGAGCAGTTCAATTGGGATTTTCGTTGTCCCTATATTTAGCAAAAAAAAAAAAATGATAAAAAACCTAAGACTAAATTTTTTGAGAACATTTGATGGAACAGAGGTTCCAGCAGCCAATATTCAGGCCCCGTCTCCTTGATACGATAATGGCTAGCTCACTTTTCGATATGGTTACCAGTCTCGACGCATCGCTTAAAGCTGGAAATAGTGCAGCCAAATTCGCTTTCACATTAGACATATTCAACATAATTCTGGATATTTCTCGGATATGAATAACCGCAGGGGCCCAGTCCTACGGGTCACCCGGAGCACGTTGGCCGTCACTTCGTTTGGTTGTAGAGGTTTCAAGCTCCTATCTACAAAAACGTGGAATTTCGCATTTTTTGCCAGAAGACAGATCACGGATGCGTGTTATACCATAAAAGTCTATAAAGTAAATTAGAATCCTATTAGCCTGTTTTGTGTAATGATTCCTAGTCTAAAATAAAGAATTTTAATTTTTCTCTTAAATATTTTACCTATTTACTCAACGGAGAGACACATTTCATTTTCGTTCGGTTTATTTTTTAAACTACGAAATTTCGATTTCAAGCTCCCATTGGCAAAAATTTGGAAGTTCGTATTTTTGCCAGAAGAAACATCACAGATGCGTTTTTTTGTTTTATCTCCAGGGGTTATCATATCAACCCAGTGGTCCTAGAATGTCGCTAGAGGGTTCATTATAAGAAAAATTACGAGTTCCTGTGCCGTTTCTAAGTGAATAGGAAATTGAATGGAATCTAGGCCCTCTCTCACGCTCATTTTTGCCAAAGTCAAAAAATGAAAATTGTGAGTCCTTTTTTGACTATTTTCATAGAAAAAATTAAACAAAACTATCTGGTAAATTTTTAGTGGTTGACCACTTCTAAAGGAAACATGCTAATAAATGTAGTACCACAAGACATCTTACTTTATAATGTTTCCAAATAACATACTCAATTTCATAACAATACAACCCTTCCTGTCCCTTATAGTCCAGATATTGCCCTAGGAAATTGGCATACGAAAAATATTATCATAGGCAGTGCAATGACGCTGCCTAAGCTCGCTCTTTACGCTAAAGTATTTTTAGTAACTTCAACTATTTATTCTACGGCCTTTGTGATTCAGGGGTCATTCTAAAGGAATTGGGAGAAAATTTAAACTTTAGTGTAAAGAGCGAGGTATCGACGAGGGGTGAGCCCCCTCATATATGCAATAAAAGCATACGAATATATAAGTTAGCTACGTAATTTAATTCGCAAGTTACGTATATTTTTTACTTATGAAAACGTTAATAAAAAATTAAAGTTATACATGGCACCAAAAGTGCCGTTTTTAGTGCCATTTGGAACTTGCTGATGGTGTAATTTATAAAAAGGAAGTAGATATTAGCAATATCTTTAATATGAGCTATTAAAAATCTGTCTAAGATACCTGCAATACCAATACGCCCAATAACAATATGTCAATACTCATAAGCATGATATTGATACGCCCAATACCAATACAGCATACAACCCTTTCCCCAGGGAATAGGGTGGGTCATATCATCACCAAAGTCACGGCACAGTTCTGGACCTCGGCTGCGGCCCCGGCCATTGGGCGGCGCGCTTCAGGGACGCGGGCTACCGCGTGGCTGCTCTGGATGCTTCGCAGGAAATGGCGGAAGCTGCCAACGGCTTCTACTCCGCCGGCGAATACGATCTTTCGGAAATGCCGCAAGCGGTAATTGCGCAAGCGGTAGAAGTCGGGCGAGCCTGCATTACGAAAGAACATCGCAATGGCCGGGTATTGTTTCTGTTGTGGCAGGGGTACGCGTCGACCGGTAAATTTTAAATACTAAGTTACACAACAGGCTGAACCAAAGAGAAGAAGAGACTACACTTTCTTGTAACTCAAATCAGTAAAATCAGTCCTTTAACTAGAGTGATTTATGTGTGCAGGGGTTGGCCGCAACGGGATGCGTAGGAACAGTGACTTTGATGCCCTTTCAATTCAGAAAAAGTGACAAAAAGTGACTATTCAGAGGCTGTCAGAGCTGAGGGACTGCACAGGTCCAAGTTAACCAAAGTAATGCTAATAGGAAATAGGCAGGAAATCGCAAAAAATAGGGGTTTTGTGGGTCTATAATCAGAACCCATTGAATCGTGCCTGATGCATGTATAAATGGCCCACGTTTTGGGCGTTGGATCAGGGAGAAATACGATGCTCCAAGATATACACTTCCGGAAGATTCAAGTATATAGACCATGTATGATTTGATTTTTTTTTTCAAATCCGCTTGGGGAAGGGAGGAAGTTTTCGTTTGAATCTACTAGAGTGGAAAAGGAAACTGTAAACTGACTTTTAGAAAAATGGAATTTTCGTATACGACTTTTATATGCTCAATATGGCAGTATCTTTTTCTCAATGTTCATTTTTATTTTATTTGTCATTTTCTTGCAGGGTCTACATTTTCGCAGTACACCAAATTTTTAACATCTACAAGAGTCAACCTTTCTAACTGTAATCTCTCAAAGCCGTCAAAAGGATCAAACTTGATCTGCTCTGAGATTCTTGATGGGATCGGGCTTGTGCCCGAGGGGCGGGAGATCTTCCCCAACCTGTCGGTGCGCGAAAATCTGGTCGCGACGGCGCGGCGCCGGCGCGGACCGAGCCGGGATGCGGGGGGCGAGGAATGGACCTTCGACAGCGTGATCGACCTGTTTCCGGCGCTCGCCCAGCGTCTCGATAGTGCCGGCAACCAGCTCTCGGGTGGCGAGCATCAGATGCTGGCCGTGGGCCGGGCGCTGATGACCAACCCGGAGTTGCTAAAACTAACGATCAGCTGTTTTTCATAGGATATGCACAGGTTGGTATCATTTTGCTTCTATGTTTGGAACGTTAAACCTAGCTTTTCAGCAGAAGATAATAACTATCATCGAGAAGAGGGGATTTGAAACGTTAGTGAGAAAAGAACACTAGAGAAATAGAAAAGCAATTCAGAAGTCATTCTTCTCGATGATACTTTATAACTTTAATGGGCTTTGGATTGATGACGGGCCGGACAGCAGAGCTTCCTTGTTTTAAGCTTCATTTTCATGTTCCATCAATTTTTGCTCCTTTTAAGATTCTTTTATTCATTTGTATTAATACTTGTTGCATAGCTTTTGTTCATTTTGGGTTTCATTTATTCTTTAATAGTAATTTTTGGTCGTTTTTGAGTGTGATTTATTTTAGGAATTTATTTCTGCTGATCTTAAGTTTCATATGGCCTTTACTTTTCTTTTGAAAAACTTCTTCTTCAGAAAGTTTTTTAACTAGTTTCTGCTCCGCTTGGATTATTTTTTCAATCATGGTTTTTCCCTTCTTATGATTACTTTTCAGATAATCCACTCTTTGGCAATTGTGATGCTCTTATCTTTTAAAGCATATCCCAGGAAGGCTCATTTTAAACCTATTACTCATATATAAGTGTTTTTTTTATCATTTTTAACATCCATAACTGCCATATAGCCCCAAAAAAACGGCAATTGATGCCACTTCTTAAGTGGAAGAGTTTGGGAGCATAAAACGGTACCATTGCGAGTTTGGAGTGCTAGAATAGGTTGGAAAAAATTTATGTTAAGAAGACACTAAGAAGTCACTAAGGCTAGGAAATAATTGAAGACGAAAAGGTGACGTTGAGTAATGAAAAGATTGATCAGGTGGGTATCTTCATTTACATTGGTAGTATCACTAGTAAAGACAATGGGAGCAGTGAAGATGTTAAAAGTAGAATAGCCAAGGCTAAGGGCGGTTTGTCACAGTTAAAAACAGTTTGGAAGAATAGGACAACCTCTGAAACAAGCTTGCGGTCAAGAATCGATTCTGTCGGTTAAACCTGTTGGTGACAAGATGATTGTGTCCATTGATAAAATCACTACCCTGGAGTTCTGTGTCTTGGCCCAGTCTGTCCTACCCTCCTCAATCATGAAAATGAAGTCTAAAAAGTACTATGGTTTAGTTAAAGGCATTGAAAGTGATTTTGAACTCGCTTTGTTTAAGAAGGTCCATGGGATCACCGATGCTACTCGTCTTGGCACGAACAGCGTCTGAGATACTAGCTATGTTAGTCCTGAATTTTCCGGCAAAGATTTAATATTAAAATTCAAAGATTTAATAGGTAAAAACATAATATTTAAATTAATGTTTGGGGCCCTTTTGCTCATTGGAAACGCTATTCTGTGGTTGATTTTCTTGAGATACCGACAAAATAGTTTGTTTTCAAATAGCTCACACTTCTTCGTAGGGTAAATCACTTACTCCTTTTTTTAATCAGAGAAAGGTAAATCCCCACCTAGGTATTTCTAAAATCCGGATGAGCCCCTCATGATGTTTAAAATTTTAAATTTGTTCACTTAAAGGAAGCTTAAAAGGCCATTAACTTGGATTTTTTCAACTTGTCCTCTAGGCATATTTATGCTAATGAAAAATAATGTCTGTATAAAACACTATTTATAGGTGTGTACACAAGTGTATACGTCTCGTCCACGACCCACCGAAATACTGCCATCCCCTACCGGTGGGGCCTGCACCCCACGGGCCCGTGTTTCTATTCTGCCAGCCAACTTGCCTAAGATTGTAATCCCCTATGAGCTCGACTATTTCAGTTTCTGTATGAAGAGTTATATGCTCTGACGAGTTTATGCGCTCTATAAGATAATCGGACATGCTTGCGGCTAGCCCGCGGCTCCTTATGAGTATGTGAACACAGCTTGCGTACCTGGACAAGAGCACCGCTGCCTGGCCCGCGGAGTTGCCTCCGCCTACGATGACGACTTCTTCTCCCTGGGTCTGAAGAAATTTGCCTGATATTTGAAAAACAAAGAACCCATAAAAGTTGTTCTTGAAGGAAACTACACCATCACATTCAGCATACGAAATAACCCTATTGTAAATTTTCAAACCCTTTCGTTCTTTTTGAAAATTAATCAGTATACCCAGTTTATTTGATTACTTTTTTTTTTCTCAGGGGTGATCGTATCGAGCCAAATGTTGCAAGAATCGGTAGAATGGTTACTCGAATATAATAAAAAACTTTAATGGGACAGAAATCTTAATTTACAGATCTATTGCCTCGGGAGTAACTTCCCCATCTGAGTCTTTTTCTACAGAAGCCCTTTTATGTATCTTCCATGCGCTCATTATCTTGCTTCTAATGTGTGCCCCTTCCGAAATGTTGCCCGCTCCCGAAAGTAAGATGTCTGTGTGTGCCTGGTCTAATCTCAAGGGTTGAACTCGTTCACGCAACCAAAAGTAGATTTAGGGTCGAAGACATTAACGTGGAAAACAGTGAGAGAGACAAGCAAACATCCGCAAACGCAAACAAGAAAACATTCACACAGGCAGAGCGACAAAGAAAGAGAGAGAGGCAAAAACTCCTACAAACACACCGACTTAAACATACAAACAAACAAAGAGAAACAAGCAGCCACCTGCTCAGACACACAGGCACAAAGAGTGAGAAGGAAAAACACTTAAAAACACACAGATTCAGACATACAAAAACACAAAGGTAGACATGGGGACAGGCAAACAGCCCGCCTTCGCCGACGGGTCGATCGAGGCTGATAGGACTGCGGCCAATATCGAGAACACGTTTTACATCTTCCAAATCGTAGCCACTTCGTTCAGCGATTTCGGTGACGGTCGGTTCGCGCTTCATCTCCTGCACCATCTTGTTTTGCAGCTGACGCAACTTGGACATCACATCGATCATGTGAACGGGAATTCGAATCGTCCGCGCTTGATCGGCGATCGCTCGCGTGATGCCTTGGCGAATCCACCAGGTGTTTCTCTAAATGTTTATTCAATTTGCTTTAATTACCCGTGAAATTACCCTCTTTTCTTTTTTTTTCTCTCTTCTTCATTTTCAATTTTTTGTTGTTGTTTTGGTCCTTAACAAGTTTGCTTCTAGGATCTTTATTATTATTGGTGTTATGTGTTTTTTTTTAATAATAATAAAAGATAAATAAATAATAATAAATGAAGTACAACAAAATTGTTTTCAGCTTCACAACGTTGCTCAATCTCCATTTATACACGAAATTTTGTGACTTTTCCTAAAATTTACTAAGAAGTGTTATGATGAATAAATTTTTTCAAAATTTTTTCAAAATTTTCTTTGTTGGCCTATAGTGGAGTTTTTTGCCTTTCTGTTTTGTTACTTTTATTTTGAAAAACATGATTATTATATCTTTAAACTTAGATTTTCTTTCCTGAATTTGTACTGACCATTTCGTATTCTCAAAATTTGAAGTGAAAAATGCAATTTTTTTTGAAATTTCGTTAACATGGCCCGTGTACACAAAATTTGTATAATCGGTTACTATACCTGTAACAGGCTGACGAATGCATAATTTACATGTTTAAAATAGCATAAAATTAGAACCGGAGAAAGTTGACAAGGAGAAATATTTGAACTGTGATTCAAGCATTAATGGGGATCCTTTTGGAAATGTATGCCTGCGCTGTAATGATAGTGAGGAGCTTAATTCCCTTGGAGTACCCAAGAATTTCCATCATGCAAAAGGTGGATATGAGCCACAACTGGATATCACTGGACTGACGTTTCCTGTTCCTAGGTATGAATTTAATAATCATTGTAATTTCTGTTCGTTTTAGGTTCTACTTATTTATTGATAATCATTCGTGAATTACTATTTTGTTTTTTATTTTCTTGCTTTTTTTATTATAGTGAATTCAAATGATGCTATATGTATGTGTTTTTACCTGATTCACCCCACGTTAACTTTTGGTTTTCGGTGAATCATATTCATTTCCGTTTTTAGTGGTTTTAAAGTCGTCGATGAATCATTTTCTCATAAAACTATAAACATTAACTCTTCTAGTACATATCGACGAAAACCGGGACGAAAGAATTACCATATCGGTTTGTTCTTGCTTTCACGCGAACTAACTCATCTTGCTTTCTCGTTCTTGATGGTGGAGATTGATCAGGTAAAATGCCACGGTCCTGAGATTTAGAAGTGTTTCATACTGTCTTTGGAGTGAAGGCAGTCCAGGAGAGCAACATTAAAGCATAACAAGATATCCTTAGAAGAAGAAAAACAACACATTTTTAGGTAGCATATATTAGGCTATGTACATTTTAACAGTTTTATCATAGGCTAGCCACAACCTTCTGATTAATTTCATGGTCCTGTTTGTATTTTTGACAGTTCATCCCCAGCCCTTTTCTAATAATATCATCTACTTAGGGTACTGTAGCCTATGTTAATTTTTTTTTTTAGTCTGAAGATTCAAACCCTTGGGCATCGGCAACAAGCTAGTCATATCTGACATCTCTAGCCGTTTTCGATGGAGTATATCCTCGGCCATTTTTGATTTGACGTATCAGTAGGATTCAAATCGATTGTTGTTTTGAACAGATGCACTAAATCATTTTTTTTCGTGGAAAAGATGTTACAATTGGGAAACGATAGTCCTTTCAACGTCGGGAAAAATTTCGCAACGTGCATTCAATTCAGAATTGCTATCACTGATGAAGTACAGTTGTAAAAATTTATGATTCTCACATGGTTTTTTCCGTTAGTTTCTTTCAGCTTAGAGTGAGACAAGGTTAAGGAGACGTGACAGAATAGATGAAAATATATATAATTTGGGCAATATATCTGCACATTAGCGGGCGAGGGGTAAAGTATTTGGATAGTGTGAAGTTAGAAAACAATTCTTAATACATAATATGCAGAATAATTGTACCTAGCACATTAGGCATACAGACCCGCTATACTTTACCCCCCAACCAATGGCGGCCGTTGGGGGGAAAGGAATTCGGACATTCGCCGGTTAATGTCGACATTCACAAGTTTCTAATATTCACGGATCGAAATTCCTTTTTTCCTGCTTGGATTCAATTAGCTTTACGAGTCAAGCTTTTCAGTCTGATGCAAGCAATGATGGTAAAAGTTAGAGGGTTAGGTTAGATTATGTTAGTTTAAGTTATGTCAGATTAGATTAGGTTAGATTACGTTCAATTTAGTTTTAAATATCAGAAATGAGTAAAAAATCTAATCTAAGCCTAAATTCTGCCTTTACGTTATATCCTGGACCGCCTGTACCCCATGAACTTTTGTTATCTGTTTTTGTATTGGGGTCTCCACCCTGAATCATAAATCCTGGAATTACTCTGTGGAAAAGAGTTCCATCATAGAATCCATCTTTAGCTAATTTTTCAAAATTTCTTACTGTTTCAGGAGCCAAATCAGGTAGAAGTTTAAATGATATTTTTCCAAAGTTTGTTTCAATATTTGCTGTAGTCATCAGAAATAAGGGTTAGTTACCTCCAATCACTTTGGACTATTAAAAAGAGCAGTAGCCGTTTCAATTTCCAATCGAATGAGTCCTTTTCAAGATTTCTACGCCAAGTCCTTCGATACCATTTGCCCTGGCCTAAGAAAAAAAAAAATAATACAATGTGCCCATATCGCTCTATACTTAGGCAGCGCTATTGCTCTGCCTATGAAAAGAAGATTAGCTACATTTTAGAAAAACTAGAAGCTACTGAGAGAAAAGGATGCTATTGAAAACAGAAAGATCCAAGTGACATGGGAGTTTAATTATAGAGAAGTTCAGTCTTCATGATAAACCAATACACTTTGCAGTAGCAATACTTGATGCATCACCCTCTATTTTGAGCAAACAGATAAAATTTAGAAAAACACATTGGTTTTAAGGTGGTTTTAGAACCACATTACTTCAAAGGTTCAAAATCTTAAGCTAGATTAGGGCAACATGGGCTCATTATAAACAAATGACAAGAATAGTTAGGCTCAAAAGTTCTATCACATGCATTTTGGGAAAATATGAAGTGCGTGGAGGGGTATCCACCCTCCGATCACTCTGAATCTGAAAAATGCCCCTATAAGCTCTGATTATGAATACAATGAGCCCCCTCCTAAGTTTATACGATCACCCTTGTTATATATACCTTATGTGCCCCAGGGTATAACTTACAACCCTTGTCCTGAGGCCTGCGGGGGGGGGAGTCATTATCAAAGACATAATTTTAGGACCTTTCAGCGAAATATAAAATGACGAGTTTCTAAGAACCTATAATCGAAGGACCTTGAGAAACTTTTTAAGCCCTTTCCCCTGAATCACAGAATCGTCTGCCCCCTATTGACAAGATACAGCGTACGTCCATGCCAAAAAAAAAAAACTATCCTCGCACAAGAAAGCTAAACTTTCTTGAACCTGTTGGTGCCATATGTTTCCGGCTTAATTTTGATGATTGCTTTTTTTTCTTCTCCGATTTGCTTTTTAATTTGGAGCACCACGAAAAGGTTGTAATCCTTCCAAGCTTCAGAAAAGGAGCCTACAATTCTAGAATTATGGCTATCTAATGTTTGCTTCAGTTTTGGTTATTTATAACTTCGTTTCCGTGGTATTGAAACTATAACCTCCATAAAATAAGACATCAAACTTTGAGAGTAAGAATACAAAACGTAAAAAGAAGGCGAAGGGGCGTTATTGGAACGCCAGGAATGTATCATAATAGCGACTAAGGTCACAATGTCTTGAAAAAATTGTATATCTGTTGACTGTTAATAAAAAAAATTTCATCCCTATTTTGAACTGTTTTACTTTCATCATGGAAAGGCAATGTGGTCTTCGAAGTTATCTAAGTTATGTATATTTTTTACTAATCAAAATGTTTGTAAAAACTAAGAATTCTAGTTGCCTTTTTAAGTAACCTAAAAATAAAAAAAAATGGATGGCAACTAGGCCTCCTCCCCCGCTCCTTTTTCTCAGAATCGTCCGATCAAAACGGCGACTGCCTGCGCTACCAGTTGTTCGGCCCATCCGTGTTTGCCACTGACGACGGTCAGGGCGCCCACTATCTCCTGTTCCTTGTGTGAGGTCTTGATGAACGCGACCCTGGATATTCATTCCGTGACGCCGGCACAATTCGAGGAAAACGTCGACGAACTGGCGAAGCTCATGCAGGCCTGTGTTCATGCCGGCGCCAGTATCAATTTCATCATGCCCTTTCCAATCGACGAAAGCCTCGATTTCTGGCGTCTCCGCGGTCGATCGAGAACGACTCCTGGAGCTGTGCCCCGGGGCTCACGCGGAGGTCGTGCCCAACAGCGTCGACACCACAGCGCTAGCGGAGCTGCCACCCGCGCCGGCCGGTGGTGCACCCCTGCTGCTCTACGTGGGGGACTTCGGTTATCCACCCCACCGCGAGGCCGCACGCGAGTTGGTGACGCGGCACGTGCCGGCGTTGCGCGATCGGCATCCGGGTCTGCAGGTGTGGTTGGTGGGGGGGTCTTTAGATGAACGCAATAAACTGTACACAATAAACTGAACACAGTATAAACTGAACACAGTGTACATAATACTTTCGTTATCTTTCCCTACCTCTTTTGTTGGTTGCAGTATATTTGTTAAGGTTCCTCCAGCGGGTCTTTAGCTGAACAATCAACAAAACGCAATAAACTTAACGCAATAAACTAAACACACTATAAACTGAATGCAATACCTACAATACTCTCCTGCTTCTTCCTTCTTCTTTTCGTCAATACCTCACTAAAGCTTAAATTTTGTCCCAATTCCTTAAGAATGACCCCTGACTTAGAAAGGCCGTAGAATAAATAGCTGAAATTACTAAAAAATAATTTAGTGTAAAGAGCCAAGTATTACGAGGAGGTGAACCCCTCATGTGCGTAATAATTTATGTTCGTTTTAAGTTTTAAAGCTGATCCTTACTTTCAGTTGAAAAAAACTTATCATATTTATTTGTTCATTGTTTTTTTTTTAACAATGAAAATTCTTGGTACAACAACACAGCCGTTGTTGCTAGATTTTCGTCAATTCGTATGGGTGGACTTCTCACTCTGTAGTGACGTTGGTATTCTGATATCGGATCGATTTCTTGCTTTTCAGCAGAAGCAACCATAGAATCCAGCAGCACATTCATTGCCGTTTCGTCATTTCACATTTCCTCCAGATTCTCTACAGTAGCATCAATGAGCTTTAACTTTTATTTTGATTTTCAAGTCTACTACATCTGCATGGTAGAGCAAGTGATGCGCCTCTTCCAGGATGACGACCAGCTCGAGCTTCTCACGCTCCCGGGCCTGGAGACGAAACTGGAACAGCCACTGCATGAGCAGCGGAACGATCGCTCGCTTGTCGCTGTCTCCGAGGCCGTCGAGCTCGAGAACCGTGCTCGACGCCTGGAGTTCGTTAATCAGGTCTACTTGTCGGGTCTCCGTCGTAGACCGGATATGGCTGAAGGTCATTGACTGTATCGGGCGTACAGCCGATCGGTTCGTGGACGCGAGAGTGCGCGGATGCGCTGAATAATGTTCCCAGCACGCATGCCTTCGTCGTAAATCTGATCCAGGCATGTGTGAAGCTCGTTGCTTTCTGGGTCCTTCTGATGGATCAGTTGGGCCGCTCGGGCAAAGCTGCAGACGCTGGTGAGCGGTTGGTTAAGTTGATGCGCGAGCGCCCCCACCATATCGGCGAGTAAGTCCAACCGTCCGCCATGGGAGATCTCGGCAAGGCGTTTAGTGTATACTGCTTTATTTTATTTTTTTTTTCATTTCTACTAAAATGTATCTCTCAGTCACAATACAACTTTAGGAAGTTCCAAGATATATAAATTGAATTAAAATAAAAATATTTAAGGGAAGAATAGGTTTATGTTAGAAAGCTTTCAAAGCAAATACAAGAGCGGAAACATAGTTAAAACCCAGTATCCTCCGCGAGACAGCAAAAAATTCTGAGAAGCGCTTCTCTAAATATGTGGAATGAAACCATTTAATTCTTTTTCAAGTGGTTTGTTTTCTTTGATATCTTTCAAGAGGTTTTTTTCTCATGGAATCCTTATATTCTGTCGTGTAACTTCGGTCACGCTCCCAAAGTAAAAAATGGTTTGGTCATTTCTTTAACTGACCGTATCTTTAGTGTTTGCTCAAAGTTTGCAGTGTTTGCTAAAGTTTTTTTTTAAGGAGGAGTTGTTTTTTCTAAGAAAAATACTAATAAGTAACATGTCTCTAGAGTGGTTGTTACTACCTAACAATAGTCAAATAACAAATCGTATTTTATATGACTCTTGTCTTATCTGACGGCCGAAGCATGATTCATAGACACACACACACACAATGTTGGTCGATTTTATTAGTTGGATATTATTTTTATTTAATATTTGTTTGCTAAATTTCTTCCAGCACCAAAGCTCATTCAGTGTTTTAAGAGTATTGGATATATTGCTTATAATAATATTCATATTGGAGCCTATTCCAGTCAAATTTTTCCGTCATAGATGTCCTCCAATTTTCGGTCAATTAAAAAGAGCTCTAGAGCTTTTAATTTACGTTTGAATGAGACCTCTCACGATATTCTAGGACCATTAGGTCGATGCGATCACCCCTTGCTAAAAAAAAAAATAAATAAACCCGCATCCATGATCTTTCTTCTGACAAAAAAATACCAAAAAATCAGCATAATACAAATAAGCGGTAAAAAAAAAAATTAGCCTTTCAACTACGTCCATGTATACCAAGTATCGAGAAACATTAAAGTTAGAGGTAAATTATACCTTTTGGAACTTTTGGATAATAAATTGGGTGCCAAAAATATTACCAATGCAGCCTCTGCCTGGTCTGAAGCCAGCTTGATTCTCGCAGGCATTCTTCTCCCAGGCGCTTTTGAAACAATTCGGAAGTAAAACAGTTCAAAATAGGGATGATACCTTTTTAATGACAGTGAATAGATATAAAATTATTTAACTGTATATTTCGAACACATATACAGTGGCTTAAAATAGCCCCCGGATAATTCCTCCGAACATCCCCACATGCGAAATTGAGTTGGCAAAGCGAAACTAAGACATTTAAAAAGAACTTCATATAGGAATTCTGTCAAATCTCCCCATTGTAAAAAAAAATTCTGGAAAATTCACCCCGGAAAATTTTCCTCCCTAAGAAAAATTATCCCCATGGAAACCCACCCCAAGCACAAAATCTCACCATCGCCCCCGCCGCGGTCTGTATAATTTCCAACAGCTTACTTTTAGGGGGTGTTATCCCCCCTTTTACGACAATCGGGGAAATTTTAATTATCATTTTTCCGGTAAAACAAAATCACCAGTTCTTATACAAACAAAGGCAACAGCCAGAATCATTTGTTTACAAAACGAGAGATACAACGTTCCAAAGAAGAGGTTTCATGCTACACATCTTGTGATTGTTCTCTTATGACGAATTCGTAGTTCTCTTTTGGAAGCACCAGTCCTGTCATTTTGTAGCCATACCTCATTTACTACAATAAAAACTTTTCAAAAGATACTTGTGGAGTATTATTTTGTCGAAAAATAAGTGAATATTGCATCATCATACATTCAATATCGTTCTTTAATATAACTATCTAAAATTGTATCCTTGAAGGCCTTCATGGCCTAGTGGATAGCGTGTTCGTATTCTTCTATGAAGGTCGGAGGTTCATTTCCTGCCCCAGACAGTTTTTACACATTTGTCAAGTCAAAGTCTATACAAAACCTCTATTATTCCAGCTGTCACTTGTGTATTAGGTTTTGGAAAGGCACGCCCGCCTAGAGTCTCAGGCATGTTGACCAAGAATTTAAAATTGATGTAGGACCGTTAGATTGCCTGGAATGAGAGGCAAACAAGCATCCATATTCCTATTAGTGGGGCTCCAACTACCTAGAGTGTCAGGCAGGCACGTGACCAATTCACAAGCTCAGATAGTTAATGTAAAAAAAATGCATTAATTATTAGTTTCTCAACAAGTTGCCTGATTGTTTGCTGATCAAAAAAAGACCACAGCTGATCAATCGTGCAGGATTGGCTCCTTGTTGTAGTTTAGAAGAACATTATAATAGCAGGCGCTTATTCCTAAGCAGTGGTGTTTGTTCATTTAGTCAACATCGTTGAAGGGACTCTCTTACTCTTTTGAAAAAAAGTAATGGTTTAAACTCAAGATGATTAACGACTTTTCTTTATTTACAAATTGAATTAGTAATAAAGTGCACAAATGAACTTTAGCTAAGGAAGATCCAGCCGCCATTCGAGAACGCGGCGATTTCGTCGTCATGGCCCGACCAGTCGCCGGTCGCTCCGCTCGCGACCAGATAGCGATCGCCCTCCGTCGGGCTGGCGGGCGGGGCCGTAAACCCGCGATCCAGCGCGCCCGGCTGCGTCGCCGCATCGATCCGCGCCAGCGCGGCGTTGAGCGTCACATGCTTTTGCGCCTGCGCGGCCTCCAGCAGAGATGATCTTGTAAGCAAAATTGTTCAGAATAATATTTAAGAAATGAACACAATACAAACTACTGCTAGATACACGCATTTAATACTTAAGATGTTCAGAAACCTTCAAAGTTGAAGCCTCAGATTAGTATATTTAGTTGAGGCTGCTAATTGTAGCTCTTTAGCCATGAAAAGGCCAAACTAATAAAAATGGGAAAGTTTTGACTTGATAAATTAATCAGTTCAGAAAACCTGGCTGTGTCAAGGAGAGAAAATCTTTTGCTCTCTAAGAATGTCAGATATAGATTAACATCTTATGCATAACACATCTTTGTAATTTATTGGGAGAGTATGGTACAAGCAAGTCTTGTTATCAATAGAGGACCGTAAAAAGTCCAGTCGGAGTAAGAAATGGTAGTGCTGTGTTGGGAAGGGCCATAGTTGGAACTCTGGTAAGTTCCTTTACAAACCTAGTTTGTCAAAAGACCAAAATCTATTCTTAAGAATATTATTCTGCTTTTCTTTGTTTTAATAAAACCCCAGTTGTACAGATGGCATGACATTTTTTGTTACTGCAAATGGGATAAATAAGTATGGGCGACCTTATTAGTTGGATTTGTCACTAGCAGTGAAACAAGAAGTTGTTTTTCCTGGGGATATCCTTATCTTAAAATTATTTGTAATGAAAACTTACCGTACTGTTTCTTTGATTTACTTAAAAATACATCGCATAAACAACAAGCAACTCGAATAAATTTGCGACAAAAATTGTATTTTTAAGACTGTATGAGAATACCATTAAAAAATGGCAAATTGTGTAACTTAAAGACCTATCTCCATGGGCTGTGGGGGTCATGGTATCTCCAAAGGCATAGTTATTCGGCCTTTCAACTATGCTGAGCAAAATGGCTATATCTAAATTTTATTCGGACGATTTTGAGAAAAAGAGGCCTAGGAGGGTGGCTAGTTACCCTCCAATCTCTCGGTCACTTAAAATGGCACTAGAACTTTTAATTTCCATTCAAATTAGCCCTTTCTCAATATTCTAGTATTAAGAATAGCTTCTGAGAATAAGCAACTTTTTATACAAAAAATGGAATTCCTGCAGATATTCTATGCTTAGAATTTATCTGCTTACTCATGTCTCTATGTATTGCTTATGAATCATTAATCGGGGATAAACGAAGGGTTAGATGTTCAGACCTGTGATTCTTGTAATGTTAAATAATTTCCAACAGCTTCTTAACTTTTCCATATGATTCGCCTTTTATGGCACTTGATATTTATCAAATGACATATGGCAAAACACGAGCACTAAACAGCTAAAGCCGGTAAAACGTCTTTTGAACGCCTCGTTACCTTCGAGAATCAACAGATTTATAATATTCGATTTTTAACGAAAGAGAAGTGTCGTTAAATTTAACCAATTAGTTTCACTTAATCTTTTTCACCTTCAATGTGGCAACTCTGACTAAAATATGGTAGGCCCACTTCCCTAAAAATGTCCTAACTTTGGAACAACCAAAAGAGAAATACAATGTTGCAACCCGGGATTGAACCACATTTTTCGTACAGCATACTTTTTGAAATACGGTCAGTCAGCCGAGTACCTAGAGCAATTCGTAGGCAATTCCTCTGGAAAACATCTAGCAAATCTTCATCAGCTTTTCGGAGAGCCCATGCTTCAGACGCATATTTGACCACTATCATCACTGTAGCTTCCAATATTCTAGTCTTGGTTTTCAGACTTATCTTCCTATTCTTCCAAACTTTTTTTTAACTGTAGACAAAACAACCTGCTATTGGGGAGGTTGAACTGGAGACAATAGTAGAAGATGAGAGTACAGAAGAATTAGAAGGAAAATCGGTTGCTAATGACTCTGAGTCAAGCACACCCTTTCTGATTACGAAGTCTGAAAGCATCAAGTCATTCCATAGTAAAGACGAACCCGTCTAACCTCTTCTAAAGCTAAGAGCTGACTCTTCATACCTATCTTTGATCATTCATCCACAAAAAAGAAAACAAACTACAAAATTAAAAATCATACCGAATGACCCCTGAATAACAAAAGCCGTAGAATAAATAGTTGAAATTACTAAAAATACTTTAGTGTAAGGAGCGAGGTATTAGGAGGAGGTGGCCCATCATATGCGTAATAATTTCTGTTCGTTTTAAATGGTTTTAATTCTGCTCCTTACTTTCAGTTGAAAAAACTTTTTCATATTTACTTTTTCATTTTTTTTAAACAATGCTAGAAAATTCTGCGCTCCCTTCATGGAAATTTTCTTCCCCCATGATCTGTCTTCTGGCAAAAAAAATCCAAATTTTTGTATATATGAGCTTGAAACTTCCACAGTAGGGTTCTCTGATACGCTGAATGTGATGGTTTGATTTTCGCTAAGATTATATGGCTTTTAAACCTATTTATGACCTATTTTCTAAAATAAGGTAGATTTTCTCAGGCTCGTCACTTTTGATGGGTAAAACTAAACTTGATGAAGCTTATATTTTTAAAATTAGCATTGAAACACGCTTCTTTTGATGTAACACGATCTAAACGAATGAATCCCAGAAAACCATCGATGGACCAAGAACTCCTTAAAATGATCCATTTAAGAAATGAAATGTACTCAGATTATCTGAGGTTTTCGGGTGATGAAAGGCAGAAGCATTTCATTGACCAGAGAAATAAAACTAATTCATTAAAAAAAACAGACAGTAAAGTCATTCTACAGGACAAAGTTTAAAAGCGAAGGCAAGTGATCCGAAAGTTATATGGGACATAATTAACGGAATAAGGAAGGCTGGTTGAATTATATATTTGTATGTCTTGCCGATGCAAAATTTCAGGAATTCAGATATTTTTTTTGTGACATCACTACCTCTTTGCCTGCCACTCTAGGCGGGCGTACCTTTCTAAAATCGAACAAACAAGTATTGGTCCAATAAGAGTCATACTTACTCACGCAGTTTACCGTGCCATTTAACCAAACACTTGGAAGATTAGGTTCTATGACTATCTGACTATCTTCTGCCCTAGGAATGACATGTTTCTGAAAACCCCTAATTCTTCTTTTAGTTTCTTTGACAGCATACAAGAGTTGGAACTTTCGCTCGCCAAGGTTCATTTGCAAGGATTCCGTTTCCTTAGCCTATTTCAGTTAAGACCGTATACTTAATGACAATTTGGAGGCTCCCGTCAACCTATCAAAGAGTATGTCTGTCGGAAGCTCATCACTTATGCTGCAATGCAAGTACGTGAATCTACAAAGAGTCGGGGACTTCGAATAGCTCAGTATCATTTCTTTTTTCTAGCTTCTATATTTTTTTTATATTAATACTCCTAACTCTTAAGCTGAGTTCAGAACTGGAGTTTAGTTGTATTTGGCTCTTTAATAACACTTTCGGCTCTATTGTTGTCATGTTCGAGTGAAATGACCCTCCTCATTGGCAAGGATCTTTCATTTGCTGTTGCGAATACACTTATACATAGAAGAACGATTTTCTCAATGGTTTTGCTGTGTCCACGTTTTTAATGTTGTGACAAAATTAATTAATATAAGGTGACAAATTAAAGTGCACTTGAAATTAGATTAAAATGAAAAAACCTAATTAAAAATATATGTTAAATAAACAATGAAATAAATGATGGAAAAAGGCGAAATGAATTGATTTCAATTAAAATAAAATAACTTGACATGAAATTAAAATTGTTACATGGTTTGAACCGCAGGCTTAACTCGTTTAGTGATTTTAGAAAATAGCAGAAAGATGCTCTCTTTCATGCTCTCTTTCATTCTGATATTTATAATTTGAAAAATCTTGACGAGAAAATGGCTATCTTCCACGAAAAGCTAATTGATACACATCAAATTTGTTCCTAAGAAAAAAGATTTAAAAGGTGCTCCAGTGATAAACCCTTTATTAACCCAACTATAAAAAACTCACTAAAAGCAAATTGAAGCTTTTCACAAATGGTAAAACGGATGAAGCCAATAAGCTAAGAAAATCAATTAAAAGAGAAATTCCTAAATAGGTTCGATCTTACAACATTTGACAAGTTTCATGAGGAAAAATCAATATACAACAAGTTTTACGAAAAAAAGTAGAAATACAAGAGGTTTTCGAATAATAAGATTGACCTACAACGAGTTTCACGAAGAAAAAATCAAAATACCTTACGTTTCACAAACAATAAATCACCATGCGAAAGGTTTCACGTGCAAAAAACTACATGCAACAAGTTTCACGAAGAAAAATATCAAGATAAATTAAGTTTCACGAAAAAAAAAACCAACAATTCTAAGACCTAATTTTTGTAACTTCCAACTACGCTCAACAAAATAATTATTTCAAAATTTTGATCAGATGTGTTTGGAGAAATGATGTGCACGGGAGGGGGGTTACCCTCTAATTACTTTGCCTCTCAAAAAAAGCAGAAGAATTTCTGATTAATAACCCAATGAACATCCTCCAAGGTTTTTAAAACCACCTATCTATATGCCCCCAGGGCATTACTTAAAAACATTGCCCTGAGGGCTGTTGAGGGACGAATTTTCTGCTGGGAGGATTTTGCACGGGGAAAATTTACCAAGAAGACGGAAGTTTCTAGGGGGTGAACTCTTCAGGGGAAATTTTATACTGGGGGGAATTTGCCAGAATCCTCATACGAAATTCCTTTTGATGTCTTGCATTCCCTTTACCGGCTCAATTTTTTACGTATGGGCATGTTAAGGGTAATTGTTCAGGGTAAGTTTTTACATGGATTGAATTGTCCAAAGGATATTTCCATGGGGAAAAGAGGATGGGTCTTGGCAAGATCAGTGGTCTAAATTCCATTTTCCCGACGGGCTCCAAGTCGAACGCTATCAATTTGGCGACTTGGACGGCGATGGCTTACAAGAATTGGTCATTTTAGCCATGCCCTCCAAGGATATTTCGGTTTTTGAAGAACTCAGCTTTATGGTCTACCAGGGCACCGGGCCAGGATCCTGGAGCGAACGCCCGCTCCAAGTCTTGAAAACCAAACAGAACCTATGGCAACAGGGGTCAATCGTGTATCTAGGACTTGTGCTTATTTTTTCAACTAAGTTTCATCCCAATCCCTCCACTCTAAGTTTTTTCCCAGATTTTAGGTTTCCCCCTCCCAACTCCCTCCAATTATCACCAGATCCTGTCGGGATTTAAAGTAACAGCTCTGAGATACGATATCCTTCCAAACACCAAATTTCATTAAGATCTGATCAACCGTTTGTAAGTTAAAAATGCTTCAATTTTTCTATTTTTTCCGAATTAACGCTTTTGCCTACCGAATGATCTGGATAGTTTTGGTTTTGCTTATAAAGGTAAACGTCAGGTTGCTATCATTTTGCAAATGCCAGTTGAACTACTTATTTACTTTGATCTTCCGACTTGGCCATCTATAGCTTGAACCAGTTTGCTGCTGGTTTTCCAGAAGAAAAGTGTGGTGCGTCTTATGGCTCAGTTGTTCAAAATAACAAGAGCTAAGAGCTCATATAGTACTTGGGACGATGCGAGAAGAGCTAAGAGAGGAAGAAAAGGAGAAGTAAGGTTATATATGAAGATAAAGTTTAAAAAAATACAGAGGAAGAAAAGAAGAAATAAGGTTATATATGAAGATAAATATCTGGACTTTTTCTTACATGTTTTTCACTCTCTAAATGAGTGGATTTATCCCCGTTTGAAAGTTTATTTGTTTGGCTAAGTAATTTGCTTCCTAAAGGAACCACGCCAATGCCTCTATAGCCTAATCAATATACTCGCTCTTATCACCTTTCCTTTACACTAATTTTTTTTTATTGTTTTGAAAAGTAGCGTTGTGAGACAAAGTCAAACTTTAGCGTAAAGATCGGGGCGTTGAGGAGGGGACTGCCCCTTTTGTATACAGAATAATTTCTGTTCGTCTTAAGTTTTAATGTCACTCGTTACTTTCAGCTAAAAGTTTTTTTTGTTTTTTTTTTAATTCAATTTCTGAAAGTTTTTGAATTAATTCAGGTTTTGATTTTGACTCACTGTACATGAATAATTCACGAAAGAATAGTTTTTTCAGCTTTTAAATGAGTTTTTTTTTACCCAAGAGCCTTCATAGCACGTCAGGTTTTTTATTAATTTTCTTCTGTTTTTATTACTTTTATTATTTTTTTTTTTTTAGGGAATTCATGATATTTCTGAAGATGTATTCCTATCCGTTCCTTGTATACTCGGTGACACTGGAGTTTCCCGTATCATTCTACAAACGCTTAACAGCGCTGAGCTAGCAGATCTCCACAACTGTGCACCTCAACATTCCCTTAAAGACTCATCTTGATCCCCTTCGTATTGGGAAAGTAGAAGTCAAACATGTATACCTTTTCTCAATAGCCCATACTATATGTAAACAATGAAAAACTGCATAAATTGCATCCCATAAGCATAAGAACCTTATATGCCCCCAGGGCATAATTTAATGTCGTTGCCCCAGGGCTCAGGAGGTTTTGTCAATCGTGGTGGCATTGTTATATGTTTTTTGGACTTTTTAAACAAAATTGCCAAAAGAAAAGTTTGGGGGAGGAAGTTTAAACAGTTCCCTTTCCACTGAATTCTCGTTTAATTGAACCCCGTTAAACTGAATCCGCTTATCTTAGCCGTCGTGAAACTCAACCCTTGTTTGGATGAATCCCAGTATATTTCAACCTGCATTAAATTCAAATCCCGTTTAACTAAACCCCATTCAACTCAACTCGCATGCATCTGAACCGTTTTTCAAACCAACCCCAAGAAACTAGGACCCCTTTTGCCAGCTTTTATTTTACATCCCGACCGGATCTGGTGACATTTGGGGGAGTTGGGAGGGGGAAACCTAAAATCTTGGAAAACACTTAGAGTGAAAGGATCGGGATGAAACTTGGTGGGAGAAATAAGCACAAGTCCTAGATACATGATTAACCTAACCGGAACGGATTCGCTCTCTTTGGGGTAGTTGGGGTGGGGGGGTGGTTAATTCTGAAAAATTAGAAAAAATGAGGTATTTTTAACTTACGAACAGGTGGGACTCCCGTCGGCGTCGCTCAGCGCGTTCACCGCCAACGTGACCGACGTCGTCCCGCCCGAGGGAGGCGAGGCGCCGATCACGAGCGAGAACGTGGCGAGCGCGAATGGGCCTTGCTGGCGTGCCGCGAGGAGCGCCGCATCGAGCGTGCTCAGGACCGTCAGATTGAGGATGCCCGGCGTGACCTCGCCGAGGCTGAAGTCGAACGCCTCGCGGAGGGAGACGTCTCCGAGCGCGTCCGTCGGAGCGTTGGAATAATTTCTATTCGTTTCAAATTTTAATGTCGCTCCTAACTTTCATTGGAAAAAAAACACGTTAAAAAAAAATTAATCCTTTGAAGGTACAGGTGTCTTTACGAGTCAACAGATTGTTTATGTTTTGAATCTTCACGAACGAAAAACGTTCTGAAATTTCATCCCGAGAGATCGGGATGAAAATTGGTGGGAAGAATAAGCACCAGTCCTAGATACTTCATTGACATAACTGGACTGAACACTCTCAAAGAAGCCAAGATTTAAGCAAAATTAGATAGACTTTCTAAGTGAATATGTCTCTGTACTGGAACATAGAACAATAGCCCTTGACATGCTCCAGGTAGAAGACAAAGCTTTCTTCGGGATAGTTTTCCCTACCGTTCGGTCACTGGAAAGAAAGCTTCAAAAGCTCCAGCTATCTGTCAAGTATACAAAGGCACTGGTTGGGACCCTGTTAGAAAGACTTAAGCAAAGGTCCCCATTCCTCTGTGGACCTCACTAGGTTTACTGGATTGGTTTTAACTGGGTTTTTAAGCACTTACCATAACAATCAAAGAAAAACAATCCCTATTATTTTACCCTCAACTCCTATTACGTAACAAACACCTGTATCTTGAAGAAAATTAATAACGCCTATGTCTCGATGGAGTCGCCGTTAAACTTCTTCTGATCTTAAGCCACTAAGGAAGAAAAGAATAGCGGCTATGGGGACTATAAAAACCAGTTAGGCATCACTACTCATTTGTTACCAATAGATATATCAAAGAATAAGATTTTTACGCTGATTTTAAATATACAAGTTTCATCAAGTTTAGTTCCACCCATCAAAAGTTACGAGCTGAGAAAATGTGCCTTATTTTTGAAAGAAGGAGGAAACATCCACCAAAAGTCATAGAATTTTAATGAAAATCACACCATTAGATTCAGTGCATTCGAAAACCCTGTTGTAGAAGCTTCATGCTTCCATCAGCAAAAATATGGAATTTTGTATTTTCTGGTAGGTTGATTGTTGGTGTCTTTTGTTCTTTTTTATAATATTGATTGTTAGTTATTAATTATTAATTATGTTGATTATTCATTATGGAGTAGATTGATTGTTGGTGTAGCTACGTGAACTAGTAAGTGGGAATTGTGCCAAATTGATTGTATCAGCATGAGTTTCTAAATTTGACATCGTTGATGCGCCCTCGCGACTGAAACATTTATCTAATAATATATCTCTTAAAACTCAGCAAATGATTGGTGTCTGTAAAACTTCAACAATTGAAGATGATGCATTAATAGGTACAATTAAATTACACCAGCTGCCGCTTGATTTGGTGGCTAAGAAAATGGCATCATAGCTAATGCAAAAAAACCTTATTTTACTCGGAAGCAAAGCTAACTTAAAAGAATGTGAAATACAATGAACCATAAATCTTAAAAAGTAACACACTTGTAGTAGATCTGATTACCATTTACAACTTGTATACCAACAATACTTGACAAAATAATGACATCAGAAACGGGCATCGATATTATAGAATATGTCTCGTGTTCGTGAATTAGTTGAGTTATTAGAGCTTATATCCTTGCAATGGTGATAGTTAAAATATTCAGAATTCTGGAAAATACCTCATGACTAGTTCAACTAGGGGCATTATAATATTTTGGTGGGCCATGGACAGGGCGTGCATCCTTTGGCTGAGTACATTTTAGAGCCTTAATTTTGAAAAAAAAAAAAACATTTTTCATGTGAATGACGTCCTTAATACAATTAGCCATTGCTATGATCTTGTTAATTTGCTCTTTTGATAACCTCTATATTCATATGCTTCTTGAAATTTTCACTTCATTCTCTTAACCTTACAAGTAGTCACGACAGAAGTACTAATTGGAGCAATAGTAATAGTAGCAGTAGAACTAGTAAATAATACAGTAGCAGTAGTATTAGTAGTAGTGTTTGCATATATTGCCTTTTGGTCAATTGATATTACCCTTTAAGTATTCTCTGAGACATCAATGAGAACAGATACTAAATCCATTCCCTTTCTTAGCTTCCTGTGCTTACTATTCAAATCCTGCTTTAGGCAGTCAAGTGTACTGACATTCTAAACACATTGTGTTTGCATTACTGCCTATGCGTGCGTTTCCTTCGAATTGCTTTTGTTTGTTACTCCTTGGAGGGTTCTTGTTAAGTTCGTATAAAACCAAAGCGCGCCATTTGATTTTAAATTTCTGTCACTTAACTGTTGATCTCTGACGAGTACCTTATGTTTCAAAACAGGAAATGAAACCAATTAAATTAGTAAAATAGTGACAAACAAGCCAATAGAAAGGCATTTTGTTGATTCAAGCTAATTTTAAGCTTGAAATTTTGAAAATATGGCTGACAAAACAAATATGGTTGCAAAACAAGCAATTGACACTGTAGCTCCTTGATTCAAGCATATAACTTTGAAAATATACTTGAAACAAGTCAATAGCAAGGTAATTCCTTGACTCAAGTATTTTTAACAGTTTTACTTCGTGGTAATGATAAAAGAGGGAGAGTTCTAATTACACATGTTTCTGATTCTCTAAAGTTTGGGGTAACATTAATCCCCAAATAGATCAGATTTTATTCAATTTAGGAGGGGCACAGTCTCTATTTCATCAACTCCTCCAAGTCATGGTCAAAGAAACCACGGAGAATGCTCATTAGATCATGAAATGAGACTTTAAACTCTTATTTTAATAAGTTGATAGTGAAATTTTATTTTTAGATATTCTAATGATTGCCCTTGAGCTTTGTTGATGGTGATTGCTAATCGAACATTCCCTGTGTCCCCGTCGTCATTTTTATATCCCCCTGTGCCCCCCGGCGTCCCCGTTGTAGTTGTTTCCCTGTGTCCCGGTCGTCATTTGTGTCCCGGTGACCCAGTCTGTAATTTCTCTTTGAGTGTCGCGGTCGTCAATTATATTCCCTGTGTTCCGGTGTCCCGGTTGTCATTTTTGTCCCGGTCGTCAGTTGTGTTGAGTCATGCACTTGTCGGTATTTTCTTTATTTCTTATTCTGTGGCTGTGTAAAAAGAATCGCAGCGGGAATGAAAACGCAGCACGAATGAAAACGCAGGGTAAATGAAAACGCAGGGTGAATGAAAACGCAGCACAAAATTAAGAATTAATCGCCGTCTTTGATGGTTACTGGATTGGACCCGTGGGAAGTGCAGATACCCGAATCGCCTATCCCCAGCAGTTTAAGGACAGATGTCCCGCCGGTACCACTGGAGATTTCAGATTTTCAACGTTCCTGCCAAAGTCTAATATCTGCGGATAACTCTCAAAATCTAATCACATCTAATCAAAATAGTTATTTTGTTCGGCGTAATTGAATGGTCTAAAGCTGATGTCTTTGAGATGGACTATCCCCTCCACACAGCCTTCAGCGCAAGGACTGTAAGTTATGCCCCAAAGTTATGTAAGGTATTTATAGAAAGAGTGGTCGTACAGACCCCAAAGGGGGCTCATTGGATTGGAAGGGACAAAAGGCGATGGAGGAAATCAGAGCCTGGATTTCGGAACATTAGCCGGGCGGCGTAAAATGCAGACGGCAGGCATTTTCGAAATGCCTGCCGTCTAGCATTAGCGCTAAGCTTACCGCTTCACTATCTTCTTCATCGCCATCCCCTCTTTCGCAATAATTCTTAGCAAATAGACGCCGGAAGGCAAAGTTCCCAAAGTAAAGCTGGTTTGCGGACCGGCAAATTGCGCTTCCCGCAACACCTGGGGGAGTTTTGGGGAGTTGTCTCAGAGCTATTATTTTAGATCCCGCCCAGATCCGGTGAAGGGGAAGTTGCAGCTCTGTAAATTACGTACCACGCTTGTAAAAAATGGTTATCCTGTTAGTTTTATCAATTTTTGTTTCAATAAAATGTGTTCTTAATGTGGAAAAAACGCTTTCTAACCCTCTTTTTACTAGTATTCGTCTACATGCTGAAAACTGTTCTCATCCGTTCTCTGCCTCTAACTTCACTTAATGACCTCTGAATCACAAAGGCCGTAGAATAAATATTTGAAATTACTAAAAATACTTTAGCGGAAGAGTGAGGTATAACGAGGAGGTAAACCCCTCATACGCGCAATAATTTTTGTTCGTTTTAAGTTTTAATGCTGTTCCTTACTTTCAGTAGAAAAAACTTCATATTTATTTTTTCATTGTTTTTTCAAATAAAGGTAGAAAATCCTGTGCTCCCTTCATTGAAATTCTCTTTTCCCATCAGAACTCGTTCAGGAGCATTTTTTTAAAGAACAATGAAAAAATAAATATGAAAAAGTTTTTCAACTGAAAGTAAGAAGCAGCATTAAAACTTAAAATGAACAGGAATTATTACGCATATGAGGAGTTCACTTCCTCCTAATACCCTGCTCTTTACGCTAAAATAATTTTAGCAACTTCAACTATCTATTCTACGGCATTTGTGATTCAGGGGTCATTCTTAAGGAATTGGGACAAAATTTAAAGCTTTAGTGTACAGATGTTATTGGTTGCTTCTACCCTCCCCCCTAATGTGCAAATATATAGCCCAAATTTGTTTGCAGAAACCAAACCAAACTAATATACAAACTAAATACTTAAATAAAATATAGCTACAATTTATTTTGCAACCAAACCAAAGCTAATTGTGTGATATAAAGAAGTTGCTTGACCAGTTTCTTGTGTCATACTCGCATCATTCACGATCGAAATTGTACAGTGTCTATTATATAACCAATAAGTACCCAATGGCATGAGCAAAGAGCTGGTTCTCCGGCGATGATGTTCGTATCACGCCTCTTCTAAAGCCCCAGGGTTCCGGAACAAACGCCCCAACACCCGGCATTGAGTAACAGGGTCAATCCCGCGCCAATCAGGAAACCCTTCAAAGTCAGGGATCGTTGCTTACGAATGAAATAAATGGACACAGGGATGACATAGATCAGTTGACCGAGCCCGATGACCACGTAAGCGACTAAAGCTCCTGCTATGAAGGCTTCGGCGGATATCATGGCCTAGGATCCGCGTCAGACCCGTGCGTTCCCGCTTCTCGCTCAGATGCCGGCTCATGGGCGCCCCCATCACCCCCAAGCCGACGAAACCGATGACCTCCAACGGGCCGTCCTCTTCCGAATTGCCCCCCAAACCGCCAGATGCCACCGGACTCTCCATCGCAATTGCCTCGATCGGCCCAGCATGCCATGCCCTAGAGCCAACGCAAGATCAGCCGTCTGAGGTGTCCCATGTCCCGGTGCTGTTGCATTGGTGATTTCTCTTTTCATGATATTTTTTTTAAATGGATAAACATGTGAAATTGTTCAGTCTAGAGAAAAGACAAGGAAACTGTAAATATTGGAAATAATCTTAGCTTTTCAGTGACCTGTAAGTAATCTTATGCACATTCCTTAGGATCTAAAGGGTTTTTGGTGTTCTAAGCCTGTCTTGCATAGGCTAAGCTTCATAAGGAGTCAAAAGAAACGTCTTTTGGTTATTAAAAAGGCGTGCACCATATCTTGGGATGCATTAGCTGAGAGAGAGAGATAGACATTTTTTTAGTAACAAAAAAAAAATACAACAGAATTTGTTTCACCTGTAGGCAAGGCCATATCCAGGGGGGTAGAGGGTTTGAACCCCACCCCTTCGGAGTGTTTGTCCGACTCGTAAAACGTAATAATAATGCATAAGAATATATTCTTGATGTGATGTTTAAGGTTTTTTGTACCCACCCTCGAACAAAATCCTGGATACGACGCAACGCATCGGCGATGTCGCGTTGTTCACCGCGGGCTTTTTCGCCGACAGCCTGGCCCACAGAGCGGTCGATATCGACTACTACGTCAACATGGGCGGTTGCGCTTACGGTTCGTTATCGGACGAAATCAAGGGCACAGCGCGCGGCACGGCGCTGGTGGATGTATTCCGCGAACTGGCCGGCAAGTTCCTGGTACTGGTCGATGTGCTCAACGAGGTTCGCGATGGCGTGCGACTGACGGGTGATGTGCAGCGATATTATCCTATCACGCTTGTTTGTTTTCACTATCGCGAATGGCCTTAATTAAGAAACTAAGCTGATGTAATTTTATTAATTGGAGTAAGGAGCACGAAAAACCTTTAATCGTGTTCTTCTCAGGATGAGCTTTTGAGCAGTGGAACAATTTCGCTCTCAGGTGGCAAACTAAGGTTCCCACGAAGAACTAAACATTGAATGATTATTCGAATAGCTTGGAATGACAAGCTCCTAGTTACTACCTCAACTGCCTCCCTGAAAACTTGCATGAGACCTTTAACGGGGACAATAATGGAAGTGTTGTCAAATAAGATGAAATGGTGTGTATTATCGTACAAATGTTGAGCCAAGGTGGAATCAAAAATCCCTGGATCTTTGGCATAACCCGTGGCCTCTTCTACTGAGGACCTATGTTCTAATAACCTCTCCCCTAATTGCTGTTGGGTTCTTCCAATATAAAAACGGCCGCAAGAGCAGGGAATTCTATAAACACCGTTAGATTAGGTACTTTTTGCGTTGAATTCTGTTTTTTGTGCGTGTTTGTACTGTTGTTAGTTTCCTTGCTGGTTTGTTATTTATTTATATTTTTGTGTATATGGCCCACAGGTTTTTGAAATACACTTATTATCTATCTATCTATTTGGATACTCCAGCCTTAGATTATACTGTATTTCTGTGAGACCCCTCGTGAAGTCACAAAATCAATTTGTGATTATAATTCGTAACACGTTTGTTAGCGCGGGCCCTGGGGATCATACATCAATTTCTACCTCTACCCTCCCTTCGTCTCTCCCTTAGAACTAATTTTGTATTTATCTGACGGCTCAGTGAGAGCTGGGATATTTTTGTATTAAAATGCACCCTTTGAGGTATCTCCCTTCCCCCCAAACTGCCAAAAAAAAATAAGAGAACCCCATTGTAGAAGTTTAAGTGCCTTTTTAAGCTTTTGTAATTTGTCCATTGCTTACAGATAGTATTTGTTATTGGGAAATATCAAAATGGCTATCTCATGATTGCGTTGATTACTTTTCAGGAAAAGAGAGTGTCAGGGAGGGGGAGGGTAGATGCTCTCCATCATGTTTGACTCTTAAAAAGGGAACTAAAAACTAAACATTTAGCCATCTCAAAATTTCTATCAGATGCATTTTGGGAAAATACAAGGTGTGCGTGGGGGTATCAACCCTCCGATTACTTTGAATCTTAAAAAGGGCGCAAGAACTTCCTATTAACAATACAATGAGGCCCTTGAAAAGAATGAGTTTAAATTCGAAAGTAACTTGCCTTTACAGTAGAGCGCAGCACTGGTAAACGATCAATTTCTGAAAAAGACTTTATTATATATTTTTTAATTATTAAAACTGTCATAGGTATTTCGGATTACGATATTTGAGCTGATGCCTGAAAGTTTCATTCTCTGGCTCAGCTATTTTCTGCAAAATATCAAAGACTTTATATGATGAAAGCGATTGCATACCACGCGAGTGGAATTTGTGCCAACATAATCCTGTTCTAATTCGACATTCAGTAAGAGAAGATAAGCTAAGATATTTATTTCAAAAAATCACTATCACAAGCCCTCAGGGGGCCGAATTCGGACTTTGGAGTCGACTAATAAAACAAACAAAGCAAAAAACACTAATAATAATGAATAATCAAATTATGTATAAAAAATACAAGTCAGAAAAAAAGTAAAAAAATAAATAAAAAAAAGGGAAGGGGACAAAAAAAAGTCAAGAAATAAACACTTTATTTGTCTTTCTGTCCATCTGTCTGTACATCTGTCTTTCTGTCTGTCTTTCTCTCTGTTCGTCTGTCTTCTTGTTTGGTCTGTGTAGTCTGTTTGTCCTGTCTGTCTGTCTGGTTTATCTGTCTGGTCCTTCTCTGAGGTCTGTATGACTATCTGTCTCTCTGTCCGTCTGTCTTTTCAGTGTGTTTTGTCTGTCTGGTCCGGTCTGTCTGGTCTGTATCTCTGTCTGTCAAGTCTATTTGTCTGGTAGAACCTTTCTAAACTTTTATTTCAAATTATATAAAATTTGAGGAACAGCTTGGTTGAATGCAACCAAAACCAGCTTATGTAACTTATGTTTAATCAGCTTATGTAACTGCCGTGATTCTGTTTTAAAACAATTTAATTTAACTTATTCAGTGAGGTAAAATTTAAGTCCTTTATGATCAAACTCATATGATCAATGTTATATGAACCAATATGAATATGAATATGATCAATATAAATATGAATATATGTCAAACCAGCCACTAATCTCATTTCCCAACATTCACTACAGTTAAACTGTAACCATACAGAGCAAAAAATCACTCAAATTCACTTATCTCGTCTATCATTAGTATACCTCTGCTTTTATGACACTATATGGCTCATTTTTCATCGTTCACTTGGTCATTTTCGCTTACTTGGGTAAATCAGCTCCAGCTTTGCCCCCCGCCGGATTTTGATGGAATTCAAGCCCTGGTAGATGGGTTTGGTGATTTAAATAATACAGAGGGAATCCGGGTTAGTGGCAACTTCTGACCACAAAATTCACAGAATCTCACCTATACTTTTTTTTTAAATTTACTTCTCGGTATAAAGTCAGGAAAAAATAAACCATGTAAGGGAAAATGAAATAAATGGAGTGAAGACACCAGTAAATAATGCCGTTTTATTATTCTTAATTCTCGTAACAACTTATTACAGCACAAAACTCCCAAGGCTTACACGGCTACGCACGCTGCTCTGGCCTAACGACCATAAGGAAGAAAAAATTTCCTCTTCAAAATAACAATTTGAAGGTTTGAAAAATTCGAAAAAAAATTCAGAACTACATAAAAACTAATTGGTTTCAAAATATCCTGTCCAGGTCATCCCCAGTCTCCCTTAATGGAAGAAATGAATTAATGAAAATGGTGCATTCGAATCTTCCAAGGCCAACTTAGATAGTATTTTCTTGTTTGTGCTGGGTGATGATCAGCCAGCCAATTTGATTTTGTTCTCTGTTGTAAGTTACTCCTCTTATAAAATTTTACAATTTATGCATCATCAGAAAACGCTGAGCAAGCCCCAAACTCTGTAGTTTATGTCTTATCCACTGTCTTTGATGTCAGAACCATGGAAACTACAAATCATATTTTGGTAAATAGTTTCCACTTCCCGAAATCCCTTCGGGAAGAAAAACGACCCAACCAGGTTTAATACTTAAGAGTGGGAATTTTCACAGGGGAAAATTATAAACAAGACAAAAGATAAATTACTATTCACTAAACACAACAACTTAATAATGAAAAGACCATAGGAAGATCAGAAAACCTAGAAACATTTCAGTTTGAGAGTTAAAACAGCAAGCTCTGTACAACCATGTCAAGGCTGTCAACGTATAAGAGAACATTCTACATGGACAACCTCACTCATTGAGCTACAAACGGAAAACGCAATAAAGATAACTCAACTCAGTTAATATATTTTGAGCCCTTTTAATTTCTTTAAAATAAATTGCTTTCTAAGGTTTTTCTTGTGTCTGGAGATAAAGCAGCAAATGGGGGACAAAATAGGATTAGGTTGAGAAACAGCTTGAGATGACACAGAATCCTGATGGGCAGTGATGTTTTGGGAAAATGTTTTCTGTGCAAGGGTTTGTTTTTCAAAACAGAAGCACAACATAACTCTTATATACTCAGGTGTTTCCAACCTAGATATTTTAGAAGTAGAGTATGAAAGCACAGAAAATGTGGTTCAATCCTGCTTTCTAGAAGGCAAATTTTCTCAGGCTTGTAACTTTTGATAAGTAAGACTAAGCTTGATGAAAATTATATATTTGTAATCATCATAAAAATCCGATTATTTTGATGTATCTATTGGTATCAAAATTCTATTTTTAGAATTTCGGTTACTATTGAGTCGGGTCGCTCCTTACTTACAGTTCACTTCTACGAACTGTTTGAAAAAAAATGAAATATATGGCTATCTCTCAATTGATGGCTGAAACTGGCTACTAGCCCCCTTGCATTTTTGAAAAGGGTTGGGGAGGATCACTCTCCCAAAAACAGAATAGAGGGAGGAGGAGGAAGGTCTTTACACAAATAAAAGCATAAGAGAAACTAACCTGTAGGGCTCCAATGGCTGCAGACTGGAAACGTAAGTCAGTCTTAAAATCTTGTGCAATCTCACGAACCAAACGCTGGAATGGGAGCTTGCGAATCAACAGCTCAGTAGATTTTTGGGCACCTTCGGTCTCCTTACCAACAATTAATTTAAATGAATTTTGGCAAACTGGCCTTTCATTAGATTATTTTAATGCCTGTTTTGTTTTAATGCCATTGCAACTGTTGATAGCAATTTCGGTTTTATCTGACAGAGACGTTAAAAAAGAACAATTTGTAACTGACAATCCGATGAAACGGATGAAACTTGTTTAGAATCTTAGAAGTAGCCTGCTGATTTTCAGTTGATGCCCGTTTTTCAGTTTTTCAGTTTTTCAGATTTTCAGTTGCAGCTATATACTTAGTGTCAGACAGATGGACAGACGGACAGTTCATTTTTTTCTTTTTCTTCTTTATTTTTTAGTTTTTTTTCCGCAACATGCCAGCAACACGTGTGTAGGGTGCTAATTGCCGTTGCAAAGCTTTGGTGGGTTAATAAGCTTTGCCACGTTTGGTGGAAATCCTGGGAGATTCAGTGAATTTTACTTTCTCTTTCAGCCGCAAGCCTGGTTTCGCGTATCTCTTGTAATACATCGACACGCTTTCTTTTCCAGTTATGTCAATCACGTATCTAGGACTTGTGCTTATTCTTCTCATCAAATTTCATCCTGGTCTCTCCACTCTAAGCATTTTTCAAGACTTCCAGTTTCCCCCTCCAACTCCCCCTAATGTCACTGGATCTGGTGGGGATTAAAACAAGAGCTCTGAGACATGAGGTCCTTCTAAATATCAAATTTTATTAAGATCTGACAACCCGTTTGTGAGTTAAAAATTTTTGATTTTTTCTATTTTTTCCAAATAGTAAAGGCGATATTTTCTTTTCAGCTGCTTGTCTGGACTACTGTAAGTATTCTTGTTTGTTTCCTTACTGTTTTTACACCGACTAAATGTATAGATGCTGGATGGACGGATAAGATCACTGGTGAAACTATTCCAGGAGCACATGATCAGATTATCTTCACTCGTCACGAGCCGATCGGCGTTTGTGGACAAATTATTCCATGGTGATTTGTCTCAGGAAAACGTCTGAAATATCTCAGAATTTCTTCTCGAAAATATTGATAGTCTTTTAATATTAAGTTGATATAAATTGAGCTTAAGGAAATATCTCCCGTGTCTCTATTTATATCCAAATTCCTGTTTATGTATTTTTTTTTATCTCAATTGTCTCTTTAAGAGGTTGCGATAGGCCATTTACAGTAGATTTAAAGTTGCCTCTTCAAAAAGAACTAAATGGTCATGATTTTCGTATATATGCAGTGCTTTTTGAGCACTGAGGACGACTTGGCGGAGGTCCTTGACTCTAAGTGTTTTCCAAGGTTTCCAGTTTTCCCCTCCAACTCCCCCTAATGTCACCAGATCTGGTCGAGATTTAAAATAAGAGCTCAGAGACATGAGTTCCTTCTAAATATCAAATCTCATTAAGATTCGGTCACTCGTTCTTAAGTTAGAATACCTCAGTTCCTCTAATTTTTCCGAAGCTCGGTTGTTGAGTGGCGCAGTGCTGCTTCTCGGTCATTCGGCCAGGATCATGTGTTTTTTCTGTTCTCCAGACTTCTTCTGAAATTAAGTACCATGATAAGTCACGTGCTCAAGTGAAAGGGGGACCGGGTAGCCTTTTAGCTTGCTCTACCTAAGAGCATGATTCTCCAAATAATCTCAAAGATAATTTGTATTTTTTGAAAGAATATTGCAGTCATTTCTTTTTTAAGAACAGTCATTTCTGGGTCATTGGTCTGTCGCCTAAACATCACCAAAAGTGGCTGAACAGCTCAGTTTGATGTGTTACATCGCTCAGTTCTTGTCAAAAATTAATCGAAGTATCGAAAAAACCGGGTCAGCTTTCTTTAGCAGATCTTTCCCTTAATGATACTATATGGCCCATTTGTTAGCATTCACTGTCATTATCACTTGATTTGGGAAAATTGGCTTCAACTTCCCCCCCCCCCCCATATTTTGACGAAATCCCGTCATACTTTGGTAGTTGGTTATATTTAGCATCTTCCGAACATGCAAGAGATAGGCCTCGAATGGTTATTACAAAGTACTTCTTTTGTAACTATTTTTTTTTGCGCTCTATGAATGAGTGGCATTTTTTATTGTTTGACCTGTACAGCAGTTTCTAAAGAGAAATTGGCACTGCATAAACATAGATATAGAAAATATGTTTCATTGTTGGCTAATATGTTCTTACAGATGTTACGTCAATTTCTGAAGTTTTAAGAAAAGTGTCAAATCCCATTATGAGCAACGAAGATTGTTATAGAATTTATCAAGATATTATCCAGCCAACTAACATCAAATAACGAGGAAATGAGTAGACCGACACCCGGGGCTATTAGAATAGAGGCTTGGCTCAGTTATGAGATTGAGCATCCTGTGCTGGGCGTGGGGTCAGGGGAAGTGGAGGAGGGATATATACTGCACCATTAACGGTGAATCTGGCTGAAAAAGCCGAGTGTATACGACATTTACCTTTGCCCACCCAGAAGCTTGTTTACGTTACACCACTATCGTCTGCAGGATCATTTCTGACAATTTTAGTAAAAGTCGTTGTCGTCGGCCCTTCGAATGTCATGGAACTCGCGGGGATTTCCACCCTGTCCGGCAGCACCCAGCTGGACGCGGCGCGCAAGGGAACAACCGTCAAACGCGACAACCGTCCCGCCGCTCTGGTCACCCAGGCCCTGGTGCTGATGGACCCCAAAGGCGTTCGCCGCATGGTATCGGTGCGGCTGATCCTGAAGTCCCACGCTTTCGTGCCCCATACTTGTGCCGTCCAGACCCGCATCTTGGACCGATGATTACGCCCACTATTAAGGCCCTGATCCGTGAATGCAGCCACCTTTACTCGAGCGGCAAGGTAAATCAAGGAGCGACCAAAAGAAACCTAATAGTTAAAATGATCAGAAATGACCCCCTGCTCAACACTGAACCTGCAAAGTGGCATCGCTCGGTCAAAGCGATGAGTGGAAATGTTTCGAAAACCAGTGTCAAAACATCTGACGATAACGAGCGAATACCGGGGTCTAGAGACGTTAATTTTTTTTGGGACAGACTCTTGGATAAGACAAGATAAGAGAACATGATCCTCTCAAGTAATAACTGGGAATGTTTGATAAATAAACCTTTAGAAAGCCAGAAAAAACTTCCATTTCCCAACTGTAAATTACGCACTATTCTTCTTTTTTGTTTTTCTTGGCAAACACGCAAGGTTACATTAACAACACTAAATATCTTAAAAGACAAAGCGTTGATTGAGTTAGACCAGTTTTATGGATGCAGAACGACAGATGGCCACAGCCCTAGAAACCCTCCCTCGACTGGTGTTCCATGATCATAGTGTGCATATTTTCATAATATTGTCAATAGAGAAGAAGTCATTCCAGAATTCCTCTCTTTTTTGGTGGGGAGGGGGGGGGGGATAATTTTCCCGAGGGAAAAAAAGTTCTTTTGGATATTTCCCAGTCTTGCAGCCCTAGAAACCCTCCCTCGACTGGTGTTCCATGATCATAGTGTGCATATTTTCATAATATTGTCAATAGAGAAGCTTAATTGCCGCGATTCCCCTGCGTAGTCGATTGAGTACCCTGGTGGCAGAATTTCTGCGGAAGCAGCTTCCAAGCCACTCAGCGCCTGCTCCTTGGTTGCTCCCGGCATCACGCCCCCAGTGATACGAAAGGCGTTATTCTGCTGAAACTTGCCCAGCACTCGCGGTGCCACCGTTTCTTTCAGCGTGGCTAAACTACTGAGCGGCAACTAGTCCCAGTCAGGGGTCCGCAGCTTTAATGCCATCAATGCTTTAGTTTTAAAGTTTTAGTTTTACAGTTCGAATTTTAAAATTGCAGTTTTAAAGTTTAGTGTTAAACTTCTTTATCTTGATTATTTTTGTTTTCGGAATTTTATTATTTCATCGGGAGACATGCCAACGGATTGAAATTTTTGGAACTCACGGTGCTGTGCCTCCCACACCTACAATAGCCCTTCCCCTGACTCTATTTCGGGTTTTTCGGGGGGGAGGGTCTGGGGGAATCGAGCGGAATTTGCTTTGCTTAAGACCAAAGCATAATGTCACCAAACAGGTAACAGCTTAACACGAAAACATAATGTCACCAAGACATACTGTCACAAAACAGTCAACAGCTTAACACCAAAGCATAATGTCACCAAACAGCTAACAGCTTAACACGAAAACATAATGTCACCAAGACATACTGTCACAAAACAGCCAACAGATTAACACCAAAGTATAATGTCACCAAATAACTTAACACGAAAACATAATGTAACCAAGACATACTCTCACCACCTGAAAAATTAGAAGAAAAAAGGTTCGGCGATATGTCTTTCATAATGACGGAAGGCGAACTGAGGCAAAAGCTAAAGGTACAACAAAAAAAAAGTAATTTTACAAAGGCACTACTTCTAATCTAAGCTCCATTTAGACGTTATGACATCAAGAAAAGGCTCAAAGTGTCAGCGTTTAGTAGACAATAGACGACTAAAAAGGGAGTTATGCACAACTAATGTTTACGAAAAGGTAAATTTAGTAATTTAGACCTTTAAGGGTAAGTTGTGGGGGACTTTGAACTAGCCAGAAGGCACTATTTGTATGCTTTTAATTCTACCACTACAGTAACAGTAGCTAATGACGCAAAGAGTATTAAGATGGAACTTGTAGGGAACATTTGGGAGTTTCATTTAAACGAAAAAACTGTATGCATGTAGGTTTTCAAAGAAGCATATAAGCAATCTCATATGCAGCACCATTCTATAACAGCTAGAAATATCATTGAAACTGCAATAGAAGCCAACTATCTTGAGCACTTTGAGATCCTGGAAGGTTTTCCATTGCCCCAGAGGCACTACCTCCTGAGCGACAGTGGAGAGTTTTCTGCAGGCAGTCCCCATGTTTTCGTTAATGCCACAAATGGTGCAAGATGCGTGACATTGGGCATGATTTTTGACACCAGCCCTCATCCAGACGTGATAATGGGGATGGCTGGTGGGGACATAGTTCTGTTTGAAAACCTTGGTAATGATCCAGCTACCCTAAGCAATAAAAGACAGCAACAAACAAACAATAATACATAGAGCCCACACCAGTCTCTATTTAGACAATGCTGTTGATCTACCTATGATTTTCTCAGAGCGTTTGCAGAAGGCCTTTGGCACATGTCAAAGAGACTAGAAAACTTATGCGAGTAGGATCTTCGGTGGTTTGATACGGGAGGAGAGGCACTAAAACTAAATATGCTACTAAATAATAATAAAACTAAATTTAATAATAAAACTGCCACATGAGGGAAGATAATTTTCATGAAGGGGGCACAGAATTTTCTAGTGTTATGAAAAAATAATGAGAAAATAAATAAAACAAGTTTTTTCAACTGGAAGTAAGGAGCAGCTCTTTAACACAACCTTACTTTAAAAAAAAAAAACTTTAGCGTAAAAAGCGAGGCGTTGAGGAGGGAACAGCCCTTTCATATACGGAATAATTTCTGTTCGTTTTAAGTTTTAATGTCACTTCTTACCTACAGTTGAAAAAGCAGCAAGAAGTCAATTAACTAGAATTTTACCCTCATTTCTTCCCCCAGATGTTGTGCTTTCTCTTTATTATGCCTTTATTTTTCCTTACCTTTCATATTGTTGTTCTGTCTGGGACAGTACTAACAATCCTTTTCTATGCTCATTTCAAAGAGCCCAAAAGGGCAGTGAAGGTTATTTTTCTTCTCCCTTGGCTTTACCCTTTTTCTCATCTATATAGTGATACTGGAATAGCTCTGCTGGATCGTATTGTACATATAGCCTATAGAGTATGTTGAAACAGGAAAGTACTGTTGGATCCATGTTAATTTTCAGAATTTTGAAAAAAAAATCCTACAACAATGAAAGAAGTTCTCCCCTTGCAAAATGTGTTAACTAAGATTACTGTACATAGGCTGTTATGAAGTAAGAATTGTTTCTTTACATGTTTCCTTATGTATGGCTAGAACCCTAAGCTTATACGATATAGCCTATGTGCAATGAGTTTCCTATAGGCCAACTCTGTGAAAACATGGTCGACACGTCTTCTACCTTTTCTAAAACCGCATTGTTCTTCCCTTAAGACTTTGTCTACAGCATGTCTCAGTCTAAGAAGTATCATATTACTCAGTAATTTGCTACCTACAGAGACCAGACTAATGCCTCGATAATGTCTTTTTATACAGCATTATGTATTATAATTAATTGATATCCGTATCCCTTCTAGTCACTAAGCGTGCATTTTTTGCAAAATTTAGAGGCTTTCGAAGGAGCAATGCAAAAAGTAGGTATATCGGAAAATACAGATTAGTATTAATCTGTAGTATTGTAGCGGATAAGTGGAAGAAGACTGAAGCCTCAAAAGTACGTTTTAGGCTCAGGTTATGTTCACAGCGATTTAGAACCAGTGATTGATCTATTATATCCCACTGAAAGGGAAATTCTAGGATTAATACTGCAATATGGGTGCTGTGGGGGGTAGTTCTTCTATTGCGAAAACATTGATTTTAATGAAAAATGATTGCGATTTTCTTATCTTTTTCTAACTGCAAAACTTTACCTTTGTTTGCTATTAAAAATTTGAAAAAAAAACTATGAAGCAAGTCTTACACTAAAAAAAAGGAAACTATTCGGATAATATAAAGTTAGTCACTCTGAATAGATGTCCAAATGATGGATCAAACAAAACTATCCAGATAGAACAGAACTACCCAATAGAACACCAGAATGAAAAAAATTTAGTGTGGGATTGTCTAAAAGGAGGGAAAGAATGCCCCTTTCATATACGGGGTAATTTCTGTTCGTTTTAAGTTTTAATGTCGCTCCTTACTTTAAGTTAAAAAAACTTGTTTTTTTTTATATTTAATCGTAGTAAAAAGACATACAATAGGTACTAATATAAATGAATAAATAAATCTTAAAACGAGTAAAGCTTAAATTGAATAAGTAAATCAAACGGACAAAAATCACTACAAAAAAGATTTTAAGTATTGTCTCCTTCTCTCACTGTAAAAGTCTAAAACCGTCCTGCTGAATGGAGACCGGCCAGACGCTGTTCGGCGGAGTGTCGGCGCGGACTGGAAAGACGATCTCGACGAGGTCGCCCGGCAGGAGATTCAGGGAACCGTCGGGAGAGTCGATGCGGATCTCGAGGACGCCGACGACGTTCTCGGTGACCGTGACGTTGGCGTTGGCGAGGCGCGGATCGACGAGCACCTCGACCGGACCGTCGGTGATCTCGTCCGGGTAGTGCACGTCGAAGGACGCGGACGACTGTTTGTTTCTCTTGCTTGAAACTGTAAGCCAGTAAAAAAATCATCTGAGTAACAATTCTGTTAAGATTAGCCCCTCTTTGCCCCTCTTTAGCCCCACTTTGACTTAATATTCTTATTGTAGCAAACACTAAGGCCCTTTTTCCTTTTTTTTTGTATAGCCTTTTTTTTAGTATTTTCCTTTTTTTAGTGGGATTTTGTATTTTCCTTTTTTTTCTTTTGTATTTTCCTTTTTTTTGTGGAATTTTTATTGAAGCATAGCTCCACTTTTTAAGTTAGATAAATTTTACTTAAATTACAGAATTCATAATTTTATAAGAAGAAGTCTTTTTTTTCTTTCTACTCTCTTTATGTCTATTTATAACATGGTCAATGCCTACCTGAATATTTTGGTGAATGTTTATAGTAGCTAGTACTGTCAGTTTAGAGCTCTTCATTAGTATTTCCTCTTCTATTCATCTTAAAATATTCAAATAAAGACCAAAATTGTCAGAAAAATATGTTAGCAAGTCCGGCTAGACGTTTATAAGAGATTCGAGAGCAGTTTCACAAGCCCAAAATGGCGTCAACGAAGCCGCATGTTCAAACTTTAAGGAACTATAAGGGAAAATTCAAACTTGTAGAGACACAAAACTTTTGTAGGACTTATTCTGACGCAAAAATTGTTGGTTAGTATTGTGGAAGAGGAGGGCTTTGCATCTACAAATATGATATGAGCCGATGAAATTATCATGCTGTGACTGAATAACTTTATATGATAGTCTTTCAGCGAATCGTTTTTTGTTTTTGTTTTTCATTCCAAGTGCTTTTGGATTATTCTTATACATTGTTTATTTATAAATAAATTGTATTATCCAAACAAGACAATATTCCACTTATAAGCCTACAAGTATGTAAAACAAATTAAATGACCATTAGATTATATTGACAGTATGATACACTAGTGGCGGGCCGCCCTTTTATACTTCATTTATTAAATTTTCATTTAAATTTTTCTTATTTTTCATTTTTAATGCTGCAATAACTGGAAAAGAAAATATTTGTAATATAATTTGTTTTCAGTGAGGCACCAATGACGTAGTAGGCTTTAGACTTTTACAGTTAGGGAAGGGGGCAGTATACTAACTCTTGTTTGTAGTGAAGCTATATTTGTCTTGATTAGTCTTGGAAAGAACTAATAAAATCAAACTAAATATTTAATATATAATAATATTAATTTCTGAAAGCTCATCAGTTTAAAATTTGATTTTACCAAAACTGAAAATGATAGCGGTGATGATTGGGTTTGGGAAGCGCCCCCACCACCTAGGTGCTGGGGTGGCACGTAGCGTCACCCCAACAGCTAGTCTATATATATAAAAATAAGTTGTCTGTCGGTTACGCCAGATTATAAATTATCTATATATAAAAATGAAACTAAACTGAAAAGAAAACTGAAACTAAAAATGTAGAAACTGGGAATTGCATAAATATTTCTATATATTTTGACAATAGATTAGATTCATCGCGCTGGCATACAATGCTATCGCTACCTTCCCTGGTCTAGAGGTCCCCAACTCCTACGTCGCCAGCCAGACCTTCGACGCCCGCCGTTCCGAACAGGAGGCCCTGCGCTGGACCGCCCATGCCGAGCCGCGCGATGGCGCCGTGGTGCTGCGCTTCACCGATGCCGAGGACCAGCCGGTGAAACCCGCCGAGCTGACTGCCAAACTCGGCCGCTCGACCCACGTCAAGGACGACCACGAGCCCGAGGCTGGAGAAGACCGAGGCCCTCGGATTCGAGGTCATGCAGGTCTACGGCCTGACCGAGACCTTCGGCCATGTGGTGCAATGCGCCTGGCAGGAGGATTGGGACGGCTTGGCCTTCGGCGAGCGGGCCGAGATCAAGGCCCGCCAGGGTGTGCGCTTTCCCATGACCGAAGAGGTGACGGTGCCCGACCAGGAGAGCGGCCGCCCTGTGCCGCAAGACGGCGAGACCCTGGGCGAGGTGGCGGGGCGCGGCGCTTTTGAGTGAGCCAAAATTAAAAGTACAATTTCCAAAAAAAACCTTGACTGAATTCTGGATCGGAACTATAACTGAATAATTTTTGAAAATCGCTGATATGGCGTTGAATGTTCGTATTTAATTTGTTATGCAAGTAAAAACAAGCCCATCCATTTCATAAAATTTTGCCTTTATTTTTATGGCACTTGGTATTTACCAAGTGACATATAGCGATCGCAATTTCTGTCTATCTGTCTGTCTGTCCCGGAGCTAATTTCCAAAAAAAAAAAAAAATTGGTAAATAAACAAAATTGTTGATATAGCTGGTTGTTTGGTTACAAAGAGTTTTGAAGAGTTGATAACTTTCTGAGGTTTTCTTTTTCCTGTAATCATTCCATGCACAATGGTTTCTATTAATTAGCTTACTTGTTTCAGTAGTTAAAAAGGTAGACTTTTGGCCTGTTTAGCCCAAAAAATTCTGGTGCATGACTTTCCAGCATGCAAAACTCTAGTTTTCAAATTTTAAGTTTAATTCCATAAATGCATGCTTCTCATTCCTTTCATCCATCAGTTTATTTATTTTTTACCTTTGGCATCTGCGCAAAATCTAGCCAAATTGCTACCCAAAGAATCTGTTGCGTGACAGCCTTGAGAAAGAAGAAAATCTGCAGACATTCTTCTTATCTACGTTTTTCTCAGTATTGGGTTCTACTTTAATCCATACTCTCAGTGTTCCATCTCCATACTTTTCGAAATCCCTAAAAGGCTGCACCAAGACACCCGAGTCAAACAAAGCTATAAACGCTCTTCCTCCATCTTAATCTATCCAAATCCTCCCTTAACCTTCCCAACAAGTTCCTACTTCCCTTAAATTTTTTGTTAAGACATCCTCCAGCCCCATTTGGGGACGACCTGCTTTTCGTTTGGCCCTAAACAGTTGGCTGAAAAGGACAGGATTAAATCACGTTTGTCGTAGTTAACTGGTTGAGATACAGCCAGTCAGTCTGTTACCCAAAGCATTTCGGCGTCAAGTTTGCCACTTAAGGATATAGTTGATCCGATATATGTGAACTGCCTTACCACATCGACAGCTTGGCCATTAATGTCAACATTTGAGTGGTGCTGATGCGGTCTTTTCAATGAGCATGATCTTCGTTTTCTTCCAGTTGATTTGCAGCCCAACTCTAGAGGCTGCGGAGGAGAGCATTTCGAGTGCAGGCTTAAGATGGTCGAGATTGTCACTAAGGACAGCTACATCGTCCGCGAAGCTTCAAATGTCTTAGGCAAAAAGAAAGAAAAAGACTTGCATAAATCTAGAAAAGGGGGCTAATATTCCTAATAACAGTGCTCTGTCTATTGGTTATTCCAATGATTAAATAACAAACATAGTTTGCAATCCAGATTTATTAATCATAAATATTTGGCTTCTGTTTTTGGAATGATAAGCTATAATGTGCTTGTTTTATACATCACTTTTTCTTGTAAATTGTTCTTTTCAAATATTTCTTCACAATGAACCTCACAAAATGACTGGTCCAAATGATTATGGTACCTATGTATACTCTACCTACAGCTTTCCAAATTGGGGAATATATTCTACAAAAAAATATTCCTTTGAAAAAAATTCGTTTGAAATTTCTTAGAAAGTATACTGCTTGAATTACCACCTTATATGTGGTGGAAAATTATTCTTCTTGGAACTTAAAGAGTCAGGTGAGTGAATAAAGTGGGTTAGAGGAAAATCACTGGCGGCTGTGTTTATCTCATGGAAGACCTTGCCATGGAATCGCAGCGCATGAACGGCATTTTCGGAAAAGTACTGGTTGTCGTGGCCTCCCTGCCTTAAGACAAACCGATGTGCGATGCCCCGCTCCCTTAATATGTTGCTGAGTTGTTGATTGGGTGCCGCAAAGCCCAAATGGTCGGCTCTACCCACATCGAAGTAAATGCTAAGCAGTTGGAGTTGTTTTGCATCCAATATTAGAGCCTGGTGGAGAATGTTTTGTGATCGCCAATGGTTAGAATCTTGGTCATTTAGGTCCTTTTCATTTTTAGCCGAACGCGATGCTGATTGGATGAAAGACATCGATTCTAGGGTTCAATTTGCCATCCAATTTGCAAAACTTCGTGGCTTTGTCAAAGTAGGCGACCCTATCGTCATTGTTACTGGGTGGCGCAAGGGAGCTGGATCTACCAACACTGTTAGAATTATGTAAGTTGGACTGATAATTCTATTAAATTATATTAAACATTATATTAATTACTAGTGACGCAACTTACACGTGGGTGTTACGTAATGTCGGTGCACACGTGGGTGTTTGGTAACGGTGGCGCAGACGTGAGATGTCACGTAATGGAAGCGCACACGTGGGGTGCTACGCAATGGTGGTACACACGAGGGATGTGACGCAATTTTACAATTTGGCATTATATAATGACGGGGCACAAATGGATATTAGGTATTGGCAGTGCACACGTATGACATCAAGTGATGACAGCGCACACATGGGGTGTTATGAGGTGATTGGCAAGAATTTGAGGACACATACCAATATAAATATATACCATCTAAACATATGGAAAATCAATTTGCAAATCATATACAATTCGAAGTTTATAACTAGCTAAAACTTGATAATAATTACTCGGTATTCTTTTTACTTCCTTTATTCCGCTTAATAAATTTGTTTATCCATCTTTCTTTATTACTGGAATGATTTAACAGCACTATACTAAGGTCAGCCATTCTGATAAAAAGGAAAAACTAACCTACAGATTTTTAACCAAAAATCAAAGAAAAATCATATTTTTATCTAGAACAACAAACCGAAAAAAGGCCTTTTTCTTCTTTTCTAGCGCTTAATAGCTTATTATGATGTTTTACATTTATTATCTAGTTGGAGTAGAGCTTTACAGACAACATAAAAAAATCGTTGTGTCTATTGTTTTGTCAATGAAGAAAAGGGATGAAGAAAAGGGTATTACCCCATCCCCCTCAGTATAAAATTTGACGTCCTCATTGCCAAAGGATTTTTACATGCAATTGACTGTAAAACTAAACAGAGAATTAGTGGAGATCAAAAATTGAAAAATGGTGACGTCATCAAAATTGTTTCTACTTTAAGTCGTGGATAATATGATTGGTTTAGGAATAGAAAGTACTGCTCATACATTTTCATGTGCTATAATCAAAAAAACTGGAAAAAAAGGAAAAATTCTTTCTGATGTTAGAAAAATATATCGACCTGATGAAGGAGAGGGAATTCATTAAAAAGAGTACAAGAATCCAGAAACATCCTACTAATAAACCAAAGGCCGGAACCAAAAATCCAGTTAGCAGAATAGCTGGAACAATTAAGAATAGAAGAAATGTTAATGCCATTTTAACTGCGTGGGCCTCATCTGTCTTCGATAGGCCGGCGTTGAATTCAGGAAGTATTGCAGCTGTATCAACCTGCGGTGATGGTTCTGTGGGTATGAAACGTGTATTGTTGTTGTTTGTTGTACGTAAGGCGTTCGTGCAGAGTTATGACTCTGGTAGAAGAGCATCGCCAAGTGCTGAAAAACATGTTGTGACCAAGATGGGCCCAGGATTGCACAAGACCTCCATTCATACTGGAGGTCCCAGGGACTTCTTGCTGTCCAGTTCTAAGCCGGCTTAAGCGATCCTGTGTAGACTTGAGAAGATATGTTGATCCCCTTCCTGAACTGATATCCGGAATCATGAGGAAAATATAATTTCAATGATTCAAAGAACATGAAAACTGGGACATCATCGGTTTATCAGGACTGATCACGCCGTCACTTGATGAGATGTGCTTCGTCGCGTCTGAAATGGAGAGGGAAGAATTCAACAAACCGCTTCTGATTGGTGGCGCAACGACCAGTAAGGTGCACACAGCGGTCAAGATCGATCCCAACTATGAGCGTGGGCAAACGGTTTATGTGACGGATGCCAGCCGGGCCGTTGGTGTCGTTTCGAACTTGCTGTCTGATACCGAGAGCGAGCGATTTGTTGCACTGTCCAGTTCAATTTTCTTCTTTTAACTCGCTTACACGTTTAGTGTCATACGTCTTCTAACAGTGTGTGTCTTTGCTTTTCATTTTCATTTTGACTCGCGCACAATACTCGGTGTCGCATGCCTTAAAACCGCAGTGTGATTGCTCTTCAACTTAATTTTTGACACTTCACTGCTGTACTTCTAACCACGTGTGTATTTGCTCCTCATTTTCATTTGTGATTCGCCGCCGCTTTTCTTCTAACCACTGGGCCCTAGCAGTCAATTCTAACCGGCTCCTAGCATCCAATTTCAACGGGTGGGGCCTAGATACCCATTCCAATGGGGCCCTGGCATCCAATTCAACCAGGGCCCGCCCCCGGTTGAACTGAGAATGACATATTCTCGCAAGACTTGTTTCTTCAGGGATCGTGAGGAATCCTTGCTTGTAACTGAAGAGGACACACAGGTGGGAGAATGTTACGTGATGAGGATGCACACGAGGGATGTTACTTAATACTGGCAATGTCGGCATATCGTCGCGGGCCCGACACTGCTGTTCTGAAAGCCTCCGGAGGCAGTGCCCGCCAGCTGCTGTCGATGGCCGTCGGGGAGACCGTGATCGTCGTGGCGATCGGTTCCCTGCTGGGCGTACTCGTCACTGTGCCGCCGCTGTACGGCATGGCGGCCGGCCTGTCGCAGGTGACGGTAACCGAGGTCGGTCTGCACGTCTATTGGTCATCCGTGGTGTGGGTGGTCGCGGGATGTTCGTTGACATTGGGGGGAGTCGGAGAGGGAAACCGGAAATCTTGGAAAACGCTTATAAATGTCGTAGATACGTGATTGACGTAACCGGACTAGATCCGCTCTCTTTGGGGAAGTTAGGAGGTGGGGTTCAGTGCTTTGGCGAGTTTGGTGCTTTTGGACGTGCTAGGACGATGAAAATTGGCAGACGTGTCAGGGAGCTGCACAAATTGACTTGATAAAGTTGTTTTCCCCGATTCGACTATCTGGCTGGTTTCGGCGGTTACCGTGTCACGCATGTTGACGGGAAAATTCACCGCATGGGCTTTTCTGAAGGACCCGCACCGGTTGTCGTCGTTTTTCTCGATACGGGTTGCCCTATTTCGAACCGCTATGTGGCCGAACTTAACCAGCTCGAGAGATTGGCACGCACCAAAGGTTTTGCCTTTTACGGTGTCATTTCAGATCCGCAACTGACCTTCAAGGCCGCCAGAGAATATCGGGATAGTTTTAAGCTCACCTTTCCCCATATCACCATTAGAAGAGGGAATCTGGCGAGCAATTCCCCCCTTAGACTTAAAAAAAAACTTTTTCACAAATTAATTGAAAAGAAAACCATTTTTTACTATTTTCGTTGAAAAGTACCCCCCATAGATTTTAAATAACAAATCTCCTTCATATTTCATGAGTTGACACCATTGAACCATATTACTGTGTAGGCCCAAGACACGAAATGCACTCAGGGGGCTTTCAATGGACTATAACAGACCAGATGCCCCCTCAGACAAAAACCTGGATACGACCTTGGCCACGATCCCTCATAACATCTGCAGGGGAGCCCTCTATGGACCTCTCTCTGTAGATAGATTTTAATTGAAAAGTTTGCACCTTACATGGTTAGTTTTTCTAAACTAAATTGTTGGCTAATTTTGGTCCCGGCGATTCTTAGCATAAATACACAAAGCGGCACGGGAGCAATCAACAAAAAGAAAGCAAAGGTAAATATTCCTTTCGAACTTATATTGTATGACCTTACTATAACATTATTTATGGTTGTTACCTACGGTTATGACGTCATTCGTCATCTTGTATATGAAGATGTTTTTTTCTTGTAAAAAATATTAATTTAGTTTTTGATATCGCGTTTTGTTAAAAAGAAAAAAGTGGACACATCAATGCCCCCTTTGCAATAAAAGGATTTTCTTTTTTGCCAAATGTGAATGTGTGAGATTTGTATTTTGGTCGTCAAGAAATGGCTTCGTAGTCATAAAGATAAATTGAATTATAAATAGTCGTTTTCCCAATTTGACCATCTGGGAGGAGTGGGGGGTCGGTTAATTCGGAAAAAAATAGAAAAAATGAAGTATTTTTAACTTATGAGCGGGTGATGGGATCTTAATGAAATTGGACGTTTGGAACGATATCGTTGCTCAGAGCTTTTATTGTAAATTCCGACCAGATCTTATGACATTGGGGGGAGTTGAAGGGGAGAAACCTAAAATTTAGGAAAACACTTTGAGTGGAGGTCTGATCGTCGGATCCAAAGTGAACCAATGGCAATTGAATCAGCATCTGCCCATTGAGCGCAAAGGAAAGCCCATTGTCCCGGCATCCATACCCGAAGCCTTCCATGACCAGAACGGCATCCAGCATGCCTAGTCCGCGCCCGCCGTATGCCGGGGGAACTTGTAGGCCCAACAGCCCCTCTTCGGCACAGCGGTCCCATTTGTCCCGTGGGAAAACCCGCTCGGCATCGTGACGCTCGACGTCCGTATTACGGATCAGCTCTCTTTACGAAAGTTGGGGGGAGATTAATCCTGAAAAATGAGGTATTTTTAACTGACGAACGTTTGATCGGATATCGTGTCTCAGAGCTCCTATTTTAAATCACGACCGGATCCGGTGACATTGGGAGCCAAATTTTATTGATATTTGTCCAAATGCCAAATATCTATGCTTCCAGGGTCCAGCCCCCACCCCCATCCCCAGGGAAACACGCTGTGAGCTATGCAAGATCACAAAATATTAGTTTTTTTTTAGTTTTTTTACTTTTTAGTTTTTAGTTTTTTACCCTTTTTTAGTTTTTTAGCTTTTTTAGTTTATTTTAGTATTTTACTTTTAGTTTTATTGTAGTTTTTATCTTTTTTAGTTTTTTTTCTTCTTTTGTATTAATGCTAAAGCCAAGGTTCGATCCTGGAACCTCTCGGACCTGGAATATAACGCTTTACCAACTGAGCTACTGTATTTGTATCGGATTAACGACGCTTCTTGACTACCTGAAGGGACTTGGTTTAGATACAGTGTGGACACCAGAAGATGATATGAGCCCAGATCTTGGATATGGGCAAACTCGAGCTCCCGGTGGTGCTGATTATGACTGGTAGTAGTACATGTACTACGTTTGCCACTATGGCAGTACTGCGAAGACCTGCCTTGCACTGTTGAATACGGAGTATATTATTTGCAATAAACCTAAGTTTTTCCAAACGCTGGCTATTGACTACCCATATAATGGACCGGTTTTGGACTTTCTCTTTGGCTGGTCAATTTTGCATATGGTGGAATTTTCAGTAGGTAGAATTATCCGGGGGGAATTTTTGCTGCGGTATCGGAGAATTTGCGAGGGGGAACCTTCCGGAAGGGGGCACTTAGCACCACCAGAGGCTGCACTTAGCTCTCTTTACTTCTGGCTCTTTTATTTGTGATTTTGAAGTTAGTGCTAGCATCGTGTGGATAAAGATGGTCATTCTTTAAAATCTCGATGCACACAGTATTTACCGAGTTTCATCCTCACCCCTCGGCTCTAAGTGTTTTCCAAGATTTTAGGCTCCTTCCCCCCAAACTCCTTCCAACATCCCCGTATACAGTTGTGATTTAAAATAAGAGCTCTGAGACACGATATCCTTCGAAACATCGAATTTCAATAAGATCCGATCACTCCTTCATAAGTTAAAAATACCTCATTGTTTTGTTTTTCAGGATTAACCCTCCCCCACCAACTCCCCCAAAGATAGCGGATCCGTTCCATTGTGTCTCAGAGCTCTTATTTTAAATTCCGACCGGATCCGGTGACATTGGGGGGAGTTGGGAAAGGGAAACCTAAAACTTGGAAAACACTTAGAGTGGAGGGATTGGGATGAAACTTGATGGGAAAAACAAGCACAAGTCCTAGATACATGATTGACATAACCGGAACGGATCCGGTCTCTTTGGGGTAGTTGGGGGGGGGTTAATTCTAAGAAATTAGAAAAAATGAGGTATTTTTAACTTACAAACCTTGCCCAGCTTCCATGCGGCGTATCAACCAGGTGCAATGACTGACGACTGATGCTTTTAACAGGCTCCTGGAAGAAACGTATACAACTCATATTATTCATCTTCTACGTTTATATTATAAAAAAAGCTAGTTTGAAGGATCTTAACTATAACAGAGGTTGTAAAATAGCCTCCCAATCATACATGAAAATAGTCCAGAGCATTAAGAGAGAGCAAACTGCTTTTCTTGAGTGAAAGTTGCCTGGTGCTTTCAAGCTAATACGTCCCCGTTATGGGTGCATCCCATAGGGAAGTAACAGGTTTGACCCCATCCCTCTCCTCGAAAATTTGCCCCACTAAAAATATGTGTAAACAAATTTTTGCATACAAAACCTTGATTTCTATAAAACAAATGTTACCACCCCCTCCATCCCCCTCTCGATTTTTTTTTGTAAAAGCCCCCATGAACAAAAATCAGTGATACAGTAGCACTTCCCGGCTGCTTCATTTCTTCCTTTTTTCCTAATTTGAAGTTGGCCATATTTTGGAAAATCCCACAATTATAGCAGAAGAATTTCAAGCCGCCTTTCTACATTCAATTCAATAAACTGCAAGAAACATTTTTTAGGCCTTTCCCGGAAAGAGGTCTTAGAATATTTGCTCTATTGCCTGATATACTATACAGTGACTCAGTCTGATGTTACCTTAGCATAATGTTAAAGCAATTTATCATATTGAAGCTTCAAAAGAAACATGCAATAAACAAATTTCGTAGCTTTTTCTATTATCTGTCGAATCGTGAAAATCTGTTCGATGGTTAAAAGGCCCGACATAAAAGCAGCTTGCTCCGGTCACCGAATCCTACGAATAACATTCCGGCATCGATTCAGCAGGACCATTGAGAAAAGTTTTCCGGGAACTGGCAACAGAGTTATTCCACAGTAATTTAAGCAGTCGCTTGTAGAGCCTTTCCTCTTTCATAAGGGATAATGACACCCTTCCACCAATCTTCGGGATTATCCATATGAGCCTTATATATCCCAGACATAACTTACAACCCTTGCTCATGGGCTCTGGGGGATTGTGTCCACCCTAAAGACGTTGTTACATGATTTTTTTTTGTTATTGCTAACAAAATGTGTATCTCACAATTCAATTGAATGTGTGTTAGGAACAGAGGATGTCAGGGAGGGGGGCTAGTTGCTTTCCTTTATGTTTGACTCTAAAAAGGGAGCTAGAACTATACATTTCAACTCAAATGAACCTCTTCTTGGCCCCCCTAGAAATCAAAATATACAGTATGCCCCTCTCCCCTTAATTTTCGTTGATCGACGCCGCAGCAAATAGGTCATCTACTTTTATGCTGCATCGTTTATGCTTCTATACTTTTATAATTTATATTTCTACTGTATGCTTGGAGGTATGGATATTATCCTTGTACTGCAGACTAATGGAACACCCGAAAAACTCCTGTCAACTTGTCTTTAATGTGTCCAACAGTAATGAATCCCTATTCTTTACAAAGACAAGTTGTTTTATATTAAATAAATATAGCGAATTTTTTCAAATGAACATAAAAGAAAAGGAAAATTGTCAAAAATTTGTGCCATTATGAAAAGCCAGAAACCAACTGAAGTCAAATGGGCAAAACTAAAGCCCTATAATCTAAAGGACCAAAAATTGAACTTTAGTGGTGTTAAAGTTATGAGCGGCCAAGCTTTAAAAATCAGAATAATCGTGAATTTTTTCAAGAAAACATAAAAACAGGTGACTTGTCTTGTCTTTCTGCTATCATTTTGTGTCGCTTCAGTCGCGCTTCTACACTCAGTAGGCTTCTCCCCTTTGCTTTCTCCTTCATTTCCATACAGCGATCTGAAAAAAGACCAATGAGAAAAAAAAGACACATAATACAACAAAATGAATTATCTCTAAATGAACTGAACGCCAATCAAATAATTAAATGATATATTTTATCGTATTTAATGTTCTATCAAACAGTTCGTGGTAACGAACTGTAGTAACTAAAAAGCCACACCGGCTTATACTTCCATAAACTGTGTGGCTTTAAATCAATTTATATTGTGTATTAGGCTTTTCTCAAGCTTAGGGTTATTTTACTGATTTTAAGACTTTAAAACAGGTCATTCCTGACCGCCTTAACTCAGTTAAAACCACTCCAAACATAAAAGCCACATCGGCTTATATTTCTATAAACAGTGTGGCTTTAAATCAATTTATATTGTGTATTAGGCTTTTCTCAAGCTTAGGGTTAGTCAAAGATTCAATATTTTGCTGTCCACAAGAACTTGCATTACATTTTTGGTATGTTTCTTGATACTTTACGATAACGCCTCTAACTTTAGCAAGGTATTCAGGGAATACCCGATGGTTTCCGATACACTGTTGAGAAGGCGTCGTTCAAAAATCTGATGACAGGTCTTGCGCCTTATGCAAAGGTTCCAGGAAGAAAAGCTGTAGCTGTGCAAATTGAAGCAACATGTCGTTGACAGCAGACATTTGGATGAGCTCTTTTTGAAGTTTCTATGACAGTTCCTTCTGTGGAAAGTGCACTGGTCAGAAGATACAAAGAAAAAAACATAATAATGCATTGTACCCACATTGTTCTTTACTTAGGCAGCACTATTGCGCTGCTTATGATTGTGTCTCATTCCTTTTTAAACAAAGGAATTAGAGATAAAGCCATTTAATACTTATCTTCTTAGCCTTTGATTTTCCTTTTGAAGCAATCTATTGATTCTTAGAATTTTGCTATAACAAAATATTCTATTAAACCAATTTATGATAGTTTTGAGCCTGTTACAAAAGGCCCTTTGAGGCTAGCTTCCAAAAAAGCAAGATTAGCTTTGAAAGCTTGAATTTTGTTATTTTTTTTCTGTTTCGTTTGAATGCGGTGGACATTAGCCATTGCTTGTCCCATTTTTGGTCGAATATAGGAAACGTCCTGCAGACTCGAGATCTTGCCTAACAGATGACCACCAGTTTTTAAATGTCCTCCTATTCATCGAGATCGACCTACTTTTTTATTATAAGCTTTTCTTTTCATAGATGGTATACCAGCAATGGCAGGCAATGCTCTAGTTGGGGGCGTTCTACTGGCTTTGATTGAAGGGGCCCAGATTCTCATTTCAAAGATCGGATCTGAGCAGTTTAAACCAGCGAGCCCCATGGACTTGGATTACGTAAAAGGTTTTGCAGAAGGTAGCCAGCAATAACGGTGAAATTATTTCTAGGAAAATTTTGAACTTTTTGTGGCGAACATGCGCCCTACGATATTCGTTTTCAGCATGGTCGACTACCCTAGGATCCGTCCTCAGAATTTTTGTACCTTCCGGCATGGGTGGGTGCACGATACAGAATCTGGCGCTCTGACTATAAGGTAGTAGGAGGTGTTCAAAAAGCTTGCTAAAAGTACCAGCTACCGTTATGGGCCTATAAAAACTACAAGAAACCGATGGTTTTATAAACAACCAAGAGATGTAAAACTCAACAAAAAATAAGCCAGAATGCAGCAATATCTTGATTTAATGCGTCATGTAAAAGTGCATGGGGTAAAGAAAGAAGACCGGACGGGTACCGGTACGATCAGCGTGTTTGGTTATCAAATGCGTTTTGATTTAGATGAAGGTTTTCCTTTAGTCACAACCAAGAAATTGCATTTGAAATCCATTATCCATGAACTGCTTTGGTTCTTGAACGGTGATACCAATATCAAGTATTTAAAAGATAACGGGGTCACCATTTGGGATGAATGAAACCAACTTGAAACCCTAGCAAAATAACGGCATCAATAATTAAAATTGCCATGGGAATTTGAAATTTTTCTTGCATTCCTACAACGCCAGAAAAATAAAACAAAATTAACAACGACCCCATAAAAATCGACTTTATTTTCTGACTGATATTTTCCAGGCATGGGTCATGCCAAAATTGGGAATTGGATCTAAAAAGTAAAAATGAAAACGCTCTAAACGCAAACACCAGAGGAATTATCTGAAAATAAGCGCTTGTCTATCCGATGGCAACCATGGTGCTGCTGACCGCACTGGTCCTGATTCGCATGGGCCTTGGCCGCGTTGCGGCGGTTAAGCGCGGCGAAGTGGATGCCCGCTTCTACAAGACTTACCAGGGTGGAGAAGGCGAGCCGCGCGTGCTCGCGCAACACACGCGCCACTTCGTAAACCTGTTCGAGAGCCCGGTGTTGTTTTACGCCGCCTGCATAACAGCGATGGTCGTGGGGCAGGGAAGCGGGGCTTGCCCCAGAGAAATAGTGAAAAGAGGAGGCAGCTCAGGACTGTACCCTGTGGAAGACCTTTGGTTATTGAAGTTTTGGGTGAAGAAGCTAAACCTATGCAAACAATGAAAATTCGGTTTTCTATGAAAGATACGAGTTTGGGCGGTAGTCCAAGATTTGCAGGCTTAAGTAAAAGAATCTGGTGGTCAACATTATCATATGCTCCTTCAAAGTCTAGGAATGCAGCAGTTAGGACATTATTTTTTTTTTAAAATTACGAATTCTGTAATTTAAGCGAAATATAAGAAACAGTTTGTGGTAACGAACTGTAGTAAGGAGCGATCCGGCTAAATAGTAACCAAAACTCCAAAAAACGGAATTTTGATATTTGTTGCATCAAAATAATTGTATTTTTTATGCTGATTTGAAATATATATGTTTCATCAAGTTTAGTCTTACCCATCAATGGTTACGAGCCTGAGAAAACTCGCCTTATTTTAGAAAAAAGGGGGAACCGCTCCGCAGTTATTTGATTGTTCAAGCATGTCCGATTTCTAACAACGATTTCTACTAAGCTTCAAACTTTTAGTTTTGATTTTAAAAGTTTTGAATTGTTGTAATCCCTTGTCAAAATATATACAAATATTTTTGCAATTGCCAGTTTCTACCTCTTTAAGCAATTTAATGTCTTTTCATACTAAAGTCTTTTCAAAGATATTATTTGAACAAGTCCCTTTGGTTTCCGTATTCAAGGTTTTTGAGTTGTTGTCCCGACACTTTAAAATTGGGCTGAGACCCTCAGTAGCTAAATTTGGTACCCCCGTACAATCCAGAACACACTCCAGAAGTTAAGTAGGGTTAATCATAATGAAACAGACCAAAACATGATGAAAATATAATACTTTAGTTTAATTAATAATGTAATTTGGGCTGCATATTTGGAAATACGGAAATTTCCATTGAATTGAATCCCAGTGTCTTGTAAAAAAAATCCCCTATTGTTTCTACATTGTCTTTGTTATAACCGGACTGGATCTGCTCTCTTTGGTGGAGTTGGGAGGGGGGGGGTAATTTTGAAAATTGAGGTATTTGAAACTTACAAAAGGATGACCAGATCTTAATAAAATTTGATATTTAGAAGGATCTTGTGCTTTAAAGCTCTAATTCTAAATTCCGACCAGATCCCATGACATTGGGGGGAGTTAGAGGGGGAAACTGGAATTCTTGGGAAAGGTAAAATTGGGGTATTTTTATCTTACGAATAGGTGAAGGACCTTATTACCAGGTTAACAGATCGACGTGTCCCATCCTTTATCCTTACAGGAAAACAAGTAGTAGGTGGCACGAATACAACAGCAAGTTAATTTTTTTGAAATATAGAAGGATTCTTCTTTACTAAGACCGATGCAACCCAAAAATTCCCTGAACGATTTTGCTTGTTCAGCTAATGTACCAATAGCACCCATGCTTAAGTTTACAAATTCGGTAGAATACGACGACCTCAGTCGCGTATAGAGTTGTTTTAAAAAGTAGAGTTAAGAGAAAGAGTCAAACTTTAGCGTAAAGAGTAGGGCGTTGATGAGGATGATGATAGGGTTCTCTGATGCTCTAATTTTGATGATGTGGTTTTCGATTAAGATCACTTGACTTTTGGGGTGTTTGCCCCATTTTTTACAATCAAGAAAATTTTGATGGGTAGTACTAAACTTAATGAAATTTATATGTTTGAAATCAACATAAAAAGCCAATTCTTTTAATTTATCTATTGGGTTTTTCAAGTAAAACAAAAGTTTCGAATTGCACTGTAGAGGATTCAAGATTCTATCTGTAAAAATGAGGAATGTTGTAATTTTTTTTTGTTAGAAGAAAGATTATGGATGCGTGATTCTTTGAATGTTTTTTTTTCCAAGGGTGATCGTGGTGACTCAGTGGTCTTAAAACATCAGGAGGGGGCTAATTAGAACGGAAATGAAAAGTCTAGTGATCTTTCCAAATGTCCAAAAAGACTGATGGGCAACTCCGCAATCACATAGTCGAGCGGACGAATCCCTTCGGGGAAACTGCCGCGATACAGGAACGGCTGCGACGAGGTGTCGTAGCGGGCATACGGGTTGAAACCCGGTCCGCCGCGCGGGCTCAGAAGAACCTCACCGTCTGGGAACCGTTCCTTGAACAGATCGAAGGCCTCAACGCGCACCGGCAGGATGGTGAGCTGGGTGCCGGTCATCTCGCCGACGATGCCCTCGCCGACGAACTGCTGCCACCAGCTTTTGCTTCAACTGTATCTCAGTTTAGCACATTCTCAAAATGTTTTACCCATCTCTCTTTAACTCTAATTCTTCGTCACAAAATAAATTTTTGTTCACTTCCAATTTGGCAGCTATATCGAGGTGCATATGAGTTAATCTGCACAAAAAAGTATTATGCTAAGGTAAATTTGCATTTGTGTGGTGTACTTTTTTTTCTTCTGTCTGTTTTCATTTAATTTGCCTATTTTTTTTTTAATTTGCTGATTGTAGCTTGGGGTCGAAACAGAATCCTCGACAAACAAGGGAAATCTCGTCGAGACGTACAATCTTGTCGCAGAGTACTCTTCAACAAGCTACAGAGACGGTACGGTCGCTACACATCCCATGAATACCAGAACGATCTTATTCTGGTGATCGGTTCCAAGCTTCAGCGCACGATAGTGCAAGAATTAAAAAGTGTCAAATACTTTCCGTTCTGGTCGACGAAGCGAAGGACAACTTGAAGAAAGAGCAGCTCGCCAGAATCTACAACGTAGATGTCTCCATTGTCTTTGTCAATTGCTAAATCGGTTGGAATGTCAAATCTTCCATCAGAAGAACCAGAAGAGCCAAAATCATCATCAAAACAAACCTCATCTTCAATTATTTCATCTGTGCCGCTAGGACAGTTACTTCCACCAGTCAGATCATACATCTTGATACGGTTATTTTCACTGTCTACAACATAGAGTTTTTTTCCATCGTCACTTATTGCAAGATCTGTTGGATTAAGGGTTGTAATCCCTAATTAGCTGCTATTGATTATTCGGATCGAATCATTTCATTTAAGCTGTATCGAAGCCCCGTGAACAAATTATTACGTTAACTTGATTTATGGTTCCTTCCAAGTTGGGGGTGCCGTAGAGTGCGTTGCAACTCTGCTCCCCCTGGCTGACCTGTCTACTACTAAATATGGTGCCTTGTTATCAATGATGCTAGCCATCTCCTGAAGTTTGTTAAGGGCTATCCCTCCACTTTGTCCCCAGCAGAGGTCCTTGCCTTCCGCCACCGAGATCGACTCGACGCCTTCGACCGGCTGATCGGTGACAAGCGCCACGCCGGTATCGAAGAAGTCCTTGCCCTCGGAGGCTTCCGGCTTGGTGCCGTCCTTGGCCCATGCGGCAATTGCCTCGATGCCCAGCGACGCCATCTTCAGCGGGTATTGCTGCGAGGTGGCGCCGATCACGCCGGCCTCGATATTGTCGACGCCGGGGCAGCCGCCGTCGACCGACAGATCTTCGAAACCTCATAAATTGGGATTGAGCAAAGTTGTAAAGCTGAAAACAGTTTTGTTTTACTTCATTTAAGCAGAAGATTTATTTTACAAGGTTTCATTATTAAAAAAATAAAATAAAGGTCAATAAAGGCCAGTGCCCTCTAGAGGGAGAAGCAGTGGAGGTAAGTGCTTCAAATACATATTTTAGTCTGTAGATCCATCCCTGAAAATTTCATTTTCCTAGCCTAACATCTTTCTAAGATAGGAACTTCTGAATTCTTTCTATATAGCCAGATATCAAGCTACAGGGCTGTCACGTATGGGTGGAAAGGAGACCCCCCTCCCAATTTTTCTGGGCTTTCAATAAAAGAAAAATGAGTTGGGAAAATCATGGCGAGAAGCACCACGACTTTCTAAACTCTGCCACATTTTTTTGTTTGGTTAAATAAAGACCACAAAAATAAAGACATGTCATTCAAAAAAGTCTTGAACTTCGTCGGTAAATGCAGCAGTTTAAAAAAAAACTTAATATATAAATGAAACCCGAAACTAACAGAAATTACAATAGATAACCGAGTCAAACTCAAAACGAGCAACAATTAAGATGAGTGACTCATACTTATACCTTCTGAAGACCAGAATATAATTGGTACTTAACTGAAAACAGTCATTATTTCGAGTTTAATGTTCCTGTTTCTCACAGTATATAAAAAAAAAAAAATCTCAACTAAGATTATTGAGCAAAAAAACAAACGAATGTGGATTATGTTATCGGGGCCCTCATGTTTCTGCTTCCCAGGACCAGGACGAGATTTCTAGAGATTACTAGGGTAATTTACAATCTTTTCAGTTGTAACTGACTTAACCTCCACTATATGCTCCTGTAGAGCATTCCTAAATATTCTCTTAGAATAAATTTGAATAAAGCCGAAACCGCCCATCGCCCCAGCACAGATCAACACTAGGACTGGGTTACTAGACCACCGGGTTTCTCATTATTGCAACGTGTCCACCTGGCACAACTCCTTTCATATACGGAATAATTTCTGTTCGTTTTAATTTTCAATGTTGCTCCTTAATTTCAGTTGAAAAAACTTGTTTTTTTCTTATATTTTATTTCTGAACGTTTTTGAATTAATGCATGTTTTGATTTTGGCTCACCGCACATGAACAACTAAAACGAAATTTGTATATTTTTTTTTTAGCTATATGGCTTTCTCATAGTTTTGACTGGACAATTTTGATACAAAGAGGTGGGAGAGGAGCTAACATCGAAGATCACAATCAACGAGGTTAAGTGATTAAACTGAAAGTAGAAAGTTCAACCAGACTACAGGTTGGCGTTCCACAGCAAGAAACTTTCTTATTTAAGTAAACAATGCATCGATGAAAGTTATCTTCATTTGCATGCTGAGGGTCGCAACCAAAATCTCGATTTCCCTTCAGCAAAATTCTTTCAGATCAAATATATTTACAAAAAGGAAAAACACAACAAGAGACAAAAAATATTACAACATCTGACTTAATTTCTTAAGAAGTTAACAGAAAAATATACGTCTTTTACAGTTTTCAACCACAGATCATTTCAAAAGTTTGTTTACAATTCAATGTGATTCTCGCTTTCATTTGTTCAGTGCCTTTTTCTTGTTTTGATGCGATTCTCACTTTCATAACTATCATTTTCAATTTTGACACGTTTTGATTCTCGCCGTCGCTCATTTTCTAACCCTATTTTTGTAATCTTAATTTTTGATTTTCATTACTTCGTCGTTGTCGCACTCCTCGAACTCCACAGTGAGGCCGGGATTGTCCTGCATCAGCGGCGCCACCACCTGCGGCATGAAGGCGGGGGCAACCGGCGCGTAATAGCCGATCCGCAGGGTGCCGGTCAGCGCCGTGCCGAGGTCGCCGCCTTCGATCATGAGATTGTCGTATTCCTCCAGAAGGTGACGGATCTTGCCCGCCAGGATCCGTCCCGCGGCCGTCGGCGCGATGCCTTTTGCGCGGTAGCGCAGCATCCGAAGATCGCTTAACATTGTCGTGTGTCGCCTCTTTATAGAGGCACGAGTGTGCCTCCTTGATACTACCAATGCCAGTGAAGCTGTCAACCTGATCAATACTTTAGTTACCTAACGTCACCTTTACATCTTCACTTATTCCTAGCCTTAGTGACTTAGTCTTCTTAACATTTATTAAACAAAAAAAAAACAGGTTTTTTTAACTGAAACTAAGGAGTGACATTAAAACTTAAAACGAATAGAAATTTTGGGTAGCTGTTATCACCGGAACGCCTTTTTTGTTACACATCTGAATAATTTCTTTTTGAATTTGCGGCACTTCTTCTGTCAACATTTCGACGCCCAAATCGCCGCGTGCCACCATAACGACGTCGGTTAAGTCCGTAATTCTATCAATTGCTGCTACTGCTTGAGGCTTTTCGATTTTAGAAACAATCGGAGTCGATTTTCCGGCGACGCTAATTTTTTCTTTTAGCTGCAACACATCTTCCGGTTTTGACAATGCATATTCATTTTTAGTTTTTTTTTCGTTAAAGTGCAAATTATGTTTTGGTTTTGAGAAGGCATGGGGGCTGTTATCCCTACTCCATTTAATTTCTGCTCGTTTAGAGTTTGATTCGGTTATTTATTATAATTTCTGTTTGTATTGGGTTTTATCTATATATTGATGCTGATTTGTGGTAGTTTTACACTTGATAGATTATTTAATTCTATTTTTGCCCATCTTTGTTTTAATGGAGTTCCTTCATCATGTAGAGAAAAATAACATTATTTTTGTTGTTTTATGCAAAAAGAAATGAATATCCAAGAATTGATGACTGATGAGTGGCAGTATTGCTGCCAATAATGAATAATATGATAATAATGAATAATATATGAATAATATGATAATAATGAATAATAAATAATGAATAATAATACGAATGTTGAACGTGTTAAAAGAAAGTAAAAGAAAAAAATATAATTTAAATTGTTTTGGACAAGAAAAAACTGAATGCCCTTGTACGCTTTCGTACATTTGTCAGGGCCCCCACGACGTACGTGTGCTTACTCTGGACTCCCTCCCCCCTGATGATGACCAATGCCAGTCTTAAAACATAATCTAGTATACATTTTACTGAAACAGTAATTAATAAAATTAACCCGTTCTTTACAAGAATCTTACGTAGTTTACAGAGTTCATTATTGAAGGGCGTATACGTGGAACAAATATTGAACATCCGATTGACAAGGGTGAAAATTAAACTAAATATTTTAGCGTAAAGAGCGAGGTATTTGGGAAGAGATGAACCCCCGATATGTGTAATAATCTCTGTTCGTTTTAAGTTTTAATGCTGGTCCTTACTTTCAGTGGAAAAACCTTTTTCATGTATATTTTTTATTGTATTTTTAAAACTAATACTAGAAAATCCTGCGCCTCCTTCGTGGAATTTCTCTTCTCCCATGACAAATTCCTCCAAGGGAAGATCCTCCCACGTAACTCCCTCCCCTCACGCCTCCTTCCCCCCTTAAGTCACCCTACCCCTCCCCAATGCTCCGCAAAAAAATGTCCTGCGTACTTGAATGGCCCACTTCGTAGCTTTTTCCTTTGTAATTTATTATAGTTTGTGTATGTATGAGTAGGAATTTAAGTTGATTTATTCTGCTTTGTTTCATTTTTTTGCAATGTAAGCTGTTAAAAAAAAGTTTTATTTAAAAAAAATTCTATCCATCCCCATACCATTTTGTAATAAAGTTCTTTATAAGTAGCAAAATTATGTTAAAGATTCAAAGAGAAACCGATATAAAACATGAATTATAAAACTATAGAATATACAAATTATAAAATCTAAATTACAAGAATTACTGAGTACTCTTGCTCTTTGTCAATTCTAAGAAGCGGGTCATTTCTCTGTCATAAGCTTTTAAAAATATCGAACTATGAAAAACTAACAACTGTCAAGAGTTTACCAATGCTATCATGCATACTGATCTAGAGTGGGGGTTGGGATCCCCTGCAAACACTTCCAATTAAAATTTTGAGATAACCATTTTGTTGAACATATTTGAAAGGTCCGGAAATTATGTCTTTGAGGATAATAAATCCCCTAGGCCTCAGGGCAAGGGTTGTAAGTTATGCCCTGGGGGCATGTATGGTTTTTTATAGAGAACGTGGTCAAACAAACTTCGGATGAGGCACATTGGATTGGTAATCAGAAGCTCTAGTGCTCTTTTTAAGAGTCAAAGTGATCGGAGGGCAGCTATTCCGAACATTTTGAGAATGCGCTTAACCGAGATACAGTTGCACGAAACGATATAAAGGAAAATGAAAAGCTATGTGATACCTTGAATGTGAAGGAAGATTTGTTTTGTGAGGAAAAATTAGTGACAGTACTAAAAGGATTAAAAAATAATAAGGCTGCAGGTGCAAATAGTATGGAAAATGAGTTTTTTAAATATGGTGGCTCTGAGGTCAGAAATTAGTCACTGAAGATTATGAGTACCTAACGATTTTAGGTAGAATTAAAAAGCCTAGCTATAGACCTGTCATAGATACAATTTTCTAAGCCCTGAAAACAAGAATAGGGTAGAGATATTTGGGAGGCAATATTTTCCCGGGTATATTTTAGGCTGAGTTCATTCCTGAAGTTTCATAAGCCAGTTTAACTAACTAATGTTTATTAACTTCACTTGTGCTTATGCACGTTTATTCAAAGCTTAGTAATCCACAAAAAGTTAAACCTGCAGGTACAAGGAGTATTTCTATCGGAGGGGATTCAAATCACTAAAAATTCAAAGTTATAGTTCCATTTTTAAGAGTCAAAAGTGATCCAATGACAACTAGCCCCTCCATCACCAACCCTTATTCTCCCAAACACGTCCAATCAAACTTTTCTGTTGTGTGATTTGAGGGCAACTAGCCCCCTCCCCGAATACCCATTTCCCCAAAATGTACCCAATCAAAATTTTGAGATTCAAAGTTTTGAGACTCAATAGCCATTTGGTTCAAAATGTTTTGTAAGGAGTAGCATTAAAATTTAAAAAGAACAGAAAATATTAAGCATATAAAGGGTTCACCTCCTCCTAATACCTCACTCTTTATGCTAAATTATTTTTAGTAATTTAAAGTGTTTGTTCTACGGCCTTTGTGATTCAGGGGACAAAATTTAAGCTTTAGTGTAAAGAGCGAGGTATTGACGTGTGAGCGAACCCTCTCATATACGTAATAAAAACATACGAATATAGAAGTCAAACTTTAGCGTAAAGAATTCAAAAACGTTCAGAAATAAAAAAAAGTATTTTTTAACTAAAAGTAAGTAGCGACATTAAAACTTAAAACGAACAGAAATTACTCCGTAAATGTAAGGAACTTTTCCTCCTCAACGCCCCGCTCTTTACGCTAAAGTTTTTACTGTTTTAAAAAGTAGTCGTTTTTCTCGTGGAAGGGGGTAACTAATTATGAGTCGTAGGCCAACACATGCTCCATCTGTAGTTACTAGTTATAGACTTTGGGTAGCTTTTGGAAACACCATAACTATTTTAATTCCCCAAAACTATTTTAATTATTACAAATTACTGCTCAGTTAAATCCTTGGAATTACCAAACTATTTTAATTCCCCAGAAACTATTTTAATTATTACAAATTACTACTCTGCTGAATTTCGATGAAGAATTACAAATTACTGCTCAGCTGAATCTCGATGAAGAATCACTGTTTCAGTATCAGTTTTAATTGTGAAGTTTTACTCCATTTGGTGTTTCTTTGGTGGAAGACTAGGAAGATATGTCTGCAAACCAAGATTAGAATATTGGAAGACACAGTGATGACAGTGGTCAAATACGGCTCTGAAGCATGGGCGCTCCGAAAAGTGGATGAAGATTTACTACATGTTTTCCAGAGAAACTGACTACGGATTGTTCTGGGTACCCGGGTGACTTGAAACTGTAGGCTCTACGAAAAATTTGGTTCAATCCCGCTTTCCAAAGCTATAATCAAAGAAAGGTTGAGATGGCTAGCCCCTGAAATGTCTAGAAGCACACCTTCCATAAAAGCCATATATACCCCAGGGCATAAATTACAACGACTGTCCCTGAATCCCGGAGAGTTGTATCGACCCCAAAGTTTTGTTATCTGACCTTTCAACTGTTCAAATTTTTTTTGGATATATCAGGACAAAAAAGGCTCGGAGGGGGCTAGCTGCCCTCCAATCACTTTTACTTTTGAAATGGGTACTATGACTTCCAATTTCCGACCGAATTAGCCCCTGGGGGTGTTACCCCCTATTTTTCAAAATATGGCAAATTTTCTCAGGCTCGTAACTTTTGATGACAAAGACTAAATTCGATGAAACTTATATACTTAAAATCAGCATAAAAATCCGATTCTTTTGATATATATTTTAGCATCGAAATTCCATTTTTTTAGAGTTTTGTTTACTATTGAGCCGGGTCGCTCCTTACTACAGTTTGTTACCACGAACTGTTTGATCACAATTAAAAAATGAACCCTTAAACCATGGGACTTGAACATGTCAGTTGAAGTAGCAGAAACTATTTCTTCAGAGAGCTGGTTACACATAGGCTATTGAAGATTCTTTGGCTAAAGAAGTGGCTTCTATGTCTACTTGTGGAACACTGCATGGAGAGCTTCAATGAATGTCCTCTAGTACCAGAATGCAAGGGCTATGCAAAGAGACCAGGAAGGGTCTGCAAATACATTTCCTAAATTTTGAAACAAAAACATTGATATGGCTCAAAATTCTACTCGGTGAATTTAAAATAACAAGCAATTAGAAAGGAAACCTGATTGAATTATCCAGTGATACTTCTTTAAAATACAAATTTAGAATGGATCTCTAATACAATTTTGAATATATATTAAGAGCAAAAATTATCTTTTGTCAAATAAAGCTTTGAAAGTGTTGCTGTCAGTCGCAAAATCTTGTTTATACAGTACAGGCTTTTTCTGCATTAGGTGAAATAAAATTTGCATTAGCTGAAATGAAATTGAAACATTGCCAAGGGTATTAAGTTAGAAATTTTGGGGGTGTTAAGGGGATTCCCAAGAGTTTTCAAACGAAAAACATCACCCAAATCCTTTTTAGATACTCCATTCCCTCACCACAGATTAAAATTTTAAAAATTATATTTGGTTCAACATAGTCAAAATCTCTAGCAATGATGCAATTCCCAGCAGTTCCCAGGGTACCGATTGTAAATTATCTAATTTGCCATTTTTACACCGATAATTTTGCAGTAGGAAAACAATAAAAAATTTAGCAGGAAGAGGGGGTAACTCTCCGCAAATAAAGAATAATTCCTGTTCGTTTTAAGTTTCAATGTCACTTTTTACATTCACTGAAAAAGAAAGAAACGTTTTTTTAATGCAATAAATGACAAGAAACAAAATTCTAGCGAATTAACCGAAGTTCAGTTCTGCACTGCCATGCGGATTAATTCCTATCAGTGCCATATTTTCCCGCTATTATTATCAGTAACCAAGTTTATAACCAATACATGGTTCCAGGAGGTGTTACAATTGTTCACTGTCTGATCAGATCATTAACAGATTTCCGTAACCCTAGTTCTACACAATCTCTTTCATCAGAGCATATGTGTGAGGACTCTTGATTTGAATTCTACCTTCTGTTTCATCTACAGGGTTGTTCAAGATTCAAGTTCCCTCATAACTTTAAACAAGTAAATATATCCGTGTCTATCGAAATGTCTACTTTCGACATACAATCAGGCTACGAATAAACTTTATCAATCGAAAAAACTTCAACCTTATATTCTATCCATATGCTAAGACCATCCCTTTCATTATGATTCAACCCATTCTTCACAAGGAATCCAGCGCCTCAACGACTCATTACCACTCGGTTCTTAACACAAAGGTGTGTCTTCACACCTTTACCTGCGTCTTCACAACCGTGTCATCAAGCGTCTTTATCAGTTTGTGTCTTCACAAGCTGAAGAAGGTGGGCCAAAAAATATAGGAAACTAAAATTTGTCTAGGGGGGGTTCCAGCGCTTTGGCGAGTTCGGTGCTTCTGGACGTGCTAGGACGAAGAAAATTGTTAGGTGTGTCAGGGGCCTGCGCGATTTGATAACAGTCGTTTCGCCGATTCGACCATCTGGGGGGCTGGAGGGAGAGGAAAAATTGAAAAAAATGAAGTATTTTTAACTTACGAATGGGTGATCGATCTTAATGAAATTTGATATTTAGAAGGAACTTGTGTCTCAGAGCTCTTATTTTAAATTCTGAATTTAAAGTTTGAGACTAATTTTCTTAGCATTTTTATACCCCATATTTAGATCATTTTTAAGAGGTCAAAAAGTGCTTAAATCTGAATTTCCGGTAGAAGCGATTATTATATTTGTAAAAAGCATAAAAAAGGCATCGAGTGGTACATTCACTTTATACGAAAGCCAGTAATACTGTTTGCTATAAATTTACCCATTGGCCTGCCATAACATAAAGAAAGAAAACGATCAAAAATGGGGTATTTAAAGGCATAAACAACGCAACTCTTTATTACAAGTCATTTGGACCCTTCAACGTTCTATGTGTTCCCTGGGGAGCCCACTATTTTACCTAGGAAGGATCAGCAAATAAAACTCACTCATTTGGAGGTTGTTACATACAACGAGAATCAATACATACAGGCTTACCACTTGCCGAGGGCCGGGGCCCGTATCGAAATCGGCAACATAGTTTCTTATCTTAACTGGCATGTTGAAATTTCTGGCCAATAAAAACGATCTGAACAAACAAAAATTACTAAAAAAAAGAGTGGGCTTGCAAACTTGTCAAAAAGACTGAAGTTCCGTTTTCCTTCAATAAAAAACGCGAAAAATAATAGACATCAAATTCAAAGAAACATAAAATCAGCAATTGAGCGGGATTAAACTCTTCCTCTCTGTTTATTTAAAGGTACCTGCAATTTTTTTATCTATCTTTCACAGGGAAAAATTTCTATTTTCTTTGAAATTGATACCTTAGTTTTACTGGAGTGTGAAATTTAATTGGAATAAACTAAGTTTAAGAAATGTTCGTGTTTCCTGCAACTTCGATTAACATTATTGGGGGGCTGTTTGCTGTCCGATCACTTTTCAATACACCCTTAAACATGTACGGAATGTTTCAACTGCACTTTAATATCATTAGCCTTTTGGGAGACGCAGGAGTAAACATGCCCACCTACCTTTTTATTGACAGTGAATAGATATAAAATTATTTAACTGGATATTTCTAACACATACAGGCTAGACTACAACAGACTATCAGCCTGTCCAGTACCATGGTCATTACAGCTTGGAATGCTCTGTTTGTGTCATAACAACCCTCATCACATTTACTGTATTGGTAAGAATGGCCTGGAAGCAGTAACTGAGGAGAAAAATTGGATATAATTTTTGTTGTGAGTTTACATTCTGCAGCCACAAACAAGCATAGGCAATCAAAGTCATCTGAGAAATCTAATGTCATAAGCGTTCATTTGAAACTAGAAAGCTAAATGACGAATCACTAATCTATAGGCATAATATTTCATTGCGCGGCACTTCTTATCCATTTCTTTGTTAGTGGCTGGATCTATCAATTTAATATTAAAGTGATAGCCGTCGGCTCCATCCCAAAAATGATAGGATATTTTAGGGCATCGTAGCATCGATGAGTTTAAGCAATTCTTGTCAACTGATTGTTTCACCTACAGTCATCATCGCTATCATTTTCAGTTTTGATACGTTTTGACTCCCGCTGACCGATGTACTAATTATCGGCAATCGCATCGAAAAAGTGGGTCTAGATCTCGCAGCAGATCCTACGGAGATTATGGATATGTCGGGAAAAATTCTACTTCCTGGGTTTGTCGATGGTCACAATCATCTGTGGAATTCAACGGTTCGAGGTTGCGGGAGTGATGGTGATCTTTATCAATGGATTTCTCTCTGCCAATATCCCTTACTTGAAGATAAGGTGGCTCACGCTACTGTCTAATCGGGCGTACGTTTATAGTAAAATACTCGGAATATACCAACTAGCTGCGTTTGTTGTACTCAAAATTGTTTTGATTAAATTTTTATACCCAGTCGTTAACTGTAAGACTCGGAATTTACCAACTAGCTGAAATAGCCGCACTCAAAAGTGTTTTTATTAACTTTTTTGGAACTTAGCCTGCACGTAAAACACAAAGAATTTATCAATTAGTTGAGTTTCTTGTACTCTAAAGTGTTTTCATTAAATTTTTGTAACTCAGTCAGCAGTTGTTCGACTTCGATGCCGACGGTGACCAGGACCTCGCCGTGGCGGATGTCGGCTGGGGCGGCGGGGACGAGCCCGAGGGCGGCAACCCGATGCGGCTCTACGTCAACGACGGTCGCGGCAACTTCGAAGAGCGGGGCAGCGAGCTCGGTTTCGACGCCCGCTACAACGCCTACTCGTTCGTCGTCGCGGACTTCGACAATGACGGCTGGCCGGACGTCTTCGTCTGCAACTACGGACGCCTGGAGGGCGGTCAAGGAATTTAGAGAATATTTCACAGTTGTGATGTTAGTATTTCGGCAATTCCTTTTGAACCATTTGTTCCGATCTCGGTAACCATATCATATTCTGGCACTCGGGTATGTAAAATTTTGATAGGTACTTGGGCAAGCTGAATACACCGTCAAAGCGTTCTTGTTTACTACCAACATGCACTTTTATCGTTTATACAATCTCCAGTGCTGGAATGACGAATGAACATCATCGGCACATAGGCTAGAGTGTTTGTCAAACCCCAAAGCAATTCTGATGGCTGAATTTTGGAGTATCTCAAGGGTATTGAACAAAGTAACCAGAATATTTATAAAAAAATTGAATGCCACATTCCTATTTAGATCAAATATACATTTTGTAAAAGTCAATGGTCAACTTTGGTGAAGATCCCCATTTAGATCCTGCAAGTCATTTTAGGATGGTTAGCCATTTTAAAATTGTTACTCTCAACATCATTAAATATGGTTGCCATTTTAATCCCGAGAGAGCTTCACGCGCTGAGCTTCACCGCCCGACAAAGTCGTTGCGGACTGCCCGAGTTTGACATAGTGCAGCCCAACATCGGCTAACGTTTGCAGTTTGGTCTTAATCGGAGGAATGTGCTCGAAAAACTCCACAGCCTCGGCGACCGTCATATCCAACCCCTCGGCGATATTTTTTCCCTTATGTCGCACATCAAGAGTCTCTCGATTATATCGCTGCCCCTTACACACCTCGCACGTCACATAGCAAAAGATCTGAAGAAACATACCTTATTTTTGAAAAAAAAGGGGGAAACAACCCTTAAAAGGAACAGAACCTTAACACAAATAACACCGTCGGATTCTGCATATCAGAGAGCCCTTCTGTAGAGGTTTCAAGCTCCTTTCTGCACAAATGTGCTATTTTGTACTTTTTGCCAGAAGAAAGATTACGGATTTTGTGTTTTTTTTTTTTTTTTTTTTATTGTTCTTTTTCCCAGGGGCAATTTTATCGACCCTTGTTCTTTACAGAGAGATATTGGGCTAATTTTACTCCAATATCTGGATGTAACCAACGGAATAGCCACTTGCAGAACGGATTGGTAAATACTTTTTTCATGCGTTTGTAGCCTTTGTCTCCAGGGCCTAAGCCATCGCCATGACCAATTAAAAAAGTAGTTTTAGTTACTGAGGCTTCGAGAGCCTCAGCATCCGTTTCAAAGGTAAATTCCTGTGGTTTATGGTAAACAGGGATGTCAAGTTCTTCTTTAATGTCGCTCCTTACTTTCAGTTAAAAAAAACTTTTTTCTTTTTATTTAATTACCACCATAGTGGAAGGTCCTGTTATATAGAATATTAAGTTAACGCTGTTTAGGTTAGAGGACTCTGAAGTCCAAACGGGTTAGGTAAAGGGTTTACTCGTAAGTCTAAATTGTTTTTTTTGTTTTTTTTTTAAAAGAGAAATACAGATTATGGTTTTTGAAATTAGACGCTTTCAAACGCATAATACGTTAAAAAGCTAAAATTTGGGAAAACGCTTAGAGGGGAGGGATTGGGATGAAACTTGGGGGGAAAAAAAAGCACAAGTCCTAGATACGTGATTGACATAACTGGAAGGGATCCGCTCTCTTTGGGGGAGTTGGGGGGAGGGTTAATTCTGAAAAATTAGAAAAATTAGGTATTTTTAACTTACGAAAGAGTGATCTTATCTTAATGAAATGTCATATTTTGAAGGACCTCGAAACCCAGATCTTTTATTGTAAATCCCGTTATTAATTTAGAATGCTTTAAGTAATGTTTATGTAGTTATGTGGTACGCGTTAGCAAAATTTGAAATTTTCCCTAGCGTAGTGATTTGTGTCTGTAATAGTTTATATTTTTTTTATTATGTAAATAAAGGTCAAGTCAAAGGCTAAAACACAAACGGTTAAAACGGGCAATATAAAAAAGAAACAGAGGTAGAAACAAAGAAAAAAAATCCGTTTCGGTTTCCAAATTTAATACCGAAAAACAAAAATGGTAGAAAAAATATTTGAATTTACTAAAAAAACTTTAGCATAAAGAGCGAGGTATTTAGGAGGACAACAACCCCTAAATTGCGTAATAATCTCTGTTTGTTTTAAGTTTTAATGCTACTCCTTACTTTCAACTGTAAAAACTTTTTCATTTTTATTTTTTCATTGTTTTTTTTATAGTAATGCTAGAAAATCCTGCGCCCTTTTCATTGAATTTCTCTTCCTCCATTATATATTCCTCCAAAGAAAGATCCGGGCAAGGAGGGGGGCTTGTAGTCCTCTAGTTACTTTTCAACATACTCGAGACATACCCTATAAGTTTCAACTTAATACCCTTAGCCGCTCCTTGGATATTGCTGATACGCCCTTTTGACAACCAGGTTGGACACATTATGTCTTTATTTTGTTTGACATTTTTCTCTAAAGCCAGGGAGACTCATGTCGTATCATGTGATATGAGGGGCTGCGTACCCTTAAATCACTTTTGACTCTTAAGATGGTCACATCAACAGTCACTGTCTGAACATCTTCAGTTTCATTTTCACACTCAGTGCTGTCTTCTCACCAAATCTCTTCATAGTCTGCTTCTTTGTTTTTCTTGTTTTTGTTGCTTAAATTTTTTCTTTTCCGCCTCTTGTTTGCTTTCCTTGTAGCAAAGGCAGCTTCAATCTTGGCTTTCACTGATGTATCAGTGAGCGCTTTTGTTCTGCCCTCCTTTCTTCCTTGAAACATTTCGTTTTCTTGATGGTGCTGGACTCTTCAGTGGTCGCGAAGATTCGGAATCGTTCTCGCTCGCCAAGCCACCGGTAGTCGACCTGAAATTCAACTCGACTGTCATTCAACGCGTCCACGTTGCCGTTCCGCAGGGCCCGTTCGTAATCAACGAGTACACCTTGGAAGTAAACACGGTCAATCATCAGGGTGTCGAACTGGTAGCCAGCCGCCACATCCGCGGCATCTTCGGCAGTCGCCAATACCCCGCGCGCCGCCGTCACTTCAACCTGCTTGGCACGGTTGGCGACTTTGTCCTGTACACTGAGCAGCTCCAGCAGGTCCGAGCGCGGCACCGGCAGAAACAGGCTCTTGGGCAGATGCAGGCGCACGCTTTTCTTCAGCTTGTCCGCCTCGTGCTCCAGCCGGGACATCTCCTGTTGTACCTGTTCAACCCTGGTCCAGTCTTCGGCCATCACGGCCTCGAAGAAGGGCACCAGGTTCGCCGCGCACTCGTGGGCCTTGGCGATATGCTGCTGCATGTTAATTCTTTGTCGTAGTTTTCCATAATTTTGTTACTAAAGTATTATATTTTCTTTAATTTTGGTATATTCCATTAGGATTAACCTAGATTCACTTCTTGAGTGGATCGCTATGACAAATAAGTAATTATTTTCAATTTCCTGCGTTAGTTAGAATATATTTTCTGAAATGCCCCCCCCCCCCCCCACCGCCCCCCCTCCATCTTTAACTTAACCCCACGCGCCCCCAATTCGACCACCTTTCCCCGCTCGGAAGACTAACAGATGCGGATGGATTCAGGCCATGAATGTGCTTTTGATCGGATCTGGCGGCCGCGAACATGCGCTCGCATGGGCCATTGGCGCAAGCCCGCTGCTGACCAGGCTTTTCGCAGCCCCGGGTAACGGTGGCATCATGGACGAGGCAGACTGTGTCGAGCTGGATGCCGAAGACCATGCAGCCATCGTCGAATTCTTTGGAAAAAACGCTATCGATCTTGTTGTGGTCGGACCGGAAGCCCCAACTTCCCCCCGATGAGTTTTGTTGGTGACATCTTTACATAGACAAGTGTAAGATTGTAAATCCTTCCCCTGACCAACCCCCACCCCAACGCGAAAAAGTCCCTCTGAAAACTTCTGTACACTTCATAACAACCATTACTATATGTAAACACTGTTCAAAGTTTGTAACTTGCAGCCCGTCCCCTTGGGACTCTGGGGGATTAAGTAGTCCGCAAAGACATATTAGGTTTTTGACTAAGCTGAACAAAATATATATATATGGTATGTACTTGGTACTTATATCCTTATTGTAATGCTTTGTCAGAGGGTAAACAAACCAATATAGTCTTATCATGTTGTAGATCTATGGTGTGAACTAGGTTATAATATGTTTACTTTAATGCTTTGTAAGATTGTAAGCTACCAATGCAACCTATTCATGTAATATATATATGGTATGTACTTGGTACTTATATCCTTATTGTAATGCTTTGTCAGAGGGTAAACAAACCAATATAGTCGTGGTTCTGTCTCAATTTGACCGATATAACTTGTCAATCAAATCCCACCCGTGGACCAAGGTTTTACAGCAGTAGTCGGCATTTGTTTCGGGTTGTTTTGTTTTGCTTGTGTTAGAATACTTATTATCTTATGTTTTTGTTTTGTTTTTGTTTTTTTGTGTTCCATCTGTTTTTTTATTAGTGAGTGTTGAATGCGTTCAATGGAGAGAGTAACTCTAAAGTGCTCTTAAGAACATTCTCTATTCTCATGGTTTTTAATGCTAAGCATCAAAGTAGTGATCTTGCTTCTGGTTCTTTTGCAGTTAATCTTTTTTTTTTTTCGATTAGATGGCTTGGTATTGGTATTTGTTAATCTTAGATCGGCTTTTCGATCTTGTGGGCTTAATGATATTAAAAGTGAACTTAAAATTGGGTGTTCAAAAATTGTCACGAACCGAGACAGATTTTCACGAAAGGCGTTATCCAGACTTTATTCTACATATTGCAATGAGTCTATATTGGCACCTGGTAGGTTTTTGTACGGGAAACGCAACGAAAAATATGTAGCAGTATGTGAAGTATGCGAAAAGAAATTTTGTCAGAAACGGAGCTTGACTGTACACATGGGAACCCATACTGGCGAAAAACCGCATGAATGTGAAGTATGCAAAATGAAATTTTGTTGGAAAGAATCTCTTCGTAATCATATGAAAATACACACTGAAGAACTATATGAATGTGAAGCGTGCAAAAAGGAATTTCGTTTGAAGCCGTAAGTTAAAAATACCTAATTTTTTCAAATTTTTCCTCTCCCTTCAGCCCCCCAGATGGTTGAATCGGGGAAAACAACTTTATTAAGTCAATTTGTGCAGGTCCCTGAGATGTCTACTAATTTCATCGTCCTAGCACATCCAGGAGCACCGAACTCGCCTAAGCACTGGACCCAACCCCCTAGCTCTCCCAAAGAGAGCGGATCCAGTCCGGTTACATCAATCACGTATCTACGACATTTGCTTATTCTCTTCTAGATACACAACTAATAAATCAAAAATCAATACAATCATAAATACATTCAAAATAATTATTAAACAAAAAGGCTCTTTTTTGCCTTCAACATCAATGCAATCTTATACATAATTTTTTTTGCAATACAATTATTAAGGAATATAATACTCTTGGTTGACATATAACAAACGCAATAGCACAAAAAAGGGGAATAAAGGAACAAGAGAGTCAGATGGTTTGATGGAAGTACAAGTGCTCAAGGTACCACACCGGTTTTCTTTTCCCGGAGAACATTCCATTTCCAGTGGTGCTGAAGCCTCATCCAGTCGCCCTAATTCCCGGGCAAGGACAAGATAGGGTGTGCAAGCGCGAAAATGTTCGACCCGGGGATGACTCTCGCAGGCCAGCTTGTAAAAATGATAAGCCTTTTCGCTGTTTCCCCGGTTCTCTTCCTGCATGCCTAGACTGAGACAAAAAATAGTCATGCCCTGCTCGCATTGCTTCACAGAAAAGGGAGTCAAACTTTAGCGTAAAGAGTGGGGCGTTGAGAGGGTACAGCCCCTTTCATATACGGAGTAATTTCTGTTCTTTTTAAGTTTTAATGTCGCTCCTTACTTTATTTAAAAACTTGTTTTTATTTATTTAATTATTTCAGGAACCGATTGCGTAATGTGCTTATCATGGTGGTGTTAAATTTTAATTCATTTCTGTCATTCATTACAAATAATAATATTAAAACTCATAATAATATTATTATGATTGTTCTCATGTCACACAAATTAAAAAAAAAACCTTGTTAATTAGCGTCTTTTTTTTTTACCGGGAACTCACGGTTATAATTCATGGAGTTCAGAAAAAAGCTTGTTGGACTTTTTGTCGCCCCGTTTTCAAGACTTCTAGATATAATATATTTCTAGCTAAGGATTTCTAGATATAAAACACAAACATATAAAAAAAAAAACTTTTCTGGATCCAACTTTGAGGGTCTATGTCCCTGATCTAAATTTTTGTGCATGCAAACTTAGATGAAGATGCTAATTAATTATTATGCTACAAGCTTTTTCTTGGACTTATCACTTTAAAAATGGAACCTCATTGAATAAAGAAAGTAAATAGCAGTGTTAATTTTAATTCTTAGACAAAACCTAATTATTTCAATTCATTCCCTCACGCTCTTTCAAGATATTACTAGCATGCTATTTCGATGACTTTGATGCGTCATTTAACTAACTCAGCCACTGCCTCCCCCTCAGTTCGAAGTTTTATCATTCTTTTTTAACTGAAAGTAAGGAGCGACATTAAGACTTAAAACGAGCTAAAATTATGTAGTATATGAAAGGGGCTATCCCCTCCTCAACACCCCGCTCTTTACGCTAAAGTTTTTATTGTTTTAAAAAATAGAGTTTTGAGAAGGAGTCGAACTTTAGCGTAAAGTGCGGAGGTGAGAGAGGAGGGAATATGTTTTTCAGCTTGCAAGGGAATTTGAGAGTGGTTTTTAGTTGTTTTTTTTTTTACTGCTCTCTTTGGTGAAGTTGGGGGGGGGGGAGAGTAATTCGGAATTATTAGAAAAAATGAGGTATTTGTAAGTTACGAACAGGTGATCAGATCTTGATGAAATTTAATATCTAGAAGGATCTTGTGCTTTAAAACTCCCATTTCAAATTCTGACCAGATCCGGTGACATTGAAGGAAGTTGGAAAGGGAAACCCGGATTCTTGGAAAATGTGAAAATCGAGGTATCTTACGAAGGGGTGATCGGATCTTAAGGTAAACTATTTAAATAAAAACTACGAAAATTGTGAGACAAATAAGTGACTAGACATTTGAAAAGCTCAAGCTCGGTCCGGTCCAGTCCAAGTAAAAAATTTGGTCAGAGTGATCAAAGGCTTAAAAGCCTGATTAGTGTATAGCCAAGACAGATAGTCTCTGTGAGAGGCAAAGCTGGCATAGGTTTTAATGGCCCTTGATATTAACCAAGTGCCATATAGGGATCGCAAATTCTCTCGGTTTGTCGGTGTTGGTTTTGGCCAAATTTCTGCTAAAGTAATTAAACATATTCTTCCATCGATTATCACTCCAATTTACCATTTGATTAATAGGTCATTTCAAATAGGAGTATTTCCCCGACGTCTTAAACTTGTGCGTGTGATAGCTCTCTTTAAAGGAGGTGACCGTAAGGATCCTGGGAACTACAGGCCGATCTCTCTTTTGTCAGTGTTCTCTAAGATATTTGAAGGGCAATGATAAAAAATCTGGTGTAATTTCTGAGAAAATAGGACTTTAAAAAAATGAAGAGGGTTTTTAAACATAATGCATTTGTCTATGTAGCATAGATAGATGGATGCCGCAGATTGCTTTTTGCAGACAAAACAAAAAATTGTGTTTAGTAGTCTTCGATAATGAGGAACTAAAAATTTGTGTGGCTGAAAAAATAATGGCTTCTTGTGTCTTCTGAAGTGAATATGTACTCTACAAATCGGCCAAAGTAACCAAATATGCTATGTTACATTTTTCTCCACTATAATATGCTGGTTATTACGTTAATTGAAATTCCTTTTACATTAAAAAATGTTTTCCAAAAAAGAGCTATTCAAAGAAAATTTGAGTGCCATACTGAAACCGAAATTGAAGGGAAATAAAGCTACCTAATAATCCATATTTAATGCAAAGAGGAATTGATCCAATTAACAAATGCCCAAAATCCAAAACGAACAAAAATTCAGATGAGTTACCAGAAATAAAGGTCACTGAGATTTTTATGGATAATGCCCTCAGTAAACAAAATTGAATTCACTACTATTAGGGGTATGGTTTTCTTTTTCTTTAATTCCATGTTATTGTTTTTTATTTATACTTCAGTGAATTGTTTTTTAAATATAAATTTTTCATGTTAGCCTAACAGTTTAAATTCATTTTTAAAGGAATTTTACATTTACTTGTATTTTGTGTGTTTAATTTTATTTATACTTCTATATTTAATGTTAGATTTTTAGTTAAAATATTTTAAATTTGCAACTGCCTTTGATTATATGGAATGTGTTTATTGCTGAAAGTTTTATTTTCCTAACCTTACTGCTTTCCAAGATTGCAAAAAGTAACTTTTTTAGAATTTAACTGTGGATCAACTACAACAACTGCTAAAAAGTAACCTAGTACCATTTGATTTCCCATCAAGTGCTCTCTTTAAATATTCTGCAAGAGTTTCCAGACTTATAGTGACAGTACCATCCCAGCCCCCATTGCCCTAATGCCTAAATTAGACAGGGGGTTTTGCCCTAAAGGCCCCCTTTTTCGTCCCCTTCCACAAAAAATGTACTCAAACAACATGGAAAAAACAGATAGCCCCTCCAAAAAAACATTTGTTTTTTCTGGGAACAACGATTATAATTATCTAAAAAGTTATGTTGTTTTTTATCATTGCACCCCCAACCCAACTCCAAAAAAAAACTTGATGATGTTGATATAACTATGAATATGAAAAAATGAACATTAGGTTAATCTGTCAGTTAACTGGGTGTGGGAAAACAGAGAAATCATTTTTGATGCTGGATCTTCATTTTGACACTGGCTGTGAAAAACTTTCACGAAACCTGTCTGGAAGAGACTTGCAGGGAAATGCATTGCTAGTGGTTTCACAGAATTCGTCCACTAATGGATGCTCAAATTCACATGATTCAGAATCAGAAACGAAAAGCATAGAACATCGAGAAATATTTTCTAATAGTCACTTGCTCAGTAAAAACCGCAGAAAATTAGAAAGACACCCGGACGGCAAATACTTTCTGTTGGCGTCCAGACAGAAAATCCAGTACAATTGACCGAGTTTGGTGCGTAGCTCCCATTCGCTTTAAGTTCAGGCATGCAATGTGGTAAGATAGTAGGTCAAACGCTTCGCAAAAATCAACCTCAGCTAGATCAACAAAATAACCTTGGGTCTCAAGCCAACTTAGAATGGGGTCGAACATTCTTACAAGGTATACGGAAGTTCCGCACTTTGGTAGTCTACCGCATTGATAACGAACCATCTTTCTCTTGGTTCGCGTTGGACTGGTCCGGGGTTGCCCGTAAAACAGCATCAGCCCCTCCGTCTTTCTTCAAAGCATTGTTTTCTCTCGTAGCGGAAAACTGTGCTTCCTGGGGTAGAATGATTCGCCACAAAGCAGGCCTTCGGTCAGATTTGGATTCCGGCTGAAAGGCCTTCACCAAAGCGCTGTTGCCGTTCGAAACACTGTATGTGTAGAGCGTGTCGGTCGCAGAATCTGTCCGGTAATACTTTAAGAGATTTCATTTTCTTTCAATATGTTTTCTTTTTTTTATCTGGGAACCTTTATGTTCTAATGATTTTTGTCTGCATTACGATTCAAAAAGGGCTTTACCTCAATGGATCTGTGCCTTAAACATTTGGACCTACAAGCCATTCTATTATTGCTATTCGGCTGATACAATATACATGATAACCTTTTATACGCAGAACTAATCCCCTGTTCGCACATACTAGTATGATTAAATGGTTCCCGGGATAGAAGACAGTGTCTGAATATTGATTTTGAAATGAAGATTTGGGATTTGCCAAAGACTGAAAAAGAGGCAACTATATGTTTCCAGGATAAGGGGTTGTTGCCCTCAACAAAACAGTGCGTCAATGAACACAATATGACTTTTATGCTCTTACAAGAACCAACATTTAGCTTAGGTTAGGTCAGGTTTACCTAATTAAAATGTACCTGCATCGTAGTTTGTTTCACAAAAGAACTAACTTCACTTATCGATACTCTTAAATGAAGAATAACTTTCTGTAACAGCCAAATAAATATGAGTAGGTTGATCATCATAATAGCCAGTATCTTCACAGTGATGTCGTCAAAACCACACTCTTACTATTCCAGCAATTGAAGCGTAGACCAGGTTCTTCCTCCCAAAACAATTTAAAACAAAGACGATACCAGTCTCTTAAAAATAAACTGAAATCACGTTTAGGGTTTTTTTTATTCATGCCAGGGTAAGTATTTTTCCCACTGCTGCCCGACCCCGGGATGCCGAACAGCAACGTGGGAATCAGCGCACCGCCTTCTTTGGCGTTATTGGCGGACTCCGGTGCCAGCACGCCACGCACATCGCCCGTACCAAAAGACTCACGATTGCGCGAGGTCTGTACCACGTGCCCGTAGGCGATCCAGTCGACCACCGAGCCACCCAGGCCCGGCAACGCCCCCACGATGCAGCCAATGACCGAACAGCGCAGCACGATCCATTTGTGCGTGATTGCCTATTATTGCTTAAAATATCTGTGAAAAGAAACATACTCAGATTTAAATAAGGTTAAAATACCAGAAAAAAAAATAGATACAAAGGGTCAATACAACAAAATAGAAGTTAATGCAGTTACTACAATTAAAGCATCTATAAAAGGAACCATAAATACGAAATAGAAAGGCCAATACAATGAATATAAAAGACAATACATTATAACTTGAAAAAAAATAATAATAAAATCAGAGAATGTTATGCAAATAACAATGAACATGATGACTATTACAAATATTATGTCGAATCAAATTATCCTTTTCCAAACAGATCCGCAATTTGTGGACTCATGGGAGGATTGCAAAGTTCACTATCAACATCTCATTCAGAAATCAGCCCTACCGGTGAAAAAAAAACAAATTCAATTGAAAATTGAATTTACAGAAATCACCCCTGCACTGTGTTGTGCTGGTTTTTCGGCAGTCCCTTCTTTTAAGGTCCCAAATGGCAGTGAAAATTTTTAAAAGGAACTAGGCCGATTCCCTCGCCCGCTAAACAATCGCTTAAACAATGTGCAGGAATGGCTGGAATACAACGAAGTAGTCGCCGACGATGCCCAAATTATGATGTGGCTATCGCTGATGTTTTTAGCGGTTTGCTTACTAAATACCATAGGACTGATGCTGTCGAAGTTTATGGGTAAATCCAGTGAAATTGGATTGCGCAGAGCGGTGGGCGCCACCAAGAGCGATCTGTTTATTCAACACACCGTAGTGAATCGGCTAGTGGTTTTTTCCTTTTTTTTTGGGGGGGGTGAGGCAATAGGCCATTCTGGCCTAAGCCCCAGCTGATTTTCGATGCTCTAAGCAAAACACGAACAATAATTGCGCATTATCTTAGGGCATTGTCTTTTGTAGGTGTGTGGTTTGTGTTCAACAAGATCATACATTTTTTCAACTTGTTACGATCATTTTGAGCGAGATTTGGATCTCAAAAATAGAGCACTATTGTTATCTGATCCGAAGAACCTGTCAAAAACATGTGAGTGTAAGGGAGGGGGTATTTTTTAGGCAAAATCGTACCATATAAGTACGTATAAATATGGGAGGGGATCTTTTTTGCTTGAATTCCGTACATATTATAAAGGAAATATGGTAGGGGTATATGAAATATGGGGGAGGAAAATTCCGTATAAGGGTAATTTCTCTTGACCCCATGCACGCACATGCCCTATAGAGCGTACATTAGGTGGCCCCCCCGTGTCTTCTTCTTAGTTGAGACTGATGAGTCATGAGATATTTCTCGCCCATTTTAAACCCTTCTCGCTTCGTCGTGATTTTAATCGCTCGCCGATGGATTGCGTACAAGACCTGAAAATTTGTGAAATACTTTCTTTGAAATCTTTCCTAGAGCCCCAATCATGTACTGTGGAGGAGGCGAAATCCACGTCAATAGGTGTAATATATTTTTTTGCCAGGAATCGTGCATCGTGCAGTATTTTAGCAAACAAATTGCCAAGACCATTGGGAAGCTGCTCCCTCCCAAAATTACTTTTATACTGTTATATATATTTTATGTGTAACTTCTTATCAAACAGTTCGTGGAAACAAACTGTAAGTAAGGAGCGACGCGGCTGAATAGTAGCCGAAACTCTAAACAACGTAAGTTTGATACCGATAGATATATTTAAAGAATTGGCTTATTATGCTGATTCCAAATATGTAATTTTCATCAAATTTAGTCTTACACATCAAAGGCTACGAGCCTGCGAAGGTATTTGAATTTTTTCCAGAAAAGGCTGCGGGTCGTAGACAACAAATGACCTGTACCAAGGTGACTGAAATAAATCAATCTGTTGATCTGCATTGGGCACCCCTGCATCTTGAAGTCGCCTTCTCACGTTGGCCCAATCTTCTTGGCTGTCTGTTTCAATGGCTTTAAAAATGAGGTCTAAGATTTCCAATTGCACAGCAATGGCTTCTTCACTGGCACCAGCCGCTCGCATAATCAACACCGATTGTTAGCAACGGTGGTATTAGCGGTAGTGTGCGCAAATTGCCTTTTGGGTAGATGATCTTCCTTTTTAAGTATTATCTGAAAATTCCAACTTAATACCCAAATCAATTTTTTAGATACGCTAATTTGACAATGTACATACAAATAGCGTCTTTGATTTAGTTCAAATTTCCCCTTAATATTGTAAATGGAGTGTTTTGGTAGTGGTAGGGGTGTTAGATGCAGTAGTATAAGTAGCATGCAAATATTGTCTTTTCACCAGGTCGCTGAGCTCGGGTCCTCGGCGTGCTGGGGAATGGCTGCCTTTTCATCTTGCCCATTATGCACGGTTCACACAGTTTATTCGTGCTCGAGCCAGCTACTTCCATGCCTTGCACGTGGTGTCGTAATTGCTTGCACATGTTACTGTCTGAGTGCACCAATCGAGCGTGCCACACGTCCAAGTCCACAGCGGCAGCGGCAATCTCCTGCTCCCGTCTTCCCTCTTGCTCTGGCCTCAGCGTGACAGCTCTGAGATTACTGTTCATTTAGCAAGCTCCGTCCATTGCTGTTCAACCAAGATTGGTGATTACTGTTCATTTAATAAGGTCAATAAGGTAATAAGATAGTTGTTTGTTCTTTTTTTTTATGTGAAAAACAATCTAGAAGGTCCTTTAGAGGAAATTCACTTTTTGGAAAATTAATTTTAGATAAAACTTTTTCATATGATAATGCCACAAATACTCAGACGTCCAATTGGTTTTACTTTTTACAGCGGTCTTATACCAATTGTTATGATGCAAAAATATTCATAATTTTGACCAATTTGACCTTCTACACTGGAGGTATTATGCTTCAAGTATGTATGATTTGAACTATGGCTTTTGCTCTATCTTTTGTTTTTTCAAGTGCGTAAAATTAATTACTTCAAGCATTGGATTATGCGTTCATAGACGCATAATCCAGATTATGCGTTACAACATCGAGTAGCGTTAAAGACTTCAAGCATCCACTGGTGTTCTTAACAGAATTTGGCCAAATGATTTATACTAAAGTTTTTGGATTTTGGATTTGAATTTATTTTCGAGCTTACTTTTAGTCAATAGGTGGTCCATAAAGCCAAAAAAAAAAAAAAAAAAAAAAAAAAAAAAAAAAAAAAAAAAAAAAAAAAAAAAAACAGTAGCAAACTTTTGTATACAGCTCAGGACTATATCAAACCCGATTAAGTGTGTGTGGGGGGGGGCTAGGACGCGATTGCGATATTAGTGATTATTATCACTGAAATTGTATTTTTTGTATGTTGTAAGCACAAAAGAAAATATTTGTATTACAATTCGTTTTCAGTGAAGCGCATCGACGTAATAGGCCTCAGACTTTTACGGTTAGGGAAGGGGGCAGCAGTCAAACTCTTTTCTGTTGTAATTTTTGTTTGTTTTAAGCTTAATTTGTATATTCAATTTAATTTTTATTCGTTTTAAGATTTATTTATTGATTTATGTTCACTTATAATTCACTTATAAGTGATTATTATTTTTAAGTTTTAACGTCACTCCTTACTTTCAGTCGAAAAAACTTGTTTTTTTTTTAAATTGGATACTTGATTAGAAACAAGGATATAATAAAATAGGATGCACAGCCTTACCCACAGAGATAAACTGATCACATCTTTCAGACAGCATCTCTACTGTGTCTTGACCAACTATTTTCTGTATTTTCAAAGACAAGTTACAGATTTATTACGAAAGTGTGGCTTCATCTTTTTCAGATTTAGGTCAAGTTTACACGCATCAGGCGACCCCCCCCCCTCCAAAAAAAAGATGTTTATGCAACCCCATTTTGGGTCGTGACCCAGGGGTTGGGTAACTCTGGTTTATACAACGAAAACGTTATTTTTATCAATCCAAATGGTTTTGATAGGAAGACTTCTATTGGCAAAATGATCACTGTTGCAAATGCGTGCTAATGAATATTATTGTTAAACTGCGCCTGTTTAACGTGATACGCGTTCATTGAGTAACTTCATTAGAATTTTAATGTGGAATTAATTTGGAAGTTACCCAGTTGCCTCTTCAATACATATCCTACGTTTTGAGTGCACAAAGAAAATATGCATAAAGAGATGTGCAATGAGGAAAGATCTGGTTTTCCAAGTAGTGGACTATGATCCTTAAAAAAGGCTATTTCTCGTAGGTTTTAGACTTGTGCTAGGATCAAGTATCCTTGTATAATCACTGAGAAATGTTTACCAAAATTCCCCGACGCAGGGATGGTTTCGATCAGGAAAAGAACAGATAGACGTTTTGGATAAACACGTTTCAAGTTCGATAGAATTGTTGAAGACATAGGCGAACAACAATATGAACAGCTTCCTAACTTCTTTGAATGGCTTCGGATTTGTCTGAAATATCAGAGGCAAGGGTTGCCTACAGTAAAAGTCATACGGCTCCAATGTTTTATCATTATTTTTTCAGAGGCACATCATATGAAAGCGGTAATTGTACAAGCTACAGAGGCAGCTCATTCAATTTGATTTTTGGTTATTGTAAATTTTCGTCAGACACTGGGCACAGCAAGTTGTCTCAAGTGATAACACAGCGCCCTTTCAAACTCACTGATCAATTGGCAATTGATAAATATAGGAAATCACAAAGCAAGAGGTTTAGTAATAGGGATAAAAAAGCCTACAAACGCCTGAAAAAACGTTGATGATCTATATAATGGTTGGGCTTCTTAAAATATATGTAAAGAAGTTTCTCATAAAGTTTTATTTTCGTCACGAAAGTGTCTCACCCATCGGTGAAAAAATCTTTGGCCATTTTGAGGTTACACAAATCCATTTATTTGACCCATTTATTTTTCCAAAATCCTTGTTTTCCTTTTAAGTTCGTTTTTTCCCGTATATATTACCAGCAAATTGCTAGCTACCCAACCCAACAACACACTACAGTATCAAGCCGCTTAAAGGCAAAACAGCTACGCACTCTCCTTGTCCATCCTAGTCTATTCAAAGTCTTCTTCTTTGAAACCGCACATTTGATATGTTGTAAAGCATTTTTGTTTCAATTTGGGACAAAAAAAAAGCATTTCCTTATCAATTTGTTCCAGGTCAAACCTTAATTTCCATATACTATCACTTTACTAATGTCTTTGAAGCTAAATAATAACTAAATCCGTGTATATGAAAGGTCATATGCAGAGAATTTCTAAGAATGTAATGTGAATGGTAGAAGGACTTTGAATATAGCAACTTAATTAAAGGTTGAAATTCCGTGCTTTCGGAGACACTGTATCAGCGAATTGACCGGATTCATGAGCAGTGCGTTTCTGTAGCACGATGTCATGAGTCGAACAGGCTCGGTACGTGTATAGAAGATCGCCTCATTCACAGCTGCACTGATCGACAAGAGTACGCGTTGAATTGGGGTTCGTCCCTCGACCGTACAGCGCCGATACTTCGATCGGCGACCACAGCGGAGAGTCGCTCTGGCTACGTATTGGCGCAACACCTGAACTTCGATCCAACCGTTCTATTTAGCAAAAAAAAAAAAAATATGCAATTTTTGACTTATATATTCATGTGCGGCGAGCCTAAATCAAAACATGCATTAATTCAAAAACGTTTAGAAATTGGATTAAAAAAAAAATTAACTGCAAGTAAGGAGTGACATTAAAACTTAAAATAAACATAAATTAATCTGTATATGAAAGAGGTTGTCCCCTCCACAACGCCTCACTCTTTACGCTAAATTATTTTATTGTTTTAAAAAGTAAAGTTCTTCCTACAAAATTTTTAGCGTTAATTAACACATTGTTTGCTAAGGAATGTATATATTTCTGAGAATTTGGGAGATTCTCAGAAATTTCAAAGATTCTTGAGAAATTTCTGAGAATTCGAGCCAGAGTTCATCAGGATCTGAATATATTCACTGTGAAGACGATGAAGTCGAGCCACCTCAGCTGGAAGAAAAGAAATCTGAAGATTTACCTGAAGCAAATTTAGATATACCTGAGGCTAGTGTTCAGAGTGTTAAAAATGACCCCTTAATCACAAAAACCGTAGAATAAATAGTTGAAATTACTAAAACACTTTAGCGTAAAGAGCAGGTATTTAGGACGAGATGAACCCCTCATATGCCTAATGATTTCCGTTTGTTTGGTTTTAATGCAGCTCCTTGATTTCGGTTGAAAAAACTTTTCATATTTATCGTTTCATTGCCTTTTGTTCAAAATAGTATTAGAAAATCTTGCGCCCTCTTCATGGAAATTCTCTTTTCCCATATATTAAAGGAAATTGTCAAAAAAGACAAAGAAAACCAAAAGCGTATAGTCAAAGTGAAAAAACCCAATAAAAACCAAAAATTCAAAGATTAATAAAACTCAATAAAAGCCAAAATTCGAAAAATTAAAACCAAATACCTAACAACAATAAAGCGAGTTATTCACCAATATCCGCGATTTGCACAAAATCCAAAATTTGAACTGCCATCGATGGATACTACCGAACAACTGACAAATAAAAGAAAAACCAACAAAGCAGCACATTTTAATGCTTCAATAGAATGTAAGATCACTTTCAGAAAATAAGTTAAGTCAACTAATATCTTTTGTAAATGAAAATTCGGTTAATACTGCTTGCCTTAAGAAAACTCACCTGACCAAAAACCAACAAATAAAGTCCCCAGGATGTACTATCCTCAGAAAGGATAGATCAGAAAGAAAAGATGGTGGTGCAGCTTTAGTAATAAGTAATAATATAAAATTTTGTGGATTTAACTTTCGGTGTGCCACTGCGAGACAAAGAATGTGTTTCGCCTTTGAAGATCACCATTTCAACCGGTACATTGTTTGCCTTCAAAGCGTAAAACCACTCCTGACCTTGACCAATAGGTGTAATCATATCCGCGTCACTGTGGATGATTAATGTAGGTGTAGAAACTTTATTAGCATACTTAAGGGGAGATCTATTCCAATACGCATCAAAGTTATTCCACAAATTGCCGCCAAACTCTTCAGTCATCTGATTTGGGGAGCGGTCACGCTCTGTTCTTGGAGCCGCACCCGGCACTAGGGGGTCACGATGTTGAACCAGAAGTCGAAGGTGTCGAGAAGGCCTACGAAGGCTTCGACCTTCTGCGCGTCCCCGTCGACCGCAACGGAGCCGTCCTCGATCGCTGCCATCATGGTGGTCTGCCCGAGATTGATGTTGTCCAGCACACTCCGGTCGAGCGTCACCGTGGCGTCCACATCCTCAGCTTGACTGTCCAGCGTGTAATTCATGCTTACTCCCAGGAGCTGGATTTTGCCCGTTTCCGTGCCATCGCCGATAAAGTGGGTGCTTACCTGTTCGTCGACATGGCGCACGTGGCTGGCCTGATCGCTGCAGGCGTATACCCTGACCCGGTGCCGCACGCCCATGTCGTTGCCACCACCACCCACAAGACCCTGCGCGGTCCTCGTGGCGGCCTCATCCTGGCCTGCGACGACGCTGATCTGCAGAAGAAGCTGAATTCCGCTGTCTTCCCGGGCGGAAAGAGCATAATATAAATTTGTAGCTTTCAACATAATATAGCTAGGATGACAGTAAATATATCACCTGATGCCTTTTTATGCTCTATCATACCTTAATAATGGCGTCTTGGGGAAATAGCATAGGAAATAAGCCTACATTGTGAGTCCTTCAAGGTCTAAAAAGGCTCAAAAGAGCCGATAATCTTGTAACTAAAATTTTAAAAACACGCTTCTAAAAAGACTAAATACTGAGAAAAAATTGCTACTTTGTAGGTCGTGATCATTTTTCGCTTTAGCAGCAGAAATCTTCTCTATAGAGCAAATTGATTTCCTTTCAAGCATGAATTAAAAGAAAAAATCAAATAAACTAAAAAAGTAAAATTCTTGTACATTCTTTTTAAGTCGTCCCCTGAAAGCTAAAGAGAGCCAACATTATTTTCTTCTCAATAGCTTTCTCATAAACTGGGCTATTTTTCCAGCCATTTATTCCTAAAATCATTTATTTGTTCCATTTTTTTTGTTAATAATTTGAGAGGGACAAGTCAATCCTGACTTGTCCCAGTGAAAGATAGGAACGGGCCACAGTTAGCGATAAGGAAAGAGTTAAAGAGAAATAGGTGGAGCCGTTTGAGAATGTGCTAAGCCTAGGTAGAGCTGCAGGAAAGTGAAAAAAGTTTGCGATGCCTTGGACGTTAAGGAATATTTGTTCTGTCATGAGTAATTAGTGACAGTTCTAAAAGGATTAAAAAATAATAAAGAGCCAGAGGCTGTAACCAACGCCGAGGAGCCCCCATGTCCGAGTTCTCCCTTGCGCTCAACGAAGACCAGTTGACGCTGCAGAAGTGGCTGCACGAGTTCGCAGTCGACGTCATGCGTCCCAACGCCGAAGAGTGGGACGAGAAGGAAGAGTTCCCCTGGCCGATCGTCCAGCAGGCCGCCGAAATCGGCCTCTACAGCTGGGAGTTCATGGCCGAGATGATGATGAACGACCCGACCGGCATCTCCATGGTGATGGCCATGAAGCCCCATGTTTGAAGCAGAATCAGGCGTTTTCAGATTGTTTTGCTGGAAACTCGACAGAGATTTATTAAAATACAATGCATTTAAACCTTTTCGGTTTAACAAATAGAAAACTTACTTTATGTGTGCAGTTGTACATCCTTGTTGCATCGCCCATGTATAAAGTTTTCGTGCCAAAAAAACAGGGAGAGGGTAAACAGATGAATTTACTCCGTATTTAGAGCCTTTTTATAGCATTTCAATGTACAGAGCTCTCGATACTGTTGTGCTGCTTCTTTGTAGTTTGGCTTTCGTAGAAGCCTTCTTTTGGTTAACTTCTGGTGCAACTCGTTAAACCTTTCTACGAAATTGGAATCCGCTCCAAAAGTTGCTGCCATGATGATGCAGAAGAAGAAGAAGAAGAAGAAGATCTCTCTACACCTTGCTCCTTTTATCAGTCTACCGTCTCCTCATAGCTGGCATATTCAAGAAACGAATTTATATCACAAGCGATCTTCTTGGCGAACGGGGGTGAGCAGGGCGCGCGCTCGGGTCCCTCGCCCGACGAGACGCGGTCGAGCACCACCGACGAGATGCCCGTCACCGCCAGCACGCCGCACACGCCCTCGAGCTCGGGCACGCGCTCCTCGAAGGGCAGCTCGACGGTTCGAGCCGCCCCCGCTCGCTGGTAGCCGCGCTGAGCCAGCCGCCCATGCAGCTGTGCGGCGGCCATCGGCGCGCCGAGGCAGTCACGCCACCCGAGCTCCTCGCTATTCATGTCCGAAGACCATGGTTTTCCAAAATTTTTCTATTTTTGAAATCGTGATTTGAAAAACATAGTTTTTGTGTCAGTAGCACATTTTCGTCAGTGTTGTCATATTAGGCCGTGGAAATTAATACACGGAACTAATTATTCAAATTTGACAACCCTTCATCCGTAAAAATTCAAATACGAATAATATGTCGCTTTCTAGGGACAACTACGAGTACTGACATAAATTTACGAAAATATAGGAGTTGGAAGAGAAAGGTGCGATTGACGTCGAACAAAACCGGCCGCCCCATCCGCCGACCGCTGCGGGATGTATTGCGTGAGCGTTTCGCCGAAATCACCGCGATGGACCGCGCGATCGGAAAACTGCGTCGCGGTTTGCAGGACAATCGGCTGCGTCAGAACACCCTGCTCTGGTACTGCGGCGACAACGGGACCCCTTCAAGCGGTCTGGTCGCTTCGCCGTTTCGCGGGCAGAAGGGCCAGATGTACGAGGGGGAGGTAGAATAAATTTCAAATGCTGCAATATTCTAACAGTCCTTCCCCCTGTAATTTATCAGTGTGTTCCTTCCAGCTCATATTCTGGTCAACTAGCACACCTAGATATCACAGAGTAGATGCACTCTCTAAATAAGTAGATTCATCAATGGATTGTCTACTAATTTCATATAGTGACTGGCCAGTACAAGAGAAAGTCATGTACTTGGTTTTGACATATTAACAGGTAATTTATTTGCATTAAACCAAGGAGGGGGAATATCCCCTAAAATTGAAGGAATATTGATAAAAACCAACCTATCAGATTCAGAAGTTTTGTAGAAGTTCCAAGCTCTCATAAACAAAAATTTAGAAAATTGGATGTTTTGCCAGAACGAATATCACATATGTGAATTTATTTGTTTGCTTATTCTTTGTCTTTTTTCCCCATGGGTGATCTCATTGAACCAATAGTCGAAGAATATCAAAAAGGGCTCATTCAAAGGTAAATTCAAAATTCTGTTTGTTCTATGATCCCTGGTATTACCTGGGCAATCCATTGGAAATTTTCCAGGTTTGGCAGGGTGGTTTGGCCAGCCACGGTGCGGCGATTGGGATTCTGCTGGCAATCTATTTTTACGCCAAAAGTCGTAAAGACCAAACCTTTTTATGGACGGTTGACCGGGTGGTAATTGTGGTCGCCCTGGCCGGATGTTTGATTCGCATTGGCAATTTATTCAATTCCGAGATTGTCGGTGCACCAACAGAGGTTATGTTTTCTCTTGACATGGCACTAATTCCATTTTGAGGCCATACATGAGTTTAACATGGGTTCAGCTAAAACCTTATCACACGCTTCCTCATTGGTAATATTGGACGTTAGCTCATTGACTATATCTGTTGGTAAACTGATGAAACGAGTAACGTTTTTGATGCTATGTTTTTCATCAGATCATTTTTATATTTTTTCGTTATATTGTGCGCTAACGTCCTTTTTACATTTCTTTTTTTATTAGGTCTTCTTTTTACACCAAAATCAGAATCTCATTTATGCCATTTTCTGATTTTGCAGTTTCGTCGAGCTTGATCACATAGTAATTACGACCGATTTCATCAAGAACACTACAGAATGATGTTAAAAATAAGTGAAGTTGGTTGACACTAAGAAGTCTCTAATTTTCAAAAAATATTCCAAAGCGTTTGCTTTTCCGTCTGTGAAGTTTCCGAGATAACTAGATTCAATCATTTCCACTGCTGGTGTGATTTTTGCTTGGCCGACATCGCGGCGGAAAACGCGCAGCACCTCGCGAGAATCGCCTGGCATCTCGGGAACCGTCACCTGCCGACGCAGATTCTGGACGGGCGCCTGCGTATTGCCTATGACCACGTCATTGTCGATATGGTCAAAGGCATTGGGGCGACTGTCGACATCGTCGATGCACCGTTCCAGCCGGAGGGCGGGGCGTACAGCCACGCGCACGATCATGGCTGACGACCTCTACAAGCTGATGACCTGGCTATGCTGGAGGCGGTCGCCGAAGGTACTCGCAGGGCGCGCGTGGCCGGCGCAACGGCCGAAGCGCTGGCGCTCGAGCGTCATGCGCTCGTCGCGCTGTTGCAGGCCCGCATGCGCCAGGCCTGCAAGGCGCTGCCCGAGGCCGAGGTGCGCGGCCGGGTATTCGCCTTGCAGTGCTTCGTCGAAGGCGTGGTGCTGCGCGTCGCTCGCGAACCGGACATGGATCTCGACATCGTCGGCGAAAGCGTCAGGCGCACCACCTGCTGGAGTTTGACACCTTTGGCAACATCAGCCTGATCCATGTGACCGATATTCACGGGCAGCTTAAGCCGATCTATTTCCGCGAGCCTTCGATCAATCTGGGAGTTGGCGAGAACAAGGGCCATGTGCCGCACATCACCGGCGCGGACTTCCGCAAGGCCTATGGCATCGTTGACGGCAGCCCCTCGGCCTATGCGCTGACCTATGATGATTTCTCGGCGCTGGCCGCCATGTACGGCCGTGTGTCAAAAGCTTTTCTCACATCCAAAAAAATTGCCGCTGACGTTTTCTTCATGTCTAACGCATTATTCATAAAATTGACAAGGCCAATACCATCCTATTCAGCAGAATGCTTTGGACAGAAAAAACTTCTTCACTGCAAAGAAATCTACCAAACGAGAATGGAAAGGTTTTTCACAAATCTTTGAAAATGTAGAAAGAAGGAAATAGGCCTGTAATTTGAAGGACTACTCGTGCTACCACCTTTGTTCATGTTTAATTATTGTTCGAAAACCATACGGAATTACGACTCACAATGATGCTCATCACGATCAAAATACGGTTGAAGTCCAAGTTCGTGACTATGTTGATTTTCCAGCTGGTACGCCACATCCCGGAATTATTCATCGTTTAGATAAAGTTACCAGCGGACTATTAATTGTCGCTCGTAATTTAAAGGCATATCGAATTTTAAAACAAATGATAGCAAAACGCGATATAAAACGTTACTATTTTGCTTTAGTTGTCGGAAGAGAAAATAGAAGTTGCGGCCCTGCTGTCGCTTGACCTTCATTCTCAGCGCGAAATCGCTCGCTTGCAGGTAGTCATCACCGGTCGCTTGCCGGATGCCGACGTGAGCATCGCTGTCTTCAACGGCGGTTCCCATCACGAGGATTCCAGTGGCCGTCAACCGGGCATTGGGGACCTTGGAGAATTCGCTTTGCTTGTGGAGGACTCGGGTCCAGTTACCGGCGGTTAGTCGTTCAAAATCTGTATAGATTTCTTATATTTGAAATAAATAGATTTCTTATATTTGAAATAAATAGATTTCTTATTTTTGAAATAAAAAGATTTCTAATATTTGAAATAAATAGATTTCTTATTATTGAAATATATAGATTTCTTTTATTTGATTAAATGCCATATATATATAAAATTTTATAATTAATTATAAAATAATATAAGATTATTTTTCATATAATTACATTTTATTTCAATTAATTGAAATAAAATATTTCAATTTTGTTCAACCAACCATCCACACCGATAAATGGGAAATGGGAAATGGGAAAGAAGAAGAATTACTAGGAGGAGGGATGAGAACATGACAGACCAGACCTTCGATTCGTTCTTTAAGACTCTCTGTTTCCATAATTCAATCGGATATTAAAGTGTGAGCATGCCCAAAGCGAAAAAGATCCGATCGGCGGCTCTCAGCCGACAACAAGCTCGACACGAGCCTTTGGGCCAGGTTTTGCAGGAAGATGTAGATCGGGGGCAAGGGTTTTAAGCTATAGCCTGGGGGCATATAAGGTGTATATAGAAAGGGTGATTGTAAAAACTCCAGAATGGGTTCATTTGATTGGAAATCAGATGTTCTAGTTCACTTTTTAAGGTTCAGAGTAATCCGAGGGTGGATACCCTCCCAACACTTTTTATTTTTCCCGAAATGCATCAGAGAGAAATTTTGAGATGATCATTTGTTGGCGTACAAACTTCTAAAAGAGCTCATTCTAATTGAAAGAATCAACCTAGTATGCAACTCCTCTTTCGAATTCTGTTTGTCTATTCAACCTGTCGAAAAGGCTCAAGATTAGGTATAGTTCTTATCCTTAAGGGTATACTTAGGCTTAAAAAAAAAAGAAATTAACAATAAGTAATTTGTCTTACCTTTACGACGACGGACCCAGATTTTCTGAATATAGTCATTAAAATGTACCCGTTGCTTTTGTACAATTTACTTACACATGTATTAGCTTACCGAAAGGTAACTTGGTGGTCGACCACGTCACGGCTCGTGGCTGCTCGTGTCTGATCGTGGCGCACCGGCTCAGCACGATTCGCGACTGCGACGAGATCCTGGTGATGGAGCGCGGTGCGGTCGTCGAGCGCGGTACCCACGATGCGCTGTGGGAGCGCGGTGGTGCGTACGCCGCGCTGTTGGCAACGCTGGATGGGGCCGATGCGGCGGGGAGTGGCGATGCCTGACGCCGGTCGACTCAAGGCCGCGGCGTTGGATGACCTGCAAATATTGACGTTTATTGGCACAAAATGCCATGAAGCTGGGACATACCATCTTTTGTTACTTAAAAGGCACTAGATATGCCCCTTTCCTTTGAAATGAGCCATCTACCAACATTCTACCACCACTATTTCGGCATAATCATCCCTAAGGGGGGGGGAGGAGGACACATTAGTGCCTTCCGACCCCATTTTAAGATTTTGAAGCTCTTTTCGAAATCTCCGTAAATTCAGTTTTTTGCAATAGAGCTTCGCCGCCTTCAAAGGGATCAGCCTCGCAATATCTGGGGTTGACGTCACTCGTGAATGCCAGCGCTTTTCCGGTGTCGTTTCCATCTTCATCACAAACCCGAACCACACCTGCATCGCCGCCGGGTATTTGTAACGTATTGGCCTGAATGAGCGTATCATATTGTTCCCATACCCATCTTCTGGATGACAGGTTGGGCGAACCGATTAATTGCAGCAATGCATGATTGAAATCTTCAACCTGCTCAATATCTGACGGAGCGTCTGGAACAGAAGAAAGCCGAGGAGCAGAAAGTCGCCGCAGCCAAGAAGGCTGAGGAACAAAAGAAGGCCGAGCAGGCCAAAGCTGAAGCGGCCAAGGCCGAAGCCGCGAAGAAGGCCGAGGCCGAGAAAGCCGCCGAGCAGAAGCGCCAGGCGGATATCGCCAAGAAACGCGCCGAGGAAGAAGCGAAGAAGAAGGCGGCTGAAGAGGCCAAGAAAAAAGCGGCAGAGGAGGCCAAGAAGAGAATCGTTTGTTATGTCTCATTTACATCGTATCATCGGATAAAAAGCAATCAAGCAATGCTCAATAGGCAAGAGAAGATGTTTTCATATCGGATTTTGCAAGACGGATTCGATTTCGACGTAATTAGACTAATTGATTCGAAAATAACGATGCGATTTCAACGGTTCTGTTGCGTTTGAATGAGTAACGGTTATTTCCTTTTTCCTTACTGCCTGACGAAGGTATAACGGTCGGCAATGATCTATATGTGGAGTTGAGTCCAACCCGGAGCGGTGAGTCACGCAACCCACGTGTGGATTTCGAGTCGTAGGTGGAAGTTTGTTACCTCTCGGTGACGCTCGGCTGCGACAACGCAGGCGAGATTCGAGAGCCAGATATCGAAGGGGCATGGTTCTATGAGAAAGATTCACTTCGTCTTCCTCGTTCTTTTTTCGAGTTCGGTCAGCGCGCTGCGCGCGGACTCCTGGGCGCCGTTCCGTGACTTTCGCTCGGTCTCCGCGGAGGTCAGCGCATTTCTATCAATCGCACAAACAACCAGTGATCATCGTTGGCAGAAACAATCGTCGCCATCCACTCCAAGAAATTCATTTTCATCTCACTCGATTCTCACTAGCATGTCAGGCAGTAGCTGGTCTTCGATGACATCGGACGCTCTCAAGTGCCCGGAAGTTTCTCTGAGACCTCGGAGGGGCCATGAGATTGCAGTGGTAGCTTGTGGATGATTCTGGGGACCGCAGCCCGAGTATTTGTGTTGATTGGAATCCCGTACCATCTCGACGAGGATACGCGTCAGGTGACCAATCATCCGCTGAATCGTTGTTACATCAAAGAGTGCTGTGCTATATTCTAAGCGCCCTTCGATGTGAGCAAAGGCAGCCGTTTCATCATCAGTTACCTTTTGCATGGCTAGCACCAAGTCAAACTTGGCGGTTTTTCGCTCATCCTCAAGTGGGGTTAAGCGGAGGCCAGGTAGTTCCAGTGCCTGTTGGGGTTGATTGTTGTCGCCGGTAGAGGCTTGTACCCAATTCTGATGGCCCAGGCTGCAAGACGTAATCACATAAAAAATTTATATATTGTCGGTATTCGTGGAGACGCCAATCCAATCCTTTCAGATATGGCGGATAAATTAGAATGGGCGTACGCCGGTCAAATCGATAAGACGTTGAACTTTTTTAAGGCGCACAAAACTCACCATGTTGTATTTGCTGGCCAAATCAAACCAACACGGTTATTCAATGGGTTAAGACCAAGAAGACTCCACTATTCGATACTTCTGATAAAACTGTCGATACTTTTGTTGCACTTATCTGTTTGCACAAAGCTTCAGAAGTTTCCTTTATTCAAATGTATTTCGAACATCAAGCATTATCAATGGCATTTGAGAAAATAAAACAAGCATACCGTTTTATTACACTCTTGTTTCATAAGGCACTCGATAGCCCCCATAAGAAGATAGAAACCATATTTAAAGAAACAGTTAAATCAATCATAGACAAATTCACCGTTTCATGGCCCTTCAAATAGGAATTGTAATTCGTACCCCCTTCCTGTTTACCTTCTCCAGATTTGACCAGGTAGCAATTTAGAGCTGGGTCTACTATGGCTGAGATTATAGTTATGCCACGTACTCCAGTTCCTAACCAAATAATCAGCGACGCCAGGACTCGAAACTCGTCTTCACAGACAAAAGGTTTCAAGGGGTAGCTGCTCTAATTTGGTGGTGATGTGTAGATTTTAATTAATATTTTTCTGGCCCAGCATGCTGAGTACAGCACATGACCTGTCTTGATGTTCCAGTCAGACACGCCATAACCTGCACCTTCAAGAGCGAAGCTCCATCGCTCTTCACTTTCACGTAAAGCTTCTACTGCCAACCGGTGGGCACGCCTTTGTTCTGCCTCGCTCATTTCACGCTTGATGGCAGGAGGCAAACGCAGCAGATTGTCTTTCATCACATAATCATGCGCACCGGCCTTCATGAGGGCAACGGCTGCGTTTTTAATAGATCCTTTTTCTGTAGAAGGTTTTCCAGTTTCATAGTCAATAGATGCAAGCATAATTGAGTCTGGCACAACAAAATCTACTGATGGCATATCTTTATAGCCATTTTCCATAAAATTAACAAATACTGGAAGCGCAACTGAAGCTCCAGAAACACGGTTTCCCAAGCTTTTTGGGTTGTCATAGCCTATATATGTTCCAACAACAATTTTAGGAGTAAAGCCCATAAACCAAGTATCTTTTGCTTTATCAGATTCGTTTTTTCCTCATTTGCAAATGGATACTTGACATTAAATCAAAATGTATGCAAGCTTTGATGTAATCGATTACATAGGTCGAAAATGATATGTAATCGATTACAAATCCAGCGCTTTAGGCGGGTTAATTCCGGCTTCGGACCGTGCAGCCCGCTAGGGAGGAAATTCTGAAATGAAGACATTGAAGACAGCCTTGGCTGCGGCCACCGCTCTTGCGACGGCAAATCTTGCATCGGCCGCTGAGTACGCCGATGATCGGAGTCGGCATGCTCATTGTGGGCACCTACCTCTGCCGGTGGCGCGAGAAGCTCGGACTCCTCCGCTGGTCGATCGTGATCGCCCTGGTCTTCCTTCACTTCTTCGTGATGGAAAAACCGGTCTGGCACCTCATCGGTCGTATCGACCTCGCAGGCGGCTCGACGGGTTATCACCGGTACCGACTGATCAACGCGTGTATCTTGCGTTGGCGCGAGTGGTACTTGATCGGTTGTTGTATGTGTGAATTGGGAACTGTTGGATACGATTTAAGGATACGATGGGCTAGTGGCTCCAATAGTACATCGGGATATGGGCCCGCTTGTTCCTGTTGATGGCATACTACTTATATCAACGTAAAATTTATAATCAAAAACAAATCGTATAAGAAGCTTTTAATCCAAGTGATGCTTTAGTTTTCCGCAACTGGGCTATATCCTCTTTTACTTAATAGGCTATTTTAGACATTTTGTTGAAAACCCTCCACGTCCCGCTTCTTCTGAAGCCGGTCGAGCTTTGTCTTCATGTCCTTAAGGTTTTCAATGGATGCGTAGTCAAGGTGCTTTTTATATACGAACGGCTCTATCTCGCGTATGAACTCTTCTCCTAGCTCCAGGTTTCCCGCCACTGGCCGCGCTTTTATCATCGCCGCCCTCTCCCATGTGTCTCCCCAGTAGAAATAATGCTCGAGCGCGCCCTCGATGGTGACGGCTACGGTGCTCTTTCCTCCGCCCGGTACACAAATGCGATGTTCATCGCGCCGACTTCATCCACGAACCTGCGTTCAACACCGTCCAGCCACAACACCTGCTGATAACCCTGCGCCAGCGCCACCTCGGTGGCGGCGATCGAGCCCGCGTAGTTGCCCGGTGTCTTGGCCTTGCCCGTGCCGCCACGCACGGCGCGTACGTAATCCTCGGAAACAGTCACCGAGACCGGTGCAAAACCATCGGCGAAGTAGGGCGCAACGGGGGACAGAATGATGTTTTATCTACTATCGAGGAAAGGAAGAGGAAGGGCGTGTCAAGGAGACTTCTAGTTTTATGTTGGGGGAGAAGGAAAGGGCTAACTAAATTTTGTATCTTGCGAGTCTAAACGTTTTCTACTATAAGCTCCTATGGGCCTTATAATCTACACACAGCTACGTAGCGAGGTAAATCAAAAGGTGCTACATGTTGTCAGGCTTTCAAAATGCCTTATCCGCAATATCTCAGGAACGGCTTGACATATAAAGTTGGATCTTTCAGCTATTCTTAACAAAATTTCTACCTCAAAATTTTTATCGGATGTGATTTGGGACATAAGGGAGTGGGAAAGGGAGCTTGTTACCCTTCGGTCACTTTTGACCCTTAGAAAGGCCAACAAAACTCTCAATTTCTAATCAAATGAGCCCCCTTTGAAGTTTATACGATGAGTCCTTCCAAATGAAGTGCTTTTGGAAAAAAAAAATAATAATAAAACATTGGAGTTGTATGGTCATTACTATTGAACGGCCGTGCGTCGTGGGGGGAGATCGGCCGCGTGGTCGATCTCCCGGAACGCACCGTCGCCCGCCGTGGGCAGCGACTGCTCGACCGCGGACTGGTGCGGGTCTCCACCTATGTCGACCCCGCCAGAGTGCTCCACGCCCGCGCGGTGCTGTTCCGCATCACGACCGAGCCGCACGCGCTCTGGCATGTGGCACGCACGCTGGCACGACGGTCGGACGCCTCCTCCGTCTCGGTGCTCGAAGGCAGTACCACTTTTAGTTGAGATCTGATGGATACGGATGGTAACTATATTGCTTCATAGTGGCTGGATAGACCATGGACACTGGGAACCACAATTGCAACTTTTAACCCGGTTTGAATGAATTGCAAGTTTGCGAAGTATTTCTGCTTATTTAGATAGATTTTGAAAACTATAGCCCCCCCCCCTCTCTCTCTCTCACAACAAAGGTCAAATCTGGTGCACATATTCTAGTAAATATTCAAATGGCAAGAATATCGATCGGAGACGAGAGTAAAAATTACCTCGTTCATAATTTGTCAACATGAGAAATACTGATTGGACTGATGAAAGTGATGGAGTAGGAACATTACTCATCGAACATTCTTGTTAAATGATGATAACTGTTTATTTTTGTTTCGATCTTCGAGTTTTGAAAGTTTTGAAATGCGCCGATGATTTAGTAGAGAATCAGTTTTTTCTTTCAAAGATTTAAACTTCTTAATAAAAGGAAACGATTTTCAAGGATCTTAAAATATTTTTTTTCAATCAGAACTTTAAAAAAAAAATTTCGTTTTATTTTATTTCTTAAATTTTACATTTAAATTAAATAATAAAGAAAATTTCAAGTTTGTATTCTGCTATTTAAAATTGATGGAAAAGGATGATTATTTTTGTAATAATCGTTATAATTACTTTCTAATACACTTTAATGAGGGTTATTATTTATTTTATTTTATTTAGTATTATTGTGAAAAACCGAGTTAAGCATTTTAAATCGTCTGGCGCTGGAGCAGTTTTAGGCATAATAGTTTTCTGCTTTGGATCATAATCTTTTTTGACAATAACTTTTTCAGGAATAGGAGGAAGAGGCGCTGGAGCTGGAAGGGGAGCTGGAGCTTTTGAAGCTAGTTTTGGTGGTGGAGGAGGAACAGGAGGTGGAGCAGTTTTTTCTTTTTCTGCCTCTTCTTCTTCCTCAGATTCACTTGATTCCTCCATATCTTCAGTAGTTTCAGGAGGGGTAACAGGGAAATAGTTAAATTTTTGGACAGAAATCGTCTTTCTAGCACTTAGACTCCTAGACTGAGATTATGCAGATAATTTGATTGTTTTTGGTGAAACTGATAGCAAAATGAATGATTTTTTGAAAGTTTTGAGAGTTCTTGGTACCAGAAAATTAATGTTAAAAAGACTAAATTGGTTAGACAAGGAACAAATAGAGGTGAAGGGGTGCTGTTAAGAAACGAGAAAGTCAAATCAAGTTGATAGTCTCACTTATGATGATCGGTCAGGATCGTGCTCTAGAGGCCATCGACTTCGCGCTCAGCATGGACCGGGCAGGCTTCAACCTCTTTGTTCTCGGCCCCGAGGGAAGCGGACGCCATTCCACGGTGCTGCAGGTCCTCGACCGGCGAGCCGACGAAGATACTGCACCGGCCGATTGGTGCTATGTCAGCAATTTCAAGCAGCAGCGAACGCCGACGGTGCTACGCCTGCCGAACGGGCGCGGAAAGGCCCTCCAGGCGGATGTCAGGCAGCAGGCCACCTCGAGGCGCGACTCGGGGTAGGGCACGCGCTCCATGCGCCTCTGCACCACCTCGTCCAGGTCCTCGCCGCCGAGCTCGCGGTAGGCGGCGTCGATCCCCTCCAGCAGCGACAGCTGGAAGGCGATCTCGTCCGAGTAGGTGCGCAGCTCCGCGACCGCGTCGAGGAACTGCAGCCCGTAGCCACGCAGGTTCGCCGCGGCCTGATGACGGAACGCGTGGCGTCCGGCGATCTAGCAAAAAATGTAGGAGATGATTTGAAAGTAGAAAAGTGTCTTCCATTAGAAGAAACAGAAGATGCAAAAACTACCGCAGATATTGTAAATGAATTTTCAGAAAAATCAATTAAGATACTCAAAGACAGCAATATTAACAAAAAGAGAATAGAGGAGAAGAAAAAAGCATTAAGCTGTATATTACTTAGAGATGCAGGAAACAAATATCCAGATGTAATTCCAATAAATGAAAAGTATTCTATGAATTTTGGCCGCATCGATATTGATAATGGATACGATACTTTCTCGTTAGATAACAACCGCACCACACTGTCTGATGAACCTGGCTTTGATCAGCAAGAAACAGACTATATGGCGTTTAGTCTATCCACAGAAAGTTTCGACTTCGCGACTTTCGAGGCTTCCTTTTCGGTAGCGGAAAGTGATATCGATTACGGCTATGACGAAGACTGGACCTTTACTGGCTTTGACCCTATTGGCTACACCTCAACGGATCGTTCTCCTTAAACTGAAAGCCCCCTGCTTATTTCCCAAATATATATATGATCCTATTAAAATTTTCATGTGGGAGATGGTGGGAGCTGTGGTAGTACCTCCTTAAACTCAAAGCCACCTGTTTATTTGCCATATAGATGTATGGTCCTATGGTAATACAGTCCTGTTAAAATTTTCATGTGGGAGAAGGTGGGATATGTAGTAGTTCATCCTTAAAACTGAAAGCCCCCTGTTCATTTCCCATATAGATGTCTGTCGGCGAAGGTGCGCTGCAGGCCCTCCTCGCCGTCCCACAGGGAGAGCTCGCGCATGCCCGGGGTGTCGATGATCAACGCGCCACAGGGGAGCTCGAACAGCTCCCGGTGCGTCGTCGTGTGCCGACCGCGTCCGTCGCTGGCCCGGACGGCGCCGGTCAGCTGCGCGTCGGTCCCCATCAGCGCGTTGAGCAGGGTCGACTTGCCGACGCCCGAGGACCCGAGCAGCGCGAAGGTCGACCCGGGGGTCGCCTGAATGATCTTCAGAAGAAGGCGTGTCTTTGTATTTCTGTATTGAGGTGTCAGAGTTTCCACTCGTGTGACGAGAATTCTGACACATCTTCCCCACTACCTGAATAACTTCAGCGTTGTACCTTGAGATTTTCCCGCACTTTTCCAAGGGTTTTCTGCATAGAGAACGGATCTCCCTGTCAAGAAATTGAGAATGTCTTTGGCATGAAGGTTGCTCTATTTTTTAAAGTAAGGCTAAGTGGGACCATCGACCGCGTTGGCGTGCGACAAAGAGCCAACCGGCTGCATAATTTCGCCGGTTGGGCCTACCGAACCAGCCACAACAACCGGACGCCCAGCGGCATCGGCCACTTCACGGCCCAGCTCGGCTGCAATTCGATTAAGCTCGCGCACCCGGTCTTCTGCATTGTGCAGTTTCAGACGTGAGGCATTGCCGCCAAAAGAGTTGGTGAGAAACAGGTCGCTGCCCGCGTCCACCGCAATTTTGTAAAGCGCTTTATTTAACTGTTTTGCTTAAAATGTTACCTGTTTCATATATTCTGTGTTTGCATTTTATTTATTATATTTGCACTTTTAGTACATCAACCCGGATTGGTTGTTTTAGCACGATGAAGTGAAAACCATTCCAAAAAAAGAAACACGCTTTCTATCCTTGAAAATGTGCACATATATTAGAAAACTTGTGAGATAGATAACTCTATTTGGCTAAAATTATTGAAATATGTGGTTTTTGAATTTTGTGAATTCTCAGTTTCCAGTTGTGCTTTCTCAAGATTAGCTATTCTTTTGTGTTCGGCCAGAACATTTAGGGTCATTATAATAGCAGTAACAAAGGTGATTACATACATTTCTCCAATGAAGGAATCTATTATGTATTCGGGGGTAATAGTTGTAATTGGAGCCGGACCTTCGGGCCAAACGTTAGTACTGACCATATAATAGTGAAGATTGAATTTTACAAAAACCATCAATAATATGGCTAGTCCTATAATTAGTATATGAGGAACAGAAATTAAACAACAACCGCACGAAGAAGCATCCAAAACATCCCAGAACCCTTACATGATCAATCTTACTATACGATGCAGATCACTCGAAGTTATGACTAAACTGTGCAAAGGTCTTGCGCGACCATTGCTAGAATTTGGGATATGTGTCGCAACACACCTGAACAAGGGTGATCAGCAGAAAATAGAATATGTCCCAAACGTGTGACAAAAGCTGCTGATAAATGAAATAATTTTGATTCTTGCGCTGTGTCTCTTCGTAGCCCTGGAGAACGTCTCCTCGCTGGGTGACAACCTGCGTGAGGCTGTATCCCTCTTTGACGTTCTTCTTCGGCCACAGCACTTCTTCGACGATGCGATCGAGCGGCAGGGTGGTGCCGACCGCGCTGAGGTCCGGTCCGGCCCAGCCACCGGCGTGCGCGATGCGGTGGCACGCGTAGCAGTTGGCGCGCTTCGAGCGGAACACGAGTTCGCCTCGCGCGGGGTCGCCGCCTGTACTGGTATTGCGATCGAACGCGTTGGCCGGGACGCTTGCTTGGTAGACACCGCTGGCGGTCAGTGCACTGCCGTCTAGATTGCTGGACACGTCGATCAGCTGTCCACCGACAAAACACTCATGACGCGCGTAATTGTTCAGCTCGTCGATTTCCGTGACGACGTCCGCGGAATCGACGACGCCCCAGATCACGTTGTCGACAAACAGAACGCTTCCCGACAGCGCGACAGAGAGCGAACGGCTTGGTACCTGACCGATCTGTTCGCTCACGGAGCGAACGAACGTCCGTACATGCTGACGCGGATGCCGGGCTTCGGTGACGGGAACCTGGACCTGTTGCATCAAAGCTTGGTGCGACTGGACCGCCAAGAAACCGACGGCGGCACAGCGATGGCCGAACTGGCAAAGGATGCCCATGTCAACGACGGACGGAAATTGACCGGTGCCACCGGACTGTCTTGCATCAAATGCCACTCCTACAACGATGTCAAAGGCTGGCCGGTGCCGACGATGACGGAGCGGCGGGTCAAGATGCGGTCTCCGCGTCGCCGCCCGCGGCGGCAGCGGCACCTTGCGCGACGCGCGCGGCAAGCCGGTCCTGGAACCCGGATTTGGCCAGCGTGAAGGCCAGTTTGATCGCCGCCGAAACGCCGGTTGCGTCGGCCGATCCGTGCGACTTGATGACCGTGCCGTTCAGACCCAGGAAGATGCCGCCATTCACGCGGCGCGGATCGATGCGTTTCTGTTACCTGAATGGTAACGTCATCTGCCCAGGGAACAGCACAGGTTGTATCAATGTCCGGCTTAAGAATGATGTCTGATTCCGTCCATACATTTTCGATTTCGACTTCCGCATAATCACCGGTAATGGTCTGATAGAAAATTGAGGACGGCAGATACATCTTTTCGGATCGAAAGAACTTTCTTGCAGGCATGGCCTTGCCGCGACCAATGCCAACAACATCCGGCACAACACATTCAACTTCCTCTATCGGGTTGGCCCCCGCGTCGGTGACGTTGATCTGGCCCGCGGCGCCGGAGTTCACCGTCAGGTCGCCGCCGGCGGTGTTGAAGCTCGTGCCGGCGGTGTTGTGGTTGATGGTCACGCCGCCGGTGCCCACGACCAGGCCGCCGTTGAGGTCGACGATCATGGCGAAGCCGTTGGTCGCCGCGTCGAACCCGCCGTTGTCCGCGATGTTGATGTTCTGGTCGGCGTTGAACTGCACCGTGTTGGCGGCGGTGTTCTATTTGTGAGAACTATATATTTGCTGTTAATGTAGGAAGTGAGACTAGCTGATGCTTTTGTGTTTAATCAGAAGTCAAGCAGGTCTATGTCCAACCTCGGTTTATATGGTTCTAGTCGATGTATTGTATCCTGAAGAACACGCCTTTGGGAGAATATGAAATAAAATGGGGAATTACCAAACTTGTAAAGTTGGATTATGCAGATGATTTGAATGTCCTAGATCAGTGGTTCTCAACCAGGGTCCACATGGGGTGGGCGGGCGGGCGGGGGGAGGGGTGGCGGCGGCGGGCGTGCGAGCGGGGGGAAAAAATAGCCCATCCATACAAACGCACTGTAGCAATAATCATCACTCCCAACTATCACAAGTCACATCTGAAAATGTTCTGTTCTAGGTTTTGGGATGGTTTTGGTGTGGTTCGAGGTACGCGCGACACCCAAACAGCAACACACCATTAAAACTAATCAGCCCCCGTGCCTTCAAGCACGCAAGGGCGACTTTGATAATAAGGCCAATGATTTTTTTCATGCCAGGTTGATTTTTAATTTATCTGCTTCAATATGTACTGGAAATTGCCTAAGATTGGTTTCTGCCGGCCCATTTTGCACTGCACCGTTTTTTGTGAATTCACTGCCATGTGCAGGACACTGGAGCCGGTCGCCATACACTTGCAATTCAGTACCCTGGTGGGTACATTTCATTAGTAAAGCTTTATATTCTGTAGCTGATAGTCGGTATAGACAGACAGGATGCATCTTCGGATCGGTCATGACCGCACTCCTTTCAGCGCGCACCCTTCCCGGCCCCGCGCGTCGGCGCGGAGGGCTTGGCGGAGGGTGATGGCGGCGGTGGCGGTCATGGTGTCCTTTGAGGCGTCGGGTGTCAGCGGTAGGGGGCGTCGAGTTCGAGGTTGCGGGCGATCTCGGCCTCCCAGCGCTCGCCGTTCGCCAGCAGCTTCTCCTTGTCGTAGAAAAGCTCCTCGCGGGTCTCGGTCGAGAACTGCAATAGTAAATAATAAATATATAAAAAACTTTAATCAAAAACAACCTTCAAATTATTTAATGTATTTAGATGCTAATTATTTATATGATTGGTCAATGTCACAAAATTTACCTGAAAAAGACTTTACCTTTATTAATATACCCAAAAATTTTAAAGGAAACAATACCTCAGACTATTACGAACAATTAAAAGATTACGTTAAATCAGAAATTAATAAAGATAATGTAGGAGCCATTTATGAGCTTAACTGGGGCATGTGTGGGGTAGGTCTAGGTGCCCCATGTGTTAAGTGTAGCTGTGGAGGCAATACAGATGGAAAATGTGCCAGGAACCATTCGCCGTCCACGGCTTCCCTTTCGTTCTACCTTCTCGGCTATCACAAGAAAACACCTCCCCTTGCAAGACGTTACGCACTGGAGCACAAAATATTTTCAAGGCTGTCGGGTCGGAAAATTAGTGAATTTTGATCCCGGACTTGATGAGCTGCCCCTGCGCTGTTCCGATCAGCAGCGCTTTTTGCTCACCGGTTGAACACTGCCCAGCCGGCATGGATTTCGGGCGATGATGGACAATCAGGTCTGATCGATGAGGCCCTTCCAGCGTTCGCCCCGCCCGTGCATCAATACGCCGATTTTCTTTCAGACGTGAGAGATATTCTGCCTCCAGATCACTGGCAGCAAACTCGCCGATCTCACCTTCCAAACTGCCCGAAATCGAAACCAGTGCATCAGGAAACGGCGAAGTCGGGTAGGTCTTTCGCTGCTAAAAATTGCAGTAAAAATTACAGCCTAAAGCTAGCGATGCCATACTTAAACGCAGGTTTTTCGCTGTTTGTAAACATGCAGTCAAATGTTTTAGCCTAAAGCTATGCCATACTTATGTGCATGTTTTTCGCGGCTTCAAAAGATGCGGTAAAATGTTTTGGTCTAAATCTGACGATGTCATGCTTAAACGCAAGTCTTTTGCTACTTGAAAACATTCAGTAAAATTTATTTCAGTTTCGTTTCAATTTCGTTTCAGTTTCGTTTTTCGTTTCAAATTCGTATTTCGTTTCAATTTCGTTTCTTTCGTTTCAATTGTTTCCATTTCGTCAATTTCGTTTCAATTTCGTTTCCTTGAAACGTAATTGAAACGAAATAAACGAAATTGAAACGAAATTGAATGAAAAGAAATTGAAACGAAATTGAAACAAAATTGAAACAATGAAACGAAATTGAAACGAAAAAAACGAAATTGAAACGAAATTGAAGTGCCTGAAATTCTTTGTCACCGTGCAAAAGTAGCATATCCCAGATGCCCCAGGCAGCCACTGTGCAGGGCCACCCTCGCGCCCGAATGAAGAAGAACATGACGCCGGGTGCAAAAGGTTTGATCCCAGAGCGCCTCATCCATAGAGCACCATCGCACATGACCCACTGAGTCAGTCTGGCCAGCTCCAGCATCACCGTTTGCCTACCCAAAAAGTTCATCCACCACGACAGCGAAGGAGCTCCGGGTAGGTCCGATGCGTGATGGCAATGTCCGTGGCAATATCGGTGATCCCGGACTGATCGACACCTGGCGGCTGCAAGGTCGTGCGCAGGTTGGTCGACAGGGTATTGTAATACTCTTCGTCGATCGTCGAGCCGCCCGAAAAATCCGCGGCAATGAAAGCCGCAAGCGACTGGACCAGTTCCTGCAGCGGTGTTTCATTGGCCCGAACGCCGTAGCTGACCGTGAGATTGCTGTCGATCACCGCGTTCTTGTCCGTCAGTGATTTTGATCGTTAACATTTCGGCCTTGTGAAAGGCAAAATTGATGTTTGCAAGGAAATAATTTGGGACCAATTCTTCTCCAATAATTGAGACATTTTCTACTGCAATTAACTTACAATATGCGCTTAATTTTTATTTGTTATTTATTTATTTATTCGAATTTTTTTACGAATAAATCTTCTTATATTTTCATGTAAACCTTGTTCAAAGAACTCTTTTGCTTATAAATTAATGCTTGGAAGGAGCATTTTCTTAACTGTTTAATTTTACTAGTCATTTTTTATTTTTTATTCTTTGTCGTACGTCATGCATAGCCAGTGAGTTCTTATAATGATACAAAGAATTGCCCCTGATATTTCTCCGCGTTCTATACACCTTATTGCAACCAATTACAATCGAGTTTTGTCAGTAATTCTTAGCAAAAATTCAGCAATATTTTCTTAGTCTGCTTCTTCTAAAGTAAATGATCTCGATATTTTTTCCATCCGATTTCATGGTGGGACGCCCGCCAGGGAACACCAGGTTGGAAATGACGGGAGGACCGTAGTCGTACGTCTTCGTGTTGCTCGTCTGCGCCTTCGGGTCGCCAGCAGGCGGAACAGTAATCACCGTGGGGCGACCCGTGCCCGACCCGGTCGGAAGCGTGCACTCCACCTGAGTGGAGGTGTATCCGCTCCCAGAACCAACGGGGCAGTCGACGCCACCGATCGTCACGGAACCAGAGGTCCCCAAATTCGTACCGACCGCAATTCAATCGATGATTGTGTACATAAATGCTAAGAAATTCACTTTAAGTATAGCCAAATCATCATAAATATAGTACTCCGTGAAAACAATATATTTAAATCGATAAATATTGCACTTGCATCTTATTTGGTCTGAGAACGTTTTTATTCCGACGAAAACGAGTAAAAGCCAAATAAAGTAATCAACATTTTTTTGAATAGTCCTTTTCCTTATTCTGTTCAACCACTGGTTTTTATATATTTTCCCCTTGCTTTAATCTAATAGGCTACTCGAAAACGTTACATGATGTTGTTAATCTCTCGGAGATTGACTTGAGTTTGCCACTTTGTTAATTTTCTATTAGGATTCATATAAATTTGTACAGCAAGATGTTGACAAAACTTTGATGATACGTACACAAAAAAAAAGCTGAAAAACATCCGCGTCAAAGTCAGACGCAATATAAAATAGACGTTGTTTGATTGGAGTGTCGATGTTTTTATCTGGGTCTATCTGTTTCTCGAAGACAGATTTCGGAAAAGAATAACCCCGAATTCCGAACTTCAGAATTGAATCCTTTCATCACCGGCGTAGAAACTCCGAGTACTTTTTGATATATAAAGTGACGTAGCTCTATCCAGAATTGAGAACTCATGCGTCATTAATGACTCATCGGGTCATTCTTCCCACTCGTAAATCAATAATTAAATAGATCGATCCACCCTATCCGAACAATCCCTTCGAATTTGTTTCTGTACGAAGATATACGGGCCACCGCCGCCTGAATATTGAAGACCTCGAGCATGGGTAACACCGCGGATATGAAGACGCCCATGAAGGCCACCGGGGCAAGGTTTCCGGCCGACGATTGCACCAACAACGGCGTCAGGTGGCCCAAGGCGTAAATCGCAAAGCAGATGGCAAAGTTCGGCAGCAAGGGCAATCGTGTGGAGATCGCCACGCTCACGCTCGTCAAGACAACGGTCTCCAGGAACGCCAACACCAGCCCCGGAACCGTGGGCAATCTCCATCAGGGAAAAACCGGTTTTCGCATCGACGGTTTTTTCTGTTCCGTCGCGATCGACGAAGGTAATTCTCGGCATTATCGAAATCCTCTAACACAATCAAAGTGCTGCTGTTTTTGCGTGATTGGGGGGCAGGAGTAAAGGCTAATCAACGGCTCTCCGCCGTCTTCCGTACATCCGGCGCTCTGTCTGTCAGCGCTTTCGCCATCTGGTCGCCAGCCGCGTCAATTTCTTCTTCCGTGGTAAATTACTAAAACGAAAAAAACAAATGATCATTTATTGTGATTTTAATTGACACATAGGGCCGACTGACGTCAATTCCTCAAATTTTGATAATTTTTATTAATTAAAGTTAAAAATTAAACATTTGAAACCTGCTTTGTTTCAGTAGAGCGCAAGTTTTGTCCTGGTCTTGAGAAGGCATGGGGGCTATAAGCCCTAATCATAGAATTTTTTGCTTGTTTTGATTCAAACGCAACTCTGAATAATCTTTTTACCAATAGATTTGGCGCATCAGAGAACCCTATTGTAGAGGCTTCAAGCTCCTATCTGTAAAAATGTGGAATTTTGTAATTTTTTTTGCCAAAAACAATGGATGTGTTTTAATTTTTTTATGGGTGATTGTATCAAACCAACAGTCCTAGAACAGCAGGAGAGGACTCATTTGAACAAAAATTAACTTCTTTGTTGTCCCTTTTATTTGATCCAAAAGATTGGATGGTGATTAGTCCCCCTCTCATGTCTGTCTCTTGCTTAGGAAGATCTTGAAATACCCATGTTATAAAGTCAAAAGAGGGAAGATTAGACAGGATAGAAGGGCAGACATAGATAGGGGGTGCACCGCATGACTCCCTTCTAACTTTTACCAAGCTTAGATACAAGACAGAATGTAAGCTTTTCGGTTATAATTGATTAAGAAAAAGGATGTTCTCCTGTTGAGCCTCCCTTCGGCTTCCCAGGGAAGTGTTGTTCAGAATCGCTATTTTGCTAAAATCATTAAATAAATCGTACGTTAAATATGGCCTACATGGAGTGGACGTTAGAACTCTAGTCTAATTCTGGCCTTGATTCTTCTCAAATTTACTGAATATATTACAAATAATATAAATTTCAAGAAATGCATACCATCACCAAAGAACTTCACGGTAAAAGAAGCTTTTTCTATTCTGGCCCCAGTTGATTCGGTTGAGTCCACGGAAATGATTTCAAATTCCGAGTTCTCGCATGATGATCCGCTTTTCTCTGGATACGCTAGATTATGACAACAAAATTTATTCACACTTAAGACACAAATACATATACTACCATGTCACACGATCATACTAATAAGTATGCGAATGAAATTATAACTGAATTAAATAATCTAAAACAAAATGGTAAAATCAGCCAACAATTGTATAATAAATTTTCCCCCATGATAGCTTTTGTCCAAAATTTTACGGCTTACCAAAATTACATAAGCAAGGTGTTCCCTCAAGGCCTATTGTAGCATGTGTTTTGATGAAGAATGGTTTAGCACTGCAAGAAAGCAGCCGAAGGCGGTAGAACAGCTCTCTAAGGAGCACTGCTTGCCAAGCTCAAGTGGAAATGGAAACATTTTCTCCCTTGTTGATAATCCGGCATTAATTGAAATTACCGAAGAAGGAGTTAGTGTACTATAAGAGTTTTGTTCCAAGAGAATAAATATTTTTACTTTTTTGATAACTTTATCTTCATCGGCGTATAAAAATGAAGGAATTTTCTTAGTTTTATGGTATTATTTTTCCTTACTCACTAGTTCTCCTCCATTTTAAATGAAAGAAAAACTGAGAAAAGGACAAGATTGGAGAAATCAAAGGATAAAATAGCAACAGGAATAATTTTTATTCAATGAGTTTTGAACCAATTCATTTATAGACTGGAAATTATCCTCGCTACTACTTGCCATTTCCTAAAATTTTCAGCAAGTAAAAATGGATTAAAATTAAAAGAAAAAATTAAATTTCCATCTGATTGTATTGAGGAGGAGACAAACCCTCTTATATACGCAATAATTTCTGTTCGTTTTAAGTTTTACTGCTCCTTACTTCCAGTTAAAAAAACTTATATTTATATATTTTCTCATTTTTTTTTAAAATAATGCTAGAAAATTTTGAATTAGATTATTCTGAGTTATTCTGAATTAAATTGGCGTATCAAAATATTGATCAGATGTCTTTAGGGGGAAAAGGCTCTAGAGGGGGCTAGTTGTCCTCCAGTTTTTTTCACGGGTCCGTGTTCATTTGATTTTTTTTTCCCAGGGGTGATCGTACCAAACCAGTGGTCCTAGAATATCACGAGAGGGCTCATTCTAACGGAAATAAAAGTTCTAGTGCAATTTATAAGTGACCGAAAAATTGGAGGGCACCTAGGCCCCCTTCCACACTAATTTTTTCCCAAAATCACTGGATCAAAATTTTGAGCTAGCCATTTTGCTCAGCATAGTCGAAAAACCTAATAATTATGTCATTCGAGTTCCCCAAACTCATCCAATCAAAATTATAAGATAGCCATTTTGTTCAGAGTAGTTAAAATGGTCCGGAAGTTACGTCTTTGAGGATGAAAACTCCCACATAGCCATCAAGGCAGGGGTTTTAAGTTATGCCCAGGGGGTACATAATGTTTTTGTAGAAAGGGTGGTTGTATAAACTTTGGAGGGGGCTCACTGAACTGGTAATCTGTCCAAGATTCAAAGTACCCTTTCAAGATTAAAAGTGATCCGAGGGCGCAGTTTAACGAGCTAACACAGAATGACCAGTTTTTGTTTCAATAGAGTCATTATCTAGGGTTTGCTCTAGTAGCCGATGGTAGTCAAGGAATACACATCTAGCCTTGCCCAATGGTACTAGGAGATAGTAGCAAGATTCGGGGGGACATTAGACGTCTACGGTAACAATATTCGTTTTAGTAATAAATACAGCAGGTTACGACGTGGAACAGGATATATCTTTCTTCGAGAATAGAGGGTGCGATATGATTTAATCACAAATAGACCTATACGATCAGCAGCGAATAGAGCTAGGCTGGCATTAAAAACCTTTTTTTTAAATCATTTTCTTTCATTTCATTGAATTGCCTCGTTTCATAACAATTTATTTTTCAGTCCTGGTTGACTTCGCTGAGGTAAGGATGCTGGGACTGTTTTGAAAAACTGTTCATTTTAGTTCTATTAATTTTATCCTCTCGTAAGTTGTTTTTTCTTATCTGTATTGCTGAGGACGGCCCTTTTCCCGATAAGTTGTATTTACTTTGGTTGACGTTGTTTTAAGATCAAAGATTTCGCTTAAAAATTTAATGCCCCTCCTGGCTCTGGCATACAAAACCAGCGAAAACTGAGAGACAGCTTGAATCAATGAAGCTATTTTCTGATATAAGGAGCAATTCAAGAACTAAAATATTCCTGTAACCTCATAAAAATATATGAAAATGCATCATATCACACTTTCTTAGGCGACAGAAAACAAATCCTAGATTTTGTAAAATTCCACAATTTTTGCTTGCCTTTCGAAAACTTTGAACATTGTTTTCAACTTTCCGAAACTCTAGCTAGAAAATAATCGAAATTAGTAACTCCAACTATATCCTTCAATCTTTAAAATCAATTAGCGCCTTCAAAAAATGCTAGCACAATAAATCGGCTTAGGCTGCAGACTGTCACTTTTTTTTGTTATTCAAATATCTTAACAACTGAGATCACTTGCTTGAGCTTCAGTACACGTTTACAAGGCCGACAGGCCGGAACTGACGGGTCGATTTCAGGTAGTAGTCGACGGCGTCCGCGCCGTCGCGCCGCGCCTCCGCATCGTTCTCGCCGACGAAGACGTGGCGGATGCAGGCGAAGTCCAGCGGGTCGCCGGTCAGGCCCCGCACTTCGCGCTGTTCCTCGACCATGCGGTGGGTCTCGGCCAACTCGTGTGCCGGCTGCCAAGCCGCCAGCAGCTTGTAGCCGCTGTCGAGCGCGAAATCGATCACGTCTGATCAGTCTGAACTCACCGGCAATACTTTCGGTTCCCGTACTGATAAAAACGGCATCCATTTTTACGAGCAAACCAAAGTAGGGCGTAAGTGGCGCTACTGTGTACATCTCTTCGTTCCCCATACCGCAATCGATAATCACATTATCGGTGGTCAGATCGGTGAGATGCTGGTGGAAGAAGCGGTTATCTCCCAAGAGGTGTTGGATACCGCACTACAAGATCAACAGGAAGAGCGATCACGTCTACTGGTTGTGCTAAAATTAATTCTTTAACAACAATACTTGCGAGAATAAATTATAAAATGTAACCAAGAGCCTACTCGTACCATCTTACTAGTTAGAGTTCCTAATCATTATGTAAATTATGAATGCATAAACTTAAACCAGGGTAGCCACTCTGCTAAGACGAAACTAACTACAAAATTTGTCTTAAAAGAAAAACAAGAAAAGAAATCACATTGCCCTCCACATATCGTCATCGTCCTGGTACAACTTTTTTTGTTAGCTTCAATCATCAGCATCATATAAGTCCAGGAGAGTCCCATTTTATCTAAAAGGGATAATTTCCCATTTGATTCCCTGGTCTTCCATTGCCTTTCCTGTGTTCTTTAAGACAAAGTCCATCAAACTTATCCATGTGAAGGAGAATAGAACACAACCCTGCTTATCTCCTGATTTAATACGAAACCAGCTGCTAACCTCATTTCCTACCTTGACCGCAGCAGTGTTATTCCCGTGCATAGCACTAATTGCGTGTTTATTTTTTTTTAATCCCAGGGATGGTTGCATCGACCCAGTGGTCTTAGGGTAACTAGGCCCCCCCTCCAACGCTAATTTTTTACCAAAGTCACCGGATCAAAATTTTGAGATAAGCTTTTTGTTCAGCATAGTCGAAAAATCTAATTGTTATGTCTTTAAGGATGACTTAATCCCCCACAGTCCCAGGGGGAAGGGCTGCAAGTGATTAAATTTGCCCATTGTTTACATATAGTATTGGTTAGGCACAAAGTACGGACAACGGGGATGAAAGGTACAACCTGATGGCAAATTGAGCAAGCTGGGAATCTCGGCGCTACGCAGATCAATATGCCGTTTGCGCCGCGCCAACTCGGGATCAGCTTCGGGTACCGCCGCCAACAGTGCTTGTGTATAGGGATGACGTGGGTCGGTGATCACTCGTTCGGTTGGCCCTTCCTCGACGATACGACCGAGATACATCACAACGATACGCCCTCCCTCCCACGAAAAATCGCACCCGGTGTGGTGATCGCAGGGGTTCGGGTAGAATTGCGCAAATGGACCAAGAGCGCCGAGCGGCTGGTATCGGAATTCGATGAATCCAGCCTGTGTTATTCGCTGGTCGACGGCGGCAAGGCCGCGGCAATTACAGATTTTCGCCAGGATGGCGATGGGTTGACCCGCATTCTTGTCTTGGATCGCGGGTTGACGCCTGCGCGCGCCGGAGCGCTGGTGCAACGGCTGATCGAAATCGAAACCTATCTTCAATAAATAGAGACACGGGGAATTTAAATATTGAGGGGAATTTAATACCCAATTTACGATTGTCGTTTGAAAATAGAATCAATAGTCAATAAGAGAATCAAAATTTTACATAATTACCAGGGGACAAGATTACCTACTGTACCAAAAAGAGTTGCTTCAATATTAGCTAACAAGAAGATTATTTCGCAACAGAATAGTTAACTTAGTTTCAATTTTTATTATTTGTCCTCAGTTGCTTTGATGTTCTGCGGCGTTTCAGAAAGACGCTTCTTTCGCTCTTGTCTCTTTCGTTGACGTTCTTCTTTCCGCCTCTTAGCCTCTGCATCCTTTGCCTTTACAACATCACCATAATTTGTTTCTGCCGTCGGTTCACCCAGGGATGCTTGTCTTTTCTCATCTTCTTTCTTCTTGGTGAGTTGCTTTAGTCGATCCATTAGCTGTTCTTTGGAGGAGCGTTCAACGCGCATTGAGTATCCAAGATTTCGCTGATGCTTTCGTTACTTTGACGAGCTGAGTCCCATACCTAAAAAACATCATGCTTACGTACCTGGTGTAATTTAAATGTTTCCGTAAAAATCTAAAGTACCAATGACATACAAATAAAAAGCTTTTTGCCCCCTTAGCCCATTTTTAGTCTATTCATACCCAAAAACACAATTTTTTTTTAACCTTCTTCTTTTAATTGTTTCAAAACTTTGCAGCTCTTATGACAGTATTACATTTTCACCAGACCCGGAAAATAAAACCGGTGATAGCATCAAACCAACGCTCCTAGAACATCGGGAGAAGGCTCACTCATACAGAAATTTAAGGTTTTACTGCCCTTTTTGAGTGACGAAAAATATAGGAGGTCAACTCAGGGCCATATCCAGGATTTTGTCCGGGGTGGGGGATTTTACTTGGGAAGGAGGAGTTACACACACACAAAACTTTAAATCGCATCAAAAATTTATTTGTATGCATTTTGTCAAGTCGGACAAACATTACGGAGGGGGGGGCTGACAATGACAAATAAAAACGGTTTACCATAAAACACTCATATATCTTGAATCACTGCACAAGAAGATTGTTTGACATGTGGCTGGTATTCATCAGATTTGTCTGTATATATACATCGTTGGGAACCCCAACAGGGTTGTCGACCTGCTCTAACTCAAGGGCAACAATAAAAGAAGACAAACTAATTTCATGCAATGATCCCTCTTGAAAGTGCAATAATCGATTTAGATCACAGCGGTACAAGATTCGTTTGCTCTTTACCAGGTTGAACCCATCTTTGAACCATAAATAGTGAGTTTTTGGCTTTCCTTTAGTTTTTTAACCTTTCATTTGTCATTTTTTTCACTTTTCATTTAAGCTGACATTCTTTCTAGTTTTTCACTGTTTTATTATGTTTTACTTTTATTGTTTTTTTATTTGTTTTCTGAAGGCAAAATATTCTTATATATTTTTGTTGCATGACCAGCACTCAAAGGAGCCCATTTTTGTTGCATGACCCCCAATGGGCAGCCACATTAAAGTTGCACACCCTCTGGATCGGATCATTCATAGGTTTTTCTGGTCCGGGTTGTGCCAAAATGTCAAAGAGTTTGTAGATACTTGTGAACCTTGCCAGCTAGTGGCCTGGCTTAAGAAATAGAATGGGTCCCCATATTACGACTGTCGGTCATTGAGGAGCCTTTCAGGAGGATTGCAGCAGATATTGTGGGACAATTGGTACTATCCCGAATGGGTCATTGATTCCTTTTCGGCTTCGTGCCCGTCAACCAGACGGACGCAATCTTTCATCCGCTGTCCGATGACGATATTTTGCGCATCGCCCGCAGCAACTGAAGTGGCTTCAAGCACAACAGAAGGAACATGAACGTCCCGTTCATCACGCTTTCAGGCGACATTCGCTAGCCTCTCCTCAATCGCCGCGCCGAGCGGCTGACGCAAGAGAGGACAAGAGCCATGAACCGCCGCAGCTTTTTGGCTGGCATCGCCGCCAGTGCAGCATAGTCAAATATAATAATCAATAATAATAATTAGTCAATAATAATCAAAATAATAATAATAATAATTTAATAATCCTCAATTTAATTGTATGCTCAATCCAGAACAAAAGTATAATAGCAGCAGGAAGAGCAAATAGTAAGTCACACATTTAACAGCTACCTACGAGACTTGCGGTTTTTATATGATTCAGCTCTTTTTTTTGTAATTACAAATTGAACATTGTGTGACAATGGCGACTGTGCAATTTATTGCTAGTTCTGGTACTGCTTTTTACTGCTATTAATGACAGATTTTCAAAGGCTTTATGGCTCCATCACAAATGATGGCCGACTGCTAGTTCTGGTACTGCTATTTACTGTTATTAAGGACAGTTTTTTAAAGGCTTTGGCTCCATCACAAATGATGGCTGACTGCTAGTTCTGTTAGTTACCTCACTTTTTATTTGGGAGGTATTGTCATACCTTTTCTTGAACGCCTCGTGAGAAAAATTTTCCAGGCCTTGAGGGCTGAAATGGGAGTGGCATCTATATGCCATCAATATGTATAAATTCGAGAAAACATTCCGGATATCCACATATAGAAATATCCTGCTAGAGCAACTTTTTCATCGTAGCATTATTTTAAGACGTCACAGATAGTGTCGAATAAAGACGATATCTGCCATAACTTCTCTCTACTCCTCAAAATTCACGATCTATCTCAGGGTTACGCCTATAGCCCGCCAGTACAATATTTCCTGGTACTTAATTCCGCTCTCCCTGGCGGTGGAACCAGCAGTAGCATCAAATCTCGTGTCCGATTCCAGCCACGAGGAGGCAACGACGAAGAAAACAGTCAGAATGCTAAACTGGGAATGGATGGGATCCTTGGAAGCGATTTTGGTCCATTGTTGGGGTCTCCTAATAATCCCGGCTTGATGGGTAATGGCGGCAAGCCCGTGAAACGGGTTGTGATGGGAAGTCTATCCGATATCCTGAACGGAAACTTGGGTGATCTGTTCACGTAGATGATCCCCACAGCAGAAAATTCTGCCCCCCTCCATTTGAAAAATGTATGCAAACTTCCCAATAACTATACGTAAACAATGAGCAAATTTTGTAAATTAAAGACCTTCCCTCAGAGGCTGAAGGGGGTCATGTTATCTTCATAGGCATAGTTTTGACCTTTCAACTATGCTGAACAAAATGACTATCTCAAATTTTTATCGGACGATTTTGGGTAAAAAAGGGAAAGGGATAGGGGCTAGTTGGGAAGAATTGTAAATCGATTTTCGAAAGATGTAGATGTCGTCGATAATCTTATACCCATGTCTTTGCGGATGGGAATTACGATGTTTCTAGCGGTAAGTAATATTGTTTTGTATATTTTCATTAATCAATAAGAGTAAAAAAAAACTTATTTTCGACGACTGGAGTAATTCTTAATAGACAAAAGTACCCCCACTTTAGCTAGAAATTGTTCTGAACAGAATCAATTTTGGATTAAATCAAAGGTGATTGGTTGGATGGCTATCTTGTCGCCTGCCCCTATTACACGCGGCCGGGGCAAGAGGGGTTGCGGCTGCATTTCGAGGCGGTGGCGCAGGCCACCAACCGACCGGTGCTTATTTACAACATCCCCTACCGGACCGGTGTAAACCTTGCCAACGATACACTGCTGACACTGTCGGAAATCGACAATATTGTCGGCGTGAAGGATTGCTGCGCGGACATGGCGCAGAGCTTCGATCTGTTGACGCGGCGCGCACCGTTTAATAATAATTTAAAATAAAAAATTCAAATAGTGCAAATTGATTTTGTAAAGTCTTTACGACCTTTTTATGAAGCCACGGGGTTTCATGCACACCTGATTGAGAAATCTTGCAATAGTCGCTTCTTTGCCACACAGAGTTTACTTGTTGCGACTTTAAACATGTTTTTTCTTTTTAGTTGGTTAGGATTTCAAATAATTGAAAAAAAAAACTAATCAAGTTTTGCTTTCTTTGGAAGCTCAAAATTTGCTTAGACGTTACTACATTTCTCAGCCAACAGCCAAGAAACTTCAAGAAATATTGAGCACACATTTCTGAAGCTTTTCTATTGAATTCCTCACCCCCTAGGCCATCTCAATACTTTTTGCGATGAATGAAATTAGAAACCCCTGAACACAAGTTCTTGGCACTTGCTTTTGCTCATTTTATTCACATCTTTGGACATTAATTATCCAACAGCACCCTATGGATAAGTTAATCCTAAACCTAACCAAATATTCCAAAAAGTGCTTTTTAAAAAACCTGATAGGAGTAAAGGAATTTAGAAAGCTGTTGACACTGACAATGCTTACCTCCCCCAGAAGTAAATAAAACTGTTCTGGCCATTCAATTTAGTTTTCAGACAACAGAAAACAGCTATTAATTGCAGTTATAGAATTTTGATTTGCTCAACTAAGCTAAAGGCTTTTGGGTTATCAATTTTGCCTTGCTAGTTTTATTATGACTACAGCTGCTACAAAAGGCTTGTTACGGGAATTGATGCGGCCGGCAACCAGACAATGACAACGCTCAATGTAACGGTCAGCCCGAACGGCGATTCGTTTGTTGTGACCGAGCACACACCGCTGGCATCCACCGACGAGGTCGGCGTGACTTTTCGGCCTCAAGTGTTTTTCAGCAACGCAGTCGACCCGGCAACGCTTACCGAAGACAGCTTTTTCGCATCATTTAGTGGTGCCCGTCTGGCGGCAACGATTGTACCAGCAGGCGACGGAAGTTTTTTTACCAGAAGTATGTTTTCAGTAAGTGTTGTATTTGTGTGTGTTTTTCCCTTTTTTCTTTTTTTTTTGTTACTGATTTAAGTTTTTCCTATGTATATTTATTAGAATTCAAATTGAAAGTCACAAAGCTTGAAGCTGAGAAAAAATGATTTTTTATAAGTTATTCTCTCGCTTACTGATTATCTAATTCGATTTCTTTTGTTACTTTTGATTTTTTTCACTTATTGTTCCGTGTCTCCTAAGTAATGTTGCATCCGTTCAAATTTTTACTACCATAATTTAGTTTTCCATTAAATAACCACTCTTCCTCCAGTACTGCTTCTATTGCTTACGTTACTACAACTGCATGTGGTGACCTAGTGTTATATCCATAATCATTGAGGCTGAAAGAAAAACAAGGTCATTAAAATTTTACCACCCCACTTCCTGTTTCCGCCTCTTCAATCCTTAGTTGCTTCTTTATCTTAATAGCATTGTCTTCTTTATATGAGAAACGCAGTGGAGAGCCCACTAACATGGAGGTCGACACGGTGCTCGACGCCGCCGACAGTGGAATCAGGTGGCTGCAAATCCGTGGTTGGTCTGACGCCCTCGATACCGCCCATCCTGGGCCGGGCAGTCCGAAACCTCAAATGACCATTGTTGATGATACTCAAGGAGCAATGGTTGAAACGAGCATGGGGACAGGTGGACTCGGCATCGCCGCGATAAACGATGGATACGCGATGGCATGGGAGTCCCGCGGCGGCTCTTTAAAGGTTAATAAAGGTTAAAAGGATGAAAAAAGGCATCAAAATACTATCAGTACCTATACTCGCTGTGATAATTCTTCTTGGATTTTATTTCTTTGATGCAGAAAGTAGTGATAAGGGTCCTGTTCAGCCAATACCCTTCAGCCATAAAATACATGCAGGCGAAGATGAGATTCCATGTGAATACTGTCACAGCTTTGTAGAGGTAGGACCAAATCCCGGAATACCTTCTGTTCAAAAATGCATTAACCTCTCATGTGATTGCAGCCACTTTGTTTGTTTTAGCAGTAAACATTGGAGTTTATTTTACTAAATTGTACAAAAAAGACATTGAAGATAACAAGTAATTGAAAACAAACTCAAATTTAACATAAAATTAAAAATAAAATATCTGGTTACTCGTACGATTTCTTTATTCTAACTTTATTGAAAAAACCAACAATTCACCTTTTCCCTTGGTGAGAAATCTTGCAACTCTTGAGAAAAATCCATATTTTTTCCCAGTATAGCGGAAATCGTCGGCGCCGACTTACCCGGGCAACCTATCGACGGAGTCAGTCTTACCGAACTATGGAAAGGTAATTTTGAAGCGGAACCTCGCAAAGAGCTTTTGTATTACTTTAGAAAAAATCACTTAAACGCCGTGCGTAAGGGTAACTGGAAACTCGTATTCCCACACGTTTTCAATTCTTATCACGCGCCGCCGGGCAACGACGGCAAAGGCGGCAAAAGAATAAGAACCGTTGCATTAAATGTTTTTGACATTAAAGGTTAATATGGAACAACCCACTGATTATCTACTTCGATGGTGGTACCGTTATTCTTCTTTATTATTGCTGTTTTACCGCCATCTTCAGTAGATTTTCTTATATATTGTGGGTAACCATCATTGCCAGTAATTGTATTGGATACTAAAAGTCGAGGATATTGCTTTGTGCTCCTTCCTTTGGCCATGCATGGTGATTTTTCATTCAGCGCACCGCAAGGTCCATGTATCATTTTGTTCAGCATAGTCGAAAAATTTAATAACCATGTACCTGAGGACGACTTAATCCCGAACAGACCCATGGGGAGGGGTTTGGTTTTAATTTTTTTCTGGTTTGGAGGAAGGGAGTTACGTGGAAGGATACTTCCTTGGAGAAATTTTTCATGGGGAAAGAGAAATTTCCATGAAGGGGGTGCCGGTTTTCCCAGCATTATTCAAAAAATGATCAGAAATTAAATGAAAATCAAGTTTTTTCAACTGGCTTCGGGGCCGAAATCGGGCAAACCTAAGACCGAGGTCCACCGCATGTCCCGCCGGCTGAGCAAAGACTGGGATCAGAAGAGCCCCGAGGAGTACCGTGACCAGCAGATCCGTCAGCTGCGAACGTTTCTTCGTGAACAGGTGCTGCCGTTCAGTCCGTACTACCAGAAGGCGTTTGCGGAAGCGGGACTGAGCGTCGATGCGATTCGCAGTCACGACGACCTTGCGAAGATTCCGTTCTGCAACAAGGTGCGAACCCAGTGGGAGCCCGCGCTGCGCTCCTGCTGAAGGAATAGCGTGCAGGGCCGGGGCCTGAAACTGGCCGCCTTCTTCTTGCTCCTCATCCTGGGGGGGACGTTCACCGCGCTCTACCAACAGCGCCAGGCTGGACTGCTCGAGGGCGATCGGCATGGCCGCGACGTCGAGTTCGAGGGAGCGGCTTCGGCGCTCGGCCAGCGGGTCGACCAGGCGAAGGGGGCGATTCGGCTGCTGGCCGACTCCGGCCATCTCATCCGGCTTGGGCCACATACCTTTGCCAATCTGAGCCCGTCCGCCAAAACCAGCCGCCAGTCCAACGTCCACGTTCCAATCTTCATAGGCCTTGATCCACGGCTCGCCCTTGGATATCTCCTTCGGCAGGAATGGACCCATGAGCATGCTGGTGTGTATTTCATCACCGGTGCGATCTAGGAAACCCGTGTTGATGAAGACCACTCGCTCACGGGCCGCTCGGATGCACTCTTTTAGGTTGTCGAATCGGGCAAGCGACGCGGGCAATTCGCCAGTGAGTTTATTTCCAATCAAATCGACCTCAATATTTGACGTCTTGTCCTCCACACCATCAAGGAAGTTGTAAGGAATCGCACCGGAAAGGCTGTTCACCCCAAGATAGAGCTTTTCAAGGCGCTTGAGCTTGTCGAATGCCAGCAAGGGACCTGTGAGGCCGGTTCCGTCGTCCTCGCTGCGTCCCTGGTTGACGCCAACGTTTCCTGCAGCGGAGGTAACCAACCTGTAAGAGATTGCGTCCGCGCCAGCGTGTGCGAAGCGGGAGCTTCGCCAATAGGCGTTACCAAGCTGGAGCTTGGTAACGAGGGAACGTCTCTTGTTCGCCTGCGAAGCGAGAGCTTCGTGTGTAGTAACGGGCGGCTCGCGGCGCGCCTGTTGCCGGATAGCGGGTCGCCTCTTACTGCGCATGAACCGACCTGAAAGCGACTACGTCCGCGCTAGCGCGTGCGAAGCAGGAGCTTCGCGTCCTGCTTCTGGGCCTGAAAGACGACGATCAGGTCACCGACCGCACCCCCTGGTGGCTGCTTCTGCTGCGCATCCTGGCGGTGGCGGCGGTGATCCTCGGCCTTGCCGGGCCGATCCTCAACCCGCGCGAGGCCGGCGAACGCGGCTCCGGGCCGCTGCTCATCGCAATGGATGCAAGCTGGGCCAGCGCCGGCGACTGGGCGGCGCAGCAGGAGGCTCTGGAGGCGCTGCTGCTCGAGGCGCAGCGCGTTATCAATTGTTTATGGGTAGTAGAACTTGGGAAAAAGAATTTCCAAGATAACAAAAGCCTTTACTAAACTTGACACTTTTCATTTTTTATTTAATGACTCACCGATTCTGTCAAAGAACCATATAAAATGAGTAAAAAGTGAAGTCTTAGGAACAAAATATCCCTCTTTTTTCCAATCCGTTCATCTTTGACATTAAACTTCCTGGGATCATTAGCGGTCCGACAAAGAAGGCCTATGATATTGGAGAGCCTTGACAGCCATTTATTGACAGTTTGAATTAATAATTGTATAGTTTTCTCAATATTTCCCTCCCTCATTTCCTCAGAAAACTCGCATAGTGTTAGATGCATCCCTTAGTGCATGAGATATAAGAAACAGCTATTGTCTTGTGCTTCTTCACCAGATTTGAATTAATTGATAGCTCACACACATCGATTAATTTTTCTTCACAATTGATGGCTACTTTGTCACTTTGCAGGGGTGTATTTTGGAAACATGTTGTTGTAGTTAGTCCTTACCAAGATTATGTATATATAAAAAAAAAAAAACTTCGTAGAATAAAACCCAACAGTAAAAGTGAAAAAAATGACTGACATTTTGTAGTCACTTATTATATTATACAGTCAGTCTTATAATTTGTCCTTACCAAGATTATATATAAAACGCAAAAAAAATTCGATTTTTTCTTAACTGTGCACAGTAAAACAGATACAATTTTTAGTAAAAAAATTACTGACATCATATAGTCTTCAGTGAAATCGAGTATGTATTGGGGAGATGGTGTTGCCGCTTGTAGAAGTGAAGGTGCTGATATGGTCTCAATCCATTCTAGTGAAGAAAATAACTTTATTCGAGAAATTATACCAAGCACAGCTTGGATTGGCTGCTTGTATAGTTCAATTTATTGGGTAGATGGTACCTATATGAATTATGAGAACTGGTATAGTTCCTATAATAGCTACTCCTTAGGTTATATTGATTCTAGTGGATAGTGGCAGCCTTCATGACTGGCATCGATTAGGAGCTCTTCCTCAAGAAGATGGACTAAACGTGAACAATCGATGTCATTGTAGATGGAGAGGAACTTGAAGTTCATGTGTGTTAGTGGTTTGGAATCAGACTAGATAGGTTTTTTTCATCACCTCCTTTGAATAACTTATTCCCAAGGTTCCATTGCGTAAGCTTTCAACAAAATAACCCATGTAGAAGTCTTATAGGCAGCTGTTGCGACATACTTTGTCCCCACATTGTCCTAGGGGGAGGCGGCTTTTCTGCTTATATGATCTGTTTTTTTTTCTTTTTTTTTTACCAAAATAACATGTTTTAACTTGAAATCAATTCTTAACCTGTTGCCAGTTCAAGGATTCTGTAGTGCAAATTCGAAATACTAATTCTTACGGGTTTATGGATATCCGGTATTCGCCAGACTAATAGCCTAGCCTATATCAAAATAACGATTTCGAGTGTCGGCGAAATTTGCTTCAAAATATAGGAGGATTGGTGCTTTCACGCTTCAGAACCATACTTGACCACTGTCATCACTATAGTTTCCATAATTCTAATATTAACCAAGAAAAAAGTATTACTATAGTGAACATTAAAAAACTAAGTTTCATTCAAATACTTAGGGGTGACTCCGCTCAATAGTAACCGAAACTAAAAAAAAAACAGAATTTTGATAGCAATAGATGCATCAAAAGAATTGGTTTTTTATGCTGATTCAAAATATGTAAAATTCATTAAGTTTACAATCTTTTAGGTTACTTAAAATGACACTTAAGATTAAAATTGTATCTATTCAAATTTTGAGGTTTGTATTTCAAACTCTCTTTGTGACTGCTTAATTTTGCATATAGGGAGGTTCTTCATGGGAGGGAATTTTCTGCGTGGAAAACACTGGCCTAATATAAAAGCACGGTTTGCACAGCTTACTGATAAGACAAATACAATGGTAACATCAAAAGTCTGTATTACAAAAATTAGTATAACATATTTGGTTTAATCTACAAATTCGTTTTTAGAGGCTTTGAATTTTGCTTATATTTATGTCAAAAACCGTATGAGGTATTGATGGCTTTGTGTTATGACTTATATTCATGCCAAAAATCATGTGAGGCGCTTGGTAGTGGAATTGAAAAGTATAAACAGCGTTGCGGGACAACTGATAATCCATAGATGGCCTTCGTATTTCTCTTTTTCTCTTTTTTTACTTGTTATCTTCTCTGAGAAACCAGCCTGAATTTTCGTTGGGAAGAGGCCCCCAGCCCCTTCTCCCTGAAATGTTGACATTTTTATGTTTCCCTTTCTATTTCTCCATTTTTCATATATTCCTCACTTTTTTCCGAATCTTCTACAATAAATTTTGATCTCGTGTCTCGTTCAATCCTTCAAAACGTTCCCAAGCCATAATTTCTAAATTATTTTCTGAAAACCTTTATTTTCTGGCATGATGCAGAGGGTTCTACAAACCTTGTTTTAAGAGGGCTATTATATTCCCCTGCAGTTTGCCAGAAAATTGCAAAAGATCATAAATGTCAAGTTAGACAGTGCTCAAATTCAACAGAAATCAGAAGATTATATGGAATGAAGGTAAATATGAGAAGAAAAACCTGAATATCTCTAAAAACATCAGAAAAACTTGAGAACATGAGACAAATTTTTTTTTCACATGAGAAATCTTCTGAAAACATGAGATCTCATGGGAAAACACGAGAAGTGGAAGCCATGACTTAATGGCCTGATGTACATTTATAAGATGTCTTTTTTTTTGTAATTTTGTAATGTATCGTATGTGATATCCTAATCCGAATTTCAACTCATATATTTTGTAATTTTAATTTTCGAGCTAGGGGCTGTAGTTTGTATTTTTTTTTTCTGTATTTATATATTTAAATAGCGATCGTAGCATTCAAAATTGAACACTAAATTATGCTACTTTCACAATCACAATAGATATAGAAAAAGAGAAAAAAAAAGTCACTTACTAAATGTACTTAAATCCACATGATGATGCAAGGTCCGATGCATGCCACCATTGCGGGAAAGTGTCGAATACAAATGAGCTTGAAATGGCATTGAGTCCTTCGAGACTACTGTTGCTGAGGACGGATGAGCAAGATGCCATACAATGTGGTTCGTTCTCTTTCTTCCTCCCTCGTCATCCTCGAGCCAATGACCTTTCTTGGCCAAGTCATCCCATGCGTAATGTTTCCACCAAACTTCATTATTTCCTTGACTGGCAGGAGGAGGAGATTCTGTTTGATTGTACAGCAGATTAAATGAGAGAGCAAAGACTGAGCAAGAGTTCAGGGTTTTTATGCTCTCTGGGTGGGTCCTGTAATTGTTCAGAGAAAGTATTTCTTGAAGAGGATCATGGTATTAAAAATATGGACAACCTTGAAGAAGCCCACGAGAAAGAGGGATCCTTGGAGAAAGATAACCATTATTCATTGCTCTACAAAAAACATCTGTGTATAACGTTGAGATGAAGCGCTGAAGATTATTGAAGATGATACACAAAAACTCTACGCAGGACTAAATCAAGTAAGAACACAATCAAACTTGGTAAATAAGATTAACAATCAAGCAGCAAAATTACAAGAAGAGATTAACAGAATTTCTGAAGAACAAAAATTATCAAAATCTCAAGAAATTGCACAACAAGTAGAAGACAGCATAAATTCTATCAGAAATAATTCACAAATGATCATCAAGATTGCTCAAAGAATAGATGAAGTAAGAGATGATCCGTCAAAATGATCCACATAAAGGGGGATAGAACAAAACCCTGCTTAACTCCTGGTTTAATACAAAACCAGCTGCTAACCTCATTCCCTACCTTATCTGCTGAGCCGCAACAGTGTTATTTTCGTACATAGCACTAATCACTTTAATGTATTTATCTGGTATACCATACAAGTAAAAGATCTTTGCTAAAGCTCTTCTATCAACAGAATCGGCCGCTTGCTCATAATCTATAAAACTAAGAATCAAAGGTGGTGACCCCCACCTGCGCATATTTAGTTTTTCTCCTCTTATAAATAAAAATATTCAAATACAATAATCAAATTTGTCAACTAGTTGACAAGAAAATTTGCCCCAGAAAACTATTCCTCTTTTAACTAGTTGACAAGCAATTTCTCCCCAGCAGCAATTTCTTTCCAAATAGCTAGAAAAAAACATTGCCATAGAAACACTTCTGTTAATCATCTAGTTGGCAAGTAACTTTTCCCCAGATCATTTTTTATTCTTAAAAAGGCAGCGTACATATTGATTTGAAATTTCCGCCTATGGCTGTTTTCTTCGCGTGGTTTAAATTTTAAATACGGTGATGGCATCTATCCTGTATTCCGCACTGTTTGTGTACTTATGCCACCGTTAGATAGCGCTATTCGCTTCCATTAATTTGTAGCTTTTCTGGAGGTAGAAAATTGAAATTTAACTTTTCTTTTTTTACCATTTAAAAAACAAGACTTGGATGACAAAAATGTGTCATTTTTAGTCTCTGTTTGTTGTAAGTTTTAATGCTGCTCCTTCCTTTCAGTTGACAAAAGCGTGCTGTTTTTTTTCTATATTCGATCGTATTTTAAATAATGCTGGGAAAATCGGTGCCACCTTCACGGAAAATTCTCTTCCCCGATAGAAAATTCCTCCATAGAAAGATTTACCCAAACCCCGGTCCCTCAACCCCCCTCCCAAATCGAGAAGAAATCCCCCCTGAAAACCTCTGTAAACTTCCTTATAACCAATTTTTTAAACTCCGTTGTATTTTTTACTTAAGTACCAAGACCATAAAAATGAAATCTTATTCTTTATATTGGTTAAGTGGATACTTACATAACAAGTTGCGTCTTAAAATCGTAGAAAACCAGGAGTCAATTTTGGATGTAAAAGAACTGTATATGCACCTATGTAGTTTTTAACATTAGCGGGAGCCAAGTTTGAAAATGAGGAACGTGTGTGAAAAATCAGCAGAAAATAAACGAAAAAATAAATCCACTAAAAAAAGGAATTTTGATGCTAAGAGAGACGTCAAAAGAATTGAATTTTCATGTTGATTTTGAATATATAAGTTTCATCAAATTTAGTCTTTGTCATCAGAAGTTACGAGCCTGAGAAAATTTGAATTATTTTGGAAAATAGGGGAAACACCCCCTAAAAATCATAGAATCTTAACGAAAATTACACCATCGCATTCAGCGTATCAGAAAACCCTACAGCAAAAGTCCTCCTATCTACAAAAATGCGGGTCCGAAGTACCAAATTAATTGAAAACACCTGTTCTCCCTTTTACTGTTCATTCTAATAATACAATGCTATTATTTTAATTTAAAAATATAGTATTAAATTTACTTTAAGAGTATATAGTATTAGTATAAAAGGATTTCTAAAAATCCATGGAGGAGGAGAAATCTTGGGAGGCAAACGTCCCTTTAAGCACTTTCTTTACCATGTGCAATCATAAAATAGTCTAATATCTTCATTTTTCCAACATACGTGGGCTAATCCTGGTCAAGATACTTTAACAATTCCTTAAGGACTGCAAAAATATATATTTTCTTTCATAGCAACAGAGAACCAACTTCCCTCCTTCATCAGCTTTAACTGGAAAATTATTGCACTCACCACAGCAAACTTATCTTACAATGTTTAACAGTCCTTCATAACTATAACTGAGAGCAATAGATTTGATTTCAGGGGTAATTTATTTTAGCGAAAGATTTTATTTAGTCTTTAACTTTGGAAGCCACACATTGCAAAAAACCTGAATGAACTAAATAATTATAGAATTCATCTTTACCATGTGGCTATTTTTTATAAGAGTCCGCTCTATTAGAAACACAATTCAAAATAAATGGCACTGCATCATCATTTCTCGAACCTCCAAAATTAGTTGAAAATTTCTATAAGGGGCGGGGCCAACATCGGCGATCAGCTGGTCGCAGCGGGCTCGCATTCGCTTGAGCGCCGACGCGTTTTGTTGATTCGATGCCAGGTTTCGGGCCAGGGCGTGCCGAGCTCCAGATCGGAGACCTTCATCTGAAGCGGCACGTAGGTGAGGTCGTCCGGCCTGACATCTCGTCCGGTCGCGGCGACCCCGGCGCGCAGCGTCTCCGAAAGATCCGAGATCTGAATTTCGCCCACAAGCTTCCAGTTGCGACCGTCGGTGGAGCTCCAGCCTCGGAACGTTTCTCCCAGCTTCTCCACCCGGAACCAGTCGTGGTCCGACTCGATCGTATCTCCCCACGAGAAAATTTAATGAAATCAAATACCAAGACCCAATGCTCCAAGCTCAATAAACAATTATATATATATCACAGCAATCTCAATACACAATATTCTATATATATAATATATAAGTCAATAAACAATATTCTATATATTATCACAGCAATTTCAATAAACAATATTCTATATATATATATCAGTCAATAAACAATATTCTATATATATATATCAGTCAATAAACAATATTCTATATATATATATCAGTCAATAGGGCGCAGGATTTTTTAAGTATTTTTTCAAAGAACAATGAAAAAATAAATATGAAAAAGTTTTTTCAACTGAAAGTAAGGAACAGCATTAAAACTTTAAGCGAACAGAAATTATTACGTATATGAAGGGTTCACCTTCTCCAAATACCTTGCTCTTTACGCTAAAGGAATTGTATTAATCTCAACTATTTATTCTACGGCCTTTGTGATTCAGTGGTCATTTTTAAGGAATTGGGACAAAGTTTAAGCTTGGGGATATGTTAGGGGAACTTTCCTTGGAGGAATTTGTCACGGGGGAAGAAAATTTTTATGAAGGGAGCGCAGGATTTTCTAGTATTATTTAAAAAAAAAAACAATGAAAAATAAATATGAAAAAGTTTTTTCAGCTGAAAGTAATGAGAAGCATTAAAACTTAAAACGAACAGAAATTATTACGCATATGATGGGCTCACCTCCCCCTAATATCTCACTCTTTACGCTAAATTATTTTTAGTAATTTCAGGTGCGAAGAAGCGAAGCATCTGTTCACCAGTGTAGAGGTGAAGGTCCCAGTTGCCTGTTCTTTCTGCCACAATTGAAGACTTCAGTAAATCAACAGCATTCATATTAACATCAATTTAGAGCTTCGAAGTCCGTGGTGTTCGTGACAATGACGCTTTGAGGGAGTTGAGCCTGCTTGAAAACGTATTAATGGACGGCTATTGCTCTAGCTTCGTAATTTCAATATATTCTTAAGACACCGACAAATGCTGGTCAAGTGGTTTGACAAGTTCGGTGCTTCTGGCCGTGTTAGGACGATGAAAATTGGTAGGCGTATCAGGAACCTGTACAAATTGACTTGATAAAGTCGTTTTCCATGATTTGGCCATCTGGGGTGCTGAAGGGAGAGGAAAAATTAGAAAAAAATGAGGAAATAGATACAAAGTTGAAACAATAGAGAAAAACTTTTCGAGACAGCGGAAATGAATTTTGTGAATATTTCGGCCCTATTTCTAAGGGCCAATTTTCATTTCCTTTTTCGTAGTGCAGTTGTAAGACTACGAGACAGACCATCTAGTGCTCTTGCTATCCTGTCCCGATTCCCTTACAATCTATTAGCAGAGACTGATTACTTTATTGCCGCTAAGCTTAAAAATCTTGTAGTAATTAACGTTAATCTACCTACAAATTATAACAACGAATAATTCACGATTTGCGTCTGCCTGCAAGCTTTTAGGCAGGTTTCTTAAAAAAGTTGCCTCTAAATCTATTGAAAACAGACATGCTATATTGCCCCTTTATCAATGACAGCCTCAGTCTCTTTGTGTTCCTCTTGATGTACCAAACGTCATTTCATTAAATATTTTAATATAGATTTAAACTACAAATGGCTCTGTTAAAGTAATCATCAAGGGTGTATTCAGGATTTTTGTTTGGGGGGAGGTGCAAAAAACTTTTAAAAAACAATAAAAAAATTTTATATGCATTTTCGTTACATTTTTATGAGTCGGACGAAAAATTTAAAGAATCGGATTTTCATGTTGATTCTAAATATATAAGTTTCATCAGATTTAGTCTTGATCATCAAAAGTTACGAGCCTGAGAAAATTTGCCTTATTTTGGAAAGTAGGGGGAAACACACCCTAAAAGTAATAGAATATTAACGAAAATCACACCATCGCATTTGGCGTATCAGAGAATATAATTTGTAGATAGCTTCTATCTAAGAAAATGTGGAATTTCGTATTTTTTGCCAGAAGACAAATCACGGGTATGTCGACCAGATCGCAAGCACCCCGGTCGGCGAAATCGCTGCCAATCCGGAGCTGCTTCAGTTTGCCACGGCTGGCGGCGAAGCCGCTTTCAAGGTGAATTGCGTTCAGTGTCACGGGTCTGGTGCGCAAGGGGCGCCGGGTTATCCGAACCTCAATGACGATGCCTGGCTGTGGGGAGGTGATATCGATGCGATTTACCACACCATCGCCCACGGCGTTCGGTATGACGCCGATGACGATACGCGCTGTCTAGTGATTGATAAATTTTAGTTAATCTATTATTATTCTCTCTTAGATATTTATCTGTAGGAATTTGTTGGTTAACAACTCATTGCTTGAAATCGTTTAAAATAATTTTATAAATTCATAGTACCTTTCTCTGATTTTTAATCACCTAGATTATTTAATCATTTCAGTCGTAAATCAAGATTACCATCATCATCCAGTAATCTGCTTTTGTTACTTGTATACTTCCGATATTTACTTCCTAAGCTTCCCATACCCTTCAAAATACTCCAAAAGTTTCTTAGACATTGCTGATTCGCCCTTTTGGCACAACCAGAATGCACTTAGTGTGTTCTGATTTTAGTCAACACCCCCTCAACATTTCCTGAAACTTTCACCTTGATACCTTACGACTTTTTTGGAGAACCAGAGTCAAACATTCCCCTCATTTTCCCAATCGCAATTCCTATTTGTAAACAACGGGCACCTTGCATAACTTACACCCCTTTCCCCAGGGGCTGTTCTTTTTTGATTTAAAAAAAAATTAAGTTCAGTAATATCTTTATTTCGTATACTATTAAATTTTTTAAAACTATTAAATTTAAACTATTTAATTGTTTCGTATCTGGAACAATTTTCTTCTTTTCTTTGATTTCATTTTCTAATTTTACTTTTAATTCAGGCTCAATATTGTAGTGATACTGCTTTTTGTTTTTTTTTCTCTTTTTACATTTCGTGACCATTGAATATAGTGATCGCACATTGATATCTTCCCTTTGTCAGGCTAAAATATAGTTGGAGTCCAGACATTGAAATATAGCATAATCTTATAAATACTAGAAAGAAAACAGGTATAATTTCAACAAAAAGTGGAAACAACCCATTTTTTTTTTGAATAAATGAAACTTTGAATAATGATTTATTCTTCCCAGCAGTTTAAACTTGCCCTGCATATTCTTGGAACTGCCCCATACTCCCCCTCTAGATTTTTTTTTATATTTTCATTGAAAATGCCTTCATTTGCAACGGTCAGTCGCTCCAATTGATGACCAAATCCCGTTGTTCCAACGACTCATTCATGATGTGACGGAACAAAAAAGTGACACCAATTGTACGTCGGTAGCTTCCACCTGCACTAGTTTACTCTGACCCCCTAAATCCTCGCTTTGAGCTTATCTTGTCGTCGGCGCTGGATGTAGAATTCAACAAATGCGAGATGAACTCATCAAGCTGCGCGACGAACTGCAGCGCCTAAGCGTCACAGGTGACTCGAGAGAAATTACAGACTGGGACACCGGGACACAAATAACCACCGGGACACAGGGAATACAAAATAACGACCTTGACACAGGGCCACAACTAAAACAGGGACACCGGGGGGAGCACAGGGGGATATATAAATGACGACCGTGACACAGGGAATGTTCAAGGGCAATCATTAGAATAATGAGGTATAGATCTGAATACGGATTTTTTTTTTCCCATGGACAATTATACGTTGCATGTTCAAGGGCCGGTAAACCTGGGAAGCAATAACCTAAGTACAAGGGTCAGGAATTATTTTATCCCCCTGGAAAATTGAAAACGGTAGCATGAAATTGCTTTTGTTTTCTATTTTATGGAATAAGACCCAGAGTAAATCCTCTTGATGACCACCCCCTCCCCCTCAAAAAAGATTCAGCCTATATGTACCTATCTAGATCATTCTTTTAATATCGAGTATTATGCTGGAAAGCAATTAAATTTATCCACTGGAAAAGTTACTAAGTGCTGGTGTCTGCGTTTAAGTTTTCGGATCGCATCGACTGCGCGGTGAGCCTTGCGGGCATATCGGACCTGGAGAAGATGGTGCAGCGGCTGTACAACTTCGATCTTGCCACCCGCAACCGCGAGCGTATTCAGGATGCCAGAGACCTGGTCGCCAACTCACCTATACGCCAGGCCGAACGCTTCCGCGTGCCGGTGCTGATGCTGCATGGTGATCGTGACACGGTGGTGCGGGTTAACCAAAGCCGCAAGATGAGTCCTGTCAGTTTAGAGCTCTTCGTTAGTATTTCCTCTTCTATTCATCCTAAAATATTTGAATGAAGACCAAAATCGTCAGAAAAATAGGAACTCTAATAAAGATACATGACTAATAAAGATACATGTGCTTCAAACTAAGTGTATGAGTTGAAACACTCCTTAAAAAACGAATAATTACGTTTTTGTTATCTTTGTATTTGATAGGTTTAGATTGGTGACTTAAAATTCTCATGGTTTCAAGCTGTGGCCAAAGCTTAAGAAAAGACGCTGACACCTGTTGGATCAAACTGAAACCTTTTGAATCAAATAATCAAACTGACTTACTGTAGAGAATGAAGTACCAGTGGCACAAAAAATACTGTGGCAACTATTACATTTCCCATCCAAGCGAAGTGAATAGAGGGAGAAGCAAAATTCCCACGAACCTTTTTTTTTTGCAAACGGTAAATAAATATTGCCTTTTACTTGACGAGTTGGGTCAAATACTCGTTCAGACCCAGTAAAAGATATAGGTAACTTACGAATTAGCTTCCGTAACAAACTTCTATATTCGTATGTTCTTATTACATATAATACCTCGCTCTTTACACAAAAGCTTAAATTTTGTCCTAATTCCTTAAGAATCACCCCTGAATCCCAAAAGTCGTAGAAAAAATAGTTAAAATTACTTAAAAATACTTTAGTGTAAAGAGTGAGGTGAAATAAACCCCTTATATACGTAATATTTTCTGTTCGTTTTAAATTTTGATCAAACTTAGATCTTGTTTAAGATCTTCTTCTTGGTATCTACAGTGATGATAGCACACGGCTACTTTTAATCGAGGAAGATTATTTTAAACTAACAAACTTATTTAATACAAACTTTTTGTCATCAAAAATAAGTAATTTGTATCTTAACTAGATATAGTTAAGAGAATATCTTCTTAGTTAAGTAAGCTTAAAACAAAGTTCTTGCCGCTATAACCGAGTGGCTACTGTCCGAGATTTGTTATGCTATGAAGCTATAGATATCAAAATTCAATTTTTTAGAGTTTTGGTTTCTATTGAGCCGGGTCGCTCCTTACTACAGTTCGTTAGCACGAACTGTTTGATAAATAAATAGACAAACAAACAAATAAAACAAAAACAACAAATAAATTAAAATAATTTTAAAATAATTTTAAATTGTTTGTTAAATAATATTATAATTGTTAATTATAAAATAATAAAATAATTTGTTTGTTAAAAACAAATAATTTAAAAAAAACATCTTGAGTAAAAATGTTCAGGATTTTTATAATCTTTCTCATGTATTAAGAGCCTTCGGTTGTGAAAGAATTATAGAAGGATTCATCGATATATGTTGCGTCGATTGTTAAAAATTAAACTAAACAATTTCTTTTTATGGTTCAGACTAAAAATCAATAATAAAAGACTCGTCATCTACTTAATATCTAGCAAGATATATCTGATTTGCAAAATACCTGAAGTAAATTCTAGCTAAGTGGTTTGCATTACAGCTTTTAGCCGAGGAAAAGTGAGAGGGATGGGATTTGAACCCCTCGAAAAATTTGAAAAACTGCATAGGAATTCAGCTAAAAAAAAACAAGAAAAAAAAACACAAAAACATTTCTGATCATTTATGAAATGTTGCTCGGAAAAGAAAATGAATTAACTGATTTTAATTGCAGAAGCTGGGAAAATTTTGCAGCAAAAAAGTTTTTGGACAAAAAAATTGTGCCATTTTGATTTAAATCCAAAAGGGTTCGATCGATCACGCTTGCCCCGGTTGAGCCTTGATACCAGGCGTCGGATTTGCCGAGGTCGCGGATAATCTCGAAGGACTTCCTGAGTAGGCCGGACGGCAGGGTCGTGTTGGTTCAATATCGAACCAGAGTAATCAGCCGGTGTGGCCCCAACTGAAGCCACTGACCTCGGGTTGAGGGTTGGCCCAATCCAAGCTGCATCAAACAGCGGAATCTCATCGAAGGAATAGTGATCCCACGGCTGCCAGTCGTGCCAACTCCGGCTCCGAGGCCAATGACTGCCAGGTGAAGCTGCAGTGGTACGTCAACAACGCGCTCGGCCGCCCGGAGAAGAAGAAGATCCTGGCGCGGGAGAAGGGCTATCACGGGGTCACCGTCGCCGCCGCCTCGCTGACCGGCCTGCCGGCCAACCATGCCGAGTTCGATCTGCCGATCGCGGGTATCGGCCACGTTTCCATGGCCTTCCCCTATCGCGGCATGCAGCCGGGCGAGACGGAGGAGGGAAGTAGAAATTACTCTTGTCATGCCACGAAAGAGGAACCTTGTCAAAATCCCAAGTGATATCCCGGCAGAAAAACATATAGAATTTTACTATTGGGTATCATTCAAGATATGACTGAGTATGTTAAGACGCATGACCTGAAAAATCTCGAAGAAAATTTGAGCTACATGCCACAGACTCTGAAGTTCTTTCTAGAGAAAGTGTTCATGGACAAAGAAACTAAACTGAAAATAGCTGCCATGGGCCAAAGGGGAAAGGTACTGATTAAATAATAAGAAATACTCGCTTGGCTTCAGTTACTCGATGAGTTTTCATCGTTGATAAGTTTATTTCTTCTTGTCTTAGGTTCAACTGTTTAACCCTTCCTTAATAAAACAATCAAATCCAAGAAATTTTGCCGAATATATTAGACAGTATTTATTCATATTTTTGGAAAAACCTACATGTATTCCAAACCCTTCGTTTTTGTATAACTTTTGTATTTTATTTGCTGCAAATCTAAGGAAAACTTAGTTTTATTATTGCTAAGTTTCTAGCTTAAATCTTAAAACCTATATTATAAAACAAACATGCTTCTAAGATCCTGATGGATTCTCAGCTGTATGCCGATTTTCTATTGTTGATCAGCCTGATGGCTGATATATCAGCCATCTTAAAAAAAGAAAAAAAAGAAAACACGCTCTCCAACAAATACGAACAATGAAACTTTAAATGAGGGAATCCAAAAGGGGAAAGGGCCAAGATTCGGTTCGTTGCTCTTGAAATATATAATACAAAATGTTTTCCTCGTACAACTCTGTAGCTAGCTTATAAACAGGACATGGTACAATTTGTTTCATGTTATTTTTAAATCTGCTCACCCAAGTACCCCTGAAACGACAATTTTTTGGATGATATGCACACGAACATCACTTGATAAACTTAGATAGATGAGAGGGGAGTCAGGAAATTTACATTTTCTATAGGAGATGGTTGCCCAGAAGTTCGGTGCTGGATGTTTGTTTCCCACTATTTTCTAAAATACGACAAATTTTCTCAAGCTCGTAGCTTTTGATGGGTGAGACTAAACTTGATGAAACTTTATTTTATTTTTTTAAAATCAGCATACAAATTCAATTCTTTTGATGTAACTATTGGTATCAAAATTTCATTTTTTACAGTTTCGGTTACTATTGACACGGGTTACTCCCTACTACAATTCGTTACCACGAACTGTTTGAAACACCCTACCGCTCAAGTTGTTCATTCAGAGTTTTACCCATCAAAAGTTACGAGCCTGAAAAAATTTGTCTTATTTTAGAAAATAAGGGGAAGTACCCCCTAAAAGTCATATAATTTTAACTAAAGTCACACCATCGCATTCAACGTATCAGAGAACCCCACTGTAGGAGTTTCAAGCTCCTATCTACAAAAATGTAGATATTCGTATTTTTTGCCAGAAGACCGTTCACGGGTGCGTGTTTATTTGTTAGTTTGTTTGTTTTTTTTCTTTCTTTCTTTTTTCATTTTTGTGTTCAACAGACAAACCGCGATTTAAACTTTAAATAGGATATATAGAAATCTCAAGACTAAAAAAAAAATAATTAGAAATCTACCACAGATTGAAACCCTGAGAATTTAAATCACCAATCTATACCTATCAAATACAAAAATAACAAACACATAACTATTTGTTTTTTAAGGAGTATTTCGACTCATGTACTTAGTTAGAAGCCCATACCTACATACATCTTTATTAGAGTTCATATTTAGAACAGGGGGGTTATGTGGGAGGATGTTTCCATGGAGAAACTTCTCATAGGGGGAAGAAAATTTCAAAATTTCAATGAAGTGAGCGCATGATTTTCTATCATTATTTGAAAAAACAATGAAAAAATAAATATGAAAAGTTTTTCCTACTGAAAGTAAGGAGCAGCATTAGAACCTAAAACAAACAAAAATGATTACGCATATGAGGGGTTTACCTCCTCATAATACCTCACTCTTTATGCTAAAGTATTCGGATAACTTTGAAATCGAGGATTTTTGCAGAAAAGGTGAGAAATATATCATTTTAATATCATTACTTGAACGGAGATGGAACAGTAATCAAATATGCCAAATGAAAGCACAAATGAAAGAATATGTCTTGTGATTCATTAATGGGACACATTAGTAATCTTAGAATGTTGTTATCTTATACAAGCCCCCCCCCCGCGCGCGTAAGTCGTAACGCGCCATATTAGTTACGCGCCATTGTAGTTGTGTCCCTCTGAAATTTGAAAAAAAATTATTTGCATGTTTCTAACTTGGGAAAAATTATGTTCATTTAACTCAGACATAGGTAAAAAACGTTAAGAATTCCCATTTAGTTGTCTCTGACTTTTATTAAAACCAAATTATATTTCTCCATCCCCTTCAATCCTGTTCATATATCTCAGACCTTGGTAAAAACCTCTAAAAATTTCTATTCACGTGTCTGAATTAAAAAACAACTAATCTTTCTGTGTTTGCGAAAATCGAAAACAATTTGGACTAGAAAGATTCTAAGGCCTATAATCTTAGAACATTTCTTGAGTCATCGAATCTTCTTGTCCTCAAATTTTGTTTGCCTGAGACATGGATACCTCAAACTGGATCACTCTTGGAACAGGTTTAATTGCTGGATTAGGAATTGGGTCAGCTGTGACTGCTTATATTCAGCATTCTTTGAAAATTCGAGAATCTTCCTACCAGAGTCAGCGTCAAGAATTAGAAAAGCGTTACAGGGTCTTTAATAAAAAAAGAAACAATTTACAGCGGATGTAATTTTTAATTGCATAAATATTCGCATCTTTTCATATGCCCTACTCCACATATACTCTATTTCTTACCGATAAGATGAAAAAGAGAGGGCAGCAGTAGCAACTCCCTTGGAATGATGAACAAAAGCAGAGAAAATCGGACTACCACTTTTTTAGAGGTACGTGAGCCATATTGTTCGAAAGGGAGGTGGTATTTCATGTATGCTCTCATTAAACTCGAGTGGCTGGCGCACTTGTTAGGGCCGGCCGACGCCTTGCCGGAAATTGATACGGATTCCGAAGCCCACGAAACCGAAGTATCCGAAATTGAAGCACCCAGGGGTGGGACCGGCGAATCACCAACATGAGTCGATTTGAACGCCCAAACATACGTGCAATGCAAGGTTATACCTGGGGTGAACAGCCGGAAGATGACCAGACCATCAAGCTAAACACTAACGAAAATCCTTATCCGCCAAGTCCCAAGGGGAAGATTTATAAAGTCAAATAAAATAAAAATAAATTGGGATTGTTATTATTCAATATTTTCCACCTCTAAATGAATCAACCATCTTTAAATAAACGATAAACATCCCCAGATTCGCAAACTCCTTTTGTACCATATTTCGTAAGAGCATTTAACAAGTGAATTGAAAGTTGCACCATATTTCGTAAGTGTATCTTAACTAGTGACCATTTTGTGATTGTAAAAGTAGCGTAATTTAGCGTTCACTTTTGTTAGCCCCCCAGATGGTCGAGTCTGGGAAAACGACTTTATCAAGTCAATTTGTGCAGCTCCCTGACACTCCTAACAATTTTCATCGTCCTAGCACGTCCAGAAGCACCAAACTCGCCAAATCACCGAACCCCTCCCCCTAACTCCCCCAAAGAGGGCAAACCCAGTACGGTTACGTCAATCACATATCAAGGACATTTGCTTGTTCTATCCACCAAGCTTCATCCCGATTCCTCCACTCCAAGCGTCTCCATAGGTGCCCATACACCTTTGGAAGCCGGCGTTTATCCCCCCCTAAAAACACTCTACTGGATGATCCCCCTCACCACGGCTGGTTGGTTTCCAATAACTTTCAAGTTACAAAAATGGACTAGAAATCTGAATTTCTGGTCTATCGAGCACCCTCCAAAGTTTTTGTGAACATAAAGGTGAGATATGGATGAGGAAGGGGCAGGCCCACTCAAAAACAAAATAAATTCCTCTCATTTTGAGGTTTGATGTTCTCCGAGGCAAGGATAGTTCAAGGATGCACAATGATTAGATCATCTTTCCATCCTTCAAAAACTATGTTCATAGTATCTTGTTTCATCACTTTCCAAAGAATTTCAAAAAAAATATAGACATTTTAGAAGAAAAAAACAACACTTTTGACTGGTCTTCTAAGGCCAATTGGTGCGTGATTTGAAAAAAAAGTAAATGATTCTAATATTAAATTATGATGCCGGAGTAGTCACTCTTTGAGAGAGACTCTTGCATTCGAGTGCACCATCGGTGCGGTACCCAGGCCCGCCTCGTTGGACAACATCCCGCGCGCCATGCCCATCTGGATTGCGGCGAGGACTGCAGCACCTGCGAATCCGCCCACCGCCGGCGCTGGTGCCCACGCATAGCCGACTATGTCACCGACGACACGGGGCAGCATGGCCGCATTGGCGAGCACAATCGCGAGACCGCCCAGAAGATAGGCAGTCGTCATGAACGGCACCATGCGCTCGCAGAATCTTACATTTCAAAATATTTTGGTGGCTCAGGGCTTTCAAGATAAAAGGATAGCTCATTGAAAAGATTCTGATTATGTTAGAAATGTATACATCCTGAACAGCGATGAAACCTTTCAAATATCATTTTTATATTGACCTTTTGATATCAATAATTTTTCGAGGATATCGGGGAAAATAGTAATATTCAATACTTATAAGCCATACGTTACTGTAAAAGGACCTAGATTTCAATACAAATCCAAATATTTATCACCAAAAGCCGCAAGCGCATCGGACGTGGTCAAGGGTCGGGGTACGGCGGTACCTCCACGAAAGGTCACAAGGGGCAAAAAAGCCGTTCCGGTGCCAGCATTCCTGTTTGGTTTGAAGGCGGCCAGATGCCGTTGCAACGTCGTTTGCCAAAAGGCGGCTTCAAGAATCGCTTCCGCGTAGCCTATCGCGCTGTCAACCTCTCGCAACTCGCAGCTCTCGTCGAGTCCGGTGCGATTGACGCTGGTGCGGTATTGAAAATCGCTCGTCATGAAATGACCGAAATTGAAATATGCGCGGAATGCTACCTTCGTAGTGCTCAACCGGCTGTTGCCGATTGGTTTGCTGAACCATGTACTGTTCCACATGCATTATGTTGGGCAAAAATGAAAGGATATCAACCATGGCCAGCGAAAATTTTACGAATTGTGAACGATGAAGTTGATGTACGATTTTTTGGTCAACATGATCGGTAATAATTCGAAGAGATTCTGCTGGATTTGGACAAAATTGTACATTATTTGTATTCTTTACGTCACATTCTACTTTCTTATGGATGGTTAACGCTACGTTGACAAATGAATGCAGAGGCTATCTATCTGCCTATAGGAAATTAGCTCACACAACCAGAGCGCAACACTGTTCTGCTTCAGAGCCAGATTTGTGATCAGATGTTTCACTTCAAATTGGAAGTGTTTGGTAATGATTTGATTAAAAAATATATCAGTGTTTTAACTTTCTATATTTATAATATAAACTTAACTACACCTACAAACATTCCATAACATATTTCATTAAGTTTTCTCTTGGCATGACACTTATTCCATTTTGGGATCAAATACGAGTTTTAATATGGTTTCAGCAATAATCGCAAAACACATTTCAGCATTGGTATTATTAGGTTTCCAGACTATATTTGTTCGTATACGATCAATCGTAGCAATAATGTTTACATGCGCTTTGTTTTTCATTCATTCATCTATTATTCCCCCTAGTTATATTAGACGACAGAAATAGTTCCGTATATGAAAGGGGTTGTCCCCCTCTCAACGCCTCGCTCTTTACGCTAAAGTTTGACTCTTTTCACAACTCTACTTTTTCAAACAATAAAAAACTTTATGAATGGGTAAAGAATGAGGGGTTGGAGGGGACAACCCCTTTCATATCTGGAATCAGTGTCACTCTGAGCAAGCAGATTAGACGCACCGGCTAGGCGTTTTTCACCTATTCAATCATAATATTTGACCCCGTCAGTTAGGCTGAACATTTATTGTAGTGAACTTACTCATGCCCTAGCTCTTGCAGAAAAATCAGCAGTACCTATTAGGCGAATAAAAGTTGGAACTGAAGACCCTGGCTGGTCAACTAATCATAATTTGCAAAATGTTTGCTTTTCTGCTAAGTTTTGGCTTTCAGTTTGGATTGAAGCAGATAAACTGTACAATGGATGGCAGTGAAAATTGTATATTTATACTAAACTCAAGTTTGCAAAGCAGCTTTCTTTAGGAGGAAGGAGACCCGTCATGGCCACGCCCCCGATCTGCGACTTCGGCTGGAAGGCCGTCGATTTCGACCTTGAGGGCATCGACGGTCAGCGTTATCGCCTGGCCGACGTGCAGGGCCCCAAGGGGACCCTGGTGATGTTCATCTGCAACCACTGCCCCTATGTCCGCTCGATCGCCGAGCGCATCGCCAGCGAGGCGGAGGCCCTGAAGGCCAAGGGTATCGGTACGATCGCGATCATGGCGAACGCAACGACGCGCTCAGCTTACGAGATTGTTGAAACGATTGAGAATGTTGGTGGTGATTTAAATGCTTCCACAGGGCTTGACCAAACGTCATATTATGCCGTTGTCATGCGCTCTGATGTTGAGTTGGCTGTTTCTCTTCTTGGTGATATTTTGCAAAACCCTTCATTTGAAGAGGATGAGCTTCTTCGTGAGAGAGATGTGATTTTGCAAGAAATTTTGGCGAGTGAAGACCAGCCAGATGATGTTGTTTTAAAACTATGTGAAAGTCATTTAGCCAAATAAATAAATATGCAATTTTCGCTTTAATTATTCATCTGCGGAGAGCCGAAATCAAAACATGGGTTAACTAAAAAACGTTCAGAAATTAAATAAAAAAAACACAAGTTTTTTCAACTGAAAGTAAGGAGCGACATTAAAAATTAAAGCGAACAGAAATTACCCCGTATATGAAAGGGGCTGCTCCCTCTTTAACGCCCTGCTCTTTACGCTAAAGTTTTTACTGGGACACCGGGACACAAATGACGACCGCGACACAGGGAAACAACAACAACGGGGACGTTAGGGGCACAGGGGGATATATAACTGACGACGGGGGCACGGGGAATTTTCGATTAGCAATCACCATCAACAAAGCTCAAGGGTAATCATTAGAATAATGAGATATAAATCTGAACACAGATTATTTTACCCATGGAAAATTATATGTTGCATGTCGAAGAGTCGGTAAACCTGACAATCTATTTATATGCACACACTTTAGCGTTTAATTGAAGCGAGGAAACAAAACCAAAGTGTTGCTCTCGCAACACTTTACTCAGCAAAGCCGAAAAAGGGTGCCGCAACACCTCCCGTTGCCAATTCAACGTAGCCCTAGAATGTTAAGAGAGGGCCCATTCAAACGGAAATTAAAAGTCCATGTGCCTTTTGAAGTGACCCAAAAAATTGGAGGGCACTTAGGCCCCCTCCCACGCTCATTTGTTTTCCCAAAATCGACGGATCAACAAAAGAACTAAAAAGAAAAAAAAAATAATAAAAACTAATAAAAAAAACTAAAAAAGCTAAAAAACTAAAAAAACTAAAAAAGAAAAAAAGGAAAAAAATGAAAATAAAGGAGAAAAACAAAACTAAAAAAATCAAAATAAAAAAAACTAAGATCCTAACACTCAAAGAGAAATTACAGACCGGGACACCGGAACACAAATGACGAAAGGGACAAAAATGACGACCGGGACACGGGGACACAGGAAATATATATGAGTTAATTGTAAAATTGTGAATGTTACAGAAATTGGGGTTATGTGTAAAGGCTAATTTGAACAGAAATTTAGACTGCTTGGCTTTTAGACTTATGCCTCCAGACAGACAGACAGAGGATGGGGGAGGGTAGCGAAGTTTGCATCTTTGCTTTTTAGTCCAACGGTGGCAAAATACAATCTCAGAGTGGATATCTAAATAATTTTTTCCATGAGACATTTTAAGATATACAAAGTTATGATACTGGTAAAAACTCCTATCTTGCCCATGAGAAGCTTTTGGTACAGAGCTCTGAGCTTGGCGCCTCCTCCAAGCCCGCGCTTCGACACGTAGATCATACTACAACACCATAGGCGGGAACGCAATTTTGTTTTGTTGCTTACACAGCTTAGATACCAATATTGGTATCTAAGCTGTAGTGCCAGCTTCCTGTTTCCAGCCGCTAGCATCGCTACCGCGCACTGTGTCCAAAAATAAATCGAGTTTTCATACCTGTAGTTTTTTGTTTTGTGTTTTTTGTTTTTTGAACAAATTTAAAAAAATTTACTTTTTTTTTTCTTTTGTTTACATTTTTAAAAAAAGGAAATGAAGCAGATGGAAATACTGTTCCTGCAATTGATAGTGATGAAAATGGAAATTGGGTTGCTGTTTGGAGTTCTGGTAGTGGAGGAAATTCTTTATTATATTATTCTGTTTCAATTGATGATGGTAATAGTTGGTCTCCAAGTTTAGTGATACCTGGTCATGCCATGAACAATGAGTAATAAACTAGAATATAATATTAGGCATCAAACAGGTAGTCGCTTTTCTTTGAACATGCAGATGTTTTTAGAAATCAAAGATTTGTTAAAATTTGAATTTTTATGGACGAAAAGCGCAGCAAGATCGAACAGACTAGTTATTTTACAGTTATTTTATTAGTTATTTTTACCTCATTTATTTTTACAATTTTACGAATAAACACACACAAGTCTAATACCCCCCTAAAAACCTCATACTATCTCGTTCGATTTCGTTTTGTGATGATCGGATTCGGTCCGTGATTTCCTTCCACTCGCTCGCGGGAACGAAACTCGGCTTTGGTATTGAGAGCCGACCCAATACCGGGACGCCCACGATGCCGATGGCCAGAAACACGAGAAGAACGGGAATCACAGCCAGTACGGCACACAAAAGAAGGAGAAGGCCAATGCTGAAAAACAGTTCGAGCAGGCTTCCGGAATTCAGGACGTTTCCGAAACTGACGGCAGTTTTTTTTCGTTTTCTTAATCAAAAACATAGTATACTATAGATTTGTCTTGTTGCAAAATAGGGAAAAGATACTGGCAAAACTTATAATAACAAAACAAAACTTCATAATCAACATGTCCAATCAACAAGACTAACCAAGTGGCCATGGAATCAGTCCAAAAGAGGGCAAAAAAATGTATTAAAGACCTTAATGATTTCCTTTATCCACCCTGTCTAGTAAGCTCAGAATACCATCTCTAATGTATCGGAGATAATCGATTTGTTTGTACCTGCCTGTGGCAGTGGTATCAGAATTCCTCATTCCGGATACGTTTGCAAGGTACTGTTAGTAATCGTATTCATGTCAGCCGTGGTTTTAAGCAAGGTTCTTTTCTAAGTCTGGCAATATATAATAACTGTATTAAAGTAGTCACTCAACAGATTCCACCATACTTAACTTAGCCATATATTGATGCAAGTCACTTGTCTTATGCTGATGACATTCTTCTCTTGGCTGAAAGAATGTGATTAAAGGCTCTTTTCCTATGTCAAAAGTTTTAGTTTTCGGAAGTCAAAAGTGGTCGTATTTGAACCAGTGCCTGTCCTAAGACTTTGTTTGATATATGGTCATTTGTTACCCCTTATGACGTCTGATCGACATTTTGAGGTATCTATTTTTCTCGTCTAATGTGGGCTGCTGGGGTTTTTTCCTAAAGACATTTTTGAACGCAAAAATGCTATTTCATAATGGTTTATTAACCCTAGTCCGGATGCAGCGCGCACAGGTCTATGCGGGCGGCAAGGCCGGGGGTCTCCACCGCCAGCGGCCCGTCAATCAGCGCGATCAGTGGCGCGCGAGTCATGCCGTCCCCTCCGTCAGGTCGATTTCCATGTCGAACGCCCCGCCCGCCGCTGCCCCGCCGTGGGCCGTCAGGATGCGGGTGGCATGGGGAAAACTCTTGTCGATATGGGCCAGGATCCGGGCCGCAGTGGCGGGATCCACCTCCGACAGCGCTTGGGAAGTGTACAGACGTTTTCAGGGGGATTGTTTGGCTGGGGGGAGGGGTTGAGAACAGGGGCATATGTTGGGGAATTTTTCATCGAGGAATTTGTCATGGGGGAAGAAAACTTCCATGAAGGGAGCGCAGGATTTTCTAGCATTATTTCAAAAAAAAAACAATGAAAAAATAAATATGAAAAACTTTTTTCAACTGGAAGTAACGAGCAGCATTAAAACTTAAAACGAACAGAAATTATTATACATATGGGAGGGGGCCTAGGTGCCCTCCATATTTCGGTCACTTAAAAAGGGCACTAGAACTTTTAATTTATGTTAGAATGAGCACTCTCGCGACATTATAGGACCACTAAGTTAATACGATCACCCCTGGGAAAAAAACAACAACAAATAAACACACATCCGTGATCTGTCTTCTGGCAAAAAATACAAAATTCCACACTTTCGTAGGTAGGAGCTTGAAACTTATACATTAGGGTTCTCTGATACGCTGAATCTGGGGTATTAACAGTTTGTTTTAAAGTAGCTTTCCGACAAAGATGACTTGTATTTAATTCATTTTCGTCACCGTTAAATAGGATCCCAGCATTTGGATGTTTAGATTGGAGGTAATCAAGCGATGCATGGAGTTTTCCCAAGAAATCTTTACGCTGCTCCGATTTTTGGCCGAGTGAATAATAAGAACAACCAGCAATGATATTATTTAATGGATTTGATAGAACTTTCGGTTTAATTTTAATTCAAATTAGATTTTGACCCCTCCTCAACTCTCACCTCATGGTTTTGAAATTTGAATATCTTCCGAAAATGCTATAACACCGAATTCTCGAACACAAGGGCAGTTGGAATGGGACAACAAGTATTTTCCACAATACCTTTCAGAACAGAAGAGCTTATTGGCGCCCATTTGATCATAATTAAATGAAAAAAAACAAGTTTTTTTAACTGAAAGTAAGGAGCGACATTAAAACTTAAAACGCACAGAAATTACTTCGTATACGCCAAAGAAGAAGCCAAAGAAACTGCGCAGACTACCGCCAAAGAAGAGGCTAAAGAAACCGCTCAAGCCACGGCTAAAGAAGAGGCTAAAGAAACCGCTCAAGCCACGGCAAAAGAAGAAGCCAAAGAAACTGCTCAAACCACGGCAAAAGAAGAAGCCAAAGAAACTGCTCAAACCACGGCAAAAGAAGAAGCCAAAGAAACCGCCCAGGCTACGGCAAAAGAAGAAGCAAAAGAAACCGCCCAGGCCGCAGACGTGGCGCTGTCACAGGATGATGTGCTTATTCCCACTGAAATTTTTATTTCTGTTTTCTACCTGCTTTCTCAACTTCAATTTTTTCCCAATGTACCAATTCTAGCACACTGAATGCAATGATCCCATTTGGATTGTCATACCTTTCCCTACATTCTTGGCAAGAGATTTGGGAGCTATTACATGCAAAAGAGAGAAACAACAAACGTCACGTAGGATAGCTTTGGTTAAGCAAAGTCAATCTTCTGTGTCTGTGATGCATATTTTTTGAAATCACCATGCAAAACCGGGTGTAGAACTATTCCTTGCTTTTTGGACTTGTAGAATATAAGCATGCTTTTGGGAGGTACCACTTTGATATTCTGACAATTACATGCAGTTTTATGCGTATGGATATGCTAGCACTTATGCTTTCTCTTGGGAATGTGGGAGCACATGGACATATACTAGTTTTGGACATGCTTGGGGGGCTTTTGACAGCTGCAGTTGCAGAGTGGGCACGGTTTGTATTACAGTTGAGTTGCAAGATCGAACTAAACGGGATTTAGTTGCTTGAAGGTTGAGTTAAATGGTGGCTGAGTTGTATAGGCAGGGATGTCGTTTGGGGAGGGGGCAAGTAGGGTAAGTTGCCTCTAATAATATGGAGAAAAAATTATTATGTATCCCATGCCCCTCGACTATCCGGATATGGACCCCTCTTGCCCCCCAAACAAAAATGCTGGAAATTCGCCCCTGTGTTTAGGGGTTAATATACTTCTTAAACTTTAAAATTTCTCGCATTGTTAAAGAAATTAGGATTTATCCTTTGCTCCTTGCTCCCTAAGTGATGACGTTAGAAACTTGGCCTACGGTAAAAAAGTCAACTTTTGAACTAAGACAGATAGATTTTTTTTTGACGGCAGTCGATAGCTCCCGATGAGCTGATCAGAGTATATATCATCAATTTTTTGGTAGACAAGTTTCTTTGCGAGTTACACTAGTTTGAAAGTTTAAAGGGGAAATTAATTTATACAATACTAAATATCAATTACTTAATATAATATAATATTAAATATCTAAATATAAGAAAATATTAAATATTAATAAATATTAATAATAGGCTCTTTTACTGGTAAATTCTAATTGGTGAGCCAGTCACTAGTCTTTAGAGCTTTGTTATACAAAAATGGATTATTCTATTATATAAGGTGTTGCGTTATTTTGTCTTAACCTACCCGAAATTCAAAACCATTAATCACGATCCAGCATTTAATATACCAATTTTATCATACATATCTCCAACAATTAAATATGTATGAGCTATAGGTGGATAATCCGATTTATAATCTTCAATTTGCTTGTAAAGTAATTTTTCAAAATAACCTAATGCTTCAAAATAATCTTGTTTTTCCAAAGAAATATAACCCAAAATAGTATAAATATCATATACTGATCGATTAATATTTTGTTTATTAAGTAAATTTTGAAAATAAAATAAAGCTTGATCTAAATGTCGTTTTTCTTCAGGTGCGAATTAAAGATCTGGTTGAGCCTACACAGTCACACCAATGAACCCCGTTCAAGCCAAATAACCAGCGAAACCAGGTACCGAGCCCCCGGTCTCTCGAGCAAAGTGTCACAAGTCAATCGAGCTAACCACTCAGCTTTGGTGGCTTAATGATTACACTCTGTTGATTACACAAATAAATAGGGACAGACTATATTTTAATTTTAGCGCAGAAGGGGGAGTGCCCTGTTTTCTTCTAACATACCCGGCTCCCCACCTGAAAATCCAATCAAAGGCTTTTTGAAACCAGTATTCACGAGTTTTCCTGCGGTGCTCGTAGCGAGCAAAGTCCACCGCATCGGCCGCTTGTTCGGCGCCCATATTTCGTAAGGTAGCAGCTAATTGCATATAGGGTTGGGGAACATATCCGTGTTTTTCTCTCATACCTGGTGGCACGGATTGGTTCACCCACTCTATCATGCGATCCCCGTCTATTCTGGTGATGTCGTTTTGTTATAAGTATAGAAACAATAAGAGTGTGGCTTGGCGAATTTCGCTGAGCCTTTCTGTTTAAAGAAAATTATGAAGAAATTTTTAGAAAGAGTTTTACTGGGAGATCCAAATAAGAAGTACATTGATAAGCTTCAACCAATTGTTGATCAAGTAAACTCGATTGAAGATCAGTTTGTAAATCTTTCTGACGAAGACTTAAAAGCAAAGACAGCAGAATTTAAAAAACGTCTAGCAAACGGTGAAACGCTCCTGAAGATTCTCTCCGTAAAATTATCTCCCCCAGAAATCCCCCCACCCGCAGATTAGTCCCCCCGTTTTCCCCAAGCACATCAGATCAAAATTTTGAGATAGCCAATTTGTTCAAGATAGTCCAAATGCCAAATAACCATGCCCCCTGGTTTGAGTTTGACACACACCCCCTTTTAGCCCCCGGGTCATGGGCTGTAAGCTACTCAAGTTGTCTATTATTAAGATATATCATCCAAGTTTAACTACTGGTCTTCCCATCTCCCGTTGTTGCTGGGAGATGGGACAAAAATGATTCCGCACGTGCCTCGACGTGCCCGCCGCGACATCACTCGTCATCGGCACTCGTAAACGAAATGGTCGAAAAGCCATCCGTAGACTTCTCGAGGCGCTCACGCCCTCTGTTGGTCTTTCTCTTGCGCTCGTTTCCGCCGCGGAACACGCGCTTCTCCAGTCGGTTCAGCCGCTGGTGCACGTACTCGCTGTCGACATCCACCCCGATCTCAAGTTCGACTGCTGGTGGTTGAAACAATGAGTATAAACACTCAGGGATCGTTTAGAAAGCAGCAAGGCTTTAGCCCCATTAACTTTTCCAGACATATTTGAGCCTCCATCAAATCCTTGTCCCCTTAGATTTGTTAAACTTAATCCCAATGAATTCAAAGTGTTAACAGCAGCAGTTTTTATTTCAACTTTGATATATGTTGTCTCTTCACATAAAATAGAGTAAAATTTAGAATTCATAACATCATATCATCGTGAACAAATACTGAACAGTCTTCTTCGAGTGGAACTGAGCGAAGCAATGCGCCATTATCTTGCGCGAACACATCGATCATTTCCCATTCATTATGTTTTCGACATGTCTGATGTTGAATTGTTCACGCCACCAACACCACAGCCACAGCCACAACAACAACAACAACAACAACAACAATCATAATAGCTATCTTAGAGCTCTTTTCTCTGCTGATTTTTGAATTTGTGAAATAAAATAACATTGTAAATCAGAGAAAAATCCAGTTTCAGCTTAATACGCCAAGCCGTTCGTAGAATGCTGCGGATACACTATTTTGATAACCTGATAACACATAATCTCTTTTGAATTAGCATGTCTTAACCGTGGATAGATTCTAAATCCCGTGTCAAAACAAACTGAAGTCCTTCTTTATCTCCCTTTCCCTCTCCTATACAACCACAAAGCTTCAACTCGGTCCCGTGAGTCATTCCCAAATATCGCAGATATGGTATGGGTGCCCAAACAATTATACTAGCTCGGCTAGAGTAGAGAAAAGTTTCAAAATTGGTAGGGAAAAACTATTGTTTTTAGTGGATAGTGATACAATTCTGAAGAGAAAAGGTGAATATTTCGGCTAAATCCCGGCCAGACGAATCGCAAAGATTTGGGGGCGGGGTAAACTAAGAGTGTTAATTCAGAAAAATGCAGGAGACATACTTTGGATTTTTTTTAATTCTGTTTAGAAATATATAAAGAAAAACATTGTTGAATGTCATAAGCAAGGGGAGTACAGATAGCCACTAGCAGAGGTTCAATTGTGCTGGTACGTGGGTGAATCAGATATGGGCCACATCCGGCCAGATTGTCGACGCTCATGGCCATGACTTTACCGTCCTTATTAAGGCCTATGCTGGCTTTGACCCGATGCCCGCGTGCGTGAATATCTGAAACAAACGATTCAAGTCTGTCTGCGACAAACTTGATGGGGCGGCCAAGCATTTTACTGATGGCTGGTGTTAAGGGGAGGGGAGGAAAAGGTGGGAGGAATTGTGCTCCACCAATCCATTTTTCAACATCACCCCCTGATTTACCCTTAGTCTCACGTTTAGACTTAATACCCTTAGCCATTCTCGCACCAAATGTGCTTATTTGAAAAACTGGATGCACATAATATCTTTTGTTTTGAACTTTAATTGGATTTATTCTGCACATCTTGAATTTAATGAGTCTCATTACTTTTCTTTGTAAAACAAAATTTCAATCCGTGGATCGACAAATGAAACGGTACAATGTACCACGATTAGCCTTCGTGAACAAATTAGATCGACAGGGTTGTAATCCTGATCGTGTTGTAGAACAGTTACGTGATCAACTGAAATTGAATGCCGCGGCAGTCCAAATCCCTATTGGATTAGAAGGTAATCATACCGGTGTCGTAGATATTATTGAACAAAAGGCATACACGTTTGACGGTGAAAAGGGTGAAATCGTCAATGAAGGACCTGTTCCGGATGGTTTTCTAGTTTGTTTTCTTTTATATATATAGAAGATATAATCTGGCGTAACGGACAGACAACTTATTTATATTTATATATATAGATAAGTTGTCTGTCTGTTATGTCGTTTACACTTTGTCTGTTATACATATAGAAGATATAATCTGGCGTAACGGACAGACAGCGTAACGGCAAATCCTTGGGAGGTCCTTTGAGATTAAGGCTAGTTAGCTGCAGCTAGACTAGTAGCAGGAGCATCGCTACTGCCGGAAAGAACACCATTGCCATAGGAAATGGCCTGGTCGAGCAGGCTCAGGGCGTCACGCATACTGCCATCAGCCGCGTGCGCTAACAGGCGAATCGACTCACTGTCTTTTTTAATGTCCTCCTGTTCAAGAATATTGTCGAGCTGCGTCGCTATTTGCTCCGCCGTCAGGTGTTTCAGGTTAAATTGCAGGCAGCGGGAAAGAATGGTGATGGGCAGTTTCTTCGGTTCTGTTGTTGCCAACAGGAATTTAGACACATTTAGCGCCAAAAAGCATTCTGATTTGCAACGCAAATATGCCTATCAAAGCGGGCGTGAGCAGATCTATACCCCGCAAATGGTGCTGAATGGTGGCGATGATTATGTGGGCTCGAACCGGATCGCGGTCAATGATGCTTTGTCGCAAAGCCAACTGCCGGTGAAAGTTGATTTTTCCATGGAAAATGAAACGCTCAAGATCAACATCCCCAAGCCTGATGTGGCGCGCCAGGAAGCCATTATTGATCCAAGTTTAGCGACTTCTACGATTTTATTCGCACGCGACGAAGCGCTGTATCGAGTTGCTCAAGCGCCGTTAAGATTCCGCCTTCGTCGTCTTCATTGCGACACGCCATTTGCAGTTGAAGCGACAGCCGCGAGATCGGGGAAAATCCCGAATCGGCGCTCTCTTGTGTCAGGATCTCGGCGAGGTCACCCATGTGAACCCAGTCGTGATCGACTACGCACTGAGCTAACTCGATAAGTCGCGTTGGGTTGGCCTCAGGCGGCTTGGTGTCGAAGTGAGTTTTAAGTAATAGCAGTAGTAGTTTTACATTTATATCGTGAAAAAAGATAGGTTTTTTAACTGACTCAAGGTTGAGTTCAAAAATTTTACCACTGTCTAAATGATAGTGCCATTAATAACCATTTATTATTTGGCAACTATCTTTTAAAAGCAATTTATATTAGGACAAAAGTAATCGGCCAAGTGTTAGAATCACTGTTTGGGGCTCTGATTAGGTTATCGCTGGAACGACTGGCTCATGGGGATCTTCAAATACTCAACTAAACATGCCAAGTGATGTCTTTGTTGATGTGAACGCAAACTTCTATGTTGCTGATCGAAGTAATAATCGAATTCAGTTCTTCCGAAACGGTACAACAAATGGTATCACTGTATCAAGCGGATGGGGTGGAACTGGCGGATTCCGAGGTGTTCAAGTGACGTCTGCAGGTCTCATCTACGGTAGTGATACATCAAACAATGCTCTCTGCCGAAGCGCTCGAGAAGGCGGAGGACGGGCGCGATCCGATCCCGCGCGTGGTCGACCATGCCGAGCCGTTGGTAGAGCCCGACGAGTTGGATCGTCAGCTCCTGCCATTGCGCGTAATAGCGAAGAGACCTCGCTTCGTCGCAGGCCTCTTCGAGCAATCGAAGCGCTCGTCCGGTCCGGCCGGTCGCCACGTAGTAGTCCGCGACCGCCTCGTAGACCGGTCCGATTTCGTAGCCGGCGTCCTCCTCGTGGAAGCAAAATTAACGCAAACAACTGGTTGAGGCCGATCCCAAATTGACTCGATTGCCCACTGCCCAGAATCTTGGTTGAGAAACCGGCGATCATGAAACCGACAAATCCAACCAGTACGACCGGCAAAGAAAAACGAACCGCAAAGCCAAGGCAGGCGGTTACCAGCTGGTTGAACCATTCCCAAAACGGTTCGCCGATCGATTCGCGTCCGAGGGGGAGCAGTGTGTACGATTGCAACAAGCCGTTGCGCCCGGCTATCGCTGGACAACTGTGCCAAGCAATTTTTCCAAACGTTGCCAAGGCCGCACGAAGAGTTTTGGAGGAGGGAGCCGAGCGCACTCCTGCACCGAATTAGTGACCGCCATTAGTTCTGGGTGATGCCCTCACGTCCTGGCTTCTGCCAACCGCCTGGACCCACGCCAATACTCCACCGTAGTGGTTCCTTTTGTGGACAGATTCGTGAGCGGGAGCCGAACCCTCGACCTGACGGTCTGAGGGCGTGGTTCCATTCCACATTACCAGCTAAAGCCCATAGGGAAGGTATGGACTTATCCATGGACACAGCTATGAGGATGGGAGCTATTGAACGTGTTACAGTGGAATGGGTAAAGAATTTCGGTATGCCGATTGTTCTGTCTCCTGTATTTCCCATTCCCGAACTTACTAAAGTTCGAGAGGGGTTCAATGCAACATATCTTAACACGGTATTAATTGCAAATTGGTTCGCAAATCCCTCTGTGAAAACTTCTGGGAAACATCTGGTTAATCTTCATCCGCTTTTAGAAACACCCATGATTCAGAGCCATATTTGGCCGCTGCCATCACTTCAGCTTCCAAATTCTAATCTTGGTTTGCATTCTTATTTTCGTATTTTTCCACTTTTTTTAACCATAAAAAACACCCTGAGCCTTAGCTATTCTACTTTTAACATTTTCACTGCTCCCACTATCTTACTAGTAATACTACCAAGGTAAGTGAAGCTTTCTTGATCAATCTTCTAAGGAGATACTAAGGAGGTTTCTCCTCCTTAGTATCTCGCTCTTTACGCTAAAGTTTGACTTTTTGTTCCCATTCTTTAAGAATGACTCCTGAAACACAATAGTCGTTTAATTAGATTAATAAAAAGTCTAGTCTAAAAGGCTTTTTTTAAAGCAAAAAAACTAAGCGTAAATAGAGAGGTATTGAGGAGGAGCCAACGCCCCTCTTATACATAAAATTTTCTGTTCATTTTAAGTTTTAATGTTGTTGAAGGTCGGCGCCGGCAAGGCTTCCGGGAAGAAAACCTGGTCGATTTCAGAGCCCAGAAAATAGATAAAGAAGCCGAGACCAAATACCCCGTAAACAATGGAGGGCACACCCGCGAGATTGTTGACTGCAATGCGGATAATACGTGTCATCAAACCCTGACGGGCATACTCGCGCAGGTAGACGGCGGCAATCACGCCAAAGGGCGTCACAATCACCGACATTATCAGGACCATCACCACCGTCCCGAAGAGGGCAGAGCTGACTAAACTCAAAGAAACTGATTGTTAATTAGATTTTCAAAAAAAGAATGGACCAGCGACTCCCTATCAAGGGAAAAATTAAGCACCGTCCCTGGGATCAAGTTTCTTGTCATTAGCCTAATTACTAGGTGGGTTGGAAGACAAACCTGGACAGTTTTGATTTCGAGTGGCCATATTTGATTTGAGCTTCGTTTCAGAAAGTCTGCATTCTTTTCGCAAAATCGGCTAAATCTTTACGTCTGCGACCTGCCTGAATGATTGCAGGGTCTCCCGCGCCTCGGCAATTACGCCGTCGGCATCATCGGATCCCAACACATCGTCGAGTTTGGCCAAAACCCCGTCAACCCGTTCTGAGGCCTTGTTTAGCCGCTCAGCCAGCTGCGCTGCGTTATCGATAATGCCGTCAATATCTGCTGACCGGGCGCCAATCTTTTCTGTCACCTTGGCAACGTCCGACACAGCGGTACGCGCTGTATCGCTGGCCTCGGTGTATAATTTACACCACTTGCTTCAACGGCTGCGGGGATCATGCGGGGGTCATCCCCGGTCTTAAAATAGTTTACTAAGAAATAAAAAGACAGAAGAGAAAAGAAAGAAAGAGTCGATTGTCTAGCTCCTTAATGAGGAAATTTTTTATTGTTAGTCGTTGGATTTTGGGTGAGTAGCTAGCTTTTGAGGTGGGTTTTTTGTTTTAATTGTTTTCAATTCGTTTAATTTTTATTTTACCTGTTATTGTTTTTTTGTAAACAAGTCCGAAGTGAAGCAATCTTGATAGTTATTAGGACTATAGACTAGTTGTAGAATGTGTATCATAGTTTGAAACTCTTCGTTGTATAGATAGATATAACCTGATTTCCCGAGTTCATATTATGGTGGTAGTCGTATGATATACCCACTACCCAATGTTCTTCTAATATTATGAAAAGAAAAATCACCAATGCAACAGCACAAACACATAAAAGAATCTCCCACCCCAGTCGGGGACGTCTGGTGGCACTGCGACCTGCCGGAGGGCCACGCGGCGATCCTCTGCGGCGGCACCCATGTCGACAGTCTCACGGAGTTCTCCGCGATTGTGGTCGAGCTCGATCTGAGCGACCCGCAGCTCCTGGTGATGACCACGACCGCGACCCCGGCGGTCTGACCTCAGCGGACGAATCCCGCCTGAACGCGGCCACCCGCTCGCCGTAGTTCGGTCTCGACCTGTGCGGCGAAGAGCGCGAGGTCTCCGGCGAGCAGCATTATCATCCATTTCTTCATATCTCCTGTTGAAAATAAAATCTTTTCATATTCTAAATGCGAAAATGGGACAGAAAAACTAGAATTTGAAGTTGGTGAATCATAAGTTCCTGTTTACTTTCATATTAGCAACAAAAACTACCAGTGGAAGAATATCTTTATCTTACCATATGAAGCAGTTCCTTTTTCAAAGTTTCTTCAATAAAAATCAAATCTGAAGAGAACAATACTCATAAAGAAACAAACCTCTTGCAAAAAGGGGGGAGACTGAATTTTCTTGACTCACTGGCAAACAAGTGCCTAGGCCTAATAGGCTTACCTGCTTATAATCTCAGGCAGACTACCGTGTTCTTCAAGAATTGTGAAAAATATTTTTTATTCCATTCCAATTGCCATTGTGCTTGAGTATTGTTCTTACAGGATTTAGGACGGAATGCCAAACTATAGTACAAAGAGTCTTTTTTATATTTACGCTTAAAACGCCTCCTTTGACTTCAATGGTCCCTACTGAGCAGTAGACTCAAAAATCATAAATATATACATATATATATATATATATGTATATATCCGCTAGAACAATGGTATGGACACATTACTTCAGTATTCTCGTCCAACCCACCATCAACTGAATTGAGTTATCGCGAATCGTTATATAAGCATTTTTCTCAGTTGAACCCATATAAAAACCTAGTTTGTTTTTTTCCATCTTTGGTTTTGATTCAAATTAGATCACTAAAATGTGGGAAGGCCTTTAACAACACTGACGTAATTTTTTTTTCTTCTTTTTTTTTTTGTAGTGATAATTCACATAAGACAAAACTTTAGTTAATTAATTAACTTTTTAGCCAATGGAAAGGTTTTTTCCTTAATAAAATTCCCGTAATGTTTTATTGTAATGACACTTCACGTTTTGTGATGACAATTCGCATTAGACAAAACTTGAGCGAATTTTCTTCTTTTTAAGGCAATGTAAAGGCTTTTTTTTCCTTAAATACATTCAGTCCCACCGGAAGTCATTGCTTCTGATCCACGCGAGCATCGGGATAAAACGCTGCTGAAGATGATCGAGAGCGCGGTCGCAGACGAGGACCTTCCTGAATTTGATCAACAACAAGCCGTCGACGAATTAAAGCAGTATCTTTGGGCTGGCACGGAAACAACCGCTCTGACTCTTGCCTGGGCGCTTTACCTAACCTCGAAGCATCCCGAAGCCGCCGAGAAAATTCGCAGCGAAGGCCGTGAGGTATGCGGACGACATGCACAAAAAAGAAACAAAATCGTTGCGGATAATTTTTTATGATGGTTGTCTTCTTCCCCCAAAGCAAAAAATCCTGATAGTGTTAATTTGGTCCGCGAGACAAAACTGGGCATACTTTCCAAACTACAGGGTAATGTTTACTATATTTCATTAAACCTACGGACTATATGCGTGTTTATACTATAAGAATTGCTCATTTGCCTTCAGGCAAAAGAAAAAAATATACTACTGGCTTCGATTGTTTTTCACTGTCATTTTTACTTGATTTAGCGAAATTGGCTCCGACTTTACCCTAGTTTTTGGGCAATTTGTAAAGTTTTTTTTAGAATGGTGTCGTGATCTTCATCTGTTGCTCAATGAGCAACAATATCATCGATAGGGAGGCCCAGTCCAGCCTTCTCGATAAGCTCAGCGAACATTTCTTCCAGTTTTCGTTGGAAGTCACCTTGGGCGCAATTTAAGCCAAAGAGATATCACCTATAGCGAATCCTTCGGTTACGAACGGATTTTGAATGATCTCTCTTAATACCTACCGGAACCAGTGGTTCAGCAACATCCGCGGTGACCTGTTGGCAGGTCTTGTTGTGGCGCTGGCCCTTATCCCGGAAGCCATCGCTTTTTCGATCATCGCGGGTGTCGATCCCAAAATCGGACTTTACGCCAGTTTCTCTATTGCGGTCATTGTCGCAATTACAGGTGGTCGGCCAGGCATGATCTCGGCCGCCACTGCTGCGACAGCGGTATGTTATCGCTAATGTATGTCAAGATAGTGACGCAAGTCCTGCCTGCCCGCTGATTTTATTGCTCATTCATAACCGCTATTTATCCGATATTAGTAGATAATCACGATTTATTGATAAACAGTATGAATACTATCTACGTCAGTCCTATTGCAGGTAGTAGATAACCAGACAATTGTTTTGCATTTCAGTGTTGCTAAGGTTCTCAATCAAAAAAGCTGGGAACGAATAGGTGTCAATCACACGGTAAGTGCGCTTTTTTTGATTCGGAGTTTTACCCGTGGCGCACACAGTTTCTGCCCGTAAGCGGATTCGCCAGGCCAACAAGCGACGTGGTCACAATGCCTCGATTCGCTCGAACTTTCGCACCCACATTAAATATGTGCTGGCAGCGGTAGAGTCTGGTGACAAAGAGGCCGCTCAGCAGGCCTACAAAAATGCCGTGCCGGTGATCGACAAGATTACGGCCAAAGGCTTGATTCACAAGAACAAGGCCGCTCGTATTCATACTGACCTGGAGGATGAGCGCAAACAGTCGCTCTCCATAAGTGATCAGCAAGTTGGGATGTTGATGGAACACAAGCGTCTTGCCAGGCATCTCAGCCTCATGATATGGCTGGACAATGGTGAGGAATGATCGGGAGTGCACCGTTGTGTTGTGCTCCATCTCTTCATCTGACCACACAAACCGTGCCATTGCCACTGGAAGAGGGGGAAGTAGTTCATAACACAATAAGAGAATCTCAGCAAGTGGCCTCCGGCGGCTGCAACGCCGTGCGGGGCGCTCGGTAGGGCCTTCTAAGCCATACCCAGAATAACCACACGCAAAGGGGGACGCTTGCGAGCCGAATTCGATGGTGTGCGCCGGAACAAACATATACTGCTGCTGGACGACGACGCGGTCTTCGGTCGTGCCTTGGGGAGGCTGCTGGGGCAGGTGGGCTACCGGGTGACGGTGGCCGACAACGCCGACGAAGCCCTGTCTAGCCATCGCGAACGGCCCCAAAGTTTTGAAAATAATTGTCTTCGACGGATTCGAAAAATCAACTGGACGGACAAAATACCAACTCATTCAATAAAGAGAAGATTAAAAAGCCGCTTGTTATTGATAAAGTCATAAGCAGTCCGTGGCAATATTGGGGACACATGATTACAATGGGCAGCAATCGCTTGCCTCATAACGCTTGGTGTTGGACTCCTTCAGGAATTCAACAGAAGTCTACACTAGGATGATACCTAAAAAAAAAGCGCTGGTGTAGAATGTCTTATATTATTTATTTTCATATTTGAATTAATTTTAATTCTTTTTTACGTGTTTCTACGTGAATGATTGATCAAGATAGGCTAAGATAAGTCTAATATACAGAGGAATTGTCGATGGAACTTTCCGTGTGGAAAATTTATCACGGGGGAAGTTTTCCAGGGGCTAATTTTCCTTGGGGGAATCTCCTGAGGGCAGGGAATGAATCGGTCCCCCAACAACATATAATACTGTTTTCAATTACAGTAGGGTTCTCTAATACGTTGAATCTGATGGCGTGATTTTCGTTAAGATTCAGTGACTTTGAGGGGGTGTTTCTCCCTGTTTTCTAGAACAAGGCAAATCTTCTTAAGCATGTAACTTTTGATGAGTTAGAATAAACTTGATAAAACTTAATGAAACTTATATATTTACAATTAGCATAAAATTGCGATTCTTTTCATGTAACTATTGGTATCAAAATTCTATTTTTTAGAGTTTTGGTTACTATTGCCACCGATGCGTCGCCACGAAAGAGAACATTCCGGTGCAGGTTGAACCCGCCGCGTGTCGTGTACTCATAGCCAATGATGGCCGTGAATCGCCCGGGCTCGTTGTACTTGTCCGCGAGCGCCGTATACGCATGCCAGGCGTTCCGCACCGCATCGTCGCTCGCAAAGGGCGGGTCCGGCTCCTGGAGTGCGGCCACGATTTCCATCGCGGTGGCGAACATCACATCCTTGTCACCCGATTTGAGTGCGTTTTTTCATTGTTCGTAAAGTGCATTGAAGCAACCTATTATGCGCAACCCACCCTCCCTCAAGAAAATTCTGGATCCGGCCCTGGTCAATTCACTACTAACACTGAAGCTGCTAGATTAAAGAATTCATCCTATCGCTAGCAAGTGCAATTTACTGTAATCATTTAAGTGCGTCATAACCTTAGATCTTGACGGTGACGCACCGGCACGTATAAAAATTTTGCATGGTGACTTTCCGAAATTTTTGACACCCTCTGCTGCACGCTGCACAGAATTTGGTCAAGGTTCTGGAGCCCACGATGATCGCCAACCTTCACAAGAAGATCCGACAACAGGAGGAGCAGGCTGTGGCGTTGCGGGAAGAAGTGTCTCAAGGCATATTCTTGCACCCCAACACTGCTGCGAGTCGGGCTCTGGCAGGCATTTTCAATGCGACACACCGAGCCAATGTCCTTGAGCAGGAAATGAAGAATGCGCAGCAGGCCCTGGAGACCATTGCCGGGATGATGACCGTTCTGACTGGATCGAACTTCATAATAACAGTTTCGATGCCATCAATCTCCAAGGTTGGGGTTTGACCAATGAGATAGAACATACCAATGTCTGGACTTTCCCCGAAATCACACTTTTTCCCAACAGTTACCTTGTCGTATTCGCTTCAGGAAAAGATAGAAGTAGCCCGGGCTCCCCATTGCATACCAATTTTAATCTCAACCGTGAAGGTGAATACCTTGCATTACTGGACCCAGAAGGACCTGCAAGCCATCGTCGAGAAGGCGATGGCGCGCGAGCGGTCCCGCCGCTACCAGAGCTCGCGCGAGCTCGCTCAGGACCTGCGGCGCTACCTCGAGCACGAGCCCGTGCAGGCGCGCCGCGCTACGCCGCTCTACCGCGCGCGGAAGTTCGCGCGCCGACACCGCCGGCACGTCCTGCTCACCGGGGTGGCGATCGCCGCCGCCCTGGCGGTGTGGGTCCTGCTGGGTTGGCAGGACCGCGCCCGCGGGTATTTAAGTCCCCTCTGGTAAAAAAGAAGGGAATTTGCTCTTTTTAACCTTCTGCAGACTCTTGCCTGATCCACAGCTTTATCATATGTGAAGTTACTCATAAAAAGTACTGTTTATATTAAAAGGAAAAATCGTAATTGACCATTGTGACCCTTCCAAATGCACGATTGGGAATATATTAGTCAAAAGGAAACGAAATGACCTTACTTTGCAAAGAGCTTGACAATATTTGAAATTTATTATAAATTGGGAATCAATAATGGCAAAACAGAATGGAATTCTAGTGTCAATATCAAAGCCAGACTGGATGGTTTTACCTGATGGCTTGAAAGTTAGTTACATCTTAGACCAGATCAAGAGGAGCAAGATGTATGGGAGTCCTTACGAATCAGTTAGTCCAAGGTTGATATGATGTTATATTTGATAAAATACAATTACAAAAGTTCTAAGTTTCTATATTACTTTTGAATCAAAGTTCTAGCACCGAAAGGACAAAGTGACAGAACAAAGTCAAAACGAAACCTTATTTAAGCAAAGAAATAAAGAGGAAAGATTGATTGGAAGGAATCACTAACATGTATGATTAAACCAGTCCTGACAATTATTCTTGCCAAAAAAAGGAGGAACTTGTCCACACTACACTAAGCATATGGACAGTCCACAAGATATATACATAAGTAAATTTCTCAAGAGTATCAAATGCATAAAAGCACTCTATAAAAACTAGATCTGATTGAATAGATGAAATGCTGCAGAGCAGAGCGAAGGATTCGTTTGGCGCTTAAAGGATGATACGGGGGCGGCAACAGATATTCGGATATTTGGCGATGAAACGCTCTTGCTCAACATGTCTGTTTGGGAATCGATTGACGCATTGTATCAATACACGTATTACAGCGCCCATGTAAAACCGTTTCGCAACCGGGAAAAATGGTTTGAGAAATTGGAACGGCCGGCGCTGATGTTGTGGTGGATTCCAACCGGCCATATCCCCACGGGGGAAGTTTGTCGGTCCTGACGGCGAGGTTACAGCTATGATAGGAGCTCCAAACCCGTTTGGTGACTTTAACGGCAAATTAAATCAAACAGTTAATGACCCTCAATACACAGCAGCCAATTTCCGTGAAGCGCTGAACGACATGCCTTTCGGATGGGTCTACGGATTTAACGAGGAATATTTTGAGCAGGAAGCGTTTGAGCGTTTTCTATTTAATCTTCCTGGAGGTGCAGAATTCTTTCTAGAAGAAGATCACATTGATATTGATATTGTGTTTGCCCCAGAGCAGTGCGAGAGACCTGGTCAGGTTGATAACGCCGGCCTTGGCGGCGCCGTAATGTACGAACGAGGGCGAGGCCTTGATACCCGCTACCGAAGAGATGCTGATAATGCGTCCACTCTTTTGCTGGATCATGTGTTTCGCCGCCGCTTTGCAGCAGAAGAACACGCTATCGAGATTGACAGCGATGCCCCTGCGCCAGTCATCAGCGCTGATCTCCTGCCAAATACAACCAACTCATCCGAATCGAAGAAGAGTTAGGCCCAATTGCCGAATATGCGGGAAGGTCGATATTGAAGGGGTAAGTGGCATGACATCGCCCATAACCTCTGAAGAGTTATTGGCACGAGAAGCCATCCGCTGTGCGCTCACCTTATACACAAGCGCAGGCGAGCGCGGTCGTTGGGCAGAACAAACCACAGCGTTTCACCCTGATGGCACTCTAATCTATACGGATGGAACGGAATTTGTTTCAGGTTACCGGTTATGTCAGCGGAATGGATCCCGGATCAGGTCCGGGATTCGTTTGTTTTCTAGCCGAATGAAAGGATTCCCGGGCTTGACCCGGGATCTTGCGCAGGATGAATCGCCGCACGCCGATCAAGACCCCGGCTCGGGGGCCGGGGATCGGTTTGTCGTATGATGGAACGTTTTATCCACCCCACCGGATCATCGTTTCCAGCATCCCGCGAATGACGGGACGAACCTGTTCGGCAAGGTCCTGCCTTCCACATGCATCTCCACGAAGTTGATGAACAGCCTCAATAATATTGTACATCGCGGGGACTTCCCATGGTGCTCCGTAGCACAGCAGACCGCCATGAGTATTCACAGGGAAGAACGCTGGATCTTGGAGTAATTTCCTCACTGCATCCTCCGATGACGGTGACTGTAGTGCATCCATCATTCTCACGTATTGTTGTTCAAGGTATTTGCCACCTTCTCCGTTTTCGCACAATCCCGCAGCTTCTTTGGCATTTGACAAGAAGGGGGCCTTCGACACCTATGATTACAACCAAGCCGCAGGTTACACCGAGCTGGAAGCCAAGGCCGGCAACCTGACAGCGCGTTTTCCAAAGCTGCAGAGCGGTGAGTATGCAATCGTCGCGATACACGATGAAAACGGCAATTACACACTGGACTATGACAGCTTGACACCAACCGAGGGCGTGTCTGTTTCAAATTCTTCGGGGTCTTTCGACAGCCCCGGATTTGACCAAGGTCATAGATCGATAAAAAGGAAGAAAAGAATCATCATTTTAACCAGTGCTACTAAAAAGACCTAATAAATGCAGATCAAAATCATAATTTAACAGCTCACTTGCTTATTGATAATGATTTGTGTTTGTTTTACACTTAGAAAACTATTTGACTTCATTTCCGATTGGATTTCATGCGTGGTTGTAAGTTTACTGTAATTTAATTCAAAATTCCCTTCAATATTTTCTGGGAGTCGTATATTAATCCCCTTGGCTCGCCCGCCAGCCAGCGCCGCACCTCCTCGGCGGCCTTTCCGGCGGCTATGCGGACCGTCTTCAGCGAGGCCCCGGCGATATGCGGCGTGAGCGTCACGTTCGGCAATTGCAGCAGCGACCAGTCGGGCGGGACCGGCTCGACGGCGAAGGTCTCCAGCATGGCGCCCCGCAGATGGCCGCTGGCGAGCGCATCATGGAGCGCGTCGTAATCCATCAACGTCCCGCGGGCGGTGTTGACGAGCGTGGGATAAAACAATATCAAAAGGCCACAGGTTTACTGGATGAATCATGTGAAGAGGTACGAAGGGTTTCGCATAATCTGAGTACCGGAATGGTTAGCAGCCTGGGCCTTAAAAGCGCCCTAAAGGAGCTTTGCGATGGAATAGATCAAAGTGGTTTGATAAAATGTAAACTTCTTATCTATGGTCTTGATGACAGCCTGGAAAATCAAATGGAGATAGGAATATACCGCATCATCCAGGAGACACTAAACAATTCGACAACGTGACGAAGCTGCTCGTGCGGCGGGTCGACGAGACCGGCATCGTGTTCGATCTCGACGTCCAGGGCGGGGCGGACGCGCTCAGGCAGAGTATTTCCTTCGGGCAAACGCTCGAATCGGATCCGGACGCGCCGGGCGTCTATACGCTCGTGCGTCGGTAACGGAACGGCCGGTGCTGTCCGAATCGCAAAAGTGGTTTGTGCTCGCGCTCGTCGTGCTCGGCGGGTGGCTGATTTTCCTGCTCCCTAGTGCGTTGGCGCCCCCGAGCACGTTGACGTAACCCTTATGGAGATTCTACGGACCTATCAGGTTATCGGCGGCATTGATTTTCACCGCGGCGAGATCTGATCACGCGCCGTGCCACCAGGCACCGCCGATGACCACGCCGGACAGGCCGAGGCTCTTGTCCCCGGTTTTGGTCGCGCCGAGGGAATCCTTGAACGCCACGGGCCCCTCCACGAGGTCCATGATCGTCGCGTCGCCAATCGAGCCTGCCTTCTTGCAAAAGAAAACAAAAACAAAACACAATGTTGCAGATGGGAGCTTGAAACCTCCACTTCTCTTCAGTTCTGTGATATGCTGAATTTGATGGTACAATTCTCGTTAAGATTTCTTGACTCTTTGGGGGTGTTCCTTTTTCCACAGCTATTGATGGGTAAAAAAAAACTTAGAAAATTTTTTACATTTGGAGTCAAAGAGTTCATGGTAAAAAACTGTAGGTAAGGAGCGGCCCGGCTCAATAGTTGGCAATCCAGTCACCGTTCGGAGCTCGGTGACATCGAGCAAAGTGTGCAGAATGGATGCGACCAGATGGGAATTATCGTATGGCGTGGTCGCTGGACGCCCTGCGTCGCTTGTCGATTGCCCAATCACTTGCCCCGCTTTGGCGCCTCCACCCGATACGAGAAGTGGAGTGATGCCACCCCAGTGATCACGGCCTCCTTTGGCGTTGATCTTCGGTGTACGCCCCATTTCACCCGTCGTCACCAGCATGGATATCCTCTTGCACCGTGCCTCCAATTCACGAAAATGCAGGGGGGAAGGGGTAAGGAATTTTTGGATTCTTTAATGTAGATACAAAAAAAGTGACACTGACCTAATATACTTAAAACAGAGGATAGCGATGACTTCGATGCTTAGAGTTATCGTTAACTAATGTATCCAAATCCAATCTCATTATCTTCTGTTTTCGATGGCCATGCTCACGGGATCACTGAGTCTGTCATTTGTCATCGTTAATCGGGGTCTGACTATTACCTCAGTGTCTTCACATCGAAAGCACTAACTAAGAAAGGCCATGGGATAAAAAGAATTACGTTTTTCACGAAGTATCAAAAAAGAAACGGCTTGTTGATTTACCTGTTTCGGTCACCTTTGTACCGAAAAACAACTTTTTTTTACAAAAGTAAAGAGCGAAGCTATGTTTTGAGCAGAACAAAAAGAAAAAATTCAAGAAATTTGGAACTTTCACGGATGATACTCGCACTATAATTGATAAAATAGGGAGTGAGATTACTTGGTAGAAAAAGTATTCACATGCATGTATAAAATTCTGCGGGAGAGCGCGCCTTTTCAAATCTAAACGCGGGACCGCGCAGGAAGTGATTTAAGTGAACAAACATATGCTCGCAATTTATGGCTTAATGTGGTGGTTTCATGCAATAGGCGCAGAGCGACCACTCAATACCCTTATGGCTAATCAAATCATTGTTTCTTCCGCTTGATGTGACCACAACACGTCATTCCGATCTGATTTATCGTTTTATTTTTTTCTCTCTATACATAGTAAAGGAAAATATACGCCCCTTTTTTCACCATAAAGTTGGAATCAATACAAATATTATGTAACGAATATAGGAAAAATAGGATATTTAATAGAAACTTTTAATTAATGAGTATCCCTGATCGTAAGTATTTTTATCCCACGATTAATCGTTTTATTTTTTTCTCTCTATACATAGTAAAGGAAAATATACGCCCCTTTTTTCACGATTTGCCAGTCCGGGAACAACGCGACGAGATAAAGCGTCCAGGCAAGTGCGGAGGCCGAGGTCTCATGACCCGCCAGAAAGAAGATCGCCACCTGATCGACCATTTCCTCGGTCGTGAATTTTTCTCCGGTCTCAGGGTCGGTGGTGGTCATGATTTTCGTCGCCAGATCGTTTGGGGCCGTGCCTGCCTCGATCTCGGCCATGCGTTTGGCGGTAAGCTCGGTGATCAGCGCCCGGATTGAGCGCGCCGTCGGCAGATATTTTGGGCAGACTATTAAAAGGTACCCATGCATCAGAACACGCACCTTCCAACTCTGACCCGGAAGGTGTAAAGGCTAACACCCAAGTAGATTACATGTAGAGGATTACGACTATGCTAAGGATCATTTTGTTTTTGGCTGTGAACATGGCCGTTATAGCGGTGATCAGTGTCACTTTCCAATTATTGGGCTTTGAAGGACTGCTGGCTCAAAACGGCATCGATCTGAACCTTCAGGCATTGCGGTTTAGTAACACTCTCAATTATTATCACCATTTTATTGTTTGCACAACTCCCGGCAAATGCAGTAACGCCAGAGCAAAAAGGTCTGGATATCGCCCTGGAAGCGGATCGCCGCGATATTGGTTTTAACGATTTCACCGCGAAATTAACGATGATCCTCAGAAATCGCCATGGGGAGGAAAGCACCCGTTTAATTCGCAGCAGCACGTTAGAAGTAGGCGATGATGGCGACAAATCGCTGGTTATTTTCGGCGCAGAGGTCGATCACACGGCCGGTGATGTCCTCGGTGGAGCCGTTGCCGGCCTCCATGGTCAGGCGCTTGTTGGGGAACAGCGGCGTCAGGTTCTCGAAGAGAATCTTGCTCTTGGCGTTCTCCGGGCGGTCGAAGTTGATGCTGTCGACCTTGAGCAGGGCGAAGTAACGCTCGCCTTCTTTCGGCGGGCGGATCTTGCCGACGATGGTGTCACCGGTACGCAGGTTGAAGCGGCGGATCTGGCTGGCATGAAATATATGTTATATGTCAAATCTCCGAAATTTCTTTTTAAGTATTTATTTAATTCTAAATGGGGTTTTGACAGATGCTTTGCTCGGGGACAAGAGTGCCCCTTGCTTCCCCCTAGCTTTCCTGAAATAGTGTTTTCTTTTTTTATTGTTATTATTATTATTCCTTCGGTGCAAAAATTAACTAATCTGTGTGCGGTTTTGGACAGCTATCTAATGTATACCAGTTGCAAAAGCTACGAACCCCCTCAAAGCGAACCCCTGCCGAAGGCAATGGCGCGCAAGACTTCGGCTCTGATTTTCGCACTGCCCAAGTTGGCCGTTTCGCCAGCCGCAAGGGCGGCTGTCATCAGCCTCTCGGCGTCAGTTAATTCGAGTGCCTGCGCGTGTTCGGATTGGTCTTGCATAGCCACAACGAGTTGTTTCGCTCACCGCAGCTAACTAACCCGGAAATGGTAACTGAAAAAGCTGATTTGGTGCTCGTGTTGAACGATGCCCTGTCTGATATTATCAAACATCTTGTACTACATTATCAAACTATCGCCTGATATGATGAGAATCCTCTGTTGCATTATCAAAACCTTACGCGTTATTATCAAAATAAACACAAGATCACACAGATTCAGACATTTAAAGCAATTGTACTTAGCAAAATAGCTGAAGCAGTACTTAATAAGACGGCCTTCGCGTGCATCCAGACCATGTGCGTGACATTTTGGGAGAAATTTAAGGTGTATTTCTGCTGTTCTTGATGTCAGAAGCGAGAACCAAAAGGACATTAGCAAAGTATTACAGGATGTTGAACCTGAAGATTTAGTTAAGTTCGGATTAATACCGGAATTCGTTGGGCGTTTGCCGGTCGTTGCGACACTGGATGAGTTGAATGAGGATGCGCTGGTTGAGATTTTGACCGAGCCTAAAAATGCATTAGTTAAACAGTATTGGAAAATGTTTAACATGGAAGGCGGTGTTGATCTGGAATTCCGAGAAGCAGTGCTTGGGTCGCCTCTCCTCAATACCTCCCTCTTACGCTAAAGTTTTTTTTAACTTTTAAAAGAGGTTATTATTCTAATTAAACAGCCTTTGTGATTCAAGAGTCATTCTTAAATAGCTGGAACAAAAATCAAACTTAGGGCATTACAAGGTTATTACTAGTTAAAAAATAGCAAAAATTAATACGAAAATTTCGTTTTAATTGTTCTTGTACGGTGAGTCAAACTCGAAACTTGCATTAATTGGAAAACGTTCATGATTGAAAAGTACAAAAGTACAATAAGCAGAAACAAGCTAAAGCAAGCTTGGAAACTTAAGTTCTAAAAAATAAGCAACTATTGAATTGCATATTTATAATGAATGGCGAACACAAGGATAGATTTTTCCACAAGTGGCATTCCATAATTGCTGGGATTTGAACCCAATACTTCATGACCAGAGAGCCAACGACGTTTCCACTGAGCTATAGAGCTCAATGAAATCACTGGCGGTTTCATTGAGCTATGTAGCGGGAGCGGTCGGCGTGATCGTCGGTTATGCCTTAAGCCCTCTTACGCCTATTATCAAACGTATCTGTACCTCCTCCTTTATTCTGGTTAGCGGCGGCTGGACGGTTCTGGCGCTGGCTTTTTCTTACTGGCTTATCGATATGAAGCGCTGGAATAAAGGCGTCTTGTTTTTTGCTATTGTTGGGATGAACTCTTTATTTATTTACCTGTTCGCTCACCTGGGCGGCGCCGATTTTATCCGCAATATATTTGAAATGAAATTGTCATTTCTGACTTGCGTTTGATTCACTTTTCAAGTTAACTCACATCGTCAGTTCGACATTTTATTTGCGATTCTTGGTTAACTGGGATCGTTCATTTTTTTTAAACGTTGGCTGAAGGTTGACTTTCAACTAAGGGGTGAAAGAAATTGCCAGTTGTCTCAAGTTAACCAGGAGAGAAGGCATAAATTTCAATTATAGCTAATCATGGAGTATGTCTTCAGAAGGATCCAAGATGAAGGGCAACCCCAACGAGAACTTCGCCCGCGAGGTGATGGAGCTGTTCACCCTGGGCGAGGGGCACTACACCGAGGACGACATCAAAGAGGCGGCGCGCGCCTTCACCGGATGGCGCAGCCGGCGCGGGGAGTTCCGCGAGCAGACCCGTCAGCATGACACGGGCAAGAAGACGATCCTGGGCGAGACCGGGCGCTTCGACGGCGACGACGTGCTCGAGATGTTGCTGCGCCAGGACGAGTGCGGGCCGGCCGTCGCGGGCCAACTGCGTCGGCGCGAGACTGAGTTGAACATTCTGGACTCGGTGCTCGTAAGTGAAGAAATAAATGCGGACTCTGAGATTCGCGGTCGTCCGGTCAAGTGGGGCTGGCTGTCATCCAACTATGGTCAGCGCGTGGATCCGATAACGGGTCAAATCGCCTGGCACTCAGGCGTGGACTTTGCGGGCCATGAAGGATCTGATGTCATCGCAGTTGCCAGCGGCGTGGTCACCTTTGCAGAAGTATGCAAGCTCCTCCTTCACCCCAATCCATCCATACCAATTTATATCTTTCTATGCCTCATATTTAGAGACAAACCCTAGTTCTAACAATTTCAAAGAGATGGGACTCATTTAGCATACATTTTGCAGTAAGTTGTATACATATAACACATAGCGTACATATCACATTTACCGCCCGAAGAGGAACATATTCCCGATATACAGAGGGTCTTAGAGGAGGTTTAACCTATTTTGATTTTGGGTGTTTTGGCCTCCTCCAGGTCGCGGATCGCCTCGGGGATGCGCCCGCCCTCGAGGAGGACGGTGCCGCGGTTGTAGCTGTAGGCGTGGGACTCTTCGTCGAGCCCGCGCAGCCACCGATCCATCTCTGCCCGCACCACCTCGGCGGGGACGATCGCGTAGTTGCCCAGGGTCTTCGCCGAGCGAGCGCGCAGCTCGCCAGCGTTCCGGACCACGTGCGGCGTCAGGAAGACGACGATCTCCTGCTTGACCTTCTCCCTTAACAAGCCTGTCCAAAATGCGGTATCCAGGTGGTTAGTTTTAAGATCATCTCGTTGAACAATTGCTTCGCTAAACCCCTGGTTACGGAAAATATTTACAAATACTGTAAACATGGAGGCCAGCGCTACCAACCCGAATGATTCCGGTGACAACAGGCGCGACAAAACCAAAAATACCAGGAAAGAAAGTGAATAGGATCCCCATATTTTGGTTGCCGACCAAATGATTGCTTTTGCTGCTTTTTGTTCCAATGGTCGGTAACTTTTTGCAGAAATACTGTCTTTGTTTTTCTAGTTATATTTATGGTGAATTTTAAGGGGGCTAAATTTGACAGGGTGATGAGTTCCTATCCAGCAGGGGGCCCAAAATTCATAAAATGGAATTACAATTTGTCTGAGACTAATAAACAATTTGTAATGGTTGATAAGGAATGTATTTTTAAGGAGCTAACTATAACTGCTAGGGAACAACTTGATTTCCGAGGGATTAGTGTCGCTCTAGCCTTATTGATTATATTAATAGAAATCAAAGGTAGAAGGATCAGTGCAAAACACCAGGGTAGATGCTAGTTCTGTTCTCAATTTTAAAGGAATAGTCCACCATATAGTAGTGTTATGAGTCAATTTAAAGTCAACATTTAGGAATAGTACCTATACTCACTTACTTAAAGTCACTTAAAGTTGTTTAGCACCATCCAGCAGTTCACCTGCCTGTTTTATGCCCTCTGTTTGCTTGAAGGGTTTGTAGTAAGTTTCATGCCACCTGGTTTCATCTCTCCTCTCTATGAGTTTTCCAAGATTTCCTTTTGTCCCCTCCAATTTCCCCCCAGTGTAACCAGATCTGTTTGGAATTTAAAATAAGACCTGAGACATGAATTTCACCTCAATTTTTCTAATTTTTTCGAATCAACACCCGCCCCCCCCAACTCCCCGCAAAGAGAGCAGATTCAGTTCAGTTGTGTCAATCACGTATTTAAGACCTGTGCTTATTTTTTCCACACCTTACCCCCCTGCCCACCCTTACCTCCCTAACCCACCCTTACAGTTAAAAAAATACGCTTTTCTTAGGCAGCGGAAAGGTAGGAAAGGTACCGTATTGTTGGCAAATTATTTTGAAATTCTAAAACGTGCAAAGTCAACGAAGAAGATGTGCTGTGGCGGCGCAGTGGGTTTGATCACAGCTTGGTACAGCTTGGCAAAAGTCTACATATCTACTTACATATAATAATAAATCCAATCTCTTTTACTCACTGAGGAGGGAAAAGCCCCTTTCATCTATGGAATAATTTATGTTCGTTGTAAGTTTTAATATCGCTCCTTACTTTCAGTTTAAAAAACTTGTTTTTTTTTAATTTAACGTCTGAACGTTTTTGAATTGATGCATGTTTTGATTTTGGCTCTCCGCACATGAATAATTAAAACAAAACTTTGCATATTAATTTATTTTTTTTTCTAAATGGCTTTCTCATAGTTTTGATCGGACGATTTTGAAAAAAAGTTGATGACAAAGACCAAATTTGATGAAACGTATATAGCATGAAAATCCGATTCTTTTGATGTATCTTTTAGCATCAAAATTCCGCTTTTTGAGTTTTCTTTACTATTTATCCGGGTCGCTCCTTATTACAGTTAACATGAAGAGCGAAATGTTGAGGACCCCCTGTATACGTGATAATTTATGTTTGCCTAAAGTTTTAATGTTACTCCTTACTTTCAGTTGAAAAGAACTTGTTTTTTATTTAAAAATGCATTAGGCAAACTCCAAATGTTTAACATGGGAGGTATAGGAAGATTCTTTGCGAGTCCGTCCTGCCTTAATCATCACGTACCGGAATATTTCGCCTTTTTCTTTTGCATTCTGTTAACCAAACGAAATATTCAATTTTCTTTGAAATTTTCAATCTTTTCGATGAAGCCTAACCAGACGCTGATATATAAGTGGCTCTAGTAGTTTTTAATTCTTATCTTCATATGTTAAATCGCCGAAGATCTAATTCGGTTTTCTCATTGTTTTTTTAAATAATGCTAGAAAATCCTGCATTTAAGTTAGAATGTGCCCTTTTGCGATATTTTAGGACCACTGGGTCGATACGATCACCCCTGAAAAAAAAAAATCTGGCAAAAAAAAATGCAAAATTCCACATTTTTGCAGATAGGAGCTTGAATCTTCTACAGTGAGGTTATCGGATACGCTGAATCTGATGATGTGATTTTCGTTAAGATTCTATGACTTTCATAGGGTGTTTTCCTTTCACTTTTACATATAAAATTTCTAATATCAATATCTTAAAAAACTTATTTTTTTAGTTTTTATTTTTCTTCCATTAGTTATTTTAAGAATTAATCATTATTTTCTTTTTCTTGTTATTTTTAGGTAGAATTAAAAACATTATATAAGTTATTTTTTGGAATTTTTTGCTAGCTATTTTCAGATTAATAATTATTATTTTCTTTGTTATTAGAATTATATGTATTAGTTTAATTGTTATTTTTTTAAGCCATTCCACACCCGCTTATTGCAATCCCAATGTTTTTGCCACCTGCCCGAGAGCCTCGGTACTCGGGCAGGTACAACCGAATCATTAGTTACAAGTATACATATATTCTTTCTGAGACTAAAAAAAAACCTTACAATTAAAATCTCTAAGTCCTGAAACGCTAACACACAAACAAATGTTTGTTGTAGCTCAAGATTGCTTTGTCTATGTCTTGTGATCTTGGGGAAGGACATAAGTGACAAAGTCTATCGACTAGAAAATTTTAAAGCAGTTTCCTAACAAGGTCAGAATAGAATCTGGAAGGTAGAACCACATCATATCAACTTATACCAAACGCAGAAGTGGACGAAGAACCGAGCCTTGTGATACCCCATAAGTTACACGAAACAGAGCAAAAGTGACATCATCAATCGTAGTATAATAAACCTAATATTCTAATAGTTTTCAGGCTATTATAAAACAGTTATTATATAAAGATAAATATAAATATCCCGAAGTTAACATCCAATGAAAAATTTGAGATAGCCATATTGTAAAGCGTAGTGGAAAGGTCCAGTAATTACATCTTTGAAGATAACAACCCCCCACAGCCTTCAGGGCAAGAAGTGTAAGCTATGCCCTGGTTGCATATAAGGTTCTTATGGAGAGGTAGTCATATACACTTTGGATAGGGCTCGTTTGATTGAAACGCACTCTCAAGCACTCTTTTTAAGAGTCAAAAGTAAATTGAGGGCAACCAGCCCCCTCCCTGTTCATTGAATACATCAGCAGGTCAACAGCTTAGAGACACGTTAACGACTCTCATAAAAGGAATTCATACAGGCGGACACTTCATTTCCCCTGGCGATTACTGCGAGCATTGTCCGGTATCGACGACTTGTCGTCGTTTCCACAGGCCGACGTGGAGGCGAGCATATCGCTCTGAACAGGGCAAGCAACTTCGACAAATTCGAAAGGTGGAGATCGCGCGTGATTGACCCGTCGACTATTCCAGACGGCCCTAAAATCTTGGAAAACGCTTAGAGTGCAGGGATTGGAATAAAACTTGGTGGTAAAAATAATCGTAAGTCCTAGGTACGTAATTGAAATAACCGGAACGGATCCGCTCTTATTAAGGGAGTTGGGAGAGGAAGGTTAATTCTGAAAAATTAAAAAAATGAGGTATTTTTAACTTACGAAGGAGTGTTAGGATCTTAATGAAATTTGATGTTTAGAAGGATATCGTGTCTCAGAGCTTTTATTTTAAGTCCTGGCTCAAGGCGCTGGCCAACGACCCCCAGATCCTCGAAGCCTGCGCCAGCGAGCGGAAGCGCCTCAACAGCCTCCCCCCCGCTTCGGCGATTCGCCCCAACACCTTCCGCAACTCGCTGCGCCACTCGCGCGCGCTGCTCCTCGCCGCGGAGCTCTACACGCTCCTCCGCCAGGGCGACCTCGACGCGGCGGACGCGCTGGCGCGCGCGCACCCGGAGGCGGCAGCGCACAACATGCTCGAGATCAAGCATCGTAAATTACAAACATACTTCTATAAAGACACAAATTTTATAGACACTCCTTCGAAAGAGCCAAATTTAAAAGATACTACAGTTTAGATAGTACTCTATTCCAAATTGAAAAAGATTCAAATCTACCGAGAAATTGTTAAACTGAATCTTAACCCCTTAAGCAGTATCTACACAAATACCTTCAATGCGCCCTTCCGGTCTATTGCTTACAATCAATCCTTTAGAATCAGTAAGCCATATTTTGGATTGCGGGCTTCGTCTGCCTGATGGAGAGCTGGGGCAAGGTCGCGCGCGGCGATCTCCCGACGAACTACGAAGATATCCGGAGCGTCACCCGCTGGATCGAGCGCGGGAGCGACGGCGCCCAGGTCTATATGGACGCCAAGGCCTCCGACGCCGCCCGGTCGGGGCTGATCGACCTGAACGGGACCTATCCGGGCGGGCGGTTCGGCCAGTCGCTCTTTTCCCTGACCTTTACCCAGACCGCGCCGCACGTGCTATATGTAACGATTGTGAAACTGTGTAACTTGCAACCCCTCCCCCTAGGACTGCGAAGGATTAAGTCGTCTCCAAAGACATGGTTATTAGGTTTTTTGCCTATGTTGAACAAAATGACTATCTCAAAATTTTGATCCAGTGACTTGGGGAAAAAATGAGCGTGGGAGGGGCCCTAGGTACCCTCCAATTTTTGGTCACTTAAAATGGGCACTAGAATGGCCTTTAAAATAAGAGACGTTAGAATGAGCCCGGAGATTCACAATGACAGTGGAATTGTTTCGGGAAGACAGCTATCTCAAGGAATGCGAGGCGGTAGTGCAGCATGCTGAAAAGCAGCTCGTCATTCTCGACCAGACAGTCTTCTATCCCATGGGAGGCGGTCAACCAGGCGACTCTGGAAAGATTGTCACTGCCGATGGGGCTGAATTGATCATTATTGATACGCAGAAGGATTCTGAAGGCAGAGGAATTGCCCACGTTCTCGCACCAGACAGCCCTCTCCCACTCACAGCAGCAAGCTGCCCGATCCGCTCAGTGCGAAGATCACGGATTTTGCACGTCTCGGCAAGGTTGAAAAATCCAACCTGGAACTCTCGGTCTCGTTGGTCATCAACGACGTATGCCCTGAAAAAAAAATTTGCATTTGGAAAATAAATTTCTTTTTTATTCTTTTGTCATACAATACAACATAAAAAATAGAACATTTCCAATGCTAAACTCCCCCCCCCTTCCTAATAGACAGTCCAGAATGACACCGTTTCCGGTCGTGGTGAACAGGATGTCGCCGACGATCAGCGGGGAACCGGCTGCCAGATTGTGCGGGAACACGTCGAGTTCGCCGATGAGGTCGTACTCCCAGAGGATGTCCGCATCGACCTCGGTGTTGAGCTTCTCGTCCACCACCGGACCGTCGTTCTTGCCGTCGCGGAAACCGTCGACATCGGCCGCGACCACCGTCGCCCGGTTGGACACGTAATAGACGATGCCGTCCTCCACGTAGAAACATTTGTTCTGTACATGTTCTGAATAGCTCCAATTATAGTTTAACTATTCCAAAACTTTTCAGATCTATCACTACCATAGATGGTAGAGTTTACCGTGAATGAGTCTCTTAAAACATTTCTTCTGTACATGTTGTGAATAGCTCCATGGTAAGTTTTAAGCTACAGAAATTAACAACGATTGTTCCCAGGCAACTTTATCATAATCATAGCTTTACCTATATTTTTGTTTAGTTTTGATTTAACGCTGCCAATTCAGCAACTGTCGTAATCGGATTGCGAACTTGTTCTAATTAGAATATCTTCTATTCTCCAAACCTTATCAACGACGTTGCAGACAAATTTCACTAAATATGTTACTTCTGAAGTTCTGAACTCACAAAATACCCACGTGACATTTGACCCCTGCTCAGGATAATCAACGTCATAAACATCGAAGTAGTCCTTGGCTGAAAATTTACATTTATTCTCGAAACGTTCAATACATCCGTCCGAGACTGTTTGTAACTTGTAGAATGAGCCCTCTCGCAAGATTCAAGGACCACTGGGTCGATACGATAACCCCTGGGAAAAAAAAAAACAACAAACAAACAAACAAATGAACACACATCCGTGATCTGCCTTCTGGCAAAAAATACATAATTCCACATTTTTGTAGATAGGAGATTGAAACTTCTACAAAAAGGTTCTCTGATACGCTGAATCTGATGCCGTGATTTTCGTTAAAATTCTATGACTTTTAGGGGTGTAGAAGTTGGCGACATAGTATTTACTTGTAGTCTGTGTTTTTAATCGCTATGCGTATTCCATTCTAATGCGTTCAAAGAGTGCCAATTAAATTGCGAGAGCCCTTGAATCAATGTTTGCCCGAAACTCTTATAGAAAACTTCAAACAAATCAGGGTAGTAAATTCATTAATCCATGTACAAAGAAGGTTTTACTGAAATGTAATACAATACTCTAACATAGTTGTATGATACTCTATCATATGACTACGATCTAACCGCAGATTTCATTGCGATACATTTTCGTTTATGATTTGATTCTTATTATCGTTTGTCTTCTAATCACATATTTCGTTATTCATAATTTTCATTTGTGATATATTGTGGTGCTCTTTGTTGTATGTCTTCTAACCGGAGATCTCGTCTTGCTTCCTTTCCGTTCATCATTTCCATTTTCTCCATGCGTTTTGCTTTAGCTGTTGAGATTCATTCATTATCTTGTAAAATTTGAAAGACGTCATAGGCGCTTTTTTTTGTTTTTGTTTTTCAGGGGTGATTGTATTGAAATAATTGTCCTAGAAGATCGGGAGAGGGTGCATTCAAACAGAAATTAAAAATTCTTAGGGCCATTTTTATGAGACTAAAAAGTTTGAAGGACAACTGGGCCCCCGTCCGACGCCCATTTTTCCCCAAAATTAAATGATCAAAATTTTGAGATAGCTATTTTGTTAAGTAGAGTTGAAACATCAAATAATTATGTCTTTAGGTGTAAAAGTTCGGCACCGACACCTTCCTGACTGGCTATGCCAAAGTCGCGCACCCCTATGACTTCTACAGCCTGCGCTACGTCTTCGCCGGCGCCGAGAAAGTCAAGGACGAAACCCGCCGGGTGTGGTCGGACAAGTTCGGACTGCGCGTGCTCGAAGGATACGGCGCTACGGAAACCGCGCCGGTGATCGCCGCCAATACGCCGATGCATTACAAGGCTGGCACAGTCGGCCGGCCGATGCCGGGTATCACCTGCGCGGTGCAGGCATTGCAGAATCCGAATTCTGCATTGGTAAGCAACATCGAATTTAACCTTGTGCCCAGCAACCACAATACACCCTCAGAATGTGTTGCGAATTTGCAAGAAAGTGACAGCTATGGTTTCGAAATAACTAACCACAGTCAGCACCCAGTGTTCGCGAGCTTGCTGGATCTTGATTATCTATGGGGGATCACCCAGGAAGAATCAGCCTTTGAGCTCGCGGCTGGATCGACGCGGAGTATAGCCGGTACTGCGAATTTCTTTTATATCTACCTAGTTCTTACCGGAATACAAAACTGGTTAAAAAGTATTGTGCGACAGATATTACTGGTATTTTCGAAAAGTTATCTGCCAAGCTAGCTATTGAAGCGCTTTATAGGAAAGAATGTTTTCATCGCCTTATCCATCTTTTTTCTGTATGTGATTACATTTGTTTCTTGTTTTACGTTTGCCGCTTTTCTTTTGTATTTATTCCACTTAACGTCTGTTTTTTGCTTTTCAGTCTATGTTTTGTTGCTGCGTTTTTTTGCTTTTTTTGTGTATGTCACCATGGCCCAATTGGGCTTTTGTGTGAATAAATCTATCTATCCATCTATCTATCTCTATAATTAACTGATTATCTACAACTTTCAAATAGGAGGGAAAGCTTATTCGTGCATGATAATGATGGTCTACTTCTATATGCCTTAACTTCAATGTCACTAGAACGATTGGTCACTCTTCTTAATTTGGCCATGAAAATAACTCGCTCTTACGCTAAAGTAATTTTATTAATTTCAACTATTTATTCTTCGTCCTTTGTTATTCAGGGGTCATCCTTAAGGAATTAGGACAAAATTTTAGCTTTAGTGTAAAGAGCGAGGAATTAACGAGAGGGTGAACTTCCTCATATACGTAATAAAAACATACGAATTTAGAAGTTCGTTACGTAAGTTAATTCGTAAGTGACGTATATTTTTACTAATAAAAACGTTCGTACAAAATTAAAAGTTCTTACGCTCTCCACTAAGAAAAATCCTGGATTCACCCCTGAAAATAGGAGAGTATCAATATCAAATTCATTGTGTAACCAAAAATTTTCCAATATTGTGTTTGTGAAAAAAAATAAACAATTTGAGTATCATATTTTCCTCGTAAGAAAAATGCACAGGATTTGTATAAGACCATATTTGAATTCTAATATTGAGAACAAGGGAAAAGTAAGCTTACATATAAAATCAGAGATTGGGGATGGGTCCAATTACACACCTTTGAGAATTTAAATGAAGAAGAAAACTTATTAGAGACTGCTAATACTGCAATAGTAGACCTAAGTAGCCAATTTAGCCTGTTTGAAACATCTCACAAGCCAACACCCTATAACTAATTTAATTATGATGTCACTCGATTACTCCTTCTCTTGCTCTTGAAAAAACATTCCCTATATCTATTTTAAGTCAGTTACATTTGATGGTGAGAAAGTCAACACTGAAGAAATGTTTTATATATGTCCACAATGGAATTTTGTTAGTGCATTCAGTGACCTTGAGAATCTGGAAAGATTTTAGTATTTTACTAGCAGTAATTTAGGCGGCAAAGGTTTTGGCATCTTATTACGATTTCTTTTCCATGAATCAGGAAAACTTTACTTCATGATTTATATCTAACCAAGCACTGTATATGGAATATGTACAAAAGACATTTCACTTATTCTGTGTCACAAAATGCATTCGTCCTTCCCCACCTCCTATTTTTAGACTTTCACTCTTGGTGACGACATAGTCGATGGTCGGCTCGAAGGAGGCCGGCGTCACCTTGGTGATGTCGTTGTCCAGCTCGTCCAGAGTGTAGCCCACCGCCAGCTTGGCGGCGATCTTGGCAATCGGGAAACCGGTGGCCTTGGAGGCGAGCGCCGAGGACCGCGACACCCGCGGGTTCATCTCGATCACCACCATGCGGCCGTCTTCGGGGTTCACGGCCCATTGCACGTTGGACCCGCCGGTCTCGACCCCGATACCTCCGGCATTGTCTCCGGCTATGGCTTGGAACCCTTGCGCCAAAGCGAAAAATACTTCGCCGAACGGTCCTGCGTCGGGTATGGGAATCGGACTGGCCGATGTGGTGTCACCGTTAAATATGTCTGAGTCTCCGCTGAAGAAATCTGTATTCAAGTCACCACTCAAATTCATATCTTCAGGTTCGGCTAAACTAATGGCGCCCGATTCATACTGAGTGCGGCAGTCAGTTGCATCTCTGAACAAATTTGGGACGTTGAGGAGGAAATGCCCTAACATATACGGAGTAATTTCTGTTCGTTTTAAGTTTTAATTTCGCTCCTTACTTTCAGTTAAAAAAACTTGCTTTTTTAATTAATTTCTGAACGTTTTTGAATTAATGCATGTTTTAATTTTGGCTCTCCGCACATAAATAATTAAAATGAAATTTGCATTTTTTTTTTGCTAAATAGCTTTGTCATTGTTTTAATATGAAGATTTTGAGAAAAAAGCAGCGGGGGCCTATCTTATCGTCAACCCGCCGCTTTAGTCATAGCGTTTACTAAGTAATCGACGTCCGATTTCATATTGTAGATAGAAAGCGAAATGCGCAGGCCGTTTAGTTGGTGAGAACTCATCGGCCGGCAATCGATACCATATTGATTAAACAATTGATCTTTTACTTCCCGAGCTCTTTTTCCTGCTACTTCTACCGTAAGAACGCCCGCCGACAGTTCATCGCCCGGCGGCGTTTTTAGTTTAAATTGTTTGCATTACTGCCCATGTAAAAAAGTGATTCCTTCTTGTTGTTCGACGAGGGGTTGCAATTTTCCTGTATAAGGTTTCAACAATGGTATACTAAAGGGTGTTATTTTTAATTTGCTAAGACGTCATTTTCAAATCAAATGGAAATTAATGACGCTATGCACTGGGCTGTTGGAACAGTGCGTGTTTCAACTGAAGCATTTTGTCTCCTATGATTTTCGCAGGAGTTGAAGGAAGTGGAAGGGAGATATGTACTCATTAAAATGCCATTCTTTAATGTAACTATTGGTATCAAAATTCCGTTTTTAGAGTTTCGGTTACTAATGAGCCGGGCCGCTTACTACAGTTAGTTTCCATGAACTGTTTGATTAGGTCATAGTCGTTACATCTGCAGGCATTGGTTGGTTGTGCAATAAGCATTTCCTTTGCACAACTAAATAAAAAAAAACAAGTTTTTTAACTGAAAGTAAGGAGCGACATTAAAACTTAAAACGAACAGGAATTACGAGGAGGGGACAACTCCTTTAATATACGGAATAATTTCTGTACGTTTCGAGTTTTAATGTCACTCCTTACTTTCAGTTGAAAAAACTTTTTTTTTTTATTTAACATTATCTAAAAATGATCAGAAATTAAATTAAAAAAAAAACAGGTTTTTCTACTGAAAGCAAAGAGTAACATCAAACTTCAAATTAACAGAAATTATCACGTATACGAAAGGGGTTGCCTCCTCCTCAAGACCTCGCTCTTTACATTGTAAGTGCTAATACCCCTTTCGGTAAAATGTATGGGCATGGGGGAAATAATGGAGACTTCAGGTGTCAGTTTGAAGTATTCGACGAAGGTAAGTTAGGCTTTGCGCTGTTTACTAATGGCAGCAATGGGGTTTGGCTAACTCAGATACTTCGGGAATTTCTGATCACGGGCAAAGTAGATTTTGAGGGGAAATAGCTCGCTTGCCTAGGTCCCAGCTTAATAACCGAAAATATGGAATTGCCTCTATTTTGTGATAATGCCCCTATGCAGTTTGTCAAGCCAAAACCAACCTTTAAGTGAAATCACCCAACTTCTTAATATCATGATAAGGAATTCCATAATTATTCCTATACAAAAGCACTTAAATGGCGAAAATTGGACTTAGTTTTTTAAGTTGGCATATAATATTTGTTTCCACTTGAACTTTTCCATAATTAAAGTAATACATAACCGGTTTTAAAACTCCTTGGGACTTCAAAATGTTTCTTCAGTTTTTATAAATTTTTTAAAAGACAATCATAAATTGGGTCAATATTTAAATTCGCCGTGTCTCTCTATTAATTGAAAGATAAGCAAACATATGTTTTTTAATTTCTATAGCCTCCCTCGCGCACTGAGAAAAACCCCTATGATTAGAAATAGCTGTGGCCTCATCAAATAGTCTGAAATGTGCAGGATGAAAGAATGTATGTTCAGCCAGAGCCAAAACAAAAGTTTCAGGAGGCTTTCTTAATTGTAGGTTTTTTTTTCAGATTTGGAAAATGAAACTTTCAGCAATGGGTCTAAAGGCTAAAGTTTATCCTGGGAGGGTATTTTAAAATACCTACCTCCACTACTTCTCCCTCTAGAGGGTCTCAACCTTTGATGATCTTTAAAAATATATGTGTTATAAAAATGAAACCTTGTAAAATAGATCTTCTGCTTGAATGAAGTACAACAAAATTATTTTCAGCTTCACAACTTTGTTCAATCCCAGTCTGTAAGGGTTTAAAGATATGCATTAAAAATAAATATTGGTTACCCCAAAAATGGCGAACTAACTCTTCTTCTCTGAAGAGACTGAACTTTAAAACTGTAAGTCCATTGGCCAAGTGGATCCTAATTTACAAAGCAATTTTTGTTTTAGGATTTGGGCCTCGCGAAAATAGGACAAAACTTTATAAGTGTAAGCAGTGCTTGCGAAGTGATTTTTTTTTTTTTTTTGAAAAATGAACAAATTTGGTCTGAAATCACGACTTGGCTGTCAGTGAGGGGACAACCTCTTTTATATACTGGTACTTTTCAATTTCTTGTTTTTTAAAACTTCGCAATTCATCACTCTCACAGCAAAAGATTGTGCCTGCCGTTTTAAACTTCTGAAGCGATTATGAAAAACAATTTAATATAAGGTTTGCAAAAGAAGCAACAAAAAGGCAATTTATAACAGGAAAATCAAAGAATGATTTAAAATACATTGAGCTTTTGATTCTATTTCCAACATCAGGTTGGCCAATGGTTTTTGCCACCGTCGCCAGCAGGATGGCCCGACCGTACTCGCCCTCGCTCGGCGCCACCGGCAGCGCCGGCTCACCGTCGGCTCCCAGCGTGAGCTCGAGCAGGAGCCAGCAGAAGGACCAGCCACCCAGCGCGCCGAGGATCGAACCGGCCAGGCCCACGCCGAGACCCTGGAGCACGAAGATCGCGCTCACCTGTCGTTTGCTGACCCCGAAGCTGCGCAGGATCCCGATCTCCGCGCGCCGGCGCACGGCAGGGTGCAAGTACGCCAGTAAATGTTGGCGATATCAAATAGATTTTCATTTTCACCAAATAGTGAGGTGTTTACTCCGTTTGTGAGTACTAGGTAGTTGTTGGTGTGGTTATCTAAGAATTCTTGAATTAGCGTTCCGCAGGTAACAAAGTCGTTAGATTGGTTAGAGTTAGTTCTAAGTTCTGTTTGTGATTGTGCTGGGAAAAAGGTTCCGCAATTGAACCCTTGCTCAGGTGTCAGAGTTCCGAAACTTGTTGCAACAGGCACATTTTTGCTTTTGGCAAACTGAATATCCCGCTGATGATACCCCTGAAGCTACCTCTTGATATGATAAGCCTTTCTGTTTTTATTGTATATCGTTTTACCAGAAAATATATATGTCGTTGTTAAAAATCAGAGAAGCTTCATTAATTAAATATTTTTGAAAAGACGGTAATATGAAAAGACATTAAATTGTGTAAAGAGCAAAAAACTGGGAATTTCAAAAATATTTCTATGTATTTTAAAAGTTTTAGGTGACAATCCCTTAAATATTTTAAAACAGCTGGTCCCAAGACAAATCATTTCTTTAAAACAAAGGTGATGACGTTTTCCTTACAGACCGTCTCAAACTGCACGGTTTCTACCAAAAACCAAATTCGTTTCATGTCCCTATGAAGTGAAGTTTCATGTAGCAATCTATTTCGTTCCTTTTTATATATACTATCTACACAACCTGCTAATGCTAAATTGGGCATTTAGCCCACATTGGGTTATATCTCGCAAACTGGCATCCTAAGATTTTTTGGCCTAAAAAAATGACCGATACAGGTCACGAATTTGAGAATATTCGTTAAGAGCCTTGATTATTGGGAACGACGTCATATTTTCGAGCAAATATCATGAGCATACGTCATATTTGCCTCAATTATGGTTTTATCGTTTTTAGTGTCCATAATGCAGTCAATATTTCACAAGAAACATTTGATTTACAAAAAAATCATATGATTGACGTCATATTTATGTTTGTAACTCATGGGACGTGTGGATACGCCAGTGGGTCGTGTTGACTGTACATTTGAGGGGCCTTCTTCCTCCTCCACCTATATTTATGGCCCAAGCAGAGTGTGCCCCAGTTTCTATTATGGACCCCCAGGGACAAGGTCCTTCTTGGTCCGGGCCTCCTTTGGAGGTGCTCTACATATCTGTAGGGCTTACTCCTAACTGTTGTCCTCTACCAAAACCTAGCATGATTATCTAATAATAAACTAACTTCTGGAAACTTCTTTGTTGTTGAACATAACTTTGACATAATATTTTGAATGCTTCATTTCTGATCTTCTCAGCAGCTCACCTCTAAGCAAAAACGCAAAGACAACTCATTAATAGAGAGTGTATATAATCACAAAAAATTTGGTTAACATACGTTGCTTTTATTCTTTGTGTTTCTCCAGTGCCTGATACAGTCCCCTTGACTACTGGCTGATGCACGGTTAATTCTTTGAGGATTCATTCACTCAGAAGGCCACAGCCCCGGTCCCTGCACCAATGGTTCCTTGCTTAACCTGTCCGGGTTGGGCGTTCTCGATGGCTTCGAGGGCATGGGCTTCGGTTAGTACCCGTTGACTGAGGTCGTTGAGCACCCGGTCGTCGAAGCCCAGCACCAGCGGCGGCCAACCGCCATCGGTGGGCAATCCTGCGCCGTTGGTGAAGCTATACGTGATCGCCCCGTTATACACACGCCCCACACTCATCAGGTTCGTCAGAAAAACTGCAGCACGGGACGAGATCCGCGATGCCCCCGACGATACGCTGCGCGCTATTCAAGAAGCTCGCCATCGCGACCTGGAGGGACGCCTGGGCTCGGTCCGCGATATCGGCGATTCGATCGTCGAGGCATTCTTCGCCGCCAACAAGCCTCGCGCAAGAGAGGCCCGCCGCAGCGAGGTCGAGAGCTGGCTCATGGGCGGTGGTCAGCCCAATTGGCCGAAACTTAGCGCGGCGGCTGCCCGGTTGCGTACCGTCCGAGCCTCTGCTCGGCGATCCGCAGCCTGTTTTCCAGCGCCTGCACCGCTTGGGTGATCGCCGCGGGGTCCCGCCGGTGGGCGGGGGTGCGGACGACGCGCCAGAAGATCGGAACGGTGAATGCCATGGCCACGTTGAGTTTTGCCCATTCCGCCCAGCGGTCGATGTCGGCCCGGGCCAGCGGGTCGTGCGGCCAGAAGGCCTCGTCGCCGTAGCGCCCGGCAAGGTAGCGCAGGATCGCGCCGGTCTGGCTGCAGTGACCGGGACACGATTGATCGATTGCTGCATATTGCTGACGCCCGGTTTCACGCCGAGCTAATGGGCAGCGCGATGCAGTCAGGAAAAATCGAAAGCCGGTATGCACTGGCGCAAGACGCCGGTGACAATCGGCCCGCCGCTATCCAGGCCGTGTTCGATGAATACCGCAGCCACTTTCCGCCCTACCCACTCGGCACAGAACTCACGACTGACGAGCAGGCACTGGCGGAAGCGCTGGGCTAGGGCCGCAAGCATCACCTGCGCAAGCTGCGCAACATCAAGGCCGCTGCCGAGAGCTTCGACCATGCCGGCCTTTACGAGGCGCGCCAGGACAAGATCCACATGGTCTATGCCGGCAATGACGAAGTCAGCCCGCCGTCGACCTTCGAGCAGATGAAGCGCGATTTCCCGCGCATGACCCTGCATGAAGTGCCCGATTGCGGCCATGCGGTTCCCATGGAGCAGCCCGGCCTTCTGGCCGAAATCCTGCTTTGTTTTAATGAATTTTTTATTTCTCGGCGGATGTATATATATATAGAAGAAGAGAGAGAGAGAAAGAGAGTAAAACGGAAGAGTAGTTGCCTGATCAGAAAACGGAACTAGCGAAACGAGAAAAACAGTTCTGGCCTGATTATCGTCCCACGATGCTTGTGTTTTTTGCTGAACATTAATCTAACAAAAGAGAGGAAGAAAAACCAACCTTCCAGCTCAAATCACTTAATACTCGTTAAGGGACTTCCTTTTTTATCACTCGCAACCCCATAATTTTGCTACGCGACCCCAAATGGGGTCGCGACCCATAGTTTAAGAAGCCCTGATTTAGATAAATACAAATTGAACGTCCTTCATTTGGACGAACGGTTCAATGCTGGATGAAGCCCGTAGTATAGTTGATGAAGAGATGAATGTTCCCTTCAACTATGTGGCTTATTTGGGAAAATTTCATTTTAAAAGTATACACTAAACTGAAAGCTTTTTTAAGCGAAAATTATTTGGGGCGGGGGCGGGGGGGGCCAAATTTCCTAACCGCTCTCTTGATATGGCCTTGATTTCGAAAGTGTATTGTTGTTAGCAAGTATGTTGCATTTCTCTTAAAATATGAAATGTGAATTTTTGTAAGTATTATTGTCTACAAAATTATACATTTGTATTATTAGCTTGTATTTATTAAATGTTGACAATGTGGTAACTTATTATTTCGCGAGAGAAGGAGAGTAGCCTATATGTTCCTTCGTTTTTAAGGGGCTCAAATTCCATGACCGGTCCGACCTGTCACCTTGGATGGCGCGGTGGATGCTTCGCGTTGGGGCAGCCCTGGCGCGCGATGCGGATATTGTCGTGCCGGTACCATTGCATCGCCGCCGGTTTCTCGCCAGGCGGTTCAATCAATCGGCCGAGCTTGCGCGCGCATTCGCGGTACTGTGTGATCGTGCTTTCGAGCCGAATGTGGTCACAAGGGTGAAAGTGACGCGTCAGCAAGTGGGACTTGGTCTGGCTAAATAACTGAATGCATATTTTCTGTTGAAGACGAAGAAGAAGAAGTTTATTCAATACGATACAATACAAAATACAGTACAAAATGGAAATACAATGCACTTATTCCCCCTCGAAAAGCTCCATGGCCAGGGATACAAGAAGATTTGGCTACCGATACAAGGGGGATGAATTTCCCATATTGTCTGCAAATCTTACCCTCAAATGTTTTAAAGACTAAACCTTGTTGAAAATGACAGAACGAATGCGGTTTCTCCGCTGCACGTCGGACAACATTCGCCCTCCAACCCAAAAGCTGCGACGGTAATCACAATCAATCCTACCGCCCCAAGAGAAACGGGAAGCCAGTTGCCATGCTTGAGAATCCCTGGAATGAAAGCGACGATCGCAATCAGAAAACAAGCCAAAGCCATCCATTTGTGAAAACCCTCATCCGCCAGGAAGCTCAAACCCAAAGCTGGCAAATAGGCGATGACAAAAGGCATCGCTGCACAGTGTATATAAAAAGTAGCAGTTTTTTAATGGAAGCAATAAACAAAAAAATCGATAGTTTTTTAAATGGAAATCTAACGAAAGCGGTCGAAACAAAAACCAAAGGAATTTGTCGTTGCAAAAAGAGGACTGGCGCCAAAGCGATAATTTACTTGAATTTAATAACAGCCTGAAAAACAGTAAAAAAAACGCGAGATGAAAAAAATAGCCTGTCAACTAAAATATATTGAGAAATGAAAGTGGCAATTGCCGGTGATCATTCAAAATCACTAGCAAATGCTTTTGATCGCTTAAGAAGGCTTTGGATTACTTAAAAACATTCTAGTCAATTAAAAACGCTTTAGATCGTATACAAGCACTTTAAATTTCGTATAAACTGCTTCGCATCTTACTTTTTTCACATACGTAGGTTATTCTAAAGCGTTTGTAAATGATATAAAGCGTTAGATCTCTGATATACACTTCATATCACCTATAAACACTTTGGATCGCTTATAAGCAATTTGATTCTTCGAAATGGGCCAGCGCCTGTTCCGGGTGCCCGCGCAGGATCTCGGCAGCGCCAATCAGGAAATGCCCGCGGCTGTCATGCGGATTGGAGCGCTGGGCGCGCTGGGCGAGATCCAGAAACTCCGCCACATTCTGCTTCATAGGCGACCCTCCCCCTACATCCAAGAATATTTGTGAGTTTTAAGGTCTTTTTATCCTTTAGTGTCTATTCATTCGTGGTTTAATCGTACCTGTAGTTGCGCCTACACCATCGCGATGATATTGGCTTCATGCTGGATGCCATGCTTGAGATGGTGAATAATTCGTCCTCCCTCGCACATGCCGGAAGCGGCAATGATTACGCAAGGACCGGGACGGTCATTCAAGCGCTGGCTTTCTTGGACGTTTCCGACGTAATGAATATATTTGGCGCCAAAGATATCTTTTTGTGACGTGAACGTCTTGAAAGATTCTTCATCAAAACATTCCGGGTGGCGTCGAAAGACCTGTGTGGCTGGTTACACTCAAGTGAACTTATGTTACATAGTAATACCAGATTGTTCAAAGGATGTTCCCTAACATTTAAGAATTATATTGTTTAAAAAATCAGTTTGCTATTTAAAAATGAAAATATATTTTTTGAACACATTGCAGATTTCAAACATAACAAAACACAGTTTATAACATATGGAGCCAGAAAACGAAATAAAAAACTTAAAACAAATTATTTTATAGGGATAGGTAACAATTTCCATTTCAAATAATGTTACTGCTTCTTTCAGCAAGCATTTTATCTACATGCGACAATACTCTCATCCCAAGTATCTTGAACGGAATCACTTGGAGGAAAATACAAGTTTATTGCAAAAGTGTGTTCACTTGACAGTCGATTCTCTTCCATTTAAAAGTAGGCCTAGACTCTGCCCTTTACGATAACGACTCTCCTTTGACCCATTCATGAAAGAAGCCATTGTACTCGAGTACACGGTTAAGGCCATCTTCCTGGTCTTACTACTCAAATAAACACGTATCTGTGATTTTTCTTCTGGCAAAAAATACAAAATTATGCATTTTTGCAGATAGGAGCTTGAAACTTCTACGGTAGGGTTCTCTGATACGCTGAAGCTGACGGTGTGATATTCATTAAGATTCTATGGCTTTTGGGGGTGTTTCCCCCTTTTTCCGAAAACGAGGCAAATTTTCTCAGGCTCGTAACTTTTGATGGGCAAGACTAAATTTGATGAAACTTATATATTTAAAATCAGCGTTTCACGACCACAGCTTGGGAAAAATATTTTGATTTCTATTTATTACCTTTACTGAGCTATAGAAAGCTAATCACAAAGACTACCAAAGCAGCAGCGTTGTCCCACGACGTCACAAGGCAACGAATTATTAGTTGACAGTTTTTAATTGATATTAGTTGGGTCTCTCGCCATAGATTTGGATTCCTGTGTCTTAGAAATTCAGCTTCTTACTTTCAGGCATTTCTAAGAATGAATTTGCCAAAGATTTGTGCCTTGGCTGTTTTGCGTTAATTTGGTGTGTTGCCAGTTTTGTGAATATCTGAATAAAAAGGTTTATGTTTTAATCTATTTTCTTATTTCCAGCCTGTACAACTATTTCAGTCGGAAGTTTAACTCATTAATGAAGAAGACACTTCCATCGGTTGAAGCTAAAGCAATTAAGCAGGAATCAATTGATAAAACGAATAAAGCTGAATTGGAAGCGACACCCGACACAGAAAAAAAGAGTAAAAAAGAAACTTGAATTCCAACAAAAGGCTTTGGAACTGGTGCTTGAGCTTGGAGACAAACAAAAACTTTACAGACAATACAACAACGCTGCAGCTCTTTATTCTTCCGAAGGTCAATATGGAAAGGCTCTGGATCATTTTTTTAAAAGCCTGGAGTTAGCACCTTATTTGAGTGATAGCTCCCTGGTTCTTGGAACTTATAATAACATTGGTAACACTTTTCAAAAGCTAAAGGACTATGATAACGCTCTTAAATATTTCGGACGCCTATGAATTAATATTGGAAGAACAAAATATACTGACTTTTCCTAATCCGGCTAAAGATCGCTTATTTATCAAAAAATCCGCCCCCGGCCTCGCGACGATCCGTTTGTTTGATCTAATGGGCAGAAATGTAATGGAAAAACAAACGAGCGCGCTAGAAACTACTTTATCTGTCGCACATTTAAAAGGGGTTTTTGCGCTAGAAATCACGGACGGCGAAGATACGTTCGTCAAAAAAATAATCATGGGGGTACTGAAAATCATACAAAACCCATCAGAAATTTGTTTATATTTATTTTTGTAACCTTTTTACGAATCGGACAGAAATTTGGAAGGGGGAGGGTTAGCCTTGACTATGTTGTATCTTAGAGCTGGGTGCTTTTATTACTTGTCTCCCGTGATAAAAGAATTTTATTTAGGGGTAGGAGTGCAGAAATTGGAAAAGTGTATTTTTAGGGAATTATTTTCCAATGTTTTCGGAACCAGAATTTTGGCCGCTTGCGCGTCTCGCCAACGCAGGCGAAATTGCTAATTTTGTTGCCCGCCTGTATGGATTTATGCATGACAGGATGGAGGAATTGCTTGGTGAGCGACGGGCGGCACTACATGACCCCTGTGCAGTATTAGCCCTGACCCATCCACATCTATTTAAATGCCAGCACCTGCCGGTGCAAATTGAAACCCAGGGCGAGTTTACCAAGGGGATGTCCGTGGTCGATATGCGCTCTTCAACCGACACCGCACCTGTCGCTCCAGCGCGCGTGCCGGCCGGGTGACGGTGCGAGCTGGACCAGGAGGACTCCTTCGCTCTCGAGTCCCGGACCCTGGCGTACCACCTCGTTGAGACTGCGCAGGAGCAGACCGGCGCCGAGCAGAAGCACGGTTGCGAGCGCGAGTTCGGCGACGACGACAGCGGCGCGCATTCGGGTCGCGCTTCGGTTGCCGACCGCTCGCACGGAGTCGCCGAGGGCATCGGCAGGGTTGCTGCGTGCGCCGATAGGGTAACGATCAAAGATTATACTTGGGGGTGGGGAAAGTTTAAACTGCCGAAAAAACTGTTTCTGGATGAATTATCCAGACATCCATCAAATACCTATGGTGACCATACGTCCCAGGAATCAAAGGCTAATCCTGGATTCGACGGGTGCGGAAAGGTCCTCCAGATTATTTTCAAATTCCTATGACTCCCCCCTCCCTCTCCCGCTAAAAAAATGTACAAGTGTTGCAACACCAGAAACATAATATTTAACCAGCACTCCCATCCATTCATTGAGAAACGGTAGTGTTCAAAATACATAATGGTAGTGTATTGGCATCATACGAAACATCTATCTAAAGAGTCGGCCCCAACACGCGAATGAAGCCGCCCTCGCGTCCACCTGCCCCTCTGCCCTCTCACTCACGTGCCCTCTATCGACCGCCTCGCCCCAACACGAGCACGTACCGATCGCATCATTCCACCGCCGCACCCCCGTTGTGCGACCAACCAGCATCCCACTAAATAACTGGTCACAACTGGGATTGAACCCGTGCCCCTTGGACACAGAATTCCCATGCCAGCGTGCCAACCACTCAGCCAGGATGGCTCCAGCCACATAATCTTTGCTTCAAGGCAAAGCGTACTTAAAAAGTTCTTTTGTTGTTTGACCAACAGTGAAGTCATCAGTTTATGACAAAGGCACATTATTTATTGAATTCTTCTCTTAATTTTTTGTTCAGGACATAGTTTTAAACCCATTTTCACAGTAACAACTTGAAAAATATTGAGTAATAAAATTGGATCTTTTACCATTAAAAGTAAAATATTAAGAAAACTCTTCATTAATTAATTTAATTAGGTCTGAGTGAAATTACTATAATAAATTTTTTTCCTAGCAATAATTATAAATTTCTAAATTTATGCTTCTGTAGGTGCAGGATTCTTAATTTTTACAGTATCATTTTCTTCAATAACATTTTTTTTAACATCATAAATCATTCTATATTGTTATCTTTCATTTCTTTTTCCTTTTTTTTGTTCAAAGAGACGTAGCGAGTTGCCTCTCTGTCTCCTTTGTGTGAAACTTAAACATAATGTTTTTGTTCAATGATGTCAAGTTCAAGCACCTTACTGATAGAAATGGAGGGCTGGTGGACATTGGAGGCTCTATTGTCGTATTTTGGCTTTCCAGTCACATATCTTCCACCTCAGGACACAGTAAAACGTAAAGAGTGTCCAGATCTGATTGACATACACGGCTTAAGGTTATTGAGGTATCTTTATCTTACGAATGGGTGATCGAATCTTAATAAAACTTTATATATAGAAAGATCATATGTCTCAGATGCTCCATTTTCAATTCAAATCGGATCTGGGAACACAGAGGGTTGGAGGTGGTGAAACAGAAATCTTGGAAACCAGAGATCTTGGAAAACCCTTAGAGTGGAGAGATCGGGATGAAACTTGATGGGAAGAATGAGCACAAGCTCTAGATACGTGACTCACATAATTGGAACCTTACAACCTTCATTGTCTTAAATTGGAAAGAAACTTTTATCTAATGTGAAGTTGTAGTGCTGAAGTTATAAAAACCTTAAAATTTTTAAAATGATCTATCTAACACCTTAGTCAAGGAGATGACCATGCTATAGTCTTGCTGGAATATCTTTCTTTGTAGTGGACATGAAACCGAATTTTTCCTAAATTCAAAATGTATTGGAAGCACAAAATAGGTAAAATAACTCGAAAAAGGTGCCAATCCCTCATCCAATCTATTTAAAAGACCTCTTCTTCTTCAATGCATTCATTTGCAACCATACCTTTTTGTTGACATAAGGCCTGTCACTACCTATCATTATCAGTTTTCAATCCTAGCTCCCAATGACATTAGCTTTTTTACAATGTCCTCACCAGTTGCATGTCCCTTGGCATATGTGACTAGATGGCAGCTCACAACATGATCTCTTAGAAAAGACCAAAAGCATATTCTAATCTTTAGCCTTCTTTTTCTTCAATGTACTAGCCATTGGGAATTATATCCCCTAAATCAAGGTTTCCAATTCACGGATCTTTGTATGGGGGGAAGCAAGGAATTATTTTTCATTTTTTTATTTAGATGCACAAAAATTTCAAAATCTAGTGAGGAGGGATTTTTTCAATGAAAATAGAAAGAATTATTACCAAAAATCTATAAGGGGAAATCTAAGGGCTATTGTTCCCTCCCCCAGTTGGCGCTCCTGCCCTGGATCTGCCATTTTTATGGCCACTACCTCATCCAGGAAAGTTGAATATTCGTTTTTGCCAATGATTAACCACAATCCAAGCGATATCTCCTGTGTTTATTCTACACTTATGCATGCTAACGAGCGCGCTAGTCGAGCTGGAAAAACTCTAATCATTACCTTTGACAAGCCGCTTTACTGGAAGGCGAAGTGTATCGTCGATACGGAGCCTGCCACAAGTGCATTAAGAAATGCTATTGTTGTCCTAGGTGGATTTCATACACGCATGAGTTTCTGTTGCGATAACTGCCCTCGAGCCGGTCCAGTTTTATCATTTGATCGTTCGACATCGGTTCCAGGCGCGTGATTAAACGCAAATACTTGCTGCTTTTGATTGCACTGTCACCAAATAGCTCACGCACATTCACCACCCCGAGACCACGCACTTCAAGAAAGTCCTGCAAGGCTTCCGGGCAACTGCCGTTTATGATGTCTGGCGCGATGCGCGAAAACTGTGGCGCATCGTCGGCAACGAGCCGATGACCCTGGTATGTTTTGTCTGTCTGGTCCAGTCTGTCTGGTCTGTCTGTCTGGTCTATCTGGTCTGTCTGTCCGGTCTGTCTGTCTGTCCGTCTGTCTGGTTTGTATGCCTAATGGGTCTGTCTGTCTGTCTTTCCGTTCACATGTCTGTACGTCTGTTTTTCTATCTAACTTTGTGTCTGTCCGTCTCTCTGTCTGTCTGTCCGTCTGCCTCTCTTTTGCTTTGTCTGACTGTCTGGTGTCTTTGGTTTGTCTCCGCGCGTTAGGTGGTGCTACAACCACTGCTGATGGACTGTTGTGTTCTGCAGGTGACTTTCGCAATACCACTGTATTCGACTATGTCAGCTTAGACGGTGGCGCATTAAATGGATTACGTGACTTTTCAATTTCCGTGTGGGCCAAAACATCGGCCACCGCGACATATCAAGCCATTGTATCTGGCGCTAACAACACGCTAACCAACGAACTGGTTATGTTGATGAATAGCGGAGGCCCTGCTTTTCTGTGGGTTTTCGTCAACTGCTCCAGTATTATTGTTAACTTTAACTTTGAAGCGAAAGCACCGTATATAACTATTGCCCTCGTTCTATCGACTGGTTACATATAAGAAGTTGTTGTGTCCCAATTTGTCCTAATTGTGTTGCGAGAGCAACACTTTAGTTTTTTCGTTTCTTTTTTCTAGCACCCCAATTTCAGCTTATTCCTAGAAAGTGGTAAGGGTCTAACCTCTGCAGTTTCTACGGAAAGTGTGGACCTCGTTTAATGAATTTGTTTGGTATACCATACAAGGATAAAGCCTTTTCTAGAGCTCTTCTATCAACAGAATCAAACGCTTGCTCATAATCTATAAAACTGAAAACCAAATGTGTTTGATAACTCAGGCGCTTTTCAATTATTCAAGAGTAAAAATCGGGCGACAAATCATCTATCTTTTCTAAAACCACTCTGTTGTTCTCTTAAAACATCATCTATAGCATCTCTCAGTCTAAAAAGTATCATATTACTCTTTGGGGATAGTTGGGGGGGGGTCAATTCGGAAAAAATAGAAAAAATGAGGTATTTTTAACTTACGAACGGGTAATCAGATCTTATGGAAATTTGATATTTAGAAGGGCCTCGTGTCTCAGAGCTCTTATTTTAAATTCTGACTGAATCTGATGACATTGGAGCGAGTTGGAGGGGGGAACCGAATATCTTGGAAAACGATTAGAGTGTAGAAATCGGGATGGAACTTGGTGGGAAGAATAAGCACATGAGCCCTAAATAAAAAAGAAAAGTGAAGATTATAAAGATTATTACATCAATCACCAAGAAAAAAAATAAAATGAAAAGATATAAAGAAAAATGATCAAAAGTGATCTTAAGGCCAAACGAAAATACTGAAAAACGAATGTTGCAGGAGGACAACCGGCTCTCTTTTTCAGCGCGAACAGAAATTTTTCAAGATGTTTCGACATGTGTAGAATTGGATCGTGAACAAAGTTACAGTACGAGTGATCTATTGTGTGGGATTGAACCACATTTTTTGTACAGCCTACTGTTTAAAATACAGTCAGTCAGCTGGGTAACCAGAAAAATCTGTAGGCAATATCTCTGGAAAACGTCTAGTAAATTGTCATCTGCTTTTTGGAGCGCCCATGCTTCAGAGCCATATTTGACCACTGTAGCTTCCAATATTCTAATATTGGTTTGCAGACTTATCTTTCTATTCTTCCAAACATTTTTTAACTGTGAAAAAACACCCTGAGCCTTAGCCGCCACACGTTCGCTATCAAAGCTGTCTTCGCGCTCGATCGTTTCTTGAATGCGTTGTAACGACAGCGCTTCGTCGCTTAGGCGAACCTGTTCCGCCGCTTGAGCTTCTATTCGAGCCTGTTGCTGAGCTTCTCGTTGCTCTGTGCGCTGTTTGACGTCTGCTGCCTGACGTTCGTTCTGTAAAGCTTCAGAGCGCTGTGCAGCTCGATCATTCTGCACTGGCTTTGAATTTGTTTGATTTATGTCGATGACGACAACAAATAGCCATCTCAGAGTTTTTAACATATGTATTTTGGGAAAACCCGAGGGTTGAGGGGTCGGTGTCCGCCCTCTGATCACTTTTAATCTTAAAAAAGGCACTAGAATTTCTGACAACCAATTAAATGAGCCTTCTCCGAAGTTTTTACGACCACCTTTCTATGAAAACCTTATACGCCTCTAGTGCATAACATACTACCCTTTCCCTGAGGGTTGGGGGTTCATCCTCAAAGTCAAAACCTATAAAAGTTTTAAGCTCCTATCTACAAAAATGTGGAATTTTTGTATTTTTTGCCAGAAGACAGATCACGGAAGCGTGTTTATTTGTTTTTTGCTTGTTTTTCCAATGGTGATCGTATCGACCCAGTGGTCCTAGAATGCCGCGAGATGGCTCATTCTAACAGTAATGAAATGTTCTATTGCTCTTTTTAAGTGACCAAAAAAATTGAAGGGCAAATATGCCCCCTCCCGCGCACATTTTTTCCTCAAAGTAATTTCTCCAAATCAACACACCCCTGCTCCTCCAAAGTGAACAGATCTGTTCTGATTATTTCAATTACGTATCTATAACTTGTACTTATTCTTCCCATCAAGTTTTATCCCGATCTCTCCACTCTAAGCATTTTCCAAGATTTCTGTTTGCTCCCTCCAACCCCCCATGTCCCTGGATCCAATTCAAATTAAAAATGGAGTATCTGAGCCATAAGATCCTTCTACATATCAAGTTTTATTAAGAACCGATAAAATTAAAGCTAAATAATCTTCCGAGTGTAAAACTACCACAAATTCACATAAAAAAAAAATAAATGAAACCCAAAAACAAACAGAAATTACAATAAATAGCTGAGTCAAACTCAAAACGAGCAAAAATTAGCATGAGTATGACAGACAACCCCCATGCTTTCTGAAGACAAGAACGTAATTTTTTATTAACTAAAATCAAAAAAGTGAAAAGATTTAAAATGTAACTTGTCTCCAGTTAAGCGCGAATTAGAGCGAGGTATTTATCTCCTCCTAAACACCTCGCTCTTTATGCTAAAGTATTTTAGAACCCCTCATATGCGTAATAATCTCTAATCGTTTTAAGTTTCAATGCTACTCCTTACTTTCAATTGAAAAAACTTTTCAATGTTTATTTTTTCATTGTTTTTTTTTTATAGTAATTTTAGAAAATCCTGCGCCCTTTTCATTGAATTTCTGTTTCCCCATGACATAATTCTCCAAGGAAAGATCCTGCCACATCCAACCGAAAGTAAGCAGCAGCATTAAAAATTAAAACGAACAGAAATTATCACATGTATGAGGGAGCCCGTCCCGTCCTCTATACCTCGCTCTTTACTCTAAAGTATTCTTAGTAATTTCAAAAGAGCTATTTATTCTAATTAAACGGCCTTTGTGATTCAGGGGGTCGTTCTTAAAGAATCTATAACAAAATTCGAACTTAAGTGTAAAGGGCGAGGTATTGACATGGGACGAATTCCCTCATATACGTAATTTTCATCTTTTCCTACTTTGGATATGACTTTTAATATAACCTTTCTAAGACTACCAACCCTCTAAAATTAAAATAGATAAGATTTCAAAAATATCTTCATGTGGGGAGGACATGGAGGATTTCCCAATAATGAGCAATTCGGTTGAACATCCCCTCCGCTCCCACACAGACAAAAACTGCGTCCTTAAATGAAATAAACAACAGGTTGCAAAAACGTTATATTTCAGTATGTCTATTATCTGACATTCCGGTCGTCATTTATATTCCCTGTGTCCCGGTGTCCCAGTCTGTAATTTCTCTTTGAGGTTCCCGGTTTTCATTTATATTCCCTTCATCCCGGTGTCCCAGTCGTCATTTGTGTCCCGGTCTGTAATTTCATCAATTGACAAACATGACGTCAGTCGACAAACAATTTCACGAAGTATACAGCTCAATCCTTCCAATGACGTCAGTCGACAAACCTGACGTCACTCAACAGACACACAGACAAATTATTTACAGTAGAGGATCTCTCTCTTTTCTAATATATATATTATATATAATTTACAGTACTGGTACTGGTACCGGTATTCCGCATTCTAGTGTGGTTGTACTAGTGCGACCGAAAATGTGCTACTACAGTATGGTTGGTGTTAAAGAAAGTCAAAAGATATCGTGTCAACGTCATCTCGCACTTCTACATCTATCTATCTATCTATCTATCTATCTATCTATCTATCTATATATATATATGTACGACAAAAAGAAGTCTAGGAAGGGAGGCCACGTATTGCCTCCTTCTCAGCCTCCCCTGGCAAGTTCCCCAGTCAAATACAATTCAATATGGCTCTATTAAACTCCATGAAAAAGAGAGAAAATAAAAACCCCAAAAGGCAAGCGAATTGGCAATCTTGTCAGTTTAACATATTAGCGGGCTTGAATTTCTTATCTTTGTTATACTTTTTAGCCTTGAATGTTCTCGTTAGCACTGTTGCCAACCGAGTATTATTCCCGTCAAAATGAAATATACGTAAGTAAGATAAAAATGGAACATTCTAGAAAAAAATTGGGCTACATATTTCCAAATTAGGGGGGGGGGGTAAAGCATAGTATATATTAAATACGTAACCTAAGCAAACATATTCTAACCTAACCAAAATACCAACTAAAGATTGAATCCTAATATAGCTACAATGTATTTTCCCACCGAGCCGAAGCTAATTGTCTGGTATAAAGGCCATGAAAACCGGTTATTGTCATGTGGCCTCCTAACTATTGAAGTTTTCAACCCCTTGAAACTTTCAAACTGGTATATTTCATGAAGGAATTTTTGTACCAAAAAATGGATGTCATATACTTTGATCAGCTCATCAAGAGGGAATTCTTGTACCAAAAAATGGATGTCATATACTTTGATCAGCTCATCAAGAGCTATCTATTGCCGTCGAAAAAAACATTTTATCTGTCTCAGTTTTAAAGTTGATTTTTTTTTGCCGTAGGCCAACTGTCTAACGTCACGAAGAAGAAAGAAATATAATGTTAGAAGAGCAAGGCCACAAGAATCCTCGACGCCAACAAAATGTGGCGCAAAACTCTTAGAAACTTACAAAGATGACATAAACTACACAACTGTTGATTGAAAGTCATTGGGACCCTCTAATGCTATATGTATTCCCTGGAGACCTCTCCATTTTCCCGACGAAAGAGTAGCAAACAAAGGTGACCCATTTGGAGGTTGCTAAATGAAAATCAATACGTAAAAGCCTACGGAGGACATCCACGCAACGGCCCACTTGAGGGAAGATTGGAGGCTACTCACTGACGCCCTGTGTACCTCTGGAGACACTGAAGGAACTAAGGTCTAAAGTAAGGTAATAGCAGTGTAGAACAATTCAGAAATAAGTTTATAACCTGTCTTTTAAATTTGTGTCCTTTAACATAGCACCTCTTGAATTCCTCCAGCCGAACAAAGTAAATCGAAATATTTATATTTTTCAATTGATGTTTCAAAATAATGCTGTGTGAAACAGTTGAATCCAGTTTTAACAAGTTCAATCAACTTTCACTTTCACCGTCCTTGGTGCCAAAAAAAACTACTACCAAACTACTGGTGCAAAAAAAAAACAAACAAAAAAACAAAACAAAAATACTGCGTAAAATCGTTACTACTAAAAACTGTATGGTTATTTAAGTTTCCACTTAACCAGATCACTCAGCTCTCATTTTCACCGTTCTTGGTGCAAAAAACTACTACCAAAAGTTCTGGTGTGAAATACTCACAATATGCTACGAAACTACGCCTAAATGTGCTCTGAAGCACCCGCAATGTGCTATAAAAGCACGTACAAATGTGCTATGAAGCACTCACAATGTGCTATTAAAGCACGTACAAATGGTATATGAAGCACCCACAATGTGCTACAAAAGCACGCACATATGAGCTATGAAGCACTGACATCAAACAGTTCGTGGTAACGAACTGTAGTAAGGAGCGATCCGGCTCAATAGTAACCTCTTTTGTAGAAAACGAGCGAAAAGCCATAATTTAATTAAAATTCGTCATTTTTAAGAGCTCAAAAAATTCTCAATTTAATGTAGAAGTGATTATTATATTCAAGAAGAGCATAAAAAAGGCATCGAGTGGTATCTTCACTTTATAGGAAAGCCCGTTATATGAACTGCTGTAATTTTACCGCCTTCACATCTAATTTAATTGCTGATGATTTTGACACAAGTAAAAAATCACACGCTTCTTTTTTTCTGTTTGTTGACTGACAAAGATGATCGTCCGCCCCAACCGGCCCTGCAGGTCGAGCAACTCGTCCTGCAACCGCGTGCGGATCAGCGGATCGAGCGCGCTGAACGGTTCGTCCATCAAAAGCACCGGCGCCTTGGTGGCAAAGGCCCGCGCCAGCCCGACGCGGTGCTGCATGCCGCCGGACAGCTCGCCCACCTTGTGATCGGACCAGTCTGAGAGCCCGACCAGTGCCAGTTCCTCTTCAGCGCGGGCATTGCGCTAGAGAAAATCTGTTCAAGACAGTTGAAATCAATTCCGTGAATATTTCGGCCCTATGTCCAAGGGCCGTCTTCAGAACAATACGAGAACAAGAGAGAAAATATGTATATATGATAAACTTACATTAAATTGTGAGAACTAAAACTAAATAATGTTTTCTAATTTTTTTTTTTAATTTTTCACAATCTAATATAAGTTTATTTATATATACATATTTTCTCTCTTGTTATCGTATTGTGCTGAAGACGGCCCTCTTTTATACGTAATATTTTATGTTCGTTTTAAGTTTCAATGCTACTCATTACTTCCAGGTGAAATTTTTTTTTATTTATTTTCTCATTGTTTCTTTTTAAATAATGCTAGAAAATCCCGCGCCCCCTTTATGGAAATTATCTTCCCTCATGATACATTCCTCCATGGAAATGTCCTCCCACGTAACCCCTCCCCCGATCACTTCCACCCCAACGTGAAAAAATCCCCCTGAAAATGTCCTTCGTGGACTACAGGATGAAGCCGTAGCGCAGGCCGATGCGCACCACCGGCGTGTGGTCGCCCTGGCGGCTTTCGGCGACCACTTCGGACCACCAGGCAAAGGCGGAGTACAGAACCGCAACAAAGCCGATCCAGAACGGCCAGGCGGTGATGCCCTTCATCCAGAACACTGCGCCAACCAGCATGACGAAAGTGCCCACCGAAGCGGCCAGCGGCCAGATCGACGGCGGCAGAATGTGATAATCGTGATTTTTAGCGTGAGCTCACCTCGCTCCGGATCTGCTCATCGACCCGGAACGTGTTGCCCGGCAGATCGATCGACGGCCGGTGGTGCGGGTTGATGATCCCGCGCCGGCACGTGCCGCGGCGCGGGTCGCTGTCGGGCACGTCGCTCACGTTGGGGTTGCACGCGTCCGCGTAGGTGATGACGTACGGGCTGATGTAATAGAGCGCCGCCGCGAGCTGGAAACGCACGAAACGCGCAGCGCGCATCTCCAGGCCGATCCGGCCACGCTCAGTTTTTACCAAAGTCACTGGATCAAAATTCTGATATTGTCTTTTTATTCAGCATAGTCGAAAAACCCAATAAATATGTCATTGGGGACGACCTACTCCCCCACAGTCCCCGTGGGAGGGGCTGCAAGTTACAAACTTTGACCAGTGTTTACATATAGTTATGATTATTGGGAAGTGTACAGACGCTTTCAGGGGTATCTTTAGGTTGAAGGGGGGAGAGGGGTAGAGGGGAGGTAGTTCTGCGCTATGTTAGCGTGGAATTTTAAACAAAATTGTGAATAAAGGATTCTGAATTGTGTTTCAACACCATATAAAAATCAACTTTAAGAATTAAACACAACCTATTAAGCAGGGACGTAAAGAGAAGAAAGCTCGGGACATGTCCCCTTCGAAATACTAATTTTTTGAAATTTCCAGCCAATTTTATTTGAGTTATCAAATAAAGTCTGTTTTTTGTTCTTGTACTTCCTTTAAGTTTCTTATTTTCAGACAACGTTCATTCAAAGTGGTTCGGAGACTCGTTGCTTCTTTCTCAAGGGACCTAGCAAGTGTGCTGCGTTGTCTTCCACTCCTTCGAATGCCGGGTGGGGTCCAACACCATAAATCATGTTTGAGGCGCTTTTCGCTCATGCGGATAATATACCGCCAATATTTCCATCTTCTCATTCTGATCTCGTCAGTCACCAGTGGCTGCTCGGTAAAGACCCTAATCTGGGCATTTGTTGCTCTATCAGCCCAATGTACTGTTGCTTCTTTCTTTCAGTTGGAAAAATCTCTTTTTTTATTTAATTGCTGATCGTTTTTTAAATAATGTCGGCAAATCCAGCTCCCTGTCCATGGAAAATTCCCTTCCCCCACGAGAAATTTCTCCATGGAAAGATTCTCCCACGTAACTTAAATTAGCGATATTTGCGGAAATACTTTTGTACGGCATAGTAACAAAACGGCCAAAGAGGTTGAAACTATTTTTATGAAAATGAGTCACAAGTTGAGCAGTGGAGAACGGTTACCTTTTTTTTTTTAATTAGTCATTGTATATTGTTATATTTGAAATATCTTATTATAACTGAATTTTCATACAATAGCCTCTTTTTACGATTAGGGCGATTACTGATTACTAGTACTGGTTTAGCTCATAATAAGCATTAAAATCTCAGTTAAACTCGAAGCTATGGCACTCCGCTTGCAAAAGAATTAATAAAATCCAAGAAAACTTACGAGGTTCGAAGTTTGCTTGTTATTCTGGGAGCAGCTCCAGCATTTTTATTGGGGGAGGTAAGACGGGTCTATATTTGGAGTCAATGGGCAGGGGATATATAATAGTTATTTCTTTCAAAGTATTAGAGGGCAGCTGCTCCCCTTGCTTCCCCAGACGACGCCCTGCATTTATGTATGTTATGTGTAAAAATAAGAAGAGAAACTAGTCACAGAGGAGCTTAAACAAACCCAATGACAGCAATTTTTTCTATTCAGAATATCCAAAAACAAAAATATCGGGGAGGGGCCCAGAGGGCTCCCGGTGGGGTTGATCTATCGGGCTATTTACGCCATGATGTACTCGTGCATCGTCCACGCTAAAAATACGGATGATTGTTCAGTGAGCCGGTTACCTTCTAGGTGCCATGCGGCGAACCGGCCCAACCCGAAAATTAAGACTGGATGATGCACTAGTCATCCCCCAAAGCTTCTTGCAATTCCTGTTCACTAATACCAAGAGTTGCTGCAGCTGCGGCAAAATCGGGTGAAAATTACCTTCAGCATCACGCTGGAAGATAAGATTCAACCTGATGATGAAGTTCAAGAAATTGATGGCCTTTCTGTGGCGGTTGAGGTACAGAGTGCCCCACGGATGCATGGAGTGACTCTTGATTTTCAGGAGACGAGCGGCTTTTCCTTTATTCATCAGGAAACTCCTGGGCAAAATGATGATTTTAAGCTAAACCTTATTAACTTAAATTGACAGGATAGTTTTGATTCTTGGAAAACCTGGTAAATGGCGTAACAGCCGGCGGCCTTGCCACCAACCTGAAATCCAAGTGAGCGGATTACGTAACCTAACCGACAGCCAGGTCACCTCAACCCCAAGTGCAGCAATTTTACGCCCTAGGTCAGTGGGCGTCCCAAAACACAGCACCTTGTGGTCTATCTCAGCTTGGGTTTGCGCGATCAGACGATACAGACTGGTTTCCGCACCAGCAGTACGCAATGCAAAAACTATATGGAAAACCGTCGGCTTGTTGAGGGCGATCCCATCATATGCATAATAATTTTTGTTCGTTTTAAGTTTTAATGCTTCTCCTTACTTTTATTTGAAAAAAAACTTTTTCATATTTGTTTTTTCATTGTTTTTTTAAATAATGCTAGAAAGTCCTGTGCTCCCTTCGTGAAATTTTCCCCCCATGACAAATTCCTCCAAGGAAAGCTCCTCCAACATAGCCCCCTCTTCTCAATCCCCCCCCAACCTAAAAATCCCCCAGAATACGTATGTACGCTTACAGCAACCGAAACTTAAAGGAATTGGCTATTTATGTTGATTTTCAATATGTAAATTCATTTAGTTTAATGTTATTCATTAAATACTACGAGCCTGATAAAATTTGCCTGATTTCAAAAAGGGGCCAAAAAGATTGGAGGGCAACCATCACCCTTACACATCCCTTTTTCTTCCTAATACGTCCGATCAAAATTTTGAGACTGAGATCCATTTGATTCTGCTTAGACTGGACCCCCACAGCCCATAGGATCAAACGTTGGAAGATTAACGATTTTACCTTCGTCACATGCTGGTAGTTCCCGTCATATGCATAAATATGCTGAAGATGCTATTGCATATGTTCGTCTCTATGGTCGTCCAGGTTTATTTATTACATTTAAATGTAATCAATCTTGGGACGAGATACTGCAGCTTTTACTTCAGGGACAATCGGCGGTTCATAGACATGACATTACGGCCCGTGTCTTCCGGCAAAGGTTAAAATCATTGATAAACTACATCTTGCGAATATACAACATTCTTCGCTGTCCCATTGTCTGTGCAAATATATAGATTGTCGGGTTTACCGACTCTTGAACATGCAATATATAATTGTCCATGGGAAAAAAATCCGTATTCAGATCTATACCTCATTATTTTAATTGTTGCCCTTGAGCTTTGTTGATGGTGATTGCTAATCGAACATACCCTGTGTCGCTGTCGTCATTTATATATCCCCCCGTGCCCCTCGGCGTCCCCGTTGTAGTTGTGGTTGTCCTCCTATAGAGGATCCTCCCACGATGGTGTTCTGCTTCACCATGCAATTATGCAATATATGCAAATATATGCAAATATTATGCAAATATTATGTAATCAATAATGACTGCATGGGATTGCCTGGGACACATTGCATTCAATGATCCCCAGTAGTCATTTTTGCAATTTTATGACTCCTTTGGAGTCCAAACTGGAAATGAAATTTTTAACTACTTACTCAAAAAAGCAAATTGCCGATCATTCTTGGTCAAAGAGTATGACCATTTGCGTGTGCGTGGTGCGGCCATTGCCTCTGCCGAACATGCAGTGTTTATTGCCGACCCCGATGGCCGGATCGAATGGGTGAATGATGCCTATACTCGATTGACGGGCTATGGTGCATCAGAACTTATTGGGACAATCCCCAAGTTTTTGAAGTCTCGAAAACTTCGAAATGCGATGAAAAAAGCTCACCAGGGAACAAATCCTGAGAAAATTTTGCGCCATGAATTGGTAACAAAATGGCTATCTGAAAATTTTGATCTGGTGAATTTGGGAAAACAATGAGCAGGGGAAGGGGCATAGTTGCCCTCCAATGTATTGTCACTTAAATAAGAAACTAGAGCCTTTAATTTCCGTTTGAATGATGCCTCTCGCAGAATTCCAGGACCACTTGGTTGACATAATCAACCCTGAAAAAAGAAAAGAAAAAAAAATGATCTTTCTTCTGGCAAAAAATACTAAATTCTGAATTTATGCAGATCGTCCTTTTTCACATATATATTGGCAAGTACAATACAAAGTCAGAAAAATATTTTCTCTACATTTGACTTATGTTCAGCAATTTAACTATCCATTCAATTGTACTTTAAATCTTCCAAGTAAACCAGCTCTTTTTTTCCTTCTGCTTCTCTCGTTCTAGCATATGTTTATGATAATAAAAAGCCATGTCTTAATTATGGTTTTATCAAGAGAAACTAGCCAATGCTTCTTGACTTTTCAGGCAATTCAAGCCTATTTGCAGCTGAAAATCAGAATTTTCCTTTTTTTCGTGATATCATTAATTTATCTTTGTATGTATCTAATCAGACAAAAATCTAAATTTTTCTTTTTTTCTTTTGTTTAGTACGATAACATCAATTTATCTGTGTATAAATCTCTTTAACAAAAATTCAGAATTTTATCTTTATATTCTTCTTCTTTTTCATTTTTTTTTTTTTGTATTATATCATTAATTTTTCTGTGCAGCCTATTTACAGTACCCCTCATTGGCCCGAAATTTCACAGGAACGAATTAAAACAAGAGCTAAGAGCTCATACGGCACTTGTGACGAGGTCTGAAGAGCCAAGAGCTCATATGGTATGAGCTCTAGCAAAATTCTTTAAAATGCTTTAAAAGGAAAATCAGAGGCTTAATGCCGGTCGAGATTTAAAATAAGAGCTCTGAGTTACGGAGTCCTTCTAAATATCAAAATTCATTAAGATCCGGTCACCCACTCAAAGTTAAAAATACCCTCATTCGTCCTCATTAAAAAGAGGATTTGCTATCGCTTACGATCCAACCTTTCAAATTTAAAGTGAAATGATTTAAAACTTAATTACAGCAGGGAATGTGTTTCAATTGTAGGGGGCCGATGTGTGCTCGGGGTTTTAGGCATGTGTAAACAGGTTTTTGTCAAGGAATTCTGTCAAAATAAACCAACATGTGAAAATATTTTAAAGATTCTTTTCATAAATCTTAGGCGTTCAAAGGGGAATGCAATACGTTGAAAACAAGCAAGGCATCTTATTAACCCAGACAGATGACATAATCCGACGCTGGATGGAGCATTTCAGCGAGGTATTAAATCAGGTACCTCCCACAACTTCTTTAAATATCCCCAAAGAAACATTGTTTGGTTTTGGAATAAATTCCGGACCTCTCTTGTTGAGTGACGTACAAGAAGCTGTAAAGACTTTGAATAACGGAAATGTGATTAAAGGCTCTTTTCCTATTTCAAAAGTTTTAGTTTTCGGTGAAATTTGATATTTAGAAGTATATCGTGTCTCAGAGCTCTTATTTTAAATTCTGACTAGATCCATTGACATGAGGAGTATCTGGAGGGGGAAACCTGAAATCTTGGAAAACGCTTGGAGTGGAGAGATCGGGATGAAACTTGGCGGGAAAAATAAGCACAAGTTCTAGATACGTGATTTAAATAACTGACTTAAATCCCGACCGGATCCAGTGTCATTGGGGGGAATTGGGGAAGGAGAAACCGGAAAGTGGCGGAAGATGTTCTTGTAGTTGATCTCTCCCGTCGTTGGCTCTTTCCGCCCTGGATTATCGCCAATCTGAAAATAACCGACCTCAGAGTAGGCCAAATCGATGTTGGGGATGATGTTGCCTTCTTGAATCTGCTGGTGGTACATGTCGAACAGAATCTTGCACGAAGGGCTGTTGACCGCGCGGCAAATCAAGTACGCTTGTGGAATCTTAGCAAGAAACTGTCCGGCGTGGTTGGCCCAATGGTTGGGGGGTAAGGTTAAGGATAAAATATAGCAGGGCTGCATACAAAAATTGTTAGGCCTGTTGAGAAGGAAGCATGTTAGGAAAACAATCCTTATTTTATTATATTAAAAAAAGGTAAATATTTTGCTGTTTATATTATTGATTTATGAATAAACAAATGTACTGATCAATGCCTTTTGTACACTCTTTACAAATATAATAATTGCTACTCTTGCAAATTCAGATTTAAACCCTTTAAAATGACCCAAAAATTTGGGCAGACCAACATGGCACCGCTGGCTTTGTCGGCGCAGTATTGGTCAAAACGATAGGCAGACAACAGCCAACCAAGCGCCTCTGCTTCCAAGTCCACGGCCTGAGGCGCTTCGGCAATCTGATAGATGCCTTTGGGCAGTTTGCTGGCCCCAGCCGCAAGGGCAAACCGGCCCTGGCTTCGGTCTTTGACAGTGCCCATGCCCACAACCGCCGCCGCAATTTCGCCGGATGCCCCAGGCACCAGGGCTCGTAACGAACTTCTATATTTGTATATTTTTATTACGTATATGAGGGGGCTCGCCCCCTCGTCAATGCCTCGCTCTTTACACTAAAGCTTGAATTTTGTCCCAATTCTTTAAGAACCCCTGAATCACAAACGCCGTAAATAAATAGTTGAAATTACTAAAAATACTTTAGTGTAAAGAGCAAAGTTTCGTGGAGGAGACGAACCCCCTTATATACATAATATTTTCTGTTCGTTTTAAGTTTTAATGCTACTATGATGATGATGTGGATGAAGATGATGATGACAATGATGAAGTTTGAAATATCGCTGAAAGCTACTGTAACTTTTAACTACTGAAATGTACAGTACAATTAACGATGGAAATAACGTTAAAACTCTGTTAGCAACACCGTTACCTTATTCGTTACGCCTGTTTGATTTTCGCTTTCTGTTTCGATTTTATCTTATTATTTTTATCAGTTACGTTAAAAATTACGTTGTTTTACTTATTTATAATGTGACGTTGAGACAACCTGACAGATCAGAGAGACCAGACAGACACATAGACTAGACAGACGGGAAAAACCAGACAGACAGACAGAAAGACGAGACAGACGAGACAGACAGCCAGACCAGACACACCGACAGACCAGACATAAAGACACTCCAGAGAGACAGAGAGACAGAAGTTAAGAGTAAACAGACTGACAGACGAGACAGACATACAGACAGACAGATCAGAAAAGACCAGACAGACGGACCAGAGAGAAAGGGCAGACCAGACATCTGAACCACTTTCAGATTTTAGTCCACTTCAATATGAAGGTGGTCCTTCTTTCTTGCCACCTTGTATAGAACTTTCCACCCGAAAGCAGAATTATGGTTCTGAAAAACCCAAAGCTTGGCGGAACAACTTCAAAACAAGCGGAACCATCCTTTGTGGCCCCAGACAAGAATTATGCACAGCTTTCAAAAATGTAACATCATATTCATCAATCCGGCCTGGGGCCCAAATCTTCCATGTTATTATGAATTGTACAGATGTCTTCAGGGGGATTTTTCGGCGTTAAAGGGGGTCGAGGGGAGGGGGTTACGTGGGAGGATCTTTCCATGGAGGAATTTATCATGAGGGAAGAAAATTTCCATGAAGGATTCTCTAGGACTATTAAAAAAAAATGAGAAAATAACTAAAAAAAAGTTTCTTCAGGTGGAAGTAAGGAGCAGCATTAGAACCTATGACAAACAGAAATTATTACGTATATAAGAGGCTTCTATATAGAAGAAAAGAGAATTGAAAGAAAGAAAACGAGGAAAAAGGAGTGATATATTCACGATATACACAGAATGGCGATGGTGATGATGACCCTTCTTCTTGAAGAAGAAGAAGAACGCCACACGAAAATAGTATAACGTGGGAGACCTTTTTTTGACACTCATATCACACCCACGCTTATAGTACTATTGCTCATGACACCCAAAACAACAACAACGCGGAGAAGAAAAAGATGCGTCTATTTTTATTCGAGGGATTGCGGAGGGGACAACCCATTACGTAAGAATTGACTTACGTCACAGACTTTTATATTCTTATATTTTTATTATGTATATAAGGGAGATTGTCCCTCGTTAATACCTCGCTCTTTACACTAAATCTTAAGTTTTGTCACAATTCTTTAAGAATAACCTCTGAATCAGAAAGGCCGCAGAATAAATAGTTTAAATTACTAAAAATACTTTAGCATAAAGAGCGAGGTATTTATGTTCTCCTAAATTCGGCGTCTGAAGGCGCAACTGATCGAGGCGCATCAAGGACCGTTGTTCGCGCGGCAGCCGGACCCGAATGTCCACTTCGTCACGGCTGTCGTCAGGGCGATAGGTGCCCACCAGCACGCCGTTGGTGACCAGTTGCACCAACGCGCCGACGGATACGATGTCGGTGTTGAACCGCCCGGCCTCGGCGCGATCCACCCGCAGCACCCATTCGATGCCGGGCAGGGGCGACTCGTCCTCGATATCAATCAGCAAGTTCTTTCATTTAAAGTTTCTGAATTCCTTTTCCAATCCAAAATATATGACAGTGGAAATTTTTGCGACCTGTGTCAGAAAAAACAACAGCTAAGAGCTCATATGGCACTTGTGACGAGGCCAAAAGAGCTAAGAGCCAAGAGCTCATATGGTATGAGCTCTAACAAAATCCTAAGAATCACTAGATTGATTTAAAAGAAAAATCAGAGGCTTATGCCGGTCGGGATTTAAAATAAGAGCTCTGAGTTAGGTTTCCCCCTCCCAACTCCCCCTCCCGGTGTCACCAGATCCTTTCGGGATTTGAAATAAGAGCTCTAAGACACGATATACTTCTAAACATCAAATTTCATTGAGATCTGATTACCCGTTCGTAAGTTAAAAATACCTCATTTTTTTCTAGTTTTTCAGAATTACTCCCCACCCCCAACTACCCAAATGAGAGCGGATCCGTTCCAAGTATGTCAATCATGTATCTGGGACTTGTGCTTATTTTTCCCAGTTTAAGCTCATCCCGCAAACGTTCTGACGTTTCTTTTCTAAATTATGCTATCTTAAAAAAGAAGAAACTCTAAAAGAATAATTTTTTGAGAAAGACAAAAAAAAGTCTGTTGGAAACTATAAGACTTTGCTTCAATAATCCGTGGTGAAAAAAAACATAAAAGTAAAGTTTTGACAAATTTTATCCTTATAAAAGTCAATAACATTGCTAGCTTCCAAATGATTCTGTTCAAAATTAATGCCAAATTCCTCGGTCAGGGACTCATTCATGTGATTCTGGTAGGTAGCAAAGCCATCGTTGAAGCTGGCAAGGTTTTTCCGCAAAGCTGTAATGGGCTCTGTCTGAGTTTTAGGCAAGGCAGGGAGGATGTAGGTTCGGAGAAAGGCGAAATAGTTGTACTGATCCTGATCATGCTGTTTTTTAGCATTTTTGAACAGGAAATTGCTACGAACCGTAAGAGCCAGTCCGGCAGCACTTCCCACCATTCCGATCAATACTTACTAGATCATTACTGCACGATCATAACTAGCAGAGCGTCTTCGTTGTCTACTTTACAATTTTTTTTTATCAATTTAATCAGTACGACAACTTGGTAATCCTATTTACGAATTGGCGATGTTTGAAAACTCTCATATTTGAAATAGTGAGGACATTATGCAACAGGTAACAAAAACTATCCTACCAAGGAAATCTTTCTCAACGTGCAGTAAAGGTGTTCGATTGCAATCGTAAGGGGTCTTGTACTACTGACGTCTTCGAACGGTCGCGGAGGCGCATGAAAGTCCACGGATTTCGGCCCGGCGCCCCAGCGATGCGATCCGCGCACGTATTCGACTGTGCCCGCCGAGGCGTGCGTATCATCCAGCGCCAGCCAGCAGCTCACCATGTCACTCGGGACAACCCATTGTTCGTACGCCGAGTCCTGGTGAAAGCCAATGGCGCCCGCCCCCGGCGGTTTCCAGAACAGGTTGTCCTGGTTCAGCCGCGCGCCGCTCCAGGAATAACGTGTGGCTAAGGCTATCAAACGTGCAGGTAAAACCGCGTTCATTGCTTTTGAAAAACTTTTAACCGATAATTTCAAATATTTTTAACATAAATATTCTTTAGAATGTACCCTCCCTCGCTGCCAAAACGAGCCTATGGAAGTAGTTTGACCTATTTGTGTGAGAAAGGAATCCTACTTAGTCTCAAGATGTATTACATCACTCCTTGTACATAATTTTATTTGACAGAAAATGAAAATACTGCATAGATAGGAGCTTGAAACTTCTACAATAAGGTTCTCTGATACGCTGAATCTGATCGTGTGATTTTCGTTAAGATTGTATGACTTTTAGGGGGTGTTTCGCCCCATTTTCTGAAATGAGGCAAATTTTCTCATTCTCGTAACTTTTGACGGGTATAACTGATCTTGATGAAACTTATATATTTAAAATCAGCATTAAATTCAATTCTTTTGATGTAACTATTGGTATCAAATTTCCATTTTTTTGGGTTTGGCTTGACATAATAGAATAATGTCATAATAGAATAATAATAATAATAAATAATAGAATAATAGAACATAGTCATACTAGAATAAACAGTATTAATTTTCTTCACACTTTTCTCTTCCTTTTTGGCGTTACTCTCATCGCCGTTCCATAGCCAAAAATTTTTTGACCCGTAAGAATTCTCGTATAATTGCCAAATTAGTCGTTTGTGACCTAATAAGTTACAATACGTAAATTTATAGCATAAGATTTAAGGCTTATATCATAAGATTTTGTAGGTGGATATGAAATAAAATTTATTACCCCAACCTCCTGAATAGAAAAATGAAGTTCCCTTGTCCATCCCCATTCAAGCACACACTTACACTAGTAGTGCCATATCATACTTATCGCTAACAGTATGATTGTACAAAAAAACTGCAGAAACGCACATGCATATACTCACATACACAAAGTTCCTACGAATAGACTTGCTGTCGTTGAAAAAAAGAAACTTTGAATTTTGATGCCTGCAAGAAAATTATTTACATCTTTGAAATCATTAAATATTTTGTTACCGCAAGATTCTTTCAGTCCAATTTAATAAACAAAAAGGATTTCTGAATAAAACTTTCAACTTCAAAACATATAAATCTCTTACCACCTAAACGCTTGCATATTGGTTTTTATTTATTGGAATGAATTCTTCTAGAAGCAGATGCTATGCCTGCAAGAAAATCGTTTAAATCTTTGAAATCATAAAATATTCTGTTACCTAGGGCGATAAAAAGTAAGTTCGTTATTATATTCGATCCCTAAACGTGAAAAATCATCGACGCCATATTCTTCAACTAGTTTTTGATATTCTTGTTCCGAAGGAGTATAAGGTTCTTTACACTCCTTGCATAAAGTTCTAACCAATCGTTGAGCTACAATTAATAAAAGAGCATCCGCAAAGTTTAATGGATTCATTCCCATATCTAGGAGACGAGTAATCGTTTCGGGCGCTGAGTTGGTATGTAAAGTATTCAACGCATCCGACATTAAAGCAAAACGGATGGTTCTGCGTCGTTTGTCGCACGATTAGTGTCATTTTGTCGAATGTCGCAGGATTTTGCGCGAAATCATAGTAGTGGAACCAGGGGTATGGGTAACTTATAGGAGTGGAAACTGGCACTAGAATTGAAAAAAAACTATGAACGCCATCTAGCTTTTGGTAACACTTTTCAAACACTGTAATCATTATTCTGTCACAAACTTAGATCAAACAATTATTAGTCCGATTTCTAACAATCGGATTCTCATTGATTCTCATGTGGATTCTCACTGTCGCTTGTTACCTAACCGCAGACAATTCGAGAAAATTTGCTGTCTTTTCATTATGCAGTCTTTTCGAAGATAGGACTGATAAGATTGATAAGACTAAGAAGACGAGACTGATTATTCAAGCAAGTCTGAATTCTAACAACGATATCTACTAAGCTTCAAACTTTTGGTTTTCTTTTTTAAGGTTTTTGAATTGCTGTGGTGTTAAGATCGCGCTTAAATATTTTTTTTTATCATTTTCTTACATATTTTTCCGTAACTATGGCAAAGGGAATTATAGACACAGAATTTATTTCAATTATTCAGGCTAAAGAAAATATAATATACTCAGCTGCTATGTTAGTTCAAGATGAAAATGGTAAGGAAGTATTCGCAGAAAGCTGGTACCTAAATTATGATTTGACAAAATTTAAACCTCACACGTATAAATTTGGGCTAAAATTAGCAAACATAGTAGTTTTCTGACATGCTGAATCTGATTCTGTGATTTTCATTAAGATTCTAATGCTTTTAGGGGGTGTTTCTCCCTTTTTTGAAAAATCAGGCAAATTGTCTCAGTCTCCAGCCTTTAATCAGTAAAACCAAACTTAATAAAACTTATACATTTAAAATCATAAAAATAAGCCGATTCTTTTGCTATATCTATTGGTATAAAGACTCTGGTTTTTGGAGTTTCGCTTACTATTGAGCCATTTCGTTTTGTCCCCAAATTCAATTCAAATTGAAAATGGAGCATCTGAGACATAAAGTCTTTCTATATATCAAGTTTCATCAAGATTCGATCACTCATTCGTAAGATAAAGATACCTTAATTTTCACGTTTTCCAAGATTTCCGGTTTTCCCCTCCAACTCCCTCTAGTGTGACTGGATCTGTTCGGGATTTAGAATAAGAGCTCTGAAGCACAAGATCCTTCTAAATATCAAATTTCATTAAGATCTGATCACCCATTGCCCATCCTGGCCCCCATGGCGGTTTCCGTCGATGTGCATCCGTTCCTGCTGATGGTGGGCGCCACGGTGGCTGCATCCTGTGCGTTCATGCTCCCCGTGGCCACTCCCCCCAACGCCGTGGTCTTCGGCTCGGGTTGCCTCCGCATTCCAGACATGATGCGCACCGGCCTCTGGATGAACCTGCTGTCCGTCCTCATCATCACCGGAGCCGTGTACTTCCTGTTGCCCTGGCTTTGGGGATTTGATCCGCCGGAAGTTCACAGTCGAAACTGATCATAACCCCTTTCGCTGGTTGAATGTGGCTCGGAGCAACAACGCTCGCATGACATGCTGGTCCCTGGCACTCCAAGAGTACCACCGCGATATCCGTAGTCGAAGTGGGCTAGAAAACGGGAATGCTGATGTATTGTCCCGTCTGTTGTAAATAGAAAAAAATAATGTTTGTTTTGTATCTTTATTGATGAGTACTAAGTTCTTGCCCGTATTCTTGAAGAAGGGCTCTTCCGACCTCGTCACAAGTGTCATATGAGCGCTTAGCTCTTGTTTTTTTTAATAATGCTAGAAAATCCTGCGCCCCCTTCATGAAAATTCTTTTACCTCATGATAAATTCCTCCATGGAAAGATCCTCCCATGTAACCCAACGCGAAAAAGTCCCCCCTAAAAGCGTCTGTTTACTTCATAATAACTATTACTATATGTAAACAATGGCCAAAGTTTGTACCTTGCAGCCCCTCCCCTGGGGACTGTAGAGTCATCGTTTTGCAATCGGACACGCATATTTGTAGTTAATTTTAATGTCTTTACGTGTGCCCGTAAGTTAGATTTTTTCAGGCAAGCATTCATTTCGTCTACAGGGGCTGATCTAGGTATAATAGCTAATGTTTGACTGAAATCTCCCGCAAGCAATATTAATCTGCTGCCAAAGGGTTTCGAATTTCCTCGCAAATCTCGTAATGATTGCTCCGGAGCCTCGACCGATTTTTTGTGTGCCATTGTGCTTTGGTTTTGTCCCGTTTTTTTTCTTTGTTTTTTCTTTGCCCCCGATCTCAGATTATTCCAGGAAACTGGTAAGGGTCTAAGCTGTGCGGTTTTACGGAGAGTGTGGACCTCGGGCTGGATTGATGAATATGACATTACATTTTGGAAAGCTCCGCAGATCTCTTGCCTGGGGCCAAAAAGGATGGTTTTTGCTTGTCTACGAGCCAGAACCTATGGTGTGTGAAATGAAGTGGAGTTCTATATCCTATCACTAAAGCTTAAACTTTGTCCCAATTTTTTAAGAATGACCGCTGAATCACAAAAGCCTTAGAATAAATAGTTGAAACTAATGAAAATGCTTTAGCGTAAAGAGCGGGGTATTAAGAGAAGGTGAGCCCATTTTACGCGCAATAATTTCTGTTCGTTTTAATTTTTAATGCTTCTCCTTACTTTCAGTTGAAAAAACTTTTTCATATTTACTTTTTCATTGTTTTTTTTTTTTAACAATGCTAGAAAATCGTGTCTTTTACTTTGTTGCAAATGTGCTCATTGTTGTCACGATCATTGTACTCCTGTTGATTATATTGGGAGGATTTGACGGCCTTTCCCAATTTTCACTGGAAGATCCTGATCTGTTGATTCAGCACCTGTTTAAGGTCTTGCTGGTACTATTGATCGGCTTATCCATGTATTTGCCAGTCGTCATGGCACTGTGGTTTGCACCAGCACTGGTTGTATTCAATGAATTGACTGCGGTAAAAGCGATTATTTTCATTCGATTGAAAATTGAAAGGTTTAGTGCCCTTTTTAATGGTCAAAAGTGATTGGAGGACAACTAACCCCCTCCCACATTGGTGCATTCTCATAGTTCTTTAAAGACTTCATTTAACTATGAGAATGCACCAATTGCAAAAATGCAGAAGTGCCGGAAGGATATAAAAAAAAACATGGATGATTATAAATTCCGTGGTTAAGCCTGGCCATTCCCCTCCATCATTATCAACGAATCTCAAGTTAGAGTTGTATCCCCTTTTATATGGATTAAATAAAAAAAAAAATTTAACTGAAAGTAAGGAGTGACATTAAAACTTAAAACGAACAGAAATTAAACCGTATATGAAAGGGGCTGTTCCCTCCTCAACGCCCGACTTTTTACGCTAAAGTTTTACTCTTTTGCTCAGCTCTACTTTTTAAAACAGTAAAAAACTTTACCGTAAAGAGCGGGGCGTTGAGGAAGGAGCAGCCCCTTTCATATACAGAGTAATCTCTCTTGCCGACGCCGGGAATGCGCCGCACGGGGAGCGGCGCGAGGACCTCGGCGACGCGCTCGGGGGTGATGACGAACAGATCAATATCCGTTGTAACTGTCGCTGAAATTGGCATGTGTTCAGTATTTTGCTCGTTAACATGGACAGAAGCAGAAGAAGAGATAATACCAGGCGAGCAAATAATGTGATCAATATCACTTGTACTTCCACAGTGATGAACATACGAAAATTTGTGAGATTTGGACACAATGAAATTTGGAAACTGGGCGAGTAGTGGGACATTGCTCATGTTCCCATGGTCAGGAGACATTGCTATCTTTGGGTCTAGTCTGTCCAGGTTTTTAGTCGACGAGTACTTCGAACTGAAAAACCTTTTCCTTATTTCGTCGCTCAGTTCTATCACGTATTTTGTGCATGTTGTCTTGAAAGCAGTTGCAGCTGATAACGAAATCTTTTCGTTGATGAAAACGACCTCTACACGACTGCCGCAATCTAGTTCTTGTAGGGTAACACCTATTCTGTGCTGTTTGTTTTTATTGCAACACGCATGAAAAATGTCAGTTTCTAAAGATTTATTCAAGATTTAAGCATCAGTAGCTTAGGAATGATACAAGTAATAAAATGTGACCTTACTTGAAGCTACTGGAATCACACTTTTATATTTGAATTAATTTTAATACTTGTTTAAAAAAAAAATTGAAGAAAGGGAAAGCTTCATATTAAAACCCAAAACTGGCAGAAATAATGTCATACAGAACAACATTTTACCTTAATTTTCTGTTACTAGTTGATTTTTCTCTGCCTTTAGTTCTAAAAATACAATTCCTGTTATTTGAGAAGAATTTTGAGCCATATCAATGTTTTCAAAATTTAGGAAATGTATTTGCATATCTTTAAAACCTTATAGGCCTAAAATAGATTTGAGCAAAGTTATGAAGCTGAAAACAATTGTGTTGTACTTCAATTAAGCAAAATATCTTTTTTTGCAAGGTTTTACTTTTCTCCTTAAGAACTAACACCTGCAGGACACGGTAGGGTTTCCAAAAACGAATCCCTAGAGCACTTTTGTTGCAATGGCCCCTCGTCCACCTACTTCCTGTCCCCGGCCGGGTTCTCCTTCCTTGACACGCCTCGGGTCACCTGCACTGAAAGCTCTCCGTTGTTTTCGACCCCAAGTCCAGCCGCAGCCTCCACCCTGGGCAATGGGCAGACGGTAAGCCGTGGGTGCCTCTTGGGAGTAAGACACATGTTATCAAGTACTGAAGAGAGTTTATCACCATATTTAGCTTGAAAACCACCAGCCGAAAACGCCACATTTTGTACCATATCGGTATTTACAAAACTTAAGCCTTCTTGTTGCCCTGATCGGATAAGGAAAGGTCTATAAACTTCAATCTCGTTTACATAAACCAAATTTTCATCATAATTACCTCCTCTAACAGAATATTGGGTACTCAACTCGTTTGTGATATTCACTCCGGGAAGCGTTTTTAATAGGTTTTCAACTTCGGGCTGCCGGGCATGATCCTGCCGGAGGTCTTCTTCACCGTGGAGTGGATCCTCGACCAGCAGCCGGCGGGGCTGCGCTGGCTGGTGGTCGAGCTGCAGACCAAGGACTTCCTGCTGCACCCGCTCAACGAGCTCACCCGGCGGGTGATCAACTGGCACACGCCCGAGGTGACCCTGGCGGCCTGCCGGCGGGTGTGGGACGCGCCGCTCTCGTGGGCGCGCAAGCAGGAGGTGCTGGTCGGAGTTGTTTCACAGATATATTACACGAGCTAGTTGTTTTCCCTCTGGAAAATCCCCTCTGCAAAAAAAACCTCCTATCTTCCCCCTAGATAGTTTCATAAGTTCATTAGAAAGGAAACTGAAAGCTCTACTCACCTGTTTAAATCGAAGACAACACTATAGTGTTGCTTATAGTACAGAGTCATAAGGAATTAATGTAGTATTTTTTTTCCTAAATGCATCCAAAGAAAATTCTGAGATAGCCATCATGTTATTTGGATGTGCTTGGGAAAATGGTGGGCGTGGGAGGGGTGTTAGTTTCCCTCAAATCACTTTAGACCATTAAAAAGGGACTAGTCTTTTCAATTACCAATTGAATGATCCCTTTTCAAAGTTTCTACGACAACTCTTTCGATACGAAGTGCCCTGGTCTAAAACCAAATCAAACCAAAAAAAAATAAAAATAATAATAGCAATGTGCCCACATCGGTCTTTACTTAGACAGCGCTTTTGCGCTGCCTATGGGCCGCCGGGGTAGACGCGCGCGATGCGAACCACGGTCGGTAGCATGCGCGCGCGGCGGCTGCTGCCGTAGAACGCGAGGCTGGCGCGTCGCACCAGGTCCTTGTCCTGTTCGGGTTGGACGAGTTCGACCTCGGCGCCAATGCGTCGCGCCAGCTCGAAGCCGGCCGTGCTCAACGGCACGGGCAGAGCGCGGAAGCGCCGGCTGTTGCGGCTCATCTCCAAGCGCAGACCCGAGCCCGGACGGGCTTTTTTAGATCATATTGAAAATCGGTTTTCTCAAAGGATAAGATTGCTCGATTATCTTTGGGCAGACTTACCTGTTTTAACAAACCCAGGAAATGTTTTAAGCGATTGGATTCGAGAGGAAGAGCTTGGAGAAATTATTCCATTTGGCGATGATAAGATTCTGGCAAAAATCATTTCAGATTTGGCAATTAACTCAAAAAAAATTGTTCAGATAAAAAAGAAAATGAGCGCGGCCAAAAAAAAGCTGTCTTGGTAGGCGTATTGCACCTTCAGCGGTAGAGTTGTTCATTTGGCTACCAAATCGTTTCGGAGCGCATTCGCGTAAATAGAATCGCTCGACACGCTGATTTCGCAAGAGTCGTTTCGCATGCAGGAGCCTACCTCCCCATCTCTTCTTTCGGAGTCCACGCCGTCTGCGTCGGTGATGCCGTCTCGTGCTGTACTGCGGGACTTCTTCGTGTTAACGAAGCCGGAGATTAGCTTTTTGGTGATGATCTCGGCGCATGGTTAGTCAATATCCTTTAGTAAGTGAGGGAGCAATAGGCAAACAATAGAAGCTTGATTGAAGAATTGGGATTCCCATGGATGATGAAAGCGGCAATCCAGCCTAGGATGTTTGTCGATGCAATAATCCAAAGGTATGATCAACGTCCTAGTCACCCAAAAAAGTGGCGGACGGTACCATACCGAATCCACCGTGGTCAATTCGACTCGTTCCCTTAACTTTTTACCCTTGAAGGCAGTCCCTCCCTGGCGTCATAACAGGTATGGATAGAGACAAAATTGCCAGAATACCCAATGATATGAGCGGGATGAAAACGGAGGTTATCATTCAAAAATCGCAACATATTGGCTATTCGCACGCTATCAGAAACGCCGGCGTAAGTTTGGTAGAAGTGGAAACTCGTAAAGATATAGAAGCCGCCATTAACGACAAAACCGCTATGATGTGGTTCCTCAATTACAATAATTCCGTCGGAAAGGTGCAACATGAAGAATTTGCAGCTGCGAGGAATCCGTTTAACTGTTTCTTATTTGTCCTCGAACCTCTTGGAAACTGTCAGAGAATTGTCAACTAAGTCAGTACCGCCCACGTTCACTTGATTTATTGAATTGTCAAATAGATGCTGCATACTTTATGCTTTAGTGCTGATCATATTATCATATAAATTATTAATTCCTTGTACGGTTTCTTTTGATTCTAATTCATATTAAACAAAAAATATCAAAACAGCCCAAAATTCAAAAATCTTATATATACTTATGTGTGTAAGAGATGTATTATTTTATATACAATATAGGCCAAGTAGTGAATCATTAATGGATGCTGTAGTTATGGGTGTTGAGAAGATGGGAGGAACAGTCAAAAATTTTGGAATAGTATCCACGCCTCAGCTCCATTACTTTGTGGTATCTCATAACACCAATGGTGCGTACGGTGAACCTACAGAAGCTGGATATTTCAAAAAAATGTCAGGTCAGTTTTTAAATTCACCATTTGTTGAGCTGAAGCATGAGCAATTGATTTTGCATATACGATGTACCGAAGATATTCTAGCAGAGAAAAAAAAGATGAAGCAATCCTTCATTATTCGGAAATACTTCGGTGTATTCATTCTCCAATTGGGTCATGTTATCACCATCCAAAAAGTCAGGATATCCAATTTTTTCATTGATCGCGTGTGCCTATAACTTGTAAAAATATTTCATGATGATTTCGTGTTCACTTACTTTCTCGATGGCTTTTTCTTTCCCGAGCTGAAGCTAATTGTCTGGTATAAACACCGTGAAAACCTTGTATTGTCTCATGTTCGTGATATAAGTTGCCGTGTGTGTATTATATAACACATAAGTATCATATTTTTTTCTCTCACATTGATAAAGGCTCTCGGTGAATGCCACTGTAATAAAACAAAATATGATGAAAATACAATACTTTAGTAAAAGAATTAAGAAAACTGCAACAAAGAATTATGGAAGGGGGCCACCCAGAGCAGGTTATGGAAGCTTAAAAGCTTATACTAATGAAAAAGATTGTCTGAATGCACCACGTTTTTTACAACATATGACTTTGTTATAATATTATCATGTACCTTTTCTTCTCTTTAAATGCATATGCACGAGAGGTCATTCGCGTAAAAATTATTTTTTCACAATTAAAGCTCTAAGGTACAGTCAGCCAAGGGGTGTACGTCCTGGCCATAACCTACCAAAATATTGCCAAGTCCCACATGTGGGGCCCGCATCCAATGCTTTAAGAGAGGCAAATAAACGTAATGTTTCTCTACAAGTCATTGTTGATTCATGACTGATACTATGTTGTGGACAAAACCCAATACGTTTTCGAATAAAAGAATCATCAGCTCCACCAACAATTGCGATTCCATCACTAAAATTATATGTAATTGTTCCATCATTAGGTGCTAATTCACCAATTGCAAGATTAATTGTTGTACTTTTCCCAGCACTATTGTGTCCTAAAAGCCCAAATATTTCACCTCTCCCGGGGGGTTGGAGCAGACAGCTCCCTCCCGGGGCCCGCCTGCAGGGGGCCATCGTGGTTCCGCCCCCTGCAGGGGGGTAAGATTTTGTACGTTTTCGACTCCATTCCCAACTCCTCTTCACAATCTCTCACATTTATTGATCACCCCCACCACTGTTTCGTCCACAGAACCCACTGTCCCTCCAACTGTAGTATAACAGCATCTTCAACCAGTCTCGTCCCCAGACCGGCCTTCGGATTGCACACTTTTCGCCGTCGGTCTTCCCACTGCTGGCCAACCGGCCAGTGCCGGGGCTGCTGCGCAACACGTCGACTACGTCATCGGCGCCGCGCAGGACAAGATCGTCGAAGCCGGAGCCGTTGAAGATCGCGGCGTTGAACATCAGGGTGTCGCCGAAGCCGGGGCCCCTCGTGATGAGTTCGCGGCCGGGCGAACGCCCAGCGAATCGACGGCGCCGGTCTCGAACGACGCAGCCGAACCGCGACGCGAAGCCCCGCGCTCGCACGTTCGCTCCGCAGACTCGACCTTGGGGGACGTCCTCAGCTCATCGTCGAGCCGCTTGGCGTCGATGCTCCCGATCCAGAACCGGCACAGGGTGGCGTACCAGTCGCCCTCCGAGGTGTGCCTGCGGACCCTCTCGTCGCCGCCGCCGGCCACCGCGATCATCAGGGCCGTGAAGGCGCCGGATTTCTTCTGGTACGCGCTCCGGAACTCAGCCAGCGCCTCAGCCCGCTTCCCGCGGGCCAGGATATTGCTAGGTAAAACTTTAGTATAGCAGCTTTACAGAAGGAGGCATGCTAGAACAAAAAAAGAGACCTTTTTAGATTGTTTATTCTATACTTGTTTCAACATTTTTCACAAGCCCCTCCCCCTCCTAATGATATAATATATAGTGCAAGGCTAAATAAAGTAATAATGTAAAAGAAATATTAAATTTTAACTTAATAATAGGCCTATACAGAAAGTACTAACTAATCATTTTTCCATTTTTCTTATTTCTTGAGTGGAATAAATGTACTTCCGTCTCCCATTCGAATTACTTTGTTGGTAACAATAATATTCTGGGATTCTGCATCAGTGACTACTGTTTTTGTTTTCGTGCTCTTTTTGGATGTCTTCATGCTCATTGTCATGCTCATTGTCATACTCATCCCACCTTTCATTCCCATTCCTTTCATGCCCATACCTTTCTTCGAACCTTTGAGAATTCTTTCATTTGTACCGTTTGTCTTCTTCGATCCCTTTATTGCCGGAAACGAGGGGGAAGTCGGTGGTCTTTATAGGCGCGTTCTCGTAAGGGGACCCGATAATGTCGCCGGCAATGGCTCCCAGCATTATAGCTCCTTTCCCTGAATGCGGTGTTAGGGTGTTGGGGTATTGAGGTGTTTCTCATCCCTTTGCCCTCATCCCTCATCCCTTGCCTTTAGAATAGTACGCGTTCTCGCTCCCGATAGAAACGCATCTCCGGCAGTTGAACGGCGGTAAGGCTGCCGCCCAGTACCATCTGGATGGGGGCCACGGATCGGCACGGCGTCAGCGTCAGTTTCATCCAGAGCATCTTCTGGGAATTTGGCTCGGGTGTGGTGCTCGAGGAGTCTGGCATCAACTGGCAAAACCGTGGTTCCAGCTTCAGCCTCGACCCGCGTTCTCACAACACGCTGGAACCGCGGCGCCGGCCATTCCACACGCTGAACCCGGCGCTGGCGCGGTTCCATGATGGCCGTGTGATGCCGTACGGCACCATGGGCTAACCTTTTGTCGATTAGTTCAAAATAAGTATCTGGGGTATACATAAAATCTACTTGGTTCGCGCGCAATTGTTCAACACTCGCAAAAATATCATCGGTATGCATGGCGATATGTTGAATGCCTTCGCCATTATAATCTTTTAAGTATTCTGCAATTTGTGACTCGTTATCTTTTGACTCGTTCAGAGGAATTTTGATTTTACCATCGGGGCTACCCATGGCTCGGCTGACTAAACCAGTTTGTTGTCCTGTTTATAAGTGACGACGAAATTCCTGTGTTGTTTTAAAATCACTTTTCTGTCAATAGGTAGAGCGGAAGCGTAGTTCACCTGCCGGTTTGGTGATAAATCACATCTGTCCAGTTTTTGGTAAGAAAAAAAGATCAATCTGATCAATTTATTGCGCCCTCTTGTATTTTGCGTCCCTAGGCCTGGTTTTAGTGGGCCTACTGATGTAAGAATCCTTCTCTGTTACTTATGGACTTGGACACAAGCCTTGATATTTAGTATATAGATTGCATACTACAAATTTTCAGTTTGAACAACAGAAAATGTGACATAAAATCACGTAACGTAAGTGTAAAAAATGAATCTGGTACACACCCCTTGATATTCTGGGAGCTTTTACTGCTCCTAAGCCGAAAAGAGGTCGTCCGTGTCCATCTGAGGGAGTAGGTTCTCTTCTAGCTTGCTGAGACTGGAATGACTTAGATGGCGCTAAAAATTAAATTTGGATAATTAAAAACTATTTGTTTATAAGGTCTGAGCTGTTCCGGAGCCATGGATTTCTTCCCCAAAGGAAATTTTGTTTTCTACCCCTCATTATTGGAAGGAGAATGCTGCTTCTTTGGGCGCAAAGCAGCACAAGGGCCGATTTTTGACAAGTTCTCCAAGCGAAAACGTATAAGCCTTGGCATTCAGATTCCCCCAAGTCTTTCAGGATTCCCTGGAAGCAATCCTGAGGTGAACATAACATAAAAACTGGAACAAATTTGAATCATTCGTATTGTCCTTTTTACTTGCAACGGCTCTTTTTTATTGTCAACAATGTCGCTGTCACCAGCCACAAGATAAGTCTTTTGTATTGTTAATTCATTATAGATATAAGATAATATTTTTAAGTTATAGCCCTCATATTCTTTTGCAGCAACTACAAAATCATATGTATCGTATATTCGTACTTGGTATTTCGTAACAGGAAATCTTAGCTGGCTTTTTTCTGCAAGTATTTTTTTTATTCGATGATATCGGGATGCGGTGCTGTACGAAACTTATCTGCCTCTCGGGCGTGTTTTAAGTCTGGATGTTGGGCAAACCTTGGTTTTCGATGTCGGCCCTTCGGATCCTGTGACGGTAAAATGCGGCAACGTCTCCTTGACTGAAGGGACCCTTGGCAAGGTGGAGGAGTCCATCGCCATTCGCGTCGCAAAGAATTTAAGCAAGCCCAAAATGACTTTGGCGGCATTTGAACGCGCCATGCAAAACGAGACGGATCAACAATGATGACGGAGATCCGGTACTGAATGTTCTTGCAGATGCTATTTTGGCCAACGACAACCTGAAATGGATCGGCTATCTATCTACAGTTGGCGTATATGGCAATCACGATGGCAATTGGGTAGATGAGGAAACTGTGTGCAAACCGGTATCCAGGCGCTCACATGCCCGCATCAAGGCTGAGAAACAATGGACTGAACTGGCACGGCAATCCTCCACACCGTTGAGCATATTCAGACTGTCGGGCATTTATGGGTAGGCCGGTCGCCTAATACTGTTGGCTTGGGTGTTGATGAAAACGGACTGGATGTGGATGAGCGAGGTTTTATTGTAGTTGATGCGCAATGCCGTACCAATCTTGCTAATGTATTTGCAGTAGGCGATGTGGTGCGCGGTCCGATGCTGGCGCATAAGGCATCAGAAGAAGGTGTTAACGTTGCTGAAACGATACATGCCGGTAATTTGGCACATCATGCTGAAGCTAAAGCTGTTAACTTTAATACTGGACGTACAAGCCTTCGCAGTCGCTGTGTTCGATCAGATGGTCGAACTGCCGCGCGAACGTGGACCGGCCCCAGAGCTTCTTCCACCAGTTGGCCGGCGGACCGACCTCACCCTGGTGGTAGGCCTGCAGCACGGCGTCCTGGCTCGCATCTTCTTCCCCCGCGGGTTCGGGAAGCGGCAGCCAGGCATCCACGTAGGCGGCGAGACGACGCAAGGTGTGCAGCCCGCTGTAGCCGTACATCTCGGCGCTATCGCGACCTGCGGGTGTCGGCGCTCAATATCGAAAAGGCGCGCGCACAGTATCGCATTCAGCGTGCCGACTTGTTGCCATCCATCGAGGCCAGCGCAAGCAGCAGCGCGCAGCGTAGCGTTTTCACGCAGCCTGGATCAGCAGGCGCAGCTGTAACGCGCACCTACGGTGTCGATCTCGGTTTCTCTGCCTGGGAGCTTGATCTGTTCGGGCGGTTGCGCAGTCTGAAGGACCGGTCGCTGGAGCAGTTTGGCATCGTGGCCGGCCCAGCTGCACCGAACCAGGTCGGTATCCGGCCCGGAAGCCTCCGACACCACCAGCCGGTCCGACTGGACGTCCTTCACCGCGAAGACCTGGCTGTTGCTGGCGCGCAGAATGGTGACCGAAGAGCCGTCTATGGCAAAGGTGCCCACACCCTCCGACATCCAGCCATCCTCAGCGATACTGCACGTTTCCGTGGTTCCGGTGTGGGTGAAGACGACCCGCCAACTGCCGCATGCGACGCTGAATGGGATGTCCTTTCGCATCGCAGGTGGGCAGGAGACGTCGGATGCGCTCGGCTTCCAGTCGTCGGGTGCATCAAAAGGCGACGGAGCTGCTGCGGGCGAGGAGAAGGCTGAAACAAAACAAAAACCCGCTGCAGTGCCTACAGCGAAGCCAAAGCTGACAAAACGCACCAAAATGTCGGCGAGCTCCCCTCTCCCCAACGCTCGCCACGCTCCTCTTGACACTTGTGATGTTTTTGTGTATGCATGGCCGCAAGCTGAGCCTTGAGGTCCGTTAGGTCCTCGCGCTGTTCCAGCGGTTTGCCGGCGTCGCTGCCTTTGTCACCCTCGGTCTGCTCTGATTTCGATTGCGCGGCTGCGCCAAACGACGTCCACATCGACATCGCCTGCTCGAACATCTGCATGTTCTTGCGGGCAAGCTCTTGGTAGGCCTCGAAGGCAACAGCTGGTGTCGAGAAGGCGCTGGCGAACTGCGAGCGGAATTTCTCCTGCTCATGGAAAAATATGAATTGGATGGATTTATTTATCCTTCATTTAAATATCCTGCAAATAAGATAAGTAGTGGGAAACAAAAATATTGCTCAAATAATAGAATGGCACCAGCAATAAAATGGCCTGCTATTTCAATCCCAGCAAATAATCATGCAAAATTTCCTCAAGGGCTAGAGTTAATCGCTCCAAATGAATGCATTCTTTTTAAAGCAGCAAAGAGGATTGAAAAATCTTTAATTACTCACAATTCATGCAAAGTAAAAGAAAATTAATTTCTTACGTTGAATTTCTTTGACTGTGCAAACTAGGATGAATTTTTTGAAGGTGAAAGGCAGTGGCTGACCAACACTAAAAACCAGCCTGTTAAATTTCCGCAAAAACTCAGCTGACATTTCATCGGTATTAAAGGTGTCTTTAGTTGTCCTAAAATAAAACGAAATTATTTACGGAAACAATATTTGGGAGGACTAGCTAATAAGCTTGATTATTTATCGCACTTGATGCCATCCGTGCTCCGGCCTGAGCCGACCACCCAAAGAGCGCGCCGGTCTTGCCTTCTTGCAGATGGGTGATCTCTGCCAGCGTCAGAGGTGTGTCTGCGGTTTCCGCCGCCATATCCAATGCCTGACCCAGCACCATGCCCTGTGCACCTGCGGCACGGGCCAGTTCCAAAACGAGGTTGGCGCTAATGTCGGCATTAGGCGAGCACTTTGGATTTGCCAACAATTCAAAGGCCAATGATTGCAGAGCATGCCCCGCGCTCGACGCGCTCGCGGAGGAGGGCGCGAGCTTCGAGCGGACCACCGCGCAGGGTGCCTGGACCTTCAGCAGCGTGCCCTCGATCATCACCGGTCGCTTTCCTCAGGCCACCGCGGAGGCCCTCGGGGAGGCAGAGCACCCCTACGCGATCCTCCCGGACGAGGCGACGCTCGTCACCGAGGCGCTGCAGGTCGCCGGCTACCACACCCGCTTCGTCACCGGCCATGGCGCGCTCGGCGCGATGAGTTCTTTGTCTTGCCCCATAACACCATGACCCCAAAACCCAAAAAGAAATAATCCAAACGGATCTGCGCTACGGATCTCAGAAATCCTTTCCTGAACATACCGTGACGTCGCCATCGAGCGGCCTCGCGTTGAGCAGGACATGATATCAATCTCTCCAAGCTCAAATCCAAGTTTTCCACGCAGAACAGCCGAAAAATCCTCGGCATCTTTTCTTGCAGAGTCGAGGCTCCCGAGATCATGGTAGTCGGTTTTCTTTGAATTATAAAAAATTATTGAATTATTGAATTATATGCTATGCCATAATCAGAGTTTTGATCTAACATGATTACTTGTATAAACGACCGTTTGATTTCACTTTCTTTACTACTAATAATAAGCAAAACCAATTATTAGAAATGTTTTTCTTGGTAAAATTCAAATCCTGAGATATTTGCTGCAAATAGTATTATAATTATTTTCTTAATACTTTTATTTTTGAATAGTGAATTGATCAGGGTGTCCTCGGTCACCCCCCCGCCGTGGATGCCGACGATCCCCGGGTGGCTGAGGGTCGCCATGACTTGGCCCTCCCGCAGGAAGCGCAAGCGCAGGTGCGTGTCCAGCGGGTTGGCCAGGACCTTGATGGCGACGTCTCGACCGAGGGCGGTGTCGTGGGCGTGGAACACCGCGCCCATGGCGCCGGCGCCGAGGGAGCGCTCGATGCGAAACCGATCACCGAAGACCTGGCCGGGCTGCAGCGTCCGGCGCGATTTTTCCAGGGTATGTCACAATGGTGACACCCCATTGTGGCACAGATTACACTCATTGTCACACCAGCCAGACAGTTGTTGAAAATACTTTAGATAGCTGTGAGCTTGTCTTTATATGCAGCACAGAAATATAGTTTTAGATGATCCTTGCATCAAAGACTCCAGGAAAATAATTGGCTCTTGCCCCTAACATCTTGATCAGTGGTTAGCAGCCAATTTCGGGCCATGGCCCACCTAGGAATTTCTAGGGGCGATGGCGCGGGCTCAAATCGATTATGTACTGTCTGTTGTGCAGCTGAAGAGTGAGCTGGGGACGCTGCTTCGCATGAGCACCGCTGCAGCAAATCCGCTTGAAGAGTAACCCGGTAACCGTGGCGAGCAGAGCATGTTCGGGATTCACAACAAGTACACGCAGCTGGCAGGAAGTGTTGCCAGTCGTGTCTCCCATGGCCGCGTCTCAAATGAAGGCGACTTAGTGGCGCCCATTATGCACCGGGCCTCCCGGCACATTTAGGATCACTCCAACCGCATTAGTGATATAGAACTTTTCTGAGCGTTGAAGTAGCGGCATTCAATGGCACACAAGGTGCATTGTAGTGAGCCATCAAGTTTCGCGCATTCATTTGTTCTTGGAGAGTTGCTTTGAGCTTTCGAAATCTCGTGGGCATGCTCACGGTTTCTTGTGTCTTACTCCTAGCGGGCTGTGGCGGCGGTGGATCTTTAGACGAGCTTGAGTCGGTCGATATATTTCGTTTTAAGTTTTAATGTCGCTCCTTACTTTCAGCTAAAAAGATTAGTTTTTTTTATTTAATTTTATTAAATAGTCAACGAAACTCTAAAAAACGGAATATCGGCATCAATAAATATATCAAAAGGATTGGCGTAGTATGTTGATACCAAATATATAATTTTTATTAAGCATAGTGCTATTCATAAAGGGCTACAATTCAGAAAAAGTTTGCTTATTTCTGAAAAGGGGGAAACGATCTCTGAAAGTTGAAAGCGCGCTGGGCACCATCGACCGCGGTCTGGGTTTCTTGTTCGGCCTCGCACGGGGGGCTTTGTTGATTTGCGTGGCCTATATCGTCGCGACTTGGTTCTGGGAAAATGACGATCTGACGGCCTTCGTCGGCGAACCGCGCGCCATGCCCTATGTACGCGATGGCGCGGACATGCTGCGCCGGGTCGTTCCAAAAAACCTCAAGACCGAAACGAAATCGGCCGCCGAAGACGCGAAACGCACGACAGGTGCTCTGATACTCTGTCTTTGCGTGTCCGTCCTTGCCGCGGGTGGGTTTGGCCCCTTGAGGTTCTCCCTGTTTAGTTGGCAATGGTGGTGGTGGTGGCTGCTGCTAGCTGAAAAGGAGGAGCGGAAAACGCTGCCTCTGTGGTGGTGCTGCTGCTGCCTAGGCCCCTTTGCAAAAACCCAAACGTTGTCGCAAGGCCGTAGGGCGCAAATGAGGGTGGCGCTGAGGGCGGATGAGGGTGGCTCTAAGTGGTTTGCGGGCATGACACAGGAAGATTACGCGGACAAGCTCATCGATGAATACCGGCAGGCCGGTATTGACGCACAACGGGTCCACCCTCAATCATTTCGCCTGGATGACGTGCTGCACTGGATTCAGCACCATCCGGCATTCGCGGAACAGGCGGTGTATCTGGATGGACGCGGCCGCGACCCGGACTTTCAACCCACTCTGGCCGGCATGCAGGCTCTGTATACCCGGGGTGTGCGCGTGGTGGCGCCGGGCTATAATCTGCGGCCCTTTCGACCCGGCGACGGATCGCCGCACCCGAAATGGTCCCCGGAACTTACCGGTACAACATCAAACGATGCCCCAAAGGCATCATCTGCTGCGAAAGCTGCCAACATGGCTCAGAATCACCTGCGTAACGTCGCGATCATCGCGCATGTCGATCACGGCAAGACCACGCTCACCGACCAACTGCTCTATCAGTCCGGCATGTTCCGCGACGAAGATCTGGACAAGCTGGCCGTATCGTGGTTAACGTTATCGCTCGGAACAGGTGTGTGACACCCAGTATGAGGTGCGTCAACACGAACAGCTCACCGGTTATAGAGTCAGCTATGTGTACGGTGGTACAACCTATTCCACGCGCATGCGTCGCGACCCTGGTGAGTACATTCGGGTACGAGTTCGCGTCAGTCCTGCTGGTTAGTCTGAACAGATGTTTCTAAGTACAATACAGGTGCACAAGACAAGAGATTGATTGTGAAAAGCTTAACGACTCCGACGATGATGGGATGGGCGACCCATGCGACCCGGACGACGACAACGACAACATCCCTGACGAGTCGGACAATTGTCAGTTTGCTCCCAACCCGGGGCAGGAGGACAACGACAACGACGGGTTTGGTGACGCGTGCGATGGCGGCGACGCCGACGAAGACGGGATTCCTGACGAGAGCGACAACTGCGTCGACGACATGAACCCCCGTCAGGAAGATCTGGACATGGACGGGCTGGGCGACGTGTTGGCTGCTTTTGCACATGTACCAGGCACTGGCTGGGCCACGGTCGTCCAAGAACGCAAAGATGCCGCCATGAAATCGGTCGAAGAGCTGCGCAGCCGCACAATGCGGAGCGGCATTATTGCATTACTTCTTGGGTGTTCATTGATTGGCCTGTTGTGGTATTTTGTGGCCCGTGCTCTCAACGAGCGCACGTTTAATTTGGGAAGTATTCACCGTCACAAGTCACGCTCGGCTGGAAATCTTTCGACAACGCAAATTGCGACTAAACGATGGATTGCCGAGGCAGCTGTTCAATTGCCGATAGCGCAGAATTTAAACGGCACAGCATTAAAGAACGATTTTGTAGTCATTGCGGGGCTACGGATAAATTATTAGAAGGAGGATAAATTATATGAATAAATTACTATTAACATTATTACTGGTTGGGAGTGTTGGTAACACTGCCTATGCCGAAGACATTCAATATAACCTCCATATAGATGGTATTACCTGTCCTTTTTGGGAATCCGGAATATCGTTACAGGCGTCGCCGAGACCGACTACAGCGGCTATCCGGATTGCCGCGAGGAGACGCTGGATGCGCTGCAACTCGCGCTGCAGAGGGGAATGGAGGCACCGTTTCGCTTCCACGCGCCGCTGATGTTCCTGTCGAAGAGAGAGACCGTTCTGCTGGCCGAAAGTCTCGGCGCGCTGCCGGCGCTGCGTCTGTCTCACACCTGCTACAACAACCGCAGGCCACCTTGTGGAGCCTTTTTTACCCTAAGTCACCGGATCCAAATTCTGAGATAGCCATTTTATTCACCATAGTAAAAAAAACTAAAAGCTATGTCTTTGGGGACGACTTACTCCCCCGCAGTCCTCGTGGGAGGGGTTGCAAGCTACAAACTTTGACCTGTGTTTACATATAGTAATGGCTATTGGGAAGTGTACGGACGTTTTCAGGGGGATTTTTTTGGTTTGGGAGGGAGCGTTGAGGTGGGGGGGGGGGTTACATGAGAGGAAATAAGCCACTTATTGATTACCTACTCCACCAGATATATACAATATTGCTTTATGGGTCTTTGATAGACAGTTCTGCAGAGGAGAGGGACTTCAAAATCCCAATTGCTGAAAATTTTAAACATCATTACGTATACCTTGCAATACATTTAGGCTGTATCGTTTAGCATCAATAAGCCACTTACTCTAAAATAGTAAACTTCACCAGCAAACTTCTTTAAGATGGCAAATACTGCTGGTGACTTAGTTTTTTTAGTATTATGGCTCATAAACAGTAATTTTAGCACGAATAGGGGCAAAATGTTATCGATTCATAATTCTAAGAGCTATTGAAAGAATCTTTATTTAGCCTCCCATTCAGAGAGGCAGTAATGGCATGCAGTATACCCTTTGGCCTTAACATCGTTTAATATTCGTTTAATATTATTAAATCGTTTAATATTATCGTTTAATATTATTAAAAATGCCTTAACTAAACAGTTTATTTATAACGTATGTTCACCCAGCGGTTCATGCATTCAATCGCTTGTACTTGATCCATTTCCAGGCTTAAAGTACGTTCAACAGCCGGTATTGGCAGCACTTTGATTGAAATTTCGAGCAAAACGCCCAGTGTACCCATGGCACCGACCATGAGACGTGAAACATCGTAGCCGGCTACATTTTTCATGACCTGACCGCCAAAGCGCAAATCTCGACCCATACCGTCAAGAATGCGTACACCAAGTACAAAATCACGAACAGCACCGGTTCTGCAAAAGGCAATACCATTTTCACTCTGGAGAACATACATGTCCGCACACATATATAGCTAAACTAAGTTAGGTGTTTTACAATGCCGATCGGTGCTATAAGTGAATGGTAAACCAGATAATTATATTGAAGTGATTAGTGCTATGTACTAGAACAATATTGCTGTGGTTGATTAGGAAATGAGGCTATTTGGTTTCGTATTGAATCAAGGGTTAAGCAGTGCTGTGTTTTATCCTTTTCCATCTATTTTAGATATATGAAGAAAAATAGTTTTTGTCGAAGATTTTACCTAGTTAAGACTCTATTGGCTCACTCGTATAGGCCTACATGTTCTTTTAAGCAATTTATTTAAATCCTTTTTTAAAGAACTTTTTCAAGAAAATTAAAAATAATACTAAAATTTTAAAGCATGGAAATAAAGTCATGGAATGTGTGAAACTTGGGACATGTAGAAGTCTTGGACGTACTTGTTACACCACAATTTTTTTTCTTTTGGTTCGGTCAAGTAAATTAATACAATTGTTAAATTAATTAAATAAGTGTGATTATAATAAATAAACCATAAAAGCAAACAAAATCCACCGAACGCATTCAAACAAGAATATATTTGAAGTTATTTATTAAGTAATAGATGAATAATATAAATTTAATTAATAAAATTAATTAATCAAAATAAAATTAACATACTAAAAAAGTCAATAAATTAAAAAATATACCGTAAAATAAAAAAAAATTATTTCGTTACTTGTGATTTATCAAATGTCCAATCTAGTTTTGGGAATAATATTTGAAGTTTCTCTGGTTTCAGTTTCAAATATGCTTTTTCGAATTTTCCTAGTATTGTACCCATGACATTGAATTGCTGTTATATTTCTTTCCTGAAAAGAAGAACATCCGTTCAATAAGTTAATGGATCTGTTTTTACTTATGTTCCTGTGTTTTACCAATGTTCATTCTTTTTAAGTACTAAATTCACAAGTTGGCTAAGACAGTTCAATCATAAGTAGGACTCTCCTTTCTTTAAAAAACCAAAGAAGACAAAATTATTCAAATAATATTTGAAATCTTTGAATTCTCTTCAGAAGGAATGAATGAAAATCCTTACAGCCAATTAGGGTTCCAAGTTTCCATCCCAGATTATATTCGATGGAAATTTCGTTTCTACATAAATTACAATGGGGGAAATCTTACAGGAAAACAGAATTCCTTCTTTTTATAACAAAATATTCTAATATATTTTGCGTCTTCTTGATGTCCACTTTTTTTACTTCGTTTATGTGATCATTTCCTTGCATCTTTACCAAGTAAACTACAGACTGGTCAATAATATGCTTATGATAGAAGGGTACCACTTCGTGGGAGTATCCCTTAAACTATGCAGATTTTTAGAAGACTTTCTAACTCCTAAAACAGAACGGATATAGTATCTGTAATAGAACATAGTTTCTATTTTTAACTTATTTTAGCCTATTGGGGATCTAAATTCTCGCCATGGGATAGGCGAGCTTCTGAAGATTAAGGAGCAGTTCGAGCCGCGCGCCAAGGCGCTGGCCGTCGGTGCGCAACTCCTGGCGCATTCTCGAGGGCCCGATCTCGGTTGGCGGGATCGAGGCGGTGTTCCTTTTGAAATCGCTGATCCCGCTGTTCTGCGCGCTGGTGGCGCTGCAATCGCTGGCGATCCTCGCGCGGCTATTTGCCAATGAGGACGCGGCATGAGCGACACTCTCGATCTTCTGATGTTCGCGGCTCTATTTCTAGTATTTTTGCCTTTCCATTTATTTGTATCTAGTCCGGGAAGTTTTGCCGATGTGAGATTCATTTTTCTTTGGACATCAGTAACAAGTATGAGTGTGTGGTCGTCATAAATCTAGAAAAAAACATATCCCATAGAAAACGAAAGTGAATTAAGCTCGAGTATATTCTTTGTGAAAAAATGTGAAAAGTTTTGACAATTTGAGGTTCATTTTCTTTGCACATCAGTGAAAAGCATGAGTGTGAGGCTTACTGGGCCGAACATGGGCGGCAAATCGACGCTGCTCCGTCAGGTTGGCTGCTATGCCTTGTTTCTGCCACTCGCTGACACGCGTGTCCACCCCACCCCCCGGCTCGTCCAGACGAGCATCGCGGCCATCATGGCGCAGATGGGATGCTACGTGTCGGCTGAACGTCTCGTTCTCTCTCCGGTTGACCGCATCTTCACTCGCATCGGTACTCGAGATGAGGAGACCGTTGGACGCCACACTCTCTGCGGTGAAGTTACAGTTTCTGACTCAGATGATGACCTTTAGTGCCATACAGTCTTTTGATTGCATTTTATGTCTGCCCATCGGTCTCTCTGCATTTTACTTGCAGTTCATGTTTCTTGTTTTCAATTTTTTTTTTCCTGGAATAAGTCAAAGTTCCTCAAATGTGCATAATTGGCTATGGCTTGTATGCTATATTTAATTTTGAGCCTATAGTTGAAAATGCCAGTTCAGTTTTGAAGATAAAGACTAAGGTAGGGGAAAGAAGAAAAATACGTCTCACTTTGTTAGCTGACCTTGTGTTTATTTTATTCCTCATTACTGGTGGTAGTATCTCTATGTTTTTCACTGCTAAGAAGAAATTGGCTAAATTTGCAGATCGAACCCAAATGACATTCTTGAAGGGACTGTATTAGTAGGACAGATAACGCCGAAACAGATAACCTGTTTTTAAACTCAGAAAGGACAAAGCTTGTAACTGCTAAAAACAAAAGCGCTGCAAGTTTAAAAGTTCAAAGTTCACGGTCTCTGTTAAATTTTACTAATGTCGCATACCACCAAAAAGTATTTAATTAAATTTCGGTTTATCAAGGGAATCTGTCCGTATTAAAACAAAATCCAACTGGGAGGCGAAAATCTTCCTATTTGATTACAAGAAGGGGCAATTTAAAATCCTAACTTCTTTAGGCTGTCGAAATGATATTTCAGGATTGTGCTCTCACAACAGGGCTGAAAAGCAAAATATTTACTTCTTTTTCAAAACCCAATTTCTACCTCAAATCACCAAACCTTCTAACTTTCTAACTTTTCTACGCCTCATTAATTCCTCAATTCCTCGTGAATTTCCGCGTTTGAGTTGACAGTCCTCTTCCTCCATGCTAATTTTCTGCGGTTTGTGCTCGCCTCTATTATAGCCGTACCCAGACACTTTCGACGTTTGCCATGTGTAATCGCACTGTGTCAATGAGAATGGTTCGGCAGGAAAGTTTTGGGATTAGCTATAATCGCGCCGCCAGCGCGCCCAAGCGCGGCTCGAGCATGGTCTCCACGGCGGTCTTGATCTGGCGGCCGAGCACCGGTGCCGTGCCTTCGGTGCCGATCGCCACCACCACCGGGTCGCGGTCGACGATCGAGGGTGTCAGCGCGTCACACAGGGCGGGACGGTCGACCACGTTGACCACCGGCGCGCCCATGGCCTTGGCCAATGCGTGCAGCGCCCCGTCCGCGCCGGCCGAGCCGGTGGCGACGAAGGTGATGGCCTAACAAATCAATGACTTTTTCTAATTCGTTCTTAGCCAGCATTTTTTCCAGGTCAGATTTCAATAGTTTTTTTAGCCGATTCATTCCATCTCCGGTTATGGACGTCTTTTTTCGCAATTCTGCTTTTGCTGTGAAAGAATCATAAAGGCATTGAATAAATTCAGATTCTTCACCTTCAATGAAATGGATATTCAGATGATCTTCACAAAAAATCTGAGAATTGAACAATTGTTGCGCCATTAGTTCGTAAAATAAGTCACATACTATTTAATCCTAGGACTTAAACTTCCTTGAAAATTTATCAAATTTTTTACAATTACGAGTACAAAATCATAGCAACTCATATTTTTTTAGACCATATTACGGAAGGAGGGGGGTTGAACTTGACTCGCTTTTCCACTAAAGTGTGCAATATGTGCATTTTCGCTAATGGGAATATTAAAAAAGTACTTTGCTGTAGAAGAATCAAATTTTCTCTGAATGAAATTTTGGTACCGCGCTCCGGCCACCTGGAGAGCGCGCGTCAGACCGACGACACCCTCGAGACCGGCATCCTCACCCCGACCGCTCTCACAGGCGGAGAGAGTGACCAGGTCTGCCTCGAGGCGTAGCTCCTCGAAAATCTCCCAGGCCTGCAGGAACCCGTTGTCGCTTTCCTCCCCGCCTCGTGTCGGCGCCAGCACCAGGCCCGAGTCGAGCGGCACCCTGGGATCGAAGAAGCCATGGGATGCAACGTGAAGCCATCGGTTCATCAAATTATGGAGACTCGTATCAGAGTAACAATATCAATCAAAGTAAAAAATACAAATTAAACAAATCATCAAAGTAAATAAGGTATAAGTAACAATAAATAAGTTGCATAACTTACAGTCCTTTTACTGTAAATAGAAGACGCCATTTAAACCACTAAATCCATGTATTGGAGTAAACAAAGGTTAAAAATAGCAATAAGAAACCTTCCATAAGTCAGAGCCATTTCCCTGGGTATGAGGCAATTCGGACGCAGCGAGCGGACGTGCCCGAGGATCTGGAGACAGTCGTACTCAAGTGTTTGGAGAAGGAGCCGCACGATCGCTATCCCTCAGCCCAGGCTCTGGCCCTCGATCTGGCGCGATTCCTTGGCGGTGAGCCCGTCGAGGCTCGGCCCCTAGGCCTGGCAGCGCGGCTGGCTCGTCGCTTGTGGGCACGCCGTAGCGTCGTGGCAGGCGTCCTGGCGGTACTGTTGCTGGCGAGCGTGGCACGGGTCTGTCGTGTCTGTCTGAAACGCCAAGACCAGAATGTCGGACATCAGCTTCATGTGTTCGACAATGTCCTGAGGGTAGCCATCCTTCGGGCGAGGGATGTTCGGCTTCGTGAGAGTTGGCCTCCAGCCCTGCAGTTCACCTCGTTGCCCAGCTTTCTCGATGCGCTGTTCGACCTCGCGAACTGAATTCAGGTACTCATCCAGTTTCTGCTGATCGGGCCGGCTGATTCCTCGTCGCAAATCCTTCGCGTCCTTACAGTAAAGAACAAAGTTGAAACTTAAAACGAGCAGCAGTTTTAAAGCAACTTAATAATATTTTATTCAAATTATTGGAGAGACTGCCCAGCCTTGCCCTCCCCCCAAACGACGCCACTGTGTTGAGTTGAAAAAGGCTTGAACAGAAAGAGGCTTGAGTAGAAAGATCTGATTTGGATGGGGTTGAGGCACTGGATGGGGTTGAGGCATAAAATTTCGTTGGAGATTTTGCCCGAACGTTGGAGACGGGTGGAAGGCAGGAACAGGAGGGAAATTGCAAGATTGCTCACGTTTTTGGGACCGGTTACTTTAAAATCTATTGAGTATCAACTTTGAAGGAAATCAAACATTGTGTCTGAAATATTCACTTACCGTGTTTTGATTTTGTCCAGTTATCTGATCACTTTCTAAGTGATCCGTGAATGTTCGATCGTGAACGTTCGATACATATTTTACAAGCCAAAAGTTATGTGGACCAAGGAATCCTTCAATTCTTCCTAATAAACCTATAGGCTATTCAATTTTGCAAACATAAAACCAAATTCATACATTTTCATTGTTCCTTTTGGGCCAAGATTGGTTTTCATAACGTCTTGAATTCCTTTAGCAGCTGAGATGTTCACTGCTAGCGCTTGACTTGCTCTAGCAAGTTCAGCTTTAGGATTCAACATGTTGATAGCAGCCATTTTCAATAATCTTAAATAATGCAAAATATCAAAGCCTTATTCTGATTTGTAGCCTTGCTTCCATTATGGATACATTTTTTTTAAGGCTTTGCATGGTCAAGAGGTGTGTGGATCTCGATTAAAAGTAATGCTGGCGGAACCCCTAAGTGCCAAGGAGACTGCCAGAAAAAGAGTTAGAACGGATGAAGGAACGACGGAATAAATAGTAAGTTTAAAGTTTTCAAAAATATACTAGCTAATTAAGTCTTGAACTGTAGTAAAAAATAATGAACTTCTTCCGTAAAAGCTTTGTGCCTTATTTTTCTTCTGTTTCTTTGAAGGCTTGTCTAACATTTCCTGGATATAACTGTCTTGCATTTTCTGTACAGACTCAGGGGAATGCCAGTCCAGCACAATTTTATCAGCCAGCACCTGCGATAAACTGTCTATAAAGCCTCTGTCTGCGTGTGTAGCGACCCGCAGCGTTACGTCCTTTTGTGTAATTTGTTCCTGCACCCAATATCTCTCTATTTTTTGCTTCATTACCCTGGCAAATCAGCCTGGTCCTCTGTGAATACCGTTTTCCAGGATCATGACCGCGAAGAACATCATAGACCAAATCCGTTGACATCGTCACTTGCCGGCCACTCTTCTCCCGGCCCGGATGCCGCCGTTCGATCAGTCCAGCGATCACTGCGACATGGCGAAATGTGCGCTTCATCAGCACGCTCTCGTCAAGCCAGGCTTCGAGGTCGTGACCAAGCATATCTTCGGAAAAAAGTTCATCAAGAACGCACCGGCCGTCTGCCATCATGTCAGACACGTTTCCAAGCCTGGTCTAAACCAAAAAATAAATAAATAATATACCTACCATGAAACACAAAACAATATTTTATAAACTATTTGAATGTTGACAAAAGGAGTAAATTCTCATGATAAGCCTGAAACACAAGGATCAGTTCCAAAACTTATGTGGTTTTATGTAAATACGTCAAACTATTAAACAAGCCGATTCTACTTTTCCCATAAAGTGGTAGAAATAATTTTCTTTTTTTTAAGATTTTCTTTAGTTGGATTATTGTGCCTGAAGAAGCAAATGAATGGTAAGTCCATATACTGTTCTTACTTGTTGATTTTTTGACAGCGTTTCACTTGATCCATCGTAGGACCACGTGAAAAATACGACTAAATTATGAAATCCCGGTTAAAGGTGTAAATAAGACTAAATCTCCTTATAGGGAATAGCTGAGTGCAGAGTAAACACATAATGAATATAGACTGTTTAGATTTCAAAAACATTTGAATCTAAAACATACTGAGAGCACACCAGATTGCGCCGTCTGCCCCGGCGCGGCCGGTGACCGAGATCGGTCGCTCCCGGAGTCCCTGCGGGCCGATGTCCGAGCGCACGGACCAGGGGAAGTCCAGGTCGGGATCGAACGGCATGGACACATGGATCAGGCGCAGGCGCGCGACCTCGGCCTCCGTGTCCTCGTGCATCGCCGTGCCCACGAGATGCACCCGCGCCCCGCTCGGCGCGTCGGGCCCGAACCACACGAGCGGGCTCGTGCCGCCGGTGGCGTGGTTCGCCTCAACCATTTCCTTTTTCGCACGACGTGCCTTGGCCTCGCCGATGGAAACCTTGCGATTGATCTCCTTGAACTCACCGATCATCAGGTTGCTTTCATTGAAGACCGAGCTGAGTTTTTCCTGGATCTTCAGGATTTCATCTTTATGTTCTTTAATTCCGGCAACGAATGGCTTGCGTGAACGCGCGAGCTTCTTGATCCAGTCTGGATTGACTTCGTTACCCGGAAACGATTGCAGAAAATCGGCACAGATGCAGAACGGCTTTCCGGTTTTCGCAGCGCATCCAGTGACCAGGCCCGATGGCAGGGGATAACCACCATGATCCAGCTGATCAGGCAGATCAGATACATGTGGTTCAGGTAGATCGCTTTTTCCAGCAGGAAGACGTAGGTGATGCCGATTGCGAACAGCAGCGCAGCGACGCGATAGAAGAGCCCGCAGGTGATGCAGCCCGCCAGCAGCACCAGCGCGGCGAAGTGCAGATACATTCCCTCCCTTGGAGCTTCATATTCTATCGGAATAGTCTGACTTTGCGGCTGTGGAGGAGGAGGGGGAGGAGGAGCTAGCCTCTCCTGTTTAGCCTCTTTACGCGGAACTCCACGCCTTGGTGGAGGCTCTTTCCCTACAGGCGGTTCTGATACTTCCCTGTAAGAATTGAAAACAATGAATCGAATAGATTTTATTTAAAAAATATGCATTACACTCGGTCCCAAATGGTTGGGTGGAGGTCGTAAGGAAGAATTTTCTGAGTCTGATCTTCCGTCTAATGGGCTAGCTGAAGAACGATCGTACCTTCAGCCTGGTGAAATTCGTTGTTATTGTTTGCTTGTCAGTATGGGTTCCTATCTATGTGTGTAGAGGGGGTTTGTTGTTGTTGTTGTTTTGTGTTGGCGCCTTATATGTCCTTGATATTTGGCATTGAAGTTATTGTTTTGGTTTGTGTTTGTTGGCTTGGTACCGTTTCTTTTTTAGCAATGGTAACACTGCCACATCTGAAAATGTTATAGCAAACCTGCTAAGAAAATACGAAAAATCAGCAAAAAAAATGCCATTTGATCAATTTCGTAGCTTTGAGAGTTCCTCGTGTTGCCACTCCCTTTGATTGAAAACCTTGCAGAGAAAATTATCTTCTTTTATCAATCAAATTTCATAGTCATACAACTAATTCTCATTAGCTTTCAATAATAAATAGGCCCCATGGAGAATTCGCTAATGGGCCCTTTGTCTTTCACACTTTGCTTTTAGGAGTCTGCCCAGGCGCTCGAATACGGACTACGTGCGGACGGCCTCGACAACAGCAACAGGAGATTCTGTTGGAATAATTCGGCTAAGCTTCAGCCCGCACCTATCAAACAGCGCTGCAAAGTCAGCCTCTGTGCGCTCGCGTCCACCCGGTGTCATAACGAGCATCTCCAGGTCCAAAAGCTTCGAAAACGCGGACTCAGGACGGTCACTCAGAACCGTGTCAACGACAAGAATTTTGCCGCTGGGCTAGAGGTGCGGGTGTAAGGGAATTTTTTAATTACATAAGAAACGCACGTCAACATCGATCCCGAAAGCATTATCTTGGAACAGATCAATGAGATCTGTGCGCAGCACGCCTGTATTGGCAGGAGTGACAAACTCCGAGTGGTGAACTTCGTGACGGTACATCAGCTGCATGCGATCAGCCAGCGACTAGAATGAAGAACGTAGACTACCTGGTCAGTCCATGCGGGTGGGAATATCCAACACACGCGAAGTAGTGAAATCCGAGCCCGCCCCCGCCGCCCAACACGTGGACATGATTGTCGACGAAGCCCGGAGTGACGGCGCGGCCGCGCGCATCGTATTCCTGCGCGAAGATGTCGCCGAGCCTGAGACCGGGCTCCGCGATGAGCTCGATTCGTTCGCCGGAGATGAGGATATCACGCAGTCCGACATGAATCGGTGCGTACAGGTCAGCGTTTTTGATGATCAACATAGGAGCTATCAAAGCTCAAAAGCTTTGATTCGTTTAAGTTTTAATGCCGCTACTTACTTTTCGTTAAAAAAACTTGTTTTTTTTTATATTTAATTTTACAACCTAATTCGGTTCATTAGTTTCAAATTACCGGTGCAGTAGTATTTGTAATGGTCTGTTTGTCTTCAAACCATCCAATGAAGTATACAAAGGTAAGGCTTGATTGGGTTATGTTATTAACCAGTAATTTAATTGATGACATAATTTTTTAATCCCTCAGGTTTCGACAACAACTCCGGATGTCTTTGAGAAAGACACCCTTTCCCCCCTCCCCAAGGCTCTCAGGGCAAATGTTGTTAAGTTATGCCCTGGGGTATATAAGGTTTTTATGAAAGGGTGGTTGTATATATTTCAGAGCAGAATCATTGAACTGGTAATCAGAATTTCTAGTGCCCTTTCTAATAGTCAAAGTATTCAGAAGGTTGCTTCCCCTCCCCAGATGTCATGTTTTCCTGCAATGCAACCAAAAGAAAATTTGAGACAGTAATGTTGACTTTCTGGTGGAATGGATTGGCCCTAGACCCTGGATGAACGGCTGACGTTTTCAACTTGAGTTCAAAGCGTGTGACTTGACCCGCAAAGAATGTTGGTCATTTTAGCACCACAGATATTAACAACGGAGGATACCCATGACCGCTGCTGCCAAACTGCAAAAACTGCTCGATGCGCCCGGAATGATTTCGATGCCCGGTGTTTTTGATGCCACGTCGGCGCGCCTTTCAGAGCAGGCGGGTTTTGATGGCCGAGCTCACGGTGAATGCCTTCATGAACACCTATCTCCAGACCTGCCAACTCGAGGTATTTGCCGCCTTCAACGACGGCAACACGATGCGCCTGACCGGTAGCGACGATGTACTCGTGACGTCGGCGAGCCCCATCGTGTTCTCAACGACCGACAAAGGCCTCCTGACGGCGCAAGGAGACGGAACGGCCGTGGCCTCGGCAACCTGGTCGGTCGACGGACAGACCGTCTGTACCGGCGAGACCGACGTTCCTAACCTAACCCCTTTCCGAGATAGCCAAAAGTCACTGAGCTAGAATTGTACTGTTCTTTTTTAGTAGGCAACAATAGCCTAATCATTACATAGTCATTGCACACCATTCTCTCACTCACATGGTCCCAAATATAGTCATATACTGGGTAATATACAAAGCTATAATGACCTATTTTTGTTCTAAATATTAAATAATTTCAACTATCTACTTCCATCTCCAAGATTAGGAATCTACTATCCATGTTTTCGATATCGAGCTGATCGAGCGTCAGAGGGATCAGGATCCCGGCCAGCGCGGCAACAAGCAGATTGATGACCATCGCCGCCGCTATCACGATGCCAAGCGTATCGCTGCTGAACCAGAACAGCGCCACTGCCCCCATTACGATGGCAAACAAGAGACCATTGAGGACGCCGACCAGCAACTCTCTCTTGATGACGCGTAAAGCATTCACGCGACCCAACTCCTTCGTCGCGAGCGCCCGAACGGCAACCGTGAAGGCATCACCGGTGATGGCGACGCCCAAGAGGCCGGTGAGGCAGAGCAGAAAAGCGGTATAGAACAGACTGTGCTGGGCGCGGGGGATCTCCTTGTCGACCGAGGCCTTGGCGTAAATCAGAGTGAATGCACCAATCGCGGCCACGATCAGCAGCACGAAGGCATTGACCAGATCGATGCGATACTCGATGCCGAAGGGGGCGGTCCAGCCGCCGAGCTCGTAGGAGACGACACCGGTCTCGAGCACTGAAAACTGCATAACTGTACAAGAGGTCTTATTAATAAAGAAATGAATTTACGATTTTTCCTGACTTTTTGAAAATTTATGGTTACGCAAGTTAGTACTTAACCAATTAAACACTCAAATTTCAATTTCATTATCCTTGATACTTTCATTTATCATTTATTTTGTGTTACGAGAGCAACACTTTGGTTAGGATTTTTGTGGACCTTAAGCCGAAATGATGAATATGACTTTGCATTTTGAAAAGCTTCATGTATAGACGTTTTCAAGGGGATTTTCTTTGGTTTGGGGGGGAGGGACAGTTGAGGGGGGGGGTTACGTGGGAGGATCTTTCCATGGAGGAACTTCTCATGGGGAAAGAGACTTTCATTGGAGGGGGGATTTTCTAGCATTATTTAAAAAACAATGAGAAAATAAATATGACAAGTTTTTTCTACTGAAAGCGAGGAGCAGCATTAAAACTTAAAACAAACAGAAATTATTACGCATATGAGGGGTTTACCTACGAACATTTTTTTTTGGGGGGGGGGGACTTTCCATAAGATGAATCTTCCGTGAAAAGGAAAATTTCTTGGGAGAATTCTGCTAGGGAAATTTTACACGGGAGAGAGGGATTTCAACTGAAAGTAAGGAGCAATATTAAAACTTAAAACGAACAGAAATGATTCTGCTTACAAGGAAGGCTACCCCTTTTTCATTTCTCGCTCTTTACGCCAAAGTTTTACTTTTTGTCCAAATTTTTTAAGAACGACTCCCCCCCCCCGTGGCCTTTTCCTTCAAATGCATCGAATCAAAATTTTGAGATAAACCATTTTGTTCAAATAGTCTAAAGACCAAATAACTATACCTTCAGGGTTGACAACCCCCCTCAGCCCCAGGGAATGTAATGCTGTAAGTTATGCTAGTTGCCCATAATTAATCCATAATTTTTTTACGAAAGGGGTGGTCGAGTAAACTTTGGAGGGTACTTATTCGATTGCAAATCAAAGTTTTAGTGTTTTTTCGAATGTCAGAGGCTTTGGATTTCCACAAACGCCTAAAAGCAGCCATCAAATAAAACTCGTTTCACACGTTTCTCCACAAAAGATGGCTGCAAGCGGCAAAGCGTAAAGAAAAAGGTTCAAGGTATGAGCACCCACAACATTAACGTATTCATTAGCCATTCCTGGGCGTATTCGAGTCACTACGACACACTATCAAGTTGGATTTTCGACGAGAACTGGAGCGTCGGGCAGGCGTCTTTGAATTTGCGGATTGCCTTTCCTGTGCTTCTTAAGATAAAATCCATCTAAATCATCTATATGAAGGGCGATAAAATAAAACACTTCTTAACTCCTGATTTAATATGGAACCAGCTGATTACCTCATTTCTTATCTTAACCGCAGCAATGATATTCTCGTACATAGCACTAGTCACTTTAATGTATTTCTCTGGTATACCATACAAGGCAAAAAATTTTGCTAAAGATTTTTTATCAACAGAATCAAACACTTGCTCATAATCATGTTTATCCACTATGGAACTCACTCAGCAAATCTACAGTGTCTGCCAGGTTGGTTGACAACTTTAAGGTTGGTATTGACCAAGATTGGATCAGGAAGTCATGGAAGATGCAGAGAGATGAACCAGTATTATCCAGCAGAGTATAATAGCCCTTAAATGCACCAGGCAAGCAATACATCTGGTAACACTTAATAATTAAACCAAATTGCCCTGTATATATGTAATAGATATGATTTTGAACTGTTACATTAAGCATATTGAGGCTAAATTATTTTATAAATGTTTGTGATGACTTCTCTTTGGCTATTTGCGCGTGTCTAAAATATTGACGTCATGATCGTATTTATCTCGTACCGGTATAGTGTTAACGGGAATTACCAATACCCCATACGACATAATATCATTCATTTCGTACTGGCATAGTATAACTCTAAGAGAGAATAAGAAGATACGATATCTTTTGTATTGTTCACATGCAAAATTTTTGTTTTTCTGGTTGGGTGATATTATACGAATGGAGGATGATCACTCAGTTGCAGCAGATATTTTGCTCCTCTCAACATCTGAACCGAATGGACTCTGTTATATTGAGACAGCTGAACTTGATGGGTAAGCATAATTCCATTCATGGTAAAGATCAAAAGCAGTTCAAGGGGATTTCATGCCCCTAGATAATTTCTATTTTCCGGCTTTTAAAAGAGAGAGAGTGCGATGATTGAGAAGAGAGAGAGAGAGAGAGAGAGAGAGAGATTTGTCATGAGGAATGGTGTAGGGAAGGTAAAGGAAGAACGGATCCTGGCGGTGTTGCCTTACGAAGTTGAGCGCGAATCCGGTGAGGATATCGTGAGAGTATTGAGACTGCTGGCCATCTCGATTGCCGGGAAGATCGAATCGGTCTTCGTTTAACCACAGAAACTCCGGGTAATAGGAATGGGCGCGGCGTTGGTTGAGATAGCCGAACCAAGTGTCAAATCCCTGTCGGTTCGGCGTGCCGGTGGTTCCAAAGGACCATACAAGCAGAGGAGAGTGTCAAAAACCCTGCTCTTTTTTCAGTTATATTACTTAAAATTAAATGCTCAGTTTTTCAGAAATTCAGGCTAGCGATGGTTAATACAATCAAATATAAGACTTGGTATATTCCATAGGCTTATGTAAGTTTATTTTCAAATGCTTAGAACTTTTGGTCACAAATTAGATCACCGGCTCTTATATTTTGGTAGGTAGTTGAGTTAGGTGTATGAAACTTCTGTTTATCACTTCAGTTGGTCTTGCAGTCTTTACGCCGACCGAAAATTGGTCGAACATAAATTTTAGATTTTACGAACTCGCGTACTGGTCTTCATTCATATGGCCAGTTGTTTTCATAATTTGGCTACTTGTACTGCTTTTTGACGGTAGTTCCAAATCAGTTTCTCGCGAACGTCGCTTATTTCAATTAATAGTCCTTTTTTTCGTATTTACAATATTGTTCGCCAACCATTACAGCTATGCCATTATTTAATTTGCTATAGTTTCTTCTAATTTTCTGGAATTGGCAAGCGAACAACGACTAAAAATTTTGTCAAATTTGAATAACAAACCTTTCCGTGTTTCAGGACTTGCCAAAAAAATTGGAGTGACATCCCAAGAAATTCATAGAAATTTAGAGCGACTGGCAAAAGCAGGATTTGTAAAGAAAGGAACTGATGAGCATTTTCATATTACGACTATTGGAACACTTATGCTTAGCCAAATGCCCTTGATGTTTTTATCCCACAGGTGAGTTAAAGCTCTAAACGCTGTCTTAAGCTTGGCACCCAGGCTCGGATGGTTCATGTAGTGGCACCGCTCCAATAGTCCGTGCTCGATGACCATCTGATGGACAGGCTCGTCGCGTGGTGGGTTCAGAGAGTAAATGTCGACTTCATAGCCTGCTTGTTGCAGACCGATGATTTGATTGGCAATGAAGGTTTCTGACAACACCGGGAACGTGCCGACAAACATGGCTACACGTAATTTTGGATGTTGCTGATAAAAAGGCTGTTATTGCTGAAGCCAAATCTCTTCGGAAAAAATTATTAGAGAAAAAAGAGGCCCAAAAAATACGTCTTTTTGTTTTGGGTGCTTTCGCTACTATTATTTTTTGCACAATATTACTGGCAACTATAAAATTATTCTCGACTGAAGTGGAAATTCAGCTTGGGATAAGCCAGTTTTCCTTCACATTGACGAGAGAATGGGATATTTTTTCGATTACAGCAAAAGAGATTCTTATATCCACGGCCTGAACCTGGTCGTGGAGGGCGTGCGCCAGATACGCGGTGAATCGACCAGTCAGTTGGCCGGCGCGCAGACCTGTCTGGTCACGGCCGGCCCTGGCACCGGTCCCACCAGCGCAGCCATTCTCGGCAGGAGCTGAACCATGGCCTATCTACCCGCCGGCTTTCCCACCGTCGAGCCGACCCTGGACGACGCCGTCTTCTGGGAGCATTGCGCGAAAGGGCGCCTGGCTTTTCAGCGCTCGCCCAGGTGCGCGCTGTCTTCGTCGCGGTCGAACCCGGGGTCGTTGGTGGCAATCTCGAACAGCACGCCGCCGGGGGTGCGGAAGTAGATCGCGTGGAAATAGTCGCGGTCGATTACCGGAGTGACCTGGTAGCCGGTGTCCAGCAATGCCTTGCGCACCTCGTCCTGGACGGCGCGGTTTTCGACGGCAAAGGCGATGTGATGTACCGAGCCCGCGCCCTCGCCCGCCACGGGGGAATTGGGCAGTTGAATTGAATGAAGTATATTTCCAAAGTTGTTGCTGACACAAGTCAGTTGCTAGGATGATTTGCCCTCGTAGACTGAAGAAATTACCCTTCTTTCTCTTACCTTGTTTTCTACTTTTGGGGCTGATTGCCTGTTTTGAATTGAACTTCTGTTTTACCGAGTTCCCCGGAATCTCAGAGTGTCAGGCTCAAATCAAAAACAGAGATTTAATTAAATTGGAGTCTCTACTGGCGCTTCCTTGATCTCTTGCTTTGTTAAAAATATTCCGCCCATACTTAGTCATTTTCAACATTAGACTAAAGTAGGATCACAATAGGAACTATAATTATTCTTAAATTTATTAGAGTAAAATTATTGGACAAGTCCTTGTAAAGGAAAAAGTGTTGTAGTGGCAGAAAGGAAATGGCTTATTCCCCCCCCCATAGACTACAATTGGTACTACTACTCTGCTAATCAGGCTTGCCACGGGAGCCAAGCTTTTGATACTACCCAAGATCATCTGACGATCGAGATGGGCGGTGGCGAAGCTCATGCGAGGCCGAGCACCTCACGCTGGCTGGTTGTGCGAAGGATCTGGTAGACGGGGCGGCGGGCCGAGTTGTGCCCCGTGTGCTTGCACCCGCCGTCGGGGCGGTAGCCGACTTCCTTGATGACGCCGAGCGTCATCAGCCGCTTGTACATCGAGCCCGTGCATCGGCGGTCGAGGACTGACTTGTCGGGCCAGAGCTTGAGCTCGTACATCCGGCTGGTGGACTTCCTATTGACTCATAATTCATTTATCTCTCTTGAAATCTGTGATTAATCCTTTCATTTGCAAGTCTCTTTGGTCATGGTACAAAAGTTCCACCACTCGAATCGGAGTTGCCCGTCCAATTTCGAGCAAGATGCCCCTTAGGAGAGGGATTAAACAGGGGTCTGTGATTAGTCCTACAATTTTCAATATTGGTCTTCGCTTGGCTACAACGATTTTGCATACTTTGGTCACTCTAGATGGCCTTGATCCTCTGCAGACCATGGCGTTGATATGAAACAATACTATAGCAGCAGCAGCGCCGTAAAACACACAGGTTTGCCCATTATTCTATTATTCATAATAATTTAATCATGAGTAATCGTGGACCGATCCGTGATCGGACGGTAGTGTTACGGATCCTTGTCCCTGGATTAGAAACACGGTTACGTGATAAAATGGCAGAAACGGCAGCCGATCATCAAGCTTCATCCAGCAATATGAATTCTCCTTCCAATAATAGAACGAATCACAGGCACCTTGGCCTGGACCCAGGTGTGGGCAGCACGGAACTCTGGGACCAATCGACTGAGGTCCACATCGTGAGCGCGCAGCGCTACCTGGAATCCCGTGGTGCTCTAACTCACCCCGAGTCTGCAGGCCCCACCAGCGACGGTCAAACACGCCAAGCGCACGAACCAATTCTGTGCTTGGGAAGTAGTCCTCGATTTCCTGTATGCATCGCTGTGCAATATTTTGCACCAGCTGCTTTCATAGAGGCGACGCAAAGCTCCCTCGAGTCGGTACAGGTACCGCCCTTCCTTCGTCGCGAAGGCGGCCGCCTTTTCGCGCTCCTGCGCCTCGGTGCCCTGGTCGGCCATATGGTCGGTGTAGGCCGAGAGATCCGAATCACTCGAATCGCGGTTCGACTGCGTACGTCGGTCGAAGAGCCCCAACGCCTTCAACGCGCGCTCACGCTCCTTGAGCAGTCGCTTTTCGAGATGTGCCAGCTGCTTCTTCGGAGCATTCATTAGTTGAATTAGATGATCTACCAGATGAGATTCTTCTGACCATTTTTCAAAAATTGGATAACGTTTCCTTACTTAACTCTTTAATGTATGTTAGTAGACGACTGAACACAATCGTACGTGATCCACTATTTACAAGTCATTTATCATTAACGAAACAAATGTTGGATGGTTCTGTTCATCCCTTATCGGACTCAATCCTTGATCGATTTTGTTCCGAAATATTACCTGAAATTCATTGTCCCAGTTTCTTTGGCTAAAACCGGCGTTGCTTTTTAAGTCGGACTATCTTAAAAGACATAAGAAAAGTCTTAGGCTATTGTTTAAAAAAGTTCACCCTCTTGAAGATTTCAAATTTATATAGAATTTTAAGAAAGGTTCCTTACATAGACTAAATGACTGACTCTGATTGTGGAATTTGCTGGAAACGTTAAAAATAAACTTCTGGAATGAGTAACACCAAAATTTGGGAGGTATGGTAACCGTGTTGTATTCACGAGAGAATCGGGGGGCAGTCTTGGCATCGAGCAATCGTTTGATGGCCACTTCGCCCTCCAGGACACCTCTAGATTTGCGCAACGCGCGAAATACTTCTCCGTATCCCCCCTGGCCCAGCCATTGATTGTAGATGTAGTGTGTCTTACCGTCGACGAGCTGGAGTGGTTTCATCTCCATGAACTCTTGTCGAACGGTCACGAAATCTCTGGTTCTGCTTGGGTCTCCCTCCCGGTCCGGCCATAGCCTAGCCGGTCTGGCACAAGGGCACCGACAGGTAGCGCGCGGTGAGGTCGAGGTCCCGCAGCGGCTCCGTCTGCTTGCACTCGAGGCACCACTGGGTGGGCATGATCCACTCGATGCGGGTGACCCCGAGCCGCCGGACGCCGGGCGGGGACTCCTGGAGGTCTTCGGGCCCCACCCAGTAGAGCCCGCAGCGACCCCGCGGCGCCCCGGGAATGGGATACGTCATGTTCGTCGCCGGCAACCTCGCCGTCCCGGGTGCGATGCTGGCCGGATTGGTGTTCTGAACCAGCATGGCGGTAACTGGTGGGCCACCGAACAGGGCGTCTTCATCACCGCACAAGACAGCCCCGATACGGGTTTGCTCGAGATGGCGTATCGACGGATCACACAATTGCTCGCCCTTGATGATCGAATTATCAAGATTGTAGATAGCTGAATTGCCGTGAAAGGCGCCACCGCCCTTGTGCTGCCAGGCACCAGAGACTGTCGCAATACAACTGGTCTTCTTCAACCCGGAAAACAAACCCTACAAGAACTAGATCCACCAAAAACAAAACTGCTACCAGCGCCAAGAGCAGCAGTACCAGGTCCTCCAGAGCTAAAACTACGTCACCAAAATCTGCCAGTGCCAAAACCACTGCTGTGAAACAGACCGCCAAAACCGCAGCAAGCAAAAAAACCGCCACCCGCAAGCGTGCTCCAAAGAAAAGTCCCGAAAAGGGTGGTGAAGCTGCATGAGCCAGGAAGATATTTTATCACTGTATACAGCAATTGTTTTAAGAGGAGTATCTGTTTTTTCATGTTGTTTTTTTTTCTCAGAAAGGAGGGCACTTAAAATGCCGAAAAATTGTGTTTTCAGGCAATAGTTTTCTAATATACAAGTTGTGTACTTTATTATTTAGGTAGGTAGGTTTTTATTTAAAACCTTTATATCACATACACAACAATTAGTCGCAAAAATGCCGTTCTAGCCTATAATAGTGACTATATTCATATTACTTCTGTGCAACCGGGCAAGGTGACCTCCTTTCCCCAGGCGGTTCAACTTAAGGAGGACGAAGTGGTGATCTTCGCCTGGGCCGTCTACCCCTCCCGCGAAGTCCGTGATGAAGTCAATGAGAAGGTGATGAAGGACCCCCGCCTCGCTGACATGGACCCCAAAACCATGCCGTTTGACGGCATGCGGATGTTCTGGGGCGGCTTCACCAAACTGGTGGAACTCTAAGCACGACCGCGACGGTGGTCGGCTGACGGCAAATTTTCTCAGGCTCGTAACTTTTAATAAATAAGACTAAATTTGATGAAGCTTATATATTTTAAATCAGCATAAAAATCATATTCTTTTGATGTATCTATTAGTATCAAAATCCTATTTTTTTAAAGTTTCATTTACTAATACTATTGAACCGGATCGCTCCTTACCACAGTTCGTTACCACGAACTATTTGATTTGCTGACTCATTTGTTACTATCTTCAAATTCAGGAAGTGTATATTTCCACTCGGCTACAATTCGTGAAATGCCATAACTCACTGGGTCGCTCACCAGCATCGCGGCGTAACACTTTTGTCCGCGACAGGAAGTTTCTTGTCGATAACCATCGATCCGCGAGGCAAGTGCATTTATACCGTCATTCGGGAGTTCCAATTTTGCGCCGCGCAGATCCATCAACCAGCGCAGGCGCCCAGAACACTGATCGGGATCGTCTATGTCCAATGCACGCCACAGCCGTTCGGGTTTGACCGCGCCACTATGAATATTAAACGTAAAAAGACACTGCCGATATATTTAGATAGGTGTAAAGCGATCCAATCTTGGTTGGGAAAATATATCATGAAATATTAATACACCTCAATGGTTGCCTCCCAATGTTAAGATTGATATACAGCTAGAAATTGTACCGTCCCATTTTATTTGCGAAAAGTACTTGTCACTGCATCTGATACAAAAGTCTCTCTCACTTCGTCAATACTTCATGTACGATAACAACAGGTTTTGAGTTTTGATAAAAAAAAATACTTAATAATAACAAGTTTTCTTGATGCTAATACGTTTTTTTTCATAATAGTAAAAAGTATTTTTTTCTGGTAGTAATAGGTGTGTTTCTTTATAGTAACATGTTTTCATAATAAGATAAAGTTTTTCTTAATACTAACGAAGTTTTCTTCTTAATGGTAACAAGTTTTTCTTTATACTAACAATTTTTTAAGATTAGGAAGCATTTCAAAATAGTCCTAAGATTTTTTCTTAATGGCGGATTGTACTTGATGACAAGAAAGCTGCAACTCCTCTTGTTAATGCCGTGAAATATGCAAAACTAAAATCTACCTTGGACTTCGGCATTGTACGCCACATTCCTGATGATGCCGCGGCCACTAATCTCTGCAGTATGATTGAGAGTTGTCTGAAAGCAAATAGGATACGAAATACTCGTTCGTATAAGTTGTTTTTCGAAAGTAACGCTGATCTAATGAAAGCTCTCGAAAACGCTTTGATCTTCGGGAGCAACATTAACACTTAAAACGAACAGAAATTACCCCATAAATGAAAGGGGCTGTTCGCTTTTCAACGCCCCACTCTTTACACTAAAGCTTTTACTGTTTTGAAAAGTAGAGTTGAGAGAAACAGTCAAACTTTAGCGCAAGGAGCAAGGCGTTGAGGAGGGAACATCCCCTTTCATATATGGGGTAATTTCTGTTCGTTTTAAGGGTAAAATTCTTGTTGAGTGACTTCTTGCTATCTCAGAAAGGGGGTGGACTGTCTCCCCGTAGTCCGATCCCCACACGACAAATTTATCTACCCAAATACCAAGATTTAACGCCAGACCGATGAACACGAGTTCTGGAAATTTCCGATACGACGAAAATACACGTAAGTCAATCGGTGTAGAATCGAGGGAAAATTGGCGAATGATAGAGGCGACAAGAATCATGAGCGTGACCGCTTGTCCGGCAGTATACCCTTGGAGACGACCGTAAAGTCCAAAATGTATTCCGAGATAGGGTTCTGGCTGGTCGATCCGCTGGACGGCACCAAGGAGTTCCTCAACCGAAACGGCGAATTCACCGTTAACATCGCGCTGATCGAAAACGGCCTGCCGCGTCTGGGCGTGGTTTACGCCCCGGCCATCGAGACGATGTATGCCGGCAGCACGGATGCCGGCGCCAGCCGCACTGTCGGCGATGCCGCATCGCAGCCGATCAGCGTGCGCGACATTCCCGACGACGGCCTGACCATCGTCGCCAGCCGCCGGAACAAAATTAATTTTAAACAACGAAGTGTTTCTGGTACAAGTAGAGAGCAAAGTTGAAACTTAAAACTAACAAAAATTATTGCTTCGCAATCTACGCAAAATGTATTTGGAAAACTAGCCCAGATAAACTGAACTGCGATGTTTCTTTATATTTTTAGAATTCTGGAAATCTCGCGCTTTACTGAGAACTGAGCCTGCTCGAGTCTTTTAAGTACTAAATGCTAGTCTTTTAATTTTTGCAAGCTGCTTATTGGTGTGAGTTCAAATATTCTTATTCAGTTGAATACTTGTATATAAAATACTGAACCGTCATATAAGTTCTTAAATAAAACAACATAACAATTTACATTTGAATCTATTTTTTGATAGTATAAAACAAACAGGATACAATTAGTTTTAGCAGTTGTATCTGTTTTTGAATTTTATATCTCAAATCTACAATTAAAAGCACAACTTGTTACAATTAATAAAAGGACATTATTATATTGGGATGGACTTTCTGGTTAGCGCTGCTGGGCACCTGTTCGATCTGCGCAAGCAGCGGCAAGGGCGTGCTGGCCAGGCTGGCGGCTATCAGGGCGAGTGTCAGTCGGCTTCGGAGAACAGGCATCGGTTCAGTCGCTTTCCATGGGCTGATCGGGGGGCGTTTCTTCGGGCAGTGTGCCGGAGGCTTCCATCTGTTCGCGCAGCATCTGCATGCGCTGGCGCAGTTGTTCGAGGTTGTCCTGGTCGAGTCGTTCGAGTTGTTGGCTGATCGAAGTTGCCGACCTGATGAGTTCGGTTGAGTTCAAGGTATTTGCAGGACCGGCGGCCGACCCGGAAGGTCGTGTTGCGGCGCTCTGCGTGCCCGGTGGCGCGGAACTGAGTCGCAAGATTATCGATGACTATACGACTTTCGTTGGCCGCTACGGTGCGAAGGGGCTCGCCTACATCAAGGTCAATGACGTCGATGCAGGCCGTGACGGACTGCAGTCGCCAATACTCAAGTTCCTGCCGGATTTGAATGCGTCAATTGAATTGATCTAAAACATAAATAAATAATACGTTGTGCCAACATCTTTCTTTACTTAGGCAGCGCTATTGCGTTACCTATGAATTTTTTTTAAGTGTGAACAGTTATATGATTATATCGTCGATTCAAAAGTTTTGCTTTTAGAAAATTTAGTCTTAGATTGAACATTGGCTTTTTATTTTTCTGTGGGAAATTTTTTATTAAAAGGTTTTTTTAATACGTAATTTATGTTTGTTTTTTGTGTCAAATTTCAAACTCGAAGCCTTAACTTTACTCTTGTTCTTTATTGTTTTCTTCTGGAAGACAGAGTTTGTTCTAGAGAAACAATTATGCTGCATAGTTTTTGAAAGAAAGGAATTCTTTCACTTTTATTGTATTTTTTATTACTATATAATTATTACTATATTATTTTATATTTTTCTTAAGATATTTTTGGAGGACCAATTATGCTGCATAGTTTTCGAAAGAAAAGAATTGTTTCACTTATTTTTTTTTTCCTTTTTTTTTTTTTTTTTTCTTATTTTGTTTTTTTTAATTTTTTAGCTTTCTTAGTTTTTTTTTATTAGTTTTTATTTTTTTTTCTTTTTAGTTTTTTTTGTAGTTTTTACCTTTTTTTTATTTTTTTTAGTTTTTTCTTTTACTTATGTCCTGGTCGTCATTTATACTCCCTGTGTCCCGGTCGTAATTTTTGTCCCGGTTCTTTGTTGATGGTGATTGCTAATCGATCATTCCCTGTGTGTCCGAGATTGCATTTACCGCAGGTTTTTCAAGCATTCGACGTTTCAACTCCGCGATGCAAAAAGCGTACAAAATGAACCCAAGCGAATTGCGTCGCACCAAAAAAGAACCTATTGGCAAAGCATCGATGCTGGAACTCAACCTCAGCTATCGTCCACCATATAACTGGTCAGCCATGTTGGACTTTCTCGATTTACGATCTATTCCAGGTGTCGATCAGGTGGATGAAAAAGGCTATCGACGGACGGTTTTGAGAAGGGCAGCTCTACATCAAGTAAGCGATTTTTGTACAAATCCAATGCGAATCTAAATAAAAGAAGAAAATCTAGTTTAAAAGCTCACAATAGATAAAGATACACAAAACGGCCCTTTAGCCTATAATAAAAGTTCCGTAGAATGGAAAAGCGATATAATCGATTCCAGGGGTGACCTTTGAGTGGATACTTTCTGTACTAAAAATTCCTTAGATGTAAACAGTTAAAAAATCAGATTAAGATATGGCGAGGTCGTGTGGTGCCAGGGCTTCTCGGAGCCCGGCGCGGGCTCCGACCTCGCCGGACTGCAATGTCGCGCCGAGATCGACGGCGACCACCTCGTCGTGAACGGGCAGAAGATCTGGACGAGCTTCGCCGACGTGGCGGACCACCAGGAGCTGCTGGTGCGAACGAGCTCCGAGGGCAGGAAGCAGGCGGGGATCACGTGGCTGATCGGCGACATGCATCTTCCGGGGATCGAGATCCGGCCGATCCCTTCGATGGATGTGCACGATGGTGGGCTATCCAGAGCAGTCGGTAAGCGGAGTGAGTGAGTGAGTGAGTGAGAGAGAGTGGTTGTCTTTTTGTTCTTGCTTCCCATCGCACCATTGTTCTTACGCACACGCTCATGCTTCATCCTCGCAGCTGGGTGTGCTGACCAGCGGTGGGAGCATCGCCAACATGATGGGAGTGGTTGCTGCAAGACACGATCGGCTTGGCGAGGACATAGAGAATGGCGTGCGTTTAATGCCTCTTTAAAAAGGGATTTGGGGGATATTCACATAATGTCTTATGTACAAATTTAATTAAAAATGACTTAACTATTTATATTAAAAAAACCAGTGAACAATTCCAATCAGCCTGTTGCGAATAGACTTTCTAGGCTGGCTGCCAAAACAGCAAGATTAGCTTTAAGAGCTTGTTTGTAAATGGTTTTTATTCCATTTGAATGAATTGTCGTTTATTCACTTCGCTTGATCTACTAGTCCAGCTTGGACGCACGCACGAAGTGAGAGAGAGAGAGAGAGAGAGAGAGAGAGAGAGAATATTTCTGAAAGAATGTAAAGTTTCTGAAAACGGAAGAAATTCGCATTTATTCGAAATAGCTGCAACAAGAAATATCGTAGAAAAATGCGGAAATAATGAAATGCCAAAACATTGATGAAGGCTTTACAAACACTATACCTGCATACAAGAAAGGGGGAGGGAGAACTTTTTACCACAGTGAATCAGATATTTCTTGTTCAGACAGACCGACCGACAGACAGACAGACCGACAGAATTGGCGATTGCTATATGTCACTTGGTTAGTACCAAGTGCCATAAAAACAGTAAGAAATGCGTAGTGCCTTGAGCTGTCAGAATCAAATCAAGAATCATATCAGAAAAGTCTAAAACAATATAATTTGGCAACCAGTTTATTTGCAAGACAATATGCATAAGAAATAAGACGTATAAAAAATCACAGCTACTAGTTTGCTTGTCAGTCGCAATTGGTTGCGATCACCGACGGGAGTCTGGCCGGAAATCATCCGGTTGCGCTCCGCATAAGCGCATTCCGCCGCCACCGCGACGGCCCGCATGGCGTTCTCGATTTCTTCGCTCACAGGCGCGCCATGGAAGCCGTCCGGATATTCCTCGGCAATAAAGCCGGTCGACAGCCGTCCCTCGCGGAACCGCTCATGCGCCATCACGGCGGCGAGGAAATCGACATTGTGGCCGATGCCGCGCACCAGGAACCGGTCCTTCGCTGCCGGAGATGGCGAAGCCGATCGCGGTGGCGGCGTCGTTGGCCGACTTCACCGCGGCGGCGCGCAGCAGGTAGCGGAACTTGATCTTCTGGCCGGTGCGCAGGCCGAGCTTCGAGGGCGGCTGCGCCGCGGCCTGGGCCGGAATGGTGATCTCGGAATCAAGGCCGATCTCGCCGCGCTGGATCGCCTGGAATGCGATGTAGAGGGTCATCATCTTGGTCAAGGAGGCGGGATGCAGACGTGTGATGACGACGACGCCAGCTAGGCGTGTGGGTATGTCGCCGGCCGCGCACTGTCGGCGCCGCCAATTCTTCCAAACGTGAGACGCAGCCCGTGCCCGCGTCTCGCTTTCTCCTCGGCAATCGTCGGCGCAGGTGAACGTTCCACCGTCACCTGCGACCCGCAACGGTTGCCCATCTTAGCTGTTCCTGCGGACCCTCTTTCCTCAGGAAGCCTTTTTGCAGAAACATCAAACGCAAGCAAGCTAGCGGCAGCTGGCTGGCAGCAGGTGCCTGTGTGCTTTCGCTGGGCGGCGTTTGCTTGACCTTGTCTTCCTGCTTTGTCTCTTCCGATGGCGCAGCCTCTTCGCTTTCCTTGGTCTGTTCAAGGTATCGCAGCACGTCTTCCTTGGTCAGGCGATCGTTGCCTTCGGCAACAGGCACCTGGCTTGCATCGAGCTGATTTTCCAGCAGCAGGTTGCGCACCGCGGGGCTGAGTTTTACGTCTTCCCGGGGTTCATCCTCTGTTCGTCAAACGTTCTACTCTTCCCGAACGGATGTTGTAGGCGTAAAGATCGACCTGACCTTGCGACAGTCCGGTTACGACGATAGATTCGCCATTAGGCGACCAGGTAGGATTCGTAAAAGCTGGTACGCCGGGCAGCTTTGTTTCTTTAATGGTTTTACCTGAGGCCACGTCTTTAATAATTAGTAGATTTTCCCCTTTGCTGATTCCTACAAAGGCAAACTGATCGGATCGGGGCGACCAGGTTCCGTTTTTAGATTAAATCTACCCAAGCTTGACTGTGTCTGTGATTAGGATAGCCTATAACTTTAAGATCTTATGTTAAAGATTAGACAAATTTTCTAAGATTAGATCCAAGCTTGAAATGCATAGCCAAGATCAGGTTCTACTGTTGTTTCACAGTATATTTGAAATTGTGAGAGTTGTATATGGTTAAAATATTCAAAATAGGCCAATCTCATACTTGTTAAAAGATTTTGACACATTCAATGGTTGTAGTTGCAGCCCATCGCTAACCATTGCCACGTGGAGCGCCTTCTGCGAGTCGGATGCTGATAATGGATGGCAGGGTCTGGGTTTGGTACGTGGTGCTGGAGATGGCGGTGAGGCGAACCTAACTCGTGGCAGCACTACGACGTGCCCTGGCCGCTGCACCTGGTAATCACACAAGCCTCGCTGGTGCACTACCGTGATCTATTCCGGTTCATCATGCTCGTGAAGAGGGTTGCTTTGGCGTTGCAAGATTGGTTCGATTTGTGGGTCCTATGTATCTTCATAGATTTCTCTTGAAATTTTGAAAAAAGTTCATAACATGCTTATATTTAAAAAAAAGCTAGCATCATTTCGTTTACGTAGAGTAACTCAATATTGGTTCAAGCCTCGCCTACTTTGATCCCTCATAGAATAATCAAAATGTATTAAAACAGCTTATTATTCCCACTAAAAACTCTTATTCGCTTCTATTATCAGAAGAAACAGCTTTAAGATATTTCTTTTCCTCTCTCAGTCTCAGACTGAACCACCTCTATGGGTGGTGTCAACCAGGTGGACGGTGCGGTTAGCTATTATAGTTTTGAGACACGTACAAAAAGAGGGGGGAGGGTAGATTTTTTCCATCTTTTTATGGATGCAGCACTAGCAAATGTGTTCCATAAGTAAAAGGGTATGACCCAGAGGTTTCGGTTGATAAGAAACACCTCATTGACTTTCGCTTCAGTGGTTTTTGTTTAGTTCCAGAAGCCCAATGCCACGTACGAGGCCTCAGGTGGGCACGCCTACCTCTATCGCCATCTTGCGTCGACCGTCGTCAAGACGCTCCCAGTCAACTTGACCAATCGGATCATGGCACGCAGGGATGTGCTGAGCGCGCTCAGCGCCTGGAAGTCTGAGGTGCACGCCCACATAGTCGAGATGATCCGGCACGTCGAGGGTTACTACCCCGTTGAATCCGTCCTCTTGGATGCGCTCCGCGCTGATCCGGATCTGTTCAACGAGTTCGCTGGTGCGGATCAATGCCATCGGGCCGGGCCCGACCCTGCAGGGGGCGGATCAGAGCGCGGAGGGCTTTGCCAAGCAGCGCGCCGCGACGGTTCTGCAGCGCGGGTCGAACCCGGAGGACATCTGCGGCGCGCTCGGCTATTTCCTCGATGCGCCGGGGGTCACGGGGCAGTTCCTCTGCACCGATGGCGGCCAGCACCTCGCCTGGGAAACTCCGGACACCTGTGACCGCGAATAAGGGCGAAGTTTGCCCTGATAGCAGGTGAGTAAACAAAAGGATCATAAGACCAATGATATCACCAATCAACATAATATTAACAACTATTGTGCGTACCCATAGTTATTAGACCTGTACAACAATGAGCTGGTCCCCTGAAATAGCACAAGTTCCCTACCATTTGAAATCCCTGATTTTTAGGTAGCGTAATACTTTAGAGCTCTGCCTGTCAGCTCAATGTAGCTCCTAGACTAACCAAGAATATATAATTAATCTTCGTTGTGACCTTTGTGCTGGTATTTTTTTGAAGTTTTTTCTGACTATTTGGGTTTTAAAATTTGTTTTTGCAGGTGTGATTGACATGTTTGGAAATCATGGCCATCTGCTGGAGTACAGAGCTGCGCTTTTGGCTTCACATGGCTTTGCTGTATTTTCACTGGCATATTATTGTTACAAGGACTTACCAACAGTCATAGAAGAAATTGAACTGGAATACTTTCTTGAAGCTGTTGACTGGTTTTCCAAACAGGAACAAGGTATAGTTTTATAATGTTTGTTTTCTAAGATAATTTACCAGAAAAACTCAAATTCTTCAGAATAAATATTGTCACCAAATTATTGCCTACTGCATATTAAAATCCTATTTAAGATTTTTATCTGCATGAGATGACAATAGCAGCTGATTTGACAAACGTTGGAGTATGCTGTTGTGTCCCTATATTCTTTTGTGTATACCTTTGTATGTGTCTAGTGACTGATTAAGTGACTTTACTCCAAGTGGCTTAGGTGCTACCGACGCAGTGCAGGACGTGTTTATCGCTGCCGGCAAGATCGTCGCCCTGGGCCAGGCACCAGCCGACTTTGTCGCCAATAAAACTGTTGATGCCACAGGCCTGATCGTCACCGCTGGCCTGGTGGACCTCAGCGCCCGCCTGCGTGAGCCTGGCTTTGAATACAAGGCCACGCTGGAATCTGAATTGCAGGCCGCCATGCGCGGCGGCGTTACCAGCCTGGTGTGCCCGCCAGATACTGACCCTCACTATTAATGAATAAATAAAACTCAAAACGAACAGAAAGCACAATAAATAGCCGAGTAAAACTCAAAACGAGCAAAAATTAGCATTAATACGGCTGATAACCTCTATGCCTTCTCAAGACTAAATCACAATTTGTGTATCTACGCTTTGATCACCCTCAATATCACAAAGAATGCTAGAACTTCTGATTGCCAATCCAATGAGCCCCCTCTGAAGTTTATGCAATCACCCTTTCTATATAAACCTTATTTTTGATAACAATAGATACATCAAAAGAATTAGCTTTTGATGTATCTTGGCGGGAATAGAGTTGAATTTTTGGATCAAATAGAAATTCTAGTGCGCTTTTTGACTGACCGAAACGATTGGAGGGCAACTTTTTACCTAAACCTATTCAAGCATAATTTTAAGATAATCATTTTACTCAGCATATTTAAAAGGTCCAATAACTATGCTTCTGAGGATGACATGACCTCCCGCAAGACAAAGGGCTGTATTTTAAAAAAAAGAAAGGAAAAAACATAAACTTTTTTTGGGTTTGTTTTTGCATTTGGTTAGAGCTTGTATTTATTATATTTTTGATTTATGGGATGCTAAGTTTTTAAATTTAGATTTTTAGTTTTTTTTAGTGTTTGAAGTTCTTGTGTATAGTGTTTAAATTCTGTTTTACATTTAAATTTCTATACTAGAAAGGTTTTGTTTGTTTATATTTGTTTTGAGCTTTTCCATATGGCTCAATTTGAAAATTGTCTACTGTTAAAATAGACTGTTGTCCTGGTACCTGGTACAAATGAGTCGGAAGAGAGTACGATTGCCATACTCTGGAGGGCTCAATGGCAGTCAGCACTATCCAGCACCTCTATTAATCGGAACTGTCGTCGCAGATTGAAACAGTGTCAACGGTTCTTATCTTGTGAGGTTAAGCACCTATCGTACGTAAGGCGACCTTCACAAGCAAAGGGCAACTCCGAACTATGCACGCGTACCAAAAGATATAATAGCCTTTGCCATCCTTTCTCAGGCCTGGTTTACCTATAGTGAGGGAAGAAGTCTGGAAGTGCCCGCCGAGGCCTATGCGGCCAACATCGCTGCCAGTCTGGTAAATGGCGGCTGGTGCTGGATTTTGATCCGAAGGGGAAGGGCGATGCGTTCTTCCGCGCTGGAGGCTGAAGGCTGGCATTTGTTTTCAGATGTTCTTTCCTCTGTTGGAGTACTGGCAGGAATTGTGGCGGCGAAATTGACGGGTATTGGATCAATCCGACACCGAGCTGCGATTTTTCCGTCGGTTCGAACGGCCGGTCGAGCGTGCCGTCGATCAGAGCGGGGTCGATATCGGCTTCGTGCCGGTTGGCATCGATATAGGCGTTCGGGAAACAGGCATAGAGCCATGTTGCGCCATGCTGCGGCGCCTGATCGAAGAGCCGGTCCACATACATCGAAATCGAGCTCTTCACCTCGTTGAAACCGGCCGGAGAGCGGAAATCGTTTGGATAGTCGTGGGATCGGATCATCGCTTGGATCGAAAGTGGCAAACAGATCGGGAAGACGTTCCGCTTCGAGAGATACCCGTCCACCTACTACTCGTCCGTAGGCATTCAGAAGTACAACGGCCTGTACAAGGTTTCCGTCGACGTCATTGCGGAACGGGATATGGCAGCTGAAACCTACGAAGTCGATACCCTTCGGTCCTTCTCAAGCATCGACGAAGCGCTGGCTTTCCTCCGACGGACTAGCCAGGTCTCGATCGCTCCGTTTCGAGCTGTACAGCGTCCCGCTCGTGGGGGGATCTTCGACACGTCTCGATGCCGCGCTGAGCTCCGAAGCGAGCGTTCAAACCCTCATCTCCGGAATGAGCTTCGCAATTTCGCCGAACGCGTCCTACGTGACCTACGTCGCCGACCAAGAGGCAGACGAGGTCTTCGAACTGTTCAGCGTACCCATTTCCGGTGGTACGCCAACGAAACTGAATGGAGCACTTGCTACGGACGGCGATGTCTGGTACTGTAACAGCACCACTAACTCCAGCAGTACCGCCTGCACCAGTTACCAAGTCGATGCTTCCAGCGCTAGTAGCAGAACCTACACCAGATGTTAGTGTAAGAGCACCACCAGTTGCACCAGTTGCAGCTCCACCAGTTAAGGTAACTGCACCACCGATTCCACCAGTTGCACTTGATCCAGCACCAGCTGTCATTGCAACAGCTCCACCAGCAACACTGTCGGCGCTTGTAGCACCCGCAGTGATAGTCTTTAAGTTTTGGGCAAAGATCCCTTTTAAAATCCTGGCAGAAAATTTTCTATGGAATCACTACTGGCTTATTAACGTGCACCATGGTTTTTTATACTATAAGGCATTGACGCCTACTAAAGTTATGGGAATGAATTATTTAGGGAGAAAATCCTTTTCAGAACCTGGAACTGCGCTTTTTTCTTTTCTTTTTTATCAAGCTTTCATTGTTATATCTTTTTCCCTAAAATTGTTTGTAGCTGGAAATTATTGCCAGCCGCAGAGATTGAGGATGCTGATCCCGCAGAGGGCGGTCCACCAGACCAGTACACCGGGCGACATCCGATCGAGTGGTTGATCCGGGAGCAGAAACTGCCACAGTGCGGCAAAACCCATCAGGGCGAGACAGAGGAGGATGTAGTTCTCCGCGAGGAGCGTCCGGCTTGCTCGATACATCATGGTCCCCGTCGAGGCCAATCGATGAAGAATTGATTTAGTATATGCAAAGCAAGCGTGAAGTATGGCAAATTTTCTCAGGCTCTTAACCTTTGATGGGTAAGACTAATCTCGATGAAACTTATATATTTAAAATCAGTATTAAAACGCGATTCTTTTGGTGTAACTATTGGTATCAAAATTACATTTTTTAGAGTTTCGGTTACTATTGAGCCGGGTCGCTCCTTACCACAGTTCGTTACCAGGAACTGTTTGATCTGCTGCGAAACTCTCGTACGGTTTAGAGAATATTAGTGTTAAGGTAATTGGCCGGCCTTGGGACAAAGCGAAAGAAACAGAGAGAGAGAGACCAACTGAGCAAAATGATTACCATATTATTTTCGTGTTATTCTCCCTTGAAGAGAAAAGAAGGAAGAAGAAGAAGAGAGAGAGGAAAAAACGCCTCTTTTTTTTCAAGTAGAGAAATATGCTCGGCATGTGATATATTCCGTTCTTTAATGAGCCATTCTTAATCGAGTTCGTTCAACTGTTATGTTGAAAAACAGAATATCTGCAATTTCTCTTCAGGGCGATTGTTATTGGGAGCAGTGCGGTCGCTGCCGCAGATTGATGCTGCGCAGTTCGAAGGGATGGTGCAGAGCAGCATGCAGGACTTGCTGATGGTGGTGTACCTGTCAAGCCTTACAAAGACGCAATTGAAGATATCGGAGAAGCTCCAGTCGGTACGCCAATGAGAAGTGGGCAGAGCAATGGAGGCAGAGGCAGGAGGCAGTGGAGGAGTGGAGGAGTGGTGGGGCAAATTCGTTAGCTTATGGCTTTTAAATAGTTTTTCTAATTTTTCCGAATTAGCCGTCCCTCTACTCCCCCCTAGACGGTCGAAGCGGGAAAGCGACTATTTCTAATTTAATCTGGTCCAATCCCTGATACGCTTGCCGACTTTCATCTTCCTAGTTTATCTGGAAGTGCCCGAACTAGCGAAACCGGGACCGACGGACAGAAATTGCGATCGATATATGGCACTTGGCTGACGGGCAAGTGCCATAAAAAAATTCTTTTTATCCTATATTTGAACATCCAAGAATATTCACATGCAGGAGGCCGCCGGGAAGACGACGTAGCCAGGGTGACAATCCTGAGAACAGGTTCTCGGAAAGTTTAGAGCGGAATAGTATTTCGCCCATCCAGATAAAGAGCGGCAGCGATGTCAGGCTCCAGGTTGCGGAATGCGACCATATTGTCGTTGCCATGGCATCGCCAAAACTGATATCGGTAAACAGCAACATGGCGAGCATGCCGGTGCCGAGCAGCGAAATACCGTAGAGGTGATAGAATCGATTCGAATTCATCTGGAGTATATAAACCCGGAATTTCTCCTGCAGATAAAAGACTATTGATCAATTCGACAAATGTACTCTCCATGAATTGATAATCTTCCATTAATAAAATGCATTGATCGCCTTCAACACCGGCACTTTGTAAAATCTATATGTAATGAAAATCTCGATCAATGAATGCGAATCGAATGAAAGAAAAACAAACCGTTTTCAGATCATTTTTAAATTGTTTCTTGGTTAATACCAAGTGCCATAAAAACGAACAAAAATTATTATGCAATTGAGGGAGGTTGCCCCCTCTTCAATGCTTGATGCTTCACGCTTTACCTTATTTTTCAGAAATTTCAAGAGGTTAATATTTTAATTATACGGCCTTTGTCCCAAAGAACTTGTGTTTAAGGACCCACTCTTAAATAATTGAAACAAAAATGTCACTTTAATTGATAAGAAACTCTTTCTAAACCACCATGGTCTGCTTAGATTAAAACCTTATAAAATGGAATTAAGCAAAGTTATGAAGCTGAAAATAATTTTGTTGTACTTCAATTAGGCAGAAGATCTATTTTTAAAGGTTTCACTTTTATAACACACGTATTTTTAAAGGTTATCAAAGGTCAGGGCCCTTTAGAGGAAGAAGGAGTAGGGGTAGTTGCTTCCAAATACCTTGCTGGGACATACTTTAGTGTGTAGATTCACCCCTGAAAGTTTCATTTTCCTAACCAAAACCCTTTCCGATTTTGGAGAAAATCGGGTGGGGGAGAGGCCCAGTCACCCTCAAATCTTTTTGGTCACTTAAAAGGGCTCTAGAACTTTTAATTTCCGTTCGAATGAGCCTTCTAACGATATAATAGGAATGCTGGATCCATATGATCACTCCGGGAAAAAAAAACAAATAAACACGCATCCGTGATCTTTTCCTAGGGATGATCGCATCGAAATAATGATCCTGGAATATCCAGAGAGGCTGCATTCTAACGAAAATGACATCAGCCGGTAGTTTGATGCCTTCAGGTAGAGCAATCACAGCGATGTACTGCGGCAAACTTGGTATATCCGCATGTTGGGCGAATGTCATATGATCTGCGCTTCGAAACAACGCAGCCGCTTGTTCAGGCGGTGCGGTAACAACAAGCTGCTCCGCTTCTGCAATCAGTTGCTGCTGCTCATCCCACAACAGCCAATACCCTTCTGAGCGCTGCAGACTCTGTACTCTCACGCCGGTGCGTGTAGGTGGTAATCAAATCGACAGTTACATTGCTCGCAATAGTCTGGCTCGAACCGTCGCTCGAAAACGTTGCTCGGAGCGCCTGGTGTCGATTGACAATTTCCTGTAATGATTTGCGCAGGCACTCGACGACCAGCGGGCCGTCGATGCGAATGAGCCGTGCCTCATTGTAAGTTCGCGAGACATCGTCACCCACCTGCGCTGCCAGCCAGACTTCTTTTTGAGCACTGAGAAGCGGAATTGGCTGATCGACTAATAGAGATGATGATAAGCCTCCACCCTGCCGAAGCCTAGATAGAAGAAGGGCTTGTTGCGAAACTGGTGGTTGTGGCTGAGCCGTTCCCATTGTGCTGGCTGGTGCGAGACTCCCCAGGTTTGTTTGCTGAGCAACAGACGCTGACGCAGCAACGACTTGGCCAGCACGTTGCCTCAATTCTCGATTTTCGTCTAAAAGAGTATTCACCTGCCCCACGAGGTCATCGTTAGACTTCTGCAGCTTGTCGTTCTGTTCGTCACTGCGATCGTGTCGGCGAATCCCGTGGCTCTCACGGCAAATGGATAATTCCCCGCCTCAAGTGATTGCAAATGGGCCCAACGAGCCTTGCTGTGGGGAGATACGTCATAGACGTGGAGTTTTCCATTCGCGTCGGGGGTGCGTCCAAAATATCCATCGCTACGAAGATTTACCGGATCGGCGACGATCAGGTGCCTGCCCGTCGGATCGATCGCCAGACCTCTCAGTCCGACCTGCCCGAACGACCTCATGCAGGATCGCCCACAGTTGGTTTTCCGTCATACCCGGGCGCATGGCTTCCTGCATCTCGAACATGCCGGCTTCGCAAACCGCAATCGAGAATTTCATCGCCGCCATTTCGTCATCGGACTTGACCGCGCGCGCAAACTCCATCGGTTCCTGGCCGTCCAACACATCAAAACCTTCCATGCGCATGAGATCGGTGCCCAAGGGGTCGACATGATCGAAACCGATGCGCTTGGCGTCCTTGCCGTCCTTTAAGCGCCCAACGAATCCTTCGCTTTGCTCTGCAGCGGTATTGATCTTATCCAATTGCGCTACAAAATCCGCCATCAAAGGATCATCAATCGGTGCTTTCATTTTTGCAAAATTGGCTTGTGCGATGTGGTATTTCATTTATTCACTCCTTCTGTTTTCCAAGAACCGTAGTATTTGTCTGTTTGTTTAAATGGTATAATTCTTGTTGTAAATAAACATGTATCTATCTATCTATGCATTCCAGCGGCCAGCTCGTTTTGCTGCACTTCAATCCGTTGATGGACCAGCTCAAGGCAGAGCACCTTGAGCAGGCACGCCAGCGCGTGGGAAAACTTGTGTTGGCCACCGATGGTTGCGAGATCACTTTCTGATCACGGGATCGGTCTCGCCCAGCATGGCCGTAAGCTCCTTCCGCAGAGACTCTTTGGCTGCTGACGAGAGCTTGGTCCAGTGCTGATCTTCTAGGCCGGCGGCGAGCGCCCACAATAAATTGAGGGGTGGACGAGGGCATGCGCAAGATCATCAAGTCGGCGATCCTCGACATGGTGCCCACCCTCCTCACGCCCATCTCGCTGCCGCTCCCCACGCTGCCCCTCGGCCCCATCAGCCCCAGCCTCGACGGCATGGCCGGCGCGCTCGCGCCGACCACGCTCTTGAGCGTGGCCCCCGACACCGCACGCCTCGAGCTCTACGGCGACTTGATGATGGCGCCGATGCTCTGAGCGCCGGTTTCAACCCGCCGAAGATGGCGGCTATTGCATTCTTTTTAGCGTGGGTGATTAGTGGTGCACTAATATATGTTGCAGTAGGTTTTATTTTACTGCCTATCGTATACCTATGGGCGATTATTGATGCTGCACGCTTCAAATCGCGACTCTAGCTATTTTAAATAGCATAAATACGAGCGCCCGCATGGGCGCTCGTGTTGTTTTAATCTTCAAAACTCGCCACGTCTAGCTGCAAACGGTATAATTAGCACATAACGTATTACGAGTTGCATGTGCATTTGCACAAATAGAGCTCTATAATAATAGCAAATAAAGCATTTTGCTTCAAATAATATGGTGAAAAGTGACAAAAACGAGAGTGTGCTGACTCTTGTAGCCGATGATAAACTTACAATGATTTTTGTAAGCATATTTCGTTTATCCTCATCCTTTGTCTTCTCCAGCTTGTCTTCGTATTGCTATAAAACAAAGGCATAGATCAAACATGTGGCTAGCAGATAAATTGGGCACCACAATGGTCCAGGCCGCGCAGCTGCACCATCAACGCCTCCGCGCGCGTGATGTCGGCGTCCTCCAAGGGCAGGCCGGCGAACGCCAGCGCTCCGGCAGTCCAGCTGTTGCAAGTGTTGCCCAGATGGAAGCGGCCCGTAGCCGGATAAAAATAGCTGTTCGGGTAGAGCCCCGGGCCGGTGGCCACCGCACGCCGGCCTGACGTTCGGTCGAACGATTCATGAATATGGCTGACCAACCGCTCGATCATGTCCGGGCACGCACAAGCTGGCAGATGTGGCCGCATGTGCCAATCGCGTGCTGGTCATGCGCCGCGGACGCATGACCAGCACGCTCGCGGCAGGCGAGTTCGACGAGAACATACTGGTCGATGCAATGGTTGGCGAGGTGTCGGCTCTGAGTGGCGCCCAACCCGCGCCGGACACAGCCGAACCACCGCGATTGCGCGTGCATGGACTGCATGCTCGCGATGGTGACACGCGCATCGAGGACGTGAGCGTCGATGTGGGTTTTATGACTCTTAGGGGGTGTTTCCGCCTAATTTTTCAAAATAAGGTAAATTTTCTCCGGCTCGTAACTTTTGATGGGTATAATTAAACTTGATAAAACTTATATATTTGAAATTAGCCCAGAAATTCAATTCTTTTGATGTATATATTGGTATCAAAATTCGGTTTTTTAGAGTTTCGGTTACTGTTTAGCCGGGTCGCTCCTTAGTACATTTCGCTACCTCGATCTGTTTGATATTGATCCATCTCGCATGCAGGTGGATGATGGAGGCGCCGGCCTCCGCCGCGGCGATCGACTCCGAGGCGATCTCGTTGGGCGTGATCGGCAGCGCGTCCGACATGGTCGGCGTGTGGATGGCGCCGGTGACGGCACAGGTGATGACGACCTTACGGGCGGGCGGCGGCATGGGCGTTTCCTAGCTATACTCAGATGTTGCTGAGCATAGCCTGTTTAGGTTCGCAATTCATCGCGCACCATTATTGAGACCACGCGAGCATTTCATGCCCTCAGTTGTGCCCGCGGGCCGGCGATCGTCAAGCGCTCAACGGCGCAACTGGCGGCCCCCGAACGACAGAGAGCGGAACCATCAGGCTGAAAATCACGCATGGAATCAGGCGGCTGTAAAGTTTACGCGTTTTGCGCCGGCGCAGCCCTTGCACTGGCCGGGTGCGCTTCCCACTTATGTAAATGTGAATAACATTCACGCCTTCGGATCCTCATTTGGGAGCACGTCAATGACATCAGTCGCCAAAAGGACAAGATACATATAAAATTGAATTCAATAGTCTGAGCTAGAATTTTGATAGTGCATTGACTTTTTCTTGGAGAGGGGACTAAACTTATTTAGAAAACAGGAAAAGTGTCCCTTTTTCATCAATTTTAGACTTACTATTTGAATATATTTTAGGAAAAAAAATTTTCAAAAATGTGTTTCAGTAGATGGATAAAGCTGAATCGCAGCTATGGAACGACAGCAAAGTTGTTGCCTTTCGTTGATTGGGCAGACTGATTCTTCCTACAGGTCTTATAAAATTAGCCCTTACCCCAGAGATCATAATTCTTCCTGGGTTTTCCCAGGAGTTAAAGACCAAATACTAATAATGATATCACCAATAACTCACAGTAGCTCTATGCGGCTTGAGGTCAACAAGGCTACACACACTGCTCTTCCACCCTTTTCTATTCAAAGCTTCACCTTTTATCTCCTTCCAATATATCAGGTTATAAGCTATGGTATTGTCACGAAGTCCCCTTTCTTAGGTTTCATTTTATTACTACTCCGTTATTGTACTGCACAAAGCATTTGCTTTTTAATGAACTGTAATTTTCATTTTGGTTTGACCCATACAAAGAACAATACCCGATGTAATGGGCATGGGGACATCAGGTTCTAATTCTTCATCTGTATGATCTAGTTTGGTACCGTTGCTGGATCCTGTATCCGTAAAATACACAGCTGGCGTTGTTGCTCCTTGTCCTGTTGTCGTGTTATTACTGGGCTGCCGCTTCGACCCGACCAAGGCCAGCGGCGAGGACGCGTGCCCCTTCACCACTCTTTACTGGGACTTTCTGGCGCGAAACCGCACCAAGCTGCGTGGTCTTCGGCACATGGGCTATCAACTGAAGAACCTGGACCGCAAGGACGACGGCGAACGGCGCGACATACGGCGGCGTGCGGAGCGGATCAAGACGGAGACGACGGCAGAAGCCTACCTCGACGGCTGAGCGCACCGGTCGCTCGGCCCTCAGAAGACAATTTAGACAAATTTAGAAAACATCGACAAGAAAAATATACACTATCAGCCTTTGCTATACAGAAAATTGACAAAAAAAGAGCGGAAGGTAGGGAGCGACAGAGAAAAGGGGGAAGAGGAGGTGAGATAGAGATAGAGTGAAGAGAGGAAGAGGTAGGGAAGGAGAGAAACTATAGGTATACCTTCACGAACAATACTGCAGTTCAGCCCACTCGCCCAACTGAAACTACTGTAAGCATAATTCTACAGATCCCGCGGGCTCCCTGAAGAAGGCCTGGGACTTTGCTCAGCGGGCAAGGAAGCTATCCGGCGACGGTCAGGATGCCGATCTTGAGATTCTGCTCGGGTTGCTAAACCTTTACAAAATGGAACACGAGACTGCGGTTCAGCATATCGAGAAAGCGTTGTTGCTGGCCCCGTCCGCGGCTGATCCTTATTCAATCGGTAGTGATATCATGTTGAGAAGCGGCCATGTGGAGAGGGCCGTTGAGATCGGTGCCTCCTAAAAGGGGGTTTAAAGTGGCCATGAGGATATGATTAATGGAATGGGAAGAAAACATTTAAACTGATAGTAGAGTGGGGTGGAGGAGAAGCACAGTCAAATCTGCCGGTCTCAGGCCCCGGGTGCTGCAATGAATTGTTAGTAGTAGTAGCAGCAGCATCTTTAGGGAATGCCATCTTTAGATTTTAGGGAATATGTCATCGAATCAATATGTCGATTCTTCGCTTAATAGAAATAAAGGGGGTATGTTTCTCACCAAGATCCTGATACGTCGTTTTCTCTAAAAGATTTCCCATGGCATCATAACGGTGATGGCTTACAAAGCCTTCAGCGTCTTTGCTGTTTAGCACATTACCTTGATCATCAAATAGTGACAGCGTGGTTTGGTCAGCAAGTGAATTGGCTGTAACACTCCAATTGTTTACACCTTTCTGATCAATAATGCTTTGTTCACTGGTTTCGAGAATAGCATTTGCTTGCTGGGTGGTTTGGTGCTTTTGTTCCTCTGTTCTGGCATCCATGCCTTTACCTAATTAAATGTAAAAAAAACAAGTTTGTTTCACGAAAATAAAGGACGGAGTTGAAACTTAACTAACAAAATTAATGCTCCTAAGTTTACGCAAGATATATCTACAAAACCTCGATATAAATAAAGAGTGAGTAATTAAAAAGCTTAGTAGTTGGACTAATAATTTCATAGTAATTTAATCAGTTAGGCCCCTTAAGTGCTGACTGGTCTCTTCGACCCCCTCGCCCAACCAGAAAAAATCCCCCTGAAAACGTCTATACACTTCGAAACATCCATTTCTATATGTAAACAATGGTCAAAGTACGCAACTTGCAGCCCCTCCCCCAGGGACTTTGGGGGAGTAAGTCATCCCCAAAGATATAGTTATTAGGTCTGAACAAAATGGCTATCTCAAAATTTTAAGCCGGTGACTTTGGAGAAAAATGAGCGTGGGAGGGGGCTTAGGTGACCTCCAATTTTTTGCGACCACCACCAGGCCGCCTTCCGAACCCTGCTCCAGGGTCTGTTCGGGTATGAAGTCCGCCACCCGCGCTACCTTGTTGGCGCGCATGTGGGTCATGGCCTGGTGATTGGCCGGGTCGTAGGAGATGTTGCCGGACTCGATGTCCTTCTCGATACCCCCCACCCGGTACACGAAACGGGCGTCACCGGGTGCGGCCCACAGCCGCGCTTCGGTGGCTGGATCGCGTCGGAATACGCCGCCGGCGGTGTTGATGCGACCTCGGCCACGTTTATTGAAAATCTTATCGCCTGCGCGGATCTGGTGCGGCGGCAGGTCGCCGCGTTCTCGGGACAGCCCACAAGTGCGGCGGAGGGCGGAGTCGAGACCCCCGTCCTGGACAGTGGGGGCGATGGCGAAGACACCATTAGCGTCAAAGCTTCCCAGTTAGACCGGTTGCTGGATATGCTGGCCTCGCTGGTGATGCTGCGCAATCGTCGCGAGTCGCGCGTAGACGAACTTCGTGGAGTCGGGCTTCGTCGCTGTCGCGGCTTCGTCGGTCGTGTCGGTCTCGTTGGCGGTGGCGGTCTTCGTCTCGGTCATCGTGTCCTCCAGTCGGTGTCTTGGATCGGCGCGTGAAGGAGCCATTCGCGGCGCGTCACTCGTCATCCTCCCTGACACCTGCTGCCAACCGTATGGCAGCGATCGGGTGTCCGGAAGGGCGAAGGGGGCGTCGGGCCGAATTGGTCGGCGCGTCGGGAGCGTGTAGGTTCTCTCAAATATTATCAGAATCTTCATTTCTTGCTTTCAGCCTGAAAAATATGGATGGTACGTATAGCATGAACACAATTATCAAAACTACAGTCAGGGCTTGCTGATACAATCAGCATTTTAGACAAATAGGAATCAAGAGGGGTTTCAAGCATTTGTTTGCCCAAATCTGTTCGGTGATTCGTATTATTCAAGGATCTAAGAACCCATAATTAAAACATCTAATTAAGTGTATTGTCCTGAGGACTTGGGGAGAAACCAGAAACTAGAGAAACCAGATACCTCTATAATTAACACACTCACTCTTGTCACCTTTTTATGAAGAGGTTTAATTAGGGTTTTTCGCCAAATCGCTAGGTGTTTCTCCTTTTTAGAAATCATATAAATATTCTTCAGCAAGATATATCTAACCTCAAAATCAGCGTGTTAAAATAGAAACATATATTTCCCGAACTATCAGCACCTGGGGCATTTTTAATCCAATAGTACTCTCTCAAATTCTGAACAGGGTGAAACCGTAGAAGAGGGGGGTGATATGGAATTCATTCCCGACGTTGAAGTTCGACACGGCGACATTCTGAAGATTGGCGACCTAAACGTCGAGTGTGTATACACCCCAGGACACACATCAAATCATATGTGTTTTGCTCTGCAAGAAGAAAAGACACTTTTTACAGGTGACCACGTTATGGGATGGTCCACCAGCATCATCTCCCCGCCTGATGGCGACATGGCTGACTACATGCGCAGCTGCAGCGGTTTCGGCCTTTGTGGCAATTCTATTGGGCATAGCCCTCGGGGTATACACGGCCATCCGACGCGATGGCTTTATGGCCAATTTCATCATGTCCACCTCGCTGATCGGGGTGTCTTTGCCAACCTTCTTGATTGGGATCTTGTTGATCTACCTATTCTCGGTGGAGCTGAACTGGCTTCCGAGTTTCGGTCGGGGTGAAGTGGTGGACCTAGGGGGATGGACCACCGGACTCTTAACCTCATCGGGATATGGATTTCATGGAGATTTCGTAAGTTTTGATTCATTAATTTTTGATGTAGAGAAGATCATTGTTTAGGTCAATGGATGGGATACAGACATTGTAAGAGCAGCTTTATCTGATCCAACATGTAATGCGAAAAGTACAAATAATGGAAATAATCCTGAACGTTGTTTACCTTTTCAACCCTATGTCAAAAGAGCGAAAGATCATGAATGTCATTTATCCAAACCTGTTCCACTTACTGAAAACTTAGGCGTCACGCATCTGGGCCACACGAGCATCGCTGCGGCGTGTAGTAGATGTCGCCGTTGTTAGCATATCCAATTGCACCTCAGTCGATACAGTATTCGCAGCCGTTGGCTGTGTATCGGTCTCAAGTTCGCGCTCAGCCTTTCTCGGGCTTTCCACATGATCATCATTGCTCGCTATTCGAGCACTTACACGATTTGTGCCTGGCGCAGACTGCATATCCACCTCGTTGAGGGGCGAGCGCTTTACCCGCGGGGCGGAGTTGCTGCAGCGACAGCGGATTGCCTGTATCGCAATCGACCGGGACGTCAATCACGTGCCAGACAAGGTGGTGCATGGCGCCAGCGTGTTTGTAGGTGACGCCGCGCGCCCGACCATTCTGGCGCGCCTGCATCCGGAGCGCGCCGCGGCGGTGGTCATCAGCACCGATGACGCGCAAGCCGCGGAACGGGTGTTGCACGCGTTGAGGCAACTCGCGCCACACACGCCGGTGGTGGTGCGCGCCGTCTGGAATTGTTCCGGCAATGATTTACTATGGATTACAAATCCTAAGTCCTGGAATTTTCCTTTTTGCCGCATGTTTGATCTGTTCTATCGTTTCCATCGCTACCGGAAGTTCGTGGACTACTTCGGCGACAGTTGGGATCGCATTGATAGGTATCGGTACAGCCTTGGGTATTCCGGTAGGTTGGGTTGCCGGAGCCATTCTTTCGGGAGCATACTTTGGAGATAAAATGTCTCCGCTATCGGATACCGTTTTTCTCTTTGGTCCATAGGACATCATAGTTTTCCTATATTTTCAACATAATCCTCCTCCTAATCCCTAGCAGAAAGCCTAGTCAGTATGGTAGGTGTGTGATGTCATGCCTACCTCTTCCATTCTGTTAATCATTCCTCCGTTGACACAATTGAATACGCCCTATCCTTCCACCGCGTATCTCACGGGGTTTCTTCGACGACGCGGGTACACGGTGGACCAGGCCGATGTTGGAATTGAAATGGTGTTATAGCAAAGGTTGAAAACCGCGCTATTTATCAAAGAATTACTAAATTTATACCTGGTTTTTCTAGCTTTAAGAATTACAGAAAAGCCGTTTGTTTGAATATGGATATTTATAATCAAAAATCTCGGTGGAAATTATACCTGGCTATAGTTGGTATTGTCATCGTGGTCATTTCTATTTTTTATACCAATCTTCTGGCTGGAAAACTTAAAGAGCAAGAACTAAGAAGCGCTCAACTCTACGTACAAGCGGGAATCTTCCGACTCAGTATCGGACTCTTGGGTGAAAGACACCTCAGGATCTTCTTCAGCGCCAGTTTCTTCGCTTCGTTCAGCTTCAACCGGAATTACATCATTGGCATCAGATTCTGGTTCTGGTTCTGCATCTGCTTCCAAATCAGACATCATGGCAGCTTCGAGCTCTCGCTCAACAGATTCCAAGGCAGATTCTACATCCTGTACAGACTGATCGTCTTCAGTAGCTTCAACTTCGCTTTGCGTCGGTAATCATAAATCAATTTCAAGGGTAAATTGGTTTTACCACAACCAGAGTTACCACAAATCATTAATCGAAACGACCATTGAGGTGCTAGACAAAACTTATTTTTAAAACGAACTTTGTTTTGTCCAAATTCATATATTTTAATAGGTGGTTTTCCGTCCATTTACTTGGTAAATGTTTTGCTAAGTAAAATTCAACTATGAATCTTATAGTTTTGAAGCTTATAGGCCTGAAGCTTATAGCTTCCAGCCTCCTTTCGGTCAGGCTACTTCTTGGCGAGGGTCGGCGCGATGCGTTGCAGCGCGTAGGGGAGGCCCATGTCGATGTCTTCGTCGCAGAGCTTGGTGTCGCCGATGAAGAGCTGGGGGGTGGAGACGGGGAGCTTGTTGCGGGTGGCGAAGCGCATCATCTCGTCGAGCTGTTGGGTCGTCTCGGGCTTTTCGAGGCAGGCCTTCGTGTTGGGCCAACGCTGCTCGATCATCGCGACCACAGCCGCCTCGGGAGAAGTTAAATGGTTTTTCTAAGATTTCTTGTAAATTAAGCGTCGGCTTTTAGTTGTCTTTCGTTTGTTCGGATCTCTTGTCCAAGCTCTACAAGTCATGGCAAGACAGCCCAGTCAATTCGGTTTGTCCACACAAAATCGAAATGATTATAATGGTTGAGATACGGTGATTATTTAAGGTATTGAATCCCCTTAAGACAGTAGATAAAAAAACGACCCAAGCATGCTAGTCTTACATACTGAAACCTGTTGCCGGTGGTGAAGACCTTGGCCCCGGCCCTGGGCGCCGGCTTGCCGTGCATGTCACGATAGGCATAGGCAAGGCGCGAGTATTGCAGCATCGCGTCCTGCATGGCGAGTTGCAGATGCTCTCCCTGCCCGGTCGCCTGCTGGCGATAGAGCGCGCCGAGAATGGTGATCGACATCAGCATGCCGGTACCCGTATCGGCGAGGGTAACGCCCGGTTTGCACGGCGCGCCATCGGGCTCTCCGGTAATCGGTGTACTCGATGAGCGCGGCATCTCCGCGGGAGCGCACCTCGCTCAGCACTCCCTCGACGGCTCGCGTGAGCTCTCTGGGTTCCATGGTCAACGGCTCGCTTCCGGCTCAGGGGATGACCTTGTTGAGGGGGTACTCGATGATGTCCTCGGCCCCGGCTCGCTTCAGCTCGGGCAGGATGCGCTTCACCTCGTCCTCCTTCAGGATCGTCTCGACCGCCACCCAGCCATCCTCGGTGAGCTGCGAGACCCAAAAAAAAATATTGTCATTTAACATTGCTGAAAACTAAGTTCCTAATAGTACTTGCACCCTAAAGAAACTTCCTGGCGAGGCTGATGATGGCCTTCCATACCTTTTCCACCTATGTGCTGGTAGATATAGAAATGTAAGATTTTAGCTGCATAGAGAAAAATTTAAATTAATTCCTTACTCCCTCCCCCCTACCTCTTTCATTATTTATCTGAAACCTCATGAAGAGCAATCAGTTTGTCCATTAAAATTTGATAATGTTTATTCAACTAACTATGGTTCTCAGCCACTCAGCTCATCATCTTATTAAAATACTACTGTTTAGGTTTTACCAATATATATTTTGTTCTTTCATGCTTTAATCCAAAACAACATGTTTACAAAGCAGCATAGTTAGATCTTGCTTCCAAAGGAAGGGGGAACTATGGTCTTCTTCCTAGACACACCCTTAATCTATATCTAAACCAGATGTCCATAAATTGTAGTTACTATATTTTTTCTATGTGTGCATGCTCGGCGTTTCTTTCACTTTTTTTCTATTATTGATAATTTACCTTTCTAGTATTAATTTTTATTAATTAATTATTAGTATTTATGATATTAATTAATTATTAATATGAATTTAAAATTATGATATTATTAACTGATTATTAATGTTAATTAATTATTAATAAGGTTATTAATTTTCTATCATTTTATTATTACTATTGGTTTGTTTATTTCTTTTAATTTTTTATTTGTTTCCTTATGTCTAAAAGGTTCATTAGGTTGGAAATTGAAAGGACTAGTGCCTCTCTTAACAGTCGAAAATAAATGGGGGACAGCTAACCCCCTCCCACGCCTACCATTTCCTCAAAAACATCCAATCAAAAATTTGATCCAGACATTTTGTTCAGCTTACTTAAAAGTTCCAGAGATAATGTCCTTGAAGATGACACCCCCCCCTAAACAGCCCTCGCGGCAAGGGTTGTAAGTTATGCCCTGGGGGCATATAAGGTTTTGATCAAGAATTAATAGAAAAAATTAATGTCACACGGAGCAAACTCAGTTACTTTGTAAAATCCAGGTCTTTCAATTGATGACTGGGTATCAAAAACTTAAAAAAACTCTTTTGCATAGAATAGACTCAGCTACGTGGTAAATTCCAATTATTCTAATTGGCGACTAAGTATCAAAAGTTAATAAAAAAGGCACTTCTGCGTAGAACTCAGCTACTCTGCAGATTTCAGGTCTTTTAATTGGCTACCGAGTGTGGTAATAAGCGCCAGAAGGAAATCCTTTTGCCGGCTCATCGATTCACTACTGGAGACGAAGTTGAAATTCGTTCCAAGGGAACAAAAAGTACTGAATATCCTTCTGGGGTGGTTAGTGAGGTAACCGACTCGACCATTTCTGTTGCCCTCTTTCCTAAGAAGCAGAAACAACATATCAGCAAACAGCAGCAGAAGAAGAATACGACTCCTGCTGACGGCGATTCTGATGACACTGACAATCAGCTTGGGTCGCAAAGATTCAGCGGTCCTTGCGTCTAAATGGAAACCAGGCTTTATAGAACATCCAGGATGATAAACTGACGCAAGGATGCCCGAGATTTCAATCAAGCGATTTGCATTAAAAAATCCATTGATGCATTGATCGCTACCAACGCAGAGATATAAATTGCTCCCTCTCAATCGAAAGGATCGCCAGTGTCGCAACAGATTTGAAAAAGTAGTTTCCATTAAGATGCAAGGACGCAAATTTCGGCGATCGGGATTTAAAATAAAAGCTCCGAGACATGAGTTCCTTCTAAATATCAAATTTCATTAAGATACGGTTACCCACTCTTAAGTTAAAAATACCTCAGTTTTTCTAATTTTCCGAATTAACACCCCCTCCAACTCCCCTAAAGAGAGTGAATTCAGACCGGTTATGTCAATCACGTATCTAGGACTTACGTTTATTCTTCCCACAAAGCTTCATCCTAATCTCTCCGCTTTAAGCGTTTTTCAAGATTTCCGGGATTGGCTGCGGAGCAGGCTGGTGCTATGGGTTATGCCAAGTCGCAGTCAAGCTTAAAGATGACCGGAGCAGTCCAAATGCAGGCCTCGAACCAAGCAGCGGATCCATTCGTGCTCTCACGGCACGACAAGGTACAATCTGAGCTCTCGAGTGAGCAAGATCCTTTGAGTTCCAAAGACCAAAAAGCTGCGGCTAAACAAGCTCGACCTTTGTCTGAGAAAGAGCAGGAGCACAGCTTTGAGAAGACTTTGTCGATGCGCATGATTGCTGCGTTCTTCGATCAACTCCCCGCCCGTGCCGGCTACCCCCGGAACAGGTTGTTTTCGTCGTGGATGGCATGCGCCCCCATCTGTATGATACCGAACACCTCGCGCAAGCCCAGGGTAGCTATTTCGACCTGATGCGCCGTGCATTTATGGCAGAGGCTCAGGCTAGGGCCTATCCCGTCATCGATATGCAGCCCCGCTTTGAAGAGCAATATAGGGCCAACGGGAAGCCCCCCAGTCTGCACCGCGTGGCACATACACTGTTTCACCTTCGTGACCTTCTATGTCATCGCGATAGAAGAACGGACGCACATACATTGAATCGTTACGGGTAGACAATTCAGACTGGGCAATGTCTAGCAACAGGCCCATTTTACCCGCGCTGGTATCCCAGGTATTGGAATACAATGCCGAGAATGCGGGCTTGGTTTCTTCAATAAGATCACCGTAGTTAGCAGTAAGCGTCACCGCTACACGCTGCTGGTATATTTAGGATGGCATGAAATTGATCAGAAATCAAAATTTCAATAATCAGTCTTTTTTAATAAAAAAGTACGGCATTGAAACATGGAATGGAGATAAATTGCCCAATATATGAATGACGAGGCTTTTTGCAACCTGAGCTCCATGTACTTTGCACTAAAGTTGGACTATACCTCAAGAATACAAAACATTTCAAGAAATGTTTTGAAAGGCAATCAATAAATATAATTCATAATATCCAAATGGTTACGGGAGGTCCTGACAGAGGAGCACGCGCTCCCGCCCGACGTGGCGCCCAAGCTCGAGCGCGCGCTGGAGCTGCACGACTCCCCGTTCCTCGTCGGGCGCGCCGCGGACGTCTACATTCGCTACGGCGAGCTGGACCGGGCGCGGCGCATCCTCGAGCGGTCGATCGAGGAGGACCCCCCTGGATACCGCGCGCTGAACACCCTGCACCGGATCGAGATGCTGGAGGACCCGCCGCCCGGCGGCGAGTGGCAGGACCCGCTGTTTCTGACCACCAGACATTTCATGCGGAAAACTGTTGATCCGTCGTTCCGGGTCGGGAATGCCGACTTCGCGAAACAAATCAATCGTCCGGTCTCGTGCTTCCTTTTTGCTCAGTCCGGGATTGTGTAGTTGGATCGCTTCCATCACTTGCCAACCGGTGCGGTAAACCGGGTTGAGCGATGTGCCGGGCTCTTGGAAAATCATGCTGATGTCCGCCCCGCGAACAGTCCGCATCTCCTTCCCTGCACGATATGAAAGAAGTGTGGGATAACACAGGCACTGATGAAAAAGTCCCCCTTCTCATTGAAGTCCACGCCCCAAGGATTACTCGTTCCGTGAGCAAACACTTCAAACGCGTGTGAGACCGGATGAAACCGCCAAACCGCCCCATTCAATCGAACCCGATCTTCCTCCGGCGTTCCGGGTTTCCCGACCTTCGAGTGAGTGAATACCCCATGACAACCGTAAAGCCACCCGTCCGGTCCCCAGGTTGTAGAAGCATCATTGTATCTTTTCATCCTGAATAGTCCAGTCCACGAATGGATTCTCTGGAATAAGATCGAAAGGGAAAAAGATCGAATAAAAAATGTCGAAGGTAAAATGTCGACAATTAGTATGTCGACAGCTAAAATGTCGAACGATAAAAATGTCGAAAGACAAAAATGTCGAAAGACAAAAATGTCGAAAGACAAAATGTCGAACGATAAAAACGTCGAAAGACAAAAATATCGAAAACTTTCCGGAAAGAATCTCTCAATATTAAGAGTTGTAACAGAATACCTTAGAGCAAAAATTAAGACGTTCTAACGTTGAAAATTGTAACGTTCTAGAATTAATATATTACTAAAATTCATCTCAGAAAATAATGAAGCTCATTAATATCTTTAGGATTAGTGGCTTTTTCATATTTTCAGCGGTGCAACACGGTTTGTATCTCGCGTTGCGATAGGTGATATGACAGTTCAATCTTTGAAGGATGGAGCAGGAAGATGAGGGAAGACAATTTCCATGAAGGGGCTGCAGGATTTTCAAGCATTATTAAAAAAAAGAAACAATGAGAAAATGTTTTTTTTTTAGGTTGAAGTAAGGAGCAGCATTATAACGTAAAATAAACAGAAATGATTACGTATATAAGGGGGTTCGTCTGCTCCGCAATACCTCACTCTTTACGCTAAAGTATTTTTTAATAGTTTCAGCTATTTATTCTACGACCTTTGTGATTCAGGGGTCATTCTTAAAGGTTCAACCAATTTGGTATTTCAGAACCGATTCTAACTCGTCTGGTAGGTACGAAAGCATCTTCCGCGCAGCGAATTGCGTGCATTATTTCACAACAAAATATATTTAGGAGAATCTGATTTTTGGGAGTCTAGAAACATGACTTTTCCTGTAATAGCTGAAAGGGCACCTTTCAGCTATACATGGCTGAAAGGGCATCTTATTCATGATATCATCAAGCACGGTGTGGTATATCATTTGGTTGACATTTCTCATTAAGAAATAACAAACAGAGACAAACTAAATTTAAAAACCTGTCGATTGCTAGTAAAGTGCAACGTAACAACTAAAAAGTAGCACAATTCCTCCTAAATACGATTATGGCTACCAGCCAAGTCCCTTCCCTAACCACAAAATTTTAACTGAAATCTTAATGAAAATTTTTAGAATTTAGAATTATATTTTGTACTATTTTTTTTGTTTTATCCACGGTTTGCGCATTAGACAATGGAACCAAAAACTGGTCGTCACCTGCGTCCCACCCGAAGACACGCAAGAGTAGGGAACGCCGTAAGTCAGCCAGCAAGAGCAAGACAAAGTGCACGGGTGGTGCTTCTCCTCGCATGCCGCCAGCGCGCCATGTACAAGCTGCTCAGCAGTCCAAGGTCATTGCAGAGCTGCTACGACGCAACGAAGAACGCAAGAAGAAACTGGGAGGGACCCGGCGGCCACCAACTCCACCCAAACCGCGCTCGCGCCTCAGAACTCCAGTTGTAAGAGCAATACGGTAGTAATCCTAGAAAAAGATACCATGATAGTAAAATGGAAACAATTCTGAAGGATATTTCAACATATAAAAAAACTTAAGCCAGACCCATCTGAATCGAATGCTGCAAAATTAAGAAAGGACTTAGAAGACCTTAAAACTATTGGAAGTATCCCACCACAGATGCATTAAAAGTTCTTTCTGAGGAGATCAATCTGCCATAGAATACATGGTTTGCCAAAAATACATAAAATAGGGTATGATTTTTGAGAATAAAGCAAAGGTTTGAAGGCTGTACATAACCATTTCCAATATTGGAGGCAGGGACTTTCGTACAAGCTACGATGGGCCTTAAAGGAATGCCTTGCTAGTGTAATTTTGGTAGATCATAAAATTTTGGACAAAGGCTACCCCATGTGAAAAATGTATTCTATAATTATGGAGTACCTTTACCATTTTGTTTTGGATTTATTAATTTACTTACAATTTTGTTCGTAAACTGATCAGCACAGGCCGAGCGGTAATGCCAGGTATGGTGTTTAGCTTCCCAACAAGGTCATCGTCTGACATTGAACCCACGCCCCCACTAGGTGCGGCTGCTGCTGGCTGTGGCGCTCCCGGCGATGCGACCGGCACTGGCTCACTTGCATACCGGGTTGGGTCTAGCCATTGATCGAACTCGGTAGGAAACACTCGTCCCCATTCTAAACCGGGCGTATCCGATACAACCGATTTCCATGCATTGATTGTTGTTGATGCCATCACCAGCACAGAGACAACAACGACGGACCAACAACGACGGGGGTCGTCGCCGTTTGTAGGGTTGCACCGGAACATTTGAATTGGACGGGACGGCATAGTTTGTGGATGCGCAAACCTGTTGTTGATACCAGTGTGCCAATGCCATTAGATAAGTCTGCCAATCCTGCCATTACCAAGTACTGGAATCAACGTAGACGATTATTTTCTCGATTTGATCAGGGGATACAATTGGATGAACAGGGATGTGAAGAACAGACGGTTCATTGCTTTGAGATCGATTGTCCTCCGGGATCGGCAAAGGGTGGCGACATCAAAAACGTCCTGACCGAGTACAACGAAACCACTGGCGAGTTGTCCTTCACGATGACGATCCAGGATAAGTCCGATGGCTTTACGCTGGCCATTAATGATGGCCCGAATCCGAAGGGTCACGCTGGCGAGATGGGGCTGTTCTACTTCGATGACAGCGGCGATCAGCCTGTGGTCTCGGTCTACGGTTTTGTGGAAATTAGCTCGCTCGAACAAAGGAAATATGGTCGTAAACTTAAGATGACGCTGAATCAGCAGTAGAGTACTCTTTACTGAAAACGGCGTATGGGGGGAGATAAGGAAATTGTCGTATCAGAAAGTCGAAAAAGAGCAGAAAGATTTTTTTTGAAGGGTTTCGCTATGAAAATCGACGTAAGGAGCTGGCTAATCCTACCTTGGAAAGTAGGAAAATAAGCCATTTGGATGGGTCAAAATTTCATCGGTTTACAGCTGATCCTCCGTCCCTCATGCACAGCCAGCCGCTTGTGCGTGCATCGTCCGCCGCTTCCTCGTCCTCGTCGTCATCGTCATCGTCATCGCCATCGCCATCGCCATCGCCGGGCTCGCGTCATCGACCGGACCAGAATAAGGACGGGAAGAAGAAACAGCATCGCCCCCACCACGACCGCCACCACAACCAAGCGGCCATCGTCCCTGCCCCCACCCACAGCTCTCCACGCAAGCCGCGCAAAGTTGCCCTTGGATGGCACTGTATGCCACGCTCGATCCGCCGTCCCCGCCGGCGCGCCCCAGCTGATCGACCAGATCGCTGATGCGGTTCTCGATTGCAGCGGTATCCGGGCGCGCTTGCGAAACGGCGGCCTGAATCTCGGCCGTCATGGCGTTCAGGCGGCGTTCCAGTTGATCGACCGAGATACCGTTTTCGGTCGGAACCGGCTTTGGATTTTCCAGCCGTTTGCTGATGGCGTTGAGTTTGTGGAATCAGTTCCGTGAATATTTCGGCCCTATGTCCAGGGGCTGTCTTCAGCACAATGCGAGAACAAGAGAGAAAATATGTATATATAAATAAACTTACATTAAATTGTGAGAATTAAGACTAAATAATGTTATTTAAAAACTTTTTTTTAAAACAGCCCTAGCATCCTTACTTCAACGAAGTTCAACCAGCAGCGGTGGAACTTTTTTTTTTTTTTGAACTTTAATTTTCTGAAATAAATTTTTTGCTGTTTCTCACCCATGATGGGATATCTGGAGAGTTCGCAATCCGATTTAATGAACAGCACAAGTTCATTGGAATAAAAAAGCTACGCTGACCGGTATCGGTTAGTTGCGGCATTAACTATTAACCCTCTTGCCGTACGCCACCATGCTACTGATGTTGTATGCCCGCTGAAGTGCCCACGCTTTGGGCCCTTTTTCTAAGTGCCTTTTTAGCCTCAACCTTACTTCCTGGTGGATCTGAAATCGTACTAGGCCTTTAAAAACCCGCACGAATAATAAAATACTTTTGATTCTGTTTCGTTAGAAGCAAACTTAGTTTTCAATTTTTCTCGTGCATTCAGATAGCATTTAGGTCGTGCACTTATATTCATATCTCCTAAACTCAAGGAGATAAGAATATAAGTTTCAAGGCAGTTTAAAAAAAAAGCTTAATTTACGTCCATTTTAGAAAATTTAGGATTTGTGCTGATCTTGCCATCCCAAGAGGCCTATTCATTCAAGCTTTATTTTACGTTTCTTGGGAGAATCCACCCTTCTTCCTAGCTGAGTGATCGCTTTTAATCCACTCGTATGTTACAATAGTTTGTCGCTCCAAAAAATCAAAAAGAAATCTTAGGTGAAGGCTGTCATCGTAACATCAGATCAAATATGTGGATTTCATGAAAATACGGAAAGAAAAGTGGCATCGTTGATTTTGGGATCATGGCAGTTGGAACGGGTGCGTAAGAATGGTAGATACCTAAATGAATCTTCTGTTGTCTAATCATTGGAAAATTCATCTTGAATCATCGATGATTGAAGAGATCGACATGTCTGATAGGTAATTTCTTCTCTCCTACGTCTTCAATCATTCATATCCCTCGGTAAAGGTATCGTTTATGGATTGATGAAGTAAGTCAATTATTTGGTGGCCTTGATCTTTGTGCTGTTGAAATTGTACAAGAAAAATCCGGCAAAGAACACATTGTCTCTGTTAATGATTGTACAATGAAATTCTTTCCTCTCCGACTGGACGGCAATCGTGGTCAGCTCTGGATCGATGCCGACGGCCAGATAGTCGAGCGCGACCTCCAGGACGTTACGGGCCACTTTATCCGGGTCGGCGGCATTGTCCGTCAGGGCCTGGGTATCCGCGAGTAGCAGATACTGCCGATGCGAATGCTGGAGTGCGACACGGTTCCTGAGGGAGCCCGCATAATGGCCGAGATGCAGGGGGGCGGTGGTCCGGTCTCCGGTGAGGATGACGGGTTGGGTAGAAAATGAATTTCAAGAAGGTATTAATTGGAAGAAAACATAAATAAAAACGTTGGGAGAATGGGGAGTGAAACATATTGATTGAGTAAAATTAATAGGATTCATGGGGCTCAAGAAGGGATCTAGGCCCTACATGAGCCCTACCAACACCTCTGACGAATTCAAATCAGTAAAGAATGATAAATCTCAGAAGATATGTTTGGATGTTTTACAATACTGAAACCGCTAAACAAGAGGTAAAAATGTTCTTGGATCTTGTGCTTCTGGACTCTTATTTTAAATCCCGACCAGATCTGGTGACATTGGGGGGAGTTGGAGGGGAAACAGAAATTTTGGAAAACGCTTAGAGTGGAGAGAACGGGATGAAACATGATGGGAAGAATAAGCACAAGTTTTAGATACGTGATTTACATAATTGGAACGGATCCGCTCTCTTTGGGGGAGTTGGGGGGGATTTCCAGCGCCTTTGTGAGTTTGGTGCTTCTGGAAGTGCTAGGGCGGCTTTAAAAGCTTGTATTTAATTATTTTATTTCGTTTTAATGAGTCTTATCATGTCACATCACTTTATTTATCAGTCCCGGCTGAACTTCGTTGATGTAACGATAATGAACTAATAAATTATTAATTAAATAATAAATTATTAACTAATTAATGAGCTGAAAAAAATTTTGTGGGGGACAGGAGGGTAAGGTGCTAATCAAGATTTTTTCCCAACATAAAATCGTGATGTCGAGTCGATTCGCTACGATCAAGTCTAGCCAATTCTAATTTTCTCACTAATCTGGCAGTTTTTGGCTAATCATGAATATCAAGTAGAGTGCAGATCCGTCTTTATAGCCAGCTTGTGAATCCTTAAATGCAAAAGAATGTTAGCATAGAAACCCTTGATTAACTCTTAACAATATACGGTGACGAGAAAAATTTCTTAAAATCCAAAAATAAATCTTCTACTTTTTTTAAGTTCCATATTTAATTGAAAAAATTGTTATCACTAGATGTTCCGAGATCAAAAAAGCCCCGCATTTTCATGCAGGGCTTTCTGAATAATGGTGCCTCGACCCGGGATTGTAACGCGCGGCGCAGCCGCAGGGGCACGTTAGCGTGTGCCTGTGTTTTTCAACCGCCGAAACCAAAAAAGCCCTCGCATTTCTGCAAGGGCTTAAATAATGGTGCCTCGACCCGGGATCGAACCAGGGGCACGCGGATTTTCAATGCAAATAACCACTCTAAAGCATTGAAAATATGCAACTCATCTAAAAATTTGGGTGTGTGGGGGTCGTTGAAGACATTCAACCACTTTTGGAAAGTTAGCAGAGGAAGAAGAACACCTGCTGCTTGAACTTGGCGATAATTTCACAACGAGATTTTACTAATACCCAGATTTAGTTAGCCATAATTTGAGCGAATCAGAATTTTTTACTTAATTTTTAAGCCAGTTATAAAATTATGCTAACAATCTGATTTTTTGTTGATTACATATTTGTAAGCATTAAAAATATGCGGGCGGCGCCGGGCAGGACGGGTATGGCGATGTGATCTCTCCCGCCAGTCCGGAGCCCTTGGCTGCGGGCGATGTCCTGATGCTGGATACGGGCGCGATCTGCGACGGGTACTTCTGCGATTACGACCGTAACTTTGCTGTTTCACTCACCAGTGATGCCGCCAGAGAAGGCCACGCCAGGCTGATCGAGGCCACTCATGCCGGGTTAGAGACCGCCCGCGTCGGCGCCCGGGCCAGCGATGTCTGGCGCGGCACGGTCGTTCACATCTCCGCTGGCATCAGCGGTCTGGTCGCCGCGCTTTACCTTGGCGCGCGACGCGGCTACCCGCGTTCGGCGATGCACCCGAACAATCTTGTGCTGACATTGCTGGGTGCCGGGCTGTTGTGGGTCGGGTGGTTCGGCTTCAACGCCGGCAGCGCTGTGGAGAGTGGGCTCAAGACCGCGCAGGCGTTGACGGTCACACAGGTCGCCGCCGCGAGCGGTGCGCTGGGGTGGGTGGTTGAAGACAAAACAAGAAAAAGTATATTTTTTGCCAAAAAAGAGGAATTTTATGAAGCCGTTATTTTCAGCGTTGGGACATTTCATACTGCTTCTAAAATTTTTACAGTGCACAAGCAGACCAGTAACAAATAGCGAGACCAGAAGGATACGCAAATGAGAAAATGAGAAAAAGAAAGAGAGCAATCAAGACTTCTTACAGAAAAATGCAACCAAACTGTCTGATCGGGACATTATTTTTTCAAACATTTTAGTTTGAGTACTGTTTTCCTGGGGGATAAAACTTCGAGCCTCATTCCGCAAGGAATGGGGCTCGTTTTTTTTTGAGGGGAAGGGGCCATGGCATGGAAAAAGATTTGAATTTCCTTTTACCCCATGGACGAAAGGCGTGAGATAAGAGACAATGGAATTAAACCAGGTGAGAAACTGGAATGTGACTTAGCAGAGAGTTTAAAGAGAGTGAGGGGCTATGTTTCACCGTTTAAGGAAATGAATAGTTTTGATATCGGATATCTAACTGGAGTATCAAATGTAAAAAATGGCTCGATTTTGTTGCTTGCTTTTTTGTTACACAAATTTCCCTATTAAAATAGGATTTTGTAATAAAAATAAGTTCAGTATAAATAAGAGATATGATATGATATGATATATTCACTACATGGCTCCTGATTAAGAAAATTCTCCCTTCAGATTTTGGCAAATACATGCCCTTCCCCTCTAAATTTTCTTGAATTGTTACCACTGTGAGGGTAATGTTGTTCCGTACTTTCAGTTAAAAAAATTGGTTTTTTTATTTAATTTCTGAACGTTTTTGAATAAATGCATGTATTGATGCATTATTATGATGCATATTTTGATGCATATAGTATTATTATTATTATGCATTTTTTTCTTTCTTTCTTCTTATAGTAGATTGAAATGGTGTTATATGTATGTGTAATTCTACATGATTCATTCCACGTCAACCATTTGGTTTTTGGTAAATCATATTGATTTTTACGGGATCGCACTCGAGACGTCGACGGCGCCGCTCAGTTGCAGAATGCGATAGTCGAGCAAAGACACTTTCTGTCCAGGCGCAACGCGCGGTTTACGGCCCTTGGCGATGGCTTTCAACGCGTCTGGGCCTGCGTGGTCCTGCAATCCGTTTTCGCTCGCGAGGCCTGCAGCGATTTCGGCCGCAGCCTTGTTGCCCGACGCAGCCGCGCAGAAACCTGCAATGATGATGACCTGCCCCTTGAGATGGCGTGCGGGTTGGGCAGCCTTTGTTGATGACGCAACCGCGAAAGATATCTTCCTTATTGGAGTCCACATTTGGATTTATGAAAATCTCCGTGTTACCCTTGGAAAATACTTTGAAAAGGCGGGTGCTCCTAATTCGAATGGATGCAAACTCGCAAACATCATTAACGTTTTGTCAGCGTTGGCTATGACACAAGATTTCGCCACGGATGCACTGAAAGTAGTTGGCGTGTTTTGGGGCCTTAGTGGGTTACGAATGTTTCAACTGAATGCCCTCAGTCGTTCTTGCCGAGATGTCTTATTGACAACCAGTACAACAATAGAGCCTTTTGATTAAATTTTGAAGTAGAAATAGTCAAATTCTGAAGCATAATTATCAATTTTCATAAATATGGAGTTTTGACATTTCCAATATCCCAATAAATAAAAATATTGAAACAACTGATCTGACCAAAATGGCAATCTGAAAATTTTGATTCGATGCTTTTGGGAAATTGGCGGGCTTGTGCCCATGGAATTTGACCTGACCCAGACCGATGAACTGCTTGCCACGACGCGTGCGGTACGCAAGCGCCTGGATCTGACCCGCCCCGTTCCCCGCGAACTGATCAACGAGTGCCTGGAACTCGCCGTGCAGGCCCCTACCGGCTCAAACTCACAAACCTGGCGCTGGCTGGTGGTTGAGGATGCCGATCAGCGCAAAGCGCTGGCCGACCTGTATCGGAAAGGCGCCGGTGATTATCTGAGCGCCGCCGGTGTGAGTATCAGGGAGACCAGCGCAAGGACGATGCGCTCTCGCTGTGTTTCGACAGCGAACCACTGACCGAAGACCTCGAAATCCTGGGTTATCCCGAGGTCACGTTTGAGCTTGAGGTCGACCGGCCCCAGGCGATGATCGCCGTTCGCCTGAACGAAGTCAGGCCAGACGGTCTGAGCACACGGGTCACCTATGGCTTGCTCAACCTCTCTCACCGTGACGGCCACAGCGATCCCAAACCGATGGTGCCGCAAATAGAGGAGATCCGTTCTGGTTATATCAATCGCATATCTAGAACTTGTGCTTATTTTTCCCTCCAAGTTTCATCCCGGTCTCTCCACTCTAAGCGTTTTCTAAGGTTTCCAGTTTCCCCCTCCAACTCCCCCCTGTGACACTGGATACGATCGGGATTAGAATAAGAGCTCTGAGACACAATATCCTTCTAAATATCAAATTGCATTAAGATCTGATCACCCGTTCGTGAGTTAAAATACCTCAATTGTGAAGGGGGGGGGGGTATTCCTAATGCTGTATTATAGTAAGGAAGATTTTAAGTAGTTCAACGAATTTCCTCCTCGACAAACCAATGAAAGCAAACTTGAGTGAAGGGTGGAATATCCTGTCTTGACTATTTCTTCTTTGCAACCATGACGATTATTTTCTAATAAGCTGTATTAGGCTTGTCTCTGTTGACAAGTTTCTCATCCCTCTCTCTTTTTATTTCATTGAACCACTATTTCTCTGGTTTTAGCGGCGCCGAACGGGCTTGGCATGAGTGCTCGGTCTGTGAGGGTGGTTGATCTCAACATACTTTCACAATTCGTGGCGTCGTGCACGCGCGGCCGCGCGCTGGCTGTTATTCAGTTGTTTGCAGCGCTGTCTTTCCACAGGTGAGCTCAGTGGTTCGTAACGGTCCGTGGAACGTGGTACCGATGCCGCGTTTGGCGCATGTTTCGCTAGTTTGCGAGATCAGTGCAACGCCGAATGGATGCCGACGATCTGCTGGCATTTGTTCTGCTGGCCACCGGACTGCGAGCCAATGTGCTTGATATTAAGCCTCGAGTTGCTTTCATTGGAGCTGAGACATTGTTCGTGTTCCGACTAAGCAATTTCCGTTGGGGTGAAGCCAAGAGCACCACCGCATTCATTAATTCCCAACCGACACCAGTGGTCAGCGTGGACCAGATCCCAGGAAGTGGAGGCATCGTCTCTGTCTCAGTCAAGCTCACCTCCACCAATCGAACTGCCCTTTTCCTTGAGCAGAGCGTCAATTTCCCAGCGATAAAAATGCTCAATCACATGGATTGCGATGATCTCATCGGCAACACCATCTTTGAAATGGCTCAAATCCCGTAAATCACTAAGTACATCCGGCGATCGGTCTTTTCTGCTGCTCGCTATGTCGACATTGACATAACCGGGCATAGGTTTGTCCCCGCAGCCGAGATTGAGGCGAGTCCGCATGAAACTTGCCCCGGCGGGTTTACCCTGTCTGATTTTGGGATGAGGTACGCGTCGCCATCGAGAATCTCCCGGACGAGATCGACCGCGCGGTCGTGCGCGCCTACTTCTTCGACACACCGAATCTCACCGAAATCGCGCGCCGCCTCGATCTGAGCTACGACGAAGCACGTGGGCGGTATCGGCGCGCACTATCAAAACTTGGCGGCAAGCTCGGAGAATTGTAGGGGTGGATTCCGAGAAACGGCCCGACGAAGCGGTGTCCAGAGTCGATCTGCAGCGACGCGCAGGTGTACAAAATAGAACCAGCTGCCACTGTCGATGTTGTGAAACAGTGGGCAGTCTTGTGCTACCTGAATTTGGTTCCAGCCCATGTGGGGCAGAGTCAGGGTGTCTGATTGCATCAATTTAACTTGTGTATCCACCAGGCCCAGGCATTCAGCATCGCCTTCTTCGGAATGGCGAGTGAGTAACTGCATACCCAGACAAATTCCCAAAACCGGTTGAGTCAAAGTTTTTAAGCAGTCGGTCAGTCCTTTTGTGTGCGCGAGAACCATGCAACACGTTGCCAGCATGCAGAGACGGATGGAAAATTCTGCCACCATTGAATCTCGGGTCGGTCGTTCAGGCTGGGAAGGCCGCGAGGCCGGCCCTGATTCGACGTCGACCCGCGGTTTTCAGTTCCAGAAAAATGGAACGTTTGATCATCCTTCTGGGCAATTCGTCCCGTAACCGGGTTCTGGTTCGCGCGGAATACCGCGGGCGATCAGTGACTTGCCAGGAAATACCGGTCAAGAGTGGACATAAAGTCAATTAAATTAAAAGATAATCTTTGATACTCGTCTGTTACCATTTCAAAAATAAAAGGCCCTTGGCTTTTTTCTTTTTATCTATAGATGGTCAAATTACAGAAGTGATCGATATATTTAGTCTACAACAGTAAATAGCAACCAAGTAAGGTCCGGATTTTAGCAATAGCAAGAAGCCAAGTAAGATCCAGGTTGCAGCGGTAGCTAGCGAACTCATAGTAAAAAACAAATACGAGCCGGATTATCTAGACAAACTGCTGCTTCCTTCCGTCACTCGACCGGATTCGGCTGTGTTGTCAGATGACGCTGCAGATTAATTCTGACCGCAAACATTAGGAGCCGAGGCACATGCCCTTTGATCTCGACGAGAAGTTTGTTGCGTGTACCGAAAAGAAAATCGGCGCCCGGCTTCCAGAAAGCTATCGCTCCAAAATGAAAGCTGAAAACGGCGGCACTATAGAAACCGATTCCGATGAATGGTTAGCTATGTAATCTTGCCATGAAGTGGAGGGAGTCACGAATTCTGTTCAGTTCTCGATATCAGTCCGTAGCGAATCACGGCATTACTTTACTCATGTAGCTAGGTACCTGGTACCGGGTAGCGGCTGAGAGCAACATTCCTGATGATTAGTACGTGTCATGATGCTATTGATTTAACTTGAGCGCAAGGCCTCGTAACAGCGGCTAACTCCTTCAGCAGGTAATCAAATGAATAACAACCTGTTCACCATTATGTGCAATACATTCAGGTGACTCAAATGTCAAAAAAAGTGTAATGGAAGGGGTTTGAATGCAGATTTGGCTGTTTTTAAGCCGAATTCGAAATTCACCATTTTTGCTTAAAATCTAGATCCAGGAGTGCCTTTTTTCCTTTTTAACGAATGTTTGAAGGCTGTTCTGCAGGTTGACTTATTCTTTTATTTAGAATCGGTTTTGTAGGGCTTACATTTTGATTAAATTAATATTTGCGAGGAGCTTTTTCGGGCTTGCATTCGAGGGGATCGAGGCCCCGGCCCGCGGCGCGAGCGTCTATATCGGCGAGCGGCCCGTGGGCGTGATCACCTCCGCGACCGTCTCGCCGAAATTCGAGCGTGCGATCGCCATGGCGCGGCTGTCGGTCGAATACGCCCGGACCGGGACGCGGCTTGAGGCCGGCATGCTCGACGGGCGGATGAAGCGCCTGCCCGCCACGGTCTGCGACATCCCGTTCTTCGACCCCAAGAGAGAGAGGCGGCCGGGATGACCAGCCTGGGCGATTCGCCGTTGCCAACATCGGTACCTGGATGGCAGGAGCGCGCCCACATCCTGATTGCCCTGCTTGCCTATGGCTTGCTGATGGTTGGCGCAATCGTCGCACTGTTTGCGCTGGTTCAGGAACGCCGTTTGCGTATGGGTAAACTAAGTCCGACGAGCAACGCATTGTTCGCGCCCCTCGAGACAACCGAACGTCTGCTGTTTGGCATTACAACTGCAGGGTTTGTTATAGGAACTTTACCATTTATTGCAGTGGGTGGCAGCATGTACGGTGCTTATGGCGTATTAGTCGGTAGGGCAATCGGCAACTCAATTATAAATATTGCTTCAATTGCTGGAATATATTGGTACACTGCTTACTTAATGCGGAATAAAGTTCAAGCATATACCCATAATCCAACCGATGAATTGTTAGATAACACCGCCCATAATGTGCACGTTGATCAAATGTGAGACCCTATATTTCGCACACGTCCCGTTGTTAGCAGTAGTAGTAACGGCAGTCATTTTATTTTATTGTTTATTCTTATTTTTAACAATTTTGCTTTTAAATAGAGCTGTTTTTTTTACAATTTTACATTACAAAAATAATAATAGTAATAATAAAGAACTTGAAGTGTTCTCAGGAGAAAGAAAATACGCCGTAGACTGTCTTTGACTGAATTGAGTGCCTGGGAACTGGATGAATCCCAAATAAACGACTTACATGACTTCACAAAAAGTAGGGGGTCGATGATCCAGTCGCATTATGACTACCTGGATGACGCGTTCAAAACTCCCCCGTTTCTCCGCGAGCCGCGAACTGTGGGCGTGCTCGGAGCCCCCATGTCTTGGGGCCAGCCCAGAGCTGGAACGGACCACGGCGCGAAGATGCTGCGGGACGCGGGCCTGGAAGAGTCTCTCCTGGGCCTCGAATGGCGCATTGAAGACGAAGGCGACCTGGAGTTCGACGAACCCAGTGGGGCTGATCCTAAAATGAAAAAAATCTGCCAACAAATTTGAAAACTGTCAAGTAGCATTGCTACTATGCTACCCCACTTTTTGCACGGCGGGGCGTTTGCGATGTAAGAAAAAACGGACCGAGTGTAAGTTTTTGGGCCTTCCAACGAAATGCTTTAAAAGCCACCGACAATTACGATATGCTTGCAATATTTCATAAATCACGATGCCATTATGCAGACCCTTTTTACAGAAGGAGAAGAGCCAATTTAATGGCAACACAGCTATTAGGTACCATGTTTCAATTGATTTCATACTTTTTTTAGTTTGTGAGTCATAAAGTGAATTTGGCTAGTGTAAATAACTTTTATCAGAAAAATTTAAGCCGATGAATAAGCAGTTGATTCAATCGATAAAACTTTCAAACAGTTTATGGTAACGAATTGTAGTAAGGAGCGACCTGACTCAATAGTAACTGAGATTCTAACGAGCTAAAATTTGATATCAATAGTTACATCAAAAGAATTTTATTTTTATGGCCAGCGCTTTCCTGCCGCGGCGCCGTTCACCCAACTGCATTGGGCACCATGGGATCGACTGACAGCGGCTCAGGAGCATGCGTTGATGACCGCGGTTGGGCATGACTCGCTGGACTGTCGTGGATTACGCGACATCTTATCGGTCAACGACTTACTGGCTGGTTTCTACGGGCAAGACCACCACGCACCCGTTCACTGGCATGCGCTGTATGTGGATGAATCGCCGTCGCCCATCGGCGCCTTGCTGTTGCCGCCCGGAGGGCCATGGCCAAGGTCTGCAGTTGCTGGGAGCGCAGGTCGACCGGTGGCTTGGAGCGCACGACCTTGGCGGGGGTGCGATCGATGCGCTCGATGGTGTCGCGGTCGACGAGCAGGGAGCCGTCGGGGAGGGTCACCCGCACCCGGTTCCCTCCGGCGTCCGTCGCGCTGCCCTCGAGGGTGCGCCCATTCTTGAGGTGAACGACATCCGCATGGGCCGCGCCGGCCAGGCAGGCCCAAGAAGCCCCGTGCCCGGGCGAAGCCCTCCAGCATCAAGGCCAGCCAGCCGACGCCCAGCAGGGCGATCAACGGGGTTACTTGAAACTGATAGCGCGGAAGCGAGACCAAGGCGCTGTGCACGACGCAGAGATAGGCCACGGCGGCGACCAGCGGCAGGGTGATCAAAAACCGCCGGCGCCAGCCAAAAACCAAAAATCCCAGGAAGGCGAGGTGATAGGGCTGAATGGTCAGCCAGACCGTCAGATTCGTTTTTAATTTTAAGGAGACTACGTCACTTAAATTAGGAATAAACGAGGATAAAAAGGAGATTTTAGGTAATGTAACTACCGATTGGGTATCTCTCATCTAGGTAGCATTATTGATAATTATCGTAAATAGAGTGAAGTGCAAAAAGTACGTATAGCCAAAGTGTAGGCTTTTTTTTTAACAGAAGAAGGGTAAGACCTTGAAATAAGATTATGTTACCAGAAGCTACAGATATGACAGTTGTCAATTATTGGTCTCAGCGATGATGGCAATGACTGGGGCTTCATAAAGAAGGCCTCCGTGTCGGCATCCATCGATTTCCTGCAAGTCGAATACGATAATTTTTCCGACCTGACCGCAGCCGCCCCCCTTGGCAGCGAGCCCTTATACAGCCTCGATGCGAATATTCTCCAGGTGTACGTCTCGATCTGGTATTAGCGGCGCCGCTACAAGCCTTCAGTGGTGATACGATGTGCTCCGGCTTGATCAGAGTGCAAGCGCAATGCAGATTTAATATCTGTCTTTGTTTTGAGGACTTTTGCTTGTTTGACAATAAATTCACCACTTTCTCCCCTTTCTAGGGGATATCCAACAGAGAATAAAATATCCCCAACTTTAACTTCGTCATGATTATTTCGAAGGTAAGGTACTTTTTTTGATGAGTTTGGAGAGTGTAATACAGCTATATCCATCTCTTTATCAACAAGTATTAGCTTTGCAAGAGTTGGCTTTACCGCCCCTCTGATTGCAATATTTACGGTAATTAGCTTTGTAGGCCTTTTAAAAAAACATCATTTACGTTGGGCACCTGCTGTGGAACCCAACGCAAATGACAGGCTCACTCCCAACAATCTCAGTAGAGATTCTTAGTGGTTTATTTAGTAAGCAAAGCACGTACCAAAATCAGGCGATGTGCACCGAAACCATGGCCAAGCGTTGAATATTGCTTGAGAAAAACTGATTAGAAATTCAAAAAAGAGTTTTCAACCATTCCGAAGTTGACGGCCCCTTCCTATGGCTTTTCCCCCGAAGACATCTGAATAAAACTTTGAAATGGGCATTTAGTTAATAATAGTTGAAAAGTCCAATAAGTATGCCTCTGTGGATGACATGGCCCTCCACAACCCATACCAAAAGGCCTGTAAGTATTGTAATTTGTCCATTGTTTACAGATAGTACTTGCTACTGGGAAAAACATTGACTTTTTTGGGGGACGGAGGTTCTGCGGAGGGAAGCATTCTCAAGGGATAGTTTTCCCGTGCCGGAGGTCACCATGACGGTGGGACCCTGCTCGCCCTGCTGACGCAGATTGGTTTGCCCGTGAATATGATGGTCGCGGTCATAGGCATGAAGAGCGTTATCGGTATGCGGCGCACCGTCCATGGCAGATCTACCTTCACTCTTGGATTTCCGGTACTTGACCTTCCGAAACCGTGACTTGAAACTCAAGATCGAAATCAGGTGTAGTTTGTGAATGAAATTCAGGTATCGAAGCGATGAATTTTAATTTCGAGGATGAATTCTGGTCGGGGGGCACACTCGACGGTTTGTATGAGCAAGTCGGGCAACGCCCCGCCGACCCGATGACGGCGATCTTCACAGCCGCGATGCGTGAATGGCGCCGCACGGCATCGCGCGGCATCGAACGCAGCCAGATCTCCCATGCCAGCCTGCAGCAGCGGATCGACCGGGTGATGCAGGTCAGTCTCGGGCGCGAGATGGAGCAGCTCGAGCGCTACATGACTTTCTTGGCTTTCAAGACCCCTAGAGGGAGAGGGAGTAAAGGTAGGTACTTCAAATTACCTTCCTGGGACATACTTTAGCATGTAGATCAACACCTAAAAGTTTCTTTTTCTTAACCTAACCCCTTTCCAAGATAGCAAGTAGTGACTAAACTACAATTTTACCATCAACTACAAATAAAATTTACTAAATAGAGATTGAAGGCAATGGCTGATGCTTTCCAGGCCACTTTAGTCTTCACCTTTACACAAGATATTTGTAGCATTACCACAATATAGCCAATTTCTATATTAATTGATATAGCAAAGGTTTCAATGACATAAATTTATAAACACCCTGTCTCTGAAAAATCATATCATCTTGTTAGAAATCGTATTTTATCATAAATCATAAAGAAAATCATTTATTTGTTAGAAAACATTAAGATAGTAGTCCAGCTCAATACTAGGATAAAAAGGAGAGTTCCGTGTCTTACTTAAAAATTATGGTTTGATACAATACAAGAATTTTTGGGCCGATATCCCGTTTGGCTCCAAGGTCTCGATTCGCTTTCAAAGAAAGTTCGAATCCATCGGGCAATGGTCTTATCGACAGATTAATGGGTTCTTTCAAAAAGTTACAACCAACGAATAAAACGGTCACCCGCCGAAGGGAGATATCAAATGCTTTCAAGTTTCAAATCGTTACCGCTCCTGGCCGTGTTCGCAACCTGTGTATTCAGTACTCGAGCCCACTCCCAGGAACAGTTCACGACAAAGCCAGGCTGGTGGAGCTCGGTGCGTCCGCAGTGCTGATGAAGGGCGGACACGGGACTCAGGTCGGTCCTGACGGGGACATCGTGCCCGAGGACCCGGTGGTCGACTGGCTCTTCGACGGGGAGCGGCTCCACCGCTTCGCCCATCCACGTATCGCGACACGATCGGACCACGGCACCGGCTGCACGCTGTCCTCGGCGATCGCGGCGGAGCTGGGTGCGGGTTCCGGGTTGGAGAGGGCGGTGCGGCTCGGTATCGTTTTTGTTGTCTTTGAATTTGTTACATGAACATTTTGTTATTATGCTTTGTTTTATTGTTGTTGGTTTATTCTACTTGTTTTGTCATATGGAGGCCAGAAGTAAATTAATCGCTAAAACACTTCGCACAAGAAATAAAGAAAAGCGCAAGACTTATAGCCGAAAACATACTGGCACCCACTTATAGCAACTACTGTAGTAGAATCAGATGTAACTTCCCTTTTTTTAACCAAAAGCGTCCAATGGTTACCATGTAATGAATGCAATGTCTGAAAAACCCTTCATTTTTGTCACTTTCGGTGATAGCGAACATCGGATGTAACGAGCAAAATCTTGTAGTGTCCTAACAATAGAACTATACTGTATCGATTGCTTTTTCAGATAAGACCTGAAATTGGGGTTTTTATTATCAAAACAGCGGAAACTGTTGTCTGCGCTTTTCTTTCATACGGCTAACATTTTTGAGTTGCAGCTTGTAACCAAGTTAGGACTCTGTAGTTGGAAAGGGGCGACCAAATCCTGGCCCCGGTTTCTGCCGGGGACAAAACGGGCGATTTCGTACATTACGGAATCCGACCGGAACATATTGCGATCTTGCCGAACGACAACGGGCAGGGCGGGTCGCAGGCAACCATCAAATCGGTCGAACCGATGGGCAGTGAGACGCTTGTCGTTGCTGAGTTCAGCGGGTCGGAAATCCGTGTCCTGTTGCGTGATGGAACTTCCGTCGCACCTGGCGAAACGGTGGTGGGTCAGCACGGAAATCGCCGGTCGCGAGAAATGCTCGACACCGCCGGCACAAATGCCAAGTCCTATCGTACCCAACCAGGTTTCAACACCCGTCTTCGCTTTCAGATCAGCGACAATTGCATCGGCCTGCCCGGAAACCTCATCTGTCAGATAAACAAATCCCAGTCGGTGGTCCGCTGCCCCTTTGCCGCGCAGCTGCTCCACGCAGGCGTCGACCAGTTCTTCGGCAGGTAAGTCTTTTGCGTGGGCTGCCCATTTATGTGAGAAATTTTCAAAGGGATCAAATTGTGAACTTCTCAATAGGGCATAATACCTAAAACCAGATTTAGAACGTGAAAATGAACAAAAATATTAGTTCTTGTTAAGGACTTAGTATTACATCACCTAAAAAAGGTTTAAAGTTATGTAAAAATAAAGATACAAAAATATGAGCGATTCTCCTAAAAATGAAATGTAGTTAAATATTCATCCAAACAATGATGAGAGAATTTTTCCTCTATCTCCCTTGGCGTGTGGGTGCCCTCCCCTCCCTCTGCGCCCCCTTTCTTCCCCAGAGAAGATGATGAGACACCTGAGGCTCCCTCTACTGAAAGGCTGTGAAGGACAATTCCCCAGTCGTAGTGTTGTTCTGATTCCAACTCATAAGATTTTTTTGTCTTTGTGTGGTGTGGGTTTTGTGTGCCTCCTGTGTGTGTGTGTCGCCCCCCCTTTGTCGAAAATGTGGGGCGTGGTGGTGTGTTGCTCCGTCCGTAGTAACGAAGAATTTGCGGTAACTTGGACTTTTCTCCAGTTTTGCGTTAGATTTTTCACTATCTATAAGCTGAAAATATTCAATTCACAATCTGTTTCTGATAGCCAGTTAAAATAATCCGTGAAAAAAAAAACATTTTATCGTTATTACCATTTGTGAAATTATATACCGTATTAAACTGTTTTCGCTAGGGGAGACTGTTTTTGCTGGATTATCAGTGCGCTGATTTTGACATGATCATTTGTTTCCGCAGCTGCCGATGGGTGGTGCTCGTTTGCGGCCGTCATACAGCTTTGGCTGGAACAAAACGGTCCCGTGCTGAAGGAAACCGATTCAAGTGCCGACAGGCTCATGACGGTGATAAACAGGCCAGCAACATAGACGCATGCCAATGTTGCGAGCGCGCGAAGGAAGGTGTCTAAGGTCATCGAACAGCCCCTGAGTTCGATTGGAACTTCTAATGATACTACCGGGCACTGAGATTACCTGCAGTAAACTGCTCTCCTTTAGGTCTCCGTTGACTCTGCTCCCCAGTCATGAACAGTCTATTCTTAAGATTTTTTTCTGAAGTATAAAGGACTAAATTAGGTAAATTTTTACTTGTATTATTTAAACTCTGTTTTAAAAGTAAAATGTAAATAGTTGAAACTAAAGGTGACTAATTGCCATTGTGATAAATTTTAATAGAAAGCCGGACAATATTGATCCCTTAAATTAAAAAGTTACCTTTCATTAGTATTTTTCACTCGTGTGGAAAATGTCTTAGGAATAAAGAAGGGTTGTTAGAGGGTGCAAAAAAAACAGCCATAGTGTCGAACGGTGGTGTGAGTTGGCATGGTGTATCACGTCGAGGGTGGCTTGCGAAAATATGAACCATTGGATTTTTAAGCATAATTTTAACAAGAATATATCTGGAAATGTGTTAGGAATGACGACGGGGTGCTAGAGGATGCCAGATGACTAATCGTAGCGTGCCATGGTGGTGAGCATTGTGACGGTGGTTTCCTATCTGGATCGCACCGATCTGGCCCATGTGAAGCCCGAGGGTGCCTCGTTCGATGACCTGGGCCGCGGTGAAGAAGAGGGCGTTTCCAACATCTCGGAAATGTCCGAGGCGGGTGCGAACAAATCGCTGGAAGTGCTGAAACAGATCAGCTCGACCGGGTATCTGCGCAAGCGTCTGCCGCAGGAACTGGTGGTGCTGCAGGGCGGCCAGACCATCGGCGCCACCGCGCTGGACGGTTCTGTCGTTCTAATGCTGCTAGTAAATCACTCCCGTTCATTTGTAAACCCATCAATTCTTCATTGTTGGGTAATACCTTTTCAGCATGTTGGATGGTAAAATCACCTGCCCTCATATCCGATTGACATGTCCCCACATTTAAAAACACGACATCAAAGACACCCAAATCTACTAACAATGCATGTGAAACCACTGTACATGAATCCGTAGCTTTATACCATGGTTGTTGTTTTCTATTAATTGTTGTCGTTGTCGTGCCGACCGCGCCGTAGACCGGGCAGTGATTCATGCACGCGCCGCATCGGATACAGCGCAGCATGTGCTGGAATTCGGTGCCCAGCATGGCGGTGCGGCCGTTATCGATCAGCACGACATGGTATTCCGACGGACCGTCCGGATCGGCTTCCCGACGCGGCCCGGTTGAAACCCTCGTATACGCGGAAAAGTCCTGGCCTGTCGCCGACCGCGCCAGCAGCCGCAAAATCGTCGAGGCGTCCTCCAGGGTCCATCCTGAATCTAAATTTAACATTTACCTTTTTGGAAGTAAACTTTGCTTTTGCCCCTATAAATACCAATTCAGGGTATGCCTATATATTTGCACATTAGGAAGGTGGGGCTAAAGTTCATTTCTGATGCAAGTGAATGTTAAATTTGAATTCTAGATGCAATTCTGACTATAAAGGTAAAGTTTTAACTTTAACTCTACCCCTATCTCCTAATGTGCAAATATATACCCTGAAAAGGATCTATGACTATGAGGGAAATTTTTTACACAAATCGTTTCAGGTTAAAAAAATTAAGCAATTATCTAACACTAAAACTCTAGATGGAGATTGTTATTTTAAACGATTTCAAAATACAAGATATCTTGGTACCAAAAATACTTGGGATGATGTGATATTTTTACAAAACACATTACATGTTTTAGGATATGATGATGAACTAAATTGGAACCACTTTGATGAAAAAGGACAGTTTAAAGACAGAACTCGTATGGCAATAAATTCAGCTGACAGCGGCGATGATTGGGTCGCGCCGAGCTTCGAAACGGGCGGCTGGCGATCGGGTCGACTCGGACTCGGCTTCAGTGAGGTCGAGGGCGACGGCTTTGAGGCGACCTACATCAAAGCGAATCGCTCGATTACGAGTCTGGCCGTCGCGTCGCAAGTGCTTCGCACTCCGAGCATGCAGACGACGGTGAGAACGGAGAGCGTTCCGTTCATCGACTTCTTCAATTCGGGAGGTCGTGGAAACTTGGTTCGTCATACGGCCAGCAGTTCCGCATGACGACTCCCAGCGAACTCCAGTGGCCGGACTGGCGATCGAGCACGAATGCTTCCGCCTGCAAGCCCGGAAAACGTCGCCCTGGCACGCCGACGCCGAAACGCGAGCAGATCGTCCACAGCTGACCTTGATGGACAAAGAGCACACCGTGACTGTGACGTTCGTCTCCGGCGAATCCCGGCCCAATGACTTCCACGTCGGACCAGGTCCGGCCCCCATCTTTTGATATTTGATAATAATTTAAATATGGATAAAAATAAATTGGTTTATTTGTTGAATAAGTTCTACCAATAAATGTATTTTTACCAAAACAATTTTTATTTTCAAAAGTATTAATTGTTTGAAAATAACCATAATATCCTTCATTTAATTTTGAAGCATGTTCATTAATTAATGATGCTGCTAATATATTATTTGGTCCAATACCATCAATTCTAAAATAAAATAAATCACCATCACAAAATAAATCATTGAATGGGCGTCCCGCGGCAAAAAACCAAGACCCGCTGCCTGCGCTGGCTCTTTGCGGCCGGGGTGTTCCTCTGTGCCGGGCTCGACGGGGCCGGCGCCCAAGAGGTGGCGGTGCTCAAAAGCCGCGAGTTGCCCCAGTTCGACCTGGTCGTGGAAGGGCTCGAAGAGGCCTGTGAACCCGAAGGCATGCGCCTGCGGCATTATAACCTGGGCGGCAAGGACAAGGCCGGGGGGGATATCGCCGCCGCCATGGTCCTTCTTGTTTTCGTCCAGCGCCCGGCCGTCCAGGCTGTTGAAGAACGCGAACAACGAGTAGTACTCTTGCTGTGAAATCGGATCAAACTTGTGATCGTGACAGACCGCACACTGTGTCGTCATGCCCAAAAAGACGGTTCCGAAGGCGTCGGTTCGATCGATCACGTTGCGGGCGAACACTTCGTCATAGATCGATCCGCCTTCGTTTGTCGTGACGTTCAATCGATTGAACCCGCTGGCGATCTTTGATTGGAGTAAAATACGATCGATGAAGATCAAAATATGTGAAAAGAAGTACTGTACTAAGACTAAAGAAAAGTTTCCGATCGACCATTTTTTTTCTCTTCCTCAAATGGAATGAGAAGAAGATTTTGTTTATGCTAGATCAAAGAAGCCAATCTGATAGAAGAGAAGAGGACATCTATAGATCACGAGGAAATAATTTATTCATTTTCGAGAGTATACACATGAAAAGAAGAAAGAAGATTGTTTTCTTTGGGCTCGACACCGGCTGGCGCATTCCTTTGTCGGGAATACTCATGTGGTGCTCATCCTACCCCTTGCGCGAATACCGCGCGTCTCCAACCGATGATTCACCATGAAAGAGACTATTTCGCAAAGGTTTAACAAGGCGGACTGGACGCCGAGGGGCCGTCATCCCTTAGCTTAAGACTTTCATTAACCATCCGCTGCTTGACTCCCATTGCCGGCTCGGCGGCACCGCCCGATGTGTCAGGAGGGATGTCCGCGAAAGTGATGTGGAAGTTCTTCAAGAGATCCCAGATAAGTGGAAAAACGTGTTCATCTGATATTCCGGAAGAAGAGTGGTTAAGGCTTTACAGTATTTGGTTCCAAAGACCCCAAGCTTGAACGGGTTTGAGATAAATGCTTAAACGAAAAACTCAAAAACTACTGACCTGTTGTTTGAACATATCACTCTTCTGTTCCAGACGTGTGTTGATTGCAGTGTGGTCCCTAGCTCATTTTGTGCTGTTGTATCCCACGACCTCCAACGTGGCTGCACCCAGTGAAGATTTCGACCCGTTTGCCAATCGCAGCGAAGAAGAGTCGCTGATTGACCACCTGCTGTGGCAGCTCAACCTGACGCCCATGGCCGCCAGCGACCGCATGATCGCCACCGCCTTGATCGATGCCGTAGATCCCAACGGTATGCTTACCGTCAGTACGGAAGAGATCTGTGAATCCCTTCAGGACCACGAAGTCTTTGCCGAGGACGGTCTGACCCTAACTGCACTGGCTGAGAATGGCCTTAATCTTACAGACTACTTACCCGATTTGCGAGATCTCTCGCACCGGTGGCCGAATTTTGTGAAAGAAACGTGCTTTAATGGTACGGACGATTACGCAATACCAATGGAACCAATGGTGGAGCAAGATGGTCACCATGGGTCATCAGATGACCCCCATGGCTTTTATGCAGCCGCCAAGGACGTTTGGAGTGAGCAAGGGCGCACAGCTAGGGCGCTATGTGCCTTATGATTGGTTTATGTTCAAACAAAATACGAATACAGACTGTATCAAATGATATATTCGAGATATAATGTACAACCAAGCAAAAGCCTAAACTCGTTTCTTCCAATATATTATATTCTTTGAAAAACAGCAAATATCATCTCTCTTCTCAGCATCCTCGCATCTCGCATGATCCTATGTTTCTCCTCTGCACTCAGCACTTTCGATGATGAGTGAGGTTCAAGGTACATACAGTAACAGGTATAGCATGATCGCGACCTTCCGCACCGGGCTGCGCCCCGACGCCCGGGACGCCGGCGTCACTTTCCGCTGCGCAGCCGACGCCTGAGCCGCACAGCGGCGGTCCCTTTTCGTAGACTGTCGCCCCTGATCCACAGAGAGGGATTCCATGGCAGGCGAACGGCGGAAGGACTACATGGTCAGCAAGCGGGTCCACCTGCTGTACATGCTGACCTGGATCACCTCCCTCGCCCTGGTCGGGTCGCTGGTGGCCATGGCCTATAGCGAACAGACCTATATCGAGGATTGTGAAGTCTGCTGCCGACCGCTCACGCTGACAACCCGTGTGCACGACGATGACGTGGTCCTCGTCGCAGATCGCAGCGACTGACTGGCCGTGCAAGCCGTCATGACGCCCGGGCGAGCCCTGTGCACGGTGAACTGAGCGCACTGCTGGCGCTCGGCTGTGTTGCGGCGCTGTGGACCTGGTCGATCCGCGGTCGCGAAATTGTTGACCAGGTTTCCAACCGGGTGTTGGTTAAAAGGGCAACAGGCATTTTCGCCGAGAGTGCACGGGCAAGATCAATCACTGGGGGTTCCGGGGCCATCGCCCACTTCCGCGCCGCCACCCATTGCCGCAGCGTCACATCAACACCGAGTGCATTCTGGATCGCGGCCATGTAGGCATCGGTATCAATCTCGCCAATATCCGAGGCGCGTTCGATCCCGGACTCAAACACGCTGGCGCGGATGGTGTCAGCTGCAACACCTGTCGCAGATTCCCTCAGTGGAATTGTCTTTGGGATTTGAGATCGTTCAAGGATTGCAACGTTTGAGATTCTATCAAGGTAATGATGCCGTATGTTCGGTGGAGATATTTTGTTTTGCGCGAGTAGATTACGATAGGGATGATCAAGGTATTGAAATTTTGTGTTTGAAGCCGTAGGGACATATAGTCGCTGCTAAATATGGGCATAAGGATTTGAACTAGAGCTCGCAGTGGCAAGCTGTATGCTTATATTATTTTTTTTTGCTGTTAGACAAAAGTCACCAATAGCCTTGAAGCAGACAAACTATGAAAGAATGTATTAGAAATGTGAGAAAATCCATAAAAACCGTCATTTTTTTTGGGGAGGGGGCAAGAATTCAATGACTTACCTCCTGCTAATTCACTTGATCTATAGAATGTGCCAGAGTAAAATTAAATTTAAACGAAATTAAAATGTTAGAAGTTATTCATTTTGTTAACTTAAAATTAGTAGTCAAACCTAAGGAGATCGTGGGGACTGGATCCACTCTCTTTGGTGGAGTTAGGTGGTGGGGTTCAGTGTTTTGGCGAGTTTGGTGCTTCTGAACGTGCTAGGACGATGAAAATTGGTATGCGTGTCAGGGAGCTGCATAAATTGACTTGATAAAGTCGTTTTCCCCGATTTGACCATCTGGGGGCTGAAGGGAGAGGAAATATTAGAAAAATTGAGGTATTTTTACTTACGAGTGGGTGATCAGATTTTGATGAATTTTGATATTTAGAAGTCTGACGCAGCCGGGATTCGATTTTTCTGATCGAGGTGTTACCGGGCGTGAACCGCCTCAAGGGGTGGATGTTTATACCTGGAGTGAACGGGGTATCTACAGAGCCGGAGAGACAGTTTACATTTCGGCGCTCGCGCGGGACAGTTCCGCACATGCGATTTCTGATCTTCCACTGACATTTGTATTTACCAGACCCGATGGTGTCGAAGATCGTCGCATTGTCGATAAAGGCGAAGCGCTTGGCGGCTATGTTGTCTTAAATTTCCAAAGAAAGCCAATTTTAAATCAAAACCCCACCCTTCCCTTTAGCTGATCTATATTAGATCAACAAGTCTCAGAACCCATCCTTTTCAGAAATAGGGTACATAAAATGTTGATAATTTGTTCTATGCCTTGGCTCTGAAGTTATTTATTTTCAAATTTGAACTTTTTTCTTCATGTACTTTTTTTTTCAAACTAGAAATTAGTAAAGCTTGAAAACAGGGATAGGCTATTAGTGGGACTAGCAACACGGTGGGATAGATCATGGCGGAGATTACTGCCTGACGCGTACGGGCACTGCTATCCAAAAACTCTGCCAAGTCCGGTAACAGCTCATGCAGAATGCCGCCTTCTTCGCCCGCACGCACAATATTGATGTACATCTTGCTGAAAACATGAGGATGGGACTCCATTGAGTCCGCCAATCCCTTACCCTCTTTTACATCTCGTAATAGTTGCACAACGAGTTCGCGCATTGCAGATGATTCTTAAATCTTTATTATTCTCTTCCAACGCTTGGTAGTATGCCTTTCTGTGTGAATTGATTGTTTGGGAAAGCGCTATTAACGTTGGATGACCCAGGCCTTGCGACAAGGCTTTTTCCGCGATCGCTCGCCCAATTCGCCCATTCCCATCTTCAAAGGGATGAATGCACACGAAATACAAATGAGCCGTTCCAACGCGTGTTAAAGGAGAAAGTATCTGTTTGCCATTTGGGGCTGTCGCATTAAACCATTTGTGGTACAATAGCGCTAGGTGCTCCATCAGTTTAAGACTACCATTCAGTAAGTGCATTCCATAAATATTGTCAGTACCACTAGAAAACTTTTTTTTTTAGCTTTTGATGTTGCAGCACGAACACTAGGGAGAGTTACCACAAAACCTAGTAAATCAGGTGTACTCTGCAGCTGCAGGTCTAACTCACACTTAAACTTATCTGTAAGGTATGAATCTGGGGGGGGGGCAATTCAGACTGAAAACACTTGACCCGGAAATTCTCTGAAAAAAAAATCGATAAATCATCCTCAACCTTTCAAAGCAGCAACGCTTCAGAGCAATAGTGCATCACTGTCATTACCAAGGTTCCAAGATTCTAATCTTAGTTATTCAGACTTATCTAAGTCTGTGTATCCAACATATGTTGTATCTAAATGTGGCTGGCTAACAAGAAAGAGTTAAATAAATGAAAACAAAGCAAAACGAGCGTATAATTTTAAAACAAGGCAGTCAACAAAATATTTGAAGACGGGCCGCTGAAGCGGTACGGTCACACGTACAGCCCGCTTGCTCTTCAGACGGTTGCCTCGACCGGGCGCTTCGTCGGTCAGGCAGCAACGTTCCCGTATCATGCCACCCTGCGACCGGTACACTCCCGCGAGTATCCGCTCGGATGGTATCGACCGGGTGAGTGTGCTCCGCACCTGAAGTATCGTCCGGCATGGAATAAAGACGCGGCCGTCCACCAGGCACTGGCGGTTGTGGGACTGGTTGTCAAGTGACGTTTCGATTGAAATATAGACAACACTTAAAGAAGTGTCTTGAGGGAAAAGATATAGGAAAAATATTTTATGCCGTAAGAAAAACAAACGAACTAGCTTTTAATAGAATTCTGGGACATAACCTAACCTGTCAATTTTGTTGTTGCTTTGGTTACAAAAAACTACTTAATTTGAAAAATTTCAATGAAAAATTTCATTCACATCATATGTGAAGCATCACATATGATCACGTGTTGTGGAACTGCATTCTTAAATATTTCACTCCCCTATTGTTTCTGAAGCATTAAATAAAAACTAAATTTCAAAAACACTTTCTCTAACTTTTTAAGATTCGCCAAAAAATTTGAAACAACGTTTGAGATATTGAGCTTTTTATACCGAAAAGACAAGTATTTAAAATGGGGAGTAGTTATTTTGAGGCCGCTGCTTCATTTGCCATTTTCTTATCCACATGCAGGAGAATAAAAAAGTGTTGTAAAAAAAGATACTTGGAAAACTAGCCCCCTCCCACACCCCTCTATCTTCAAAGGCATCCAATCAAAATTTTGAGATAATCATTTTGTTCAGCATAGTTGAAATTCCCAATAACTATACCTCTGTGGATGACATGACCGCCTACAGCCCCTGAGGAAAGGACTGTAAGTTATGAAATTTGCCCATTATTTACATATAGTATCTGTTTTTGGGATGGATACAAACATTCTATTAGGGGGTTATTTTCTGCAGGGGTTGGTGTTTTCCAATAAATCACGATAAGCTTAAAAATGCAAGCTATGATCTCATTTCTCCAACAGTTCTGACATAAGGCTGTTTGAATTATCGCACTCAAGGTGATCTCCTATGTAGATCTGATATTTTATTATGAAAAATAAAATAGAAAAATGACAATTTTTACTTTGTAAACGGCATGTCAAGCTTTAAACGTGACGTCTCTATGTTATACTGCTTTTATTAGTAAGCTATTTTGACAATTGGGATCTTTTAATTGATGGAGCAGCCAGATTTTCTTGCATTATTTAAAAAAAGATCAGAAATTAAATTAAAAAAAAACAAGTTTTTTCAACTGAAAGTAAGGAACTACATTAAAACTTAAAACGAAAAGAAACTATTAGGTATATGAAGAGGTTCGCTCCCTCCTCAACACCTCGCTCTTTACACCAAAGATTGAATTTTGTTCCAATTCTTTAAGAACCACTCCTGAAACACAAGGGTCGTTTAATTAGAACAATAACTAGCTCTTTAGGAAGTTGTATTTTGTCTATTTTTTCGATTGTTTTCTGATGAAAATACCAAAAAAAGGTTTTCAACGAAAATACCAAAGGTGTCTCCGAAAACCTACAGGGAGCAAAAAAAATGGAGAGGGGGGAAGGGCTAAATGCAATGTTTCAATTTGCATGATCGAAGGTTCGTAGTCCCTCCTACGCCAACCAAACCCCAACTTGGCCCAAATAGACGTGTTGTACCTCTTTTGGCTCGAAAATTCTCAAATTCTTTTATTTGCAATAAAAAGTCTATGTCTTTTTCGATTACTTTTTTCAGGACGCATCTTCCTTAAGTAATGATTTACGTAACAAAATATCCAAAACGAATGCTATGCAACATCTGTATGTAACTCAACCTTTCTAGATCACATTAGTAAATTAATAGCTTTTTAATAGGCAGTTGCATCTAATGGAGTAAAAATAAATAGTGTTGGGATACTTTTCCGCTCTCTGGTGGAAAGGGTTGGAAACATGCGATTGATTCCTGCAGATTTTTAAAGCATGATCATATGCTACACAATTTTCTGGAAAGTCGTTTAATAAATGAAGAGCATCATTTCCATGCTCATTATTGACACGTTGAAATCGTGGTGCCAAACATCCACCTTGCATCATTAACACTATCTACATCCAAGGCAAGTATACGGCTAGCTAAGTCAAGTATACTTCCTCCACAACCAAGTACGGTTGGTTTTATAATTTATTTATATAGGTTACAAGTTAATCATGGCCATTATCACGGTGCTGCTGTCGATGGCCGCGTGCATGATCAGCGCCTCGATGCTGGCGGTGGTGCAGATCCTCACCGAGGATTTCTTTTTGCCGGCCAGTTTCGTCACCGCGGTCGGGGCCAACACGCCGCGGGCGACGGGCACCTTCCACAACCCCAACCACCTGGGCACTTTCCTGATGTCGGGGATCGTTGTCCTGACGGCCTTTTACGCCCACTACCCGCTGCGCGGCCCGGCGCGCTGGCTGCCTGACTGCGGGGCTGAGCGATTTTGCCAGAGCGCGGCTCCGCATTCAATCGCTGTCACAAAATATTATTATTTCACTTTGACGAAGCATTTGCGGTGCCTGATGCGCTGTTCTAGCTATAAAAAACAGCACTTCCCGCGCTATCTGCGACATTTTGCTTAGCCTATTGAAGAATGGCGGGTGCGATGTTATTTAGCCTTCCGAACGAAATTGGAGGACGATGACAGATGCGGAACGCCCTAGAAGTGTTGCCGCAGACGCGGGCGCCGCGGCCATTTCATGATACCTGAAGCCTGCTGCCGGCGGCGTTCAGCCGAGATCAAGTCGTGCCTGACACTTAATCTCAACCACCAGTCCCGGCATCGCCAGCGCGGTGACGCCGATGCCGGTCCACGCCGGCACGCGGCCCTTGAAATAGCGGTCCTTGACCTGCATAAACAGCGCCAGGTCGCGCATGTCGACGTGATAGGTGACCATTTCGACTATGTTGTCGAATCCCGGGTAACACGCGCTGGTAGTGCCAGTGCCGCCGACGATAAATTCGGCCGCGCGGTGGCGGCATCAGGCAGCGCCGTACTGGTGGGTGCACCGCTGGAAAACGGTGCCAGTGGCGATGACGAGGGCGCAAGCTACCTGTTCAGCACCAACGGCAGCGAGATTCAGCGCCTGAAACCAACGGACCCCATCAGCGGTGGCCAATTTGGCACTTCAGTGGCGATAGACGATGACCTGATCGCGGTCGGCTCACCGCTTTTAATTGAAAATTAAATGGCCTAGTGCCCTTTTTATTAGTCAAAAGTGACTGGAGGGCAGCTAACACCCTCTCACATGCCGATTATTTCCCCAAGCACATCCAATTAAAGTTTTGACAAAACCATTTTGTTCAACGTAGTTAAAAGGTCCAAAATTATGTATTTGAGGATGACAAAGCTCTAAGACCCTCAAGGCAAAGGTTATCAGGTATACCAAGGGGGCATATCAGGTATATATGGAAAGGGTGGATACAACCACCCAGAGCCCTGGGGCATGGGTTGTAAGTTCTGCCCTGAGGGTGTAAAAGGATTCTATGGAATGGTTTTTTGTATAAACTTCAGCTGGGGCTCATTTGATTTGAAACCTGAAGTAATATTGGCCTTTTTAGAGTCAAGAGTGATTTGAGAGCAACCAGCCCCCCTCTCCATGCCCATCATTTCCCCCAACACATTCAATTAACATTTTGAGACAGCGATTTTGTTGAGCGTAGTTAAAGGGTATAGAGCCATGGTTCAGAGCCAGAACCACTGTCATCACTGTAGCTTCTAATATTTTAATCCCGGTTTGCAGAATTATCCACCTATTCTTCAAAAGCTTTTTTGAATGTGAAAAAAAAATACTCTGAGCCTTTACTATTCTACTTTCAGCATCTTCACTGCTCCCACTACTTTTACTAATGATACTACCAAAGTGACTGAAGCTGCCCTCCTGATCAATTTTTTCTTTACCCATCGTCATCTTTTCATCGCTTCAAATAAATGTTTATTCCGTCAAATAACATACAAAGAGAATACAAATACAGTACGTGAAACCCCATTGATTATAATAGACTAAACAATAATATATCACACCAGCTGCTGTACAAAGCCTTTTCAATTGGTTAACCAACATTTTTTTTTACTGCGATACATCATACCGACACTAAGTTAGTGCTGAAAACTTTAAATAATACAATAAAACAATATCTATCACGATTATTGCATTTTGCCTTATCTGCTACAAGCTATTGCGGAATATTCCAACGTGGGACGGTTGATTGTCAATGCGGATTCGCTCAGAGGTGTTATCGAAGAGAAAAGTTGGCACTAGTGGTCACGCGAGCTGTCAGACGAGAAGAGATGACTCTTGTGATTGTTACACGAGGCCATGCTCAAATGGTGCAAGAAAACGAACAAGCCAGTTTTGGAACCAAGGTCAGTTTGGGAACCAAGGCCAGTTTGGGAACCAAGGCCAGTTTGTAGCGGTCCGTGTCTAATAAGTCTTTGCAATAGTTGCTTATGCATGAGTACAAAATTTCAACTTGTTTCTACAACAACACCAGGATCTCTCTTTCTCCTTGCATGGCTGTTGGAAAAAAAGCTTTGTGGAACCCATCCCTACACTCCATGTGGTACTGAGAGTTTGAGTTTTTCTTTCAAAGGTAGAGCCTTGCATTTTGATGTTTTGAATTCAAGCTTCCAAATATTAGCCCAGTGAGTAAATGCGTTGAGGTCCAGGTCACTGGGGTCCAAGTTTTGCGGAAAAGCGAAATCACTATCTGACCATTTGTTTGTTAACAGTTTGTCATTGGCGCCTCTGGTTAGGAATTCATGAAAATCCTTTCCTTGCATCAGGGCTAACAATGCTGTGCGTAACTGGTCATCAGTCGCGTTTGCCATACTCTGCATGCTCTGATTATCCGGAATTGCACCTGTCAGTAACAGCGAAGCTCTTCTCAACGTTTGTGCTGGATTCAGTAGGGTAACACTCAATCGCCCCTCGGATGAGCCGATTGCGTATGAGCAAATTTTGAAGTTTCGTAATGTACTCAATAATATTGAAAAACGATCCCTAGCCGTCCATGAAGGCGCCTCGCGATTAAACTTGTCAGAAAACTCCATCGGAACCGCCGGATCAATCGTACAGCGGGCAAAAGAAATTGCTCTGCAGCAACGTAATGACACGAGCTCTTCCGCAGAACGTCAAGCGGTGGCGAAAGAAGTGCATCAGTTATTGCTGTTATAAAAAAAATGAAAATCAAACAGAACAACGAAAAAAAATATTACAAAGAATTACCAAAACCAGATGGATTAATAAACTTGACTAATGAATTAGTGCGATTATTTTAATGAAATTTAACCTGTTTTAACTCGTTATAGAGTACTGAGGGACAGGTTATTCAGAAAAAAGACTCATAAGAAAATAAAGAGTGAAAATTAAATAGAATAATACATCAAACAGAGTAAGCTAAATATAAGTTTTTAATAGTGAAAGGCGGCGTGCGCCGTTACCGGCGCGACCATCTCGGGATTTCGAATACCTTTTTCTTTTCGGGCCCAGTCGCGATAGGTTTTCATGGCCAGTAAGATACTTTCCGTACCGCCGGAGGAAACCGAGCCGCAAATTTCTTCTTCGGTATTGGAAGCGCCTAGCATGCCGGCGGTCATCGCAATTATTTCGGCTTCATATTTGACGATACTAGGAAAAATATCGGAGTGCAAGGGATTGGTTTGAGAGTCAACAATAACCAGCAAAACGTTGTTTTTATTTTTATTGAAGAAAAATTTTAGTTGAATTTTATTATTTTTTCTGACATAATAAATACAATCAGTTTTCATATATTATGAAGATTTGATATGCACCTTTAAAGCTCAGGCATTATTTAGACATTGAAATAAAATAAAACTACTAAAAATATCATAGGGGTTAATAGTACTACGTGGGAAAGTGTACACTTTCCCACGTACTATCCTGGAAAGCTGAACTATGTAATATTCTGCGAGCCCTGAATTTTGCTACAAACAAGCCAACAACAAAATTAAATTAACTGGAAAAGAAATTAAAAAAAAATGATTTGTAAAGACCGTAGCGATCAAAGCGATGGCCATTGCCAATGATTCAAGGAGCCTATTAAACTTAGAACGAACAGAAATTATTGGGTATATGAAGAGGGTTTTCCCTTCCTCAACACCTCGCTTTTTACGCTAAAGTTTTTTAGTACTTTAACAAAAAACCGTCGCCGCAAGACCCTCTACCGTCGGCTGCAGTCCTACACCGAGGAGTCGTCGGAGCGCATCAAGCTGCCGACCCAGGAGGAGCTGACACAGTGACGGTGTGTCGCGCTGCCACAGTGTGCTCTTCCGACACACTCGACCGCACCCAACCCCTGCCGCCCCGCCGGCACGCCGTGTGCCTGTCATGAGTCCGGTCGGGAGGATCCCCATGACGGAGCTGGCTGCCGAGGTCGACACCCTCCACCTGTGCCGCGTTCGATAATATGCTGGATCAGACTATCGCCCAAAACCAGCACTTCCGCTTTTACCCACCGGTCGCCGTGATAGGTTTGCGACTCGGCAGAAATGCAATGCGGAGTAATTAAAGAATCTTTCATGACGACATGCGTGCCGGGCGTACACAGGTTGCCGGTCGTACGCGGATCCGTTCCGTTGCCGCCTAATAACTGAAATTCCAGCGAAACCGGAAAATCCTGATCCAGATTCATGCTTTCCGGCGATTGGTATTTTACAAAAGATATAGAAGTTTTGGAAGACGTGAAGAGATGTGCCACCAAAATAATATCTTGATTCATGAACTTCCTTACCCTGTAAGACTATTTCTATACATAATATAGAATATTCTATACAGAAGAAATAGAGATTATTCTATTATAACCTACAAGTTAATGAAGGCCAACACGCTCCCAACATTATTTCCTATTGTTGGTCCTAATTTAAGAACCACAGGTCATTGGTTGAAACTTGTTAAGACGGATGCGGCATGAACACCTCAAAAAAATACAAATTAATATCGGGAGACTGTCGCTAAATGTGGGAAACTGTACTGGATTATAGTGCCATCATTATCGCAGACATTGTGCTCTCAGGCGACAATGCGTTGATTATCGGAATGGCGGCCGCCGGTCTGTCACCCGAGTTGCGCAAGAAAGCAATTGTATTCGGCATGGTAATAGCCGCACTTTTGCGCGTTGTGTTTGCGCTGGTTGCGACAAAGCTGTTGGGTTAAAATGTTATTAATTTTGTAGCGTGAGCTAGACAAGACTCTGTTTCGGTTCGCAAATGGCCTTATAAGAAAAGGACTCTGTATTGTACACAAAAGTTTAATAATAATCATATTTAAAGATTTTAGTGAAACACTTTATCCTTAGAGCACTGAAATCAGCATCATACAGGTACGAAAGGGTTGTTTTCCACCATAAAGTCATTCAACTGGGGATATTACCCCTAGATATCCTATCCATATAACCACCTTTTGGCTTTGGCGGGTATTCCAATACCGGAATACATGGAAGGCGAAAATATTTTCAACGAAACCGCTAAACCTCGGGAATACGTAATTTCAACCAGAGATCGCTGCGATTTTACCATTGATCGAATTCGTTCCATACGCTCCAAAGAATTTAAGTATATTCGAAATTTTATGACGGACAGACCCTATACGCAACCTACCTATATGGACGCCGACGGCGTAGCCTTTGTCAAAATAATGAAGCAATTGCACTACCCAACACTTTGAGCAGTACTAACAAATTCAATTGTTGGTATCCATCGAAAGGCGATGGCGGCGACATGGACGGTGACGTTATTGTTGTCTTCGAATTAGTCTTCCACAGAATCGTTCCACCAGGACATGCAATTGTAAGAAGGACAGCCAAAGTTGCCAATCCGATATATCGGAATGTAATCTCACGAGAAGATAGTTGCCGTTTCTTCTTCTTTTTTAGTCGTTGTGTATCATTGGTCGTTTTATCGGTTGCGAATATAGCCCAGACGGCGCACCGCGCGCTCGATCTTCTTGCGCGTTGCGGCTTTGACCAATTCGGGATGATTGAAGGTGCGCGAGACAGTCGACGGGGACACGCGCGCAGCCTTTGCTACAGCAACGATATCTGCTTTTTTCTCTTGTTTGTCAGGCATGTAACGCGCGCTTGGAGTCAATTTATGAAAACATTTGCATTACTATTTTCATGACTTAGTCTGGTTCGTCAATCACGGGTATTGCCGTAACTATCAGGGAAGTTGTTGTTAGTGATTCCAATTTTACGTCAAAACACTTTCCTTTGTCATTTAGTGCTCTGATCGCTGATTGTGACCTTTCTTCTAACCAGCTTCCGAAAAAGCAATCTATATTTTATACTAATGATTGGGACTGGTCGTCTCTAGATCTTTTCCAGAATGCGTGCAATGATGTCCACGCAAAAATTTACCGTTCGAGTTCGATATCGATTTCAAAATACCATTCGATTTGTTGGTAAGTATATGTTTTACAAATTTTTTTTAAACTTTCTAAAAGCTAATGTTTAAAAGTTGTGATGTAACCAATTTCAGATATAAGGCTGATATAACAAGCTGACTATTTAGAGAATTACTTCCGACTTTTAGCACAAGTCTAAGATAGAGCACAGTAAGTATATTTTACAAATTGTTTTTGAAATTTCTAAAGGCTGATATTTAAGAGTTGTGATATAATTAACTTCAGATATAAGGCCGATACAACAAGCCGCTCTCGGCGTCGCCAGCACTTTGACCAGGATCCGGAGGCCGGCAAAGGCGACGATGATGTTGAAGATGTTGGCCCAGAAGAACGAGAAAATGATCCCGTAGGCGAACTCGCCCTGCTCGAGAAACAGGAGCGGCCCCGGCGCAAGCCCATGCACCAGCAGCGCGCCGATCAGGATGGCGGTCACCGGATCGCCCGGAATGCCGAGGGTCATCATGGGGATAACGGCACCGCCGGTGACGGCGTTGTTGTGTCGCCCCGCTCAGAGGGGTCAGTCGCGGTAACGGCGGATCTGGTTCAATCGGCTCGGTGCATTATGAGAGCATTACGGCTTCGCACCAAATGGACCGCGCGGACTGACTGGCACGGTGACATCGCTGAAATCGCCCTGCGCGGCAGGCGGCTCCTGGTCGAACGGCAACGGGCCGCGGGTGCCGGTCAGCGACGGCGGTTCCAGCAGGCGCAGCGTCGGCTGCGTGTCCAGAGTTCCCAGCGCCAGGTATAATAGAATTCACCTCGTTGATTCCCCCTTCCCTCACTTAAGATCTGCCTAATAAGTGGAATAGGAGAGAATGTGTATGATTGCATCAGGTTTACTTGCAGGCTCGTAGAGAAGCAATATCCTGTATTTTACCAATTCTATGGACGGAGCCCTTACTGAATATATTACCCCCTTTTAATCTTTAAGTTTCTCCTCTTCATAATCTGCATCATACTGTAACACTATAATCCCAATATTTAAATGTTCTTTTGACCGAATGGGCCCGCTGCAGCCGCCCGGTGACGCGCAGCAGCCGCCCGGAGATCACCGCGCGGCGGAAGGCCTCGTAGATCTTGCGCCAGACGATCACGTTGACGACGCCGGTCTCGTCCTCGAGCGTGACGAAGATCACCCCTTTGGCGGTGCCGGGGCGCTGGCGCAGGATCACCAGGCCTGCGACGGTGACGCGGGCGTTTTCCGGCGGCTCCTGCAGCCGGGCGGCGGGCAGGCAGTGCGGCGGCTTATACATTTTAAAATATGGTAAATTTATGATGTTCTTTATTTATTTACGTGGAACAGTTACATATGCACACACACCCAAACATATCAGACAGGCAACACACACAAACACACACAATTAGTCTCCTTTAAAGAGAGTCTTTCAGAGAGGAAGTCAACCAGATTCTAAAACAACCCAAAAAAATTAGGAAAACGTCCAAAAATACGAATAAAATAAAAATAAAAATAAGAAGGAAAAATCGGAAATGCAGCCAACCGATCCCGTCTCTACCGTGCCACTGCCTGCGGGCCTCCCGTTGCTGCTCGCGGCCCTTGGTGCCTTGGTGATCGCGCGCCGCCGTCGGTAATATTGCGCCGCTGGATTAAAGAAAAATTGGAGGGGCAGGGAACAAATCACCTGCCACAGATTTTTTGGAATTACAGTGACGCGAATTTCAATAACAGTTTACTTATTCTGTTTTCCGCTGAGGTAAAACGTAAACTGGCACTGGAACTCCCGCTGTAAAACTACCACAAATCAACATCAAGAAATGAACAAAACCAAAAATGACCTTAAATAAATAGATAACCTAGCCAAACTCAAAACGAGCAAAAATTAGCATGAGTAAGGTTGCCAACCCCATGCCTTCTCAAGATCAGAATACAATTTATGATGACTTCAAATATATAAGTTTCATCAAGTTTGATTTTACCCATCAAAAGTTATTAGCCTGAGAAAATTTGCCTTTTTTAAAAAAAGGAGGGAAACACCTAATAATTCTTTCATTGCTAAGCAAGTTGGAACTTATTCTTCATTCTTTTCTTAGTAGTGATGTCAGAAAGTTAACCCAGAAAAAAAACTTTTAAACTAAGAGATACCATTCTTTTTTTTTAACACTGATAAATATTACTAGGCGAGATGGGAAACTTGTACCACAGGATTTTTTTTTCTTTCTTTTTTCTAAAGAAAATTAGGTCATAATCCACCATTTTGAAATTTCAGGAGCTAACATCTTCTTTGTTCTCTTGGCAAAATTACGATTGTAAGAACAGATGATGCTGTTCTTGTCGCCCTTTTTAATATCATCTCGCTTCCATTGTCCGATACAAGGTCCACAGGCGTTTGCCAATACGGTGCCGCCAACATCTTCAAAGTCTTGCAAAATGCCGTCGCGCTTGATTGTTTCGAAAATTCTTTCAGAACCTGGGGTGATCAACAAGTTCGATTTAACTTTGAGTCCAGCTTTCTTAGCTTGTCTAACCAGGCTAACTAATATTTGGTATAGAATCGATTGGCGGAAAGAAAATCTGTTTGATTGTTTGAAAAAAATCCCGCAGAATTAAATTCGTAGAGCAGATCTACTGAAACTAGAAGCGATTCCGGAAGTAAAAGGGGGATTTCAGCGATCAGTTATTGTCGAAGTTGACTAAAAAATGGCATTAAACTGCCACAATTGACCACAAAGTAACATATCTCGAGGATTCAGTATTCTGTAGATTTTTGGTTGTTTCGGCTTTTTTTGTAAGAGTACTAAATGATTCTCCAAACTCAGCTATAAGGACAAAAATATTGCGCAAGGTGGTATCAACTAAATAGAAAGCATAGAAAACAGGGGTTTGGCCGATTCTACTTTGCCCTCCTCCCCCAAATCACTCTCACATTTCGGGGCGGGAACTTTCTTTACCTTGCCTTCTGGTAGCTGTTCATTCTCGCTTTTCATCCAACTCTTGTTTTGAGATTTGTATTCACAGGGTAGATGTTTGACATTTTTGCGGATTTGACTTCATGAACGCGTTCGTTGACCATAAAATCAATCTAGCAAAGTTAAGGGCTTTTCGCTAGAAGAATTCTAACAAAATAAAAAAGGGACTCGGTCACCCGAGCCCCTTTAATTAATTATATATTATCTAACAAGGTTGACCGTTTCGGTTAATAAATCATCAGTCGTGTTAATGATTCTAGCGCTGGCTTGGAAAGCCTGTTGAGTTTGAATCAAAGTAACAAATTGAGCCGATAGATCGGAATCCTAAATTGACCGGCTTTTTAAATTTGTAAGCAAATAGGCCTGTCAGGAGTACCCACGAAATGTGGGTTTCTATGAGCTCGAACTGTCGAACTTCGTGGTGATACAAGGTGGGATTTTGGAGTGCATGAATGAGAGTATCGGAAGGCGCAATAGAAGGTTTCATCGAATGACAAAAACCAAGACGAGGATAAAAGGGTTCTAGGCTCCGCGTTTCTCAACTAACCGTTCGTGAATATGCACGCTTGAATCATGTAACTAGTTTTTTAATAAATTCTTACTCGTAGTTACCACTAAATAATAACGAAGGCAGCCGTTAAATACTTTTCTTTATTTATAATGTATTTCGTTGTAATATAGCTGAAATAGTCGCTTAGGTTGTATAGTATATTTTATTTGGTATAGTGAATATCCGATATTAGTGAATGTCGATATTCACTGGTGAATGTCCGGAATTTTTTTGTACTTGGATTTAATCAGCGTTGCCAGTCAACTTTTGGAAGCACACCCTTCGCCTTGACTATTCTCTTTTTTAAATCTTCAGTGCATAAACCGTCTTTACCAACAATGATACCTCTTTAACTACTTGGTTCACTTGAGTCTATCCACTTGATCGATCTTGTCATTACTCAGCATCACCTCTTCAGCTTCAATTATTCTCAGTCTTATTCACTTAGTCTTCTTAATGTTAATTGTCAAACCTATTCTTGGCTTTGCCTTGTTTTGTCAACGTGGAAAAGATAGTATTGGGAAGTCGAACCAGCGTGACAGTCCGGCTCGATGAGTGAATTCGCAGTGTGGCTAACATGTCTCGGGTCGAGCGGCAATAGCGCCGCCCGGGCCGTGTTCACACCGAACCTGTCATAGCTTACTTGTTCCAGGGAGAGGACGGATCGCCTCGGCCGGGCGGTATGGTGTTTGTCTCCGCCGGACCGGCCTCCGGCTCGGGGTCGACCTCGTCCGCTTCGCCGTCGATAATCGGACCGCGATCCGGGCCGTGTGTACTCGACCAGATATTGCCTTCGCAGTGAGTGTCTTGTCACGCTTTCAGAACAATCCAACCACACATCACTGGTCAAAAGTTAAATCTGTTTTCCGTTACTTGAAGGGGACTCTTGACTACAAGTTGCCTTTGGCGATATCTGATGATGACAAAATTGTGATTCACTCTGATGCAAGTTATGGTGCTGCAATTACTGGAGCAAAGTCAACAACCGGCTGGATTGTTCAATATATGTCTGGCCTGGTGGATTAATTTTAGTCATGAGTTTCAACATAACCCCTATCGCATCACATCATCATCTATTTTACAACGTTTGTTCCTCATCACAAAACATCATATATTCATCTCAAAACTCTCGAGTATTAAACCCTATCAAGATTGTGCAGAAACGAGACAAAATAAAATACTCCCGGCCCATCATCAATAAAAAACACATATCGACGCATCGTCGTCCTCGATTGTCGTCGTCGATCGTTGCTTGTCCTTGTTGGTTGCCATTGGGTGAAACAGAGTAATCTTTTGTCGAAATTCTTTATGAACAACTCCTGAAGCACAATGGTCGTTGAATTGGAATAAAAAGTTTTTTAACCTCTAAAAACTATAGCGTAACGAGCGAGTGATCGAGGAGGATGCAGCCCCCTCACGTACACAATAATTTCTGTTCGCTTTAGTTTTTCATGCTGCTCCTTACTTTCGGTTGAAAAAACGTTTGTTTTTTTTTTTTTTCATTTAATTTTCATCATTTTATCTCAATATTGGTGATCCTGTTCAATTTGGGTTTCAACCACCTGATAATGTCAAACAAGCTTTGATTAATGCAATTAACAACGGTGAAAATTACTATTCCACTTCTGAAGGTCTTTTAGAATTACGACAAGAGATTGCTAAAAAAGAAAATGCCAAAGGATTGTCAATCTCAGCTGATGAGATTCTAGTTACAAACGGTGTCTCTGAAGGGTTGGATATGGTAATTTCTTCAATTGTAGAAGAAGGAGGAGCGAGGTTACCGTGCCGCTCGAGATGACCGGAATTCCCAGTTCCTCGCCCATCTTCGTGGTGGCCGCCAGACTGTACTCCTGAGGATCCGTATCACGGTCGAGGTCGACAAAAACGATCTCGGCAACGCCCGTCTCCTCAAAACTCTTGGCAAGCTGAAGGGCGGTATAGGTCGTGTCCTCGCGCCAACCTTCGACGACCACGTGGTCACGGCGCGCGGCGATCGTGACCAGAACCTGTTCGGGGTAGGGATCGATGCGACCTACGACTAGAGATCTCTGCCGACAAGGTCTAGATCTTACGCCATTGGTTTAAGTTACGAAGAGCGCGCAATATGATCCGCCCGAAGATTCAGCAAAGCGTCTCTCTATATGGAGGGTGCAGCTTTGACCGTCAGTCGTCAATGATCGTTCTTCAGCTTACCGTCGTTGTCCTGTTCAGCCAGCACATTGGCCGCAATGGGCTTCCAGTTCTTCACCAGGGATACGGGACGGGCAGCTTAATGTAAACAGTTGAGGGATTAACAAATGCGGCTGATGGGATATCATAAACGGCCAATAACGTCGCATAATAAGGTGCTGATATAGCATAATAAGGAGCGAATATATTAAATAATCCAAATTTATTACTCATCGCTGGTGGTGTATTAATTTTTGTTATATTAATGAAATGAAAAATTATCATTATGTCTATTATATACTAATAATAATATACTAAACATAATGAGTGCATTAGGATATAACGATCCGTAGACATATCCACCATGCCAATGCGAAAAGGTAAATGATTTGCACGAGTGAATGGAGCGGAAGAAAATGAAGGAATGTTCTTATTTAGGGTGATCGTGGAGATAAAGGTGATGCCGGTGTTTGTCCAGCGGGTAAATATGGATGATATTGAAGGATTTCATCAACAGACGAAGTTCTTTTTTTTGTTGTACCTGTAGATTGCGATGCGAGATATGAAAGCTATACAAAAGATTGTGTCGGTTCGAGAATTGTTTTTCACTTTTTGCTTGTGGAATTTTTAGTTTTTGAAATCGGATTTTCCCGGTATTTTTTCGTTTTTTTTTTCACATGATTCCAATCATCGACAAAATATCTCAACTCTCCCTGAGTTTTCAGACAAATAAAGAATTATTTTTAGGGAAGAGGAATAAGGTAGAAATCGATATTTAGTTCCTCTTGGTTACTGGGAATATTCCTAAATTAGCCCATTCCTTATAAAAGTAAAGAGTACCTTTAAACCCCATTCATGGACATATTCGCAACCGCGGCTGACGCCTCGGACGTCGCGCCGCCCGACAGCATGACTATAGAAGGTCTTGAAAGCTGGCATCACGAACTTTGGACCAGACGGCGCGCCGCCCATGTTGCAGAAGCAGCGGAAGTAGCCCGCTTCCGGCGAGACAGCTTGGAAGCGAGCCACCGCGCGCGTGTGGCCATTCTTGAAGAGCAGTTGGCTTCGGCCTCCGAAGACCGCATTCGCCGCATGCGGATCGTTAGCAGCTAAATACTCAAAAGTGTTGATGTCGTTACAATCTGAAGCAGAGAATACTGCTAATTGTGGATCGAAAGAAATGTTACCGATTAGATCGTAAGCTAAAGCTTGAATCTCTACCGCACCTGATTCTGGAGCAACAAATGTGAACCAAACTGAAGACTGAACTCCTGTTTCTTCCCATCCGTTAAATCCTTCGTCTTGGTCTTGTGGAATACCTAAAGCAGCAGATTCGCCTGCTTGTACTGTTGGTGCTAAAGTTCCGAATATTACAAGAAATGTAGACAAGATCCAAGTCCCTTGTTCATTATTCGATAGTTCAATAGTGCATGGGGTTAGATGTGATGAAATGTGGATATTTGCAATTAATATCGAACCGGATAGCTTGATAGTAGAAATTCCCAAAGAGAGACAATTTATCTTAATAAATCGAAAAGAATGTATGAATTCTTTGAAAATGTCAACTAGAGATCAAATGGGTAGACTTTCGATTTGAATGGCCTCCAGGCCCTCGATCTGCCGCAGCAGTCGCTGGTATTCGGCATCGTTGTCCTGGGTTTTGGTGTCCATCGCATCAACCCGCTGCTGCGACTCGCGCTGTGCGACCAGCCAGGATTGGCCCTCTTTCAGCACATCCTTGACGCTCTGCGCACTCGCAACGCTGCTCAGAACGCCTAACCCGGCGATCAGCATCGCGCGGCTCAAAATTGCTTGCATGTCCATAAGTTTCATCCCAAACGCCGGAGTTGTTTCATTTGTACACGGAAATTATTATCAATATTTCCTGTGCCATTCTAGCGGCAGTAAAAACGGAAAGACGTGTTTTCTAGTCTTATTGATGATTGAACTGTTCAGTGTATTGAAATTGCTGCCACTTCAAATGAAATGTATCTCATTTCGTTTCCAATACGTTTGACCCTTAAATGTTGAATAGAAGGAAAGACAATCATTCATCGGTCATTCATTCATTGACGGTCAATTTCGACTATACAATGATTTTTGATGGGTAACACTAAATTCAATTAAATGTTATAAGTTTGAAATCAGTTTGATATTGAAATCAGTTTGTTATAAGTTTGATATATCTATTTGTATCAAAATTCCGTTTTCTAAAGTTTTGGTTACTATTGAGCCGGGTCGCTCCATACTCCATGCTCCATCCATCGCTCCATCCATCGCTCCATACAGTTCGTTACCATGAACTGTTTGAAGAAAAAATTGGTTTTTAAAAAATTTGCTTCTTTGTAGAGTAAATATATTATATATATGAAATAAATCACATTATACAAAAAAAGAAATAATTTACGTTACCACAGGTAAAAACTTATTTAGTTACTTAGACCCAACTGATCCATTTCTAATGGAAGACAATGATTTTACCAAGTTTCTCCCCGATTCCCCAAATTCTTAGCAATGCTTTTGTTTCAAATTTACCAATAGTGTTTAAATTTTACTAATTTAAATATTATAAAGAAAATTTTCTCAAAATTTTCGTCTCTGGCGGAGACTTCGGCCAAGGCCGCCTCGTCCGGCGCAGCTCCGGGATGGAGGATCGTGAGGATCTTGCTCGCCTCGCGAACGGTTTCCGTCGGCTCCGTGTCGCGCCAATAGCCGGTCCCGTCGATGACGCTGAAGCCATCGGGAAAGCGCGGCGCGATCTCGGTGTCGACGAAAGCGCGCCAGTCGGCAGCGCTCACCTCGCCGCCCCCTGGCTTGTTCCTGCCGAAGTAGAGTTGACTTGCGAGCCAGTAAGATAATTTTTTCAAACTCAAATTGGTAAACTTGTCCAAATATAATAGGCTATGATTTAAATTCGTGTTTTTTATTTGTATATCTAAGGCCAAGTTGGTCCAGTGGCTTAAAGTAACTAGTTAATTTATGTACACCCTGGTAAGGCTGGGCCAGTGAGGCCTTTTTATTGGCTAAGGGGTATCAAGCCCCATGATTTAATTTCTGGGGCGTATTTGGTAATCTTTGCCAGAAAAACCCACCTATTGAGGTGTCCCGGTGTCCCCCCCTGAATCACAAAAGCCGTAGAATAAATAGTTGAAATTACTAAAAATACTTTAGCGTAAAGAGTGGGGTATTATGAGGAGATGAGCCCATCATATGCGTAATAATTCCTGTTCGTTTTAAGTTTTAATGCTTCTCCTTACTTTCAGTTGAAAAAACCTTTTCATATTTATTTTTTCATTTTTTTTTTTTTTTAATAGTGCTAGAAAATCCTGCTCTCCCTTCATGAAAATTTTGACATTGCGGATTTCCAGCCAGCACATTGCTAACTGGTTACACCATGGACTTGTGACACGTGATCAAATCGTTGATGTATTCAAAAAAATGGCCAACATTGTTGATCGTCAAAATGCAAATGACCCTGCCTATAAACCAATGGCAGAAAATTTTGATGAAAGCATTGCTTTCAAAGCAGCATTGGATCTGGTCTTCACCGGTCGTGAAGAACCAAACGGTTACACAGAGCCTGTTTTGACACGACGCCGTGGTCGCCTGCAGCCACACCGCCTCGTGAACGCTGGTGTCGGTGCGGATCTTGATCCCGATCTCCTGGCCGATCAGCTTGACGACCTCGCCCAGGGCATGGGCGGCGACGTCGATGTTGATGCGCTCGAACAGGTCCTCCTCCTCCGGCGGCGGAGGAGGAGGAGACGAGCAGCCCGCGAGGAGGGCGAGGGAGAGGAGGAACGCTGCACGCTTCATGCATGCAGCTTACTCGCTACGCCCTGCGGCGCGCTTCAAATATTTATTCTACGGCCTTCGTGATTCAGGGGTCATTCTTAAAGAATTGAGACAAAATTCAAGCTTTAGTTTAAAGAGCGAGGTATTGACAAGGGGGCGAACCTCCTCACATACGGAATAAGAATATACAAATATAAAAGTTCGTTACGTAAGGTAATTTGTAAGTTCGTATATTTATTACTAATAAAACGTTTGTAAAAAAAGTTCTAGTTGCCTTTTTAAGTAACCAAAAATTCGAGGGTAACTGTCGTTATTCAGGCTGTTCAATGAACCGGCCGGGCAAGAATATCTGCGTGAGTCACTGGCTGAAGGCTTTGTCGATCGGCTGCCACTGCTGGGGATCTCCTGTATCTGCAACCTGGTTTCCTCGATCAAAACCGCGCGCCACTACGATATGGGCGGGCGGGATGTCATCTTCACCTGCCTGACGGACTCGGCCGAGCTGTACGCCAGCCGGCTGACGGAACTGACGGCAGAACGCGGCGCATATACGCGCTGCGTAATCAACGTTTTTTGGTCGTTTCAGCAGGATATCTCCTACTTCTGGCGTTTTGCAAGGTTAGGCCAAGTTCTTGGCTTCCGTCGACTGATGTTCTCAAAGCATAATCAAGAACTAGGATGAAAAAGTGCGGGGCGAAAGAATCACCTTAAAGTACGATGAAGTATGTGTCGCCATCAGCAGATCTGACCATAGACTCTTTGCTGTTTTAGAAATTGGTAAAAGGCAGATTTGAAAGAATCACCTGGTATCCTCCTTCACCAATATGATCATATCTTATGTAGCCTTCATGATCTGCAATGTATTTTCTTGGCCAGTATCTGTTTTCAAATGCTTTCCATGTTTCCATATCGTTGTCCATCACAACAGGATAATTGATTCCATGTTTCTCAATTGACATTTGAACATTTTCAGGAACTTTTTCAAATTCAAATTCTGGAGAATGGACTCCGATAATTAATAATCCTTGATCAGCATATTTGTCATCCCAAGCTGTTTCACCCACCGAACTTCATAGGCGTAGGGTTTTTTGTCGGCATAGTGCAGGGACCGCAGATGCAGAAGCTTGCGTTTTTCAGAGGCCCAAAATTCGCCGGCGAATCCACCCGGCGGCGCGACCATCTGTTTTCTGATGATTTCATGGCTGTAGAGTTTTCCCGCCGATTCCACTTCCTCGCGAACGACCGGAATGTCGAATGTCGCTTTCTGCACCCGGTTGAGTGCCACGCGGTTGCCGGCTTTTCTCTGGTATCAGATCTATATCTAAAGATGAAGCGCCAAGAGGAAAATATTTAGAACTCAAACTTGGTTACATTAACAAGAGGAATAATAAATATGAAAGTAGATTTAGGCTTGAAGTGGAGAAGATTCACGTTGTGGATAAAAATGTATATTGGATATATGTTTCTAAGTAATGGAAGAAGGAATTTATATACATAGTAATGTTAAACCACGGAAGAGCAGCAATGTTTACAAATTTCGGGAATAATGTAATGGGTATTTCGTGGCCAGCAAGAGAAAAAGCTCGCCGAATTTTCGATAGGCACGAGCAATCGAGGGATCGACGATGTGGCTCTGTCGCCCAGTGCCAATTTCGTTGTCGGTCGAGCGCAGAGCGCCCTGCGAGTGTTCGACTACGAGCGGAACGCGTTGGTTCTTGAGGTCGATAGCATCGAGGCAGGACCTGTCGCATTTTCCAGTTCCGGTGAAAGTCTCGCTGTGGCGATGGGAGGCAAGGTAAGCATCTTGGATGGGAGTTTCTCCACAGGATAGGAAGATTTGCCTTCTTTGTTTCTAACAAAGCTGAAGTTTCTAACGAAGTTTCAACTGAAGTTTCAGCTTTGTTTCTAACAAAGCTGAAGTCAAATATTGATAGTTTCCCGTCAACCCATCAAGTGCATCCCTCCCTGTAAGACTGTGACTATTGTGTTATTAACATTGTAAAAGTTGTGATAGTAATGTTTCTCACCAATTATTTTACGGCTGTTATCATAATAAGAAATGTGCCTACTAGACACTACTCAATGTTTTTTTATGCTCTTTCCATGTAGAATAATCATTTCACTCACACATGTGCCCCTCCTCCTCTGCCAGTCCTATACCTGTTGAAATTTTAACAAAGAGAAATTTTGCCATAGTTTTCGGTTACCACTTTCTATTTCTCTGGTTTAAGGTTTATGTTTACCATGCATGTTTTTGGCCAATTTTAAATAGATCACACACCATCTTCAAATTTCAATGAAAGTTGTTCTCGCGCATCGGGCTCCGCCCCGAACACCATGTTGTTGCCTACGACGACGAAGGCGGCGGCTGGGCTGGACGCCTGATCTGGACCCTGGATGCTATTGGCCATCACAACTACTCCTACCTCAATGGCGGTTTGCACGCCTGGCTAGCCGGTGGCCACCCAACCGAAAACGGCGAACACGACGTGCCCAGCAGCGACATCAGCATCCACATTGACAGCACGCCAATCGCGGAGATCGAAGGCTTTATCGGTGTCCTGCGCGGGGGAGAGGATCAAGGCGGCCTTGCCCAGCGCCGCCACATCATCATCGTTCCCGTCGATCGTCTCGGGCGTGAGCTGGTCCTCGACGTCGAAGTAGAAGTACTCCAGCCGCCCGCCCAGGACGGCGCGGATCTTCTCGTGCGGCTGGACCTCGACCTCCAGCCAGGGGCCGAAGGAGGTCTCCTCGATCTTCACGTCCTGGGTCTTCATCAGCCGGGTTCGGCGCTGCTGGGTCGCCTTCGCTTCGTAATTTAATTCGTAAGTTACGTATATTTTCTACTTATAAAAACATTCGTAAAAAATTATAAGTTATAGTTGCCTTTTTAAGTAATCAAAAAATTCAAGGGCAACTAGGCCCCCTCCCTTGCTCCTTTTTTCTCAAAATCCTCCGACTAAAACTATGAAAAAGCCATTTAGCCCAAAAAAATTAAAATGCAAATTTCGTTTTAATTTTTTATGTGCGGAGACTCAAGATCAAAACATACATTATTATGATATTTATAGTTGTTTTTTTTTTAAGGCAAAGCCAATTATAGTAATTTGACGCAGGGACAAGGCAGGGAATTACCGTGTTATATTGTGTACTGGCTGGGTCCCGGCGGCTTCGTTGCCGCGCCCCAGCATGGCACGCGGCAGGCTTCTATGCATGGATTCTCAATGTCCCTTGTGTTCTAACTGCAGGCAGTGCTGGGTCCCGGCGGCTTCGCCACCGGGTCCCAGCATGACACGCGGCAGGCTGGAGTTAAGAAGTGAATTACATCCTGCTTACAGAATTTAAATGGTTGCGAAATACAACAGTCGCTTTAGTGTTGTTGGTACTCGCTGCCTGTAATCCAGCCCCTGTCACTAATGAACAGGCGGTTGCAGAACCTGCTGCTCCTACCCGAGCCCTTGAACGAGTAGCTCCGGAAGAAGTTGGAATGGACTCGGATCGATTGCAACGCGTAACTCAAGCGATGCAAGGATTTGTGGATGAGGGTTTATTGTCGCAGTTCTTGAATCGGTTTCACAAAACTGAGTGCTTTTTTTAGCGTGACCAAATCTCGCGGGCTGGCGCGACCGGTGGCGACACGCCCTAACAAGCGTTCCAAATCACTGATATTTTCCAGGTAAGACCGCAGCGTTTTTCGCACATCGCCATCAGAAAAGAATGTTTCCACACGATCCAGGCGAGTTTGGATGCGCTCGAAAGAAATTAAAGGATGCGTTATAATATGTTTCAAAAGTCGCCCGCCCATGCTTTGCTGTTTTTTTAGGTGGTCGTAGTAAACCATGGCCACAAAATATCAGGAGAGTAGTCATTTAAACGAAAATTAAAAATTATAGTGCCCTTTTTAAGTGACCAAAAAGAATGTAGGGCACCTAGCCCCCACTCATAATCCTTTTTCGCCAATGTTGTTCTATCAAAATTTGAGATAACTATATTGCTCAGCATAGTTAAAAGGTTCAACAAATATGCTTTTGGAGATAATAAAGCCTACCGCCCTTTGTTCACGGACCCAAATCGAAACCAACCAGTGTCGGTGGCGATCGCGGCGAATAGCGGAGTGGCGATTTCCGCCGTCAGTTTGACGCCCAGCTGCTCCGCCGCTTGGGTCACCAGCACGCCCGTGGCTTCGGCACGATCATTCTTGAACAGCTCCGCGCCGAGGTCGTCAGCGCTGACGTGGTGATCGACGATCAACTTCTTGGCGGGTGTGCTTTTAACAACCTCGGACATCGGACCCAGTTGGGCCCATACTGAACAAACTGAATCCATTACTGATGTAGGTGACCTCTCACGAGCATTTATCCTTCAGGCCCAGCAAAGAAATGCTGATAGCGCAACTTCTGATGGTCTTTGTGAGACAGGTGAAAGAGTATGGCTATCTGATACTGATGAATTATCGTTTAGACATGAGTTTGGAACTAATACTTGTACCTATTCTAATGAAATGAATGAAGTTGTTTGGATTTTATCAAACTCTGATGATCAAACCGGAAGAAAGGGTCATAACCATAATTTTGGGTTTTGAAGGACGAAAAAACAGGTTTCTCAGACGTCATCAGATCTATGACCTTTTGTGAAAATAATTTCTCAGACCACACTGGTTCTCACTTACAATTTAAAGGAATTGAAAGCACTGAAAATTTATGAAATTCAAATAAGGCAACAAATTTTTGTAAAATTTTATTTTTTTTGCATTATTAATAATGAAAGTCAGAACATTTTGGCTTCACTTCTGAAAGCCATTACATGAAGGTTAACTTTTCAGGGAATATTGAGTGGGAAATAACAACTCACCGCATGAATTCAGGCTGTCAAAAGGGCGTATCATCAATAACTTAGTATCAGTTTGATGTGTGAAGTTAAAAATTACTGGGCTTGTTGTTGCGAATTTTTCACTAACCAAAAGACAATATTTGCATCCTAGTATTACTGCTTCTACTCATATTGCTACTACTACTACTAATACTACTTTTTGCTGCTACTTTACTGCTGCTACTGAGGTTTCTTTTCTCTACAGTTTTTTTTTATTAGCCGTAAAATCTCTAAAAATAGTTATCCTAAAATTAATTCTCAAGTACAAAAAGTTTTCGGGAAAGTTGTACTACTTGCTAATGATTTTTAAAGTTATTCTCTAAGAGTTTGTTTTTTAAGAGAAGACAATAGGAATGGAAGTCTGTAAAAACATCTCAGCAATGAAAAGTTATGTGACAGATATATGATAATGGACAGGAATCTAAAAAAGTTTTGTGTGATCAACTCCAACCCCTGCATCAGCTACAATATGGAAGAAAACACCATGGCGATGCAGACCCTGGTGATGGCCCATGCGGCCTTTGGTCATAACCATTTTTTCAAAAACAATTACCTCTTTCAGCAATGGACCGACGCGGCAGGCATTCACGACTATCTGGCCTTTGCCAAGAACTTTGTCGCCAATTGCGAAGAGCGTTACGGCGTTGATGCGGTGGAAGAAATCCTCGACGCTGCCCATGCCCTGCCCGCAACCTCGCGAATGCCAGACACCCTAGCCCCACCACCAAAGCATACGTTTGGGGCTCCGGGACGAGCGTAAAGCTGACACCCGGATCATTGCTTGAGAGAACCAAGGTAAACGTATCGCCAAACTCCGTGGACCAACGCGTGGTGTCCCCCGATTCAAACCCATCGGTGAATACACTCACGTTTGCGTCAACGGTCATTCCCAACGCGAGTAACGCGCTGGGACTCGTGACACCATAAAATTGCACTGCGGCAATTCTTATAAAAATCTTCCTAGACCAAGCAAAGTCCTTGGCGACTCCTTCCAATTAGGTTTTTAATGATACCACACAGGTATCTTGACATATCAGGCCGGTTTTTGAAAAGACAGCTCCACCATAGATTGCACTATTTCAATCCTAGAACTGATTGAAAAATACATCCAATGGGCCAGAGAGCTGCTATTAATCCTCATTGATCAAACAGTTCGTGGCAACGAACTGTAGTAAGGAGCGACTTGTATTGGGTTGGACCATTGCAAAGTATAGCAGCGAATCCTTCAAGCTCCACCAAATCATCAGGATTGAGGTTACCGTCTAAACGGCCAACAGCATTCGGTGCAATCGTTACCGGAGTACAGCCAAGTTTTTTTGCTAATACAGCTTGCGCTTCTGCAGATGTCGCGTCTGGACCAAGGCACAGAACGACACCTCTGGGGAAATAGGACAGGCGATTTGATTCACCGGTCGGGCCGGGAAGATCAACGCGTTGTAAATGTAGTATACAAGACATATTTGGCGGTAAATAGAGACAATTTCTTAAGAAACTAAAGACAGAATCAGTTGCGGCAATTCAAGAAGGGTTATTTTAAAAAAAGACAAATTATAAGGGAGGGTTAAAAAAAGTACTTTTCCAGTTTTTCAACTAATATTGATCACCAGTTCCTTATACAAGGAAGACTTTTTGACACATAAAAGGGAAAATGTATTTCATTCAAGAACTCCAGTTTCAAACAATCCTTTCTTTTTCCAATAAAACACAAACGAGACTCAGGCCACTTAGAAGTTTAAGAGGAAAGAGACGGAAGAGGATAGAACCACCCTTAGTGATGTGTTATTAATGTCTTCGCTGTGATTTTGTTATGTGATTATTTTGTGATTTTGTTATGTGATTATTTTGTGATTTTGTTATGTGATTATTTTGTGATTTTGTTATGTAATTATTTTGTGATTTTGTTATGTGATTGCCATGACAAGTAAACACACACTGCTAGTAATTAACCCTGAAGTATTACCATACTCGTCTTTTACGATGGCAAGGTGAGTGCTACTTTCCTGAAGACCCCTGAGTGCCCTTAGTATCGGAGTGTTTTCGGGAATTCTATAAACGGGAAGAATGATCTCATCTATGGTTATCTCTTCATCCTGCATTGCCCTTACAATATCTTTTAGATGAATAACACCAACTATCTGGTCAATTGTGTCTTTATAAATCGGAAATCTAGTGAATCTAGTAAAAACGTGTACGATCCAGGCAATTTGTCAATAGTCCGACAACAGTCCGACATGAACAGAGTGACAAGTTATTTTTAAAAATGCATTTATACTCTATATTTTATTTTTAGAATTGCAAACTTACTTAAAAGCTTATGATTTCTTTTTCAGGCAATTGATACCAACAAAGATGGGGCAATAACTTACAATGATTTCATTAATTTCATTTCAAACGACACAAGGAAAATGGAATCCTTTGAAGTTTTGGACACATTACTTTTCCGTTCCATCTTTTACTGACCGGGCATAAAAAAGTTCATATAAACCTTTTATGTATATGCCTATTATATATTGAAAGTTGAACATACAGGTTGAGGGAAGAGTGTGATGCTGTGTTGGCCTTAGACGGCTTGGTGTTACAGCGAGTGGTTATTAGTAGAGTAGTAGAACATCAAGAAATAACTTCTTTTTTACGGAAGTTAGGGGGGGGGATCAAAAGATACTTGATAAGAGATACTAATATAGATGGCAGGAGGAGGGCAGTAGACCCAGCCCGCCCTGGAAGCGTGTCCGCCCAGGTTGCCGGAGTGGCAAGCCACGGCTCCACAGTGGCGTCGCAGGCTGACAGGTTGCCGACGCCTGGGCGACGGGTCGGTCCGGGACCCACGTGGGTGAGAATTGGCGCAGGCTCAACGCCGCCCCGAACGCGCGCACCCCTCCCACCGCGGACCGGAGGCCGCGTCGGGAGGGGTGTGGGGGGAGGTCTGCGCTGCTGCGCGCAAAATGCCGGCGAGTATATTGTGATGCTGCTGCGCGCGTTCGTCCCGCCGGTATTCCTGATCGCCTGTGTCCTGGGCTCGATTCTGGGCGGTTTGGCAACCCCGACCGAAGCCGCCGGTGTCGGCGCCGCCGGCGCCGTGCTGCTGGCATTCCTGAACCTGGTCGTACTTCCGGCACTAGGCGTCAAGGAGTTTCACTTCGAAGGCGAACTCGCCGCGGATCTCGATGATCACGCTGTTGGCGGCGGTTGGTAGGTAGCAGAGCGGCTGGAAATAGATCTGATGAATTGAAAAATAAAGCTATTGACCAGATTGGTTCATTATTCAAAAACAAAATTATTAAGAAAAATTAATATAATACTATTTACAACAGCTATCTTAGCTGAATTTTATGAAGAAAAATATTTTCTAATAAACGCTTTGATTATTATTAGTGGTACCAAAAGTGAAATAAAACAGTCTTTTGCAAGTAATCCGATCACGTTAGATCAAAAATCGCATTTCGGGAAAGTACAAGGTGAGTGTGGGGTATCGACCTTCCGATTGCCCTGAATCTTAAAAAGGGCACTAGAACTTCTTATTACCAATCCAATGAGCCCCCTCCATAGTTTACATGATCACCTTTTATATGTATACCTTCTATGCCCCCAGGGCATAACTTACAGCCCTTGCCTTGAGGGCTCTGAGGGGGGGGTGTGTCATCCTAAAAGACATAATTTTCTGATCTTTCATTGACATTGAACAAAATCATGTAACAACTTGCAAGTGAAAGCCTTAGGCCTGGCAAACGAAATTAAATAATACAATTGTGTTGTAACTGTTTTTTGGCTTATACTTTTTTAAATCAAAATAACAAGTTAGTAGTTACAATCCAAACAATTTGGCTTTGCTGCTGTAAAAGATCAACTAATCAAAACTAAATTGTACTTACAAATGTTATGTTGTCACGATGGCTTTGGAAGTATTCTAGTTGACGCCAGAGGAGTGGCAGGGGAGCTGCCAGATCCGTCAGCTGGCTGCCGATATGCACCGCTACGGCGTTGGGCGCGATCCCGGGCAGGCCCGCGGCATGGGCATAGACATCACGGGCGTGGCCGATGTCGATGCCGAACTTGTCGTGGTGCCGCCCGGTGGAAATCTTGTGATGGGTGTCGGCGTCCACATCGGGATTGACCCGGACCGCCACATTGACCGTCGTCCCGGCCGCGTCGGCGAGGGCGGAGAGGCAGTCGAGTTCGGGCCGCGATTTTGGCCAGGTTCAACACCAGGACACCAAGTACGGGCGTCAAATTGTTCGTATTGATTTGTGGGCTGTCGTAACCGTGCGTCCGCATCGATGTAGATAATGGTAAACACTTCACGCGGATTAGACGTATTGTTGGGGCCCGCTCGATGAAACGTCCAGCCCGAATGGAAACTAACCTCACCAAGAGCAAATGACTGTTCCGCCTGGGGATAATCAACCAGTAGCTGACTTAAAACTCGCTCGCTTTCGTCAATTACTATTATTACTGCTGCTAAAAAGTCACAAGGGAATGAGTCCACCTGAGGCCAACAAAGCTGTGCACGCTCCCACCACCAAATCTATTCAAAAACTTCTTTCTTTACCCCCTTCCCTATTTAGTCCACATTTCCTTACATTCTTTCCTCATGATCTCTTTCCATTCCATTCTGGACGACCTGCTTTGCCCTTAGATGGATGGATAAAAAGGCACAATCTTCGGCAATATGGCATAATCTTCATCCATGATTTATTTTTTATTGAGTGACGAATTTTTCATAATAGTAACTTAGTTTATACATTCATTCTCAGTGAAATCAAAGACTCATTGCTCATCAAAAAGTGATTAATGTGGTACTATTCTTAACACACTTGAAATTAGGAGTAGCTCCAGTTGGACAGTATGTATCAATCAATGACTATTATAGGTAACTATGTAATGAATCAATCACTTCTGCTTGTGCGTGGCCGGTCAGATTGTAGATGAATGAGGTCAGGAAACCCGCACATCGGGCCTTGCGAGCCTTGAACCAAAAGATAAAAAATGATGCGCGTGTAACATTGAGCTTACTACCCATTGGCGATGGTTTGAGTGTTTTGATAAAACGTTAAAGTTAAGGATTAAGTCACTATTCAGCGCTATAAAAAGGAGTTTTGCACATGACAACGACATGGGAAAATCCAGCCGGTTTAAATGGTTTTGATTTTGTAGAATATACCAGTCCCGAGCCAGAAGTATTGGCTAAGGGGTGCGCTCGACTTCTTCGACTTTCACGGCCAACTCGAAGTCCCCGCACTTCGCGTCGGCGACTTTCCACCGATTGGCGTCGCGACGAGTTTTGCGTTTGAAGAAGGCGCCATCGTGGCGCGCGTTCTGACGACCGATTCGGCCGGGCAACTCATCGAAGCCGAAGGTTCCGTGTTGATGGACCTGGTCTCGGCGATCCAAGAGCCGGACCTCCTGCTGCCGATGCTCGACGCAGCCCCGTGGCGCGTGTGCCCATTGTTTACGGATAATATTTGTTATTGGGTCGCATGTATGTACTTTTTGGGTGGGGGGGACGATTTTCTGCAGGGGAGGACTTTGCAGGTGGAAAATTTTCCATGGAGAGGGAATTTTCCAGGGGGTGAACTTTTCAGGGGAAATTATGTATTGGCGAAATTTGCCAGAATTTCTATTCGATCTTTCTTTATATGATTTACTTTCTCTTTACGAACTCAATTTTACGCGTGGAGGTGTTAAGGGTATCTTACTACGTCGTTTCGGTTTTTCTGTGTCCCAACTTAAGACGGCTTATCTTACCAACATCCGACAAATTTTCGAGTATACTTTCCCTGTATGGAGCTGTCAAGTGAACAGTACAAGTTACCTAAGCGATCAACTTGAGTCACTACAAAAAAGAGCCTTTAAAGTTATTCTTTCAAATGCATATCTAAGTTATGAACCGGCATTATCTGTCCTTCAATTACCGTCCCTTCACGAACGTCGTTTGTGTTGTTCTAGCTTACCTGGAAGTGCCTAAAGTAGCAATACCGGGACCGACAGACTGAAAGACCGACAGACCGACTGAATTTGCGATTGCTATATATCACTTGGTTAAAACCAAGTGCCATAAAAACATATAACCATGGATTGTCAGTATAATATACATCTTCTGATATTCATTCCTTAAAGTCTTAATACTTCTTTATTTATTAAAGTCCAAAATTGAAAACATTTAAAATATATTTTGTTTTCAGTTAAGTGTCACGAGCCCAACATCAGCAGGAGAGCATCCTCCGTCAGTGTCGCTTTCGTCTTCGTCGAAATCGATAACGGTCGTTGTGGATGCGCTTTGTGCAGCTGCTTTGTTCGCGAAATTCTGCTTGGGCACACTTCCCACCGGAGTCCCATACCAGTAAGTGTGTCCAGAAAAGCACGAGAAGTTCACGATAGGCGTGTGGCAATTGGAGTTCGGCGGGTCGTACTGCAGCAGCTGCCGACCTTTGTGCCTGATAGGCCAATCGGCGTCCGGTGCCTGTTCGAGGCACTGCCAGGAATACCCTCCATTCGGCGTTTGCCATCGGTCTGCGGCATCCTCTGTCCGGTCGCGGGCCAAGTCGGCATGGTGCGGCTTTGTCAAAGGCAGGAGGCGACCGCAGCGGCGGTATCCACAGCCCAAGCCGGTTTCGGCCTCGATCTCAGCGATCCTCGCTTCAAGCGAAACCAGCGCATCGAACTGAAACTGCTTCTTCGGATTCCAGCGTGGCAAAAGTTTTAGTTTTCGAGGGTAATAGCTACGTCTGTTGAAAAAATTAAGAGAATAATGAATTTGTTTTTGATGGGCGGGTAGTACACGTGGATGATCTGTTAAATAATGATATAAACTACTTGTACCACATTTTCCTGCACCAATGATTAAAAATCCTGGACGACAAAAATTTGATACATCATTCATGATTGAGTCATCAATGTTTTTCGATGAAGAATAATACACGGGTTTATCATAATACACAGGCCTTTGCCCTTGCATCGGCTCAAGACCACGCGGCACTCTGGTGGTATGCGGTCACCGCCATTGGGCCCATCGAGGAGGCAGCCAAACTGCTGCCGTTTTTGCTCATTCTCTATTTTTGGCGTCATTTTGATGAACCGCTGGACGGTGTGATCTACGCGTCCTTTGTTGGCCTTGGTTTTGCGAGCATCGAGAATCTGTCCTATCTGCCTTACATGCCCTTGTGGGAAGCAATGGGTCGAGCGGTCGCCTGCATTGCCCAGCTGGTCGAGTTCATGATTAGTCTCCCTATAGATCACTCGCGAATTCACGCTTGTATCTGGGCCTGGAGTATCAATTAGAGTGTCACGGCGACAATGTAGCCGAGAATCAATTGAAGATCAATTAATTTGGGCTGAAATGCTGAGATTCTTCGAAAAATCATAGGAACAAATGCCGAAATCATTGATTTATCAACTTTCTCTCTTATTTCTTGCTTATTTGTATCCAGGGATGAATCTGGGTGCCGTTGACATTGTCCCACCACGCTCCAACAACCAGATCGGCATATCCATCAGCGTTCACATCTCCCGCACCACCTACAGAATGACCAAACTGATCGCCCGCACTATTGCCACTGAACTCATATATCAGGCTGCCGTCATGACCGGAGAAGACACGAGAAATTCCACTAAATTGTCCGTTGACTCCACCGCCCACGCCACCCACAATCAAGTCATTACGGCCGTCACCGTTTACATCACCCGCCATGCGGCTCGAGCCACGGGCCATCCCACACTGCGACGCGCAGCGTGGTGCCGGACCCGGCCGCGTCGAGCGAGACACGTGGGCCCTGAACGCTCGCGAAGGCCTCGGCCCCGCAGACGCGGTCGAGGATGGCGCGGTCGCGCTTGCGCAGCGTCGCGAGCTCGAGGGACCCGGTCCAGCCCTTCAGCAGTCGCCATCCGCCCGGTGATTCGATCAAGCTCACCGGGTTGGTTTTGACGTAGTGCCGGATCAACGGTGGTCATGGGCGATAAATCGCCTTGTCTTGCGCTTTGGAAAAGGCAGCACAAGCTTTGACAATTCCTGCCGCGCCTGGGCCAGTTCCTCAGCACTAATCTGGGCAAAATCCCGTTTGTGCAATACCTCTTTTTGTGACGCAGTAAATACCGCATCAATCTCTATTTCAGTCTTATCTTCCTTTCGCTGATCTGTTGCTTCTGGAAACAGCGACTGGTTGACCCGGGACTGGCCTGCTCTTTGCGGTTCCGGCGTCGGTCCGGTAAGGGCCTGCGGGACCTCCTTGGCTTTATTGCCCTTGGCCTTGTTGTCCTTGGCCTTGTTGTCCTTCTTTGCCGGCTGTCCGTCCTTGGCAGCCGCCTTGCCATCTTTCTTGGATTGCTGCGACTGGCCCGCCTTGTCTTTGGCGGCCGGCTTGCTGGCGTCTTTGGCGTTCGCCGCACCGTCCTTTTTCCCGCCGCACCCGGTAGTCATCAGACAGACTGTGAGAACTAGTGTGGATGCATCAGAGCCTTGCTATTTTATTCAAACTTCTATTTACTCAACTCCATGCAAAAGCAGTCACCATGGACAATACACATACCCCTAGTTACACTTCATCAGAACGCAATATTTATCTGTTCGATCATCTTTAGGCCCTCGGTTCAGTATTTCCAATGTTAGAAAGACGGGACGAGCAGGAGTTGTTCCACTTTTCTCCTCATTCAAGCGGGAAGACAAAGGATCCTATTTTGCGTCAAAATTAAAGTTGAGATAAAAAAGAAATTAGAACGGGATATCTCATGCGTAAATCTTTAACTAAGAACATTTATATTTGTATTCGCCCCTTCTTCAATGTGAACCACTGTTGTACAGTCTTGTTTAAGTCAATGGCATCGGTAAAAGTTTTTCTCATTCGAGGACAGCATGAGGGAATCTAGTCGAGAATCAACTATGACAGTTCTCAGTAAATTATTAACAAGCTTGAGCTTGCTAAATGTTCTTTTGGCTGCAGAAACTGAAGCTAAATCAGAAATGAAAGTTCCTGTAGAAGAATTTGTTGATATTTGATATCATAATCTCGATATTTTAATTATTACCAAATTCCCCTCCAAAACTGACCCATTTATGGCATGGAAATTCTCCCCTGTGGTGTTTAACTTAAAAAAATGCACAGAGGAGGTTTGATATGTTCGCTTCAATATATTTTTCCCCACGTTTCTTTCGTTTTAAACACATCGTTTTGATTGCCTGGGGATTGTGTTTTGTTTTCTTTTCACTTGCCTCGGTTAATATAATTTTTTGTGTTATGAAAAACAAAACCCACAGGTCAACATGGTAATTATTTTCAGTAAGACACAAGTGACTTTCTGGTCTTTACGAGGCATAGAAGGTGTTAGCACTGCTCCTGTTCGCTGTAAGTTTCTGTTCATTTACGTTTAGCTGATTAATTAATATCATGGAATTAAAAAGAAAGCAATCAATGTCTCACAAACTCATTCTAAAAAAAAGAAGAAAAAGGCCAAGCCTGCGAGCACCAATACCAAGAGACAGGCGCCTTTTACATCATGACGGCCAAGGGCTTTTTCGATGCAAAGCATCGCTTCTTTGGCAAGGTTGCCTGCCATCCTATCGATGCCAGTAAGGCGATCGATATCGACACAGAGCAGGACCTAAAACTTGCAGACTATATCATGCGCGAGCGCCAAAAAGAAGAAAAGCAAGTAGCCCCAGGCAATCGCCTCGAAAAAATCGGCGCGGGCATTCCTGCTTTGTCTTTTTGGCTTCCTCTCGAAAACCTGATACGATGGAAATTGCGGATAAAATTAAGGCCGTTCATTTCCTTCGACAAGCTCATACCAAATGGATTGATATTGAAAACAAGGATAATTTTGAAATTCCAAAAGTAAATAAACCAGCAACGATCCAGATCATTCGACAAAAAAAACGTATGACCTGAAACCAACTAAAATCAGGGTGGCTTTCAAGGCAACTTCTTCAAGATTCAAGACATTTTCTTCGTTAATCTTATTTCCCTTTATGCAAGGTAGACTAGATACTTCAAAAAAAAAAACAATGTTTAATAAATATAAATTTAAACTTTCGGTTTCTTGGGGTAAGGGTGTGGAGGAAATCATTAACGCATCTTTGTTACATATTTTCTCTATATATAGTATTTATTTCTGTTTTACTAGCGTAAAGGCTTTATCAATTGATGATGTTAAAGGTACCCTGTATACAAAAAGGAATTACCATGTCATCTACATAACTGTATTTCTTTTTATTTCTTTGTATTTAAACATATTTCTTTCATTTATTTGAATCGTTTTCCTCAACTTATCAGTTTTTTGAATTCATTTTGGTTTATTTGTCAAATAAATTTGTAAAATTTTACGAACCATTTTTAAACCACATCCGAATGTTTAATTGCTTCAAAACTTTATCAGTATATGCACTTCTAGTGACAGCGGAATAATAAAATACCGAAATTCAGCCCACTCCCCTCTTGTATAATCTCCCTCTGCTCGGCGAAGGATGGCAAGATGTTGGGAAGCGACCGACTGTTCTAATCGAAGTTTGATGTAAATATCCGTAACAGTCATTTGCTCATTTTCCTCCAATAAGTCAATAATTCTCTGACGAAGTTTGTGGTTAACAGCACGTAAGACCAAAACAGCTTTTCTTAATTCCGCATAATCAAGTGCGATGTCTTGCTTACCTTTCTTAAGGGTAACTGTCTCGTTTTTTTGCTTTCTCATATCTATGTTTTTGTAACAGTTTTTCATCAGAGGCTAGTGTTTCCTTCATAGTTTTTGTATGGCGACTGGGGCTATATCTTGCTATATTAATGGAGAGGGTATGTGTAACTGTCATGGTAATAACTATTATGTTTAGAGAGAGGGATGAATAGGCAGTCAAATGGTACCACACTTTTGTTATTATATTGTTTCCTTAAAATTGGGAATGAATAGTGTAAATGAATTACACTATTGATTTCAAGCTACCATCCTCATTATGAAGTTGCCTCTGAATCTTGATAAATCCCCACTTCATATGTCTCTAATTCTAAAAACAATCCAGTTTATCCTTCTTAGACTTTGGTGAAAACCCTATCCACCTATTCCAGACTTTAGTTCAGCACTTGTGAGCCTAGTAATAGTGTATGGGTCTGAAAATCCTTGCTCTTACATCTCTGGCTTTTGAGTAAGCATCCTAAATGATGGAGTTGCAAGCGCACTCTTAAAATACTGGAAACATAAAAAAGTAATTCGTAAAATGCTGCGGGCTCATTTCCGCTGTCGAAATCCCGTTGGCGAGTCCGGCCCAGATCGACATGATGGCCTTGCCTGAGAAGACACGGTTGCGGAAGACCTCGCGTTGCGTCGGTCGAGGATAAAGTTTGACACCGATCTTGGCCCAATTGTCACGGACCAATTCGAGCAGGTCGCTCTCTTCCGTGCTCTCGCCGGCGCTGTCGATGATGATGTGCAGCGGCCGGCCGTCGGGAAGCAGGCGTGTGCGATTGACTCTGGGTGAGCTTACAGATTCAAGCCGCTGATCCCCGTCCCAAACGAAATAACTGGTCACAACTGGGATTGAACCCGTACCCCTAGGACATGGAATTCTCACACCAGCGCGCCAACCGTTTATTAAAGTGGGATTATTTTGCTTGCCTCTCTGACAAAAGATTAATGAACAATGTAATTGAATTTTGAAAATACGCCACAAGCATCAACAAATGAAATCCAAAGCACAGTTTACCACTGAACTTGTCCAGAAACATCGTGGAGCCGCCATAGCTCATGGCATGTTCGGACACCGGCAGCTGCTCGTTCAGCTCCAGCCGGCCATCGCGCAACGCCTCAAAGGCGATGTACAGCGTCATCAGCTTGGACATCGAGGCCGGCGGCAGCGGCACATCAGCGTTTTTATTCAGCAGAACGGTGCCGGTGTTCAGATCGACCACAAAGGCGGATTTCGCCTGGGTCTCAAAGGCCTGGACCGGGGTGATCAGCAAAAGCTTATGTTAAAATTCATTTTCTTTTCAGGGTAAAAAAATAAATTCTTGTGAATGGCAATGACCAATGTGGATGTTTCTTTTTATTCTTAAGATTGAATACAACTCACATTCCCGTTTGTCAACAAGTAAAACTTAGTTACTTGATAAAATATAGGTATATTGTGCAGAATACTCAGAATTAGTTTATTTGTTACTTTAAAGTATTTATTTCTTGTATTTTTTTTCTCTTTTTTTTTTTGAATTTTTTTTTTTAAGTATGATAAATTTCTCCAGAGTGACTATTAATAAAATTATGCATTAATGTTTTTGTTTTTAATCTTCGGTGCTGTCAGCGGTATTGTACTAAGGATGATTAGGGATATTTGAGGTGTTTACGGTGTCATTTTGTACTGTATAATCATTTAATAAGCTTAATTATTTTTAAAATTAGTCTTTATTTGGTCACAAGGGCATTCCCTGAAAGCAGAGCCAAAACACAAAAAGTAAAGAAGAATATTCAGGGCTCGGAGCAGGCCGATAACACCGTCCCGCATACCGCGAGAAGCACCAACACCCCCCACACGTCCCAAGGGCTGGTTCTCATACCCCAACCTTATCGTGCATCGGGCGTCACAACTGAACCAAACGTCACAAACGGACCCGGCCGGCGGGGGAGGCGGAGACGGAGGTGAAGGTCAGGGGACAGGCAGACGGCGGGGCGGGCTATTCGGTGGCCTGGGCGTGGGCGGCGCGGGCGTGGTCGAGCGATCGCCTAAGTTTCTTCAACCAAGACTTCTTTTTCTTCTTCTTCTTTTCATTTTCATCTATTTCTTTGCTAATTTCTTTCATTTCTTCAGGAGTTTCCAGTTCAACCCCTCCAAGTTTAAACATGTTCGATATGGAATCTTCCAAATAATTGCGTTTCTTTCCTATTAACACATAGTTTTCAAGATCTAATCTTCTTCTTTGAGTTTCTTCTTGATTAGATTGTTCTTCAAGATCTGAAAAGTCACAATTGGGGGGCCAATTTGATGAAGAATTTCTCAATATTGTTATAGATCATCCAGGAGGTCCAACAATTACAGTAAATCTTTTAGAAGCAGATAGTAATTTTGCAGACCAGTTTGATACAAAAAAGAGTTTTGAGTTTTTCTTAGAAGAATTAGAGGATGGGAAATATGATAAAAAAGACAAAGTTACAAAACACATCAAAAAACTAATTGCCAAAGGATTGAATTTTTAGATTAATTATAAAACATAATGAGCGAATTCCGAAATGCACCTTGTTGCCGGAGAGCTGCATATCGTGGTCGGGGTCCTGCCCGCAGAGGGTCAGGTTGCGCGCCGCGTGTTTCACCGTGTCCATCACAAGGCCTCGCGGAAACCGCAGTCGGCCATCCTCGCCGTAGTCGGCACCCGCCGCAACGCAGACTTCGATACAGCTGTCGATAGGCTGCCCCATGCCCACCTCTTCGAGCACCGTCAGGGCTGCCTCATGGATTCGCTCCATGTCGTTTTGGGTTAGACTTCAATGACGACAGAAGAATTGAAGTCTTCTTGCTGCAGAGACTGAATATCCACGTTACTTCTACTTGCGACAACCAAAAATGATCAATTGCCCCAGTTAAGCAGCGAATTCGGCTTCAACGCAGCGTCGTGATCCAAAACCCAAGTTTCCCGCCCTCATTTGGGCGAGTCGCAGCCGTTAGAGAAGAAGAACCTGTGATGCACACCATCCTCTAGGCCGGCCGAAGTCTTCGATTTTTGAGCTGGTCACGAATACGACGGAGCTGCCAGCGGTCCGGTGCGATGACCTGAATGATGGCTTCCATAACCGCGGACGCGGTCAGTAGAGGCGCGCCAAAATATGCGATCCACAATAGAGTTCGCGCCCAGAGCGGCCCCCCGATGGGAATGCCAATATCGAGACCGCCGATAACAAACAGGCCCAATGCGTAATAGGCCTTGGCCAGCAAGCCCGCTGACACGGCATCCGGCCGTTCTGATACCCCTACACCAGCGGAAATCAAAAACACAAAAATGTGCTTTTAGCTGCAATTTTTCAGCTTCGCTGTTGTCCTCCGAACTTCTTTTAAGGGAAAGGGGCTCCCATCCAGAACTTTGTACATATATAAGAACAAAGTAGGTCAAAAATGTTTATAATAGGCCTGTACAAACCTCTGTTTCTGGGACAGAATGAGTTAAAAAGAAGACATTATGTTTCATTCCCTTAATATTAGGGTAGTCTAACACCGATGGGTGATTTTCTAGATGAAGCCGCCTATGCCGCACGGTTGCCGATCCTTCTGAAGGGGCCGACGGGATGCGGAAAAACGCGGTTTGTCGAGCACATGGCCTGGCGGCTGAAGCGTCCTCTCGTCACGGTGTCCTGTCATGAGGACATGACCGCGTCGGATCTGGTCGGACGGTTCCTGCTGGATGCCGACGGTACCGTCTGGCACGACGGACCGCTGACGGCGGCCGTCCGACACGGTGCGATCTGTTATCTCGACGAAGTGGTTGCGCCAACGAGAAGCGGATTTCTTTTTGGGGGAAATATCCCGGGGTTTGGGGCAGCGCCCCAAGGGGCTAATCGGCGGCGGCCGGGAGCATGGTGACTTCGCGCTGGGGGAAGGGGATGGAAATGCCATTGGCCTGAAAGGCATCCCAGAGCGCCAGGTAAACATTGCCACGGATATTGGTCAGCCCGCCGGTGGGGTCTTCGATCCAGAACCGCAGCACATAGTCCACCGAACTGTCGCCAAAGCCGATAGCATCATTCACTTTTTCCATTGAGTTATTGATTTCTTTTATTTGATACTCCAAAACCGCCTTTTTGCCTTTAAGTTTATCTTCCTGCTTGATTATGCTATGCTGCTTTTTTCTTTCTTCATTGATTTTATTTAATTCATTGTTTATTTCATTTCGCCTTTTGACCTTGCTATCGATAGGTTTAATTTTGCTGATCAATTTTTCAAGTTTAATGCATTTATCAGTTATTGTTTTCATTTGTTTTAATTTGAGACCAGTAAAAAAAAACAATATTCGATTATCTACATGAGAAGTGATCAGAAAGAAATCAAGAAAATTTAGCACTTCGGAGGGGGCATAGGTCCCTCAGCTTATGACCCTGGGCTATTAGTTCTAAGTCGAAGTATTTATACTTCACCTTCATTAGTAAGAGATAGTTGCCATTTCAAACTTTTGAAATAGGAAAAGAGCCTTTAATCACATTCTTTACCATTTGCAATCATGAAATAGTCTAATATCTCTACAGAACCCATAAAGTAGCATAACAGAACCGGTTCAGGAGACAAAACCTAGGTTTATCTGTATGTTTTCTGCAAAAACATCCACTGAAAGATAAAAAAGAATTTAAAGATCAAAATATAAGCATTTGACAAAAGCTGAAGCAAAAACTTCAGAAACAACCAATTTTTAGACCCTACAAATTCCAAATAGGCAACCTTTACTACTAGAATTACCCAAATTGTCAAAAGTCTTTTCCTGAGTAGGGAGGGGGGCATAATTTAGCTTCCACTGGTAACTTGAAGAGGGAACAGTCCCCAAAGTACTCGTCACAAAATCATCTACCAAAAGGGACGGTCTGGTCGACCATGAAGAAATTTGGCGTGAAGTGAGGGCTGGTGTTCCAGTTATGCCTTCTGTAGCCTCAGAACCCCACCCAAACTCTACGGAGAATGGGCAGAGGGTCCCAAGATTTTCTTTATAAGAGCATTTAAATAAAATAGTTGAGCCTTAACTGAGTGTTTGAATTCAGCATATCAGAAAACACTATTGAAGAATTGTCCAATCCTGTCAATAATAATTTGAAAACACCACATTTTTTAGAGGGTAGATTACGGAAGAAAACTCAGGAAGGAAAACTGGAAGTTTTATCGTTATTTTAAACAGCTAAATAGATGGTGCCAATAGGATTTTTTTATAGAGTATTTAGGGATATAATTTATCAAATCTGATTTTTCACTAAAAACTGTGGCTACATTTTGTGCATCTTCTTTTGTCATCACTTTTATTTGAGCAGCTTTTTACAGTAATTAATTTTAAAAAAAGAAGTTTTTTTAAGTGAAAGTAAGGAGCGACATTAAAACTTACAACGAACAAAAATTACTCCGTATATTAAAGGGGCTGTTCCCTCCTCAACGCCCCGCTCTTTACGCTAAAGTTTGACTCTTTCTCTCAACTCCGCTTTTTAAAACACTAAAAACAGCCCCTTGCATATACGGAGTAATTTCTGTTCGTTTTAAGTTGCTTCGACTTCATTTTTGTCAAAGAACAAAAAAAAATTGCGTTTCACACCGCGCATTATGTTTGAAATAGCTCTGGCGATTAAAATTTGTTCGGAAAGCTTTGAATGCTTAGGTTTTAAATCTGGACGACCAAGCGCTTAGCGCTAATTCTTTCCTTATTAATTATTAATTGCTAGAGCCAATACGATTAATCTATGGAAAAGAAATTCACCTTGATTACAGGCGCCAGCATAGGTTTGGGAAAAGCTTTTATGGCGCAAGATGTTATCCATGCTATTCGAAACTGGTCATCCATGGATCACGTTTAAGGACAGCTGCAATGTGCGTTCTCCACAGCAGCACGTGGGAACCATTCACTCATCTAACCTGTGTACAGAAATTACACTGAACACTAATCAAGATGAGATCGCTGTGTGTAATCTTGGCTCAGTGAACCTGGTCAATCATGTTGACGAGAACGGACTTGATCAAGAAAAGCTGCAGAAGACGATTAAGACAGCCCTGGTGGCGCTCATCGCCTTAATGACCGTTGCCGGCCTGATCGATTGGAGCGTCGTGACCACGGTGGCCGCGCTCCTGCCGGCCTTCATGCTCGCGGCCTGGATCGGCAGCCGGCTGTTCCGCAAGGCGAACGAGGCGGTCTATCGCCGCGTCGCGCTCGGCATCCTGTTCTGTGCCGGGCTCTACGGCCTGCTACGATGATGCTCCCTGCGCCTAGGAAGTCGACGGCCGTGAGAGCTGCTCGATGTGTTTTACAAGGCGAGTTGAACCTGCTTCGCATTAGCAATGACAAGGGGTCAGTTGGGGAGAGAGCAGATGGCAAACCACCTATGTGAACATTTCGGCATGTTTCTTTATAAATCTCGCTACACAAACCCGAAAAAAGTTGTGTGTCTTCTCCACCCTTTGACCACCAATGGCAAGGCAGTAGGAGAAAGAGAGATTGAAAATTATGCATTTGTGCCTAAAATAATGCAATTGCCCCATTTTCTGCGATCACCTGAGTGAAATGCGTGCTCCGTCCGGCGGATAGACGAAGCGGGGCGGCGCCTTGTGCAGACCGACCGGCACGAGGCGGTCTTTGCCAGAGGAAAACCGCCGCAGACCCGTCGGAAGTTCGCTAGCCGCCAGGCGAAGCGCTCCTGCAGGGGCGACAGGCAATGGAACGGGGGTGAGACCGGATTTGGCAAACGCCTCAAACAGGATCGGTGCGGCTGCAGAGATACCGGTCAGGCCCGCAATGGACCGGTGCAAGGGTTTTAGTCTTGCATAATTTTGCTCAATTGGATACTGTTTGTTACCCTGTGCATATTTTGAGTAAAATTCCTCAGGGAAGTCTTGGGTCCTATACTATTTAACATTTCTTAATAATATTCTATTTAAAATTCTTCACCAATGATGCTCCTTCTATTATCAGCAGTAAATCAACTCTATGCAGACTATTGTGTGCTATTTCTATTTGTTCCCAAAAAAGCAATTAGTCTTCTATAGCCTACAAAGCTGAAATTACTCAGTATATGATGGGTTGCCACCTCCTCAATGCCTTGCTCCTTACACTAAAGCTCCCATTTTTTAAGAACGGCTACTGAAACACAGGGGTCATTTAATTAGAATAGGAGGCTTTTTTAAAAGTTCTAACAGGTTTAGGGTAAAGAGTAAGGTATTGAGGAGGGGACAACCCTTCATATACGCAATAATTTCTGTTCGTTTTGAGTTTTAGTGTTGCTCCTTACTTTCAGTTAAAAAAACTGTAGACCAGGGGAGGTGCGAACACGCTGGTCGCAGGAATATAGCTGGTTGCGCTGCGGTATTTAATAACCTCGTAAGAATTAAGGGATATAGTCCCGGCGTGACGGAACTTGAGATTCGGTACTTAGTCAATTGGGAATGGCGAACTAAAATAGTCCGAGTCGTCGTTAGAAAGTAGAATTGCCTTCCTCTAGGCAATTCTTGAATTAACGCAAAGAAAAGGCCTGCTGGTGGGGTAAACAAGTAGGCGGCCATGGATGCTTATGCGCGATTGCGCGGCCTGCACCTGGAAGCGATCTTCACCGACGAGAACACGCCGGGGGGAACGCCGATCGAGGCTCGACCGGGTGGCACCGAGTTGGTGGCCCGCCTGCAGGGGCCGCACACCGGACTCGCAGTGTTGGTGATGAGGCTCGATCGCCTGTTCAGCTCAGCGGCCGAATGCATCGAATACTGCGATGCCTTCGCGGGCCAGCAGACCGTACTGCACGTCCTCGACCTGCTCCGGCGACAGGCCAAGCACCTGCGGGTGGCCCTGAAAAAAAGTTTCCCACTCGCGGTCCGCCAGTTCCCTGTCGGTATAAGAAGAGGTGGGATTAATCAGCACCCGACCAGCGTCGCAGGTGGTCTTGGTTTCCATCTGGCGGATCAGTTCTTTCAAAACGTTGATCTGTTCGGCGTGTTGCATGTTAGTACTCCCCTTTATTGTCGAGCGTGGCTGTCGCCGGCCCGTGTTTGCTGCGATGGGCTCTCTGAGCGCGCCGAATAGCTGAGCCATGGTATCCAGCAGGTTTTCGGCAACCCGGGATCGCTCCAGCATGACCCCCATAAAGACAAACAACGGTACAGCGACCAATGTCTCGTTGGTCATGATGCCGAACAGGCGGCCCGGCAGGAATCCAAAATCCGTTAGCTGGAAGGTGTCTGTAGCAACACCGATAAACGCAAAGGCGATGGCTGTGCCGGCAAGGGAAAACGCGACTGGAAAGCCTGCCATCAGTCCCCAATGTCACCAGATCCGGTCGAGATTTAAAATAAGAGCTCTGAGACACGATATCCTTCTCAATATCAAATTTAATTGAGATCCAATCACCCGTTCGTAAGTTAAAAATACCTCATTTTTTCTAATTTTTCAGAAATAACCCCCCCCCAAATACCCCAAAGAGAGCAGATCCGTTTCGTTTATGTCAATCATGTATCTAGGACTTGTGTTTATTTTTCCCACCAAGTTTCATCCTGATCCCTCCACTCGGAATACCTGCGACGTTACAGCAATGCGCCTTACCTGGTTCGTGCCGACAACCAGCAGTTTCTACGCTATTCAGACATCGATGCGAATGCCGGCAATGACTATGTCGTGATTGATGCTGCCAGTGGTCTGGCAATGCAAAGTGGAACAGAGCAACAATGCGTGCTTGACTGGCAGTCTTCTGTGACGCTTGCTGATGGAGAGGAAGTGGAATGTTACACTGGCTTTCGCGCTTTAATTCAAAGCAGTAGCTATCGCCGTGCGTCCAGCCAACAAATAATATATTGTACAGAGTTTAAAGCAGTTTAGAATAAACCATAACAGTTATGAAAATATACAAACACATACCAGTTAACGTATTCCTCTAAAAATCTGATTGAATTGTTGGCATTTGCCGCGCTGCTAACGGCTGCATATTGCATTCTTTAGAAGACGTACCATTTTTTAATCATTTTTGTATCATAACAACTCTCTTACACTAGGCCTATAAACATCTTTTCTTGCAATCAGTATTGCCTTGATCAACAAAGCGCTCTTAGGGTTTTGTTGTGGGTATGTGGGAGATGATTTATATTTAATTTGGGGGGGTGTACATCAAAACCCTGCTCCGTAGGGCGTATTGTTGTTCAACTTTTAAAAATCAGAAATCTGCCCAACCTTGGACCAAAAAAAATTTCTTTTTAACGTTTTTAGGCATTTAAAACTTTATTTTATTTTGCGGTGTACGCTGCATTGATTGGCATGATGCGCATCGCGGTCGTCACCTGCGCGATGTCGCGCACCTGCTCGACCGTCACGTCGGTCGGGAAGGAGAGCAGCATGTGTGAGGTGAAACCGAGCTTGGTCGAGCCGCGCCAGGTCCCGGCCCAATCCTCAATGATGTCCTCTTTCTGCTCCTCAGAAAGCACCGCCGCATCGGTCAGCGCGTTGGTCATCGTCGAATAGGTGAAGACCGCCTTGTCGTTGATATAGGAAAGCTAATCATTAGTCAGCAGACGAAATGTTTGCTGAAATGCTTTGTGAAAAAAAAAGCTTTAGTTCCCAGCTGGAATATAACCATTGCTGTTGTGATATGACTTATGGGTGGGAGTGGGGGAATTCTTCAGAATCTTATGAACAGTACATCTACCAGATGGGGTAGATCGACAAAAAAATACTAACATCATCTAGCATGTTGGGACACATAACGTTTTTCAAGTTTTATAATTGTTTTTCTGTCAGGAAATGAGATTAGAGCACTTATTACTTTCCTGAAGGTGACGCTGTTACATTTGAAGTTGCCGACGGTCCAAAGGGACCAAGTGCAGTCAAAGTAGCGCGCGCGTAAACCCAAAATGCAAAAAACACCCGACACTCTCGGGTGTTTTTTGCTGCAACTTATAGAGTTTAAACATTTAAAAAAACTTGTATTATTTATATATGAAGAAATATGCGCTGCTACTACTGTTTGTGATTTTTCTTGCTCTTGCGGGGTGGTGGTTTGTTGCGTCACAGAACAAAAGAGTACCGCGCGCGGGACAGCGAGGGCAGTTATCGCGATCATGCCGGCGATCCGCAGACCCTGACCGAGAGTTTCGTTGCCATGAAAGTCAATATCGGCAACTGGCGTTGGGCTGGCACGCCGTTCTACCTGCGCACGGGCAAAAAACTGCGTGCACGAACCTCTGAGATCGCCGTGGTTTTCCGGGACCCGCCGCACATGATCTTTCCCAAGATGGAAGGCCGCCGCGGCAACGCGATGATCATCCGATTGTCATCGTGCTGGTGCTGGCAGCACCCATCGGGCCCATGCCGGGGATTTTCATCGGCGGCACCGCCACGCCGGCCCCGGCATCCTGGCCAGACACATCACAGGTACACGAAATCAAACTCAAAGTACCGGGTACGCTGCCCCGTGTTGTCATCATCTGGGTGGTCGAGCATGACCGGGAACTGCACGTGGTCGGCAGCGCCGACAGCGGCTGGGTAAACGGCATCGGTGCCGGCTCGCCGGTGGAACTGCGGTCAGCGGCCGGCGGGATTCCTGCGCCACCTCGCGCGAGCGGTCGGCGACGAGGGACTCGAGCCGGCTAAGGTCGTTGAGCTCGACGACCGCCCCGCCGGTGCCGCTGGCCAGGCGGAGCAAGCGCTCGTGGTCCGTCGCGGCGCGGGCGAGTTCCTCGGCCGGGTCGCGGACCTCGGCCGGGGCGGTGAGGGCGATGGGCTCGAGCAGGGGCTCGGTGATGCGCAACACAAACCGCCCGGCCAAATCCGTTGATATATTTCACATCCTGAGATGTATTTAGTGACGTCAGCAGTGATGTTTGGCCAAAACACAAATGAGTGTGCATGTTGTTTTGTTTTGATAATGCCTAGGTGAGCCATGTGGAGACATATCATGATTTCTTGGCACATACATTTAGGTATTATAGTTCAATGTCCCTTTAGGAGAATGCTGAGGTGTGTTACTAGTTTATTCTTATAGTTCCAATACTCTCAAATTTCAGTTGGGCATTGCTTTTTACTGGTCATCTCAAAATTTTAATCCGTCGACTTTTGGAAAAAAATAATCGTGGGAGGGGGCCGAGGTGCCCTCAAATTTTTTTGATCACTTAAAAAGGGCACTAGAACTTTTCATTTCCGTAAGAAAAACCCCTCTTGTGAAACTCTAGGACCGCTTGGTCGATACGATGACCCCTGGGAAAAAATCAACAAACAAATAAACACGCACCCGTGATTTGTCTTCTGGCAAAAAATACGAAATTCCACATTTAGCTATGACTATGACATTAAATCTTAACCTAAAGTAATTCATATTTTTATCAAACAATTATGCAAAAACTTTATCATACAGTTATATTTGTTTTTGTATTATTTGTAAAAAGATCCGAAATGAAAGAAAAAAGTTTCTTTTTTTCTAATTGAAAGAAAGAAGCGACATTAAAACTTCAAACAAACCGAAATTATCCTATACATGAAAGTCGCTATTCCATCTTCAACGACTCAACCTTTACGAGGCTAGTCAGACCATCTTCGTGTTCGGCTGGATCGCGGCGCGGACCGCCTCGGGGTCGGACGTGTTCACGTAGGTGAAGCTCAGGCCATGGCGGGCCAGAATCGTGTTGAACAGCCGGCTCACGCCGCCGTAGACGTCGTCGGAGCACACCACGTGGTCGCCCGATTCGAGCGTGCGAATCACCGCATCCACCGCGCTCATGCCGCTGGCAAAGGCGGCGCCGTACTTGGCGCCTTCGAGGGCCGCAATGGCGTTCTGGGACCCGCCCGGAGGTCTCTCCGAGCTGCGACGGTTGACCTCCGACCTGGCCAGGACTTCACGAATCCACGACGAGGCGGGGCACCCCTTCGGAGGGAATCCGGGTGCCCCGCCGGATCGTGGATCGTCGTTCGAGGATCCACTCTGAGATGCTCTATTTCGAACCACCTGGGCCGGGATCAGTCGATCCGAGATCGATCCGGGTACGCTCCCCCGCCCTTCTCCAAGAAGCAACAAAACAGAGCACTCCGCCTCAAACGCCGCATCGGCAATCTCGCGCGGACGGTCTTCTTTCCTGCGTTGGTATTTGGGTTCGACCACACCGGGCCTCTTAATGACTCGTTGGTCAGTAAGTATAGTTAATGACCAGTGGGTCAGCAAGTGATGTGGATCGCAAAATCTGGTGAAACCGGCATAATCCGCGGCATGTTCACCTATATCGATCCTTCGGTCCGCGAGCGCCTGACCGAGCAGGGCAAGTTGTTTCGCATCGACCGTGGAGCCGCAACGACACGCGCCCCCCCGTCAGCATCCGGCGTCGCATCAACATCGGCCAGAACGCGATCTTCGACCTGGCCATGCTGACCCAGACGACCAACTGCATGTATTGCCACCTGATCATCAAGGGCGACGTCGGCTCGATCAGCTTCTTCCGCCCGGGGTGGGGCTGGGAGAACACGACCGGCAACAACGACGGCGGCGGCAACAACTCCGGTAACAACAGCGAGATCGACGGCGACATCTACGTGCAAAGTCTTCATAATAGTAGATACATCAAAAGAATCGAATTTTAATGTTGATTTAAATATATAAAATTAATCAAGTTTGATGTTACCCATCGAAAGTTACGAACATGAGAAAATTTGCCCAATTTTTCAAAAAGAGGAAAGCACCTCAAAATATCAGTTGGTCTTAATGAAAATGACACCATAAGATTCAGCATATCAGAGAACCCTATTGTAGAGGCTTCAAGCTCCTATATACTAAAATGTGGAATTTGCTCCGTTCGGACCATTGCCATCGAACGGGCCCGACAACACTGAGGCGACGCTCGACGTCTTCCGTGAGTGCGCCCGCAAGCACAACGTCTGGCTCTTGCCCGGCTCCATGTTCGAGCGCACGGACGGCGTCATGCGTAACGTCGCATATGTGCTCAATCCGGCGGGCGAGACCGTCGCCCGGTACGCCAAGATGTTTCCGTTCCTGCCCTACGAGGCGAATGTCGAGCCGGGAACGGAGTTCTGCGTGTCATTATATCTATAATCTAGTAAATTATTTACTGGGTGATACAAGGGGAATTCAATATTGAAGTAAATATCTTGAGAATAACCTTCAACTTGTTAACTCTAAAGTAAAGAGAGTTTACTGAGTTTATTGCTCAGTAGTGCCATCCCTCAGGCCACTCGTCCTTAGGGGGTGGATAGGGAATCCCCAACAGATGTGTAGGGTATCTCAATAGGAAGTGAGGAACAAGAGGGTACCCTATCCCTTTGGTCCATGTCAGGGAATATTAAGGGGAGTGTTAAACCAAATAAAAACATGTTATGTGCATATGGGTTGTCAAAAGGGCGTAACTCAGGAATAACTTAGTATATTAATATGAAAGTTTCAGAAAATGATAAGGGAAATAATCAATTGACCAAAAAAGTAATATTTGCACGCTACTACTATTACAGCAACCAAAGCTTCTACTGCTATCAAAACTACTGCTACTACTACTACTACTACCACTATCGGTAAAACTTCTTCTGTGGGTTTGACCGGGCAACCGGCGTGGCTGCAGCCGCTCTTATACGTGCCGGCCTTCGTCGAAGAGGACCGTCTCTACGTGAGTCGCAGCTCACCGCATTTCAAAAAGATCATGACAGCATTCGACGACAGCGCCGAGAAGGCGGTTGAGCCGGCGCCGTACATCGCGCGCAAGTTCCGCACGGATGTGTTTCAGGCGTTCGAGAAGCGTTTCCCTCTGCAGGTTGCCGGCAGAGGCGGTTCCCTTGAGCATTTGTTTGTCCTGAGGCAAGGCCAGCTATTGAAGCTTAATAGCTCTCGTGCTTTCGGTCTTTTGTTGCATCAGGTCATTTTTCTTTGCATAGAGATATCTTAAAGAGATAACGAGCTTAGAGAAAAAGAAAAAATAAATTACTCAATTCTCTAATAATGATTTATATGACAGTTATCGAGAAGGTACCCTTCGTTTTGGACTGATAGGGCCATGAGTTAGATTAGCGCCACCATCATACCAGAAGGTTGAAAATACGATAGAAAAATTCGCAATCAGGTAATCACTGAAGTTGTACAGATTCGGGTAATGGACCAGTAACCACCCACCCCACCAGAACAGCATCGCGTTCACCCATTGTTGAGAAAACATCCCCGCTCCTGATGCTAACCCGCTTAAGAAGGCATGGGAACGATACTTAGATTCTGAATCCACCAACGCTGCCTGGTAATCGTTATAACGTTTCTTTTCAAGTGTAAGGGCTGAGACGGTTCTCATATTGTAGAAACAAACTGCACACTTTTTTTTTCTTGAATTATTAAAAAGCACAAGACAAATCTGAAATTTTTAATTCTGCTACCATATTACACACAAATGCGGATATAGGGTCCCACACAAAGTTCCTCTCAGACCAGATTTGACAAAAGCAATAATCTCAAGGATCCCATTTAATTCTTTTATTTCATTAAAATTGGGGAAATGGTTCGTTATTGAGGTTATCAAAGGACCCTCAGCTTTTATCCCGGCTTTGAGGCGGATGTTCCTGGATCCGGATCAGCCGATACGCGCGGTGGCGGATCGAAGTGTGCTGGTGGCGAGTTACTTCTTCGACGCCGCGCGCGATGAGTTCGATGACTCGACGACGCAGCAACGCGACACCCACCGGTGCCTGGCGCAGGCGTTCATCGCGGGGTTGATCAAGTACGGCGCCGAAGCGGAGGGCGTGGCGCCGCTCGCGGACGTCGAACAGGTGAACGCGCTGCTAGTGGAGCCGGAGTGGGTTACTACTGTAGCAACAACATAAAATACAGCATATAATAACAACATAAAATACAACCTTCAATAACAACGTAAACAACATAAATATTTCTATATATGGTATTGCTATATAGAGAAATATTGCATTCTGCTGAGTCTACAATATCGTTGATTGCTTGCCAATTAAGATTGTTTATCTATATGATTTTATTTGATTTTTATGAATTAAAATCGCTATAAAATATTTTTATTTCATAAAGTAAATATGCTTGTCAAAGGAAAAAATATTCTATGATGGAAATTAAACATTATTAAATGAAATACCGAATACATAGAATTTCTTCAAGGGATTGTGGCGCAAACCAATATTATCCAATATCGTTTACGAAAAATCAACAAATGAAGCCATTGCAAATGTTATAAATAAGTCGTGAGTCACATATGAAACCAAACCGACTGACATCAAGCCGACGAGATAAAATCTATCGCAAATATTTCACAATACTCATCAGAAACCATACCGATTGTTGGATTGATCGGTGGCGTTTACCAGAAAGTAGAAGTTGAACAGGATGTCCAAAGACTCACTGCCTATTATCGCAGCCTCGGATTCTTTTACGCTAAAGTCGATCGCGAAATCATCTTTGATCGAACAGGTACCAAAGTCGATTTGAGATTTATCATTTCGGAAGGGCCCCGCTACGTCGTGCAAAGCATCTCTTTTGCGGGAAACAAGAAGTACGATCACGATCATTTGAATTCACTGGTCCGTGCAAGTGCTCGCGTAGGCGACTTGCGAATTGCCATCGTCCGAGATGCCTTCGCGCCCATCAGTTGCGATTGAAGTGGCGAGAGTGATTGCGTTAGATGACGGGAATGATTACTTAAGTGATCGAAGATAGGCGACCAGATCACGGACTTCTTTTCGCGAAAGTGATTTTGTCATTTCAGGCATGATTGATTTATTGTTGACACCAAGCTCTTCGATGTCATCTTTTTCGATCGTGATCTTCTTTCCCATTGTAAAGAGGCGTATCAAATAAAGAGACGAGCAGAAATAAAATCCTATTATAATTCTACTTTAAAATAAACGTTAATTACGATCAACGAATAAACGAAAGCGAATAGAGATTAAAAAGAGCGAATAGAGATTAATTCACTCAAATATATTAGATATTAAAACAAACAGATATTAAAACAAACAATAATGTGAAGCAAAACAATAAAAGATGCTGCTGTAGATGAATCCTAAGACAAACAGAAATTAAGATGTATAGCCATATTCGAAACCCAGCACACCATATTCGGATAGCGGACTATCGAGCACGTCGAACCGGCCATGGGGCACCTGCTTCAAAGGTACGAAGCCTTCTTCGGTATCCTGGTCGACCCAGACGGCATGACGCTGGCTGAAGGTGCCGCGACCGCTGTCTTGCCCTGACAGGCGCACGCCATAGCCCTCGGACAGCAACGCCCCGAAAGCGAGCGCTTCGCCGGTTGCCCAGTCGAACCCCTCGCCGCTATCCGATTGCCGGGGCGCCGCCGGTCGGCGCGTGGGTCGTCGGCGGCATCTTTCTGTTCGCATTCACCGTGCACTTGCTGCTCGAGGGCTCACCGCCGCCCGAGAAGGACACCGAGGAGGAGAAAGAAGAAGAGGAGCTGCCCGGCCCGCCGCCCGACCCGTTGCGTCGGCTCGGGGACGCGCTGCAGGCCAAGCTGCCCGGCGCGTTCCTCGAGGCGCTCGAGCAGCACGACGGAGCCGAGGGCGAGCTTGCGGCTTTAGGGGCAAAGTCGTCGTCGATGCCATAGAGCTTTCGAGTGGCGGCGGATTCGCCGGAAATATTGGTGAGTTCGGGTACGGCTTCTTGCATGTGGAAGGCGGTTTCCGCGTTCTTGATCGAAGCGGAGACCGCATCGGCCGCCGCCACGCGCCCTGCGAAATTGCGGTCCAACTGGTTGATATAATCTAAGGCGCGCCGTTGTTCGCGCTTGGCCATGGATCGAGTCACATTGGGAACGGCTCGGATTGATACGGGGGTGGTTTGGTCATGGCGGAAGTTCTTAGAGCGCACGAGAAGGAGCAAAACTGAAGAAGTTGAGTTCCCTTAATCGTATTATTATTATAAATATTTCATTTCATGGTTGTTGATACAATGGTTATGAGTCACTCCTTCTGCAAGCTCGTCAAACATGCCGTGCATTACGTCACAAAATCAATCTAGGTACAGATATCCCCTCTTCCGCCGCACTCTAGATGTGAGAATCAACGTGGGTTAATGTATTATTAGATCCAAACATTTATGGCTTAAAATAATTCGCTAAACAGTAATTGGTTTGCACGCCAACAACCCAGAGAGGGCAGAACGTGTTTTCTCTGGGACATTACATTCTCTGAGGAGCTGTAATTCCAAGCAAGTTTGTTGCTTTTTCCAATGTTGATTTAAAAGACTCAACAAGACACAACCTACACTTTTCAAGTTCCTTATTATCCAAATCCAAAACTTTGACATGTTCATAAAACGTATGAAAGGGGTTGTCCCCTCCTCAATGCCCCGCTCTACTTTTCAAAACAATAAAAAACTTTAGCGTAAAGAGCGAGGCGTTAAGGAGGGAACAACCCCTCTCATATACGGATCAATTTTTTCGTGCTATATGCATGGTCAGCATGGTCGAAAGCCTTAGACGGGAAAATTACAGGTCCCCTCCTTGAATAACAAGGAAAATCACTTTTTTGCATCGATAACGCTCAGCTGTCTTACGTTTTTGTTGATTGTAGAAGCGCAACTAAGGCAGAAATTGATTCATGAACTTGATTCATTTTGATATGTCCCAATTTAAATATTGTTTGGTAACAACTTATGTGGAAGTTGGCGGATTATATTGAAGATATGAAAGGGTAATGGGAAAATCGTAAAAATGTTTAAATAAGGAAAGGAATAAGGGGCAGAAGGCTCCACCTTGTGCATGTGCCCAGCTTTCATTTTCTCTTATTCTCATTTTCTTATGTTACTTTTTCACATGCCGCCGCCTGCCCGGCGGCTACCTGGAGGTGCGGGGCCGGGCCGGAGATCACATCAACCGCGCGGGCGAGAAGATCTCGGCGGAAGAGGTCGAGGATCACCTGATCGCACACGAGGGCGTCTTCGACGCCGCCGTCGTCGCGCTGCCCGACAAGTTCCTCGGCGAGAAGACCTGCGCCTTCGTCGTGCGCTCCGAGGAAGGGGAGGTCCTGCCCAAGGACCTCAAGGCCTTCGTCCGCGGTCGCGGCATCGGCTGAAATCGAATGAAAGGATCACCCCTCCGAAAACATACTTGAAATAGACTTTAGGGAAGGATCTCACAGGACAAGAAAACTGTGGGTTTTGACTTTCCAAATAACTGTGAACTTGCCGTATATAACACGGTGAAACTTGAAACCCTCGTAAAAGATAAAAATAAGAAGTAAAAAAGCTTAAAAATAAACGTAAATATTAGAAAAGTTTGAATTCTGAAATCTAATAGAAAGGAAATCCAATAGAAATCTTCCATTCGGTGCCGGCTCTGGGGAGATGGAACATGGCAATCAACACGTCGGCATCCGTGGGGTCTGCTTCGATGGCTTTGCGGAGCAGCGCAACGTAACGTTCTCGGTCTCCGTCCAACTGGGACTGCTTGGCGCGAAAATAGTGCATTCGCGAGACCAACCCGGCTGTCTCCGCATCCAGGTCACCTTCTGGAAAGGTGACCTCTCGAGCGTCCGCGAAGAGTTTTTCTAAGGTATCCGCAGCATCGGAAGAAATTTCAACTTTTATTTGTCTTTTTGTCACCTTAAACTTTCAGAGTACATTAGCTAGTAAAACCAAATGAGAAGTCACTAATAAAATTTATTTTATTTGTGGTGCTGCTCATTTCAGATTTCATATTTTAGTGAACTTGAATTTGCACCGCTAAATTTCAAAAAACTTTGAAAGCAATAAATATGTTTATATTATCTATTGACATTTTCTATCGATCAGTACTATATTAAGAGATCTTCGTATTTTCATCTACTAGTGCAACAACATTCTTTCTGGTCATCACAGAATCTTGTGTTTTTGAGACTTTTTCAAGTTCAGCCCTTATGCTTTCAAGTTCTTCAGGTCTGAATTTTTGGATTAATGTAATCATCATTCCTCTCTTTCCGCGATAGCCGTCGTGTTTCATTGCACTTTTCAGATCATCAATAGAAGTAATGATTTCAGGTTGTGCAATGTCTAAAGCGGTAAACTCTTCGTAGAGTTGTTCTTCTAGATTGGTGTAAAGCAAAACAATTACAAGGGATCCAGCTTTAAAAATTCTCTAGGCAGGTAGAGCATAGAGATAAATGACTACTAGCTTGATCCAACAATTTTGTTAAATCACAAAGACCCTATTGTGTGCTCAAAGTACTTCCCAGCATCTGCTTTCTCTGACTCAGGGAGATGACAACTGTTGATAAGTACCACACCTGTCAGAAGTTTGACCAATGGATGTAATACTAAAACAAAATCATGTAACTCTCATGGTGCCTTGTACAGGACGATGGCGCTCTCGGCGTCATGGCGCAGGTAGTTCAGCGTGGAGACCAGCGACCAGCGGTCCATCTGCGCCTGGTTGATCTGCTGGGTGCCGTGGTAGAGCCCGGTGGTATCGCCGAGGCCCACGGTGTTGGCAGTCGCAAACAGGCGGAAATAGGGGTTCGGGGTGATGATCTCGTTCTGATCCAGCAGGGTCAGCTTGCCGTCATGCTCCAGCACCCGCTGGATCACGAACATAGAGCTTTAATTAGACAAAAATTGACAATAAAGTGGCCACCATTTCCTTACCAAAATCCAAAATTTAAATTAATAATTTTTGCACTTCTCATACATTTACTTTCTTTTATGAAAATCCCCTGAAAAACAACAATGTTGTGAAAGCCACCCCGCTTCGCAATTTAAGCAAACCCAAAAAACCAAAACAGACAGCCAAAAAAGTAATGATATCAGTTTCTTCTCTTCAGTGCCATAGAAAGACTCGAAAACAATTAATCTATACAAGAGTTTTTGCAATATGTTGAATTGACTCTTTTCTTGCGTAATCATATTTGTTTGAAGGAGAATCCAATAAAGTTAGGCCTCGGATAAAGGTTTAACATACTTCGTCTGCACGGTCCAAAAAATTCCCAGATAGAAACGAGTGCTGAGAAAAAAAATATGTGTAAAATGAAAAAGACTGTTGTGCTGTTGCACCAATTCATGGAAAATGTAGGCGGTGGGAAAAGAGGAAAGTGATTTCACCAGAACATCGGGCCCGAACTTTGTGTCACGTCCGGCCCGGTAGTAGAGGTTGGGCAACAGCACGCAGTAGCCGGTGGTCGCGAGCCGGCGGGCCATGTCGTAGAGCTCTTCACGGATGCCGGGGGCGTCCATGAGCATCAGCACCGGCGGGCAGGGATCGCCGCGCTCGGGCCGAACGATGAATGTCTCCATCGCGCCGTCGTCGGTCGCGATGTCGAGGGTTTCCTCGATCATGGGTGATGCTCCTCTCGGTCGTCCCATCCGGGCGCGTCATGGTCACGGGCGCCAAGCCCAAATCCAGGGAGCGGCGCTTGACCTCGATTCGGTTCCCTTGGACCACCGCGCTTAGATCATTTTCCTCGAGCTCCGGCTCCTTCATGAGCCAATGGGCGGTTCGGCGCAGCATCTCCGCTTGTGGCCCGCCACCCTCGAACCCACGGCTCCACAGCCAGATATGATCCGACAAAAGATGCGCGACCCTTCCCTCGCCGACCCGGGCGCGTCGGATGAACCGGAAGACGCCACCGCCGGTCGTGATGCCTGTTCCGGTGTACCGTCCGCGTCACTCGAGATCGAAACGTACTCGTCAAGGGTCCGGGCCATCATCTCAAGGTCGTGGCGGGCTCTTGGTATCTCGGCTGCGACCATGCGTTGCATGGGGGCGACGCGCCCCTTGTAAAGGGTGTACTGCTTCTCGAGTTCCCGGAACCAACGCTGGCTGTTTCGGAGCTTGATCCGGGCCTCCTATCATCTCGATAAAACTGGGTAATATTATCCCTGCAGATGTAAAGCTCATTTCAGGTGAGTATCTTACTGTCGATCAGTCTGCTCTCACAGGTGAGTCCCTACCTGTTAATAAAGAAGTGGGAGATGTCGGCTACTCGGGGAGCATTGCCAAAATAGGCGAGATGAATGCCATTGTAATGCAAACTGGAATGAACACTTTTTTCGGACGTACGGCAAAACTCGTTTCAACAGCTCAAACAACCTCACATTACCGTCGCCGCGCGCCTTCATGTCCTTCGCGACGGCCTGGACGAGATGGAACGCGCCGAAGAGGTTCACCTCCATGATGGCGCGCCAGTCGTCGGGGTCGGACTCCGTGATCGGCCGGTAGTCACCGTCGTAGTGCCCGTTCTGCACGAGCACGTCGACGCGGCCGAAGCGCTCGATCGTCTCCGCCACGAGACGCTGGCAGGCTTCGCGATCCGTGAGGTCGGTCGGGAGGGCCAGGACGTCGCGGCCGAGCCAGGCCCCCCCCTGCTCGGCAAAGCCGGGATGACAACGTTACAGAGGAAGAGAAGAATGAGCGAGGAAGCGCCGGAAATTCTGAAGCCACTTAAAACCTTCAGCCATCTTGCGAAAAAGCGACGTCGGCCAAGCGAATACGAGATTACGACGACGCGCGCCTACTGGATCATGGACTCACTTTCCCCCGGAAAAGATTTTGAGGGCGAGCGACACACGGACCAGCCCTTTGAGCTGTCCACCAACATATTTTAAATAGATACATCAGTCGTTGAAACTTATTTGAAAAAACCCTAGTTTTAGAAAGGAGGCAGTGTCTCTCCTCCTACCTAGACTCTGTCTAGTAATATTCTTGCTTCCATTGGTAAGTTTTGGCCCACTGGAAATATGGTCCTCCCACCAGCAAAACAGTTGCTTGGCCTCGAAGAAAAGAGGGCTAATTCTGACATTTTTATCATTATTAGTACCATTATTACAATAGAGTCTAGATGATAATTTATAGATACATTATTCTGCCTTGCTCGATTGTTTTGCATATGCTTACATACTTGAATAAGAAACTATCTTTGCAAAAAGTTTAAAAGCCTATTTTTGCCCTTCGACAAGTTTGTGAGACACATTTTTGTTTTGAGCGCGACATTTTAAACTTTAATTGGGTAACCATTTTTAGATTACCATTCAAACTTTGCATGTAGCCACGCTATACCCCCCTCCCTGCTGATGGGCAAATATATAGCTGAAATTATTTTGGCTTGATACGATCACTCCGGTAAAAACAAGAAACCAAACTCAGTGATCCATGATCTACTCCAAACCCTTCGACATGGCACATGTTCATTTATGTAAGTTAGAAACCTCAACAAAAGTGAATTTCTGATATGCGGAATCTAATAGTGTGATTTTCGTTAATATCACATGTCTGTTTGCAGTTGTTCTCCCCCCCCCTTTTTCCGAGAATCAGACAAACTTTTGCAGGCTTGTAGCTTTTGATGGGTAACGATTCGCTCGGCAAAATTTGATAGCACTCCAAATTTCATCGACGAAATCTGCCGCTGGGGCCGAGAACACACCGGATTGGAAACCGGAGACCAGATCGTTTTTGTAACCGGTACCGGCGTGGTGAAAAAAGCTCACAACCAGCTTGTCGTGCACACGGTGGAATGAGATCCGGACTTGTCACCATGCGTCTTGTTCCGTAAATACCGCTTTGATGCGTTGCTTCGAACTTTGAATGACACAGGTCGACAGGGGATTTCTGGTCCTCCATAAGGCTTTCTACAGTGTCGACAGAGAGTTATTGAAAGATGCCATCCTAAGAATTGGCCTTCCCCATTTATTTGTTAGTTTGATAGCGAGCATGTATAGTTGCGTGAGTGGAATCGTACAAGGTGGTAATAGGTTTTCGAAGTATTTATGATATTAAGCTGGGAGTAAAACAGGGCAGCACCCTTTCTCCTAAGTTGTTTAATATTTTTATAAATGATGTTGTTAATTTTTTGAAAGAGTCTAAAGACTCATAATGTAAAACATTGGTAAAATTATAGCAGTTCATATAACTGGCTTACCAAATAAATGAATATACTGCTCGATTTAACGCTATGAAATATACTACTATGATTTTACCTTATTTGATCCTTAGTTTTGATTTTAGTATGCTTTTCTTTGACTCAGTGCCGTTAATTCATGATTTTTCTTGGGGAGGGCGCAAAATGTATTACAAATTGGAGGAGGGGAATTTATTGTTTTTTCTTTGCAAGCTCGTAACACCGGCTTTTGCTACACTTCAAAATTTCACCAATTTTTGCAAACTTGGCCAAGGCACGCGCCTTGTACAAAATTTCATTTTAGGCTCACTATTTTCAAAGACCTATAATTTGCTTCAAATAGTCTAAAATCACAGGGAGTAAGCTTGAAACATGTCAACAGGACTTGGCAACCATGTTAGAACTGGTTTTGGTAATTGTCAAAATTTGACCAATTTTTGCAAAATTGGCCAAGCCGACGGCGACGATTTGTTCACCGGAGGCGATGTTGGTTTGCGTCTTCAGACGCCCACGCGTTTGGCACCGTTTGTGGGTGTCGGAGTTTTTGCCGGCTACGCCAAAGAAGTCGTGCCGGCGGCTGACGATGGCATCGACAACGATGACGATGGATTCACCGATGAACGTGGCGAGGATCGCGAGCGGTTTTCGGATTTCCTGGCCAGCGTCTATCCCGAGGTGGGGGCGCATTTCTGGTGGACGCCTCAACGGTCGTCCATAATTAAGGCGAGAGATAAGTACCAATTAACTTCCTCTCTGTATTTCGAAGTTGTTTTTTTGATCATTTCAAATTTGGCGACGGCCGCTTCTGATTCGCCGCCGAACAAAGAGGCAAGGGCGCTGTAATACCAATCCTCTTGCGTTTTTTGGCCGATCATAGAAAAGTAAGCGACCGCTTCTATATACTGCCCGGCGTTAAAAAACTGAACGGCTTTACTTCTGCTTTCTTCCTTATCCGTTGAGCTAATAAAAAAATACTATGCATGCTATTACTACCAAGACAAGAGGTAATGGCAGTGGTAGTTCCACTAATGCTGTCAGTCTTCATATTACTAAGGCTTATGGTACTAACTCGGAACTGTCTGGGACTACTGAGGGGATATTGGGCTAAATCAAAGCATAGTGTCAAAATAGCATAGATACAATTTTCTGGAGATGGTATTAAGTTTCAAACAGTTCGTGGTAACAAACTGTAGTAAGGAGCGACGTGAAAACGGTATTTTAACAAGGAACGTGAATTCTTAAATATCGAAGCACTATGATAAAATCTTACCTCAAGTATAAGGAGTGAATTTGATGAAGTAACGCTCTACCCCAGACCGAGAAAATTCCGCTTTGTTTTTAAACGCTCAGACACACAACCAAGCCCTTTCTCTCAACCATAGTTATAGTAAAGTCAAGCTTCGGTGTCAAGTGGAGTTGGAGTGAATTATAGCCGCTCATATTCAGGATGAACCGGTAATTGGTCAATACAGGCGTTTACCAAGTTTTGCTTAGTAAGACCCCCTTCATAGAGGTTCATTTGTGAAAGGACCAGGTGTAAAAACCTTAGAGAGTCCCTTATTGAAGTGAAGTGGAAGGGGTAAAATAACTCCTAAAAATCTGTCAGGATAGAGGACTTGTTAGGAAAAAGGACTTGTCTAGGACTTGTTCGAATCAAGAAATCCTCCAATGAGTTTTGCCAATTTTACTTGCATAGCCAAGGGGAAATATGCAACAAAATTTGTTTATATTCATTTTTGTTACGTTTTTTACGGGTTAGACAAACATATCGGAGGGTGGGGTTCCAACCCCCTAATTCCCACCACCCTGGATAAGACCTTGCTAGCTTCGTAATCTTTCAAGGAATAATATGTATTACCTGGTTTACAAGAGGTAGTAATGTCTTTTCTACACTTTTAGTAGTAACTTCAGGAATAGTTTTTCTTTGTTCTAGAAGACTGGAAGTCTCGATGACATGTGTGCTTTGTCTAGAACGACTTCTCAGCTGAGAAAAGACACGTACTATAGTTATGATCCTGTGAGATACTAACTGCACTAACTACCTCTGAATAACTGCTAACATTTAGTGGTACCAATTCACGAAGATTTTGTTGGGGAAGAGGGGTGAATGTATTTTTTAAAATTTAAGTGGGGATTTTTCCAATGAAAATCTAATGGTATATTAAACTGTCAATGCCCCTTTCGTTAGATCTCTTCATTAATCTGACGCTTCAACCCGGCCATGGGGTTGGCTTCTCGTCCGATGGACAAACCAACAGCTATTCCAGCCGCTTTGGCGTCGAGTTGACGTTCGCCAAGCACCTTCGCGAGAGCAATCCTGATACGCCCATTGCACTTATCAAGTACTCGCGGGGCGGAACGTCGATTGACAGCCTGGCTGCCGGAGTATTTGGTTCGTGGGAAGCTGACTTCCAGGGGGAGAATGGCATTAATCAGTACGATCATTTCCTCGCCTCCCCCCAGGGCATAACTTACAATGACTGCCCCCAAGCGCTGGGGGGTTGTCTTGACACCAGAGTTTTCGTTATCTGACTTTTAAACTAGTTTTAACAAAATGACTATCTCAAAATGTGTATCCGATTCATTTGGCGAAAAAAGGGCGTGGGGGGTTAGTTGCCCTCCGATCTCTTTTGGCTCTTAAAAAGTGAACTAGAACTTTGAATTGACGAACATCACCGGACACCGGAGTTTTTTTTTATCTGACAAACATCATCTCAACAAATATTTCAAATTCAAACGCCTCAAACGGATCTATGTAAAAATAAAATGTAGCTTCGCCTAGGAAGAATAACAAGTATGAAACACCCAAAATAAAATAAGATTTTCCAAAAATTTTAGAACCACCATAATTTCTTGAAACTGCAAAAGAAGATATTGCAACTGCCAACGGAAGGATTACAATTGCAATCCCTGGAACAATTTCAGATTCAAAGAAAGCTGTGGGAATTTTGGATTGCCAATTTCAGTATCTGTCTTCTGTCCATGTCTCTTTCTCTTGTCTCAAAACCTTGCAGTTGACTTTATGGATTTCCGATCGCGAACACGCGTAATTTGCATCCTTGCGGTGTTTCGATTTCACAAAGCCATTAATATATCATTCTTCTGGCCATGTTTTCTTCTATTTCAGGTAGGCAATTTCGCGATGTCCAACGTCCATTACGGAGAATATTTGCAGCTCGACAAAATCCTCGATGCGCAAAAGCTCTACAGTATGGATTAGGCTCACCCAGGCTTTTATTAGAAAATTTCTCGATTCATTTCCTGGCTTTGTAAAATGAAAAAGAGGGCTTGCACCTGCCTGGATACGTTGTTGGTAAGTTTTCTTGAAATGTGTTCCCACGTTATATAAATCAATTGCTTGGCTGTATTTGATTTGCTTGTTTGTTTCTTAAATTTGTTTTCCCTCTCGCTATAGTCAATGCACTAACAGAACAATTTTGTGATTATTGGAATTTAAGTTTTAGTACCCTTTTTAAGAGTCAAAAGTGATTGGAGGGCAACCTACCCCCTCCCATGCCCCTTTTTCCCCAAAGACATCTGAAAAAACTTTAATATGGCCATTTTGTCCAAAATAGTCCGAAAGTCAAATAGGTATACCTCCAGGGTTAACATACCCCCCCCCCCTAAGCTCCCAGGGGAAAGGCTGTAAGCTTTGCAAGTTTTCCCATTGTTTGCTTGTAAGGTTTATCACTAAGAAAGGGGTCATCGTGGAGGGAGGCAACCCATTCATATACGAAAAAAGTTTTGTTCATTTTCAGTTTTAATGTTGCTCCTTGCTTTCAGCTAAAAAAAACTTGTGTTTTTTATTTAATTTCTCATAGTTTTTGAAATAATGCCGGTAGTTCTGGCTCACCCTCCATGAAAAATCCCCCCAGCCTCATGGAAACTCCTCCACAGGAATTTACTCCAAAATAAAATACACTCCCCCCAGTAAAATTAGCTCCAGAAAACTCTGTCAACGAAGCCTTCGCCGTGGTGCCCATGGTGGCGATGCGCGACCTCGACATCCCCCACGACAAACTCAACGTCCACGGTGGCGCCTGCGCCCTGGGTCACCCCATCGGCGCTTCCGGCGCGCGCGTGCTGGTGACGCTGCTCAATGCGCTGGGGCAATACGACCTCAAGCGCGGCGTGGCCTCCCTGTGCATCGGCGGCGGCGAGGCCACGGCGGTGGCGGTCGAGCGCCTGTAAGGAGAACGAGATGTCGGTGCGCACCGCGTCGGTGGGCGCGTAGGCATGCGGCGCATCGGCGTAGACGAAGTCGGCGATCGACGACAGCGCGCGCTCCACCCGTTTCATGCGCGACCGCAGGCGCGCCCCGGACTGCCGGAACGAATGCAGGACGAGCAAGCGCAGCGGCGCGACGTCCGACTGCACGGAAGTCGCGAAGCGAGGCTTGCGGGTCTGAGCGAGCCACGCCCGCTCCTCCGCCGTGCTCTCGCGACCGAGCAGCTGTACCGTCATAATGTAGTCGATGACACAATTAAATAGTTCAGGGACAGCAGCACAACCCTGACAGACTCCAGTATTGATTTCAAAAGATGAGCTGCGTCTTCCATGAAACAGCTCATCTTTTTTATTAACCAAATAATTTATTAACCAATAATTTTTTTATTTACTTTTTTATTTATTTATTTATTTTTATTTATTATATTTTATTATATTTATTATTTATTATATTTTATTTATTTTTATTTACTTATTGTCAAAATTAAAATGAACAAAAATTACTTCAAGCAGGAGTTTAGTTACTACCCCTTCTCTCTCCTCTAACAGTAAAAGTTTTAAAGCCTATTGTGTTGCATTTGCATTTGATGAAAATTCTTTGAATTTTGCAACAGTATGCTTTGTTTTCAACAAATAAACAAAATAAACCAAAATAAACAAAATAAACAACAAATAAAAAATAAACCAGTTTACTCATTGATAGGACTTAAAAGAACTAATGAAAATATCAAAATCATCAGGCATGCTGAGCTCTTCCCATGCTTCGTAAATCCACGGGCCTTTTTCTGCCATCTGGGCATCACAGGCATGCAAAGTCACACGTGCGCGCATCTGTCCTTTAATCGCATTAATCTCGCTCACAAAACCATTCATTTCATCATCAACAATAGAGCCGCTCGTATCGATAATGACGGTCAAATTAATCTGCGAACTACGCAGGCCAGGAAAGATAGCACCACCTGCCTCACGTCGCGATGAGCCATTTGGATTCTTCGTTGGCTTCTGAGCGTAATTTTAATACATTCCAGACAATTGGTATAGCACAAAAAAGTCCTTTTACTTATTCAATGGCTCAAAAAGACAATTTCTGATTTATATTACTTTATTTTTCTGATTTAAGTATTTCTGGCGGGACAGCTGACCTAGAAGCTGTTGAAAAATTAATTTTGTCAATTTACTTTTTTTAGTTCTGCTTCGGTCCTAATTGTTTCAAGCACTTTCTATATACGCTCATGGGACGCATCGCGCCACAGCGCCCCCAGCCGCCGCTCCCGAACCCGCCCCAGCCCGAGCCCCTCCCCGCGCCGCCGCCGGCCCCGCCGGAGGTCATGGGCGAGATCCACCTCATCATGGGCGATATCGTCTGCCCCGAGGAGCCGATCGAGCAGGTCGAGCCGATCGCGCCGCCGCCAGGCGAGGGCAACGCGGCGCAGAACTAACCCAAGCTCGAAGGCCCAATGTCGACACAACAGCCCCCCTCTCTTTGGGGTAGTTGGGGGGGGGGGGTTAATTCTGAAAAATTAGAAAAAATGAGGTATTTTTAACTTGCGAACGGGTGATTGGATCTCCATGAAATTTGATGTTTAGAAGGATGTCGTGTCTCAAAGCTCTTATTTTAAAATCCTGACCGGATCTGGTGACATTGGGGGAAGTTTGGGGTGGGGAGCCCTAAAATGATGGAAAACGGTTAGATTGGGATGAAACTTGGTTGGAAAAATAAGCAGAAGTTAAATTTTTTCTTAGAAACTTTTCACCTTTAATCTTTTTTGATCTTTTTTTTCTCTCTATGGTTTTTTTTTTTCAAACATTTTTTTTTAATTCATCGTCTAATTGCTCATGATGTCATTCTCCGTGCATGTTTGTTTGATTGTTTTGTTATTGTGATATTTATTTTGTCTTTCTGCTTTGTGTCTTGAACCGTCGACTAGGGTATTGGATCTTCAACTAATATTATTTATGTTGTAAATATTGATGGGGGGATCCAGTCCGCGATTTCCACCCACGAGTGGGTGGCGGCGATCACCTCAGGAGCGGTTCGAGCGGCGCGCAAGAGCTTGGCCCAATACCATTCGGAGGAATAGGTGCCGCCACATTTTTCGAGCAAGTGCGGGGCTTCGGCTTGGGCGTGTTGGGTGAGCTCAGCGGCTTCGGCAACGGAGGTGTGGTCTTTCCACAGCCAGGCCATCGCGGCTGGATCGGCTTGGAAACGGTCTTGATCCGTCAGGGCAAAGGGGTGGTATGGATGTCTGCTAGCCAGGTTAGAAAGGGTGTTTGTCTACAGAAGTTCATAATTTTATAGGATTCAATAAATGTGGGAAAACATATTTTACAAACCGTGATCACCTCCGCCTCGCCCCCCCCCCAAAAAAAAAAAATGACGGTCACCCCACACAAATTGTTTGCTGGCACACATGAATAGCGAGAACATTTCAGAATTATTTTCTCACCCCTGTTAATGAGACCTTTGGCGGTACCAGTGCAAAACTTTGTCGAGTGCATCAAGTCGCGTGAAAAACCGTTTTGCGATCTGGAAACCGTCGGGCATCCCGCATCGGTCATTTGCCATGCCGGAAACATCGCCACGCGTTTGGGTCGGATGCTCACCCTCGATCCGAAAACAGAATCCTTTGTTGGCGACCAAGAAGCCAATCTGCTTCGTAGCCGCAAGGAATACCGCTCGCCGTGGATCCTGCCGGAGGTTTAGCCAAGATGTTCGTTCGAATTGGCGTTGTGACGGAAGCACCAACCATGAAAAAAAAAAACTGATTGTTCCAAGTTGTGCTTTTCCTTTTGGTTCAATGTGTGGGACTGTAAGTCCTCAATCGAGGATTTTCAAGAATTTAAATTTCAATGGTGTTTTATTTCGATTCGACATACTTTTTGAAGTGTTTCTGGCTTCTTTTGAAACTCTCAATAATGTGTCTCAATAACGACAATCTCTTGTTCTTTAAAATCAAATAATAGCTATTATTTTGTACCTTATTAGGATCCCCCCATTTATTAATTTCAAGAAATTTTCCCAGTACTCAAAATGTAAATGATCTCTGAAAACACTTGAATAAATTTCCATGCAACATTTGACCCCGAAACAGTTGCTAATCAGAGAATTAGTACGATTTTTGTCCTCATTTGTGTCATCCTTATTTAAATTTTTACGAAATTTAGACTGGAGTTCAGACCCCCCCCCCCCCCGTTTATTCGGCACTCCAAAGTAACTCCAAAGTAACGCCAGAGGCAAATTCGCCCCACGTGGTGGATACATGTCAGAAACATACCGACCTCGACGCGGTCCCACGACGATAGTCGCCGCCAAAGCAGCTGATGCGCTAGCGAGATAGAAAAACCCCGCGCCACCGCGATCAATAAAGCCTAAGCGATGTATAAAACCACCGTCTAACAACCAATACGCTTGTATTGGATAAATCCAAGCGATAAATACGATGCCAAACAAACATAGAGGTAATAACTTCACACGTCCGAGATAGATCTGTCTCTCTTCGGCCAGCCGGACAATGTCGCCGTTCAATTCCTGTTTCGCATCGACCGAGGCCAGGAAGTATCCAGGCGTGAATTTGGGGATGAACTGCTTGATGACCTTCCAGGTCTCGACCTGGCCCCATTTGCGATGCGCTTTTATTAGCGCCGGCTTGTAGGGGCCTTTCTTGATCCGTTTCGCCTTGCGGGCGGACGAGCGGAACAGGCTCGACATGCCGGGGATTTCGTAATTGGGATCGGGATGAAACTTGGTGGGAAATATAAGCACAAGTCCTAGATACGTGATTGACATAACCAGAACGGGTCAGCTCTATTTGGGGGAGTCAGGCGGGGGTTAATTCTGAAAAATTAGAAAAAATGAGGTATTTTTAACTTACGAAGGAGTGACCCGGATCTTAATGAACTTTCATATTTAGAAGGACCTCGTAACTCAGATCTCTTATTTTAAATCCTGACCGGACCCAGCGTTATTGGGCAGGAGGGTAATAAGTACAAAAGGGACTAATTTGTACTATAATTCGCTTTTAGTAAAGCGCCAATGAAGCAGTAGGTTTTAGACTTTTACAGTGAAAGAAGGAGGCAAAACTCATACTCTTCTTTGAAGCGATTTTTGTTCATTTCTAGCTGGATTTGCCTATTCAGTTGAAGTTTCACTCGTTTTAAGATTTATTCAATCATGTATATTAGTAATTATTGTTAGTTTGTATGCTATTATTATTTATTTAATATGTTAAAAAAGCAAAATAAAAACAACAAAATTGCAAATATGTTTTTTTGCCAGGTGATTGGTATATTAAAATGCTAATCAGCCACATATATTATATTTAAGTTTCCTCCATTGTTGGTTTTATGGGCATAATTAGTTAAGTTTCTGAAAGGTATAGGAGGCTAAAGAAACAGGAAAGAATTTGAAGTTTTGAATGCTAACATTATTGTGGTAAACAGAAATATTTGCGAAATATTGATAAACAGAAATACTTTGGTTAGAAGGCCAATATCGCGGTTTCATCAATATCTCCGTTTGGCGACGGGAGCGGGATAACCGCCCCTACAACGCTCGGATTATGGAAAACATCCTATCTCTCGCCTATTTTTACGCCAACGATCGACCCTGGAATATTTATTATCGTTCGCCTCAACTTAAGGTGCGATTAGAGGCTGCGCTCTCCTACTGGCGCAATATGCAAAATCTGGAAGGCTCTTTCAGCGAATACGGGCCGCAGAAATGGAATCGAATCTGACTGGTTCGTCTGATGAACAGCAGTGCGGGCGATGATCACGAACGTCCACCGTTTGGAGCAGTGCAGGCGGCATCCGAATGCCGTTGTCTGCTCCGTATCAGACCTCCGGCAACGGCCAGGGGGCCCGGTACTCCGCCCGTGTTCTCAACGTATTGGCTTCATCATCTCCAACAAACCGTTCCTGCTCCGCGTCGAACTGCAGTGTTCGGCCAACACGAGCCGCAATGTTTCCGGCATGGCACCCTTACGCCTTCTCAAGACCAGAAAATAATTCGCACTCTACTAAAAAAGAAATAAAAAATGACCGTGAATTGTCAGTTTAGTTTACATATACTGATTCCTAGAAATTTTAATAACTTTTATTTATTAAAGTAAAAACGTGAAAACATTTAAGATGTATTTTGTTTTCAGAAAAGTGCAAATTATTTTCTGGTCTTGAGAAGGCATTGGGGTTATCAGCCCTACTCATTTTAATTTTTGCTCGTTTTGAGTAATGATAATGATTAATTAATTATTGGTTAATTACTTAATCTCATTCAGCACTTAAATTTATTATCCTACACAAGCAGCTCAGTTACAGATGAAATGACTATATCAGTCATTCTCACCTTTAATAACAGATTCACCTAAATTAATTAACTAAATTAAGTAATATGATAAATCTCTATCTAAATTATGTAATAAATTTAACTTATTAAATTATGTAATAATTTAACACTTAAATTTATTATCCTACACAAGGAAGAAGTTGCTAAGCAGAAAGAAGTTCATGAAAAGACTTTAGTGGAGAGGTTCTTCGATGCAATGACGCACTTTTAGAAAAATGGTACCGTTTTAGTTCTAAACTCATTAAAAAACTTAATTGCACAATATAAACCTAACCTTTATTAATCTGTAAAATCATAATAAATTACTGTAAACAATTTACGAAACAAAAGCACATAAAACTTACATTGTTAGAAGAACGCAGCTGGTTCTTATTGAAATTTACCGCTTCGCAATCAGCTCAGCTTGGCGAGCGCGGTCCCATATTGTAGATAATAAGGCCTCATGGTGTATAGGTCGTTTTGTGTGTCCATTGGTCGTCATTTGCCGTACATCCGAATCCATGGAGCCATTCATGGCTTCTACGATATCTGCCAGTGAAAATTCGGATGGGGCCTTTTTCAGAGAATACCCGCCTTGGGCGCCCCGTAAACTCTCGACGACTCCTCCCTGCTTTAGCGCTTGTAAGATTTGCTCCCAGAAATTAAGAGAGATTAAATATCGATTTTATCTCAAACACCCCCCCCTTTATTTGAAATAATTCATTGTTTACTTTAAGGCTTAATGAGAGTTTGTATTTTTTGACATTAAAATGGACCTTTTGAGACATCTGCCCCCTCTCAAACAACGGAACAATCAGAGAACCCTACTGTAGAGGATTAAAACTCTCGTCAACAAATGGTTGAAATTATGTATTCTTTGCCAAACAAAGATCATTGGTGTGTGTTTCCAAGAAACTCAGGTGCCTCGCCCACAGAGGGGGCAATATAGTGTAACATTGCTGTGGATCAAGCTCTTTCACCTGCAACATGTTTGGTGTCTTACAGCAAACAAATAATTTGTTCACCGGGGGATCCTAGCGCTTCAATCTGTACCACAAGTTGAAGACAAGGTTCATCTAAAGGGAATGTCAGAAACAAGGTGGTTTGCAAGATCGGAGTCACTTGAAGCGCTTTGGGGTTATCTTCCAGTAGTTCCATACTGCGGATGATCTGCCCAACAACATCTTGCATCAGTTCGCGCTCAAGGAGTGCTTGTTCTTCACTGCTACCCACAATGTTTTCACGATCAATTCGTTACACACGTTCACGCGATACCCAAGTGGCTGGTAGCAACTCTTCGCCTTCCGCGTCCAAAATGCGATACCGCGCTTCATACACCGTTTCATATTCGGCAGCCCGAGCTTGCCCCGCGGTGGAAACACTACGCCGCGTACGGCGTTGGTCGGAATTTTTCAGTAAAGCTTCACAAATTATTTATACATCTGCAACTCCGGGTGATTTTGAAATGAAAAAAGTAAATCACCAACCAGTCGAACAATTAATTCGACCAACCGGACTATTAGATCCAATTATTAAAATTTATCCACCTAAAAATCAAATTCAACGCTTGATTACGGAAATTAAAGCCGCAATTGAGGAAAAAACACGTGTTTTTGTTTTGACATTAACAATTAAAATGGCGGAAGATTTAAGTCATTGCTCAAGAGAACTGAATGCTGGGAGTTAATGTCTTAGTTTTTGCAAGTAGGCTATTGTTTTGAGTATTTTTTGTAATTAATAACTTTTTTTCATTTTTATATACTTTCATTTAATTGACATGCTTTTCCCATCGCCTTTAGAAAATGTTTGTCTCTAAGCTTCATTAAATAAAAAAACTAACAAAGTTTTTCAACTGAAAGTATGAAGCAACATTAAAACTTAAAACAAACAGAAATTATTACGTAGATATCGAGTGTCGCAGGGTTATTCCCCGGTAGTTGGAGCAGTCGCTTCTTGAGCATTTTCTCTTCTATAAGGAGATGAAGACACACTTCCACCAATCCTCGGGAATTATCTCCGTTTGTCAGATTGTAGAGAACAGGGTGTGGAGAAACAAGAGCATTACAGGATCTCCATATTTTAGCAGCTCTGAATTTAAGCTGCAGGTACCAGCAGCTTTATTATTCTTGAGCCTTTTTACTGCATTTCCGATTTTGAAGTTTTGGTTTTATGGAATTAAAGAACAGGGGTCGTTATTTACAGTAACATTGAAGAACAGGGGGCGGGGGTGTCCTCGTAAAACAATTGCTTTGTTAGTCCAGTATTTCCCTCCACATATATTTTGGCTAAGGGGACTTCACTGACATACTCTGGCATAAATTTGCAGTAATAAGTACATGCTGCAAATTACTTATTAATTTCCCAAGCTTAAAAAGAACAGAAATTTTTAAAAATGGAAAACTGAAAAAATTTTATGATAACCTAATTCACTTTTTGCAAAACAATGCAGTTGCGAATATATTTTTTTTTTTTTTAAGTACGTTTGAGGTGCTTCAGACCATGCTCAAAGAAAAATAATAAGAAAATGTAAATCGGCAATAATTAAGGAGGTCAAAATCTCACACATGAAATCATAGGTGAGCGTTTACCCAAGAATTTCAAACAAACAGAAGTTGAAATAGCAAGTAATATCTTTTTGACCAAAAGTAAAGGGGAAAGTGGACTCACTGTAATTCCCTTTTATTTGAAGAAACATTATACTTTATTCTTGAAGTTTTTTTCTTTGATACTAAATAATTATCAATTTTAATTTAATAAATGCTGATGTTGCTCAGCTTTAGAGATGATGTAACCTGTAGGCCCTTAGGCAAATTCGAGTTTTACACACAGTATTATCATTAAGAACCTTCCACTCTAATACATGGATTATATGTCCATGGGTCTTCAATTCCTCTTTTTTAGGTATTTGCATTTTTTTTTTTTTTTTGGCTAAATGGCCTTCTCATAATTTTGATCGAATGATTTTGAGAAAAAAGAGGGGGGAGGAAGCCTAGTTGCCCCCCAATTTTTTGGTTAATTGAAAAGGCAAATAGAACTTTTAATTTTTTACGAATCTTTTTATTAGTAAAAGATATACGTAACTTGTAAATTAGCTTGTGTAAAGAACTAATGTATTCTCATGTTTTTATTACATATATGAGGGGGTTTGGCCCCTGACTGGTTTTAAAGAACACAAGATCCCCTGGACGGACATCCTTCCGTCGAATAGCCGTTCCTAGGCGAGCCTGTTGAACGGCCGTCCGAGGCAACTCAACCCCGAAGTGCGACAGATAGGTCAGGTACACAAATCCTGAACAATCCACTCCCTGTTTACTCAGCCCACCATAGTCATACTGAACCGCATGCCACTCCTTTAATTGTGCATACAGGGATCGTGTCACTGCCTCTTCATTCGAGAGATTGACTATCACTGATATTCCCTTGCGTGGTCTCAGCGATTGTATTGAGTGCGGATACGATCACAACACCGGCACTTTTATTTGAGCCTGAAGAGAGCGTACGTATTGACGAAATCTATGATCTCGAGTCCCAACTCCTATTATTTCTGTATTCCTTAAAAGGAGATGGGCATGTCGACTATGTGGCTGGTCGTACCGTCGTCAAGCATGTACGCAGTCAATACGGAAACCCCGTCTACTATTATCGTGAATATCCTTATCACATAAAAATCATAGTTAAGAAGCTACCTAAGATAATATTAACTGATAAGATTGACGAAAAAATAACCACAAACTAATTATTGTCTATATTGGCCATTGTTTAACGAAATTCTAATTTTAGCGTAAACAGCGAGGTACTGACGAGGGGGAGAAACTCTTCATATCCGTAATAGAAGGGGGTTCACCCCCTTGTAAATACCTCGGTCTTTACGCTAAAGTTCAAATTTTGCTCTAATTCTTTAAGATCTTACAAGTATTATTGGCCTACTAGCTCCCCATCCAAAGCCCTTTTTCTCAGAGAGAATTCTAATTGTTTGAAGCCAGTTAGAAGCAATTAAGGACTAAAACAACTGTCCCCACCTTAAAACTGCACTCTGCAACAATACTAGTGACAGAGCCACGCTCGATTTCCTTGTAGTATATTTATTCTTTATCAATTTTTTAATGCTGTCTTTTTTGTCTTTGAATGGAATCATCGTAATTAGTCAGGGGGGTCACCCGGTCTAATGCTTCGGCATCTCGGGTAGCCAGAGCTTTGTCCAGCGCGACGCTGACACCCAGACAGCCGGTGCGCTCGCGCATTTCCGCGATCAACTGGCGTTCTGCGTCTGTCATTTCCGGCATGCCCTCGTCCTGACGCTGCACAGTGGGCCGTGCGGCCGGTTTGCCGGCCTCGCCCTGGCGCGCCGTTGAGGTCTCGCGTGCCTGGTTGCCGGAAACCTGAGCTTTGTTCAGACCGGTGTCCATTCCTTCATTTTAATTCTGAAATGTCAGTTTCATTCTTGCAACATAGTTGCAACTGAAAATTATCCTCTATTTTTTTGTTAATCGCTATTTTTTGTTAATGTTAAATGGAAGACTTGAGATTTTGTAAATTTTATTGAAAACTTTCTTCTCTAAGCTGTTTATTAACTTTTAAATGGAAAACGTAAATATATAGAGGTGTCCCTAAAAATTTTTTTTCTAGACTGTAAGGAAGACTTGGCAATTCCACTATTATCATTGAATCCATGTATCAAGTTTTTTTTTTGGATTTGATTACAATTGATAATCATGATTGTGATTCCCGGAGCATTAGCCGTCATAATAATCTGGAAGCTTCTAATGTAGATTTTGGAGGATTATCTACGGAGCAGCTGCATCGAAGTTAATATATTGGGATATTAGGGCGTTGGAAACCTATTAGCTCAAAATATTTATTGAAAGATGGAATTCAATCTGAGCATTGTGATGCGAGAGGCCTCATGACTTTGGGAAAAATATGAGTGGAGCATGGAACCTAGGTGCCCTTCAATTTTTTGTTCACTTAAAAAGGTCATTGGAACTTTTAATTTCCGTTAGAATGAGCCCTCTTGCGACGTTCTAGGATAACTGGGTCAATACGACCACCCCTGGGGAAAAAAAACAAAAAAAAACAACAAATTAACACGCACCTGTGATCTGTCTTCTGGCGAAAAATACGATTTTGTAGGTAGGAGCTTGAAATTTCTACTGCGCCTGTTGCATGTTGGTTTTTTCTCTTCGAAAAACTTGTACATTGATTTTTTTCGTGAAACTAGTTTTGTTCGTGGATGTTGTCGCGTGATGATTTTGTTCATGGAACTTCTTGCGTCCTAATTATCTTCGTGAAACTTGTTGCATGTTCATTTTTCTCTTTGTGAAACTGATTATTATATTCGTGGAGATTGGTGCGTGCTGACTTTTGTTCTTGAAACTTGTGCAGTGATTTTCTCCTTGTGAAACTGACGATTCCGTGTTCGTGATTCTACCGAGAGTGTCAACGGATCGATCACGAGAAAAACATTCGGCTCTCGTGGATCGCCGCAATCAACTGCTCGAACTGATCACTCAAGAGAACAATCGGCTCAGGCAAACCTGGGACGACGATGCGAAAGAGAGTATTCAAACCGTATTGGAATGCCTGAAAAGCGACGGAATTGATCACGGCACTGCCGGAACCCGGCAAACTCAATCGTGGTGAGATCGCCAGACTGGGGAATTACATTAAAACTTAAAATGAACAGAAATTATGAAAGTGGCTGTTCCCCCTCAATGCCCCACTCTTTATGCTAATGTGTTTTAATGTTTCAAAAAGTAGAGTTGAGAGAAAGAGTCAAACTTTAGCATAAAGAGCAGGGCATTGAGGAGAGAACAGCCCAAAACATCCAAAACTTAGGTTTGGTTTTTGGCATGACATGATTTTAGGCATTTATCCCCCCCCAGAAAATGAGGATATCCAAATTTGATGTGAGTACAGGCACGGAGTTCTCCATGAGGCTCAGGTAAATCCTAATCTCGGCAAGTGAGTACAGGTCCTGAGCTCTCTGTGAATGTCAGGTAAATCCTAATCTCAGCATGTGAGTACAGGTACTGAGTTCTCCTTCAGGGTCAGGTAAATTCTAATCTCGGCATGTGAGTACAGGTACTGAGTTCCCTTTGGGGGTCAGATAAATTCTAATCTCGGCAGGTGAGTGCAGGTACTGAGTTCTCCGTAAGTTTGCAACGACGGCCTCAGCGAGGTCGTCCGAATAGTTGGCGAGCCGGCCCAAGGCCAGGGCGGCCGTCTGCTGGATGCTGGGCACGTTGTCCAGCAGCAGCGGGCGCAGGAGCTGCATGACACCAGCGTTTTGCATGGTGTCGATGTTCTGTGGCCGCGTGGCAGCCTCCGCGACGCTCTGGACGAACTGCACGCGGGCCTTCTGGTACTGCTCGAAAATCTGCAGCAGTGAGGACGCCATGGTGACGGGGTATTACCACCTTCTCCCCTTAACTAAACTTTTTTATTTTTTTTTCTTTCCCCCCCCCCCCCCCCCGTTTCCAGCTATGACAAATGACTGTTCTCAAAAATTTTAACTGATTACAAACAATGGTTAAATAATAACAATGACCCCATCCCTCCCCCCAACCTCGTATACTTTCGCAGTCTATATTAAGTTTCAGACAGAAATGAAAATCTCATACCACTTCTACTTCCCAATGACTTGCACGCAAATTTGTTTTACCTCCAATGTCATAACATTTTCATCTGCAGTACTACTAAACCAAATTTCCAATGTCGGGAAAAATCTACGATTTCAGGTTTTTAAGTAGGCTAAGCATTTGGGTAAGTCACCAGGTATTTGACAGGTATCCAACTAAAATCTTGTGTAACCGGTACATAAATGGCAAACACATGCAGGGGTCACTTGGTCTGAAAGTTGTGTCTTACAAAATGGGCTGCGTTCCTACGGACCGAAAGGATGAGCCTCTGATTTTCCTTTTAATTCAATCTGTTGATTCTTAGAATTTTGTTAGAACTCATGCCATATGAGCTCTTGGCTCTTCCGGCCTCGTCACAAGTGCCTTATGAGCTATTAACTCTTGATCTTATCTCAAAGAATGAGCCCAGTCAAATTAGTCTAATAAGAGTTTGAAATGTGGAGAAAGCAGTTCAGATACGCTCTACCCCCTCCCCGTTTTAATCGTTCTATCTCTTAAATGAGCCCACTAAGACCAGCATGCGCAGCTCAAGCTTGCCGCTGCCGTTAATCGACAGGTTGAAGTGCCCGCCATCGTCATATCCGGACGAGTCGCTCGACGCCAATGTGCCGTCATTGCTCTCGTCGGTGTTGAACCAGAGGGTCAACGAACCGCTGTCCGGCTTCAGTTCCGGTGAATGGGCGACCTCGATGAACTGCTTATCGTTGTCATTGAACTCGGCCGCGGTGCCGAACGTTCCGGAGTCGTTGAGATCGAGATTGTTCTTGGGACTTTTTTGGGCTAGATTCTTGACTTTGCGGTCATGAAAGTACCCTCATTCAAGAGCATGTTATTAAGGAAGCAGTTTGTTTTTATTTCCCAATCTTTTGTTTTGTTTTGCTTTTTCTTTCTAATACATTTCTTTTTATCAGATCTCAACAATCATCTTCCGGCTCACGCCTCGGCCAGTAGATACGGGGAGGTTATATTCCCAGTTTGGTAAAATCACGATTAAAAGCAAGTGATTCTTCTTTTCCTTTTTAATGCTCAGTCAGCAACTAAAACACTCGGAATATACCTACTAGCTGAGTTTGTTGCAGTCAAAAGTTCTTTTTATTAAATTTTTGATACTCAATCAGTAACTAAGGCACTTGGAAGTTACCAACTAGCTGAGATTGTTTTATCAAATTTTTGTTATTCAGCCTGCAATTGAAACACCCGGAATTCATCAATTAGCTGAGTTTGTTGTACTAAAAAGTGCTTTCATTAATTTTTTGGGACGCAACCTTTAACATCACTGAGACAACAAAATACATATAGTTTCCCGGCATGAACAAATCATAATTTACCATTTTATTTTTTTATTATTTTATTTTTTTTTTATTATTATTATTATTATTATTATTATTATTATTATTATTATTATTATTATTATATATATATTATTATTATTTATATTATTATTTTATTTTTTTATTATTATATTTTTTTATTTTTTTTTAAATGTCCATTGTATTTAAGTATCTCCAATGATAAGGGGCGGGTGTACCAATATGGGTCAGCATCGCTTTGCTAATCTCTCTCAGCCTCGCCCCAAGTATTTCGTGACCGGCATATTCACGGGCTTCAGTCAGATCGGCGAGGCCGTATAGCTGCGCGGTGGGCGAATTTCCCAGACCTTTCAATTGCGGAAAGATGTACCACATCCAATGGCTGCGTTTCCGTCCAGCCTCGATTTCCTCCAGAGGCGCCGGCCAACATTGGGCCTGTGCTTCAAGGAACCGTGTTGTTTTTCTCATTTTGAGATTGCCCTGTATTTTTGTTTTTATGTGCCTTAATAAAGGGGGTCTCTTTCGGTTGGACATGGCTAAGTAAGTTGTTTTTTGGGGGGGAAGGGGGGAGGGGGTCAAGACCCAGCTTAGTGTTGGTTTAAGACCAACAGAGCGTCGGTTCCCCTTTTACATGGAGTCAAGCAACAGCCCCACAATTTGAAATGGTAGTCAATACATAGACAATTGAGCGCAAATATAGTGACCAATACTCGGACGTTTGTCCCTTGTTTATAACTTATGTCTATTCTTATGGTTTCAGTTTTAATCGACATTGATGTTCATGTTTGTAGATTGATTAGTTTAGCTTATTGTTCAGTGCAAAGCAATGAATGCGGACAATCACATGTACATTCTCTTAATATCCATATGTTTCTATTTTACATAGTTTTGTCTCCATTAATCAATTTATAATGTTATGTTTGTTCTTTCATTTCCTCCACCTGCCTTTGAGCTCCGTATATTATAAAATATAAAGTATAAAATATACTTTTTAAAAGTATATTTTATATAAAGTATATATAAAACTCTTTTAAAGTTACCTGCAGCAACTCATTGTTGATTATCTTTGTAAAAGCTTGATCACCATTACTTAATTTATGTTTATTTATTATGTATTGAGCAATATTCTGAATTTAACCTAGTAGCATCTTGAATAAAATTCCCCCCCCCCAATAAAAGTGCTGGTACTATGCCCCTGATTGTTGGTAACGTTTTTTTCTGGTATTATGAGAAATAGAAACATTCACATCGAAATAAAGATTTTTAATTTTATGATGAGCTTAAGAATAAATTTTGGTTGGCTCGTGTGGGACGGATAATAATCCTTACTTCAACGATTAATTAATATCGTTGAAGTAAGGATGCTAGGGCTGTTTTTAAAAAAGTTTTTAAAATATGTTATTTAGTTTTAATTCTCACAATTTAATGTAAGTTTATTTATATATACATACTTTCTTGTATGATACTATTAGGCCTAAAAAGGAATAGAAATAAACTACTTTATGTTATATATTAAAAGTAAAATATTGTTTTACAAATCAGAGGTGTATTACTTATGATTAAAAGATACATTATAATAAGTCAACCTTAATATCAACATGACTAGTTCTTTTTAATATTGCTTCTCAGATTCTACCTCTAGGGTTGAAATTTGTTCCATCACCTAGTTAATAGGCAAATTAAATGTGTAATCTGTTTAATTTAATATTTCTGTTCGGTTTAAATTTTAATGTTGCTCCAACTTTGATTTGAAAAAATTATACCCTTAATTTACTTTCTAGCTGTTTTCCAAATAATGGCCAGAAATCTGCCTCCCCTCTCTGTAAAAGTATTCTTCGAAAAATATATTCTTTTGAAGTAAGCTTTGTATAATTTACTTCAGAATAATTGAGCTTGTTGGATAAATTTAGACTCACTTAACCAACCAGGCAGGTGCAGCATAATTTGCAGCAAGAAGCCTTTTGCAATCAGGCCGCCTTTCTATAGTTTCACCTTTTTTCACCTTTTCATTGGTTTCACCTTTTTTGACATTCATATGGATTCTTTTCACTATAACGTTTCTTTTTCGTCCTAGCACTTTTTTTAGGGCGTCATTTTTGTAGTTTCCCTATACCACACTTTAAGTTTACTTGAGTATATAGATTACTGTCCACTTTGTGTTCCTTCACTTGAACTGATGTTGTTACCCTGGAAGCCAAAACGAAACAGCGGCTCTCGAGAATGAGATGCTAGAACAAAAAGAGAAACATTTTTAGATTGCTAATTTTATGCTCATTTTTATGGTTTTGTTACCGTTATTGATAATTTACACTCAGAATCCCCCCCCCCTAATGTTCTAATATGCTACATAAAAATACCCCTCCTCCTTGGTTACAGAAGAAACTAACAAAAAAAGCGATTAGATTCTTACTTTATAATACGCAATAAATATAAATTAGTTCTATTTCATTGTTTTTATAGCTCGTAGCCCTTCTCCCAGGGACTGCCGGGGATTAAGTCATACTCAAAGACACGGTTATTGGATATTTTTACTATGCTGAACAAAATGGCTATTTCAAAATTTTGATCGGGTGACCTTGGGAAGATATGCACGTGGGAGGGCCTAGTTGCTCTTCAGTTTTTGGTCACTTAAAAAGGACACTAGAACTTTTAATTGCCGTTTGAATGAACCTCTCGCAATATTATAGGACTACTGGGCAGTATTATGTATAAATTTTTAGAGTCAATTTTTACTAAAATTTGAAATAAACTTTTTTTATTTAATGTTTTCTTGTTTTAAATACATAAGATAAGTAAATGTTGGAAGATGCCGCTTCTTCAGTCCCAAGCTCTTTTAAAAAAAAGTTTCACTTTTATATAATAATGTATATTATTACACCTCAAATGTGTAATGCACCTCAATTTTAGGACGCTTTCCCCTTTTTTAAAATAACTATTGACACGCAACATTAAACTTGTGACCGGATAACCGCCATCCTGAAACCGTTTTTTACGTTGCGAATTCCATGTCTGTCGCCAATCGATATCAGCTGCCGGACCTGAGTGTCCGCCTGACCGATGAGCTGATTATGCAGCACATCGACGAATCAAGTCGCGTCATTGACCTGGGATGCGGCGACGGTCGTCTGCTGGAGCGTCTGCGACGTGAAATGAACTGTGATGTGCAGGGGGTTGATGTTGAACGAGCTAATCTGTTCTCTGTGATCTTGTTAGAGGAAGACGCTGGATAACTTCCTTGCTCTGAGGAATGGTGTCAGATTTTGACGACGGGTGATAGACAAAGATGGCTACCTCCAGAACGAATTTGACGAGATTCGTATTTTGATACAGCGTGTTGACGAGTTGATTGCCTCGAAGAATGGCGACAGGATCAGCAACAACGGCAGCAACACAAGCGATAATGCAGAATAAAGTCGCAGGTGGACCTCATAACTGTCTGAAGTCGCGCCCACGTCATATATGCCTGGTATAAATTTTTAATGTTTATATAAATCATAAAGAAAATCAAGCTGGAATATTATTACAATGTGAGTAAGCTCCAATGGCAGGGGGAGGGAAAAGTTAAAGTTTAGAAATGGAATACAGATTCACTATTGTTAAAAGTTAAAACTGAAAATATTTTAAACGATTTATCAAATGGTAAGCACAATAGCTCTCAAATACTGCACCAACTTGGAAAAGTCCACTATAATAACTGGGACGCCTCATACTTTTTACTTATCTTCAATTTAGCTGTGTACCGCAATGCTTTCTATGACGGCCGTAATTTTAATTCTTACAAGAGCAATATTAATACGCCATATACTAGATTTGCTTTAATTCAATATTTCCTGTGAGTGATAAGGTAACTCTGTAACAGCTAATATCTTAGAGGTTGGAGCTGTTCCAGCATTGTAAGGTAGTTTGAGGTCTCCGCTTCGTCGTAAGCTACTGCTTCTGTCCCTATAACTTCTTCTTGATGGCGAGAATTATAACGATAATAATGAGAAACTAATGACAGCTACCATCATTCTCAAAACATGCAAAAGAAGTAAAGAACAGCAAACTTAAGAGTGTGGGGCGCTGATGAAAAGCTCAAGTTTGTCAAAAAAAAAAACTAACTCCATCTAGTGTTAACCAGTAAAATCATTAAATAAATAGTAAAACTCTGAATAAAAATCTGAATAAATAGCAGGTAAGTTTAAATTAAAATACAATCATTAAATCAGACTGCAATTGAGACATCAAATAAGATTGCAAACAGATAACCAACAACAGCACTAACAGTTCCCAGAGTTACTGATAGTGCAATCATATGAGATAACCTATCTGTTAGTAGATAAGCTCCAGATGCAGGAACTATGAAAAATGCAATTACAAGTATTGCACCAACTGATTCAAAGGCAACTACGGCAGTTGTGGCTACCATTATCATTAACAAATAATGAATCAACATCGGCATCAATCCAACACTTACCGGTAATCGGTAATTACCTATGACCACCTCTATTCTGGATTTAATATAAATATAAAATACCTTTTTTTTTACAATACCATATATAATTAAAAAATTTAATATATTTTTTTATAGCTAATTTTTAATTTTCTATTATAAAATTAGTTATTTTGATTGTAATTATTATAAATATATTATAATCATCTTAAATCCGGGCTAATCAGGGTCAGTTTATAATAAAATTTTTAAATCTTACTTTTCAGGCCTGAATCCGAGGGATTTACCCGTCGATACGGTGTGAAGCGCCTGGTCTATTTCGAACCTCACACCGATCCGGAAGCGGCAATTACGCGCGAGAAGAAACTGAAACGCTGGCGGCGCGCCTGGAAGATCGAATTGATCGAACGCGAGAACCCCGACTGGCGCGATCTCTACGCGGACATCGTTTGAACAGCTGGGCTTATGGATACCGGATCAAGTCCGGTTTGACGACACGGGGTGGGCGCTTGGCGGGGATGGGCGGCAGCCCCCTGGACCCCCTCCACTCCCGACCCACCACCCACGGCGGTCACGCCTACCCGCGATGCTGCCCTGCAGGCCATCCTCAGGGTGTGCATGGAGGACAGTCTGGATGACACAAAAAAAGTCCGCTGGATCCAAGATTACGTCCGCAGCCTGCAGTGAGAACGGTGTCCACACTCACGTCAACCCTAACCCTAACCCTCACCCTACCTTTTTTTCGGTTCTAATCTTGTTGTCGAGGATCTCGCTCAATCGATAAAAAAACGAGTTAAGTTGAGTGTTAAGAGTGGGGAGCATGGAGGAGTGGCTGATCCTACATATATAGGATGACTTATACTCATTTCAAATTTTAGCCTCGTTCTTTGGTTTAGTATATTTTTTTCTTTATTTTCATTTACACATGAGCAACGTACATCTCTTGTAGAAACTTGGCTAAATTAAGTACTAAGGTATTCAGGAACTCTAAACTAAGCTCTAGTCAAATAACAAAGAAAATCGTAATGTACGCGCTTCCGGCTCTGATGAAGCCGTAAAGCTTGTTCCTCCGCAGAAAATGAGCCTTGAGCAAATGATTGCTTATATTAATGATGATGAGTTGGTTGAAGTCACACCAGAATCGCTGAGATTGCGCAAAGTCCATTTAAGCGCAACAGACCGTACGACGGCGAAAAGACAAGCAGCTAAGGCAAAAGCCTCTTAAAAAAAGAAAATTTCACAAATTTTTTAAATATAGGTAGAATACAAGGATGAAGGGTGAAAATTTGGTCGACGCATCCTCTACCTTTCATAAAACCGCACTGTTCTTCTCTTAAAACTTTGTCTAGAGCATCTCTCACTCTAAAAACATCATATTACTAAGTGATTTGTTACCTACAGAGACCAGACTAATGCCTCGATAATTACCACACTAACTCTTATCACATTTCTTATAGTAGTTTGATTAAGGTTTTCGAAAATCGCTAGGTACTTTCCCTAGAACGAAGTTTCTGCATATACAATGATAGACTGAAACTGAACCTAAATCTAGGTGGATACAAATTTTGAGACATATAGAGGACTTGTAAGCAACAGCCGACTGTTAAGTAATAATCGCCTTCGGCAATCAGGGGTTAGCAACTTTTGCTGGTTGGTATATCTATTATTTGTTTCCAGTGTATTTGATGGTAAAACCAATTTGGTTCCAATTTAGCTCTTGATGAGCTGATCAAAGTATATGACATCCATTTTTTTGTACAAAAATTTCTTCATGGGTTTGTATAAAAGGGGTGTTCATACAAACTTTGGGGAAGGCTCATTTAATTGGAAATTAAAATTTCAAGTTCAATTTTGATGAATCAAAGGTAATCAAAGACAATTGGAATCTCCCTCTTAACCATAATTTTTTCCCCAAATACACCTGATCAAAATTAAAAGAAAAAAAACGTTGTTCAAAACAATCTAAAGGTCAAATAAGCATGCCTCTGGGATTATCAATCCCATCAGCAGATCCTGGAACAAGGCGAGGGCTTCGTCGATCGTTGGCTCGCCGGAGGGAGAAACGGACGGAGAAGGACTGGGGGGTTCGGAAGGAGATGCGCTGGGGAGTTCGGAGGGGGGCGTACTTGGCAGTTCGGAAGGATTGACGGATGGGAAAGACGTTGGGTCGGAGGTGGGTACCACAGTGTCCATATGTTGCTGAAGTTTAGCCCAAGCCGCCTCATGGACAGCCGTGGGTCGCTGGGTTTGAGAAGAGGAGGGACTCATCGTTGGGCTAAATTCACCAAATTCATCTATTATCAAGGGATAGACTCACCAAAGACGAAGTGTGTAAATAGTGGGGCAAAATAAAAAATAATATGCTTATATTTTTCGTCTATCTTCCCCTCTCTCTTCTATCTTTTCTGCTCTTTGTGTCTTACTATCATTTTATCATAATTAGTTGTTTAAAGTTCGGAAAAGCTGCCTGTTCTTCTACTTTGTGACAGTAAATTAGGAGATCTGCCCCCTTCCCCTAAAAAATAGGGAGAAAGTAAGTAAAAAAAGCATTTAGCGTAAGAATTCTGGTAAATTCCCCCGTGTACAGTTTCCCTTTGAAAGCTCGTCCCAGAAACTTTCCTCCTCATTGAAAAATCTCCTCTTGGAGAATGCCCCCCAGAGAAAATTCAACCTCCCAAAAAATGTCTGTTTACTTCCAAAAACAAAATACTAAATGTAGACACTAGACATATTTCATAACTTACAACCTTTTCCCCTGGGACTTGCAGGGCCGTAAGATCGACTATCCCGCGGCGTGCGACGCGATGGAATCATTGTTGCTTCATGAGGATACTGTCAAGGGTGGTGTAGCATCCAGCACACTCATGGCTCTCCGTGCGGCAGGTGTGAAGTGCTTGGGTGGGCCCAACGCCATGAAGATGGGCCTATGCGACAATCCCTCTCAGGAAAGCAAGTTTGAGTATGGTGACTTAACATGTCAAGTGGAGGTCGTACCAAATATGGATGCTGCGATTGATTGGATTCTCATCAACAAGTAAATCACTGTGGTACTTATCTCTCTCATCCATTTCATGTAGTTTATGAATATCCAAATTAAATACCTTGTAAAAGCATTGTGGATATAGCTGCACCTAGAAACTTACTGAATTTAGATTCGTTCCTGGCTGTCAATACAAGGAAGTTCATGGGTTGGGAGGTGTTATAATGACTAATTAAACCATCATTTTTTTTTATTATAGTCAATTCATATTTGAAAGTATTTCTAAAAGTGAAACGTGCTGATTTTTTCTTCATGACATTTGTACATTGATTTTCCTCCTCGTGAAACTGATTTCTTTCATGGAGCTTGTTGCGTTCGGGTTTTCGTACCTGGAACTTGTTGCAAGCTGGTTTTTGCTCGTGAAACTTGTTGCATGTTGATTTTCTGTTGGTGAAACTTGTTCCATGTTGATGTTTTTCCTCGTAAAACTTATACGTCGATTTTTCTCTTCGTGACGCTGATTTTGTTCATGGAACTTGTTGCTCACCAAATACCAGATCATTACTTTTTTAAAAACCTTTCTCGCATGCTGACCAATGGTTTGCGTAGCGCAGGTACCTATCTCCTGATTTTCTGCCTTCGGCCGGGAGCGCAATGCGTGGTTGGGAACAAATCATCCAACGCTTCCTGTGCTCCCCCTCCCCAGGTCTTTCCAGGTACCCATTTAGAGCTATGTCGACTCTGGCTGACCTTATAAAGTCAAACTATTGATCCCTGTTCCAAACCAAATAACCATTAAAGGAATATTTCGCCCGAATTCAACAACACGTCTTCAGCAAAGCAAACGAGAGAGAAAAAAGAAAATAAGTAGAATCTAAAACTAAAAAAATAGAGATAAATGTACAACTAAAACAACTAAAAGATTACACACGTAAAATTATGTATATATTAAATATCATTATATTATACATACATATAATTAATGCATATACAATTACACAGCTTCTTCAATGAACACAAAAAAAACTGAAAAATGAAATTAGTCCAAATTGCTTGCCACAATATTGTAACTCGAATTCAGGTATTCTTTTCAAACAGTTCTTGGTATAAGAATGGTAAGTAAGGAGCGACGCGGCTCAATAATATTAATCAAAAGTTTACGAAAACGGAATTCTGATATTAATAGATGCATCAGAAGGATTGACTTATCATCCTGCTTTCAAATCTATAAGATTCATTATGAAGACACCTTGCGGCGTGCACCTAGTCGCTATCCTCCTGTCACGTTACAAAAACATTGTTATTAGGTTTTTTGACTACGGTGAATAAAATGGCTGTCTCAGAATTTTTATCTGGTGACTTTGGGGAAAATGTGAGCGTGGGAGGGGGCCTAGGTGCCCTCCAATTATTTTGTCACTTAAAAAGGTCACTAGAACTTTTAACTTCCGTTAGAATGAGCCCTCTTTCAACATTCTAGGACCAATGAATCGATACGAACACCCCTGGGGAAAAAAACAAATAAACACACATCCGTGATTTTTCTTCATTCTTTACACATAGTATTCATTATTTTGAAGTATACAAACGTTTCAACGGGGCTTTTTCTGGTGGGCTAGGGCAGGGGGCAAGGGCTAGGGGGTAACACGGGAGGATCTTTTCATGCAGGAACTTTTCACTGGGAAGGAATTTTCCATGAAGGAGGCACCGGATTGCCCAGCATTATTCAAAAACAATTGAAAAATAAATAAAAAACAAGTTTTCTCAACTGAAAGTAAGGAGCATCATAAAACTTAATAAAGACGGTGGGAGCAGTGAGATATTAAAAGTTGAATAGCCAAGGGTCAGGGTGTTTTTTTGTTGTTTTTTTTTTCACAGTAAAAAAAAGCTTGGCAGAATAGGAAGATAAGTATTCAAACCAAGATTAGAAGAATGGAAGGTACAGTCTTAACAGTGGTCAAATATGGTTCTGAAAGATGGGTGCTCGAAAAAGCGGATGAAGATTTACGAGATGTTCTCCGGAGAAATTGCCTACGGATTTTTCTGCCTAGCTACAAAATAAAACGTTGTTTTCATTGAATTTTAAACTGCTCACGTTATTGAATAGTAAGTAAAGTAGAAGTACCCGTGGAAGTATTAGCCAAATTATAAAAATAGCAGTATAAAGACAACATGTATATAAAACAAAATATTGTATTTTCATACTGATTCCACTTAGATAGATGTTTTTTTAATTTTAAAGTGATATTCAATGAAGCACACTCAATGGAAAATCAAGAAAAAGGGTTGTTTCTGACAAGTGGCCTATTCGTTTTTATGGTTAGAATGTCTTCAAAAATTCAGCATTTATATTGAATCACTAATTTTTGCTGCTGGGATATAACTGGAATATAACACAAGCAGATTATTGCTGATATCGGCAATCAATTTACAAAATTTGAACTTTAGGGTAAAGAGCGAGGTATTGACGAGGGAGCAAACTTCCTCATATACGAAATATAAGGGGCTCATCCCCTTTGCTCTTTATGCTAAAGTTCAAATTTTGTTCGTCGCGATACGCCGTCGCCGGCGTTCCGGTCGGGGCGACCTTGGCGGTAAAGCGCGCGCCGACTTGATTGCGCCCGCTGATCAATGTGTCAGCCGGCAGGATGATGTGGTTGTGCTCCTGCTGGATCCGTTCCTGTGCGACGCCGTTGATGCGCAGGTCCTCGATCGCGCTGCCGGCGAAGTCCAAGACGAGCGCGGTTTGCGCTTGCTGCTCGGGGAGCGTGAACTGGATCAGTACCGTCCCCTCGAGAACACACACACAAACACAGACACTTACATACAAATACAGACACACGCATACACACATATACACATACAGACACACACAAAGATACACACACACACATATATATATATATTACAAACATACACACAAACACACACACACACACACACAATCACACACACACAGACATACACACACACATACACACACAAAAATACACACACACACATAAACACAAACACACAAGCATACATACACAAATACGTACTCATACCTGTAGGTTAGGCAATATTCGATTTTGTTTGGAAGATAATTTTCAAAAACTGTTTTCTAAGCTGGTTTCAAAGTGAGGATGAGCAGGGTAATGCAGACCAATGTGACCAGGAGGATCAAAGTGATATTGAACATAAATTATCTTCCCTTTGAGAACCGCTTAGCAAACAGTTTTTGGCAGTTTTATCAGGAGTTTGACAAATGTACGATAGGATTTTTTCTTGTTGAAGAACGATGAAGCTTAAATTCTAAATATCAGATTCATTGTATCAGAAAACCCTGCTGTAAAAGTTTCAAGCTCCTATCTATAAAAATATTAAATTTTGTATTTTTTGCCAGAAGACAGGTCACGGATGCGTGTTTATTTGTCTGTTTGTTTATTTTTCTTTTCTTTTCTTTTTACCAGGGGTGATCGTATCGACCCAGTAGTCCTAGAATGTTTCGGAAGTCTAACAATCTAGTGCCTTTTTTAAGTGACCGAAAAAATTTGAGGGCACCTAGATAAGTTTTTGATGCCTTCTTAAAAGTTTTTTATCTCCCCCCTTTTCTACCCCCCCCGCAAAAAATTCTGAATAAGGTTCTGGTACTCTCTTTCCCTTTTCTTTTGTTTTACAAACTATAAACTGCATTTGTTGAAAGCAGTATTTGTTTTGAACAGTTTAATTTTTATATGAACATTTCGCACAGCTGGTAGCTAATATGTATGGAAGTACAAAAGCAGTCGTTAGAGTGTTTGGAAAAGGAGATTCAAGACGGAAAAATGTTTAATTGTAAAATGAGTGAAGAACCTACACTGGCAACAGCAAATGACGACCGGGACACAAATGATGACCGGGACACAGGGAATATAAATGACGACCACGACACTCAAAGAGAAATTATAGACTGGGACACCGGGACACAAATGACGACCGGGACACATGGAATATAAATGACGACCGGGTCACAGGGACACAACTACAACGGGGACGCCGGTGGGCACAGGGAGATATATAAATGACTTTCCTCTCCCTTTAGCCCCCCAGATGGTCGAATCAGGGAAAACGACTTTATCAAGTCAATTTGTGCAGCTCTCTGACACGCGTACCAATTTTCATCGTCCTAGCACTTCCAGAAGCACCAAACTCGCCAAAGCACTGAACCCCATCCCCTAACTCCCCCAAAGAGAGCGAATCCAGTACGGTTAAGTCAATTACATATCTACGAAATTTGCTTATTCTACCCACCAAGCTTCATCCCGATTCTTCCACTTTGAAAGGGTAGTTGGCTTTGGGGGCCAACACATTCTTATTGTTTAAGTTTGTATGGACTAAAACGTTATCAAATTCTAAAAGCTTGTTTTCTTATCTTCCAAGTGTAAGATTACCACAAATTCCCATTAATAAATAAATGAAACCCGAAACGAACAGAAATTACAACAGATAACCTAGTAAAACTCAAAACAAGCAATAATTAAAAGGATTATGGCTGACAACACCACGCCTTCTCAAGACTAGAACATTCCTTCTACATCCCAATCTATTCAAAGCCTCCCTCTTTAAACCCTCCCAGGAAGTCCCCATTTCCTTTAAATCTTTCTTTATGACATCCTCCCACCCTAACCGCAGTCGACCTGCTTACTGTTTAGTTCTAGACGGTTGGCCGAAAGGGACAATCTACAGCAATCAGTCATCCTTCATCCGCAGAACGAGCCTTAGCCACTTCAACCTTTTTCTCATTATAGCCGTAGAAAGAGGGATTGAACCACACTTGAAGCTCCAATACATGTCCGTGTTTTCTGGAACTAAATTCTCAAATCCACATGATACTACCGCAATGTAGTAGCTCTGAAAGTGTCTTCTTTCACTTCAGAGGAACAGGGAACAAAATCTGCTTGATTTTGTTTTTATTGATGGTCCTTTATACATAGAGTTTAGTGTTAAATTGAATAAAATCCACAATTGACCGCTTTAAAGGACCAATACTCCTTTGCAGTCATAAATATACCTTAACCCACCCCTCCCTCCTCGGGGTGAGTGACGAAGGAATGGTCTCACCCTGAGGAGGACGCGACGCGTCCGTCTCGAAGGGTCTATCGGCCCAGTAACGCGTCTTCCATAACGACTACTTGGAGATCTTCAACAGCTTGCGCGCCTCGGCCGGGTCGAGGGTCCGGGCACCCATGTCTCGGACGATGCGGACGGCCTTTTCAACCAGCTGGCCGTTGCTGGCGAGAACGCCGCGTTCCAGATAGAGATTGTCCTCCAGCCCGTCCATGTTTATTTATTTCAGCATAGTAGAATGGTCCGGTAACTATGTTTCTATGGATATTGGGTATGCGACCCCTAAAAATTACGTAGTTGGCCCATTATTCTGTAAAACTAAGTGTTGCTTTAAAACTAAATCAAAGGTTTCCAAAAGTTTTCCAAAGAAAAGTAAAGAGCTCCATTAAACCATAAAAGAGTAGAAATAAAGTCAAATAATCTTCCAAGCGTAAAACTACCACAAATTACCATCAATAGAATTTTTGGTCTTCTCTAGACACCTTTGATTCTGCATATCTTAATCTAAGATTTAATTAAACATGACTTCTTATACTGTATTTTGTTGTAAATGTTCATTTGCTTAAATAGATGCATGCTGAGATTATGTATAAAAAGAGTTTTGTTTTATTGTCTTACAAAAAGGGACATTGGGGATCAATAGAACCAGATTTGTTCCTTAGCTTTTGTCTTAACTGAAGTTCCCCTGGACCTGAAAGTTCAAAAGCGAATTGTTTATTTGATTTCTGTTCGTTTTGGGTTTCATTTATGCTTCAAAATCAAAATATTTTTGTTCGTTTTAAGCTTGATTTGCAAATTCAATTTAAGCTCTTCCGTTTTATTTAGTTAGTACCTGGTGTATGTTTTTTTGCTATGATTGTTTATTTAATTTTGTTCGTTTTGGGTTTCATTTATTTTTTAAAAGTAATTTTTAGTCGGTTTGTGTTTGAATTATTGTAGGTTTCTGTTTCTTCTAATTTAAAAACTAATAAAAGGTAAAAACTACAAAAAAACTAAAAAGAAAAAATGAAAAAAATAAAAAAGCTAAAAAAAAAGGTAAAAACCAAAAAAAAGAAGAAAAGAAAAAAGGAAAAAAACTAGAAATTTATTTCATCATATAATAATTCAAAAACAAATGTATATACAGACCGGGACACCGGGACACAAATGACGACCGGGACACCTGGACACAGGGAATATAAATTGATGACCGGGACGCTCAAAGAGAAATGTTGAAATTAAAATCAGTGATTGGGCTAGCTGTGAAAAGTTGCTTATTGGATTCGAAGAATGTGAGGTGGCCATGTTTAGAGTGGAGGGTGGGGTGGGGGAGGTAAATTGACATGGATACGACTTCTTTTCTTCACTGGCAGTCCATTTTTTCCTGTATGAATTCAACTTAGCGTAATGTTGCTCTTAGACCTATATCGACGCCTGATTTAGGGGCAGGAGGGGGGACTTAGTATGAGCATTCAAAGCAAATATATTGATTTTCTTTATTCGAGATCAAATTAGAAATATTGAATTAAAAATTTTTATTTGATCTTCTCAATCTTAATTTTAGCGTTTTACTTGGAACAAACTATTTTGATATGCGTTATTTTTTATAAACACTAAGTCTAAATGCATTAAATACTTTGGTGTTTGATAACCAAGTTCAAAACTGTCGTCATTGTTAAAAAAATGTCCGTCCAACGCTTCGGCGTTGCTCAACAGAACTGAATGCTTGGCTTCAAATCTGTCATTAGTTTATTCTTCACATTTGTCATCATTTTCTATTTTTAAAATTTTGTTTAAAGCACATGCGAATTTTTTCCTTTCTGTTTACCTCTTTGCACTTAATTTCCTTTTTAAAAAACCAGTTTTATATTTTCTTTCTGTATCTCTTTTTCGTTTCAATGGACTCGAAAACGATAAAATTGTAGGCGAAGCATCCATTTTAATCACTATTATACTTAAATTTTATATTTTGGAATATAGATTTGGACTTTCACTATATTGTTCTATGTTTTTTAATGTATTTTTTATTTAATCTTGGGACACCCGTTGTTTTTTGTATTTTATGCCTTTATTTTTAATTTAAAAAAAAAGAGAAAAAAGGATAAAGATCCTCCTGAGCCACTGCTGATGCATAGGGCATCGAGTAGACGTTTCAGTTGCTGAATGTTTTTACAGGGACAAGTAGCAAGGGACAAGTTGTCGCCCAATTTTAATTAGCCACATGTTTATTATGGATACACTTTCTTTGCAGAGTATCACTTTCCTTTTGCGTGAGGTAAAACAAAAGGCTTAATTGAAGAAGTGATTCGTTAAGATTTGTTACTCAAGAAAGCAATTTTAAAAACCTATCACAAAATGAAAAAAGTATAAAGAAAAAAACAAGAATAATTCTAGCCAGTGAATATGGATTAATAGTATGCAAATATTTTGATTAAGACTTCCTTGCAACCACCCTCAGTGCAAAAAAAAAAAATAATCAGAACGGGTCGTACCGTATTTTTCTAAAAAGCGCCGATGGTAATTTGAAGTTAACAAAGGCTTTGGAGTATTTTCAGAAAGAGTGAAGAGTATACCTGCTATCTTTTCTAAGATAGGCTGAAGTTGCCCAGATAAATGGAGTATATTTTCAGCACAATAACTATCAACTTGTAATGGATAATCAACCTTATCAAAAGACAAAGAGGAAGAACTAAATAGCTCATTTAAAAAGCTCACACCTCTTCCGATAGGAGATATGCCTAATAAACATTAAAAGTTCTCTCATTGCTAAATAAATTAGAGCTTATCCTTTGCTCCTTTCTAAGTGGTGACGCTAGAAAGTTGGCCTACGGCAAAAAAAAAATCAACTTTTGAACTAAGACAGACAGAATTTTTTTTCGACGGCAATCGATAGCTCTTGATGAGCTGATCAAAGCATATGAAATCCATTTTTTAGTACAAAAATTCCTTCATGAGGTATACAAGTTTGAAAGTTTCAAGGACTCTCTACGCCGAGCAGCGCCCAGCAGGACACCTAAATCTAATTAAGTCAAGTAAAGCTTAAACATAAAACTTAATATAATAATGGAAGAGTCGTCAGTTTTTAAATAACTTGCTTTTTCTCTCGTTATTCACGAGTAGCCGATATAGCTTTCAGTAGCTTGTCTTACAAGCTAGCTTCATTTTCCATGGGTTTTTCACAACCTGCACTTTTTTTTGCATGTGAGGCACATATTGCCACAAAACCCCCTTTTTAAAGTTTTATTTTATTTTAAATTTCGTTTTGATATTTATTTCAAAGTTTCAACCAAACTGATTTGCTTCATATTTCATAAATTACATACAGTGATGCAGAGGAAAACATCAGCTATTATAAGGTAGGTCATATTGTAGGCAATGGGGGAGCGGGTCAAAGATTATATTTGAATGCCCAAATATTCTAACTCAACTCTATCCATTCTTGGAGAAGAGGGGAGGGACTGATATCTAATCCCTCTTGATGATGCTATTTTTACGCTATAAAAAAATATTTCTCGGGATCTTATTTTAGAATCTCTGGCATCGTTTTTTCTTTTCCTTCTGAGTAATAACATCAAATCTTATCTTTAAAATTTAGCAATGAACCTTTATTTCAAAATCTTTGACATCATTCGACAGAATATATTTTTGGCAATCTTTTGTTTCTTTCTTGGTTGCAGCTATCGCTGTAACCATGATATGTGATATCAGCTTGTATATGAAAATTCATTTTTTCGTTTTTCTCGATCAAGTTGAGGGACAACTCTCTGGATCAGTCGTTGTACTCGATTAACAAATAGGTTGGTGAACGGAATCGATGCTCGAACCGCGGCGATGCCAGTTGGATGATCGTCTTTGGAACTGGTCGGCAAGGAATGAAGTTGCCTGATCTCTCTCGACCACCGAGTGCCACAGAGGATGACATCGAACTGAGAAAGATCGATTTTTTTAAAACCGCGTATCAAGCTGTTCTCTAAAACGACGGGGGTGTGGGGAGGGGGGGGGGGGGGGGGGGGGGGGGGAAATAATTAGGAAAAATGAGATATTTGTAACTTACGAACGAGTGATCAGATCTTAACGAAATTTGATCTTTAGAAGGAACTTGTGCTTTAGAATTCTTATTTTAAATCCCAACCAGATCAGGTGACATTGGGGGGAGCTGGAGGCGGAAACCGGAAATCGCTTAGGATGAAGAGATCAGAATGAAACTTGATGGAAAGAATAAGCACAAGTGAAAAATTTCTTGCAGACAATTCTGACCGAAAGAATTTTCTTAGTCCACTTTCTATTGAAAGTGGACTAAAAAACTTTAATTTCTTGTTAAAAATCATGCTGAAGATCCCCTCTCCGTGGAAGATTCTTCTCTCAAATACATACCGTCCCCTACTAGAAAGATACTTTACAGAAAATTCCCCCAGGAGAATTTATCCAGTAGAATACTCTCCCGCAGAAAGTCACCCCACCTACGGATAGATACTCTAGACAAAAACGTTCTTGAAAAAAAAAAATTCTCCCCCGCAATACCTTAATCTTCACACGTAAGTATTTCAACTATTTATTCTGCGGTCTTTATGATTCAGGGGTCATTCTTAAAGATTTGAGATAAAATTCAAGCTTTAGTGTAAAGAGCGAGGTATTGACGAGGAGGCAAACTCCCTCATATACTTAATAAAAATACACAAATGTATATGTTCGTTATGTAAGGTAATTTGTAAAGTACGCATGTTTATTACACAAGAACCTACATGAATGGAGTTTTAAATTTGCATTTACTAATCTCAATGTTGAAATCCGAACTAATTGTAGAATGCATCTTCCCATTGAATGGATGAGAATAATTCCATATGTTCAAAAACAATGAATTAAAAAAAATAGTATACATTTTGCGTTATTTACAAACAAAGGGCACTACAAAACAAATTTAAAGAATAATGCGATTTTTACTATAAAAGGCACAACAAAAATAAAAAAAACACTAACCACCAATTATAAATAATTTTCAATTATAATTATAAACAAAAATATTTCAATTTTTGAAATATTTTTTTTCAATTATAAACAAAAATATTTTTCTTTTTTTTTTATCTTCAACAGTATTGACTTCCATGCTTGATGGTGGGTCAATTTTTGTTGTTGATGTTCCTCCTTTCTTAGTACGTATGCTATTGTTCTGAAAAAGTAACTAAATTTCTAAATAATTTTCATGTTTTTGAAACCGTATCGACCAGGCACGGGGATCGAGCAAATCGACCATTTGCAAATCAATGCGATGCCGCGACAATCGCCACGCATTGCCCGAGGAATGGATCAGGCAGCGGACAGGCGCTCCTTCGGCTAGCAACTCTTCTGCAAGCGTGCTGCCGACAAATCCCGATGCACCGAAAATCGCAATTTTGTTCATGCCTATTTATCCAATGCCGATGATTTTCAGTGAGAAACGCTCTGACGCATGACGCCGGTTGAAGGTGCTTCTCCCAAGGCCCGAATAGGGCACGTTCTGCAGATGATGGAGGACAGTTTGCCAAAGAGTATGCGTTTTGGCCAACCGTCTGGAGCTAAACGGAAAGCAGGACGTCCACGGTGGGGGTGGTAGGATATCGTAAAGAAAGATTTAAGGGAAACGAGAACTCTTGAGGGGTGCAAAGAGGGATGTTCTGAATAGATTAGTAGGATGGAGGAGGAGCATGCGTAGCTGTGTTGGCCTCAGTCAGTGAGTTGCTACTAGTAATGGTACAACGAGGGCGACGAGGTCATCATCCCGGTGCCCTGGTACTTCAATCACAAGATGTGGCTGGACATGATGGGCGTCAAAGCCGTGCCGCTGGCGGTGGGCGGCGGCATGCTGCCGGAGGTGGACGCAGCGACGGCGCTGATCACCCCGCGCACCCGCGCCATCGTGCGCGCCATGCTGGAGCGTTCGGCTCCCCATCGGGTTTTCGTGCTCGACGCCGATGCGCTCACCAGCTTCGGCGACGATCCGAACGAGCACGGTACTGATTTTCTGGGCGATCAACATTGCCAAGGCGGTGCCCTATGCCGCGCTGGGGCTGTTCACACGTGAAACGCTGATGCTGGATCTGATGCTGGCGCCCTTTGCGCTGCTCGGGGCCTGGCTGGGGGTGAAGGCGCATCACATGATCCCCGAGCGGGCGTTTTTCGCGGTCACCTATGTGCTGCTGAGCTGCACCGGGGTGAAGCTGATCTGGGATGCCCTGGCATAGCGGTGTTCACAGAAAATTACCGCAAGAGTGAAAATTTGGTGGACACATCCTCTTCCTTCTCTAAAACCGCAGTGTTCGTCTCTTGAAACTTTGTCTATAGCTTGTGGCGGTCGTTTTACAGAATCTTTTCTTTTTTCCTTTAGAAGTTCAAGCTGGGGTCATCTCATTTTTTTTGTTTATTATTCTATCAGTATATCAGAATATTTTGGGAAGAAGAACTACCCCGCCCTGGTAACTTCAGACAAATTTCTAAAATATTGGCACACTAACACACAGAATAAAACAGACGAAAATCACACAAACATACACAGAGACAAAAACACAAATACACAGAGTTACACACTAAAACACAGAGAGAGAGAGAGTAAAAAAACACAAGGAGAGTCAGACACACGAACACACAAAGACAGACACACAGACAAACAGACACAAACAAACAGAGTTAGACACACAGGTACAGAGAGAGAGACCAAAACACATACACACGCAGACACACAGAGTCAGACACATGAGAAATTTAAATGGTTGGCCTCGATCCAGAGAACTATCGAATTTCGTTCCATCTTTGAGCCAGCCCGTATAATGCACAGAAGCCGTTTCACCCACATGCGCTTCTCGCCCTGAGCCTTTCACCAAATCCACATATTGCAGTCCGGAGGAGGTTACGGTTGGCTTTTCTTCTTCGGCGAATACAGGTGACAAGCTGGCTCCGAAGACTACACTTACCATCATTACCGACAATACAACACATTTGGTCAGGCCTGGGAATCGGCTTCTTGGCGGTCGGATTGGGGCCGGGCCGCTACTTGCTGCGCCACGCCTTCAGCTCGTCCCGCCACATGCCCAGCGCGAGCTTGTAGGCAGCCTTCTCTTTCGTGTTGTGTCGGCCGTCGTCGTTGACGTCGAAATCCGACCAACGGGGGCTGAGCGGCATTCCCATCGCACCGACCCTGGGCTTGGGACCGGGCAGCGGCCGGTTGGGCTTCGCCTCGACCACGGCGGGCTTGGGCTTAAATTAGAAAAAAGCTTTGGTCAACCTTGAAAATAGGCCGTCCTAGCTGAATGGTAGGCGCTCCAGACTTGAAATCCTGGGGTTAGTAGTTCGAGTCATGGTGTCGCTGGTTATTTTGCTTAGAATGGGGGGTCAATGGTGTAAATCTGTAAGTTCAGCCAGAGTCAACCAGCTTAAATGGGTACCTGGGAAAATCTGGGGGGAAATATGGGAAGCGTCGGATTACCACCAACCACGCATTGCACTACCAGTTAGAATGAGTCGTCTCACAAGATTCTATGACGACTGCGTCGATACGATCACCCCTGGGGAAAAAAAATAAAAAAAAAACAAATAAAAACGCATCCGTGATCTGCCTTCTGGCAAAAAATACAAAATTCCAGATTTTTGTAGATAGGAGATTGAAACTTCTACAATAAGGTTGTTTGATACGCGGTTGCCTGATGTCTGATGGTGTGATTTTCGTTAAGATTCTATGACTTTTAGGGGTTATTTCCCCCTTGCAACTTGAATTAAATTTAATTTAGCGGTGCTTAAATTCATTCATAATGTTTTACACCTTGAAAATTTCTTTATTAAGAAAAACAATAATTTATTCTTATGGCACTTGGTATTAACCAAGTGACATATAGCAATCGGAAATTCTGTCGGTCTGTCTTTCTGTCGGTCTGTCTGTCGGTCCCGGTTTTGCTACTTTAGACACTTCCAGGTAAGCTAAGACGATTAAATTTGGCAGGCGTGTCAGGGACCGTCGGTTTCGTGAGGGGATTCGTGGCCGCGAGCGGGGGGCGGGGCAGGGTGATCGTTGGGATGGCAGGGGGGATCATCCGGCATGGGCGGGTCGCGTCGTGGCGGTGGTGGGGCGGGCGTGCTGACCAGAGTAAGGCCCGAGACGGCCGGGCTGCCCGGAATAGGCCCGACTCGGCTGCGCGATTTATGCCCGGGTCCGCTGTCGGCGTCTATTCCAGGGGTGTCTTGCTGGGTCATCCACAACCTTTCCCATAGTTAACATATTTTGCAAGCAGCTGTGCTATACTCCCCCCCCCCCCTAATATGCAAATATATAGCCCAAATTATATATATTTTCAATACATACAGCCACCATTTTTTGTTTTGAAACTGGTTCCTGTTTTGTTACAGTTGATTCAACTTACAGGTACATGGGTAGAAACAACTGAGAATAGATAGGATATATATATATATATATAATTCAGGCAATATATTTGCATACCAGGGGGTGGGGGTAAGGACGCGGCGAGTACGCCGAAGCCGCCGCCCGCTACCGCCGCGCGCTTGAGGTCGAGCCGCGCTACGCCCTGGCCCAGGTCAACCTGGGGGCGGCGCTGATGGCTACGGGGGAGTACGCCCAGGCCGAAGCCGCCTTCCGCCGGGCGGTGGAACTCGACAGCGCCTTGGTCGAGGCGCGCCACGGGCTGGGGACCGCCCTCATCCAACAGGGCAAGGTCGAAGAGGGCCGCAAATGGCGACGGCAAGCCGCCGCCTCTATGACATCATGAAGAATACAGACATTTTTTTTGTGCGGAAGGAATTCCTATGAGAAGAATTTTCTACGGTGAAAATTTTTCGTTGGAAGGGTTTCTGGAGGTGAGGTTTCAAGAGGATATTCTACATTTGAGGAGCATTTTTCAGAATTCCAATACGAGATACGTTTTATTTGTCTTACTTTCTCTTTGGTGACTCAATTTTACATATGGAAAATTCCTGGGGGAAATTTTCAGTGGGGTTAGATGGGGTTTGTCCAAGCATCCCTTCCATAAGCGCCATGTATGCCCCTAGGGCGTCCCTTACAATGCCTGCCCAAGGGCTCTGGGGGGCTGTGTCGACTCTGAAGTTTTGTTACGATCTTTGAACTATTTAAAAAAAAATAGTTTTCTCAAAATTTTTATTGGATGCATTTTGGGAAAAAAGGGCAGGGCTAGCTGCCCTCCAATCACTTTTGACTGTTTGAAAAGTGAACTAGAACTTTCATTTTCCAACCACAATAAAAATATTCGTTGTTAACCATGTCTTTTTCTTTTTTAACTATAAGTTCTGGATATGATAGCTCCACACCCTTTTGGGGTATATTTTCATTGAAAAATTATTTTTTTTACTTTCATTGAAAAAAAATACGCGGCATTCTTGTATATATTGATTCTTACTGTTGCTTGTCTTCTAACCGCACACAATTTAAGCCTCATACCATCACCATAGGTTAACTAGGATGTTGATAAATCAAATACGCCATGTCAATCTTCTTCTTCAGTATTGTAACGTTTGTCCCACCAAGTTTCATCCCGATCTCTTTACTCCAAACATTTTAAAGATTTCCGGTTTCCCCCTCCAACTCCCCCCAATGTCAAAGGATCCGGTCAGAATTTCAAATAAGGGCTCTGAGACACGGGGTCCTTCTTAATATCAAATTTCACTGAGATCCAATAATCCGTTCATAAGCTAAAAATACCTCTTTTTCCGAATTAACCGTCCACCCACTCCCCCCACTTTAGATCTACCAAAGCCAGGGGTGGTGCATAGGGCGTCTTCGAAACCTCGCTAGACATCTCGGAGCTGATCTGCAGCCGTGACGTCCTCCCATTGTGGTTGAAGAGACATCTCCGCATTACTCAGGTCTCGGTCGTACTGTCGTCATAAGGTGTGTCTTGGTCGACCTCTTTTTCGCCTTGCCTCGGGGTGCCACTCATATATTATATTCTGGAGTTGATCCTCTGGCATACGAAGCATGTGGCAAATATATTGCCTACGCTGTGTTCATCATATTGTGGAATTAATTTAATATTGACTTGATTTTGTAATTATCCATTTTGTTTTAGATTTTACCCCTTTATTTTTTAAAATTGATATGTTCTAGTTCCTTTCTGTTCTTAACACTGAAGACGCTTAATTTTTATATACGAAATATTCATCGTGATTGATGTCCTTTCTTTTTTTTTAAATCAAATTACATATAGTACTACTAATTATCAAATCATTTAAGCTTGCATGAAAAAAGGATTTCGGCTCCTCCAACCACCATTAGAATATGAAAATACGCGAACAAATAGTTTTCACACCCAAACCTTTTCCACCTTAGAATAATTACTTACATCGGTTCTTTTTGCAAAATTTTTGTGGGCGCCCTTGTTGTACACCTTACTAATTCCAAATGCAGTTTTGAATCTACCTTTTTCTTACAATTTATTGCTTGTTCTTACTTTATTCACTTACTTTGCATTAAAAGTCTTGCTCGGAACAATAGAAATGGAGGAATCACCGCAAAAAACATCGTCATTACTAAACTTGATATTAAATGCCTGCGGTAGCTCGGGAGAGACGGCCAGTTCTGAACGATTCTGCAGTGGATGTTCTTCCAACTGATACTTAAGTTCGGTGGGAAACAGAATAAAGTGAATATCACTGTACCTGACATGCACTTCGGCATCGGTCGAATTTGAGACAAATGCAACTTCCTCAGTCTCGTCACTAATACTTTGTAACTTGCCATGTGTGTGTGTCTGTGTATGTGTATTTGTGTGTGTCTGTGTCTGTGTATGCGTGTGTGTCTGTGTATGTGTGTGTGTCTGAGTCTGTGTATGTGTTTGTGTCTGTGTATGTGTGTCTGTGTATGTGTGTGTGTCTGTGTATGTGTTTGTTTGTGTGTGTGTATGTGTGTCTGTGTATGTGTGTGTGTCTGTGTCTGTGTATGTGTGTGTGTCTGTGTGTATGTGTTTGTGTCTGTGTGTGCCTGTATGTCATAATTTGTTTCAGGCTTATTGTAGGTGAGTAATTTCTTATCCCCTTTGCAATTATGCAACCCAATGGATAGCAATTCCAGTGTTTCCACCTCTACGGATTTACGAAATCCGAAGTCTGATTTAAAGATGCGCCGCTATAGAAGTGAAAGTGTGCCAAATAGCTCCACATTTCTTGTGAAAATGTTCCAAACGAACGATTTCCTGTTCATTCGACGGAATGTGCTAATTCTAAAAATTCAAAACGTAACTCGATGGCGTGTCGATGGTGAAGCTCGATCGGGAAGCCAACTTGCTGTGGGCCAGCCCCGGCAACTACCACAGTGACCTGCAGGTCACGGACAGCGGCGACATCTACACCCTGAGCCGCAAGGAGCGGTCAAGCCACGATCGGTTCAAGGTCGACTCCGGTGCCGCGATCCATGAGGACTGCCTCCGTGTGGTCGGCGCGGGCGGCAAAGAGAAGTCGCGGGTCCCGGTGCTCGACGCATATCTCGACACGTTTCAGAAGCTTCTCTTAAAAACTTGGGACAAACAGTCAAACTTCAGCGTATACAGGAAGGTATTGAGGGGAGGGGACAATACTTTATATTTGGAATAAATTCTGTTCGTTTTGAGTTTTAATGTTGTTCCTGACATTCGGTTAAAAAACATGTTTTTTTATTTAATTTTTGTTTATCATATAATACAGATAAATCTGTTTTGCCCTCAATGAAATCTGTAAAAGTTCCTACGGAGAAATTTCATCCAACTCCTTACATGCTCAACTCCAGCAACATGTGAGTTGGTCGATCTCCTTGCGCAAGTTTCCATGTCCTCCACCTTCACGCAGCAAGCCGTCAGCAACATGTTGTATGGCTTGGGCCGCCTGAAACGCGTCACCCCAAGCGTAGATGCCTTCGTTGATGCCCTGGCACGGCAGGCACAAGCGCCCAGCTTCATCACCCACTTCAAGCCCCAAGAGATCTCCAACATGCTCTATGCCATTGGAGCGCGTGGGGTAATGGATTTTGATATTTAGAAGGAATTCGTGACTAAGAGCTCTTATTTTAAATCCCGACCGGCATTAAGCCTCTGACTTTCCTTTTAAAGCAATCTATCGATTCTTAGAATTTTGCTAGAGGTCATACCATATGAGTTCTTCGCTCTTGGCTTTTTTGACCTTGTCATAAGTGCCATATGAGCTCTTAGCTCTTGTTTCCTAAGTTATTATTACTCTGTTTTCAACTACTGTTCAAAAATGAGAAATCCTTCAAAAAAGAAAATCCTTTGGCCTATTCCTTAAACATAGCTTTTATTACACAGCTTATATTGTATTTTCCCCTTTGTATCCTTGGTCATGGAGCCTTTCGAGGGGGAATGTGTACATTGTATTTCCATTTTGCATTGTATTGAATAAACTTCACATTCTTCATCATCTTCGAACTTCTACCGGGAAGTAAACAGACATTTTCGGGAGGCGAACTTTCTCTGAAGGAATTTTCAGTTGTAGTATGTGGGGGTGCGGTGTTTTGGGGTGGCGGGGGGGCGGCCGGGGGGGGGGGGGGGCCTAGTAGGCCCGCGACACTTTGATACACTATAACTTTATATCGGCCAGTGCTATTACAAAGATATTTGGCATGTTTATAGTTTAACTCTTTTCCAACAAATTGAAAAAAAAAATTTTAATTTGGTGCAAATGACGTCGGTTATGGCCATGATGTGTTGCGCAATATTCAAATATTTCAAAAAATTTGTAAAAGGCCTTCAAAGAAGCAGCACCTTTCATATACGAAGTAATTTCTGTTCGTTTTAGGTTTTAATGCCGCTCCTTACTTTCAGTTACAAAAATTTTTTATTTTTATTGTATTTACTCTCGTATAAGCCCGTAACGCTTAAGCCCCTTAGGAAACCAGATGGGAAAGTTGAATAGATGCTCTCGTATCTCTTCGATATCAACTGGGTGATGTTCATAACGCTTTAATGGACATTTATGAAGATCGCTCTTTATGTGGGTAAACAAAGGGTAAAAAAAAATGTAGTCCCGAATTAGAACCTCCCTCCTCATCTTTATAAAATGATATTTAACTCCTCCACTGAGATTCTAAAGAAGCTGACAACCCTCATGCCTTCTCAAGACCAGAACATAATTTGCACCCTATTGAAAAAAATGACCGCGGATTGCCAATTTAATATACATATACTGATATTTATCCCTTAAATTTTCAATAATTTTTTATTTATTCAAATAAAAAATGTGAAAACATTTAAACATGCCGTGTTTCCACAATACCTTTAATGATTTGTTCATCAGCGCTAGCCCTAGTCTTTGGAATCTCTTTGATGGATTAAAGAGTGGCATTGCTGCTTAACGTCTGGTGACATCACAGACTGTTCAATAGCATGGTTAAAAAATTTCAAAATATAAAATACTTGCTCAACAACTTGATTTCTTCCTTCAGGAAGGAAACAAAATGATACCTTGGAGTAAATGGTCATATGCAAGAGTAAAAAAATGCTTTAAGGCATAGTTATAAGATTTTTCGACTATGCTGAACAAAATGGCTATCAAAATTTTTATCCGGTGACTTTGTGAAAAAAGAGTGTGGGAGTGGGTCTAGTTGCCATCCAATTTTTTTGCTTACTTAAAAAGGCCACTAGGACTTTTAATTTCCGTTCGAATGAGCCTCTCGTGACATTCTAGGACCAGTGGGTCGATAAGATCACCCCTGGAAAAAAAACAAAAATAAACACGGTACATTCCAAGGTGCACTTCATCTCCGTTCCACATTTTAAATTTTCAAACAGTTTGCTTATGACAAAATTGATGACTGTAGGCGATGATTATGATGTTTTTAAGGATTTGTACGTAAATCTAATGCGAAAGAACTTGGGTTTAAAAAAGCTATACTTAAAGCAACGTAGCTTACGTTAAATACGTAGTGTGAAAGACACATTGCTCTGAGCTGAGCTCAAAACAAAAAAGATCATCCGGGAAAAACCCTGTGCAAGAGATGGTTGCATGTATCTATTAGTCGCTCCTTACCATAGTTTGTTACCACGAACTGTTTGGTATTAAGAAATGTGGACTTTACTAGTAGTGAAACAATTTTGGAAGTTTCTGTAATAATGAACCTAGTTAGGTTGTACAATACCTTCTCTTATGTTTTTCAATTCAGAGGAATTTCTTTTGAACAAGTAAATGGTTTACCCATAGGGGCCACTTTAAGTCCTTTATTAGCAATTTGTTTTGTAGAAAATATTGAAACGATATGAGTGCGCAATGTACAATTTAGTACATTCGCCCAAGAAGAGTGATAAAAATTAACTGATAAAGTAAAGATTAATAGCTGGATGAATTTAATCTGATTATAGGAACTATAAGCGAAGCTTAGTTTAACACTAAGTGAGCGAAATAATGACGCAGAATCAGATTACAAGGCACCAGCTATTTACATGTATTGTCCACCATTAACGCTTAACGTCGCCCCCGTAATATAAGACGCTTTTTCTGACGATAAAAATACAGGAGAAAGTTGTAAAGAAAACCACCAAAATATAATTGACAAAAAAATACAACTATATAGTGGAGGGAAAAATGAAGTAACAGTAAATTAAATTATTTTCAGGGTTTAAAACCGTTATTTTATCAATAAAGATCTGCTAACGCAAAGACTTGTGAAAAGTAATAGGAACATATTTTCAGACGTTTCGGAGTCATCTTGACACCATTTTCAAGGTAGATAAAGAGCAACTGCGTAACGAAAATCATCCCCCTGTTTTCAAACATAGATGTTAAGATAAAATGGTTACTTACTAATAAACATAATGTGCCAGGGAAATAAATATAAATATCGAACCAAACAGCTCAGTTGGGAAAGCGTTAGACTGAAGATCTAAAGGTATCTAGCTCCTTACCAGGTTTCAGCAGCTCCCTATTGATCATTTTCAATGAAGAGCTTCAAACATACTGTCATTAGGAATTGTAGTTTGAAACTGGATAACTTCATAAAGTAATATCCCATTAAAACATGGTAATATTAGCAGGAAATTAAATAAAATCACCTATATTTTTAGTTTCATATATTAAATCATTTATTTTTCCTGGTCTTTTTTAGTTAAAAAATTTTCCTTTTGTAGGATCTTAACCTGTAACAACATCCTCATAACCTATATAATCTTACCAATCATAAAACCAGTCAATATCTATTAAATAAACTAATTTTTCTGTTTATTGCTATATTCTATTTTCACTATCTTCTAAAATTTATTAGTCTGTGTAGTTACAAATCATTTAGACAGACCAACTGCTAAAAATAAAGAGACCAGAAAAACGTATACTACCTTTGGTGCGAATACTTCCACTGCAATAAGAGCTTGAACCCAAGGGGAATCTCTTTCCTTTTTTAAGCTTAGAATTGAATTTGGTGAATCAAAACCTGTAAAATAGCTATCTATTCTAGTGGTAAGGTTATATGGCTGATTAGATGGAGGAACAATTTTAAAATGTGTGAAATGTTTTAGCGTGAAGAGCAAGGTATTAGGAGGAGTTGAACCTCTCATATGCGTAATAATTTCTGTTAATTTTAAGTTTTAATGCTGCTCCTAACTTTCAGTTGAAAGTTAGTCATATTTATTAGTCATATGTATTTTGTCATTGCTTTTTTTTTAAATAATGCTAGGAAATCCTGCGCCCCTTTCATTGAAATTCTCTTCCCCCATGACAAATTACTCCATGGAAAGATCCTCCCACGTAACCCTCCTCAGCTTCTAGGAAAAAAATAAGAGAAACCCCTTGGTTTTGCAGCGTGACTTGATTCATGCAATTGATAGTAAACAAAGCGAGGAAGTTGAAAAAATTATAAATTCAGGAGTTGATGTGAATTGTGTGCTCGAAAATAATTCAGGCGACAAAGGAACTCCTCTTATATTTGCTATAAATTGTAATTTGCCAAATGCAGCTATGGCTATAGCACGTAAGTGTACAAAAGATATTATAAATTTCCATGATCCAAATGTAATGTAGACTCCCCAAAACTTGTCCGGGAGTCAGGTTCTAGTAAGAAGTAAGTGGGATGTGGTAAATAGATGAGACCAAGAATCTCCCTTGTAGGTGCAACACCAAACCAGCACCAAACCTCAGTGAGTAAAAACTAAACACTACTAGGAGTGCAAAATACGTGCCTATTAGTTAAAAGCTGAGTTTAAATAGAAATGAGTGATATAGTGATCTGCTGCCAAAATTGGGCTTCGTTTGAACACTGAATTCAAAATAGGCACCCTTACGCGAGACATTGGCCCAACCCGCCAAGCGGACCTGGAAATCGCAATCACCGCCGATCATCAGCGGCACGACTGTCTGTACCGCTCCCAGCGCCGCTTGCCGCAAGGCGTCGACCGCTCGATCGCTCCAGGAAAACAGATCATCCTCCGAATGCCAGCCGCCGATATTGCTTCGACGGACCCCGGGGTTGGATTGCTCCTTCTCCAGAATCAACGCCTTCAGGGCCGCGTTCAGTCTTAAATTACGATTAGATGCAGGTTATCCTTAGCAATTCTTGTAATTAATTCTTGTAATATAATTTTTTATATGTATTTCTTAACCGGCAGTTTGATGTCTGCACGCTACTTATTCTCTAGACTCTTGCTTAAACATGTTACAACTAACTAATACTTGACTGAATCGCTCCTGAACAATCCGAATGGTTAGTCCCTAAGTGTAATTTATACATTCTCACACGCTCCGATTACAGCTAAATCTAGTCTTTTGATGACAGCCTTTTGCAGATGAGCAGTGGCATTGCCGCCCACGGCATGGCAATGGCCGCATCCGATCGCCCAAAGCCGCTGCCGGTCCAGGCGCTCGATCACGCCACCGGCTATTTCATGGCAGCCGCCGTGTTGCACGCGCTGGCTGAGGGGGCTGCCATCGGCCAGGCGTTCACCGCCCGGTTGTCGCTGGCCCGAACGGCCGGTCTGTTGGCCAGCTATCGTTGTGGCTCAATCGGAAACATCGCTGAAGATATGAAAGTTTCAAAACTTTGAAGGGTGTAAAAAAAGTCCTTCTTGAGACTAACAAAATGAAGAAGCAGGAGAAGAAGACAAATCATCTGAAGAAAAGCCAATGGCTGAGTGATTTACAACCTGTACTTTTTGTATTTAAGTTTTGGATAAAAACAGTTAAGCTGAATTGCATGTTTTTTTTAGATACACATTTGCTGCTTGACACGCTGCCATAAGGCTACTAGAAATTTTGTCGAGTGGAACAAATGGAACAGACATTATTCCGTATATGAATGGTGCTGTTGCCTCCTAAACGCCTCGCTCTTTAAACTAAAGTTTGACTCTTTGTCACAACTCTACTTATTAAAACAATAAAAAGTTGAGCGCAAAGAATGAGGCATTGAGGAGGGGCCAACCCCTTTTCATATACGGAAAGTGGAAGTGAGCCACAACGTAGTAAGTATATTTCTGTTAGTTTTAAGTTTTAATGTTGCTCCTTACTTTCAATTAAAAAAACTTGGTCGGGCACCGGGAGAGATAGAAATGAGAATGAGAATGAGAATGGGCGAGGCGCGCACCTTGTTGTAGCTTCCCTCCATCACGTGCTGCTCCAGCATGATCGGGTGCTGGATGTAGTAGTTGCTCAGACCCTCCTGCGAGATCACCTCAAGCTCCGTGTGGAACTCTGCGATGCGGTTCTGCGACAGCAGGAAGAGCAGGTTCAGTCCGAGCACAATGAACTCGCGGTCCGACTGAACAAGCGCCTCGCCTGACTGCGGTGCTGGTCGCCGTCTTCGGTGCGATGGCCGCGACGGCCGTCATGGGCTGGGCTTTCGAGCGGGTCATCGTCAAGCCTGTTTACGGCGCCCATCTGAAGCAGATCCTGGTGACCATGGGCGGCCTGATCATAGTCGAGCAGCTTATTCACGTGGTCTGGGGGCCGGACGAGATCTTCCTGACCCGGCCTGAAACCTTGAAAGGTGCCTTCACCTTTGCCGGAGCAGCCATCGAGAAGTACCGTTGACAAATCTTTTCATTTCGGTGAACTTAGATAACTTGGAAATAATTTGAAGGAATAGAAACTAGATCTACATTGCATGGGTAAAGTGAGGTGTTGCGGCAACCTTTGGTCGGCTTCGCCGAGTAAAGTTTTGCGAGAGCAACACTTTGGTTTTGTTTCCTCGCTTCGATTAAACGCGGAAGTTGTTAATCTGTAAGGATCTTAAAATAAATACTAGGTTCACCGAATCGCAAAAGTTGCAAACCACTCAGAAAGGTAGAAAGCTATTAAATGTTTTGATTAAAACTTGCTAGAAATTGTTGATGGATTAGTAAAACTGCCTATTGATGACAACTAGGGGACAAGACATTTGGGTTAAATGGGTTATTGGGTTAATTGTATTTCATCTTACCAAGACTTGTCTTTGGAAGTATCATGAATATTTTTAGCAAAAAAATTCTACAATTTTGGAGCTTGTATCATATGCTTTACCAGCCAAGAATATAGACATGATCACAGAAGCTAATTTTTTCCCAAAGTCACTCGACCAAAATTTTGAGATAGCCATTTTGTTCAACATAGTCGAAAAATCTAATATCTGTGTATTTAGGTGAAAAACAACCCACATAGTCCCCGGTGGAAGGGCTGCAAGTTGTACACTTTGCCCATTGTTTACATATAGTATTTGTTTTTGGGAAGTACACAACCATTTTTCTTGGGGGGGGGGGGGGCTGCGCTAAGGGGGGATTTTTATAGGGAGAACCTTATCTGGAAACTTGAGAGAGAAAAACTTTAAGTACATCAACCAAGATGAACCTTACGTGGTCAATTATTTCTCAAGTAATGACTCTCCATCTATACGCTACATACAACGTGGTGAAATAAATCCGGCTAAATATGTTAAGACCCTTGGAGTTTATCTATAAAATTTCCCTATATTCCATTACCAGGCTTTCATTTCGCATAGAGCTGTCAACAGTGGCCATAAAATTATGATAATACATTTCAATCGCTTTAATCTTAATTTTTCTAACATCTGATTTTAAAAAAAATATTAAATGCTTTAATAGTTTTAGTTTAATAAACAATTGAACAAAAAATTGTTTTTGTTATTTATTAACAAATGACAAGCTGACACACAGTTTCCATGATTTTTTCCATGAAAATTTCCAGGGCAATCACTATCTATTCTACATTGTTAAGTATTTGATTTATTATTACATGGGTTCGGATCATTTTCATTAGCCTAACATAACTTACATTTCGAAACACAATAGCACTGGTAGAGAGAAAGCCTTGCTGATTCGTGTCTAACCGACGGAAGGCCGATTCTAGCATGGATTGACGTTCACTTTTCTTGTTCCGAATGGCATCTGTTTCAGAGAGTAACATTTTGAAGAACGTTGAACCAATTTCTGTCTTGTACTTACGGTACGTAGCAAGACGTTTGTCACTATCAGGGATCTTCTTGGAAGAGGCGGTCTTACCCTGTACCCAGGGATTCTCAAGAACTTGTTCAAACCTTAAATAAGAAATGTATATATTCTTATATTTTTATTACGTAAAAAAAAGGATTTGCCCCCCCCCCCTCAATATTTTGCACTTTACACTAAAGCTCAAATTTTGTTCCAATTCCTTAAGAATGACCCCTGAACCACAAAAGCCGTTTAATTAGGATAAATAGCTCATTTTTTTTTACCAAAAAAATGGATGACATACACTTTGATCAGCTTATCGAGAGCTATCAATTGCCGTCAAAAAAAAAATTAAGTGCAGTGGATCTCATGGGCCATCGGAGCCAGTGTGCAGCTTACAGGACACGCATCGATTGAATATACAGTTCCTGACGATCAGCGTCCTTGAGGTGAACAAGGCCCCAAAGATGGCACCCCCTTTTCGCGCCATTACTCTCTCAAAGTATCACCTGTGTGTGGTTAATAACTTCGAAGTGGATGTGGCATTCGACGCGGGTGCGGCTCACTTGCGCAGCGTGCGAGTCCTCTACCCCCGCCCGCTGACTGATCAGTCTTGTTTCAGAGTTCAAGATGAGAACAACTAAAATCGGATACTTTATGAACATTACTAAATCAATGAGTTTTTTAAATGAATTAATTTAATATTTCACAATAATTGGCTTGGGATTATAGTGTTTTGAATATTTATTGGCCATTACGCGGCAATAAATGTGGCAGGAGAGAAGTAAGCAGAAGAGATATGAGAGAGTTGTTTGCAATAGCCCGGGTACCCGCCGTGCTTGTCCCTTAAATTGGGTATCGGTAAAGCAGAAGCATTCCATCTTGTTGAAGTACGCACCAGCGAATTGCGGCGAAACGTTGAAAGTCGCCCGGCCACCGGCTGCTTCAAAATACATATTCTTCGCCTCGTAGGCGATCTGCAAGGTCTCACCGATGCGCATGGAAACCTCACGCTGAACCGGTTTGAATTCCCAGGGAAGTCCACCAGCGGTGTTGGCATCAAAGCGCACGGTTATTTTCTGATCGAGTATACGGTCCGAGGCTGCCGGGCAAATTCAGATCGTAAGTTGACATTTTCTCATTAAGTTGCGAAAGAGTCTGTTGAATTCCGTCAAGCTTAGAAGCTATCCTGGAGCAAGCAACAGCTGGAATTCAGGGAACTTCGGTTGGGAACGGATAACAAAGACAGGCATGACCTCGGAAAGCACTCTGATTATGAAGAAATTCTAACATGTCTTTCAAATGATTCAAAGCTGCGTTTCAACCCGAGCACCTTGGATAGGACTCGGTCAATGAAGAAGAAGAAAAAAAATGAAAATCCTTGAATGCTTGAATTGAGAAATATTTTTCAGTCAATTACTTTGAAATTGCGAAAAATTTGACTTTCTTGAAATGTAAAAGGTTTAGTTATAGACAGGAAAATTCAAGGAGCCAGAAAGAAGATAAAGTGAAATCGTCAAAATTATTGAATTGTATAGTTTTTTGTTGTCCAAATGAAATAAGAAATCGAAACTGTTAAAAAAAAAAAAATCTGTGATTCTTGAACGGAAGCTTTTCAGAATTACGCCGATCACTCACCTTTTTAAATAGTCTCTTCATCAGTAAATATGTGTGATTTGATTTTCTGACTCTGCTAGTGTGGTCTTTGTCCTCTGACGTGGAACTAAATGGATAAGATGATGTCTATCTTGAGATGGGATCCAAAATATTTTATTGAGTTGTCTTGTAAAGTCATGGTTAAGGTTTATTAAAGGGCAGAAATCAGACAGGGAAAAAGAAATGCACCATAAGGCTCTTGGGCTTAATATTTTGATTTTTTTTTTCTACAATTCTTACGTTTTTTCTTACAATTCGTTCGTTTTTGGTATTTAATTAAAGCGTCATTAAGTCTCTTTCCAAAATCTTGTGCATTAGCTCAGCATTGGGTATATTTTCTTTTACATTTCTCTTGCATAACCTGTTCATCTAAATTAATATTACGTGATCTTACGTGGATCTAACGTGCTTTTACTAAATAAACATCTTTTGTTTTTTCTCCCACTGGTAGGGGCTTGAAACTTCTACAACACAGTTTTCTGATATGCTGAATATGATGGTGTGATTTGCATTAAGATTGTATTACTTTTAGGGGGTGTTTCCCCATAAATTCTAAAATGAGGCAAATTTCCCAGGCTTGTAACTTTGATGGGTAAGATTAATCTTGATGAAACTTATGTATTTAAAATCAGTATTAAAATGCGATTCTTTTGATTTAACTATTGATATCAAAATTCCATTTTTTTATAGTTTCGGTTGAATATCCACGGCCGCCGCCGCTTCGATAAGTGGGTTTACCGGGTACGCAAAGAGAATGTCCACTCCCTCTGCCTTCATCGCGTGAGCGATCGCGTCAACAACTTTCATAAGCCCTCTCCTTTTGTTTCTGTTACCACACGATGGTGGGTTCGATGTCTGCGTTCTGCCAGGCGTTGGTCCGGGCTTGTGCCGCGGCGTCGGCGTTCTGTCCGAGTTGCCCTAAGGCAAGTTCTATGCCGTAAAGGGACCTTTATTTATTTATTCATTTTTTATGCAAAAAAAAAAGAAAAGAAAATGAAAAGAAAATAAGGCCATCTTAACTCACGTTTATTATCACTCGCCACAGCTTCCTAGATAAGTTATAATTCTGTTACTTTTTTATTTCATAGTTTGCCGACACGTTGATCAGATTATGGGTTGGATATGAACGATCGAGAACTCAGATTGCTGATACCGGCTTGAATGTCAGCTCCATGGTACGTAATTGCCCGAGCGCAGCCATATTCCAGCGTTATTAATATTCTAAAGTGAACTAGACAGGTTAAGTTAGTTATTGAATCAATGAAATGTTACAGAGCATTGGCTTTAGATATTTCATTGTGTAAATGATTAGGCCTTCGTATTGAAGATTCTTCCTGTGAATTGAACTCTAAATAATGAAGGGTTTGTACTGTACATACAACCTTTATTAATAAAAACAAATTTACAAACATTATTAAAACACAAAAAATGAAAAAACAAAATTTGACGTCGTTTGCCAAAAGCGCCAAAATGCTTGTGATGTTGGTACCAGCGATGGCGGAAGTAAGCAAGCAAAGCTTCGAATTCCTCTGCTCGAAGAGAGGTCAAGGCTTTAAATTGAGCCTCGTGTTTCAGTATTTTTTTAACATTGATCATGGATTGTATATAACTCTTTTTTACAGCAAGCCAAATCGCTTCGCGTGTGATCACGTGTGTGGGCCCGCGGTCTGAAAAAAGTTTCCATAAACTCTGATGTGTGCGTAATCGATCCCCAGCGCTTAACATTGGGAGCCTGTTTCTTGGAAGTTACTTTTTTGACCTCAATCCACTTAAAATTGAGTCTTCCATTTCCAATTACTGGTATAGAAACAGGGAAACGGGAGAAAAGAAACAGTGATTTAAATCCCTCTCGAAACAGTACCCAGATTAGGGGGGGTGACCACCCCCCCCCCTTATCCATGAATTCTCCAAATTCTCCATGAATAGCGTTCCTCCCAAAATTGAATCCTACGTCATAAGAATTATAAGGAGCGCAAGACTCTCGGTTTGAAGCAATAAGAAGCCTAAGAATCGCTATCGATAGTCATAAGAATCGTAAGAAGCATAAAGATAACTACTCTAAGGGGTAAGAATCATAAGAGCACAAGACTCTCTATTAAAAGCCTTAAGAAGGCTAAGATTCATTCTTGATAATGATAAGAATCGTAAGAAACGTAAGGATCATTACTCTACGTCATAAGCATTATAAGGAGCGCAAGAGAGCAATGGCACTAGACACGCAGGATCATCGAGTATACCCAGGGTCGTTATACCGACTTAAGCGCGTGAAGCCTGAACTGAGAATCTTATTTTGTTATTTGAAAAATCATTGTGAAAATGAGAACAAGAATGTCTATCAATTTACAATATTAATATTTTTTTTGTTAAAGTCATGACTGATGGTACCAGATCCAACGGTGGAACTTTGTGTGCTGCTAGCGTTTTTATTTACGTCGAATTGTTTTGATGGAACTAAAATATGTACACGTTAGCATTGTATGAGGAAGTCGGCATTCAAATTAGGACCGGGATTCCCATATTTCTTCACTTCTCGGAGGCTCTAAAGTAGGTAATTCAACGGACATATCTGAATGAATACTTTCGATTCTAAGATTTTCTGCCTCAATCTCATTTTTAACTTCGCCAAAAATTAAATCATACATTTCCTTTATAAACGAAGACTCCAAACGTAGCCCAAGTTTTTGAATCTCCATCTGCAATAGTACTCAATGACCAGACTTCCTTCCTTCGCCGCCCTTCGGGCCTTCGCGGCGGTCGCCGAGACCCTGAGCTTCACGGCCGCCGCCGACCGGCTCGGCGTGACCCAGGCCGCCGTCAGCAGGCAGGTCAAACGGTTGGAACAGGATCTCGGTACGCGGCTGGTCGATCGTGTCGCGACGGGGAACAGTTTGACCGGCGCCGGACGGCGGCTCTATGCCGGCCTCCGCCAGGGCTTGAGCCGCACCGAAGTTGGTTTGCTTTTACTGTACTAAAACTCCTATATTGTTTTGTTTTTTTCAGTAAAGTGCTAGTTTTCCATAATCATACAACCATAGGGAAATATTATCGTTTCGTTTATTTGCACTAGTTTTATCGGTTTATGTTAGACAGACTGTGAAGCAATACTTTTGTTCATTTTAAGTTTCAACTTCGCTCTTTACTTCCTTCAGAAAAACTTTTTTTTTAAATTAATTAAGTCTGGTAGTTGCCAACAAAACCCGGGAGATGCCGTTGCCGTCGGGGTGGTTGCGGGTACGAGGGCCGTTTCGAGTTCGCGTTTCAGATCGGCGACCACGTCGGCTTTCAGATCGGCGAACGCAGCGCGTACGTTTTCGTCGACGATGCGCTCGGATTCGACGATGGCTCGTATGCTTTCCGCCAGCATGTTCGCACCCTGCAAGGGCGTAGACGGGAGCACCACCGCAAACTCTTCCCCACCGTATCGAGCCAGTAGATCTCTACCTTTAACCGTAGGGGATAATCTGCAACCTTTGTTGAAAAGCCTCATTCTGAATCATGTTCTTGAGAAGGTTACTTTGGGGAAGCAAAAGGCAACGAATGAAAATTCGCATGAGGCTTGGTCCTCACTTGTTGAGACTCTGAAAAGTATTCCACTTTCCTTTATGATGGAGGTTACCACTGCCACGGGTGTGAAAAACAGCTTTCTATAGCAGTGCTTTGGTGTGGCAGAACTCTTGCCATTCAGGTTGATATTTTAGCCCGGTTCACGCCGATTGATCCAACGAACGAGAAACGCCGTTTGCGGTGCTTTGATGTTTAACTTCTTTAGTCTCGCTTCTTCGAGATTGGGGGCCCAGACCCGAAGCCGAGGAGAAAGCGACCACATCGATCCACGCCATGAAATGTCATACTCTTTCCAGCCGGCGGACAAGTTGACGGTTTTTGTTCCCGATTGCGTTTCGACTTTTACTTGTGTCGCTTCCTTGGGAGGCGAATGCAAAACCCATTGGCAGAGAAGCAGGTCGCCCGGGTCGGCCTCCTTCAGGATCTCGGACAGGTCGCGGCAGCGGAAGTAGCCGTCGGAGCGTTCGGAGGGAAGAAGGTAGGGGAGGAGGCGCGGCGAGAAGGCGCGAGAGAATCGCTCGCAGGTCAGCTGGGTGGTTCCCAACGCCGGATCCACACGGCGCTGCAGGCCCAGCTCGCGGCAGATGTCGCAGGCGGCGTCGCTCTCGCAGATGGCGTCCTGGAACGGCGTCTTCAGTTATACCCATCAAAAGTTACGAGCCTGAGAAAATTTCCTCATTTTAGAAAATAGGGGGAAATACCCCCTAAAAGTCATACAATCTTAACGAAAATCCCACCATCAGATTCAGCGCATCAGAGAACCTTATTTTAGAAGTTTTAAGCTCCTATCTACAAAAATGCTGAATTTTGCATTTTTTGCCAGAAGACAGATCACGGATGCGTGTTTATTTGTTTTTTTGTTTTTTTGTTTGTTTGTTTTTTTCCGTACCCTGACTCATGAATCTGCTTTTTTTTTATCTGCTCTATTTTTGGTTTAAAATTTTTCTACTTGCTTTTTGAAGATCACAATATTGAGGCTGGATTTGAAATTTGAGATCGAAGACTCAAGTTTACCCGTCAACTAGTGCCCGTCTAGGGATCTTCTTTTAAGGCTTCCCGTACCCTGACTCATGAATCTGCTTTTTTTTTATCTGCTCTATTTTTGGTTTAAAATTTTTCTACTTGCTTTTTGAAATCCGATCACCCGTTCGTAAGTTAAAAATACACTTTTTTTTCTAATTTTTCCGAGTTAACGGTCCCCCTACTCCCCCCAGATGGTCAAATAGGAGAAACGTATCTTTTTAATTTAATCTGCTCTGGTTCTGGTTCTGGTCTGGCCAAATTTCATCGTCAAAAGTTATCTGGAAGCACCCAAACTAGCAAAACCGGGACAGACAGACCGACAAAATTGTTTGGTATCTAGGACTTGTGGTTATTCTTCCCAAAAAAATAAGTGAATTGCTAACATGCCTAAATTCTATTTATTCTTTGTCCAAAATTGTATTTTTATTTCGAATTTCAGTTACTATTAGCTAGACTACGTTCTGTATTATAGTATTAATATTTACCTTTTTTGTGGGCTGGAGTCGTTCTATATTATAATTATTTGGAATAGTAAGAGACGAACTTCAGAGAATGAGGCATCAAACTATCCCCAATATGTGCCTTGGCTTGTTCTTTACTAAGTGTCAGCCCAATGTCGCTGGTCAGAATCTTGAACTAAATATCTCGAAACAGAAAACCGACATGAATTTGTAGACTAACATTTGACTCTGGCTAGTTTTAATCGTGTTTGCAGACAAGAGAAGATAGGCAATTAATAAAAAAAACTGTTTTTTTATGCTTTTAAAAAGTAGAGTTGTGACAAAGAGTCAAACTTTAGCGTAAAGAGCGAGGCGTTGAGGAGGGGACAACCCGTTTCCTATAAGGAATAATGTCTGGTTGAGCTTTTAAATCAGCCTTTGAATAGCTTTCTACGATGGTGTGGTAGCCTGCTAGTCCTGCTAATGTTACAGTAAACTGCTGATGAACAGATGATTTATGAAAATTACTAGGGAGGTTGAGACGGATACATGTGGAAAAGACAATTATAAATAACCAGTGAAGGGTTATGGACCACAAGTATCACAATAGTACCCCTTTTATACTTCCAAGATTTTCCTCTTGAAAAATGGCTCCAAAGTGGCGTCTTTAAGTAGTATTACCAGCCTGCGTGAGTGCTATACTTACCTGCTTGCGAGATGTCCATGCTTTTGTTTTGTTTATCGTTTGCCTTGCTTTTTCTTGCTTATAGTGTTTTATATTATACATGCTTGGGTCAAAATAAAAGAATTATTTCAAATTCTACATGGTGTCAGAAGTGGAATCAGAAGAAATCTTTTCAAGACATTGATATTACAGAGACATACAAAGACATAGTTATTCCATACCTTATAAAGTTTCAACTGCAATAGAAACGATCTAATTTATCATTCTGCTCTGTTATTAAGATGTGTTTTTTGTTTTTTAATGAAGTTATTAAGATGTGGTTTTTGTTCATTGTTTATCATTCTGAATTTATCATTTATCATTTATTTGAATTTATTCATTTATTTGATTTATTTTTATAAATTCATTTATTTGAATTTATTTATTTGAATTTATCATTTATTTGAATTTATATATATCATTTATAGAATTTATCATTCTGCCCTGCCCAGTACAAAACAGGCAATACCGTGTCCCTGATAGGGCGCGTCGGACAGCAGTTGGCTCAGCGCCTGGCTCCCAATCATGCGGTTGAGGTCAAGCGCCCGTCGCAGATGGTTGGTCAGTAGATTGAAACAACGTGTGGCTGACGGCGAGGTTCCGCCCAATTCTGGATCGCTTGGCGAAATCGCCAGGGTGGAAACGCGATGGCTTTCTGTGGCCAAGACGGCGCCAAAGTGGTCGGTTTTCCAGCCAACGCACTCAATAATTGAAACGAAATTTGCGTATTAATTTTTTGGGCTAAATGGGTTTTTTTTATAGTTTTAATCGGAAGATTTTGAGAAAAAATGAGCGAGGGAGGAGGCTTAGGTGCTCTCCAATTTTTTTATTACTTAAAAGGCAACTATAACTTATAATTTTTTACGAATGTTTTCATAAGTAAAAAATGTACGTAACTTACGAATTAAATTACGCAGCGAACTTATATATTCGTATGTTTTTATTGCTTTAACATCAAAATTCCGTTTTTTAGAGTTTCGTCTACCCTATAGCGCGTTACCACGAACTGTTTGATAATAAAAAATTAAATCACATGTCAATCAACTGAATCCGGAATGTACCTTCAATTCCTTAACTGTAAGCTCTCACAAGAAAGAAGGGGGATTCCTCTAGATTGAACTCCTCTGTTCAGGAAACAAATTTTTCCTGTTGCCCAGCATTTACACAACCACAATGAGAAGAAAGTTTAGCTTGCGGCAGGGTTGATCGTATCGACTGAGTGGTCCTAGAATGTTGCGAGAGGGCTCATTCTAATGGAAATTAAAAGTTCTAGTGCCCTTTTAAGTGACCAAAAAAATTGGAGGGCTCCTACGCCCCCTCCCACGCTCATTTTTTCCTCAAAGTCACCGGATCAAAATTCTGAGATAGCCACTTTATACACCATAGTCGAAAAACCTATTAACTACGTCTTTGGGGTTGACTTACTCCCCCACAGTCCCCGTGGGAGCTGGCAAACAATACGAAATTCCACTTTTTTGTAGATTGGACCTTGAAATTTTTTTTATAGAATTCTCTGATATGTGGAATGCAATGGTTTGATTTTCGTTAAGATCCTATGACTTTTAAGGGGTGTTTCCCCTGTTTTCCAAAATAAGGCAAATTTTCTCAGGCTCGTAACTTTTGATGACAAAGACTAAATTTGACTTATATATTTAAAATCGGCATAAAAATCCGATTCTTTTGATATATCTTTTAGCCAACTCCTTCGTAAATTAAAACGCCGCATTTTTGTAATTTTTCAGAATTAACCCTCCCCCAACTTCCCAAAGAGAGTGGATCCGTTCCGGCTATTTCAATCACGCATCTAGGACTTGTGCTTAGTTTTTCCACCAGGTTTCACCCCAATCCCTCCACTCTAAGAGTTTTCCAAGATTTTAGGTTTCCCCCTCCAACTCCCCCCAATGTCAACAGACCCAGTCGGGATTTAAAATAAGAACTCTGAGACACTTTTTCACCAATAATCCTTAGATGTTAAAAGGAAAACTCTTCAGAAGGGAAATGTCATTGAGATATTGGAATCAGATTGATTTATTTTCATTTCACAGAGCTACTGGAAGGCGGCTGGAGTATTGGACAGATGGAACAAAATTACCTCAGGAAGTTTGGGTGCAATGAAACCAAGGAATAATTCCTTAATCCCACCTTGAATAAACGAGTCCTCCAAATGAAATAATTTGGTTTAAGACAAATCAATTGCGTAGGCCTTCTTGATGGCGTCCTGGCTCGCCGTCCGGTCGACGCCCAGGATCGCGTAGAGGTCTGCAGAGTCGCTCACGCCTCACGTGTTGCAAGCGGCTTGCCAGCCGGACGGCCCACGGGGCCGGCACCTACGTCGATCCGCTCCTGCCGATGTGACAGCGACGCCTGCCAGTCACGGCGCCGTGAGCGCGGGCTATCATCACGGCATGTTCAGCGGCGCCATTCCCGACCTCGCGACCACTCCCTGCATAAAACACTTACAATAAAAATTTTCGGTTAGAAATCCATTCTTTTTTAAAAAGAAAATAGCCTTGGCATCATTACTTCTTAACGAAAAGTTCAGCAAAGACTGTGTGATAAAAGCAAACATTTTACAAGCTAAAAAGGTTCATTCATTGAACTAACTGTATTTATTAAAAGTTGGAATAATTTCTTATTGTGATTAAATAAAAGAACAAGTTTTTTGAAATGAAAGTAAGGAGCAACATTAAAACTTAAGGGGGCCTAGGTGCTCTCCAATTTTTTTGGTCACTTAAAAAGGGCACTAAAACTTTTAATTCCCGTTAGAATGAGCCCTCTTGCAACATTCTAGGACCATTGGGTCGATATAATCGTCCCTGGGGAAAAAAAACAAACAAACAATCAAACACGCACCCGTAAGCGGTCTTCTGGTAAAAAATATGAATATCCACAATTTCATAGATAAGAGCACAAAACTTTTACAGTGGGGTTCTCTGATACGCTGAATGTTTCGACGGGCGTTTTCGGACTGAAAAACCTCTTCCTGACTAATTTATCTACTATGGGTTGCCTACTAACAGTAGCATAATATTTCTAGGCGTGAATATATAGAGAGCCGGAGGTAATAGGCTTGGGACTGTCTGTGCAGGATTTCAGCTCTTGTTGATAGAAGAGCATCGCCAAGTGCTGGAAACCATGTTGTGACCAAGATGGGTCCAGAATTGCACAAAGTCTCCATTGTATAGGAGGTCTCGGGGTATTAAATAAAAAACTAATTTTTTCAACCAAAAATAAGGTATTAAAACTTAAAACGAACAGAATTATTACGTATATGAGGGGGTTCGCTCCCTCGTCAATGCCTCGCTCTTTATGTTGTTGAGTTTTTTTTAGTATTTTCAAAAGAGCTATTTTTTCTAATAAAACTGTTTGTGACTCAGGGGTCATTCTTAAAGAATTGGAACAAAATTCGAACTTTAGCGAAAGAGCGAGGTATTGAACAGGGGGCAAGCTCTGGACGCTGGGTCGTGACGATCGTCGCCGTCAGCCCCATGCTCTGGGTCTCGCTGCTCTCCGACTACCACTCCGAGACCCTGGCTGCAGGCCTGATTCCCTGGATGCTCCTGGCCTACGAGCGCAGGCGCCTCGGCTGGTGCCTGCTCGCCGCCACCGCCGTGGCGCTGGGCAAGCCGCTGATTTCCGGCGCGCTGTCGCAGTGGGAGGGGCAGCTGAGCGTGTTTCACCCGGCCGAAAGCGGGCCGCTAGATGAAAGACATTTCAAGCTTAAATTGCTTTTTTTTTGTGTAAATATTACTTTTTCCATGCCCATGACTTTCATTAAAGTGGTAATGGAGATCCGAGGGTCTTGAAATTGGCAGGTTAGTGTTCTCCTGTGGCACCAAGTCAAACAATTGCCCAGAGCCTATAGTTCAGTCAAACATATTCATTGCAAATGAAAAGACACGTTGGTGAAATTTACAGGCCAGTAAAAATATTACGTTATAACTTGCAATAGATGAGAAATACATAATTTGAGTTATATATTTACAAATTGTTGGGAGGGGGGTATAGCGGGTCTGCATGCAAAATGAGTTAGCTACAATTATTCTACATATATCAAGTACGAATTTTTTCTTATCAAAATTCTTTCTCTAGGCTTATAGCTAACCAAAATATTTGCCAAAGATTAGGCACTATCCAGGTAGGCTACCAAGGATATTGCCCTAAGCTAAAATAGTTCTGCTAAGGACCCAGTGACAAAATTTTCAAAATTCCCCCCCCCCCAACTCCTGCAAAGAGAGCAGATCCGGTCCAGTTATGTCAGTCACGTATCTTAGACAGATTTTTATTCTTCCCATCCAGTTTCATTCTGATCTCACCGCTTTAAGTATTTTCAAAGATTTCTGGTACCCCCAACTGCCCCCCAATTACGCTGGATCTGGTTGAGATTTAAAATAAGAGACCTGAGTTACGAGGTCCTTCTAAATATGGAATTTCATTAAGATCCGATATCTATGGTAGCATTCCGCCAATCTTCACTGGAGACCAACCTTCTTGCGTTATTTGAGAGAGCTATTTCATGGCTTGATGTGAACTCTTTGGCTCTTAATGTTTCCCAGTATTAAGTTTTTTTCTTGAGTTTCTACAGCTTTTCTGGGTATTCATTCTTCTTGATGATAGTTTGCCTTGCAAAATCCACGTTCCTCCTAAATCCAGTTGATCTCTCCGGATATCTTCTTGCTAGACGTGGAATCACTCCCGCTCTTAGCTTTTGACAGGCAATACTAAACTTGATGAATCTTATATATTTCGAACCAGCACAATAAGTTGATTGTTTTGCTTCTTTGTCATGACCATACTTTTTAAAACAATAAAAACTTTAGCGTAAAGAGCGAGGCGTTGAGGAGAGGACAACCCCTTTCATATACAGAACAATTTCTGTTCGTTTTTAGTTTTAATGTCGCTCCCTACTTGCAGTAAAAAAACTTGTTTTTTTTTTATTTAATTTGCAATAAATGCGCCCGGCAGCGCGGTTTGCCAAGTCACGATCCGGTCATGGGCTGTCCATCGCCCTGTGTTTGCGGCAAATTTGCCGGAGGCTTCACCGCCCGGCGCATTTGCGCCCCTTGCGTGCGGGGCGGCTGCGCGTCATGGTGGGGGGAGGCAGCAGAAAGACGGAAATTCATGGATCTGACTGGCAAGCTCTTGATTGCGATGCCTGGCATTGGCGGCCCCCGGTTCGAGCACGCGGGGGTGTTCCAGAATTTTTGAAACTAAATCTAGAACCTTTTTAATTTTTCTTTCGGGCAGGAAAATACATATTAATCGCAAATCTAGCAAAAAAAAAACTGAAATTCTATTCTTTACAAACCCCAGCTCTGACAGTAATTTCACTGTTTCATAGACTTTCTAAAAATGACCTTCCCAGAAGAAGGGTATCGTCTAGTCTAGATAAACAATTGACAAATAACCTTTTCGTCGAAGAAGGGAGAAAACGGGTTTCATAAGTTCAAAGAACTTTTAGAGGTTAAACAACGAACATTTTTTTTTTTTGACATCAATTCTTTTTTTGCTCTAACAATATTTTTATGTGAAGATAGGAGGTGGTTATAGATGTTTTTGTACAATGAATGAACTGGAAAATATTAGAAATAGAGCAAAAAGAAGAGGAGACTCGTTATTGTATGATGGAAGATGTTATCATTTAACTTCTTCACAAATAAAAGCAAATCTTGAATCAAATAAACCCTACCCAATCAGATCACCCATGCGCCGCAGGTCGCGGCGCTCGGCGACCATCACCTGCTGGTACAGAAAGACGGCGCGAATACCCATATACAGGCACTTGATGTAGATCTGCGGGTGCACGAGTTGGCCCGCATGCTGGCTGGCGCGGACATTACCGAAAAAACCATGGACTACGCCGCTACGCTGCTCAACGAAGGCCAGCGCGAATCTGCCTGACAGTCGAATATCTGCCCTCTGGTTCCACGCCGGAGGGTCGGCTAAGTTTTAACATACGAGAATTGAATGCGATTAATGCGGGTACTTCAAGAAAACGGTTTTAAAAATATATGAAAAAAAAAAATCCAAGACCGTAAAACAAACAGAAACAGTATAATATTTCAAGATTAAATAGGAATTATTATTGGTTAGCTATCAACCTAGTAGGACACATTAGAATGTGTAGGAATCACAACTAGAATGAACATAATCTAAACTGAAATATTACATCAAACACAAAAATAACAGATACTACTCTAATCCCTTGGGCTCAAAAAGAAACCCAAAATTTGTCAGAAATTGACCATGAGTTAAATGACCAAATTTTGGAAAGGGTGTTGAAAGACCCAGTAAGGGATCTAAATCCCTTTTTTTATTACAAATTCCTATCGTTCTTAGCAATAGTTTAACAATAGAAGGAATGATCTAATTGCTATACTGTTCTTTTTCATGAAGAGTAGTTAGCGAGAGTTATCAATAGAAACAGAATTTTTCATCTGTCACTTTAACTAAATTTCCGTGTTTACAAAATTTGCTGAACTTATATTTAAACATTTTGACAGACTTTCTCACGTTTTACTTGTCATCCGTATCTGCTGTTTTTCATGATCGAAGAACTGTGGGAACTGATTTTGATCTTTTTTTTGCGAAATTAGCCGGCCGTGGTTATAATTACATGGCAGGTGTATTATTACCTTTGTAAACCTTAATCAAAAGGGTTTATTCTTTTCTCAATATAAATTGTTTCAATAATGTTATCAGCAAAAAAATACGTTTCTTTCGATGTATCTATTGGCATCAAAATTCCTTTTTTTTAGAGTTTCGGTTACTATTGAGCCGGGTTGCTCTTTACTACAGTTCGTTACCACGAACTGTTTTATCACTACTGGTACCAGTGCTGAGTGCAGTGTACAAAATATCTAAGAATCATGCTCGTGTATTTAATTATACAATCTTCTAAAGTGTTACCAGAAATAAAAAGAAACGCGAAAATCACAGTCCAATGGGAACCCATGAACAACATGCCCGTGATCAAAGATCTCATCACAGACATGTCTCCCTTTTGGGACAAGATTCGACAAATCCAACCCTGGTTACAACCCACGGGGCCTACTCCGGAGGCCGAATATGTGGCTCCTGCTGAGGCGATGAGTCACCTGTCCGGAGTCATGTCTTGCATCATGTGTGGCGTGTGTGTGTCCGACTGTACCGTCTTAGAAATGGATAAAAAGTTTGTGGGACCCGCGGCACTGGCCACGAACTTTTTGATTATGTATTTGAGGGGGTTTGTCCTCTCGTTAATACCTCGCTCTTTAGACTAAATTTTAAGTTTGGTCCCAATTCTTTAAGAATGACCCCTGAATCAGAAAGGCCCTAGAATAAATATTTTAAATTACTAAAAATATTTTAGCACAAAGAGCGAGGTATTTAGGAGGAGAAGAACCCCTCATATGCGGAATAATCACTGTTCGTTTTAAGTTTCAATGCTACTCATTACTTTCAATTGATTTTTTACACTATTTTGCACTTCACAACCAATATTAGAGAAAAAACTACCAAACTTATTTAAAATTCTACTCTTATATTCACGGGCGAAGCCCTCAAGTCGTACTTCATCCCCCCAGTATCAGGATTCCCACCAGTCACTTCTTTAATCAGTTTCCAGGTTTCTTTCATATTTCCTTTACTATTTAAAAACTTTAAGTCATAATTAAATAAAAAAAAAACAAGTTTTTTTAACTGAAAGTAAGGAGCGAGTTGCTCCTTACTTTCAGTTGAAAAATTTTTTTAACTTAATTTCTTATCGTTTTTAAATAATACTGGAAAATCCGTCTCTCACTCCATGAAAAATTCGGGTACTTGTGTATTCTACGCTACTCACTCATGTTTACAATGTGTAAAACTCGAGAATAAGGAGGTTTCTTTGTAAGTTTGTTTGTTACTTTAGAAACAGATTTGGGCTGTATATTTACCCATTAGGGGGGGGGGTAATTTATAGCGGGTCTGGAGCTGTACAAATTGACTTGATAAAGTCGTTTTCTCCGATTAGACCATCTGGGGGGCTAAAGGGTGAGGAATAAGTAGAAAAAATTAGGTATTACGAGTTAACTTACGAGTGGGTGATCGGATCTTAATGAATTTGATATTTAGAAGGACCTCTTGACTCAGAGCGCTTATTTTAAATCCTGACCGGCATTAAACCTCCGATTTTCCTTTTAAATCAATCTATGGATTCGGAGAATTTTGCTAGATCTCAGATGGTCCTGAGTAAATTGTATATAACCAAAGTAAAGTGGCGTGTCTCATATTTTTGTAGATTTCCAAAAGAGCTAAAATGAAGCTTTAAGCTTTTGGGGGAATAATATTTATTTTCAAGATAAAAAATAAGGATAAATATGTTATGTTTAGCAATATCCCAAATATCTAGCTGAATGATGCGTCTTTATTTTGGTATAAAGTCCATAAATTTAGTTTAGGGGTTTTTTCAGCTAGAGGCACCGGAGTAGTTTCCAGAGGCACTTAATATGGAAGGTATGGTCCTATAAACTTCGAAGGAGGCTCGTTCGACTTTAAATTGAAAGTTCTAGTTCCCATATTAAGAGTCAAAATGAATCGTAGGACAACCCCCCTCCCTGTGTTCTTTTTTCCTCAACGCATCTGATACAAATTTTGAGATAGCCATTTTATTCAAAATGGTCCCATTTGCTCCCACACCTTTTTTTTTTATCAAATATGTTCGATTAAAATTTTGAGATAATTTCATTTTTACAGTTTATGCGCGGAGAGCCAGAATCAAACATGCATTAATTCAAAAACGTTCAGAAATTAAATTAAGAAAAAACTAGTTTTTTTAACTGAAAGCAAGGAGCAGCATTAAAACTTAAAACGAACAGAAATTACTACGTGTATGAAAGGGGCTGTTCCCTTCTCGACGTCCCCTCTTTACGTAAAGTATTTTACTTTTTAGTAAAATAGAATTGAGAGAAAGAGTCAAACTTTAGCGTAATATTTCAAAATCAAGAGGCGATAATTCTGCTTTATTCGAATAAAAATCTTAAAAATGGGATTTTATAAATGTGGCGGATCGAGAGGGTAGTTGGGTCCTTGACCTACCCCAAAAAGTGACACCCATGGCTCTTTAATAAATACGTTTGTTTTGTCATCACCACCTTTTTTTTTCTTTTCCAAAATGAGATGTAAACGCCTGTAATAATAAACAATGTTGCGTTCCTTCGGCAAAGCCTTCAACTGAATTCCGCAATCCTCCAGTGCCCAGGGGCAGGCGTGGTAAGTTATGCTCTGGGGGTATATATGATTCTTAAGGAAGGGGTGCTCGAATACTCTTCAGAGAGGATTCATTTTAGTAAAAATTGTCAGTTCTAGTTCACTTTTTGAGAGTCAAAAGAGATCGGAGGGCAACTATTCACTCACCCCGAGCTCTTTTTTTCCAAACACATCCAATACAAATTTTGATACAGCCATTTTTTTTAAATAGTTAAAAGGTCAAAAAATGGTTTATCTTGTAATGACGACTGTAGTCAACTACTTTTTTTCATCTGAAGAAATAATGGTAAATATAATGCATAATTTTTGGTCGATTTCAAAGCACAAATAACATTTAAATCAAGAACTTTAGACTATTAGGCACTTGGTATCTACCAAATGACATATAGCGATCGCAAATTCTGTCGGTCGGTCTTTCTGTCCCGGTTTTGCTACTTTAGATACTTCCAGGTAAACTAACGATGAAATTTGGGGTTGCTTTTTACCTTTTAAAGGCCCAAAATTCTACATCTTGTCAGAGGTTTATATCATTATTGATGTAAAGCTTTATTTAAAGTCATGTAACTAATCTTGATTACTTTTTGGTCTTGTGAAGACGTTTGAGTTTATACAAATTCGTTTTGTTTGGTGTAAGCAAAAATGGATTCAGAGAAAAATCTCTGGTACTATAATTGAGATATTGGCCATATATGGAGATCAGGAGTAAGACTCAAAGTTCCCAACACAGGTTTAGAAGATCATTTCTTAGATTTGAATATTAATATTTCTGATAATTATAGATTATGTTCTAAATTGTATAATAAAACGGATGATTTTGATTTCGATTTAATTAATTTCGCATTCTCTGAAAGTAATATACACTCAAATATTACATATTCAGCATTTTATTCACAGCTACTTAGATATGCAAGGATTTGTAGTAGTTAGATTGATTTTAAAAATATATGTATATTTTAAGCCAAAAATTGATTTCTATTTCTTGACTTTTCAAAGGTCTTTGATATGGCTGACCACTCTGTTCTTTTGTCTAAACTATCTTTATTTGGTATGCATGGAGTCCTACTAGGATGGTTAAGGTCTTATCTATCAGGGAGATCTCAGTATGTTTTGGTTTATGATACTTCTTCCGCTATTTTGCCTATATTGAAAAGTGTCCCACATGGCTCTGTGCTTGGACACGTTTTGTTTTTAATTTACATTAATGATCTTGTTGATGGTCTTCGAGACTCAATGAAACTTCACAAATATTCATGACTATGTTTAAAGATTATCAATATAATATATCCATATTATAAGAAAGCCCTAGGTCGACTATATAATGGGTCTTTTGCACTGTGTGTATTGTTTTTGACACCTTTTGGAAAATTTGTCTCTGTATCTGGTGAAAAGCAAATTCGATCGCGGCTCTTTAGGTTCTGCAAGTATTTTCTTAGTATCCCAATTTGGAGTCGCAATGTTTCGTGGAGGTACGGGCACAGGCCGACCGCCTCGCGGATGCGGGCATCGCGGAACCGATTGCGGCGCTGATTGAGCGCCCAGGCTTGCATGATCGGCTGGGCTTCACTGGGGAAGGTGCGTTTGACCACGCGTCCGTCCTGCACCGCCGGAAAGCCGTATTCGGTCGCCCAGGTCTTGGACGTGAACTCCTGGCGGTAGGTGACGTCGCCTTTCTTGAACGCCTCGAAACCGGCCTGCCGTTCGCGAAAGAACTCAATGCGGATCAATTAAATTTAAAACAACAAGTTTGTTTCAATTGAGAGTAAGGATTAAGGATTAATCCTTAATCCTTAATGTAATTACTTATTATACGCTGTGTAGCACTCGAGAACAAACCGGTTTCTTCTTTAGTTTCTTTCAGCTTAGCACGAAGACAAAGACAAGCGACATAATAGATGGGAAATTTATAATTTATGCTTTATACTTGCACATAAGGGGGGGGGGGGTAAAGGATTTGGACATTGTGAAGTCAGAAGTTTTTCGATGAAAATACCAAAAAGGTATTACTTAACATCTAGGAGGAAGTGGGGGCAAAAAGGTGCAAAACATCTTTTAAGTTTCTAAACAAATGTTTCCGCTAATAGCGTTTTAAGGGCTAAGCTGAATTATTTCGACGCATGTGTCGACCCGTCATAAAGCAGGAATGGGCACTAGGGCACAGATGGATCTTGGCAGATGACGCAAAACGGCCGCTCTTGCCTGAAAACAGGATTGTGAACCAGGGGAATTGTAAAAGAACGCCTAGACCCAATTTTAATGTTACCCGTCATAAGCTACAAGCCAGATAAAATCTTGCCTGGTTTTCGAAAAAGGGGGAAAACACCACCAAGTAGTCAAGTCACCTTAATGAAAACCACACCTTAGCAATTCAGAGAACCCTATTGCAGACGTTTCAAGCTCCAACCTACTAAAATGCAGAATTTTGCATATTTTTTTCTTTTCCCTTTTTCTTTGGTAGAAGAAAGATCATGAATGAATACGGGTGCTCAATGCGAGGGCCGCGGAGGACCAGGGGTGGGATTCGCTCAACCGGATTTTGCACCGCCCGCAGGGCGTGCGGTTTCCATTGCGCGAGGCGTCGTTCAATGACCCGTTCGTCATGAGCCGCGAGGAGTTTGACCAGCTGATCAGGAGCCCGGCCGACTATGCGGCATTTTCGCGGTTCTATATCGAGCGCGCGCTGGGCCAGGCCCCCGAATTGACCCAGCTCGACGCGCAAATCGCCTAATATGAAAATCCTGTTTTAAGAGTCTCGGTTACTATTGGACCGAGTCGTTCCTTACTTACAGTTCGCTACAATGAACTGTTTGATTGAATGGCAAGTACGCAGGTATTGCCCTAGTACCTAATTGCCTTATTTTTGGTTAGATTTTGGACGTGATCTCTGCCAAAGTTGGTTGATATTTTGTTTGTCCTCTGCATGGAGGAAAATAAATTCACATCAGTAGGCCGAAGGAGGGGGGGGGGGTGAAGACTGGCTATGACGTCTATTTTTTTTCACTTATTATATTGTTGCAGGACCTTAATGTTGTCATTCTACAACCATTTGAAACTAGTTCCCATTAAAGTAATTAGAATATATAGGTATTTCCCTCTTTCAATGTCTGAACAGGATTTTGCAAACCAGTTTACGAGTCATTGTTGTCCCATATGAGTCACAGAATGTGTTTTTTAATAACAAGCTATTTATTATCTTATTTGAATATGGAAAAAGACTAGTAAATGCGCCCGGCCACATACACGCCGAAATTGGAATCGATGTCTACCCCGTTGGCCACGTCTTCTCCATTGCCACCCAGGTAGGTTGACCAGGTGTGGGCACTGCCCGCTACATTGATTTTGGTCACAAAGGCATCGCTGGCTGATCCGCTTGCGATGCTGGCTTGCAAGGGACTGGTGGTCGGGAAGTTGGTCGACTCGGTAGACCGACGACATAAGTGACATTGGCGGTATCGACCGCAATGCCCAGGCCTTCAAAACTACCACAAATCACTATCAATAAATAAATGAAACTCAAATGAACAGAAATTACAATAAATAGCCATAAAACATAAAACGTAAAAAGAGCAAAAATTAAAACGAGTTGGGCTGACAACCCCTACGCCTTCTCAAGACCAGAACACAATTTCCACTTTACTGAAAAAAAAACATTTTCGATGTTTTTACTTTTTGAAATTAATAAATAAAAAATTATTAAAACTTTAAGGAATGACTCTCAGTATATGAAATAATAATTGACAGAAGCGGCTAATTGTTGCCCGTAAAATTGACGAATGAAAGTTCTTAAGCCAAACTGGCCAAACAAAGCAGAGAGAGGCAAAACTCGATGACAAGACTGCGGCCAGTAAAGAGAAAAAAGATGAAAGACTAAAAGAACGCCGATATTTCGCCTGCATGCAAACTAGGCGTCTTCAGCACAAGATAAAAAAAAAAATAAAAAAAAACTATAAAAAAGAAGAAAACAAGAAACATAAGTTTTATGTTTCAGCTATGAGTTAATTTGGGCGCTGAATCTAATCCTGGGAGTCTCATTCTCTTGACTCAGCCATTTTTCAAGATGACAGTAAACCTCATCATCTAGATTCGTGATTCCCAATGTAGGGCATGGGGCATGGCAATACTTTGGTGGATCATGGACCCTTCAGCTCTCATCTCTTGCACGTTCATCTCTTCAAGTATCATTAATAATTCATCATCATCAACTAAAAAAAAAAATTCAATTATTCTGGCGTACCAGAAAGGTTTAGACCTGATGGAATCAGTGCTGCCAGCGATGCTTGCCAAACGTGATTTTTCCCTGGCGGTTCTGGGTAGCGGTGACCCGCAACTGGAACTGTTTTTTTCCGGCTTGCGCAAGCAACTGCCCGATCGTGTCGGTTTCTATCGGGGTTTCAATAGTAAGCTGGCACACCGAATAGAAGCCGGTAGCGACATGTTTTTGATGCCGTCGCGCTACGAACCCTGCGGGCTGAATCAAATCATGCTGAAGTCATTACATATCATGCAACAGGAGATGCTGCACTTGATGCAGAAGCATTTCGTAAATGGCAATTCATTAGACTTCCTGAAGAATTGGGTGGTGCAAAAAATGACGTTTCTGCATTTAGAGCTTTTAGTATGATCTGTTTGCACCTTTGGTGTCTATGGAAATATTGGCCTGATGAAGGTAGAAAAAGAGGCGAATGTCCTTGTCATGGAAGTATGTATGATGCAGTTTCTGGAACTTAATTGCTTTGGACATATTTTGGTTGTAAATTGGGTAATCAATTAAATCGAGAAAGATTTAGCTACTAAGGGGAATTGGAAATATTTTTTTCTGGAAATTGGAAATGATGTAAAGAAAATGAGGAAAATACAACATATAAGAATTTCTTCTTAATTTCGTTCAAAAACTTTGAGAGTATTTGATAAAACGGTTGCAATTAGATGGGATAACATCAGTTGAAGCAATGACCGGAAATAGTACAGATACTGCTTGTCCCTCTTCCCTCCGCTGCCCTTTATTTTGATTTGTTGTTTTCGGGGGGGGGGTCTTTTTTGCTCCTACCCCTCTAATACCCGTTTTGACGCCAGTGATAAACCTACTTCAATCCATAGGCTTTTGGCTAATTTGAATGTCTGGTCGAGGTTCCTCGACTTTTTTCTCAAAAATTCTTATTTTCTGTTTGGCTCTCTGCCAATTTGCTCTGTGTATTCTAGCGATGGTTATCGATTTTTTTTTTTTTAGAAACGTCGGCGTCGACATAAAAATTGTCGGCAATGGCAAAACGACGAGCAAGAGCCAGGTGATTGGGCATAACGTCTACGCTATCCAGGCGATCATTGCCGCTATTATTGGCGAAAGAGGCGCGATAACCATAACGAGCCAGCGCGGCTTCGCCCTCGCCCTTTTCCAATTGCCCAAAGACTTCGTCATAGGTTCGGTTTTCTTTAGAAACGAATACGATGTGTTTGATCGGGCTCTCCGATTGGCCGACGTCACTGTCATAGCAAAAATGACGACAACGAACACCTACTCTTGTTGATTAATGTATTTACGGCTTGTTAAATGAAGCTAAAGCTTGATTTTCTTTAGTTACGATTAAATTTTTTTCTTTTGTTCTTTTCTTTTCTTTTTTATGAATTTAATGAGTTATTATTATTTATTATTAAAGTAACATGAATGTAGATACTATTACAGGCCAGAGCAGCCTTTTTGCGACTAATTAGTATGTATGTGATATATTGAAAGAATTTTTCAAAATAACAAAATTCACTCTCATCTGCTTGTTTTTTGTTTTGATTCTAGAACATCCATGTTTTTAATTATAGTATTATTGAAAACCTCTCAGTGCTTTTCAATGCATACAAAGTTGTTTTGATCTGACTTTTTGGATGAATACAATCATTTAAAGATAACCTCAACACTCATCAAAAATATAATTTATGATATAAAACATCACAAATCAATACACTCCCAAAAAAGTTATGCAATCATTTTAGTTCTCCTAATCGTTCAAATATTAAAAAAAAAAAAATATTTTATAAATTTTGTATGTTGACTTACAAAATTTCATTCTATGTCATCAGTGATAAAAAAAAAATATGGAATGAACAATCCCATTGCGATAATGAATAAGAGGCAACAACAAGAGCTAAGAGCACATATGGCACTTGGGACGAGGTCAGAAGAGCCGAGAGCCAAGAGCTCATATGGCATGAGTTCTGGCAAAATTCTAAGAATCATTAAGGAGGCATTAAAGGGAATATCGAAAACAGCGTTCGTGCCTGAGAAGGTTGATGTACATCAATTTTCCGGTAACAGGAGATATAATGCAACGAATAGTTCTGCTTTTAATCTATAGTGTGAGAATTATCAGAAGCCCGCATCACTTGAAAAAAAAAATCGGCAGATTACCAATTGTATTATATCTTCTTCTTTGGGAACAACGACCAACTTCAAATTTGGACCACTTGTCTGTATCATTTGAACTACAACTGACTATGATCCAGAAGATACTGCCATACAGCATATGCTGAAATGTTTTGAACTACATGTTGTAGATAACGTCTTGACGGGCAGTATGGTTTAATGTGGAAGAGAAACTTATATAGGTCTCTCGGCTTGAATAACAAAGTAAATATGTTGGCTTGAAAAGCAAAAAAGTGACGGCGACTACGATGTTCTGCATATACGGCATCTTATGACTTTTTTTCTTTAGATAGCAAGGCACTGAGAAATTGTACTATCACCGGCGATATCGATCGAGCAGAAATCCACCTCTCATAACCCGCGCTCAACCGTCGGCACGATCACCGAAATTTACGACTACCTGAGGCTGTTGTTTGCTCGCGTTGGCCAGCCCCACTGCCCTACCCATGGCAAGCCGCTCAACGCACAAACCATCTCGCAAATGGTCGATCAGGTACTCAAGCTACCGGAAAACACCCGCATCATGGTTCTAGCGCCGGTCGTCGGTGGCCGAAAGGGCGAACTATGTCGTCTTTTTAGACCTTGAAACTCGATTCTTTGGCCATAATCCGCGTGAACTCCATAAAGATTTCGGATGTGTAGAAGCTCATTGTTTTTTGGTTATCGTACAAATGGTTTCAGAGATAAATAAGTTTTTTTTTTAGTTTATAAAGAACTTTTAAACACTGTTATGTCCAAAATTTGCCTGAGGATAAGATTAGCGAAGAACTGAAAATTTGATCCTGAGCTGTAAAAAAAGATTGAAGAATGAGAGGAGGAGGAAGCCGGAATTCTTGGAAAACGTGAAATCGAGGTATCTTACGAATGGGTGATCAGATCTCAATGAAACTTGATATAGAAGAATCTTATGTCTCAGATGCTTCATTTTCAATTCGAATAGGATCCGGGGACATAGAGGGTTGGAGGGGGGAAACAGAAATCTTGGAAACTGGAAATATTGGAAAACGCTAAGAGTGGAGATATCGGAATGAAACTTGATGGGAAGAATAAGCACAAGTTATAGGGCCCACCACCTACTACGAAAACCGCGGCAGCGGCACCGGCTTCGAGTACGTTCTCGCCAGCATGTTCGCGGATTATCTGGATGTAGACTTGGAGATTACTCCCGTCTACGGCATCGAAGACCTCTTCTCCCACCTGGAAAAGGGCCGCGCCCAGATCGCGGCGGCCAGCCTTACCCCGTCACCGGAGCGCAGCCAGCAATTCGACTATGGCCCCACCTACATGAAGGTGAGACAGTTTGTGGTGTACCGTCGCCATGTCCGACACCGTCCGTCTCGATCCCAGCGACAATGTCGTCACCGCAATCCGGGCGATGGAGACCGGGCGCCCCGTCGAGGGCGCGACCACAAGGGGGCTGATCCCCTCGGGGCACAAGATCGCGACCCGCGACATCCCGGCCGGAGAACAGATCCGCAAATACGCGCAGTTCATCGGCCTCGCGAGCGAGGACATCCCCGCCGGCGCCCATGTCCACACCCATAACGTGGCGTTTCGCAATACAGAAAACAGAAAGTACTCCCTGCACTTTTTACTTATGTATAAGAAGGACCAGATCTAAAAATTTGACGCTTCTAGGCCCAAGCCGTTTTGGCGCTCCGTTATTGCGAAAGTTTTGGGGAAATCCTCGAAAATTTCGGGATAGTTGAAGCACTGAACAGAATACAAATGATGAGCCAAAGTAATGAAAGAGACTAAAGGGGGATGTGATACCGAGCTTTCAGCTGTCATGTCCAATTCTTGGCATCCAATGACTTTCTTACGAAATTGCTTTTTTCACCAAGAAATAACTTCCAAAGTTGTCATGACGCATCAAATATTTTGATATCCTAGAGGTAACTTTTTTCTAGTCAGGGTATAATTTATTTTTCTCATGTGGATAGATGCATCTTGATATTCTAAGAACTAGAGCTGACATTGGTTTTTCCAAAAAGAAATTCCCTTCAGTGAGTTTTTCTATTCTCTATTTAGTCTTGCTAATCCCTATATTTTGTCTAAGTAGACAAAAATCACATTTTTGCAGATAGAAGCTTAAAACCTCTCCCGTAGGGTTCTCTGATAAGATGAATCCGCTGGTGTGATTTTCATTAAGATTCTTTGATTTTAAGGAAGTATTTCTCCTTTTTTTAAAAATCAGGGAAATAAAAACTCTCACTAAAATGAATTTAAAAATGATTAGCTCTTAGCTTTTGGTAGTAACACTAAGCTTAATGAACCTTAAGCATTTCGAATCAGAATAATATAACCAATTCGCATTATATATTGTAGACCTAAATAGTTTAAGAACGTGCAGCCTTCCTTTGAATTTTTAGAAGTTGAGAATTCAAATTTGGGAATTCATTTTTTTATTTAAAAAACCTTCATATGCAGTTATGCAGTCTAAGTAGTAGTGGGCGCCAAATTTAAAAAAGAGAAACGTGGGTAAAAAATTAATACTAAGTCACATAGAAACAAATAGCTTAAGAATGTGCAACTTTCTTTTGAATTAGTAGTTGTTGAGAATCCGCAACACCAAGCCACCTGAGGCCAACACAGCTACGCACGCTCGTCCTCCATGCAAATCTATTCAAAGCCTCCCTCTTTAACCCTCTTATGAAGTTCCCAGGCTAATGCCTTGATAATTACGACACTTGTCGTGGGTCGTGACGCGGATCGTCGCCGCAAACTGTACAACTGCCGTATCCAGTGTACCTATTATCAATTTCATGGTCCTAAGCCGGTCTTTGAAAAACGTGATGACGAACAATCTGGCGCTCGCCGGTGCCGCGGGTCGTCGGATCGGTGACCGCCGTCACCGAAAGGTCGATGAGCGCGCCGATCAGCGTCGCTTCGGCGATCAGCCACCAGGCTCCCGGCCCCGGCTGCGGCAGCCATTCCGAGCGCGCCCAGACGACGCCCAAAGGCTCCTGCGCCACGAGCAGCAACACCACGCCCATCCAGAGCCCGATCCAGCCCCCGCGAAAGCCGGCCGGCAGATGGATGTCGAACACCGGCACCCGGTCGTGCTGCGATTTACTCTTTACTAGGTTGCAGCTATCGCTGCAACCATGATGTATGTCTAATGAATTCCAGATATTTGATTTTGTATGGCAAAGTTACAAGTGAAAGGAATTTGTTGTTTAAGAAATTTTTCAAAATAGAACCCAATCAGTGCCAGATCTAGGGTTTAGGGAGGGGTGACAATAACTGCATAGAATTTTTCGCCTTATCCCGACTACCCTCAAGTTTTTGATCTTATTAAAAACGATTTCTCGTCAATGGCTAAGTTCACGAATGTAAAATCATCATTGATGACTGTCACAGTGTAAAAATATTTTCCCTTTACTGTGATGACTGGAACAGTTACATCCGCAGGACTTTGCTTCTTAGGGAATTCCAATTTCGTCAGCAATAGTTACAGCTTAGAGGTATAAGCCTAGAGAAGGAAACATGTTAAGAAAACATTTCATAATACGCACAATAGCTGTAGCAAACACCTTTGGCATGGATCCCCCCTATCCGTAGTCTTAGTTCAACAACTGGTTGGGCATTGCCATGAACCCCCTTTAAACCTCGCATAGGTAAGATCTATGCCAGGGAACCCACCTCCAGTGCTGAAGTTGGGTTAAAGTGCTTTTGCTTCGTTCTCCATCGAAGGAATGGACTTGCTTTTGTTGCGTTAACCACCCAACAAGGCGTCTTTTACCTGATTACGGTGCATCAATATAAACCTCAGATCAAACTGACCTTCCATACACGACCTTTGGCACGCCCCTAATAACAAAAAAGAAAAAAGACTATTAATAAAAAATAACAAAAACCACTTAAGGGAACTTAAACTACCTGAAATAAAATTACAACAAATATGTAAAACTTGCACTGCTTACGAAATATGCACTGCATACTAGAACAGGAGTACGTTCTTGACAAGTTAAACGGATTTCTTGTGCGCATTTTCGTTGCAATTGATCAAACAGTTCGTGGTAACGAAATGTAGTAAGGAGCGACCCGGCTCAATAGTAACACTCTTTAGACTGAGAGATGCTGCAGACAAAGTGTTAAGAGACGAACAGAGCGGTCTTAGAAAAGGTAGAGGATGTGTCGACCAAGTTTTCACTCTTAGGTCACTAATTGAGAAGTGCCTTAGTTACCATGCACCTTTGGTGCTCAGTTTTATAGATTATGAGCAAGTATTCGATTCTAATGATAGAAGAGCTTTAGCAAAGGTGTTATCCTTGTATGGTATACCTGACAAATACATGAAAGTGATTAGTCTGAACTGACAGGTTCTGCGCCCACAACCTTAAAGACACATCTGTCTCCATTTCCGAGGCTGCGGACCACACTTTCGGTATGAGTTTCGCGAAAGAGAACGCTTGGGCTTGCTGTAACATCTTCTTCAGGTCGACCACCTCGGATTCCACTATGCGGATCCAGAGGGGGGTTGGTATGGCGGTTAGGATTGTCACGGCGACGGAGCTGTTCGCGGCCGAGACTAGAGCTGACAGGTCCCAAGATTTCACCACTTCTAGGATCATTGGTTCGATACGACCAGCCCTGGAGGAAAGAAAAAATCATGAACACGCATCCGGGATCTTGCTTCTGGCAAAAAATTCAAAATTCCACATTTTTGTACACAAGAGCTTGAAACCTCTACAGTAGGGTTTCCTGATATTCTGAATCTCATGGTGTGATTTTCATTCAGATAACTTGATTTCTAAGGGGTTTTTCCCCCTTTTTCAAAAATTAGTCAATTTACTCAGGCTCGTAACTTGTTTTGTCAAAATTTCAATAGGTATTGACCTGCCATGTAGGCAAATTTCAGGGCCCTCTGGAGGGAGAAGGAGTGGATATTGGTACTTTAAAATACCCTCCTGGAACATGCTTTAGCCTGTAGACCCATCCATGAAATTTTCATTTTCCTAACCTAAACCCTTTCCAAGTTAGCAAGAAGTCAATTAACTAGAATTTTACCTAATCCTACATGATACTATTTAGTACTATGTACAAGAAATAAGCACTAGGACGCCGTCGGTGAAGCACTGGGAGAAGCCGTCGGTGAAGCACTGGGTGACATGGTCGGCGAAGCACTGGGTGACACGGTCGGCGAAGCACTGGGTGACACGGTCGGCGAAGCGCTGGGCGACGCGGTCGGTGAAGCACTGGGCGACACGGTCGGCGAAGCGCTGGGAGAAGTCGTCGGTGAGGCACTGGGCGAAGCGCTGGGAGAAGCGCTGGGCGACGCAGTTGGCGAAGCGCTCGGAGAAGTGCTGGAATGGGTTGTCCACTCCACAATCTCTCGCTCTATACGCTAAAGTTTGACTCTTTGCCACAATTTTACTTTTTAAGACAACTAAAAACTTTAGCGTAAAGAGCGAGGGATTGCAGAAAGGACAACCAATTTCATACACGGATTAATTTATGTTCATTTTAAGTTTTAACATCGCTCCTTACTTTCATTTAAAAAAAACTAGTTTTTTTTATTTAATCTACTAATGCGACACTACTACTGCTACTATTGCGCTGTATTTGTATAATGAAAATGTATAATATAAACGTATGAATATAATGTATTTGTATAAGGTAATGTATAATATAAAAAGTGCTAAAATTGGTGAGTTTTTGAATATATATTTCACCATCTTCTATTTGAATAAAAGTGTGTCAGCCTGATACTCTTTATTTAAGAGAATTGAGAAGAATCATTTCATCTGATGGAATTTAATATGCTCAAGCTGAATATCAAATCAAAGTCTCCCTGTAATGCTTATTTTGACTCCGTGAGCTCAGTCGGAGTCAACCCAGCTCTAAATGGGTACCTAGAGAAATCTGTGGAAGGTAAACAGGAAGGGTGTGCGAAAGCACAAGATGGTTGGCCCCCAACCCCCCACTGCACTTCCTGGCTGAAGGGCCAAGAAACGGAGATCAGAACCGCCGGTAGTGACTGTAAAGTCTAATGGCGTATTCTTTACCTTTTTTTTCTTTTTTTTTAACACCCAATTTTTCTAAAGAACACTTTTTTCGAGGCAAGTCGAAGCCAATCAGTAAAATTCATTCTTATTTAAGAGTCTTGATGTGCAAGTAACAAAATTGTTGCCTTCGATTGTTATCAGTGGAGAGGCAGCCCATAGTAAATAACATAGATAGGAAAAGGCTATTCAACCCTAAAAATACCACCAAAGCAAACAAAACCCAGCAAAACAATCAAAGTCCTGTGCAGTGATATGTTGTTTACAGTGCTATCATTTTATCAAGGGGTATTATCCTCAATTCAAAGTGTTATTAGAAAAAAAAAAAAAAAAAATCAACTGACAGTAAGTAGCGACATTAAAACTTAAAACGAGCAGAAATTATTCCGTATATGACAGAGGCTGTCCCCTCCTCAACGCCCTGCTCTTTACGCTTAAGTTTGACTCTTTGTCACAGTTCAACTTTTGTAAACAAAAAAAAAAGATCGGGGACACGGGGACGTTTAAAAAATAAAACAGCGTAAAGAAAGAGACGTTGAGGAGGGAATAGCCTTTTTTCGCAGCCAGAAAAATATAATTTGCAGTTACCTGTTTCCACTCCATTTTTCTTTCGTGTGTTTAGTGTTGCATCCAATTTTTATTCGTGTTTCGTGTGTTTGTTTATTTGTGTATTTGTTTGTATTTGCGTGTGTATTTGTTTATTTGTGTATTTGTTTCGTGTATTTAGTGTTGCATCCAAGTTTTATTCACAATGATTAATCGACGCCAAAACTCCTAAACTATAGCGCTTAGATTGCACCGACAGATAAGGAAATAAAAAGAAAAATATAATTAATTAAAGAGAATTTTAATATTTGTGTTTATGTTATAATAGATGTAAGTATAATATAATTTTAATTAGTATTTAATTAATTTTAAGTTATAAAATAAAATATCAAAATAGTTTTACTACTTCAACTTCTATTGAATACATTTTTTTACCACAATATCTTTTACTGTTCTCATTTTCTTCTTCAAAAGAGGATTTATAACGATTATTATCATCAGCAAAATAACAGGAAGCACAATGGGGGACTGGGGGCTAACTATCCTGTGCTTTCACACACCCTTCCTTACCTTCCCCAGATTTCTCCAGGTACCCATTTACAGCTGGGTCGACTCTGGCTGAGCTTGCAGAGTCAATCCCCTGACCCCCGTCCCAAACCAAATAACTGGTCACAAATGGGATTGAACCCGTGCCCCTTGGACAAAGAATTCTCACACCAGCGCGCCAACCACTTATCCAGGTGCCAGGACGGGCAGCAGCTTCAAAGTTTACTTACGTATATTTGCGGTCAATCTATTGTTACATTTTGGAAAAAAAAAAGCGTCTTAGGTAGGTAGGTAGGTAGGTCTATACCTGTATCCGTGACATCGCATCCCCACATAATGTGCTCATCCTTCGCACATAAACAGTGAAACAATGCATAAAGTACAATAGGATTCGCTTGACTTTTATACTTTGTTGCTAAGATAGCAGGTCATTTCAGGTTGTTTCAGCCTCGATTCCAATTTTTTGCGAGAGGGCTCATTCTAACGGAAATAAAAAGTTCTAATACCCTTTTTAAGTGACCGAAAAATTGGAGGGCACCTAGGCCCCCTCCCACGCTAATTATTTTCCCATAGTCACCGGATCAAAATTCCGAGATTTTTTTTTTTTAATCGATTTCAAATTCGATTTTAATCAGCAAAGTCGAAAAACCTTATAACTATGTTTTTGGGGACGACTTACTCCCCCACAGTCCCTGTGGGAGGCGCTATAAGTTCATTAAGGATGGCCGCTTCGGCAACTGGCTTGAAAACAACATCGACTGGGCATTGTCGCGCGAGCGCTTCTGGGGCACGCCATTGCCAGTCTGGACCGATGGTGAGGGCGAATTTCATTGCATCGGCTCAGTCGGTGAACTGGAAGACCTGACCGGCCGGGTACTAACAGATCTCGACCTGCATCGCCCGGCGGTGGATGAAATTACCTTTGAGAAGGATGGCAGGACCTGGACGCGTGTTCCCGAGGTCGTCGAAGATCAGCGTCTTGCCGCCTTCCTCGCCGCGCAGGCAGACCTTCAGAGCCAGGAGGAACCGGCTGAGCTCGCCGCCGGAGGCGATCTTGTTCAGCGGCCCGGCCGGAGCGCCGGGGTTGGTGGCAACGGTAAAGGCTACCGCATCCTTGCCTTCGGGGCCGGGCTCGCTGTCCTCGATGCGGGTCTCGAAGACCGCGCGCTCCATCTTCAGCGGGGCAAGCTCGCCCATCACCGCGGCATCAAGCTGGTCCATATCCACCTATAGAGCCTCTGAAGGCACTAAGCTTGCAGCTATTGTATTCTTTTCTGTAACTAACTTCCTCATAGCTGACTATGACGACCGCTTCAAGTTCGTGGTCGATCTGTCATTTATCCTGAAATATTTAGTGAAAAAACAGAGTTGTGACGCCACAATGCAGTTCGAATTTTTTCAGTGACTTCACTAAAGAGTGCGCGGAGCTAAATCTTGAGATTAATCAGAACAAGTCTAAGATACCCATGTTAAACATTTGGAGTTTGCCAGACGTTCCTGAATTAGTGATTTCGGTGGTTTTTATGTCAATAGAAGTAAAAAAATGTGGTGAATGTTTGGATCTAATCAAATCTTAAAGCCGACAATTATTTTTTTATAATTCCAAAATAATTATAAAACCTGTTTCGGGTTTGCATTTTAGATTGCTATACTTGACACTGTTGTTGTGGGGTATCAAAAAATGGAGCATAAAATTTTCTATTCAACAGTCAGCATGATGCTGCCGCGCGGCGCCTCCCACCCCGCCGATTACGACGCGGCCAGCGATATCCATGACGACGTTAAGAACCAGGCGTGGGCTAGCGTCACGGCGCTTTACAACCTCATTGAGAGGGGCATCCGGCCGCGCGACATCATGGTGCGGGAGGCATTCGAGAACGCGATGACGACGGCCTATGCGATGGGCGGTTCGACGCATCTCTACCGGCAGGTCCTGGCGATCGCGCGCGAGGCGGGCGTGAAGATCTTTTCTGGTTTTTTAGTAAAATTTAATTTAGAAACAACACTGCCTTGGTCTTTTTCATTTATACGGAATAATTTCCTGTTTGTTTAAAGTTTTAATGTTATTGCTTAGTTTTAGTTGAAAACTTATCTGATATAAAATTTCTAGTCACTTCCGACGAAGGAAAGATAAAACTCCTCAACTGAAACCGAACGAACGAAGCCAACCAAACGAAGAAGCCATACAAGAATTGAAGGAAAAATAAGTTTAGAGATTCACCGTATCAGAGAACCCCACCGCAGAGGTTTCAAGCTCCTATCTGCCAAAATAATGAGTTTTGTATTTTTTTTGTGAGAAGAAAGATCACGGATGCATGTTTTTTTTGTTCGTTTGTTTAGTCCTAGAATACTGGGAGAGGGCTCATTCGACATTAAAATTTCTGGTGCCTTTTTGAAGTAACCAAAAAGATTGGAAGGAAACTGGGTCCTCTCCCACACCCATTTTTTTCCCGAAATCATATGCGCAACCCTGGTGGCTGGGTAGAGCAAGAAACATACTACTAGCTAGCGCGGTGGGGTCTGCTAGCGGATATTGTATATCTGGCAGACTGTGTAGTTGCCTACGGCATTACGCCGCGTAGTTTTTGCAAAATTGTCTCATGTCTTTATTTTTTTAGGGTTCCGTATCGACTGCCAAAATATAGTAAATGTCCAAAGTGCCTCTAATGTTTTAAAGTCCTAATCCGCTGACGTCACTGACATAGCACAAGAGCTATGTTGGATGCCTTAGCAGTTTAATTCCCATTACTTTATCAACAGCCTCTTTCATCACCGAATTGTAACTAATATGACAGTTTTTGTAAAAGAAAGGGAATGTTCAAGTATTTTATGCTGAGGCAACAATAAAGAAGTATCCATGCTTCATTTTCCTTACCATCCTTGCTTGTTTCTAGAGTAGATCATAACATCTCAGATGTTACTAGGCTACGACACAAAACTATCCCAGCAACCATGGTTGAAGTTGATCTGTATTCACTGGGATTTGATGGATCGTGCCCCAGCCGCCGACGGCGAGGAGTGATCCATCGTCTAAAATCGTGCCTGCGTTGTAGTGAATGGGTGAATCAGGCACTTTCAGATAGGTGAATGCGTCGCCCACTAAGTGCATGGCGGTGCTGCCTTCACCTAAGATGTAGACGCCGTTGTCGGCGCCGAAAATGTTGTACAAAGGGGCTGCTGTGTCCGGCGAGCCGAACCGCGCCCAGTTTTGCCGCTTTCAGTTAAAAAAAACTTGTGTTTTTTATTTAATATCTAAACGTTTTTGAATCAATGCATGTTTTGATTTTGGCTCTCCGCAGAAGAATAATTAAAACGAAATTTGCATGTTTTTTTTGGCTAAATGGCTTTCTCCTTGTTTTGATCGAATGATTTTGAGACAAAAAAGGAGCGGGGGAGGAAGCCTAGTTGCCCTCCGATGTTTTGGTTGCGTAAAAAGGCAACTAGAACTTTTAATTTTTATGGCGCCAAGTTCATTCTGAGTATTGGTCCACAGACGACTGGTGAAAAGCAAGTTTTCCAAATTGATATGACGGACGATGCTGTCCAGAATATGCTAATTTCCTTTGATGGTGAAGCACGATGGCCTGATAAGATCACTCCCTTCCAGCCCCCTCCCCCACCCAAGTCGGAGATCGTCGAGGAAGAAGAGTTGACAGAGGAACAAATGTTGGCAATCGCGAATGAGAAGCAAAAGGAAAGCTTCGTGAAGAACACTCAAAAGATTTCTACTAAAGAAATTTTGCTATCATATTTAAGAAGAAAAAGAATTTAGAACTGTCTGGAATGCGAATCTAGTTCATTAAATCGCATAATATTATGCTGGGGAAGCGCAAAAAGGATCGTCCAAAGATGGAAATTATCAAAAAGGAAAAGCTAAAGTTGAAACAAAAAGAAAAAGAAAAATTATTTTCTTTAATGCAGGTCTCATATTATCACTTTATTGCTAATGCCAAGTGGCTTACCCTACGAATTTCTAGCTGTGTTTTGTTTGGTGACAGGTTTGATGCAATGAGCACTAAGGAAATGTTAAGCGTCAATCCTTAGGAACGATTGAAAGGCAAAAACAGGCCAGTAGTTTTAAAAAAGGGTTTCTTCGGTAAGATTCCTGAAGCCGGGGAGATTCCGTAAAGAATGGTAGTGGAATATTGGCAATCCACAGTCAAAAAGAATATTATAAGGAATAGTATAAAGTGTGGGCAGTCTATTGAGTATTTGTCACTTGGTAGATACCAAGTGCCATAAAAACAGAATCTTTTGATGAATTATATTACTATTATCGAAATCCTATTTTAGAGTTTTGATTTTAATTGATAAGGGCTGCTCATTACTTATTGTTCGTCACCATACATATTTGATCAGTCAGTGGGATCACCGTTAGTTTCTTAAAAACACAACAATTGATGAGGTAGAATTTTGGTAATATCCAGGTGGTATATTTTTTGGTAAATCCCTGTTATTTTCATTAGAAAGTTTCCTCCCAGATAAAATACCGATCCCCGTAAAATTCTCCCCCCCCCCCAGAAAATTCCATCCTTGCTAAAAATTCTACGTAAACAATGGGTAAATTTTGTAACTTACAGCCTTCTCCCTTTATCTGTGGGGGGTCATTATGTCCCTCAAACCATATTTATTGAACCTTTCAACTATGCTGAACAAAATGACTATCTCAAAATTTTGATCAGGCAACCTTGGAGAAAAAAGGGGCGTGAGAGCAAAAAAAAGGCTTGACCCCACGTTCACGTAAACGTAATATGCTGATTATTTCTAAAAGTGGGATCGTAAATGTATTCCAGCTTCTGAAGTGCCATGAAATCCTGATCTGGACGACATCGTATCTCATCATTTTTCGAACGCAAGCACAATGCTGATTGATATTCTGATCCTATTACTTCAAAATATGTATTGCCACAAGTCGAGTACCTAATTTATTTTGCTCTGGTGCAATAGCAGATGTTTGAAGGAATTTTGTTGTTTTTTTTTGCCAGAAAAACTATCATGGGTGTGTGTTTATTTATTTATTTATTTATTTTTATTTCCCAGGGGTAATCGTATCGACCCAATGCTCTTAAAATATCGCGAGAGTGCTCATTTGAACGGAAATTAGAAGTTTTAGTACTCTTTTTAAGTGACCAAAAAACTGGAGGGTATCTAGGCCACCTCCTACGCTCATTTTTCTCCTAAAGTCACCCAATCAAAGATGCCATTTTGTTCAGGTATTTTGATCTGAGATCATTTTTAAGGGTTTTGGGTTATTTTTGTTACAATTGGGATGTGTTTGTCTCTTACTAGGTTGCAGCTTTAGCTGCAGCCATGCTGCACTTCTATCTCTTACCCCAGGACTGGATTGGCCAGGTGCAGGGCCCAATAGGACATTTTTTTTGCAAGGCCTGATAAGTAGTTTTTCTTTTGCTGGGCCCTCTCTATGTTTTAAATTTAAAAGCAAAATTCAGATACAGTATAAAAGGGGGGGTTAACTCAGAAAAATAAAAAAATGAGGTATTTTTAACTTAAGAACGGGTGACCGGATCTTAATGAAATTTGATATTTCGAAGGAACCCATGTCTCATAGCTCTTATTTTAAATCCCGCTTAGATCTGGTGACATTGGGGGAGTTGGAGGGAGAAATCAGAAATCTTGGAAAACGCTTAGGTGTCCTGCCCTTGCCTTTTGTTTCATGCATTCTGCAACCCTCGATATAGTGTTGCTAAAAGTAGGTTGTGCTGGCGACGCTGCAGGCATACGGCATTTCCGTCGTGCTGGAATCGGGCGATGGGATCGTCACCGATCCCGGCTGGTTCTTCCGGCTGTCCGCGGTTGTGACGCTGGTCGGCGGCACGATGTTCCTGATGTGGCTGGGCGAGCAGATCACCGCGCGCGGCATCGGCAATGGTATCTCGCTGATCATCTTCGCCGGCATTGTCGCGGCGCTTCCCGGCGCCATTGCCGGCACGCTGGAACTCGGAAAAAAACTTGTTTTTTTTTATTTAATCTAGTAAAAAGGGGTAATGCTGGGCTGCTGATGCTCAAGCTTATTTCGAAACATAGCGCCCCTCCAGATCACCTCCTCCGAATATTTAGATCTTTTATTCGCCCAATTCTGGAATATGCAGATCCTGTGTGGCGATTTGGCTTATGTGTGCCAGGCTCGAAACAGTTCAGAAAAGAGCTCTAATGATAGTTTCGAAGTGGGCAGAAATGTTGTATGAAGAGCTGAAGGAGCAGCATTAACACTTAAAACTAACAGAAATTATTACGTATATGAGGGGCTCACCTCCTCCTAATACCTCTCGTTTACGCTAAAGCATTTTTAGTGATTTCAACTATTTATTCTACGGCTTTTGTGATTCAGGGGGTCATTCTTAAAGAATTGGGACAAAATTTAATCTTTAGTGTAAAGAGTGAGGTACTGACGAGGGGGTGAACCCTCATATATATAATAAAAACATGAGATTACAAAACTTTGAACAGAAATAAACATCAGAAAAGAAAACAACACAAGAAAAGAAAACAACACATAAGTACAACAAAATCAACAGAACAAATGGATGAGGACAAAGGTACAACACAATAAGTACAACAAGGGAAAAAAGTCAAGAGAACAAACGGATGATTTCGTGATATGGGGTAAGTAGTCGATATGCTTGTGCCGATAATTTATCATGAAGCTCGTGTAGTTTTGCAGTTTTATCGGGTGTTTTATATTTTCGGATTTTAAACTACCGAATCTGGGACTCGAATTTCATTCAAAAAAGATCAGCTGGTTCGAAGAGTTACAGTTGGTCTAGAGCAAAAGCGGCTTCCGAACTTTAGGAATGAGTTTACGATATCCCATTTCTTTTCTGAGGGTTCCAAAAGATATATTGAAGAACCTGTAAGATCAATTAGTGTTGTAGCATACGAAACCCGACTCCCAGGAATTATCATAAGGGAACATGATGAAACTGCTGTTCTAGAGGGAGGATTATTCACCTCATTTATCTGGCTCTTGGTGACGCTGCCCTTGGGCTACGTCGCGCTGCGCGCTGTCGCCAACTACGACCCTCGCATTGCCGATGTGTGGTTCGTGACGATGGCGCGGACGCCGCTTCCTGCGAGCTGGTTCAAGGGAAAAGGAATTATTTATCGTGCTTGATACTGAAAGAGGCCATAGCCGCAAGGCGGTCGATCCGGCGGGGATCAATAGCGAACAGATGCTCGCGAAATACCTGCCTTAAGGGTTCGAAACCCTGCCTTGAAACTGCTACTATATCCTCTTGTGAATACTTTCAGGGAATGTTGGGGGGATTCTGAAAAATCAGGGTAAATTACTTGATTTTAGATTTACTTATTTTTGGTTTAATGGAGTTTCTTTTACGTTTCTTTCTAAAACTTATTGTGGAAATAATGAGCATGAAGGGGAGACTGGTTGCTCTCAAATGACTTTGACTCTTAGAAAAGGCCCTATAACTTCCAATTTAAAATCAGTACAGAGATGACAGTAGTCAAGTATGGCTCAGAGGCATGGGCGCTCCGATAAGCGGATAAAGATTTACTAGATGTTTTACAGAAAAATTGTTTAGCCAACTTTCAGGTACCCCATATCGATACAATCTAACTTCTAAGTGCTTTGTCTTCATTAAGGTTTACGCGGCCCTGAAAGATTTAATCCTGTCAGAGGCGAAAAAACCTATTTTCTGGCGTCACAAATCGATAAACCCAAAATTAGTTTGAATTAACCCCCTCATATACAGAATAATTTGTGTTTGTTTTAAGTTTTAATGTCACTCTTTACTTTAAGTTGACAAAATTTATTTAATTTCTGATCGTTTTTCAAATAATGCCTAGAAATCCATGCTACACAAAATGGTATATGCAATTTTTGAAGGTGGGCAGCCTCAACAGTTAGGAAAGAATAACTATTTTTTTAAAGAAGATTTTTAAGGTTTTCAAAACCTAAGCAAAATTTTGGTATATCTAACTTATTCCCTACAGGCCATTGAGCCTTTGTGGGGATTTGAAGATTGTAGTCTTATTATTGTATTGTTGTGTGGAAAATAAATATATCCATCCGTATGAAAAAGTAAATAAGTAAAAGACAGAGATAAGTTAATAAAAACAAGATGGCATAATATTGGTGGATGCGGCCCCTCCCCTTACTATGATGTAGTTTACTTTCTTCCAGTTGCCAAAAAAATGTAAAATTCTAGTTGCCCTATGCTTTCTCAGAATCCTGGTTCTTCACTTTAAAATCGCAAATAAAAAAAGGTATTAATTTTTCGACTGGTGTCTTCCTTTTCCTTAGGATGCCTACCTAACTCACCTTCAATTTGGCAGTAATGTATGAATACTACTGTCAGAACAAGGCAAGAGTTGTAAATTCAGGTATTTGAACAATATTTTGAGTTATAATAATCTTGTAAAAAGATAGAAAATCCTATTTCCCTTTATCTCTTGCTTTTTTGAATCAATTATGCAAATTCTCTGAAAAACAAAAGGAAAGAACAAAGAAATGTTGTGGAAAGTACAAGTACAAGTTGTGTGAAAGTACAAAGGAAAGTACAAGTGGAAAATGATTCCGGCTAGGGGTTTTTGCTGTTAAATTTAAATTGTTTGTCTCAGGTACTGTACTTCTATAACACCTATAGGCTAAGACTTATTTGATTTAACTCTGATAACACCTCAATTTCAATAGGCTTGTCAAAATTAAGATTTTTGGCGTTAGTAACTAAAAATTAGGCATATTATAAGGAACGTATGCAAAAAAAGGACGCTCTTTGTTGCGTTTAATAAATTCAACGGCCGCTTTGGTACACAGGCCGGTCAAGGATTCCGACGCTTTTATATCTGAGGGTAAATCTTTAGCGATCAGCTCATAGCCCGGAATTGGGTTTTTACCCTGGGGATCGCTTTTTAAAAGCATGGCGATATTGTAATCGTGCGATACGTTGGTTCCGATCCATTCGTCAAAGCCATGCGCCAGCGGCAAATAGAAGTTTTGCACTTTGCCAGAATGCTCTTAACAGCCTTACTGGGAGGGTAAACCAGACTACTAAGTTCTTTCCACGTAATCCAGAAAAATCAATGAATTTAATATCGTATCCTTTTTCTGAGACTAATTTTTTTTCCATTCCATTATTGGTTCCTAGCCAAACTATTCGCCAGCTGGCATTCTTTAAATAATCCGCTACTGCGAGTGCAGGAAAAACATGCCCTCCAGTTCCACCGGCCATAATTCTAGAACTTTGAAGCCGCTAAAATCGTTAGAAGCATAAGAAATTGTGTTACCTAAACGGTTTTCACCTTTGAAACCATTTTTGATATCCGCTTCAAGGTCATTGAATAAATCAACTTTACCTTGAGATTGCTTCATAGCTGTATCGTTACGACCGATAACAACTTGACCAAAGCTGCCTTTAACACCTACGTATTGGTTACGTGCAGTGATGTTGTCTTCGTTGTCGCCTTTTGAATCAGCGTCAGATACAATTAGGACACTCGCTCTTGTCACCTGTCTTATACAGTGGTTTAATTAAGATTTTCCTAAAATCATTAGGTACTAAGCGTTCTCAAAAATCATATTCATAATCTTCAGTAGCTTAAATCCTTAAATCCAGCATCTTATTCTTAACCTCAGAGCCACCATATTTAAGAAACTCATTTATCACACTATCAGCACCTGCAGGTAGATTATTTTTTTAATCCTTGTCGCTAAATTCCTCACAAAACAAATCTTCAGAAGATACTTTTCCCCCTTACTTTTACTATATAAAATGGTTAAAAACAACAATTCTTTCTTCATTATATCAAAAAAAGGTAAAAGCCTAGAGAAGGACCTGTAGAGAAGGAAACATGTTAAGAAAAAAAATTCATACTTCATAATATGCAGAATAATTGTAGCTAACACATTTTGAATGCAGTACACTACACTTCATCCTCAATCCCCAATGCACAAATATATAGCCCAGATTATATCTTTCCAATATGCCGGCTGGTCGAGCGGGCCAAGGAGGCGGGCGGCCTGGCGATCCACCCCTACATGGGGATCGAGTCGGTGTGGACCCTCGGCCGGCGCATCGCCGAGGCCTCCGGGACCCGTGTGCCGATCCTCGGTCCGCCGGCGCCAGTGACCTGGATCGCCAACGACAAGTCGCTGTTCTCGGAGACCGTCACCCGGGTCCTGGACGAGGCGTGGGTCGTCGAGACCGCCCGCCACACCGACCCGGCGCAGCTCGCCCTCGGTCGTCAGCGGTGACGAGACTGCGGTCGAGGTTCGGCTCGGTCCGGCGCGCTGGACGCGGCTGCGCTATGCGGCCACCGGGGTTGCACCGCGTCGCATCCGGGGAACGGTTCGCGATCCCGCCGGTCGCGAGGTGGCGCGCTTTGGCCACATGCTGGATCCCGCCCGCAAGCGTGATGTGGGGGCCACGCTTCCGTTCGGAAAGCTGCGCCTCGAGGTTCGCGACGAGCTCGGGCGCACCGCTGCACTGCAAAAGTTTTCCATCCATATTTTCTTCGCTAGGCTTCTCATTTATTTAGTTTTGTTTCACAGGGTTTCCACATATTCTTCTTTTTTCTTTCATTTACTATTATTCTAAAAATGTTTTTTTTTTTTGCTTTTTTTAGCCAAAACTATAGGTCAAAAACCTATTAAAATTATTAATGGCAAATTGACAAATTTTCACAGAATGTCTTTTGATTTATTCAGTCAAATTGATTATTAAGAATTTTCTTTTGAAAAGTGAAAGGATCAGATACTGTGCCGGGAGAATTGTCTGGGACATTGTGGCCAATATCAAAAGCCCTAATGAAAGAAAACTGTGAATAATGCTAAACTCGTAAATTTTGTAATATCCACAAAAATGTTTATATTCCTTTATTATTGGTCAAGATCCAAATGTTAAATTTGATAACTGTTAACTTATCATCTATCGTAATTTCAAACTTTTTAATGTCAGATCAGGTCAGTAATGTTAATTTTATTATGAATCGCCAAATCTTTAGTTGATTACACATTTCGACATTCATAAGATGGCCCTGTGCCTTGGTTAAGATGCAGAAAAAAAAAGACGAATTAGGTTTCAATCTTTTTTTCAAAATTCTTAAAATCTGATTTCGAAATTTAATTTCACTATTCGCATAAACATAAATATTATTTCTCCTTATTGCTTAATACCCTTTGCATTTGAGTTAAAACATTTTTTCACTAAGCAGTTTTTTTCACTTTTTTTTAATTTAAAGACCAGCGTGGATGAGTGCCATAATTCACAAAGAATGGCGTCTGCCCGGTGGAAGCATGGACTGAATTGTTATAAGCAAACCCCGCCAAAGGAAGCCAAGTTACCCAATCATCCTGCTGATAACTGATGAAGCACCGCAAATACTGCTCAAGAGTCTGATTGGTGCGTTCAACTTGTCCATTAGTCTCAGGGTGCTGCCCTGACGAAAGATTGCGTTCTACCCCCAAGAGCTGCAGGAGCCGCTTCCAAACGTATCTAATTAAAATTTTGTGATATTTATTTTAAAACAAAATAGTCCAAAGAACAAATAACAATGCATTTAGAGTTGACACAACCCTCGAGACACCTGAGGAAGGGCTAGTAAGCTATGCTTTGGAGATATACAAGGTTTCTATGGAATGTGTTCTCACAAAAACCTCAGATAGGCTCTTTTTATTTGAAATTAGAAGTTATAGTGCCCTTTTAGGAATCAAAAGTTAAATTTTAGGAGCTCCCCTAATATACGTAATGGCTAAAAAAGGGGCAAGAATATTTTGACTTTACGTCTGAAAAATTTTAGAGCGGGAAAAAAAAATAAATTGGAAAAAATAGATTGAAAAATAGATGTTTTGTCTAGAAAACTAGACAAAACAACTTCAAAGCGCACGAGAATTACATTAGAAAAAATGAAAACAAGAAGAAAATGGTAAAAACGTTTTTGAAGAACTAACATAGTTTTAGACAAACGCCATTTATGCTATCTTAAGGTGCAGGATCATTATGTAAACATCGTCACTTCGCGCGGACAAGAACTGCTATTGTTTCGTATGGGGGACGCTGAAAAGGAAACTGAGGGCGTTGCTGGCTTGCGCATGAATCGCTCGCATTGGATCGCCATTGATGGCATTAAAGCCGTCACGCGCCAAAATGGAAACTATGTGGTTGAAATGCAGGATGGCGCGAAGCTGCCCGTCAGCCGCGGACAGCTGCCAGCCGCTTGTGAAGCGGGCATTATTCCCGTTGGACCGGGTGCCATGTTCCTCATTCGGAACCTATCGAGGGCTTTGGTTTCCCTGAGATGATGGAAGACGCGTCTGCTTTCGGTCTCACGGCCCCGATGGCACCCTCCGGATTGAAGGCGGAAGTCACTGCGGGGCGAGTACGATTGACCTGGAAACTGGCAGAAGATCGCACGCCGGGGAGTTGCGTGGTCGGCTACAGAGTCTATCGGGACCGTGAGCTGGTGGGAACGGCCTATGGGTTGCAGTGACAATAAAAGCCAATAAAAAAACGTCACAACAACTAATAATTTCCCAGATTACGCTATGCATGATCATGTAACTTTACATGATCATGTAACATTCAACGTAACTTGGTCGCAGTCACAAACTAAATCACCCCTGCACTGCTTTCACAATGCGACAGCCATCTGCACGCAGGGAAATTGTAGTAAGCTGGTTGACACCTGGACAGGTCAATGAGCAAATTTGTCAAATTTGTCGCTTTGTCAATGAGCAAATTACCCAAAAGAGTGGATGGATATTATATAATATGGCAATCCGTGAACCATTTCTAAGCCAATCAAGGGGTAAATAAAACTGCATGCATAGCTTCAAAGAAAATGTATTTTGGTATCAGTTTATATATCCTGCATGCATAAAAATTAATAACAATTTGTTAATTTAAGCTTATATATGTTTTTACTGTGTATTGTGTTGGTTTCCAGATGTTTACCCCCCCAGAAAATATCCCCCTGGAAAACACCCCTGGCCTCGACCCTCAAGGTCCCCAAGACGGCCCAGGCCTGGCGGGCGTACACCTCTGCAGACGGCTGGACGCTCCTCGTCGGCAAGGACGCGCGGGCGACGGACGAGCTGACCCTGCGCAAGGCCAAGCCCCAGGACCTGTTCCTGCACGTCCGCGGCAGCCCTGGAAGCCACGTGATCGTGCCCACGCCGCGAGGCAAGACCGTGCCCCGCGAGACGCTGCTCGACGCCGCCGAGCTCGCTTGCCACTTCATAAATATCAGTTACAGCTTAAAAAAGGTCGACGATTTTACTTACCAGTACTTTGACATTGAAGCCATGCCAGAATCTAACTGATTTTTGGCATGGAGTGATATGCACTGATCAATGAAAGCTCTTCCAACAGCAATTTCAGTTTTGAGTTCAGCCAGTCCATGTTGAACCGTCTTTAAAAAAAAAGAGGGGATATCTTTCAAAGTTACTTATGACAACCTTATCACTGACCTTTAAGCTTCCTTGTTCTTAATTTAGTGCTACTGAATTTTTGTTGTAAACACAAAGAGGATTGTTTAAGTCTTGTTTTGAGTTAAGTTCAACAATGATTTTGCCTTCTCGCCTTTGTTTGATTTTTCTAGCAGAAAATTTGCTGAACTCTTCTCTGATTATTTTACAACTACCTTGTATTATTTTTGCCGGAGGTTCTCTCTTTTTTATGATATTTTGCTTCATTACTGCTTGGCTCAAGAATAATCCTAAAAGTTTCAGGCCCTTCACAGCTAGTCTGTTTTTCTGTAAAACACTAAGAGTTGTTAATGCAATATTTGGATAATATTACTATATTTCTTACATGAGCGTAGGTTGTCGTTCCGCAGATCTAAACAAAAGCCCGATCTGTCTCTCTCTCTCTCTTCTGCCCCCTCTCTCCCTATATATCTCTCTCTTTCTCTTCCTCTCCCCCCTATAATAGATTCAGCAGTGAAAGTTTGATTCTATTTCTATGAGTCATACGCATATTCTCATATGTCACAGCATGAATATTAAATATAGCGAAAGTTTGGTTCAGAAATGGGACACATCACAGCGCGCGCTTTGGTAAGTTAACAAAGTGTCAAAGCAATATCTTCATTTGCTACTTGGTGTTCTTGGCATTCATTCAGATTTTAGCGATGGTGGAGTCACGAAGAAATATGTGCGACTGATGTGGCCCAAAAATCTCTAATGGAGAGTATAGGAATTTCCACCACTGTTTAATATTTATGTTTTACCTTCTATGCTACTATTTCTACTACTACTACTAATTTTTTGGTAATTCTCGCTGCTACTTATACAGCATATTTTTTTTGTCCTCTAATTTCGTTGTTGACTCATTGTAATTGTCTTTTTCACAAGTATTCTCAATACATGTTTTTTATTCATTTTTGTTCATCATTGCTTCAGACATTTCTTTAACGCCCCTTGCCTTAGCTGCTCAGATTGGTCTTGTTACTTTTGATAATCTAGGTTGTTCACTTTCACTTGTGCATCAGGCCCGCGAACCCGTCGAACCCGTTGAATATCGAGTAGTTCTGGCGCGTCAGGTAGAAGAAGCTGGTGGCGATCGCCAGCGTGATCATGATGGTGTAGATGCCGGTGGTGCGCACCGAGATGGCGCCGATCAGGGCGCCTGAGATGGACCCGATCAGGATCGCCAGCGGCACCGCGATCCACCAGGCCCAGCCCAGCCCCAGCTCGGCCGAATTGGTGCCGAACCACGCCACGCAATAGCCGGCGACGCCCAAAACTCTAGCATGGTTATCTTATCTTGTCCATCAGTCTCACTCAAAAGAAGTTTAAATGTTTTGTCAAGACCAGGTTAAAGGAGACTAGGCTAGAAAAAAAAAAAAAAAAAAAATCAAAACCTGAATCCAAAACAACACAACCTCAAATATGCAATGAAAATCAGTACCAATTGAGCAGCAATAGAATTTAAAAAAAAAAAACACATTGCAAACCAAGATTATAATACTAAAAGGTACAGTGATGACCGCCGACGCACGTTGTTACCCCTCCCTTAGGGGGTTTTTTTAGCTCTTCTCATACAGGGGGGGGGGGGGGGGGGAGTAGGCGAGTGACACTTGGACACACTATAACTTTATATCAGCCAATACTATATCAAATACTAAATCACTCTTTTCCAACAAATTGAAAAAATATATTTAATTTTGGTGAGAATGAAGTAATCTATGGCTATGAAATGTAGCGCAGTATGCAAAAATTTCAAAATTTTTGAAATTCCCCGACAGCTAGTATAGATATAAAGAAGTTGCAAATTTATGGCTATTGTATAGGACCATCATGGGGAGTAGAGTGCATTGTCAGAGACAAGAGTGTGAAATCTTGTCAAGAGTGTTACCTAAGGAATCTAATTTTTATTTTAAACACAAACAGAATAAGCCATAGGCTTTTCTAATTAAAAATAAATAATAAACAAGAATTGAACCCCTGGGTATTGACTAGTACCACAATAAAAAAGAAATTACTTAGTTACCGTCCTTAAATTTACAAACACTAGCATGAGTGGAAACTGTTATTTTTATTTAATTTTTTTTTTTTTTTGAGAAGGCGGCTGTATCCTTTCTCAGACACGGAAATTATTTGACAATTGAGTCTTTCAGAAGCCAATCTTACAAACTCAACTTGATACTTAAAAAAAACTAATTGAAGGCACTAATTGAATGACAGTTCAGTCAATGCTCTCGTCAGAGTAAGACGCATTTTAAGACCTCTGTGTGGAGGATGGCTTCGACGTGCAGTCGATGGGCTACGTGGCCCCGGCCATCATTGCCGACTGGGGCGTGAGCAAGGCCGAACTGGGGCCGGTGTTCGGCGCAGGGCTCTTCGGCATGCTGGTGGGTTCGCTCACGCTGAGCGTGCTGGCCGACAAGATCGGCCGCCGCCCCGTACTCATCTGGGCCACGGTGTTCTTCTCGCTGTGCATGCTGGTGACGGCTCCCGTGACGAGCATTGGCCAGTTGCAGGTGATCTCGCAGCTTCGGGTTCAGCATAAAGCCTGGTTTCAAGGCTATCCGTATTAATTTGTGCAGATAGACTAAGACAACCGCACATAGCCAATATTAGCAATAAAATAGGTTGGTACTTAAACATCCAGCTCTCTTTTCAACACAATAGAAATCGAATTGTAAATGTGAAGATAAAGTTTTTTTAGCTAGAATGATTATGAAGCGGGCGATGATTAAATCTTTGTATATTTAAAGCCGCTCCAACTTAAAATGCCCTTTTCAATACGTTCTTCTTCTTGTTCCACTTTCCGTTACTTTATAAAGTTGGTTCTGAGCCAAAGAAGTAAAGTAAGGAGCTCTGCCCTTAATTAGTTTTATTAGCCTGTTATAATCAATTAAAATTCCTACAAACTATATTTTTAATAACGTTATAAGACGCATCAAAGTTGAAAGTTGGAAAAGCTGTTAAGGAACCGAAAGTTTCGAGATTAGTTAATTTTTCTAAGATTGTCCCTGCACATTAAATCCAAACTGGCCCGGAAGCGCTTTGAGAAGGCAGGTATCAAAATCCTGACAGGTGCCAAAGTCAGCAAGGTCGAGAACGGGGCCAAGGGGATTACTGCCCATGTCGAAGACAAGGATGGCAAGATCGAACTTCTGCACTGGGCAGAAATGCGCCAGATGGCCATGAGCCATTCCAGCCCCGGCCAAGATGCGGCAAGCAGCCCGTCACTCGGCCTTGGCAAACTGATCTCCATGTTCCGCATCGCCCACGGAACGACTGCCAGCGCCTTTTCCGTGGGGATCGAAGATGCCGACGTGCTGGTGATCCCCGAACTCGAATCGTCAAGCGGATTCGAGACGTTGTCCTTTGACGTCTTCGACACGCTTCGCGATTTTGTCGACGCCGGTGGGACGTTGATCACGTTCGGTGACTTCGGCGGAAATGCTGCTGATTTGTTAAATGTCACGTTCGGTCTGGCAACATCAATGGCATCCGTTTCAGGTGAATCGTGGAAAGCCGAGCTCTGTCTAACTCTTGATTAATACAAAACCAGCTACTAACCTCATTTTGTAACTTAACTGCAATGTTATTGTTTTTGTATATAACACTAATCACCTTAACTTATTAATGTGGTATACTATACAGTGATAGGGCCTTTGCTAAAGCCCTAATATCTATTGAATTAAATGCTTTCTCATAATAGGACTAAAGGAGTCTTATTGCTCTGGCACTTTTCTATAGTGTCTTTCAGTCTAAAAAGTATCATCATCTCTAAGCGTATTCCAAGATTTTAGATTCCCCCCTCCAACTCTCCCCAATGTCACCAGATCCGGTCTGCATTTAATATAAGAGCTCTGAGATATGATATCCTTCAAAATATCGAATTTCATTAAGATCCGATCACCTTTTCGTAAGTTAAAAATACCTCAATTTTTCTAATTTTTCCGAATTAAAACCCCCCTCCCACTCCCCCAAAGAGAGCAGATTCACTATGCATCCAACAAGTCTTTCACATTTTTAGAAGAAGAGGAGAACCAAAGAGTTTCCATGGGAAATTTGACTATATTTGTTTTCTCTACAAAGGATTAAACAAAAACTGAAGATCCCATTTATGGCTGTGCAGTAGGTAATGACAAATTGGCCTTATTTGAAGGCATGGGACTTAAAATTAAGCAAATTCTTGGAAAACGCATATAAAGAAAAATCTTTGACCAAAAGAACTAAAATCTTTGCGTACCAATGTCTCAAAATAATTTTAATTGGATCCTAGGGAAGGCAAACGGGTTTTGAGCCCTACTCATGTTAATTTCTGCTCGTTTTGAGTTTTTGACTCGGTTATTTGTTGTAATTTCTGTTCGTTTTGCGTTTCATTTATTTATCGATGCTGATTTGTGGTAGTTTTACGCTTGGTAGATTATTTGATTTTATTTTTGCTCAAGCTTTAAGTCATCTTTTAATTTTTACAAGGATTAGCCGTTTATCAGTGAATGTTTTAAAAACTCATTTTATATTGTTTAGTCATCCAATTCAATTTTTTATCCCCTCCCCCCATTAGAGCCTCACGGCAAGGGTTGTAAGTTATGCCCCTGGGGCATATAAGGTTTTTTTGTAGAATGGGTGGTCGCATAAACTTTGGTGGGGATTATAAATATAAACTTTGGGAGGGGGTTCATTGGATTATAAATTGAAAGTTTTAGTGCCCTTTTTAATATTCAAAAGGGATTACAAGACAAACAGCACCCCCCACCCCACTTTCTTCTCCATTGCCTCGGCAGGTGCCCATTTATTTCATGACGGTGTGAATTCTTCTTAGATTTAATTGATCGAGAGCGTTAATTTTTACGTTTGTTTTCTTGTGGTGGGTTCATGAGCAGAAATCTGTGGCCATGAAGTACTTACGAGAAAAAAAAATAGTAGAGTCGAAAATACCATGTAAAAATGTGTGTTGATCCGTGGTCAGCTGCCTGCCAATAGGTTTTGATCCTTCTTAGAAGCATAAAGAGTTATATTTTGTTACTTAAGCGTATTGGAGTCATCCGGTTTAACCCGCGTCTGGCCAAAATACCAGCTAAACCCGGAGCTGGAAAGACCATTGTTGGGATCGGCATCTGTCCAGGTGTCACCAAAATTTGTTGTTTTAAAAAAACCCGAAATATTGCTGCCATCGTTGTATAAGGCGTAAACGATATCCGGATTGGGGGGGTAAATTGTCAGCCCAATCCGCCCGACATTTGTTGCGGTCGCATCCGGTAAACCGGTATTCGGGCCTCATCCCCTCTAATAGAGCGGAAATGTGATTCATCTCCCAGTTTGGGTGGGCCCAAATCTAAAGCTTTAAAAAACTTATCAAAATCAACCAATAAATCCTGGCAAGCACCAAATCCAATGGCAATATGATGATTATGAGGAATGTAAGCATTTTCCTTAGCTTCTAAATACTTCAGTATATGGCCTTCTCTGTCACCTCTAAATTTTGTTGCAGTGTACAGTCCAATACCTAATAATATGGTTCCTGAGAATGAACTTCATTTTTTTCTTTGAAAAAATAATTTTCTATAACAAAAATAGGAGTAAATAATAATACAAATGCCCCAACAATTATGTATCTTCATGGTGGTGGAAGAATGGCAGGAGCAGCGGAATATTATGTTGGTTGTACTATTTTTTACTAATCACTTTATTTATTTTCTTTTTTTTAATTGAACTCAATAAATAGGAATGTTTTATAAATTATCAGGAGCTTCCGGTTATAGAGTATTAGGCGTAGATCCAGACGACGCGTTCTACTTTCATTGTGTATATTTTTCAATACCTGTAAATGTACTTTTTACCGTTTACTATTATTCCTGACTTGGTTTTGAATTTGAGTGAAAACATTTTTAACTTGGGTTTTTTTTTATTTTCACTTACTTTAAGGAGAGGTAGGAGGAGAATTCAAGAGGGAGATGTTAACCTTCTGATTATTAATGAATGTCCATGGAGGTTTCGTGGAATTGCAACGCAAAAAGACCTTCTATTACTTAATACCGCTTTTAACGACCCTGATAATGATCAACTGACAGTAAATTGGTCAAGCTCTCTAACAGGCGTTCAATTCGACCAAACATCCTTGGCGACAACGATAGTCAAATTCCCTACCGTTACCGAAAAGAAAAATATTACGTTGACCTGTGAAGTGTCAGATGGCGTAAACCCAGCAGTCACAAAAACTTACTCCGTTACCCTCTACCCCGTGCTTGCAGGTGCCAATATTGTCATGGAAGATAACTAGACCGGGGCGCTGCTCTTGCTGTCGTGCGCGCTGCTTGCGGCCTACAGCTTCCTGCGGCCCGATCTGCGGATCGGGCGGCTGCGCCTGCGCTGGCCCTCGCTGCGTGCCCTCGCGGCGCTCAGCGCCTGGGCACTCATTGATGTCGCGGCAGCCGGCACCGCGCTCTGGCTCCTGCTGCCCGAAGGCACAGGCGTCGCTCTCCCTATCCTGCTCACCGCCTATGCGCTGGCACTGGGAGTGGCGATCCTCACGGTCACGGTTACGGTCACGAGCTACATAGTCACGGTAACGGTCACGGTCACGGTAATTTTTTAAAAATCAGTAACGGTTACGGTCACGCGTGACCGTGACTCGTGACCGTGACCGTGACCGTGACCATTTTGCAGATCTCTATTAGGGAGAGAGAGAGTTAACACGTCGAAGAGCGAGAGAGAGAATACATCGAAGCGATACACAAAGACAACAAAGAGAGAGAGAGTGAACACGTCGAAGAGCGAAAAGGTTCCAAGTATAATCCCGCGCAATAAAACCGGCTAATTCTAGTTCCCATAAATACTCGGGGACCCGGCTTGTAGTATTTAATTTTAACTCCTGTAAAATTACCTTAAGAGTTTTAGCTCCATAAGCTAATACTTCGATTATTTCCCGATAAATTTCACTATCACGCAAGAAAATATCAGAGAAAATTTGGTTAAACTCTTCAACTAACAATCCGCCATCGGTATAGCAAAGTTTTTTAATATTTTCTGAAAAATGAAGTATTTTTAACTTAAGAACAGGTGACCTGATCTTAATGGAATTTGATATTTAGAAGGAACTCATTTCTCAGAGCTCTCATTTTAAATCTCGACCAGATTTGGCAACATTGGGGAGAGTTGGACTGGGAAAATGGAAATCTTGGAAAACGCTTAGAGTGGAGAGATTGGGATGAAACATGATGGTTAGAATAAGCAAATGTGTTAGATAGGTGATTGACGTAACCGGACTGGATCTGCTCTCTTTTTCGATGACTTTGTTAATTTCGACTTTATCTCTAAGATCTGCTGTTTCATAACTTATTTTGATATTTTTTGAAACATCTTCAATTTCTAATTTTAAATTTTCTAGTTCTGTTTCTTTTGCAGTCAAAAATAGATTACATTCTCTCTTTGCAAGACTCTTTGCAATCTCTTTTCCTAATCCTCCATTAGCTCCTGTAATAAAACAATTTTTTCCTTTTAAAACTTGAAAATCGCTCATCTCATTTACTATTCACTGAATGCTTTATACACAAATTTAATTAAAAATAACCTTACAAAATCAAACAGTTCGTGGTAACGAACTGTAGTAAGGAGCGACCCGGCTCAATTATTCGAAACTCAAAAAACGGAATTTTGATGCTAAAAGATACATTAAAAGAATTGGATTTTAATGCTGATTCTAAATATATATGTTTCATCAAATTTAATCTTTGTCATCAAAAGTTAAGAGAAAATTTGCCTTATTTTTGAAAATAGGGAATAGTGAATTTAGGGGCTAAGTTTTTTAGTGATCCTTCAGGTTGCTCTTTTTAGTGTGCCTTCAGTTGCCCACTAGCAACCGGCTCAAGAAACCGGCTCTTTTAAGTAAGACTTCAGGTTTCCCACTAGAAACCGTCACTGTAACAGCATTTGCTTAAATTTATTGCAGATTGAACCTTTAGGCCCAGGCTGTTGGGAATGGGGCGAGGACAATTGCACTGATTGATATAGCGGCTAACAATGCAAGTGATATTTTAATTAAATATTCAATATATAGAGTTGGTTAGGTATTTAATATAATTGCGTTCTGGGCGGCCTGCTTGCCAAAATTTTCGGTTGTAGTTTCCATAATTTTGTTACTAAGTATTACATTTTCATCATTTTTTGGTAATTTTCATTAGGATTAACCTAGCTTCACTCCTTGGGTTGTTTGGTGAGTAACAAGCAATTTTTTTTTTTTTTTTTTTTTTTTTTTTTTTGCTAAGTGTATTCCGCATTTGTATTCAAAATGTTGTTACATGCTCTTTGGATTATTGTGAACAAAATGGCTATCTAAAAAATTTGATAAGATGCGATTGGTGAAATGAGGGCGTCAGGTAGGGGGGTGGGGTTAGTTGCCCTTCATCATTTTTGATTATTAAAAGATAACTAGAAATTCAGATTTCCAATCAAATGAGCCCCCTCTAAAGTTTACGTAGCCATCCCTTCCATAAAAATCTTATGTGCCCTATGGGCATAACTTAAAACTTCTGTGCATTTGCACCTATCCCCCTTAACAAGGCCAGATGTAAGCTGAAATAAAATTCTTAATCTGGTCTGTAGCATTATTTGGTTATGGAATAATAGAACAATTGTTCTAGCTCCTGATTCTTCTAATTATGCCCCAAGGGCATATAAGGTTTTTATGGAATAATAGAACAATTGTTCTAGCTCCTGATTCTTCTATTTACGCCCCAAGGGCATATAAGGTTTTTATGTAAGGGGCAGTTGTATGAACTTTGTTAACAGTCTTGTTTTAATAAAGTACCAGTCTTTACTGTTAATTTGATTTTGTTAGTGGTGTGTTTCAAGCTTTTTGGCTACGTTTATCTCTTTTGGTTTGGCACTGCTGGTGGATTGATGCGTTTTATCGTATTTTTAAACTATTGTCATCACTGGTTGTATAAATGTTATATCAGTTCTACAAAAGGCAAATGTTTTTTTTTTTTTTTTGTATAAATTGGTTCATGGATGTAAAATCCAGGAATCCCACCATTACCATTACCATTACCATCACCATCACCATCACCATCGCCATCGCCACCGCCACCGCCACCGCCACTGCCACCGCCACCGCCACCGCCACTGCCACCGCCGCCACCACCACCACCACCACCACCACCACCACCACCACCAACATCATCATCATCATCATCATCATCATCATCATCATCATCATCACCTATCGTGATGGTGATGGGGATGGGGATGTGGATGGTGATGGTGATGGTGATGGTGATCCCAAAGACATAGTTGTAAGGTTTTTTTACTACGCTGAATAAAATGGCTGTCTCAGAATTTTGATCTTTCGACTTAGGGAAAATAATTAGCGTGGGAGGGGGCCTAGGTGCCCTCCATTTTTTGGTCGCTTAAAAAGGGCACTAGAACTTCATTTCCATTAGAATGAGCCCTCTCGCAACATTCTAGGACAGCTGGGTCGATACGATCACCCCTGGGAAAAAACAAACAAATAAAATAAACACGCATCCGCTGAGAAAAAAGGAATGACACAAAAGCTAAGAGCTCATATGGCACTTGTGACTAGGTCGGAAGAGCCAAGAGCTCATATGGCATGAGCTTTAGCAAAATTATAAGAATCAATAGATTAATTTAAAAGAAAAATCAGAGGCTTAATGCCGGTCAGCATTTAAAATAAGAGCTCTGAGACACAAGGTCCATTTAAATATCAAAATTCATTAAGATCCGATCACCCACTCGCAAGTGTAATATCTAATTTTTCCACCGAATACTCCAGAAACTATCAAGTGCAGGTACCCAAGATCCTATCTTCTAATATTGATGGCTAAATTCTCCTTTCCAAACTTTATGATGTCCTACTAGAGACAAACGGCTTTGTGTGCAATTCATGGTATTCAGGTCAGTTTTCAAAATTGCAAAGAGAAAATAAGCCGAAATATTATAATGATGAAAAAAAAAATACTTGAGATATTTGTAAGTTCTTGGATTTGGAAGGCGAGCTCGATTTTCGCCCTCCTAATCTACTAAATCTTCGTAGTAGGCTCCCTCCCGCAATTTTTCTGCTCCTTCCAAATATTCCCCAGTCCAATCGAGGATGAGTCGTCCGAGCCGAGTGGTTAGCGCTACTGACTTGAAGCCCTGAGGCCAGGGGTTCGAGTCCTGGTGTCACTGGTTATTTGGTTTGTAACGGGGGTCAATGGCGTGACCCTGTAAGCTCAGCCAGAGGTAACCCAGCTCTATATGAGTACCTGGAGAAGTCTGCTACGATCCACAGACCACTGTCATAAGCTATCTTTCTGTTATGCCCCACGGTGGCATTTTTCTTCTGGTATGGATTGATGGGCTGATTGTGAATCGAATTCCAGTCCGGATGATGCACTGGTACGGGTTCACTCTGCCCTTTGAGCTTTGCTTTGTGCTTTGGTCTGTCCTACACTCAGTGTTGAATATTGGAAATCCAAACAAATCCGACAATGACCCAACCACCAATGATGATGCCTTGTACCCAACCAAGCCAGTATCGCGAAATCTCCAAATGTTTTGACAAAAATTAATTTGTCGCGGAAACCTTTAATAAAAGTTAGAGAAATGGCAATATTTCATGACCATACGTCAAGTCGTTAAAAAGTTATAAACCGAAGTATGTTACCGCGGGGCTCCTAGCATGTATGTAGTGTAGTATAACGATGGTACTGAAGGTATGACGCCAATTGAACAAATCTCTCGGTTCGGAAAGCAAATTACTTCTGTGGGTATGACCTAGGGTTTGCAACGTCTCCACCGCGCCGGGATATGGCCGGCTCTCGTTGGCGATGTTGTCCAGGTAGAAGCTCAAGAACAGCAACAGCAGCCTGTCGACCTCCTCGTCGGGCAGGGTCTGGCCGCTATGCTTCAGCCCATCCATGATCATGAAGCGGGCACCCAGGGCGATAGCGGGTGCGATAACGCTCTCCGGTACCGGATCAAGCCCAATATCGCTTAAGGCATGGTTTGCCGCGGAGATCAGGTCCGATGGTATTCTATGAACCTGTTCTTGTTCTTTGTAATATGGCTTTACTGTATTTGGGATATATATGTAGGCTTCTCTTTGATACTCTACAATAGCATCCTTATTTAGATCAGGTTGCATATAGCTTTTTCTAAATGTTGTCAAGTCTCTTAAGTCACTTATACCTGATGCTTTCCCTAATGTTTTTAGTTGGTAAAGAAAAATCCAAAGAAAGTTCCCATTGAAAAAGCCCAAAAGTGAGATTGAATTTATCGCTAAAGGGGTCAATCACCTCAGCAATGAACACAATGCCATGATTTTGATTACCCACTATCAACGCTTGCTGGATCATATTGTTCCAGATTATGTCCATGTCATGGAAAATGGACGCATTATCAAAACTGGTGGAAAAGAACTGGCATTTGAACTGGAGAAACACGGTTATGACTGGCTACATCGTGATCTGCAAAACAACGCAGGAGCAAATGTATGAACGTATCGGCTAATATCGATTATCTTTCCTGGCTGACTGACAATATTTCAAATAGTAGAGTGTACGAAAAATATGGTCCAATCCCGCTTTCTAGGGCTATAATGTGAGAAAGGTTGAGATGACTAGGACACGTTCTGCAGATGAAGCATGATAGATTGCTGAAGATTGTCCTTTTCGGCCAACCGCCCAGGGCTGAACAGAAAGCAGGTTGTGGTGGGAGGATGTCATAAAGAAAGATTTAAGGGAAAAGGGAACTTCTTGGGAGGGTGTAAAAGGGAAGGACATGCTCGTTGAAGCTGCACTCGTCGGTGCGTGACCCTCTGTCTCTGTCCCTCGGTCCGCATTCATCATGGTGTTTATTTGTGTCCAACGACAGGCGTGGATCCAAAACGCGTGATTCGGCTGTACGATCGAGGAATGCTCATCGTCCTGGTGGGCGGACTGCCGGGCGTCCTCTTCTGGATCTTCACACCGATCATCCACGAAATCTTGACTCCGTACGCCCCTCCCTCCCCGCCACGCTGCTGCGTATAAGCACGTTAAGCAGACTGATAGTATTGCTGCGGTTAGGGTAGTAAGTGAGGATGATAGTTGGCTCGATGGGAATTTGGGAGTTCAGAAGGGTATTATTTTGTCCCTGGGTTAAAAAAAAATATAAATAAAACTTCCTTAACCTAGTCAATGCAGTTCAGTGATTCGAGATTCCTACTTAAAAAGTGTCTGAAATGAATGAATTTGTGAGCTTTTAAAGTTCTGGGTGGTGGAACTGAGGAAAAATATTGGCTGTGTGGTGTCCGTGCGTGTTTACCCTCTGTGTCTGTCTCTCTCTCTCTCTCTCCATGTCTGTTTGTCTGACCTTGCGTGGTTATGTGCGTTTGTGTTTTTCCCACTGTGTGTTTTTGTCTCTGTCTCCGTGCCCAGTGTCCGACTGTGTGTGTTGGTGTGTTTTTCCTTCTGTGTGTTTTAGTCTCTCTCTCTCCTTGTCTGTTTGTCAGTCATTGAGTGTCACTGGATGGGAATTGCCTCTGAAATTAAAAAATTTTGAAAGCTAAGCTGCTCAGCATAGTTGAATGTTCCAGTAATTATGCTTTTTGGGATATCAACCCTCCCTCCCCTAAATCATCAGGTCAAGGGCTGCAAGTTAGGCAACTCGTTCTTTATTCATATATAATAGTTTACAGAGAAAGGAGGGCACGTTTAGCCTTTATTTTTCAAAAAGACGAAGGACATTTAGTTATGCCTTTCGGTGAGAATTGGCGAGAGTGCTGAAATAAATCCAATATTTAATTACCCTTAATACAGTGATAGCCGGGTCTAGGAAAGGGTCATTTTATACTCCCCTAAATTCCAAAATTAAAATAAAAAAAGAAAACTTGCAATGAAATGCGCTGTTAACTAGAGCGATGGGCGCAGTTAAGGTGGGTGGGATTACCCCCAAAGTTCTAAGGTGTTGGTGCACAGCGCCAAAACCTTGAAATTTAGCTTATGTTTTGAATCTAATTTAGCTTCTGCGTCAGCATTTGTTGGCGCCAGCATCTTCAACTCCTTTTTTTATTTTAATGAATGTTCCATGAGGACTACTATCAGTAGCCCAAACTGCAACATCATCTGCAAAATATTTTCCCCTTTACAGTATCTAAAGGGAATTCACTCATGTAAAGGTTAAATAATATTGGGCTCAGAACACCTCCTTGTGGGACAACACGATTGAAACAAAAACTATTTGAAAACATATCACGGGATTAGACATGTGCTTTTCCGTTCTTAGTAATGCGTATATATCAGAGTTTATGTTTTCTTCAGTCACAGTTTATGTTTTCTAATGTCTCAGTGTATTTTTTTTTTCTTTATTATCAGTTTATGTTTTCTTCAGTCAGAGTTTATGCTTTCTTCAGTCTCAATATATAATTTCTATAGTATCAGTTTATCAGTTAAAGTTTAGTCTTTAGTCAAAGTTTATCTTTTCTTCAGTTATAGTTTATGTTTCCTTCAGTCACACTTTCTATTTTATTCAATCAGACTTTATGTTTTCGCGGTTGACATAGACCAGCGGCACGCCGGCGGCCTCGGCGGCCTGGGTCATCGCCTGGGTGGCCGAAGTGTCGACCGGGTTGACGATGATCGCGTCCACGCCGGAGGCTACGAAGTTGTTGATCTGGTCGAGCTGGCGCGCCACGTCGTTCTGGGCGTCTTCGATCTGGACATCGACGCCTTCCATTCCGTCGGCCTGTTCCTGAATGCCGTTGCGCAGCACGGTCAGGAAATTGTCATCAAAGAGCGATCCCTGTTTTCAGGGATTTCAAAATGACAAATTCAAAAATAAAGCAGATTAGAACCCCAGAGACATACATTGATTCTAATTAAATTTTTTTATAAATTTGATAAGCCATAGTTGCCCATGCAAATGGGAATAATGAGTGACAAAAAAGTAAAAACCATTGGTGGAAATGAGAGTGGTGATAAATCTAAAGATATTCTGATGAATTCAATAGCTCCAATGGGGATTAAAAGGCCCATGTTGGAAGACTCTCCGAAAACCAGCTTTTCTCAGATTACACAGATCAACCTTCTTGAGTGTTTTCGGGATGTTTAACAAGTACCTCTGATAATGAATATAATTCTTAAGTCAATATCTAACCTCAAATTGTCGATCGAATTCAAAGTCAATTAAGTTTTCCAAGTTTTTGAGACAGCAAAGTACCCCAGTTCCACCAATAAGATTTCGCCTTGCTCTTAAACACCGAATTGAAAATCCTTGGCGCTGTCCATCGGGTGAAAAGCCGCACTAGCTCCGACTTCTCGCGCACCATGGCGCCGTCCACGAGGGCGGGCTGCGGACGGTCGGCCTGCATGCGCAGGCTGCGCTCGCGGGACTGGGCCGCCCGCAACATCGCGCTGGGCAGGTTGTAGTCGAACATCCCGTCGGGCGCGACGGCGAAGCGCTGCTCACATTCCTGCTCGAGCAGGAAGATCCGGCGAGGGCGGAAATCGTCATCGTCGCGCGGTCCGGGGGCGAAACGGCGGCACGCGAATGGCAGTTGAACCGTTACTTAATAATGGCAGGCCTGGTTAGGCCCCGCGGAATTCATTACAGTTTGTGGAACCCATATTGAAGTTGTTTACAGTTTCTCTATCTTTGCTTCGTGATTTCGAAGAAGGGATCCGTGGATGCGGAACTAAGTAGCCGCATCGAGAAATCAGATTCGAATTGAAAATGGAGCATCTGAGATATAAGATCTTTCTATATATCAAGTTTCATTAAGATCCGATCACCCATTCGACTCGTCAGAAATAAGATAAGCACAAGGCCACAAGTGGCGATTCCACTTCTAGAAAATGAGAGAACAATACTTGTAAGAAAAAGAAAAAACAGCCCCCATCGCTTTTTCCAAAAGGCTAAAATCAAGGGCAAGCAAGCGATCGCTGCATAGAAGTTAGGATCAAAAAAGGGTGAAATAAAGCGGCGTTTATGTGGATCTCCATGGAAATGGACGCCGTAGCCTCCGTATGTTGAAAAAATGAAGATATTAGGTGAAGCTGGATTTCCTGGCATTAAAAAAAACCTTTGAAATAAAATAAAAGTTTTCTTTCGTCTGAAAGTACGCCTAAGGAACAATATTAAAATGAAAAAAAAATATTACATATATGAAGGGTATCTTTAATCTTAAGTTTGAATTTAGTCCCGATTCTGTAAGAACGACTTCCGAAACATAATTGTAGTGCAAATTGAACAATGGGAAGCTTAAGTACTAAAAAACTTCAGCGTGAATAGTCGGTTGTATAAAACTATTTTTTCGACTGACTCTTTCAATTTCTTGCAGAGCCAAACCCAGCTCTTTTTTTTCTAAATTGTGAATCGTGTTGATGGAAATAACTAGGTCAAAGGAATTATCTTCGAAAGGAAGTTGTAGCGCATTTGCCACTTTTAACATGTCTTTCACTTCTGTTTTTGCGTTTTCAATTGCATAATTTGAAACGTCGATACCTTGTATTTTTACCCCAGGAATAACTTGTGTGAAATCATAGACCATGTCCATGGGAAAAACAATCCGTATTCATATCTATACCTCATTATTACAATGATTGCCCTTGAGCTTTGTCGATGGTGATTGCTAATCGAACATTCCCCGTGGCCCCGTCGTCATTTATATATCCCCCTGTGCCCCCGGAGTCCCCGCTGTAGTTGTGTCCCTGTGTTCCGGTCGTCATTTATATTCCCCGTGTCCCGGTCGTCATTTGTGTCCTGGTGTCCCAGTCTGTAATTTCTCTTTGAGTGTCCCTACCCTTTCACCGTTACTAAGAAAGGGTCATCATATTTTAGTTTTATGTTTTGTTTTAAGATTTGGTTTTTTATATTTTATCAGTTTTATTCTGCATTGAGGACGGTCAAGCGGAGGTCTTGACCGAAATATTTGCATAATTTTTCTTTTCACTGGCTGTTTATTGTCCTCGTTTTTTTCCTTTCTTTGCGATTTTACGTTTTACCATGATTGTGGTCTCAGAAATTATTTACGACTCCCTAAAAATGGAAGATATTACTAAATACTGATAACATTAAAATTGGTCGATAATTTGCTGGATCATTTCTTGGTCAACCTTTATACAGAACAAAATCCGAGCACGCTTGAGAGCATATGGAAAAACACCGTATTTAATTGGAAGATTAACAAGTTTTGTTAGAGGCACAACTATTGAAGGAAGAATCGATTCAACTACCTTAGTAGGATGAGAATCCGGCCCAGATGAGGACGAGTTTTCCAAGCCATTAACAATTTTAGTATCTACTTTTTAAAACAATTAAAAGCTTTAGCGTAAAGAGCGAGGCGTTGAGGAGGGGACTACCCATTTCATATACGGAGTAATTTCTGTTCGTTTTAAGTTTTAATGTTGCTCCTTATTTACAGTTAAAAAACCAGTTTTTTTTTATTTAATTTCTGAACTTTTTGAATTAATGCATGTTTGATTTGGCTCTCCACACATAAATTATTAAAATGAAATTTGCATATTAATTCCTTTTTTGGCTAAATGGCTGGGTTTGCACTTTACGATTGTATATACTTCTTAAAATTTTGGAGACTGCAAGTCATAATTTATTTATTTAAAGTGAAAAACATGTATTTACGCGTTAACTTAGCTGAATCTTATTTCATATTTTTCAACGTAAATAATCTTGAGGGCTCTGTCTACATTATTCCTTAATTAAACATATTCCTATTCCACCCTGCTGGGTGGATTAATACCATTGGTCTCTCTTTCAATTGCAATCATCAGTGCTTAAACCTACGATGGGCAACATCAGTAGCAATCGTATTGTCGTTGTTTCTATGGAGATGATTGTCATCGTTGATATCTGATGTTGCCAATGACGATGACGCTGTAGTAGCAGGCTTTGGTGCACTGGAGAGTGACGTAAAGAGCCTCGTTGATGTTCTTCCTGGTGTGTACGACATCTGACATTGTGATGGTGGTGATGACGATGAAGAACGAAGAGGATCGTACAAAAGTCCAACAGTCCGGGGAGACGCAGAGCGCTGTCACCCCCAAAGACATATTTACTAGAACATTCAACTACCGAACAAATATTTATCTCAAGATTTTGATTGATTGTGTCTGGAAAAATGATGGGTGTGGTGTAGGTGCTTATTACCCTCCAGCCACTTTTGACTCTCAAAAAGGGCACTACAACCTTCAATTTCAAATCAAATTCTCTTGTTTTGGACCGTTACTCTTTCTATTAGAAATATAATGGTCAGAAAAAAATAACTAACCCATTGTATCCACTATGGCTCTCCAGTTGCGATTAGCCCTCGAAAAAAAAAAATCTCTTTTTGTAGATAAGAGCTTGAACCCTCATATATAATGGTAGAAATTATTCCATACTCGCTCTTGATTCCGGGGATTTTTTTTTAGACTAGGCATGGATTATGAGTGGGGGGGGGGGGTAGGACCTTTCTTTTAGCAAAAAATCCTTTCCTATGTAAAAGGTTAATTTCTTATATAATAGGAAAGATTACGTTTGGATGCCTACCGAAAAATAGCTATACTAGAACTTTACCTAAAAACTAACCAACAGAGCCTTTATGTAGGCTAGCCTAGGTCTTGTAGATAAAAAATTTAAATGAACTAACTTACATGATATCTTCAACTGAATCTTCTGGGCTCCTTAGTTCAGCATATTGATAATCTCTTGCAAAAACAGTTTTACAATCATCACTTAACTGGCTAGTTTGTAGAAAGAGTGGCTGCCATTTCTTTTCACTATCAACAGTATTCTGCATGCTTCGTAGCAAATTCTTAACTCTTATCTGTTTGTAATTTTTTTCGGTTTGCTACTTTTAAGTAAATCCGTAAAAGCATTAATAATTTCCTCACCTGTTTTATTCTTAAATGGAATACACCGAACAAACTTAATAAAAACAATCGATGACTGTAAGAATATAATAAAAATTATTATTTTCACTTTAATGCTGCTACAAATCAGCCGAATCTACTTACCACTGGTCGTTGATATTACAAATGAGAAATTTTCAATATGTTGATTCTAAAATAAATGATTTTGCGACAAACCTTCAGCTATAACCTACACCAAAAGGCGTAGATCCTTATATTAGCGAATTATTTACTCTCGGGTCTATTAATTCACCGGGCCAGAATTATGATATTACTAAAATATATCAGTTCAAAATAGGGATAAAACCTTTTAATTAACAGTAAAACAATTTCTTTATATGTATTCTTGACGCTGGTTTTTTAATCTTCCTTTGAATTGTAGTGCATCTGACTGGTCCTAGTTACTCAAAAATTAATGATTGAATGTCATTATAATGACAATATAACAATACCAAATCAAATGCCACTACGTAGAGACGTGAAGAATGGTGGGTGGGAGTTTTACCAGCATTTAAAACTACTAGTAGTACTACTAATGACAATCACTGCAGAATCAAGCCACCAGAGACTAACATAACAGCGCATGCTTCTCGTCTACCTCCATCTATTCAAAGTTTATTGTTTACCGCCTCCAATGAAGGATTGACTGACGTCGATGGCTGGGGTGGTGGTCCTAATTCTCCACAGGCAGGTTATGTGGCTTTGCCAGATATCAATGATAAGGTCAGCAGCATACGCCTGAGCGCCAAACGTGATGTGAATTTTGGCCCTATAGTCGCCGCGCAATTTGGCTTTAACTATACAGACCGCGACAAAGCCCGCACTGGCCAGGAAGGCCGTCTGGTGGTCAATGGTGGTGGCGGTTATGACTCAGCAGCAATGCCTGGCAGAGGATGTAAAGCTCATTTTAAAATACGAATGTTCTTGAAGGATGTAAAGCTCATTGCTCATTTTAAAATACGAACGTTATTGTAGGATGTAAAGCTCATTGCTCATTTTAAAATAAGAACTTTCATGTAGGATGTAAAGTTCATTGCTCATTTTAGAATACGAACGTTCGTGCAGGATGTAAAGCTCATTTTAAAATACGAATGTTCTTGAAGGATGTAAAGCTCATTGCTCATTTTAAAATACGAACGTGACTGCGTAGTGGAAAAGCAGAGGAGAGCAACGATTGGTCGTCGATCGCCGACCGCGCGCCGTTGATGGAATACGCCGAAATCTTGAAGGAACAACTTCGCACCGCCACCAACAGTGCCGACGACGTCAAAGCCGGACCGAGCGATGTCCGCCGTCCCGCCGAATTGCTGGCGATCATCGGCCGCATCCTTGTCGCCGAAGGCATGGATGATGCCGATGACGACGACTATGTCGCGTTTAGCAATGCGATCTTTTGATCCAGAGCTCTGTTTCACATGATTTTTATTGCGTTGGAAAGCTCTCTCCGAGATCTTTCTGATGGTGTATATATGAACATATTTGGATAAGTTATCTATGATAAAACAGCAATTGTCCGGCCGGGTTTGGTAGGGTTTGGATGCGGCAACACATTTTTTATCATAACTTTTGATCCAGAGCTCTGTTTCACATGATTTTTATTGCGTTGGAAAGCTCTCTCCGAGATCTTTCTGATGGTGTATATCTTCCGCAGGCTTGGTTAAGAGGTCCAGTCAAAAACATCTAAGGTTGAAAAAACTGCTCTGGATGGCCAAGAGATATAAATACAAATAACTATTTATTTTTATTTACTTTATAAGCCCTACTCCTCGCTTCTTCTCCTGACCTGACCAATCGATGCCCATTGTTCACAACCGATATTTTTGCCGCCTGAGCTTGACACTAGCTCGGCCTCTTCGTATTGTTAATTATATTAAAAAGTATCTCTAAATTCGGGATGGAATTCTAGATTTCTATACTTGACACTGTTGTTGCGGGGTATAAAAAAATAGAGCAAAAAATTTTCTATTCAACAATTAAAAACTTGTTTTTCTATAATATATACTTCCTGGCTGCAGTCCCTTCAAATACTTTACATATTTGTGTTCTGAAGTCAAAAATTCCCCAAAAGACTAGATCCAGCTGTAATCGGAGGGTGTGAGAATGCATAAATTACACCAAGGGACTAACCACTCAGATTGTTTGGAATTGATATACACTCTCTGATTTAGGTATCCGGCAATACTATTCAAGTTCATCATCAATCATCGATACCACACTTCCTAAAGTTGGGCCTGAACTTGCAAGAAGTAAGAAAAAAATATAATTACTTAGTTCTCTGAGCCTTCAATAAATGTTTAGGCTAGTTCTAATGGTACATTTGTAGGCATTTTTTCCCTTATCAAATAACATATTAGACTATTAAATAGGCTTCCTTTCTAAACCACTGCAATAGATCCCAGATCGAAAACACGAGCTGGCTGCCGAGCGCGTCGCGCTCGCCCGCGAGGATCGCGAGCACGATGTCCTCGAACAGCAGGACCTGCTCTGGGCGTCGGATCGGATCGAAGCGCGCCTCGAGGTATCGCTCCGTGAGGTAGACCTCCCAGCCGAACGGGCGGGTGTCTTCGGGGCCCTCGGTCGCTTCGCGGATCCGGTCGACTTCGATCGCGCACGCGACGAGGTGCACGTACGGCACGCCGTTATATATGTGTGAAATTTTGATATAACATTGTAACTGGAAAGTAATTTCGCACATTTTTACACACGTCATGTCAGGGATTTTTTAAAGGCAAATATTTAGGTTTAACAGCATTGTTTAGGCTAGAGCAGTGAAAGAAATAATGAGTAACATGTCAACCTGCGTAAAAGACCTAATATTACGTTGGCAAAACCAAATTGAAAGTAATTGAGATTCCCCGCAGACGGAATGATTTTTATTAGCTATGTTTACTGCTGCCATTAAGAGGAGTTTCACTTACGACACAGCTTACATTAGATTCAATAGCCTAGAAAGAAAGGACACCATTAAAATTGAACAGACTAAATGTTTATCAGCTAGACTGGCAACATGAAAATGATAGTAAGTGATAGGCCATTAAAACAAGTGCCAAGGTTTGTGAATAAACCCGACTAGAAACAAAATCAACCTATGGGGAATGTTGTGAATAGCATTGTAATGGCATTTCAGCTAGCATTCAGATGACTTAAAAACTAAGATTGAGATTCTGAGGGCTGCTGTGATTTTTTTTTAGTTTTTTTTTTTGTAATTTCCTTTATTTATATGCGTGGTGACTGTTTACCTGTTTGACTGTTAGTCGGTGTGATGGTGTTTTCGCCATGGTTTAACAAGTGTTCTTGTGCTAGTGAGTATCAATTCTGGATACATTGTGTCTAAGCCTACTCTTCTTTCTAGTATTTTCATGTACTTTGTCTCTTTTGTTTGCTTTTGACCTTAGTGACTTAACATAAATTTTTAAGCCTTTTCTCGCACCCTGAACTCGCTAAACCTCTAAAAGTTCATTCATTTTGCTATCTTTTGCATCTAGGATGCTAATTAGGATGCTAACTTATCAGCATAATCGAAGTGTAGATGAGTTTTACTCCCCCATTGTACTCTGTGTTCTCCTATTGCCTTTTCTGCGCTCTTAAGACAAGGTCCATCAAAATGATCCAAATAAATGGGGATAGAACACAGCCCTGCCCTTTCCTGCAAATCCGTGTATTCTAAATTGACATTTGGTCTCATCAACAAGGTAAAGTCCACCGCATAGATCATCGGCCCGGGGTGCTGTTTGAATCTACTGGTCCGATAGCCAAATTCGCACGCTTGGTTATCGTAGACACTCACCTCGCCGTTTAGATCCACTGTATGCACAGCGCTAATACGATCGCAGACCTCCACCCCATAAGCCCCTGAACCATCGGCGAGGACCTTTTTGACCATGGTGATGCGGCGTAGCTGGTTGCGCCGCCGTGCGAGAGGCCGTAGTCCACGAGTTCGCCGTCGTTGTCGCTCGCGTACGCCAGTTGCGCGATGGCGAGCTGAGTGTCGACCATAGGGCGGACCCGCGCGCCCAGGCTGCGGAATAGGCGCGCGCGATGGCTGCCCTCAACGTGCTGCCGAACAAGACCGATGCCACGCGGCGCTACCTGCCGTGGATCATCTGCCTGATGGCCTATCTGGCCGCGCTGACGGTCGCCGTTTTGTGCTTCAACGGGTGTTCTGGGCTTTTTCTGTGTGAACATTTTTGTGATTTTCCTCATCTCCTATACGTGAACTGTTTTGCATAAAATAAATAACATCAATGGGAATCAACGGATAGGTATAATGTAGCAGCTACTAATCTGATGAACTGCAGACTGCTTGACGGATATCAGTTCTTGGAAACTTTCTGTTTTAATTGAACATGTAACAGCAAAATGTGAAATTTATTAAATTTCTTATTTCCTTAACAAAAATAAACACGCATCCGTAATCTGTCTTTTGGCAAAAAATACAAATTTCCACATTTTTGTACATGGGAACTTGAAACTTTTACAGTAGCGTTCTCTTATACGCTGAATCTGATGATGTGATTTTTGCAGAAGGCGCGTTAAGATTCTATGACTTATAGAGGGTGTTTTCTTCTATTTTCTAAATAAAGACCAATTTTTTCATGCTCTTAACTTTTGATGGGTAAGACTAAACTTGATAAAATTTAGTTTTCATCACCAGTAGTGGCAACTGCGTATCCCGATTCTTTTATTTCGACATCTGTGAGTGATATACTACAACAGCCTTCAAATAAATGTCACAAAAATGATGATACAGACCAAACATCCATCTTATCTCTTGGATCAGCAGCTTTAATTGCGCTATATCTGCTTGAAGCAGCTGAAAAAACAAATCAAGACAAGCTAAAGGAGAAAGAAACGGAGAAGAGAGCAAAGGAAAAAAGAGCCATGTTGGGGTTTTGATTCTGTGACTTTGGGAAAAAATGAGCGTGGGAGGGGGCCTAGGTGACCTCAAATTTTTGTTCACTTGAAAAGAGCACTAGAACTTTTAATTTCCATTTCAATAAGCCCTCTCGCGGTATTCCCTGACCACTGGGTCGATACGATCACCCCTGGGGAAAAACAACAACAAAAAAAAAACGAACAAATAAACACGCATCCGTGATGTGTCTTGTGGCAAAAAATACAAAATTTCACATTTTTGTAGGACCAAAATTGCTATTCGTCACCAATTTTAAAGTATAGTCAAATTTTATCCAAAATTGATATTGCAAATTTAAACGTAGGATAGTACTCTGGCACGTACGCAGGGGGGGGGGGCCTTGTCCCCCCCCGAAATTTTGTGAAATGTTTATTTCCCCATGGTTTCTTGGGATTTCTGGCAAAAGTAGCATTTATTAAGAATCTATATAAATGTGTTAAGCCTTTTTTGGGGGATTTTACAGCATGCAATTATCTTTCTACTGAAATGAACAGATGAATCATCTGCTCTTAAGTGGCTGTTCGCAGTATTTAGAGCCCTCGCCCCTGGGGCTGCACTAATTGTGCTGTCCCTGAGAGGTTGAATTGATGTATAACAAACCCTCTTTTGAATTAACGTAGCCAAATGGTTGGTCACGGTAATTCTCTTTTTTGCTCTAAACTATTTTTAAATTCAACATTTAAGGCTGAAGTAAATATACCGAATTAATAAATTCTTTTTTAAAAAATTAATTCTTACCCATCAAAAGGTACAAGCCTGAGAAAAATAGCCTTATTTTGGAAAATAGGGGGAAACGCCTCCTAAATGTCATAGTATCTTAACAAAATCACACCATCACATTCAGCGTATCAGAGAGCCCTCCTGTCGAAGTTTCAAGCTCCTATTTACAAAAATATGGAATTTTGTATTTATTTTTTGCCAGAAGATCGATCACGGGTGCGTGTTTATTTGTTTTTTTTCTTTTCCCCAGGGGTGACGCGATCACGCTGATGAAGAGCAAGCAGGTGGGCAGCTGGGTCCGGCGGCGCTGCATCACCGCAGCCGAGCCACTGCTGCGCAAGGCCGCAGTCGCGCTCATGGTCGCGGTGCCTTGGCCCGGAGATCTCGCCGAGCTCTATCGCGTCTGCAAGGACCCCGATGAGCGCTTGGGCCGCGTCGGCGTCGACGCGCTGGGCGCCTCGAAGGACCCCGAGGCAGCCGTCATGCTGGCGCGCTTTCTCGAACGGTAACCACAACATCTACCAGCAGAGGTTGGCAGATAGAAATCAACATTGATAGGACGTAGGAGTATGGATCTGAGTTCAGCCTTTTGGCGGGACCATGCTCGAGCCAATAGCTCTGGGAGGGTTAGGAAGGGGCCCTGAATCTTTGTCATTATGACACTTTACAGCCATACTTGTCGCATTTCAGCCATAATCAGCGGAAAGTAAGATTTTCAGGATTTCAGGGATAAGATTTTTCAGGAGAGTACGATTAGTGACTTTGAGGAAAATGAGCGTGGGAGGGGGTCTAGTTACCCTCCAATTTTTTTTATCACTTAAAAAGGGCACAAGAAATTTTAATTTCCGTTAGAATTAGCCCTCTCGCGACATTCTAAGACTATTGGGTCAATACGATCAACCCTGGGAAAAAAAGAAACAAAATAACACGCATCTGTGATCTTTCTTCTGGCAAAAAAATGTAAAATTCCACAGTTTTGCAGATAGGAGCTTGGAACATTTACAGCAACCTTTCGATCGTTCGTGCTGAGCATGTTCTTTCCCCGAAAGTCCGTATCTATTTCGACTTTTCGCGACCTGTTTGTGTGATTGACTTAAGTGGCGGCACTTAAGCATGTTCTGAATCGACTCAGCTCGGCGCGATAGACGCCAGCCCTGAATTCTGGTTCAGATCACGTTCGAATCTCAACTTCAGTTTACGTGATGTCCTCAGGTTTAACGTCAGCTTATTTCCAATGAACCTTTGATCTTTATTGAAGTCTTGTGATAGACTAATGATGTCACTTATGTAGGATTTAAGAACTTTAGATAACTTATTAGATTATTTAGAAAACAAATAAGATATGCCGAATGCCCGAAATGTACTTATAGGCTAAGGCAGTAAGAAAGGAGCTTGCAAAGTCCCCCTCCAAAACAAATCGTAGATTTTGCTTAACCTCTGAGCAATTTCTTTTTTTAATAATACCGCCCCCTCCCCTGAAAGTATTCAATTATGCATCCCTTGTCAAACATTGAGAGAGGCAACGGACGGTCAACGTGGTTCTTGTAATAAAAACAGAAGAAGAGCCCCAGAGAGTCACCGTCACTTACGTAATACAGGGAGGAAAGTCGCGGCGGCCGCCACGATAATACACTTACTTTTTTTTACCGTTCATTTCACTGCTTCGTTTCATTTTGGAGATTGTCTCGCATGAACATCTCACGGATCGGATGACATAAGACGACTGTCGTGCGAGGAGACGAGACAAGCTCACCTAACAATCGCAGCCTACTGGATAATATGTAGACATTTATTTAGCCCCTCTTCATCAAAATTTAGTTACAAGTACTAACTGGGTTACAAGTATAATACATATGCAATATTATTTTTTTTATTTTCATAACTTTATCTCATAGTCCAGCTGTGAACAAGTATCTTCCTCTAAAGGTGTCTAATAATCAGGGGGAGGGGGTCATGGCATAGGTGGTGGGGGAAAAGGCCCGTCAAATAGGACACTTTAATGTCCTTTTTCCTGTTGATTTTTCTCTTCATGAAACAGATTTTATTCGTGGGACTTGTTGCGTGCTGATTTTGTTCGTGAAACGTAAATTATCTTGATATGCTAGTACGTTAGGTCAGACTAACGTAACCTACAAAGGATAAGATAGGTTAAATTAGATGAAGTGTCATCTGAACTGACTTAAGAGAAGAAAAATCAATTAACAAGTTTAGCGAAGCAAAATCAACATGAAACAAGTTTCTTACACAAAAATCAGTCAGCATGCAATGTATGGATGCTTGCGAGAATCACATCCAAATAGGCAATGTAGTTAAAAAATCAGGATCCTGGCAAACATTGAGTATCGACCTGAGTTGTTTTGCGAAACAAGGAGTCACATTTACTAAAATAATGGCCCCCTTTATCTTGCGTTCAAAGGAACCTGGCGAATTGTCTATTTCAGATATTAGTATCGTCGCCGAACCCAAGAGTAAAGCGACAATATCCTGCCCTATTGACTGATAGGGACGATGAGGGTGACGAAACGCTTCTTCACGCCCGCGTCCGCCTCGGCCTGGATTGCCGCCTTGCCGGGGAAATCCTGCGGCTTGTCGAGCTTCACGAAGCGGCCAAGCCCGGCTTCCAGCAGCGAATAGTCGCTGGAAAGATCGCCCTTCCAGGTGCGGTAGCCCTTCTCGATCCGCAAGCTGTTCAGCGCATACATGCCGAAGGGCTTGGCGCCGCCCGCAAGGATCGCCTCGTAGATCTCGGGCTGATCATCATGGGCTTTACCGTTCGCGGTGGGCCGCGTTAGCGAAGAAGCGAACCTTAGCGTAACCGATGATCGTGTAGGCAACTCGGGCGCTCAGATTTCTGATATGCCAACCTCCGAACGTACCCTAAAAACGATTCCTGTAATCTCGCTTGATGACTTTTTGTCATTATATCCGGCGAGCAAGCCTATGATACTGAAGATTGATATAGATGGGCGCGAGGCTGACGTAATTGAAGGAGCGAAAAGAACCTTCGAGGAATGAAAGACTTTGAGGCTATTGAAAGCTTCAATATTGAACATGTAAGAAATCACTTCAAAAAATTATCTAATTTGTATGGGTTTTCATTTATGGAGCCATCTGTTTTAGAGTCATTATCAACGCTTGAAACAAAATCTGGCCCTGCAATAAGAGATGAAATCTATTATTGTAAAGACAAAGGAGATCGTGAGGTTGCATTACGTTTTGACTTTACAATGGGTCTGACCAGATACGCTGCTGCTCCGTTAAATATTTATTTTCGTTCCAAGTGCTCTAAAGTGCATATTACAGGATATAACAAGATTCTGATGATCACATAGTGTTTCTTTGTTATTATTGGAGAAGCGTATCCATTTTTCGTTGACCCTCCCCCTCCATGGGAAATAATCCATGGGAAATATGCGTAAAGCGGGCTTGCTTACAGGTAAAATTACCTATATAGCAAAGTGTATTAGTCCTTGAGCCCTCCGAGCAACGGGGCGAGGTCTGTATTATCAAAATATGAACAACAAGAAATTCACCCCTAACATGCCTAATTTGCAAATATATAGCCCAAATTATGTATTTCCAATGTTTTCTGCCACCTTTTACTTGTTTTTCCAGTTCTTATTTTGACACAGTTGCCTCAATTAACAGGTACTAGGGTGGAGGGATAGATTGGCAGAATCAATAGAAAATATGTAATTTCAGCTATAGATTTCCATATTAGGAGGGATGGGGCTAAAGTAGAGCAGGGCTGCATGAGCTTTGCATAATTGAACAGCGTGTCCTCTTCAATGACGGTTTCGAAGACAACATCATCGAGCCGAAAAATCCCCGTTCGCACACCATCGTCCGTACGTCCGGTTACGAACAGATCAGGATCGGCATCTCCATCAAAATCGCCGAAATCGAGCCCACCGGAATGCACATTCGTGAGGGGAAAGGAGACCACCTGCAAGGCAGGAACAGGCGGCTCGCCAAAGGTGAAGGTAAACACGTCGCTACGGCGCAACATTTAATTTTAATCCAAATTTTTGGTCCTTGAAAATAGGTCAAAGTAAAATGTGGAAGAAAAAAAGAAGAAACTCTTAACGATGTGGTTTGATTCATTTATCATTCAATCCTGTTTTTTCTTCTTTTTTTTGTCTGCTTTGGAATTTCAGTTTTGGCTGCTCTTAAAAAATGATTAAATATTAAGTATAACAAATCTTTTAATCCTTGAAATTGAGCAGATCTCTTGAATTCTTCCTACTTCTTTGAAAAGAGTCTGGCGCGGTATATTCATGTGGATATAACCCATCCTGAGGGTGTTATGTCACGACTTTTTTTGTTTGCATTAGCGTTTTAAATGGTTATCTGTACTTTAATCATTTTGATCAAAAGTTTAAATTGAATCCTAATTGCATCTGTTTGTTATGGCACTTGGTATTAACCAAGTGACATATAGCCATCGCAAATTCTGTCGGTCTGTCTGCCTGTCTGTTGGTCTGTCTGTCTGTCCTAGTTTTGCTTTGTCTCCATTACCCCTATTAGTAGATTTGTAATGGGCACTGCGCAGGTGGTTGAGGAGGTGGAGGTGGGTGGGCAAAACTAGGAGACTGTTTTTGATTATCATCGTCATCATCTTCATCGAAGCTATCATCTAAATAACTTGCAGCATTATTTTCTTTTCCTTTTGTTGGTTGCGCATCAATGCAAGCCGCAGTAAGCACAAGTAATGCAAAAAGAATATAGTCAACTTCATCTTGCCGGTCGAACAATCTAATTCAGGCTGTAAAAAAAAAAAAAAAAAAAAAAAAAAAAAAGCTGAGTACCTGCGAAAATGGTATTGGATCAAAATAAAAATATTGGAATCACCATAACCAAAAACCCCCGTTGAAGGATTGCAGTCCCCCATCTTCAGCAACGCAGAAAAAACGTGTTTTGCGTTTAAAGCAGTTATTTGTCTCTTTTTTACTCGTTATGGGTTTTTTTTTATCGTCGCCGCTTTTTGGGTACTCAAACATTATGTCTATTGAAAATTCACAGCATCAATTACGGAAAAAAAGATATCGACACTACATGGCGTTGCCAAAGGGTTGCACTGAAGAGGGGGTAAGAAGCAAGTGTATACAGAATGCACGGAATAGTTAGTAACAAAAGAAAAAGAAGAATAATGTTTATACTAAACTGAAGGTGGATATCAGTTACTTGTCGTATTATCATCTTTAACCATAGTTACGCTTTATTCTTTATCGACATTAAATAAGGGTCCATTGACCCGATTATTCAATTTTCCCTCTGGCTAATCATCTTAAATTCTGATTGGCTAGCTTTGGTCTCAGGTGTTGCCATTATGTTATACAACGAATGTAGTACAATCAGTTCTTGTCGCTGAAGCTCGCGTGGCGTCCAGTTTTTATGATATCTGTAAGGGCCCGAGTGTCCCGAGATAATATCAATGTTCTATAATATGATCATAAACCGATACGTGAATACGAACACATACGAAAGAAAAAAAAGAGTTAGATATAAAGAGGGACACTTTGAATAGCTTGGGATGGAGGAGGAGCGTGCACAGCTGAGTTGGCTTCAGGCGGTTTGGTCCTGCGGTGAGTTGCTTTTAGTAGTAGTAGTTTATAAGGTCAAAAAAGGAAAAGATTATATTGGCCCCAACGTGATAATAGCAGAAGAAAGAATATATTTCGTGATTCGAATTATCCTGAGAAGTAAACCTGTATCTTATTCTTCTCATCATTTTTCTTGTCTAAACCAAATTATAAAAAAATTAAAAACATTTTTTAAAACTTTTTTTAAAAATAGCCCTAGCATCCTTACATCAACGAAGTTCATCCAGGACTAGCGAAAAGAATGAAATGATAATACAAACTCATTCAAACTAAAGAGAACAAAAGGATTAGATGCAATTTCTTAGAACTAATCTTGCTTGTTTAGCAGCTTGTCTCAAAGGGATTTTCGTAGTTGGTTCAGTACTATTATAAATCAGTTTAGTAAAATATTTTATTAGATCAGTTTCGGCGACACGTCGATCAGGTCCACGTTCTCGTACGGCGACAGGGTGTAGTCGCCCGACTTCCGGGTCGAGACCAGATCGTTCACGAACTTCATGTTCTCGTCGAGGTTGGCGTTGGCCTGCGCCACGGTATGGCGCATTTCCTCGGTCGCGGACATGTAGTGCACCTCGTCGGTGACGGTGCCTTCCTTGACCACACGGTACGGTGTTTCGATGAAGCCGTATTTGTTCACGCGGGCAAACTTGGCGAAACTCTAAAAAACGGAATTTTAATACCAACAATTACATCAAAAGAATCGCATTTTATTGCTAATTTTCAATACATAAGTTTCATCAAGTTTAGTCTAACCCACCAAAAGTTAAGAGTCTGAGAAAATTTACCTTATTTTAGAAAAAAGGGGAAAACACCCCTTAAATTGTCATTGAATCTTAACAAAATCACACCATCAAATTCAACGTATCAGAGAATTCCACAGAAGAAGTTTCAAGCTCCTAGCTGTGATATTTGTGCGAAGCTTTCTAACTGCATCTCCAGTATTCTATCAGACTATCAGACGACAATCTGTCATCCTTCATCCGCAAAACGTCCCCTAGCCATCTCAACCTTTTTTTCATTACAGACCTACAAATAACGATTGAACCACATTTTTTGTACAGTCTACTGTTTGAAATACGGTCTGTCAGCTGGGTACCCAGAACAATCCGTAGGCAATTTCTCTGGAAAACATCTAGTAAATCTTCATCCGCTACAAAAAGAATGTCTTTTAATGATTTCTAAATAAACAAATTCATTAAGTTTACTGTTAAACATTAAAGGGCTACGAGGCTGGGAAAATTTTTCTCATTACCAACAAAGTGGCAAAATAACTTTAGCGAATTAAAGAACCTTACTGAAAATCATACTCTCATGTTTAGCACAATAGAGATCCCTATAATTATAACTAAAAGAAATAGGAGAACAAGGCATGCGAAGAAATACAAAAACTTAACTAGCAGCAGAGTGGAGGGATCGGGATGAAACTTGGGGAAAAAAATAAGCATAAATCCTCAATACGTGATTGACATAACCGGAACGGATCCGCTCTCATTGGGGGAGTTGGAGGGGGGTTAATTCTGAAAATTAGAAAAAATAAGCGATTTTTAACTTACGAAGGAGTGATTGAATCTTAATGAAATTTCATATTTAGAAGTACCTCGTAACTCAGATCTTTTATTTTAATTCAAGACCAGATCCAGTTTCATCGGGGGCTCCTAAAAGACAAAACCAGCAGGTTGCGTTAAGGGAATTTTTCCTTCACATAGTATTAGTCGAATCAAAGAACCTATATGCCAAGAAAGTGATGTTAACATCACTATACAGGGGAAAGTAAGAATGATTCCTTTTAAAAACTGGTCAAAGAGATTCCTACTACTACAGAGAACTTAAAGTTAAGACATAAAATAGTGCTTTCACCTACTTTACAACAATCTTCATCTTTTCAACATTTGCAAAAGGATGACCTAGAACCTGGAACATAACTCATTACCGACTCAGCTACTTCGGCTTGAATACATTTACCTTTTTTATTTTTTATTTTTTTATTTTTTTAGTTTTCTTTTTCTCCTTTATTTTTCATTTTTTTTCTTTTTTTTAGTTTTTTTTTCTTTTTCTGTTTTTAGTTTTTTTAGTTTGTTTATTTTTTTTTAGTTTTTAGTTGTTTTTTTTCTTTTTATTTTGCTAAAGCCAAGGTTCGAACCTGGAACCTCTCAACATTGATGTGTCTAGATTAAGTTGTAATAAAAAAATAAAAAAACTGCCATGTTTTCTCCTCATTCTTTTAGGCTGCTTAAAAACTGCTATTTCACCTATATGTAGAAAAACATCAAATCTGACAGAAGGAACATAGCAGATAGAAAAAGGGAGAAATCGTTTTGAATATTCATCCAACTTAATTTTGTATAGACTATTCAACTTAAAAAAAAAAGGATTTATAATCGAATAGTAAGTTGAAACCAATGCCGCAAGCTATTGCTTCGTAACGGTTACCCTTTGTGGCTTTTTGATAATTGTATTCGTTTAATTGTTATTAAGATCCGTTCCCCCAAATCAGTTTGTAGTATAGTATCCAAGGTAGTTTTTTATTTTGTATTACCCTTTATGGGCCATCATTCCCTCAGCATACGTGACCAGGTTAGTCGCCTTCTCAATAATTGTTACCCCATTTTAATGTTTGTTTCATTTTTAAACCCATCCTTCGCATTGTAAGCTCACTACTTCAGGTTGAAACAGCCTTTAAATAAAAGTGGTAAGCTTTAAACTACATAAATCAAATTTTAACAGGTACAGTTAGCCTACATTGCTTTACCTACATTTTATTTTATACACACTAACGTTTAAACGATCTAATGTAATTAAACTAAGTAAATAAAATTTGTCTAAAAGCTAAAACCCGTCTTAATTGATATTGTGGCTTGTCTTAATTGACTGTTTGCGCTAATTAGGTGGGGTCTGTTCTCCGATTTCAGAATATTTTAATTTATGCAAGACAAAAAGGACTAATTTTTCTTTCCTCCCAAATTTCAAATTTTTATTCCTTAATTTTGGCATTTCCATCAAATTTATTCCCCTATTTGCACATTAGCTCAACTACAACCAGGAATCAGTTCTGTTATCTCCGCCTTTTTTACTTTAATAACGCTAATGCGTCGGTTGTCTCTAGTGAATAATTTTGGTAAAAAGCTTCTTAGGTCAACATTTTGAAACTTTCTCTCGAGGAAGCTATATCTTCGGGATAACGTCTTTCTCTTTTGCAACTCTGAAGAAAAAGTTTTCGATTTGAACCAAAACACGTACTCGACCAATTATGAACCAAATTTCAAAAATTGAACCAAAAACAAATCGTATTTCGAATCTGCAGCCGCTGTGATATATACAGTCTCTTATTAACATGGAATACCATCCCAAGGTGCGTTTTTTGGTATGATACCTGTAATTACAGACCCTATGCACGAACCACATCCCACCAACGCTATTTACTCAATCGACCTTATTGAAATCTTTTTGTTCTCTGGGAATGCGTCATCGTAGGAAAATGCGATGCTTGTCAGAGAAGCCTTGGAACAAATCGCGCTCTTAGAAAGCACGTCACTATCATTTTCGAGCTACTTGGATTGCTTATGTCTTGTGTATTTCTTAAGCCTATCTTTTGTTCTTTTGTGCAAACATTTTTGTATTTTATGTGCAAAAATTGTTTTTTATGTTAATTGCTAGCGAATTGGGCGCCTGATAATTGGAAACCGAAAGATCATAATACACCATTAAACTGGGTTCCAGTAAATAAAAGCCATTCAGTTTTTAAAGATAAAGATGGATTCTTTCATACTCTTGGAAGAGGAAGTAGCAAATTTAAATAAGAGCTTATAATTTCAACTGGCTTTTTGATAAGCAGAGGCAACTTTTGATTGGCTTTGGCGGTTGAGACATTCATTAATGAATTCACCTGCTTTAATGAGTTTTTCGGCACTTGGTAAATACCAAGTGGCATATAGCGATCGCAAATTCTGCCGGTCGGTCGGTCTATCGGTCCCGGTTTTGCTAGTTTAGGGAGTTCCAGATAAGTTGGGATGATGAAATGTGGCAGGCATATCAGGGACCCGAGCGGATTAAATTAGAAATAGTCGTTTCCCCGATTCGATCATATGGGGGACGGTTAATTCGGAAATATTAGAAAAAATGAGGTATTTTTAACTTACGAACCAGTGGTCGGATTTAAAGGAAAACCACTTGTTCAAGCGTGTGGTATTTGCTTTTCATTGTTTCTACCGGTAATCGCGGGACTTGTAATCACTATTCTATTGAAATGGGTAAACCTTACAAATTGAAGCCAATAGAACTTTTTTTTTCATCAAAAGAGAAGTTTGAAAATGGTCTTGATAAAATAACAATGAAACAATTGCCGACAATGAAAAAAAATAATTTTGCTTCAAAATACCCTTCGACATGTCAACAGACATAAACCGCACTTTGTCCTTTTAAATGTAATGCTATTTATAATAGTATACTCGACAAGATATAATAGTATACTTAACAAAAAATATTAAAAATGTTATTCCTGCAATATAGACTTTCAGTAATGTGTATATTTTACTTTTTAAATTTGCATTAAACTTTTACTCTAATATTATCTTTACCATAGATATCAAAATATTTGGCAGTTAATATAGTATTCAAACATGCAAATCCAATCGTTCAATGTTTTAATCATTTTTTGTTTCCCAAAGTAACCAGACTAAAATTCTGAGATATCCATTTTATTCACCATAGGCGAAAAACTTAATAACTATGTCTTTGGGGACGACTTACTCCCCCGAAGTCCCCGTGGGAGGGGCTGAAAGTTACAAACTTTGATCTGTGTTTACATATAGTAATGGTTACCGGGAAGTGTACAGACGTTTTCAGGGGGATTTTTTTGGTTTAGGGGGGAGAGTTGAGGGGGGGGGGCTACGTGGGAGGATATTTCGGGGAGCTAATGCACGTATTAGCTCCCTGAAGCTGCTATCTCGACAGGGAATTCCTTCAGATCACCTTTTGCGAGCTTACACCTCTTTTATACGGTCTTACCTTGAATTCCCCCCTTTGGCATTAGAGCCTAACACAGGAGCAGTCGGACACGATTGAGAGAGTTCAATTTCGGCATTGTTGGTAATTTCAAAAGTGCCCAAAGTCCCATACTGTGCCCTCCTTGAACAGTTTGGCCTAAATTTCCTTGGAAGCTGTCAATGCAATTTTACCGACCTGGATCACATACTTCTGTTATGTAGTTTCTTTCTGATTTAGTACACCACCTCCTCCACCATGCCCTAGCAATTTTAACCTTAGTACCCTTAGCCGATCCTGAGATATCGCTTTTTTTGAAAACCATGGATGTTCTTCATGTCTTTTGATTTATTCGTAGCACCCCTACCCTTCCCCTTAACATTTTCTGGAATTTTCAACTTAATGCTCCATTCTGTTCGTGACGCCTTTATGGCGAACAGATCAGATCTCTATCTCTCTCTCTCTCACTCTCTATCTCAAACAGATCAGATCTCGGGAGATGAGTCAGAGCCCCCAACCAAAAGTGTTGGTGGATCTGACAAGTCTTTTACACACCTGGCTTGGACAGTTCTGTGCCCAGCTTGGTGGCTCAGTTCTTTTGGGAGTGGAGGGCGAACGTTGAGGCCTCAGAAAAACGTTTTAACCCCACTATGCCAGTCGTCAGTCTGGGACAATAGGATGATCATTCCGTGTATAACGAAATCCTGTTTAAGAATGAGGGGAACTTGTAATAAAGAGCTTAAGGTATTATATTCTAAGTTTCTTACTGCATTAGTTATTGCGGATTCAAGGATTGTTTCACGTAATTCATAATCTATTACTGAGAGGTTTGGTAAACTTTGAGTTTTATTTGAAATCCAAAATTCTGGTCTCGCAAATATCAGGTCTTGGTTGGGTTCTAAGGTATCGGTATTACTTAAGGGGGTGCGGGGTTTCTTAACAAGGGATGGGGGTGAAAAGGAGCGGGAGTGATGGGGATTTAAAAAATTGTACGGAGCGGGTGGAGGACCTGGGGGGCTGAAGGGGAGAAAAAAAATTTAAAAAAATGAGGTATTTTTAACGCACGAATTGGTGATCGGTTCCTGATGAATTTTGATATTTAGAAGGACCTCGTGTCTAAGTGCTCTGATTTTAATTCCTGACCGGTATTAAGCCTCTGATTTTCCTTTTAACGAGAACCCTACTGTATAGGTTTCAAGCTCCTATCTGGAAAAATGTGGAATTTTATATTTTTTAACAGAAAAAAGATCACGGATGCGTGTTTATTTATTTTTGTTCTCTCTCGGAGATGACCGAATTGACCCAGTGATCCTAGAATATCGTGAGAGGGCTTATTCAAACGTAAATTAAAATTTCTAGTGTCCTTTTTAAGTGACCAAAAACATTAAAGGGCGCATAGGCTCCCTCCCACGCCTCTTTTTTATGGTTGAGAGAAAGTACCTTGCCCAGAGTTCATATAACATAGACTCCGATGAGACAGCTTGAGAAAGTTGTTTGTATCTATCTTCTTCGGTTAACTAAGTTTTAGTTTTCTCTTTTCCACCATCTATAGCACTGCCAGGCTTATATCTGGCAGTTAGCCGTCACTGTACTGTATTACCATGAGCTAAAAAGACAAACAACAAAATTTCAAATTATCGCTAGAATGTAAAAAGTCTCCGTCTTCACAGTGGGCCTGGCAGCGCCCAGAATTGTCCAATTGGGCGGTACTTGACCAAACTTTGGGTGCACAAACCTCCTCATGAGCTTGAAGACTATGGCATTCATAGTCTCTCCGATGTGGTGCGGCACTTTGGGGCGTACTTTCAGGGGTGTCAATTAGTAAGGTGCTCGAGTCGTGGCGCCACATCAAGAACATTATCTGCACGACGCCGCTGCGAATGCTGGACTCAGTCAACTGTTGGCGGCGAGTCCTGACGGGTTGGAAATGCTCCTGTCGTATATAAGTCCATCCTAAAAGATGATTTTTTTCGATACTCCAAAGGAATTTAATCTCTCACTGTCATGACAACGCACGCACGCGTTTCCAATGAGATCTCCATTATTGCTTGTCTCACAGTTCAAATATTTGTCTTTGTCAGCATTCAACGCAATGATAACTTCATCATGTTCTCGTACTTTCTTGGAATATTTCATCTTCATTGTTTGTTAAATATGAAGTAAGTGTTTATCCTCTGATGGCTAAAATTTTTTTGTTTTATTTTACTTTCCAAGAATACACTCTTTACATGATTCAAGAATAAACAAACGGTTTTTTTAAAATGAGAATAAGGAGCATCATCAAAACTAAAAATGAACAGAAATTATTGAGTAGGTCTATATGAAAGGAGCTGCCCCTTCCACAAGACCTTGCTCCATACGCTAAAGTATTGACTTTATGTCTTAATTCTTTAAGATCGATTCCTGAAACATAATGGCCGTTAACGAATGCTGTACGTAAACAATGAACCAATCACCTAACTTACAGCCCTTGCCCTGAGAACTGTAAGGAATATGACATCCCCAAAGTCATAATAACTGAACCCTTCAACAATGCTGAACAAAATAGCTCTCTTAAAATTCTTACCGGATGTGTTTTGGGGAATGATAGGCTTATGGGGGAGGGGCTGGTTGCCGTCCATATACTTTTGACTCTTAAAAAGGGCATTAGACTTTCCAACTTCTAATCCGATTATTGTATATTTAATTTTAATAGCCCCCTTTTTATGGTGTTTTCCTCCCTTCCTCCCGTCCTTCCACTCCCCTTTGACGTTTCTTTATGATTTAATTGTAGTAGGATTTTCTTCGTTGTTTAGAATATTTGTGGACACTGAGCTGTTCAGCATAAAAATCCCCGCTTGAATTTTTCTCGTTGTTTTCTTTTTGTTGAAACCCTGTTTCCAAAAAAATAACTGTTAAATCAGATATTTGTTCTCTGAAAGCAGCAATTTAACAGCTTCTAAATGCCCTTTTGAACAAGCATAATGAAGTGCTGTTCTTCCATCTTTGTCTCTTGAGTTAATTACACTGGCACCATAATTTAGCAATAATTTTACACTTTGTGAGTATCCTCTTAGAGCAGCTTCATGAAGTGGACTTGCACCGTTATTTTTTCGTACATTAACATCAGCGCCGTGCTTCAAAAGATAATCAGCAATTTGTGAGCATCCTCTAGAAACTGCTGAATGAAGTGATTCAAAAACGTTCAGAAATTAAATATAAAAAAAACAAGTTTCTTAACTGAAAGTAAGGAGCGACATTAAAACTTAAAACCAACAAAAATTATTCCGTATATGAAAGGGGCTTTCCCTCCTCAACAACCTGCTCTTTACGCTAAAGTTTTATACTGTTTTGGAAAGTAAAATTCAGAGAATATTCAAACTTTAGCGTACAGAGCAGGGCGTTGAGGAGGAAAATTCCCATTCATATACGGAGAAATTTAGTAGATATTGACACTGATGTTAGTATAGAGTCAACCTGGAACACCATGAAGAAGGTTTACAATCAAACGACTGCCGCTATGCTTGGGTACGCCAAGAGACCCAACAACCAATGGCTATGAGAGAGAACCTAGGACTTGGTTTGTGAGCGTCCTAACTTAAAACAACAGATCTTAAAAGGTGGTGAAAATTGCGAGACAGTTCTGAAGAGACCTGGGTAAATAAGTCAAAAGGAGCACAAGGGGAGATAAACTTTACGTATAGCATTGGTTATTGAGAAGTATGCAGACATTTTTCGGGAGAGGCGGATTTTTCCAACGCGAAGGGGGTTACCTGGGAGGATCTTTTCATGAAGGAATATTTCGTGGGGATAGAAATTTTTCTATGGAGGGGGGCCGGATATCCCGGCACTATTTAAAAACCAATCAGAAATTAAATAAAACAAGTTTTTTTTCTAACTGAAATTAAGGAACAACATTAAAACTTAAAACGAATAGAAATTAAAAGGTATTTGTTTAGAGATATCAACCAAATGTTGAAGTCTTTTGATGATTTTGCTGAGATACGGCGTTTTTGGCAGCTCATTAGAGTATATACACATATTGATTAACATGCTACTAAGAATATAACAGTTAGTGGTCTGCTTCGACTATTACGAGATGTTTTTACAGTTTTTTTTTTTCAACATAGCCAAACATGACTTTAATCAGAGATGGATGCTAAGGGGAGATTTAATGGACATAATTTTATATTGTGGTGGTTGCCGCCAATTTGTTCCTTGCTGAACCAACTTTGGATGAGTTTACCGCGGTGCGTAACAACACCACCTTGCGACAAACCACCGGTGGCGACGTGGTGGGTTTTATCGACCGGCACGGCGCGCGCGCCTGGCAGGGTATTGCCTACGCCGCACCGCCAACAGGCGCCGACCGCTGGCGAACCCCGCAACCACCACAGCCCCATACCGACATTTTTGAGGCGCTCACAGTAGGCCAACTCTGCCGCTAGGGAGTGCCAAGTCCAATTGCGAATTTTTCAGCAAATCACTTTTTTTTCTAAATGTTTAAAAGATAAACAGCATATAAACATGTTGAGTTTATGAAGCTTTCTTTTACTCCTTAAAGTAAATCTAAAAATAATATAAAAACTTTTGCTTTCAAAGAAATTTGCCAATGTAAATTACTAGTTTAACAAGCCAAGCAATCCATCAGAAGTTTTCAATGTCAGTAACAGCAGAAGCAATGAATGTTGCTTGTGAGATAGCCATTTTGTTACTAATAGTCTAAAAACCATATTAACAATATCCTAGGGGTGGACACAACCCCCTAGAGCCCAGGGCAAGGGTTGTAAGTTATCACCCAGGGCATATAGGGTTTTTATGGAGTATGGGGTTGTGAAAACTTTAGATTGGATAGGGCTCACTATCTCCCATCACTTGATTGGAAGTTGGAAATTTTAGTGCCCTTGTTAAGAGTCAAAAGTGAATAAGGGACAATCATCCCCAAAAAGTCTAAGTGACAACAAAACGATGCAGTCAATACTGGGTACTGTACTGTACGTACCGCGGAAAGAATGTGATTTTTGTGCAGTGTGCGATGTTGTAGGCGTGAGTTGTTTGTGGTGCGCGCGCGACCCGAGTGCGTTCATTGCCTTTATATCTCTATATTATCTCACGCGTACACAAGAAGATTGGAGGAACATAGTCAGCAAAGCAGGACACCCACACACACTGCGCCCGTTTTTATCAATGACGCTCAGAACGGCTAAGTGTAAATTTCAGAGAAAGCTGGGGGATTTTGAACGAATAAAAAGACACTATGTATGTCCCAGTTATCAAAAGGACGTATCAGTAATATTTCAAGAAGAGTCAAGGGTGTTAAGAGTTTTAGGACATATTAAAAGGAATATTAAGCTAGATCAAAAGAAATTGAGTGCATCAATATTATCATAGATAGCACATCTGAGATATCTCAGAAGCATTTAGGGCACAAGTTTGAAACTTTCCATCAGTTGCAAAACGATGAGAAATTAAACATAAAAAAACAAGTTTTTCTATTGGAAGCGAGGAGCTTAAAACAAAGAGAAATAGTTGCGCAAATAAAAGGGGCTGTCCCCTCTTCACTACTCTGCTCTTTACAATAAAGTTGGACCTTATGCCACGATTCCTTAAGAAAGACTCCTGAAACACAAGGGCTATTTAATTAGATTCAGAAGCTTTTATAGACTACTAAAGCCTTAGCGTAAAGAGCAACTGCTCTGCCAAAGCTTTTGTAATTAAATATGCTTTGTATTATTATCTGTCTATCAGCTATCAGGCATGTATGCTGGAATTTCTTTAGAGAGCTCACACTTTAGAAGGGGCTATGTAAACTAAAAAGTGATTATTTGAAAAGTAAAATAAGTCGTCTAGTATTTTTTAATTTTTGGAGAGGTGGATGGAGTTTAGTGGTGTACTCGATAATTCTTAAGGCTAGAAGTCTCCTTTTTATGGCCCTTGGTATTAGTCGGGCATGACCTCGGTTTTCTGGTGGTTGCCGCCACGAATTCGAGCGGCCACAACGGTCTTTCCGTCTTTGGTCCGAAGGTGAACAGCGTAGTCTTTCGGAGAATGTCCGATCCTCCAGTACTTCGTTTTGACTGGCGCCTGAATGCGCACGCGCTTGATCCGAGATCGCTTCTTCAAATCGATTCTGAAGTTCTCGTTCTTGAGCGGGTGGTTCCCGGCGAACCACCAAGGTTTCTCGTTCTCGGCAAGAGATGTTATAGATAAGTTTCAAGAATTGAAGAGTGCAACTTTGAGATGTTGATGGAAAATTTTTTACCATTTTCTTCAAACTTAAGGTTAACTGAGATGTATTTGAATCATCTAACCCTTTGTTCCAAGTTTTATAGATTATAAGTATGCATTCATTTTAGCAATGAAAAAACTTAGTGAGGCTCCTATGGATTGAATTTATACTGATCAATAGCATTAAACTGACTTGTGCTCTGCATGAGAACAATTAATTTATAGTGTGCGAACATTAATAAAAGATGGCACTATCTTTGCTATGTACACACACGGAAAATCCCGAGGTACAGAATATAGCGCTTCACTGACAACCATCGGGTGCACACCGCAGGGGTACACCCAAAAACACAAAACATCGAACTTACCAGACCGGTCTTTAAAACCTAAACACTTCAATCCAGCTTCGGCAAGAAGATGTACTGGTAGTAGAAAAACTGGTAGTCTACTGATAGTCTTGTTGCCGAAAGCAGGTCGTCCTTGTCTGATGTGGTAGGATGTCATTAAGAAAGATTTAAAGGGAATGGGGACTTTCTCGGAGGGTGTAAAGAGGGGGGATTTGAATAGATTGGGATGGAGGAGGAGTGGGCGTAGCTGTGTGGGCCTCAGGCGGCTTGATGCTGCGGTGAGTTATTAGTAGTGGTACTTCTTTGTTTTCACTAGCTTCTTCGCGCTCCCTTCCCGAATTTTTTCTGCTAAGAGTAAGTCAATGCATTCATGAGAGAGAGTAAAGAGTGAAGCTTTGGCAAACTTGGGGAGGAGGAGTGTGCACAGCTGTGTTGGCCTCACATAGTTTGGTGCTACAATGGTTAGTTAGTAGTGGTAGTAAAAGTATATTGAGGACAAGCTAATGTCAAGACTTTTAATGTTGGTAATGTTGAACTAGGCTATAAATGATCTGATTGGTTAATTTTGACTGCTTCAGATAGGAAATATCCTTGCGGCAGTCCAGATGGGACCACAACCGGAGTAATTTTTGTTCGTTTTAAGTTTTAATATCGCTCCTTACTTTCAGTTAAAAAAACTTGTTTTTTTTTTTATTTAATTAAGTAAGAAAAGACTCTCACATAATTAAACAAAGGAAATATAGATGCAAGCATAACATTTGTTTCATTCAGGATGCGAGAAACTGCTTTTTGAAATTTCTTGGAATATAGAAATTTTCGAATAATTATCAACCATAACCAACTGAATCCCAAAAATAACTTCAAAGGTCAAACAGCTTAAGAGGTTTTATTTTTTGCTTGGAAATGAAGGCTTCTTTGGAAATCAACATATCGTTTGTAATCGAATTTTTGAAACAAATAAATTTTGATTAATGTTTGAAAGAAAGAAATTTTGTAAATAAATCTAATAAATAAATTAATTTCAAATTCATAAATTTTAAAATAATAAAAAAATAAATTTTTATTCACTGATAAGATACCGCAATAAACAAAAACGGCTACGTCTAGTCACAGTGTTGGATGATTGTACAACTTCCGACCCAGATAAAATGGTTTCAAAATTAGTACCCATTACAACATTAAATCCTGGAAATGAAGATCAAGGGACAGCTCAAGTAACAATTTCTTTTGATTTTCTTCCAGAAGCAACAAAACCATTAAAATTATGTTATCGTTTCGGATCAGGTGAAATGATGTTATTTAAACAACATACTTTAACTGGACAAACTATAAGTTCAGTTTTAATGATTACGAGTTTAGATAACGCAGTTCCCCCCAATTATGAGGCCTATAACCCCTATTGATCAAATACTAAACCAAATTAACTTTTCGACCATGTTGAACAAAATGGCTATGTCAAAATTTTGATCCAGTTACTTTGGGAAAAAATGAGCGTGGGAGGGGGCCTAGATGCCCTCCAATATATTTGGTCACTTAAAAAGGGCACTAGAACTTTTAATTTCCGTTAGAATGAGCCCTCTTGGGAACTTCTAGGAACACTGGGTCAATTCGATCCCCCATAAGTGGGTGATCGGATCTTAATGAATTTTGATATTTAGAAGGGCATCGTGACTCAGAGTTCTTATTTTAAATCTTGACCGGCATTAAGTCTCTTATTTTAAGCCTTTTAAATTAATCTATTGATTCATAGAATTGTGTTAGAGCTCATACCATATTATCTCTTGGATCTTAGCTCTTCTTGCCTCGTCACAAGTGCCATATGAGTTCTTAGCTCTTGTTTAAAGCGATTGAGTTTGAAAAATGAATCCCGAAATAGAGTAGATTAGAAGCACATCGTCTTTATTAGAAAAAAAGGGAAAGTCATATTTAATATATTGAAACCTTTCCTTTTCCCACTTGTAATCGTTTTTGTTAGTAGCCATATTTTTTATCAAATAGCAAACTTATCTGATGTGCTTAAACTCACAGATGGGGTATTACTGCAATACTAGGTGATAACACTAGCTTTAAGACGAGAAGAGAAAAGATGTGTTAGATCGAAAGTGTGAGATCGCAGTAGGTGAACTTGATGTCTATCACGGGAGAGGGAATTGTAAGTAAGAATTTTTTCACTTTGTGCTAGAAATGTGTACAAATTGGTGTATATTGCATTCGATCTCTTTAATTTTGACAAAATTAAGTGTTTACGCAGCGGGTACAAACGATGCCGTAAAATAATGAGGTAGTTTCGTAATAATTAGTGTCACCTATGGTATTTTAATCCTAAAAAGCAACGGATAGCTTTATAATACCAACTAGATTCTGTAAGTCATCATCACTATCATCATTATCTCCATCATTCATCATCATCATCATCATCATCATCATCATCATAATCAACAACCACCACCACCACCATCATCATTATTACCATCAACATTACCACCATCATTATCATGATCATTATCATCATCATCACCACCATCACTATCATCATCATCATCATCATCATCATCATCATCGTCATAACCAACATCATTAACATCATCATCATCATCATCATCATCATCATCAAAATAATCAAAATTGTCCTGAAAACAACTCGAGCGTTTTTGTCGTCGACGGTGCATTTATTCTTTTGCACAGCATGGTTTTCATACGAATGTCTTATCAGACGAGGCTCAACATTACGGCGTTATATCCCACTCCCCCATCCCCTCGAGGGAAAGACCGGGGAGACAATACCACCCAATCCAAAACTCGCCAACGAAATAGAATATGAACAAATTGATTATGTCTACATGGGTAAGAAGTAAGAAGTGCTCTTAATTCTCGTCAATGATTGTTGGTGGCACCGGCATCACCAGTCCTTCTGCTGGTGTTTCGATCCAACGAGTTGTGAGTTGCTTTCTTTTGACAGGGTGCAAAACAACGGCCAATAATGTTGTTGTTGCTGCAAACACCATTGCACGAGAGAGGATACGTATTGCTGTCTTTCATAGAACTGATACGATGCCAACCTTTCCATCTCATTGGGCAGCCTGTTCAGGTTCCATTGAAGAAGGGGAAACACCGTGGCGTTTGCGAACTAGTACTGTATTTGTTTTGAACTTATTTGGAAAAAGACACAGTCTTAACAACCCTAGCATTAAGAACCAATTACAAAAATAACTTTAAAGTGTTACAATGTCCCAACCCCAACGGGAGCAAGCGGTCTAAGCCCTAGCTCCAAATCTGTCACTACGTTAGGAGGAAACGCGCCCCTTGTGCCCCCACCTGGATCCGCCCCTTCCTGAAACTTAGTTTAACAGCGCTATCTATATTTCAAATATGAACAGACTTTTAATTTTTGACTTCTATGTAACATGGCTTAGTATTGAAGTGGGTAAATGTATAGACTACCGAACTAAGTGACAAAAGTTTAATCATTAGTTCCTGGCCGTGATTTTGCAAAGATAGCGAATCCTTATATGCACAGTTGAGCTAACGATTTCATTGGTTGATTTGCTTTTTATTTTGTCCTTAAAGTACCAAAGAAAGGTCTGATCTATAAATACCATTTTGAAGCTCTTGAATATTGTTCCTTGGGCGTTTCCTGGTGCAGCAGATCGGGCGGATCCGCATCCTCCGCGTCCACGATATCGGCGACACCGACGCCGATCAGGCGGAACGCCGGTCCAGTGGCCTCTTTCTCCAGCAGCGCGACGGCGGTGCGATAGATCACCTCCGCCAGCTCGGTGGGGTGGGACAGGGTGCGGCTGCGCGTCAGGAGCTGGAAATCCGCTCGCTTCAGCTTGAGCGTAACACTGCGGCCGGCCAAAGACCGCTTCATCACTGTTCAGTTATGCTAACATCATGTGTAAGTTAGCCATTCTTCACCTAAGGTGAAGAATGACCAGATAGATCAAAAGGCTTGCTAACAGGAAAAAACTAAAAGGGGCGGGAGATATTTATTAGGGGAAAATTGAATGTGAAATATATTCAAGAAGCAACGTTTGCAAGCTATAAAAGTCGAACTAGTGCTTCATGTGAAGAAAAAATTCTAGTTATACAGCAAATCATGGTAGGCCTGAATTTACGATTGCATACAGGTGGAAAACCGTTTAAATGAGACGTATGTAACAAAGTCTTTTCTCAATCAAGCAGTTTGAATGTGCACCAAAGATAGCATACAGGTGAAAAACTGTTTAAATGTGACGTATGTAACAAAGACTTTTCTCAATCGAGCAGTTTGGATGTGCACCAAAGATTGCATACAGGTGAAAAACCTTTTGAATGTGACGTATGTAACAAAGGCTTTTCTCATTCAGGCAATTTGATTAAGCACCAATACTTCTTGAAATTTTCTTCACAATGCTCTTAGCGCTACAAATATTTGCAATAGAAGTAGTTTTAAATGTAGCAGCAACAGTAGTAGTAGCAGCAGCGTGCAAATATTGCCTTTTGGTGAGATGATCTTCCCCTTTAAGTATTCTCTGAAAGTACCGATTTAATACCCAAATCAATACACATTGTCGACAATTATAAGTTTGTAGGTATCTTAGAAGTGAACTTAAAATATTCTTCCAAAAGGTCGTTTCACGGCCTTAAGAACGGCCAAAACTTTTTTGTATCCAGCACCATCTTCAGGAAATGTTTTAAGAACCGCAAAAATTCAAGAGTCAATAAAGTTCTTTGATGATAAAATCTCGGAAAAGGAATTTAATTGACTTATCGCCTTGACCCCTTACTGACTGTTATAACTGAAAAATGGAAATTATTCATTTTTGTATGTTAAAATAATACCCTCTCCCCCATTACTCGACATTCAATTTCATTGCCATGTGGATTTTTAAATGAAGAGACTGCGTCCAGTGACATTCAAAGGGGGAGGGGGCAGCCAGGACAAGCAGCCCCAGGTGTAGTGGCTTGAAGGTCAACCAATTTGATCAAATTTTTCACTCTGATTTTTTTTTTATTATATTTTAGCCAGCAAGGGTATGCTGTAATCAATTTTTCCCTAGGTTCGACTAACCCTAGGAACAGCTTTGATTGCTTATTAAATGGAATTATATTAAATCTAATATTAAATGGAATTAGCTCGAAGGCGCCAGCGACCGCGGCGAGCAGTTCAGCGACTCGCTCGGCGGGACCCTCGGACGCAGCGCGCTGAGCGCGCGCGCATTGAATGTGTTCGAGGACACCCGAAAGGTCGCTGGGCTCTCCTTGCTCTGGGAGCTCTCGAGCGACGGTTCGCTCGCGGCGGCGTATCGACTGAGTCAGTGGGACGACAGCGAGCTCATGTTCTCGGGGTTGCCCACCAGCGCCAATGGAGACTTCCTCGAGCGCGTCCCGAATCCTCCACTCCAAGTGTTTTTCCAAGATTTCCCCATCCATCTCCCCCCAATGTCAAAAGATCTGGTTGGGATTTGAAATAAGAGCTCTGAGACATAAGTTCCTTCTAAATATCAAATTTCATTAAGATTCGGTCACCTGTCCTTAAGTTAAAAATACCTCAATTTTTCTGATTTTTCCAAATTAACAACCCCCAGATCCCCCAAAGGAAACGGATCCGTTCCAATTATGTCAATCTCGTATCTCCCGCCAATGTTGAGCACGGCCACGTCTTCATCGGGGCGACCGAAGACCGCACGGTGGAAGGCCGGCACCAGCGGCGCGCCCTGGCCGCCCGCTGCGACGTCGCGGGAGCGGAAATCGGCGACGACATCGATGCCCGTCAGTTCAGCCAGCCGTGCGCTGTTGCACAGCTGTAGCGTGTAGCCCGTGCCGTCGAACGCGCCGGGGCACTGCCGGACGGTCTGCCCATGCGCTCCGATGGCGACTACGTCTCGTCAGTACGGTACTCGAGCCGAACGGTGGCTGGTGGGATAGCGCGCAACACAACCTGACGCGGGTCGAGTTCACAACGATCCCGTCCGATGCCACTCGCGTCGCGGCCTTGTTGTCGGGGGAACTGGACATGGTCTATCCAGCTCCGGTTCAGGACATCAAACGGGTCAATGACAACGCGACCACGACTACCTTGACCGGACCGGAGCTTCGGACAATCTTCCTCGGCTTCGACCAGGGCCGCGACGAGGTCCAAAGAAGATATAATAATACCTCTAGGATTGACACAGCCTCCCACCGCCCTGGAGATAGGGTTGTAAGTTATACCATGAGGGCATAATGTTTTTTATGGAATAGGCGTTCATACAAACTCCAGATGGAGCTCAATTGATTTAAAATTGGAAGCTATAATGCCCTTATTAAGAGTCAAAGGAATTTGAGAGCAACTAGCTCCCACCTCCTTTACGCTCGTCCTTTCCCTTAACACCTATCGAAATTTTACCATAAACTGTTTGATTTTTTTTTTTATTTCAATACCAAGAACAGTGAGTAAAAGTCTTGGTTGTAATAAATTCGTTTTCTGTTTTTTCACTGGCTGTGATTCAACCCGTTTACTTTGTTGTGCTATAAACGCTAATTTAATATAAATAAATATAAAATATAATATAATATAATATAAATAAATTCTAGCAAGTGTGGTCTCAGCAACTGTTTTAGGGACTTAATTCTGTGAAACTTCAAAATTTCCCCAGAATAATAATAATAAAAGTTACTAGATAAAATAAAATGTATCTTATATACCTTAGGTCAACCTAAGGTATATAAGGTAAGGAAGCGGTTATTTCTCAATATCCTTGAATGCCCACATTCAAGGATAGTTTTCTAAGATCTATGAGTTATCTTAGTAAAATGGTATTTCCAAAACCCATGATTTTATTTTGCGTCATAAATATTTCATTTCATATTAAATCAATTCTGCTTAATTGGTCAGGTTACCACTGGCATTAAGGAAAGGTGAACGAATGAAGATAAAGTCACAGGAAACAATGTAGGAAATAGCCGGATAACTAAGAGGATTATTAAATAGGAAGGAATAAACAAATTATGTAATAATAAAGTTGTAAGTTTTAAAAGTGTGATTTTGAAAATATTTTGGATACAATGCTAGAGATTCGAAGATGTAACTACCGAATATAATTTTTGGTGAATAGGTGGTATCTTGTGATTATGGTATCAATTAAGCCTCTATATAGGAGATAGTGGAAGCAGCATTGTAACACGCATCCGTCAAGGTGCGGAGGTTGCAGATAAAATTGGTGTCCTCGTCATCGTTCCAGTTCTTTTTTGCCCGGTTCGGATCCTCTGCAATCTTTTGTATGGTAGTCTGACCGGAAGTCTCAAAGATTAAGGCACGTGTGGTGATGCTCGCACCGTATTTATTTGGATGGGGTAACTTCATCTTGACAGCGTGAAGAAACTTAGCAATATGGGGGCCACCCGGGCCAGGACAACCACTTGGGACGGTCCGACAAGGCATAACGCCACGCAAGGCATGCAGATTTGTCTGTGTGTGACGGCGTCATCAGTGACTGATCACATTTCCAGCCGCGTTCGATTGATTGCGTACGTTCCTTGCCGCTGCATAAATGCTGGTAGATTGTTGTTGCGGCGGCGGTGATCCCCGTAACATCACATCCGCGGAGGTTCCCGTCACCGGTACGATGCAAGGCAACATCATCACACAGGGGTACGCTTTCGCTGATCAGCCCGTCACGGTCATCCTTTATGGCTTCGATGATGGCTTCTCTGGCCTCTTCACCAAATTTCTCAGCGCATTTTTCGGGGCCCTTGGCCAGCAGTTTGGCTGTCCAGCTGCTGTCAGGATCCGCCTTCGCGCGGTCGCCAATTGTCTGGGCCAGATCGTTAAGCGTGTTCATCCTAGATCCTCACTGCAACCGCATTGGAATGCCAATAGCAATCACATGCTCTTTCGCTTCCTGTTGTTTCTTCTTTAAAAAAAAAATAAAATACCAAAAAAGGGTATTGTTGGATAAATAAAACTTGGTGTATAAATTTCCTCCCACTCATGAACAAAAATTTTCTCCATGGAACACCCCCCTGGTAATTTTTCTTGCATTTGAAATAGCAAAAGTATTTTTAATTTAAAGTATTAAACAAAAATATCAATTATTAACTTGTTTGTTGAGCATTGTTTGGTTAAGAATATCCAGAAAATCTGAACAATTCTTGATCCATTTTTTTGCGTTTTTCTTTCACAGCTTGAGATGGTAGCCTTTATTGATTACTTTAGTAAGAACGAACCAGCATGAGTCTGAATAGTCTTTTACGCGTTTAAATCCTGAACGCACGCGTAATTAAGAAAGATGATGCTGTAATAACTAGTCTGAGATGTCAGCACGCGTTGGGTTTACACCTTGATATTATCAATCAACAAAATTTCCGAATATGGCGACAAAAAAAGAAACTTGAAAACCAAGAGGTTATGTTAAAATAGGAGTAAATATCAGAAATGGGTTAAAAACCTAACATAGTCCGTCACTATCAAACCTTGCATAAAACTGAAAAAGTTGACTGACAAGGCTGACTACATCCAAGGAGAGAAAATAGGTATTTCGGACATTCATCGGTGAATCTCAAGATTTACAAATCTTGTCTTCGAAAGTCTTCGAAAAAACATTTGCTTTGTTTTTTTCTTAGCTGAGTCATTCTTTTCTTTTTGTACTGCTGACCCAAAACTAAATTAAAAAAAAAAGTCTTTTCAACTGAAAGTAAGGAAAAACATTGACACTCAAAACGAACAGAAATTATTCGTAGCTAATATGAAGAGATTGCCCTCTCCTCAGTATCTTGCTCTTTGCGCTGAATTCTGGCTGTTAGCCCTATTTTTTTTTAATAGCGTCTTAGCGCGAAGAGCAAGACATTGAGGAAAGGGGCAAACCCCTGATATACGGAACAGTTTCTGATTGTTTTGATTTTCTAGATGTAGTAGCTGTTATGGTGAAAAATCTGATTAGCCATGAACGTGTGGTTTTTAGTTCAGTTTACATGCCACATAATGAGAAACCATACCAGAAAAAGTAATGGAACTGGTGGAATACTATAAAGCTGAGAAGATCCCCCTAATTGTGTCATGTGATGCAGATGCGCATCAGACATTATGGAAAAGCACCGATACAAATGGAATGGGACTTGAGCTTTTGGATTACGTGGCGGGGGAAGGCCTTACTTGGTTCTATGATCTTTGGAATATTTTAAACAAAAAGGATTGTCTCAAATTATCTATTTTATACATGGCTGCACTCTTTACACTTTGACTCTTAAAAAGGGCACTAGAACTTCTGATTTTGATTACCAATCCAATGAGTCCCCTTGAAAGTTTATACAACTATAGAATTTCTTTAGGAAACTTATATGCCCCAGTGCGTAACTTACTCAAAGACATAATTCCTGGGATTTTCAACTACTTTTAACACAATGGCCACAATAAACTAAATGACATCACCTTTAGCTCAACTTTTTAATTTTTAAGATAATTACCAAGTGTAAATTTATGCTCAATAAACCAAATGACATCACCTTTAGCTCAACTTTGTAATTTTTAAGATAATTACCAAGTGTAAATTTATGCACAATAAACCAAATGACATCGCCTTTAGCTCAACTTTGTAATTTTTAAGATAATTACCAAGTGTAAATTTATGCACAATAAACCAAATGACATCCATCACCATCATGCATGGTAAGTACGACACCTTGAATCTCCAAAGCAGGATTAAGTGTGCCACGGATTTGATCGATGGTGTCTTTAAGTTGTGAGATGCCTTCAAGGGCAAAGAACTCGCATTGCACCGGAACGATGACGGCGTGAGCCGCTGTCATTGCGTTCAATGTCATTAGATTTAAAGACGGTGGACAATCGATCAAAACATAGCCAAACGCCGCGCCAACATCGTCTTTGGAAAATGCATCGATTGCATTTTATCTATATCCAGATTATATCTATGCCAGATAGAAATCTGGCAGCTAGAGTGATTGTCATACATCAGCAAATTATAATAACAAGCAAAAGTGAATGTCCTAAGCATGAACGAATACTAGCGAAGCATTTTTTTTTATAAGAAATTGTTTTTGTAAGACAAAGTGCTATACATCGAGTAGGATATTGTCTATTTTGTTGTTTGTGAAAATATGTTGACATCTAGTCATAACTGGAAAATTATGAATAACCATACAAATGAATAACCTAGAGAATGTAAAATAATAAATTTAAATTCTTTTTAGTTCTTGCAATGCGTATAAATGAACATAAAAACTGAACCAAAGCATGAGGTTGTGAAGACCACACATGTATTTGTAATTATCGATTGATTTACAATTAAATATCCTCTAAATTTTCTATTATTGACATATGTAACTGTAATTAATGACAACATGTAATGCATTAGCTCCAGCCTTGCTTCTATACGGACAGCGTAAACATAACAATTTCTGAAAATTACATAGGTGGAGAAATGAAATTTGACCTTACCGAAGAGAGGGAAATTTGAATATAATTTACTTTTGAAGAGGATTAGACTGATAAGAGCAAAAAATGAAGGAATACAAAGGGCCTTAGAGGGACGAACATGGAGCTGAGAAAAAATACAACATACACTTAAAGAATAAATAAAACAGAATAAAATGATTCTTGATCAAGTGATGGTTAAATTCCCAAGGGATAAGCTTCCTGCTGAGGGTTTTTTTAGTAACTAGGATTGAGGGAGCAAGAGTGAAGCAGACTATTGCCCTTCTGTAGTTAGATTTCAAATTCCTTACAAGGGCTGTGTTTTGCGCTGGTAAGATAATGTATTTCTGGTCTAGAGCTCCGTGGCATTATTCGCTTATTATCTGATAGTTCGGAAATAGCTACTGCCTTCTACTTCCTGACTCCCACGTTAATACAAATAGGTTCTCGTTGGGCAGATCTTTCCATTTCAAAGAATGTCACTCTTACTCAAAAACGTAGTCAATTTATCGGTGCTCTCTGTCGCTCTGCTGATAGAGGCTCTCATATGGACCTCATTATCTATGATGTTACACTCCTCATTTCTGAATTTTTATTTCTTGGCTACCCTCCTTCTCTTCTAACTCCGTGGCTCTTCCCAGTTGCCTTTAAAAAGCGACCTGTACTCTATAACCTAATCCCTATCTGGTTTAACCTACTGTACCAAGCACTGTTCATCTGCACATAACTATCCGGGGGCCAACTCTCCGGTGGCTAACTCTCCGGGGCCAACTCTCCGGGGGCCAACTCTCCGGATACCATCGACGTCCGAATTCATCTACCTTTCCTTCAACACCTCATAATAATAATAATAATAATAATAATAATAATAATGATAATAATATAATGAAATAATGATAATAACAACGATATACAGTAGCTTTCCAAATAAAATTGGTTCTTCATCTCCCTTAATGTATAAATACCTGCAAACAAATGGGACACTCTGGCCCGTGCCAACTGGGAACGTTTTCATAGGAAGTGCTGTAGTCAATGTAATAAGCCAAAACTTCGTGTTTGAAACTAATGCTGTAACTGATGCTTCGAGGGTATTGATTGAAGAAATGGTTGATATTTTCAGGTATGGGTGAAACTGTTTAGCCTTATTTTTCTGAAAAGCCAAGATTTTTTAACAAGAGCCTTAACTGAAACGCCAAGGCTTTAAAATAAAATGCAGTTCACATGGGGAGACTGGAAATCTTGGAAACCGGAAATCTCGGAAAACGCTTAGAGTAGAGAGATCGGGATGAAACTTGATGGGAAGAATAAGTACAAGTTATAGATACGTGATTGACATAATTGGAACGGATCTGTTCTCTTTGGGGGAGCTGGGGGTTGTTAATTTGGAAAAATTAAAAAATTGAGGTATTTTTAACTTATGCACGGGTGACCGGATCTTAATGAAATTTGATATTTACAAGGAACTCGTGTCTCAGGAAACCTCTGCAGTGGGGTTCTCGGATACGCTGAATCTGATGGTGTGATTTTCGATTCTATGAGTTTTAGGGGGTGTTTCCCCCTATTTTCTAAATTAAGGCATGAAAGGGTCAGGCTGACAGGGTAAAAAGCAAAGTGTGGGCCTGTCAAACCAAGACACCTCTGCGTTTTCCACAGGCAATGCAAAGCTCTGCCCGACCACCTCCAGAATCCACCGCACATGAAACTCGCTCGTCAGTTGATCCTAGCCCCGACTCTCCGACGACCACGAAGAGCGGACCGCCATCCTCGACGCCGGCGCGCAGCGCCGCCACGGTCTGCTTGCGCCCGACAAAAGGCGGGCCCGGACTGGCGGTCTCGGCGAAGACGGCGTCGTCTGCGACCGGCTCCACCTCCTCGACCTCGGGGTTGTCGGTGATCCACCGGCCGATGCGGTCCATGAACGCGTGGCAAGCCGCGACCTGGGTCGAGCGGCGATCCACCGTGAGACCATCGCCACTGCTTTTCGCGGGTAATAAAATATACAACTATCACTACAACTACTGCTACTGCTACTACTAATACTAAAGGTAAAAATGAAAAAGATTTGACGAAGGCTAATTTCAAATTGCTTTGTGTATTTTTGTTGTTCTTCCAGAAGTTGGATTTTGTTGAATTTGCTGACATCTGTTGTTTTAATTCCATAAATTTATCACTGTTAATTACCACAAATAAAGGTGAGACTACAGCCCCTTCAATCCTCCTAAGACTACACCGGGATTCGAACCCACGTCCTCTCAGACACAGGATCCCGAATCCAGCGCACCAACCCACTCGTCTGGGTTGGGAGGATGTTATAAATAAAGATTTAAGGGAAATGGGAACTTACTGGGAATTTTTAAGAGGGAGGCCTAGAATAGATTAGGTTGGAGGAGGAGCATGCGTAGCTGTATTGGCCTCAGGCGGCTTGGTGCTGTAGTGAGTTATTAGTAGTAGTAGTAGGTTATGTGGTAGCAATGAGCCTGGTTTGAACGCTTTGTGCAACATGGAATGTACGCATCTAGTGTATGCAAACTATCTAAAATATGCCTTATTAGCCTAATTTGAAAGCTTTGTGCACCATGAAATGTACGCTTCTAGTGTGTGCTAAGTATGTCAAATGTGCCTCATTAGCCTGTTTTGAACGCTTTGGACACCATGGCATAAACGCATTTAGTGTATGCTAAGTATGTCAAATAAGCTTCTTTAGCCTATTTTGAACGCTTTGTGCTGCCCCCCGCGTCGCCTTCGAGGACGATGCCGACGGCGAGGTCGACCTCCCGCTCGGCCTCGTCGAGCTCGACGTCGGCGAAGAGCCGCGGCACGAACGCCGTCATGAACTCGGCGGGCGGGACGGGCTCGGCAGGCAGCAGGGGCTCTTGCGGCGGGCTGGGCATCGAGGCGGCGCTCCGGCGGATCCGTCGGACTCTAGCCGCCGCGACGCCCCGGGGCCGCGCGCCGCGACGGGACGCCCCCGACGCTGTGCCGGATACGGCCATGATTAAGGCACTGTTGGAATTCAAGGGAGTAGAGCGTCGCTTTCAGTCTTATGGCGAAATCCGTTTGTCTAGGCAGCGAAATTTTACGCTTATCGATGATTATGGGCATCATCCCGCGGAATTGTTCGCCACCATGAACGCTGCGCGTGGTGCATATCCCGGCCGACGTTTGGTGTTGGCTTTTCAACCGCATCGTTATTCAAGAACTCGTAATCTGTTTGAAGATTTTGTCCGGGACGCCACCCGCCACCGTCGCCGACATCGGGTACATAATGAAGCCGTACTCGGTATGGATCACCTCGTCGCCGGGATCGATATAGGCCTGACAAAGCGCCTGGATCAGCTCATCCGAGCCGCAGCCGAAGATCATCCGCTCCGGGTCGAGTCCCTGTGCCTCGCCGATCACCTCGGCCAGGCCGCGCGGTTCTTCCTCGGGATAGTGATGGATCTGGTTCCCGACCTCGGCCAGGGCTTGCATCGCCAGGGGGGTATTTTGTTCCTTTTTAATTTTTCCTTTTTTTTGGAGGGGAATATCTAGAAAAGCCATTTTTCAACGACAATACTAAAAAAAGGTATTTTTCAAAATCCAGAAGAAGGGAAGTATCTTAGTGGGGGGGAGGGTTGTATTTCTTAAGAGAAATGTTGATTAAAGTACTTCCCCTCGTTGCACCGATCTACTTTGTGTTATTATTGATAGAGCTAGGTCATTCTTAGAATTTAAGTATAGATAAAATATGAAGATCCCCAGCTAGGCTGACAACAAAGGCGCATTTTTAATGCGCCTTTTATCTTTTCGACCTCTACCAGTTTTGCATCTCAACTAATCGAGACTCGGTACGCGCATACTCAAATGCCAGCTTTTGACCTTGATATAAATCGCTAATTCCCATCTTGGCCGAAATCACCAGTAATCGGCTGCGATCATAAAACTCATCAACCAAAGCAATAAAGCGCCGCGCTTCATCATCTAAAAAGTGTTCTTGCACAATGGTTCATCACCAAAGCCTATGCCACAGCAGACGCTGCTTATGTGCAACCTTTTGACCACCTCAAACTACCCTTCAATGTTTTGGCGGGCTTTTACGTTTTTGGTTGGGTTCCGGGCGGCAATTTGTGGCTTGGTGCGATTTTGATCATCGCCGCATCACTTTACATCGCCCACCGCGAAGCCAATTAAAAAGGGGCCTAAGGCCCCTTCAATTTTTTTACTTTTTGAGCTGGATCATCATTTTATAGGGAATTGTCTTTGTAAGACAGTGGAAATCTAATTTGAGTGAATATTATGGCCCTATGTCCAAGGGTCGTCCTCAGTAAAACATAAATATAAAGAAGAAGAAAAACTTACGCCAACATACGACCAATAAAACTGAAAATTTATCAAAACAGTCCCAGCATCCTTACTTCAGCGAAGCTCAAACAGGACTGATAAATAAAATGAGATGAAACAAGGTAATTCATTGAAATGAAAGAAGAATAATTAAACAATATTTACCTTTGTTTTTACCAATTTACCAATATTTACCTTGACGGAATTGTTTTGACGGAAATGTCAACAGGAGATCGGTACCTGCGCAACGCAGACCATTGGTCAGCATGCGAAAAAGTTTTTTAGGTAAGCATTGTTTAGGTGTATGCAGGGCCGTATCCAGGATTTTTTCGGGGGGGGGGGGGGGTAAACAACAAAAAATCTAGGTTGTAAATTCGTTAATTGTTCAGGTTATCGGATAAAAACAGGGGATCTTGGGTTACATCGAAACGCATTATGCGCATACAGTTTATCCAAATGATGTATCAGAAATATATCAGAAACAGCTTTAAGTATGAAGTTGAAACTATCGGTGCATGAGGGGGATATTGTTCTAGACCCAAAAAGCCACTATATGTATACCCTTACTGCTTACTATTAATAATACTACTTCTTGGAATGGTATTAAGTTATTTTTTTCAGGAAAACTTGAGGTGTAAAACTAAATTATACATCAATCCGGAGGTGCTGAGAGTGCCTGTGCTCGTGTACAACGACGAGGCCCTTCGGCAGCTGCAGCGTGACTGGGAGGCCAACAAGGACATGTTGTACGTGTCCAGGCCATCCCGGAAACAAGCCCGCTGCTTTGCTCTCTTCCATGCCCTCACCCTCCCCGCGTGCAGCGATTCCGAGCTCCTGGCGATGCCCAAGGCCGTGAAGGGGTTCGGAGCGGCCAAGACTCAGGTGCAGGCTCACAGAGGCGGTCTAGGTCGAACATGGGCTCGCTGGGTGTGCCGATATTGGGGTACATGACGATGTCGGCGCCGGTCGATACCACCAGATCGATGAGGCCGTCGTTATTGACGTCGGTCGCACGCGGGTTGGGCAGTCTCAGCTTGGGGACATTGCCTTGAACCGGCAAAGATAATTCACGCAAATTCGGCTGCCCGGGCGTCCCTTCGTTGATGTAATACCTGAGAAAGGAGGGACGGTCGGTCGAGTCGTCGTGCCAGGTATTCGGGAATTGTCGATCAGGACTATATCCAGCTGGACGCAGACACGGTATCAGCCTACCGAAACACTGGCGGCTTTGATATGATTGGCTCCGGTCGCACAAAAATCGAGACGGATGAACAGTTTGAGGCTGCAAGAAATTGCGTTCAGGCATTGAACTTGGATGCGTTAGTGGTCATTGGAGGAGATGACAGCAACACCAATGCTGCACTCCTGGCAGAGAATTTTCTACAGCACCAATTGCCTACGCGCGGGAGGATGTTTCTATAAAGGAATATTTCATATGGCGCTATTGCACTGCCCATGTACGAACGACGTTGGTACATTGTATTACTTATTTATTTTTCTGTTTAGACATGCACTTCAGATCGAAAAAATTGTCGTAGAAACTTCAAAAGGGGCTAATTCGATTGGAAATTTGAAGGGCTATTGCCCTTTTTATTAGTCAAAAGTAATCGGAGTTAAACCGAGTTGAAAGGTTTGGAAATTATGCCTTTGAGGATGTTTTGTTTTGTGTATTTCTGTACTTTTTTTCATTCTGTGCTTGTCTTTTGTCAATAAAATACATGTTTTGGTATATTTAAGTCTTAACTTTTCCATGCTCATTGACTAGGCGTGACAAAACAGAATAATTTAAACTTCTATCAGAAGCTTCAGAATGCTATCAGAGACATTTTTCATATTAAGAAGAGTCGGAGCGGATAAATATTTAAACCTATATTTTTTCCGGTTTTCATTTATTATTATTACATCCGTGGCTGCTATTACGTGGGTGCTGATGAATTATTCTTCGTTAACAAATGAATAAGTTAAAACATAGAACTGAAATAAAATGCTACTACTACTAATATTAACTCACTGCAGCACCAAGCCGCCTGAGGCCAACGCAGCTACGCACGCTCCTCCTGAATTGCTGGATTACTTTTTTTTAAATAATTACTTTTGTATATACTTTTATTTTGTTTCTTTCAGACCTGACCGGCCAGAACACGTAGTACTTATGGAGCCTGAGCTCGACTCTGGCGTCGGACACCGGTGATTCACCGGACGAAACCCTGCCATCGAGCATCAGGCCGCGCCGCAAGACGACGGACAGAGGCGCCACGGAGCCGCCCTCACGGAGCTCCACCTTGGCCGTGCGGATCGTCTGGTGGTCGGGAGACCCGATGTCGACGACGTAGACCCCGTCTTCTAGACCTTCGAAGCGAAACCTACCGCCAGGGCGGGATTCGACGTCACCGGGGTTCTCAGGCTGATCTTTCGCTAGGAAAGGGAAGTTTTCCGGTGCGGTTTAAGGTGGCTAATGTCATTCCATTTAACAAAGGTGGTTGCAAGTCAGATATGGAAAACTGGAGACTCATATCAATTCTACCCATATTTCCAAACATACTGGAGAAAGTTGTACATAAACGGCTGTGTAACTTTCTTTAGATGAATAGGCTTTTGAGTCAGACACAATTTGGGCTTCTTAAGGGTCATTCAACGACGCACGCCTTACAACACTTCTTATCGAATGAGCACTCTTTGAAGTTTCTACGACAACGCTTTCTGTAAAAACCTTATTTGCCCCAAGGACATAACTTAAAGTCCTTGTCCTAAGGGATGTGGGGGGAGGGGGTTTTGTCATCTTCTAAGATATAATTTCCAGACTTTTCAACTACGTTGAACAAAATGGCTGTATCAAAATGTTGATCGGAAGCATTCGGAGAAGTGATAGTTGTGGGGAGGGGGATATTAGCCTTCCGATCATTTTTAAGAGCTCTAGCAAAATTCTAAGAATCAATAGATTGCTTTAAAAGGAACATCAAAAGCTTAATGCCGGTCGGGATTTAAAATAACAGCTCTGAGTCACGATACCCTTCTAAATATAAAAATTAAATTAAGGTCCGATCACCTACTCGTAAGTTTAAAAATATCTCAATTTTTCTAATTGAAATTGATTAATCTCCCTTCAGCCCCCACCCGGTCGAATGGGGAAAACGACTTTATCAAGTCAATTTTTGGCCGCCGACTTCGATAGAACGGGATTCGTCGCGTCCATGGAGCACAAACGTTTTGGCAGCTTGGTCGATAGCCGCTTCGACAAGAGCGCGCGGGAAGGTCATGCGCCCGTTGTCGGTGTGGCGAGCGCCCTTTGCTTCCAGCCTTTCCGCCAGGGTGGCAGGAACTTCGCCCATGCCCAGTTTGCTCAAGAGCGAACGAGCCGTTGCATAGATGTCCTTGAGGTCGCTTTCGGAAAGCGGCTTGTAGCGGGGTTGTAACCCAAATCTCGATTTTCCTTCAGCAGAAATCTTCCAGATCAAATATATTTGCAAAAAGGAAAAACATAACAAGATAAAAAAAATATTACAACACTCAAGGTAACAAGGGGAACCACCGAGGTTTCATTTTCGCAAAATCATAAACAAGCTGGTCGTATTCCAAATTTTTTACTAAGTCCTTCTCTGCGAATATCAAAAGAAGGTGACTGAGACGATCATCTCCTTTTGTAGACCACAGGTAGACAGTAATGCTTGAATGGCAACTAGACAAAATCAATAACTCGAACTGAAATATTATAATGGCGGCTGCCCACTGCGCCCAACGCATATAACAATCTTGGAGAAATTTATACTTCTTTTAAGACCAGGTTGGATTATATAGCTCGAAAATTCCCGGGATTTTGTTAAACAGACATTACCAAAACACAAACATCGTATCACTTTTTAAGCCTGAAACAGGCTTGGAACGTTTTCTCCTGAAAAGTTGAAAAAGTGCAAAAAACTGCATGCATGCAGGATTTCAAAATGGCATATAAGCAATATCACAGGCAGCACTACTCTATAATAGCTAGAAATATTATTGAAACTTTTAAAGGAGCTACTTCAATTCGAAATTAATTGTCCTGGTGCCCTTTTTAAAAGTAAAAAGAGATTGAAGGGCAAGCAGCCCTTCTCTCAAGCCTGCTCATTTTCTAAGGCCATCTAGTTAAAATTTTGAGACAGCCATTTTGTAAAACATAGTATTCATAGAAAGTGGCAAGGGTCCAACCTCTGCAGTTTTTACGGAAAGTGTGAACCTTAGGCCAGATTGATGAATATGACTTTGCATTTTGGAAAGCTTTGTAGAACTCTTGCCTGGGGCCAAAAATCTATTGTTTCTACCCATTTCTGTTCGTGATTTCCGCTGAGTTTATCATTCGGTTTTTTGCACTTGGGATTGCAGTAGAGAAATGGTATCAGATGTGCCTCTTGAACTTTAAAAGTTCTCTCATTTTTAAATAGTTGAAAAATTTCAATTATAATTTTTTTTTTCTCTGTGTGTTTGCGTTGAATGAGGGATTGCTAAATGTAAAACGAGATAAAATCCAAACAAACCTTATAAACTATACAGACATTTAATTCATCGAAAGAACTAACTAAAAATAAAATAATGGAACGCTCGTGCTTTTTTTAAATAGTTGGAATTATTTAATTCTATCATTTTATTTTGTTTTTTTCTACTCATTTCCTTTTTCGTTTTCTTTTTGCTTGAGTTGAATTTGGATTGCCTCACATACAACTTGTTTAATTCCGAAATTTTGCTAATGAGTGGGGGGGGGGTGTTTTCGAAAAGTATTTCATGGCTGGGGTTTTCAAAAATATGGCTGCTTTATGCTTAAAATACTCACGTCTTCATGCAAAGGGCTGCGTACCGATTATAAATAATAATGCATCGTTTTATATTTTAGTAATTCAGTTATACACACATGGTGCATTCTAGGAGTAACACTAGACAGGGCGCTGGCCTTTCTGTTGCTGTCGGTTTGTCTGATGTTCGCAGACAGTCGATTCAACTATCTTGATCGGGTCCGATATGGATTGGGGTATCTTACGACCCCGGTTTATTGGGTAGCTGATATCCCAACTCGTGTCTCCTTTCTTATTGATGACGTCTTTGTCTCTCGAACAGATCTCTTGGAAGAAAACGACGAACTTCGCGAAGAGCTGCTGGTCGCACAACGTGAATTGCAATTGCTTGAATCGCCTTAAAAAAAGAGCATAATACATGACATGAACATATGTTTTATCAATGAATAGGATTTAAATAGAAATAATACATAAAAAAAACAGAAAAATTTGACCCAATAAATAAATAATGCGTAAAATGAAAATAAAAATAAATTGTATAAAAATAGATTAAAAAGATTTAAAAGGAAAATCAGAGGCTTAATGCCGGTCTGGATTTAAAATAAGAGCTCTGAGTCACGATGTCCTTGTAAATATCAAAATTCAAGGTGGCAGCATCCGCCAGCTGTCATCTTGCTCGGCCGCCTCGACATTGTTGATTGCGACTTCGGTCACCTCCAACCGATGAGGTTGTTCGGAGGAGTTGCCATGAGCCAGATAAAACGGCCGATCGTCGGCGCCAAAGTGTGTCAGTTGCAGGTAAGGACCAAGCAGACTGTTCAGCTGGGCGTGGATGACCGAAGGTTCGACAATCGCCGTAAACGACACCAGCAGCGCGAAAAGATGAATGATCAGGAATGAGTCTTTTATTCAAGAGGTTCGATCCCAGGGAAGGGGGGGGGGGTTGAGGGTTATATAATTAACTGATAAAGTTCAAATTATATGACACAGAAAATTTGTGAGTAAATACGAAAATTTTTGAGTCGTGGGATTCTGAAAGACGCACGTACGTACGTCTGCACGTTTGTACGTACGTATGTGATACACGCTTATATAAGTCAAGAAAAAGACATTAGGAAATGAGATTTTGTCATGAAACAAAACCTAATGAATGGTTATTACTCCATGGCATTTTATCGTTGCTCGAAAAAAAATTACAAAGACGAGTTTGTAATTTGAAATAAAAAAAAAAAGATTACGATTTTTTTTATACTAAACGATTTCTTCAAAACAGAGCAGCGGCGACTTTAACATGAGGTTACATTTCTTTTGTTTGTTGTTTTGTACGATGACAAAAAAAAAACTTTATTGTGCAAGGTATTATTTACACATTAACAGAAAATCATGAGAAGAAATCCGTTTCCCAGTCGCCGACTTCGCGATAGCCGTTTGTCGCATCATCGTTGTCGATAACCACTTCGTTGGTCTGCACATCGCGTTCGCGGGGAAAGAGCACATGCGCGCCTGCATTTTCCAACATGGGAGCCAAGTAGGGCACCGTAAACGCCATCGGCAACAAGTCTTCGACCGTCTGAAACACGCGTGCCCGTTCCCACTCCCACCGATCCAACGACGGCTCATAGTACCACCCGTGGCTGTGCCACATGGGGACAACCACTTTAGTATACGGAATAATTTCTGTTCGTTTTAATGTCGCTTCTTACTTTCAGTTAAAAAAAATTGTTATTTTTTTTTTTATTTTTATTAAGAGCTTGTCAACGATTGGTGGTTGGAGTGGGATCTTAGGCGTCTATTCTTCTGTGAAAACAAACATTTCTCTTTCCAGACCATGAAGAGATTGACAATATTTGACCCTTCGGTCTCCAAAAGACCAAGAACAGACTGGACGTTGTGTTAGTGCCATATGATTTCTCGCTTCTTGATCGTGTTGTAATACACTGCTTTGTGTTCTGCTACGAAAATCTTATTTAGATTATTTATTTTAAAAACAAAAGGAAGAAGTATTCATTTACATGAATATGTTGGCGACTTATAATTCTGTATTTCTTTCATATTTCTTTGTAGGCCATTGCCAATTGTAATTCATGTCATTGTCCTATCTAATTAATATCTGATTATTTTGATTTGAACTTCTTTATTTCCCCCGTTATGGTAGTTATATGTATTTATCGATTGGGCAGAGTTGACGAATCGATAAAACAGTCGACCAGTGGGATTAAGTTTTATCGATTGGGCAGAGTTGACGAATCGATAAAACAGTCGACCAGTTGGATTCAAGTTTTATCGATTGGGCAGAGTTGACGAATCGATAAAACAGTCGACCGTCGACCAGTTGGACTCAAGTCAAATAGAATTGTCCAGCTGTCTAACAGGAAATCAAGCAGTATGAATTACTCAGTCGAAACCTTCGAACACGCTCTTACGGACCGCACTCGCATCGTGCTTGTGGCCCCTCTCTTCGGCACACGGAATGATCTTTCCGACCTTATCGCCGCCGCTCATGCACACAATTTGATGTTCGTTGAAGACTGCGCTCAAGCCTATACCGGTCCCGATTTTCGCGGCCATGCCGACAGCGCTGCGGTGCTGTTTAGCTTCGGTACGATCAAAACTGCAACCGCTCTTGGGGGTGAGGTCCTGCAGATTTTCTATCAGATACACCTTGGAAAAATACAAGGTGCTGAGGAGGGAGTTATCCACCCTCCATTTATTTTGAAATTAAAAAGAATACTTGAAATTCAACGAGCTCCTTCCGAAGTTTATAAGATCATCTTGTCTGAATATACCTTTTTTTTACCCCAAGGCATAACTTACAGTCCTTGCCCTTAGGGCTAGGGGGTTGTCATCCTCCGAAACATGATTTCTAGTCCTTTCAATTATTTTGAACAAATACCTATGGTATTGAGGTTGATGAATACCAAGAATGGATTCAGCCTTGGCTCCAATATTCAATGTTTTGTCGTTGTTCGACAGAAAAATAAAGAGGGAGATCAATAAGGATAAGATCACAAGAAGTTGTCTCGTTGGACGACGATAAGATCGACCATGATGATGATGCTGAGTCGTCGTTCTTGTTGATGAGTTGAGTGAGCTTCTTCTAACGAATTTCTGGATAAACATCTCTAAAGCTCTAGTAGCTGGCATTGATTGGGGGAAGAGGGAATTGGGGGGTTGTAGCACGAGGGTATTGGAGGGTTCAAAGGGGGGGGGCATCGGAGAGTTGAAACGCGAGGGCATTGGAGAGTTGGAGCACGAGGGCATTGGAGCATTGGAGCACGAGTGAATTGGAGAGTTGGAGCACGAGGGCATTGGAGGGTTGGAGCACGAGGGCATTGGAGGGTTGGAGCACGAGTGAATTGGAGAGTTGGAGCACAAGGGCACTGGATGATTCAAAGAAACTGTCTTAAAAAGTGCCAAGTTTAGAGAATTATGTTAATATTCTTCTTGCTGATCAGTATAATTGTTCTTAAAATTCCTTCTGTTTAAAGCATTCCAGAGAGATTCTGAGCCAACCATGGGTATATTGTTGTCACAAATGATTTTTCTCAAATGGGCTGGTGGAAAAAAAATAGAACATATAATTTCTCTTTTTTTATTATTTCAAGACTAGAATATCACACAACTAAGCATTCATATTGCTGATTGTTTGTCTTTTTTTCCTGAGGCATTATTAAGTCTCTTTTTTCCACTAACTTCCGGCTCAAGGTTATGATACTACTTGTTCTTTATTTTGTCATTTCATAAATGCACTTTATAGTCAAAAGTGAAATATCAAGGTCTTACTTGAGTTTTTTTTTTTTGCTTTTTCCGCTACTGTGAGTTGATTTTTATAAAATAGTCTTTATTTTGGTTTCTTAAAGAGGTTTTCTGTAAAATAGTTGATTTTATTTGATACCTCAGGAACTACGCTTAGCTTAGATCTCAGAAAACAGGTTTCATGTCAACAAAGACAAGTGATGGGTGATAGAATGCATTGAACTTGTATAATTTGGGCTATATATTTGCACATTAGGGGTGGGGGTTAGGCTAAGTTAAGGGCACTGTCCAAGTGCTTTAGCCTCCCCCCCCCCCCCCCCCCTCCCCCCCCGCCCCCCCCCCCTCCCCCCCAAAAAATTGTTAAATACTTATGATATTAAGATATACAAATGATAAATTTTTAATTGCTGTAATTTATTGTCCTCCCTCATCTAGGGTGGCAAACTTTATTGACAAATTTGAAAATACGTTAAGTGTGATATCATCTTCAAATGCCATTTTTATCCTTAAGGACTTTAATATGGACTTAATGGGATGCCTCCCATCAAGCCAGCAAGGAATTGACCGACATGTCCTTCGGTTCTTAGAATTTAACCCTTTTCATGGTATGAACCCTATATTTTTTATTCCGACACAAATTGGAATTCCTTTTTGGTAGATCTAAGCCCAAATTTTGATATTTTTTACACGATGAACAAGATAAAAGCGATCGAATGTTAATGCTTACTTATTTCCTTAAGTCCTATTCATCCTTACAGGATCTATGGGGGCACTCCTTATGACAGGGCATGAGCCTGGGCTTGATATGGAAATCCGTCTTGTGGTATTTGGCAGAGTTGTACGATGTTATTACGGTTGAAGGTATCAATCTACTAATTTTGTGGTCTTCTAACCCCCTTCTATTTTACAAGCATTGTAAAAAAAAAACACGCACACAAAAAACAAATAATTTTTCTCTTTATGTGTTTTTGTGTGTGTGTGTGTTTTTTACAATGCTTGTAAAATGGAAGGGGGCTATTGGTGTATGTTTCCTTTAAACAATCAAATTTCTATGTGAAATGTTTGGGACTTTTAGGGGGTGTTTCCCCCTATTTTCTAAAATAAGGCAAATTTTCTCAGGCCCGTAACTTTTGATGGGTGTTTGCAACGCATAGTGATAGAACATAGTGTCTGAACATGGATTTTGAAATGAATATTTGGGATTTGCCAAAGACCGAAAAAGAGGCAATTATATTTTGAGGCTAATTTATATTAAGAGGCAAAATTTTGGGCTATATATGTGCACATTAGGGGGGGGGGGTAAAGCATAGCATATATTAAATACAGCAATGGTTAGTTTATACAATTTTGTAAAATTAGGTTTAATTAATCCCATGAAAAAAGGTAATGCTCCTTTCATATACGAAGTAATTTCTGTTCGTTTTAAGTTTTAATGTCGCTCCTTACTTTCCGTCAAAAAAACTTGTTTTTTAATTTAATTTCTGAACGTTTTTGAATCAATGCATGTTTTGATTTTGGCTCTCCGCAGGTGAATAATTAAAACGAAATTTGCATATTTATTTTTTGCTAAATGGCTTTCTCATAGTCTTGATCGAATGATTTTGAGCAAAAAAGGAGCGGAGGAGGAGGCCTAGTTGCCAGACAGTTTTGAGAATTTAATGCGACCGTTCAAACTTGAAGTTTGCAAAATTCTTATTAAAAAAAAACAACAAAAAGTGAACATTAACAAAGAATTATATGCATTTACTGCTTTAAGAAAATGGTAAAACTAACGCGGTGAGAAAAAAAAGTAGTATATGCAACAAACTATAGAGATTATACATCGAATTTGGAAAGAATATAACACAATGATGAAGAGTGATCGAGGATTAAAAAAAAAATATAGTAGGATCACGAGACGACGTGCTCGTGGGTGCTGTCGAGACCCAGGTTGATGATGTTATCCGTCTATTATTGCAACGTGGCGCTAATCCGGATCTGCCGCGAGTACTCAAAGCTGCTTCACCAGAAGCGTTGTCGCAGTTGTTTCGCGCAGGTGCGAAATCCGAACTCTTGCCTAAGGATTTGCACGACTTTTGGTACAGTGACAGTGAAGAGCCAGAACGCAAGGAGGCTCCACAGTATGCGACCAGGGAGAGTGTTTTAAGTTTTAATGTCGCTCCTTACTTTCTGTTAAAAAAAAACTTGTTTTTTTAGTTATTTGTAAATGGAAAGGAAGTATGGTTTACCAAGCACGCCTGTCGTCCAATATTACATTATTTGGGTTCGAACCTAGGGCCCTGCCATCCCAAAGCCACTAGGGCCTGCCTGCCACTTAACACCACAGTGTTAAGTCTGGCGAAGCCACTATATAGCCACTATATGAAGCCACTTTTTTAAGACTAGGAAAAGAGGGGGGTTTCTTTCTTCGAAAGGTTCAACAATTTTCTTCTTCGCGATTGAAGCTGCCGAGGCACGGGGCCTCAACAATGCACAATCGGATTTTCACCGTCGGCTAACGCAATTGGAAGACCAGGGCATGTTGCTCAATCCTTGTATTGGTCCCGAGCCCATTGCCGGCTCTACGCGCATGAAAGGCGGTACCGCCACCAAGATCTTATTAGACGCACTCCTTGGCTCCTTACCTGTTCGAGAATTTATTACTTTCAATATGTTTGTTTGGCGTGAGAACGTTATAAATAATACAATAAAGCCCATCTTTGATACTGAGAAATATTTTTGTGCAATCACCCAAGATTTAAAGCATAACTGTTCTTTATTAAAAAAAAAGAAAAAAAATTCTTACTGGGTTAATAGAAAACCAATCAAATCCCTTTTATTTGCAAGTGCACTAATTTTTCATCTTAAATAGTTGCAATATATTGAATTGCGACTTGAATATTTTTTTCTGTAAAAACTAAGATAAGCCTGCATAATTCAAGCATCCACTGAAACAGGTCAGTTTTCTTTAGTAAATCTTTACAACAATTGGATCCAACTTTGACCCCCCCCCCAACACACAGGACTTTGACAAAACTACGCCATTCGTTGGGGTATTGATTTAGAGATCTACTTAGAACGTTGGTGCTAAACATGAACTGGATGATCTCTATTCCATTTTGAATCAAAATACTAGACCAAATACCTTCCTGGGACATACCACATTCGTAATCATGTGTTTTTAAAGTAGGAATGCAGCAATTTCGAAAAATACTCCTGAGGATCCTCTTGAAATACTTCATAAGGTTTTGATAGTACAAACAGTTATTTTACTACCATTTCATATTCCAAAAAATATCAACCGAATTTTTTATCGTAAGAACATGCAATTTCATTTAGATTTGAAAAAAAGTTGAAAAAAAATTATCATGTTCAAAGAAAAGAATTTGGCAAGAGGCAAGGGGGGAGGGAATTCAATTCGAATGAGTCCTCTGCCAATCTCCTAGGACAATTGGCTTGAAACAATCACTCCTGAGGAAAATATATATACAAAAAAAAACACTCATCTGTAATTTCTGTAAATTCTGTAACTTAAGTAAAATATATTGAACTTTAAAAAGCGGAAAGATGCTTTAGGTTGTTATAAAAAGTAAAATTTTTTATTAGTAAATTTTAGAGATTTTATCAAAGCTGACACTGTTTATTAAAACACTATTTTTATCTGAGATCAGGAACGGTCTCCAGCCCGGTCACGAGTTTGGTTGATCGGCGAAACGGACAGGCCGAGTTTCCGTCAACGACTGAAGGCGTTATCCAATTGGGACAGGACCTGCTGGACGGTGCTCGGAGATTGAGTCTGGGTGCCGTGTTCGAAGAGTTGGATTCGATTGATACTTTTCTGGCGGTGTTTGAAGATAACTTCTTGCCGGGGACATTGCCTCCTCACAGTATGGTGATTGAGGATTCGGACAGCCCTGGATCAAACCCGGATCGTTGAACCTTCTGGAAACGCAGTAACACAGCTTTTTCCATCATATTAACGGTATAAACAGCCTGCGGAGCCAGTGCCACCAGAAATACCAGAGCTGCGATCAATATTTGCGATTTGATGCTGTTCATCGACGTGCTCCCGCGCGTGAATCAACCCTTGATGGAAACGATTCCTTGGTCTGATTCTGAGGTGTTTCTATTCGTATATTCGGTTGTGACGCCATCGCGCCGATAAAACTTTTATATTTAAGATTAGCATAAAATTTCATTCTTTTGATAGATATATTGGCACCAAAATTCCTGTTTTTAGGGTTTCGGTTACTATTTAGCCGCTGCTTACTAGCAGTGATGTCTTTAAATCAAGGACTTGATCAAATTCATAGTGATATCATCAAATCACTAAATTGAATTAAGTGATCAGAACAGATTTCTAAGAAACCTTAAGGAATTTGATAAAATCATCGATTTTATAAAATTACGGGCTGATCCTGGTACTTCCTCCGTGCCGCCCCTCCAAAAGAAATTTATCAGCTATTTCCTATCCCAAAACTCATCGGAACTGGTCTCTGGCCCTGTCCTTATGATCTACTCACCCCGAAAAAAAAATGACTTAATGAAAATACTATACTTCAAAAAATATTGAAACTGATGTCTGATCCTCCACGGCCCGATCCTTCCCCCCTCCAAAAACAGCTTTTTGACGATATATTATTCCAAAAGTTTTGGACCTGGAATCAGAGTTGGTGCCACAGTTGAGAGAAATTTTCTAATAAGAAAAATGAATAATTGGGCCAGAAGACGTCCACCCCTCTCGTTTTCGGGTTTTACCCATGTTAGTAAAGATAAACAGGTAGAAATATATGAGGCATTGGGAGTTTTCATGTCTTCAAAAAATATATTTTCAACTGGTTGTAGTTTTATTCATATTATTAGGTTAATTGCTTTCTATTTTTTTTTCTATTTTAATTTCTATGATTAATGATACGTACAAATCGAATAGATTAGATATCTTCGACATACACATCTGTTTCGGATGTTTTTTCAAGCAAACGATCATAATGATATTGCCATTTGATTCTCGAAAAAAAAAGGCAAGAGAGCCCGAACATCGATCAATGTCACTTCATTATAATGTAATCTGCGTTTTTTTTTCGTCGAGAGAGAGAGAGAGAGGCGCGTTTCCCTATCGAGTGACGACAGATGTTGAATGTGTTGAGATAGCACCAAACGTTCATTTTTTCTATTTTTTTCGAATTAACCGGCCCCCTCCTAGATGTTCAAATCGGGAAAACGACTATTTCTAATTTAATCTGGTCCGGTCCTTGATAAGCTTGCCAAATTTCATCGTCCTAGCTTACCTTGAAGTACCTAAAGTTGCAAAACCGGGACTTTAGGTTTCCCCCCTCCAACTCCCCCCAGTGCTATCAGAACCGGTCGGGATTTAAAATAAGAGCTCTGAGACGCAATATCATTCCAAATACAACGTGTAGTTCCCTTTTTGATAGTTGAAGTGATTGGAGGGCGACCCCCCCCCCCATCCACCATTTCCCCAAATAAATCCAATCAAAATTTTTAGATAGCCATTTTTTCAGTGTAGTTGATAGGTCCAGTTATTATGTCTTTGAAGGTGACAACCCCTCCCAGAGCTCTCAGGGCAAACGTTGTGAGTTATACCAAGGGGGGCAAATAAGGTTTTTATGGAAAGGATGGTCGTATAAACTTCGGAGGGGAAATTCAAAATAAAGTTCAATAATAATAATTGGAGGTGGTAAAGGTGTTTCTGAAATTAAACTAACTAGATATTTAGATAAAATATTTCTATTAAATAAGGATTGGTTTAGTTCGTTTTTTAAATATTTACCATAGATCCAACCAGTTAGAGCAAGATTAATTGCTTCAAGAATAGTTGATTTACCTGATTCATTATCGCCAACTAGAATATTTAGTCCTTTATTCAGCTCTAGTTCGAACCTACCTTCGATCGATTTTCCCCAACAACAGACCGATGGTATTGTCCCCTTCGGGCTGATAAAATTTTACCGTTGAACCGGTTAGATTGCAAACTATCGCAAGTAAATGACGGCACTGGTCGTATAGTCAAGCAAGTTGCCAATCTGTTCTTTTTTCTATAGTTGCTAGCTGTAGGATATTGGAATAATTATGGTGCTGGGCATAGGTTTGGGTGGCAGATTGAGCGAGTTAAATCATTGCAATAGACAGAAGATAGGCGTGTTTCTTTAAACTTGTTTCATGCTGGTTTTTTCTTCGTGAAACATGATGCAATAGAATTTTTGGTCGCGAAACTTGTTGCATGTGGATTATTACTTCGATAATTTATCTTGATTTATATCTTTGAGAAACGTGTTATATATTCAATTCTTCTTCATGGAACTTGTTGCATGCTGAATTTTCTATTTGTGAAACTTGTGTATGGTTTCTCCTCGTGAAACCGTTTTTTTGTGAAAAATTTTGCATACAGACTGGGCGCGCCAAATCAAGGCTGGTAACAGACGAAAGAGATACGGTGCATGGGTTTGCGCCGGACTCAGCATGGCTGGGTCGTAACATATTGACTGGATAAATTGACTGATAGGAGACAATTGAAGAATGAAGGCAAAACTGGAGTACATTTGGTTAGACGGCTACCAGCCCACCCAAAGCCTACGCAGTAAAACCCGTGTGGAATCTGACTTTGGCGGCACCCTTGAGGAATGCCCCATGTGGTCATTTCGTGATTGACATAAACAGACTGGATACATTCTCTTTGGAGGAGTTAGAGGGTGGGGTTCAGTGCTTTGGCGAGTTTGGTGTTTCTGGACGTGCTATGAAGATGAAGATTGGTGGGCGTATCAGGGAGCTGCACAAATTGACTTGATAAAGTCGTCTTCCCTGATTTGACCATCTGAGGGACTGAAGGGAGAGGAAGAAATAGAAAAAAAATTAGGTATTTTTAACTCACGAGTGGATGATCGGATCTTAACTATTGGGCCATTCGCTATTCAATTAGACACAAAACTAAAATTACGAATTTTCTGAGGATCGAGGAGGTTTATTATTCGTCAAAACTTACCGTTCGATTCTCGGGTATTTTTGGATATTTAGCCAAAATATCCAGAAATATCCTTCGATTCCCCTTGTATATTCAGCCATCAGTCTTCGTCTCTTATCCATTCGTGTCAAGATTTTTTTATTTCCATTTTGAACTATTAGCTACAAAGCTACTTTTCAATAATACTCGCTTTGGCGGTGGTGCCTTTGTCGAGATACGATCTGCGTTTGACGTGAGGGACCGGAGCAAACGTTCTCGATACTCAGCGGAATCTTTTCGCTGCAGAGCCTGCAATCGGTTCAAGCCCAACTTCAGGTCAGACGTGAGTTCGATGTCTTCCAAGTACACCGGTACAACGTGTTTCCCTTCATCCACTGCGAGATTTATCTCTCGGTTGCAGTGGTCAGACGCCAGCGAATCACGGGATACATATGGTGTTCGAAAAAAAAAAGTCTAAATGAGAAAAATACTTTTTTCATGGCAGAAAAAAGGGAACGTTTTCCATGACAAAATAGAACAATGACGCTTTGTCTAATGATAAAAAGTATTACTTTTTGTCATAACAGTTGTACTGATGCCTAAAATACAAAAGAAATGGCAAAAAACTTCAACAGTAATTTTTCAACTACCCAGATTTTTAACAACCCATCCCTATATCCTCTAACCGTTGTTCCAATCATGAGCATGGCAAGCGATAGGCTTCTACATATGGATTCTCATTGTCCCTTTTGTTCTGGGTCTCTGCAACGATATGTCATTTCTGGATCGAATTGATGACGTAAATTGGTTTGGTTTTCTGTTTTAAGGCTTTTGAATTGCTTTAATCCATTGTCAAAATATATAGAAATACTAAATGTTGGTGTGGCGCTTCGCGCCACACGAATACCTAGTTGGTGGAGATGCTTCGCGCTCCCCCAAAGCCCCCCGCGCGGTAATGGATAAATTAGGGCAGAGAATGTTAGTTGAAGAAAATAAAACTTTCGACTTTTGAAACCTGTCATGGATTGGTTTCAATAAGTCCTTTGCAACGGGATTCAATAATTTCCATTGCCCATTAAAAGCAAAAATTAAAAAAAACAATTAAAATAAGATTATTGAATGCAAAGCAGAGGAGGTGTCCCAAACTTTCAAATAGCGTTTCAACACCTCTCATTGCCCTATTTACCTATCACCCCATATTGAACGAAGTTACTAATCTCAGCCCTTTGAGCAATTCCACCTCCTTGTTATCTCTTGATGTCAGTAATAATAAGTTAACAAGTATCTCTTCACTTTCGTCTTTACCGTCATTGGACTACTTAAACTTAACAGGCAACGAAGATATTCCTTGTGAAGAAATAAACAACCTGGAACGTACAATTTACCCTATTACTATTGTCAGAACTACCTCTTGCCCAGTGGGTGAATTGATAGACTTTTCGGTTATTGCTGCATGAAAAAAAACAACACGATTCTAATTTCTTGAAAAAAAAATCAGTTTCACGAGGAGAAAAATCAACATGTAACAAGTTTCACGAATTAAAATCAACATGGAACAAGTTTTAGGAATGAAAATCAGCATGCAACAAGTTCCAAGAACAAAATCAGTACGAAACAAGTTCCAAGAACAACAATTAGTTCGCCACAAGTTCCATGAACAAAATCAGTTTTACGAGGAGAAAAGTCTATGTACAAGTTTCATCGATCAGTTTTTCAAACTGAGCTATGGCTCAAGATTGACTAGATTCCAAAGAAAATGGTCTTTTCTGAATGTCCCAAAATCCTTTACGCTAATCTTGCTCTTTACGCTAAAGCTTAAATGTTTGTTCCAATTTTTTAGCAGCATCTACTGAAACAAGGGGGGCGTTTGATTAGAATAAGAAGTTATTTTTTAAGTGCTAACAGCTACAGCGTAAAGAGTAAAGTATTGAGTAGGGGGCAACCTTTTATATCCCTCGAAGGGTACGCGGGTCAGCCAGAAGTACTTGAGATCGAAGAGGCTCTCGCCGACGAGGCTCGCCATGAGCGCGGCCGATTTCGGCCCCTGGACCTGGATCGCCGAGACGCCGGCATCACGGATGCATATGTCGCAGTCGGCACCCACGGCCACGCCCCGGGCCCAAAGCTCGAGATCGCAGTCCGACGTAGAGAGCCAAAAGCGGTCCTCCGCGAGACGCAGGATGATGGGATCGGAGAGCATGCTGGTCTGTGATGCATTTCACTTTTTTGTCTGTTCAGTTCATTTTCTTGTCTTTGTTTGCGTTGCTCTCAGGCAACGATGTTTCCTGTGCTGGATGAATTTCTTTGGTCCTGTTTCGACTTCCCTGTGTGCGACTGTTTCGTGGCGTTGGATTCCGAACTTCGTTTGGTGGCTCTTGGGCTGGGATTCATCAACAGATTGCGGGAGCAGGAGTTGATTCCTCCCAACGCCTCAGCTCTGCCGCATCGGACTGTCACAGAAATCCTAAATATTGACAATTGGTATTATTCTCATGTTATTTTGCTGTATTGTCCTGTTATTCCCTAATTTTCTTAAATGGTTCAATCGTAAGGGGATATCGTAGTAAGTCGCTCTATCTACCTTAGCCTCTTGCCCTTATTAAAAACAGTACATTTCAAAACTTTAGGAAATGACAGATTTCATAACTTAGAAAAGTACATCTTTGAAAACTACCACTTTTTTGGAAAACTTGAAAGAAAATACACACATCCATTATTTTATAGTTTAATACTTTCTTCGCGTTCCTCTTATTTTCGTACTATCTATCACTCAAATAATTCTTGAACAAGGCCCTCGTTCTCTCTATTAAACATAAAGCATTTTCACTTGCACATAAAGTTTTTCCCAGCTCTATTTCTTGCTTATACTTCAAACCATTAGTGACTTAACAAACTGTTTTCCAAAATTTTTCCCTTGATATTCTAAATTATCAAATTTTAGACTCTCAAGTTGTTGTGGCTGCAAATCGTGACGCCTATGTGCCAAGAGATGGCGTAAAATCTCTGGATGAGATTTGGCCTGGCATCGAAGTTCGTTATGTAGATACTGGTCACATTGGTGCTTACTTAAAATATCATGGCTTGTTCAAGAGAGCAATTTTTGATGCATTTGAAAATTATCGTAAAAAGTACTTGTTAAATAAAAGTGTTTAAGAGTTTTTAGGGTACTGCCATCTAGTCTTTCAGTTAAAATAACTTTGATTGATAGGCGAAAAAGTCGCTGATGACGTGAGCTGTCTGCCAGATCGGGTCGTCCAGTTGACCGTCCAGAATCGGCGGTGCAGCGATTCGGCGAGCTTCATAGTTGCGCGGTATGAATTCACCCCGTCCGCGTGTGGGTAAGACTGCGAGAAAGACAAATGCCAGAGTGAGTAAAACAGTCTTTGTCATCTGTCCGCCAAAAAAAATGCACGGTTTGCGGTAACGTTTGAACTATCCATGCAAAACGGCACTTTCAACTTTCAAACCTATTACACCCTGTACTCAAAAGTTCGTTCATTTTGCTCAGACTTTCATCTAATATGCTTAAATAATCAGCAAGATTTCTTCTTCTTCTTGTGAGTTTCTTTGGTTTGTTCTTGCCTTTTTATCTTTTTTTCCTCTACTTCATCTTATCATGTTATGAGAATGATGACTGTTCAATATATAAATAAATAAAATAAATAATCAGCATAATCTAAATCTATGAGAGTTAGTTTACCCAGAATCAAGCCACAGTAGACTAATGCGGAAGAAAATGAACACTGCCGCTTGGCTATGTTCAAGGGTGCGAATCAGTTAGCGCGAATCAGTTAGCGCGATCTAAGGCTCGGCTTCATCGAAGAGTGGCAAGCAAACATTGCTGCCTATCTTATCGAACCCAAAAGGTTGAATGCGCCGCCCTTAAAAAATGTTTGTTTATTGGGTGGAACGGTTGACTCTCAAATCTGGGGGTTCCACAATAAGTGTCTTACCTTCACATTCATCAGAACATTGTGCTGCTGATGGTCCATGATGATGAGACTTTTTCCCTGCTACGATCGTCCTAGATGACGGCACGGCCACAAATTTCCCTTCGCTTTTGTTGGGGTTCTCATTGCTGTTGCTTGTCACCGCTACGACGGACTTTGCTGATCCTTTAGGACTCAATTTCATTCTTTCAACTTTGTGGTTGTTGTTGTTGTTGTTGTTTGTCATAACGACGGATCTTGCTGATGATCCATCCAATGTGTGACGAGAAACTTGATAAAATTTCTCGATTTTTCTTCCTTTTTTATGAAAAGGACTAGATGAATCAATCCGGAACATTCTTTTGTTATATAATGTAATGTATCATTTCCCGTTACGCGCTTTCATTTCATAAGCAATGTCTTTTTGGTGATAATTTTCGTCGTCTATCGATGAATTGTCGTCAGTTTTTAGTAGTTTTGGCAGTTTGTTATGGCTATTTATAGCAAATAATATTTTTATTTGCAAACCGTTGCAGGGCTTAATATTTTGCCACTCATTAGCTCATTTTTCTTTTTCTTGGTGACTTACTTCCCTGTCTTGATTACGATATTTTTTCTCCGAAGTGTTTTTGTGTTAACACTGTAGCATTGCATGTGTTTACTATATTTGTGTTTACTATACTTTGTTTACTATTCTTGTTACTATGTTTACTATATATGTGTGTTTACTATTTTTTTATGTTCTTTATCGTGCTCCGTGGTTTGCTTATTTTGAAATTTTCCAATTCCAATGTCATTTTTGGTCTCCCCGGACTTAAAACGACCTTTCAATCCGGAAAATATTGAAGAAACTTGAATTCGATATTCCCCCTTCCTCCTATTCCCCCTGAAAATCGGGGCATTTATGCACGAGCCATTTCATTCGATTTTGGATATGTTATTAGCGAATTTTTCTTAATATTTAGTCGCAAAAATCTTCTGTTGCTCAAATACGGGTTAAAACCGTATTTTTACTGGACTTTTGTCTTTAAGGTTGTCAAGGGAGTTAAAAGTTCTGCAGAATATTTGAAAGGGTTTCCCTGCAGTTGAGTGTTCCTGCTATTAGTGACTAAATCTTACTCTAATCTTGAAGATTTGATCCTCTCACTGAGAAATAATACAAAAGTGACGTCTGGAGATTTTTCTAGAGCCAAAGTTATAATCATGACATATGTCAGCCATTTTTGGTTCATAAAACTGTGTTTTTAAGAGCGGTAAAAAAAATTTTTGGGTTCCGCGCCTGTCGCATCGCTACTATGCGCTCAAGGCGAAGTGGCTCGGCCTCGACCGCATGCAGGTCTGGGACCGCAACGCGCCGCTGCCGAGGGAGAGCGACCGCATCGTCGGCTGGGACGAGGCCGAGAAGACCGTGATGGAGGCCTATGCCGGCTTCGATCCGCGCATGGCCGAGATCGCCGAGCCCTTCTTCAACAAGGGCTGGATCGACGCGGCCGCCAAGCCCGGCAAGGCGCCCGGTGCCTTTGGCATTTACCATTTTTACAGATAATGATAATGTGATTTTACATACACCAAAATTACAACCAATCTGTTGACAGGTGAATGAAACATATTGTAGATTAAAGTTACTTTGGCTTCGCGCGACGCAGACATTCTAAATCTTTGTTTAATCAATTGGAGACGGAGAAATAACAAAGAAATAAGGAAGTAGTACTGGAATCAACACAGTGAATGATGCTTCTAGAACCTCAGTAACTCAAAATATTCTAAGCGTAGCCCTGAACTCACCCCACCGCAAAACAATTTTTGATCTAGTGCTGCTAATAAAGTTGTGCACCATTTTGAACATTAGTTGGCTGGTGTTAGTGGAGGTCGATTTGACACTCAGAATGAATTATTGGAGTGGAGAATCCATAGAATATTTTGGGACTTCCCTACTCCCTCTGTTTGATGATCATTAATGGAGTGAAGTCCATAGTTTTCCTAATCCATAGCCAAGATTTTTATTTTGTCATTTTTGTCTTATCCCTTAGCAAGTAAAAACTAAAGAAATATCAAAAGACCTAAAAAAAAGCCTAAAGAAAATAATGGCAGTTTTGTATATAATTTTACACGAAAAACGTAGTGTAAAAAAAGAGCAAAAAACAACAACTTTTAACAAAAAATGATTCTACTGTACAAGTTCCAAGCTCCTTTCTACAAAAATGTGGAATCTTGTATTTTTTGCCATAAGACAAATCACGGATGCGTGTTTGTTTCTTTGTTTGTTTTTCTTTCATTAACGCGCTGCAAGAAATAAACATCAAGTACAGCTAAAAGAAATAACTAACAGCAGTTTTCATCAACAAGACATGTAAAACATCAATAGATTGTTCTAATGAATTGTAATTCATGCATTAAAACTTTTCATTTCCATAACCTTAAAGCGCTGCCAGAAATAAACATCAAGGAAAGCTAAAAGACATAACTAACAGCAGTTTTGAACAAAAAAACATGTAAAACATCAATAGATTGTTCTAATGAATTAGTAATAAGTTGTTTTGTAATGCGTTTATTTTGGTTTTTGCTCGTTTTGAGTTTGACTCGGCTATTTACTTTAATTTTTGTTTATTTCGAGTTTCAATTATCTATTGATAGTGATTTATGATAGTTTAACGCTTGGAAGATTATTTGATTTTATTTTTGCTCATTCTGGGCTTAATGGAGCTCTTTACTTCTCTTTGAAATACTTGTGCAACCCATTACGTTTTTTTTTTTATTTTTTTTTTTTTTTTTTTATAAAAATCAATGATAAACTGCTTAGAAGCTAAAATGAGGTTGATTCAGTTGTTATCTCAAAAGACAGATATGAGGATTGCTACAGCAGGTATTGTATTGTTTCACTGACAACATGAATAATTACACAATTTCAGATAAAGCATCACTCTTGAAATTCTCAGAAACATGCTATAAAATTCTCAAAAACCAGAATGATGACGCAGTACCAGATGACATATCATTCTTATTTTTGAAAACTTTTCAAGAAGGTAGAAATAAAGTGAAATAATCTTTCAAGCATAAATTGATCAAAATACCCATCAATAAATTAATGAAACTCAAAACGAACAGATATTAAAATAAACAGCTGAGTCAAACTCTAAGAGAGCAGAAATTAAAATGAGTAGGTCTGAGAACCCCCTTGCCTTCTCAAGACCAGAACATAATTTGCGCTTTACTGAAAACAAAATATGTTTTAAATGTTTTCACTTTTGGTTTTCATAAAATAAAATTGTGAAAGACGGTCGGAGTGGGAGAAGATGTCGACCGCGCTCGCGAGATTTTGCTCACGCTCGTGCGTAACGACCCCGCATACCTCGATGAGCCCTTGCCGCAGGTCGTCGTCACACAACTGAACGACTACAACGTTGCCTTAGAGCTTCGGGCCTGGCTCAAGGACTAACGGCAGCACATCCCCAAGCGCTTTGCGCTCCGTGAAACCATCTTCGAGACATTGACGGCGGCAGGTGTTGATATGCCGTATGAGACGCAGGGTTTCCACCAAACGTGCTACAACTAAAAATAGGCGTAACAATAATACTGTTAGGAAATATTAACCCCCAAAAGCTTTGCAATGGCACGCGACTTTCCGTAGAAAAAAAATGGAAAACGTAATAGAGGCAACAATCTTGACAGGGCCTTTGGAGGGTGAGGCTGTTCTTATTCCTCGCAATCCCATGATTCCAACGGATCTGCTTTTCAATTTAAAAGATTGCAATTCCCTATTCAATTAGCATTTGTGTCTGGATATAAAATATTATTTATCCTAGTCGGTGATAATCGAATTTCATCACCTTGAAGAACTTGTTTAAAAAGGTGTATTTTCTATTGTTTCTATATCCTAGAAAACGAAAGTTGAAAAACTTTTCGTATTTTGTTGGTAACGGAGATTTTTGAAAACTGAACAAATTAATGGTCCAATTTACGTAAATAATTAAGAAGTAATGCGGCAGACAAAGCTTCTGTTCATTCTTTCCTTTTAGGAAGGGTTGCAAGTTCAGCCAGAGTCGACCCACCTCCAAAGGGTACTCAAAGAAATCTGGGGAGGGTAAACAGGAAGAGAGGGCGAAATCAAAGGAATCCTTGCCCCGAAGCCCCCATTCAACCTCCTGGCTGAAGGGCCATGAAGCGGAGATCCCCATCGCCGTTAGGGAGTATAAGGTCCAATGCCGCATTCTTTGCTTATTTTTTTTCTGCACTAGAAAAGTCTAGATGGGTACCCATAATCTTTAAATACACCCATGGTGCTCTTGCCGGCCCCGGCCAGCCCCACCACGGCGGCAAGCCTCTCCGGCCCTAGGCAATGGCGGATGGCCGCTTCCTGTTCGCGGCTCAAGCTGGCGCCAACAGTGCGTTTCAGTGATTTGTTCTGAGCCCGGATAGCCGCATGAATATGGCATGCGTCAACCGTTGCACCCTTTTGAGAAGACAGCACCTCCACTCGGTTGGTCAGCGCCAACTTCTCGGCAACCATCTCCAGTGTGGAGTATTTTCCTCATTTTTAAAAATTTGTCTTTTAACTTGTGTGTTCTTTGTTTGAAAACAGGTTAATCCTTGAATATTGCCATTTGTGAAAATTTGCAAATGAACTCAGCTGCTAACTTTTATCACCTTTTTGGAATTTTACTACACACTCTGCAGGTTTTTCATGTGATAGAATTATCACAATATTTAAATATTTATTATTTATTAAATATAAATATTTATTATTAAATAAAATATTTAAATATTTCATGTGACGTTTGCATTACTAAATAAAAAAAGTGCTACTTTATAACTGCTGTTTCGAAGGTTTTGCCCCCCCCCGAAAAAATTTCTGCGTAAGTGCCTGGCCAGACCCAAACGCAACTGGACAGAATCTAAGTTAGCGGATCCGGTTATGAATTCTACTAGTAATTCGGATACGAGTCTTAATGCGGAATGCCAGAAAACGAATGCACTTAAGCAGAGAATATCTTTAAAATTTTGGAAATGGTCCAATCTATAAATGAAACTCTAAAAATAAAAGTTTTAAACTAATAGATTTGTGGAGAAAATCGGATTATTATGTTGATTCCAAATATGCAAGTCTTACTTGGTTTACTGTTGCCCATCAAAACCTAGGAGCCTGAGAAAATTGACCTGGTTTTAGAAACAAGGGGGTAACACCCCTTAAAAGTCAAATGAAAGTCATACTATCAGATTCAGCGTATCAGAAAACTCTACTGTAGAAGTTTTTTTTAAACCTCGCTCTTTACACTCATTTTAATAGCAATAGATGCATCAAAAGAATTGGCTTTCTATGCTGATTCTAAATACATAAAATCCATTTATGGTTAATTCTACCCAACAAAAGGTCTAGTCTAGCATATCAAAGAACCATACTGTAGAGATTTCAAACTGCCAACTGCAAAATTATGGAATTTCGTACTTTTTGGGCCAGTTTTTTAGATTATGAATGTTTTTTTCTTTTTTTCTTCCAAGGGGTGATCGTACCGAACCAATCGTCCTTGCAACATTTAAGGACTACTGGATCAAAACGATCACCCCTGGGGAAAAAAAAAACAACAAAAAAAAAAACAAATAAACACGAATCCGTGGTCTGTCTTCTGGCAAAAAATACAAAATTCCACATTTTTTTAGATAGGAGCTCGAAAGTAGGGTTCTGTGATACGCTAGATCTATGGTGTAATTTTCTTCAAGATTCTATGACTTTTAGGGGTTGTTTCCCCCTTTTTTTAGAAAATAAGGCAAATTTTCTTTTTAAAGATATGCAAATACATTTCCTGAATTTTGAAAAACTAAAGGCAGAGAAAAGGCAACTGGTAACTGAAAATTAAGGTAAAATGTTGTTTTGTCAGAATTTCAATAGTCAATAAACCCTGAAATTTGTCTCATCTAGGCAAATTTCAGGGCCCTATAGAGGAAGAAGGAGTGGAGGTGGGTTCTTTAAAATACCTTCCCGGGACATACTTTAACCTGTAGACCCATCCCTGAAAGTTTCATTTTCCACTGACAAAAGGGTTAGACAGACAGATAGACAGACAAGATTTTGAATCGGTTTGGTCAGGAAACTCAATCTGTGTGCTTTGGCATGAAGTGTTGCGAGGCAGAGGAGCGGAGAACATTGTGGACTCTTCTCAGTGATACCTGCAAGAAGTAAAAGAGACGCGAAAATGAGTGAAAATGGGCAAGATACATGCCCATTACATATGATTTTTAAACTTGTGTTAACGGATCCAGGAAAGGAGTTAATACCATGTCGCAAAATTATGACCGTGATAAAGGGCAGAATTTGGCAGTCAACTGGAGCCTTCAATAGACTAAAGTCCATTTGGAGGAGCAACAAATATTGCGTACTATTGAAATTATGTTTCTTTAATAGTAACTCACTCTTTATACTTCTTAATGCTAGTGCGTGCTGGAGAATGAACCTACAGTTGAAGTGAGGACTCGTTCGAAATAATTGCCTAAGAAGAATACTAAATATAAGCTAGCAACAAAGAGTCAGGTAATCGCCGCTACTGGCCAACGCACCTGTTTGAAGCAACAGTGTTTTTATTGCTGTATCGCGTTGTCGCGGATGCTTTATTGCTATTCGCCAAGGACTACCGTCCGGATGTGGCCCGATGATCTTGATATCGCCACCCAGGTTGACAACCCCATGCTGCACCCCAGCTTCAAAACACAATGTAGCGGCCCGATCAACAGCGTATTCTTTGACAACGCCGCCAAAATCGATTTCCATACCGGGCGTATTGAATTGCTCTAAATCGACGCCAGATTTCTCAGCAATAAAAAAGTTGGAGCTCCTCCATACTCCAATAAATAGGGCCTCGAAAGTGAAGAAAGGGGCCTAAAAGCCCTTCCCTGAAGCTGATACAATTTATTAATGAGTCTGAGAAATTTCTTATTTTTTTCTTGACAAGTATTTACCCTACTTTTGTTACTTTTGTTACTTTTTGTTACTTTTTGTTACTTTTGTTAATTTTTGAGCGAGCTAGAGAGAAGGATTCTTTTGATGTAGCTATTGATAACAAAATTCAATTTATTAGAGTTTTGGTTACTATTGCTCCGGGTCGCTCCTTACTACAGTTCGTTCCCACGAACTGTTTGATATGGTGTTTTTTCCATCGATGGAGAGTAAGAGGCTAGTTCAGCCAGTTTTTCATGATAACTGGCATTAACAATTGTCACAGAACCCCATTCTACGCTCTAAGATTCGTGAGGGTGAGAAATTTTTGGTTAATCATGCTAAGTAATTTATCTGGTAAGCAAGACCAAAAGGCCCTAAGATAGAGAGTTTTGGGGAGTTTGAATTTTACAACATCTGACCCTCCTCCACATTAAGGGAGCCCCCCATTTGAAAACCCCAGCCGACCGTTCCATGGTTTTTTATGTAAAGCCCCTTGCGAAGTCCCAAAATCACTCACGTGATTGTATTTCGTAACATCTCTGGTGCTGTTAGCGCGGGGTCCCGGTAGGCCTGGGACCTGTTGCGGTCCCACCACGGGTTTTTTTCTTTTTTAGTTTTTTTCTTTTTAGTTTTTTTTTTAGTTTTTTGATTTTTTAGTTTTCTCAGTTTTTTTTTTTTCTTTTTTTTCGTTATTGTTTTTTTCTTTTTTTTAGATTTTTGCTGTTTTTCATTTTTTCTGTTATTTTAGTTTTTCTTATTTTTTTTATTTTCTTCTTTTTTAATTTGTATTCTTTTTTAGTTTTTTCCTCTATTTTTATTTTTTTTTTAATTTCTTTCTCATTTCTCACCTTTTAAATAAGCCTAAAGAACTCAAAACAGCTTGTAGTAACCAAAAGTTGAAAACAAGTTTTTAGAAAAAAATTGTCTTGTTAGAAAACAGAAGAATTATTTTAAACTTAAAGCAAGAGAAATAAAGACTTATAATAGCCTAATTCAAACAAAGAAAATACAGAAATCACTATTAATGAATAAATGAAAGCCAAGACAGAAATATATTCTTATAATAGCCTAATTCAAACAAAAATACAGAAATTAACGGTAATCATGTCTGTTTCCCATATCGATCGCCAATATCTTAGTGCTGTTTTGGCAAAGCTCCTGACGATTGACAGCCCGACCGGCATGACCGAGCAGGCGGTTGATTTCGTCTGTGACGAATTGCGCGATATGGGCATTGCGTTCGAGCTGACCCGGCGTGGCGGCATCCGGGCTGTTGTGCCGGGCAAGGCAAAGGGCACGGACCGTGCGGTCGCAGCTCATCTCGATACACTGGGTGCGATGGTCACAACATTCTTCGTTTTTTCCAGCTTCCCTTTTTTGAAAGTGGCCTTTGCACATTTGCTTAGCCCAAACTATTATTATTATTATTATTATTATTATTATTATTATCTGATGTCCGTCTCTTAGTGTACTAACACACAAATTTAAATTGACGAACGCCAAATCAAAGGACTACGATCATTCCACAAACTAAATATGTTAACAAATTAAAAACTTTATTACAATTAAGACCTACCAAAAACAATATCGATGCAAAGGCCCAGATCGTCCCCAGTGTCAGCAAGAACCATTGAATCCCCCTCGCCGTCCGGCGAGCAAGCAGATGGTTGGAGATGGCGTGGGTCTTCAGGCGGTGGCCGGTGCTTGCTCTCGAAGATCTCAATGTGCGGACTGCGCTCCTCGCCGTCAGATGCAAAGGATTGGTGCTCTGGTCGAGAGGTCTTGTATGGAATGCGGTGCTTGGCTCCCGACGGTGTGAGCTGGAACAGACGACGGGTGGGTGTGGGCTGAAAAGGACAATCTTGGGCAATCGGTCATCTTTCTTCCGCAGAACCCGTCCTAGACATTTCAAATTTGCTCTCACTACAGCCTTAGAAAGCAAGATAGACCCTCATTTCTCGTAGAGCTTTTTGCTTGAGATACGTTCAGACAGACGGGTACCCACAACGATCCATAGACAATTCTTCAGCACTCAAGTTACATACATTTTAAGCTTATTTTCATGAACCCGTCAAAACAAATAGTTAGAAATTACGGTGAATTTACTACCTCAACAAGAATTTCATATTCTAACGTTTCTATTATTACGGTAAGGCTCACCAATTGGAGCTGAGGCTTTGGACCTCATAATTCTATGACGATTTGCTGAGAGTTTTAAGTTTCTAGCTTGAATAGTGCTTGGGGTCCTTAATGAACAACCCTCTCCTTTCAAGTATTTTAATCCCCTTCTAGGCTTTGAAAATTACCTTTTTTAGGTGTTTGCATCGGTGTTTGCGTTGCATATATGCGGGGTCGCTTTTCTGATGCTGGGCCTGAGTGGAGTGACCCAGTTGGTTAAGGACACTTCAGTTGAAGCCTTTGTACCACCGAATCATCCGGCACTGTCGGCGAACAGCTTGACCGAAAAGCAGTTTGGTCTCACCGATGCCATCGCCGTTGCGGTGTTCACCCGAGACGGTGAGTCCGTGTTTGAACGTTCTATTCTCAACCACGTTCAACTACTCACAGAACGCATAGCGCAGCTGTATAACATTAAACTTCCCCCAATGTCACCAGATCCGATCAGAATTTAAAATAATTGCTTTGAGACAAAATATCCTTCTAAATATCAAATTTCATTGAGATCCGATCACCCGTTCGTAAGTTAAAAATGCCTCATTTTTTCTATTTTTTCAGAATTAACCCCTCTCCCAACTACCCAAAAGAGAGCGGATCCGGTCCGTTTATGTCAATCATGTATCCAGGACTTGTGCTTATTTTTCCTACCAAGTTTCATCCCGATCCTGATCGGCGATCGACGGCCGCGCCGCCCCGATGAAATCGAGAATCCCGCGTTTGATCTGGCTGGCCATCATGTCGGGCGACGTGAACCGGCCGACCGAAACGACGGGCTTGCCGGTCAGCGTCTTGATTTCGGCGATATAGGGTTCCAGCGCGCCCTGTGGCACAAACCGCGACAGCCCCATTTCCAGCGAATAGTCGTTGATGTTGATGTCCCACAGGTCCGGCAGCTCGCCCAGAATGCCGAACATGTCAAGGGCAATACAGCTTTTTCTGATTTTTTTTATTTTCACTTGATTGACTGCATTATTCTTTGTTATATCACTGTTTTGAGTTGTAGGAAGGGATTCAGATATAACGGTCGAAATGTATCTTAATACCTCTTCTAGTCTGGATATCAAGGATATCAAGATTTCTCTGGCAAGCAAAATATTTAACACAGGGATTTGGATACGTTATATTTTCACTGGCAACATATGAGTACTTTTTAGTGTCAAATGATACTTGGCTTATAGACCCTAGTTAACAAAGGATAATAATGGCCATACATTAATTTTAAGTTACATGAAGTCAGAAGGGAGTGACTTTCACAACTTCATGTATGTGGCAGAAGGTAAAGAAATTAGCCTCTACCAACATGGAAAGATAGACGCTGGCTAAGAACTGCTCGAGGAAGGTAGAAGACGCACTAAAATTACGTACGGTGGTGAAGATACGAACCAATTTGGTTCATAATAGACCTTTTTAGAAGAGCTACACATAAAACAACTAATCATGTTTCCCTATGTTTCTAGGATTACAGAAAACTAGCGCTTTATTGAAAACACAAAATAATATAAGAGTTTTGGTACAGTAAAAGCAAACCAATTAAGGACACTTTTTACAGAATAAAAATATTATCAATCCCTTTTAAGATAAAGCAACAATCTATTTTAGGATTGTTGCTTTATTTTTTTTTTTTCGTTTAATTTTGTATCACTTCTGCACAATGGCTCAGTTCAATGGGGGGGAGTTAAGTTGTATTTTTAACATCGCGAAGTGAAGGCCAAATTTGTTGTTTTGTCATTTGTTTCAATAGAAACACAGACAAGAAGGCATTTTCCAAGGAAAACACTGCAAAAGCAAAATCTGGCAGGGCAAAAACTAGAGGGTACAGGCACCCCTGTCTCCCTCTATTGACACCACTTGAACTAGCAGGTGACCACAAAATTATAGAAGAGATGCTTCAAAGATCATTCATAGCTATTGATCATTCATGATAAAATCAACCTAAATCAGTTTGGGTTTAGGCCAAATCATAGCACCAAACATTGCTCAATTTATATACTACACACTGTTTTCAAACATCTTGAGTTAAATAGTTCCTATGTTGAGGCTGTTTTTGCTGATGAGTTGTCAAAGCCTTTGACAACTTGGATCATCAGACAGTTATCGATAGTGCAAAGGTTTTAGGTGCCAAAGATTTTGTTTTACAAATGGTATCTATTTTTTTGTCTTGTCGTGATTTTTCATCAGGTATGAGAGGAATTGAACCCCTAGCCTCGACTTTTGGAGAGTCGCGCTCTGCCAATTGAGCTACATACCTCCTATACCAACATAAAATATTTCTTTTGTGATTAAGCACCTAAGAATTATTATAATCGTCTACTTTTTTTTCGTCTACAACCATTATGTGGTATTGGAGTAACATCCATAATTTGTTCTATAACAAGACTAGAAGAAGAAAAACCATAAAGAGCACTTTCACGACCTCTAGCCCGCTTCGGGCGCGGTGATGTTGCTTTTTGCGCTGGTGATGATGGCCACTTACGTTGGTGTGGCGGTCGAACGGTTTCATAAAACCGTCGCAGCTCTCTGTGGCGCGACCGTGCTGGTTGTGCTGGCGCTGATGTTGGATCTGTTCGAGTATTCGAAGATCTACGAAATGTTGGCGGAAGATTTGAACATCTTTGGGGTGATCATCGGCACGGGCATCTTGGTGGATGTGGTTGGCAAAAGCGGGCTTGTATTTATCATTAAGGATAAAATAACTATATCGTTAACTTATGGACAAGAATCAAATTCAGAGACCCCACAGACAGTGTTGTCATTATCGAAAGTACAAAAATAAATTAAAGACTTTGGAAAAACTTATGGTATTCTGGGGGAAAAATTTAACAGCATTTTAACTTGTTTTGTGTCAAATTCAAAGACAAAGTTAACTTAAACCAAACAAGCGTATATACAGTCAGGTTTTGTAATTTTTTTTAGCAATTAGGAGGAAACACCCTCTAAAAGTCATACTATCTTAACGAAAATCACACCATCAGATTCAGCGTATGAGAGAACCTAATTGTAGAAGTGTCATGCCCCTATCTACATAAATGTGGAATTTCGCATTTTTTGCCAGAAGACAGATCATGGATGCGTGTTTATTTTTTTCGAAAACCTAATAACTATGTATTTGGGGACGACTTAATCCCCCGCAGTCCCCGTTGGAGGAGCTCCAAGTTATAAACTTTGACCTTACGAATGGGTGATCGGATCTTAATGAAACTTGATATGAAGAAGAATCTCATGTCTCAGATGCTCCATTTTCAATTTGAATCGGATCCGGGGACATAGAGGGTTGGAGGGGGGAAACAGAAATCTTGGAAACCGGAAATCTTGGAAGATGCTTAGAGTGGAAAGATGGTGATTAAACTTGATGGATAAAATAAGCACAAGTTATAGATATGAGATTGACATAATTGGTACGGATCCGTTCTCTTTGGGCCCATGCCAGTTTCCAGGAATAAAACCGACATCAGCGGTTTAGGAAAAAAAAAAAAAAAAAAGACAAAACCAAAGTGTTGCTCTCGCAACAAAATCAGGGGGATTGTATTTTTTATATATATAATATGGTGCTAAGCTTACTCCCCCTACACCGTGGGGAATCTACAAATACTACACCGAAATTTCTCTTATTGGTAGAAACTAGGAATATTCTACCTTGTAGAAACTATATTACAAAATATAGGCAGGAGACTAAATGAATAACTGAATATCGCTCTTATGAATTTTTTTTAGTTTTCACTTTTTACCTAAATCACAAACAGTCTATTTTGGTTTTACGACAGAAATATATTCCTACTGACTTAGAATCTGTTGTTTTGTAATGGTAAGTACAACATATCCTGAATTTACAAGAAGATTTTACCTACAACCTCACTATAGAAACAAAATTACAAATTTATACACGCAAAAAAGTGGATAGCAAGGGTGCCAATTCGTGGGAAAGTTAATGATTATGTTGATTTTTTATTTTTTTTAAGTTTTTTTTATTAGTTTTTTTTTTTGTTTTGCAATTTTTGGTGTATAAATGAAATTTCTGGATTTTTTAGGAATTTTAAGGAGGAAAAAACAACCGTCATAAACAGCCCAGTGGGTTTCCCTAGCGGTTGTTGACAGATAATTTTAGTATTGTTTTATTAATAGTTTTTATCTTATCCATCTATCTTCGAAAAAGTGGAACAAGAGCGCATGGGGCCACAAGTTACAAACTTTGACCAGTGCTTACATATAGTAATGGTTATTGGGAATTGTACAGGCGTTTTCAGGAGGATTTTTTGGTTGGGGGAGGGGTTGAGAAGAGGGGGATATGCCGGGGGAACTTTCCATCGAGGAATATGTCATGGGGGAAGAAAATTTCCATGAAGGGAGCGCAGGATTTACTAGCATTATTCAAAAAAAAATTGAAAAAATAAATATGAAAAAGTTTTTTTTTCAGCTGGAATAAAAAAAAAATTTTTTTGGGTTTTTGGGATGGAAACTGTATGCCTCCGGTTAAGAGGTTTTCAAGCATGGTTATTTTAATAGTGTGCTTTTTATTTCAATCTAATGCCATTTTTGAGAGGTTTCGGGCTTCTTTTCGAAAATAAGGGAAATTTGCTCTTGTGTTAAGACTAGCATTGAAGTTTAATGAAGGTAATAATTAATATTGGTGAATCAGCATCAAATAGTTTTTTTGCGTAGAATTTTTTTCCCTTTTCATATCTTCACAGTATCCACCACCTTTAATAATAATACTACCCAATTAAGTGAACCTATCCCCTTGATCAGTCTCGTCACCGGATATTATCTCTTCATCTTCATTTATTCCCAGTCCAAGTGACCTAAATAAAGACGTTTGTAACCAGTTACAAAAAGACTTCTGAGGCAGGCTGCCAAAAATGCAAGGTTAACTTTGAAAACTTTGCATTTAATCATTTTGTTCTGTTTTTGTTTGAATGGACTATGACCAAAATATTTGTACTCAGTTTTCTCAAATTTTAAGTTGCAAGTGAGACGGAATTGAATTCTACTTTACCGGTACATATTTGAATCAAATGGCTTACCAATTTGGCTTTGTTTGAAAGAGATATTAATTAAATTGACATCCTTTCAGACACATAATGTGTAGAATAATTTTCAAGGGTGCTCTGTTACAATCAGGTCTGTTTTTAAATTTCAGGATGTAAATTGCAAATTGACATCTATTTGCTATCGTCCTTCCTACTACAGTAATCTCTTACTTGGGCTGGGACTATTATTGCTCGGCCTGGCAGAGATGAAAAACAGTTTTACCGTATTAACGGAAACAATGGATGTTTCTCTTTTTCAAGGTAAGAATTTATTTTATTACTTTATAGCCGGCGCTTTTTTTACAGCGATCATTCAATCTAGTTCAGTAGCAATGATGATCGTATTAAGTGCTATGCATGCCGGGATATTTAATGTACAGGCTGCAGCGCCCACTAAAGCTCAAGACGAACACAAATTATTCCCTGTATGAAAGGGTTTCCACATTTCCTCAATACCTTGCTCTTTACGCTAAATCTTTTAGCATTTTAAAATAGTTTCTTAATTTGATTAAACAGCCCTTGTGTTTCAGGAGTTGTTATCTAATAACTGGGACAAGCAGTTAAACTTTAGCCTACAGAGCAGGATATTGAGAGGGGGGCAATCCCTTTATATACGGAATAACTTCTGTTTGTTTTGAGTTTTAGTTCAAAATTAATATACCAAAAAGTATTACTAAACCTGGTCAATTGTCCAATTTTAGTAAAAATAATATTTTGAAATAATAAGACTTTTAGGGGCGTTTTATACTTTCACTTAACGAGATCTGTAATTACTTAAATGGGTCGGTAGCGTAATATCTATTTTGTCAGAATTCTAAACATGAAAAATTTCAGGTGCACTTTTGTCTGGTTCTAGTGGAATGGGTAAATTTGATATTGAATCTGCAGCTGAACCGGCGCGCCCGAGGGCAGCCCCTACGTCGTCATGAAGCGCGTGCACGGCCAGCGCATCGGGCCCGCGAGCAGCTTCGAGGGGCTCACGCAGACCCTGCTCGAGGTGCTCTGGGCGCTCGCGCACGCGCACGCCCGCGACCTGGTCCACCGCGACCTCAAACCCAGCAACCTGCTCGTCGACGCGCAGGGGCACGTGAAGGTGTGTGACTTCGGCCTCGCGCACGCGCTCGACCGCCCCGACGACACCATGGTCATATGTACTTCAGAGATGGCTCATTTGATTGGAAATTGAAAGTTTTAGTTAACTTTTTAAGAGTCATCAAACGTGATTGGAGTGTATCTACCCCAACCCTCCCCCGCGCCTTTTGCCCAAATGCATCCGATAATAATTTTGAGAATGTCACTTTGTTCAAAATAGTCCAAAATTCAAATTACTCTAACTTAGGGGTTAAGAAATCCTCCATAACACCCTGGACAAGAATTGTAACTAATGTAAGTTAGAGGATGTCAGGGAGGTGGGCTAGTTGCTAAACATCATTTTTGACTCTTAAAAGAGAACCAGAACTATATATATCCAATAAAGTGAGCCTCTTCTAAAGTTCAAACGACTATCACTTCCATAAGAACCTTATATGCCCCTATGTCATAGCTTACAGCCCTTATCCCGAGACTCTAGGGGATTCTATTCACAAAAATTTTTATCGGATATTTTTGGAAAATACGACGAAGGGAAGGGGGATGGCTACCCGGATCATGAATTTAAGAGGCAAATTGAAGGGGACGAGCTAGGAATGAAGTTCATCAGGTAATTTATATGTATTTTCTTTTTTTTCTCGTTTGTCGTTCTTCCTATTTCTCTTTCTTTTTCTTTGAATCAGTGAAAAACCCAAATTTTGAAAACAGTTTCCAGAACATGTTTTTTTTTATCTTTCCGGTTTTAGGTTTGTGTTTAGAAAACTACTTAATTATAGACTTTTGTAACTGACTTAATGTTTAAGTGTTGATTTTGTTGAGGTGAGACTGGAATTCCACGTGAAAATTGCTGTCCGCTTCCATCATTTCAATCAGGTGGTCGCGAAAGCCGTCCAGTGTGAGGAGCAGTTCATCTTTGGTGATTCGCGCCGGCCCGCTCGGAAGCTGATCGGGAATTGTCAGTCCGGACAGCTTGTCAGAAACATCCAGTTCGATCCACGAATCCAGACGCTTGCGCAGTGCTTTTTTGGCCTGAGACGGCCGTGAGAGAAAGCCGATAATTTCATCCTCGATGAATATTTCCCCGGAAAAGATCCTGTGGATGATTCCGCCAGAAAAATTCTCCATACTATGCTTTCGTTTTAAAAAAAGGTTTTTTTTTGTTGTTTTTAAAAACATGCGGGAAATCCCCCCTCCGTGGAAAATTTGTCTCTGAAACAGCCCCTCTCCGCCAATGAAAAGATTATCCAAAGGAAAATTCTCGCATGGATTACTTCTCCTGTAGAAAATTACCCCATTGAGAATTTAACATTCTCTGAAAATTCCAAGGAAAATTCCCTTTTTCAGGGAATTTTTGCTCTTTACGCTAAAGTTTTTTACTTTTGTAAAAGGCGTAAAGACCGGGGCGTCGAGGAGGGAACAGCCCCTTTCCTGTACGGAGTATTTTCTGTTCATTTTAGATTTTAAATTCGCTCCTTACTTTCAGTTAGAAAAATTAGTTTTTTTTAATTTAATTTCTTAACGTTTTTGAATTAATGCATGTTTTGATTTTGGCTCCGAGCCAAATGAGCTTATGCACAAATTTGGCCCTGATGCGAAGGGAATTGTTAAAGCTATAAAGAAAGTTGTTAAACGTAAGTAACTTAAGGCTCTATTTCATACCATATATCTTTTAGATAACCCGCTTTGTCTGTCTCCGCTATCTGTTTTACTATCTCAGGGGTTCCGTTATCACATTTCCATTCATAAATAGTTGTTCGGCCCGAGGCATACATCGGAATCAGATCAGCATCCGGGTTCTCTCCACGTGGCGAATCGTTCCCGTTGGGTCAATCAAGTAGTACATCGGCGTGGCGGGATAATTCCAATCGTGCAGGATTGCGCTGCTACCGTCGAACGTCCGCCAATTCAATTTCTCTTTGCGCATGACGGCTTTGAGCGCTTGGGGTTCGTGATTCAAGATATTCACTCCAACCAAAACAAAGGGTTCCCCTTTCATCTTGTTCACGAGCGACCGCTCGTGTGGGTACATGGCCCGGCAGGGGGGTCACCAGTTGGGCCGCCGCCGTGCTGGTTGTCTGAGAGGCCTCTGCGCCGTTCTTACCCTGTTTCACCGCGTTTGCGGCCGCCCGAGCTTGCACCCGCCGGTCAGTCGCTTACACTGCCCGCCTCCTGCACCCCGAGAATATTGCCATGTCCCTGTCAGCCGAAACCCGCACCCGTATCGAAACCCTGGTCAAGGATCATCCGGTGGTGCTGTTCATGAAAGGCTCGCGCGCGCAGCCGCAATGCGGTTTCTCCGCCACGTCATAACCGTCGCTCCAGTTTTGTCCATCCAGGACAACAGCTATGCGTCCACGGTTGACGCATAGCCGTTGGCTTGAATGGAGAAATCTGGAGCATCGGTATTGCTTGAAATCATAGGTGGTTCGCACATCATGCGTTCATGCAGCACCTTGCATATGATGGGAACTACACACTTTCTATAAGATGGGTTCTCTAATATTGTGTATTCAGTACTTCAGACGCAAACATATCATCAAAATTCAGCCTATAAGTCATTCTCCTCAGCGGCAGTGCTTGTCCTCTCTCAGCTGTATTGACGAAAAATTATTCAGGTACATTGAGCATTCACCCTACACTGTAGACTTCGCCACTTGTGACTTTAATTTATTTCCCGAACTGAAAGGTTTTGGTGGGGAAATGGATGTGTCAATGATAATGAAATTAAAGAAGATGTTTATGACTGATCCAACAGCTTGACCGCAACAGTATACAAAGCATAGAAAACATGCAAAAAATTAAGAAAATAGAAACAATAGGGAAAATCTTTTCAAGACAGTGGTCCACTATCTTGAAAATATTTTCCCTATTCTTTCTACTTTGTGTTTGTTGGAATCTTAAAAAGGTCAATATAACTTGCTGCGTGTTATCCTGCAGCGTGGGGGGTGTTATCTTCGCCCCCCAAGCCGCACCTCAAACCTCAAACCTACTTTTCAAGACCACTGTCTTGAAGAGATTTTCCCTATTATTTCTACTTTGTGATTGTTTGTTATGCGAAACTTGTCGACCTTAAAGTCAAACTTAAAAAACTATTTATTGAAAGAAATATCCATGTATACTATCTTAGCATTCCTGAAAAATCTCCGAAAATGAACTACAGGAAATTTTTCAAAATGGAATGTAGTGACTAATCCATCAGTTTTACGTATAGTAATTATCATGCTTATCGGTCTAATTAATTATTGGATTGTTAATGAATGAATGAATGAACTTTATTTCCCACTAAAAAGACATAATGTCACTACTTTCCATGGGAAAGTCGTCACCCTGGTCATCCTCGTCATTGTCATTCATACCACCATCGCCTGTAGGAAAGTCACTGGTCTCTGCGGCTTGGGAAGGTGGAGCAGGCGCTCTCGGAAGGTCACTCACGCTGTCATCTTCGGCTGCCTCGCCCACAACGAAGCGACTCTTCTTCGGTAGAGGAGAGTCGTCATCATCGTCGTCAGATGCTTGGTTAAAGCCAGTCAAGTCATCGTCATCATCGGCGTCGTAAAGAAAGTTTGTCTGGGAAGCGATCGTTTGACCCTATTACTCGAGAGTGGAAGTAAAATTTTAGGTTTTGATGGACGTATCCACATTAAAATTTTTTAGGTTACCTCGTATTGTCCGAAGAAAGAAAATAGTTGCCAAAATATATAAGTTGAAAAACGAGAATGTTAATTGTCTTACTCAGCTTAATAGAAATCTATAAAGAACTTGTTCGGTGCATTTTTCTTTATTCCTTAACCGTTATCCCCAATCGGTGGCTTCGACCTGCGAAATTTTGTTCACGCCCTGCATCAGCATTTCCAGCGCCTGACGTACGGAGGGAATGAAGGTTTGGCCCTCCTCGGTCAGCAGCAAGGCACGGTTCAGGCGTTTGAACAGCTTTACGCCCAACGCCTCTTCCAAGGTCTTGATTTGGTGGCTGATGGCGGCCTGGGTCTCGAACAGCTCGTCCGCCGCTTTCGTGAAACTCATATGGCGGGCAGCCGCCTCGAAAGCACGGAGCAAGAAGTTTTAATAAAAGAATATTTTTATTTTTTAATAATGCCAATATATTAATATTATCAAACCTCGTTTTTTTTTAAAAAATTTTCTTCAAGACCTAATGCTTTTATTAAAAAATAAATGTACTCCTAGACAAAAAATATTTCTCCATTAGACTATTATAAATAAAAAAATAATTATTTTTTTATAAAATATCAATTAGGCTATTTGAAAGTAATTTAGAATTTGTATACTAGATAAGAAGACTTTTAGGCGCCCTGCGCTGCCGAGCTGTCGCTCTGCAGGCTCGCGACCTCCTCCTGGCGAATCTTCAGCTCCGACGATGTGGTGTCGAGCTCCTTGCGCGTCGCGTCGAGGCTGCTCGTCAGCTCGCCCTTGGCGACGCTGGCCTCGGCCAGGTCGCTCTTGCACTGCGACAGCGCCGCCTTGGTTTCGGCCAGGTCGGTCTGTGTCGTCTCCAGGGCGGTCGTCAGCTCGGTGCGCTTGGCATCCTTCTCGGCGGTCCTGCAGGCGTTGCAGGGTGTCGGGTGCATAGTGGCGCAGGCGGCGAAGCCAGCTCAGCATCTGTGCGCGGGCGACGCTGTTGTCGCCCAGGGCCTGGGGCAAGGCCGCGCCGGGCGTGGCCAGAGCATGTTGCAGTGCCTGCACGGCGGGCGATTCGCGCAGCCATTGCAGCTGTTGCCCGGCCAGGTAGGCGAAGCCTTGCTGCACGACGGCAGCGAGCGGATGTTCATCGACCGTCAGGTTCAGCTTACATGAACTGTCATAATTTTACCAGGGTTCAAAATTGAATTTGGTAAAATTCTAGTTTAGTGACTTTTGGCTATCTCAGAAAGGAGTTAGATTAGGAAAATGAAAACTTTCATGGATGGGTTTAAAGGCTAAAGTATGGCACAGGAAGGTGTTTCAAAGTACCTACCTCCACTCCCACTCCCTCTAGAGGGTCATGACCTTTGATAATCTTTAAAATATATGTGTCATAAAAGTGAAACTATACAAAACTTATTGGCAACCATTGAACGCATTGTCCTTTGATTTACTTTACAGCAACGTTTAGCTTAAAGCATAATGGACCAATTGCATAATTGTGGGGGGTTTACATGCCTAATATCCATAAAGAATTAGCTCCTGCACCATTCTAATATGCTGAACAAAATGACTGTCTCAAAATTTGACTGGATGTGTTTGTAAAATGAATGGTCTCGAGAGTTGTGCTTCTTGCCCTTCAATCTCTTGTTACCCTTAAAAAGGAACAAGAATAAAAATTACAAGCAAGTTAAGATATTTTAATTTAAGACATTTCATTTCAAGTTAAGATTGCAAGATAAGACATTTCAACCATGAAAATTCTGCCTTATTATGCTTATTTTACCCATATGCTTATGCTAGGTTACCCTTATTATGCTTCCAAGCCTTTCCACTCTGAAAGATGCTGTTTAGCATTTTAGAATGGAGTTATTAAGACAAATTATAAAAGGCATTTAGAGAGAGGCAGTAACTTAGTTGGGCTTATAGGTACCTCTTTGTAACCTCAAGCTGATACTACTTTTAAGTTTCACTACGGACCCCTTATCTTCTAGCAGCTTGAAAGCGCCGAAATCGGCCTTTCAAAGCTGGTCTAATCCTATTTTTTTTTTTTTTTGAAGGGGGACTTCAACTTGAAGATGGCCTCAAAGACCCTTTTTAATTTTTCCAAACCCTCTTATTAGGTATGAATATAGCTTTAGACGTAAAGCTGTTAAGACAGCCAGAAGTTATTTGGGTACCCTATTTCGGGTGCTTCAAAGCGTAAAATCTTGGCAAAAACGGAGTGGAAGGTTCCCATCCATAGATTCTTGGCATCTGAACCTATGAGCTTTTCAATACGCTCTCGCATTTCGCGCGAAGCCTTATTGGTAAAAGTAAGGGCAAGTATATTGAAGGAATCTACTCCTTAATCAATGAGGTGAGCAATGCGGTAGGTAAGCACCCTGGTTTTTCCTGATCCAGCTCCGGCTAGTATGCCGCCAAAATCTAGCTCCGCTCCGTCTGAGGGGCGTGTATTTGGCTGAATTCTCTGCCGAAGTGCACTAAATTCGGTTTTCTCGAAGAATGTTGGTGCGACCGGCGGACCGCTTACGCATGACGTGGAAATCTACGTGACGGCCAGCGCAATTCGTCACCTTCGGTGTTGACTGTTGAAAACACGAAATGACTGAATTTTCTGCCATTCTGGATCGACTCGGTCAGGGCGAGTCGCAAGCTATCGACGACGATATCCTTCTAAATATGAAATTTCATTGAAATCCGATCCCCCTTTCGTAAGTTACACATACCTCATTTTTTCTAATTTTTCAGAATTAGCCCCCACCCCCCAACTACCCCAAAGAGAGCGGATCCGTTCCGGTTATGTCAATCATGTATCTACGACTTGTACTTATTTTTCCCACCAAGTTTCATCTCGATCCCTCCACTCTAATGAATGAATGAATGAATGAATGAACTTTATTACCCTTAAAGTATTTCAATCAGTATTTTTTTGTATATTGGAATGATAAACACTTGCATCATATTTAAAAAAAAAGTGAGGATAAATATTCCAAGAAAGTGCCTGCAAATTATAAAGTTATGTTTGCGTTGAATGCTGAAGAAGACAAATATTTGAACTATCAGACAAGCATTCATGGATATATTATTAGAAATGTATGCGTACGTTGTCTTGAAAGCGAAAGATTAAGTTCCTTTTGAACATCGAAAAGATTCAACTTTTACCATGCCGGCGAAATCCACCCGGCCCCGCGCCGGGATCGGGTGGCCGCCATTCGCCTCGTAGGACCCGTTTTCGACCACGAAATGCACCAGATTTGGCGGTGCCTCGTTGGCGATGGTCGTCAACGTCGACAGGTTCATCAGCAGGCTGCCGTCGCCGTCGAGGACGATGATCTTCCGGTCGGGCAGGCCGATGGCGAGGCCCAGCGCATGGGACGACGCCTGGCCCATCGCGCCGACGCTGACGAAATTCTTACTGCTACTTACACAGTCAATTCATTCTTTAGGTTTTTGAATTTGAGCTAATATTCTAAGCTTCAGCGTTTCTAACAAAAGCGGGAAAACAAATCATTAATACTGGTGTGAGAAGGGTCTAGAATCACACTGGAGCCTTACCATGGTGTGGTAAGGCTCTGATCAGAAAAATTTAGAAAACATCGTACTTATAATGCACAAAAACTGTAATTTCTCATAAAATTTTCAAAACAGAGCTGACAGCTTTTTAAATTGTCTTACTGTTTTAAAAAGTAGAGTTAAGAGTAAGAGTCAAACTTTAGCGTAAAGAGCGAGGCGTTGAGGAAAAAAAGCCCCTTTCATATACGGAGTAATTTCTGTTCGTTCTAAGTTTTGATGTTGCTCCTTATTTTCCTTTAAACATACTTGTGTTTTATTTAATTCTCAAGCAAGATCGAACTAGTCAATTATACGTTTTTGTTTTTTTTTATATTTTTTTTAACCATTGGTAATATTATCGTCCGGGCTTGGCGCTCCAGTGATCGTCAACATTGCGGCAAAGACGATGGATGAGTTTCATCAGATGGCCGTTGTGCTCAACGACGTCGACGGTGTTGCTGCGGTCGAACTGAATATCTCGTGTCCGAACGTATCCGGCGGTGTCGACTTTGGCACAAATCCGGACCTGGCCGCCGAAGTCGTCACGGCGGTCCGCAGTGCCGGTGATCTGCCTGTAATCGCAAAGCTGACGCCGAACGTCACCAGCGTCGTAGTTTATTTAATGTAATTGCGATATTTTGTTTTCTATTTTCCAAAACCCCTTTTGCTTCTAATTTAGCTGATTCTGGTGTATATAATAATTTTTTCGTTTTTGGATGTTTTGAAAATTGAAGAGTTTCTCCAAGTTCTTTTTCCTCAAATTCTGCATATTCTAATAAAAGACTTGACCATTTAATCATCCAATTTGGAAGTCCATGAAGTAAAGCTTTTTTAAATCCATGTTTATTTAATCTTTGATGGGCTGTTCTATTTTTTTACATCTTCACTGCATCCAGCGTCTTTATCAGTTATATTACCTAGTTAAATATGGCTATCCACCGGATTGATCTCTTCGTTACCCAACACCACCTTTTCATATTCGTTTATTCTTGGTCATTCCATTTTTCGCAGGTTTATTTTCCTATTCTCCTGAACTTTTTCAACTGTGAAAAAAAAACTACCTGGGATTTGTTTCTTCTTAATTGAACATCTTCAGTGCATCCACCGTCTATCCATGCCCATCAATTTTCCATAACACATCTAATCAAAATTTTGAGATAACCATTTTGTTCAGCGTAGTTTGAAGGTCTTTGAAATTATGTCTTTGAGGATGACACCCCCACTCCACAGCCATCAGTGCAAGGGTTGTAAGTTATGCCCAGAGGGCATATAAGGTTCTTATGGAAACGGTAGTCGTATTACGTTCTGGGGAGGGGGGCTCATTGGATGAGAAATCAAATGTTTTAGCTTCCTTTTTAAGGTTTGTTGTGTAGCTATCTTTATTTCCTGTCAATAAGGCGAAGATCTCTCAACGATTTATCTGCAATATTACTCTCTGTCAGCGCAAACATCATTTTCAACATTATGTGTCTTCTTTCAATTTATTTTTTCTTTCTTCTTTTTCCTGATTTTCGTAGTAGGGAAAAACAAATAATCTTCTCATACCGACTGAACAATAGTGTCTGTTTATTTGTATCTATATTTCCAAACTACACTCTACTTTTGCAACTCCACGCTCATGTATTTTATAATTGTATAAAAATACAATTCTTTTGATGTAACTATTGGTATCAAAATTCTGTTTTTTAGAGTTTCAGTTACTATTGAGCCGGGTCACTCCTTACTACAGTTCGTTGCCACGAACTGTTTGAAAGACCCACTGACCTTTCATACTACTCTGATGACTGGTTTGGGGTAAGGCATTACTGTAAGACTATTAGCAATACTGTGTGTTTTCGACATAATAGCCCTTTACTTTGTTAATTATAATTAAATAATAACGTTGGAAAGATGAATACTGTTTACATTTCTTAATACCTCTTGGAATTTCGACTTTCATAATTTGTCGAAATCATATCTTTTCTGTTACTTTTTCCTTGTTTTTAGGTTATAATCAAAATTTTATTGTATATATTATTTTTTTAATTATACTGTAATTATAATTAAATAATAACGTTGGAAAGATGAATACTGTTTACATTTCTTAATACCTCTTGGAATTTCGACTTTCCTCCTTACTACAGTTCGTTACCACGAACTGTTTGATGAACAGAAATAAAGTCAAGTAATCTTCAAAGTGTATAAATATCACAAACCACTATCAATGAATAATTGAAATTCAAACAAGCAGAAATTAGCATGATAGGGCTGATAAAACCCATGCCTTCTCAAGACCGGAACATAATTTGTGCTTTGCTGAAAACAACATGAATATATATACATATACTGGTACGTACGCAGGGCGCCTTCGGGCCCGTGCCGTCCGTATTCCAAAGCTAAATTTTTTTATGAATGCTTTCACATTAGCTTTTTGAGTCAATAAATGTATTTGTGGTTCTTACATCGTTCAATTCAGAAACACTCGATTGTCCTAAAATTTCCTCCCAACAGATCAGTTTAATAATTAAATTATAATCCCTAAATATTCTTGCGTTCAAATTTTGATTTTCTTTTATCACAATTGTAATTTCCACTTTGAGTTCACGTTAATGCAAGATCACCTTTGCAAGAGCTTGAGATCACGCCGGGTCATCACTTCCGAAACAAAGGGCTTGCCGGACCCGAGATAATACGCCCCCGGGTCACTCGACCCGGCATCGGCCGCGATCAGATCCACCCCCGCCGCGACGGCGGCCTCGATCGAGGCCTCGGGAAAGCCGTATCCCAGCATCCCGCAGGACACGACAACGAATTCTCCGTCGGATTTACGCTCGATCATGGGGCGGGCCTTTCGGGGTGAAACCGGATAAGTCCCTTAGTGCTCTATACAAGCCTTCCATACGGCTAAAGAGCCTCGTTGTGGATTTGTACCTTACATTTGTTTGTTTTTGTGTTTTTATGTTACTTGGTATTTACCAAGTGGCATATAGCGATCGCAAATTCTGTCGGTCTATCCGTTTGTATGTCTGTCTGTCGGTCCCGGTTTCGCTAGTTTAGGCACCTCCAGATAATTAAGGACGATGAAATTTGGCAGGCATTTAGAGATCAAGCTTACATCTAAAGTCGACCTAGTTTTTACTTTTTACTTTTTCGTTTTTCGTTTTTACGTTTTTACATTTTACTTTTACTTTAAAGACCTTCGACTGCCTTTACTTTAGAGCCTTATTTGTATATATAACAAACATTCTTCGTGTTAATGGCGTCACATTTACATGCATTTATTGGGCACTAAGAACATGGAAGTGTAGCACATTACACATTGTTTAAAAGAGGTGTACGTGTAACTGAGCTTCTCTGCCACTTTATCCCATTTAACTTGACGTTAATTTCTTCTCGTTTTGAGTTTGACTCGGTTATTTATTGTAATTTCTGTTCGTTTTGGGTTTGATTTATTTATTGATGCTGATTTGTGGTAGTTTTAGGCTTGGTAAACTATTGATTTTATTTTACTCGTTTTGGTTTAATGGAGCTCTTTACTTTACTTGAAAAACTTATTTTGTGGAATTTTTTTTTTAATTAAGTGTCAGTAATAAACGGAAATATACAGGGAAAAAAAATTCCGTTAGATCTTATGCTCTTACTGGCTTAATCAAAAACCGTTGCAAAACTGTGATAACTATAGCCACTAATGATCTATTTCATAATAGCAGTGTTAACACCTGGTTAGTCAATGTGACAATCACAATTGGATTTGGTAAATATTTATTTTTGCACTCTATAGAACTGTTACCGTGAATGTCCGAAATCTGGTTAATGTCGACATTTACCGATGAATGTCCGAAATTTCCTTTTCTATCCTTGGATTCAATTAGCTATGCGAGGTAAGTGAAGCTGCCAGTTTGATTCATCTTCTCGTTACTCAATATCATCTGTTCACCTTCACTTATTGCTTGTCTTAGCGACTTTGTCTTCTTAACATTAATTTTGAAACCTTTTCTTGCATATTAAACTCAGACCACCCCTAAAAATTCATTCTTTTTGCTAACATTTTCATCTAGAATGCTTAAATCATCAGCATAATCTAAGTCTAGGAGAAATTTACTTCCCTGGTTGAATCCGTATTCTCCCATTATCAACAAATAAACACGCATCCCTGATTTTTCTTCTGGCAAAAATACAAAATTTCACATTTTTGAAGATAGGAGCTTGAAACCTCTACAGTTGGGTTCTCTGATACGCTGGATTTGATGGTGTGATTTTCATTAAGATTCCATGACTTTTAGGGGTCTTTCCCCCTTTTTTCGAAAATAAGGCAAATTTTATCAGGCTTGTAACTTTTGATGGGTAAAACAAATCTTGATGAAACTTAAATACTTGCATAAAAGCAAACGTTGATTTTAAAAATACACCCTTAGCTGCTGCTGCTGCAGAAGGTCAAATAGACATGTGTCAATTACTTGTTTCAAAGGGTGCTCAAATAGACATTCTAGACGATAGAAGGCGGACTCCTTTACATTGGGCCGTGATTGGACCCAGAGAAGGTTCTAAATGCTTATTTACCATAAAAGAAGAAAATAAAACAGAAATTGTCAAGTTTCTTCTATCAAGAGGTGCATCAACCGATATTTTAGACATAAGAGTCAAAAAAGGACAAATAAGACATACTGCCGATAACAAGACGTTTATGAAGTCATATCGTATTTAATAATATTATACATTAGGTCTATTAAGTCAAACTATTACAATTCTGATGAATTATTAAGTGTTTAATTAGTTTGTTTCGTTTCTTTTAGAGCCAGAGTTAATCTTAGAAAGAGCCGCAAATGGCTCGCAAGTTTAATTTAAAGCCTCTTCATATCTGGTAATATTTCTGGTCTACGCCAGCTGCTCGATGAGCTGAATGGCGTCCGAGAGGGACTCCTTGCCGAAGAAGAGCGCGTCCACGAGGTCCTGCTCGGACAGCTCGTCGCACTCACCCTCGACCATCACGATCGCGTCCTTGCTGGCCGCGATGATCAGCTCGCAGTCGCTCTCCTCGGCCTGGCTGATGGTCGGGTTCGCGACCCACTCGCCGTCGACGCGACCCACTCGGACGCCGCCGATCGGGCCGGCCCACGGGATCTCGCTGATGGTTTTTGTTGCCTTTTTTAAGCAATCAAAAAATTGGAGGGCAACTAGGCTTACTCCCTTGCTCCTTTTTTTCTCAAAATCTTCCGATTAAAATTATGAGAAAGCCATTTAGCCCCCCAAAAAATAATCAATATGCAAATTTCGTTTTAATTATTTGTGTGCGAAGAGCCGAGATCAAAACCTGCATTAATTCAAAAACGTCCAGAAATTAAATAAAAAACAAGTTTTTTTCACTAAAAGTAAGGAGCGACGCTAAAACTTCTTCTGGGGTTCCAATAGGCTCTTCTGCTTCAAATTCACCAACAGCTTCTCCTTCTGTTTGCTGTTGCGCTTGAGCCTCAATATTTTCTTCTACAGCTTGTTCTTCACTGGGCTCTTGTTTTTCTTCTTCTGACTCCATAGATTGTTTGATAGCTGCTTCACGTTCAGCTTTAGCAATAGCAGCTTGTTTCTGACGCTCCATAGGGTTCATAGCAATGGCACTATCTGGAATACCCTCTTCTCCCACTCACTCGGACTATATGTCTTAGGTTTTTCTATAATTCTGAACAAAGCAGACATGTAAAAAATTATCTTATTTCACGTGGTTTATAGGGACTGAATAACAGAAAAGGTAGCGGAAAGGTGACTGGCTGCCTTCCAATCGTTTGTATTTAAGACGGGCACTAGAACTTCCCGTTTTCAATCCAATGAGCCCCTTCTAATTCCAATTCTTTTAAATTTGGAAAATTAGGAGTGAAATAACGGTTAGCTTTGACTCGCCTGCAAATGGTTCGTCAAAACCCCGCGCTCGACCAGCTGGACGACATAAATCAACCTACCGCCATCCCCATCTGACGTCCAACCGTCAGTTTGGGGCGGATAGCAGCCGCTCGGTCTTTGCGCGCTTTTTGGGTCAGCGTCCCGGAAATGTCCGCTCTTGCTGGATTCGACCGTTCGTTTTCTTGATCTTGACAGAGCCGCCATCTTTTCCCACGGCCTTCGCCAACACACCGGCGGCCAAGATTTTGTGTTTTATTTGGACAAAATCTTTTTATATCAGCTGTCTTAGAAAACTAAATTGAGTCTTCTTTGGGTCTTCATCAGTATGGATAATACACTATATCAACTGGAATTTCCTTGTGGATATTGACATAGGGTAAGCCATTTAGCCTACCCTCACACATCGTGTTTCTTAGGTATTTCTTGATTCTCAGAAGAGTGGAAAAGGAGAGCTCTTCTGTGCTGGTCAATAAAGGCACGGTGATGAAACATGCCGAGCCGGTCATTGAAGTCGTCGCGATCAGCGGGGACACGGCGCCGGACAACAACGGCGAATTGGCACTCCACCCGGCAGGCTTCCCGGGCACCGGAGCGTTTGACAGCCCCGCGCTCGGCGACAACGGCACGGCGGCGTTCCGCGCCTACCTGACCAACACCAGCGGCGGCGGGCTCGACGATGCCGGTGTCTATGTCGGCGACGGAACAACACTGACCCAGGTCTCACGGGCCGGCGACAGCGGTCTCAAGATCGGTAGTGGGCTAGGTGATGACAGCGCGTATCTGGCCCGGTACTCCGGCGGTGTCGTGGGATTTGACATTTCGCCAACGGCGATCGATTGGACGCGCAAGCGTTTTCCAAATTCGCAGGTCGAGTATTGTGCGGCAGACCTGTTCGCAGCGCCGGCCACCTGGACGGGGGCGTTCGATTTTGTGCTCGAATCGTACACCCTGCAGGTGTTACCATCGAAACTACGCATATCGGCCATCGCATGGCGACTTCGGACCGGGAACGCAGCGGGGTATCCGCCAGGCCTATGGACTGGAAGGATAAGCGCCCTACTTCAAGCGGATGTCGTTACATCGTGCTTTGTTCCTTCTTCTGATCACCTGTTTCCTGAACAGTCCCCTGGATAGCCAAGCCGGCGGCTATGGCGGCGCTGGCGGTGTTGTCAGCGGCGGCGGCAGCGGCGACGGCGGCAGCGGCGATGGCGGCAGCGGTGATGGCGGCAGCGGTGATGGATCGAAATACTTTTGAGGCTCGTGGTTTTTTTATAGGTAGACCCTCTAGATTTATGCGTAAACACTTTCTATAGTATCCACTCCTTCTACAGAATCCACAGAGAACTTCAGTTGGCATAACTGTGTGGACTGTCTTAACACAAAGTTTACATTCAAGGGATAACAGAGGTGGCCACATTTATCACAACTATAATAAAGTGATTGCGTTGTACTCTGCGCAGCAACAAATTTAGTAATAGAGGATTTCATTCTACAAGCGGGGTTATATATAAAATCAATATTACTGGTTCACTTTTATAATACGACAGTCACTTTAGGCAGATGCTACTATCATAACGGCTTAGTTTCACATTGCAGCTTACCTCGAGGTTTAAGCGTATAAAACAGATATGTTAGATATTTCACAGCGAGCAAAATGTGTTCAATGGAGAATCAGTTAGTGAATTTATAAAAACACGATGATCATATGCATAAGGAAATAATGAGCAATGATGAGGCGGTCATATTTTATTATTTATAAATTTATGAATTCATTTGTTCATAAATTCTTAAAACGTATATATTCATAAATCTTAAAACGAAAACAATTTTTTTTACTCTTTAATACTATTACTACTGATTTTACAAGGAATAAATTTCAAAGGGGATATTAAGCAGGGGCAAGCACGAAGAGTGCAGGCTCTCATCCCTCCCCCCAAAAAACTGGATATTTGAAAATTTCCCGTAATTTCTAATATTTATTATCTATTTATAAGTTTCATCAAGTTTAGTCATACTCATCAAAAGTTACTAGCCTGAGAAAATTCACCTTATTTTAGAAAATAGGGGGAAACACCCCCTAAAAGTCATAGAATCTTAACGAACCATCAGAATTGAACGAAAATCACACCATCAGATTCAGCGTATCAGAGAACCCTATTGTAGAAGTTTCAAGGTCCTATCTAGAAAAATGTAGAATTTTGTATTTTTTTGCCAGAAGGCAGATCATGGATGCGTGTTTCAAGTGATTTTGTTCTACGGTGAGTTGGCTTTGAGGTGAGAGCAGATCACCCTAGAAAGGAGACGACTGCTCGACAAAGTCAATAACTATTTGTGTGTCTTTGCAGTCCCTCTGCTGCCTTGAAATACCAGACTCTTTGTGTTGGTCGCTTGTGCAATACAAAACATCCGTCAGTGCTTGCTTTAGAAGATAAACGTGAGCACAGGCCGGAAGCCCATTCCCCACCGAAGTCTCAGTTCCTCCGTCTTTCGTAAAAAAGGGAATAGTAAACAAGGAAGGCATGTTAGTAACTGTGGTACAATAGGATGTTTAATTGAAATTATCTATGCGTTTAATATGTTTATTTATGCTACTTAATATGTTTACACGATGTGCGTGTTAGAAATGCTTTTTGAATTATTTGTGGATTTGTGTCATTTTAAGTGTAGGTTATTTTGGTCATTTAAACATTTCATTAATATTTGAAATCTAACAATTTCAAAAGCGTCCTGCTGGGATCAGAGACCTAACTTTTCAAATCCAAGTCTCGACACTTTTTTTAAATTTCTTAAATATGCAGGTGCACGTTAAGTAATAGGGAGTGTTTTCTTTGAAATACAGGTACTTGTTACGTCATAGGGAGTGTTAACTTTCGGTTGTTAAGTAATAGGGAATGTTATAGTCGACTAGTCGAGCGGGGAATCCCCAGGTGTAATGGAGGGGGACACACGTATGGGTGTTGCGTAATGACGGTACACATGCAGGTGTTACGGACATTTTTTTTTTTTTTTTGGAAATTAAAACTTTCACCTAAGATTTCAAAAACTTAGTCATAGGCTATACCACAGTGTAGCCAAGCAGAACATGACAGGATTATTATTTCTAATAAGATATACCTTTTATGTACTGGTTTATGAGCTGTTAAGTTGCCCTTCCATTACTTATATAGATCCACTGACCTCTACCTAATAGCTAGTACGTAACTATGTAATTTTGAATGATCAATAATATTGTTTGAAAACAAAGATTTGCGTTTTCGGTCAATAGTCCAGGGCTAAAAGGAAAGCAGGTCGTCTGCGCTTGGGGTGGGAGGCCGTCTTAAAGAAAGATTCAAGGGAAATGGGAACTACATGGGAGGATGTAAAGAGGGAGACTTTGGATGTATCAGGATGGAGTAGGGGCGAGTTTAGCGGTTTTGACCTCGTGTGGCCTGGTGCTGCGGCAAGTTGTTAGTTGTAGTAATAGTAGTTGAAAAACGAGAAGGAACATTGGCCACAACTTGGTACAATGTCTGGAACTAGGAGGCTTTTTGAGTATTACCTGGTTTGGGAACTTTAACTCGATTGTGTTTTTTCCCATTCAGGCCAAAATCGTTGATTTGCGTCACAAACTGTAAGAAATTTGTAATTTTCTGTAACAGTGGTATTTTTTGTGACTGGAAAAGGGCATTAGAAATTTAAATGTCCGTTTGCTGAATACTCCCCACATATGCCATAACCACTATTTCGGTACGAACGCTACAGAGCCAATGAAAAACACTTTTTCTCGAGAAAATCAGAATGTCACGCTACTGTTGGTTTATATTTGAGACAGATGGCTGTAGGGTTACACAAATGAGACTGGTAAAAGACAATCGCCACCCTGATAATAACAGATTTGATCTTAATGGATGCGTGACATATTTTTTTGGTTGCGGAATTAACGTGAAAACCTATGCAGGATAATTTTGGAACCGTGAGAGTGTATATAGACTGTGAAAACACAGACTAAATGTCCTGACCCTCTCCAAACACAAACAATGGACCATGCGTTTCTGACGACAGGACAACAGGCCCTCCTCCATCAAAAATTACTTGAAAGCCTTTTTCATATTGTGTGTTGACGAGGTTAGGAAAAAGAGTAAAAACGGATTGGCCCAAAATTCTGTTTCGTGGGAGTCGGCTCCAGTCTTCGAGACAGCGATTCCAAAAAACAACGGTCCAATCCTCTCGCAATAGACACACGCCTAAAGGAAGGCAATCAGTGTTAATAGTGCTTTCTAGGCCTACTTTTGCTTGAAAAGCTTATTTTTAAAGCCTTAGAACAATTAAAAAACTCATCCTATATTTTGGCATACTGTCGTATATCATTGTATTTGTTTTTATCAGCTTAGATTTGCCACATTGTTGATATTAATATTTAATATGTATTGAAACTATCCTCAGCACTACTGATCTTTGAAAACCTAGAATTGATTTTTCTGCCTTTTTTTTCAACGGGTTTTCCCAACCCACTGTCATGACAAACTCTGCATCAGAGAAATGCATTAGGCGTATCTGGTAAACAATCTTTTCTAAATTTAGACAGAATTTTTCGCGCTACCTCCCATCAATATTAATGAGATACCTAGCTTGGATAGGCGATGGCAACTTTAGTTGCAAATGTTTCACGCAATTCATTTTTTTGTAGTAGGCTACCGTGCTTAATTGGTGAAAAATTCGAAACATTATTACAGTGTTAATCCACATCGCCTCTTCTCATTTATAGGCTAGCTAAATTTTTGATAAATATCTTGATGAACAGAGTATGCTATTCAGATAGCTAAGAAAAAAGCTTATATTTACTTAAAATTTATATTTACTATCAGAACTTCATCCTGAATCCTAATATGACATTTGTTTCTGTTGCAAATCTAATTCTAACCTAACTTAACAACTTTGGCTAACTTTTCCTTTCTGGCCTTGCCCAAATGCAGTAGCTCATATAATAAATTTCATATACATTTATTGACCTATTCCTACCGTCGCGCATAATCATTCCTCGTTCCATCCGGGCGGCACCGAGACGGTCGCCGAGTCGCTGACCGAGGAATATGCCAAACGGGAAGGTTGCAGTGTCGCGCATCTCGCTGCCGTCGACGCGGTTTATCGCCGCTCGCACGCCGGAACCTTCTTACAGGGTTTGCCGGGCCATCCCGAGGTAACGCTTTTTCGTGGCCTCGGTTTTGATGTCTTTAACCAGACCCAATCCCGGTTTGATTCCGAAAAAATATATTTTATATTTCAGTTTTCTCCTATAAGAACCGGTAGTATGGGTCGCTATTTGTATGTTGGAGAAACTTTTCCAACAATTTTAAATCCTGGCACAAACAGTATTTCGTAAATTAATCTTATAGCTTCTGAAGTTGCCCTGAAAAATAAAGCTTAATATCATCAAACAGTTCGTGGTAACGAACTGTGGTAAGGAGCGATCCGGCTCAATAGAAACCAAAACTATAAAATGAAATTTTGATAATTTTGGCTTTTAATTAGCCTATCTTGAAGCAAAAAATTAGAACTTACCCAAATTGACAGTCATGGCAGATGACAGGGCACTAAGATAGATTTGATTCTGATTCTCTTCTCTCCTTTTCTTCAGTTTCAAAGCCCTTGATGTAATTTCTTCCATAGACTCATACTTACGCTTAGTAGCCATTGGGGCATCTTTAGTGACATGTACTTTTCCAGTTTTTACGCTTTGTGACATTGGATAATTGGTACCAGAAGATTGATGGCAAGATCGGCTCGGGGTCGCGAAAGGCAATAATAGCATTTCAGGCCCGCGCCGGAATGAAACAAACCGTACATCCGAGCAAGGAAGTGCTCACCGCAATCAAGGGGCGTTGACGGAACATGTTGCAGAGCAAGGTCTTCAAACTGTGGGGATGGCCCTTGGTTTCCTTGGCCCTGCTGGCGTTCATGCTGCCTCTGGCATATTCTGCGCCTTCCTTCGCGCAAAATTCGCAAACTCTTTCGGTACAAGATATTTGTTATTGATGTTAATAGAAAAATCACTATGAGTAGTGTCTATGGATAGTTTAAAGCCGAAATTAAGGAAGGGTGACTACCTTTCGGCTAGTTATGACGTTCATAGACTCTAGGATGAGAATTTGAGTGAAACTTTCCACGAACAGTTGAATTCTAAACTGAAGAGTTTAAAAATTTGACAAAGTAGAAGATGGATGGAATAATTTTAGAAAAATAGTTCTTGAACTCGCAGATGATGACATGATACAGTATGATATGATGTCACATGATACAATATGATATGATACGATATGATACAATATGATATGATATGATATGATATGATATGATATGATATGATATGATATGGTATGATATGATATGGTATGATATGGTATGGTATGGTATGATGTGATATGATATGGTACTATATGATATGATGTGATGAGATATGATATGATATGATATGGTATGATATGATATGGTATGATATGATATGATATGATAGGTTGGTTTTAGATTCTACAACTCTACAACATTATAATCAGGCAAAACTTAGTTTTGGAGAGGAAGCTTATTTTAAATTTAATTTACCGGCTATGATTCTATGTCCTTGGATTCAGCTTAAGGCGACTTATCTTCCAATCCAGAGCAGGCAAAAAATGTGGACAAAAAAAATAATGGGTCCTGATAGGCGGTATGTTTGTCCTTTTTTAAAATGAGGATCTTAAATTTAATTTGAAAATAATTCTTTTAGCGGGTAATTCCGTTACATAAAAAGGTTATAGATCTGATGTGTATAATTTTCGTCCCGTTGCTATTTGAATACCTTTATCTAAAGTATTTGAAAAAAATTTTAAAGAAAGGATTTCTCATTATTTAGATAAGATGAATTTTTTTTTACCAAATACCAGTTTGGATTTAGGGCAAGCCATTCGACAAAACACACAGTTGCAGCTTTTTTACTAGAATTAAATGATTGTTTAGATAATGATTTTCATATGGCTGGGTTGAGAATCTTCTGTCTAAGAAGCACAGGTTTAATTACTGGCATTGCCAGTGTATTTGGTTTGGGACAGGGGTCAGTGATGTGACTCTTTAAGCTAAGCAAGAAGTGGCCAAAATTTAAATGAGTACCTAGAGCAATCTGGGGACAGTAAGCAGGAAGGGCATGCAAAAGCATAGGATGCCTGGGCCCTAGATTCCAATTGCACTTCCTTTTCCCTGAATTGTTGATGTATATACAAGAGTGGGGGTATGGAACTGGGACAAAATTTAAGCTTTAGTGTAAAGAGCGAGGTATTGACGAGGGGTGAACCCCCTCATATAAGCAATAAAACATACGAATATAGAAGTTTGTTACGTAAGTTAATTCGTAAATTACGTATATTTTTTATTAATGAAAATGTTCGTAAAAAATTAGAAGTTCTAGTTGCCTTTTTAAGTAATGAAAAAATTGGAGGGCAACTGGGCTTCCCCTCTCACTCCTTTTTTCTCAAAATCTTTTAGATCTCTCCACTCTAAGCGTTTTCAAAGAAATCCGGTTTCCCGCTCCAACTCCCTCTATGTCTCCAGATCTGGTAGAGATTTAAAATAAGAGCTTTGAGACAGGAGTTCCTTCTAAATATCAAATTTCGTTAAGATCCAGTCACCCGTTCACAAGTTAAAGTCCAGAAGCACCGAACTCACCAAAGCAATGGAAATCCCCCTCAACTACCCCCCCAAAAAAAGCGGATCCGGTCCAGTTACGTCAATCCCTGAAAATTAAGATAAAATGTTTTGTCAAAATTTCAATAGGTATAGGCCTGTCATGTAGGCAAATTTCAGGGCCCTCTTAGAGGGAGAAAGAGAAGAGGTGGGTACTTTAAAATACCTCCCCGGGACATACTTTATCCTGTAGACCCATCCCTGAAAGTTGCATTTTCCTAACCTAAACCCTTTCCGAGATAGCAACCCCTGTGGCAGGGTGTTCCGGACGGCAGCCGTTTCTATTTTGTGCATAGCTATGATGTTTTAATTATAAAAAATACTTTTAGCGTTGAATTTTCTATATATAGAAAGCCGACCCATAATGATTGGTATCTACATTTCTCGTCAAATCACCCTCCTTGTGTAAAAAAGGGGTAATAATTTGTTTAGTCAACAGGGTTCTAAAAATATGTTCACATGATCATGTAAAAACCGAGTTGGATTACGTTAAAGATATTCTGGAATGGCTACCTAATCAATCTCATTGAAAACATAACTTTCACTACATGTCGTATTTTCTTATTTTTTCTCGAATTGGTATAGCTTTCCCTCAGCGTAAGCACCTTCAGGTGTCAAAAGGCTCCTTTTTTGGAACAGAGAATCGGGTTGTCCGGTTTCTCGGCATCCTCCTTGATGAGAACCTTTCATTTATAAACCCTATAGCCATGATTCGGGTTAAGGTCTCGCGGAGTTTGTGTATCTTCCGAAAACTTAGACACACATTTCCTGGATTTATTTTGAAGCTTCTTTTTTTCAGCGTAGCAAAAGCGAAATAAAAAGACAAATAAGGATTATAAATGCTATAATTACTGTAAGTTATAATTATAATGTTTATTGTTAACTTTTTAATTTTGCTGGGTAACGTTAGATGGTACTGTTTCTTTTTTCTCACAAACTAACTCAAGTTTCCTCTCAAGAGTTTCCCTTCATTCGAAATGCATTCGAAGTGCTTTGTGTTATTACTGCTAAGTTCAGTCATCTGCTTTTCAAAGAGTTCGGGGTAACGATTAATATTTATTACCCACAAACATACAAAAGTATAAACAGTGGAGTACAGAGAAAAAATTAATGCCCAAAATTGCAAATTGCAAAAGAAGTATTGAAAAACAATAGTTAGGTACGAATTCTTGAACCTTGAACTTTTTAATACCATATTTCATGGTACCGTCATCTGAGAATGTGCCACTAGTCCTGTTTAAATATTTTGCATATCTTCTCTTATACTAACTAAAAGAAGCTTTTTTGGATAACCTCTTTTACTCCGTCACTTTCGCAAAGCACGGGGTTAGGGAGATGGGTCTGAAGCCATCACAACCCTTAGGTGGGTTTACCTTAGGAATGACACGTATGTGTGCTTTCTTCCAAAGCAAGGGAAACACTCCGGAGGCAAAACACAGATTAATCAGAGTAGAAAGGGATAGGGCAAGGAACATAGCAAATTCGTGGGTAAGTTTTGCAGGGATTTCGCCAGGAAAAGGTGTAACTCCTGTTTTTACCTCATGCACTGTTTGACGTCGTCGGTCGACGGCGGACCATCCACCGCCTCGTCTCTCCTGACGATCCGGAATCCGCACAGGTTTTCGACCGTGGCCGTCAAATGCCTTAGCAGTACGACTTCGTTTCGCCTGACGGTATATTCAGGCCGATAGCGGCCCGTCACCATGAATGTGTAATTTCTGGCCTCGGATGGATGGGCGACGAAACGAACCATCGATGCGACACCCGGCGCGCCGTCCTTCGGCAGCGAGACCGGATCATTCCTCGCGAAATCGTGAACGGATCCTTAAGCTTTAGCTCATAGGGATGGATTGAAATCTTCATATGCAATGACTTTACGTTTAGACCAGCTCGGATTTGGAGCTAGCTCTTTTGGGTGCGATTCGCAACAATATGGAAAGGCGATATGCGACTTTAAGTTGAAGCAGTTGGCGGGTCGCGTTAACCTTTAATTCCATTCAAACTTTATCGTGAGTTTAAGGCCAAGTTTTAATGAGTGAAGATAGTACACTAAGTGAGATACTAGCCCCCCCCCCAAAAAAAAAAAAAACAACAAAATTATGCTTTAAGAACGCCCTCGTCCTACATTCGACTGAATTTCTTGAAACTCCTCAAGAAACTCACATATTGCATAGAAATAATTCGTCGGCAGTCCAGCATGGACTTTATAACAAGAGAAAACAACAAGAAATTTGTCAGGACAATAAGTAACACAGTGAATGAAACCTAAGCGAATACAATACAAAATAAAGACGAACTTTTCCGACATTCTCAAGAAACTGGCGACATCCACTGTCAACCGGATTGGGTGTGTTGTTCAAATCGACCGGTGGGCAGGATTAGAAACTGCCACGTCCCTTCTTCTTGCCAGTCGTCGGTGCCGGATCGGGTTTTTCCATTACGGAATGATCTTTCGCATTGGATGCGACCTATATCTTGACGTTGATATCCGGCTTGATCTTCGCACCCGAGCCGTCCTTCCACTTTTTGATCTTTTCGACAAGGTGCATGATGGTTTACAGCTATTGGTTTTTCAGGTAGTCCGGTAGACTCGGCAGTAGCAAATGGTAAATACACTACATAGCGGTATATGGCACCACCTACCAACGATGTTTCAGGATCGTACAGTTCTTTAGCGCCATAGTAGATGTGTAGGGTAGATCCTGGTTTTCCCATATCAAGTTTACCCGATTTTGCCTCTTCTTCTCTAATATCAAAGATCTCCTTAGCGTTTTTACCTTCTGCTCTAAGTTCGCGTCCTGTCTAGGGCTACAACAAAAAAGGCCATCCTCGTTTAGGATAGGAGGACGTCATAAAGAAAGATTTAAAGGAAATGGAAACTGCCTGGGAAGGCGTAAAGAAGGAGGCTTTGAATAGATTGGGATGGAGGAGGAGCGTGTGTAGCTGTGTTGACCTCAAGCAGCTTGGTGCTGCGGTGAGTTGTCAGTAGTAGTAGTAATAACAGTAGTTGAACGCTGTTAACTGCTACAAACTACTAAATGTTTTTCCCCTCGGGGTGTTTTAATGCTTTGCCGGAAGACGCCTTAGAGTTAAATGCCAAAACTGTAGAAACTAGACAAATCCAAACACGCACCTTTGATACCTTGGATGAGGCGAATATGCTTTCAGCTAGTATGGCGGTATTACAGGATATGGGGTTTACTTTAAGTGAAAGTGAATCGCGTTTAGGTTTAATAGTTGGCAATAAAAAGCGTGAGACTGATAACCGCGCGCAACGCAATGCCATGATTGCCCTGAATATCCCACAGCACGATATTCACACGCTCGCCACCCAGCTCGCCGGACACCGCCTGCACGCGCGAACCGCGCATGCCGATGCAGGCGCCCTGCGGGTCGATACGCTTGTCCTTGGAGCGCACGGCGATCTTGGCGCGCGAACCCGGATCACGGGAGGCGGCCTTGACGTCGATCAGCCCTTCGGCGATCTCCGGCACCTCGATACGGAACAGCTCGATCAGCATTTCCGGCGCGGTACGCGACAGGATCAGCTTCTAATACCATGTTTGGAAAAAAGTACGGTTTTTTCGAAAAAGCGAGTCCTTTGGATCAAGACACTTCAACAAATTACATCGAAATAAACGTATTTGAGTCCACAGAGTAAAACCACCAGCAACTTCTGAAACTTCACACGAGCAAACTGCCTTAGTTGGGAATCTTGGCAGAAATTCAAAATAGGAAACTGCTTTCTCTATATTGGTTCGTAATAAATTTTACCACTACGCCACTTACCCTCAAGCCCCGGTAATTATGCCTTCAATTCTTATTATTGACGATGATGAACAGGTATGCGGGGTCCTTCGAGAAGCTTTTGAAGGAGCTGACTATCAAGTTCATGTTGCCCATAACGGGCAAGAAGGCATGACTCAGTATCGAGATTCTCCGGCAGATCTCGTTCTCTTAGACATTTTAATGCCCGAAAAAGAGGGGCTTGAAACTATTCTAGAACTTCGTCGTGAGTTTCCATCGATCAAAATCATTGCGATGTCCGGCGGGAAAGGTCATAGGCTGGGAGTCGTGGGGCTTGGAGGGCTTGGTCACATGGCCGTAAAAATTGGACGAGCTCTTGGGGAATAGGTGACGGTTTTCAGCCGCTCTGAACACAAACGCCAAGATGCCAATCGGCTAGGAGCTGTTGACTTTGTGTCGACCGAAAAAGATGGTGCGTTGTCAATACAATCAGGGAAATTTGATTTCGTGATCGATACGGTGTCTGCCGCCCATGATTACAATGCCTATTTGGTTTCTTGTCAATTTCCTTTGGAGGTCGTAGCTGTGCGGATTCTTTATCATCCAGTTTAGGAAAAAATGGTTTGCGTTCCTTCTTTTTTTCTTCCTCCGACTGATCCCCATCAAATAAGAATCCTGGAATGCCTGTTTCCATAACAACTCCTGAGTCATTAGGGGTGATAAAATTCCTAACCTCATGGTATGTTGTGCAACTGTCATTCCATTTTCAGAAAGAATCCAAACGACCTGCGCGACGGGTTCAGATGCAACTAACTAAAGAGTCTTGCACAAGAGAAGTTTCAAGTGAACAATTATTTATTACCACATGGAGACACATAATACAGTGTGTATAGTTCAAGGTGTCCTTAGATGTGGTGCTTTTGTAGACACTTTTTGTATTCCTGTTCTCCTTGAAAACTTCGACATAAAATAGAATCAGTCACAACCCTAGAGCTCAAGAAAACGTCAACAAAATCTGTAATTTTCGGGCAACTCTTGTTTGCCAAAGTCACTAGAAATGGATCCGTTGTAGGTCGTTTCCATAGCTGCTAAACCTCTGTAACCCTAAAAGATGAATCTAGGGTTTGGTTTTTCGTAAGGCCATCATTTCATCCATATCTTTTCCTAAAATAAAGGGTACGTTTGCGTATATTGGCCCTCTGTACACCATACGGCCGTCTTAAATGTTAAGCCCCATGCGGGAATATTCTATCTGGAATATCCTTTATGTGCAAACATATGCAGTCAAACCACTCATTTCTTTGAAATCTTTTTTGGGGTTCATTGATAAATTAAAATATGATCAGTTGATTGTGGAGCCAAAAGAAGCAAATGTATTGAAAAAATTACGCCGTTGGTTTATAGTAATGGCTTATGTTGGTTTATGTCAATTTGGATATGGATGGTACATGTCATTCAATGGTGTGTTTCCAGGTGTTGAGTAGGGCTGTGGAATCTTAAGTTACACGAAGGATTCAAGTATTTACTGACAATTAATTACTTGGAAGAAAGGTCACGGACTTTAACACTCAAAACTAAAATATGGCGTTTTAGTGGAGTAAAGATGCGGGAAAAAATAATCAAACGTCGAGGAAATTGTCAAAGATTTTTTTTGCGCCAAAATGTTCAGAAACATCAGGTTAATTGTGCAAAACAAATCCACCCGAATCCCCCTTGCATAAGTGTCACAAATTTGCCTTGAAGGAGGAAATTTAGACAGGATAATCAATTTGTGTATTTTATCAATATTTTGGAGTTTAAATTGGTCCCGTTCAACCCCAGAAGCGGCGTCGACGACAGCTATCAAGTGTATTTCAGCATCGGTCAGGCGTTCTGATGAAGCAGCTTCTTCTCGCCCCCGCGCTCGCCGCCGGGCTTACGGCCGCGACCCCGGCCCGGGCGTTCTTCAACACCGAGGACGCCTGGAACAACGTGCTTCAGTTCGCCGTGCGCCAGATCAACGCGCCGGGGGAATTCGAGGTCGAACTGGGCCGCGTCACCAGCCCCGAGGACGGGCTTCCTTAACGCCGCCGCGATGATCTAAATCACTCATTGCTTTCTCCTAATTATTTAGAAACAAATATGTTGTACAGGGTCGCCACTAACCACACCGCAATAGCAACCATAAAAACCCAAGCTACGCCACCAATGAGCATATCTTCAATAGTGACATGCCAATTCAGATCGTTAAGCTTGGTATGCAGCATTGCTCCTGAAATACGCACCATTGGCGAAGGCATTATTGCAACCATGAAGCTACACGCTTGGGTGTTGTAGCTTCTGAGTTTTTTTTTTGGTATTTGAATGTTACCGTTCTTTTTGTCAGGTAACATTCATAATGTTACATAAGGTAACATTGACCTTAGGTCATAAGGTAACATTGACCTTACATCATAAGGTAACATGACCTTTTTCAGCATTCATGACCTTTTTCATAATTACAGACGGATGAAGAATTAGACCCAGAAGAAGTTGTTTTGGATAATGATTATACAATCGACAGAACAATCAACAACGATTTTGGGAAAAAGTGGCGTGGGAGGGGGCCTAGTTGCCCTCCAACTTTTTGTTTCACTTGAAAAGGGCACTAGAGCATTTAATTTCCGTTAGAATGAGCCCTGTCCCGCTGTTCAAGGCCCATTGGGTCGATAGGATTGCCCCTGGAAAAAAACCCAAATAAACACGCATCCAAAATCTTTCTTCTGGCAAAAATTACAAATTTCCACATTTTGGAGATAGGAGCTTGAAACTTCTACAATAGGGTTATGAGAAGGACGGTTCAGTTTCTGAAGGCAGCGATACCGCATGGATTGACAACGTCAGCTTCCCTGTTGAGGGACAACCGACAGAGCCAACTACAAGTTTTGTCGCCTTCGATTATGATGGGGATAAAAAAGCGGATATTGCAGTGAGAAGACCATCAACGTTCTTGCAGTACATATTGAATTCCAGTGACAGCGAAATTCAGCGTGTTACTTTTGGAAGAGACACAAATGATATTCCTGTGAGTGGTGGGCCCGTGGGTTGATGATGTTTTGCGCAATGTATTTGGCATCAATCAGGCCAACAATGTCAGGCTGGTAAGAGGCAGCCACATTGTCATCGCCAAAAAATTTGAACACGACAAATGTTATATATTCCAGAATTCCGACGGCAGAATTGTCTTCGCTATTCCCTATGAAGACGAATATACGATGATCGGCACAACAGATGCTGAACAGGAACAGATTGACGGTCCGCCGCAGATTACCGACCAGGAAATTGAGGTGTTTCTCTTGTCTTGTGAGGGAAAGTAGGGTAACTGTTAACTACCTTATGGAGAATACAGCCGAGTTTTTTATAAAAAATAAAAGGTAATTTGCATTGTTTAATTTAATTTACGGTTCATGGTCGTAGCGATAGCTTCAATCTAACAAAGAATAAACCATGGCCCATCATAGTAATCAGAAAAAAAAAAAATCTGTGAAGTGACAAAGAATGCCAATTAGTAGCAAATTCAGGATAAATATCTTTTGTGGAGTTTGGGGGGGGGAGTAAATTGGAAAAATTAGAAGAAATGAGGTATTTGTATCTTACTAACGGCTGACCAGATCTTAATGAAATTTGATACCTAGAAGGATCTTGTGCTTTAAAACTCTCGTTTTAAATCCCGACCAAATCCAGCACCATTGAAGGGGGTCGGAAGGGGAAGCCGGAATTCTTGGAAAACGTGAAAATCGAGGTATCTTACGAATGGGTGATCGGATCTTAATGAAACTTGATATCTTGCAGGCGCTCCCGATATCGCTGGTGTTCGTGGCGTTCTTCGTGGCGCCGCTCGCCATCGTCGTGATGGTCAGCTTCTTCGATTATCAGACCTACGACATTCTCATCCCCGACTTCACCTTCGTGAATTACCAGGACGTGTTTACCGCCCACGTGACCTACGACACCTATCTGATCACGGCGAAATTTTGCCTGATCGTCTGGGCGATCACGCTCGTGCTCGGCTTTTTCATCGCTTATTTCCTCGCGGTTTCTTTTCCAAGTTGCGCCAGTGTGTTTCTATCAATATTTTGATCAGTCGTGAGGATACCTTTGGCAGGGGCGATGCGTGCCGGGTCAATTTTTTTCAGAATGCGTGCGATTGATTTGGAATCTTCTGCCGACAATTTTCTGGCAGGTGTGTGTTCAAAAACAGCCAACGATTGCGGAAAGTGGATCATTTTGATCGCCGTGTCCGGCCGGGTCTGATCGAACAGATCCTGGGCCCATGCAGAGACCGCTGGCATTGCCCACGCAAACATCGAATACAGCCGTGGGAGTCTTGTTGAGGGTGTTCTATACACCCTGCAATCAGCAGCAGAAATATTGCGGATGGACCCGTTTGAGCGAGCGCCATGGAACTACGGCAGAGATGTGGTACTGGTGCAAGCGGCTGATGGGCTCGAAGTCTGGGCTTGGACCTACTTCGCCAATCCTGCGGTCAAAAAAAATAACCTGCACCCGTCACAAGAATACCTGAGTCACTTATTGCCGTCCCGCGATCTGGTAGTCCGCGGATGCAGCCTTGCGCTGCTGATGGAACAGTTCGGACGGATCGCCCGCGACCTTGATGCCCTGCCGTGAGAATTCCTCGTGGAAGATCGCGCCGATTTCGCTGGACCAGTCGCCAAGGAACTGCCGGCCGCCGCTGTAGGTGATCGTGTTGTCGCCGGACATCTTGTAGTTGCACAGCATGCCCTGGGTGCGGGTTTCCGCCGGAAAGGCGAAGATCGGATCGCGGACATAGTGATAATTTCCCGGGCCTACTTTGAAAGTATCATCCACTATAGTTTGTCCCTTTAATGACAAATTCAAGTCTTCAGATCCAAACAGTTCATTTGCTATTGCACCTAATGCATCCTCAACGGTGGAGGTTCCAGAACTTCTTTGTTGTTGCTGCTGATTCTTTTGAATTTCAGCATCTAGTTTATTTCTGATCTCATCATAAATTGAAATTTGTCTTGATGATTCAAATGGAACTGGCATGCTTCCCCCATTGTCAAAAGATCTGGTCGCAGTTTGAAATAAGATCTCTCAGACACGATGTCCTTCCAAATACAAAATTTCATTAAGATCCCATCACCCGTTCGCAAGTTAAAAATAATCCATTTTTTCTATTTTTTCGAATTAACTGACCCCCACTCCCTCCCAGATGGTGAAATCGCGAAAACGACTATTTCTAATTTAATCTGGTACGGTCCATGATACACCTGCCAAATTTCATCATTCTAGCTTACCTGGTTGTTTTCTGCTTTTTTTTAAAAATAAACAAAATTTTCTCTTGCTCGTAACCTTTGAAAGTTAAGACTAAACTTAATGAAACTTATATATTTAAAATTAGCATAAAAACCTGATTGTTTCATTTATTCTTTAATATTGAAATTCTGTTTTTTTTTATTTCGTTTACTGTTGACCTGGGTCGCTCCTTATGTACACTTCGGTACAAAGAACTTTCTGATATTTTAGGAATTCTGGAAATTTGAATGTAACTAATCAAAAGAAAACGTTGTATCTCTACTTGGTTGTATTTTTGAGAATTTTTTTCTTTTTTTCCCCCGCTTACGGGGAAATTGTAAAAAAAAAAAAAAAAAAATGAGCTAACTGATTCTAACGAGAGGAATGCTCAGAATTGATCATTTTGGACTGGATTGAGCGCTGGAGGTAAATATACTAATCAAACAGAATTAAAGAAACTTAGCAAAGGTAGAAAGGTAATTTTTAAAAATTAGAAAAAATGAGGGGAAGTAACGGAGAAGGGTCCCATGAAAAAATATACACACGGAGCTTAGAAAAAACTCTTAGTTAATTTCTTACTTGATGATAGTATATTAGGTTTTGCTATAGTGGCAACAGTGCATCAAGTCACCAATTATCCCAACTTGAAAAATGAAAGAAATATGATTCATCTGAAGATAATTGAAGAGTTTGTGGTCATATGAATTGCCCTTATTATCCACAGCGCATTCCGAGAACCCACTCACAAAATTTAGGCACTTTCTATTATCAAGCTACCTTTATGCTCGATACCAGGAAGTCTTCCTGTAGTGTTTCTCTGTGTGTACCATTCGGGGACAGATTTCGGATTGACATAGACTATATCGTGCCTGAAAAAGATATCTAAAATAAACCAAGTACTGTTCAACATGTCTTTCCACAAACTCTAGCTCTAATTTGATACTAACATTTATGATCAATAAGAAGCTGATTTTGTGATGAAAAGCTGTTTTGAATTTTAGCCAGCCCTAGAGAAGGCAAAAAGTGCAAACTAAGATAATACTTATAACAAACAAAGAAAAAGAAAAATTGTTCTAGCAAAAGTAAAAAGCCGGAGCACAAAACCAAATATAGTTTAGATTTTGATGTAAAATTTTTGAAATAATTGAATCGCTGATTTACTATAGAGACAACACAAAAGCATTTTTTATCCCCTTGAAATAGTTTTATTAAAACTATTCCTCTGCTAGAAATAGTTTTTCTGGCTCACCCTCTTTAAGAAAACATAAAACATACTTTTCTTTTATGAAGCCTAATTCATAGTATTCGACCGATTGCTCCTTTTCCTTTTTTAAAACCTATATTTTCATAATTTACTTTTATGGTAAATTATTCGACCGATTGATCCTTTTCCTTTTTTAAAACTTATATTTTCATAATATACTTTTATTATAAACTGTTTTGTTTGTTTATTCACTAAACTCCCTTTAAACTTGGAGGTTAAAATATCATGACAATTGGCTTAGGTATAATATTAAAAGAAAAAAAAGGCACGTTATTTCACAGTATAAACAACTTCAGGTGATAAAACATAACATCAAAATTTAACAAAGAAACTTGACTTATGATTTCAAGTTCTGAATATTATTTATAACATAAAAATCAAAAGTTCCTCCTAGACCATGTTTTTTATACTCGAAATAGACATTTCGTGGAAATTTATTTAATCGACATCCCTTTCCCCCATTGGCCCTGTAGCATCTAGTATTGAACCCCCAGGGGAACCAATGTAAAAAAATATTCAAAGGATTCGTCCCTTCTTCAGTGAAGGGAGCCCCAAAAACGGCCCAATTTATTCGATTCACCTGAATCTTCTATGAAACCTCTCAAAATGCATCTCGAAAAAATGCTAAAAAACTTTTCCACCCACTTCAAATAGAATGGGAAGTTTGGAGGGGGCTAATTAGATTGAATATTGCAAATTCCTAGTGCCCTTGTTAAACGTTGAAAGCTATTCGATGGCAATCTTGGGTTAGTGACCTCGATGAGACTGGCAAATCCTATGCCGCGAAAGCACTTCCGGTCCCGCATCCGCACCTGAGCGTCCCGCAATCCGGCGTAATCCATGATCTCCACCAGCTTGTCCATGCACTGGCGATGAGACTGCTTTTCGAAAATGGCGCCGGAGGGCGAGGTGTAGGGGTATGCGTCATCGGGAATGAAACTGTTGCGCCGCACTTCCACCGGGTCCATCCCCAGTTTTCGCGCGCCGAGATCAATTGAACTGAAACTGTGGAATGAGTTTTTATGGGGGTCCTAGAGGGTTTTCTGTTTAGTGGTGTTTGACTTGTCCCTAATAAATCATTTAGTTCATAAGAAATAAATGGTTATTAACGGTCTATCCAATAAAACAACGAGTATAGCACAACTTTATACCAGCTATTAGGACGGGAGCCTCCAGATTAAGTGAGGGGGTGAGGGCAATGTCGTATTCAAGGGGGAGTCATTGGGTTTGAATCCCCCTATAGTTTTAAGAGAAGAACAGTGTGATTTTAGAAAACGTAGAGGATGTGTCGACCGAATTTTCACTCTTAGGATAATCATTGAGAAGTGTCTGATTTGTCAAACACCTTTGGTCCTCAGCTTTATAGATTATGAGCAAGTGTTTGATTCTGTTAACAGAAGAGCTATAGCAAAGGTCTTATCCTTGTATGGTATACTACACAAATACATTAAAGTGATTAGTTCTATGTACGAGAATAACACTGCAGCGTTTGCCGCCGCCTGGCTGGCCTGTTCCGCGGTGACCCGGGTCGGGCCTGCGCTTTGCTGTCCGGTTAGCTTGCTGCTCAGGGTGTTGCGCACCAGGGTACCGGTGTCGCTGCCCACCTTTTCGCCGCCGGAACAGGCCGCCAGAAGGGTGGCGCAGCCAAGCGCCACCAGCGTGCCAAGACCAAGGCGGCGGGAGTGTTTTTGCACCTCTGTCACGCTCATCTCCAGAACTTGCCCCAGCTCTTGGCCATTTCTCGTCAAATTGTCCAATAGATGAAACCTGCCCACTACCTCTGTAAAACTCCCAGTTTCCGACAGGCGAATCATTAACCATTTTGCCAATTCCACTAAGCTTTCCATTATCATAACTCACAATTACATCTTCTAGTTTCTTATTGATCTCAAGTGTATTAGGAGCCAACACATCACCCCATTTTTGAAAATAGAGCTTTACAAACTCTTTAATATTCTTTTCATTTTGGTTAATAATTTTCTTGTAAGTCTGATCGCCATGGAACAGCAAATGTCGGCCGAGTGCATACCCGGATGAATGGCTTCCGAAACGGCGATGCCGCCGACGGGAATGGTGCCTTTCGGTCCGGCCGGGCAAGCGTCAGGCATGACCGCGCCGGCGATAATCTTCGGCGTGCGCATCAACTCGGTCATGTGCTCGCGCACCTGAATCAGGTTAGCCTGTTCGTCCTCCGTCTCAGCCTCAATGTTCTCGAAGAACGGCGAAGCGCCGGGCGCCTTGCATAGGTTCGATTATTTCCGGAAAATAAAAACAATCAAATAAACACACATCCGTGATCTTTCTTCTGGGGAAAAAATTATGAAATTCAACATTTTTGTGGACAGCATCTTGAAACCTCTACAACTGGTTTCTGTAATTTGCTGAATCAAATGGTATAATGTTCACTAAGATTAGTTGTCTTTTTGTTGTTTTTTCCCCATTCTTCGAAAATACGGCAAATTTTCTCAGGCTTATAGTGTTTAAACTTGATTCTGGCAGCAAATGGAGACCGCAGGGCGGCTAAGAACGTATTGCGAAAGCTCGACGAAACGCTAAGAGCCAACCCTGGGAACCCGCGCTGGCGTGCCATAGCAGGTGCTGCGGAGCAGCTATCTCGTGCCATTCGTTAAACAAGTGGACTTTAAATCTATGAGCCAAAATGACTCCAACCGGGCCGATCTCTTCGATCAAATTCAAGAGCGCATTGCCCAACTACTAATACTCGTGTCCGCGGCTTTGCTGTTCTCCATGCTAGCGGAAAAACAATTTGAATTTTATGGGTATTATTTAACGCGAGTTTTCATACATCAACAATTTTTTTTTGTAGTTGTCAATGGTCGAGTAATAAGTCAAACTAAATTTAAAAATGACTTCAATTTAAGATATCACTCTTCCAACTTAACTGAAAATAATATTATTAACAAAGCGAAACCTGACAGCAAGTCAGATTTTGTATTTGTTATTTTTGGTCGCCTATTAACAGGCTACCCCCAAACACCGGTCGAAGCGAATTCGTCTATCTCACAATAACGACACCGCAGCAGGATTTCAGCTCAGTGTATGAAAAGCATAGAAAAATCTGCAAATGAGGCTGACCGCTATCCCTCATGAACCCTTGGGTTCACATGTGGATTGTCGAGGTTTTTGCTCGGGATTAAATGCAGTACGGCGCGCCTTCAGAACATTGTGCTCGCAATTGCTCTGCTGGACACGGTCGATCTAGCAGAAATTACAAAAGCTTGAATAATAGTGCTTGTTTTATCATAAGTCGCAAAAGTGGCTTCAGTGACGAGGGAAACGTGGACATCAAAATAACAGGGCAAAAAATAAGCGAAAACAAGAGCTAAGAGCTCATATGGCGCTTGTGCCGAGGCAAGAAGAGCTAAGAGCCAAGAGCTCATATGGTGTGAGCTCTATAAACATTTTAAGAAACAATAGATTGATTTAAAAGGAAAATCAGAGGCTTTATGCCGGTCGGGATTTAAAATAAGGTAGGAGCGCTGCGGCGAGGCGGCACGTACTGATGATTGATCATGAAAGACGACGAGTTGCAGCTTCTGGAGTGCACGCAGCCGTGCGTTTGCAATTGCTTTCTTCAGCGCCAGCTCCTTCGCGAGTGCTGTCGACATGATGGTGTGTATGTGTGTGTGTAAGAGGGGGAGACCGAATGTCCAACACGGGTTGTCTGGCCGTCATGCCTCGGTTCCGTTCTTGATGGACTCCCTCTGCAAATCCAATCCGCCTCGAAGAGACTCATTTCGTCATCAGCTTACTATTGTTGCCTGATCTTTTCACTTCGTTTTCAGTCGAAATGCTGGATGTCCGTAGGATTCCCTGAAATTCGAACCGAGTTCATTTTCTTGTTATTTTTCCATGGACTTCTTGACTAAGAGCGTATTGAGCTCTTGCGACTTAAAAATTCAGAAACGTGGAAAAAATAATACTGTGGCCAAAGCATCGATACCTTTCTGTATCAATGCACCAATACGATGCCAGAAATTAGTATTATAATGAATTCATCTAACAAATGATACAAAATCATCCTTTTTTTGCCATTTAAGATCATTTTAAAATTATGCGGCTGAATTAGAAAGAAAGTATGTCATTTGGATTTAAGGCTAAAAAAGAAACGTATTTATGCTTAAGATTTATATGAGCAGTACACCCCTCCCTTCCCCTAGAGGTAAGTGAAGCTGTATTAAGAATAAAAGCAACTTTCCGTTATTAATATTTAAGACACGGGTTTCATTTATTTATTCTTGGTCATTTGTGGTAGTTTTAGGCTACGCTTGGAAGTTTTTTTTTTTTTGCTTTATTTCTGCTCATTTTAGGTTTAATGATCCTCCTTACTTTTATTTGAAAACCTTATTCTGCAGATTTTTTAAAAATTAATTCCTTTTCGTTTTTTATTGGAAGAAGAAAATAGTATTTTATATCTTTTCTTTTTTTCTATAGGAATACTTGGTTTGGCTGTCTATTAGTATGTTGGAGCTCTTCTCACCTTATTCATGACGACCTGATGTTTGTCAGGCCGTAGATGGATGGCCAAAAAGGGCGATCCTTGTCAATTTGTCATCCTTCATCCACCAAATGTGTCCAAGCCATTTCAACCATTCTCTCGTTATAACCCTAGAAAAGGGGAAAAAAGTCAGTTAAACCAAAACTATTCGTAGACAATTCTTCCAGAAAATACTTAACAAATCCTCCTAAATTATTTGAAGCGCCCACGATTCAGAACCATGCCTCCTTCAAAGTTTTCTTGTCTGAGAATCAATGATTTGCCAAGTTTGGATATGCTGTTTCAAAGTTTGACAGGCCTAAGCTAGATTTCTTTGTGGATTTCAAAAGTATATTACTTAAAAGTTAGTGTTGGCATGCATACATATGCTCTTCTGTGGTTATCGTTGTCACTTCTATTTTCAAAAAGCTGTCCTATATTTTCCACATGGTTAAAGGCATGCTGGAGATAAAATCCACAATATGGGAGTACTTCTAAACCATGAGGCTTTCCAATTATAAAAAACCGACTTAATGGGTTTTTTATTTTTATTTTTTCAAAGGCATTGATGGCGATATGTATTCCTTTATCATGAGATATTCGCCCAACATAACCAGCGGTAAAAAAGCGATTTTGTAGCTTTGGAAAATTTTTTAGATTTGGATAATTATTGATTTCTGGTAAGCAAACATAATCTTGATTGACTCCTTTTCCATTAGGAATCCAATGTTGAAATACTTTCTCGCAGATCTCGCCACATCGACCAGTAAGCGGGCCGTGCTACTTGCCCAATATTTGCCAGGATCGCGCTTAGATCTGTCGTCCCATATTCAAGCTGCGCAATGTCATCACGAACTGCAAAACTCATATTTGATTCGTGTGAACTGACACCCAGTTGCGCAAGCCAGGCGCTGAAGTTGGGGTAGTTATAGTCGTTAAATACAATAAACCCGGTATCAACATTGACCAAACCACCTGTCGTGTCTAGTTGGTGCCGCTTGCTGTGGGCTATGACATACATCCGATACACCTCGGCATCATATTTTTGGCGAATATGCAGATTGGCTATCTAACACCTCCGGTGGGGATGAATCTGTTTATAGCTAGCTACCGGTTTGGCAAACCGTTGACGGAGTTGTACTCGGTGAGTTTGCCTTTTCTGCTCGTGCTGCTGGTGGCGGTGCTTGTTATCACCTACGTACCTTGGTTGTCTTTGGTGTTTATTGGTGGGTAGATGTTTCTTCCGATGATGAACTCGCGCTTCGTCTGCTCGAGCCACGGCTTGCCGTCGACGTAGGTCTTGGCGTCCTCGTCGAGGTCGAACATCACGTAGTGGAAGTCGGGATGGCGGAAGTGCCCCGCGTAGCAGAACTCGGCCGTCCCCGCGAGCGGCTCGACGATGGTGCGGACGTCACTGCCGAGCTCGGTGTCGACGAAGTCCTCGACGCTGTACTCCCACGTGCCGAGCACGGAGGAGTACACCATGTACGGATCCGGCGAGCAGGTCCGTATAGCTTTCCCGGCCGGTCTTGTAGGTCATGATCCGAAACCGGGCGCCGGTCACGTCCTCCAGGGACATCAGCATCATTCGCTCAAGCGGGCTTCGCGCCTCGCCGATACCGACGGAGTTTGGATCCTCCAGTGCTTTCTCCACGACATTGGCCAAGGTCGCGTCCTTCATGTCACCCCTGGCCACGACCAATAGCGGCGTCCGCGAGATCATCGCGATCGGCTTGAGGCGCTGGTTATAGGTATTTGTTTCTAACTATTTCGTTTTATTTAACCAATCAAAACTAAAATTTATATTCAGATCAGACTAAAAAGGAATAGAAATTACTAGGTATATGAACTGGGACGTGTTCCCCCTTTCACCCCACTATAGCACGAGTGTCCTTCGCGCTTTACCGAAAACAATATATATTTTAATCAATTTTGTTTTTGTCGTCACAACATTGAAAAATAAATAGAATAGCAAGCACTCTCGAAATTAATTCCTTACGACCTTCTCCCCTGCAATTCGGGTAAAACCTGCTTTTTGTTTGGCTCTGGACGGTTGGTCGACAAGGGCGGATATCTTGTTCTTCGTCGGTGTGATGCAACGATTTTTACGAACCCATTTTCTAAATTAGTTAAAAAGATGAATAAAACATGACGTGAAATTATTTTATTTTGATTTTTATTATTTTGCTTATTAGTTTAAGCTAATCTTTTTGTAGGTTACTTCCTTTTTCATTTAAGTCCTTATTGCATTACCTTTCACTGAGAGCCAAATATTAAAACAAAGTAAATTATAGTAATGAATAACATGAGCTATAGAATAAAACATGTTTTGTAAGATGACAACTTAGCGATTTAAAGTACTAAATTGCATTTTTTTTTTCAAAACGTAATACAGGCAATTTGTCAAAACTCGATGAATGCCGTAGGAAAGCGCCAGAGAATAATAATTTTCAAAAATTTAGTTCAAATTAATGAAATACTTGACCAAAGTATGTAACTATTTGTATCAAAATTCCATTTTTTAGACTTTCGGTTCTTTTTTAGCCGGGTCGCTCCTTACTACAGTTCGTTACCACGAACTGTTTGATGAAAAATATTGTCTGAATACAGCATCTGTTATTCAATTATAACGTCATTGCAGTACTATCATGCACTTTTCACTATCTAAATGCAAATGATTGTGACGATATTCACATGCAAATTTTTCTGTGACGATTTTTTTTTCAAAATGTCAGCCAAAGGGAGGCTATCTGCTCCAGGCACGGTCTAGCGGTTGGCTGGTCAACTATTTGGATCACGAAGTTTTTCATGCTTTTGACATTTCCCTTGTCCTTTCCAATATCAAAAATCTTAGATTGCATCCTTGGAAAAGAAATAGGTGCCTACTATACTAGAGAGAGACTAAAAGAATTGATTGCTGTAAGTGTTTTCAGTTATGTATTCGTACCCGAAAACAAGTTTCGTTGTTTTATGCGAGAGCAACACATGCTTTTAGGACGCAAATGATACCCTGTCCTTTAGAAGATTAATTTAACTAGGACGCAAATGACCTTTTGAACCTTTTGAACCTTTTTGGACCTTCTGACCTTTTGAAGACCCTTTCTGACCTTTGAATGTCATACGAGCAGAAATAAAGCAGAATAATAATTGTACCTTAAAATGAACCGAAATCGCCACAAATGAATTTTATTTCGAACCAACGGAAAAGAACGGAAATTGCAACGAACAATCAAGTGAAGCGTTGTCTGTCTGTCCAATCTGTCTGTCTGTATTTCTGTCTGGTTTGTATGTCAGGTGTGTCTGTCTGTTTGTCTGGTCTTTTTGGTCTTTCTGTCCGGTTTGTCTGTCTGGTTTGTCTGTCTGTCTGTCTATCTCTCTGTCCTTCTGGCTGTCTGGTCTGTTTTGTCTGTTTGGTCCGGTCTGTCTGTTTGTCTGTCAGGTCTATCCGTCTGGTCTGTCTGTCTTGTTTGTTGGTCTATTTCTATGATCTGTCCATTTTGTTGCGAATATCAAATACCGTGAACTTCTTGTCGAGGAGAATCAGAGTCCCCTTGTCGCCGTGGAAAGAAACTCCGAATCCCGACCCCTCATTGCCTTTGGGTGACCAGCTCAATCCCTCCCAAGTAATCATTTTGCGACCAAACTCGAAGCTCGTGACGTGTGTATCAGCGGTTTCCTGATCATCTTCAAAACGGTATCGCCCCCCGGCAGAGACGACTCGCGTTGGAAAGTCGACTTGCATTTCGAATGAAAGAACTCGGTATCCCCTATGAGCTCGACAGCTTCTTTACCAAAGCAGGCGCCGAGCTTGCCCTGCAGGCACGGATAATCGGTGCCGGTACGACCGATGACACGGACTTCTTGATCTTCACACTCGATGCCAAACGACATCGCGGCATCATCAAACGCGTTATGGCCGGCCGCGAAACCCGCATCATCCTGCAAAACATCACCACGCCTCTGAAGGAATTTGGAACCGGTCAACCCTTCCTCCCAGGATCCGATTGAGCCCAAGGGCCCCGATGAGGATGGCGGGGTCGACCTGCGTGACCTGGTCGCGGAGTGCCTCGAGCGCGTCGAGGAGGAGGGGCCGCGCGCAGTGGATGAGATCTGCGCGAGGCACCCCGAACACGCCGAGCGCATCCGCGCCGCGGTGGGCCAGGTTCTCGCCGCCGGTCTTCTTCCGGATTCCCAACCCGCGGCGCCGCCGACGCGTGTCGGTCCGTACGAGATCGTGCGCATGTATTTCTAGGCATAGAAGGGACATTTCATAGGAATACTTTTGGATCCATATAAATTTCCATGGAAGAAGGGAAAATAGATAAATCCATACAGATCGGCAAGAAGTCGTGGGGTTAAAGGGATTCAAAAGTTAAAGATTGTTCTAGAAGGTTGTACTCAAGGAGGAGTAAGTTCTTCGTCTATGTGGAACCTTGTTATGAATGGTCTTATGGGTCGATCAGCAACGCATTCTAAATATAATGAGGCTCATGTAGGCCCCGCCGGTAAAGGGATAGCGCCCTTCGAGGTTCTCGCTGAAAGCCTTGGCGATAGCGGTGTAGGCGGTCTGCGCCTCGATCTCAGCCAGATCGGTGCAGCGTGACCGGATCATCTGTTTTAGCCGTTGCAGGCGGGCGACAAAGAAGTCGCCCCGGGCCGATCCGCCGGCGTCGCCGATCAACTCGCCACAGTTTTCGAATTCGACCTGCATCATCTCGCCGGTGATAAACCGCTCCAGCGCGGCACAAGACACAGCTCTGCCCAGTTACGAGATTCTCTCCCAGGATATTTTGCAGTGCATGGACGAAGCCCATTGCGATGGCACCCTGAAAAACGAAGTTGCCGATAGACCCCAGGATTTTATTGAAACCGATCCCGAGTTGGTTCATCGCTTGGAACGGTTTCGCCAACAGGGCAAGAAGTTATTTGTGCTGACGAACAGCGACTTCCCCTATTCAAAACTGCTCCTGGATCACGCCATCACACCCTATTTTTTACTTCGTGGCTGCACAGGCGCGGTCAAGCAAATCGGCGAACAACGGGTCCGGACACGAGTCCCCGGATGAAAAAAACGATGGGTAAGTCAAGCCATAGTTTCTGGTTGACACCGAACGGGATCGCCGCAATCGCTCTGATTGGCGCGGTGCTCTATTTCTTATTGATGGAGCACCGGGCTCATTTCATTTATGCCCTTCCGTATTTAATCCTGCTGCTATGTCCGTTGATGCATCTGTTTATGCACCGGCTGTAAACTTTTTAGCGAGGGTTTTAGAACATAAGAACAGATTAGGTATCTCGAAATTTCTGTATCCTGCATTTTGACCCTATTTAAAGTACATAAATACAAAATAGCAGTTTTCTATGTGAAAGCTGCATTTCCAATTTTTACCGCTCTTAAAAGAACACTAGAGTTTCCAATTTCCAGTTAAATGAGGCCTCTCTCAAGTTTCTACGACCATCCCTTCTATACGAGGCGGCCGTAAGAAAAAAAATTGTCTTTATACAATTGCCGTCATTCAGCTATTACAATGATATTCCACACACGTAAACACACACACACACACACACACACACACACACACACACACAAGCAGACACACACACACACATACACAGCCACACACACACACACATTAAAAATCCTGCACTAAATCCAATAGTTCTTGTTTTCGCAAGCAGATCCTCCATAGTACACAATGTCAATTCTTACCGCAGTATCACACTATGACCAACCGTACCACACTATTGGGTTAATATTTATAAAAATATAACTCATAATACTACTACTAACAACCTGTTGCAGCACTAAGCCGCCTGAGGCCAACGCAGATGTGCACACTCCTCATTTGCCCAATTTATTCAAAGCTTCAATCATTGCCCCCTTCCAGGAAGTTCCAGTTTCCTTTAAATCTTTTCTGATGACCTCGTCTTATTCCATTTGGGGTTTTCTGTATTCATTTCCTCCATAGAACGTGAAAGTAGAAAAAATAAATTCCCGCGTGCGACGCGCATGACGTTCTTCCCCGCGCCCTCAAAGGAGTTGGCGCTGCCGGTGGATGCGCTCTCGGAGGCCGAGGCCAAGGGCGACACGCTCAGGATTCGGTATCGCGATGAGGCGTCTGGTGTTGAGCACCTCGAGGGCGTGCTCGTGTTCGAGCGGGGCAACCCCGGCGCGGCCAACCACAGCACCATTGCGATCGAGGTCCGCGTCCCGGTTCGAACCGAGGAGCCGGTCCCACCAACAGGAGAAGCGGGTATGGAATACGTATCGTCGACCGGCGCGACCACATTTGGGTTTAGAGAACCGGCCGCTCTTCCAAACAATCCCACCTTATGATTCGGTATTGAATTGGATGCAATTACTCGCTCGCTTTCCGTCGTTGTTATATGAACTTCATTAGTAAACGACAGGGTTTCGTTACAGGCGCCCCTTGCACTGAGATCTTTCACGGTATTTACTTCTGTACAATCTGTCGTCGGCGTGGTCAGGTCTCCTCTAAATCACAAAGGCCGTTTAATTGGAATAAACGGCTTTTTTGAAATTACTAAATATACTTTAGCGTAAAGAGCGAAGAATTGATACTTTAACGTAAAATACTTTAGCGTAAAGAGCGAAGAAAATACATAATTATTTCTGTTCGTTTTGAGTCTTAATGTTGCTCCTTATTTTCAGTCGAAAAAAATCGTTTTTTTATATTTAGTTTCTCATTGTTTCTTTTTTTAATAATGCCGGAGAATCTAGTTTGATTGCATTTGCCTGGAACAGGAAAATTTACCAGAAGAATAAATAAAGGCCAACTTTTTAATTCTTATCTAAACCACTAATCCTACAGATTAACTGACATCACTAGATGGATTAGTTCGCCCACTGATACCGCAAAGAACGATGCTTGATTAAAACCACTAAAAGTCCCGCAATACTAAGATAAAAATAGAAAGATAGAAAGTCTGTACTCCTCAAGTTGATTGGCTAAGGGGCATTATGAAGAAATTGGGATGTTTCCTCTCTATTAAAAAAAAAATCGGGCATAATTTCGCAGGATCGTAACTTTTGATGGGTAACACTAAACATGATGAATTTTATATAAATGGAACCAGTTTCTGTTAGAGTTCCAATTAGCCTACTATTGAACCGAGTCGCTCCTTATAGTTCCTTACTACGAGCTGCTTCATTAAAAAGATATTCATTGGATCTATGGCTCAAGAAAAATTACGAGGAAACATAATTTTTTTTTTTTTTTAGCTATTTCGACGTGGAATGTCTTCTCATCAGTAGATTTAGGTCTAGTTAACTCGACTAACTAGATAGGGTATATCAGCTCAGCAGCAGAAGTAGCAATTAAAAGTTTTTTTTAATGAATTTTGATAAATCGAGTCACATTGCATTTTCATTTCCTACTAGATTTTTATTTTGGTACCCTACTAGTCATGCAAAGGATGGAGAAAAAGAACAGCAGAAACATCAATTGCAATTTTCCTGGTAAGAATATTCTTGTGAAAAAACCACGTTTCCAGGGATGATGTAACCCCCACAAACCTTTGACCCAGGGCTTGAAGCTATGCCCATTGTTAATACATAAGCTTTGTTACTGGAAAAGAGCCTTTTTTTTATCCTAGGTCTATAAAAAAAAAATGTGATTTGAAAATTTCAGGAAATGTTAAGGGGGGTGTCAAACAAAGTCAAGCCACACTGTATTCAGAATGTATGTCAGAAGAGCATGCCAGTAATATTTAAACAATAACAGTAGTATAATTTCCTGAAATATAACGAAATATATATTTCCCCGGAACTCATTGTTTTTGAAGCTAAAGGATGATTATTATTTTTTTCATGTCAATGCTTCAAGTATGAATTGTTGACAATAGCAACAGGATAAAAATGGAAATTTTTATCACAATGCTCCAAGAATGAAAGTGGTCTTTATTTTTATTTGTTATAATAAATAGAATTATTACTTCAGATATTTCAAAGGTATTCAGCAATTAAAAGCTTTTCTGGTTTTTCAGCCTCTTTAATTACAAGAACAATTGCTTAGTTCCTCGAACAGTTCCCGTTAGTGAGTTAAGAAACGTTTAAATTTTATCGATATAGATATTACTACCCTGGTATAATTAAGAATAGACTAATAGGGTATCTTGCTTTAGTCATTACCCCCATGACAGAGCAATGGAGTTGAATTTCGATTATTTTTTCATTGTCTTGAACAGGCCATATGCAACTTTTTTGGAAGTTGAAAGTGCGATCAAAAGATTTACGCTATTGATGAAGTAATTCTCAAAAAGTTTTGCAACCTGCTTTGCATAACGTACGCCCAAAACGGAGGAAGAAAAAGAACCGTTTAAGTGGGATTGTGACAAAGGGCTTGGCTGCTCAAACCTAAGCCCTGATCAAAAATGAGCAATTCTCTGAAACGACCGTAAATGACGCTATTGTTGAACGATTTACGCTATCGTTAAAGTGATCCTTAAAAGGTGTTGCAATCTGCTTTGTATGCGCGCGGGCTGATCCTCGACGAGCTGAAGAGGACCCATCGGCTGAATTCTCATCTTCGCCTCGCCCTGGCCGGACTGCGCCCCCGGGATCTCGAGGAAGGGGGACGCCCGTGAAGCTCTTCTACCTCGTGGCCGGGCTCTCCGTGCTCCTCCTCCTGCCGTTTCTCATCTGGGGCGAGTTCTTCGAGGCGACTTTCGGCGGGGATCGCGCCGTCGAGTGGCTTCAGGGCTGGGGCTCGTGGGCCTGGCTATGCAGGCGCCACTAAGTTCAGCTATCGGCGCCTGTGGAACTTTGCCATTGAAGGAATCACCAGCTTTACCCTGGTACCGCTAAAGGTTGCGTCCTACCTGGGCCTGCTCGCCGCCGCCGGCGCCCTTGTTTATGCCGCTGTCATCATTTTCAAGACCATCATTTACGGCGATCCGGTGCCCGGCTACCCGTCGATGATGGTGGTGATCTTGTTCCTGGGCGGCGTCCAATTAGTGGCCATCGGCATTATTGCGCAGCCTGGAAGGGGTCAAGGAGATGAGCTCGGTCTCCAGCGAGGGCCACTCCTCCGTCACCCTGGAGTTCGACGCGGGCTTCGACGCCAAGGTGGCACTGGCCGACGTGCGCGAGAAGGTCGATACCGCGCGCAGCAAGCTGCCCGACGAGGCCGACGAGCCGACCGTGACCGAAGTCAACGTGGCCCTGTTCCCGGTGCTCTCGGTGGGCCTGTCCGGGCCGATCGCCGAGACCGAGCTGGTGTAGGTGTAGATTCAAGACCCTTTTCAGATTTAAGATTCGATTTAGACAGTCAATTGGCAGAGCCTTTGTTATTAAATTTTGATAGTACCTACAATGTTTACGACTCCCAATTTAAAACTTTTAACGTTTTAGCGGGAATTAAACCTGTTGATGGTTTAACCCTGATGGCAGAAAGAAGGTATACAAGAGGTTTTACAACATTTCTTTTGGGAACCATCGACTATTCGTTCTTAAATGGTTGGAGGTTACAATGGGTGTGAAAGAGCTAGCGCCCAGGCCTCCATGTATTCGTGGAGCGGGCAGCGGAAAAACAGAATTCCTTCCTCCCTCACCTCATAAGTAAGTGGAGGACCCATTTGATGAATGCCTCGCTTTTCTGACTGCAAAAAGTCACTCTTCAATGAATCCCCATAAGGATTAAGGTCTTCGCGAAATAGTAAGCGACCACCTTGAGATGTTGCTTGAAATACTTCTATTTGGTGTAGGACTGGATCCCAATTCTGAAGGGATCTCGATGTGGCGCAATCGCGCAATCGCCCTGTTCTCCGCGACCGACGAGGCGATCGTCGTCGCGGCTTTCGTGAGTGCGGCCGACAACACGTGGCTGGTGGACAGCAGCGGCAATCCGATCCTGCGTTCGAGGATCGCCGCCGCGTCGGGTGACGCGACCATCGATCTCCACGCGAGCATCTTCGAAGACACCTCGGGGTCCACCGGACCGAACGTCACCGGACGCTGTCTGCTGATGGACGTGAGAAGCGTGCAATCAGTTTCAAATTAGCGTAGCTTTATTTGTTGCTCTTTAGTTTCAACAATTTATAACAACACAAAAGCGCTGTTGCACTTACTCAATAGCCCAGACAGTTTAAAAAAGCGGGCGAGTATACATAAGTGAACCTTAATACTTCCTTAACGCGGTCTGAATTACGCCACTACTGGTGATCCAGCCCTTCACTTCTCCAAGTGAAAGCGGCTCGCTGATATTAAATCCTTGAATATAGTGAACCCCCTCATGTACGTAATAATTTCTGTTCGTTTTAAGTTTTAATGTTGATCTCTTCTTTCAGTTGAAAAAACTTCTTTTTTTATTTAATCAATAATATAAGTTCCAAATGTTTCAACTTTTCCATTGCATAAGCTTTTTCATGAACGCTCGAATTTTATCGTAAACTGTTAAAATGTCTTAGCCGTTTGAGCCTTGCTAACGCAAATTGAGTTCGTTTAATTTGGAAAAAAAATCGCCAAATAAGTGGGAACGAGCCATTTTCTTGGATCCGAATTATGATTTGCTGACCGAGTGATTCCAATTCAATTGCACCATCCATGATTTGCTTCTCTAGCTGTTGAGATATTTTCTTTACTAATTCGTTTACTTGTTCTTGATCTGCCGCCGCAACAGCCTGTGTCATTGATTGTTCTTGTGCAGTACTGGCCGACTCACCACCGCGTTTGTTACCACGCTGTTCTTGCCTACCACCAGCGGAACTTTCCTCACCCGCCTGGTTGAATTGGGGGAGGTTTAGATAAGTCTCCGCTCTGAGCTCCTTCTTGAAAAGTTTATAAGTTCGTAGTTTAGAGTTACTTTTGCTGTTAATTGACGATTGGTTTACTTTCTTATACCATTGACTCTTGAAAATTTCGTTCAGTTTTTTGAGAGTCTTTTTGAATAATACATTACTGGATATTTGATATGCATTAGTGTAAATGTGTTCCATATCAATTAGTTTCAGGATAAACTTAACAGAGTTTAACGAAAACTGATAAACTGGACAATTGAAACATTGTCCAACATATGCTTTGTTGGTTGGACCCAACTTCAAAATGCACTATTAGAATTAGTAAATTAATTATAACAGACGTTTAAATTAACCAAAACCAAATTAAAAAAAAACAAAACAAAACAAAATCTGTTTTGAGAAGAAAATAATAAATATTATTTAAATATTGCAATTAAAATGAACATATTATGGAAAAAAAATAAAAGAAAAAGTAGAGGCGGCTTTCCTCGTTGGCCCAGTTGGTGACCACGATCGGGTGCTTGGTCTTGATCCCCAGATCGTTCATCGTGCGCACCGCTTCCAGCGCGCCGAGTACGCCCAGCACCCCGTCGTACTTGCCGCCCGTGGGCTGGGTGTCGAGGTGCGAGCCGACGTAGACCGGCAGGGCGCCGGGATCCTCACCGGCGCGGGTGGCGAACATCGTGCCCATGGCATCGACGCCCATGGTCATGCCTGCGGCCTCGCACCAGCTCTCAGCAGCCCCAAAAAAATTATTTAAAGCCCCACTACTTTGCTAAATCTTGATTTACAAGCTTTTAAAGAATTTAGAAAATTGTTCTCATTACGAAGTTTGTAATTAATTGCAATTAGTTATTGAATAAGAGCAGGTGTTATTCTTTACTGAATGTCGGTTAGACAGAAAATTAGTTTTACATGAGTAATTTCAAAATTGTAAAAAAAAATGGTTAAGTCTAGTAGTCCGGCTTACCCTCTCAATGCATGTTGTTGGGACGTGTGTTCTCGCAATCATGGTTGAGATTGCGTTCGGTGCACTCGCCCTTGGCCTGTTGGGCGGCCAACTGGAAGAGGCGACATTGCACTGGGGCCTGATTGCAATGTCGGGCTTGTTGGGTTTCTTCCTGTTTCCGCTATACGGGCTCAGCGTTGCCCATACGAACGACTTTGCCGGCGACACCAGCTTTGTTGAAGTCAGCAGTGAACTCCTGCTTACCTGGGGAATTGGGGCAACTATCATGTCTTTGGTTTTTTTTTTTTTTAATTTGGCTTTTTTTTTGGGGGTTTTGGGTTTTTGTTTGAAAGTGGGGAAAAAAGGGTGAAGTTGGGAAATTTTTTTTTTCACTAAACAATTTATTTTCAAAATGATTTTATTTTGGAAATTTTGCTACTATGGGCTGAAGTTAGCTGTTTACTAGGTTGCACATACAGCTAGTGCCGTGATATCACCACACAGGAATAAATTTCGGCAGTCATAATTTGGGTTGCTCGACCGCGCATAAATATTTTGGCCGTTCCGATGTGCTTAATGAAACGCTGACCCTGAGCTGGAACGACGCCGATCACGAATTGCGGATCACCGGCGTTTTGGAAGACGTTCCTTCTAATTCTCATTTTAGTTTCGATTTCCTGGTTTCTTTTGCTACGGCGAAAGCCGTCTGGCCGCAAAACATCCTGGATAACTGGAACTTTACCTTTGCTCAAACCTATGTTCTATTACCCGAAAACAAAACGCCCGTTATAGTTTTGTTCTTCATTCAACAGTTACACTCATCAATAATGGTTTGGGTGGTGCAATGGCAGCTTGTAATTCCTGGTATGTACTGTCCGACACTGTATCCTTAATCCATACATTCCATGTGTTCCATTGTTCAGGTGTCGCTACAGCCCATAATGCATGATCAAAGATACGGACTCTTGGTGTCCCTTTCGCATGCTTTTCTAGTATCCTGTTTGCAAACTTTATAACGAATTCAAAATCATTATTTGGGCCAGCGCCCGGTCGATTGCGGGCAGCGCGATGGCGAGCCCGATGCGCTGGCCTTCGTCGCGCAGTTCGCGAAGCTGCTCCAGATCCGCTTCGCCATGGCTCCCGCCGCCAAACGCCGCCAATCCGCGACCACGGCTTATGAAGTAGTCCGTTCGTGGCAGTGGCTGTCCGCGCGTGTAGTCTTCCAGCGCCTGGCAATGCCGTCTGGCGTCATCCCAGCGCTGCTGCTCCAGCGCGAGATCGATCATGGTGGGCCGGTTACTCGGCCACAACGGCGAGATTGACGGCCTACGGGCCTTTGCCGCGACGATCCGGTTCCGTATCGAAGCTGATCTTCTGGTTCTCGAGCAATGTCTCGAGGCCGGAATCCTTGACCGCTGATATGTGAACGAAGATATCCGATTCGCCATTGTCGGGTTTGATGAAGCCGTAACCCTTGTCGGTGTTGAAGAATTTTACAGTGCCAGTTTCGGCCATGCTCTCAGGTCCTCTGTTCGCTTTCTTCTGGCAAAAATACAAAATTCCACATTTTTAGAGGTAGGAGCTTAAAACCTTTACAGTAAGGTTCTCTGATATGTAAGACAAAACTTGATGAAACTTGTATGTTTAAAATCAACCCCAAAATCCGATTCTTATGATATATCTATTGGTATCAAAGTTCCGTTTTTTAGAACGGTCACTGGACCGGGTCGCCCTACCACGAACTGGTAGGGAATTGTTTTCCCAGGGTTGGTCATATTGACCTAGTTACCGTGATAAAACCCCCCTCTACAAAGTGAACCATCCATATCTCTCAAGTTTTCATAAACATTTGGATTCTCTTCAAATGCTGCATGTCCTATTTCATGAGATGTGAAATGGCAGTCACCTACTGCACCTAATTTGGTTAGTGTTAATGCCAATTCCAGCGTATCAATAGTATTTTCTTCTTTAATTTCTAAATCATAGAATAATTGGGAATAACACAATAGCTTTGAAGTTTCATTATCTAATATTGCTGGCTGTCAGTTGCTTACCTCGAGCCACCCATGCCGAATTTGGCGGGAGCAAGATCAGAAGAAGAAGGTAGCCGAATCCTTCAGCAGCTTGAGCGTGTTTACGTCATGATGCAAAGGATCGAAGAAAGCGGCTCTCCAGCCATGATTCCTCCAATTGGCGAAGCGACGCGCGAGAATCTTGTCGACGCCACCTGGCAGCCATACAGCTCCGCTAGATTCAACGAGATTTTGCGTCCAGCCATCGATCCTGGCTTGGGATGAATTCATCTATCATGGATATAGGATGGGATCCAGGGTGAATTTAAATGGTACACATGTTCTTTTCTGTTACTTTGAATTTGATCTTGCCATTGGAAAGATAAAAAGGATTACACGATACAAGATGCAACCTATGGAATATGCCAGACAAAGATTATCCAGTGCCCCTGAGGAGCAGATACGACAATGGCTCTGTCTGGATGATGAAGAAATACCACCATCTCAACCTGCACTGCTCGAAGCTAGGAAAAAAAAACATGATAAAACCAAAACTTTATAATTATAACGCATTACTAACGTATGATGTCATTCACCATCTTATTTTCGAAGATGTAGTTTTTTGTCAATTTTTTTAAATAATTACAAAAGGAACTAGATGTAGTTATCTAAACACACCCCTCCTCGTGCTGCTTCATCATGCATATGAAGATTCGGTTTTTGTCCAAATTTGTATTTCATTTTAATAATTCAAGTACTATAGGCTAGAGTTAGGGAACACGAGAACAGTTGCCCTCCATTTCCCGTCATAATCCTATCAAAATATCAGCCCAAAAAAGATAGTACAAGATAAATGTACAAGATTATGTACCCACAGATGAGAAATTCCAACGTAGTTGTAAGATAAACCCCCTACCACTCAAGTTGCTCATTTATTGACGCATTATAGAACCGGTTTTTTCGTAATTTTCTTTCAGCTTAGCGTGAGAAAACACAAAGAGAAGTGAAAGAATAGATGAATAATTACTAAAGCAAAAGAAAATGAAAAAAATGGTGACAGCAGTTCGGTCAACCAAGGATGACCGATCGTGTCAATTCTAACTACTCCCTATTCACATTCCAGCTAAGGGGCAATATGCACTATGTCATTTTGTGTATGTCAAAGGCAAAGAGGTATGAGGTAGGACTGCAAGCTGGAGGACTGAAGCAGTTAAATAATTAAGGGTGAGGGAGGAGAGGTGAGTAGACAAAGGTGCGCCACTGCATCAGAGATGCAGTTCTCCAGGTCCGCGTTCACGGGCAGGTCGGTCGCCGCGCAGATCGCGCGAAAATTCTCGATGATCGGGTCCACCGCGGCCCTGGTCGAGCCGTCCGAACAGCTCGCCCCCAGGCTCGTCGTCGCCAGGGCGTCGAACCCCATGCTGGCGAGCAGCTTGGCGCTGCCCGCATCCCACGGGTTGGGGATCAGGAAGGGTTCGGCGCGTTCGTGCAAATCGCGGAATTTCTGCGCTTTTTCGCTCTGGTTCTGTTTGAATGACATCATTGATTCAAACAGCAGGTGATGATTGTCCCAGGTACCGCTGGTTGCCGCATCACCAAACAGTCCCCCCTGAACGGCCTGATTGATGGTGACGAATCGGGCCCCCGCTTCAACAAGTCTGCGAGCCAGCAGCACTCGCTGGCCATAGATGTTGTTTCCGTAGCGATGCCGCACCACTTCCGGTTCTTCCTCCAGATTCATCGCCCGGCGCATCACACGGGTCGTCAGCAGTGCTCACATCCAGGGTGGCTTCCCGCGCGGCATTATTGCCAATGGCTTCCCAACCAAACCCAAAGAATACCGTTCTCGCCGAGTTTAATTCGGTTGCAACAGCAGCGGTTAATGCCGAATTGGTGCCGTACTTAAAAATCGTTCTGGCAATCGCCGGATCTTCGATTGATAATTGATCACGGGAGTTCTGGTTATTTGCGCCACCGGAACCGGCAGAGGGAAATACCATTCCATCGGTAATATCGTTATCGATGGTGCTTACCAGGACTGAACAGGGTTGTAACTCTGTTTGTCTTACCGCTAGGAACGGCTGCTCTATTTGATGAATTTTCACTTGTTGTTTATGTAATATCTAACAGAATTATTTAAAATCAGTCAAGCATTTATTATGCTTGTGCCATCTTTTTCTTTTAATTACATTTATCCCTTATGTCGTCCAGGTGTTGCTTGTTTGAAGAAGTGTGACGTTGAAGCGCGATAGAGCTGGAGAGAGCGGCACGGAGATCGGCGCTGGCATGAGTACGTCGGTTTCGTTGGTCGCGTAGCCGAACATCAGACCCTGATCACCAGCGCCTTGTTCGTGATCGGAACTTTCGTCCACGCCCATGGCAATGTCTGGCGACTGGCGACCGATCGCGTTGATCACGGTGCAGGCGTCGGGGTCGAAGCCGGTATCGGCATCGACATAACCGATGTCGCGGATCACTTTGCGCACATTGGGATCGAAATCTACTTTGGAGTCGGCGGTGATTTATAAGGGGAAAGACCCGCTAAAAGTCATACAATCTTAACAAAAATCACACTATCAGATTCAGCGTTTCAGAGAACCTTCTTGTAGAAGTTTCAAGCTCCTATCTTCAAAAATATGGAATCTCGCATTTTTTTGCCAGAAGACGGATCACGGATGCGTGTTTATTTGTTTTTTTTCCCAGGGGTGATCGTATCGACTCAGTGGTCCTAGAATGTGGTGAGAGGGCTCATTCTAATGGAAATCAAAAGTTCTGACATTGCTCAACAGAACTGAATGCTGGGAGGTTATATCTTAATTTTTGTAAGTAAGGTTTTTTTTGTATATTTTTTGTAATTACTTACTTTTATATATACTTTTACTTTAATTGATATACCTTTTCCATTTCCTTTAGAAAAATGTTTGTCTGTAAGCTTTACTAAATAAAAAACAACAAGTTTTTTCAACTAAAAGCGAGAAGAGATATTAGAACTTAAAACGAACAGAAATTATTGCGTATAAGAGGTATTAAGGACCATTTTGATTGAAAAATTCGCGTTAGCACACTTTCATTTGAAAAAAACACTATATTGCTGATCATTTTTCAAATAACGCTAGAAATCTCCTCTCCGTTGAAATTTTCCCAGAAATCCCCCCGTCCTCCAGTGGAAAGTTTCTTCCGCCGAAAAATTTCTCCCGGACAGTTCCCCTGGAACATCTCCACATGTAAAATTGAGTTGGCAAATAGAAATTAGGACCAATAAAAAGAATTAAGCGCTTGTGCTTAACAGGCTAGTAGGAATGAAATGGCTAGGAAAAAGATAAAAGGAAGGGTATTGAATGAAACACTAGTGAAAGCACAATTTGAAGCAGACACTCAGATAAAGAAAGATCACACACGAGCAAAGGAAGGCTCAAAATATATAAGGGGTAAGAAACCTGCCATACTAATAATATTTCCAGCTTCAGCTACTACATCAAAAGCCCTCTTTGACAAAGATTCTTCATCATCTGATAGAAAAACAGGTTCAGATCTTAATGAAATTTTATATTTAGAAGGATCTTGTAACTCAGACTTCTTATTTTAAATCCCGACTGGATCTAGTGACATTGGGGGGAGCTGGAGGGGGAAACAGGAAATCTTGGAAAAAGCGTAGAATGTAGAGAACGGGATGAAACCTAGTGGGAAGAGTAAGCACATGTCCTAGATATGTTATGGACATAACCAGACCAGATCCGCTCTTTTTGGAGGAGTTGGGGGGATTTGCTAGTTTGGGGCTTTTAGTCGTTTTTCACTAATTTCTTCTTCACATTCTGCGCAAATACCATAGTTCCCATCTTCGACGCTGACTAAGGCTTCTTCAATCTGTCGCCGTTCTCGATTACGCATTTCTTGAAGCGAAATGCCCATTTCTCTATCCAAGTCAACTAAGGCTTGGTCTCCACTATCCATCGCGGATTCTAACCGTCTCTGCTGTTCGTCTGTCAGTGATTGTCCTAATTGATGTTTAATGGCCTGAGAGATGTCAAACATAAAACGAAAATAAAATACTATAAACAGGATTAGGTCGAACACCCCCTAAGCCTTACAAAGACCAGAGCCTCATTTGAGCTTTATTGAAAGCAAACAATATTTTGAATATTATATTTTTTAACGTTAATAAATAGAAAACTTCTGAGACTTCCAGTAATATAGCCTATTAAAGAGTTTCTCGTTTAATGACAACTACGAAAGATCATTCCGAAGACCATGGATTTGGTGAACTTGTCTTTGCTGCGGGCCGGATAAACCCGCCGGCGCCACCGGGGCCGGTCGGGCCCGGAGTTGTCGCCACGCCACTGCTGCGCGAGGAGTTTCGCATGCCATCAACGCTGTACGAAAACGGCTCCGTCCTCACCCTCGACGACCCCACGTCGCGCGCCGAAGCCATTGTTGTCAGCAACAACACCGTTGCGGGGATCGGAACCCGCGACGATATGCGGGCACTGGCCGGCAAAGACGCGGAACGGGTGGATCTCGACGGCGAGACCCACGCGACGAAATCTGGAAAATCATTACACTGGTCGAATCAGAGCGAGGAACGCGTCGCATTTCGACGGTGCTGCCGGACGAACACGCCGAAGCTTTTCGTCAAGGCGGAAACGAGGTGGTCAGTACGGGTGTGGGGCGGCAGGCCACCATCGGCCGCAGTGACCAATCCCTGCGTTTGCTTGACGAACGATGGTTGGTTGGCGAAGCCGGCATGCTGCTTTATGGTGCCAGCGCCGCGCCCAGTGTCATTTTGTTCAGCGCAGTTGAAAAACCTAATAGCTATGTCTTTGGGGACGACTTAATCCCCCACAGTCCCCGGGGGAGGGGCTGCAAGTTAAAAGCTTTAACTTGTAGGATCTTTCCATGAAGGAATTTATCCTGAGGGAAGAGAATTTTAATAAAGTCGTCGCAGGATTTTCTAGCATTATTTAAATAAAAGAATATAGATAAATACAAAAAATTTCAACTAGAAGTAAGGAGCAGCATTAAAACTTCTAATGGTGTGCGTGTCGAAATCGTCTGGCGCCCCCTGACATCAGGCTGGCGTGCCTATCCTTCTATTGATTCAGGAATTAACGAATTAAATGCCGTATCTCTTGTTTCGACCGACGTCGTCCGGGACGAAGAATTCTGGACAAAAGGTCTGGGATTGACAATTTCGGACTGGGTAGGGGATGCGGTGTTCCTGAGCCTCGATGATCAGCATCACCGTATCGCTATTTATCCCTCAGATCAGGACGGTCTTTAAAAGTCTATCAACAAACTTCAAACTGAAGTTCAGTCGAGTATTGGTCCTCATCATCACAAAGTCAATGGCACAATCAAATAATTCTGGAGGCACGGCACATCCCTGCCGAACTCCTGTACATATACAGAATGACTGGCTATTTTTCCCGTTCACTTGTACACAACTTGACGTTTGTTCATACAGTCTTACGAAGAGTGAGCAGTAATTCATGGGCAGACCTGTTGTTCTTAGTATAAGCCACAGTGGCTATGCTTTTCCTTTTAGCTTTCCTTTCAATGTTTTTCTTTTTAGCTGACAGTAGGAGTAATTGGAAAAGAAGAGATAGTCTTGGATAAACCCATGACCCCCAAGGAAATTCAGTTAGTACTGTACAAACATGTAGCACCGTATGATCTGATGCAGGCCGTTCTGCAGCAGGAAGTCCTGCTTTATTGTGGTCGTCTGATTGCAACTAATCCAGAATTGTTCTCAGGAATTCTAAAAATACGAATTGGGTCAGGTTAATTTGTTATCAATCGAAGTTTTAATGTTCTTTATTTTCAGTTGCAAAAATTTTAAAGTTTATTTAATTGCTTAACGTATCTTGAAAGAAAATAGAACAATAACGGTTTGTCATTATTGTTAAAGACTGTATGGACCTATAGTTGATGCTACTGATCGGAAGGGTGACTGGTTTTGTTATCTTAAACTGTAATATCGTTGTCCTTTTTTAGAGGTTGCAATTCAAGTTTTCTTAACACGTGCGTCCATCTTAAGAAATTTCAAATCCACTTTACAGTAATTATTCTTAAATTAAATAATAAAGTTAAACATATGAATAGTTAATCTCTTTTAAAGAAGAAATTAACAGAATATATTATTTAACGTTGATTACATTCTATTAATTTTTGTTTTGAATTGTAATATTGGGAATTTTCCACGCCAAGACAGCCTCCTTTGTCCTTCTCCTGTTCTGAGTTGTCATGTTTCTTTTTTTCTTTTTTTTCTTTTTTTTTGGTGCCCGACTCACCGGTGGACATGCCGTGCACGCGCTGGAAGTACACCGGCGCCCAGGCAATAGCGGCATAACCGGCAAAAGACACCAGCATGTTCCCCGCGAGCAGATGGCGGATGGCTGAGCGTTCCAGCATGAACTTCACTACCTGCCAGAACGGCGGCGCCACCGGTTTTTCAGTGATACCGTCGGCATAGCCGCGCGGCGGTTCGAGCATGCCGAAACGCACGATCAGCGCGATCAGCAGCCCCGTAAAAAAAAATTTAAACTAGATTTATAGAAATATTTACAATTGAAGTTCAATGTCATTCAGTGTCATTTAACATGCTTAATAAACATATTTCTCTTTAAAATAATTAAGTAATCGGATTAACGACAGTTCTTGACCACTATGAGAACAAACGTCCCTGCAGCCTGTTGGTACAACTGGGTTTGATCTCTGGGTCACGAGTAAATTGATACTGTTCGAGCCTCTGGTGATAAATTGATTGCGAAGATCGATGGGTGAAGGCGCCGCTTTCAAGTAATGGAATCTGCCATTGCCGCATAGCTGCTTCTAAATTAAAGATTGATTTGTTTTCCATAATTGTTTGAACATTGAATTGACTAAATTCCAGGCAGTTTGCTCTTCTTGTAAACGCCTCCTGCCTTTTTCAGTAATCCGATAGTATTTACGCTTACGCCCGTTAGAAGCGACCTTCCATTCGGCCTCTAATAAACCTCGCTTTTCCATTTTGTGTAAGACGGGATAGTAAAGCGATTCTTTTCATTTCTACAACTATAAAAAAAGGGCGAATTCGCCCTTTATTATAGCTTCAATGAAGTTGGATTATAATCCATTCTCGATGATTTCTTGTGCCAATTCATCGGCGATAACATGCGTAGACTTGTGCTCTTCATCTGAGCGTTTGAAGATCTCAGCAAGCGTGTCAAAAATACCTTCAACATGCTTAGTAGCAAGAGCTTCATTATAACCTTCAGGTTTAGTTTCGTAGTACACATGGGTATAAATCGGTTTTTGATGTCGTGGGTTTTTGATTGTCCTGGGTAGTAGCTGAGAACTGCCGCTTTGGGTTCCTTAGACATGTTAATTGTTTTGGTATAATTTTCTCTAAGACCGTACCAGTTCCACGTACCACCTTCTTCAAAATGATGAAAAAATATTTTTTTCTATACAACTAGCCAATCTCATGGTAGATTTAAAATTAATATTATTATAAATTTATTACCCACCATAATGTATAAATACACTGACCGTTGCACTGCCTAGTGCCTCCAAGATGCCATGCCGCCCGCAACCGGAGCGGCAGTTACACTTTTGCAGTCAATCCAAGATCCGGCAAGAGCCATCAAGCTGGCTATTCGTTCAAATCAGGATCAGTGCTGGGGCCCAAGGATCCCTCCAAGCCCCAATCGTGTCGTAGGAGCCGGATGATCAGGATCTAATCCATCCGATTCGCTTAGTCGATGCATTGCCTATCGCGGTGATTCACTCTCCTGTCTAACTATACTATTATAATTAATGATTAAAAATTAGTTATTAAGCCAATTAATTCATTATTAGCTATTGTAAGAATACTATTATCCTATTAACTATTATAACTTTAGCCTGCCTTTAACTGTACTCTAATGAAAGGTAAATTAGCTTGAAAAAAGTAATTTGTCTGCTGTACTTTTTGTAGACAGATTAGGGTGGAAATTCAACTTTGCCTCTGATGAAAAAATAAAAAAAAAAACCAAAGACATCTATTTTTTAGTCGGATCTATCAGCCGGCTGCATTTTTCGCCTTCTAAAATACTTTCAGTAGCGCGATAAATGACTAAATTTTTAAATTTAAAGCCGGATCTATCAGCCGGCTGCATTTTTCGCCTTCTAAAATACTTTCATTACCATACTTTCAGTATATTAAAAATATAATAATGAATAAGAAAACAGTAACAACATACTAACATACTTTCAGTACCGCACGAGTCAAAATCTGACATAAGAAACGCGGCTGATCTGGTATATTTCAGAATGCCGTAAGTGTTTCAGAATAATATTATTATCTGTTTCTGATATATTTTAGATGTGCACTTTTGACTATATGGATCCAAGTAGTGCCTCTTGACTTAGAAAAGCATTCCTCATTCCCCAAGTATTCCTTGAAAGTTTCAACTAATACTAATCACTAACAACTCTCCACAGCACCAATCTGCCTGAGCTACGCATGCTCCTCTATCATCTTAATATATTCCAAGCCTCCCTGTTTTGGACTTCGTTGGCCGCCCAGTCGATGCCGTCGGGAGCGAACAGGAGAGAGCGTCCGCCCGGCCAGTCGATTCGTCGTGCGTGGCGACGCATGCGCTCGGGCCAGCGTGCGGGGAGTGCGAGGCGTCCATGCGCGGGGCAGTCGACGGCGAGCCCGCCACCGAGCCGAGGCGCTTCCGTCATGACCAGTGGTGCCCGAGCACATTCCTGGAACGGGACGCCCTGCACGTGCTCCTTCGGGAGGCCGTCGCGATTCACGAATCCATCCATCTAGCATTGCATAGACTTTTGGCGGAATAATATCACACTTGTCAACATCAAGATCTAGTTCTGCTGCATAATTTTCATGTTCGACTCTATGTACCAGAGCCAGTACCACATTGTCTGGAGTTGGATGTTCTAAAATTTCTCTGGAACGATCACCAGTCTTTCCTTGAGCAATTTTGTTTTTGAGTCCAACTGGATTTACAATTACTCCGTTAACACCTACCCTTCTATCTTCATTGTACTTGTCAATTTCAGATAAAGAGGCATGAATTGAAATTACAACAATTTCTTCTCTGCGTTATGAGTTGAAACAGGCAAATCTTGCTGAGCTCTAGGCACGAACAATGAAAGAATATAAAAAACATTTGTGTCTTTTAAAAGACACAAATGTGTCTTTTCTCCTTGAAGTGCTGTCTTTTCTCCTTGAAGTGCTTGTCTGCCTTTCGAATCCTCAATACTTGTAGAGAGAAAATTTTCATGCTATGTGTATCGATGTCCTTAAACGAGGGGCCGGAAAGAATGAGAATTACACATTATCTCTATAATTCGTTTGTTATTGAATCTGGCGATAAAAAAATTGCTATCGATCCCGGTGCTTTATTTTTCTACTGGTTTCGTTTTACCTCACTAATTCCAGAATCTGAATGGGACAGTATTACCCATATTCTTGTCACGCACGGCGATCCTGATCATTATTGGTATACAGATAGAGTAGCAAAAGCCTCCGGGGCCACTAGAAACATGGTTTTAGTTTTTTGTTTTACCTTTTTGTCATTTTCATCATAATCTTGTAATTACTTTCCACCAGTTAAGTTTACAAAATTTATTCAATCACTTTTTAATTATTTAATGACCTTTCAAGGCCAGTAGCCATGTTCAAAGACTACTTGTCTGATCAAAGAGATGCTAATGTAAACAAAAACAACAAAGAAAACAACAAAGGCAACTTACCATTAGAATTCCAACAATAAGTCCAAACAGTCCCGATTGAACCTTGAGCCTATTTATAACCTGTGACGTGAATACTAGACAAAAAATTTAAATTACCGAACGCGTTAAACTTCGTAAAAAAGGTTGCAGATTTGAGGCACGTCAACGGTCCCAATATCACAGTCAAATATATAGGTACAGTGAAATCGATGCTCCAGTATGTGGAAAAAGATTCCAAATCAGCATTCAATAGCTTGGACCATCTATCTCCTTCGGACGGATGTGGACAGAGAAGTTGATCGGTGCGGTCTATAGCCCGGCTCTTCGGCTGACAAACCGAGACGCCCCATCTGATCCAGGGTCCAGGCGGCCGATTGCCCATCGCTAAACGTTACCTTGCCACTCGCCAAGGCGCCGGCACGCGTAATCTGATCCACCGTCACGGATACCTTCGAAGCTTCCCCACTGCCGGCACCAAACGGGTCCGCCGCTTCTGGTCCGGGCGGAGCCGGTGCGGGAGCAGGCCCGCCCATGGGTTCCGCACCCGCCGGGGCTGGAGTGGTGGGGCTGAAGCCAACCTATGGTCGTGTGTCTCGTTACGGATTGGTGGCGTTTGCCTCCTCGCTTGATCAGATCGGGCCTATCACCAAAGATGTGACCGACTGTGCTATTTTGTTGAATGTGTTAGCTGGGCATGATCCTCGTGATTCGACCTCTGCCGAAGTGGCCGTCCCGGATTTTACGAGAATTTTAAAAAAGAAAGATGTGAAGCTGCTCAAGATTGGGATTCCTGAGGAATACTTTCAAGGGACAATCATAAGACGAACGGGGAGGAGCGGAAATTTCGGAAAAATACCAAAATGAAAAAAAAGGTTGGATTTGTAATAGCTGCCTACGGCAATGGGGGGTTTTTTATCATTCAAAACAGGAAAAAATCAGCCAGCACAATAAGGACAGATAGAAAAGAACTTCATATGTATAGCCCTTTGTTGCATTAATGACATATTCTGTTTCTATTCTTTCACAAACCAAGGCTAGTATGGTTTTGTGTTCTTTTAATTATTGGGTGGGTTAGTGGAACTCATTCAACAGCTACATTTATGGTCTGATACGTCGGTGCTCCATCCTACCTCTGCCAGGGAAAAAGGTCTACATTTTTTTTCATCCAAAGTCATAAGAAGAGCCCATTGGGTATCAATTAAATTCAGTGGAGTTTATCTGCCAGGCCTTCAATTGCGCTTTTAGATGATACGAATCCAGTCTGGTAAGGATCGTCAAAGTTGTCAAAGTTATAATCGTCAAAGTCAATATCGCCAAGCCGGGTGCCACGGTTTATCTTTCCGATCCCACATGGCCAAACCATGTGCCCTTGATGGAAGCGGCTGGATTGAAGACAGCCAGCTATCCTTATTTCGATGCTGAGAAACGCAATGTGCGTTTTGACGATATGTGTGCGGCTGTCAAAAATATGACCAGCGATGACATTTTGCTGCTGCACGGATGCTGCCACAACCCAACGGGTGCCAACCTCACGAACGCGCAGTGGGATACACTGGCGTAGACGCGACCGCCGGCCATGCACCACTCGCCCACGGGATCCCATGAGCCGTCCTCGCAGCCGCCCTGCCTCTGGTTGGGCAGGAGGGCCTTCTTCATGGCCTTGTTCCAGGCGTCCCACTTGTCGCCGTCGACCTGGAACATCGCGTAGGTGCCGTAGTACCAGTAGTAGAAGTTGATCGGGCGGTGGTTGCTGCCCTCCCACTTGGGCGGGTGGGCAGCGAGGATCCGGGCGCCCTTCTTGATCCTGCTCCAAAGTGTTCATCCACAACTGCTATGAAATTCCCAATTTACCGTTCTATTTCTTTGTGGAATTCAATGCTATCCGATACACCTCTTCGTCTTTAAGCCTAAAAATCATCTTTGCATTTTTACAGTTCTAAAAATATATCCAAAAAACAATTTTCAAGGGATCAGCAGGGTAATATAGACTGGGGCAATCGAATTGGGTCGAATATACACTTTAGGTGCTCCCTTTGAGAACAGCTTAGGAAACGTTAACACTTCAATATCGAATTACGCTTCAATACCTTGAACAAATACTCTTGAATAAACAATTATGTATAAGAAGCACTTTGTTGAAAAACATATTATCATATTTTGTCGTTACTCATAGTGTTTTGAAACAAATGGATTTCTAGATCATTTAGGAGAGAGTTCAATCTTGTGGTTTTAAAAAAAGCAAATAAATAAAATTTAGTCATCACAGGGCAATAAAACCAAATTTGTTTCCAATTTCTTTTTGTCTGAACATGCAAACACATACTTTTAAAGAAGAAAGATCATTTTGCGGAACATATAGGAAATTTTTTGAAGGGTTACATACACAACAGCTGTTTGTGGATCTCTGTTAATCTTTTTTGGTGATGGGGTTCATGAAGCCACAGATTATTAAGATCACCATAGAGGTGATTTTCACACCTTTACCTCCCCTAACTTAGAAAAATATATTGAGACTGATTTTTATAGAGAGTTAAATAGGTATATACAATAAGTTTTCGGGAGACTCGAGGGCAAATTCACATCCTGCGAGAGGACTGGGATCAGGCCAGGGCAGATCTGGAAGCGGCCGAGTCTGTGATGTCGGATCATGTGCCCCTGCATCAGGGCCTGACTGTTGTCTACGAAGCACTTTCCATGCCTGCCGAGGCTGGAATTCACCGTGTAATCTCCAGTAGACTGTTGCAGGCTGACAATTAGACGTTGGCTGGCGGGCAGGCTGTTTTCAGGGATGTACTTATGCGTTGAGGGAGGGGCAGTATGTACATGCCAAGAGTCCAATAGGCCCCCCCTGTTTTTAGTAATACTGTATAGCAAGATACTGACTGAATTTATTCTACTTATCTAGTTTTCTCTCTTTGTAAAAGCCATTCGCTCTCAATTTGTTTGTTCTCCACTACCAGAAATTGAAACTGTGCATTGGTTGGTACATCATCTGTTAGTTAGTTTATTTTTACTACCTGGTTTTCTGCTATTTTCATAACTCGATATTTCATTTGGTAAACAGCGGCTTTCATAGCTAGTGTTGTAGACATGGTTTTCCTCATTGTGTTTTGCCAGAAGGTGTCAACTCAAGTGCGAGCGTGGCCTCCTTTAAAAAGAGCCTATTTGATGGCCCAATCGCTAAGAAACGGTGATGATGACGTTGCCCTTCTTGCGGCGCGTATCGACGTAACGATGCGCATCAACGATCTGCTCGAACGGGTAGCAACGATCTATGACAGGTTTGAATACACCTTCTTCGGCCGCCGTCATCAAAGCTGCGGATTTTTTAAACAGTCTTAAAACCACTGCCGCGGTGATGAAAAGTTCTTTTTTTAGGCCCAACATCCTCTTCGCGCCAATTGAAGAACGAAGCCAGGATGAATTGGTTGGAATGGTAGAAATTGCAGAAGAAAACGAATTAGGCGTGGCATTATTGGCAAAACATCCCGATGCGGGATTGGGACGCAGTAGCTTCGTGAATCTTTGGATTCGCGATCAGTCTCCCAACTGGCCGACGCCGAGACCAAGACGTATTGGGACCACATCACCGGCGCGGCGGTGCACGGCCCGCTCGTGGGCCAGCAGCTCGACGTCTTCGGGCTCGAGATGACGAGCGTCGGCGCCGCGCGGCGCGAGCAGCCGACGCTTCCGGTCGCGCTCTCGGACACCCTCGGCTTCAAGGGCAAGATGATGGGCAAGCTCCAGACGCACATGGCGGGGCGCGACGAGGGCTTCTTGCCGCCCGGGTTCCGCCAGACGATGCTAAGCTTCATCCCGGAGATGAAGCTTATGAAGAAGAAATTATCAGCTGGCGCTGACAGTATTTATGCTGAGCATTGTATTGCCGCAAGTGACCTCCTCTATAATACCCTTGTAGTACTTTTTCAAATGCTTTTTAACGTTGGTGTCGTTCCGGGCAGTTTATGCACTGGTGTGATTGTCCCAATTCTGAAACAGAATAAACCAAAATCATTATGTTCATCATATAGGCCAGTGACTGTGTCGAGCGATTCAGGGATGGACGGGGTCGTCCGGAAGCTGGCGCTCCGGGCGGGGGAGAAGACGAACCGCCGGGCGCGCAGCGGTTACGGAGCTTTCTCGTAGAAGCTTGCGTCCACGGTTGAACCGTAGTCGTCGAGGGCCTTTGAGATCTTTCCTTGCTGCTGGAAGAAATCAGCCACTTCCTTGAGAAAAAGCTGGACGCCGCCTTCCATCCACCGTTCCGTCAGTTGATCTTGCCTTGTGTAGAAATCGAACAACGATGAGTGGCTCACAGTCTATCCAGCCTTTTCCTCTGATGGTTGATGCACTTTTTTCGAACGCTCAGTCTGTTTCACGTATGTTTTGTGCTCCTTGAGGTTTTAATTTTAACTTTTTTTGTTCCTATATTTCCAAGTAGATCAAAACAAAACCTCAGAAAACTTTTATGTGCCTTTTGTGGTCTCCAAAGGTACTTAAGGAATTCAGAAATCCCTAGAATAGGATCTGAATTGAATTCTTAATTTCTTTAGGTTTATTAAATCGGCGTTTAGTTTTGTCTAAAGGGTTACTTTCTATAAAGGGCTTAATTACTTCAAACAAATCAGTTCTTCTTAGTTCTCTGTAAGATCTTTCAAACCCACTCATAATTTTTTTTGAATTATAAATCACATTGTTCTACATCTTGATAATACTTACATGAATATGCTAGAGAATAAAAAACATTTTTCTAGGTTACTGCAAAGTCATTTAGGTCTGAAGGCCAAATAGAAATATACTCATCGGCTACATCGACGCAAAAGAAAAATTGATTGCTATCGATGCATTGCAGGCATCGGCGGCCGAACGCTTCCTGCGGCGTCTCGGTGCGGCCGTGCCGATCAGTAATGTCCGACCCCTGAATTTCAACAAGCCGGTCAGTGATTTGCTGACAGGTATTTTTCTCGGCGACGCGCCCGGGCAGTTTTCGGTCGGCCGTGAATGTCGCATGCAGGATGCCCTCGATTCGGGGTCCATCGTTCGCTGGGTGCATTTAGTCTTTTTCTTGGAATTTGTTTTTACAACTTTGGGTTGTTTTTTTTTTTTCTATTAGACTTCATCATTTTCTATTTTACTATATGCTCTGTAAGGGGTATTTTTGTTGAGGGGGGATTTTCCAGGGAGGGTTGTAAATGCTGGATACCCTCCATCAAAAACTAGGCCAGATGTGAGAGTACCTCAAGGGGAAGGGAGAGTACTAAACCCACTTCTTTTCCCTATTTATTGTAGTGATACAAATTTTTAGGGCGGCGGCACAGCGGGCCACTTTCTCGGGTTTACCCGCTTCACGCAAGCGCTGATAGAACGGTTTAATCACGGGATTCAATCGGGCGGCCGACAAGGTCGCCATATAAAAAGCCGTCCTCAAGCGTCCATTCCCACTATGGCCAATCGAGGGCCGATGCCTGACACTAGAGCCCGATTGCCGAGGCATCGGTGCCAGTCCCGCATAGGCCGTGAGCGAGTCGACCGTCTCACACGTGGTAAAATTCAGCCTACGGCCATCGTCGCCGCCAACACGCCGTACTCAATCGCGCTGACGCCGCTTTCGTCGACCAAAAGACTGAGCGTCAATTTGGTCATGATGCGAATATCCTGTAAGCGGCTGAAATCCCGGCGCGACGCCGGGCCCGCCCCCTTTCACGGGCGGTCGGACAAGCATGCTCCAAGGCCAGTTGCGAGCGCGCTAACGGGCGGCAGGCGCATTTGGCGCGGATTTATGCGGCCTCTTCCGCGGCCAGAATGGAACCTTACAGCGGAACCTTTACATGTTTATGTGTCAGTATTGCTTTTAAAAAATTTTTTTTCCTGTGTCCCTAGAAAAAGATTGCGTTTTTATGCATGTATTTTGAAAAATATTGGGTTATCTTTAGGCGTCCTAGAAAGGATGTTATTGTTTCGATCGAGTAAAGTCAATTTTTTTTCCTCGTTGATAGTAGAGGTAAATTTTAATAGGCACAATTGATTGTATCCTTGAAATTAAATTTTAAAAGGTTTGGCGTTCTTTTTGTTGTGATTGCGATTCCCAAACCAATCACGATGACATTCCATTCCCGACTATATATATATATATATAGATATTTTTGAGACGAAAAACAAAAAACAAACACACACACAAAAAGAAGAGGATTTTTGAAAGAGGATGGGGACAGTTTAAAAAAAGGGGACAGAGATACGAGCGACGAGCAGTCAGGTCAGTCAGTTTAGTTCGTTCCAAGTGGCGTGAGTTAGCAAACAAGCCAGCGGACACATAAAAATGTCCCAAGGGGATTACATGGCCCCAGAGAGCCGCTGGGGCAAAGATTGCAAAATAAATACGCTGTTCACTATTTACCTATTTTTTTTATTATTGAAAAGGGGGCATGTGAATCATACGTGTTGGGAAGGGTAAGAGTATTAACTTGAAACTTCCTGGGAATGTTGAGTGAATGTTAAACTAAATCAAGTGCACTTCATGCGCCCAGGTTGTCAAAACGACGCATCTTGAACATAATGCAGGAGCTTGGTTACAGAAAATAGTCCCTTCAGCAACATTCTCGAAACGCGCCCGGTCTCCGCCCCCTCCCGCCCTCATCCAGGCCCAATTCTCTCCGTCGGCACCCGGATGCCACCAAATCTAATTCTGTTGCCAGGAACCCAACCGACTCCGCGAACACCCGGAATCCACGACTTGATTCCTCCCGATTGGCGAACTAAGCTTTCCATTGATGTCCAAGCAGAGTCAAAGCGACACTCTCAAGAAATGTTATTTGATCGTTCAGCTATACTGAACAAAATGGCTAACTCAAAATTTTGATCAGATAATCTTGGAAAATAAATGGGCGTTGGAGGGGGACCATTTGTCCTCCAATCTTTTTTGCCACTTTAAAAGGGCACTAGTACTTTTAATTTGCGTTTGAATGCGTCATCTTCTGATCTTCTTGGACCATTATTTCAACACTATCACTCCTGGGAAAAAAAAAAAATAAACACGCATCTGTGATTTGTCTTCTGGTCACGTGTAATTACAGCCTTTTATGCTTTGTCAGAATTGCGACTCCCGAAAGTGTCTATTTGGCCTGGGTGTAGGGGAGATTTATAGGTGAGTTGGAGGAGTGGAGAGATTTTGCAATTGTGTCAGCTTTATGGCTTCTTATAGTGTCAAACTGTGACGGTTGGTTTAATGCATAAAACTACCTTTTTTGCTCTTCAATTACTTTAGTTTTTCTGGATAATTTAGTTCTTTTATGAAAAATTTAAGTTATCTCATGAATCCTCCGCTGCGCACTGTCATTGTTGATGATGAACCGCTTGCTCGGCAAAAGCTCCAGCGTTGGCTCTCGCCTGACACCGATGTCGAGATTGTGGGTGAATGCGGCAACGGCTATGAAGCCATCGAAGTCCTTACAAGTCATGCGGTCGACCTACTTTTCCTTGATATCCAGATGCCGGAAATGGACGGCTTTGGCGTCCTCGACAACCTGGACGTAAAGCACCGCCCCCTCGTCGTGTTCGTCTTCCCGCCGCTACTCTCCTCAGGCCTCCAACGTCATCCTCTTGGTCGGCTGCATTCTGTTGCCGGCGACGCCGGTTGGCATGTATCTCTTTGTCCGCCTGCGTCTACATCGGTTTGCCCGTCGTCGATACGGCATGTTCGCGCCGACTCGTTCCACCATTTCAGCAACCAGGATTGTCACGAAGTCCGAGAATGCCTCGGCGGAGATTGAATGGTCAGCTTTTTCCCGCTTCGTGGCCAACGACTCGAGAGATTTGTCGTTTGTTGGCGAGGTCATTAGGAGAAATGGGACAAGAAATAACTGGGAAATAGATTAAGCTAAATCGGCTTCGTAAAAAAAACGTTTAGGAGCTTTATCAGTCGCACATTCATTACAATTGGCGCAAACTTTAGGGAAATCGCCGCTTAGGTGTTGGTCTCGCAGTTGATTGATTTCATGTCCGCGCCAAATATCCATTACGCGGTCATTCCATGCATTACCAAGAGTAAGCGTTGCATTCCTTTCTATATAAACTTTAAATGCCCCCAGGGCTTAACTTGCAACTCTTGCTCTGAGAGCAGTGGGGGTGGGGTGTCATCATCACAGACATAATTTCTGGACTTTTCAACTACGTTGAACAAAGTGGACTGTCTTAAAATTTTGATTGGATGGGTTTGGGGAATGGTTGGCGTGGAAGGAGGACTAGTTGCCCTCCAATCACTTTTAACTATTAAAAGAGCCACAATGTCTTTCAATTTCCAATCGAATGGATGCGCTTAATATCGATTCATGCGTTTCTGTGCAACAATGTTGTGTTCTTAAGAAAATGTTAAGCCGCGCAATAAGTTTTAAGACTCAGGACCATTGAACCGCAGACTCTTTTACGAATGGAGATGTTGCACTAAACATAAATGCATGCGTTCTTCTTTGACCAGCTTTTTAGGAACAGAGAATTGTCTGATTTAGACTAAATTAAGACATTATTTCTTATACAGCTTCCTTTAGTAGATATAACTATGGAATTGTTTTCTGACTTCAAACTGTCTCCAAATACTTTACCCCCCCCCCCTCATGTACAAATTTATAGCCCAAATTACATGTTTCCCGTTTATTCAGTTACTTATCTTTGTCTTGTCTCACGCTAAGCTAAAAACCTTGGAGCTAAAGCTAAAGCTAAACTTTGAAGTGAGTGGTGCATGCGCAATTGTGAAGCGTAAGAGTAAAAATTACTCTTTTTAAGTGTTAGTTTTCATTGAATTTGAACTTGAGGAAGGAGTGGAGGTGGGGACTTGAAAATACCTTCCCAGGATATACTTTTGCCTGTAGACCCATCCACAAAAGTTTAATTTTCTTGACCTAACCCCTTTCCAAGATAGCAAGAAGTCACTAAATTAGAATTTTCTCAACAATTATCTTAGTTTTCAGTTAGCCTACCAGTTGCTTTTTCTCTGCCTTTAGTTCTGAAAATATAATTCCTGTTATTTGAGCAGAATTCTGAGCCATTTCAATGTTTTTTTTCGGTTCGGTGAGTCCATCGCCGCCATCGGCGACGTCGACAATGATGGACAGGGCGACGTCGCGATCGGCGAGCCCGGGTTCGGCGGGGGCCGTGGCTCGGTCCTGGTGTACGGCCTCGCGTCACCGCTGAGTGCGCCGCTCCGCGGCACGAAGGTCGGCGAGCGCTTTGGTACGGCCGTCGCGGGCACGTTCGCCGATCACGACGGCGACCTGCGGCCCGACTTCCTCGCGAGCGGCGTGTCTACGTCGGGGATAATTCTTGCTAAACCCTTATCAACATGCCGTAAAAGAAAAAGAGGGCAATCAAAAAATTGGTGGTCGCTTATTAAGCACGTTCTGGAGCAAGCTGGAATTTTCCATTAAAGTATGCAGGAGAAGATGCTTTTTTCGGATGCCTGGTAAGGTGGAAATGCCTGGTCCATCTGCAAGTACATGGAAATACAAGTTTGCCGAGCAATATCACAATGGAGATCCCCGGTAGGAATGATAAAAATGACTTTCTAAACCGTTTTTCCATGATAAGTTTGAAAATTAAAGCCCCGAGGCGTTAATCCAAGAGGAGACAACTGAACAAAACCGTTATTTCAGGGCCTGGACCCCCTTCTTTTCCCAAAAATAGTGTTTTTTTCTTCTGATTGGTCCAAAAATTGTGATGTCTAGTCCTTGGGCTGACACGATCCTGATACAAAAAGGAAAATAAAACATTAAAAATATTCCCCTCCCCCAAACAAGACCTGGCAAGTGGCCAATTTTACCCTTGCAAATTCGGCTCGTGAATATCTTTTCAATCGATATATTCCCCTGGTATTTGGCTTTTTGTAATACACATTCGTAAAAACCACCAAGAATCTCGTCATCTTTCTTATCACGTAGGCGATAGGTTACAGGTTCAGTATCTAAGACTTTCGAAATGTTAAAAAATTCAGTGAACCGCAAGTCATTCCGCTTTTCAAAAGTATTAGTAGTTCGATTGATTCAAACTCTATCCTGAACATTTAATTGCGAGCGTGGGGCCATATCTCAGAGCTCTTATTTCAAATCCCGACCAGATCTTTTGACATCGGGGGGAGTTGGAGGGGGAAATCTTGGAAAGCACTTGGAGTGGAGGAATCGGGATTAAGCTTGGTGGATAGAATAAGCAAATGTCCTTGATACGTGATTGACAAAACCGTACTGGATTTGCTCTCTTTGGCAGAGTTGGGGGGAGGGGTTCAGTGATTTGGCGAGTTTGGTGCTTCTGGGCGTGCTAGGACTTAAACATTTTGTCCTCTTCAAAGCAAGTTCTCCCACATTTTACTAGGTAAATACAACCCTAAAATGTACCCCACAGCATAGAAACTCGCTTCATAACTTCTACGAGAAAAATAACTCATTTTCAAGTGTCAGATTTGCCTAATGGTTTTGTGTAAGAAGAAATATTTTCCTTTAACTCTCAAACTCCTTAATCTACAGTCGTGTAAGATATTCCCGATGAGGTAAAGCCATATAGGTGCATCATAGTCGTGATTTTTTCCCGATCAATCAGCTCCCAAGCTCGGGTGGGATCGAAGCTACGCATAACGACCGAGGTAACGCCGAGATACACATTGAGCGATAGCGGCGACAGTGCACCAACATGAAACATGGGCAAAGGCGCCAAATAGCGATCACCATCGTGGCTATCAATGGTTCCGGCCATGGTAAATATCGCCCACAGCGAGGTACTGTGTGTATGTACCACTCCCTTGGGTAAGCCCGTCGTGCCCGAGGTGGAGCGGCAGCCCGTCGTCCTTTTGGCTGCAGCCTTCATCCTGAGCCTCCTTCCCTTTGTCCTGGCGGTCACGGCCTTTGACATTGTTTTGGGCTTTCCTGAACTGGGGCTGGGCCCGTTGCAGATTGCGGGAGCTTCGTTTGTGCGCGAGTTCGTGCTTGAGGTGGTCTATCTGGCGGATGATCACCTGTTTTTGTGTCTTATTTTGTCGCTGCCGCGCCTGCTTGAATGGCGGTTCGGCCCTTTGCCGTGCCATAGCGAGGTGGCGCTCGGCGCGATCATGTCATCGAGTGTGTAAACCGGGGCACAGGCTGCAGCGCCGGTTTCCCGTACGGCCAGGGGTGAGCGGGTCATTGCTCCGGAAATACCCAGCACATTGTGTCCCAGATCGACCAGGCGTGCCGCGCCCGCAACGGCACCCATGGCATCGCCGGCGGCGACCAAGGAGCCCTAGACAAGGGCCTCCGACGACCGTGAGCCGGCCTGTGCAGCGGTCTGTTGGAGGATTAACCATTGTTTTTCGTCTCTTATGTCCTTTTCTAGTAATACAAACTATTTATATAATTCATCGAATTCGAAAAAAAACTTCAACACCAGTTGAAATGTAAGCTTTTTATTTTGACATTACTTTTTCTTGAACATTCCCGTTCTATACTGTTAGATGCATACTCCCTGCTCAACCAACAACTGCTGTCGCCGATTCTGTTCCATCATCAGAAGATATTGCGGTATGTTGCTCTTATTTCTATTCTCAGTCGGGTACCCAAAGCAATCGGCATAGACATAAATTATTAATCATTCAAGTCAGATAATTTGTGATAACTCTCCAGTTGTCGCTGCTGTGCTTCTTGGGACAGTGTCAATCAAAATGATCCATCTAAGTGGGGATGAAACACAACCCTGATTGACTCCTGATTCAATACAAAACCAGCTACTAACCTCACTTCCTACCTTAACCGCAGCGATGTCATTCTCACACATAGCACTAATCGTTTTAATGTCTAATCAAATTTCAAATTCCCTAAAGCTTCCATATTTGTGGGACATGGTTTATCTAAACAAATGCATCTGCCAATTTTTATTGCGCATATCCATCTAGCAGTGCTACTTACATTACATAGAAAACTTTAACTTCTCACAAATCTGATTATAATTATATTTGTATGACTATATCCTGTTCCAGGAATTATAATTTTGTAGAAATAGTAAAGCAAGGGTAGTTGTCCTCCCAGTCGCATGCTTGAATGTTTGAGGCACCAGTGGTAAGTTTTTTGTCCATTACGTGCTACTGGGTTATGCTAAGAGGCTGATATCTCGTGTATTCTTCGGAGAAGTTGTGTACTAAACCTCGGTAAAATAACATCTTGAAATCACTTACAGATACTTAGATACAGGGTTCTGTATCTGACAGACCCCACCCTGCACTTTGTGTAACTTCATTGTGGCTTAGCCAAAATATCAACTTTAGTTTTTACGAGCTTTTTAGAGACCAGTTTGTTTTGTGGAACTGAATGGTCTGCCACTGGCCGGCCGCGCCCGTCGAGGGCCCGTCCAGGTTGGTGTCGCCGCCGAAGGAGTCGTCGCTGGAGGACGTGAAGACGACGGGCGAGCCGTTCGTCCCGTTGCACACGAGAGTTCCATCGACATTCACTCCGCCGCTCGCGAGCTTGATGATCACGCCTGCCTCGAGCGTGAGCGTCACGCCCGTCGGGATGTCGATGTTGATGCCGCCGAACAGCGGTACTGCGCCCTTTCTGCCTTTTTCTCCCGCCGTATCTTCGATTCGCGCTAATAAAGAACCGTCCGGTTGATGGGTGTAGATAATCCGGTTCGGAAAATCATGTTCGCGATTCTCGAAGACGGCAATCGTTTTGGTGATTTTCACCAATTTAAACGGCACCGGGCCAGGATTGTGGGGAACCGTGGGAATGTAAAATATTTCGTTGCCAGTGTGTTTTAGTTCTAAAATCTCGCTAATTGTTGTATCGTTGCCATTTACCATGGAAATCAGTTTTCCAGATGTGCAGATGCTAGAAGCCACACATATCGATGCACCGGCCCCACATTGTAAGGCCAAAGGGCGCATCGGCCGCGACATCCATTTTTCTGTCTGGCTACCCGATGATTGGAATGGTCGCTTTGTCATGGGTGGCGCCGGTGGTTTTGTCAGAGAAGAAGACAATCAGGCCATTCGTTTTCTTGGACCTTCTGTCCTGACCCGCGGCTATGCAACCGCGTCAACCGACACCGGTTTGTACCCCCCCCCCCTAAAAAAAAACTTTCGAACAGAATTCCTGGAGACTCCCTTGCCAATCGTATTATTTTGATCCTGTACTTTAAAAATTAGTTTTATAGAGGCTGCATTCGCACAATGGTTCATTTGTCTATTTTCGTAGCCACAAAAAAAGAACCTCATAGATTCCTTTGTATTGAACCAGAAATCCGAAGAAAGGAGCGAAAATAAACTATCTCTTTTTATCTGATGAACAGGTTGGGTTACATTGGAAATTTTTGCCTTGCAAAAAAAGACAGAGGAGACTCTGGCAAAAATCAAAGAATCTGATATTGTTTTATCATCTGAATCTATGGGTAAGTTGGGCACAAAATTAACTAGTTTAGTAGAGGTAAATCATGAATTTTTGTGATGAGCGCCACGAGCTAAAGTACGAGATTACATACAAACCTGCCAAAGGAAGTAACTTCTCACCAGTATGGTTTGTCTGTGATTCTTGTTATGAAAACAAGAGATGTGAATTCGGTGCAAATTGATCTGAAATATCTAAAGATTGTAAATGTTCAATTAATAATTTTTGAGGAATATCTGGGTTCCAATCAGAGGCCATTACCAGGTCTAGATCCTTTAGCTTGGGTTTTCTAAGGACTAGTTCATATCTTAATTTATTTTGTGAAAAATCAACCAGATCTTGGGCAAAGGGCAAGTCGCCACTTAATTTATGTTTTCTGACAAGGATTTCTTCTCCCTTACAATAAAACTTTATAGTCCGATCCCGGGTGACCCGTTCCCGGTCGAGCGTGAACGGGGCCTCTTCCTCGACAAGAAGGACGAGGACGACGTCATGCGTGCCGTCCTCGACAAGATGGACGAGGGGGTCAAAGAGATCGTCGACGCGGCGGCCGGCGTGCCGGTGCTGTTGGTGTTGCTCCCCGGCATGTCGCGCCACGACCGCAAGCAGTACCGCGACGATCTCGTGGCGCGCGGGCTCGATCCCGCACAGCACGAGCTCGGACTGCCGCTGGGACCCTTTTTCTGCAGCTGTTGGAATTCAAAATATGTTCAAAATAGTAAAGAAAGAACAAAAATTTATGTATTAACCGTATATATTTTTGCTTTTGGATGGTGTATAAGTGTATTATCCATCTGCTCAGTATGGTTTTATCTTTTTATACCTGATCATTCTAAAATTTAGTAAGGTTTTATTTGCATGTTTTAACTTCACACCCAATTTTAGTGATTTGCTCATGTTTTCATAACGAATTTATCAACGATACCCAACTTTCCCCGGACATCCCGGCAGGCGTTGGTGTTGTTCCCGCCGCCCCGGCAGATGGTAGTGATGTTGCCCAACCCCAAACGCCGATAGGGGAACTTCCGTGAAACCGGGCGTCTGGCAACGGCTGGACCTGATTGCGCGTGGTCTTTTTCCGGCATTCAGCGTCTTTGTGCTTTTGCTGATTAACCTGCTTCCGATCAGCGTGCCGCTTCTATCGACGGCATCCCCCGCCCTTGCCTGAAGTGTTTTCTAACTTCATGCTGTCCAAATATTGGTGTGGTCGCTATAATTAACAAGTACCAAATTCTTACTTGTCCTTTCAACATTTTCAGAAGCAAGGCAATATAACTTTTGGAAGTCCTGTCCTAATGCTGCTTGACAATCATTAAAGCCATGTTTCGATTCAAACTACCAATTTCTGCAAGAAAAAGGGAACCATCCACCATGCAAAATGCAGGGTAGCAAATTAGCAATGCTACTCGACAGTTTCCCGGCCGGGATGCTGGCCTTGCGGTCGGCTGCGGCCTGTTCGGGGGTGATCCCCTGCGCCCTGGCGGCGTTGGCGTTGAGCATGTCGATCCGGTCGGTCTGATGGGCGCCCGGAAGGATGTTGTTGATCGTCACGCCCGAGCCCGCCACCTGTCGCGCGGTTCCGGCCACGAAGCCGGTCAGCCCCGCGCGGGCGCCGTTCGACAGCCCGAGCTGCGGAATCGGCGATTTGACCGAACTGGAGGTGATGAGGTAATCCTTCTACTGCAACGCCTTAACTCACAGATCTCTGACTGGAAATCGCAAGTCGCCGATGTCGACTTGATTGGAGTCGCGGCCACCTCTGAGAATATCGACTCGATTGAAAACGAGATGTTTACAAAGTCGACATTTGGCAAGTTGCGAAACCTGTTGATTGAATCAGAGAAACGAATCGAACAATTGCAAAGAGATGCCAACTCGACGCAACGCCAAGACGATCTGAAACAGGTTCAAACTTTATGATGGGCAAACGATGAAGTTAAGATGTAGAATGGTGACAGCTCGGATAGCAGGTAGGTTACCTGGCAGGGCTTTATTTAATAGAATAGCAAGGTAATTTGCCCAGACCTTGTTTTTCCTATTCTCTAGCCAGTTGAAAAGCAAGGTCTCATACTGGCTTACCAGATTTCCAACGTTTCCCAGTAATTTCCCTTGTGATTCTGAAAACTGTTCTCGATTACACATTCTTTGCGGTCTCTTCCGCTTTATCAGTGTATATAAAATATTCAACATTGTATATTGCTAAAATATTCAAGCTTACCAGATTCTTATTAAGGCAATTTTTGGCATATTCAATGGTGAAAGTCTAATTTCTAAGGGGTGCAATAGAGATTTTACAATGATTTAAATATTGAAATGATAAGTTGTCTGACTATTGTATGTTTTCCCCTTATACTTTTATTAGGATGTTTTCTTCAGAAGAGGCTAACCACTGAATATTACCATTTAAGGATATATTCTAGTGGTGTTTTTCTGCTGCCAAAATCGAAGCTGCTTTCTTATGTGCACAACTCGGGGTTCACTTCCGATTTGGATTTCGTTCTAACAGACGCCCAACAGATGCAGGGTACCATGTTTGATGTTTTAAGCGACATCCTGATAAGTCATCACTTAAGTTTGCAGTGTCGACTTACCTATTCTCTGGCTTATCGTGGGCAAAATCCAGGTGGTTTTTCCACCTTGCTGGAATCGTCTTGATCCCTCTCTATCCCACATAAGATGAGATGGTCGACACCCTGCACTTGCAGCTGCGCATGCAAATCGCAGCCATGAAAAGCGCTGAAGCCCGGTTTGTCGATGACGATATCGCCGGGCTGCGGCTGAAACTCATCGAGAAGATCGCAACCGGCCTCGCCGCGCACCAGAAACTGCCCGTTCGCCCCCTCTCGGCCCACATACTGCAGGGAGCGCCGGTAGTGATTCACGTCCGAGAGGTCCGGCGCGTAGCTCTCGCGGGTGAGCAGAGGAGAGAATCTCCTAATGCTGGCCAGTGATCAGCATTAAGCAGCACTTGATCTTTAGAACCGGTACTAGCAAGAGAAATGTCTTTTTTTTCTCCCACATCGAATTGCTTCTTAGTTGATATTTTCTTGCGCCATGGTTGCGGTGGTTCATGTGTCCTAGGGCTTATCCCCCGCTTATGATTTTGGTAGTCATTACTACCTGCTCTTGGGTCCTTTCAGCTCTATGCCCGAAGGGTTTGGGCTTTTATTCCAACTTTAGCTTCAAAAGCTGTAATTACTAACGTGGCAAACTCTTAAATACTTAAGCATATGGAAAATAAACCCAATGAACTTGAATTATACGGAGTACAAACACTTCCATGATTCTGGGTTCGACGAGGTGCAACACATCCACCTTTAAAAAAAAAAAAAAATTTATTCTTAAACGGATTATTTGTGTGACTTTGCGTCCTTGTGACTAAACTTGTTCTTTCAATTTCGTGCCTCCTTTTATCTAAGGATTCTATGATTTTTAGGGAATGTTTTCCCCTTTTTTCGAAAATGAGGCAAATATTCTCAGTGATGAGCATGAAAGGGGGGCATAGTAGCCCTCTAATTTTTTGGTCACTTAAAAATGGCACTAAAACTTTTAATTTCCATTTGAATGAGCCCACTCACAATTTTCTACCCCCATTCAGTCGAAACGATCAACCCTGGTAAAAAAAAAAAAAAAAATACAGCAAATAAACACGCATCCGTGATCTTTTCACATGTCTTTTGCAGTGCGAGAGCTCACCAAAGCTTAAGAGGCACAAGTGATACCATTCTCTTGCCTCAGTCCCAACTATAGAAAATGAAATTATATAATCAATCTCTCATTGTAGACGATCAATTTATCACAGAAAAAGGCCAAGTACGATATCATATGAACAAATTCTTTGCGGAGATAGGAAAAAAAACAGATAATAGCGTTTCTTATTTCTCTGTGTCACAGTCTTGGAAGCAGTTCTTAGGCCTCAATTCTTTTGCAATTTGCAATCAAATATTATACCAACTCAATTAAATTGTAACTCTTGACAAGGATTATAACACCACTCTTTTAGTCATCAATTTGTAAATGTTCATTTTCAGTGCAATAGGTCAAGAGTCTTTTATTTTGCTCACGATACAAATGAGGCACATGGTCTACAAAACTCGATAAAGCTTTAGATAAATCTTCATCCTGCTTTGATTTTAATGGCCGTTTGTTATGTCAGGTCTGAGATGGATGCTAAGGAGACAGAGTCGAAGGGTGTCGACGACGAGGAAACAAAGGGCATGGGGCTCCTCGGGTGGTTTTCTGTACAAAACAAGACCCTCAAGCTCAATTTCAAAACCAATCTGAATCGGCTTCTCCTCTCGCTCTACTGCCAGCGGCCTCAAATTCTCAATTGCAATCCAAGTTTGCTTTCCCGGTGTATCCAATTTCTTGACCAAAGCTTTTGCACCAGGAGCAGGTATCTCGACGATCTCATATGCTAAAACATCTTTACATACAGCCTATTATACTTATAGAAATAGTTGCAAGACACTTGAACTGTTTTTTTTCCTTGCCAATTAAATATTCTGCAACCCTACTTTGATTGCGTCGTAGTAGCATTCTAGCCAATATCCAATTGAATTAAATTTCTCTTTAGATTTTGGACTACAGAAACAAAAAAAGCTATAAGGCTTTCGAGACAAACTTTTCTATTCATGGATAGCGCTGCTTTGAAATTGAGTACATTCGAACTCGCTACGCCTTAGGGAACACATACTCCGCGAGCGTACAACCGATGACACATCCCGTGATCAGCCAAACGACTCCCGCTCCAATGATATTCGTCACCAAGAGCAACACACTCATCACCAAGATCCCTTTAACGAAACCTCGGCAGAGCGGGATGCGCCCGAAGCGACGCAATAAGGGTGCATCGGGAAACACCGGTTTCGTCGACTCGTTACCCTCGCCGTTCATACCCACCTTCGTCCTACTATCTGGAGGGCGGAGCGAATGTGGTTTCCGAGGCACTCTCGATGAAAGTGCCCGTGTTATCCTCTCGAATTTCAGGTTCAATCGGTCTGCTTGGAACCGACTATCCTGGCTACTTTGAAGTCGGTAACACCAAAGGCTTGGCGTCACTATTGAATCAAGCGGAAACCGATTTGAGCTTCTATCAAGATCTGGTTTTGCGGTGCGAGCAACTCGCCAAGCAGTTTGCGCCTGCCGCCGAAAGACAGGCTTGGGCTCCGAACCCTGAACTTAGAACATTTACATTATGAGACCCAAAGTATTCCTCACTCGCGAACTCCCCCTCAAGGCCATGGAAAAGCTACGCGCGCACGTCGATTTAGAAATGAATATCGAAGACCGCGTTCTATCTAAAGCCGAAGTTATCGAAGGCGTCAAAGGGAAAGACGGCTTGTTATGCCTGCTTACCGATACCATTGACGCCGAGGTGATGGACGCCAACCCCAAGCTTAAAGTGATTGCCAATTGGCTTGGTCCTTATCCAAATTGCACGAAAAAATAAGTTTTTTTAACTGAAAGTAAGGAGCGAGACTAAAACTTAAAACGAACAGAGGTTATTCCTTATATGAAAGAGGCTGATCCCTTCTCAACGCCTCGCTCTTTACGCTAAAGTTTGACTCTTTATCACAACTCTACTTTTTAAAACAATAAAAATTTTAGTGTAAAAAGCGAGGCGTTGAGGAGGGGACAGCCCTTTCCAAGCTTATTTTTTGTATGTGTTGATTTGATTTGTATTTATTGATAGATTTTTTTTATTACTCCCATCTTAAGGGCGTTTCGCCCTCTTTTTGTACAAGATGGATTACAAATACATTGAATTTAACTAAATATTTGCTAATATCAATTTACTTCACACTATTACATTCGTCATTATCGGGTAAAAAACATTTGTAGCTATGATTTTAGTAATCAATTGGGAGAATACTCTTGACTATGTATATTACATTTTTTTTTGTATCATCAGTCTTCATCTAAAAATAAGTTCTATACATGGCCAACTGGTATGACAGATAATTCCACAATTGCTTCCCCTTCTGAATGGGGTGATATGATATCTCCAGACAAATCGTTACCAGAAATCCATTTTCCATTGTTAATCCTGATGATGATATTCTCACTAGTAATTCTAATTTCACAAAAGCAAAAAATGGGAATTTTCCGTTATAGGTGAAAAAATTGACTGAATTACAAAAGAATTCTTAGGCACGAAATTTATGAAGCGGGACTATGATGCCATACTTGAGTTTCTCGTTCGAAAAAGGGAATGGAGCTAGACACGACAGAATCATTGGCACAACTGACTGGACTTGACTGGGGGCCGGCCCCCAAAGATTCCGGTTCAATTGTCCGGGAACGCCATGAATTCAGGCGTGCGCCGCTTCGTGATCTAGAGCCCTCGGCAATGATCGCGTTGTTGGAAATCGACTTTGAGAACGATCGCGATTATCTGGTGCCGTTTGGTTTATAGGGCCGCATCAACAACGATCCTGCGGTCGGCCGGCAGCGGTTTTGCGCCGGTCAGAAGAGGCAGCGCGGCAGATCTGCCGTCGTCGCACACGCCAAGCGCGTCCCGGTCCTGCTCGGCCAGGGTGAAGACAAACCGGGCCTTCCTGCACAAACGGCCCTCCAGTTTGCTAAGCATCCTCGCTTCGCGGTGGAACAGCAGGCGTTGCAGGGGCGACTTTGCGGTTTCGGCGTTCTGTGCCGCGGACAGGTGGCTAGATTCTGATTTCTGCTTTTGCGTGTTCTGCTGTACTGGCGCATCGTTACCACAGGCAGTTAAACCTAAAACCGAAGCCACTACTAACGCAGTTAGTTTGTATGTTGTCATCATTACTTCATTTTTCTGTAAATATCAGTTCATACTAATGTTAAGGGCTGCATACGGACAGTAAATGCATACGTATTCAGCCTATTAGTTGCAATTATTCAAGCTCGATTAAGCGTGCTTGCATAGCTTTTAAGCTATGCTATGTGTTCCTTCATAAATGCCATGATGGTAACTTTGAAGATGCTGTTGATGTTTTTACTAGGGATGGTCAGCTATCAGTCCTGATTGCAGTGCTTGCTACAAATTTGGATGGCAATACCAAATACATAAAGATTTCATCTTGCTCAGAATCCTTTAGTGCGGCTATAGCTTATTTCAAAGGTCCAGAGTACAATGCTAGACGTCCGCTGGCCATTCAAGCTGGTTTAGCAATAGATGCAGGAGGTTGTCTTCAGACACAGATCGGTCCTGCCAAGATTTCTACATATCTAAAAGAATTTACAGATCTATGAAAAACACACACACACACACACACACACACACACACACACACACACACACACACACACACACACACACATTTATTTACGCTCATACTTTTGTGCATAAAGGAGAACATTTATTCAGCAATTATACTCCGCACCAAGTCAAGGGAGTTTTGTTACCATTGTTAATCAAGAATAAAATCCGTCAAATACTGCAAAACGACATTGCACTTCTTAGACTAGAAGATCCAGTTGAAATCACGGGTAGGTAAAATTTGAAAAGATTTTTTTAAACAAAAAAAAAAATGCCCCATGCTAACTAGTTTATGCCTTATTAGACTAATGCTAGATAAACAATCTCTCAAACAAAAATAAGTCAATGCCAAGTTTTACTTGCCCAACAATTACTCCAGTCCGAAATAAAAGGCCTAATCTTTGTCAAATGTCACCGGAATGCTACATGTATTACCGAGAAAACGGCGGGCTTCACTACTGGTATGTGGCATTGTTACACGGCAGGCTTTTATATATTGATTCTCATTGTTGCTTCTATTTTGACCTTTGTTATTGTCCCAGTGAATCAGCAGGTTGATGTACATCATTCTCTACTTCTTGTATTTTTATGTAACCTTTTGCATAATTGTTTGTGTCTTGCAATATTTCTTCCAAGAGATCCATTAGGTTACGAGAGATCAGATTATTTAACAGATGGCCATCACCGTTGGCGTCGAGCTGGGCGAACATGTCCTCGGGGTTGGGCCCGCCCGGTGGCGGCGGAGGAGGCGGTGCGAGTGCGGCGATCTCGTCGCTGTCGAGGCTGCCATCGCCATTGCCATCGAGTTGGCTGAACAGCTCGTCGATGTCGATGGTCAGGCTGCTGTCGTTTTCCTGTGCGGCGCTGAGCACGCTGCTCAGTTCTTCCTTGGCGACGCTGCCGTCGCCGTCGCTGTCGAGCAGGCTTGATAATACGGTCGACACCGTAATGGACGATACGAATTACTACTAAAAATTGATTTACCATTTTTAAAATTGGTGGAATTAACCCAATACAAAGATTATCAGGCAAAACCCCCAAACAAAATATCATCTAAAATAACAAAGCTAAATGCCCACATAACAAGGCACTACCCAATTCCAATTGTCGCGCACAAAGCCTATCACATCCAGACGATGATTTTTTCTTCAGTTTTCTTACTATATCTGCAATCATTTTTGTAGAAGTAAAATACTTCAGAAAAAACAATTTTCCTGTTGGAAAGAAAGATAGAAATACAGTTTTTGAAATATAAAGGCTATCAAATGTACTACTATCAAACTGCTGTACTACCACTGTGTACTACTATCAAATGTAGATTATTCCTGTCCCAGATATAATTTTGGAGTTGAGGATGTTTAGAGTTGGAGTTGAGGATTCTTGCAGGGTGAAAGCAGCCTTTTAATTGAAGTAATTTTTTCAGGGTTATGGTGAATTCTTCATTTCAGCCAATCTTTTCTGCATTCGCTAAAGTGAAAGATACCTTTTGAAAAAGAAGGTTCTTGAATATATTCTGTGCAAACATGGTACTTGAAGAAAGAACGCCGGAATCAGCTGATGACATGATGGCAGCACTGACAGCTCCAAGTCCAAGAAGCGACACCCACTATAAAAAAAATTATATAAAAGAATGAACAAATACAAAAAAGAATATTAATGTTTTTATCGACTATATGTAAGCCAGGACAATGAAATTTGGCAGGCGTATCAGGAACCAGACCAGATTAAATTATAAATTGTCGTTTTCCCGATTCGATCATCTGGAGGGGGAGGGTAGTGAGGGGACGGTTAAATCGGAAAAATTAGAAAAAAATTCTTACGGACGGGGGATCAAATCTTAATGAAATTTGATATTTAGAAGGATATTGCGTCTCAGGGCTCTTATTTTAAATCCTTACTGGATCCAGTGACATTGGGGGCTGTTGGGTTGGTTTGGTAATATGCTTACATTTAGTCCGAAGAAATTCTGCCTTAGGTTGCCATATGTCTCACGTTTATATACGAAATAAATCAATATTTCTGCTAGCTGGCAGCGAGACTTACCTACAACATAAAACAATTAATACGACATTTTAAATTTGTCTTGGTGAAATTTCCTCGCATGGTTTCTCAAACTGCTGAATTAATGATGATTTAAAGAAGATTTGGAGATGTAAATTGAATTTTCTTATATTATCAAAGGTGTTTGATAACTCAGGCACTTCTCAATTATTAACCTAAGAGTAAAAATTTGGTCGACACATCCTCTACCTTTTCTAAAACCGTACTGTTCTTCTCTTAAAACTTTGTTTACAGCATCTCTCAGTCTAAAAATATCATATTGCTAAGTAATTTGCTACGTACACAGACCAGACTAATGCCTCGATAATTACCACACTCGCTCTAGTTACTTTTCCTATTTAGTGGTTTGATTAGAATTTTTTTCTGCCTAATCACGCCTTTGCTTCCAAGGGATTCTCGTTGATCGAGATCCTGGTTGTGATGGCGATTATCGCAATGCTGGCTGTGATGGTGGCCCCAAACATTTTCAATCAACAAGCTGGCGCGCAGCGCGATGCGGCATTGGCCCAAATATCGGCGATTGAAGCGGCTCTCGATGCCTATTTTATTGATGTGCAGTCTTATCCAGATAGTCTGGATGGACTCAATGAAAACGACTCAGGACGCGCGTCCTGGCTCGCCAACGCCCTTGGCCGTCATCGGGATGATATGGTGTTCCATGACGTCGAGCAGCCGCTCGACGATTTCCGTCGTTCCGTGCATCGGATTACTCCAAAAAGATCTACCCCGGAAGTTCGATGATCCAGGGGGTGTCGTAGTGATACTCTTCCAGATTGTCGCCGTCACCGCCGCGGTCGACGACGACGAAATCCTGGGTTTCGCCGATCGGCGTCAGCACGCCATGCCATGTGTTGCGCGCGTAGTTTTTAATCACGCGCCGGGGCAGATCTTGATGAGCACCGGTTCACAACAATTCGGCCGCCCCAGTTTCGGAGCCTGGACCACGTACGGATTGGGGAGTGAGTCGGAGAATCTGCCGGCCTTCGTAGTCTTTAGCACCGGCAAGAAGGGTCCCAGCGGCGGGGCGTCGAATTGGGGAGCAGGCTTTCTTCCTTCCGTCCATCAGGGGGTTTTGTTTCGCAATGTCGGCGACCCCGTACTTTACTTGTCGAACCGAATGGTTTCCATCAGCGCCGCATGGTCATCGCGGGTCAGTCCGTAAATCGCCATGGAACTCATGTTCAATGAGTTTTCTTCGATTGGCTTCACGCTGCGAACGATGATATTGTTCGTCCCCAGGGCTTCAATCTGTTTTTGAATCTGAAGGCTGATTCCTTCGCCGATGGCCAGTAACCACACGACGCTGGCGATGCCAATGAAGATTCCCAAAACGGTCAGCAGCGATCGCATTGGATGCAGTGCCAGCGGATCGGCCTCTTCGGCATAATTGGTCCAGCTGCCGCGGATCGAGGCAATGTGCTGGCTCGATTGGGTCGAAATCCACAACATCCCTAGCAGCAACAGGACCAATGCCACCGTGCCCGCGGCGGCAATTCGTTGCACCTGAGTAAGCGCGGAGCGGGGGGTTTTCGCCTGAGCCATAGCTGCTGTGCCTTCCTGTCGCGCTGCAACAGCGACGTTTTGTGTCCTGTTTACAGGATTACGTTTGCGTCATGGGTGTCCTCTCTCTCTCTCTGTGTCTCTCTTGTACTTCAGCTTGATATTGCATCATCAGTGATAATATACGCACACGCGCGATTTTTTACATCGTTGGCGAGTGAAAGAAACGGCCAAAGGTCGTCTCAGTAGTAAACCTATTGATGATGATGATAATCAACGTGGTGATCGACCTATCTAATTGAATCTGTTCTGTATTTGTTCATCAGAAAAAAAACGACGAACGGAATAAAACAGCATCGATCTTTTGTATTAAATTCTTCTGCGATATATACTCTCATTTCAGGTTTCAGCTAGTCTAGTACTTGATACATCACCCGAGCCAAGGCTTCAGCTTCCTTAAGTTTCTGGCCTTACCTTTAGCCATGAACTCCCTCCCAACATTCTTGTTAATATAGCGAAAGGTATCAGCCAAGTTGTCGTTTCTTCTCTCTTACTTTGAGTAATGGTATCCCTGATGTTCAGTCAGGTGTTCCACGCCTTTCAGTTTTTCTGGTCGGACCGTTGCAGGCGTTCCGGCGAAAGTTGTCGGTGTTGCAGGTTGCAAGGAACCTGCGCGGTCGATGGATCAGATGCTTGGAATTGAGCCGGAACAAAGCGAATAACGAACACTTGCCCGGACATGATTGTCCGGGCGGGTCATGACCTCATGACCCAAGTTGGGGGACACCGATGAAAGCAGACGAAATCCGTAGCTTGGAAAACTATTTTCGCAAGCTCTTCAAGCTCGACACGATCGAGGTGCGTCTGCAGGATGTTTCTATGAATAAAATTATCATGTTCCCTTCCTTTTTTCATCCAGATTTTAAAATCATTTCAAGTAATATTTTCTTCCAAAAATTATATTGAAATATCCTGGCGGAAAGCTTATCGGGTCAAGAATGCGATAAAATCGGATATCAAAAAAGACATAACTTGCCATGAGATAAAAAAGAAGGGAGAAGTGTATTGTTAGGGCTGTGCATTCTGGGGGGATTTCTGGGAACATCATGGGGGAGTAAAATCCTAGTTTATCGCTATAAAAATTGCAACTAAAATTTCTTAGAACTGAAATTTACTGTTTTTGTCCGGAGATTTTCTTATGTACATGTGGGTGTTCTCGAAATCTTTTCGGGATTCCAGATTTCAAAATTGAGTGGAATTTATTTCTTTTTTAATATTTCATTACTGAAAAGCAACGCCGTATCCAGGGGTGTGGGGGTACCGGGTTCGGATTCCCCCCTTCCCGCCCTTCCTCATTTTTTGTTGGCCATAAGAATGATTTTGAAGAAGCACATAGGAAGGTTTTTGAACCGACCTATAGCAAGCTTTTAAAGGCAGTCATAAGAATGTTTGTAAAGGTGGCCATAGGAAGGTTTTAAAGACACACATAGGAAGGTTTTTAAACACACACATGGGAATGCTTCTAAAGGCAGCCATAGGACTTTGTAAAGGCAGCCATAGGAAAGTTTTTAAAGACACCCACAGGAAGGTTTTTAAATCGGCCCACTAAAGAAGGCGGTCGGCGTGCCTCACGACGACCCGCGCGGACCGCTGCGCGACCCCGACGGTTTCTGCGCCTGCGACCCGACGTTCGATCCGCCGGGCGCCCCGGGCGACGACTGCGACGCTCGTCCTGCGGGATCGTGGGTCACGGGTCAGGCTCGCCTGAACGTGGACGGCGTCGAGCTCGGGTTGTCGCTCAACGTGCAGCACTGTCACCTGCTGCACGTGATCTGCTTCTGAGCGCGGCTACTCGCCGGCGCCCGGTTCACGCAAAGCGGCATGGCGAATGCCATCGGGAGGGGATTCCGAACGCTCTATCGCAAAATCCAGCGCGGTCAGGTGCGCGGATTCAGCAAAGGGGAGATTGCGCTCATTCGCCAGATTGCCAAAGGGGGCTCAAACTCGACGGTCGTCAACTGGCTTTCACGGTTTGCACCGCGTGGCACGGTTTCCACAACCCTCGGGGCTCTGTTGGGGACATTGGTCGGTGGTCCGGGTGGCGGTGCTGCAACGCTTCTTCGTCATCTTTAACTATTAAAGGAATAAAAGAGCAGCGGCAACGGCTCTTCTGGAATCCACAATGCTGTCACTACTTATGTTTATTACTTAACGTCCAAAAAGGTCTGATTCATCCAAAAAAAGAGAAATAAATCAGCTTTAATGGTTTGTGACGTCAGATCTTCCTTTTTTTTTGCAAAACTAAAACAAAAATTTTTCGCGTTTATACCATGGCTTTAAGAAAGAAACAATTCCAACAAGGTTGTCAAAAGTAAACGAGATTTCCCGAAAAATAGATGGAACTCTTCAAATACTGAAAGAGTTAATAATGCATCAACCTCTGCTACCTACAATTTGCAAAGCGTAAAGCCATCATATAATATAGCACTACAAAATTGGCCATATGATATCAGAGGATTCTCATGACCGTAAATAGCTTATTGGCAGCATATGCAAAGAGGCTTCGAACCATAGCTTAGATACCAATATACAGTTATGAAAACTCCTATCTTGCCAGTCGATCTATGGCTGGCGCGGCGCGAAGATTGAAAACATCCATCAATTCCGCGAGGACTTTGCCGGGGTCGCTACCATCCGCCTGGAACAGAACTATCGCTCCACACAGAATATTCTGGATGCGGCCAACGGTCTGATCAAACGCAATACCGACCGGTTAGGCAAACACCTGTGGACCGATGGTCCCCAGGGTGAGGCGATCAAGGTTTACTCCGGTTACAACGATCTGGATGAGGCGCGCTTTATCGTTGCGTTTGACTAAACGCACGTTGCTCTAGTGCGCGATCCATGGTTGCCGCCTGCCATCAGCTTTCGGCGCGCCGTGTTTGTGGCGACCGGTGCCGACCGCATTGCAAGAGAAGCAATGGACGCGCACCGGTCGCCGGAAGAGCTAGACAACGGCAACCTTGTTGTAAGCTTCCTCGTCAAGCTCGCCCTCGCTCTTGGCGATAAGAACGGAAACCATAAGGTCTCCGGTCACGTTCACCGTCGTGCGGGCCAATACATTCAATACATTATGCCTTCACTTGCAAAAAAAAACTTCTACCAAACGATAACCTAAAATGAAAGATTCGTTGTTAGTCACTTAACTTTAAGAGCAATCACTTCTATAGATGCCGACTTTTTTCATTATAGGAATTGCTACTTGACTTGGATAGCCATAAAAGCTTAATTGTCAGTTTGAATATTGTCGGTACTCATCTAAAAGAGCATGCTCCATTTTCCATGAAAGCCAATGTTAACCAACTCCCGCAGGGTATAACTTAAAACACTTGCCCCGGGCTCTGGGGGTTTGTGTCATCTCCGGAGTTCTTATTAACTAATTTTTGAACTATTTTTAATAAAATGGCTGTCTCCAATTTTTTTTTGGATGGGTTTGGGTCAAAAAGGGCGCGGAGGGCTAGTTGCCCTTCGGTCTCTTTTGACTGTTTAAAATTGAACTAGGACTTTCAATTTCCAATCAAGTAAGCCCTCTCTAGTGTTTATACGAGAATCCCTGCCATTTGCCACTTGCAGATGGTGGAATTTATAGGAAGAACGTAGATATGAGCAATAGATTTTATGATTCATTAAACATCTGTCTACGATTTTCTGGTAGCCCCATCCCTTGGGAAATGGCACAAAAAGTGCCAGTTTTAGTGTCATAAGGCACTTGCAGGTGGTGAAATTCATAAAAAGTCTCTTTTTTTATATAATTTTTCTAAGATGTTCTGATAACCCGCTAGCCCAGGTAAAAAGTAAAAAAGGGTATCCCCAGTTGTTCTCAATATATTACTGAGGTAACTCATTGGTAACCATAAGCCATAATGTGTTTTGTTTTCGTTTAAAACCAACATTTATTTTTACAAGCATAGTGGGCCAATTGCATAATTGTGGGGGATTGACATGCGTAATATCTTTAAAGACATAGTTGTTGGACCGTTCTACTATGCTGAACAAAATGGCCATCTCAGAATTTTGACTGGATGTGTTTGGAAAATGAATGGGCTTAAGAGAAGCGGAGACTTTTTACTTCACTCAATTACTTGCAACATCAATCAAAAACGACTTTAAAAACCATTATCAAGAAAAGAAATCAAAAACCTCTCTTCCAAAACACTTCATTCGTCTTAATTGTCCAATAAAAACAATCATTATTGATAATGAATATCAATAATAATACAAACAACTGAACCTGTCAATCACTTTCAGGTTACAAAAAATAATTTTTGAGTTTTTGTTGATTTTACCAAAAAAATAAGCTAGTTTGGGAATGGCAGCTATTCAAATCCAATCATTACCTTTTCAGGTACTTGTGTATTAGCCAGTACACACTTGAGAAATTTGCTGAATGTATATCCTAAGAAAACCGGTTTCATAGTCACAAAGACAAATGACGAGTGACAGAATGCATTAGACTTGTATAATTTGGGCTATTTATTTGCACATTAGGGGGGGGGGGGGGGAGGTTGTTTCACCCACGCCCGCCTCTCCCCTGGGCATTCTTTATGGGTGTTTTCTGTATGTGTGTTCGAAATATCCAGTTAAAAAAAATTTATATCTGTTCACTGTCGATTAAAAGGTTTCATCCCTATTTTGAACCTTATACTTTCGTTAAAAACATCAAACTTTCGGCTGAAATTTTGAGCGGCCCCCCTTCCAATATTCTACCATCACTTCAGGTGAAAAAAAGCAAAAGAAAAAAAAAACAGCAGATAAACACGCATCTATGATCAACCTTCTCAAGAAAATGTAGAATTTATGTTTTTATTGAAAAATTCAATAACTATGTCTTTGGAGATCCAACAGCCCCTCCAACAGCCCCAGGGGAAAAGTTTTAAAGTTAAAAAATTTGTCCATTGTTTAGGTGTAGGATTTGTTACTGGAAAGTATGCATACATTTTTCGTGTGGCGAGGGGAGGGCGAATTTTCTGCTGGAAGTATTTCCAAGGGGAGAGTTTTCCATGGAGAAGGAGGTTTCCAGGGGGTGAACTTTTCAGGGGAAATTTTATACTGGGTGAGCAGGGTCCAAATTCGACATTATTCCATGAAATTAGAAAGTAAATAATTTTTTAGAGCACAATGGCTAATCATAACCCTTGTTTCTCCCTTCTTTATGGTTCTTTGGTCATGGAAATACAAATAAAGACAATTTCAGTAAAACCACAGTCTAATTAAGGTATTTGAACCAATTTATGAATGAGCAGAATAAATTAGGGAAGCACATAGTCCACCACCTCAATTATCATCCTTGCACTTATCAACATTTGAAAAAAAAAGTCAAAGCATAAAGTGAGGAATGCTGAAGGGGCAACCTCACTCATATATATAATAATTTCTGTTCGTTTTAAGTCCCCTGGAAAAATTCTGACAAATTCCCCCCGGAAAGTCTAGAAGAAAATTCACCCCCTCTCCCAAAAAATGTCTTTACACTTCCCAACAACATATACTATACGTAAACAACAGACACATTTCATAACGTACAGCCTTTCCCCAGGGGCTGTGGGAGTTCACGTTATTTTCGTTTGAGTAGTCATATTCTTAAATTATTGGGAGTAACAATTCAAAGTTCTGTATAAAGAGTGGAGGCCTAAGGGGAATGAGACAGTACCCCTTCTGCAACAATTTACTTTCAGTTGATCACTAGTTCAAGCTTCCTGGAAAGTGTCATGCATGAAAGTGGTGGCAGAAGACCCCCCCCCTAACATATGCAGAATAATTTCTTTGGTTACTCGTATGGTAAACCCACTACCGTTCAAGATATTCATGTAAGAAATTAGAGTGCGAAAAAAACCTTTACCTTTTTTTTAATGGTATTTATGGAAAAAAAAATACTTTATGCATATTTTTGGTCAGGTTTAGGAGTATAGCCATGTAATTTCTCACAAAGAAATACCAATTCCTGAGAAAGATATTGAGCATTGTTTAAGATAGGAATATAGCAATAGATCAAGATAGAGTAGATCTCTATTAAAGCTTGAATTTTATGTAGTTTATCTACATAATGTTTATCTTAAATGATCTGAATTTTGTCGAAACCCTTGTCTTCTCGGTTGAGGAAGCGTCCCTGGCGGCGGCAGCGCGTCGCCTTGGGGTGACGCCCGCCGCAGTGTCGCAACGCATTGAGGCATTGGAGGCTGAGCTGCAGGTGCCGCTGTTGCGCCGCGCCGGGCGGCGGATGGAGGCGACGCCGGAATGTGACGCCCTGCTGCCGGAGCTGCGTAAAATGCTGCAGCTGCGTGCCGGGCTGCAACAGGTGCTGGCGCAGGTCAATCGGGGCTTACGCGGAAATGTTCGTGAGTAGACAACTTCACTCGCAGCCGGGTCAGCGTTGATTGGTTGTGCCATCCGGCAAAACATGTCCCGGGCACTGCTGGGTACCGCAATCTGTGCAGTCACACAGCTCTGGCTTGTTGCTTGAACCCAAATTTGTGCCTGGCTCGTTTCTCGTCAGTTTCCTCACATTCCTCTGTGAGCGCCGGTCAATCCTGATCTTGGCTGCAATGGCGGCTTCGGGAGGCGCGTCGGAAAAACAATCGGTCCGGTTTTCTTATAAAGACCGGATTATTTCTTTTGAATTTGCCGCGCTCAATTACCACAATTCGCATAAGAACCAATATGCCTACCAGTTATTACCCGGTTGGAAAAGGACGCGATATCAGAACAAAAACGACTGGACTCAACTAGATACGGAAAATAAAGTAACTTTTGCCGATCTTCCTCCGGGCCTCTATACCTTATGGGTAAAAGGCGCTAACGACGCCGGCGTGGTGGCTTTAATTATAAACAAAATGCAAACTAAACAAAAAGTACGACACATTATACGCAAAACTATGGTAAATAATTATATGATAAAAATCTGATAAACTGTGTGCTTGTCTAAGCATATAACGAAAAGAAAAAGAGAGATTCTTTTTCTGTAACTAGATGGTTGAAAGTGTCATTTAGTTTCATTGGTTTGTATTAAAAAAAAAAAAAAATATCCCTGCACTTTTAAAAACAGGTAGGTTCTTAAAATTGGGGCTATTTTCCCTCCAATCACTTTTGACTATTAAAAAGGGCGCTAGCCCTTTCAATTTCCAATCGAATGAGCCTTTTTTGATGTTTCTACGACAACTCCTTCTATACGAAGTGCCCTGGTCTATAACCAAAAAATAAATAAAAATAAATAAATAAATAATTATTTGTTCCAACATTGTTCTTTACTTAGGTAGCGCGACTGCGCTATTAGACTCCATCATTTTATATTTTTCTATATACTCTAAGGGGTCCCGGTCGTCATTTATATTCCCTGTGTCCCGCTTGTCATTTGTGTCCCGGTCTGTAAGGCAGTGCTGGGTTCTGGTTGCTTTGCCACCGGCTCCGTGGGCCCCAGCATGGCACGCGGCAGGCTTCTATATATGGATTCTCATTGTCCCTTGTGTTCTGGGTCCCGGCAACGCAGTGTCATTTTTGGATCGAATTGATGACGTAAATTGGACATTCCTAATCTAGCCCTTTCTCTTTGAGCCGCAAGCCTATGGACCCTTAAAACTCTGTCCGGTCCGTGTACGGATCTTCGGCGAATTCATCACCGCAGTGTCACAGATGTAAACCGTTTCGGCCCGGAAGTGGCGAAGCTCGCTCACGTCGGAGAAGATCCGGCGTCCGTTGGCGACACTTCGGAGCGGTCAATATACAGGGTTTTTCTTGCTCAGGTTGTCGCGTCCCTCGACCTCACCATCGAGAGCGTCGAGGAACGTCAGGAACCGGTTGTTCTCGACCGGCCTGCTCTTGATCAATCCGGTCGCCTCGCGCCTTCCAGGGCTTTTTCAGGTCTTTGTGCAGGTCCTTCGCCTTTTTGCGCAATTCGTTGCATTGGGCGATAAAATCCGAAACGAGGCCCTTGTTGTCATCGTTGATCACCTTGGGCACGCGGGCCAAGCCCACCTTCACTTGGTTCAGCTCATCGGTGATGGGCTGTCGGTCCTTTGCCAGCTCTTGCTCGAAGTCATCAAGGTCGCTGTTGGCGGGAGGGATGGCTGCTGTTCAACACCATCATCGGCGTGGGTGGCATCTGGGATCCGGCCACGATGATGGGGCTGCCGCGCCAGGAAGAAGACTTTGGCCAGACGCTGGGCCACTACGGGGTACCCGCGGGCCCCTACCTGATGCTGCCACTGCTGGGCCCCTCCAACCTGCGTGACTCCGCCGGGCTGACGGTGGACTACAGCCTGGCGAGCACGGTCAACTATCTCGGCGTGGTCGATGCCAGCCTGAGCGAGGCGCTGTTGTTGACCGAGGCCGCGCCCGCGGATGCCGACGCTGTTCGGCACCTGGGGCGGCCGGTAATCCGGTTTTCCAACGGGTTGTGGCGGGATCTGCGGGTCATCCGCGACTTCCTTTTTGCCCGCATGTACCGCGCGCCCTCGGTTATGGAGATGCGGGGCAAGGTCACCCGGGTGGTCGAGGAGTTGTTTCCGTTTTTTTTGAAACATCCGGAACATTTACCCGAGCAATGGCGTCTGGATATTGAGAAGGGGAAGTCAATGGCGACACATCGTCGTATTGGTATTGGATCACTTTCAATATTGGCATCATGGTTTTTCTCTGGTATCGCCATTCCAGCAAGAGATTGATCGAAAACGCAGAAGCCTATTTGCGTGAATTGCAGGGTATGAAATCGGAGACGCCTAAAGTCAATTCCGAGTGACATAGAAAAACGAGAATCTCTTTTCACAATCAAACGCAGGTCTCTGCAAAGACTGTCGAACAGTACCAAATCAAGCTTTCTAACTGAATTTCAACACCCTAGAATTTTAGGAGTTAGGAGCCAGCTTTCAAACTTCGAAACGACGAATCCAGCCACAACTAGTGATACTAAATATTCTCCCACAGAAATAATACTACATTAGCGTCCAAAATCGACGTAATGAGCACTGATAGTCCAAACAAGTAATGCGATAAGTCTCATAATTACAAAAAAAAAAACAATTTAAAGACCAACAGAATGCATCCCTATTTCTAGTTTTGCCTAAACGGGGGGCTAGCTGTCCTCCGATCTCTTTTGACTCTTAAAAAGTGAACTATAACTTTCAAGTTCAATCAAAAGAGCCCTCTCTGAAGTTTATACGAGCATCCTTTCCCTTGGAACCATATGTAACCCCAGGGCATAACTTACAACGCCTGCCCCCAGGCCTTGGGGGGTAGTGTTGACCCTGGAGTGTTTGTTATCTGACCTTTGAACTATTTTTGACAAAAAGGCTCTCTCAAAATACCAAATATTTTATGTATTTTAACCACCCTAAGTCCATATCTACCCTAAGTCTGCCCTAATTCTACCACATTGGAAGCATGTTTTCTATAGTTGCATTATGCTCTAACCACGTTATCACTATGCTTTCGGATACGACTAAAATTATCCACGATTTAATAAGTCTATGTCTGCTCTAAGAAAGTTACTCCGATAAGTTTGTAAGTATGGTAATTTCCAAGTGCACTACACCTGAGCTACAATATACTTAAAAATTCTTCGCAAATTCCAAAGCTTTATTAAAGTTATGACCGTAATCATTTGAATTTCGTATTAAAAACTACTAGCCAGCCACACCATCTGCTAAAATTCTAGATTTGCTTTTTAGGTTGAGCCAATTTTTGTCTTTTTGTGAATGCTTTCCGCAATTTTTGTCTGGTATCTTTCCGCTAGTTGCAAATATTAATGGAAAGGAAAGCCAGATTCACATTCAATTCTTCATGTATTTCAACTACTTTTCTTTCATAAGTGAAGAACTTCATGCCACATAAGAAATTCCATTCACACCAGTATATACTAGGGATAAATAAGTCCCCATTCCATCGAAGAAAAGTTTTTATGTTTAGAAAGTCTAATGCTTGGTTCTCACCAAGTGTAAAACTTAGAATTACAATGCGATTCTAGCTCTCGAGTTCCAAAGATGTCAACGTCTTTATAACTGGGTGCAATTTTTCAAGAGGCTTTTTGTCGTGTTTTTGTAAAGAAACTGGGTTACGGCAACGCCCCTTGTTACCGGCGTACTTCAACACCTCGCCGGCGCACGACTGGGCCTCCACACCGAGATTCTCGACCTTGCTCCCCGCACTCGCGATGAGGGAGTACTGACGGCGCATCGAGTCGGTATCGCCGTTGGCGTTCGACGTCTTCAGCTTCGTCAGTGACTGCTCGGAAACTTTCAGAAATCCTTTGATGGCCGACAGCTTCTCGTTGATGCAGTTGAGCTTCAGGAGGTCTTTCTCCTCCTGACGCGTCTTCTCTCCGTCTGCTCCTTCAAGAGCTCGCTCAGCGCAACGTGAGCGGCCTGCTCGTTGACTCCCAACTCCAGAGCGTCCTTGAACTCGGACATGCTGACCCAGAGTCGGCGACTGGCCTCGAGAGTGGCATCGACAAAGTCGAGCACGCGGTCACCCTGCGCTTTCTCGAGCCACTTGATCGACTCTTGGTAGGTCGCCTCGATGTCGGCGACCATCGCGCGTAACGCCTTTTCGGTCTCGGTCTCCTGCTGCGGTTCGGGTGGTTCAGCCGCGCGAGGGCCTGCGCTTCGCGGATGAAGCGGTCCTTGGCGGCCTGGTTGTTCATCAGGGTCGAGTGCAGCGACTTGACGGCGACGATCTGGCCCAGGCTGGAGTGCTGGCCCTTGAAGACCATGCCCATGCCGCCCTCGCCGAGCTGGGCGGTGATCTTGTAGTCGCCGATCTGCTGGCCGATCATTGGGTCCCCTCGATGACCTCGAACAACGCCCGGGCTTCCGCGAAGTTCAATAAAAAACGAACAGAAATTTAATTAAGAAAACATTTCCACAAAACAAGTTTTTCAAAAAAAAGTAAAGAACTCCATTAAGCCAAAAATCAGCAGAAATAACGTTGAAAAATCTTCAAAACGTAAAAATTACCACAAATCACTATCAACAAATAAATGAAACTCAAAACAAACAGAAATAACAATAGATAGCCAAGTCAAACTCAAAACGAGCAAAAATTTACATTAGCGTGGCTAATAACCCTTATTACTCGAACCCCGCGACCGACTCCCACGCAGCAACGAGCACGGACTTCAGCAGGTCCTAGTCGGAGCAATCCGCGCCGAGCACGCCGCGCGCGTGGCGCCGCAAGAACAACGCCAGCCGGACGGCGCGCGGTTCGAGCAGCTCCGCGAACGCCGCGCAGCTCCCGTCCCGCGCTCGCTCGAGCAGTTCACGAACAGGGTCGGCTTCCATGGGCGAGATGGTCTGGGGCGGGAACGAGGAGTATCGGGGCGTAATTCTGGTTAATACATTTCAACTGCACCTTAAATATACTTCACCCCTAACACTCTCTCCATCCCAAAAAAGTGCAAATATAGCCTATAGCCTAAATTATACATTTCTTATTTATTTTCTGGTTCCCAATTGTGTCAGTTAGCCTAATTCAATTCATTGGTTACTAGTTCAAACAAGAGTGATGCTAAAAGATGAAAGTAAACAAAGCATTTTTTTTAAATTTATATAAATTGATTACTTCATTGGATCGCAATAACATCCATAAAACTGTGGCTGTTATTTTGTCTTCAATGAAAAAATTCCACCCGCCCTCCTTTTAATTTGGCTTCTAGAATAAATTTTATTAGCATATCCCTCTCCAGCCAAAAAAAGTAAATTAGGTGAAATCCCATAAAAAGTACGAAAGTGACCTTATCTTAAACTTTTTTTGGCTTGAAAATATAACTTAGATTTGCCACGACTACAGGAAAAATCCGTTTTTTTCCAAAACTTATCGCATTCAACTCTCTGAAGCTCGCGGCATCTACGTTGATGATGATAATCAGTGTATTTACATTGCTGATTCTGGAAATAATCGTATTGTTGAATGGAAATATAATGGACAGATTGGTCATGTTGTTGTAGGTGGAGAAGGAATGGGAAATCGAATGCATCAATTGGACGAACCAACAGACGTGATTGTTGATAAAAAGAATGATTCTCTTATCATTTGCGACAAGGGAAACAGACGAGTGGTAAGATGGTCTCGTTGCGCAGCTCCGGCCCACAGGTGAAAATGGCGCTGACCTGCACAAAGAGCAGATCCGTTTCATCCGCCAGAAGTCGGGAAATTGTGGTTTTCCCCACGCCCGGGGGGCCCCAGAAAATCAGCGAAGACAGGCTGTTGGAATTCAACATGACACCCAAGGGCGCGTCCTCGCCCAGAACCTGGCTCTGGCCAATCACCTCAGCCAGGCTCTGCGGCCGCAGCCGATCCGCCAGCGGGCGCGGCGCGTTTTGGCCTGCGAGACCTTGCCCTCAGAAGAGCCCCGATCCGTCGTACATGCCGCGACCCCCACGACGACGAGCGCCAACGCAATTCGTTGCATGGCCAGATCGCTAGCACATCGCCTGCGCGTTCGCCAATCCTCACCCGGCGCTGTGGGCGAGCGAGCGGGTGTTGTAGATTGTGGCGGGTGGCGAGAGACCAAAAACCGAACCGACCCACGCCCTCCGATCTTCCGCAGGCTGTCGTCGTTCTGGGCGCGCTTTTGTGCCAAAGAAGAGGCAAAACCTGGCACCGCACATCGAACCTGTAGCGAAGCTTGCAGCCAATGCGTTCTACTCCGGTGCCCGCATCGAGCCGGCGCAAGCAAAGTCTGGTGTTGACGTGCGGACGCTGGCGCCCCGGAAGACGATTCTGGATACCGACCCCGGCGCAAGCGGCTCTACGACGGCATCGCGGCCGGTGTACTCAACCCGAGAGAACCGCTGCCCGAAGAAAGGACTCACGGGCGGGTTTCGAATTACGCGGGTTGCTGCACCGTATAGCGGCAGTGGTAATGATTGCGGTAACGCTGTATCACACTTATTATTGCCTTTTTACCAACCGCGGGCGGCAATTTATCCGCGATATGCGCTTTGGCTGGCAAGATATTAAAGATATGGTGGTAATGCTGAAATATAATCTTGGCCTCAGCAAAACCCGCCCGCGCTTTGGGCGCTTTAATTACATAGAAAAAAGCGAATACTGGGCATTGGTATGGGGCACGTCGCCAAGCGCTATGGGGTTGAGGGTGATGATTTTTCGACACTAGCACCAGTTCCCACTGTTGCAAGTTACTCATACTCTGATTCTTATTTCAGTTTTTTCTTTCGCTGAATAATCATGTTACCTGGAAAGAATCGTCGAATTTAGATTTATTGTACGTATACACAAAAAAGAAGCCAGTAGTTTTCATATATGTTTAAAACTAAATGGTTTACAGTAATTGAAATCGAAATCTAAAAAAAAATTGGTTCACCCATTTGTAAGTTACAAATACCTCAATTTTCAAAATTACCCCCCCCCCCTCAAATCCACCAAAGACAGCAGATCCAGTCCGATTATGTCAGTCACATGTCTTACACAGGTTTTTATTCTTCCCATCCAGTTTCATCCTGATATCACTGCTTTAAGTATTTTCTAAGGTTTCCGGTCCCCCCCCCCCCAACTGTCCTCTCCAGTGACGCTGGATCTGGTTGAGGTTTAAAATAAGCGATCTGAGTTATGCACCCAGTACGGTTCCGCGCTGGGTGGCGCGACACCCGAACAGGTTGGCAAACCAATGGGCGGTGAAGACTGCCTAACACTGAATGTGTATAAACCCGACAGCGTCGGCCCGCACCTCCGACCGGTGATGGTGTGGATACACGGTGGCGGCAATACCATCGGCCACTCCGGTTTCTACGATGGCAGCGAGCTCGCCGCCGCTGAAAACGTTGTCGTCGTCACCTTGAACTATCGAATGGGGCCTTTTGTCTGAAACTAAAACTTCTTTTGTATTTCTTGATATTCTTGATCTATGACGAATTTTCATTTTTAATTCAGTAGTATGGATTTTAAAAATCCTAGATTAAGATCACTTCATGAATAGACAGAAAATTTGATTGTAAATCAGCATCACCATGTATGAACCCCTAAAATTTGCGTCTTAATTCTAATAATAAGGGGGGAGGGGTTACGTGAGAGAATATTTCCATGGAGGAACAAGTTTTTCTCGCGTTTGTTCCCCCCCCCCCAACCTGGATACGGCCTTGCGGCTGACTAGTTACATTGACATTAGTTTTCATTTTGTATTGTAAGTCTTATTTGTAATGGATTCAATATAGTCGCATTTCGTTTGTAATCAATACACTTTGTATTCAATGTACAATATACTTTTGGGGCCAACAATTCTTACAATTGCGTTATAATGGTTTTTACCAAAAAAAAATTATTTTGTCTTTCTCCTTGCCTTTATTTAAATGAACTAATTTTTCGAGTCAATTATTCCAATCCTCCCAAGCACGGCGCAACGCTGGCGACCATCGTCCTGACGGACGAAGAGCTGAGCAAGATTTGGCATTCCGAGCTCGCTGCTGTACGGGCCAGAATCAAATCGATCCGTTCGCAGTTTGTCAAAGAAATGAATGCACGAAGCGATCGTGATTTTTCATTCATCGAAAGCCAGAACGGGATGTTCTCTTTTTCTGGGTTAACTCCGGTTCAAGTCGATCAGCTGCGCAATGAATTCGGGAAAGAAATTGAAATACTTTAGGATAAAAACGCAGTTTTTCCAAACTGTCGAGTTGATAATCGTCTGGTTCTAAAGCGAGCGTACCGTCTCGATCGAGGAGGAGGAGTTTTTTCATGTTTTATTTTTTAAGTACTTTGACAAAAACCGTGATTTTAACCCGACCCCGGTTTTGACAAAGAAGGATTTTTTATTACCGACGGCGAATATAGATTCGCCTTTATTCAAAATTCCTATATATTCTTTTTCACTTTGAAAAAGTACGAAAGTAAAGAGTAAACTAAAACCAGGTTGTTCGTATGGATTTGCTTCTAAAGGGGAAGGGGCGTAACTTTGGAATAGAAAAAATCAGTCAGTTACAGGGAAATATGAGAAGCTACGCGATCGATTGTAAAATAAAAATAAAAATAAACTTGAAATAAAGAAGGGGAGGGGGGAAGCGAAAGCCTTTTCCTTTGTATGTAAAAAAAAATTATTTTCATTTGTATGTTCGATGCCTTCCAACACACGAGCCCACACAAGCACCAGGACTGCAGGGCAGCGGCGGCTTGGATCGGCAGGAGATACGAATTAGTCATTGCAGCTTGAGTCCACCATACAGTAAGCACGGCAATCAATCCTGAGCAAACTCGCATCCTGAGAGCAGCGCAAGCAGCCTTCGTGGCGCGCAGTGCATCTTGATACTCGCCTCGCCATGGGCCATCCAGAGAGAGCAGCTGCTGCAGCCCTTCTGTGGAGGTGTCTGGATAAGGCAAAAATCACATATCGAGGCTTGCTACAAGAACTTAAAGACTTGGTGCCAATAGCCAATCCCACTAGAATTCTGAACGATTTTGAAAGAACAGTTATACAGAGTATATACACAGTTATACAGTTATATGAGTTTTCCAATTATAGGTTATCGGGGTGTTTCTTTTACTATTAACAGTCTATCATATATAAAGTTGAATCACTGGGCCTCAAGCAAGAGTTCGAAAATGACTAGAATTTTAATGGGGCACACGCGCCCGTTCCGCACAGCACCTTGCAGATGGCGCTGCAGATCGTCTTGCAGAAGGCCGGGCACTGTTGGCACTGCTGCGGACAGCAGACGCCGCAGAGCCAGGAGACCAAAGCGCAGGATCCGCTCTCGGCGGCGGTGCCGGTGTCGACTGCTGGCGAGACGACAGTCGCGACGGTGTGCTGTTCGGCCGCGAGCGCGACGTGGGGGTCGACGTCAGTCGCGGCGCCGCCGAACGCGAGGGCCTGTCTTGGTGACATCTTCATCGGGGACCAATGCGAGAAGTTCGGTGATTGGGAGCGATGATTCCTCCAAGGACATCACCGACTCCTGCACATCAGCGGAGCTTGGTATCGCCACAGCGGCACTCGTTTCTGGAACGGCCATGGCGGTCATTTCATCATCTTCCGGCTCCTCCTCTGCGCCGGTCAACAGAAATACTGTGTCTCCATCGCCGGTACTGTGCGCATCCTGTGACGATCCGGTGCATGTGCTTTGTGCACGATGTACAGCGGTACTTTGAGCACTTCGGCGATCCGTATCGCCCGGTTGGCCGCTTCGCCCTCGCATTCCGGCGGGCGCGACAAGGGATGTGCCTCCGGCCCGGTCATGCCCTGTTCGAACAGCGCCTGTTGCAGTCGGTACACAAGCTCACCGTTTTCGGCATGCACGGTGCAGATTGCGCCGAGCTCAAGCGCCCGCGAGAAACTGTTCACCAGGATCTCGTCATCCGCCATGATCGCACTATCTTATTTTCCCGCCGAAATACGGCCACGCTATTCAAAAAGAGGCGGTGAGTGTTCCTTTCTGGAAGTCCTACATGTCTTCCTATGATGAATATGATATCAGCCGTGTGTATGATGGTGGTGGACTTGGCCGCTGGATCGCCAGCTACGCCATGTTTGGTTACAACACGCAGGATGGGACAGCGGGGCAGTCACGCCGTGGTATCGCTTTTGCGTCTTTGTATCATGACACCATGTATATTGTGGAATCTTGTGGGTGTGAACATGGATGTACTTTATCTCCTAAGCTTTTCTCATTGTTGTTTAATGATTTAGATAGTTTTATGAAAAGTAATAGAGTCCCTTGTGCATCTTTGGATTGGTTTAGGCTATCACATAGCCTATGTTATTCGAGTAGAGATATTCTTCAGAATCAATACGATATAATAAAAAATTATTTAAAAAAGGATTTAGAGTTGAACGCTAAGAAGTCAGTAATACAAGTATTTAGGAGCAAAGGTGCGCACTCGACGCACTCTTCCGGGCGCAAGTCGAGCAGCCTGCGAACGGCCAAGTTGTCAACCGGCTGCCATGCCCGATGGTCCCAGCTCCATGCGAAGAAATACATACCATCCGGTTTGGCAACGAACTTCGCGAGCCATTCGCCATTGCCGTAGTTGCCCACCTGCCATGGACCGCAAGCCGAGGGCAGCATGTGTGCACTGAGGTTCGTCACCTGACGCCGCGAGTAGAAAACGTTGTGCGCAACTGGCAGTTGGTCATGGCGCCGTCCAGAAGGGAGGCAATGATCCCACCGTGCACTAATCCACAGTATCCCTCCCAGGCCCTCGGGCAGGTGACGGTTGCATGGACACGCCCATGCCCATGTGCGACATATTCAACCTGCAAACCCGATGTTCGCTCTCGCCCACAGATGATGCAGTTGGCGTGGTGTTGGCTTCGAATGTTGTCCGCCATGTCTGATGAAAGCATTGGTTGGGACGCTCCCTCTTCTATCGTCTTGCCTCCGCTGGCTTTCTTGCGCGCCTGCTTGCGTGCCGGCTTGCGCGGTTGTGCGGCCTCACGCTCGGCGCGCAGGTAGGCGGTGGTGCGGGGGAAGTAGCGGGCGAGGGCGCTGGACAGCAACTGTTTGTAGCGGGCGACGGCAGAGAGCATGCAGTGAGAACGACTTGTCTGGCAAAAGCCGCATGATAAAGCCTTGGGCGCGATGGCAGGCAGTGATGGCGCAGCGATAAATGCGCAACTTTGTTGGCCCTGCACGGCCTCAGCACTATGCCCATGGTGATGTCTATGGGACTGCTCATAACGGGCTGGAACCTCAGTCGAGGCCCAGAGCGAGTGATCCTGGATGAACAGGGGCTGGAGATTGAGGAATCGCGCGGATCCACGCAGCACCTGTGGCCAGACATTGGCTGGACGATGGTGGGCGTGAGCGGAATGTCTCAGCAGCGATCGCTGACGGTCTTCGACCGATCAGGAAAACGGCTGGATTCGCTGAGCTTAGATTAATAACTGACTAGTGTCTAAGTCAACAGACACCTTTAAATCTCGTGTTTTAGATTATGAAGAATCATTTGACGCAGCAGATAGAAGAGCTTTATCGAAGGTCCTATCCTTGTATGGTATACAAAGTAAATACATGAAAGTGATTAGTGCTATTTTTCAAGATTATGTCTGGTGTCTGTCAGGGATGCTACGAGCAAAAAAAGTAGAGCCCAAAGGGTAGTGCATTAAAATTGCTCAAATTTTGTTGCCGGACCCGAAGCCGGGTCGCCAGGAACGGAGGCCTTCTACCAGAGGCTCCGGACGCGGCGCAGGAACGCCTGAGCGGTTCAGGACCCTGTGACACCCATGCGCGATCTGCCAGCCTCGCCTGCCGCTCGGATGGCCCTGCGCGTGCGGCCGGCCTCGTCCGAAGAGTCACCGTGGCCCATTTGCACCGCCTTCGACGTATCGGAGGTGGAGACGGCGTTCCGCCGCACCTCGTGACGGAACCGTCCACAGCTGCAAGGATGAGTTAGTGATTTATCATTAGGACAGTACTGAGACTGAAATGGTTCATATGAGTATGTTTCCTTGATTAAAAATATTTGGAAAGATAAAAATATCCTGTTCATTATGTTCTTATCTCGTAACATAAAATTTCGAGACTAATTTTATTTTTGATCTTCGACTTGCATAAGAATCGAGATAAGAGTGTTTACTACTGACATCCCAAGCGTTTTGATGAATAATTTAATTAAACAGGTGAAAATTTCGAGAGAGCTCATTCGAAAGGAAATGAAAAGTTCTAGTGCCGTTCTCAAGTGACCAAAAAATTGGAGGGCACCTTTACCTCCTCCCATGCCAATTATTTTCTCAATGTCACCGGATCGAAATTCTGAGATAGCCATTTTATTCAACATTGTCTAAAAACCTTATAATTTTGTCTTTGGGGACGACTTACTCCCCAGCAGTACCCGTGGGAGGGGCTACAAGTTACAAACTTTGACCAGTGATCCCCAGGTCACTGGGGGGGTCACCGGGGGAGGGGGTGCAAGTTATAAACTTTGACCATTGTTTACATATAGTAAGGGCTATTGGGAAGTGTATAGACGTTTTCAGGGGGACTTTTCCATGTTGAGGGGGAGGTGGGTCGTGGAAGTAGACTACGTGGGATGATCTTTCCATGGAGGAATTTATAGTGAGGGAAAAGAATTTCCATGAAGGGGCTGCAGGATTTTCTAGCATTATTTAAAAAAAAACAATGCGAAAAGCATCGGCCAAATCAAATTGCCGAGTGGAGTAACTTGGATGCGCGGGTTCCAGGACATGGGCAGGGAGCCGATCGCCTACAGTGAAGAGGTCGCAGAGGCCCTGCGCGCGCGCCGTCCGGTGCTGGCGCTGGAATCGACCCTGATCGCCCACGGCCTGCCGTCGCCGCGCAACATGGAGACGGCCCAGCGGCTCGAGGCCATCGTGCGCCGGGCGGGCGCGGTTCCCGCCACGGTTGGCCTGATCTTCTTAGAATTGACTATTATCAACACATTGACTAGTCTTCACAACTAATAAAATTGTTGTGATTCTTCAAAAATTTAAAATTCTTCTTAGAATTAACTATTATCAGCACATTGACTAGTCTTTACAACTAATAAAATTGTCAAATCAACTTCATGAAAATTTGAAAGACAGAATAAATTCCGACTAGTATTTACGACTTATTCTTTTGACTCAAATATCTAGAATTCGAAGTTCTCCTCATTGTTATTTGGAGCGGCATTGACCGAACGCCTCGGCCTGTCCGCCGGGCAACGCATCGCCATCATCTCCAAAAATGTGCCTGAATATTTTGAAATCCTGTGGGGCTGCTGGGCCGCCGGGCTGGTGGCGGTTCCGGTAAACGCCAAACTGCATGCAAAGGAGTTCGAATACATCCTCTCGCATGCCGGCGCCAAGGTCTGCTTTACCAGTTACGACCTGGCAGCCACCGTCAATGAGGCCGCAGCCGGAGCTGCGGTATGGGTTACTTTATATAGGGTTCAATTTGATGTATGGGCTGAAAAGTGCGGATGGGTACGAGTAAATTCAATCAAGTACTTCAAAAATCAAATGTAAAAAGCGGACTGAACCAGTTTTGCCTGTGAACAGCTCAAACATAAAGATTACTGAGAACAATACAGAAAGGGTAGATCGAGCAAACTAGTTTAAACAATAAGAAAACCCCTGACGTCAATGCTAACGCCCTTCTACGTCAGCAAAGGACGCTAAGGGCCGTGTCGGAGACCGGCAACTTCTCCTGGGCGGCACGGAGACTTGGCGTTTCGCAACCGTCGCTCCATCGCATGGCCCGGGATCTGGAACGCGCATCGGGCATCCGGTTTTTCAACAAGGTTGCTCAGGGAATCGAACTGACACCGTCCGCGTGCGTGCTTGAGCGGCACGCCCGTCTTGCATTCGCCGAACTCGAGCAGGGCGCGGCGGAGGTCAACGCTTGGCTCGGGCGGGAGGTCACCCACGTGCGTGATCGGAAGAGCGAAAACTATAGAAAGGGGTAGATATGTTTCAAGTTTGTTGAGACAGACGTCTTTAATACTATTGGAACTAAGAACAACGGACTCTGGTTGAAATTCGCATTCGGATCGTGCGAAATTTTTGTTTTGAATCTTTGAGTTTGGGGCCCCTGTGTCACCTGCAGAAAGCACAGGGAAAGCATTTACAGAATTTTGTTTCACATCCTAATTGCATCTCCAGAATTTACAATGTCAGATGCCTTACCTGGAAGTGCCTAAAGTAGCAAAACCGGGACAGACACAGACAGACAGACCGACCGACCGACAGAATTTGCGATAGCTATATGCCACTTGGAAGATATCAAGTGCCATAAAAATCATTAAAATGTAAAAATAGCCCCTTATCTTTCGATTCAGCTTTAAGCAATCATATTTATGAAAATCCAAACAGTTATGTGCTATTGGCGAAATAATTATAATTGTCAACGACCTAGGAATCAAACAAACTGTTTCCGATAATGACGACTATTAATGAAAAAGTCTTACTTGCCTGGACTAATGTGGATTCCGTTACGACGGTTAAGACTTTATATCTTCGGGTTATTTAGCAAAATGAAAGCCATAAAATATGCTGAGATATTTAGGCGTCTATATTCTCTTTCTTCTATTGCCGGCCTATGATTTGATAGCCCAGCAAATTCCTTGTTTTTTTGATGAATATAACAAGCCTGGAAAGCTTGTCAATGTGGAATCCCGAATAATCCGTTTAGTACTAGTTGACTATTTTTCACTAATTAATTACCCTTTAAGACGTTCAGTTTCTCAATGATTTGTTTGATACTTTGTTTGTAATAAAATAGGGCTATTGAACAAATTTTTTTTGGTATTAAGCAAGTCCACAGTGGTTGGTGGGGGGATCTTAGAAACCGTTTTGTACCTGGAATTCTATCTTTAATATTATTTCCATATTTTTTTTTTACATAAAAAGGATTTTTTCCTTTGTCAGCGGTGCGCGTAGTATCGCCGACCGTGGGGGCGTGCGGAGCCCCCAAACGAAGCCATCGTTCCGGCGCCAGGGAGGGCAGGCAACAACCCCTTTGAAGCGATTCCAGCGAGCAGCTCGGCGCGCAACAGCGTCGAGCGTTGATGCGTGCTGAGGTCCCTAACGAAGCCATCGTTCCTACGCCAAGGATGGCAGCCACCGACTTAGACGAAGAAACTTCTTCAACCAGGGATTCGCAACCCACGAGTTCGATACCTTATATCGGCTTCGACTGCACGGCTCCAAGCCTTCACGCCGGCTCGCTGATCCAGATCATGATGCTCCACTGGATGCAGCAGACCGGCCACCGGGCGATCGCCTTGATGGGCGGCGGTACGACGATGATCGGCGATCCGTCCTTCAAGGACGAGGCGCGCAGCATCCTGACGCCCGAGACCATCAACAGCAACCTGGCCGGCATCCGCGACGTCTTTTCCAGATACCTGCGGTTCGGAGACGGCCCGCAGGGGTTGGCGGCGATTTGCGCGTTGTAGTCGCCAAGCCGCTCTTCCGGCACACGAACGTTGAGCAGGATCATGTCCATCACGTCCTGCACGAGTTCGCCCCGGTCAAACAGGCGAATGGGCGGGATTCGCAGGCCCTCCTGGTAGATCTCCGTCATTCCGCCGGCCATCGATCCCGGGGACATTCCGCCGATGTCGGCATGGTGGGCAATGTTGCAGGCGAACATGATCAGTTTGCCCTGCCAGAAGATCGGTATTTTTATATATATAGATTTACTTTATTTACTACTTTCAATCTAAAGATCGCGGGATTGGCGTTTTTATTTCACATAAACTCCTGATTATAGTTCCAAAGATACACTAAACTAATATTAAAGTTCTGAAAGGATCTAAATAATATTTTGTGCAAATTTTTTTTTACCCCCCCCCCCCCCAACCCCCCACCCCCTTAGTTTAACCATTAAAACAAAAAAAATAAAACAAAAATCTTAACATAAATATATATGCAGCTGCCAACCCTGCCCCCAATGGGCCGGTAATGGCGTTTTTGCGCTCTGGTCTATTCAGCACAACTTCCGCCCAGCCCTCGTGCTGCTCAACCAACACAGCCTGCTCGCTCATCTGCCCCTCCTCAATAAATTTGCTTTGCTAAATCAACAACCAGATCCCCGCCACTACCAGCAACATACCAACAACTTCCCGCCACGTCAGGCGTTCCTTTAACAACCAAACCGACGTGATGACCGTAAACAGCGGGGCTGGTGGACAACAACACCATTCTGCTGATTGCTCCGCGTCGCGCGGAGCGGCGGGATGGATTCAAAGAACTGTTTGGAATGGGTTCGGTCCCGTCCGACGATCCTGCCCGATATCCGTCGGTGGACGAGATTCGGGCGTGGATGGACGACCGACGAGCCGTCCTGCTGGAGGCGGCTGCCACACTCACGGACGACGATTTGAACCGGGCGACTTCCGATTCAGCTCCTCCGTTCATCCCCACGGTTCGCCGCCATGCGTGATGGCCGTCGGCTCGATGGGCTGCGCCCAGGGCTCGGGCATCTTGTAGATGACCTGGTCCCAGTTGTGGCCGCCGTCCTTTGAATAGCGGGCGATCAGTTCCTCGGCCTTGCCGTGGGCGAAGCTGACGATGCCGTACTCGGGGTGCTCGATGAGTTTGGGGCCGTTATTCGCGACGGGCCCGGGGAGCTCGTGCTTGCTGTAGGCGATCGGCAGAGCGTCGCAGGGTTCGCGCGGTATATGCTCCAAGCTATGAGAAGTTCTATGATGCCATGTGTCTTTATTCGATCCTTCGTATCGTGGAGGGCTTTGAACCTAGTTACAAATTGAACGATGTGTTGATCTCAAATAAGGTCGCAGACGGTAAGCTGAAATTCAAAGGTCTCATACCTGATTCCGACGACATGTCAGAACAGGATTGGCATCGTACGATGCAAGCTAAGCATTCTTACGAATATATCCTGTACAACATCTTTGACGTTATTTCAGAAAAAATCTGGTCAGATTTCTCCACGTGATATTTCAACTGATTATACAAAACCAGTTTACGGTCAAAAGTAAGTTTGGAAGGTTGCCTCCAGATTATTGGATATCTACAAACGCTTTCATTTCTTTCGTTATTTTTAATAGCTATTCCACCTTTGGCTAATACTGAAAATATGGGGCCAGGGATTATCATGATGAGATGGGGTTTCTCCGGGAGGTTACAAGGCGCTTTTTTGGTAAGGTGTGACTTTACGCACGGCAACTGCACCGGCTTCGAGGTGCTCCATATCGACCAAGGGCATTTCGGCGAAACCGACCTGACCGGCACCCGCTGCGCGATGCTCTATGCCTGGCCCGGCCCGATCTTCGAAGGCAAGGGCGCGCTGCAGGCGATCATCGACGACCGCGCCTCTGACGCCCAGCGCGCGGCGCTGGAAACCGTGCTCTTGGGCGGCGAGACGGATGAGGAAGCCACACACTGGTGGGTGTTCCGCGCCATGTGCTGATGGTGCAGATGGAGCACAGGGTCCGGTCGGTCCTCAAGGTCCCGCTGGGGCTGATGGCGCAGATGGAGCACAGGGTCCGGTCGGTCCTCAAGGTCCTGTAGGCCCGCAGGGTCCTCAAGGTCCCGCAGGGCAGGATGTCGATCCCCAGGTTCTGGCTGATTTGCAGGCAGCGATAGTCGATCTTCAGGACCAGATCGATTCTCATCATAGCGGTGGTGCAACCTGTGCCGACCTGGCATTCACCGGACAAAACTTTTGCAAAATTTAGCATATGAGTTTTGCTTATTTCTTTTTAATGTTCAACAAGGTAACACTGACAAAAAATAGTACAATTCCAAAAACTTCCACAGCCACATGAAAAATCTTCATGTATTAACAGTCTTAAAAAGAGTGCAGGGGGGGGGGGGCAAATATATTTTTATTTTTATATCCTTTGGGCTTCACTTTAATAGGAGACGGACTTCAGTCGCTTGGTTTTATCTGTGACCTGGAAATGTAATCAAAAATGTGACTTTTGGAAATAGTCTTTGCAATAAAATTAATAGGGATCCATGTTTATTTTTCAAGAGGGGGTACTTACAACCCCAAGAAGCTTGATTGCAATTAAGAAAGTGCTGGCGTTTAGAATGCGTGGCATTCTTAGATTTCATTCTTCTGAAATTACAACCTTGAAAAGTATAACTTTCCAGGGATTCAAGGTGTTTGATTTTTATTTTTTTTTTTTTTTTTTTTTTTTTTTTTTTTTTGTAAGCTTGTCCCAACCACTCGAGTGCTTCTTCGTGGAAGCCAAGTTTCGACAGTGCTTCACCTGCGGTTTCCCAAGCAGCAGCTTGCAGCATGCCACCGGCGCCGATTGCTTGCTGAGTCCACTGTCGGGCGAGTTGGGCCGCTTCTTCGTGCTGGCCCAAGTGGCGCGCCAGCCGCAGACGAATATCCAGCGAGATGGGAGAGCCTTCGGTGATTTCGTCAAGCTGGTTGGCGATCTGTCGGACTTCGACCAGCGGACGGGAGCTGTGGCGCAGCGACGGCACCGGTGCCGGGACGGTACGGGTCGCGGACGTGCAGCCCGGAGCGGCGGGCGCCTGGCCCCAGGCGCTGTTCGAGACGGGCGGCATCGTCTACATGAGCGCCAACGACGGTTCGTTCGGCGCGGAGCTCTGGCGCACGGACGGCACCTCTGGCGGGACCTGGCTGGTTGCGGACATCGCCTACACGATCGGGAACGACGCGGACCCGATGCACTTCCAAATAGTACCATAAAGGCAAAGATATACTGAAGAAAACTGACAAGTTTCTCTGGATGCTTGAATTATGAAGGCTTATCTTAGCTTTGACAAGATTTTTATGCAGAAACTAAATTTCAGGGGGGCTGGGGTCTGCAGGGGCTGTTGCCTCTTGCCTCATAGCAAATTACGCCCCTGGCTCTTCCCCAAACCCCTTCCATATTTACAAAACTTTTATCCTTCCCTCCCTAGGGTATTGTGGACTGCCTTTTGTCGGCTATGGCGAAAACGCGCCGCAAACAGTCTCTGCTAAAGTCTCCAATGAGTTCCCCTATCTGCGAGAAGGCGACGTCCTGACGCCGACCTATATCGATAGTTTGGTTACGGAAGAACAGCAGGAGGCCGCTCATCAAATCAATCGCCGTACAGAATTCAAAATCATCGAAGGGCCGACCAGCATTATTATCAAAAGCACTCGTCTGCGCAAAAATCCGGAAAGCGACCGGGGAAGCAATATCGGCTTAACTGTCAACAGCTAGAGCAGCTGTTTTTTTTTTTTTTACTTGCGCACGAGTAGAGACAGAATTAATCAGAACAAAGCTGTGCACGCTATTCTTCCGCCCAAATCTATTCGAAGCTTAACTCTTTGTTAAAAATTTTTGGATTTCATCAACCAAAATTTGTATTAGCGATAATCAAACCGTAGATAATGATTGATAGATTAAGAAATCTGGCTATTGATCTTGGTATACCTATAAAAAATAGACCTCCCTGATTGTTCGGTAATTGTTGCTTCATTAAATTTTTCTTCAACAAGCAAATATAATTTTTCCGAACTTAGCCGGGCGCGTTGCAAGCGAGCAAATTGGATATTTTTTTGCGGAACCGCATCAAAGCGTGTTTTATAATTTTTGATGAATTCATCAAGGATATTTTTCTTTGACTCCAATGCCTGAAGCTCGATCCGTAATTCTGCAATCGTTTGCTTTACCTGCACTAAAAACGATGTTGGATCGTAAGACGCCGATCAGCTGGATCTGCGCGGGGTCGAGCTCGAGCAGGAGCAGCGCGAGCGCGTCGACGCAGACGACCGTTCCGTCGCCGTTGATCAGCGCGGCGAGCATCGGCTCGCCCTCGACCGCGGCGAGCGTGACGACGCCGAGGTCGACGCCCTCACAGCCGGCGGGCGCGCCAGCCCAGACTGCCTGCGGCACGGACTGAGCACCCTCGAGGTTGGCGCCGGACGCTTCGATGGCGGGATCACCCGCGCAGGTAAACTCAGCTAATTCTGCATTCATCCGAAGGCTCAATGAGAATGTTCAATGTGTTGTTATCAAAATGCGCCCTTTGAGGCATTTCCATCCCTCCCGAACTAGTCAAAATATTTTTCGGTCTTTTCAAATTTCACTGCGTAAGGTAGACTTCCTGTTGTTTTACATTTCCAAATATTTGCGTATGAGAGCTTTAAAACTCTACAATAGGGTTCTATGATTCTTTCGTAGTTAGGTAGGAAGGAAGATGCGCTGGTGGAATATTTTGTTGGTAAGGATTCCATTTTCATTTTTACGATTACACCACAACAGTATAATATTGCGCAAGTTGCAAAATCTTCACTGTTTGAGCAACGGATTTCGGAATTGCGGAGCGCAATTATCTCTCAGGATTTCGAACAATATATTTCGGCTGCATATCCGCTTTATCAATTACTGATAGAACCGGTGGTACATATGCTAACTGTAGATCATCTTATCATAATCCCCGATGGTTTACTGGGTCCTCCCTAAATATTCGTTTTGTTTCATTTTGTATTTTTGTTTGTCCTGTAAATCCCCATTCTTGTTTTTCTTCTCTTTTGTTTTTATTCTTTGTGATGCTAGGCAAATGTGGCTTACAAGGCTGTATCTGGGTGTGGTGTTAGGGGATTTGACCCACCCCCCCCCCCGAAATATTTGTCTGACTCGTAAAAAAGTAGTAAAAATGAATATAAAAAATTGTTGTATTTTTATAGTTGTTTGTAACCCCCCCCACAACCTAAAAATTCCCCTGAAAATGTCTGTTCACTTCCAAATAACTGTTAGCCTACTATATATAAGCACTGGTCAAAGTTTGTAACTTGTGGCCCCTCCCACGGGGCTGTGGGGGAATAAGTCCCCAAAAGAATAAGTCCCCAAAGACATATTCATAAGGTTTTTTTTACTACGCTGAATAAAATGGCTACCTCAGAATTTTGATTTGGTGATTTTGGGAAAATAATGAGCGTGGGAGGTGACCTTTATTTTTTCAAAAATTTTCCACCTAGGACATTCTTATTCCAACATGCTCCCCCCCCCCTGCCTATTAATTTTAAGTAATCTCCCACCAATGACAATTTTTTGATGTATATTGGCAGGCAAGTAGAAAATATCTTTATTAAAACATGAAAACCACACATTAAAAAGTTGAAGGCGGCCTTTTACTAGGCTCAAAGAAGTGAAGTGAAGACGCACATTACAGATGTTAGCAATAACAGGAGGATGAGGGGAATCTTTGTATACAAGATGATTTAACACGCGTATCTTTTAACAAGATAATGTAACACACATATCTTTTGAAAAGTTCCTTTTTAAGAATATCTGTGAAAAATTCATGACTAAACGTTAGAAACTCATGGATCCTAATAGATCGTGACTGAAAAGCGTGCTTCATATCAAAAGGAGCTTTATTTCGGGGACGTTTATAGACGTTTAATTATGGACACTGATGATTATGATCGTAAAACGAATACCATTAGTTGAGTTTTTTAAATATGGTGGCTCTGAGGTTTGAAATAAGTTACTGAAGATTACGTATATGATTTTTGAAAAATTGGAAGTACCTCGCGATTTTAGGAAAAGCTTAGTTAAACCACTGTATCAGAAAAGTGATAAGACTGAGTGTGGTAATTATCGAGGCATTAGTTTGGTCTCTGTAGGTAGCAAATCACTTAGTAATATGATACTTTTTAGACTGATAGATGCTGTAAACAAAGTTTTAAGAGTTATTGCTTAAACTTATAAAATCACTCATTTTGATCGTTTAAAAAAGTTAAAGAAGCATAAAATGCTCCTTGTGTCTTGTGATGATTAATTTGAATCCATACAAATGTTTCGAATGTTGTATAGTCTGTTTGGAAGCTTAATGGTCGTTAAATCTGCCGTCGAATCTCATTTTAATGGTAACAATCTATCCTGTGAATGCATTGAATTCTTTTTTATGTCGCCGCTTCGAGATAAGAGATTTAAATTTTGATTTGTTAAGAGCGGTCATAAAGGGGCAGAAAAATTGTGTACTATAAATCGCCTTCTTCAAGGGCGAATATGGGCTAAAGTATTGATTAACAAAAATATTTTAGAAAGTACTTCAAGTAATACTCTCTTCCGTACTGCCGGCTGGCAGGCTGGGAAACCATTTAACATGTGTGAGCAGGTACATGTCTGAACAATTGCAAGAAGCATTATCCGCCGCTGTCGCTGGCGAAGCAGACGATTTTGCGCTGCGTCGGGTGTTTCTCCGTTCAAAATTTTCTATTTATTATGTGAAAATAAAATAATTTGGAACATAATCAGATCTACGTTGCATGGGCAACGTGAGGTGTTGCGACATCCTTTGTTCGGCTTCACCAAGTAAAGTGTTGCGAGAGCAACACTTTGTTTTTGTTTCCTCACTTCGATTAAACGCTGAAGTTGTTAATCTGTAAGGATCTTGAAATAAATACTAGGTACACCAACTCGCAAAAGTTGTAGATCCCTCATTGAGGAGGGGACAGTCTTCCTCATATTTTGTATAGTTTCTGTTTGTTTTAAGTTTTAATGCTGCTCTTTACCTTAAGGTGAAAATAATTGGTTTTTTGTTTGATTTCTGACTGTTTTTTTAATCAATTCCTGGAAATCCAACTCCCTTTTCTATGGAAAAACTCTTCTTCTGTGAAAAATGCCTTCATGGGAAGGCTTTTTCAAGTACCCCCCCCCCGAAAAGTGTCTTTATGCTTCCCCATAGTCGATTCTATAATATTATGACACACAGTTTGAAATAAGGATTTTTTTCCATGGCCAGAATTTGAAGCTGACACAGAGATCAAATAGAAAGAAATGAAAAATAACCATTGAATTCTCCATCCAGCGCCCTTTCCAAATAACTACCAGAAGCGTCACCAGCCAAATTGCTTGGGGGGGGGGGCATGGATTTTACCGACTGCCTGGTCATTTTTACTGACAGATTTGGGTGATATTCCTATTAAAATTACTGTGATTTTCTGCACACGAGCAAACAACAGAGTATTCATTTTTCTTTTCTTTGTCGTCGTCGTCGTCGTCTTCGCATACCTATTATCTGTGGATTTACAGACATCACTAGCATTGAACATGTTACTTGTTGATCCTTTGGGGTCGACAAAACAAATTCATCTATTTCGGTTATTTCATCGACGACAAAACAGATATTTGATTTCTTTTTTTTTCCATTGATGTGTAAACGACATCATGTCTCGCACAACAAGCTTTCATTTCTTGTTATGTAAAAAACGGGAACAAACGATTAGACAAACAAAGTTATTTGTATCAGAACAAATGACAAGATTTAGAATCACACGTGAAAGCAGTGAAAAGCATACAAGTATTCTCCATCTGTATGACTGCAGGATCAATGATAACCCTTGACCCTTACAGTACCAAACTGGAATCACGCAAGGATTTTGAATCTGAATGATCAGAGTAGCAAAGTAGACAAGCAGCCCTCAAGCAACTTTCAAACTTCCTTCCCACGATATCCTGTTCAGAACGCTCGCGGACCCAACACGTCGAGCCATATTCGAGCGCCTGTGCCGCAAGGGCGACCAAACGGTCAAGGCACTGACGGATTATGCGGGGGTATCGCAGCCGGCCGTCTCCAAACACCTTGCCGTGCTCAAACGAGCCGGTTTCGTGGTGGACCGCCAAAATGGCCGCCAGACACATTATAGTCCCCAACTCGAAGCCCTGGCGCCGCTGACCGACTGGACGGAACGTAGGACACTTCATATCGAAGGATTTGTCGTAGAAAATTCGAAAAGGTTTCATTTGATTGTGCTTGAAGAAATTCGATTGGGTTCGTTCGATTCTCCCGAAATGCATGTGATTAAAATTATGAGATGGCCATTTGTTGTCGTAGAAACTTCGAAAAGAGCTCATTGGAGGACAACTAACCCCCTCCCACGCCCACTATTTCCCCAAACACATCCAATCAATATTTGAGATAGCCATTTTATTCAACGTAATTGTACCAAAAAAAATACGTAAACACTTGTCGTTTGTGATATCGTCTATTCCGAGCTTTTTTTTTAAAAAGAACTGTTTTATTTATACTTCGTTTATAAATAGTTCAGTTAAGCTTAGTTCGGACGGGGAAAAAATTATATTCTAAAAATGTATGTAAGGTTCTTATTAAGATCTTTCTTGGGGAGAGCAGGTTAAACAGATAATTTTTAAAGCATCAAATGAGTTATTTTTACTTAAATTTTTTATTAAGATTAAGGAACATAAACTGCAAGCATAGAGTTTTGTCCTGTTTTGGAAGCGCCCCTTTGCAAAAGCGTGTTATTTCGTTGAGTTATTTTTCACGCTTTAACTATGTACAACTTAGTTTTTTACGGATTGATAGCTCCAGGCAATAAAACGACTGACCTTTTGCCCTTGTTCCATTTTGACTACTTTTATTTGAGCAACATCGGCTTTTTTTAAGGCTAGTTTAATCTTGCTCAAATTATCTTTCTTCGATACCCCTGTCATCGTGTCTGCCCTCACGAGACTTGCCAATCTTTCTTTTGAAAATGGTTTCTTCTCAAGTGCTCTAAAGCATGCTCCTGCTATTATTCCTTTTAAAAGTGGATAAAGGAATGGTCCTGCAAATTATCGCCCTATATCTCTTTTATCAGTGTAGTAAAATTTTTAAAAATACTATGCTTTCTTGACTTCACGATTTTCTTAGTTCTAAGCACTGTTTTTCATGGTTTTCAGTTTGATTTTAGGGTGAATGGATCCGTTCCAATTATATCAATCACGTATCTAGAACTTGTGCTTATTCTTTCCATCAAGTTTCTTCCCGAGCTCTCCACTCTATGCGTTTTCCAAGATTTCTGATTCCCTCCTCCAACCTCCTTTGTCCCTGGATCCAATTCGAGTTAAAAATGGAGCAGCTGAGACATAAGATCCTTCTATATATCAAGTTTCATTAGGGTCCGATAACCTATTCGTAAGATAAAAATACCCCAATTTTAACGTTCGAGGCCATCCTGGGAGCGCAAGTCTCGGTAGAAGCAAGCCAGTCGGGCTCGTGCCAACACGAGATACACGCCCGGGTCGTCGGGGAAGCGGCGGATGCCCTCCTCGCACGTCCCGTTGACCGCACCGTAGTCACCGAGCTCCAAGTAGACGCCGGCCAGCTCCTTGTAGAGCTCCGGGGTCGCGGACTTGTTGAGTTCGGCCCTCAGCTCCTTGATGCGGCGCTTGAGGTGGCTCTTCTTCGCAAAGCGTTCAGCGCGTAATGCTGCGTGCAGCGGTTGTCCCAGAAGGCGATGGAGTGTTTGCGCCAGGAAAAACGGCAGGTGTTCTCCGGCCGGATCGCGTGGTTCTTGAGGAATTTTATGATTGGTCGGCTTTCCTCAATCGTCATGCCCTCCAGGCGACGAATTGCGATGCCGCTGATAAACAGCGACTTTCGCCCTGTCACCGGATGCGTACGCACCAGCGGATGGGCGGTCTCGTCCGCCGCATTGTTCATCGTGTACCTGCCCGCCGATGGAGGAATATGCCGAGGCGGCGGAGTAGCAGCCGGCTCGGCCACGGCCCGGGCCCGGAACAAGGCCGCAGGCCGCCGTCGGCCCGGCTTGTCTGAGGGCGCGGTGGGGGAAACCCCACCGCGTCTGTTCCTATCCCTCGTCGGAAAGCGTTTCGCTCTCGGGCTTCGGCCCGAGCAGGAAACCAAGCTCGTCGGCCACGGTCTTCCAGGTGGCCTCGGAGCCGGCGCAGAGCCAGTTCGCCTTGCCAATTCACCAAGGGCAGAAGCACACTGTCTGACCTGGCCAATCGTCCCGGGAGCGCCGTCTACTGCGCTATGCCATGCCGTCTGGATCGAGTCAACTACGAGCAAGGACGGTTTCATCTCTTCGACCAGAGCCGACAGCGACAGCACGTCGCCGTTTGGCACGACGAACAGGTTCTCTTGAGAGACTCCGAGTCTCTCCGCTCTTAACTTGACCTGGTCCTGTGACTCTTCGCCTGTGACACTTCCGGCATATCCAGGCCTTCGCGCAGCAGGTTAATGCCGACCAGTACATCGAATGCGCCAAGTCGCAGGTCGCGAATGATCTCCGTGCGTTCGACTGTGCCGATATCCGAGTGCAGGTAACGGACCCGAATGCCGTGGTCTGCAAGATATTCGGTCAGGTCCTCCGCCATGCGTTTGGTCAGTGTCGTGATCAGCACGCGTTCCTCTGCCGCCACCCGTCGCGTAATCTCAGACAGGACGTCGTGGGTTGGAAAAAATGAAGAATAGAAAGTTAAAGTGGAATTCAGAAAGTTGAAAGAATAACTTAGGATTTATCTCAACTTTCATATGCATAGACAAAGCTAAACGACACATGTCATGAAGAGCGTCAAACAGAAAGCTTTTTTCACGAAATGCTGAACAATTTCAAATGTATCCTTTTCATATTCAATGCGTTTTTCAATTACTTATTCAAAATTTATCTAAACAACAACACTGGTGTTTGGCATGTATCTTTCTAATCAAATAAAATTTTAAGCCCAATATTCTCGAGAATATTTTTTCCAGAATTCCAAGAAAAGAGCCTTTGTGTCAGGAATTGAGTTTGACAGTTTGGATCTAAGCTTCCTAAAATCAGAGTTCATGCATAGCTGAGCTTTATCAAATGAATTTCCAGATAACAGACACAGTCAACCAGAAAATCTCCCATCAATTTCAATTTCACCCCGCACTTCATCAGCAATATCAGTAAATCCGATTTACCCCTATATAGATACAGTTTCTTTTTTAGTTTCTTTTTCTCTTTTAGTTTTTCTTTTCTTAGTTTATTTTCAGTCTTTCTTTTTTTTAGTTTCTTCTTATTATTGATTTGTTTTCTTCAATTTGTCAATGTTCATTCTAACATTGACACTTGAGAAATCTTTACGTACCAAGCATGCTAAAGCTCCAACAATTTATAATAAACCTCCAAGTTTAGGGTATCTGTTTTAAGGTTTTCGAATTACATTAATCTATTGAATTGACGAGCTGACTGACATCAATCAATTCAAAGGTCTGCCCCATGTTGCAGAGATCTCCGATTTCAAACATCCTTTCAAATTGGCTGCGCGAGAGTTTCAGCCTAAAGACACCGTGATCTCCATTAAAGGAGTCGAAATTGGAGGAGACACCCTAGCCATCATGGCAGGCCCGTGCTCCATTGAATCGAAAGAGCAAATCATGGAGTCAGCAGAAATCATCGCCAGTGAAGGCGTGAGAATTTTGCGGATAAAACTCTGTCGATATAACGTATTCCTCTTTAAAAATTTTCCCTTGTGGGCTCGCCTCTAACTGTGGCATTTTCAATATTTTCCAAGAAGAAATGAGGTTCTAAATTGAAAAAAGGTAATTCGCATAAGTAGTGATATGTCATATTTTGTATGTTGAGACTGTCACCCCAGTATAACTGATATTAACTTATAACTTATACTGGGAGAAATTCCCAGAAGGGAATTTCTTGGGATAGCAAAGAATGTTGACAAACCTTTTAGATTCAATAATGTGCGCCAAAGGGTGGCATCAGGCTGCTAAATTGTGCTATTCTGGCCTCAATTGCCAGGAGTCATCAGAAGCAACACTATTGGGGATTTTTTAAAAAGTTTGAACGATCCTTTCTAGTGTAAACGGATGTTTTTGCAGGAAAATGCCCAAAAAATGTCATGCATGTGATAATGCTTGCCACAGGGTGTCGTGTATTAGCCATTGAGTTTCAAAGGCTGGAAACTGTGCAACTGTATCTCGGTTTAGCATATTCTCAAAATGTACCGCTCATCTCTCTTTAGCTCTTTCCTTATCACTTATTGCTGCCCCGTTCCTATATTTAACTGGGTCAGGTCCAGATTTAATATTTCCTCTCAATTTTTTAACATGCCAGTACAATGTTTTACTATTATTCCGTCTAGCTGCATCTTCCAGATCTTCAGCACAGCACTCCTATATACCCTAGTATCTAGGCTAGTATCTAGTATTTTGACTAGGCCCATTCCCTCTTCCGGTGTCTACGCTGGCATCCTCCGGCACATGCGCGCCGCCAGCAACGGCGACCTGTTGATCCATCAGAGCGCCACCAACCACATCATGCGGGTCAGCGTGGGCGGAACTTCCGGCGACTGATCGGCCGATCGGATCGGCCGATCGGGTCAGCGGCTGCGCAAGCATCGTGGTCGGTAGGCGAAGGGAAATGGTAGCTACGGTTGGACTTGAACCAACGACCCCAGCATTATGAATTTCTTTTTTTATATGTTTACGCAGTGAGTTAGCTTTGGATGTTTAACCCCTCCTAAGTAGACTCATTTTAATTCTAATTAGATTCTTTAATTGGCTAGTAATGTGCAGTCTGTTATTAGAACATGTTTTTACTTTTTTCTCAGGGAAGGAATCTAAGTCTTTTGTTATAATTAGATTTTGGAAGTTAGAGACCTTAACATTAAATTGCATATTTCCTCTTAAGAGTTAGCCAGTTTTCATTAATCATACAGTGCTACCCTGAGGTATGGGAATGTATGGGCGTTTGTTAGGTGGAAAATGCATGCTGGTTGAAGAAACCCCTTCTATATGAACCTTAAATGTCCCAACTGCTTTCTTTAACCCTTTTCTCTTGTGTTTGGTTTCGTAGTAAACCTCTGCTTCACCATTTTCTTTCAGTTTATTAATCTGTTCATCCGAAATCGAGCATACCACTTCAGTGCTATCTCTACCCTTGCGCTGACATTCTTGCCAAACTTTTGCAATGACAATGCTGAGGAGGCGCAATCGTGAGTGTACAAATATGGACGTTTGTTTTCGTTTTCCTCACCTTTGGTCTTTATATTGGAATAGCGATTTGGTCCCGCGCAGGATCCACTAGCGATTTCTACGTTGCAGGAGGAGGCGTTCCACCCTTAGCAAATGGCATGGCTACTGCCGCAGATTGGATGTCGGCAGCATCCTTCATCTCGATGGCGGGCTTGATTTCGTTTCTCGGTCGCGATGGGACGTTCAGAAACTGGAGGAGGACGGCGAGTCCTTCCGGCTCTTGACGGGTTCTGAAGTGGATATTCTCAACGAGGGCAAGTTGGACTTTGATGATGCGCTGATGGCGGAATTGGAAGTGGTGGTAGCCAGTGTGCACAACGGGTTTACTCAGACGGAGGCCCAACTCACCAAGCGACTGGTCGCAGCCGCGTCCAATCCCTACGTGCACATGTTGGGGCACTTGACCGGGAGGCTGTTGTTGGAGCGCGAGCCGACAGTTTCTTCTTTTACATTGGAATCAGCCCTAAACAAGCCAGTTCGCCTCATTTTCTTTGCAGGCTTGTGGTTATAACTTTTTTTTTTAAAGCTGAATATCGGCTGGCTTTGGTTAGCCACAAATTAACCATATATTAAGGACTATGTGGTAGCTTGTGTGTTGCTATTTAAGAACTATTTCCTTCGTATTTCATGATGAATTTACTACGCTAAGACTGTCTGAGGGATATATTTTCTGTTTTTTGTTTTCTGCACGATGCAGTCCGTGTTTCTATTGCTGTGTTTGTGCCCGCCAATAGGGGTTCCTTGAAGTCGACTGATTTTGATGCCACTCTTTTCGCTCACCGTATCGTAAGTTACTGTTTTTCGTCCTTGTTGTTTGCTGCTGCTGCTGTTGATGACGCTAATGCTGCTGGATTACTGACAATTAAAATAACAGAATCACCCCGTAAGAACATTTTGCTAACGTAGCGATCTTTGTTGATGGCTGTTCCTCGTATGCTGTATTGAAATTTTTTCCTCAAAATCTCCCATCCCCAACAAGGAAGCTGCTCCCACACAAAACTCACTCTAGAGAATTTATCCCGTGGAAAATATCCTGTGAAGGAAAGATATTCTAATCAATTCCAACCCGTTTAGATTTTTCCCCAGACAATTCTCCTTAACATTTACACATGTGAAAATGAGTCAGCAACGAGAAAGTAAAAAACAAACATTAAAAAGATTTTTGTATAGCAATTCTAGGAGTCTGGAATACAAATTCTGCCCAGCCTTACTCCCTAAAAGCGATAGCTATTTCTTTTAAATATATCTTATCCTAAACATGAAACGAACAAGAATTATTGCTTCGGAGATTACACAGAGTATACCTATAAAACTATCTCAAATAAATGGTCACTTTATAGCAGAAACTGGAAATGCAGTTAAATAAGCTCGGTTTACAGCCAGGGACGTACATATAGGCCCCGCCCCCAAGACATTCTAAATTTTTTCGAGCTGCGCCAGTCGTGCGGATACGAGTGCATGAATCGGTTGGAGTGGAACAGGTGACCGCTTTCGCCGAGATCGGTGGTGATCTTCTCGTTCGCGTCCCAGACCAACAGCCCCCGGTACTTCTCGGGCACCGAGTCGTCGTATGTGCCGTTGGCGCGAACCGTGCAGTAAACCGGCAGCCTCTCGCGCAAGCCGGTCATGTAGTCCTCGCTGCCGTGTCCGGGAGCTGTATGGACCAGCCCGGTGCCGTCTTCGCATTTCTTTAAACAAGGGAGGGGTAGGTATAGAGATGGTTTGTAATCGTTTTTAATGGGGTTTTTCTGTCTTCTGCTGTCTATTTTCTTTCGAACGGTACTCGCTTCCTTGCTCACAGAGGGAGAAAGGCTTCGGGTCCGTTTTCTCAAATTTCTTATGATTTTATCAACGGCTCTTAATAATTTATGTACAATTCTCAAGTAAGAAAATTTCTAAGACTTCAAATTCAGAAGACGGATAATATAGAAGTCGTAGTTCGCGCACGACTCCCGAACCCTGACACCGAGTCGGCGCAGGTCGTTCGCCCAGCGAAGGGCGTCTCGCCACTTCCCCTCCCGCGCACTGAGAAGAGCTCGCAACTCCATCACGTTTGCTAGAGTCCCCAGCCGCCATAGGAGATTCAGGGCCACGCCGAATTCCTCGGGAAACTGGGTCGATGGTGCCTTCAGCGCCTTTCGAACTCGGCGAAGGATGCTCTGGTTCCTCTGGAGAACCAGGCTTTCCACTTTTTAAAATGCTTGCTCATTTTTGCTTGACGACACACCAAAAACACGATCGGTATCATAAGGAAACTAGGATAATTTCTAGCCCCAACACCGATCGTTACTATGGGGAAAACAATTCGGTTTCTCGATCGTATGGATCGGATTTTGACTGTTGCCCCATGCATTTGAACGGCCTAGCCAAAAAAAAAAAAATCCTTCAGAACCAAATTTTGAAGGTTCCCCGACTGAACTGTTGTCACATCACTTTAGAAGCCATTTGGGTGCATAGATCTACTACTTAAACTACTAAAAACTACTAAACTACTACTTATGCAATTAGTACTACTGTTATTGGGAACTTTTCAAGCTCTGACTGCTTTAAACTGTTTTTGAAGATTCAACAGTCTTCCCTTTTTTAGATGCCACCTTGGGTGTATAGATCTACTACTTACTAAAAACTACTAAACTACTACTTATGCAATTAGTACTACTGTTATTGGGACCTTTTCAAGCTCTACTCCTTCCTGTACGAGAACGCCGACAAGCTCAAAGGCGTCAAGATCAACAGCGTCGCTCCGGACTTCGCAACCATCGCCGATGGCTCCTATCCGGTGTCGCGTCCGCTGTATTTCTACGTCAAGAACGCTCACCGTGACGTCATCCCGGGCATGAACGACTTCATCACCGAGTACATGTCCGAAGAAGCTCTCGGTCCGGACGGCTATCTCGCCGAGCGCGGCCTGACCCCGCTTGACGACGCTGCTCTTGTTAGTAACACACCCTCGCAAGCACACTTTTGGTGTGCTACCGATTGATTTTGTCTGTGTTATTTCCTTTGGTTAATAAATTAATACTACTACTAAAAAAATACTAGATAAAATGCATATCTCTCTAAATTTTGATTGGATGTTTGTTTTGAGAAATGATGGGCATGGGGGGAGACTGTTTTCCCTTGAGTCACTTTTGACTCTTAAGCAATGCATTATAGTTTAGAATTTTTAATCACATAAACCCCTGTGATAGGCAAAGGCCTGCATGATCACCGCGCGCTTGGCCCATTCGGAATAGGGATAAAGACGCTCGACCTCTCCAAAATGCTTGGCGGCCAGATCGGCATTATTGCGTGCCAGATCATATTCCGCGCGCTCAAAAATCTGCTTGGCGGTATAGTTCTCGAAGTCGATATCACCGCGGTCGATTCTGCCCCCGATGCTGTTGCACCCCGCAACCGCAACCGCGATTGCCAACGCACCGACCCACTGTGCCTTCAAGATGAAACCCACAATCATCTATCTTCTCTTTGGCGGGGTGCTGGGCATCGGCCTGTTGCGTGGCCAATCCTACCTGCAATCGGTCATGGAAGGGCTGATGCCGCTTACCGATGAGGGGTGGATGATTCTGACCCGCCGTCTGATGGTCTTTTTCCTGTCGCTCGCGGTGCTGAACGAGTTGATCTGGCGCACCCAGAGCGAAGAGACCTGGGTTTATTTCAAAACCTTCGGTCTGACCGCCGCGGTGAAAAATGAGAGTTGAAGGGGGCCGAGGGCCGCATCGTTCTTACAAAGATGTAAACAACAATATATTTTATAAGAACTGAAATTTTAAATAAATATTACAACTAATATTTTGATTAAACATTTTCACTCAGTGTTCCATTGTTCAAGTTGGCGTGATTAGTCCATTAATGCAAGGCTTGAACTTAGTCGTTGGTACAAACAGTTTCCCGAATCAATATATGAGGTTAAAGTATTTAGCACCTTCCCCCGATTCCACAATCCTACTTTAAAGATTCATTTAACTAGATTTTATAAGTTATAACTGGCTTCGACTCCGGTCATTTTCAGTGTACTGACTTCTACTCCCTTCAGCAAAAAATTGCTAAAACTCTGACTCCGATTCCACGACTTCGATCCCACAGCCCTACTTTAAAGTTTCATTTAACTAGATTTTATAAGTTATTACTGGCTCCGACTCCAGAAATTTTCAGTGTACCGACTCCGACTCCATTCAAAAATTGTGCTCAAACGATTGTGACATTTTCATTAAAACCTTGCAGAAATAACTCTTAATATGGTTGAAATTTATCTCCCTAATATGCCTCCACCCTCTTGAATTGCTTGCTAGGGACTGGGATAACTACATATTTTCATGGTGGCGTGAAATATTATAGTCTTGGATCAAAGACACGTGGCATTGTCATTAAAACCTCTCAGAAGTCACCAGGTGCAGAAATATTACTCTTTTTCTTACAGGTGCGTCTTATAGCTTTCCTTGGAAAAATTGAAAAAATAGTGAGCAGAAAACAATGTTTTTCATGGAAAAAACTCCGTTGATAGCCAACTTCCCTTGCCCACAGATTATGCCTCTGTGTTCTTATGGCTGAGAACATTTATTAACTGCAAACTTGGCAATGCGACACAAAAATCTTCTCATCATTCAAAGCTTCATGTTTGCAAGAAATTTAGAAGAACAATGTCAAGTAAATGAATTATAATTGAAATTTACCACAAAATTTGGGCGAGGTGCGGGGACACATTGGAGCCTCGCCTGAAGTGATTCGTCTGATCCATGAGGCCATGGAACGAGAGGTTTCTGGGCCGGATGGGACCGGGGATGCCGCCATTGTGCCCGGCCTTCGAATCGGAGGAAAAACGGGTACGGCGGAAACCAACAAACGGATCAACGGCCGGAAGATCAAGGATACTTGGTTTGTCTCCTTTGCCCCGATGGAACAACCGCGCTATGCCGTCGCCGTCTTGGTGGTGGATACGCGTGACCGAGTTCAACGCGACCCCGTTTCAGCAGCCGCGCCGGCCGTCTTGGGTGGCGACCACATGGCAATCAAACCGGTCCAGCTTCCCGCGTCCGCCTGGTATCCAGGCCTCAAACACTTCATTCGAAAAGACGAACTCGCTAAGCGTCAAGCCGGAGTTGCGAAAGCCAGAGAGCCGTTCGAAACAATCACGGCGGACGTCATTCAGACGCTGCAACAGGTGCAGTTGGCGACCAATCAATCTGTGCTTTCGCACCCCTTTCCTGCTTGCCTTCCCCAGATTTCTCCAGGCACCGATTTAGTGCTTGGTCGACTCTAGCTGATCTTACTGCTAGAGTTACAATTCCCCTTCCCAAGCCAAATAAATGGCCACACCAGGATCAAACCCTCTCCCTTTGGACAAGTGCTGTGTGATAATTTTGCTTTGCGGTGGATTACTTCGATCTTAACGACTTTCTTGAAATTTCACATGTTGTCTTTTGTTTTGTTTTTTGTATGAAAAATAATGGCTAGTGAGAAAAAATTGCTATTAGCATCTGATTCTTGGATTATAATTATTAATCTCCTTAGTTTTAACAATAAATTGTTTTTCAGAAAACACATTTGCAGAATTTTTAAAAAGAGCCTGAAATCACTCAAAACTACCTCATAGTAAAACTGATGCAATTTCGATGTTTTATAGCTCTTTAAATGAAGTTTGTTGTCAAAATGATATTTTACTAATAAGGGTAAGGGGAACAATGTGGTAAGAGCAGTAGCAGCAGTATTAATAACAGTATTAACATATACATATTGCCTTTTCGTCAACTGAACATCCCACTCATGATGCCCCTGAAGTTTCCTCTTGATATGATAAGTCGTTCCAAATTTATTGCTGATACTCCCGCATCAGCAATCTGTATGCACATAATATGTTTTGATTTAGTGAAAATTTCCCCTCAACTTTTCCCAAGATATTTTTTTCAATATCTTCAGCGCTAGTAGTATTCGCTGTCGTCACCGCTTGTAAGTTTTGGAAACCTTGGAAATATAGCTAGTGTGTCCGGATTTGCCGGCATACTCGACAATTTTGTCGACACTTTCTTTTAATCCATCATCCGAGCTTAAAACTCAAGCTGCACTCTTGTATCCAGTATGCCTAGCATAGGTTTGTTAGTAAGAGACCATAACATATGAATGAAAAGTTTTCATATTAATATTTGAATGATAAAAATTCAATGTACTGTCATTGAAATTTGGGTTGTTTAGATAAGTTTGTAGGAGTAGCAAAAATTTCCAGAAGAATACCGGGTAAATTTCCGATTATCTCCCTAATAAGATAACTAAGAAAAATACATATTTTTGGAATCGGTATTTTATCTGAATCCAAATGTAAAATTCATTTGCATCGAAAATGAACTATACTAACACATTCCTAATGTTCAAATATATACCCTGAATTGCATATATGCACTGAATTCTCCATAAGGCCCTATTTTGGGTAAAATTCTTGTCGTCACTAATATAATTACTGAAATAATATACCTGAAACTACCTAATTTCTACAAAAGAATTAATAAATATTCAGGTCATTCACAAAACAATAAACTTCCGGATAATTCACTAGATTTGTTTTCGTAATCGGCAAGTTTTTCCTCAAAAGTAGAAACCCGAAGCTTTGTTAACTGAATCTGGATTATTTTTCAACTTTTTCAAACTTCCCGTTATTTTCTAGCCACATCGAATCATAAATTTTCTCAACGGGCGAGGGCAGCGGTCATGGCGATGGAGCGCGCACGCGCGTCCAGCACGACGAAGTCGTTTCCGAGCCCATGCATCTTCATGAAGGGCAGAGTCTGGGGGCGTGCATGTTTCATCCGCGCGCATATACGCTTCTTGACGGAACGTTTCCAGCCTGCGTTGCGGGGGTCTGCCTTGCCTCTGGTTCATGCACTCCTTGCGTGGAGGGACGCTGGCCCGGGGCAAGTTCGGCAGAATTGTCATTTTTCCGCTTTTCGGCTACTACCCTCAGAGGTCTATTTGTGACTGGATCCGTGTTAATATCTACTGATTGTTTTTAATATTTTTATAAGAAGGTTTTTAATTAGATTTGTGTGTAGAGCATTTAGTGAATATTCCCCCAAGTTCCTATTTCAGGAAATATTACTATTAATACCCATTGTTATTATTTGGAAATACCCATTCCCAAAAAGTATGTCCCTGATAAAGTTTAGTTCTGGACGTTACATGGATGACTATTTACTAGCCCTGCGGCTATTTTGGCACGGAGGCAATGTATGTTTATCATCTACGTCTTAACTCAGTTTTATGAGTATACCCATAGTAACAATGATAAAAAAAAAACGATAATAAAAAGAGTAACAAATAATATTAATAAAATAGTAATAACAATAATAATAACAATGATAATTTATGTGAAAATTTTATGCTTTTTTATGAAAATATTATATTTATATAATATAATTTAATTTGTTAATTTAGTTGTATAAGTAGTAAAGATCGGGGCGTTGAGGAGGGGAGAGCCGCTTTCATATACAGAATAATTTCTGTTCGTTTTAAGGTTTAATGTTGCTCCTTACTTTCAGTTAAAAAAAAACTTTTTTATATTTAATGTTATTCCAAAAAACATGCTGAAAGAGCTTACGGAACAGGCTATAAAATCGGAGTTTTAATTGTCCGTTAAGAAATCTGTAACCGAGCACTATTTAAAAAGTTTGCAATTTGCAATAAAACAAGACAGTCTATTTAATTTCAGTTAAAAAGGTTTTTTTTTATTTAATTTCTGAACGTTTTTCTTAGATAATGTTTGAAAATCCAGATCTCCCTCCATGGAAATCTGCCTTCCCCCGCGGGAAAGATTCTCCCGCGTAACATAAATTACCGATATTTGTGGTACTAATTTGCGACAAAACGGTAAAAGAGGTCGAAATTATCTTTATGAAAATGAGAGTCAGAAGTTGAGCAATTCTCAAATGACTGAAATGAATGAAAGGCGTCGTTCAAAGTAAAATTGGCAAAGTTGCTACCGGGTCGCTGAGCGCATTCCATCAGCATTACGGGACTGGCTTCCGGATCAGATAGGAGATTTATTTCTACCTCTAGAGTCCCTGTACAACCGTTCGCGTCCCTTACTTCAACGCCAATGGTTCCCAGCGGCCCGTCGCCCCAGAGTACTTCTACAAACATCGCTCCGCCGCTATCGTCGTCCATTGGAGGATCGGGATCATAGGGATCGCCCCCGGTAATGAGCCCTTTTGCGACATTCTAGGACCTCTGGGTTGATACGATCATCTCTTGGGAAAAGGAAAAATGAATAAATAAACACGCACCTGTGATCGGTCTACTGGCAAAAAATACAAAATTCCACATTTTTATAGATAAGCGCTTGAAACTTCTACAGCAGGGTTCTTTGATATGCTGAATATGATGGTGTAATTTTCGTTAAGATACTATGATATTTAAGGGGTATTTCCAAATAATATCTAAAAAAATGAAAGCCAACGCCACCGGTGGCATTGTTGTTTCGTTTGGACCCGTGCAATCAAGGTTTTCTAAAAAATCACTCCAAAGTTGAATCCTCTTCAAGCATCGTACTGATCGTACCGCCGTTTCTTTCGGCAGCCAGAGTTGCTTGGGCGGCCGATGGCTTTTTCATCGGAACCACGCCACGTCCGGAAACCACGACCGGCGCGTTGGAAGGCTTGTTCTTGTCGCTCGCTGCATCCGAGGACATGCTGCGACGTCTTCTTCCGGATCGTGCAGAAGAAGGCCGAGCTTCATGCGCTCGCCAGCCAGTTCCCCGTAGGAGAGGCTGCCCATGCCGGTCAGCATGGTGCTCAACCCGGCGTTCGCCTCGCCTGACATCAGGGCCTTGCGGGCAGCGCCCGCATCCGTCCAGTTGGCGACCATTTCCTCAAGGTCGGTGATCAGCAGGTCCGCTGCCGCGATCAGGTAGGCAGCGCGGCGATCGCAATTGCCCCCGGTGCAGTTTGCTTCGATCATCACTTTTTCGCCATGCACGGGCACAACGATTTGCGGCTTCAACCAATCATACATTTGTTTAATTTCATCACGCGCCGGATGTCCCGAAACATGAATACAATGTTTTGTATCACGCGGATTGATGACATTGATTTTCGCGCCGGCTAAACGGTTCTGGACAAAGATGATTTCTTTTTCATTGCCAGGAATAGGACGTGCAGAAAAGACAACCGTATCCCCTTCCGCCAACTTCACATGTTTCATGATACTTTCAAATGCGTAACTGTAAGTTAAATACAGTATTCTAACATAAAATAGTCTTTTTTTTTCGCTGGAAAGAGACAATGCTGCCGTAGCTTTTAAATAATGAATGAACCACAAAATGTACAACAGTATATTCGTTTTTGTGACATTTTCTCGGAGAAATATCGCTTACAAGACATGAAATATTGACTTTTTTTTATCTTGCTAATTAAATTTTTAAGGTCTTTAAGTACCTACAGAAGTGTTGGAGTTTAATTTTTTTTTAAATTAGAAATGATAGAATTTTTGAACAGTATTTTTTCAAACTGTATGATGAATATGGCGAAGCATACAAACACATTAGTAACACATATATACATGGGTTTGAAACTAATTTCTCATCACTTTAATTTGCTACTTCTGTAATCGAAGTATGATGTCAAAGTCAATGAAAAACAGACATCATTCATAACGCCTAACTCAGTCTATCAACAGCTTCGACTCTGCTGTGGCTGAGGTCAGTTATTTTCCCGAGCTGACGGTCCACGTGGTTGCGCTGCACACCGCACTCCCACGCGTCCCTGAACGAACGCCCCAGGTGTTGTGTGACCTGGCAACGAAGGCTTTTTTCTTCAAGGACCTGGAGGCCCGCCCCAAGTACGAGGTGGATGCCGATTTTGATGTGGCCACGCTCGATGACTATGTCGGGCGGTACGACTATATGACCGCGGTGCTGGAGGTCTCGCGGGATGGTGACCGGCTCATGGCGTAGAACTTTAGCCTTAAATGAATATTTCAACCCTATATCCTAGGGCCGTCCTCAGCGAAGCACAGTTGAACGTATTAAAAAATTTACATTAAAATCGGTCCATTAAAACTAAATTTTTTTGGACATTCTTAGCAACCTCACTTTAATGAAGTTCAACCAGGACCAGGAACTTGCTGAAGGCGGCCCTTGGATATTTCGCAGAAATATTCATTTTAAGAACAAAATATTCACTGTCTTACGTAGAAAATTGAAAAGAACAGTGTTGCCATGCAGTAATTTATTTTTATTGCTATAGTAACTGACAGCAGGTTTTTCTTTTTGCATTTATCAAATAAATTCTTTATCAGCCTCATTATCATTGAAAACAGTGTCGGAAAATTGGCTTTGACAGAAACAGGGGCGAAATTTGGGGGGAGGGGACAGTTGCCCCCCAATAATGTGGAGACAACAATTATTATATATCCCATGCCCCTTAACTATTCGGATATGAACCTCTCTTTATGTTCATAATGATGATTGGTGGCATACAATAGTATTGCGCGTGAAATCAGAGTCAAATTCCGTGTATTGGGTTAAATAATTTTATCTTTAAGGATGATAACGCACAGTCCTCAAGGGCTTTAAGTTATGCCCCAGGGCATACTAAGTCTTATGGAAAGGTTTTTCATAGAAGTCAGGAGAAGATTCATTGGGACTGAAATTAGAAGTTTTAGAGGCCTTTTTAAGCGTCAAAGTGATTGGTGGGCCACGTGTACTGTAGTAAGTTGTCAGTAGGATATTATAGATCAACTAGTCAATTGATAAGAGACTCAAACTCTCGCAGCCAAAAACTCCACGACATTTCGTTGAAGTTTCAGCTGTATAAAAACAAATTTAGTCACTAAAATGCTGACAATATACAAAAGAACTAACACTGTATTCAACTCTGCATTTATATTAACACAATATTGCCTACAATCTTTTGTTAACCGTTGTCTTAAAATGTAAATAACAGCGAATGGGATTCGTCTGGCCGAGTTGCAGTGAAGCATTTCGCACGGTGATCGTTTCCGCCTGCGGCGGTTCGGCAGCATGCGTGGTCGGAGACGTCTGACTGAGGGCTGCGATCGAAAGAACTGCGATCGAACGAGCCAGCACGGCGATCAGGTGATTGGATTGTCCCATGGACGGACTTCCTCGATTCGACGTCGACGAACAAGTGAATTGGCGGAGCGTCAAGAACGCGTGGCTCGTGACGAAGGGTAATGCGTGCCTTGTGCACTGACGATAGCTTCGAAATCGTAAGATCTCAGTCAACTGGTAGTACAAGCCCTGCATGTGAATGCCATGCGTGTGTATTCCAGCGATGACGTTGTTGGTGTCGAGGTTGGTGGTGCTGTCAAAAATATTCTGGCGATTGCCACAGGCGTGGCCGATGGCCTGGGCCTGGGCCTGAATGCGCGTGCGGCACTGATTACCCGTGGCCTGGCAGAAATCAGCCGTCTGGGTGTGGCTCTCGGTCTTCTGCGGGGGCGCCACGGTGTTTCACCCCATCTTGCAACACGCCCTTTCCCCTACGGCACGCGTTGGGGTGGTCGGCATTGGCGGGCTCGGACATCTCGCTCTGCAATTCTTCAACAAATGGGGTTGCCACGTCACCGCCTTTTCCCGCGGCAGCAGCAAAGAAGCTGAGGCACGCGCCTTGGGCGCCCATGACTATGCCGATACCACCGCAGGGGATTGCTACACCTCTCGGATCGGCTCACTGGATTCAGTTAAAAAACTAGTTTTTTTCATTTAATTGACAAACCAATGTGAAGACCAAAGTATGTGATTTGATCTATTGGCCTAATCTTACTAGTTCCGAGAGGAATATCCCCAGGTGATGCTTGCTTCCAATTGAAAGATGCAACTTTGGACTTTTCAACATTGAACCAAAGACCTAGTATTGCATTCTTGTTGTGGCGTTGTGAAAATTTCGCTAATGCACTGGATAGTCTGGCTCAAATTCAGAATATTGTGCTGTTTCTATAAACTGTAAGTTTTTTTCTTGGGCTAGCTTTAATCCAGCTTTAGAAAGAGCGTAACGCTGTTGTAAGATATGCCCAGTTTTAACTGTGGGCACACCAGAAAACTCGTTACAAAAGGTGAGTTCATCAATAAATACTTGAAATGGCTTAAGCACTTCACACCAGCTCAAGTAGTGAAGTGTCTCTGAGTCTACTAACGTGCCATCAAAATCAAACAATAACGCCTGTATACTCATAAACTTCCTGGGCATCCGGATCCAGAACCAGGTGGGGATCTACTCGTCCTACTTCTTCGGCGAGGTGTCCTCGAAAGGGCGGCTCGCCTACTTCCCGGTGTTGACCGCGATCAAGCTGCCGCTGGTCCTGCTGCTGGTCCTGATCTCGACGTCGAGACGACAGTGGCGGATCACGAGGGAGCTGCCCGGGCACGCGCGCGCCGTGGTCGCACTGGTCGTGGGCGTCTACGTGGTCGTGGCGCTTGCGTCGAGCTGAATACCTTTAAAACTAAGTTTTCTGTCTTCCTTTTTCAAGAGGTTATGAAACCCCGTTTCCGAATTTGCGGATATTGGCCAGACTGGGAAAGCAGACAGGAGAATATCAGTAGGTAATTTGATAAGATAATGCCGGAAGGTTCTGGACGATAGAAGCAAGAAAGTTGTTAAGATAATAAGCAGTAACTTCTGGGGATTCATGTAGGTTGAAATCAAGCTATTTTCGGTTTATTGGTTATCAATTCTTTGGGCCAAGCAGGACAACCCCTTGCGCCTGCATTATGGCGTGATCCAGCTCTCCGGCCCCTGTCAGAAGAAGGCCGCCAAAAGCGAGATCCAGGCACGCATCGCGTCCGATGGATGGAAGCTCCTGAATGTCCTGTCCGTCTTCGGCCCCGAAGGCCTGCAACAAAGGAGGGCCAATGCCGGATCCTACTATCTCCGTTTCTGAGGCCCGTTCCGCAGGCAGCAAAGTCATCGGCTTTGGCATCGCCGCCATTAGTGTTCTGCCTAAGATTTCAGGTACACACCTTTCTGGTCTTGCGGATGTTTCTTATCTTGCATATGCTGATGACTTGCTTCTAATTAGCTGTTCCAAACAGGGTCTTTCCCAGTTTCTTCTTTATGTACTGCCGCTACTCCCCTTTGCTGTAATAACTTCACTATCCCTCTTGTTGATTCTATCCGTTGGCTATGTATCTCTATTACCAACAATCTTTCGAGCTTGCGTCTACGTACTATTTGTAGTACAATTTGTTGAATTTGACACTTATGTTGGCTCTCGTGAATCATCTCTTCTTAACTGATCATTCGGATTCCTTTATTGTTGAAAGCTAGCCTTTTGCTAGCAACCATGTGGCACTTATAGCTCGTGGAAATCTCAAAATGCCTCCACCTCTAAAGTACGAGTGGCTCATCAGACTGGAATGGTCTGCGTAACTTTTTATCGGCAAAGCCGTGGAGTAAATTTTTAAGAGAAGCCCCTGATAAAGCAGTGGTGGTCCCTTTTTAATTGCAGGCATTTCTTTGTTTGCAAGTTTTTCGAAGTAACCTATTATGCATCCCTCCCCACCCCCTAAAGAAAATCTTGGATCCATCCCCTGCTAAGATTAGGATATTAAAAGTACAGTTTATTAAAAGGGAACATGACTTCGGTAATTGAAAAGGCCACGGTTATTAAAAAGGTGCAAAATTGAAACTGTGGGCAACAACGATTTATACTCACCTCCTTAGACATTGCAAGCTATTTTCACAATCAGATGAAGTTTTAAATATGGAGCAAAATACAGTTTTCTACTATTTATAACTCAGCTATTTGAAAATAGGTACTATTTAACCACGGATGCAGACAGTTCAGGCCTTTAATTGAGGGGATACTTGATATACCCACCGAAATGGGGGGAAGGGTTGGAATAAGAAAAGTACCTTTACACAAACAAATCCAAACTCTCATACATTTAAAGTGCATCTACAGATTATTTCTTTGATGGAAAGGGTTCGGCGGACATGGCGTGCCAAACTCTTTCAATTGCTGGTTCTGCCGCGTTTGCTGTGGTCCTTGGCGCGGGCCATGCGCTGGGCCGATGCCGTTCACGTGCGCTGTCCGGGGAATTTGGGCCTGTTGGGTGCCTTGCTGGCGCCGATCTTTGCGCGGCGTATGATCGCCAAATACGCTGGTCAATGGACCGGCTTTCCCGGCGAAGCTCGAACCGTGCGGTGGCAGCGCAAGATTCTCGGGTCCCGTTGGTGCCACAAAAAAACATAAAAAAACAAGTGCCATAGTTATATTGTTTGAAAAATACAAAACACTTCTTACAAAACAAAAAAATCTTATTGCAAAGCAAAAAATGATTCTTACAAAACAAAAATACTTTCTAAAAGATCACAAATTCTTCTTACAAAATTCAAAATACTTCTTATAAAAACAAATATGATTGTTAAAAACAATAATACATCCTAAGAAATCACAAATTCTTATTACAAAACACAAAATGCTTGTCCACCTTCACAAGTCCTTTTATTAGATGTAAGTTGGAATCCATCTTGACATAAACATTCATAGCTCCCGACAGTGTTATTGCAAAAGTATTCGCATCCACCTTGGTTGATTTGGCATTCATCAATATCTGCAAACAACGTAATTTCAGATTACAGGTTATGCTCGAAACAGTTGTTAAAACCTAGTCATAACTACTCTGGTAGAAAACCTTTTTTTCCTGAACATACAGCTTTTAGGCACAATTTTTATTCTTTCGAGCATTTTCGAATTCAAAGCTGTATCTTAATTAAAATATAAAAATTAACTCCTTTGCTTCATTAGCCCTTGGGGAAAGGAAAAGTGAGATACACACGTTAGATTTCTCGTCAATACGAAAATTAGAAGGCGGTAATCTAGAGCAAGACTTTTTAACAGAATTTTGGGCCACGACTCAAAGATTTTTAGATTCTTCTCAACCTGTCGTCGTAACTCAAATGTAGTCACGCATAAAGGTCTCCTTTTGGCCAAGCGCAGCTACCGCCAACACTGTGCCCTCGCCCGCGCGCTCGATGTGGTCGGGGAGCGCTGGACCCTACTCCTGGTGCGTGAGCTTCTGACGGGTCCCAAGCGCTACAAGGAGCTGCTGTCCGGTCTCGTCGGCATGGGGACGAACCTGCTCGCGGCGCGGCTGCGCGAGCTCGCGGAAGCCGGCCTGATCGAGCACGATGAACCGACATATCGCCTGACGGCGCGCGGCGCGGAGCTCGAGCCGGCCGCCCAGTGCAGGGCACCCTCGCCGTTCTTGTCCACGGCCTCGGGATCGGCGCCCAGCTCCAGGAGGGTCAAGGCGGCCTCTTCCTGGTCGGCGTCGAGCGCGGCGAGGAGAGGTGTGAAGCTGCGCGGACCTCGGTGCTCGAGATCGGCACCGGCCGCCAACAACGCATCGAAGAGCTCCGTCCGTCCTGCAACCGCGGCGGCGCAGAACGGAGTCTGCCCGTCGAGGTCCTTCGCGTTCAGCTCGGTCTGCCAATACCTTTGGACAACAACATACAGTCCAAACAAGAGAAACACAATTCCATACACAACCACCTCTTGAAGAATTACATAAAAGCAAAACAACGAGGGGTACTAGTGGTATACTGGGTATTCAAGATATGAAACGTGATCTATCGAAACCTGTACCATTGAATGAATATCGTGAACGTGGACAACTGAATTTGACGTTAACAGCCTTATCGGTAGCACCCCGTGCATTTGAAATAAAAAACTTTTTTAGTGTCACTTTTTAATTTCATTTGTTGAAACCAATTTTTTAAGATTTGATTTCTATTCGTTTTTAATGACAGAATCTTCATATTACAGGAAGTATGTCTCCAGTGTTTGTGCATTTCAGTCTTTCACCTTGGAATAAGTTTTTTGACTTTCAATCTAAGATCTTGCCACGAAATCTAGAAGCCTTAATCTCAGGTATCGCATGGGTAGCACTGCCTTTGAAAACATTTTTTATTATTCTAACTTTTCGGGAATTTTTCATGAGGGGGAAGCCTGATTTACCGGCATTATTTGAAAAACAATCAGAAATTAGATTTTAAAAAAAACATGTTTTTTTCAACTGAAAGTAAGAAGCAACATAAAACTCAAAAGTAATGGAAACTATTCCGTATATAAAGGGGTCAAATACCTTGCTCTTTACTTTAAAGTTTGACTTTTTCCCCAGTATCTTAAGAACAACTTCCGAAACACAGGGGCCGTTTAAATAGGATAAGAACATTGAGTCGCCGATCTTCGCGCGCTTCTTCCGGCGCGAAGTGAAGATCCTGCAGCGCCTGCTCCGCGGTGTCGCGCGCCTGAGCAAGGACCGCGTCGGTGCGCTGATCGCGATCGAGCGCGACGGCTCGCTGTCGGATCTGACCGCGTCCGGCGTGATGCTGGATGCGCAGCTCAACTCTTATCTCGTCGAGGCGATCTTCGCCAAGGAGAGCCCGCTGCACGACGGGGCCATCGTGGTGCGCGACGATCGCACCTAAGTTAGGTTGTTTCCACGTGCTAAAGGAACCATTAATTTTGACCCTAACCAGCTCATGCTAACCTTGTCTCCTAATTCATTGCGTTCAATTCAAACTATATTGAATTTGATTTAACTGTTCTTTCAAAATACATTCTTTACTTTGCTGTTAAGAAACTGGCCGAAGCGATGCGGCGGCAGCATTTTGGGACCGCGATCTTTCTCAATGACAGATATGGATAAGGGTGTAAACAAGCTTGGCTTGTGAAAACCCGGGAACAACTTGAGAAGGAGAGGCGCTTTGCTGCTGCGAGAACCAGGCAGCGGCGAAGCGAGTTTGATTTAGAAGGCGATTGAGGGGTCAATTTTCCTTCCCATAAATTCTTTGCCGGACAATTCCGGCTAACCGGCAATTACAGATTTTCAAAATCGGCAGCCACAATCGTTGAGGCGATTGTGAGAAAATCCGCCGCGGGATGAATCCCGCAACTAAGATGTGGAAGCCCGATAAATCGGGCTCACATTAAAATGAGATAGCCAGTTTTATTCAGCACAGTTAACAGCTCTGGAAGCTGTGTCTTTAAGGATGAAACCCCCCCCCCCCCCCAAAGCCCTCATGTTAAGGCCTGTAAGTTAGGAAAATACATTCATTGATTATATATTGTATAAGCTATTGAGAAAGGTATTCATATTCAAACTTTATCATAGGCAGCACAATGGCTTCCAAGAAACAGTAAATCAGAACTTGAATTTAGGATGATGTTTCGCCCAGGGCTTCATCGAGGAGGCCAATGTGGACGTGGTCTCGGAGATCGCGCGCATGATCGAGGTGCAGCGGGCCTATGAGCTCGGCGCGAACCTGCTCGAGCGCGAGCATGACCGCGTCAGCAAGCTGATCCAGACCATCGGCGCGGCCTGAGGCCGTTCAGGGATCCGGGACGCCCCGATCCGGGGGCGGCCGGATCGGTCCTTGCGGCCTGGGGGTGACGCGGTTCACAGCGCCGCGGCGCGATCGGTGTATGGTGCCCCTTCTTTGGGTTACTACCATTCTCAGTCCTCAACACCTATTCTTAACCATTTACTATGCCTTGGCCATTTTGGCTAGTTTACAGGATTTGCTGATAAATACTGAAAATGAGTTCCACAAATTTGCCCTTTTAGAAGTAAAAGTTATTAATCAAGACTATACTTTTCAATCCCCCCTCAAAAGCAATCATGGGACAGAATGAAAAATAAAAGAATAATAATATATGACAAAATAATTCATCCAGGGGAAGCGCATCGCAGCGTTGGGCGCGGCGCGGCGGTGGCATAGCCCGCCCCTCTGCGCCGAGATTTCGTGCCTGTCTTGCATTTTTGTGATCGTTCAACGCTTCGTTAAGCGCGGCGGCCTAGGCTGGGGTGAAGACACGAAACAGCTGACAAGGCAGCTGTCCGCTTTTGCGGGTAGTGCCGGGAATTGCCATGAAGAACCGTCGCAGACCTCATTCCCAAATCACCCCGCAGATCGAGGACGCGGTCTTCTGGCAAAAAATACGAAATTCCACGTTTTTGTACATAGGAGCTTGAAAATTCCACACTTAGGTTCTCTAAGACGCCGAATGCGATGGTGTGATTTTCGTTAAGATTCTATGACTCTTAGGGGGCGTTTCTCCCTATTTTCCAAAATAAGGCAAATTTTCTCAGGTTCGTAACTTTTGATAAGTAAGACTAAATTTGATGAAGCTTTTATATTTCAAATCAGCATAAAAATCCAATTTTTTTTTGTTGGGGTGGAAGAATGTCATAAAGAAAATTTTTAAGAAAATGGGAACTAACTGGGAGGGTTTAAAGAGGGAGACTTTGAATAGATTAGGATGGAGAAGGAGCGTGCATAGCCATGTTGGCCTTTGGCAGCTCGGTGCTGCGGTGATTTGTTAGCAGTAGTAGGAAATATAAACTTCAAGACTAACTGAAGACAGTTGAAATACTTTGACAGATCGACAGCAAGGGCGATGGTAGAAAATTTTCCCGGGGGCATTACTGTTTAACATTCAAGTACCAAGGGGATCAAAATTTACATTTTCCACTCCCTGTATCCAATTAAAGTCTATTTATTCCTGAAACTTGCAGTTGTCTGAGATTTTGTTGGTTCTTTTAGAAGCATAAAGTTTCTAGGGCAGTATCACATCTTGTTCAGCATTGCCACGTTGAAACAGAAACAAGTGAGCCAAGCTAATTCGTTAAATTTGACAACCTTATTGTCGGTAAAAACTCAAACACTAGTTGCCCCTGCATTCAACATACTATCTGCAATAGTAACATAATATGTTACCCCAAGTATTCAGTTCTACATTGTGACTTATATTGTTTTTCTTCTTAATTAAATCCTTCAACGAAAATTCTTCAAACCAAAAGTTTAAAGCTCAAATATCCGATTTCTAGCACAATCAAAGAAATGCAAGATATATTCTATAAATCTGGTCACCCCAATATCCAGAACCAAACAGAGGCTCACAGATGCAAAACCCTTGTTTTTTGGACTCTCTCTTCTATCGACTCTGGCTGAAAATCTCCACTGTTTTGTTTTGTTGATTGTTTTTATATCTTCTTTCTTTGTTTTCATCCATTTTGCTGAATGTTACAATTGACTTCTTCACAAAGCGTAGTTATTGAAAAGATTTAACAATTCAAAGTGAAAGAATTTTAGTTGACAGGAAGCTATGGCATGTTTTTGGAAATAAAGAAATCAAAAGGCACGATTATGAAGTCTCGGTTTCTTTTGTAGTGGAGAATTTGGTTCCCTTGGTTCCCAAATCGATGGCTCGCTATTGACTATTTTAGTGAATTTGTTGGTTTTTTATAGTTCTGTGACTTACCTTCGTTTCGTTTTTTGAGCGCGATAAAAGAAACATGTTGTTTCTCAGGACCCAGTGAAGTTTAAGCTGTCGTTGTTTATCGAAGAGAGGGGGAAAAGTCTCATCCGTGAGTGATAATTGTGATAATGCTTCGTTTTTGTGTACAGTTCGCTAATGCCTGTGACAGCCACAATTTGTCTTGACAGCTTAATATAACAGTTGAACTTAACAGCTGAGATGACGGTTTTTAGGAATTATATCAGAAGCATGTAAATATCAGTTACGACCCTTAGCTGCGACAGTGACAATTTGTCTGGATAGTTTAATTTTACAATTTGCCTTAACAGCTTCGATGACAGTTTTAGGGAATTATATCAGAAGCATAAAATCAGTAACTCATTAAGAACGAAGGAGGCTTTAGGTGTGACATATCAATGGCAGCTCCATTATCAAATGCACCAGTCTCATATCCACCGATGCCATACCAGCCGCAGCCACCTACATATCAACCACCTTTGTATCAACCACAACCACCCCCCTATCAATTACCTCCATATCAGCCACAATCACCTCCATACCAGCCACCTTCGTATCAACCACAGCCGCCTCCATATCAACCACCTATATATCAGCCACAGCCGCCTCCTTATCAACCACCTTCGTATCAGTCACATCCATCCTGATTGAGTTGCAGTTTCCTAGAAAGACCCAGCTTATGGAAAAATATCTTATGAATAGTCGAAGCTATTCAAACATTGTGAACCTATTGTTAAATGACAAATAAGAAAAAAAGTGATATTTGAGGGTTTGAAGTTTTTATAAGGGGACCATACTAAGTTCTGTTAATTACTTTAAAATAATCCAGAATACCCATATTATATTGTTTCTAAGCTTTCCCCCCCTCCCTCAGACAATGGAGCAATTTACCTGCTAGAATATTTTTAGGGAAGTTTTCCAGAACTTTAAAAAGAAAAATTCTGCTCTGTTCAATCGAAGGAACAAAATTCGTACTTTCTAATGATATAAGTTGTTGAAAGAATCGTTTCCTGGATTAAGTTTAGGACTTCAACATTATTGTTAGAAAAGGGTTTAAAGAACCAATGAAAAGTAGACATCTATTTAACTGGGCAATGCGAAACATACGCCTGAATTAAACTGTGAAAAAAGAATTTCAAAATTGTAAACCGGTTTTTGTCAGATCTTACAGAATGAAATTTTATAATTAACATTTATACGGTTATTTTTAGTTATTATTTATTACGGTTATAATAACCGTATAATTAATAAGTATCATAAAATATGCTTTCCGAGATATTCAGTGGTTTACTGGAAACACAAATCTACGTTAAAAAAAACAACTGATTATGAAAAGAAAAATTCTTAAGGAGGATGTAGAAAATAAACGCTAAATCAAAGTTCGATCCCCTGGGCCAATCCTGAATTAGCTACAAATTGCGATTTATTTTCATTAGACAGTATTTTTCAAAACAAGTTTTAACTTTTGGTCACTGAAGGCCGTAGTTCGCTTTTTTCTGGTTTGGGATTTTGCTCGTGGCTCGCTCAACCATGACTGTAATATCATTCCTTTCAAAGAAATCACAAGCAGTAAAACACAAAATATATTGGCTGAACTTTTTTTATTTAATTTTGAATTCTAATGGACCACTTTTGTTTCTAGTTAATTTAATAAGTAATAGTAATTTATAAGTAATTGTTTTATACAAAAAAGTAATAGTAATAAGTAATAGTAATAAGTATCTGGATACTTAAAGATTTGTTGTTTTAAAAGGAAATTAACTTTATCAAATACTATTTTAAGTTCTAAATTATCGAAGCCTAAGCAACCTCACTTATCGCATTACCCACAAAACGAAGGGTGGTGTTCTATAAGCAACAAAAATTTAAGATATTGCCTCTCACAATCAAATCTCCATAATACCACATTTCCAAAGTATGGTGACTTGGTTTCACATTTAAATCCTTGTATTAGTCAACGCTCTTGGAAAAAAGGTTAAGTCGGTGCCTAGTTTATTGGGGCCCTAAAACGATTTCCTTCATTGCAGGACTCTCGGCAATCGCACAACTCTTTTCTGTGGAATGTGGTCAAAATGGCTCTTTATCCTTCTCGTCTCAGAGGTATCCGGCTCTGTCAAAGATCGAACTAAAAGTTTTGTGTCACTGTTTTTTTCACAGTAAATAAAGGTTTAGAAGAATGGGAAGATAAGTCTGGAAATCAAGGTTTGAAAATTCGACATTAAAGTGATGATATTGCTTAAGTAATGTTTTCAAACGTGGGTACTCCAGATACAGAGGAGGACGTGTTGGATACTTTCTAGAAATATTACGAACAAATACTTTTGGGTATTCATCTGAATGACCGTATTTCAAATATTCAGTTGTTCAATTGTAGTTCTATCTCACTTTCTAGGTTCACACAGATGCAGCGCAGGCAGTTGGAAAAATTCCAGTAGACGTTAACAAAATGAATATAGATCTGCTATCTATAAGTGGCCATAAACTCTATGGACCTAAAGGTATGGCGTTTTTCTTATACTGACGTAGGTATGCTAGCAGTAATTATGTATGAATATGTATGCTAGCAGGTATGTATCTTCTCACGAGTGATCGACATTTTGAAAGAGGATTTGAAATACATACATGTTATGTGAAAAGTATGCGGCCCTAGTTTCCTATCCGAAATAACACAATATAAAAAAGAACAAGAAGTAATAAACAGGTTTGTTTCTAGTTGTATCTATTGCTGTGTAAAAAAAAAAATCGCTCAAACTCCTAAGTCGTTTTCTATTTGTGTTTTCTCGGAATGTGGCAAAATTACCAAAATAAACTTATTTTACGAGGGCAGTAGCTATAAGAAGCGTACTTAAAGCATAAATGGCATGTTAATATATACCTATAAATAAAAATACTTTTCTCATTATTTTCCCTTTAAAACTAAAAAAGGAAGTCACCAACTAGCGAAAGTTGCAAACCCCTCATTGCCGAAGATGATTATGAGCTAACAGCTAACATTGCTACATCATTCAGCAACACCAGAACCTTGAGTTCTATTAACGATTAAATAAAAAACATGTTTTTTTTAACTGAAAGAAAGAAGCAACATTAAAACTTTAAACGAACAGAAATTTTTACGTCAATAAGGGGGTTGCCTCCTGCTCAATTTTGTTGAAAGCTTTGGCTAGATCCAGCAGGATTATATCCGCTGGTACTCCCTTTTCTAGTAGGTCAGTTACAAGAGTGTAAGACTCAAGAATGCTACTACATAATTTTCAGCTGATTGTGAAAAAACTGGATTTTTTCCAGCTGAAGCTATTTTCTAGTTGCACAAACTACCAGATATCATCATAATAATAGTAATCATTGTTAGAACCACAGCTCAACCTAATAAAAAGCAAACCACAGCTATAGTAGGAGGCCAGTTGCCTGAGCTTCCCAACCCAGTGTGCCTGATTAGAGCCATTATTTACGTTATTAATACGCCAGTTATGAAAGAAAGCAAACAATTACCAAAATTTGACTTTGTCTATGTAACAAAAGCTATTGTATTATATATGTTGGGACTTTTCATTATTATTTACACCGTTTTACTGACATGGATTTTTTAGATTTATTTAGATAACTCGTCCTCTAGAATATCGGGAATACCAGTTAGTGGAGGGGGTTGTTACAACTGGCACTTGGTATTTCTTAGTATTTTGGTTTGACTCCGCAACCAACGAAGTTCACATTCAACTGAATAATGGAACGGTCAATAGTACCACATCAAGCAAAACACCCTCAGACCTAGCAACTGGATTCTACATAGGAAGCAATAATGGGAATTCATCGTTCTTCGACGGGCGCGGGTCAAAGTTTGGTTTCGCCAAAAAGATCCTAACAGCCGACGAACGAACATGGCTCTACAACTCTGGGTGAAAAAGTTGAAAAAGCCTTAGAAGTGATAATGTGCCTGAGAAGGTATCGTGGGGTTGGGAGATTGTGCCATGCTCGGCTCAATTTGCCAGGAATCATCAGAATAAACGTTATTAGGGATTTTTCATTTAGGTTCAAATGATTCATTCATGTGTAAACCGTTATTTTTGGAGGAAAACGTCCGAAAAATTCCATATTTGTGATAATGGTTGCCAGAAGGTTGTGTGTGCCATCTGTAGTTTGCTACGGGGCGAAAATGGTGCGGGTTGTGGCATACCATCCTTAATCCAGTCGGCCCAACGATTCTTTAGAGCGGTACAAGCCTCAGCCAGGGTATAATCGTAACTAAAACAAAACATTTCTCATGTCCCATTTTGACAAGGCAACATAGGACAAAGGGTCACACAAATTTAAACTTTATGACATTTTATAAGTCATCTTTTCCAATAGCTTACATAAAACCAATGGAGCACCAATGGTAGAATAGGCAATCAACAAGTGGATGTATCTTATAATTGTATCCCATCCTTATCTGGTGCGGCTTACCCCCTCACACCTTGTGAGCTATTTACTGAATGTATTCTGGTGATTCTTTTGTATCCTCAAAATATACCAGGTTGCCACCAGGTAAGAAAAATCACTAGACTCTTGAAATAAAAATCACTAAATCAGCAAAAATATTACTATATTCTTGGGAAAAAACCCACTAAATCAGCAAAATAATTTACTAAAATTATAATTTAGCTGCTTTTGGCCATGCATGGTGATTTTTCATTCAGTGCACTGCAAGGTCCATGTATCATATTTTTTGCAACAATATCATATAACCACTTATCGACATTTTCATCAGGAATTTCAGCGGAAATCACATCGTCAATTTCATTAGAAGTATTTTTATCGTGTAGCCAGATTAAAATATGTGCGTGTGGCAATCCTCATTTTTGCCATTCCACCGAGTACATCCAGCATCGCACTCACCCAAACACTTCAAGTTTTACTCATCCGCGCCTGTAAGTCAGCGATACTCAATTCGACGAGTGCTGAATCGTCCACAGTGTCTGCTCCCTGAAATGAAGTTGCGTCGCAGGCAAACAGCCCCATCGCCAATAGCGGTATCAGCAAAAGTGTTTTGCGCGAATTCGCTTCGTCCACGAGGTTCTGCCTCCGGTTGAGGCAACGATGTTGGGGTTATTGCGGCCGATGAGCAAGTGCGCTCAGGCCAGGGGGCTTAGAGCAGCTTGCTCAGGTGATGCCGAAAGCGGTGGGCAGATCGGCGATAAGGGAATTCTCGTCGATGACGGCAAGCTGTTTCATGTGACGGACACGCAGAAAAACGGAGATGCGACCGTACATTTCGGCAGCGTCGAGCAGGGTGAACTTAAGGTTGGTGATGGCGTCGATGCGATTGTTGACGCGGATCGTCGCCAGGCGATCCGGCTCAATCACACGGCAACACACCTGATGCATGCTGCGCTGCGACAAGTGCTTGGTGAACATGTTTGATGACACGTTTCATTATGTGAATGCGAAGGTGATTCAAGGTTTATTTTAGGGATGACTAAAGTATCGGCTTCGCTTTTGAGAATACCGAAATATGAGTCATTTATTCTTAAATCCCCAGTATCTCTGTTCAAAGCCAGATCTAAATGTTGCTATTTATAAGTCTCAACAGCCTCTCTGTGGTGCTGGACTGCTGAAAAATACCTTTGTCGTGTGAAATTAAACTAGCTTTGTTAAACAAATTTGTATGTAAAGTACCCTTGGCATGGAAAAAAAATGCAGCTATAGTAAAGACTTGCTACTTGCTACATGTTGACTTCATTGTTAACAACGTTTCAGTAAAGGAACATTGTTAAGGCGGCGTTCTCCCTGACTCAAAGGTTAACCCAGTGAAAGGTTGACCAAGTCTTTCTTATCAGTGGTGTCAACTGGGGGAACAATGGTAACACTGGATTTCCCCTAAATTTTGAAAATAATTTTTTTTTCTGGTATTTTCACTGGTGGCTACCCATCCCGGCGGCAATCAACCGCACCTCGTACAAGTCACCGGTGGCGAATCGACCACCGGTGTCGACTTCGGCAACGCTCGCGCACAGGGGTTCGAAGGCTGGAAGTGGAGCGACATCAACGGCAACAGGTCACCGGATCCGAACGAACCCGGCGTCCCCGGTGTTGTGATCTATGTCGATCTAAACGAGAACGCGGAGCGGGACGAGGGTGAGCCTTGGGCCGTGACGCAAGAGGATGATTATATTTAGAAATAGAAGTGAAAATGCTCGAAATGTTAGTACTAGCACTACTAATGTAAAAAAGTTAATAGTATCATTAATTTCGCCTTTGAGCATGTCCACTTCTAAAGAATACGCTATAAAATTCTTAAATCTACTTTTAAGCTACCCTAAAGTACTTAGCCTATATCATTCCGATAGGGTGCTTTGCTTCACTTCACCCTTGAACGCCTTCCTACTACTACTGCTACTACTAACAACTCACTGCAGCCACATCTTGTTGATAAGAATGCTGATAAGGACCAGCAAGACACATGCCAAAATCGAAATGAGGTCTGATGAGAGCCTTGTATAATTTTATAATTACTATAATACTATAATATACTTCCATTCTTTAGTTAACCATTTGTTGTGAAGAGGGTTCTTAAAGCTGTTTGTGGTTTGGGCAGCAATAGTATCTGGCAGTAGTTTGTTCCTGAGGTTGGCAACACAGTTGGTCAGAAAATGGGTGCATTGCTGCTCAAAAGCCAAGACTTCCACCATACAGGCAACCATAAACTATTGAATTCAAATTTCTTGCCAGAAATTTTTGTAGATATCTAACAACCAAGTTTCTTAATAGCAGTTTCATAGTTAATTTTTTAGTGAACTAAGAAACTATTTTTCAAAAAAGCATTCAAAGTTGACTAAGAATTACAAAAAAAGCAACACATACTTATCAATTAACTAACAAAGTAAAATGAACAAGGCTTAGGCTTGCATCTTTTTCTTATTTTTTTTTACTCTGCTTTTTCTCTTTTTTTTAATCTTGGCTATGGTGGTGTATTTTTCATTATTATTAGAAATTAAAATACATAGATCGAAATAAAAAACAGTTTTAAGTTAAGTTAAAAACTGTTTCAGTTAAAAATTGTTTTAGTATGTGCAAATTATTATCTGGTGTTTTGAGGGAACGGGGGAGGAGGAGGGACATCCTTACTCTTCTTAGTTTTTGCTCTTTTTGGGTTTGACTTGGCCATATTTGACTATAGTAGAATCAGGCAGCGAAACAAAAAAAAAACACAAAAACAGAACAAAAACATAAAAATCGACTCTGATTTTGACCTGGTGGACCACATCCAACTTTATACTTGGATTGGTCTATCAGCCTCTGTTTAAATCAAACATTAAAATAATTTGGATCTCTTGCCCCTGGATATTCATATATCACGTTGCTTGAACGTTTTTGTGTGAGATAAACACCTCGAAGTTCGAGAGAAATTTACACTCCCATTTGTCAGCATGAATTAAAAATGTAGTCTCTGTTTTGACAAGCAATTGAACAAAAATATATTTAATATTTGTGATTTATAGAATAAATATCAAGCAATAAAAGTTACATTTTTAGAATCAGAAGAAAATCAGCTGTCTGTTAATATGCGAAATAAATTGGAACACTGAAAGGATATAGGCCTATACATCAAAAAGGATAAGTGGAATTTCCAAAAAAGGTCCTTTTAGGTAAGACAATAAACTAATAATCGTCAACGAGGTGACCCAGAACTTCTGCGGCGTTGAAACAGGGCGGACGACTTCGCGCGGCGTCTCGTCGACGACTTCCGTTGTCATGATCAGGGCGGGTGTTTTGGCCTAGGAGCGAAAAGCATCGTAAGGGAATATTCCCGAGTGCGCAAAGGCCTTCGCAGTATGCTTTGGCGAAGGCATACAGCCTCATCCTGGCTGTTACCGGATCACCCGCCAGCCTTGGGTCTTGAGTTATCGCTGGGGGTCGCTGCAACCTTCAATTTATTTTCTGTAATATGCAAAAAAGAAAATATTTGTAACATAGTTCATTTTAGTAAAGCACCAAATGCGCAGTTGGCCTTGTGCTTTTACCATTAAAAAACGGGCAACAGCCAAATTCTTATTTGTAGCGAAGAATATAGGTGTCTTGAACAGTTTTGGAAAGAGCTAATAACATTAAACTCAATTCCCATGATTTTTGGAATAAAATACCGTTAATAAATTTTTTGGATGGAGGGCTTAAGAAAATGTGTCTTATTTTAAAAAATTAAGGGAACACCCCCTAAAAGTCAAAGAATCTTAAAGAAAATCACACCATCGGATTCAGCGTATCAGAAAACCCTACTGTAGAAGTTTCAAGCTCCTATCTACAAAAATGTCGATTTTTTTATTTTTTGCCAGAAGACTAGATCACGAATGCGTGTTTATTTGTATTTTTTTCCCTAGAGTTTTTTTTTCTATGGGTGATCGTATCAACCCAGTGGTCCTGAGTCCGACATCAAGCCGACTGATCGTTATCTTATGGAACGCTTTGTCACAGGCGCAGCCAAGATTATAGGAAACTTTGAATCCCATGAAGGGTTTCAGTCAGCTGACGCGCCAGCGATGCAACCAGCAGAATTTCGACCAGAGTTGCAAGCAGTCTCTCTCGATATAGAAACGGACTATGATGCCGAGCATCTTTACTCAATCGGCCTGTATGCTGACGACTACGCAACTGTGCTAATGGTGAATGATGACGCCCAGCGTCGCCTTGATCCGCTCCCACAGGGAGGTCGAGTCGAAGTGCTTGGTGGCGTCGGTGTCGAAGGCCAGGTACTTGAAGCCGGGGGGCAGGAACAGCGAGCGCGTCAGGCGCGCGACGGGGACCTCGAGGCCCTCATCGAGGGGGAAGCTCAGGGTCTGCAGCTCGAGGCCGCCCATGCCCGACAGCTCACCGCCGAGCTCGAGGTCGTAGCGCAGCAGGATCTTGAAGGGCTCGTTGCGGTCTGAATCTGTGTTTTGTTGGTCTGTGCCTCTTTGTCTGAGTGGCTGTTTGTTGGTCTCTCTGTCCATCTTTATGTGCTTGTGTGTTTGAATCAGTTTGTTTATATAAGTTCCCATGTCTCTCTCACTGTGGCTGTGTGTCACAGCGAATGTTTGCGTGTGTCTGTGTTTGTCTTTGTGTATTTTTTATTCTTACTCTATGTGTTTTTATGTGTTTGGTCTCTCTCTCTCTCTCTCTCTTTCTCTCTCCTTGCTTGTGTTTATGGTTAAAAATAAAACTCTCTAACACCATCTTGCAAATTTCTCAGAAAACACTGTTTTTTTTTAAAGTAACCAACTAATATCTTAAAAAAGTAATCGGTTAATATTTGATTATTGAATGTATAATATTAACGTAGGATTCTTATCGTTTCTCGGGAAGTTTCTTCTCAGTTTAAACATTGCATTCTCAGCATCTTTCAAACCTTTAACATGAACTTAAAATTATCAAAAACATTTTGTGAGAAAAGAATAATAAATAGATAATAAAAAGATAGATAATAAATAGAATAATAAATAGAGTAGAAAATATAATGGAAGAACAAATTCTACGGATACATTTACATGGGAGGGGGAATAGGGAAAAATCCCCTACAAAATGTGAAAACGCAAGGAAGAAAAGACGACGAAAGTCATAGCCAGGAAAAAAGAAGAGAATAATGCAAATATTTCGGTTAACACTCGGCTTAATTTTTTTCATTAAGTTGTTTGTTTAGTGCTCTAGTCCTTTTTTTACTCAATGGTGAAAAACAGATAAGACTGCATCCCAACGAGCATAAAAATCACACTATTGAACAGATTATCCAGAAAGGTCTATTTCATCTTGAAATATCTTTTGGTAATTATCATACCTATTTGCGGGTAAGATTTAAGCCTATGGATGATCTCAACGTTTTAATTCAATCACAAGTAATTCGTTTCTCAGGATTTTTAGAGGTCGATTTTACACATCTTAAATGTCACGGCGTCTTTGGTGTACGGATGGATCTCACGGGACTGGCTGCCCAATACGGAATCACTGTGAACCAGGTAGCAACTAGTGACTTGGCTGCTTCAGTTGATCCCTTTCACCCAATGACGCGTAAGATGAAAGAGAACTTCGCCCTTTCTATGGATCGATCCTACGCTAGGTTCAAAGAAGTTGTCGCGAACGGACGCGGTATGCCTGTGGATAAGGTCGAAGAGATTGCTCAGGGAAGGGTATGGACAGGCGGTAGATATGTTAATTGTTCAAGTGGTGGGACGAAAGATTCTTTTTCTTCCAACGATTTATCATTTATAACAGTTGTAAATTATCGTTTTTGGGTCTTATCTCATTTGATTGTCCAGGTTGTTGATTTTCAACCATTGTGAATTGAATTTCTTCGGAGTGTTCTCTTGGTCTTATCAAGTTGGGATGGTTCACGTGGTTTCAAGGAATCATCATTGTTTTTCTCATCTAAAAAACTAATTTTAAAATTTTCTATTTTTTTTTTCCCGGTTCCAGTTTTAAATATTATTTATGGTACGATTATCCGACCTTATATTCTGTATGGGTGTTCTCTTTGGGCAAGCAATTTTTATGCTAATTACAGAAGAATCCAGACGATTCAGAATAAAGCAGTTCGTCTCTTAAGGAAACTTGTCACCAGCTATTAAAACTGGTATACCAATGTTTAAATAGTCCTTCGCCAACTTATTTTGTGGATATTTTTTCTACTAATTCCGATTATCTGACCTCCATCTGCCTCAGTTTCTCTTCATAGAACGTGCGCATGGTCTGTCAACCAGGAGGTAATAGTGAGTGCATGCACGGGCAGTATGTCGTGCGCAAGGACGTGATAGACAATTTAGACTTACCGAATACTTCTCCTGGCTAACTTTCAATTGATCGATAAGGTCCTCTTTGGCAGAGATGCTCCTGGAGAGCTCAACCAGGTCAGCCTCAAGATGACGCTCTCTTCGAACAGGCGTCGGGGCGTTAGGAAATTAATTATAATTTTATATAGACGATTTTTCTCATTAATAGATCTCAATAAAAAAAATCCGAGTGTTTAACCACTACGCTTGATTAACAGTTTTCTACACTGAAAATATGTGTTCTTCCCAGAATTATAAGAAAATAGAATTCCTTGAACACGATAAAAGTTTCTTACTGTTTTAAAAATAGAGTTAAGAGAAAGAGTCAAACTTTAGCGTAAAGAGCGGGGCGTTGGTGAGGAAGCAGCCTCTTTTGCCCTCTACCACGCCAAAAGAAATGGACGTGGACGCGTCGTCGTCTATTCCCAGGAAATGGAAGAAGCCGCAAAGCGCGTCGCCCGCATTGAACAGGCTTTGCGCCGCGCTGTATCGGCCGGCGAAGTGGAACCCCATTTCCAGCCAATCGTCGACCTGAAGTCTCGCACGACAATTGGCTTTGAATGCCTTGCCCGCTGGACAGACCGCGATCTAGGGTTTGTTTCACCGGCTGTATTCATTCCCATCTTTTGCTATTGAAGGTGAGTACCGAAATTACTCAGAAGTTGGAGAATCTTGCCACCGTTATGACGCTTTACAGCAGAAGAACCTTCTCCAAAGAAAGCTTTCAGTGGACTAAATGTGTTGTCAAGTACTTGCATGATTTGTTCTCCTCGCTCTCTCTGCCGTTGGTGTCATTTTTAGTTGAAGTAAGTAACATTTTTTGTGGAACATATGTTGAACTGTGTAATTATTAGTTTCGTAGTATTAGGTCGATCTTTACTTTTCCTTAGAAAATGTCTTTTTCGGAAAGTTATTTTTTACTTAATTTATTAACAAAACCTATTTGCTTCATGTTTTTGTCTGTTGTCTAGATAAACAAAATATTTGGGGTAGAAAAGGGTGAAGAGAAGTGATTTGTTGGGGTTTTGAAATTTTATTAGCATAAGAAATTGCTGAAGATTGATCCGTGTGGGTATGGCACATCGAGAAACGTTTTTGGAATAGTTATACATTTTTATATTTTTTGAACGCTCAGGTGGACGTGTACCGCGCCCGCGGCTTCGACTCGCTGCAGGTGCTGTTCGGCTGCACGGGCGGCCAGCACCGCTCGGTCTACATGGCGGAGCGCCTCGCCGCGGCGCTGCGCGAACGCTACCCCGACATCACCGCGCTCGTGGCCCACGCGGAGACACAGCACTGGCCGGCGAGGGTCTGAGCGTGGACGCCATGATCCTCGCGGCGGGGCTCGGCACGCGACTGCGCCCGCTCACCGACGTCGCCATCGACGGCGACCGGAATCGGCTCATCGAGGTGGACGCACAGCGCGTGCCGATGGGGCCGGACAACCCGTTCGGCAACGCGTTCAGCTGGTCCGAGACCCCGCTCACGACCGAGACCGCCGCGCAGCGTGACGCAGATTCCTCCGTCGCGCGCGTCTGGGAGGTGCAGAGCACGTCTCGCACGAATCACGTCGGGCGGCCGACCGCGTATCACCTCGTCCCCGAGCCCACCGCGCTGCTCATGGTAGTAGATATATCAAAAGATCGATTTATTATGTTGATTACAAATATATAAGTTTCATTAAGTTTTGTCTTCCCCATGATTTTGGAAAAAGGCAGAAGCACCCCCTAATAGTCATATAGTTTCAATGGAAATCATACCATCAGATCCAGCTTATCAGAAAACCCAAGTGTAGAGGTTTCAGGCTCCTATCTGCAAAAATGTGGAATTTGTATTTTTTGCCCGAAGAAAGATCACGGATGCGTGATTATTTGGATGTACCGATGCGCCCTCCTTGGCCAGCGCCCAGGCGGCCGCGGCGCCATAGACCCCGCCGCCGATGATGATGTAGTCGGTCAATGTGCGCTCCGGACCTGAGGGCGGCTCCGTTCGGTTGGCCGGCCGTGTTGTTCGCGTATCGGCATTGGGATAAGAACCGATCCATGCCCGCCGAACAACTCCAGTGAAAGGATCCGGGCTCAATCCACTTGGGAGCTAGCGCCATGACAGATGCCAAGACCTTAGCTAGCGTGAGCAGAGCGAGCCCCCAGCCCATGGCGCGTGCCGTGGCCGGCTTGGGATCCACACACTGCGGGAGGAAGTCGAACGCGCGCACGATCGGCCCCGCCACGAGCTGCGGGAAGAAGGTCACAAACAGCGCGAAGTCGAGCGGGCTGGTCCACGCCTTGGCGTCGCCGCGGTAGACGTCCAGCGTGTAGGAGAGCGTCTGGAAGGTGTAGAACGAGATCCCGACGGGCAGGACGATGTCCAGCGGAACGCCACTATAGAGATGAGGAGAAACCCGTGACCCTAACTCTTGCCTGCTTGATACCCTTAGGGTTTCTGGCCTGTGTCGCCGCTTTGGACGCAGCGCCTGTAAAAGCGACAAGCCGTCCGGTGATCACAAAATCTTCATAACGTTATTGCCAGAAAATGGTGCGAATCTATGACACAGATGTACGTTAGCCGTCAGCTGATTGTCCAATTGCGCCACAGTTGGTAAGTGATCAGCAAGCGGCACAGATTAACATCTTCACTGATCTCATCATCTTTACTAATAATACTGCCAAGGTAAGTGAAGCTGTCCGCTTAATCAATCTTTTCGTTACCCAGTGTCAGCTTTCAATCTCCACTTATTTCTAGCCTTAGCGACTTAGTCTTCTTAACATTAATTTTCAAACCTGTGCTACCCTAAACTCGCAAAACCTCTAAAAGTGCATTTATTTTACTCACACTTTCATCTAGGATGCTTAAATCACCAGCATAATCTAAGTCCGGATACTCTCCCCGGAAAATTCCACCGTGGAGAATTCTTCCTCGCGGAAAACTTCCTCAACATACAAAATTGAGCAACAAAAGAGAGCATATTACAAATGAAAATAAAGAACAGAAGATGGAATTTAGTAATATTCTACCTATGTTCAAATTTATAGGCAAAATGTATGGTGTAGAACATCCGAGAGTATAAATTGTTACGTTTCTATTTATTTCAACTCTTTTTTTCTTGTTTTGGGGGTTGACTTATTCAGTTATAACCTTATTTATTACACTCTCTGGTTTTCTTTTTAAGGTTTTGAATTGCTGTAATACCTTGTTAAAATATTTTGCAATTGCCAGTTTTTTGTTGTTTACGCAATTTGATGTCTTTTCACACTGAGTCTATTCAAAGATATTTGATAATTACCGTCAGTCCGATATCTAACAACGATAAAATATGGAGGTGTTTTCGAGAAAAAATACATACAAACATCTATAAATATCCAATTATTTCTCGTATCACAAAATAGGTATGTTTGCTACTAAACAACCAGCAAAGGCTGCGCTCTACGCATTAGGTTTGGGTTATGTGTGTGGGCTTATTGTCTCCACTTTCAAGCATTAACAGAAAAAAATATGCTAATCCTTTTCATTTATGTATAATGATAAGGAGGTCTATGCATGTTTCATTCGCCCTTTGGTTCAATTTTTAGTACAAATGCTAACAGCAGACTGGGATTCTTAGGCAATCAATCAAAAAATCAGCCTAGTCGGGGCCCGGCGAGCGCCGGCGCGAGCGGCAGCAGCGCGGTGCAGATCAAGACGATGCGCGAGACGTTCACGGATTTCAGGATACTCTTGACGCCGACAAGCGGCCCTGTGTTCAGGACGGCGTCTGCCGACATCGATGGCAGGTATCATGGCCACGCTGTCATGAGCGATCGTCCTCCCCTGCTGGTCATCGACGACGACAACAAGCTGCGCGAGTTCCTGGTGCGCGCGCTCAAGGTCCACGGCTCATCCAGGTCTTACCAGAGATGTCGCAAATAAAGGGTTTTCTCCAAAGTGAGGGATGTACATGTTTAAAGGAATACCTTGCTTTCACACTGTTTTGGTTGAATGTTTTATTCGATTTTTTCTCGTTTTCATTGTATTTGACGGTAAGTGGCCGCTTTGAAAGAGGTTTACAAAGCGTCTTTTGGTAAACAATACAAACTAGTAAAAAAAAATTAACCTAGTATTTGAGATATCAAGATTTAGGTAAAAATTGTGTGCATTCGTATAATCAATCTTTCTTTGGGAAGGCTTCTGCATTATTTGATAACTTACCAGTTTTCTCAAATGAGATGATCTCACTGTACTTCAATTGACAGAACAAGAGAGATCTAAAGAGACTTGATCCTACTAAGAGGTTCATAATTTTGAAACTATTTGCGTTCATTTAAGACATTTACATCGAGAATCTGTCTATTGCAAGCCCAGATGGGTCGAATTCGCATTTTAGGGTAAAAAAAAATAGTGAAAATTGATATATTTTTAGCAAGGGTAAATACAAATAAATATGCAGTGATGTCGTAGATGGAGCCGATCGATATTGAAGGATAGATAAACTTATATTGCTTGCGTCCACATTTACTTTTTGCATGTGACATCTGTTGATTTTGGATAATTGAATCAGTATATTTGGCATGCATAAATGTTTTTCTCAAAAATAAAACCCACGAAAGTGATTCTGCTTTTGGTATCTAATTTTTTATTTGCTGTTTTGGGACCGTACGGATAAAGTGACGGGTCAGCCCGGTGGTGGTGGCGAGATGTCCATTATGAAGGGGCGGGTTTTTGAAAAGGTAGGTGTGCATATATCAACGGTTCATGGCGAATTTTCAGAGGAGTTTGCCAAAGCGATACCGGGCACTGAAAAGTCGCGCGCCTTTTGGGCCAGCGGCATTTCACTCATTGCCCATATGCAAAACCCAAATGTTCCCGCCGTGCATATGAATACGCGTATGGTTGCCACGGTTACCGCGAACTGTTTGATATTAAACCAGAACCCAAAGACTGAAACCCCGACACAGTAATTCATTTTAATTAGTATATTTTAATATTAATTAAAACATTTTGGTCAATAGTTTCGGGCTGTCCTTGACTCCCAAAAGGTTCGAATACCTCCCGTTAAGAGCCCTTGCTCTTTCAAACAGTTCGTGGTGACAAACTGTAAGTAAGGAACAACTCGGCCCAATATTAACCATCTAAAAAAATAGATTTGATGGGAGACGGCGGTGAGGCTGTGCTCAAATTCGAATTGTCGGGCGCAGCCCTGGATGCAGCCATTGCGGCCGAGGGACACATTCCCCTGCCGCCCTATATTGCGTCCAAACGCGCCGACGATCTGCGGGACAGGACCGACTATCAGACAATCTACGCGGCCGAAGACGGAGCGGTGGCGGCCCCTACGGCGGGGCTGCATTTTACGCAAGACCTGTTCGACCGTCTGGCGCAGGCCGGAATCGAGCGGTATTCAAAATCGTCGCGCAGTGTACTGAACTCGCGCTTTTATAAGGTTCGTTTCCGACGAACGCAGCGTGCTATCCCGAAATCGTCTGAAAACTGTCATCCGCCTGGCCTAAGGTTTGTATCTCTCAAGATGACCAAACAGTCACAGCTGTTCTTGGAGACTACCCCACGTCCTAGGAGGACCTGTCATGCTCAATCCCCAACCGCTGGATCGCGATTATCTGATCGACTCGCTGGATGAAGTGGATGCCGTGCCTTTCTATATTTTAGCCATGTTTACATACTCCAGATAAATTTGGAGTAATATTATAGTTCTGGCTAGGTAAATAGATAGGTCTGAGACAATGAATTCGTAGATTCGGTTATCTTGTTGTTTTTCTAGTTACAGCTGCTTGGCTATGGCAGAGTTTGCTTGTTTCAAATAAAAAAATACCTTAAGTGCCTTCTAGTGAGAGTATTAACCTGACGCATAAAAATTATGTTTCTATTTTTGTGAAACATAATGTTGGGGACGCTCGCATCCTGCGAGTGTGTTCAAGGCCGGTAAGGTACAACGATCACGCGCCCCGGGTTGTGCGCTCGGGCGCGAAAGTGCTTCGTTCGGCTAAAAGACCGGGGCGGGCAGGCGTTGCCCGCCCCTGATGCTGCACGCGCGAAGGGGAGGCGTTACCAGGGCAGCGGGTTGCCCTCGTAGTCCTGGTAGCGCAGCCCGGCCTGGCCTACGGCGGCGCTGGCCTGCGCGACCCTGCCCTTGGTTGGAATAATAAAAAGAAATTCGAAGCAGTCAATCCCGAGAGCTCAGTTTAAGGGGGGGATGATAAATATTAGTATTTTCAAAATCCCAGGAGCTCAGTTTAAGGCAGGTTGACAAATCTTGGTTTGCCAAAAGTTTGTCAGAATCTTAGTTTGTCAAAATCTCTGGAGCTCAGTTGCTCAGTTTAAGGGGGGGGCGGTTGACAAATCTAATTTTGTCAAAAGTTTGTCAAAATACTGGGAGCTTAGTTGTCCCGGTCGTCATTTGTGTCCCGGTCTGTAACTTCATCTTATAATGAAGTATTTCTTATAAAGAAAGGCACGCTTTCTTTTGGCATTATCTCTTTGCGCCTCAAGCCTGTTTTCACGTTGTTCTTGTGATTCCTCAGCACGCTTTCTTTTGGCATTATCTCTTCGAGCTGCAAGCCTATTTTCACGTTGTTCTTGTGATTCCTCGGCCTGATTTTTTTCGTTAATTCTCCTTTGAGTCGCAAGCCTGTTTTTATTTCAGGGATTACTGAAGTATCGGCTTCTCTTTTGAAAAAAAACGAAATATGACTCATTTACTAGCTAATTCCTCAACAAATTTCTCTAATCACATTTATTCAGGGGTTACTAGCCTAATTCCGTATGACAAAGGTATTGTCCAGCACTACAGAGAAGCTGTTGAAATTTATAAATACCAACATTTAGGTCTAGCCTTGAACAGAGATTCAGGTGATTTAAGAATAAATGAGTCATATTTCACTTTAGACGGAGGAAGACTTGTTAGATATATTACAGATAAATTGTCTGCGGATTGTATTGGGTACCCATCTGACTGACCGCCAGTCAGTCAGACATTTTCAGGCATTAAGCTGTACGAAAAATGTGATTCCATTCTGCTATCTAGGGCGATAATGAGAGAAAGTTTAAAATGGTTTGGACACGTTCTACGAATGAAAGATGACAGATTGTCAAAAATTGTCCTTTTCAGCCGAGCATCTAGGGCCAAGCGAAAAGTAGCTATTGATATCAAAAATCAATTTTTAAAGTTTTGGTTACTATTGAGCCGGGTCGCTCCTTACTACAGTTCGTTACCAAGAACTGTTTGAACTAAGTTCCATATTTTTGTAGATAGGAGCTTGAAACTTCAACAGTAGGGTTCTCTGATACGCTGAATGCAAAGATTTGATAAGATTATATAAATTTTAGAGGGTGTTTTCCCCTATTTTCCAAAATGATGCAAATTTTCTCAGGCCCGTAATTTTTTGAAATAAATTTTTGTATTTTTCCCCTTTTTTTCTTATTAGTTTTTTTTTGGTTTTTTCTTTTTTTTTTTAGTTTTTTTAGTTTTTTTTCTTTTTTCTTTTTGGTTTTTTTATTTTTATTTTTTTTAGTTTTGTTTTTCTCCTTTATTTTTCATTTTTTCCCTTTTTTATTTTTTTCTTTTTTAGTTTTTTTAGTTTTTTAGCTTTTTTATTAGTTTTTATTTTTTTTTTCTTTTTATTTTTTGTAGTTTATCACCCCTAACTAAATCTCACAGGTTAATCAATAAATTCATGAATTATAAGATAAATGATTCTTGTTTGTTTGCTAGTTTAGCTGCTAGTATGCTAGTTTCCCAGCGGTGACCTCATTCTGACTTTTGTTCGGAAGGTCATCACTCGTTCCAGGACAATTATATAAATCACTAATGGCTGAAGATTTTAACTGCTTCTTAATTAAATTACTATAAATTTTGTTTTTTCTAAAATTTCCTTCATCTCTATTGCAAAATGACTCAATATAGTCGTTTCCCCCGATTCGAACATAACGGGGGCTGAAAGGAGAGGAAAAATTAGAAAAATTGAGGTATTTTTAACTTGCGAGTGGGTGATCAGATCTTAATGAATTTTGATATTTAGCTTGACGTCGTGACTCAGAGCTCTTATTTTAAATCCCGACCGACATTAAGCCTCTGATTTTTCTTTTAAAGCAATCTATTGATTCTTATAATTTTGCAGCCTTGTTAGGATATTTGGCCAAGCGCCGTAGCGTCAGGACCGAGCGCCGGCTGCACATCGGCGGGCACAGTGCCTTGAGGGAGCGAGTTGAGCTTCTCCAGCACGCGGCTGCGAGACCAATAGAACTCCACGTCTTCCTGGAAAATGATGTAGATCGTAGAGAACCCGAAGAAAGAGTAGCTTCGAACGGTTTTGACGCCCGGTACGCCCAGTAGCGCGACCGTCAGCGGATAGGTAATCTGATCTTCAACGTCTTGTGGTGATCTGTCCAAATGTCTCTAAATATAGTTCCCCAAAATATTTGCTGGAAAAGGCTCTTGAGTGGACCTTCTGAAAAATTAGAACCTATTTACCTAATTATTAACCTAACTTCACTTCTTGAGTGGGGTCGCTATAATACATATTTGACTTGACTTAAGTCCCATCCGGCCTTGGTGGTCGTCTCGGGGCCTCTCTCCTCACGAGCGAATGTATTTGTCGCCTGTAATGCTCTCTGTTTTGTGCCAATCTTAGAAGGATCATTGCAGCATTAAGTCATTTGAAGGATGAACATCACATAATACTGGAGATCATCTTGTTTATCTCCCATTATATTTGAAGCTTACTTCCATTGCCTCTCATGGGTTTTCTATAGTTAACAAGATGTAAACCAGACCAAAGACACAGATATCCAACCAGTTCTATTCACATTTCCTCTTTTACCTTTTTTTTTACACATTTGTCCTTCTAATTTTGCTTCTTCAGCCTCATTTTTTTTTCTGCTTTTGGGAAACAATTGTTTGCCACAGAAGTAGTTTTCTTTCACGAGCCCTAGAATTTTTTTTATTGCTTTAGCTAGGTAGCTAAATTTGCTTTAGTTAGCTAGGTAGCTTTAGCTAGCTAGGAAACTAGAAAATTCGATTAGAAAAGAAACAAAATTAAAAAATTGAAAGAAATATGTTTTTGGCCAATGACTCACTGGATAGAATTTAACCTCGTCATAATTAGGTATCGGCTTCATTTTTCCTATATTAATTATCGACCGAGTGTGCTGGTGTGTACGTCGGGCTCAGCTGTTGGCCACTACCTTCCAGCCGTGATGGAGGCGTCCAGCACTAGAAGCCCACTGCTGGTGCTGTCGGCAAACCGCCCGCTGGAGCGGGAACACTGTGAGGCCCCGCAGACCACGGACCAACGCCATCTGTTTGGTAACCACGCTCGAGGCTACTTCGAGATTGGCGTGGCGGACGGCGATGACAGGAGCCTGCGCGCAGTGGCCCGCGTGATTTTTTTTGTTTTGTTTTTTTTCCCAAGGGTGCCCGCATCGATGCAGTGGTCCTAAATTATCATGAGAGGGCTCATTCTAACGGAAATTGAACGTTCTAGTGCCCTTTTTGATTGACCTTAAAAAATGGAGGGCACCAAGGCCCCCTCCCACACACATTTTGTTTAAGTGGAAGGATCTTTCGATGGAGGAATTTATCATGGTGGACAAAGGTTTGGGTGAAATATGAAGTGATTGGTAGAGAATATCCCCTTTTTTACGAACGTTTTATTAGTAAAAATATACATAACTTACATAACAAACTTCTATTTTCGTATGTTTTTATTACATATATGAGGGGGTTCATCCCCTTGTCAATACCTCACTCTTTGCACTAAAGCTTAAATTTCCTCCCAATTCCTTAAGAATGACTGCTGAATCACAAAGGCAGTAGAATAAATAGTTGAAATTAATAAAATTACTTTAGTATAAAGAGTGAGGTATTATGAGGAGGTAAACTCCTATTTTCCTCCTCAATGCATCACTCTTTTTGCTAAAGTTTGACTCTTTTTCTTAACTCTACTTTTGAAAACAGTATAAAACTTTAGCGTAAAGAGCGGGGCGTTAAGGAGGAAAATCCCCATACATATAAGGAGTAATTTCTGTTCGTTTTAAGTTTTAATGTCGCTCCTTACTTTCAGTTAAAGATACTTATTTTTTTTTAAATTTAGTTTCTGAACTTTTTTGAATTAATACATGTTTTGATTTTGGCTAGTCGAGCGCGCCCCATTGCACCTGGAACAGCATCTGCTGCAAGGCGCCCATCAGCATCGGCCCGCGCCAGACCACCGCCTGATCGTCATTGGTCATCAGCCCCAGCGACATCAGCGTGACGCCATGGTTCCTGAGCGGCAGGATGGTCTTGCCGTCGGGCGAGGCGGGCCGGCCCGAGACCCCCAGCATGCGCGGCTGCGACGGGCCGTAGACGTCGGCGTCCAAAAGCCCGACCTTGCGGCCCTGCTGAAGACTCTCTGCTGCATTGTAGTCTAATTCATAACTATTTCACTATCATTTCCTTTACTACCTATCTACATTACCTCTTACTCGGCATTTCGTAGCTTTCTACCTTTCCAATTCCTCACATACCTACTAATTTCATACAAACAATTTTTTTAAACAATTTTCCCATTCATACAATTCTTCATCTATCATTTTACGATACAACAAATTCAGAATTCACATTCAAACTACCCACGGCGGCAAAGGGGGCCTAGTTAAAGTATGCCCCGGGAACGTATTTTAAAGTACCCATCTCCAATCCTTCTCCCTCTAGAGGGCCCTGAAATTTGCCTGCATGACAGGTCTATACCTATAGAAATTTTGACAAAACAACATTTTACCTTAATTTTCAGTTAGTAGCTGCTATTTCTCTGCCTTTAGTTCTGAAAATACAATTTCTGTTATTTGAGTAGAATTTTGAGCCATATCAATCTTTTTTTTTTAATTTAGGAAATTTATTTGCAGTTTCATTTTCCTAACCTAACCCCTTTCCAAGATAGCCAAAAGTCAATCAACTAGAATTTTACCGTTTATTTTCATTGATGATAGTGATTTTAGGAAGATTGCAGCTAAGATTACTTAGGGCTTTGGATTTGAAAAACATAGCCTGCTTTAGAGCTTATGTCCATTTTTTGAACGAGTTAAACTTCTTTCTATGGTACTTACACAAAAAGTAATTTTGAAGGCTTGAAGTTTGAATAGAAAAAATAAAAGCGTTGAGGAGGAAAAGTCCCTTTCATATACGGATTAATTTCTGTTCGTTTTAAGTTTTAATGTTGCTCCTTACTTTCATTTAAAAAAAAAAAAATTTATTTAATTTCTGGACGTTTTTGAATTAATGCAAGTTTTGATCTTGGCTCTCCGCACACAAATAATTGAAAATAATTTTCATATCAATTAATTGCAATTAATCGGAAGATGTTGATAAAAAAGGAGTGAGGGAGGAGGCCTAGTTCCCCTCCAACAAAACATATATAAACATAAAAATCGATTTCCTCCGCCCTCATTTTCCGCCTTCAAGAGCAACTTTGCGACACTTATGCAAGAGGAATTCTTGTCGATTTTATCGTATGTAATGCAGCTGATTTTCTGGACACTTTGGTGTAGAAAAAATATTATGTTCCAATTTCTCCGAGATCAGACCGTATTTTTACTCCACTAGCTGGTCGTCTTCAAGAAAGCCCTCTATGCAATCAAGCTTTTTGCTTGGTTATGGTGGGGTGGGAAAGAAGGCTGTATTAAATGAAATGTTTTGAATGTTTTAAGTTTTAAGTCAGATCAAAAGGGATGTAAAGGTGTAAAACAAAAATCTTTCGGTATTGGGCTTCAATGTTTCAAATATGCATTCCTAATAGCGATTCACAGACCCCACGCAGTAGATGGTGTCATTATGATAAAGTTGGTCAAATTGTCAGCTACTGGGGGGGGGGAGGGGTCAGACTTTCCTAGAGTACATTTCAATTGGTGCTATATTTCCGTAGAAAATAATTTTTTTTTTATTTTAGTCAGCAGTTAAGAATCGCTAAAGGTCATTACAAAAACTGTGAAAATAAATATGATGGGTGAGCACTAATTAATTTTTTTAAAATCAAACTAGAAAAACATTTGAAAATTTTAAAATTAGTTTTTCTAGGTTCTAACTAGTCGATGCGTTTTGTTTCTAATGATTCTAAGACAATCATTAGAAGAATTATAATACAGAAGGAACTCTAGCCGAATAGTCCCAACGCAATCATATCCAATCTCCTTCAGATGAACGACAAGGTCTACACTCGAAAACAAATTGTCGAAAAATATCTTGTGCCCCTCTTTGGGTTTCAGGGATCTCAAGAACCTCATAACAACATCTCCACCAAGACCGAAGGGCCCAGCTTCCACAGTTCCTCGGCCTTGGTATATTTCGATGTCGCACGTGATCCCACTACTTCCAGCTCGAGTAAATACTTTGAACCCCCACTTGTGCACTTACATTTACAAGTAGTCAACTTTTTTTTCAATGACAAATTGAATTTTTCAAAGTTTGGAATTGCCAACGCTTTTACAAAGCAGGACCAACTGGTAAATAGTTTCTCATGGACAAAATATTTCTATTCAACAATAGCTTTAATGTGAGATAGACGAAAGACATTTTTAGAGATAAAAGTATTTAAGGAAAAGTGTAATTCAACTTAAAAAACGAAGATACAAAAAAATGTATATGGAAACAGCAACAACCTAGCTCTACTTTTCTATGAAAAAAAAAATCGTTTTTGGGAAATGTTCTTGTAAATAAATAACAAGTAAATAAGGTATATGTTTGGTCTTGGCTGTCCAATCACGTTTCAACTTGTAGGCAGGGGCTTCGTTTGGAGGGGGGTTTTCCCCCCAATAACGTGGAGAAAAAATTAGTATATATCGCATACCCCTTGACTATCTGGATATGGACCCGTTTCCCCCCCCCCAAAAAAATGCTGGAGATTCGCCCCTTTTCCGATTTTTGGGGGGGGTTATTAAGGTAGGGGTTTTTTTTTTTTTTTTTTTTTTTTTTTTTTTAGAGTTCTGGTATCTATTTAACGAAGTCCCTCCTTATAGTTTATTAAGACACTTGTTTCAAAAATTAAAATTGCACATTTTTGTACACAGGAGATTGGAACCTTTACATCAGGGTTCTTTAATATACTGAAAAATAATTCTAGTCAAGATCGCTTTACTTTTTTTTTCTTTTTTCAAAAATTTGACTGAAGGACCTACAATGGCAACAGCCGAGGAAGCTGCTTAAAGAGTCTATGCCAAAAAACCTGCTGCTGATAGAGAAAGTAAGAAACGAAAGCGTGCCGAGGAATCACAAGAACAACAAGAAAACAGAATTGCGGCTGATAGAGAAAGTAAGAACAGAAAGCGTGCCGAGGAATCACAAGAGCAGCCTGAAAGTTATCGCCTGGCATTCAGGTACAGCCCAGTCGATGATTATAGCTTGAGTAGATGCGTGGCCATTTCCATCCTGAACGGTTTGGCCTGGGATGAAGGACCGGGAAGCGGTCACTTGGTTTCCAAGGTCTGGGTGATTTAGGTCAATCCCAGTATCAAGCACCGCGACGCGGACCCCCCGGCCCGTGGATGATGTTCGGCCAATACTGAGAGCCTGCCGGCCCCCGGTTAGGACCGCGAGGGCGGCAAGGTCGGGTGGCGAGCCGGACTCCGGGGTCGCGGCATTTTCGGCGCCGTTTTCTTCCCCCGCGTCTAGCCACATGGATGCCCCGGCGATTACCAATGACGATCCGGCCAATACGACGGACGTATATGCTTTTGTTGCCTCACAAGAAGGCCAGAAGTATGTGAGTACGGCACTCGCGGTTTATCCCTTCGAAGAGCCAGGTATTGGTCCGAACGCCTACGATTTTGACCCCAGTGTTCGCTACGAGATCCACGTGAGCCTGGGTGACGATCTGGCCCGCGGCCGACCGACCATCACCTACCGTTTCGATAAAGTGGTAGTTGACAGCAGCTTCATTGAACAATATCCCCTCGAAATATCTCTGCGAAAAGGAGACCCAAGCTCTTCGTTTTTTTTTATTCAAGATCTATCTTGACCCGCTAGTAAAATACCTAGAAGCTAGAATAAGTAGTATCAGAGAACTGCCAAATGTTGTTCTCAATTCAAAAGCCTTTATAGAGGACGCCAATTTCTTCGCCGTTGGAGCAAGTGACGTTTACATAGTAAGGCTCTGCCTAGAAGTGAAAACGAATTATATTATAAATATTTTCTTTTCCAGGAATTGCAGCATTGAGAATAAAAATAAGACTACAGTGAAATAAAATCTTCAGCCGATGATCTTTAAACAATTTTTAGCATTATATCAAACATTTTGATTGATTTTATTTGTTAATTCCAAGACTGTTCAAGACACATATAGTTTTCAGTGAAGCACCAATGACATAGTAGGCTTTAGACTTTTACAGTGAAAGAAGGGGGCAAAACCCATGCCACTCGTAATTATAATGTTTTTTCAATTTTGCTTACATTATCTGATTTGTTGAATTTCAATTTTTCCAAGATATATTTTTCTTCAATTTATTAAAAAGCCACGATCTCCTATAATATTCATGGAATTTTCCGACAAGAAACTTGAAATGCTTAAAAGTCCGTTTTCCAGGGAGTTCAATTTGATTTTTGACGCTAATTATTTTTCTCTTTCAAATATTGGCTTGTATAATGAGTGAATAAGAAGACGGGGAAAACCTTGAATATAGTTGAATAATGATTGATCGTTTTATTATAAGATTCTTAATGTATTGCATTTTTGTAGCTGCTTCTTTGTTAAAAGAAATATGTTTGAGGTTATTTGATGAAAAGTTGTTTCTTGTTTGAAAAATAGAAGTAGGATGTCAACAATCAATGCAACTAGATTTGTTTCCCGATTGAAGATCCCTTATTTCTGAAATTTTAATTGAAGTGTCTTCATGGCCCGAAATTTCAAAGCAGATCTCAAATAACAGGAATTGCATTTTCAAAACTATAGGTAGAGAAAAAGTAACTAGCAACTGAAAATTAAGGTAAAATGATGTTTTGTGAAAATTTCAATAGATATGGACCTGTAATGTAGGCAAATTTCAGGGCCCTCTAGAGGGAGAAGCAGTGAAGCTGGGTACTTTAAAATAATTTCCCGGGACTTACTTTTGCCAGTAGACCCATCCGTGAAAGTTTCATTTTCCTAACCTAAACGTTTTCCAAGATGAGAACGAAGCTCGCTGGCGGGCGCTTCAAGACGACGACACCTTCATCCTGCCGATGCACGGCCCCGAGGCCGAGAAGTACTGGAAGAACCTCAACGCCCGTTTGGGTGCGCTCTCCTCGCCCGAAGCCATCAACCAGATGACCCGCAACATCTTGACCAGGCAGCCGGACACTGAGGGCAGCGGCGCCGCCGACGTCGAGGGGATGTTCGGCACCGTGGCCCTCGACGTAGACCCAGAGGAGGCTCTGGAAAAAATTTGGACTCATCTCTTGTGTCAGAATATTAATTCATACTACCAACTAATAAAAGCTCACCACAGGACCAAACCGCTTTAGTCCAACACAGCTACACACACTCCTTCTCCATCATAATCTATCTGACACCTCCCTCGGTAAACCATCCCACGAAGTTTCTGTTTCTCTTAAACCTTTCTTTACGGCATCCTCCCACCGCAACCACGGAAAACGTGCTTTCCATTTAGCCTAAGATAGTTAGCCGAAGCGAGGAAGAGTTCCCGCAGCTGTGCGAGGACTTTGCGATCGGCGGTGAGGTGCTGTTCGGCTTTGTGCACTCGGTGAACTGGCAGGCCAACACCGTGTGCGTGGTGCTGGCCAACTCCACGTCGATCGTCGATTTCCCGCTGCAAAATGTGCGCGCCGTGTGCGAGATGGACCCGCCGGCGTTCAGCCTGCTCCACAACCCGCGCGCCCCGGTCGGGCACGAGGGCAGCTCTGCGCTGCTCTCCAAGCTCCCACCATCGTCGATAATCCCATCTCTTCTGGATTCTTAGTAAATAAATTGACTGATGTAATTGACTGATGTTTCGTATACGTCTGAAGTATGGGCATTGGAGACTGTAGTATATACATCCTTGTGCTGACCAATACAAGTTTTTTTTGAAAAGTGAGTCAACTGTGGTTTAGTGTTTAGTATTCTTATTTATTCTAAAATTGAGTTTTTTTGTCTGTTTTTTTTTCACATTAGTCTGCATTTGTTTACCGGAAAATGTTGTTCAGTCCCGCTATCTACGGCTGTAATGAAAGAGGGGTTGACTAGAGATGACTAGTACACGGTCTGCGGACGAAGGATGACATATTACTATAGATCATCCTTGTTGGCCAACCAACTAGGGCCAGACGAAAAGTAGGCTGTCGCTGAATGACGTGGGAGTATGTTGTAAGGAAAGACTTAAAGGAAACGGGAACTTCTTGGGAGGTTGTAAAGAGGAAGGCTTTGAGTAGATTAGAATATAATTGTTAAATATATGCGGCAGTAACCCGGCCCCACAGCCAATATATCTTCTTTGAGTGATAAACAGAAAAAATTACAGAAATAAAAAAGTGGGGACCGAAAGTACTGCCATCTATTGTTTCTACCCATTTCTGTTCGTGATTTCAGCTGAGTTTATCATTCGGTTTTTCTCACTTGGGATTGCGGTAGAGAAATGGTATCAGATATGTCTCTTAAACTTTAAAAGCGCTCTCCTTGCTAAAGAAATTGTTTTTAGTTTTTTTAGTTTTTTACCTTTTTTCAGTTTTTTTAGTTTTTTAGTTTTTTAGCTTTTTAGTTTTTTAAGAATTAACGACGTTTCTTGACTACTAAGGTCCCTGCGTCGGCCCTGCACTGCATTTCTGCAGCGTGATTCGATCTCTGGGTCCCGTATTACCAAGCTAAGGTCAAATCCACTGCGCCACTACAGGACTTTTTTTTTTGTAATTTTTGCCTTTTTTTAGTTTTTTCAGTTTTTTTTTTAAGTGTAAACCATATCAAGAATGCAAAGTTTTGTTCCATCTCTGGAATCCTGTCCCAACCCCCTCCCAACAAAAAAATGTATTACTCTTGGTTCAAGTAACAATCCTTGGAAGTTGCAAACCGATCGGGCGCCCGAAGTAAAACATCCACCTTTTACTGTATTATATTACCTATCCATTAATAGTTCATACAGTTTATGGACCTTGCCCAGGACTATCCAGGGATCGTTTGATCCCCGGGGTCGTTTAAAAAAACAAAAAAACAACTAAACACGCATCCGTGATCTGTCTTCTGGCAAAATCCACGTTTCCGTAGATAGGAGCTTGAAACTTCTATGGTGTGACTTTGTTTAAGATTCTATTACTTTTAGTGGGTGTTTCCTCCTATTTTCTAAAATAAGGCAAATTTTTTCAGGCTCGCAACTTTTGATGGGTAAGACTAAACTTGATGATACTTTTATATTTAAAATCAACATTAAAATTCGATTCTTTTGATGTAATCTTAAAGAATTGGGACAAAATTAAAGCTTTAGTGTAAATGCGAGGTATTTACGAGGGGGCAAACCTCCTCATATACATAATAAAAATAAACGAATATAGAGGTTCGTTACGTAAGTTAATTTGTAAGTTACGTGTATTTTTTACTAATAAAAACATTCGTTCAAAATAAAAAATTCTAGTTGCCTTTTTAAGTAACCGAAAAATTGGAGGGCAACTAGGCCTCCCCCCCCACCCTTTTTCTCAAAATAAAGAGAAGACACGCCAGTGATTCCCCTGCAATATGAAAATATGTTTTTCTGGTTGTTTTCAGTTAATGTGGGCCGTGGTTAGCTCTTTACAAGGTTACAGCTGTCACTGCCTCCATGAGGGATTAATATGCATAAGGAGGGATTAAATTTCTGTTATAGGAAAAATTTGTAAATTATAAAATAAAGCATTTTTTCTCTTTTTTGAAGCATAAAACATATAAAACATCTACATTTAAAAAGTGCGTCTTTCGGAAACGATTTAAATTCTAACTTCTAAATATACATTTTGCCTCTATAAGCGGTAATCCACGATGGGGTACAAAAGGTTCAAACTTAAGATGGGAGGGCTAAATGAATATATTTAGAACAATTTCATTAAGAAGTTCATAAGTAAACAGAGTCTTGATTTATAATTTGTAAATTTTAATTTGTCATTTTTTTGTCATTTTAATTTGACAATGCGTGACGAGTTTACGGTCCGAGTTTTTTAACCTTCATCCTGAAAATGTATTATGTTACATAATATTTTCTTTTATATGTACTTTACAACATTGAAACATAAAAATAAATATTAGACTGGGATGAAATCTTGAATTGTTGAGTTTCTAGGAATTGATTACCATTACATATTGAATATTCAGTTTCTGCTCATTAGTTCTTTCCAGTCATCTTGATTAATACAGTGATAAATTTTTTATCTGTCGTTGATGTTTTGGAAAACATAATCACAATGTTCAAGAAATATTTAGAAGTCAAGAAATCAGGGAAAACCAGAATTAAGGTGTAAGGTGTGGCATATACATCACAAGTTTTCATCAACAAAAACACTATCTACCCTTCGGAATGATTTCTTTTTTCGAACTTGTCTAACTTGATGGAACATCGTTGATGATAGCCCCCTAAAAGTATAAAATTTACACTGAGAACAACCTCTCTTTGGGCCTAAGAAAACATAAGAGGGCTGAACATATCCTAAATGGCTTAATCCCTTATTCCTCCCACCGTTTAAATCACCCGTATAAAACGGAATTCCTCGCATTGAGCGCTTCATATCAATCTCTAACTCTACTTCCTTTTCAGTGCTTGGTTTTTTGGCAAATAAGGTATGTGGGTGCTGCTTGAAAAAGTGCATTTCAACATCCACATCTGTTTTACCTCCCCCTAAAGCCATCGCTGCAATGGTTGTTAGTCCAATATCCACGCTGAGAGTTTGTAAATCGAGTAATCCATCACCATCAAAGTCATGTTCGGTGAATTGATTAATTCTTTCAAAAATGCAGTCAATTTGGAGTGGAGTAACACAGAATGGAAGTACCAGTGGGACACCACACCCCATCACACCCACTAATTGTGTAACCTCATCAATTCAACAGTGAGATATTCTACAGGAGGACAGAGTCCACCTTATATTGCTGTAAATGTGATTTAATGTAATGTGATCATTATTAATTGATGCCTGTGAATTATGTGACTTTAAAAAATATTAATTATAATCATACCAGTTGGCAACTCTGCTTTTGTGGCACTTTCCGTAACAGGTTTGCAGAAACGTGAATAAAAGTATTCGTCGATTAAGGAATTATTCTTTGTAATCGGTTTGCAATAGTTCGGACGGAATCATCTAAGAATAAATCAATTATGCGATGCCTAAATGAAATTGGCTCCAGGAAAACGTGACTGTTGATGTACTGCTGGTCCGTTGTCACTTTTTCCAACAAGTTTGCAATAACGTGACCGAAAACATCTAAGAGAATAGATCTTATGATTTGCTAAGGGTATCAAGTTGAATTTTCAACTAGTTTTCTTTTGACTTATAAAATCAAGCTCTATGCATCTAGCTCTCCAAAAGGGTGCATCTGAATATGTCAGGCGTGGCTAAGGGTAAGCAGTTGAAAGGTTAGTGCAGTATTAATGGGGAATTTAGAACGAAATCAAAAGACAGCATATGAATCCATGTTTTCAAAGTGGTGTATCTGCAATATATCAAGGCCAACTAAGGTTGGAAAAACAAAACGGATCACAAGTTTTTAATTCAAAACCTTGCACAATTAGAAGCTAGCTTAACAAGTTAATCTCTCAATTAGTTTTTTTTTAGATTTTGAGATCAAACTTCTAAAGCAAATATAATTCTATCGCATTTATCATTCTGAAGGCAGGCGTTCATGAATATTCAAACAATAATAGGATAAAATAATTACATTCTAGGCCTAGAATAGATTTACTAAATTTATTGTTTTTTCTCCTTTCTTTCATTTGTTAAAATAATTGATAATTGATACTTTATTATTCAATACTTTATAATTGATACTTATACCTTATGATTGATTTAATCATTGACGTCTAGTATTGACTACGTTTGGTCAATTAACTAATAATAAGTAGTTAAAACTAGAAACTCCTAAATAATCTCTGAATGACGCTGCTCAAAATGAGCAGTAGCATCTTTTTATTCATCAAGCTCTTGGGCCCTATAGCAGACTTGGGCCCATCAACAACCCCCTTTTGCAAGGATCTTGCTAATGATTTCTAAAGATTACTTTAGGAGGGTTAGGTACTTATTTTTATTTATTTAAGAATTAACAATGCTTCTTGACTACTAAGGTCCCTACATTGGCCCTGCAGTGCATTCCTGCAGTATGATTCAATCTCTGGGTTGCGTATTACCAAGCTAAGGTCAAATCTACTGCGCCACCACAGGACAAGGGTTAGATACTACTTTGTTTGTGGCAGAATTTCAAATGTGGTCTATAGCTCCTATCTACAAAAATGTAGAAATTTGTATTATTGCCAGAGGAAAGATAAAGGACGCGTGTTGATATTTTTTTCCCAGGGGTTATCATATCGACCCAGTGGTGCAAGAATATTTGGAGAGGGATCAGTCGAACGAAAATTAAAATTTCTAGTGTCCTTTTTAAGTAACCGCAAAATTGGAGGGCAATTAGGGCCTCTCCTAAGCCTCCTTTTTTCTCAAAATCGTCGATAAAAATTTTGAGATAACACTTACAGTTTGTTACCACGAACTGTTTGATCGAACTTATAAAACAAGTTTTTGAACTGGAAGTATTTCTTTAAAACGCTTCTCATTCAAATTCAACAGTCCTTTTGTTTGAGCAATCTTTCTTAATGACTTGCAACAAAAGTCAAACTAGCGTTAAGAACAAGCGCTGTGTTGCTGCTTACTTTCAAAGGAAAAAAAAAACCTGTTTTTCTTAAATTTAGTTTCCGACCGTTTTGCAAATAATGCCACGTCGACTACGCTGAACAGATTGGCTATCTCAAAATTTTGATCGGGCAACTATGGGAAATAATGAGCGTGGGAGAGGGCTAGCGGCCCTCAAATTTTTTTGGTCACTTAAAAGGGCACTGGAAATTTAAGTTTCTGTTCGGAAAAGCCCTCTCGCGATATTCTAGAACCACTGGGTTGATACGATCACCCCTGGGAAAAAAAAGAAGAAAAAACAAAAAGACAAATAAACACACATCCGTGATTGTTCTTCTCGCCCAGGAACGAGCCCACGCCGCCGTTGTTGCTGCTGTTGTTGTTGTTGTTCCCGAACAGGTTGAAGCCGTTGTTGTTCGAGTTGTTGTTCCCGAACAAGTTGAAGCCGTTGTTGTTGTTGTTCGAGTTGTTGTTGCCGAACAGGTTGAAGCCGTTGTTGTTCGAGTTGTTGTTGCCGAACAGGTTGAAGCCGTTGTTGTTGTTGTTGCTTCCGAACAGGCTGTTGTTGTTGTTGTTGTTGTTCCCGCCGCTTTTTTCAGTTTTCTGCTTGAGAATTTAAATATTGGATTATAATTAAATTTTGGACAAGTTTGAATAAGTTCAAAATTGTTGCTTTGTTAAATAAGTTCTTAATAATAATTTTACTAAAGAAATTCGTGTGGATGGAGACGTATATTATTGTTCATATGAGCGGAGGTTCTGCCTGACTTGGTCTTCTACGGGGCTTAAGCTATCACGACCTCCACAATAGTACTCCCTGAATTTTAAATACATTGTATTAATAGCAGAAATGGCTATAGAAGCCGCAAATATAATACCAGGAACTATTTCAGCATAATATGGATTAGGTTTTTAAACATCAGCAATAAGTCGGAACGACTTTTGAAGGTATGAAGCTCCTCCTCCAACCCAATCAATTCAAAGCTACCTTTTTTTCTTGCCATGAAGTTCCAGTTTTTAAATCCTTGCTCAGAACCGCCTTCCATCCAATTTGGAGGTTTTCGTTGGCCCCTAAATGAATGGCATAATCTGATTCTTTTTTTTTCTCTTCTCTTTTTTTTTCTTTATTCCATATGGGCATTTTCAATTTATTTTATATGGGTAGATAAAATTACTGATTGATTGAAAGTGGCAACCTTGAGCCTTATCTGCAATCATTGTTGGAAATGCTTCCTTTTCTGCTTCCACCCATGATCTTTACACGACGTCTCCTTGAATGTTCTTGCAGTTAATTTTTCAGTTAAGGAAATAAACCCAGCGCAGTACAGAATATTAAAGCACTTGCTTGCATTTGCTTGCTTTTAGTGATTATGATGAAACAACCAATCAGCTTCTGATATGTAAAATATTGTCCATCGAGGTTGCCCCTTAGGGGAAACCTGGTAAAGATCGAACCCTAGCCCAAAGTAAGCCGAAAATTAAAAAAGTCCTTTTGACAAAAACTACCGAGTGACAAAGAGTCGCCAATTTAACCTGATTAAGGAACGATAGCTATTGATTCCATGAATATTAATTATAAAAGTTGGATACTTATTTAGGTCTTTTGAAAGGGACGAAGGGAGATAGGTAGCCCACAATTATTTGTAAACCTTGGTTAGCCTTGAGATATCACTTTTCAGTATTTTTGTAGATGTTATCACTAATAAAAAAAATTTTTAAACACTATAAATTATTTCTATTTAGTGTAGAAGACATCCTGGCCTTTAGAAGACTTTGGTAGCGTTGGTGTAGCCCTTGTTCATAGTAATTTCTATTCATTTTGAGTTTGACTTGATTGTTGTGTTGGGCTGGAAAACCAGCTCCCTTCTTTTTTTCTTTTTTTAGTCTGCTAAAAAACGGCAAAGATGGTAAGAAAAAACAAACAGAACAGAAAGGTAGTGGAGAAGCTGCTTTTTTGTTTTGTTTTCTTAGTCTTCTAAAGACTTCTACTGACAAATATGGTAAGAAAAAAATGGAATAGAAAAGGTAGTGGTGTTGATGAAGGTAGAAAATTTTGACGGAAAGATGGAACTATAGAACAATAGATAGAATGTTCTATTTGCATTTTAGTGAATAATTTTATAATATGATGCCTACTAAAGAGGTTTCGAAGCACTTTCTAGAGACTTAGAAAAAAGAATAGAGAAAATTGTGAGAAAAAACAAGTTCCGGCGTCTCTATCTGATTAATTGTAGTTTATAATTAATCAATTTTACACATCATAACCAACTTTGATTGTAATTAAAAGGATTGTATTAATTGCTATTAATTTATGGCTAAGAAAACAGAAGCGAAAACTTAATTATAGTGACGATGATATTAGGGATGAACAAGCAAGAAGAAGAACATGAAAATATGTCTTCGTGACAAATAATTTTAATATGGAGAAAGTGACAGGAATATATAGATTGTGGAAAAAATATTTTGGAATGCAGTAAGGTAGTTTATAAGGTAACAAGGTGATTTTACCAGGCAATAATACTCCAAATACTTCCTGAACTTTTCTTCTGAATGTTGTTTGACTGCGAATGATGGCGGAAGGGTGCATATACCCACTTTTGGGGGTGGGTTATAAGATGATCCCAGAGGTGTTCTCGGCCCCGGGCGACAACTCGTTCCTGTCGATCCTTGTCGAGACCGGAATCGTGCCGGGGCTGTTTTACATGCTGTTGTGGCTGTCGTTGCTGTGGACGGGCATCATAGGCTTTTCTGGGCGCGAAAGCTGGATTGCCGCAGGCTTTATCCTGTCTGAAATGGCGCATATGGCTACCGTCGACACCCACGGCATGTGGGCCACGACGGTATTGCATTTAAGGACCCTAAAACTCGATGGTAACTTCTTTAGCTGACATTCAGAAATTCGTTCATAATAAATTAGTTGCAACCCTGGTCATAAACAGTATACTCCTCGGTCATATTATAAAAATTTTGACAACAATATGTCAGAGAAGTGAATTTAATGACTGGCAAAACTGCTAAATGTCTTGAGTACCAATCAGGGTAAGGAAAAACGGTTACGACGAATCGATAGAACTTGTTTGGTTTGAGAGATGGTGGATAATCGATGGGGCACGGCCAACAGGACACGAGCGCAGCGACTGACCGAAGGTAAAGGGAGAAAAACGACCTGAGCCGGTGGGCCGCCCGGAACGAAGCAAAGGCACGCGAAAAGGAAAATTTGCTGTCTGAGCGAAGCATAGCTGAGCGAGTTTCAATTTTTCCGCGTGCCGTAGCGTAGTTCAGGCCCGTCGGGTTCGGTCTTGATCTTTTGGTCCTTTTGGATCAAGCCAAAAGGGCGCCTGAATTGTCTATTAATTGTGCTAAGACCAAATTCATCATCTTTTCTCATACTGGGTAAACAGCACCAGAAATTATGGCAATTATTGTTTGAAAAAAATTGAAAGAGTTGATAACATTAAACATCTTGGAATAATAATTGGTTTAAATTTATCCTTTATAGGCTGTGGAATTTATCATCAAATCAAACTGTCAAGCAATATCAGAATGATGAACTATTTGAAATTTATTCTGTTGTTTTTAGCCCTGAAATCGGTTTGTCCAAGCATACACAGCCACAAGTTTGAGCTTCTGTCTCGTACGGCTGGCTGTCGGGATTTCTGGTGGTAAAATATCACGGCGAGTAGGGTTAGACAGCAGCATTTTGCCAGCCCTCAGAATAAGGTCACCTAAACGGAGTTCCAAACTTTGGAGCTCAAGGGTTGTTAGGGTATCATTACCCATAATTACTCAGTGATGATCCTGGTTGCCCGTTTTTGGACTGACTCTAGTTCCTGCATTAGACGGTAAAACTCATTAAAAGTTTCCTCATTAAATTTCCATCTCATTAAAGCTTTGCGCTATATGACGTATCGGCTTCTCTGTTCATCCTAAAACATTAAAATAAAGGCCAAAGTCTTTAGAAATATCTGAACTTTAATAAAGGTACGCATAAGCATACACTTAAAACTAAGCATATGAGTCGAAATACTCCTTCAAAGGTCGGAATAATCTTTTAAGATAAAAAGTTTGAATTGAATATCTGAAAATCTCCCCCTAAGTCCTAATTAGAAGCAGTATTGGGAAAACCATCATAAATAAATAATATTACCATTTAATTAAGTTACCTCAAAGTAGGTTTTATAAGTGAAGCAATGCTAAAAAAAGCTGCTGAAAACCATAATTAAGGTCATTTGATATTTAAAAGAATTACCGTACCTTGTCCATTACAAGCTTTTTTAGTTTGTGTGGCCAAACTATTCAGAATTAATTGGGGGGTTTTGCCATGACCTGCATAGTTTATTTCAGAATGCGTTGCTATTATTGGCAGTATTCTCAAGGCATTAGGATTGCCAGATTTCACAATTAAAATCAATCACAGACTTATACTAGATGGGATATTCGACGTCTGTGGAGTCCCGGTGGATAAGTTTAGGACAGTTTGTTCCTCTGTTGATAAACTCGATAAAGTAAGTTAGGCTTGGTTTTCTTTGCTTGATTTTTGTTTATCTTGAAAAAATAATCAACTCTTTTGACAATCTTGCTCAAGTTAGCAACAACGCATACTTACTTTTGAGTGTCCCCTTAACCCACAGAGCTTCTTCGCCTACTGAATCGGGTATATTTAGGCATGAATATGGTATATGGCTCTGTAGATAAACAGCAATACCTAATCTACCATATTTAGTGCCGTTGCAACGTTCACGATCTCGCATGAGAAATGTGTATCCCTTTATGGCAACCTCACTGCTCTGTATGTCATGGTTGAGATTTGTCTCAGTGATGCAAATGATAGGCGGTTTGGGCGGAGCTGCTTGCCGAACGCGGTGCCAGGGTAATGTGCGCTGCAAGAAGCGAGGACGAATTGATCGCTGGCGGGCTGGACTATATTGCGACCGATCTCGCCACGGAGAATGGTTGCAACCGGGCTGTCGACGAGGCCGTACGCAAACTCGGCCCGGTTGACATCCTCGTTTGCAATCATGGTCTCGGATCTGCGCATGAGACCGTGGTCTGGGAGCAGGATCCGGACGATTGGGCACGCTCTCTTCGGGGTGGCGTGAAGCGCCAACCCAACAGCTAGTCTATATATATAAAAATAAGTTGTCTGTGTGTCTGGGACATCTATATATATAAAAATAAGCCGAAATATATACAGCTAGTATATATATTAAAACTAGCTGTTGGGGGGCGCTTCGCGCCCCCCCCAAGGCGTCCCCCAGTTATTTTAGTTTTTTAGATTTTTTAGTTTTTTTATTAGTTTTTAGTTTTTTTTTTCCTTTTAGTTTTTTTGTAGTTTTTACTAATAATATTCCGTGTCTCTCTGCCTAGGACACTCGTTTCTGATACGTCGACCTTTAGAACTCCCTTCGAGATGCACATATTTCTAGTCATTTCTTATAGACTGGTTCCAGTCCCAGCTGGGCTGTCAAGATTTTTCCTACCAGTGTGCGGGCTATGTGTTACAACCCATACACTTTGCCATTCACTCTTCATATGCTCATTCAACTCACCTGCACAGGCCTGGTTACTTATGGATTGTATATTCCTTATCCTAAGATATTGCTTATTAGGGTGGAAACCTTTTGCATGGTGGTTGGAGGATAGATCAGATTTTGGATATTTTGAAAAGGAGGGGTTATTTATATATAAACAATAGTGGAAGGTTCGTCTGGGTAGGTATAAACCATCGTGAAGATTCTCTTGTACAGTCAGTTCTAGTGTTTGGCCGGTTTACGTTAAGATGTTGTATTTTTTGCTTCATTGTTGTGTGTCACCATGGCCCAATAGTGATTTAGTGTCAAAAACATCTTGACCAAGGCAAAAGAACAGAGAAGATCCCTTCCTAGGTCTACTTGAATACCACAATATACTGGTTGAAGGATTTGCATCTCCTGCTCAACTTCGTTTGCCATGCCAACTAAGATCCATCCTACCATGCACCAAACATCACCTAAAGAAGAAGATTGTCCTGACTGGACGGTTTACCCAGCAAAGAACTGAAATGCAGAAATGCTAGAAAATTTACCATAACAAATCAGCCAAGGCTTTAGATACGGAATAATTTCTATTCGTTTTAAGTTTTAATGTCGCTTCTTACAACCCATTTCATATAAGGAGTAATTTCTGTTCGTTTTAAGTTTTAATGTCGCTCCTTACTTTCGGTTAAAAAATTAGTCTTTTTTTATTTAATTTAATAATAACCACAAGCCAAAGACATACACTATTTTTGGTTTATTGTCACATAAAAATCATAGTTATGAAGCTGCTTAAGGTAAAATTAAATGCTAAGATTGGCCAAAAATGTTATGTTTGTTATGTTATGTTATGTTATGTTATGTTATGTTATGTTATGTTATGTTTGTTATGTTATGTTATGTTATGTTATGTTATGTTATGTTATGTTATGTTATGCTATGCTATGCTATGTTATGTTATGTTATGTTATGTTATGTCTTGCGATGTTATGTTATGTTATGTTATGTTATGTTATGTTATGTTATGTTATGTTTTGTTATGTTATGTTATGTCATGTTATGTTATGTTATGTTATATGTAAAAGTCATTGCACATCTACAACTCAAAATTTAGATTTGCACACTAGTGAGACAGATGGTGGTGATAAAGTCTTTCCCAATGCAAATGAGTGTTATATCTGGATTTAGGGTGAAATTCTGATTCTAGAGGTAATTCTATTTCTCAGCTATTGGATTAGCAAGTTAACCAGAAAATTTACCAAATTCTTTAAGATAATTGAGTTCCAACTTGACAGAATCCAACTTGGTAGGTGGATAATTTTTTGTAGACAAATAAGACTTGAGACAAGAATGGTTTCCATAAATGCCACTGCCACCTAGCGTTTGCTGGAAAATCTACATAACAATATTAAGATATAATGTAAGACTGATACAGCCTGTCTGGTGGCATTAAATGGATTGAACGCAAGAAATATCTTCTTAATAACTTCAAGATGTCATCGTGATTAATTTCCTTGGGAGCGAAGACACTCAACATAGCTTATATTTATGTAAACAATATTGACAGTACAGATGAGCCGATTCAGCGTTTGGCCAGGCGATCATTCAGACCGTTGCTACCGAAGTCGAGACCGATTGGCACAAGAGTGGTTTCTGGGAAACCACCGATGGTCGGCCCGTGGAAGACAGTTGGCAGTTTGCTGATTCCGAAGTTCGGTTGGTCAAACCGCGCGGTGGAAAAGGAAGCTTGATCAGCCGACCGCTACCGTCGAACTTTGAACTGTCTTGGCAGTGGAAGATCGAAAAGAAAACCAACACGGGATTGATTAGCTCCCTTCATCTAAAGAATCACAGGGAACCGAGAATGATGAGCAGATGAATAGGAATAATGTTTCGTTAACAAAATACCCTTAACGTACAATTGTTATTAGTTAAGACGTTTCCAAACGGTAGCTTTACGAACAAAATAGGTCATGCCTTCTAAATGGTTCAATAAACGCTTGATGTTATTATGAGTAACAAGAAACATCCCTACGAAATCCTACTAAATAACTTGAAGAACGGTAAGACACGCGGATCCCCTCTCTCACCCAAACTTTACCAGCTGCTCCCCCCTAAGAAACGTCATTAGTTATACTCATGGGATAGAGATAATATATATGGCGTTTTATAATATAAACCATATGCATAGGGGACAAAATAATCCCATTTTAAGGAGGAACAGGGAGGAGTGGATTCGCCTTGGAAACTATAGTTTTGTCAAAACGACCTATCGATACTTCTGTGATTTGAAGGTGTACATTACCTAGTTGAATGTCTAATTGAAGGGGGTGAGCATCGCCCCCATGCGGGGCTCGCGAAGGAGCAGCTAGTCCACCGTGTCGGTGGCGACGTCGACGAGGAGGCTGCGGTTCATTCCCTCGGCGTCGGTCCCCACGATCAGGGTGCGGCCGCCGTCGAGCCGGAAGCCGCTGCAGGCGGACAGGACGGGATCGAGCGTGACGTCGAGCAGGCGTGGCGCGCACTCGGCGACGCATCCGAGATCGATCGCGCGGGGCGGCGCCGGACCGCTCTCGATTGAGCAGGGGCAGACTCCCTCCGATACAGAATAATTTCTCTTCGTTTTAAGTTCCAATGTTGCTCCTTACTTTCAGTTGAAAAAAGTTTGTTCTTTTTAGTTTTTTAAGAACGAGCTATTGGAGAATATTGCATAATATAAAAATGAAGATAGGTACGTTAGGCACACATTAAAGGTTTTTGGGAGGGTAAACAAAAAAGACAAGTTTTTTAATAATTTGAAAAATGATTCTGATAAATTGGAAAATATTCATGTTTTTACGCTTTGAAGTGATGCTAAGAGCTTATATAAGCTTTTCCACAATTCTGTGAGTTGGACCAACTTATTGGTGGTTGTAGCCTTAGAAAAGTTCTAATCCAACGCAATTTTAAGAGGCTGCCTCGCTTTGAAAAGCAGTTACTGGAGCCTGGCGTGTTATTTTAATTTCATATTGAGGTTTCATATCCCTTTGTAACATTTCTGTTTAAATTTTTCATTATTTTTGTTTTCATTCATAGAATAGTGATTAAATTTAACAAAATAATTCATATCAAGTATTCGCCTCAAATGCCTTTAGTTGACAAAAAGAAAATAAGTAAGAATGGGGTACATTTTTCACGCATTTCTTTTTTTTTGGTTTACTCTGAAAGCATTTAGTAATTTGCAATATTATAAGTTCTGAAGACAGTTCATAATCTAGATAATCGCGGATTTCAGGTATAAATGGACATAAGGTAGGTCTAGGGCAAAAAATGTTTCGATTCTAGTGTACTATTTATTCAATCCGCTTTATTTTACGCCAGTTTTTACCCTAAGAATTAGTTTAGATTAACGTTCACTTTGAGAGTTTTCTCGCTGAAATAATTTAAAAGACTGCCAACTTCAAGGGAGTCGGAGAATTTGACTCAATTAAAACAGATATATTTAATGCTGGGTTCATACATTCTGCTTACGATAGAAGATTTATGCTTTTGATGGCTTGGCCGAGCGAAATTATTTCTTTGGCATACATTTGTATTGACAAATCTTATATAATTAAAGGGAAAATGAGCTCTTGCGAGTCAACCTTGTGGTCCCGGATCACCTTGTGGTCCCTGTAATCCTGCAACACCCGGTGCACCATCAGCACCGTCGTTACCTGCAGGACCCATCGGGCCTGCCGGACCTTCCGGGCCTTGTGGTCCTACTGGACCTGCTGGACCGGGATCACCCTGATCCCCTTTGTCGCCTTTGGGACCTGCCGGACCTTGTGGGCCTACCGGGCCTGTTCCCGGAAGTCAGGCGGATCGCTGAGTCGTTTGGCTGCGAAGTCAATATCGACGGCAAAGGTCCCAAAGGAGCATTTCGCCGCGAAGCCTGCCTTGCAGGTTGCCCGCCCTATGCGCCCGCAGCGCGGCGCAATCCCAGCCTGCTAAATTGCCCCCATCAATGGGCTGCGCTGGATTCATCTCTGTTAATGCCCGGTTACCGTACCGGCCGAATCGTTGACAAAGTGTTAACCAGCAATCCGGCGCGCGGCGTCCGCCCGAAGTTGGGAAAATTACGATTCGGACCAGCCGCTGAATCTCAAAACGAATGTCGACCGGTTCTGCAAGGTCCACCTTCGATTAGAATAGAAGTTTGCAACAAAGCATCGTGAGGATGAATGACTATAAAAGATTTCTATCCGACGGAACGATTAGGGCTTTCGTTTGAATTATTTCCGCCCAAGACGGAAAAGGGTGAACAGAACTTATTCAACCATTTGCAAAAACTGGTTGAATTCAACCATTGACAAAACAATTTTGACAGGAATGGGTGATTGGAAACGAATAAAACTAAATACTTCTTCAGCAAGTCGAAGGAGTTCTTTCTTCTTCTTTGTGCTATCTGGGAGGGCATCATCGAGGGCTTTCAGTTCATACTGAGTGAAAACTAAGTCCAACATTTTTCTCACGGCAATCATGACCACCAACTGAAAAAGAAACAGGAAAGGAGATAGCTTCATAGGGACAATAATACTGTGTTTAAAAAAATGAAAGGAAAATAAGATTTTAAAGCAAAATGGTTTCGGCATAACGACGAATACAAATAATTTCTGACAGCGGCGTAAACATGTGTTGTAATAACAAAATAGAAGAAGAAGAAGCACTGAACAAACTAATCTTAAGAAATTTTGTCAGTTGTGTTGTTATATTTTGTCAAAAGTACCTTTAATGGCAATTCTATCGACTATAGGTTTTAGTTTTTTCAAACAGTTCGTGGTAACGAACTGTAGTAAGGAGCGACCACGATGACCCGTTTTGGAAAAAAGCTCGTAGTTCATGTTCATTAGGATTCTCCTTGCAAGTTGGAGGACAAAATCAGCATCGACCTCCTTCCCACAAATGGCTGCAATGATATTCGCTGCTTCGTCAAAACTGTTTCCTCATCAATTGTCTGATGTTCTTTTGGGTGTAACTTCATGAATTTGGCTCGGACATCTTCTATCAAGGGACGAATTTAATGAATCTTGTTGCAATAAGGGTCTCCCTTAAGCTTTTTGTAGATAGGAGCTTGAAACTTCTACAGTGGGATTTTCTGATACGCTGAATCTGATGGTGTGATTTTCGTTAAGATTCTATGACTTTTAGGGGGTGTCTCCCCCTATTTTCTAAAATCACTCAAATTTTCTCAGGCTCGTAACTTTTGATGGGTAAGACTAAACTTGATGAACGTTATATATTAAAAATCAGCATTAACATGTGATTCTGTTGATGTAGCTATTGGTACCAAAATTCCTTTTTTTAGTAAGCGTTTTCCATGATTTTAGGTTTCCCCTCCCATCTTCCCCCCAATGTCACCGGATCCGGTCGGAATTTAAAATCATAGCTATGAGACACGATATCCTTCCAAACATCAATTTCATTGATATCTGATGACTCTTTCCTAAGTTAAAAATACCTCAGTTTTTCTAATTTTTCAGAATTAACCCCCCCCCCCCCTAACTCCCCCAAAGAGAGCGAATCCAGTCCGGTTACGACAATCACGTATCTACGATAACAATACCAAGAAAACGTAGGACAGCGAGAAACACGAGGTAATTTACAGCCAGTAAAAAAAGAAGGTAATATAAATCTTTTGGCCAAAACCTCTTTTCCTGTTTCCTATGTGTATAAAGAATAAAATAGTAGATAGAAGCTCGTGAAGTGTAATTAAAAGAAAAACGTAAAATAAGGAATACAAAACTAAAAAGAAAATTCATCTTCTTTGATAAATCAAAAAGTTCGGCGCAGGGAACTTTGAGTGAGCAATCAACTGTCTCAATTGCGTTTCATTGCGAGCATCCCTTCCGGAATCCGCGGCATTAGTCAAATACTGTTGTAATAATTCGTCAATGGCGATCTTTGCCGGATGCGAACCGCCGACGCCCACATCTTGTTCATGCAACAGAAACGCCTGTCGTAAAATCGCGACCAACAATGACTGTTCGAGCGTCATGCGTTGGCGACGAACCAACGGATGGGACCACTCGGTTTGTGAATCGCTCTGAGAATCGGTTATCCTGACGAACCGGTCAAGAACTTTCTGAGAGCGTTGCGCGATGCCCCAGACAGCCCGTCCCCTGAGCAAAAAGGCAATCCGCCAGGAGAATGAGCGGGTCATTCTGGAGGCAGCGGAAAAAGTCTTTGCAGAGGCGGGGTTTGGCGGGGCGACAATGCAGTTGATCGCCGATCTGGCGGGGCTGCCAAAGGCCAATCTGCACTACTATTTCCCGACGAAAGAGGCGCTTTATCGCGAGGTCGTCCAGTAACAGACATAACACACAAACAAATTTTTTTTTGTATATATAGAAGAAGATAACTTCATTCATCTAGGTAAACTTTCTTGCAAATTCTGTATTTTGTCTTTATCGCAACATCAATTGCGGATCCTATACTTTAGCTCCAGGGCCGTTTAATTAGAAACACAAGTGCCGCTAAATTAGAATAAACATTTTTTTTTTAATTGCTAAAAAAGTTTAGCATGAAGAGTAAGATATAGAGGAGGGGGGAAACCCCTGGTGTCGTGCCCGGTCGACAGCATCCGGTTCTTGATCTCAACCGCGCCGATGCGGACAGGGGTGAACAGGTTCGGAAAGAGCGTTGTCATCGCGCCGGCATCCTGAAACTCACTATTGGGCGCCACCTTACACTTTCTCCGCGCCGCCGCGACAGTGAGATACATTCAACACAAGCGCGGCCGATCGATGCGCCCGATCTTGTCCGCAGATCGGCACCGTCCAGCATCGTGCGCTGGCATCGAGGCCGGCAGATGATTCCAGGCGTTAAGTCAGCTGGAGTTGAGCCACGGGCTGGAATTGAGCCACAGGACCCGTATTGTCAAGCAGAGGTACACATTGTCAGTACAGAATTTAATACGGCATAGAATGTAATAGCATATGATAAGAGTCAATTTCTTAGCAAATTAATTTTCCTTTGATATTGTCCCAATGATGAAAATATGAATCCTTTTATGTCTACAACAATTCTGGGTCTATTTATTCTAAAATAGGAAAATGTGCTGAGCCCCCCCGCCCCTTCCTCTGGGTATGCACGTGGCTCTACAAATAAACTAGCTAATATACAAGGCCTTTATTATATTGCTTGTTTGTAATCCTAGTGGCAATTGAAACTCACTCATTCAGCTAATGTCCATGGAATATTTAATTATGAATAAAGTGATGCTATGGAATTTTATCACGTTCCCACTCAATATATTTTAAAACCAAAATCATTCAAGCTTCACTTCTTGCAGCCAACAATACATTGATACATAATGATGGATTAAAGTCGTAAGTCGAGAAGATGGAAATGTTCTCATTCTTCTCGACTCCTCGACTCTCGACTATAAATACTACTGCTCCTTATCCCGCATCCACTGCAAAATCTGCTGCGTTTGTTGACCGACAACGTCCGCAGGTAAAGCAACCAAGCGTCGGTTTAGCAAATCGACGGCTATAGGCGCCTGCTTATCCCCGGATTCCCGAATCACTAAAAAGCGATTGTTGCGGGCCGATTTGGCCCAATCAGTTAATTAAACTCAATATTCTAATTAAACCCTTTATGATTCAGGGGTCATTTTGAAAGAATTGGAACAAAATTTGAATTTTAGCGTAAAGAGCAAGGAATTGACGAGAGGGCGAACTCCCTCATGTACTTGATAATTTCTTTTCGTTTGAGTTTTAATGTTGCTCCTTATATTCATTTGAAAAAACTTGTTTTTTTTATCAAAATTAAATAAAGTATTGACTGGGAAGCAATTATTAACCATGACTTTGCGAAACGCCAACAAGAACCGGATATCCTGTTTCTCTAATTCCGAGAAAACGTCGAAAATGTAATCCGAATTTTGCAGTGAAAGAAGCAAATTTTCTGAACGGAAAGAAAAGGAGAGGGATGATAGTGACAATTATCATAAATCGTGATTACCAATTACGGTTAGTTTATTGTCTATTACTGATTGTTGATTGTTAGCCACAGACCAAAAAATAAAACAAAATTAGGGCCATGGACAAGGCCAAGGTTAACGCAGAGATTTTCTTCTTCTTCTTCTTTGATTATTTTGAGGAGGCAATATTCAACGGGCCGTGTGGCAGATGAGATCAAACTTTTGGTCATATATTGCCAAGCAGAGAACAATCCTACTATGTGGCCATGAGATTTCCGTAGATGTTTTCTTCTTCTCGTTTGATTATCTGGAGACGCCCATGCATAATACCAATGCAATTCCGGGCCCTGTGGCCGCTGAGATCGAATTGCGGGTACCATACCTCATTGTTCTGAAACAGTCTGACTTCTTATTCTTCAGTATAAGTCTATACTTGGAATATACTGATTCCGATTTACAAAGAGCTATTTCAATGTCTTTATTTTTTTACTTGGCTGGGCTTCCGAACTAGCTTAGAAATGTTTTTTGAATCAGTTTATACGGCAATATCCGTATAACCTGATTTGATTTTGTGCGTTAACTATATTGTGGATTTTGTCAGTTTCATTTTTTTAAACAGTCCTTTTCTGTACAAATATCTGCTAGGAATGGAATGAGGTTGGAGCCTCTTTTCCTCTTAGTTATATGTTTTTTTTTGAACGGTCAATCTCAGACTATGTAAAAGAAAAAAACTTACCCTAATTTCTTCAGCAGTGATACTATAATCCGTATAATAGACAAGGAGGTCAACGCCCAGTGCTCGACATTGTCGCAGCTTTGTCGCTGTCAATAAACAAACACAGGCCAGCAACTGCAAATGTACTTTGTGCACTTTCCCCTGTCAAAACGTACATCGCCATCAAGGGTCAGGGATTGAAGTTCATCAATTACGGGGACGACAGGAATCCTTTTCTGATATTCATCCAGATTCTTGAAGCGGGGACCCAATTTTATATTTGGCAGAGGAAAACCATCGGTTTCAGGGTTTCGGACCAGTCGTCCTTCTTCCTCCAGAAACCAATTGGACTGAACATGGAATAAATGGTCAGTGGTTTTGACTGGCATGAAACGTTCCCGCCCGACCACAAGGCCTTACAAACCCGACTTTTCAGTTGATAAATTCTGTTCATTAGGATCTGTTGTTCAATTTTTTGTGTCCCTTGTCATTGTGCTGAAGACTATCCATAAATTAAATCTTTCCCAATAAGACCAATTTATGCATCTCGTTTAAGATTCGATTGAAATGCAATAATAAAGACGGCTTATAAAATTTGAATTATCTTTATGGCAAAAACTAAAAATCAATGAAAATCTGAAGCATAACTAACGAAAAAATATCTTTAAAATTATATACAAACATAAAAAAATTATATATAAAAATACATAATCAATATATATAATTGTAGAGCCAAAATCATATATAAAATTCGGCAAAACTCTGCCCCGTAGATGTGCCTTAAAAGACTAGCCCTTTTCAAAATTCAATTTTGACACCCCTGAGCTAAATGATAATAGAAATAATGTGAATATTACGAACACAGCAAATGGCAAATTTTTGTGCAAAACAAAAGCTCACTTAAAATGTGACCCGTAAAATATTGTGATTTAAAAGTCTGCCAGTGAAGAGAGCATTATTAAATGTGATTTGGAGCAGATGATCTGAGATTGATGATATATTGTATGGCTTGACATTGTGCGATATCATTACTCTTTTGTGAGATCGAGAAGATCCATAAATGGGGCTTCTTCAGTTTAATAGGTTAGCAAAGTAGCTCTTTAATAAAAAAGAAATCAAAGGGTTGTACACTATATGATGCTGGTGGACCTGACTATACGCTCCCTTATTTATATAATTACATTTAAGACTCCTTGCGGATCAAAAGTTACCAGGATACAAGACCTCTAGGGTGACCGCAATAACCGTAATAACTCACTCCAGCACTGAGTTGTTAGTTTCTGTCAGTTTCTGTTTTTCTGAAAAACAGAAACAGTACCGGTGCCTATTTCATATACGGTATAATTTCAATTCGTTCTAAGTTTTAATGTTTTTCCTTTCTTTCAGTTAAAAAAAAACTGATTTCTTTTTTATTTAAAAGGAATTTTTGAGGCAATCTTGATTTTTGGATCTTTTTATGGTTTCAGTTTTGATATTTTGCGTTTATTATATAAGTGCACATGTGGAATGGCTATTTTTATCAAGAATCGGTGTTATCAGCCTTTTCGCTAAGATTTGCCTTTGCACCGTTGCTTTGAGAGGTCCTCTTTAAACTTAGTAATCATTTTTAGGTTTGTTTTGTTTTTGCTTCGTCCTTGGAATTCTTATCCGTATATTTTTAATCTTTATAATACAATACAATAAAATTAAAGTCCAAATTTCTCTGTAAATGATGCTTGATTAGTATTCTTTGCTTTCAGAAAATGCTGTATTCACAAGACATAATTCACCAAACAGGCTAATATTAACTAGTTTAAATTAAGCTGGTAAGCCAACTGGGGACAAAATTCTTCATTCTTTGTCCTTTCTTACATCTTGTAGCAAGTTAAATTTCCCCCTTATATCCTTGGTCATGAAGCCTTGCGAGGGGGATTAAGATACTTAAGCCTGTAGACCCATCCCTGAAAGTTTCATTTTCTTAACCTAACCCATTTCCAAGATAGCAAGAAGTTAATGGACTAGAATTTTACCAGAAGGCCTATTATCAATAATTAGTTTAATCCAAAACAGGCTAGGACGTCTTTTAAAAACTTCAGTTGCATATCTTAATTCATGTTTTTGTACAAATTTTTTAATAGTACAGCAAAAAGAGCAGAATTAACACACCAGCCCACATCTACAAACAGTAGGAACGCGTAAGGGTGTTAGATTGAATTTTCAGGGAGTGTTGAAGAACTAAATCATAACACATTATCTGCATTCAAGATACCCACAGGGTGTAACTGCAATACCTAAGCAACAGATAAGGGGTTTAACTTGAAACTTTTCGGGAAATACCTAAATCAAAAGACAATATGTGAACCAAGTTTGTCAAATAAGTGTATCTGCGTTATATCAAAAATTGATAAGGGTAATATATAGGAAATTCCAGTAAATTTTAACTTTCCGCTGTCAAGATATTGCTCTAGATGTTGTAAAAACACCATTTTGACAGCCTGGATGCACTTAAAGTCTTTTGATTTAGTTTAATTTACCCCTTAGTATACCCTGAAAATTGTAACTTAATAGCCTTAGAAAATTATTAGATATTGGTCCTTTTTAACAGCCTGGAGGATTAGCCTTTAATCACATTCTTTACCATGTGCAATCATAAAATAGTCTAATATCTTCATTTTTACAACATACGTATTATTTTAAGGGCCAGTTTCATTTCCACAAAGACGCAAAGCGGGTGACAGAATGGATTGGACTTGAATAACATGTGCTATATATTTGCACATGGGGGTGGGGGTAAGGTTAGGTTAAGTTAGCTTAGGCTACTTTAGCCCTACACCCCATTAATGTGCAAATATATAGCCCAAATTATATATTGTATTTTCATCATATTTTGACATATTTTATTGGATTAACACAAGTTTACTTTTTGGTTGCGTTCCGGCTTGAAGGAAAGATTTTCGTCAAGCAAGATGCATAGGAATCGAACGTAACGATCATTAGGTCTACTTAGAGAACCTCGTGATACTAGATAATGAAAATACTTAAAATATCTTTTAAGATTTTTTTTTAAGTTATTTTATAGCATGAGAAAACTTCTTAAAACACGTTCTCCTTATTATGATGAATTAAATTCTTGTCAGTTACGATCTTTAAGCAAAAATGTGACACAAAATTGTCATTAAAAAACACCAGCAAAACATCGGTACGGAGGTGTCGGAGAAACTCATCCGTTATAGCGATAACGGTTCAACGCTCTCCGCGGTCAATTTCCCTGAGGTGTCGTTACCCGCCCACCCCGAACAACACCGGTTGCTCCACGTGCACCGCAACGTGCCTGGGGTTATGGCCCAGCTTAACCAGATCTTCTCGGAAACCGGCGTAAACGTCGCCGGACAGTACCTGCAAACCCAGGGTGATGTGGGCTACGTGGTGGTCGACATCCTCCTGGATCCGTCACTGTGCATTATATTCACTTTTGCTGCAAAGCAGAACTGTTCTTCCGACTTGAATTTGTTTAATGATATAACATATTGCGCAAACATTTCGTCCCATTCTAGAATTAGCCGGCAAAGCTATATAACTTATTCTACACCATTAGACACTCTAGATTTCACTTCACCATAATCAGTGTCTTCAATATCTATTAGAGTAAAATCATCCATTACTAAAGAATAATATCCTTGATGTTGAATTTTGAATTTGATATTAAGAAGGAACTCATGTCTCAGACCTCTTATTTTGATCCTAGACCAGTTCTGGTGACATTGGGTGAGAGTTGGAGGGGTGAACCGGTAAGCTTGGAAAACATTTAGACTGGAGAGATCGGGATGAAATCTAATGGGTAGTATAAGCAAATGTCGTAAATACGTGATTGACGAAACCAGACTGGATTCACTCTCTTTGGGGTAGTTAGGGGGGTCTAGTGCTGTGAGGAGTTTGGGGTACGGAACTCTTCCCCGACCTGCCGACATATATCTCATGTGTGGAACTCCTTTCCACCAAGTCAGCCCTTAACTTCCCAGGTACGAACTCTTTTCCGACCTGTCGGCATGTATCCCATGCGTGGAACTCCTTTCCACCATGTCAGCCCTTAACTCCCCTGGCACGGAACTGCTGGCATGTCCGAACGGAACTGTCCGACCTGTCGGCATGTATCCCATGCGTGAAACTCCTTTCCACCATGTCAGTCCTGGCGCTATAAATGTATTTGGAATGGCGCAGTTGGTCGCTAATTAAGGATCCATCGATATTCCACAAGGTGACTTGACTGTTGCCGCTCCTAACCAGTAGTTGAACGCCATTTGGAGCGAAAACGACGTCTTTGATCGGAGGGTATTTTTCCTGTAGCTGAGCTATGAGGCTTCCTTCCCGACCATTCGCTATGCTCACTTTGCCGTCGGCATGCCATAAAGCCAGGTATTTACCATCGGCTGAAAAAGCCCATTTAGCAAAAAAATTAATATGCAAATTTTGTTTTATTACTCATGTGCGGTGAGCCAAAAATCAGAACATGTATTGATTCAAAAACGTTCAGAAATGAAATAAAAAAACGTTTTTAAAAACGTTTAAAAAGTTTTTTTAAACTGCAAGTAAGGAGCGACATTAAAACTTAGGGGAAACACCCCCAAAATTCACTAAAAAAAATTACACCAGCAAATTCAGGGTATCAGAGAACCCTACTGTAGAAGTTACGAGCATAAGGAAATCGTCGAAGCAGCTTCGACAAACTTCATTTCTCATCATACACAATTCTTTCTCACATTGCTAGTCTACTGTAGTAACACAGTCGTACTAGCCGAACAATCGCTTCATCACAATATCATCCTCGAGAAACAAGACCATTGTTGAGTGAATCGAATCTATATAAAATTTCTTATATCGGAATGTTGTATGACGAGATTGCTTCATATATAGAGAGAAATGAATCAATGCTTTTGTGGCGATAATTGCAGCATTTACATCTTCTCCCTTTTGAATTAAGGCCTTCACTACATCAAGATGATCATTTAATGCTGCTAAATTTTACGGTATCACATCTCTGTTAGTTCTGGCATTAACTTCTAACCTATTTTGAAGGAAGAAATTGACTAGCTCCAAATGACCCCTTTCAATGACGTGGAGCCACTCTTAATCTAGTTAATCTCAACACTCGTTTTTTTTTTCAGCAAAATCTTAGCAACATCAATATAATTGCATTTTCATGATCTTTTATTAAATATTGTAAAATTACAAACAGGAAAAATCCTATGACTTTTTTAATTGGAACAGTAAGGTAGACCTTGCTACATCCTACGATTATGACGTCATTGATCAATATTGTGCATGAAAAATCTTATTTTTTGTTAAACATCATGTTTTAAAAATAATTTTTAACTATGAAAGCTTTTTAACTCCTTCAATTTCCTTAAAAATGAGCCATTAAACAGCTCTCTAAGATGTTGAGGAATGAAGAACTGTGCTGTTAAAATAATTCATGCCATAAAAGGAGAATAAATGATGATTGCGCTAAGAGTGGAAAAAAGAGAGGGATTGAGAGAGAGAATGAGAAAGAGAGAGAGAGAGAAAGACAGAGAGAGAGAGAAAGAGAGAGAGAGAGAGTGAGAGAGAGAGAGATATGAAGCAAGGGGCATATATTGAGATTATTATGGATTGAATGAGCTTTAACATAAATGGGCTATTTTGCGTCTTACACCTCAAAGTTTGCACAAATGGTATTTCTACCAAATCAAAAGCATTTTGCCGAGCTGTCTACCTGATGGAAAAATTTACAGAAGTATTTTACAGAAGACACGCAATAGTTCACAATCAAGGAATATCAGATCAAGAATACCAAAGTCATACAAACAAACCAATAGGAGAAAATCTCACACCAAATGATGAATATATTGAAGGAGCACTAGGTATTTTTCAAAAATATGCAAAAAAAATTACAGCATTTTTTGGAAATTTTTAAAAAGCCTATTATTGATGATTCTACAACCAAATATGAATATACAGAAATTAGAAAAAACAACGTGAATGTATCTCAACAAATAAATTATAATTTTATTTTAAAAGATGTTGAATCTTGAATTCTTCTAAGTAATAGTTACCTTTATGCAAAAATTAAAATAATATGATTTGATGGAACAAGTATAATATGATATATAATATGATAGTATAATAGGAACAAGTATGAAAAATAATATGAAGCCGGGATAGCGCTCGACCATATAATCGACGAAGCGGCGCCAGTCCCAGTCCTTATAGGCGGCGATGTGGGCGGCGCCGGCTTGCAGCAGGTCCTGGCGCGGCCGGGGCTTGAGCCCGTGCTTCGTCAGAAGCGGGGCGACCGCCTCCGCGGCGCAGCGTTCGACCTCGCCGAGGAGATGCAGCTTTTCCGCCACGCCGTCTCCGGCGATATGTTCGGCAAGTCCGTGGAAATAGGCCTCGCCCATGACGAACATAAATACAACCTCACATGTGGGAAGAAAATTTTAAGAAACTTTAAGCTAGCGTAACAACATTTGGGGTATAAATATGTACATGGATTTTAATGACTATATAACAAATATTTTATGCAAGGGTAATGACGAAGGTGAGGCTGGAGCATAGGCGCAACGGACGAAAAATATTGGGGGGGGGGGGGGGGTTGGGGTTTTTTTCCCCAAAAGAAACACATTTTCCCGAAAAGTAAATTTTTGGGACATGCGGAGAATTTCTCCTGGTGATAACTCCCTGTGGAGAATTTCTCCCGCGGAATATCCCCCTCTACAGAATAACACCCAAAAGAATTCAAATTCCACTGAAAGTTTCCTCAAGATTGTTTCCCCAGAAAATCTCCATATGTAAAAAAATAAGTCACTAAAGAGAAAAAGAGACAAATAAAACCAATTTCGTATAGGAATTTTGGCAAATTTCCCTGGGTTAAAATTTTCCCTTTAAAGCTCACCCCGGCAACCTGTGAAAAACTAGTGGAATCTCTTTTCACCCTCTGTCGATATTTAGTCGTATTTTAGATAGTACAACAGATAGAAAAATTCTGACTGCACTATTGAACGCCGCCAGGACGGGATAAAGGGCAATTGGAACGGTTGGCCGCGTTTGAAAGGACCTGCCATTAAAATGAACATTTTTTTCGAAATTACTGTAAGCTTTGCTTTTGGAGAGAGATCATTTTCCAGGCTGACATTATATTTTCAAACAGTCTTTCGTTTAATTGGAATTTACCCTTGACTACAACAGCTACAATAACAGCTACCATTTGATACCATTTTTTATTGGAAGCTCGGCCGTTATTTAGTTGGAATTTATACTGACTATAACACTACAATAACAGCTACCATTTGACTACAATAACAGCTATCATTTGGAGGCACGAGCCTCGTTTAATTGGAATTTACCCTTGACTACAACAGCTACAATAACAGCTACCATTTGATACCATTTTTTATTGGAAGCTTCGTCAACCATTGTCTGATCTTAAATATAGTTTATCAGGCTTAAGGGCCAGACACATATCTTTTTTCGAGCACCGATTTCAGCAAATCAGCGGGCAAACGACAGCAGTACTTAAACAGTGCCCTTGCATGAGATTCATTTTATCTAAGATTCTAATTAAATATTAAAAAATTTCAGTATTTAATTATGAAATTCTTAGTTATTTTTATCATTTAGTTCTTTTGATTTTGCTGCTAAAGAGAAGGAAACGCACAAATAAAGACCGAGACGCGCCGGGGGGCACAGGGGGGATATATAAATGACGACCGGGACACAGGGAATGTTCAAGGGCAATCATTAAAATAATGAGGTTTAGATCTGAATACGGATTTTTTTTTTCCATGGACAATTATATGTTGCATGTTCAAGGGTCGGTAAACCTGACAATCTATTTATATTCACAGACAATGGGACAGCGAAGAATTTTTTATATTTGCAAGATATAAGTATATAAGGCTTCGCGACGATCTTGTCCAGCAGGTCGGCGGCGGCTTCGAGGGCCAGGCCGTTGGACAGGATCCGGGTGCGGTACTCGGCCCGGGACTCTTCCAGCTCCCGGGCCAGGATGCGCTCCTCCTCCACCGAGATGGGGGGGATGATGCTCATCTGGTTGAGGTAGACCTTGACGAGGTCTTGCTCTCGGGCGGTTTCCCTGCGCTTGGCCATCACCACCTTTTCGGCCCTTTACCCGGGCCTCATTACCCCGATTGGATAGCTTTGTGGAAGCGTTCAGGGTGTCGCGATTTTTAGTTTATTCTAGTAAGTGTGGCAAATATTTCGTTTTTTTGATAAATTTTCCGGTATTAGTGTACATTTTGGGCTTTTGAAAAGGAAATGCAATAAAATTCTAAAAACAACTTTAAAAATACTTATGCCACTCCTAAAAGTGTTTCACTTTACTTCACCACCACCCCTCCTAATGTATATACAGGCCAAATTAAATATTTCATATACATTTTCTCATCTGGAAAAAATTGTGACTTTGGAGAAATCGTATAGTCCAATGGATCTGACTCCTCACTGGAAGATAAGTCGCCCATTTTGCGTCTTCGCGTGACGGGGGTACTTTTTTGGGGGGTAACCATATTTGTCATGGTTAGAAATTCATTAAATTTTTCTTCATCACTACTGTTTTCAAAATACCCTTGTTTAAAATTAAAAGGTTTAAGCTCACCTAGTCTAGAGCGAGGTGGTTCATTTTCGTCCTCTGAACATGAGCATGGTCGAATCAGAACTCAGAAAGTCCGCTGGCTGTCATTTCCAGTGAACGCCATCAAGAAAGCTGCCACATATCACCTTTGAAGGGTAGGTACATTGCACACGTTCTCGAGGCTGAACTTGCAAGAGATGGTCCAATAACTTTAATGGTCAGAACCTTACCTAACTCTTCCGTTTCGAGCTAGAAAGAGCCAAATACCATCGCCACCTTCTCGACCCAGTGTGAATAGATGAAGCCTCAATGGGACAAAATTTAAGCTTTAATGCAAAGAGTTATTGACGAGGTATTGACGAGTGGGCGAACGTTCTCATATACGTAATAAAAACATACGATCATAGAAGTTTGTTATGTAAGCTAATTCGTAAGTTACGTATATCTTTTACTAATGAAAACGTTCGTAAGAACTAAAAGTTCTAGTTGCCTGTTTAAGTACCCAAAAAATTGGAGAGCAACTGGGCCTCCTTCCCCTCCTTTTTTCGCAAAATCCTTCGAATCGCCTCTTTGCTTGAGTTCTTCAACTGTCACTTTCGTCTACTTGCTCCGCTACTACGTCTAGCGCGCTGAAAAGTAGACAGGTGGGTTACGGAAAAATTTTACCCAATCGTGGTCGGTATAACCAAAAAGGACTTCGTCGTCTTTATTCTAGTTTTTGTGCCCCTGCTGTTTTATCTTTCTGGTTTTGCTATCCTCCTTCGCAAGAAGGATACGAAGAAAATGCACTCAGGATATTTTAAGTACTGTAGGGAGGGGATTTTCTATGAGGAGAATTTCCCATTGGGAGGGAAGTTCCCGCAGGTTAACTTTTCGAGGGAAATTTTACACTGGAGGATTTTAGCACAGGATTAAAGACCACACCCGTATGTAAAAAAGTCTTAACCTCTGATTGGTTCTTTTGTCTAAAATTTGAAGCTAGTAAAAAACAAAGTTTTTGAGTTACAACATTTTGTACAAGTAAACTCTCTTTTTCATTGTGCTTTAACTGGTTCGTCAATCACTTTTTGATATCTTTTCAATATGATAGATTTCACAATTATTTTTAACTTTTGGAAGTTTATGGTCATAAAAACAACCAAAAATATCTTCACCTCTGATGTCTTGTAGACGATATGTTATGGGTATACTGACTTGGATTTGTGGCTAGTGTGGATTTGTAAATCAATATTTTAAAACTATATTCTTAAAATAAATTGTTTTTTTTTAATTTACAAATATTTACATTTAAATTTTTAATCAAGCCCCTACGGCAGAGCTCGTCCAATTTTGGGATGGGTAAGTTGAGCACTGGGATCTGTAGCGATCTGACCGGCCAGCACGCTGTGTTTGTAATATCCCTTAATGGCACTCAACCAGCGTGCTGACGTTCGTGAACTGCAACCACTTTCCGCCTTGCGGTATAAATATGCCGCTAAATCGGCTGCTCCAGCGTTGCCAAGGTTTTTGTTCAGTTCCGATAGGCTGCGGGCGAGGTCTAATAGGTCCCTTCGATAGGCTTACGCCCGAAACCGATACGCGCGATACCGATACACAGCTACCACGTACAGCCCTACCCCGGGGACTATGGAGGATCTCATCATGGTTGCTGCGGTAGCTACAACTATTAAAGAACGAAAGCCCATAGTAACCAAAAGTTAAAAAACGCCTTTTGAAAAAAAATTACCGAGTGAAAAAAAAATTCAATCTGACACTGATCGAGGAATGGTAGCTATTATTTCGGTTTTTCTTAAAAGTAGAAGTTTATTGCGGCTATGATATTTTTGTTCATATTTGTTGTTTGTAAGCAGCAAACAAACAGATGATTGAGGTCAATCAGACCTTAATCATCTGATTGATCCTCCACGTTTGTTACTCGAACATTTTTTTTTTTCACTTTTTTATGGATGAACGCATTTAGTCAAAATTATGAATTTATTTAAGTTTGATTTTTAATTGTAAATAAGTAGAGTTGTGGACCGTATATGTTATTGCTTGTGATTTCGATGGTGATGGTTCTTGACCGCTCAATAGTAACCGAACCTCTTAAAAAGTAGAATTTTGATAACAATAGATACATCAAAATAATTGTATTTTTATGCTGATTCAAAATATATAAAGTTTATTAAGTTTAATGTTGACCAACAAAAGTTAAAAGCCTGAGAATATTTGCCCAATTTTTGAAAAAGGAGGAAAACACCTCCAGAAAGTCGAATGATCTTCATGAAAATTAGACCAACAGATTCAGCATATTAGAGAACCGTACTGTAAAGGGAAAAATAAGCAGAAGTCTTAGATACATGATTTACATAATTGGAACGGATCCGATCTATTGGGGGGGGGGGTAATTCTGAAAAATTAAAAAAATGACGTATTTTTAACTTACGAAGGAGTGATCGGATCTTCATGAAAATTGATATTTAAGAGGACCTCGTAACTCAGATCTCTTATATGAAATCTCAACTGGATCCAGCGTAATTGGGGTGGGGCAGTTGGGGGGACCGGAAATCTTAAAAAATACTGTGCCGGCAATTTCCAAGACCAATTTGCGCCGAACCGCGTCGGCAAACGTGTCGGGGCCGTCGGCGGTGATGACAAAAGCGCCGGGGCCGCCAATTATCTGTTCCTCGAACCGCTGTTCAAGGTTGTAGGTGACCGGCCGACCCGAGCAATATCGGCAAAGAACAGCCAGCCCGTTCACTGTTATGCCCGCCGCCACGGCCTCATTCCGACCGAAGGTTATGGTGGGGCCGTTCCAATTATTGGCGCTGTGTTGATTTTAACCAGTAGTAGATAAAAGCAGCACTTGTGGTTAGATTAGCCGCGGCACCGCAAAAAGATATTCTGAAATTTCATATGCCGAAACCGCCTTAGATCAGCCTCATCATCAGTCCCAAAAACCCTTATATACCAACTATGGTGAAAATAAAACAGTGTAAACCTTGAGAAAACGTTCCCTAACTGTTTTTGAAATACTGACGATTTGTCACTCTGGCAGCTTGGATGAATCCATTTCTTTTGAAAGGATACAGATAGTATGGCAATGACGTCATACATAGCATAAAAGGTGTTGTATTTGGACAATATTTTCCATTGGTAAAATTATGTCTAGGCGGAGACCCAAAAAAAGATACTAAGTTAATGGCCTTTTATTTTTCCTTTAGGTATTCACACACGAAATTTAAATATTATCAGGGGGTATCAGGATTTTAAAAATGCCTAGATGGAACAGGGCCCAAAAGTGGTTGGAAATCACTGATCGGAGATTCAAACGATACGATTCTGATATGATACTATCCTGATGAGATACGATACGATTCTGCAATTTGACAAATTTTGATATTTATTCTTTAAAAAGTTTCGATAATTCTTTCTTTGAAATTAAATAAGTGAAAATATTTAAAACGTATTTTGTTTTCGGTGAAGTGCACATTATATTCTGGCCTTGAGAAGGCCTGGGGGTTATCGGCCCTATTCAAATGAATTTTTGCTCGTTTTGAGTTTCATTTATTCATTGATAGTTGTTAGTAGTAGTAGCAGATTATTTTTGAGTAATAGTCATATATATTTACTTAATAATTATGCACTTTATTTACTCCTTTATTAATGATACTTAATTATACTTAATTATAAAATAATTAACTTATTTAATTAACAAAATGAGTAAAAGTATAAATTTAAAGTATAAAAGGACGAAGCTAAAGTCTTTTAATGCCTTAAAACTATGGTTTCCTAAGTTGGTTTTTTAATGGTTAAAAAATATGCATATTTTCAAAATTTTCGTCAGTGCTGCCACCTTGATAGTGAAAATAGGTCAGCAAACCGAAATTTGACAATTTGCTTTTTAATAGTTTTCAGTTTTCAATTTCAACCTTCAGAATTTTCAGTTTTGCTTTTCATTAAATTTTGATTTTCATTTGTAAAAATTAAAAATCATACTCGGTGAATTTTCAAAGACAACTACACCTTCAAATGAAAGCTATGCCTCCCCAGCTGTTTGGTTCCCTATAATATGCATGTTGACCTTTTTCGCCGCCTGGTTCACTTTCCGGCAAGCGGTTACTACCAAGGGCCTGCCGAGCAATGATCACAACTGGTACACACTGCAGGGCAGCTACGCAGGTGACATCGCGACGCTGGAGATCTTTGCCACAGCAGGCGGCGTCTTCGACGACCCGTCGGCTACCACCACCACCCGCGTTGGCACAGCAGAGCTTCGTTTTCCCGCATGCGACCAGGCAGACCTGAGTTATCAATTTGACGCCGGCATGAGAAGTGTCGCAACTCGCGCAGGCCAAATCAAAACCGGCTCCCTATCTCGCTCAGACCGTGTAGCTAAATACAACCGGCTGCTTGCTATCGAAGAAGAATTAAATTCGTCGGCCTCTTACTAGCCATTGCATAAAAAAACTCGTCCAGCTATGGAAGAAACTAGAATAGTGTGTAAAAGGTATCCATGCGACAAACAGTGGCCCTCTCCGGCGAGGCTAACAGGGGGAGTGCAACCTCTCTAATCTTCAAGCTTAAAACGAACAGAAATTACTTTGTATACGAAAGGGCTGCTTCCTCATCAACACCCCGCTCTTTACGCTAAAGTTTGACAGTTTCTCTAAATTTTACTTTTTAAAACAGTAAAAGACTTTAGCGTAAAGAGCGGGGCGTTGATGAGGAAGGTGTTTATCAAAAATATCCCTCTTAAAGACACTTAACTCCATAAAGGTCACATGTATTTTGAAATAAAAAGTGTCTTAAATCTTATCGTATTTTTATACGGTCTTGTACGTGGAGCCGGCGTCGGTGATCGTGTCCGGGGCGCCGTCCTGGCCGCGCACGATGAACGCGTGGAACTTGGAGACGCCCGGCGCCTTGATCTCGATGTCGTTGTTCTGCGCGCGGCCGATGGTGATCATGTAGTCGAAGGTGTTGGACCCCGGGCTCTTCACAATCGGGGCCACCCGCTCGGTGCTGGCGCACGCCGGGTCCGGATTCTCGTCGTGGGTCAGGACCTTCATCTTGGCCTGGGATCTTGTGTCTCAGATTTTCCATTTTCAGTTCGAATCAGACCCGGGTACATAGGGGGGTTGGAGGGGGAAACAGAAATCTTGGAAACCGGGAATCTTGGAAAATGCTGAGAGTGGAGAGATCGGGATGAAACTTAATGGGAGGAATAAACACAAGTTCTAGATGCGTGATTGACATCATTGGAATGGATCCGCTCTCTTTGGGGGAGAGGGGGGTGTTAATTCGGAAAAATTAGATAAATTGAGGTATTGTTAAAAAAACAAGTTTTCTCGACATTAGAACTTAAAATAAAAAATTATCCCGTACATGTGAGATCCCTCTCCCCCTTCCCCTGAACTCCTGCTCTTTACGATGAAGCCTTATAGTGCTTCAAAATACTTATTATTTCAATTCATAAGCTCTTACTTTTGAGAAATTGTTCCTATAGAATTGGGACAGCCCCCCTCGCTTACAGAATAATTTCTGTTCGTTTTAAGCTCAGTATCATTATTTACATTCTTAGATCATGCTGGGCTCTTTCTATTATTTTTAAGTAAATACTGGTTGCAACGGGGTCCAAATCACCTCTGGAGTGATTTGGACCAAATCACATTCTGTGTAATGGCTGTTTTGATCGCTTTTTTTTATTTCACGAAGAGATTTTATTTCCTATAGAATCACATATGGTTGTCTTTCTTAAGCCAAACGCTTCAGCAGCTTTGCCAAATATTAGTCTTTCTTCCAAGACAGACACCACAATCTGTTTAAAGTCATGATCGAAAACGCGCTGGTGGCCGGCTTCACGGCCGCCGGCATGGATGTCTTCCTGCTTGGCCCGATTCCGACACCGGCGGTGGCAATGCTGACCCGGTCGCTGCGTGCCGACATAGGGGTGATGATTTCGGCATCGCACAATCCGTTCGAGGACAATGGCATCAAGCTGTTTGGGCCCGACGGTTACAAACTCTCAGACGATTTCGAGATGCGCATCGAGAAACTGGTGGAGGATGAGCTGGGTGCGCCCTTGACTCTTAGTGCTGATTACCTTTATGTTCCGGGCCTGAAGTATAGTCACAGTAATTCGATCGCAATGTGGTGGAAAGTAGCAAAGTGCAAGTAGAATTTCTGCTGCTTGTAGGGGAGAATTAACGACTTCTTTACTCAAATCTTCTTTAATAACCTGAAAGTATTTAAGACTTTCACCATAAAGATGCTTTTCGATATGTAATTTTTTTTCAATCTGAGTTCTTGATGATATTGTCAAAAAAACCGAGTTAGCCTTGTCCTGAGCACCTTTGTTCTTCAGTTTTATATATTAGGATCATGAGTTTGATTCTGTAGATAGAAGAGCTTTAGCGAAGTTTATGCCCTTGCACGGTAATTTTTTTTCAAAAGTGCCATTAAGCAGCTCTCTATGATGTTTCTGTGCCTTACTAGTTTTGGAGAAAGAACGGGAAAAAAAGATGCCTTTTGTGCAGAATATCGTAGGTCAACTAAATTTTCTTGTTTGTGAAGACATTACTACAATGTGGCACCGACACAACCTGTGCTAACCATTGTCAATCAACCCCGTGGTCGCGAAGGCGTGTTGATGCGATGGGGCCTGGTTCCGCATTGGGTAAAAGACCCGCGTGATTTTTCATTGCTCATTAATGCGCGTGTTGAAACGGTATTGGAAAAGCCTGCCTTTCGTTCTTCCATCAAAAACCAGCGCTGTGTCATCCCGGCGAGCGGATATTATGAATGGCTGCGGGAAAGGGGCGAAAAACAAAATTAGAACTTTAAATTTCCAATCGAATAAGCCCCCTCTAAAGGTCACACCACCATGCTGGTTGTTTGACCTTTAGAGGAGGGTCTTAGGGAGGGGGGCATGTAAGGTTTAATGGAAAAGGTGGCTGTACAAACTATGGAGGAGGTTCATTTGATTATAAATTGGAAGCTATATTTCTCTTTAAGATAGTCGAAAGTGATCGGAGGGCAAATGCCCCCCCCCCCCCAGCACCTTTTCTCAAAATACACCCTAGATGCCGTTGATAGTTTTTTTTTGCCGAAGATGATGAGTATTCTTCTTTTAGTTTTAGTGTTTAGTTTATGGTTTGTTTTTTGTGTTGTCCTGTAGACTTTTATCTGTATTTTTTATTTGTTTATCATCACTGAAGACGGTGGCACAAAACAGTTTAAAAAGGTTTGCTTTCCTTTGAATGTGCGCTTTCTTCAACAATCAAGAGATTGTTAATTTTTGAATTTTTACGAATGAGAAAAGTTTTAACTTGCCACTAGATAGCTTTGACTTTGTCATGTTCTGTGTTCCACCTGGAAGTACATTCAATGGTGCCAAGAATTGGGCAGCCTTTGGCTATGTCTCTGATAGTGTGAGTGACCCAAGATTTAAAGGTGAAAAGTTGTGTCCTGTGATTTGCCTACTAACTTCAATTTGTTTCATTGTTTCTTTATTCAGATCTCATTTTTTAAGAGCAACAACTGTGGGTATATGTCCACAAATATGCATGAAATTGGGCACTTGATATGGAGATTCAAGCTTCGATAACAATTTCATGGCTTTGTAACAGTGTCCTCAGTGATGAAAGGAAGAAGAAAAGCTTTTCTAAAACAAACTAGTTGTATCCCTAAACTTATTAGCTGCTCATACTTTTATTCAACTTCGTTGCTACAATGTTTAGTTTTACAAAATGTACTATAAACTTTGAGCTATTACATAAACATAAAGTCATAACTACTACATAAACATATCAGCTATAATGTAGACATTTTTTGTTTGTCACATTGCAAAAAAAATGTATACATTACTGAGTGAAAAATCTTGAATTATTGAGCTTCTGGGTAGTAAAAAGTATATTGTATCTTTTTTATGTTAATAACAAATTACAGAGGCACAAAAACTGTGGCTCAACGCAATTTACAGGGATTAATATAATTATGTATAAATATTCAGTTTGTGTTCCGCAGTTCTTTCCAGTCATCTTGATTCTAACAGTCATTCAATCGTTATTTGTTGTTGATCTGTTACTATGATTGCTACATCTATTGCTGCTACTACCACTAAGGCTTAGGCTACTACTATTAATTCTACTGCTACTACTACTGCTACTGTTATTAAAACAAAGGATAATATGGCGAAAATTTTGGAATATATAGAAACTGTTTGGAATTGATTCGAAACACACTATTTCCATTCAGGTTGTCAAGCGGACGCATCAGAAGAAGCTGAAATTTTCAGTGTGCATCAAAGGGGATGTTGAAGAAACTAAAGTCTGCCCGTCTCTGATCTCAACTATAGCATATCCACACTCTATTTCCTCTCACTTCCTTAAAATCATTTACTATTATATATCATAGTTTTCTATTATAGTGTCTGGCCTCATCTTCTAGATCCTCGGAATTCCTATTCATGCCTCCATTGTACACCTCCTTAATTCATATTTTAATGTCTTCCCTGCATCCTTTACTTTCCTTTCATTCTCATATAAATTATCAATCAAAATTTTTGTACAAACTCTACCGCACCGACTGTACCACTCATGGTTGCTGTGGGCGGCATGAACCTCAAGCAACAAGTTGCTTGGGTTGAATACTGCAACCAACTACCTATTCATGGCTATCTATTGGGCTCACCTCTGTATGCAAAACCTGGGGTTGTTGGCCAAACACCTCGACGTGCAGATTGCGACGCTGGTGGCTCCAGAGTTTAGTGGGGGACTACCGGCGTCGCTCGTGGGGAATGCCGAGGTGCCGATCAATATGGGCCTCAAGGCGCCGGTTGCATTTGCGTTACGAGGGCACCGATACGGCCCTTGAGGTGGAATTCGCGGACGTATCGGAAATGACCGATGCCTTCGCCGAGCTGCACCGGCAGCGTTACGGCTTTACCATGCCGGAGAAGCGCCTGGTCGTGGAGACAGCCGCCGTCGAGGCCATCGGCGCGTCGGACGAGCGCGCCGGCGCAAGCCCGATCACCGACTATGACGGTGCGGTGGCCCCGGTGGATACCGTTACGGCGCATGCTGGAAAGCTACATCAAATGCGACAATGGTAGAACAAAATCGTTGAGGTAGGCCCAAAGCTGGGATATTATCCAAATGGTTTAAAATCATGGCTAGTCTTGAAGCAACAGTGATCTTTGCTGATACATGTATCAATATCACCGTGGTGGGCCGTAAATATCTTGGTGCCTACATCGGCAATGAAGAAGGTTCTTTGGGTTATGCTACAGACCTATTACAAATGTGGTGCAATAAACTTCGAGTGCTATCAAGGTCCTACTTTGCCCCCAATTGAAAATTGTTGTCTAAAAATCTTGTTAAAGCTAAGATTAGCCTACATAATTCAAGCATCCACAGAAACAGATCAGTTTGTAGGTATTATATGGCTCATTTTTCACTTGGTCACTTTGATTTGACTCGGGAAAATTGACTCCTACAGCGCCCCCAACATAGGACTTCGACGAAAATACGCACCTGTTGGGGGGATTACAATTGACATATCCTTACTTGGAATGTTATTCATGAAAGACCTTGTGCTGATGAGACAAGCAGGCGCTCAATTTTAAGAAAAAGAAACTTTTTTTCAATTTCAATTTTAATTTTATTTTTCAATTTTAATTTTAAGAAAAAAAACCTATTCTTGAAAAAATTTAACAGATCTTCCTCTTCCTTTCGAAGCACCTACACTCCAGAACCACACTTGACCACTGTCAGTTCTATACCTTCCAATAATTGAATTTAGCCATATGTAAAATCCCAAAGAAAATATAAAATAGGCCTTATGTCACTTCATATTTCAGCTGCATGCAACGTCGTGAAATTTGTACTATCAATTTAAATACAAGCACATGCTTTTTTTACTGAATCCTGTTTCTTCAGACTTTTAAAGACGTGAGAGGATATCTGTACATGATTTTTGAAATCTAATCTTTTTCTTGAATCATTTTATATCTTCAATGTCATTTTTTAAAATTATAAAATAGGCTAGTAATTTTATCACACACATTTTCAGGCCACCTTCTGTACGTCAACAACGAGGACAAGCCGGGCCTGATCGGCCATCTCGGCACGGTCCTCGGCGATGCGGGCCTGAACATCGCCACGTTCCAGCTCGGTCGGACCGCGGCCGGGGACGACGCGATCGCCCTGGTCGAGGTCGACCATGAGGTTCCCGCGGACGTGCTCGCCGCCGTTGCCGCGCTCCCGAATGTGGTCCAGGCGAAGGCGCTTAACTTCTGATGCGCCGCCGGGTCGCCGCATGTTTCGTGGTCTAAAAAAAAAGTTTCTCTTTATCCAGAGGGGCAAAACATCTTCCCACCTCTAATTGAAGTCATTGTCTTTTTATTAATTTCTTTTCTGACTGGAAAACCGTTTCTGATGTATAATCAGCCTTCATGTTTGGTGGTGTAACCACAGAGAAACGGAGAGTTTAATTATAAAAAATGTTGTGTTTCAGAAACTTTCTTTCTTTTTATTGGCTTAAAATTACAAACAGTCCGTGGCAACGAACTGTAGTAAGGTGAATTAGAGTAAAACTTCAATTCAATAAACTGAATTTGGTGGGTGGCTATTCATACATTATTGTAGCCATAATTTAAGGTTGAAGTGTGTCTGTTTGTCCCTTTATTTTCAAATATGAAGGTACAAGGTAGTATCAGTATAATTGTTTTGCATCAATTCTAAACAGAAGTCACCTCTGTTCTTTTTTTTAAATGGGGGGGGGGGGTGTCGATAGTTTACCTTGAGAATAGGGTCATTAGAAATCCTTAGTAAAGAAGCTGTGCAGCACGCTAAAGCTGCCGAAGTACCGCTTATTATCGCAGTAAACAAAATGGATAAAGAGGGTATCGACCCAGACCGTGTTAAAAACGAGCTAGCTCAACTGGATGTTATTCCAGAAGAGTGGGGTGGTGATACGCAGTTTGTTCATATTTCTGCGAAAACAGGCCTAGGTATTGATGACCTACTTGAAGCTATCCTGATGCAAGCTGAGCTACTAGAGCTGACTGCACCAGAAAAAATCTACGAAATATTTTGTGTTAGTTTTAAGTTTTAATGCTACTCATTACTTCCAGAAGAATTTTTTTTTATTTCGTTATTTTTTTTTATTAATGCTAGAAAAACCTGCGCTCCCTTAATGGAGATTCTCTTTCTTGGTGATAAATTCTTCAATAGAGTGATCCTCCCACTTAACCCACGACCCACCCCAACCCGACAAAGTCCCCCTGAAAACGTTAGTACACTTCATAACAACCATTACTATATGTAAAAAATCACACCGTCAGATTCAGCGTATCAGATAACCCTACTGTAGGAGTTTCAAGCTCCTATCTAGAAAAATGTGGAATTTTGTATTGTTTGCCAGAAGGCAGATCACGGATGCGTGTTTATTTGTTTGTTTGTTTTGTTTTTTCCAGGGTTGATCTTATCGACCCAGTGGTACTAGAATGTTGCGAGAGGAATCATTCTCACGGAAATGAAAAGTTCTAGTTCCCTTTTAAGTGACCAAAAAAATGGAGGGACGTTGTGACAAATGAAAAATCCACAGCTCGAAACACAAATTGCTTTCTGTAAAGTGGATATCACGCACTAGGGGCTTTAGAGGGCTCGGTGGGGTCCTACTCTTATTTGTGGTAATTTCTGTATGTTTTATGCTTGAAACAATTATTCATTTTAATTTCTTTTTTTTAGTTTATTTATTCTGAAAAACTTCATTTATGGAAGAAGTGTTTTTTTTTTTTTTATTTATTTAATACTTAAGACATGCTATAGAAATTAGGGCAGCCAATGGTACAGTTCACCTATGTTACCAATAAAATGGGAACATTCAATATCTTTTATTTACCATACCATCGTAAACGTACTTTCGCTGGTGAAGAAGGACGATTTCGCTTTCCTGTGGTGATTGATAAAGATGATATCGGTTACGAAAGTGGAGCCAAGGAATGGCGACAAGATTTTGCTTTAAGATGGAGTCGTTATATTGGAGCTTTTGATGTTGGTCTGTCTCATTTTTATGGGTTGGGAAAGCTGGCGAAGGGTAAATTCCCTGTACTTTTCAGGAGCTGTAGCAAGGTTAGCATAAAGCTCTTGTCCTAACAGAGAAAGGGTCTGTAAATCCTATTTGCTCTCTGTCGTATTTTTTTTCTTCGTACTAATCTCCTTGTTCTCGGAATCCTAATCCAGAAAAGAATTGTATGTTTAATAATTTTTTGTTATACAAGTTGTTTTTTCGGGGTGGGGGCCAAATTAGTACGATCTTGCTGTCTCGGCTCAAGCATGCTGCATGTTGGGGAAAGAGGTGTGTTTGGAACTATGTCTGAGGGGATAACTGACTAATTTGTTATTTGATGTTATTGATTCTAATTATGGCTAATACTGGCTAATTTGTTATTATAATACAATACTGGCTAACTTGTTATTGATTCTAATTATGCAGCTCTAAATGCATACCTGCAGAAATCCGGGGAAGGTAAACAGGAAGGGTGTGCGAAAGCACAGGATGGCTGGCCCCCAACCCAGTGATTAGTATTTAATTACTATTCTGCAGTTTTAAAATTATGATAAAAAACACGCTATAAATAAAAACGAAATTTTACATTACAGTCTATATAGTCTCGGTGTTTCAATCGTAACATAATTGCTATAAACCAAAAAATTGTACAATTTTTGAAATGCTGATTAATCTGAGGATCGTAATTGTGAATTGGATGTTCAGCATACGAATACAGAAATTAAACTGTTTACTTAGGTTATCTTTGTTTTTGAATCAGGAGAATTTCATTTGGAAGAGCTATTCGATGAATGATACTGGTGTCACTGGTCTGTTGTGCCCAGACAGAAAGGAACTGGGTGTGTCGCAGCATTTGTACGAAGATTGAGACCAGTCTATCGCATACGGAAAGTCTGGAAAGGTGCATTGGCACGAAGTGTGTTTTGATCTTGTTGGTATTGTGTTGTTTGCATTCCCCCCCCGTTCCCACTACACCATTGTGCCACTTAGTTACACAGAGCCCAGGGAAGTTCTAGTTCCCTTTTTAAGTGACCAAAAATCGAGCGTTTTGGCAGGCCAGGACCATGCTCCGGAAGATACTAGGTATGACCCATCGCCCCAAGAAGTCAGAACAAATTAAATGAAATCGGTTTCCCCAATTACGATTTTATTGACTTTTCTGGTGTGCGTATTTACTATAAAAAAAAAGTCCGTAAGATAATTGTCAATACTGAAGTTTTGATAACTTGTATTGAAAATCTCCGTGGGTGTATTACCTACGTATATGAGAGAGTTGCCCCCTCGTCAAAACCTCGCTCTTTACACAAGAGCTTGAATTTCCTCCCTATTCTTTAAGAATGACCCCTGAATGACAAAGACAGTTTAATTAGAACAGAAAGGTTTTTTGAAAGCACAAAAAAAACTTTAGCGTAAAGAGCAAGGTATTGACGAGGGGGAGAACCCCCTCATATACGTAATAATTTCTGTTCGTTTTGTTTTAATGTTAATCCTTACTTTCAGTTGAAAAGGGAGCACAGGATTTATAGCATTATTTAAAAAAAACGGAAAAAATAAATATGAAAAAGTTTCTTCAACTAAAAGTAAGGAGAAGCATTAAAACTTAAAACGAACAAAAATTATTACGCATATGATGGGCTCACCTCCTACTAATACCTCGCTCTTTACGCTAAAGCATTCTTATTAATTTCAACTATTTATTCTACGGCTGTTGTGATTCAGGGTTCATTCTTTAAAAATTGGGACAAAATTTTAGCTTTAGAAAGGACTAACAGCTGTAGGACATTCAGAAACGTGAGATTGAATTGAGTTATGAAACAGAATTCTTAGAATCAACCTAGAAAAACTTTTTTGAAATTCGTAAAACTTCTAAAATTCTTTGGTATTTTTATTTTAATTATATTTATATGATTAATGAAGGAGAGATTTTCATCAAGAAAGAATACCTTGGAACAGGACATATCGATAAAGGGGCCTACTCAGAGAAGCCCTATTTAGAAACAAGAAATAATTAATTTTTTTTTTTTTGGCTAAATGGCTTTCTCATGGTTTTAATCGGACGATTTTGAGAAAAAAGGAGAGGGGAGTAGGCCTAGTTACCCTCGAATTTTTTGATTACTTAAAAAGGCAAATAGAACTTTTAATTTTACGAACGTTTTTATGGCACTTCGTATTAACCAAGTGACATATAGCAATCGCCAATTCTGTCCGTCTGTCGGTCTGTCGGTCTGTCTGTCGGTCTGTCCGTCCCGGTTTTGCTATTTGTTTCATTAGAAGTGTCCTCCACGTTCCCTTTGAATCTTATCAGCTGAAAAATCTTGTCATAGTCAGTGGTTTGGAAACTATTCTTCTTGACTCCTTAGGATTCTAAGCTGATTTCTAAGCTAGCACTTTTAATCCTTCCCCTCATCAGCATATTTATAGGATTTAACGGCAAATTTTGTGGAAGATTCTCGTTAAAGATAATATGCCTCTGGGATTTGTCGACATCCAGGAAGCTTATTACCAAGCAGACAACCAGAGAGAACTACGAACATCGAAAAATAGCCTGCAATTCAGATTAAAAAGAAACGTTTCATTGTCAACATCAAGAACAATCATGAAGATTGGAAAAGAACAACGTAAATCAAAGGATAAAACTCGTGAATCAACAAACCAAGTAAGGTTTTGACAACCATCCGAGTCAAACGACTCTCAAGACAATTTAACAAATGTTTAAAAAAACATTACAAACTATAACAACTTGCAAGGATTTTAGACCTTTAGATCGGAAATAATCTTTAGCGAGAATTTCTCGGTAGCCAGAATGGGCTAGTCAAAAATAAATCTAGGTAAACCTATTTATATTGAATTTACTCTATTAGAGTTATCTAAGTTATTGATGTATGAATTTCATTATGAATACGTGAAATCAAAATATTAAGAGAGCATTGGTTTATGCTGCATGGATACGGATAAGTTTCATTTATGAAATTCAAACTGAGGATTTTTATGAAGATATTAAAGCTGAGGGCAATTTCCTTATTAAGAGTTCGATACTCTTTTGATAGCGACGAATTTCTCTCAGGGCTACGGTTCCGGGCCTTATCTGTGTGGTTTTTTCACCCCTCCGGTAGCAGGTGACGACTTACCTGCTGCCTTGGTCGTAAGGTGCTTTCTAGGTGCCTTTTCGCCCGTTGATTTTCTTGCAGTTTGTTTTGTCCTAGCCATGTTGATAGTTTGCCTCTCTTTAATAGAATCAATGTTGCCAGATTAGATGGCAAGAAATTTGAAGAACCAAAACTTAATCCTTGGATGTTTCAAGTCAATCTGAATAAAAAAAAAGTTTATTTTCTGTGTGCTTTTTCTTTTAACAGTCTTTCTTGCTACTTTCTACTTTAGGATACTCCTGAATTTTTCTACTCTTATTTTCTACTATTATTTTTCTACTATTTTCTACTCTATTCTATAATTTAAACCTCTATTGTTTTTGCTACTTCGTTTCTATGAACATCTTTCGGTGATGATGTAAGGCAAGTACAACGAAGGTCAAAGTAACTGCAGGCACAACAAGTACAAATGATAAAGAAAGACAATGTTATGAATAAATGAATGAATAAATAAATAAAGAAAGAAAGAAAGAAAGAAAGAAATATATATATAAATAAATATATAAAGAAGTAAATAAATATATAAATAAATAAATAAGTAAGTAAGTAAATCAAACAGTAAATAGAATTAATCAATTATATAAATAATTAATTAAATGAAGAAATTAATCTCAGGACTTGACCATAAGCGCGATCGAGATCGGTGGAACCCTCGGGCAGGCCACCGGCGACGAAGACGATGGCCCGGGACTTGATGGCCGCCGCTTCCTCGATGGCGCGGCGGTTATCGTCGAGGCGCTCTTGGAACTCCGCCTCGTCGGAGGTGCTGAGCAGTCCACCGATACAGAGCCCGGAGACTTGCATCGCGTTATCCTCGAGCAGGCGAACCGCCTCGGCCACGCCGCCGCCCTCGGCCATCTTTCTTTGACCTCGGCTTAGATAAGCACTTAGACCAATTAGAAATAATATGTAGACAACTATGACAATCCAGTCTAAATAATTCATATTCCTCTAGTATTATTCGTTGAAACACCTTGTAATTGCATGCTGGATAAACTAATATAAAACACTAATTAGGTATTCACAATGACAACGATCAGGAAAAGAATCATAGGAGTTATAGAAGCTGGCGATGCTGATACTGAAGACCTCAAAGCAGCTTTAGAGGTAGTTTGAACAAAATGGCTATATTTCCACGCCCACCGACATCCTCCCACTTCCACTCCACCACCCCCTCCCTATCTACCTTATATACCCCCTGGGCATAATTTACAACACTTACCCCAAGGTTCTGGGGGGCTGAGTTATCCCTGGAATTTTTTTTTATGATCTTTGGTCTATTTTGAACAAAATGGCTATATTTACAGTCGAATGAGCCTCCTCCAAAGTCTATACGACCATCCCTTCCCTAAAAACCTTATGCCAAATGTTGAGTGCACGAATTCCTTCAGACAAATTCTAGCATTTGACTTACCAAGTTAAATAACAGTAAAGTGGCATGTGTTCTCTAAATCATGAACTCATTAGTCACCTAGTAGTCACTAATATGTTGCGTATCTGCAGAGCAGCTTATAAACCTTTTATAAACCTTTTTTGGAGATAACGCTTTTCTTTTCTAGAAGTTTTTCTTTTTTAAATAATTGTAATCATAATTGTTATTTGTTAGTTTTTTTTGAAGATATGATTAATTAACAGTAATAATATACGTACGACAGCGACGGCAGGGGAGTGCAATCTCATTTTTCTCGATTTTCCCGTACCAGGTACCAGGTACGTATCATCAACGAAGTCGTCCTATTCTATATATATGACTGGACTGTACTATCAATTGCGTGCCTCGCTATACATACAATGCGCTATACATACAATGCTACTTCGGAGTATACAGGAATCCCCTACTAGCTGGAAGAGCTACACTCTTGTCCTCATTATTCTCTCTTCTGTAGTTGTATTATGGAAAGGCAGGGTGGTCTTCATCGTTATAAAGAATTACAACCCACCACCTTGAACAACAAGGGTATGGTATAGGTAGCGCTGATGTGTCTCCTTTTCTTTTCTTTTTTCTTTTTCTACCAATGCTAACGGGTTACCAGACTATCATAAAGAGATTCTTAATGAATTGTTTCAAATCTCTTGCTCATCTCTACGTGCTTTTTATAAATTCCATCTTCTGTTGGACATTTCCCAACCGCCTCTCAAATAAAAAAAAAATGCCAGTATTGCATCCAAAGGAGCATCGCTTTTTCAAGACCTGACAAATTGGCTGTAAGGTTTAAAGGCTGGAAGCGTGGAAACAATAATTTTTTTTATAAAGGCTATGTTTACCTGAAATATAAGAATTTGTGTGATTAAAGAAGGTCTTGGGATTAGGAACAACGTCGTAACTAAAAGGACATGGTTAAAATTTTAACAGAAAGGGGGCCGGATCACCAGTTAGACAAACTGTAATTGTATCCCCAATACCTTCAGCTAGGAGAGTGCCTATACCGATTGATGATTTGATTGTGCCCATCTCATATGTGCCCGCTTCTGTTACACCAAGGTGAAGTGGATAATCACATCTCTCAGCCAGAATTCGGTAGGCAGCGATCATCTTTTTAACATCAGTAGATTTAACAGAGATTTTAATATCATGAAAATCGAGATCTTCTAGAATTTCAACATGTCTGAAATGACTTCAGATATAGTTTTTAATCTTCGACTAAATTTCATTTTGTTTCCTGTTCATTCCATTTGATACGGTGCATTATCAAATCGATTGACTTTTGAATTGAGGAAAATAAAAGTTGGAGGTTAGATCTTTTTTCTCAATCAAAATGGCAATCACACATCTATCTATCAGTTCATTAATATCACAGTCAAAATGAGAAATATTTGTTCTTAATTATTAGATGAGATATACATTATTAAGGAAAGAAAACATTCTTGTCCTACCTTAAGGATATTCAATTAGACAAAGTAGTTTTTTTTTTGTAAATGAAAGTAAAGAACGACAATAAAACTTAGTGCAAATGGCTTAATTTTTAACGTCTTTTCTTACTTTCATCTGACAAAAAAAAACTTCTTTATTGATTTGATCTCTTGTCATTTTTTTGCTATCTAATCCTAAAGGTGAGACACCCCCCCCAGCTTCTATTCTTAACGCTGAAGTTTAATTTTTCCACAACTATCCTTTCCAAAGTGCAAAGTCATATTCATCAATCCTGCCTAAGGTCCACACTTTCCATAAAAACCGCAGAGGTTAGGCCCTTACCATTTTCTAAGAATAAGCTGAAATCAGGGTGCTAGTAAAAAAAAAAAAACAAAACAACAAAATCAAAGTATTGCTCTTGCAACACAATGAAGTTGCTGAAATTATTTTTTTAGTTGTCATCAAATACTTACAGGAACATCTCAAAGTCAAGTGAAAACCTCAGGCAACGCCGGCTGTTTGAGAAAATATCTGAATTTGAGCCTTTTTTAAGATTGATTCCTCAGGATTTGCACTTGGTAGAGCCTAGAGGGACTAGTATTGGCTATTTTTGAGTGGCCCAGTAACGTAAATGTAATGGATTTAAGAAATAAAAATTTAAAAAAATGACTTCTTATCATGTTCGACCAATCAGGCCATGACATCCTTGGTCTCAGATTTGACAAAAACTTGATAAACTTGATAGAGTCGTTGTTAGCACATTAGAAAAAGTAATGGCAGAGGGTAGGTGGATCATAAGCCCATTTTGTGCCGTAAAGGCATTGCATGGTTCTGGTTTTAGCAACCTATGACATCCTTATAGTTTTTTTTTCTAAAATGTACCCATGAAGAACAGGCCGATTGCATCATTTGTGGCTCTTGTTATAGGGTCTGCATTGGTTATGTCCCCCTGGAGACATATTTTTCAGACCCTTGAATTATGCTGAATGAAAGAATTGATTCAGAATTTTCTCGCTCAGTACTGGTCGGCATCTTAAAGTAAGGCGCACGGCCTTCTTGATGTTGTAACATACATAAGAATTTATAGGCACTTAAGCTTCGAGCAGAGTAGTTATGGGCACTCGATAAACGCGGAATAACCTGTTTGTTGAGGCGCTTACTCCACAATTTCACTTTTTGCCCTTCAACCCAAACATACAAGTCACTCAATGGAATTTGATACTCGTCATCCAAAGAGCTATCTGCTATAAAGACAATTTCTGGACTTCGTTTGACAGGGAAAGAAACATTACTAAATAAAACATGGGAAGTGGTGAATGAAGTAGATCAAAACAGATATTTCATTGTTTATGATTATCTGTAGATTCCCCAGCAGAATGCAAGCTCCTTTCAAAGTCGGGTTCAAAATAGTACCACTAAGCAGACCAAACAGAGAAGTTGGGACTCAACTACCAAGGTTTTAAAAATAAGTTACAGGAGAAATTTTCACTTAATCAAGCAGGTACGCAGGAACTGTGATACTAGTAAGTCTCCATCAAACTTTTAGATCAATACTCGTGGTCAAAATGATCACCTGATGCTCACCCGATTCACGGCTCTGCTCAGAACCATTGTATTTTTTCAATGATAAAATACTTGGCAATCAAATGCATGTTCACGGAAAACATTCATCTCAACGATAATGCTACATGGTTGAACGATCAGGTGCGAGGGATTGATAACTCCAATAGCACACTGGGATATGGCATTGCTCTGATCTGCCTTAATTACCACTAAACCTCGTGTGTTTTTGTTGTAATCGCTCGACTAAATTTCTCTTATTAAAATGCTCCGAATGACGTCTTTTGATTGTGTTCAATGTCTGAGAAACGTTTTTATGTTTTTCAATAAAAGTTTATATATACCAAGATTTTTCCTGTCTATCGATGCGATAATTGGGCAGAGATATTAAAGTAATTGATTCTAATCAAGGGGTTCCACACTAGACAGTTTTTTGTATATTAAAGGTGAATGGTACCATGGTATGGTATATTCCTGTATGGGCATGGTGATCTATAAGACTTTTGCAAAGTAGCCCAAATTGGCAAGCAGAAGAGGGGCAGTTCCCCAAGTTTGATAGTACGTTGAAGTTCATTAAAGAAAAAGTGACGGTATTTTATCTGACTTATCCACCACTGTCAAATTACAGTTCTAGCAAACCTTTTGAAAATCAAGCTACTATCGTCATTTCGAAAATCCCGATTGATTTGAACTATTCAATCTTAATAAAAATCACATCATCAGATTCAGCGTAAGAGATAACCCTACTGTAAAAGTTTCAAGCTCCTATCCGAAAAATGCGAAATTTTGCCTATTCTGCCAGAAGAAAGATCGCGGATGCACGGTTATTTGTTTTTTTGTTTGTTTTTTTTCCCAGGGGTGAACGTATTGATCCGTGGTCGAATGAAAATGAAAGGCTCTAGTGCCCTTTAATTGACCACAGAGCATGGAGGACAATTAATTGCCTCCCCTCCAGTCTGTAATTTCTCTTTGAGTGTCCCGGTCGTCATTTATATCCCCTGTGTCCCGGTCTTCATTTGTGTCCAGTTGTCCCGATCTGTAATTTCGTCAGTAGACAAACATGACATCAGTCGACAAACAACTTCATAACGGAATAATGCTCAATCCTCATAATGACGTCACATATTAGTTACGCGCCATTGTAGTTGGGTCCATATGTTTTTAATTACGTAAAACTTGCGAATGGTGATTGCTTATCAAACTATTACTACTACTACTACAAATAACTCACCACAGCACCAATCCGCCTGAGGCCAACACAGCTAAGCATGCTCCTCTATCTCAATCTATTCAAAACCTCCCTATCTATATCCGCATAGGAAGTTCCCATTTCCTTTAAAACTTTCTTTAAGACATCCCCTATCCCAACCGCAGACGACCAGATTCCGTTTGGCCCTAGACTGTAGGCAAAAATGACAATCTTTGGCAATCTGTCATCCTTCATTTTCAGTTATACGGAGGGAATTTTCTGCGGAGGACATTTTCTGGGGATAATAATACGTGGATAATTTATCGGAGAGAATTGTCCACGGGGGTAATTTTCTGAGGGAGGGGGAATTTTCCGAGAAGAGTTAAATTCTCCGAGGATAATACGCCCAGCACCCCCTGCAATATGCCCCGAAAGAAGAAAAGTAATAGATTTTACTGTTCCTGGGATATTGCTCTTTTTACAATCTGGATACACATATTGTTGTTGATTTAAATTGAATTGAAGAACGCATAAAACAAGAATTGCAAAACCTAAATACTGTAGAAGGTCTTAACACGATATTCCGTTGTAAATTTAGTTGACACCTTCTGTTAACCCTTTGTGCAGTTCCAGGTAGTTTAGTGATGTTTTCCATTTTGCTACTGAGAACACTTTGCCCAACTCTAACTTTTCTCGGAAGTCGCAATTTAAGCCCTGTGAAAATGGTTTTACGCAAACGATGAATTTTATTTTTAATTACTACCGCGCGTTGGTTGATGGAGCCCTTGTCCGTCACTTCACCTTTGTTGAAATCGAGAGGGACTGAAAGAAACAGCAGGCGCTTGACGCGGCTCGCCGATCCCGTCGCCTTTTCGGCATGGGCTGAGAGTTTCTCGCTTGCCGCCTTCCTCACGATCTCGCAGTTCAGCAGGGCCTCCCCCTCGAGGTCGGCTCCGACCAGGTCACGCAAAGCGGACCAGTTCGGCACAACCAGTGCCCCGAGTTCGGTATTGCCAATATCTATCAATTGATGCCTTTTCTGCATCAGTCATAATAGTCTAGGCGGCGTATACGTCTCTGTCTTGTCCCTCCACTTATTATACTATAGAATTAGATACCTGCCTTTTCCTTATCCGTATAGTTCCATCTTTGACAATATCTATCAATTAATGCCTCTTCTGTATCAATAATAATACTCTAGGTGGCGTATTGGTCTCTGTCTTGTCCCTACACTTATCAAAATATGGATTTAGATACCTGCTTTTTGTAGTTTTAGAAGTCAACCGATTTCTTCTGTAAGATTTCTGCTTTAAGGTCCTATGGAACTTATATATATGGTTAAGTAGTAAGTAATAATACAAATCAAAAGATACTTTATGCTGCCAGGTTGTCAAAATGGTGCATCTGTAGCATCTCAGGAACAGCTTAGAATATTGAAAGTTTCAGGAGATTTTTATGAGGGCGAGTGAACGTTGAAATATGACTTGGGGAAAAGGGTAGAGCTAAATTAAAAACACTGTTGTCGCGAACGCGGCACACATAGCTCCTTTGGGCTTGGACGATCTTGTTGAACAGCTAGAAGCTTGCATAACCGCGATCCATGACATACAAACGATCTCGCTGGATCGTCTGCTCGAGCACCGATCGTTCGTCGTGCTGGCCACCTGCGTCGGGCGTCACGTCGATTCGCGTCGGGATGTACCGATCCACCTCGAAGTGCGTATGCAATCGCCACTTGACCAAGTGACTGTTGCTTTGCCCCAATGGCACAGTAGGAAATCTTCAATCCATCATTATATTTTCTGTGATGCACCCCAGTATCTACAGAGGTATAAAACACAAAACTACCCGTTTTTCCTGCCAAAACATAGTGTGATCACAGTAAAATTACAAGACCAAATATCTACATTCAGCAGAAAACGGACTAGTAAAGACAGGTAGATTACCGGCTTCTACGGACTACAAAATTCTACATTTTTCATCGATTTCTCCGAGTCCAGAATACATGTCTAATTTTCCATGTATAGGCTAGCTTCTTCTTAAATAAATCCATGAGTTGTCTCTGTTTAAGATACAATAACAATTTCTTTCCTTTTTTCAGGACAACAGTGGCAGTTTATTAGCTACCACCACCCCACAGATGCATCGAAGAAATAAGGGTAGAGAAGAGCTTCAAATAGCCAGAGATGCTCTTACCTCTTTGCGAAGCAATTTCAGGTAATTTTGCTCTTAAATATCGGCAATTTCACATTTGCTTCTCCGATCCTTATGAGAATATAGACCTTATTTTAGTTAGGTGGACTAAAAAATATTTTTTGACAGCTATTTTTCTAGGTGTGAAGGCAGAACAACTCCAATAAAGACGGACATTCACATAAATGTTGGACATTCGCTTAAAATATTAGCAAACTACTAGTTTTAAAATATAATCTACTCAAAGCTAGAAGTTGATGTTTAGGGGGCGCACCCTCCCCCTCTGATTGAAAAAAACAGAGACGGTATACTTCAATGCAACTGATCGCGTTCGGCAATTCAACGATCTGCGCCTGCTGGCAGGGCTGATTAATGAACATGGTCGTACCGTCGAATCGGGTGACGCGGCTGATCTCGCAATGAACAGCCCCCCGGAATCTGGACACTTCGATTCTCCCGCGGGCGGCTCCGGACCGAACACAGTGTCCCGCCTGCGGTCGTCACGCCGCGCAATCGCATTGGCTGCATTGGCGATAGCTGCATCGTTTTTGCTTGTATTGAATTGGCCTTTTTGTTTTATTCTAAGCTATGTGATGACCTCTCCCCCCCTCCCCCTTCAAAGGCCTGGACATATGCACTTTATGCTGTTTATCGTATCACGGACGTGGTCTTGAAAAGATATATACTCTGTTACCTTGGTTTTAATTCGTCAGTTATTTTGCTTATTTTAAGTTTTTTATGGGAAAATGCGCTTTTTGTTGATATCGTAATAGTTTGATGGCACCCGTCAACATTTTTTGAAGCTTGAGGGCAGCCTGGAGCGGTTGCATACAAAGTGGACGGTCCCGGCATGTAGGCAAATACCGAGGTCGCCAGAAGGCAGGCGATAAGCAGTTCTGAGTTTGGCATCTGACTAGATTATCAGCCGGAGTAAACGATGTCCGCTGCCAGCCGATTGCCGAAGTAGCCGCAGCTGTGACGAACTAGAATCTGAGATCCACCTTACGATAGGTCCAAACAAGTGCTGCACCCAGCAGCGTAACGAATGCATAGGGCATATCCTACTCCCTTTAGGTACTCGAAACGGCTACTGCCGGCCATATCGAGCGTTGCGTCGTGCGTCAGTGCGTACTTCCTGTCTTTGGCCCGGTCTTCGTCGATGTCATTGGAGCTTAAATTCCAGCCGGAGGAGCTGGCAATCGCCGCCTGATCGGCAGGATCGAGTCCATATTGCGGAAATTCACTGTTGGACCTGTCCCAAAGCACCGGGCTCGTGACCAGGTCTTTTTCGAACGACAATTCATAGTCATTCGGTTCACGCCTGGCTGAATACAATGATTCCCCACTCTATTCCTGCTGTACATGAACTCGAAAATTGGGCAATTCTTCACAAAACAACTCGCATGATTTCGAGAGGGTTCGATCCTACTGTGTAAGTACTTGATTTGAATTCACATCATAGGCAGTATAGCAACACTGTTATGCAACGAACAAAGCGGCTTCTAATCAGTAATTGAAAGTTGTAGTGCCCTTTTGAGAGTCGAAAGTGATCGGAGGGCAACCGACCTAACGCCGGTTCCTCAAGCTGTCGCCGCCAAAGTGGTGACGCTGCCGAATCCGCGGCCGGCCCCCAGCGGCGCCAAACCGATTTATTTTGTTTGCCAAGACAACCACATTTATCCGATCTTTTTGGATCCGGTTCGCGACGAGTTTCGAAGCCGAGCGGAAAATGTAGTCGTCGCCCGCAACCTAGCCCGAGATCCTGAAAAAGGCATTGATCCGGATGCGTTTTTGAAAGAGTACAACAAGATTCGCACGTTACCCAGGTTGGGCGTCTTGAGAAGCTCAACTTCGGTGCGCTGGATCAGATCGCCAATGTAATAAATGCTCTCTGCCTTCAGACAGTTGGCTGACCGCACGGTCAATTCCAGATCGTCGATCGGGCGCAGCAAAATCGGATCAATTTCCTCTTTACGCTCCACCTTCTGCTCTTCCAGCTTGCTGGAAAAGTCAACAAAGACGGCGAGCTGCTCAGCCAGGATGTTCGCGGAAAGGCGTACGGCCTCTTAGAAAATCTGTAGTACAAGCATTCGATTAGACAACACAAATTCCAAGAGAAAACATCAAGATTCGACGCTTATTCAGAGTCATGTAATCATCTACCAGAAGAATAGAGCCCATATTGGGAATATTCACCCAGAGCATACCAATTGCGTAAACAGGAAATAAAGTTTGAGGGAATCAAAATATTGTTTATGTTGAAATTTTTACAAGCTAAAAGTATCCTCATAATTACGGAACATATTTCAGCTCAATTCAGATGATCGCGAAGGGGCTCGACTTCCCGACCGTGGTGCTGGTCGGGATCATCAGTGCGGACACCGCACTGGCCCTGCCGGACTTCCGCGCGGCCGAGCGCACGTTCGGTCTGCTCGCCCAGGTCGCGGGCCGCGCGGGGCGCGGAGATGCCGATGGACGCGTCGTCGTACAGACGATGATGCCCGGGCACGACGCGATTGCCCTCGCCGCGGAGCAGGACTTCCGCAAGTTCGCTGCCTCCGCGCTGGCTAAATACCAAAATTCATTAAGATCCGATCACCCTCTCGTAAGTTAAAATACCTCAATGTTTCTAATTTTTCCTCTCCCTTCAGCCTCCCAGATGGTCGTATCGGGGGAAACGACTTTATCAAGTCAATTTGTGCAGCTCCCTGACACACCTACCGATTTTCATCGTCCTAGCAAGTCCAGAAGCACCAAACTCGCCAAAGCACTGAACCGCACTGCCTAACTCCACCAAAGAGAGTGGATCAAGTCCAGTTCAAATGGGGCCAAAATTCTATCGGGCGGGAATTCAGAGATGGTCAATCGGTTAAGAACTATCGAAGAGCTCTTTATCCGCTGTTCCAGTTTCAGAGGGCATAATTTTGCGCGGTAGCAAATTTCTTTCAAGTTCCAAACTGAGTTTGTGTTCATTTTAATTGTGGACTAGTTTGGCAATTGCATTTTGCTGAGTAGAAACAAGCTAAGGGGCCAAAAAAACTGTCTTTTTCTCGACGTGAAAATACACCAGTGGCAACTATGACCACCTTCATGAAATGGAAAACTTTTCTTCTATTTCACTAGCTTGAACAACGTACGACGTTATCACCAAACAGAAAGCTGTTTCGTTCAATGTCAGCATAAACTGTTTTTAAATTTGATATAGAATAGCGAATAAATGCTAAACTACTGCGATAAACCTTTCTTTACATTTCTTTAAACGTTATTTATAGATGAACTTACATCTAAAAGTGATAAGCATTTGACAACAAAAAGAGTGGGACATTGTTAAAAAAAAAAAATAATAATTGTCACGATACTTCAAGAGTGAGAGGTTTCTTTTTTTGATTTCCATTAAACAGTAAAATTCTTAGTTCAAAAGTGTTTGAAAGGCCATCGATAAATACATCAGCTTTTTGATTGCCAAGTAGATATATTCGTCACTAAATTCCAATCCAGTTCAATTTAGATTATCTTGTTTAGAAAGAAATTAAAACTTTCAGAAAAGTTGAAAAGACGCATTTTTCCCATTATAACGCATCCAATATTTTTTTTCTGGCGAAAATTGAAATTATTCTACATTTTCGCGGATAGAAGCTTAAAGCCTCTATAGTAGTTTTTTTCTGACATGATCAATCTGACGGTGGTATTATAATTAAGATTCTTTGAATTTAGGGGCTGTTTCCCCCCTTTTCAAGAATCAGGCAAATTTCTCTGGTTTTTAGCCTTTAATGGGCAACACTAAACTTGATGAATCTTGTTTCTTTTCTGTTTCTGTTAGTACTCGCGGAACTCGTTGCGGCTGCCGATCTTCGTGTAGCTGACCATGTCGCGGTCGAAGCCCAGGTCCTGGGGCTCGTGGCCGAGGATCGCGCCCGGGTGCACGTTGTTGCCGCCACCCAGCGTCGTGCCCCGCGCGATGAACGCCCGCGCCCAGATCACGTTGTTCTCGCCGAGGACGACGCCGTCCTCGAGCACCGCGTAGGGGCCCACACGGGTGCCGGCGCCGATCTGCACGCCCTCGCCGACAGAACTTCCTGAATTTGGACTGAAACTAACTTCTGAGTTACAAAAATTCGTAAGCAGAAAAAAAAAAAATCGGTGAATGTCTTAAGCAGCTGGGCATAAGGTAAGGGGGAAAGGAGCAAAATTTTTTACTTAGTCATTAATATTACTTTAAGGGTTTTTTCTTTTGTTTTACCAAAGCTTTGTGAAAAATATCTTTTTAGGACACTTGAAAAAAACTCCTCTGATTCTTGGCGAAATTAACGGTCTCGCAATATCTTTTATGTGAGACATTGGAAATTTTTCTAAAATGTTCTGGTAGCCTGCTAACTCCACCCTTGAAAAATGACACAAAAAGTGTAATTTTAGTGCCATATGGCACTTGTAGATGGCGAAATTTCTAAAAACCACTTAGATAGAATAATAGCTTTTGAATGCGTCATTAACCATTTTTCTATGATGTTCTGGTAAACCACTGGCCCTAAATAAAAAAAAAACAAAAAACGGGAGACACATCAGTGCTAAGCATATATAACATGGAAATAGTGTAACCACTTGTATCATTATATTCATGGTAATGAGTGCTTATATCAACACGTCTTTTAGAGGGGACTTATGGTCATCCATGTCGCAACCTCCAAGTGGTCCAATTACCCCTCAACTTTTTGCCCCCTTAAAAAAATTATTTTTTTAACTTTAATTTTTTTTACTTGGAAATCTTTTTCAACTTGTTCTTACATGTCTTAAAATGACATAAAATTGATAAATTCTGAGATCTTATTCAAGTTATTTGTGCTTGTTCATCATTTCCAATGACTGGAAATCAATGGAATGGTTTTAAAAAATATAATGAATCCAAATTATCGTTTCCAAAAGTTAATTACAAGATAACATATTTATTTTGTTCATTTCCATCTACTAGTAATACAAATAGAAATTGTCCAAATGATATTATATTACTTGATGAAAATGTTATTCAAGGATTTATTCATCAAGATTTATCAGGTATTAAAGTCTTTTGTAGTTTTAACATAACTAGACATTATGTCTTTTTACCGTATTTAAAAGGGCTTAATAAAACATTTTAATTAAAGCTTATGAACAACAGCGCTGTTTCTTAAAGCGGAGTTTCTTAAAGCTGTTTCTTTTAAAGCAAAATTTTTGCAATCATGCCAACAGAGAAGGAAAATCTTTCAAATATTCGCAAATATTCGACAACACAAATGAAGCAAATTCCCACCACGGTGAGAAGTTAAATTCCAAGTTTTTATTTAGGGCCCTGAAGGTTCTCCTGGTCGGAGAGCAGCACGGCGACGTCGTGCGCCGCTGGCGCTATGTCGTTGGCTTGCAGGTGCACGAGCTGCAGATACCAGCCGCGTTGCTCTTCGGACCACATGAACGCGCGGTCGTTCTGGTAGCGATACCACCACTCGCCGACGCCGAGGGTCGACTGGCGAACGGCGTGAGCGCGCTCGTGCAAGAGCAGCGCGTCCTGCTCCACGCTGCCCGGGGGGTAGCAGCGGAATGATTTATATATAATAATATGTAAAAACCACATAGGCTACACTATAATAGTATATAATTACATATTATGTTTTAAACTATATTTTGGTGACCTAATCTGTAGGTCCTGAAGTTAAAGCTAAATTAAATTACCGTGTGGAAATTTTGTACTATAGAAGATACAGTCCTAAGGAGGTTTAGCCTTTACGATATTGACTAAAAAAATTTAAGCCACCAAAATTCAGTTTCTTAGGCAATGGTGACATATGTACCCAATAGTCGTAATTCGACACGACCCGCGTATTGTAGCCCTGGGGAAAATCCGCCCGCGACTGCAAAGGGGAAAGTAAAGACCCGTACGCAGAGGCCTGCGCGTCGGACGATCCGTTCTCTTGCGTCATGGGCTCCCATCCCTGCCGTCGCGTGCCCCTATCCTATCCAACACAATTCGATTGAAGCGTCGAGCATAATTTCCTTAAATTTGTATTTCTTACAATTTTGCTTGTCAAAGTTTTTAGTTTGTAGCAGAATTCCAAAAGCTGCCAACACTTTAGAAAACTAGTAGCATATTTTTCATCGAGCAACCAGATCTGCAAAAAGTTCCAAAGCTGCCAGTAGCAGAATTCCAAAAGCTGCCGACACTTTAGAAAACTAGTAGCATATTTTTCATTGAGCAACCAGATCTGCAAAAAGTTCCAAAGCTGCCAGTAGCAGAATTCCAAAAGCTGCCAACACTTTAGAAAACTAGTAGCATATTTTTCATCGAGAAACTATAATGCAAGGGAAATAAAAAAAAAATAATTATTTAATTAAAAATAATTATAAACTAAAATAATAAAAATTAATGAATTAATTGAAATTAATTCAATGCAAAGGAAATAAAACAAGTCTACTAGCAACAGCATAAATTTTACCCTTAGAGTTGAATTCATTACTTTTGACTCTAAAGAGCATAATGACTTTTATAGGAGTATCTTACATTATAACTTTCTAGTTTCCCTTTTTTTGGCTTTTTTTGTTTAATCTCCTTCAGATCCCAGGTCCGTATCTCACCCGTTAGGTAGAAGCAGGTGAGATCGCAACCGACGGATATCATTGAGGTGCTGGCTGCGGGCTGCCCGGGAATCGTGCCAAGATGCTTGCCCGTCTCGCTGTCCCAGATGTCTATCCGGCGATCGTTACTGGCGGCCGCGATTCGGAGACCGTCCTCCGTGAAGATCAGGCATTCGATCGCTTGTGAACCGATTGAGCCCGGTCGCTCTCCGTCGATGGGCCCATTCTATTCCAAAAGCCTCATAGTCGCTACTGCTTTCTTCCTTTAATGACGAAAAAGTTTAGCAGCGACACCCTCAAGGGCAAGTAACGGGTGTTAATTACGTCATAGGGAATGTTTTCTAGGACATGCAGGATTCCGTTACGTAACAGGGAATTTTATCATCGAGACGCAGGTGCATGTTAAGTAATAGGGAATGCTTTCTTCAAGACGCAGGTGCTTGTTACGTAATAGGACGCGTTAGAGTCTATTTTTATTAGACAGTCAGGAAATTCAGCATTAGGAAGGACTTGTTTTAGATTCTACAACTCTACAACATTATAATCAGGCAAAAGCTGGTTTCTAAGAGGAGGTTTATTTTAAATTTAATTTACCCCCTATGATTCTATGTCCTTGGATTCAGCTTAGGGCAAATTGTCTTCCAATCCAGAACAGGCAAAAATGTTCAAAAAAAAAAAAATGATAGTTGGTCCTGATAGGCGTTATGTTTTTCCCCTTGACCTTTTGTACCTGAAAAAAAGGAATTCAACTTTCTAGAGACACAAGAAACGAAAACACAGCCTTGACAAAATGGGTTCCAATTGTCAATATATGATCCAAAGTGCACTAACAGTTTGTATGTCCCTTAATGCATATTTGCCCAGAGAGCAAAAAAAAAAAAATTGTGCTTCGATTTCGTTAACAAACCATTGAACAAAACGGAATGATACCCCCCCCCCCAAAAAAAAATATGAAATCCTAAAAGTAGCAACATGCATACCTTTTCTATTTAAAAGTTAGCGTTTAGGTGGGGAGGGGTTTTGTGTTTGTGTTACTAGACAAGACACTGTACTATTTTGTCCCCCTTTTATTTTGGTTGAAAATTCTTACAACAATCCGTTTCAACCAATGGGCAGCCTGCCTACCTCTGTCGTTAAAAATTTTAGAGCATGAAAATGTCTTACAGCATTTCATGCATGCTATTGAATAAGACTAACAACAAGCCTATTTTTGGAGTCAGCCGGCTCGTCGGTCGGCTCGGGCGGGGTGTCGTCACCTCCGGTCGGCAGCGCGTCGCAGCCCACCAACAAAAAGACGAGGAAAGCCCACCTCATTCGCGCTGCTCCTCGACGAGCTGCTTGAGACTCTCGTAGCGCGCCTCGGCGTTGCGCCACTGGTCGCGGTCCTGGAGCGCGCGGTAGAAGCGCGTGGCGATGTCGATGGTGAACTGCTGCTGGAACAGCGCGTAGTCGCGGAGCGCATAGAGCAATTCGATATCATAGCAGAGCACTCATTTTCTTTTTTCTAAGCCGTAAAAAGATGAAATATTAAAAAAGACGCGCGAAAAACTTTCCACATCTTGTAACTTCTAGTTGAGCAGTTCAACTAGTCCTAAATCAGGTCATAGGTACGTGGTGGATTCTCTTTATAGGGACCGTATTATTGCCACTAGGGTTTCTGATTCAGGACATTCGATAGGTTTCAGAACGATAAACATGGCTAAAAATAATGAGCTAATCATTGAAACGGCAGAACAGTTATAGACAAAATAATCCTAAATGCAGAAACAATCATTATTAACGAACTTTTACTACAAATCTTGCTTAGTTGCGTCAGTTGGGGGAGGGAAGGGGGCTAAATTTTAAGAAATACATATTATGGGCTTCTTCACTGGAAAATGGCTTTTTTGCTATTTTGATTGAAAAAAAACTGACCCCCCCCTTTCCTCTTGATTTTGAAAAAAGAAACAATTCGGTTTTCCACCCCTTATCACAGGCATGATTATGCATGAGTATGATTCCAATAAACTAACCTGAGGGTAAGCTTGATTTTTTTTTTCTCTGTTTGACACAGTGAAGATTGAAGGTGAAATTCAAATTTAGGATAGGTTTAAGTAAAGAATTAAGTACCTTTCATAAGTATTTTTTTTGTTTTGTTTTTCCTGGGAACTTCATATTAAAGACTGTTTACAAAAACTCACTAAAGAGGAAAATTCAAGAAGCATGCCAACTCAAGGTTGCTAAGATTTGTACTTCTTATTTTTGATATTTTTTTTAGAGTTTCTTTTTAGAACTTGAAATCTTAGACCTTAGACCCTCCTGAGCCATCAGTGGCGCAGATTGCGTCGACAAAGCCTCTCCATTCCTCACGAACCTGTGCGGCTGCAGTCATTTATATTTGCAGTCATATAGATATGTAGTCAGGATATTTATTTACTGGACATCTAGTAAATATTTATTTTCGATAAAATTTTAGACTTTGTCAGTGTACGTTATATATTTCTGGGAAAATACACAATTTTGGACTTTTTTTTTGTCTTCCGGAGGCACGGAAGCAAGTTTTGATTCATTCACATTAAACAGCGGCACTTTGAATACAAAAATAGTTTTAGCCATACATCTGCTCAAAATCCGTACATAATCACCTTCAGCCCCCTGGACAAAGCCACCACTAAAATAACAATTTTTTTCCAAACGATTCCTGGATAAATTTTACTATAGTGGTGGATATGTTGTACGTGATGGCGGAGCCCGCGCCGGTGGCGATGCCGGTGATAACCATGTCGATCGACGACGGCGCCGGGGGGCGGGACAAGCTGACCCTGCATGGCATGCTGCAACCCAAGCGCGATCGCCACGTGGCCCGGGTCAAGGCCCGCGCCGACGCGATCGCGGCGGCCTTCAAGTCGCGTATCCGTTTCATTGACTCGACGCAATTGATCCCGCCGAAAGGCAACACGGACTGGCTCGAAAAGGAGCTCTGGGCCTTGAGCTGGCAATGTATCAGAAAAAACAGGATCAAGTCATTTACAAAGAGAAAAAAATCCACTCCTTGATTCAACTCTTTACCTGGATAGAAAAGATAATCAAATAACAAATTTTCACTCAGCAAGTACAACTTTTACTCGAGAAAGAGTATATTCTCAACATTTGTTTTTTACCGACAGAAAAAAAAATGCAAGTCTTCAAATACAGACTCTACTGACTGATCTGGTAGGGACTATTTTATGATTGCAAATAAAAGAAATAAATTTTATTTGATAGTTTCAATAAGAATTAGTGTATCCGAAAATTCTGATTTTAAGCTTCATTTATAAAAGTTCATTCAATTGAGACTTCATAGACACGTATACAGTGGTTTAGAATCTGTATGGAAAGTTACACTTCCATTCTTCCTGAAAGCAAATCGGCATGGAAAATTTAAAAAAAAAAAATAAGAGAAAAATTGGAAAAATATTTTTATTTAAAAAAAAATCCGGAGAATAGTGGAAAAATAAACGAAATACTACCCAAGGATACCCCCAACCGATTCTTCCCCTCTTAATTCAATCCCTATATGCATGTGATCCGACCCAACCAGCGCCATATGACAGAGGCATATATGACGTACATGTCATTTTCTAGTATCTCTCAGGTATCTTTGTCACTAAAAGTGCTAGTTTCTGGCGGTAAATAAACTGAACAAAAAATAAACGAAATACTACCCAAGGATACCCCCAACCGATTCTTCCCCTCTTAACTAATGTGGCATACGCAGTCAGGCTAATGCGTTAATACTGTCATACCTAAGAGATAAAGTTCAGTGCATTCAAATTTGTCAAATAATGTTGGGGTACCCCAAGGTTCAATTCTAGGCCCTCTGTTATTTCTAATTTATGTTAATAATATTAGTAATTCAACTGCGGACCTAGGGCTGACAGCACTATTCGCTGAAGACACAGCCTGTTTTGTTTCTGGAGTTGGTGAAGATAGCGCATAACAAAATGTAATGCGTGATTTATTTCCGCAAGGTAACTGGTAATCTGAATTTCAATCTCACGATCATTAAGATAAGAACTACAACCGGTGCCAAGAAGATGGAATGGAACGTTGATTTTATTAAGTAGCGAGTCACACTCTAGCATAAATAACTGGCAATTAAAGCGGCTCCAGTCTTGAATATCGAACCATCTTTGAGTTAGAAGTTTTACAATTTATTGATGCACTCAATATATGCACAGATCGGAAGATAATCAGAGCCGGGTGCGTGTTTATTTGTTTGTTTGTTTTTTCTTCTTTTTCCCAGGGGTCATCGTATCGACCAAGTGGTCCTAGAATGTCGCAAGAAGGCTTATTCTAATGGAAATGAAAAGTTCTAGTGCCCTTTTTAAGTGACCAAAAAATTTGAGGGCACCTAGGCCCCCTCCCACGCTCATTATTTTCCCAAAGTCAACGGATCAAAATTTTGAGATAGCTATTTTGTTCCGCATAGTCGAAAACCAAAATAACTAATTTTTGATTACTTGAAAAGACAACTAGAACTTTTTATTTTTTACGAATGTTTTTATTAGTAACTAGTTGGTGGGGGGCTTCGCGACCCCCCAAGCCCCCCGATAACTTCCAGCCCTTCCCCTTGGGATTAAGTCGTCCCAAAAGACATAATTATCAGGTTTTTCGACTAAGCTGAACAAAATGGCTTTCCCAAAATTTTTATCTGGTAATTTTGAAAAAAATTAGCGTATGAGGGGCCAAGGTGCCTCTTAATACACATTATGTATTTTTTAATTACGACTTGTTCCTTATTTTAGTGGAAGAATCAGAAATTTTAGAGCTTGAAAAAGCCTATTTGTCAATAGAACGACTGGGCCGTTTTGATCTCTCCTACTTTCTGGATTTAGTCACCATTCCCTTTCCTTCATCTCATCAGAAACTGTGCGATAGGCTGTGCGATGGCTTATTCTGTGCTTTGGACGAGAATCGTGATCTACATATTGATTTCAAAGAGGAGGTGCAACTTACTGCTTTTTTATTGTTCATTTAATTTTTCTTTTCATTTATTAACTTTTATTGTAATTATTTTATTTCTAATTATTTACTTTTTCTACTTATTTACTCTTTTTCTTTGTTCACTTGTTCACTGCTTTTCCATTTACGGAATTTGAGATAGAAAAATGGGTAAAATGTAAGTAAAGCAGTGGAACGAAACAAAACTTGAATTGTTTTTCCCTGTTGATAAAAGCTCTTCCGAACTTGGAGTCAAGGGGATCAGCTCCGGCGCGACCGACGTCGACATCCGCGGCGTGAAGGTCTTCGACAACGCGTTCAACGGGATCCTCGCCTCCGGCGCGCCCACGCGGGTCCAGGGCGTGCAGTCCCTCCGCAACGGCGATTCCGGCGTCGCGATCAGCTTCGGCGTCTTCGTCCTCGACTCGACGATCGCTAACAACGACGCGGCCGGCATCCTGGCGGACCCGAGCGTCACGATCTCGCGCAACCTGATCGAATCGAACTCAGGTTGTAAGAATAAGTTTTAAATATATTTTAAAGAAATTAAATCCCTTAGACTAGGAATAAACGAAGGTAAAGACGTCATATTGGGTGACGAGAAGACTGATCAATTGAAAAGCTTTACTTACCTAGGTAGTATTGTCACGAAAGATGGTGGATCCAGTGAAGATGTAAAAATAGGTGTGCACCAGGATAACCATAAAAAAAGTGAACAGGGATAGGTAAGACATAAACCTTGGAAGATGGGGGTCCCCCTCCGACCTGGTCAACCTCTATGTCAGCACCGACTCGGGCACGCTCGTGCCGCTCTCGAGCATCGTGACTCTGCAGGAGGAAGGTGTTGCGGCGGAACTCTATCGCGAGGCGCAGAGACGGGCGATTCGCGTCGACATCGGCATGCCGACCGGGTATCCGCTGCAGACGGCGGTTGACGAACTCCGTACCCTGGCAAATGAAGTGCTGCCGGAAAACGTTTCGCTGATCATGCTCCGCGAAGCCGCAAGGTTAACTTAACTCAGACCCCCCTCCCCCGACGTTTCACGGATTTATCCCCCCAACGCTTCATATTTTGAATATTATTTTTTCAACTCTAAGAAAATATAATGAAATTTTACTTTTATTCAGATATTACAGTCAGATTTGACATAGCAACGTCACTGTTGTTTCCACTTTATTGTCAATAGTGTTTATTAGTACATCTCCCTCTCTTCAGAGATTAGAGCTCTTCAAATGAGCTGCACTTCTTAATTTTATCTTTTTATTAGAATAGCCTAGTTAAATACCTATTCTAGTTATTAGAAGTCAAGTGTAGGCTAGTCTATGGCAAATTAGAATAATTAGACACAGTGATTAGCTTCAGCTAAAAAACGCACGCTAGTTTTAATCATAGCTGAAAAGTATACAATGGCTCAATGGAAATTATTAAACAGTTTTGAGCTCCTGTTGTGCCAAAGCGGCTTCGTGCAGCAATGATACGCACATTATTTTTAAATAATCTGAATTGAAAAATACTGTAAATCAGTTCTACAAAAAAAATCAAATGATTTTTTATTTTGTAATATATATTTTGATTGCGAATTCATCCCAAAATGACTGTAAGTATGGTCATTTTGTGTCATGCCTGCTAGTGTCACATATTTTAGGCACAAAATGTTGTCTGTTTAAATGGGATGTTGGAAAGAATGTACCTTTTTTTATTTGGGTAAAATAAAACACGATTAGAGATTACGTTACTTTTCGAATGCTCCATAGTTTTAAAATCTTCATATTAAGGCCGGCTTGTTAATAAGGGCATTTCAATCCAATCCGACGGCTGGACGCAATTCACAGAGTTGCTGTATCATACTGTAGTTTAATCTTATTTACATTTTGACTGTACTTGCGGTAACTTTCACTGACACTCCTAACTTGCTCTAATACCCTACACACAAATGAAAGCAAATTTTTTAGCATGCATATTCAAGGCAAGCAACTAGTTACCACAATAGATCTGTACAGAGTCACCAGTTGCCGATGAAGGACGTTTCGGCACGTGATGACCAGTGCAAATGGGAGGACTTATTTTAGTATTTTATTTCAAGTTTGATGGCAAGTTTGAGCAAGTTTAAAAAAATTAAACTAAAAGATACATTCTTTAGAAAGGGCTTATTACTAACATACGTATATGGACCACAACATATTAAATCTTCCCTTATTACTGCTTCCTATTCTGTTTAGGGGGACAACCTGCTTTTTGATTGCCCAAGTTCGATGCTGAGCGCTGCACTGCTTATGCTTGAGCTCAAAAAAACCATCGTCCGCAGGGCCGATGGCACTTTCGAGGCACAGTAGCTTTAAAATTAACCTGGAGGCCAGTGCATGGCTCGGTTGGCGAGGACATGGATATGTAGGTGGGGGACCGTTTCGCCTGCTTTTCGTCCATTGTTGATGACAATGCGGAAGCCTTCACCATCTCCGCAGCGAGTAGCCATGGTGTGTGCAACTTGAAGAAGGTGCCCAAGAAGCACCTTAGCATAATTAATTGGCAAGGTAAATAAAAAGACCCACGTGTTACCAGATTATCAAAGCTTCGTGTCTCCAGTTTCTCGAAAACAGCTTGAGTCACCAAATAATCAATTTCAAAGAGTATAGAGGGGGGCAGCGGAATCCGGCGTTAGTTTCTCGGAATTTTGATGGTGATTTTCTAGATTAAATGAGGACTATTTCGATGAAGCGCCGATACTTTATAAAGTTTGACCGAAGATTCTCGGGTGCGGTCATTTGAACTTTAGAAGAGGCTCATTTGATTGAAAATGTATAGTTGCAGTTCCCTTTTGAGATTCGAACATTATGGAGAGCACCTAGCACCCCCCCCCTTCCCTGACATCCTCCTTTCGCGAAAAACATTCAATTGAAATTGTGATGTGGCCCTTTTGTTACCAACGCTCCAAAAACCATATAACAATGTCTTTAGGGTGAACACAATCCCCCAAACCCCGTGGGCAAGGGTTGTAAGTTTTGCCCACAGGATCCTGGCTGATGGATTATTCTTCTGGGCTTGGTCTGTTTTTATTGGAGTTTTGGGCTGGAAAACCTCTTCCTATCTAATTTATCAACTATGGATTGCCTCCCTTTTGTAGCATACTATTTGTAGGTATGAATATATAATGAATCGGAGGTAATAAGCTTGGGACTGTCTGCGCGAGAATTCTGCTCTTGATCATAGAGGAGCATTGCCAAGTGCTGAATATCATGATGCGACCAAGATGGGTCCTTACAAAAGTAGAAAAACAAAACGGATTCCTTTTCTTACAAGCTAAATAGTAAGGCAAAACCTTCCTAGACTCCTAGACTTCCTTTGCATTGAAAATGCAAAAAAAAAACAAAACAAACAAACAAACAACAAATGGTACGAACAATGAATTACGGAGAATATCTTAAGATTTCTACGCCATGATCGTACACCTGAATTAGAGTATCCATATTGAACTTAAGCGCTAGAATCTATGATACTGCTGGACGAAGCGGACCGGGGCCTGCACGCAGGTTCAGGTCGGTCACGGCCTTCACCTGAACGCCAGCCCAAGCCGGCGCAGCAAGAAGGACCAGGGCAGATGCCGTCAAGGTACGCTTAGGTGTAAACATGTCACTCTCCTCTATACCGTTTTCCATTTCCGGCGCCTCAACGCACCGTTGCACCGGCCCAACGCCCTCCCCGGACAGACGGTTCCCCGGGCACGCGCGTTTCACCACCGCGGGCAAAAGGTGCATAAACAAAAATTCAACTTCTCAGCATAAGCTGACTTATTTTTGATTGCTAGATCTTTCAATTTCCAATCATACGAGCCCTCTTGATGTTTTATACGAGCATCCCTTCCATAAGAATCGTATATAACCCCAGAGCATAACTTACAACGCCTGCCCCCGAGCCCTGGGGGGCTGCTTCGACAAAGAAGTCTTTCTTATTTGACCTTTGAACTATTTTTAACAAAATGACTTCCGCAAAATTTCATCGGATGGGTTTAAGAACCGGAACTAGATACGTGATCAATAGAGCGGTCGCTCAAAGTTGGTAGGTGTATCAGGGACTGGACCGAATTAAATCAGAAATAGTCTCTTCCCCAATACGACCATCTGGGGGGGGGGACTGAAAAGACGTTTAATTCGGAAAAATTAGAATAACTTACGAATGGGTTATCGGATCTTAATGAAATTTGATATTTAGAAGGATCTCGTGTCTCAGACCTCTTACTTTAAATCCGACCGGATCTGGTCCGAAAAGTTTGCCGCTCTAGCTCTTTCACAAATTTGAGTTTTTGAGGTTGAATTTGAGGTTGAGGCAAAAAATGTTGATTGAGCAAATACCAGTAAATGTGATTAGATATGTCATTTCTTTTTTTTTTGCTGACAAGCATGAAACTAATTGTTCAAAGTCAAAAGAATTGTTTGGGGCTTAAAGCTTTGAGAGAGAGTGAGGTTGGGGGAGAGGTTCAGCCTGCAAGTGTATATTAAACTTAGTCAATACGCCTCGGCCAGGCTCTGCGACCGGGCCGCGGGTGCGATGAGGCAGGACAAGCCCACAAAGAGTGCGAGGAACCCGCTCCGCACAAGGTCCACAGGGTACCACCGATGGGTCCGTTCGGCCCCGTTTGGCCGGGATTTCCTTTGACTTTGGGGGGCTCGTGGTGGGTAGTCCGAGCCATGCAGGTCTCTACGAAGATCCTGATCGGCATGGGCGCGGGGGTGGTGATCGGGCTGGCCCTCGGACCCAAGTCGTAAGTTAAAAATACCTCATTTTTTTAATGTTTCCGAATTAACACCCCCTCCAACTCCCCCAAAGAGAGCGAATCCATTTTGGTTACGTCAATCACGTATCTAGGACTTGTGCTTATTCTTCCCACCAAGTTTCATCCTGATCACTCAACTCTAAGTGTTTTCCAAGATTTCCCCCCCCCTATCCCCCAATGACACTGGATCCGGTTGGGATTTAAAACATAAGATCTCAGCTACGAGGTCCTTCTAATAATAAGATTTTTGTGATTTTTGTTTATTAAAGCGCACAATTTGTTTTGTTATTTTAGATTTTGACGATATAAAACGACTACTAACAGCTCATCGCAGCACAAATTCACCTGGGGCTAACAGCGCACAAAGCTTTGCGAGTTTCTTGACTGTGCTTTTTTTTTACAACTACAACAATCGTTTCATTTAACTTTGCCTTAGATCTTAGTTCCTCCAGTGCCTCCACAGGCAAACAGGGTGTCAGTGAGTTTCGCTACATTAAACCAATGACAATAATACATAAAGATAATTGACAAATCAAGGTTAAAACGAAGAGAAATCAAAATCAATAAATAAACAAGACCAAAAACGAACAAAATTATTATAAATAATCAAGTGAAGTTTAAACAAACAGGCATTGCCACAAACAGCAAGACAGCTAACGTCCCTGGGCATTCTAAAGGCCAGAACATTATTTGCGGTCTATTGAAAGGAGCTTTTTACTTCGAAAACTGTGTTTACTGACGAGCTGGCGGCCATCAAGGGTCAGCCCCGCTGCATCCCAATCTTCAGCGCGGTCAACGGCCCCGGCAACAACGCCATCTACACCATCGTCAAGTGGTACGGGATCCGCATCATGGACGTGAAGCTGACCGGCCCGATGAACAAGAAGCATGTCACGATCCAGGCCGCCCCCCTGGTCACCTCGGGCGTCGTGCCGTCCACGGTCTCCGGCACGAGCTCTTACGTTTGCTCCCCCGTTGTGCTGCTGCAGATAAAGATACACAATCAGCGTTATGCAAACGCAAAAATAATACCAGCGCCTTTTCTGGAATAACTTACGTCTTGCAGTTCTTATCTCTGACAGATCAGTACGCTCCTTCGACTAGATGTTTTTCTTCTCTTCACCACATCAAAACTCAATTATTGAAATTCAATGAGATTTATATATAATGACTCCATGCTTTAAGTTAGAGAAAAAATTATGTCGTTAGCAATGCGTAATGCTGCAGCATTCAATGCGGGGACACCGGGGGAAACAGGGGGATATAAATGACGACCTGAAACTAAAATAGTCAATGCAAAGCATTTTCAAATAGTAGTTTGTCACTTTTCTTTAATAGATGGAATTGTTGAATAACATTTATAATGCCAACTCGCTTTTATGCATGTTTGTCAGTGCGATAGTTGCTGGAGTTGTTGTTGTTGTTGATTAACGACTGGTCTTGACTTCAGAGGGTGGTGTGACACTTCTAATTCTTGGTATGGAGATCTAACTAACTAGCTAAAAAGCTAACCAACTAACTAACTTACTAACTTACTGACTAACTAATAAGGTAGCTAACTAGCTTACTAATTATTAAACAAGCGAACTAGCCAACTAACTAACCAACTCACTACATAACTAACTAACCAATTAAGTAATAAGAGTCTTGCCAATTGCCAGCTTTTGAAAGACAAAATTTTTAAAAAAAGTAGCAAAACGTTTTTGTCAAACATACTAGTTTGCTGGCCAGCTTTCTGTTTCAGATTAAGTTGAATAATAAATTTTTAATTAAATCCTAAATTAAAACTTTGAAATTTGGTCGTCCACGGAACTGTCGACGCGCAAAATCTTCATTTTTTATTATGCTCATTAGAAAAAAAATCGAAAGAAAACAGCAAAATTCCTTCTTAGATTTTGAAAAATACCTTTTGGTTTCTTCATAAAAAAAAGAGCGAAAAAAAAATCCTTAGCTTCCTATCTACATTTTAGCAAATTGCGGCTCCTGCGGAAAACAAAAAATTGGCAGCGCTTTCGAAGTCCTTCTTTTTTATAGCTTCGATAGTTACCGATTTGTTTAATGCCAAAATGATTTGCTTGATGTTTGGATGAATGACTTTGCTCATGGATTTTGCATAATTACTTTGTACAGACAGCACAAATCGGTTTTAACTAACGCGATTTCGTATAAGCTATGATTTATAAATTGTAGTTGGCTGATATGTTTTTAGGAATTTAAACTGCAAGATTGATTATTTGTTTTGGCAGTTCCGCCATTTCGAGGATTCCGATGCGGCAACGGCGGTCGATTGGCGGCGATCGGCAAGTTCCGACCACCTCTATGTGCGCGAGCGCGAATGGGAAGCGGCTCACACCGTCTGGCTCTGGGTCGATGTATCGCCGTCGATGTCGTTCCGTTCACACCTATCCGAGCGCACCAAGTCCGAACGCGTCATTGTGTTGGCGCTTGCCATTGCGGAGCTCTTGTCTCGCGCAGGCGAACGCGTCGCGATTTCGGAGCGATGAATCTCAATCTTTTCGCCGGTTCGGCATTTCATAATAAATATGTAAATGAGTTGAAATCGGCCGGACTGGAATTCGTCCCGGTTTCGCAGTGTTTTGCCAGCGCGTTTCCGGATGGGCGCTGGCTGGGCGTCTTCTCAAAGACATGAAGCGGGGGTTCATGCGCGGTTTGCTTTGGCTAAGCGGGCGGGCCCCTTCGCGGAAGCGCGATCCTTTGCGCGCCACGGAGAAGTGCGAGAGTCTTTAAAAGCTGGGGGTTTGGGGGGTGGCAGCCCCCAACTGCCTCTTCTAATTCCTGTACGTTTTAAGGTTCGACTTTGGGACGCAGCCTCTTTAAGAAAACGAAGTTTTTTTCATATTATAAGAAAAAAAAAGCAGACTTCAAACGCCGTAAATAGATACGTCAACGGTTAACTTGAAACTGCGCAATGACTGAGACCTGAACCGTGATATTGTAAGACAAAAATTGCTTGTATTAGGGTGCTGCAAAAATGTGGAATTTTGTATTTTTTGCAAGAAGGCAGATCACGGATGCTGTGTTTATTTGTTTGTTTGTTTTTTTCCCAGGGGTGATCGTATCGACCCAGAGGTCTTAGAATGTTGCAAGAGGGCTCATTCTAACGGAAATAAAAAGTTCTAGTGCCCTTTTTAAGTTACCAAAAAATTGGAGGGCACCTAGGCCCCCTCCCACGCTAATCAGTTTCCCAAAGTCAACGGATACAGAATTCTGAGATAGAGCGTTTTGAAAGACGCTTGAATATTATTACATATGGAATTCCCTCCTAGACTGATGATGCTGTTTTCCTCTATAATTATCTGGCCTCCAGCTATGGAGTTGATACTGGCGGCCATCCAGTAAATGTAAAGACTTACAAGTAGCCAATAACCATTGGATAGCTGCCCCTTCATCTCCTTTTATCTGTGCCATCAATTAAATTGAAACAGAGAATCATTCAGAAATCTTTTGAAACAAAAGTTGCAATCTGCGAAAAATGAAATTGAATCGTAAATAATGAAGTTGAAATGAAATAACGTAAATAAATAACTGTTGTGTAAATCAATAAATGTAAATGAATAAATAAATGTTGAAATAAATAACGTAAATGAAATAACGTCGTAATATTTACGACGCATTCGATTCAGTTTCAACAATCTTAATTCTGAAGTTAAATAATTGTATGCTTTCTGTGTTTCAATCTTCCTGTTTTAGCTTCCCTTACTTTTCCTATCTTCCGTGTGTTCAGTGCTTTAGCGAGTTTGGTGCTTCTGGACGTGCTAGGATGATGGGAATTGATAGGCTTGTCCGGGAGCTGCACAAATTGACTTGATAAAGTCGTTTTCCCCGATTAGACTATCTGAGGGCTGAAGGGAGAGGAAAAAGTAGAAAAATGAGGGATTTGCAACTCATTATTGGGTGATCGGATCTTAATGGATTTTTATATTTAGAAGGACCTCGTGACTCAGAGCTCTTATTTTAAATCTCGACAAAACAAGGAGTTTCTGTTAATTACAGGTTTTGAGAGTTTTATATTCTTATCAAGTACAAAAATACAGTGAAATTTTCAAAACAGGCATTTACAATAGCAAAATATAAAAGAAAAAAAACTGTCAGCAAAACATGACAGTTTAAAAAGATAGGAACTACTAGAAAATGCCTAGAATTTTCAAAAAACTTAATTTTTTCTATGATACTTCATGATTTAAGATAAAATGCCTTAAATGGTAGAGAACGAGATTCATTAAAAATTATCATTAATGATAATTAATGGTAAAAAATACCTTGAAAGGCCGTGAAAAATAAACGAAGTATGAAAAATTTCCGATTTTTCCTTCAGTTTACATCATTCACGAAGAAAAAATCGAAGTAATACCATAATTATGCCACTGTAAATGAATAGATCGAAAACCATGAAGGCAATGAAATAAGTATATTGTCCTTCCGTTCGAGTTACACCTGTAGGCTCGTCACAAAATTGCTTGTTTTACTCAAGTATCTTTTCCATTGGCCATGAGTCTGGACTAGTAAAATTTGATTTTTATTCCATCTTTTCTTTGTTTGGTGGGGGAGGGGATCTCCCAGACCGATATTGGGAAGAATTCTTCAACTAGTATTACTTCTTGCGCAGGCTTAAATATGTTTGTTGTTTCGCCATTAGAAACAAATTAGTTAATAAATTTACTTCGCCAGAAAAAGCACAAATGTCAATAACATAGTAAAAACAGGAAGAAATTAAAAAGTGACACGGAAGTTAACGCTGCTTCTAAGAGGTAATACAAAACTGTACGTTTAAATATTTTGTTGAAAACGGGTGTTGAATAAAGGGGAAGGTTTTGTTCATACATAAATCTAAAATGGCGGTATTATTTTTTCGCAAGACACCCAAGAGAAACGAGGGTACTATTTGTAAGGCCTGAAGCCCCAAGCACCACCTAAGCAGAGCGAGGGTATATATGCTAAGGCCAAATGCCCGAGTGAAATAAGGCAGAGACATAAAAAATACTTGGTATGTTATTGTTAGGAATGATAATTTTTTTCCTGGATCATAATTCAAGGTATTCTTACGTCGAAATTTTCGCTGACTATTTTTACGTAAAAATTTTCTTAATCCAAAAATTGAAAAAAAGAATTTAAGAGAAGATAAAAGAGAAAAAGATTTCCAAACTTAACGCTATAAAATTAGAAAATAAGATGCATTTAAGAATATACTTGGACATTTTTATCTCAAGTTCTACTAGCGCCGCCGCCTGGGCGACTTCCTCGACATCGTCGAAGGGCAGGACCTTGCCGGCGACGGTCTGGCCTGGTTCGTGACCCTTGCCGGCAACAATCAACACGTCACCCGCCTGCAAGTCCCGCATGCCCTGCCAGATCGCCAGGCGCCGATCGCCAATGTTCTGGGCCGGAGGGCAGGTTGCCTGGGCGGCCGCGCGGATTTGCGAGGGCTCTTCGTTGCGCGGATTGTCATCGGTGATGATCGCATCGTCCTAGGTAATATTCACTTGCGAGAATAACTATTCAACCAAATTTGATACCCCATGGCCTTACCATAATCAGATAATCTTTAAAAAAAAATGAATCTCGAACTGAAAAACTGTATAATCTCCATTCTGTCAGAAGGCTTTTCTTCAAATCAGTGCAACATAAACGTAATATTTAACTAAACGCTTTGATTGACGGGTTCACTGGAAAGTGAAAGTGGATAATTAGCATTAATGGATGCATAAGTTTTTTAATTTGTCTGTCTGTGTGTCTCGTCAGTTGGTCTGGTAAGTCTGTCTATCTGGTCTTTCTAGTCTGTCTGTGTGTCTGTCTTGTCTGTCTGCCTGTCTGTCTCTTCTGTCTGTATGTCTGTCTTGTCTGTCAGTGTGTCTTGTTTTTATTCTGTCTAGTTTTTTTGTTGGTCTGGTCTCTCCTTCTGTCTGTTTTTCTGTCAGTCTGGTCTTTCTTTTTATCTAGTCTGTCTTACTGTCAGGTCCGTCTGTCTGGTTGACAGTTCTTTCTGAAAAAGTGATTTTTAAGTTTTTGGTTACTTTGGGCTAGAGTTTGTCCTTCACTAAAAAAAGGGGTAACCATGATATTATATTAGTTGCAAGATTTTAAAAGTAGAATGCTAACATTTCTTTTCGAACTAGACTTTTTATCTCTTAGTAGAGTCCATACTTGAATAAGAGATAATAAATTATTTAAATGCATATATAAGTTTCGGCTAGGAGTTATCATAAACTTACAAATCATCCCCGGCGGTGGTGCCGAGGATCGACGGGCTCGCGAGCGGGTTTCGAAACACGCCCTGAACGACGGCGCCGCCCGCGGCGAGCGCGCCGCCCGCGAGCACCGCGCCCAAGAGCCGTGCGCCCCGCAGCTGAAGGAACACACCGCGCAGGTCCTCGTTCGAGAGGTCGCCGGGCCCGACGAGCATCGACGCCACGGCGATCCCGGCGAGCGCCAGGCTCATCAGGATCAAGGTCCATACACGTCGTCGGGGATTGAATTCTGTTATACTTCCTATATTGTTGTTGAAGAGACCAATGTACAAACCCTTCTACCAGCTGCTTGCTTGCTGCAACTACAGGAAATTCAAGATATTTGCTGTGATTTCTTAAAGAGGCAGCTAGACCCTTCAAATTGTTTAGGAATAAGAGCCTTTGCTGATACACATGCATGCAGAGATTTGCTTAGGATAGCTGATAAATTTACTCAGCATAATTTCCAGGAGGTGAGTCTGATCAGTTTCATAAATTATAAGTTCTGTTAATGGCTTACCAAGACAGCTATTCTAATGATTTCTGAGTGCATAGTGCAGCAAGATTTATGAGCAGATTCTTAAATGTTAAGATTATATCTAGTCTGAAACTTTTCCTTACTTTAAGGGGAAAGATTTGGGCCTGTACTTCCCCATCAAGGCTTTAGTAGTAAGTGGAAAGTTTATAACCTAATGAACTTGCTTTAATGATGATCAGGGAGATAATCAAAGCTGTATCACGGATAAACTCCCATGGAAAATTTCTTCCGTTGAAAATCCCCCCCCCCCCCTGTAAGGATCTACCTGAAAATTCCAACTTCGCTTAAGTTCACATGGAAGTCATTTCAACAAAAATGGATTTGCGTTTTTTTTTCAATGTTTCTACGACACTTCCACTAAAAAAAAACTCAGATAAAAATCCTAAATCGGGAAAACTTTATTTTCCATAAGGGTATTTTACGTGCCGGAGCCCGGGTATTTTCTGGGGGAGTATGGGCCTTGAAACAGACAAAAATCGCGACGTGACTTACCAGTTTACCAGTTTGAAGCCTACGAAACAAGTGCCAGGTCTAAGAGAAATCTAATATAGCAAATTAAAAAACAACACTAATCTGGGGCAGCAGCTTCCCTAATACCGTGGGCCAGAAACCTCTTTGGTGATCGGCTGAATACTTATGTCCGTAGGTCCTTGGGTCAAGAAGCTCCTAATACACAAGAAAAGAGAAAGAAAACATTAGTTCTAAAAAAAACGGCAGAAGCGCCTCTTCACTGAGGCACAATCTTTTATACTACTTTAAAAATGCACTATATCCCTCACTTCCCTTTCTAATGAGCGTTCTCCCGATGCTCTAAGACCATTGGCTCGGTATATCGGTGAAAAGCAAATAAAAACACATCAATGATCATCCTACAAAAAAATTCCCTTTTATAAAGAGGGGCTTGAAACCTCTATAATAGGGTTCTTTTACTAGCGGAATTTGATGGTATAATTGCCTTGGAAATAAAATCGGCATAACAAAATATTCAGCTGCATTTCCGGGGAGAGTTTCTATACGTGTTCTGAAATAAAAATTAGGCTAATCAAAATATTTTAAGCGCCTTGGATCTTTTACATTAGGCTTTCAGTCGGAACTGACATCACGAGGTGAAGATCGATGGGAAATTTCCAAAAGTAGTTGATACTTGAAGAAAATTATACAGTAGATATGGGTAAGAGATATAAGTCATAGGAAGGCAATGGTAAGAATAGGGCTCTCTGGTACTTTAGTACATTCTATTCACATGTTTAAACACACTAAAATATCGTATTTTAAATTGTACTTTTTGAGGCATGTCTTTTTACCCTTCCCATCAGCGTGATCCTTAGACCTTCTTTGATAATAGCTCAAGCGCACACAAATCATTGTCTCCAAATCTACAAAAATTAAACGAATTAACTTAGTTAAATGAAGCTTTAAAATAAATTTCAGAAAAACTTTTCCTGCAACAACAACTTTTGAAAAAAGCTTCTTATTTTTCTAATTAAACGACTCTTGTGTTTCAAAAACGTTCTTATAGAATTGGGACAAAATTCAAAATTTAGCATAAGGAATGAGGTGTTGAAGAGGAGGCAATCCCCTTCATTTATATAATAATATCTGTTCTTTTTAAGTTTTAATGTTGCTTCTTAATTTCAGCTGAAAAATCTTGTTTTTTAATTTAATTTCTGATTGTATTTTAAATATTCTCATGAAATTTGGCCCAGAAGAAAGATCACGGATGCGTGTTTATTATTATGTTTTTTTCTCCAGGGGTGATCGTATTGAGCCAGTGATCTTAGAAGTTCAGGAGAGGGCTCATTTGATCGGAAATCAAAGGTTTTAGTGCCCCCTTTAAGTGAGGAAATATATTGGAGGGTAGATAGCCCCCTCCCACATTCAGTTGTCCCCCAAAGTAACCCAATCACAAATTTGAGATAGCCATTTTTTCGGCATAGTCAAAGAATCTAGTCTTGACCTGGGGTATTTTATCGATCTTTTTACTGATTCATGGAGCCGCATTACTTTTAGGATTGATTTTTAATTCGTTGACGATCGATACGTCTGTCGACTGGCAAGCCTATTTGTACTATCCCATCTTAATCTCATTGCCTACCTTGCTGTACATCATCGGTCTATCCGCTGTTTTTATGGCCCTCATTCGCAATCAAGCGCTGACCTTTGTTCTATTACTGGGCTATATTTTATCTAGTTTGATTTATCTCACCGAAAGAGGAAAGAGTTTTCTTGTCCCGGTGCGCACCCTTATCGATTGGGTGCAAGACAAATGGCCGGACATTGAGCGCAGCCGTGAACTCTACGACAAAAAAGCCGGCAAGTAGTCATACAGCAGACAACGGGTATCTGATCGTAAGGCGCTGCTGGTCTTCGATGCGGACGATAGCACCGACTGTGCGTTCTCGAGCACGCCTTCAACCGCAGGGACGAAACCGCACATTTCAGGCGGCATGGCCATTTGTCTGTTACGCCGGATTATATCTTCTATATATATATATAAAAGAAAACAAACTAGAATGTAATAACTTGCAATAGCATAAATATTTCGATATTTATGCAACTTATTTTTATATATATAGAAGATATAATCTGGCGTAACAGACAAAGTGTAACAGACATTAACCCACAGACAACTTATCTATCTATCTATATATATAAAAATAAGTTGTCTGTCTGTCTGTCTGTGGATCAGGTGACGTCATGTTTCTGGAAATAAGGAGCAGCATCAAAACTTAAAACGAACAGAAATTATTATGTTTATGAGGGGGTTCACCCCCCCCCCCTCGTCAATACCTCGCTCTTTACACGCTAAACCTTTTTTTTGAACTTTCATAAGAGACTTTTATTCTAATTAATTGCCTTTGTGATTAAGGGGTCATTCTTAAGGAATTGGACTCTGTTTATTGAAAACTTGGCAGATTTTCTCAGGCCCATAATCTAAGCTTAAAACTACCTTTAGTTTTTTTTATAGTTATTCTATAGTTATTTTTATGTCACATTTTGTGTAATTATGTGAGTTTTATGGTATTATGTGCCTTTTTGTTTTTATTTTCATTTGTATTTGTTATGCTTTCTCATAGTTATTAATATGTATCCTGTTATATGAGTTAGTATCATGTGGTATTATTTTGTATTATTTGTTGTTTTTTGCGATGGCCCCTAAGTGGCTTTTGTTGCAATAAATATCTATCTATCGAACTTGAACATAAAGGATTTCGCAAAGCACACTGAAGAGTGTCTCAAAGCTTAAAATTTTTCAAAGTGTTAGAAGTACAAAATAAGTATGTAGGCAATAGCGATGTTACGGACATTCACATCGAGACTCTGCGTAAGAAATTAGAAAGGTCTTTTTTTCTCTTTGCAACTTGAAATTAACAAAATTATTTGTAAAGCTGGCAAAATATCTTAAACTAAGTACATTTTTCTCAGAAATCCTTTTTGTCCTTCTTCACAAATAGGGGGACTTTTCAATGGAAGGAGGGTGGGGGAAGATAGCTTCTGGGAAATTTTTCGAGGGAGAAGGGATTTCCGGTATGATTTGGAAAAGGATCAGAGATAGAAAAAAGTTGTTTGTTTTTCAAATGAAAGCGGACTGCGAAAAATTTTCCAGACGAAATCGTCCGCAGGAAATTATTCAGGAGAAATTTTTAGCCTGGATGGAATTGTCCGGGGGAATATTCTGGGGGGGAGGCTACATGGGAGTGAATAAACCCGCACCGAAATGTCAAGAATTTGTCTCCAATAGTGTGTTAGTACTTTAAAAAAAGCTTCTTATCGTTCTAATTAAACACTCCTTGTGTCTCAGTAGTGGTTTTTAAGGAAGTGGGATTATAAGTCAGACTTTATTGTAAAGAGTGAGGAATTAAGGAGGGGGTAACCCCCCTAATATATATAATAATTTCTGTTCATTTTAAGTTTCAATGTTGCTCCTTACCTTCAGTCGAAAAAAACTTGTTTCACCCGTGACGACGGCGACCATACAGGGGTGGTTCCACCAACTGGTCTGCAGCAGGCGTTCGCTGCCGAGAGCTCGAAACACCGTGGAATGGCCCTGGTGAGCAAAATCACTGGACGAGTCACTGCCGCCGATCCAGTCGTTCAAGAGCGTGAGGGGCTGGAAACGGTCGGGACGGGCATGGAACTTCGCGCCGTCGAGCGAGGCGAAGCCCTGCGCGAGGGAGAAGTCGTCGAGCGCGTAGCCGGAGCCGTTGAAAAATTAAAAGACCTAGATACAAAAAATAAAAAAAAAAAATACAATTTTCGCCAGTATCAACGATTTTTCTTTGCATACATCTTGAGATATTAAAAAATGTGAACTTGCTCTTCAAAGACAATATTGGCTAAATGAACTACAAAACTCTAGATATCGAAACTATTATGTGTCTCTTCCGTCTTTCGATAATTGTTCAGTACATTTTCGATACGATAACTAATTTTTTTACCAAACAACGATAATTACTAGGATCTAGGCACTGTTTAGGAACTAGAGCGCTTTTATGTTGTATCTTTTTTGGTGTAGCTGTTCGGTACTACTCGTTATTTAAATTTCTGTTGTTGCATCAGGGCAGCTGAACATTTTTCCTATTTGAAGAGAAAACTGAAAGTATATTCATTAAATGGTGGTAAGTTGATTTTTGTTGGTAGGGAGAGAGAAGAGGGTTATTTCGATTGTTGAATTGGATGACTGATATGACAGAGGGTAATAGAATAACTTCAGAGATAGTATAGGAACTAAACAACTCTTGGTTATAGTTTTCTACCAGATATAACACTAACAAAACTAGCAAAATCCATACATATCCCCTTGTTAGCTAAAAAGAAGCCCTATATGTAATTAACAATTAAACAAATTAATCTATCAGGTCTATCAAACATCTAAAAAGATTATATAAACTTTTCTTTGCTTTCACAATGCTTTTTGATTATTCTCTTAATAGAAAAGCTGTTCAATAGCCCCGCGTGAATTGCCTTCCAATCGGCCTCGCCAATACCTGGTCCACGCTCAAGACGAGTTCGACCATGAATTGTTAACATATGTACACCGGCATCGACCAATTGTTCATATAGCTCTAGTGACTGTGACAAGGAGGAATGACGACATCCAGGTTCTGGTAGTAGTCGCACCTTCACGGAAAGCGGAATGGTCAAGTGATGGAGCAAGTGTCGGACCAATCTCAACAAAACGTGAGGTTGTTCCAACAAGAAGGTTGGCATAACCGGAACGGATCTGCTGACTTTGGGGGAGTTGGGGGGGCTAATTCTAAAAATTAGAAAAAATGAAATATTTTTAACCTGCGAAAGAGTGATCATATCTTAATGAAATGCCATATTTAGAAGGACCTCGAAACTTAGATCTCTTATTTTTTTTTATCCCGACCGGATCCAGTGTCATTAGGAGGGGGAAACCGAAAATCTTGGAAAACGCTTAAAGCGGAGAGATCAGGATGAAACTCGGTGCGAATGGTCAGGTCCCTCGTTTCCAGAATCGGGTGTTCCTTGGCCACGATGCGCGTTCCCAGGCTTGAATTGTCGCGAAAACAGTATTGGATGAGTGCCCGGCCGGACGGATTTCACACCAGCCGGGCAAACTTAACGGTCTTGGGGCCACGCGGGCGAAGCTGACGGCTCCGCCGCGTCTTCATTCGGCTTACTGGTTGCGCACCGGGATGTTCATGTCCTCGATTGTCAACTCGCGCACCAGCTCCGGAAAAGTAGCCGAAAATATTGCTAAGCTGCTCTTCCGGACGGTACATTTTATTGAGATTTTCATCGAGGAAAAAGTAGTTGAGCGGGCGACCGTTGGTAAAGGTTGTCCAGGTTTTTTCAATAAAGCGAAGCGCCCCGGCCATATTGCCGGGTGTTACTTTTACAAAAAGGAATTCATACCATTGCGGCCAAATGTGCAACACCAGCGGGCCGGCCAGGTCTTTTAACGAACCGTAGTTGATGTCTTCGATCGTTGGGTTGAATTTGTAACGACTTACCTACGAGTAAGTCAACAAAACAGGTAAAGAACTCACTGATTTATTCGAAGATACGTCACTGAAAAATAGTTTAATTCGTATAGAGTTGTCGAAATTGTGGCTCTCTGTTGCTGATAAATATCCTTGCCTATTTGATGAGGCTATGAAAGTCCTCTTCTAATTCATGGTAGTGGTGTGATTTGAAAATGATTAGTTTTAGTTATTTCTCATAACTGCGTGCTCATGGGTTGATATTTCGTAACAATATTATGGTAACGCCTATTTTTAGTTGTAGCACGTGTTGTCGAAACCCTGAGAGATCCAGGGAATTCAAAGATTCAGATGGATAATTAACCGCTTCATTTGGTTCCAGAACTGTGTCGACTGACTTGTAAAGGAGTGCCTTGTCTTCGTTTTATCAAAACGATAAATGCATTATCATAAATGGATCATAAGTCTTTTTGCTTTGCTTTTGCTTTTTGCATTATCATAAATTTGTAAACACTAGCATGAGTTTCGACTCTTCTAAGTTACAAATACTATTTGGTTTGGGGTTCACTTTCCTCCAATTTGGGTTTCAATCCTAATTTGGGTTTCAAATGGGTTCAATTTCTTCTAAGTTCGACTTCAATTTCAAATTTTACAGCCATGTCACAAAACCTGTTCTATAATACTACAGTCAGTTTGGACCAGAGCTCCCACAACTTAGGATTCTTGAACAAAATCTTGAAACTTCCGGCCTACCGTCCGGCGGGCTTGCCCTTCTGGCGCTTTTGGCCGCTTTCGGCTTGAAACGCCGTGGCAACACGGCCAGTGTAGGTGCATGAGCGAGAACAAGCACCCGAAGGAAAAACTGCGCGATGAAGCGCTCCGCACACTCGACCGGGTGAATGCGGAGAGCGAGACCGTTGCCGGGTCAACATTCGTCCGCATGGCCGACCGTGCCGTGTGCATCGGCGACGCCTCGCCCGCCGAGTCTTACCTCAACATCCCCATGCAAAATAAAGTTCTCAAGGAAAAATGAAAAGTACTTAATTTTTACATACCAAAAGAAGAAAATTCAACAAATTCTTAAATGATGAAGATTCCTGACAAAAAGATCTATTTGTTTAATTAGTATTTATGTATTATACCACCAACACTCAAGAAGTGTAGTTACGTTAATCCTAATGAAAAATACCAAAACAAGATGAAAATATGATTATTTATAAACAATGTTGGGTTGAATATTCGCACATTAGGGGGGAAGAATAAGCAAAAGTTTTAGATACATGATTGACATTATCGGACCGGATCTGCTCTCTTTGGGGGTGTTGGGGGGGTTCCCAGTGCTTTGGAGAGTTCGATGCTTCGAGGTATTTTAACTTACACATGGATGATCAGATATTAAATAAATTTGTTATTTAGAAGGACTTTATGCCTCAGGGCTCTTATTTGAAATCCTGGCCGTATCTGGTGACGTTAGGGGAGTTAGAGGAGGAAACAGGAAATCTTAAAATATGGGAAATAATTGGTTAGAAGTTTATAAAGTGGAAACAGAAAAACATTAAAAATTAATATTCAGTAAAACTTAAGCTAAAAAATTTGAGTTAAAGATGAATGGAACAGTATGTCTGCCCTAAATCACAGAAGAGTCAGGGGCTCAAGATTGGGGTATAGAGAGTTCCCCTTAATAAAAATTGAAATACGCGAAAAAAAATAGGTTATACTTTAATAAAGTGGAAACAGAAAAAACCTTAAAAATATCTATGAGCATAATTTGACTCCCATGGGAAGGGGCACGAGCTATGAACTTTGCCCACTGTTTACAAATAGTATTGGCTATTGGAAAGTATAGATACTTTTCAAGGGGGATATTTTTTGGCGAAGGGGGCGTGGGGGGATCTTTTCATGGAGGAATTTTTCATGACGGAAGGGAATTGTCCATGGAGAGGGAGCTGGATTTCCTGGCATTAATTTAAAAAGAATAGGAAATTTAATAAAAAAAAACAAGTGTCGAGCGTCGTGCGGTCGTCTGCGTTGTCATTGAGGCGGTTGGACGTCGTCGGGTCACCCTTCATGTTGTAGTAACCCGGGACGGGCGTATAGAAGAACTTGTGGCTGCCCGAGGGGTGTGTGTCACCGCCACTTCGGTTGTAGCTCTCCGACACAATGCGCAGCGTATCGCCCTGGTCATTGACGACTGCGCCACCGACGATAAAGCTCATCGTGTGCCCATATTCCACACCCGAGCCTTTGGGCCACTAAGCAATTTTACAGGGAGGGGAATTCCTGGCGAGGAAGGAATTGTCTGAAGGGATTTTGACGAGGGGGTGCGCTTTACGCTGGATGAAACTCCCACGGAGGAGTTTTCAATAAGGGGAAGGGGTATATTTCATAGAGGATGAGCATGATTTACCGGCATTATTTGAAAACAAATAGAAATCATTCCAGATGTGAAGGGCTGGAAATCATTCCAGCCCTTCGTGTATGAAGGGGCAGCCCTTCATACACAGTTGGAACAATTGGTCTAAGGGGTATATCTGGTTTGTGAATTTTGGTGCACCACAAAATCCATGAATATTATAACAAGGATAAGATTATATACAACAAGGATAAGATTACTTGAGATCCACCAGGTATATGAGATTCCTTACAGTTGCGGTGATACGTATACAGATCTTACCGTGATATCTCTACATCACCGATTAAAAGAACGTGCAGATTCCATTGATGTTTGCATTAAAAAGACAAAACTTAATAAGACTAATACCTTACCTATGATTACGAAATGTACCTAAATAGTCTTATAAAATTTAATATATTTAACTCGTTGTTATAACTCACATTCTTCTTTTAGATTTCACTTGGCCTTGGCTATGCATTCTATGACAGTAATTTATTACGACTAGGACTTTTTATCATTGGCTGCTCGCCAGGTGGCTCTTCTTCCAATTTTTGGACTATTTTGTTTGACCGTGATGTAAATTTAAGCATAACTATGACGTTTGTCTCGTATAGGGAGGGTATTCATGGGATGTTTCGCTTCTGTGAAATTTTAAAGGAGTTGTGAGAATCAAAACTTCATTCAAGGGCGTTGAAACGCAATTTCCCTCACGAAATTGTTCTGTCTATATAATCTCACTGTTCATTTTATAATGTAAACTTTTTACATGTTTCGATGATACCCTGCACATAAATACAGTTACACTTCTTCAGATTCACACAACTGAAACCCTACTATGCATTTTCTGTACTTCTGTAATGGTTGTGGTACAATTTCTTAAAAATTGTGAATTTCTTTGAAGCTCAATGTGAAGCTAATATCACCATTCTCCGAAGCATATCGTGTTGTTTCCCTTGTGACCATAGGCCCAATAGTTTTGTCCAACAACTGACGAAGAATTTTTTTTTTTTTGAAAGGTTCAGCTTTTTAATGTGTCATTTATAAATGCTAAAAGAAAGTTTTAAAGGTTCAATTTTAAATTACTGTTGTACTATTGGGGTTGTTTCCTCCGCACCCGCGTGCAGGCCTATGAAGGCGTCTGCATCGCCCGCTCCGGCAGCGGGCTGAATGAGAATTTCACCGTCCGCAAGATCTCCTATGGTGAGGGCGTTGAGCGTGTTTTTCCCGTTTACTCGCCGATGGTCGAGGGCGTCGAAGTGGTGCGTCGCGGTAAGGTCCGCCGCGCCAAGCTCTATTGCCTGCGAGAGCGTCGCGGCAAGTCTGCCCGTATCGTTGAAAACACCAACGGTCGCACCCGCGTTAGATTTATTAAAATTAAAAGGAAGGGGAATCCTCCTCCGCCGTTTTTCTTGGTAAAAATATTCAGAAATGGATTAACCTTTATTTTTCTACCATCTACAAAAGGAGCAGGTGCAGGTGGCTATACTGGTTGAACAATTGTCGTGCTTCCTTACTAGCAGCCCCTTACTTTCAGTTACTTTCAGAATAAATAACAACTTATGAACATAAGAATTGATATTCCTAGCACAGTGTTATAAAGATAGCCTCAAATATATAAGTTTTGAGGAAATCTGGAAAAACAAATTTTGTTCCCTTTTTTGCCACTTTATTCCCCAAATAGGGCCATCTCAGAATTCTATTTGAATATTTTTAGAGGTTAAAGAGGGCAGTATAGAGAAAAGAGCAAGGCAGGGGGACTGCTTGCCCTCCAAACCGAGTCCCTTCTAAGATTTCTACCATCACCCCTTTCATAGGAAGTGGTCTTGCGAAAGAAAAAAAAGGTAAATTGAAGGCTTATTTTATTTGTTTTTTAAGTTTGGTTTTCCGATTACTAGCGGTGAGAAAGATGCCTTTAATGAACAAGATGTATTGACAGAGACGCCAAACATAGCAAAGAAAACAAGATTTTTGGGCACAACAAGCGCTTATACCAGTGGGTTTGAAGAGCAGGGGATTTTGTCACCCGGCCCAGGAGTCATAAAGGGAAGAGTTGAGACCCAGACTGGCTTTAAGCCTGGATTGAAACTGAGAGTAGCATTAAATGGCTCCCTATGTTTCATAGAAGATGATCATTCGGGTGAACTTCATGGTTGCCCAAGAAAACTAGTTTCTTTGGGGGTAGATCAGCAATTGCTTGGTCAGATTGTGCCTCCCAGGTCTGAAAAGTTTAATTTATTTCTAAAATAGTAAACTGTCTATATATGAGGCATTAGTTTAGTCATAAGAGTGGCCCCCCAACGAAAGATGCTGATTCTTGGCACCCTTAGGAAACCCTGGTAGTCTTGATGCCATTTTGGTCCATCCTAGGGTAAAACTAAGGTAGATAGGATGAGAATACCCTACTTCCCAAAAAATATAGTTCAAAGATTTATAATTGACCATGTCCACAGGACTTGCAGGTAATGAGACAACTCATATTGTTCATATTAGATGAGCTTTGCCTACAGGAATAGCTCAGAGTAAATGTATTGGGGATGACCAAGACTTTTGGGCTGACTCATCGAACAATGTCTACAGGACTTGAAAGCAAAACAGAGAACTGAAGTTGTGCTGCAACTGGTGTTATTTTGATTTGCACGGGAATGCACGGAGAAATGCATTTCATTCAAATTATTGGAATTTAGCTGCAAGTGGTGCTATTCTGTTTGGAATGGGGATGATCGGAGAAAAGCACTTCATTCAAAAGATTGGAATTTAGCTGCACATGGTTTTGCTATGCTTTGCACGGGAGTGCCCGGACAAGTACACCACATTTAAAGGATGCTTTTTGCTGCACGTGGTTTTTTTGCTTTGCACGGTTTGTTAAAAATAGTTTAAAAATCAGATAATAAAATCTTTGGGCCGATAAAACCCCAGGGCCCGGGAGCAGGCGTTTTAAGTTATGCCCTGGGAGCATATATGGTTCTTATAGAAGGGAAGCTCGTATAAACTTTAGAGAGGGCTCATTTTATTGGAAATTGAAAGTTCTGATTCACTTTTTAAGAATCAAAAGAGATCAGAGGGTAAGACACCTCCTCCACTCGCCCTTTTCCAATAAACCCACCCAATCATCTCCTGAATGACACTTATACCCAAATACCCAACGCCCAAAGATTACGTTGTACAAATATGCTATGGCCACACAATCAAACAATTCTCTGTAACGAACTGTAAGTAGGGAGCGGCATGGCTCAATAGTGACCGAGACTCTAAAAGCGGAATTTTTATATCAATAAATACGTCAAAGTAAGAGCTTAATATGCTGATTCCAAATAAAAAAGAATAGAATAGAATAGGTTTTATTTGCACAATCTCTCGTATATCCCTTTTTTGAGAGTTAATTTCCTGTTTCTAAAATTACACTTAATTAAGATTTTTGCTGTGCTAATACCAATAACGAGCAAGTTTAAAACTAAGATATTTTGCATATTTATACAAATGAATAATTTTGTTTCTCGTTACTTATATTATAATCAAAACCTCGCTTCGTAGTGTTTGGATATCTAATGAACAGGGCTGCTCTTTACTTACAACCTGTTACTATGATATGTTTGATCAAAGGTTCTGCTATGAGGAACAAAAGCTGGTGTCTTGTTTTTGCCTTTTGGGATTTTGGACACATTTTGACCTTTGCAGAGGGAGAATAGGGTATCTCTTTAGTCTTTTTATAAGGACACCCACTAGAATCATTTATTCTATTTCTACCCTTTTGGGGTACGTACTTAAGCCAGCCTCGGCATAATGGGAGGAGCATGGTCCTAAATGCTTGGCATTCTAATGTCTATTAGAACAGCGTGTCATCTTTGAATTAAACTTGGTCGGTCCGTCTTTGGAGGAGCTACCATCGCCGCCGCCTTTGGCGCAGAAGTCGCCAAGTACGCACCCGAGGAACCCATTGGACGAGTATCGAAACCTGACTGCATCGAAGGAGGCTCGAAGGACGGCATGGGAGCGAAACTCGGTTGGAAGGACGGCATCACCCCTACTCGGCGTGTGACCTCCTCGCCACCGTCATCCATTGTCAAACTAATATTAGTCGGCATGGTATTTCCCGAGTAGCTCGGGGGAGATCGGAAGTACGTCGGGACCAAGCGCTTCGGCCTCGACGGCGGCGAGTCGACGATGGTCGCTCTCGAGCAGGTCTACGTCGACGCAGCCCACGCCGGGGTCGAGCAGATCGTGCTCGGCATATGACGCATAAACTTGATACAAAAAACAGAGAAAATTTGTGGATTCACGCAAAAAAGGGAATTTTTGCGTGAAATCGCATCAGTGGAAACCCAGGGTAACGCAATTTATAGTTTTCAAATCAACAAACATTACTCAATTTAAAATGGCATTTTTACACTGTTTGTGCATTATGTGATTGGTTCTGCTTTTACTTTTTTGAATGTTTACAAATTTTAAGTAACGGAATAAAATCTTCAAAGGTTTCCAGTGTTGGTTTTTCTTCGCTATAAAGGTACAAGAAGAATTAATTCAATAGAAGAAGAACCAGCTGATTTAACGGTAAATCGTATTATCTAACTTGATTAAATAAAAAAAAAAACAAGCTTTTTTAACTGAAAGGACTTGAAACCCTCTCCCCCTCTCCCTATTTGATATAGGGGTTGTGGTACCAGAACTTGATATGAGCCCTGATCTTAGGTATCTTTGGTCTAGTTTTCATTCGGATCCGTTACTCCATTTGCAAGTTATACTAAATTAAACAGAAAGCTTAAATTATTCAGGAATTAAAACCAACTCCCACTTGTTAAATTTGAGCCAGGGTCTTTATCTCAAAACTTGATATGTGTCATGGTCTTAGGCCTCTTTGGTTAATGGATATTATTACGTATATAAGGGGTTCGTCCCCTCATCAATACCTCGCTGTTTACGCTAAAGTATTTTTAGAAATTTCAAAAGACCTATTTATTCCTATTAAGTGACCTTTATGATTTAAGGGGTTATTCTTAAAGAATTAGTACAAAATTCAAACTTTGGCGTAAAGAGCGAGGTATTGACGAGGGGGCGAACCCGCTCATATTACGTATATGAGGAAGTTCACCCCCTTGTCAATACCTCACTCCATTGTGCTTGTATAGTAATTTAATGAATTCTAATTTTGTTTTATTTGTTATTTTTCATCTTTTTCTTTTCTTTTCTTTTCTTTATTCTCTTATGCTCCCTTTGTAATTGCGTTTACAACAGGTCATAAATAAATTCAATTCAATTCAATAATAAAACATTGGAGCCTTATGACCTTTATTAGGCAACGCTGTGGCGTTGTCTCTGATTTGACGAGAGACCAGTCAAATTAGGTTGTCCTTAATCCTAAATAGGGAAAATAATCCAGAAACTCGGACGGTTGCAAGAAAAGAATAAAGTTGGGTGGAAAAACCAAGTGTTCAAAGACTACTTCTAATACGAGTTGTTTTATGATTGTAAATATATAGATATCCAGAGCCAATGATGGCACATATGGCGAAATGCCGACGTTTTTGTTTCTAGGTCTTTTTTTGTAGAGACAGGTAGTAAGCCTGTTGCCCAACCTTGCGGCATCGGGAATCGATCCCCGACCATGGTTGTACTGAAAATGGGGAAACCTGTATGGATTTGGTATTGAAGATGGGAATTTCTAGGGATTTATCTCCAGCCTTTTAGGGATTTAAAAAAATATGAAGTGGAAACACTGGAACCAAGGGCTAAGACGGTATGACTTGGTCTTTCAGTGCTAGTGCTAGGTTTCTATGTAAGTATTTAAAAGTTATGCTTGTTACTAATAACACCGGTGATACTGATCATCTCGACAGTCGTTTGAGGGAGCATGGGACTACCTAGAGGACACGCCCAGGTGCTTTCACCTTAGGAACAAGAGCCTGCGCCACCATTCCCTCGAGCACCAAAGCGAGTCGATGCCGAATAAGCGCCTGTTGCTCTGCAGGAAACGCCTGCACTAAACATTGCAACCCCAATAAGCATGACGAACTACACATGGATAGCAACACAAAATCCCCGGACTCCGCTAGACTCTTGGCGGCCTCAATCGTTTCACGATTTCCCGCCTCGCGTACCTGGACGACATCGGGAGATCTTGAGTAATTCTTGAGTGTGTTTCGTAAATACTATTTTTGTAATATAGTTTTATTACAAGAAAATATATAATATATTTTTGTAATATACACGGAGTAATTATGTTTTTCTTTTTTAATGAAAAGCAAAAAAAACCGTTTTAAGTGCAAATAATAAGAAAATGTATTTTTCAAACGCTAAGGGGCGCAAGAATCATGTGCCCCCCCCCCAAAAAAAAATACACTACTGCTCAAGACTCAAAAATGAAATGACATACAATAGGACAACAGAAGAGACATATTTAATGAACCAAAAACCAAACAAGGATGTTTTTTTTTGCCAGCGAATAAAACAAAACAATAAGGAAGATATTTAATTTTAAAAGGTTTTTTTTGGGGGGGAGGATAACTTTAATTGAAAAATGTCTTTTTAGGTATTTTTATTGAAGAAACGACAAATCTGCAGCTCCCTGCATATTGAAAAGCATATTTTGCCAACCCCCCTGTCCTACAGTTTCGGACAGAAATTTTGGGTTGGTTGTATCTTCTTTTTCTGTCAATTTTTTGTTTCGTTCTTGGCTGAAGCGCATGAAGATTCAAGTATGCCTAAGTTTTACCAGGCAGATAATTACGGTAGCCAGTATGACATCCATATTATTATAGATTCGCTAAGTCACTTTACGGAAAAAAGAAAGAAAGGAATTTTTGGTCTACAAGTGGGATTTCAAAAGTCTTTCTCTAAAATTCCCGGAAGAACATCAGTAGTCAGTGACTTTTTGTTTGCCCGTCTCTTTGTCTATCATTGTGTGTCTGACTCTGTGTGTTTGTATATGTTATTGTGTCTCTCACCGTGCCTGTGTGTTAGAGTGTGTGTTTGCTTGTCTCTGTGTCTATCTTTGTGTGTTTTTGTGTCTGACTCTCTGTGATTGTGAGTGCTTTTGCCTCTCTCCCTCCGTGCCTGTGTGTTTGACTTCTCTGTTTGTTTGTGTGTCTGATTCTGTGTGTTTATGTATGTTTTCCTAACAACAACTACAAGGGTGTCTGAACATCCAATGCCATGTTGAAAGCCAAATTGATGTGGAGGCGTGTAACATTTTTCTTTAAGCTGGTTGATACAGTCATGGGCCTGAAAGACGTGTATTGAATGGAGGTTTTTTGTTTTTTGGAATATGAGAAAGATCTCCCATGCTTAATGTTGATAGAATCAAGCCTTGGCTAAAAATCATCTGCAAAAGCAACATGAGATGCTTAAAAGCACAGGACCACCATTATTCTTGAATCTCTTTTGCAAATCGACGAAAATCGGTTATAAGCATTAAAATATCCTTTAACGATTCCTTTAAAGTCAGTATTTTTGTAAAATCTGGTTGTAAGGAGAGGGCTGCCGTGACGCTCTCTATTTGAACAGATTTATCCATGGTGCATTCAGTGGCTTGGCACGACATGTTTGTTGAGCCTTCGGAAAGAACTTCAAGATCTTGGCGCTAGTTTGGGGGCAAGGGAAATTGTAGGACCGAGTGGCACAAACATAATAAAAAAAACACACGGAAAGAAAGGGACAAAACACACATAGGGAAAACACACAGAAACGCACCGCTGCGTTGGGACGCACAAAATTGAACACAGAGGCATATAAAGAGAGGCAAAAGTAAACAGAGGGAAAATAACACACACACACAACCAAACAACAACACAAAGTCAGACGCCAGAAAGTTAGAGAAACGGGAACAAACAAAGTCAGAAACACAGGCAGGGAGAGAGAGACAAAATGCGTCCGCGGGCAGCCGGTCTTGGAACAGCTTGAGCTTGTTCGCCGTCTTCAGCGTGTCATCGCCGCCGATCGAGACCAGCGCGTCGATCCCGAGAGTGCGCAGTGCTTCGTAGACCGTGCGGAGGGGCGCCGTGCGCTCGGGGTCGTGCACGAACAGGTCGCGGTGCTCGCCGGGGTCGGTCGTCAGGTCGTAGAGCTCGTGGAGCCCGGTGACGTAGTGGTAGTGGGCGGTCTCCGTCTCGCCGATCCTTTGCTGAATTCTTGTGTTCTTTAGGTTGACCTGTTCTCGTTGGGAAGGGTAATCATGATTTGTGTTATTCTCCGGCAGTTGATTATATGCGACCATGATCAAGAAACCACAGCCCCAAGTAACACCATAACACCGAAACGAGAGTTGAAGGGCAATCATGATTTGTGTTATACTCTGGCAGTTGATTATATGCGACGATGATTAAGAAAGGAGAGCCCCAAATAATACCATAACACCGAAACGAGAGTAGTGAAGTCAGCTATAGTTTTACTTGGACCTCTTATATTCCTTTCAACACATTTGGATAAAATGGAGACAAAACTTTATCTAAGCATTTGATGAAGTCAACTACAGTTCAGTTAAAGATCCAAGCAATCAAAATAAACACCAGCAAATATCAAGCAGAACATTACCTTTTAAGCTAAAAAAAAGTATGCAAACCATTATAGTTAGGAGGGAGTCCTCCTAACTTTATTTAAAATACATTTAATAATTATTGACCCGTGCGTCGAGAGGGATTCGAAGAGTACTATCGAAAATTAACCGAACCGGCTGTCGAGTACTGGATGTTTTCTCTTTTTGGCCAGAAAGCCGTGCTGTCAGTTGAGGATCATCTTGAAATACCGTGTTCACGCCGACAGCAATCGCATCGACTTGGCTGCGGAGTTGATGCACATGCGCACGAGCTTGCATTCCCGTGATCCACTTTGACTCTCCTGTTGCTGTTGCAATCTGTCCATCTAAGGTCATAAGATAAAAAGGAAGCATATGAAGGATCAACAAGAAAAAGCAGATGAAAAGAGAATAGCTCAAATTATTGTCAACATTATAACCACAAATAAGCTCAATTGTACACAATACTCATCAATAAAAGACACCAAATTTTGATGGAGGCCACACTTGTTTATGGTTACTGCTCCCTATGCAAATTTTATATTCAATTCCTCTGCAGTCCAACAACTTTAATGTTTCAATTTATTACACCTACCAAATTAAGTGGCTATTAAATTTTACTATAATATTTATAGTAAATTATAGCGACTTTATAGTAAAATTATAGAGACTTTATATTTCCCCTGGGGAGGAGGGATGTTGACACTGAGCTTTTTTTTATCTGATCGTTGGACTGTTTCACACAAAATGACTATATAAAATTTGGACTGAATGTGTTTGGGTAAAAGAGGCTGTATATGAGGGATAAGGAGTAACCCCTCCTTTTACTTTTAACTCTTAAACAAGAAACTAGAACGGTTAGTGGTATTATTGAACGCACATATATTTGTTCTTTTAAGCTGTATCAGTGTTCATTTATATATATAGTTTTTTTTTAGTTTTTTTTTTGTAGAGCAGTATTTCTGTTATTAATGCCGGTGTTGCCGCAAATATTGAAGCTGGTCTATTTGAATTGTTCTTTTATTAGCCTGCTTTGAAACCAAAGGATACAGGGACGTAAACAGGATAAGTCATTTTAGGGTAACTCACATTTTAGGGAGGGAGGCTTTAATTGACAATTGGAAAAGAAGGATTTTCCTGAATCCGTTAATTTTTGGTAAGCAATTACTCTAGTGGTAATCAAAGTTCATGATTTGGATGTTAGCCGTGCACTTTTAATTGCATATGTAAATAGTACGCTGTGAACTAGTGTGGGTAAAAATAAGTTAATATTAAGGTAGGCGAATAGTCTTACTTTCACTCAATTATTACGGGAAAGATAAATGTAATCGAACTGAAGCTATATTTTCGGACCTTGAAGATTTTGCTCCCCACATCCAGTTATATTAGTTGGTTCTCCAATACAAGCTATTGTGCTAGATGATAACAAATTTTAGGCTACATGAGATAAATTTCATGATAATAAATTCTAAATTATATAAATTTTGATCAAGAGACCAAAACAAGAGTTGGGAAACTTCAAACCCTTACCTCTGGCTCTTCTTTGGCTAGCTATAAAACTTCTGAAGATAGGTGTCTTCAATTGGTAAGTTTTTCTAATTTGACCGACAAAACTTCTGGGATATCTCCAGGAGGCGGATTATCAGATTGCGAGGTCCGCAGCAGAAAAAGAAAAAATATTCAGACTGCGTTATGAATCTTATTTACGCGAGGGGGCCATTGAGGAAGCGCCGAACAAGCTGTTCCATGATGCATATGACAATTTCGATAATTGTTGGATATTCGGCATTTTCCTCGAAGGGAAGCTGGCCAGTTCAATTCGGTGCCACGTAATTTCGCCAGAATCGCCCAAAGGGTAATGGTTTCTTTTTAAAAAACCTACGAGGCCAGGGCTTACTTAGTACAGGATTACCGTGGTTGTTACGTCACTGTGAGTCTTTAAAAAACTACCAGGGGCTTCTTTACCCCAAGATTTCTAAGATTGTTACATAATAGAGAGTATTTAAAAAACCTACGAGAGCCAGAGAAAGAACCTTCAGGGGCTTCTTTACCCAAGGATTTCTAAGATTGTTCTTTTAAAAACCTACGAGAACCCCGCTAAATCTGGTATATATACAGTATATATAATTTCCTGAATGAAAAAGAAATCATTGAAAAAGAAAATAAGACTTAATGCTTTTTATAATGATATTCGTACTGCAAATATATAAGTCAAATCGGTTGTAGTTTGGTCACGGAATTTCCAAAATTTAAATCAAAACTTCAATTTAGCTCCAAATCTTCTTATTTGTAATTGAAACGCCTAATAAGCGCTGATAACGTCCTATTCCTTATGTGCCGGATTCAAATACTAACAACAGGACCGGATCCGCTCTCTTTGGTGGAGCTGAGGGGGGGGGGTAATTCGGAAAAATTAGAAAAAATGAGGTATTTGTAACTTACGAACGGGTGATCAAATCTTAGTTAAATTTGATATTTCGAAGGATCTTGTGCTTTAGAACTCTCATTTTAAATCCGGACCAGATCTGGTGACATTGGGGAGAGTTGGAGGGGAAAACCAGAATTCTTGGAAAACGTGAAAATCGATGTATCTTACGAATAGGTGGATAAAAAAAAAACAGAAATTTTTTTTCCGCTGAAACTAAGGAGCAACAATAAAACTTAAAAAGAACAGAAATTATTCCATATAAAGGAGGTTTCCCCCTTCTCGGTCACTCACTTTTTATGCCAAAATCTTATTCCCCCCCCCCCCCCAATTCTTTATATTTCTTTATGAAACACAGGAGCAGTTGATTTAGAATAAAAAGCTTTTTAAAAGGACTATATAACTTTATCGTAAAGATCAAGCCATGATGAAGAATTTGAATATCATTTTGCCATCACTAAAATCAACATATCACTTTTGCTTATTATGTCTAAGGAGCAAGTTTTATTTTGGAAAAAACCTAGATCTTCCATTAATCCTAATAACACTGGAAATAACAAGGGTTAATCAATGAGGAAAGCGAATTCAGGAAAATGCAAAAGGATGGTTATCAACTTACTGCGGAACTTCATATTTGTGTAAGTAATTGCATAGCCCCTCAATGACGCGAGCCAACTGATAAGTTGCTGCATTTGCCAGTATTCCCTGTATCTATGCCCATATCATCGAATATATTGCCATGCCGCGTTCCAAAATTACTCGAAAGCCATTATTTAAAACGCCTTTTCCCAAAAACGCGCTTGTCGGGTCTATCTATCGTAATGGAGATGTGATGATTCCAAACGGCAGCTCTCATATCCATCCGGGTGATCGTGTAATTGTATTCTCCCTGCCACAAGCGTTAGGTGAGGTGGAGAAGCTGTTTAAATAGTTTCTTATTGAAAAACGTACACAGAGTGCCTTTTGATTTAGTTTTAAAGCAATATTTAGTTTCAAAGCATAATGGGCCCATTACGTAATTATAGGGGGAGGGGGACATACCCAATATCCCTAGAGACATAGCTGCTGGACTGTTCTACTATGCTGAACGAAATGGCTGTCTCAAAATTTTGACTGGAGGTATTTGGAAAATGAATGGTCTTGGGTGGTGCCAATGTCTTTTTCTCTTTTTAGCCTATCTGGTGCTGGACGAGGGCGAGGTCGCGATGGATCTGCTCCGTCGGATCCTCGTCGGCGGGGTGGAAGGGCGCGATGAAGACGCCGGAGCGGAGGGGACGATGGGACATGGGGGCTCCTCTCGAGGGGTGAACCGAGCGTGGGTCCGCGGGAGCGTCGATCGCGACGGCGCGACCCCGGTCAGGGCGCGGCGTAGACGCTGACGCCGCGGGCGATCGTCTCGACGATCCCGACCTCGCCGATCTCGGCGACCGCCTCAAAAAAGCATTCTTTGTGAGTTCAACTTCGCCATTATTTTTTAGGTGTAAGACTTCTAATGTAATATGGAAGGAACTCTGTTTGATTATGGCCTTTGTCAGGCTGAGATCTTTTTCAATTATATTATTTTGTCATTCTGAAGCTTTTGTCCTTATTTGAGCGTTCTTTATTTGGGTGGCGAGAAAATAATTTGGTGGAGGTTCTTTCGTTATCCCAGATTTTTTTTAATAAGTCCAATGAAAAAAATGTGAATATTTGCTCTAAGGACGATCAAATGTGATTATGTTCTGAACCAGCGGTCAACTGTGAAACTGTGCGCTAGGAAGGGTCAACTGTGAAACTGTGCGCTAGGAAGGATCAAATGTGAAACTGTGCGCTAGGAAGGATCACATGTGAAACTGTGCGCTAGGAAGGATCAAATGTGAAACTGTGCGCTAGGATTTGACAAATGTGAAACTGTGCTAAAGGAAGGATCAAATGTAAATCTGTGCGCTAGTTAAAAAATGAAATTCCTACTACTTTTAAGCTATAACACCATCCTCCTTTGCTATGTAATTTGTTTTTAGAATTTTTGAGGTTTAAAAAACTGAATGCATTATTCATTGCGTGCTTTAGAACTACGTTATCTCCCTTTCTCTATATCTAAAAGTTTTGTGATTATGAATAATTTTCATTTGACAAAGTTATTTATTCTAACTATCAAAGTATCAACACAAACTGAAGAGTTCATATTTCTTCTGTCCAAGCCAAATTTACGTTGTGGATTCGTCCAATGTCACGCAATCGACGGATTCTTTGTTCCCATGTACTGGTATTTCCATTCCATCTAGTGTTCAGGCATTTTCCAATAATAGAGAAATTCTGAGTTTTTCACTTGTTTTAACGTATTGTTGTGTCGACAATACGCTTCCAACATTGAGTCTTGTTGTCAAATATCTACCAAATCTTCTTGGGCTTGGCTGATATTTTGCATTAGGTAATTTCCAGGCAAATGAATACCTACTAAAAGATCTGAAATGCTTCTCTTTCTTCCTTATTATGATATATTAGAGATTGAATTTGTAAACTTCTGAAACGTACCCTATATTAAATTTACCGTTATTTTCCGATTTTAAATTTATCGTTATAGTTTTTTATGGTGTATCGAATGCTCAGTACCGTCAATTTACGTTATTTGGGGGGAGCGGGCAAAATAAATTTTCCAAAACGTAATAGTGATTCAATTTTTATGTTTCTCCAATAAAAACTAGTTTTATACATTCTGAGAACTCTGTCGGAATGTTTTCAAATTTTTAGGAAAATTTCTATAAAGAAGCTATTTTCCTCGTTTCATAGTTTATATATAACTTCATAGTCTTCATATCGTATATTTCATATATATTTCATAGTTTTATTCATCATATACTTCATAGTTTTCATATCGGATAATTAGAAAAATGTTACCTTTTAATTGCCTTTCTTATTAATAGACGTGCCAGCCTTCATTTCATAGGTTTCTCTTGGTTTACTTAGGAGTGAAGTAGGCACGGGTGTAGGGAGACCTAAGGGAGTGGACTTTCTAAATTCCACGGCATTTATGGATGTCCCATACGTTTGTATCATTTTCATGTCATGCTCCATTTTGTTGTTGTTGTTGTTATTTGGATGAAACGGACTACCTTTCCTCTTGAATCTAAAACTCCATCTGCCTATTTAGTTTAAATAAGAGATAAAATAATGTTTCCTGTTAAATATTAGAAATCTTTTCCTAGGAGTCCAAATAGTCCAAAATTGAAGCTTTCGAAATTAACACTGTTTTTGCCGCATTTCAGATGCCAAAAACCAGAAAAAAATATCTTGTTTTTACCCCAAATTTCTTAATGAATATCATTAAAACAATCAAAAACATACTTCACAGGTGTTTCACTCACTCTCTAGTAAAACTTATGTTGTGCAACAACATTATCGAATTACTGCAGACAAGATAGTTAATTAAAACAGTTTACTTTTTAAATTTCTCCCCCTCCTATACAAATAGCTTCAGGCCGTCCTCCATATATTTTTATGCGTAATTAAACAATACTGTAAGTAATTTTATCAAGGCTCAAATGCATAAACTTAATTAATTGTGCTTTAAAATATGGTCTATATGAGCTGTAGTTTGTATTGACTACGTGTATATTTAAAGACGAATGTACCACCATCTGATATTTCTGCCTCTGAAACTAGATATCTGAGTATATAGTTTTTTCAATTATTTAATATCGATAGATTTGGAGCCGAGGGCCCTGGAAGATAGCAAAACCTCCTCTAAAAATCTACACCAACTTCTTCCCAAGTATGTTGAGCCTTGGGGGAAATTTTCTCATCTTTCCAATCCCGGGACTTCGAATTTAAATTAACGGGATTCTTGTACGTGTTAATGAATGTAATCTTCTCCTCTTCGCTCTTGATAAAAGCTATCGCTTGCATGCCTTTGGCTTTTCTAGCCTTCTTAAACTGGGGGTTGATTCATTGAAAAACGAGAACGATAAGAAAGACGAAGTAACGTCTTAAAGGTTATGATAATTTGGTTATGTTTACCTAATGAAAATTGTGTTTTCTGAATTCAGCTGAGATTGAACAAATGACGAAAATTCAAAAAATTTGTTCCTCCAAATAAATTTCAGGGTGATATTTCCCCCCTCCTGTACCTTACCTTATCACGCTATAAGATCTTGCGTTATAACTGTCATCATCATCATGGTTTGAATGGTTTAATTTTCTGGTTTGACGTTCATGACGACCGGGGACCCCAGCTATCCCTTCTCCCGGGGCCATATCTTCCCTTTGGGGGGGGGGGGGGGTGTCCTAGGATGCAATTTCAACGGGGCGCACCCTAGAATCCAATTTCATCGACTCCCCAGCCTAACCACCGGGCCCCTAGCATCCAATTCAATAACAAGTAATCCCAGCAGGGTCCCTTAGAAATGAAAACCAACAGGGGCCCTAGTATCTAATTCCATCGGGGCCCCTAGGAGAACGGTAAGCATCAACGGTTGTGAATTGATTTGATTTATTTTGACTTGACTTCGCGTGACTTGACTTTGCTTTACTTGACTTGACTTATCTTAGCTTGACTTAAATTGACTTGTCTTGTCTTGGCTTGACTTGATTTGACTTGACTTAACGTAACGTGACGTAACGTGACTTGACTTGACTTAACTTAACTTGACTTAACTTAACTTGACTTGACTTGACTTGACTTCGCTTGATTTGTCTTCGCTTGATCGTCCGCTGGTCGGCTTCGACTCGGCCTCTCAGGCGGCCAGCCTCATCCCAGGCGAGGTTGATCTCACCGTGGGCGTCGGTGACACGCTCGATGTGTTCTCCCGCCGGGTCCCAGTCGATCAGTTCCCCCACGCCCTCTTCGAGGGTCCGGAAGACCAGGTTGCCGCTCCCGTCATACTTCCACTCGGTGGTGTTGCCGTTTAAATCGCGGGTGGAGACAAGGCGGTTGTCTTCGTAGGCGTAGGAGGTCTTGATAATATGTATGAAACAGTGTTTCCACCTCTACTGATTGTTCGGGAGATTCCGAAATTTCTCGATTTTCTAGTAAATTTCTAATCCATGTTCGAACTGAAAAAGGAATACACCCAGAATCACCGGGGTTTTGCAAATTGTTTGAAAATGGTAGCGGAAACACCTGGTGTGAAACATGATAACTTTCATGCAAAAGAAAGAAATAGTGGAATTTTGGACTTTCTTTTTATAGTCTTTCACAATGTACAAAAAATAACAAAAAATAGAAGAGAAAAAAACAAACAAAAAAAAAAACAAAAAAACAATGAGTTAATCTAAAATGAGCAGAAAGGTGAAACCGTGTACCGAGAAAAAAAATTACACAAATAATTCATACACAATCAAACAACATAATATCATGATCCCGAAGCAAAAAAAAAAGAAAACAAAAAAAAAACAAAAAAAAAACAATAAACAATTATTTCAATCAATCAATCTCAATCTATTTCAAAGGTAGACGAGAGTGGCCCGGTGGAAGGCGTTGAAATTATCGGCGTATCGCCTGGTGGTGCCGCTGCGGAATCGGGATTGCGTGCCGGTGATGTCATCACATCAATTAATTCAGAATCATCATGCGTCGTAATCATTGCGCTACCATAGAGGGTTTTAATTCTCTCAGCATCCTGCAGCGAACAATTTATACCTTGCGCAATATCATTGGTCACATGCGATCCACCAATTGGAACAGCACCGCTGTAAATCATGAAAGATAAGCTCCTGGCTGACAGCATATGCTAAAAATAACAAGATTCAATAATTTTTTTTTGCTTTCCAGTACCATTCCAATAATAAATGATTATCTTTTTTAACCTTTAACCTAGATTTGTCATCTCCCTAAATAGAGCTTTAATAGTTCAACATTCTCACAGGAGCTCTATAAACCCAGATATCTCAACTTTTTTAATATTTATAAGTTTTGATCAATCGTCAATTTTTTAATATTCTAAATTTGTTCAAATCTTATCTTATCATAGCTTTCAGTTATAGTATTTATCTTAGTACTTTTTAGGGTACTTAAAAATCTATTTGAATATTTTTAAAATATCATGTTTATTTTAAAATACCTTGAGTATTTAAATACCACCCAAGTCTTTCAATGTGGAAAAACTTTTGAATGAGTTAAAAAAGTTTTTTGAATCGACGCTATGGATTCCTTAGCTCTGACTAAAATGTCGTCTTTAGCTGATGGATTTCATAACACATAGCCCCTGGGAAAAAAACGAATCAACACGCATCTGTGATCTGTCTTCTGGTAAAAAAAATAAATACTAAGTTCCACATTTTTGTAGATAAGAGCTTCAAGCCTCTTCAGTAGAATTCTCTGATACGGTGAATTTGATGGTGTGATTTTCGTGGAGGTTCAATGAGTTTTAAGGGGTGTTTCCCGCTATTTTCTAAAATAAGGCAAACTTTCTCAGGCTATAACTTTTGATGGATAAGACTAAACTTGATGAAATCCCCGTCTTGATCGCGTACTGCTCGGCCGGCAGGCCGAAGGCGTCCCAGCCCATCGGGTGCAGCACGTTGAACCCGCGCATGCGCTTGAAGCGGGCCATGATGTCCGTCGCCGTGTAGCCCTCGGGATGGCCGACGTGCAATCCATCCCCTGATGGATAGGGGAACATGTCGAGCACGTAGTACTTGGGCCGGCTCGGGTCGAGCTCGGCGCGGAAGGTCGCGTGCTCCTCCCAATACGCCTGCCATTTCGGGCCTCTTCGACAAGATGGGAAAACCCCGCGACGCCTCGACTCTCGAGGATCTCGTGGGCGCCGAGCTCGAGCGACGAATGGAGTCGATCGACAACCACGTCCGGCTGGGCAAGGGCCGTGCAACGCTGCCCGCACTTTCGAAGGATATCCGAGAGAAATGGCCGTTCCTGGTCAAGGGACCGGCTGTCGTCTGGAAGCCGACGACGGGGCATCCGATCGGGGAGCTCCTCAAACCGCATCGAAGCCATGTGCTCGGCACCCCGGCGGACACGCCCGAAAAGGTAATGCAGCAAATCGATGAAGATATCGCGTTTATCAAAACGATCAAAGAAATTAATCCCAATACCGAAATCATTATCTACGTTTACAGCCCGGTACCCACAGAAGGCTCGGAATTATACAACGCGGTGCTGAACAGCGGCTTTCGTTTTCCGGAAACATTAGAGGATTGGATCAATCCGCGGTGGGAGAATTTTGATCTTCGTAAAAACCCGCTCATCATTTATTTTACACTTCAAGTTCATCTTGGCTGCTTTTCGCTTTGGCTGCAAAACGCCTAATCTTAATAGGGCTTAAATTTCACGCCTTACCTGCCATCTGTTAAAACACGAAATGGACGAGATAGTGGCAAGTTTGGAAAGTTTACGACGAAAACTATTAAATCAAGAAAGTATCAACAAAATAATTTTTGAAAATCAGATAAGTTTAGAAACATCAGTATCTCAAAACGTTTCTGTCCGGCCAGTAGAATATGGCCGCTGGATTGCCGAATATGACTTCCCATAGGGTTCGACGGACGTTTCTCTTGAGCAAAGGGTGTGTGCTTTCAGTGAAAAATTGTACTCCAAGTACCTCGAGATATTTCCAACAAAGGTATTTCCAGATGTTTCCGAGATATTTCCAACCTTATATGCTGCCAAGGCACAATTTACAACCTTTGTCCAGAGAGCTTTGGAGGGTTGTCACCCTCAAAGACAGAATTCCCAGACCTTTCAACCTTCTCTCAACCAAAGAACAAGAAGGAACTTTCGCTTCAAGAAACTCTGGATTTGGTGAAGGATTGTTTCTCTGTGGCCGGCGAGCGTGATATCTACACAGGTGACACCGTGCACATTGCCGGCGGCACCTACCTGGGCCGGGGCAAGATCGGCTGCAACGTGATCACCGTGCCGGTGTCCATCATCGGCGGTTACAACGAGGAGTTCACCGCCCGCGACCCGTGGGGCAAGCACAAGACGATCTTCTACCTTAGTTATTTTTATGTGTTTTCCGTTCATAATTTCTCGTTATTTTCTTTAATGCATTCAAACTGATGTTGAAACGGATTAGAACATTGGAAGTCCAGCTTCCAATAGTATCGTTTTCGTACATGTTTGTTTTGTCTTCTTCTTTTGTGACTTTCAGAATGATGAAAGCAAGATTCAGTTTACAGCTTTCCTTCACGAGAGAAACTTGATACAGTATTTTTGGGGTAAACTTTTTCATAAAATATCCTGGTGGAGCTCGGACGCAGCCTCTAGAAACGCGGCGTCCGCCTGGGTCGCCGAACGGATGATCACACCGTGGGCCCCCTTCACCGCCTCCAGCTTTTCCTCGACCGGAAGGCCTGGCCGATAATCGACTTCGATGTTGCCGGCCGCCCCGAGGACCTCGAGCGCTTCGCTGCTCAACTTGTCTGGGATAAAGACGCTTTTGGAAGCCACTAGTTCGCTCCGGTTCTTTGAATAGCTACAGCGAGAAGGAAATTTAAAGAATTGATTCAATGAAGAGCCTGTCAGGGCAGTCTATGGTGGTATCAAGGCATTTGCGGGCGACTACAAGGGAGGTGTCGATGCAGTGCTCGCCCTAGTTGGCGCGGCAAGGACCGTCGGTCCCGATCTCCCGCCCAGTGCGCGGGGCCTGGAGTTGATTGTTCTGTGCTTCGCTTGGGCCTTCGATTCGTTGCGGGCAACCGGCCATCTGGATGAGGGACCGGCCAAGACAGCGGCCAAGGAGGCCTCACGCAGGTGGACTTCACGCCGCCGGGCGAGCGATCGGCGAGCGTTACGGACCACGTTATTGACGATCACGAATAACCAGGTGGAGAACTTGGATTCAGGCCGGTAGGTCTCCCGGGCGCGGTAGACACGCAGGAAGACCTCTTGCTGGTGTGTAGAGCCTCCGTGTCGGCGAGGATGACCCGGAGATTCCATCTCGCCAGCGGCTTACCTCCCTTTTCTCGCTCCCCCGGACCTGCAAATAGCAAGATAGCTTATAGGTTAAATGAATCATTCTGTCTCCAGGTGTGAGAAATCATAATTCTGACATGCTTCTTTCGTTCAATCCTCTATGGCTGAGAATTGGATTAGAGGTAACGTATATTAAAATGTTGCTCTTTAATAACCGCAAATTTGTCTTCTGCAACTTATGACCAACCAATAATCCACAATTGAAAATTCACACAAATCTTAAGTTGGCTTGAAACAAGACAATTGCAGTATTTGCCTTCACAACATTTTTTAGGTGGCCTTACAGGGGGCTGGGGGACATTTTTATTCTTCGACTTTGTTTAATTCATGCTTTCTGTTTATAGTTTACTTTTATATTTAAAGTTTTAACTGTTTATTTTCCACTTAAGTTTTTTATATTGTTATTATTTTTTGGATTAAATAGACTTGGCTTATGCTGTTTCTTCTTATGGCGCTGAGCCTACGAGGGTTTGAAGTTGACCAGGCTTTTGAACTTTCTTTACCACCCATTAACCTTAGATTTTTGTAGTCGGGTCAAATGTCGACCCGACTCTGAATTCTATGGTCGGTTAACATACACACTGATGAATAATGACTCCTCTTCAGTAGTATACAACAATTAATGAGATTTTCCTTATAATGCTCACTGAGAAATCATTCATACAAATTCTCAGTATTCTCTAAATACAAATTTTACATAATTCAATACAGAAACTGTCACCAAACGACAAATCGTTGTTGGTCTTAAGTTTCATTTTCTAACCATTTCCTGGTCCTGGCGATAGGCCGCTTTCCCGGACAGTGGCTGCTCGACGGGATCGTGCATCTCCCCCTGGTGCTCCCGCCCGTGGTGATCGGTTACGTCCTCCTGGTCTTGCTCGGCCGGCGCGGCCTCGTCGGCGCGTGGCTGCACGAGAATTTCGACATCACCCTCGCCTTTACCTGGAAGGGCGCGGCGGTGGCGGCCGCGGTGATGGCTCTACCGCTGACGGTTCGCGCAATCAGGCTATCGTTGGAGCCAGAGTAAAGGACCTTGCTCTTTACGCTAAAGTTTGACTGTTTGTCCCATTTTTTTAAGAACGGCTGCTAAAACACAGGGGCCATTTAATTAGAACAGGAAGCTTTTTTAATACTGCTAACAGCTTTAGCGTAAAGAGCAAGGTGTTGAGGAGGGGACAGCCCTTGATATACGGAATAATTTCTATTCATTTTGAGTTTTAATGTTGCTCCTTGCTTTCAGTAAAAAACAAAACTATTTTTTTTTATCTAGTTCTGGCCGGTTGCGGCGGAGGCAGCAGCACCGTCGCGACACCGCCGCCACCGCCACCACCGCCGCCACCGCCGCCAACCAACATGGCGCCGACGGCTGATGCCGGTGCAGATCAGTCCGTTGCCGAAGCGGCAATGGTCGCCCTTGCTGGCACGGGTACTGATAGCGATGGAACGATTGCGTCTTATGCCTGGGTGCAGACATCCGGCACTACCGTTACGCTGACTGGCGCTGACATGGCGGATGCATATCGACATTGCTGAAAGATAGAACACCACAAAAATGGAACGTTTTGACACACATCAATTGTAGGTACCCATTTAGGATGCCAGGCCACTACTGGCTTATCTATCTCGACAGTAAAGTTTTTTATTGTTGCAAATTGGGCTATTTTTGGCTTTCCGATGTGCTTTTTTGGAATATTTTAATCACTATAAATTGTAGGTTGGAAGTAAGCTTCATCTAAATTCTTTCAAATCAAAATCACACTTTTTTATCGCTATTAATTTTAATCTATTTAATCTTTTCACAGTTCAATCGCTAAATTTTTGAATAATTCCAGTCGAGGTTTAATCATAGTGTTATACATGGGACGCGCTTCATCTCTTATATTTCTTATGGACGCATTGAATTATAGAGAATTGGTGGTATTTTTGAAGAAACTAACAATCCCAATACCATACTGTATTGTATACAAACGTTTTGTCTTATTGATCAACATTTACTATAGATAAATTTTATTTAATTATAAAATTTCACTTTTTATTCCAATTATTTAAGAATGACTCCGGAAACACAAGGGCCATTTAATTAGAATAATAAGTTCTTTCAAGGTTCTAAAATAAAAACTTTAGCGTACAGAGAAAAGTATTGAGGAGGGAGCTATCCTCTCATATAATTTCTGTTTGTTTTAAGTTTTGACCTTGCCAATTACTTTCAGTTGAAAAAAATGTTTTTTTTTTTAATTCAATTTCTGATTGTTTTTTTTTTTTGTTTATTGAAGTTATGTGCACTTATGTATTCATTGAACACATACAACTTTTCTCAGACTGCTATACAAATCAACCCCCCACTCCCTAATTTCCCTCGGCTGAAATTCGCAAGCTTTGTCTAAACATCAATTATGGCTATCGCCTGGGTAAGGTGATAAGAAATACATGTAACATATTTTTAAAGAACTAATCTTAATCACATGTCCGCAATGACTAGGTTCACGCAAACATTGAATTCAGGAAGAAGGTAGTAGTCCATGTTACATAATAGGGAATGTTTTCTAAGAGATACAGGTGCAAGCGACGCAATAGGGAACGTTTTTTAGGAGATGAAGGTGTTTCTTACGTAATAGGGAGGGTTTACTTTGGCTGTTACATAATATGGTTGTTACGTCGCCATCTACGTTATATCAAGAGGTATCGTGGCTGAGTTTGTTTCTTTTTCCTTACTGGGATATAGCTTCCGTATTACTTTGAGGTTATTTCCATACTGATTTTCACACACTAGTATTGCTCTTTCTTTTTTTGAATTTTTTTAATCTTTGTAACCTTTTTTTAATAAGCAAAGCAATATGTTAAAGAAGAAACACTGTCTTAATAATAACAACAATAATTAAATATTTCTTAATCTGTTGTATTGTTCTTCCTTTTTTTATTTTTTTTTTAACCTTTTTAACCTTTTCTAATAAACAAAGCAATATGTTAAAGAAGAAACAAACTTAATAATAACAACAATAAAAAAATTCATCACATTCTGTGAACCAAATAATGTGATGCAAGCTAACGTTCCTAAGCTCATATAGATATAAAACAGTTTGTAAGTTAACATGCTTGCATATCCGTTTGAGTTTCCAGCAATTATTCCAATCATAAGATATCCAATTTGACTTATTGGAGAATATGCAAGCATGCGTTTCATGCTCGTTTGAGTGATCGCAATCAAATTGCCTAATATCATACTAAGAATAGCTAATATCTCTAAAAGGAAATGCCATTCATTCGATGAGGTCGGACGTGTAGCGGACCGGCATCTGCCAGCCACCGAAGTCGGTGAACGAGGCGCCGAGCGCTTCGTGGCGTTCACGCAACGGGGTGTAGCGAGGTTCGGACATGGAGTTCTCCCGGGCTGTGTCGGGCGGAACGGCGGCGGGCCGAGAGGGGCGTAGGGACAGTGCTGCAACTGGCGACGAAGGGGCAAGCGTGGGGGTGGGTGAGGAGTTTTGAGCGCGAGATATTAGTCTTCGGAAGTGAAACGCTCATAAAGGGAATTAATGGGAAACTTACAACTGTCCAAGGAAAAGTTTGAGAAAGCTGTCCAGGTATATTGTCTTCAGAAATGAAACGATTCATCCCACTGGGAGTCCAGCACTTCTACCATCTATTATATTCTTCTTAAAAGCAAGAAGATCTCTCGTCGAGGTAATTTTTTTTCATTCTGAGGGAGCGAAGATTTTGTTAAAACGTATCTTTGAGCTGCTGAAAATATTTTGAATGAGTATGGGTGGATAGCTGACCGGTCTGGTGACCATGCCTGACACCTCCGCTGGTTTCACGCCAAGAGACCGCGTTGTGCTGCTGTCGCATGCAACCGGTTCCACACCAGGCGATCTGGAACCCACCAACGCCTGGTTCCTGCTGGCCAATATTCTCGCCTCCCACGGCTATCTGGTAGTGGCCGCGGATAACTGGGGACGTGGTGGCACTGCTGCTGAGGCCGAAACATATCTGCTGGCCAACCGCACCGCAGCCAACTCCCTTGACGGAGAGTGGCCAATCTCAGAAAAGCTCGAATTCAAGAACGCTCAGCCGTTGTAACCATACGATATGCTTGGAGACGTATTGCTGCAAAGAAAAACATGTTAGAGGTTAAAGATTTAAAAATAAAAGAACTACATGCCAAAGGTTATAGCTTTGTTTTGCTGATAAAAAAAAGTTGCCAAATGATTATATGCTGGAAAGTAGGGATGGGGGCTATCTCCAGTATTTTGTTTTGGGAGGGTGCCTGCTCAAAGAAAAAGGACGATACAAAAAAGTTCATTTGACAAAAAAAGTTTGTTTTATTTTATTCCTGCTTAATTTGACTATTACCTTCGTGATTATTCTTCACATTAGGACGGCTAGTGCTTCCTTGACACATTCCCCCCCCCCATAGGCCAAACTTTAATTTTTATATAACAATGCTTCAAAAATGATACTCTCAGCCGAAGCAAGAGTAACTTATGCCAACACAATGTTTATGAAAGGGAAAGGGGGTTTGTTTCTCTCCTCTCCGATAGCGAATGGGATGACGGCGGCGGCGACGACCCGAACGGCTGCTAGTGTTGCACCGAGTTTTCGGAGCAAACGACCTTCGCGGCGACCGCCTTCCGGACAACCTGAAACCAGCAGTTCGTCGAACAGTCTGTGGCTGATCGAGCTCGAGCATTCATCGAAAGGTCCGCACGAGCACGTCCAATCCACTTCGTCGCCATGCTTGCTGCTGATCGGTCCACCGTGCGCCGCCGAAATATTTTTATCACGGCAACAGTGCAGTGGCTTATTTGAATGGAACATTGTAAACAAGGTAAGTTTCCACTAAAAATTTTGTGAAAGGATCCAACTCGCAAAATAGCATCCACCTGGAAAAGAGAACAAGCTTTAAACCTCCAGACCTTCGGCTTCAATCTTTCCTTAATACCACGTTTGAACAATTATTTTAAGCCAGGATTTGATTTTGTAACTGGGGATAGCCTTCTGACTCTACTTTGCTTGAGTAGGCATTGACACCCTCATCACATTGGCCCCAGCAAGTTTTTTTCTGTGGATCCACCCCTTTAGCGAACTCTAAGTAAGGAGTGACCCGGCTCAATAATAACCAGAACTCTAAAAAACGCAATTTTAATACAAATAGATATCAAACAGCTCGTGATAACGAACTGTAGGAAGGAGAGACCCGGCTCAATAGTAACCGAAATTCTAAAAAAAAAACAGAATTTTGATACCAATAGCTACATCAAAAGAATCGCATACTTCGGCGGCCGGGCGGGAGAAATCGACGCGGGTTTCGGACTTGCTGATTTTGGAGGCATAGACGGCACCGTCCGAAGGCTGTGGCGTCAGGGTCAGGGAATCGCGCTCAAGCGCAGCCATCGCGCGCTGCATAAGGTCTCCGCCAATAACCATCAGCCGGTCATGCAGCTCTCCGGCGGTCATGTCTGGGCCGATCGGAACGCGCTCTTCCATGGCGATGGGGCCGGTGTCGAGCCCGGCGTCCATTTCTGTAATAAGAGTTAATTTATGTATCTGGTATTGTTTAGTCAGCACTAGTTCCTCATTGACGTAGAGAAATTTTCGGTATGATTTTGATTGTCGGGTAATGGGAAGATTTTTGTTAAGAGTAAATGACATTTAAAATTTAGTGATATGCTGTTATAAGAGTTAATTTATATATTAGGGAATGGGAATTGTTTAGTTAACGCTAGGCTCTGATGACGTAGAGAAATTTTTGGTATGATTTTGATTGTCGGGCAACTAGAATTGCAAGAGCTACTGCATTTAACAGACCTGTAGTCAACGCTTTTTTTTAGACATACAAGTCACTGCTGCACAAATACAGTTTTTTGGCTTGTGATATATGGAATTTAGATGAAACTGGCCCCACTACTGGTCAGAATGCAAGAAAAATAGTGCCCGATAAAGGAAAGAAGCAAGTTGGAAAAATTACTTCAGGAGAAAGAGGGGTGCTAGTCACAATGTGCAAAGTTGTGTCTGCTCAAGGTAACATGGCAGATCCCTGCTAGGCGATGTCCGCGGGTGCGGATAATGGCCGGCGCCATGTGCCGGCCGTCGGTACGCCATCTTAGGGTGGCTAAATCGTCGGTAAGGGCGGGCAGGGCGTAAACCAGGTAATCCAGGTATTGAATTTCAGCAATCGGCCGCAGTCCTCTCATGGCCATTCCGATTGCCTGCCCGGCGATCGTCCACTCTCTGATTCCCGTATCAAAGATGCGTTCTTCGCCATATTTTTGGGTAGAAGGATAAAATGTGCCGATATTACAAAAATTACTTAAGTCTTAATTAAGTATTGCTTAAGACTTAAGTAATTTAATCTTAAGGTTAAGGCTTAGGGTTAAGGGGTGTTAATCTTCTCTTATCTGTACTATTGCAGGGTATTAACCCTTGAATATGTGACGTCGTTCTGGCGCCCAAGATTTTGACTAAGCCGATATTGCTCTTGGCATTTACTGGCAACGTTGGCCAAGAGGCGTCAAAATATGTTAGCCAGAAAAAAAAATATGCAAATTTAATTTTAATTATTCATGTGCGGAGAGCCAAAATCTAACATGCATTAATTCAAAAACGTTCAGAAATTAAATTAAAAAAACAACTTTTTTTTAACTGAAAGTAAGGAGCGAAAAAATTACGCCGTGTATGAAAGGGGCTGTTCCCTCCTCAACGCCCCGCTTTTTACGCTAAAGTTGTTTACTGTTTTAAAAGTAGAATTGAAAGAAAGAGTCTAACATTAGCGTTGATTAGCCCCGCATTCCCCTGTCTCCCAAATTTTCCAGGCCAAGTTTTAACAAAATTTTTGTTGATTAACAAAACTTTCATTTATTAAAAAATATTTTTGTTCATATAATTCTGACTTTTCTTATTTTAGCCTCTGTAATATTATTAATGATCTCGTTGACACGGTCATTAAGATATGAGAAAAACGAAAATTTTGGATTTAGTTGCTTATACTTACTGCCAACTCCACCCTCTACTTTGTTTTAACTCAATGATTTTTAATCTGGAACATAGTATAAATCAAAAGATCGTCTTACCATCAGAATTTGGAATAGAACTTTACATTAAGCGTGAAGATAGAATTCACCCATTTATTTCGGGAAATAAATACCGTAAACTTAAATACAATTTACAGGAAGCGAAACGTATAGGGGCGGATACGCTTTTAAGCTTTGGAGGGGCATATTCTAACCATATAGCTGCGGTGGCAGCAGCGGGGAACACATTTGGTTTAAAGACGGTTTTGTCATGGATTTTTTTTTGTTACTAGCACCCCGATTTCAGCTTATTCCTTGAAATTGGTAAGGGTCTAACCTCTGCGGTTGTCACAGAAAGTGTAGGCCTTAGGCTGGATTGATGAATAAGACTTAGCATTTTGGAAAGCTTCGTAAAACTCTTGCCTTGGGCCAAAAAGGATGGTTTTTGCTTGTCCTTAAGCCAGAGCCTATAGTGTATGAAGTGAAGTGGAGTTCTACAGCCTATGTAGGAGCATGTATCTTATTCTACTCGAGTTGAAGAATATGTATGTTGTGTACTATTAATATTTTGACAAGTGTTCTGTTTTTGGCTTTGAAACTTAAAAACTCACAAGGAGGTATCGATCTTTGCTGAACTTGGCTCTTACTTTAATTAAATAAAAAAAAACAAGTTTTTTTAAATGAAAGCAAGGAGCGACATTAAAACTTAAAACGAACAGAAATTACTCCATATATGAAAGGGGCTTTTATTCCTCAACGCCCTATATAGAAAGTGTGATCGTATTAACTTTGGAGGAGGCTCATTGGATTCGTAATCAGAAGTTCTAGTGCCCGTTTTAAGATTCAGAGTGATCTAAGGGTGGAATACCTCCAAACCTCGTATTTTCCCGAAATGTATCTGATAGAAATTTGAGATGGTCATTTGTTGTCGTATAAACTTCGAAAAAGGCGTATTCGATGAATTGAAAGAGATTGTGCCCTTCTTATTAGTTAAATTTTTTTACTATATATAAAATTTAAAACTCTACAGATTGAGTAAAAAAAAATGCCATGTCAACTATTTTTGATTAAGTCTATCCATGCATTGGTGGTGTGAGGCTACTACCACACGGTCGTTACCTTACTTCAGATCAAGACTTAAATCTAGAATATAAGCGATGTCTTGGTCTGGAGAGGGCTCAATAGTTGGTGGGAGGAGGGATCGTTTTTTCTATACATACACTTTCTATCCCAACAGTTTTTAACTCAGCAGTGTTTGTTTTGGCATATTAATGTTTTTTTTTCAAAATTTAGGAAACGTATTTGCATATCTTTAAAACCTTATAAAATGTAATTGAGCAAAGTTATGAAGCTGAAAACAATTTTGTTGTACTTCAATTAAGAAGAAGATCTATTTTGCGAGGTTTCACTTTTATAACACACATTTTAAAGGTCATCAAAGGTTAGGGCCCTCTAGAGGGAGAAAGAGTAGAGGTAGTTGGTCATAATACCTTCCCAGGACATCCTTTAGCTGGGGGAAGAAAATTTCCATGAAGGGAGCGCAGGATTTTCTAGCATTATTTAAAAAAAAACAATGAAAAAAATAAATATGAAAATGTTTTTTCAACTGGAAGTAAGGAGCATCATTAAAACTTAAAACGAACAGAAATTATTAAGCATATGAGAGGCTTACCTCCTCCTAATACCTCGCTCTTTACGCTAAAGTATTTATAGTAATTTCAACTATTTATTCTGCAGCTTTTGTGATTCAGGGGTCATTCTTAAGAACCATTAGCGAGAATTTAAATTTCTTACAAAATCAGTTCAACGAAATCTCTGTTTTAGAGGATGTAAATGTAGGGCAATGGGTTATAAATACAGTTGTAAGACTGTTTTTGGCATTGTTGCTAACATCACAATTCTCAATGTCACCTGAATATATAGGATGATAAACCTGTAAAAAAACAAGGATCTTGAAGGAAAAAAAAAACAAAGAAATGTTCTTAATAATGTGGGCTGAACTGCGGTGATAAACCAGAATTGTCGCTGAGATTTTTGTAGAGTTTTTGGCTCAACAGATTCGACTAGATTTAGTTTTGCGAAGACTGTTTTTACCAAACAGATTTGTTTAAATGTAATTGAAAACTAGTAAGTCGAATTTGATGCTATTATTATTTTGTTGTCTTTTTTTGAAGAAAATAAGGGCTCTCAAGTCTATTAGCTTTGAGAGCTTATTTTTTTTATTCAACAAATTCATTAGTGGAATTTTAAAAACTTTGTTTGAACTCAAAGCATGGGTGTTAAGGGTTTGTGGCGATTGTTGTTGCCCATTGGACGGCGGATATCATTGGAAAGTTTGGAGGGGAAGATATTAGCCATTGATGCAAGTATTTGGTTGACACAGTTTTTGAAGGCAGTGGGGGATACGGAATCGGGTCGGGTGGTAGCCGCAGTTCATTTGATTGGATTCTTTCGACGGATATGCCGATTGCGGTTCCATGGGATCCGTCCCGTGTTGATTTTTGATGGTGCCACTTTTTTACTAGTATATAACAACTCAATTATACAAAGAAGAAAATTTCTTTTCTTTTTCTATTTTTTCTTTTTTACGGAATATTCTTGTTGCTAGATGAATATAACAACTGAATCACAGATAGTCGAAACAATTTTTTATTTCTTTTTTAACATTCTTATTACATGAATATAATATAAAAAATGAACTATAGAAAGAAAAATACTTTTTTTTATGGATGAATATAACATCTGAATTACAGAAAGTAGAAAATATCTTATTGTTTAAATTTGGTTATTGGTATTTATTTTTTTTACTGGTTATATTTTATTTATTATAATTTTTAGGTTATATTCATATTAAATATTGGTGATATTTACTCTTCGATAAGGATTTCAAAACTCTTATTATGGCTTTTTCCTTGCTAGGGCATCCTAAAATAAATTTGGGAAGGCATCTGGCTTAGATCTGGTTATTGGCAGGTGCCCATCAAGGATTCAGACATTCCCAAAACAGCCTTTCAAAAGGTTAACATCCAATCTAAGAACTTCTCCTACTGGGTGGGAGAAGCAGTCTATGAGATAGTTAATGAGCGCTCTTTGTTCTTGGGAGAGCTGAAGGCTTTTGTTCTAATAAATACTTGCTAGTTTATGCGTATGGGTGAGTTTCTTAAGTATTGTTGTATGAGGATTGAATTAGGAAATTTCTTTTAATAAGGGACGAACTGACAATTTGAAGATTAGCCACACCTCCAAGGGAGTTGGAGGAATTCTAAAAAGAGGATAAAATTAGTCTGATTGGCTAGAAAAGCAGGCTAAAAAATAGGAAATTTACGAATCCAAATATATATCAAACGGGCTAGCTAAAATCAAACTACAACAGGCAGGATAGGAATACTTTGTCAAGAGTGTTGTGTAAGACTTATTTGATATTGAAATATTTGATTTACAAAACTCATTGCGAATTCTCGTGATCAGTGGCGTGGCCAGAAATGTTAAGTTAGGTGAAATGAGGGGGTCTGCCAGAAAGGACTGGGAATAAATTGCCACAGACACAACTTTGAGCATGAAAAGAGCACAGAGTTAACAACCTAAGAATACCCTCTTTTAAGTAAATTTTCTGATTAAACCATATAAGATAGATAAGAAATGGACATATCTTAAGAATCAGAATTTTACCTTGAATCCAAATATTATATTCATTTTAGCAAGAAATGAACATGTATTTGTAAAGGATGTATGAATATATATTCTGAATTGTGTATATGCACTTGAAATTTATCAGTGATTTCAACTTTTGCCGGAAGACACGGGCTGTAGTGTCATGTCTATGAACCGGCGAATGTCCAGGAAGTAAAAGTTGCTGTATCTCATCCCAAGATAGATTACGTTTAAATGTAATAAATAAATCTGGACGACCATAGTGACGAACATACTTAATGGCACCTTGAGCATACTCATGCATATGATGTGGACTGCCAGCATATGACGAAGGTAAAATCGTTACTCTTCCAATGTTAGTCTGTAACTACTTTTAATACCACCGAAACTACTGTGATAATAGTACTATTAAGGCTAAGTCTATGAAGGTAAAATTTGAGAGAATATTGATGGCAAATTCAAACTAATTAAAGAGACGAAGTGCATTTAGATTTTCAAAACATTGTGTCTTAAGAACTGGTTTCTGTATCAAGTTGGAACTCTCAGAGAATGCTTAAAAGGGATGATCAATTGACCGTGATTACCGTAATTGACCGTTGAGTACTGCACACAAAGCAATTATTATATTTGGAATGGTGCAAGTTGAATGTGTTGGTTGAAGATGTTTCCTCAGACAGTTGATTCTACAGATTGATGACTCTTTGGCTGAAGAAATGACTTCTATGTCTACTTGTGGAATGCTGCATGGGGAGCTTCATTAAATTTACTCTAGTATCAGAATGCAAGGGTTGTGCAAAATAGGCTAGCCTAGTAGGCCTAACAGGAATTAGCTTAGGTGTCATTTTAGGATTATTAAAGGGCGCGCATCGTCTTCCAGGTTCTGGGTTTCGGCCGCAAAGCCGACGACCAGCTCCGGTCGCCTGGCGTGCTGGCCGACGGTTTTGAGAATGTCGGGATTTTCCGTCAGTTGCAGCGGCGGCGGACCGGCACCCGGTTGCTTCTTGATCTTTTCGTCCGATTCGCCGGCGACACGCCAGTCCGCCACGGCGGCGACCATCACCGCGATGTCGACCGGCAGCAGATCCTCAACGGCAGCCAGCATGTCGCGGGCAGCGAGGCCAGGAGGAAGGCCAGTGAGGTCGGGGAAGAGGTTGCCAGGCGGGTCATGGCATCTTTTGTGCCAAGCCCGCTTGCAGGCCTTTGTCAGCCTATGTGCAGATTTTGCGCATTTTGCCGGACGACTGGCCGGAAACGCCCGGCCCGGTGGCCTTGCCCCAGGAAACGATGACCGGTCGTTCCAACCCGTCCAGGGGCATAATCCTGCAGGCGATGCCAAATACGGAAGAGACGGTCGCTTCCGTTTGAAAGAATTGATCAAAAGGCTTAAAAAGTCTATATGCCTAAGTTGTTCTAATAATAAAAAAGTTATTGTTGAACATGAAAAAGTCATTAGAGTTGAAAATATTGCAGCTCTATAATACTTTTTAGGAATTGTTCTAACAGGAAAGATTTTGTTTTCTCCTCTCCTGTTTGAAATTTGGGGTTTCAGTCAAGACTATTTAATCCCCTTCCTTTTACTCTATCTTGATGTGATGTGTTAGACTATTACAGAATATGTGTTTCTACTGTTTTTCTTCTCTTTGAACAGGTCATTTAAAATAATCGACGACACCATGTTCCCAATAATCAGGTTTTCATTGCACTTATTGTAAATATTGCACCCCCTCCCTTTAAATAGGTCCCAAGATAATATGTGTTTCTACTGTTTTGCTTCTCTTTAAGCAGGTCATTTAAAATAATAGATGACACCATGTTCCAAATAATCAGGTTTTCATTGCACTTATTGTAAATATTGCACCCCCGATTTTCATTTGGATTTCTTTATTTTTGAGGGGTTTACAGAAAGATTCTGTGATATCTGAAGACGCGATTTTCATTAGGATTTCTTTATTTTTGAGGGCGTTTACCCCCCCCCCATTTTCAAAAATTACAAAAACAAACCAACAATTAATACAATGAAGAATTTTCAAGATATTTAAACTTGCTCAAACTTCAAATGAATATTTCAGCCCTATATCCAAGGGCCGTCTTCAACAAAATACATATAAATTGTCACATGATGAATCTAAATGTTTTATTGTTTAAGTAAATTAGGCTAGTTTTCAATTATTTCAATCAGCACTACCGCAGCAGACAGCGCAATAATATAATAATAATTATAGTATAATCGCATTGTATAATATAATTGTATATAGTATAATATAGTATAGTAGAATAATAGTATTGTATATTGTATAATATAGTATAGAATACTCGCTGACGAAACCTTACCTTTCATTTTCGAAAAAACTAACCGAATACCCACCCCATCAGCTAGTTTTTATATATATAGATATATATGTGTGTGTGTGTTTTTAACTACGTAAAACTTGCGAATATACAACATTCTTCGCTGTCCCATTGTCTTTGCATATAAAAAGATTGTCAGGTTTACCGACTACTGAACATGCATCATATAATTGTCCATGGGAAAACAATCCGTATTCAGAGCTATACCGGATTTGTCTAATGATTGCCCTTGAGCTTTGTTGATTGCTATTCGAATATTCCCATAGTTCAATCAGGCTAAGTTACTTGGGTCCAACCTTGAATTCTTAAAAGAAGGCGAAATTTTATTTTACTTTCAAGCAGTTTTAATATTTTAAGCAATGTTTCAAGCAAATTAAACCTTAACGTATTTATTGCTTAACGAACAAAATAAAAACAAAAAAGCTAATATTTTAGATCACGTAACTCACTTTACGATTTTGTTAGGTATCATTAAATATTTTTTTTCTTGTTTAAAAACTAAGTTAAAATTCCATTTACGAAGCAGCTTAACAAATTTACGAAGCAGCTTAACATAGATAAGTCTAATAAATTAGAATCATCTGGGGATGCAGGTGGCGCCCCCCCCCTGACGTAGTGGTTGATTTGTGGTTAGGAACGCTTGCTCTGGCTTGGGTTGGGACGAAAGTTATTTTTTTTGTAATTGGTTTTTAGTAAGTTTTTAATTATTAAGACTGTTTCTTTTTTCAAACAAGTTTAAATCAAGGATTCGGTTACTTTGTGGTATATTAAGATACGGAAAAAATTGTCGACTTTAAAATTGGCCGTGGGTTTTGAGTCATACCTTCAGTGGAATCAGCTATTTGGTACATCATAGCCACTATACTGGCCATATTATTGCACATTTTTTGGGTCATTCCTTTAATGACTTTAGTGCATCTCAGCCCTTTCATATAGACCGTAATTTTTTAAATGAGTTTTTGTTGCAAGTTGTTTTGATGAGTCTAAAAACTCTGTTAGCACATGGTCGGCTAGATCGGGATGAAACTTGATGGGAAGAATAAGCACAAATTCAAGATAGGTGATTGACATAACTGGAACGGATCTATTCTCTTTGGAGGAGCTGGGGGTGTTAATTTGGAAGAATTAGAAAAACTGAGGTATTTTTAACTTAAGAACAGGTGACCGGATCTTAATGAAACTTTATATTTAGAAGGAATTCATGTCTCAGAGCTCTTATTCAAATCCCGACCAGATCTGTTGAAATTGGGGGGGAGTTGGAGGTAATGTGCAGGTCCAACAGCAAAGGTCCCGATTCGGTGAGCAGCATGATGCGTTCCGCCGGGACCGAGGACTCATCCGGAGTCTCTTGCGCCGCATCGACATCGTCTTCACTGGAGGCGGAATCTTGCACGTCCGCTTCCGCCAGTTGCTCGACAGGCGGCGAGACCTCTGCATCCCCTTGCTCCGGGGCGGCGTCTTCGGGCTCCGCGACAGCGATCTCCCCTTCCGTGTTCGCCACGGGCTCGTCTTATGTCTAAGAGGTGAATGGACATCATACTGATCCACAGACCTCATAAATATAAGAAGAAGAAGAAGAACAATAATAATAAATACAAGTTGAAGCGGTAAAAGAGATTGCAGCGGGTAAACCACGCGATGGGTGGCTGCAATATTTGCTACAAATACTACTAAAACTACCCCTACTACTAAAACCACACTACTCCATTTGGCGTATTAAGGGGAAATTTGAACTAAACCAAAACACTCTATATGCAAGCACTTTGAATAATTTTGACGACCAGTGACCTCATATGGAATTGGCCAACGTCTCTTCTATGTTTATAACTTATTAAATCTACCTTATTCCTAAATGTGTGATCCTAACATTATCCTCTCACCTCCCCTCCTCGAATTCTTAAGGATTTTTCTCTTTATATTGTACAGTTTCCTTGATAATCGCGTATCTTCGCTGTTTTGATGGCTCTCTCCCTTCTATTCCCAGGACCTATGTTTGTTTATACATGTTGGTCATCCCCTTTTTGATTGACATTAATCACCCTGCTGTTGTGTTATAGCTGGCTGTCAAAATATTATCCACCTCCAAAAAATACTGCTGACAGGGTGAATGATGGCAGTCAAGACGCGGCTTTACCGATCCACAAAAATGGAAAACAATAAACGAATAACTCATCGACTAGATAAAAGCATCTGTATTGAGAAATGCTTTTTTGTATGATGTTTTGTGTCTGAGGCATTCTGGCATGAGAAGGTATGGGGTACATTTTTTTTTGTAATTAATTTTAGTTTGCACATTTTTCAATAATAAAGCTCGTTTGGTCCATTCTGAGCAAGAGACTACTCACCTTTGACGCATTCAACAAAAGTGTGCACACAAAATTTGCGTTTTACTATTTAATTCATACGTGTAAGATCATTGGGTCCCTGAAATACAGTTTATAATTTTTTCAGCCTTTTGAATTAATCGTCAAATCATATGTTAATTTTAATGTTAATCAATTAATTTTGAAGTAGAAAATGAATCCGATGCAATTAACTTTAGTTCGCGGGTAAGAACTGATGAAAGTTAATACAAAAGTCTTCGAGCACTTTTTTTAGAGTTCATCATTACAATTTCTTGCCGAAAATCATTTTGATTTTAATCAATTATTTCTCAAAGGTTGCGCATTTTATTCTAATTCGAGATGCTCTATTTTGATCATCATGTAGGAATTCCTTCGATTTCCAAAGTCAAGTATCTCGACAAAGTACAACCATCATCAGTGGCCCGATCACCAGGATGGACGGGTCTTCAGCCATTCCACATAATCCCTGACGCCGGAGGCGACGTCGCGAAATTCGCCGTTGTAGCCGGCGCCGCGCAACCGGCTGATGTCGGCCCGGGTGAAACTCTGGTAGCTGCCTTTGAGATGGTCTGGGAAATCGAGATATTCGATACTGCCGCTGCCAAGCCCATCGATGACCGCTGCGGCGACCGCCTTGAACGGTTCGGCGCGGCCGGTGCCGCAGTTGGGGGAAATCTCGAATCTCGAATCTCGAATCGCTTGATTTTCTGGCTGATTGCTGACGGCTGAAAGCTGATCGCTAATCGCTAAACGCTTGATCGATCCAACCGCCGCCCAGGACGATTTCTTCCAGGTCGCCGCCTTGTTCGCCGTAGCACACCACGACCTGGCCGGGGGTCACGGCCTCGACGGGGCGCTCGAAACGCACCTCCAGCGTGTCGCGGCCCAGTTCGTCCATCCCCGCGCGGGAGCGGGCGCAATACATTTAACAACAACATGAGACATGTCAGCTTAAACCTCAGCTTAAAACTGTGTTCTGTGCATATACGACATTTGAAATGAAAGTCAGGTGCCAATTCTTGTTTTGTCGTCATCGCAAAAAGAAAATGCATAATACCTTTCTTAACTATAAAACAAATCTTTGAATTTACCTGTATCTGGAACTATTACGAAAGGCATAAGCCCATGCTTGGATTAGTTCCAAAACTTTATTCTTGACTGGATCATAATAAATGTCCATGTTAGCCGTTTATTTTTTAGGATTACCTGCAGTTTTTTAAAGAAAATACGCCAGCACACGCATTACTGTCTCTGAAACTTAAGACTCAATATGGGCATAGTTGTTTGATAATTCTAAATCAATTAATTATATCAGAATTTTCGCGCAGTAGCTTTTTGGACTTCTTTTGGCAAGAATTGTTGTTTTGCACATCTGATGACTAAAAATACCACTTTTGTGTGGGACAGTCTTTTGACTGACCGTGACGGGCCGGTCCAAGTCATCTGCAGCGGTGAGCACAGCGTGCTCGTCGATTGTGGTTCGGGCGTCACACAGCGGCTCGTTGCCGCCGGCATTCCCGACAGCGAACTCGACGCGGTCCTGCTGATCCACCTTCACAGTGATCACATCGTCGACCTGTTCCAGCTCGTGATCTCGAGCTGGCACCAAGGCCGATACCGACCGCAGAGAATCTTCGGACCAAAGAGGACAAAGGCCGACGTGGAAGTTTGTTGCAGCAACTTGAAAAGGCCAACCATAACATCTAGACGAACTCAAGAAGACAAGCATTCGATTCATATTTGTTGCAGCTCAACTTGAAAAGGCCAACCATAACATCTAGACAAACTCAAGGAGACAAGCATTTTATTCATATTTGTTGCAGCTCAACTTGAAAAGGCCAACCGTAACATCTAAACAAACTCCAGGAGACAAGCATTTGAGTCATATTTGTTGCAGCTCAACTTGAAAAGGCCAACCTCGGTGTACTTGAACCCGATACGCATCGAAAGAATTGAAGGGCTCGACGAGCCCGAAGCGCTGGCACTGCTCGATGAGTTGCTGCAGTTCGCCATGCGGCCCGAGTTCGAGTACCGGCATCGCTGGCAGGCGGGCGACGTCGTGACCTGGGATAACCGACAGACTCTGCACGCCGCCGCCGGCGGCTATCCTCTCGAAGAAAGCCGGGTTCACTGGCGCTGCACCATCATGGAGGCCTGATATGCCGACTATCGTTAGCTGTGTGGTTGGAACTCCACATTCATGGGGGAGAATACTACATAATTGTGGGGGGAATTATTTATCAGGAATCATTAATTTTGCTTGATTTAAGTAGCAGGTGGGCATACTTTATTTTAGACAAATATTCAAATAAAATAATAGATAGAAATGGTATATAGCGTAAAATTTATAAAGGAACTCGATAAACTCGAACCGGATTTGAAAGCCGTTCTGATAGAATTGCTTGCAGAAATTGAATCGTTTTGTGGGCTGTGGAATGAAAAATACGTGGCTAATATTCACAAATGAAACGTTAATCTATCAGTCAAAGGCTAACTTAGATGTGAAAATTTTGTTTGGTAAAATCACTCATCTTTTAGACCCAAAACTAAGGAAAAAGACTGGTAAGGGGTTTGTATGGGACAAGAATTCCACATTCAATTCTGGTCCATCATTTACTTGTCATTGACCTCCAAATTTAATTTCTGAAACGGATAATTGCATTGAATCTTCGGCACTTGTGCACTTAGCTCTATCTGGAAGGTGTCGAGGTTGATTCTTATGCCTTTGATGCTGAATTGCTCTACCTGCAAGATAGATTACTTAACTTATTTACATAATTACTATGACCACAAGGTTTGTCGCTATGACTTTTCCTTTGGTCGCGAAAGGCTATGCAATTGACTAATTATTCTTGCTCTAGGTCTAATCTATACTCTAGAATTTCCCCCTTTTCTTGATTTTTTTTTACACTCTTGGAACTTACTGTAGGGTAGTTCTAAAGGATTCTCACTAAAATGAAACTTACTGGGAACGAAGGCTAGGTAAATTTAAAGAAAGGTTTTGATATGTGAAACATGGAGCTTTGCTAAAATTGGTTTTAGTCCGATTGGCGGCAAGACCGTCCAATTATTTCCAAATAGTTTGGCGACATAAACTGAAAAAGTTTTCAATGGACGAGATAAGGTTATCCTATAGGGTATCCAATCCCCTTAAACGGCAAGAAATCGTTTATTCACACTGCGTATTATCAATACATCTAAAAAAGGTATTTTTCCATCTGTTTCGGTCTCTAGAATAAATTGCAGGTTTCTATCGTAAGTATTTAAATGTTCTAGAAAACCTTTAAGTTCACTTTCGCCATAATTCCAAATTGAAATTACATCGTCCATGAAATGTCCCCAAAACACATGATTAAGAAAATGCGTATCTAGGGCCCAATTTTCAAGATTTTCGACGAAAATATTTGTGAGTAGGCCTGGGGTATCGGCCATACGGCGCGCGTAAGCGGCCATACCTTTTTCCTGCATGACGGGCGGGCGCGCGGTCTGCTGGAGGCGATCCTGTGGCATGGCGGAGAGGCGCAGGCGGCGCGGGATCGCGTCGTCGATATGCCTTCGGCGGATCGCGCCGCGCTGATCGAATTTCTGGAGTCCCTGTAAGATGCTGAAACGACTGTCCCTTGCCGCCCTGGTCTTCGCCGGGCCGGCCCTGGCGGAGCCGGATTACCATTTATGATTGCCAGAAACAATTTATGATTGCCAAGTGGGATTAGTGACAATATATCTTGGTTTTCACCACAATATTATACAGCATTGAAAATTCATATATTCTCCATTAAAAATTTTTGAAACACATCAGTCGCACACCTTTCTTCGTGACTCCGCCTTCGCACAAGGGCAGTGCCTACGCTGTGGCCAAGTAGCAATTGAAGCTATTGCTGTGATACCTTGGGAAACTTCCCAAAGCACGCGCTGAGTATGAGGTTTTTGTCAAAAATGAGTTATGTATGTAGCGTGCGTAGACTCAACGCGAAGAATCGAATTGTGCATTCAGAATTGTCCTGTCTTGTATCGTTATGAAGATAAAAAAAAAGAGACATACGCTAGTTTTGACAGAAAAGGATTATCTGATGGAGCTATAATGGTATTTCTCTTCTTTTTCAATACAAAAAAAGAAGACATGCGCTAAAAATGGATTAATTTTGAATTTACTCAGAATACTTTTGAGAATTAAGAAACTCTATTAGAAGCGATGAAAGGTCATTTCAAATTAAAGGAACTTTTTCAAAGTAAGTTATGAGTTGCAAAAAATGTTTTCAACCAGAAATTGCATTACCAACTCAACTATTACTAAAAAGTAATAATTTTTTGGGAACCTTACAAGAAACTTTTCTATTAGAATCAAGCATGAAGTAAATATAACATTTTGGAAACTGAAACAAATTAATTTCACTTTTCGCTTGGTATTTTCTTACATTGACACACAGGGCTCCATACACGTAAGGATTTTCGAGAATTTCAAACCAATTGATCATTTCAGAATCTTCATGGAATATCTTTTTGGACTTCTTTTGGCTAGAGTTTTGTTTTGCACACCAAAATGGCTGAAAACACCACTTTGCTGTGGGACAGTATTTTTGGCTGAAATAAATGTCTATGTTAACCGTTTTTTTGTTAACCCCAACGAAAATCTAGAACTGACTGAGATCGGTGTCTGAATTTGCCTTCATGCATGCAGGCTTTTTGCTCGTTTGTTGGGGTTTTCTCCAAGGGGTGATCATATCAACCCAATGGTCCTAGAATATTGGGATAGGGCTGATTTGACTGAACATTAAAAGTTCTAGTGCACTTTTTGAGTGAAAAAAAGATTGGAGGGTAACTAGGCCCCTCCCACGCCCTCCTTTTTTCCAAAATTGTCCAATCAAAATTCTTAAGATAGCCATTTTGTTCAGCATATTTGGAAGGCCCAATAACTATTGGCCCTCAGTCTTACAAGAAACTTCAAGAGGTAGTGATGTTACTTCATGTTGTAAATAGGGAGACGCTGGAGTCAACTACTGAGAAGAGGGAAGCACCGGCGATTTAAGCTCGTTTAAGATATTAAGCATCCTTATTAAGAATTTGGAGAACGAGGGGTGTGAGGTGAAGATAAAATAGATGTATTTAGAGAATTTACCTGATTAATTGGAATTTTCTTAGAGGAGCAGTCAGGACAGCACCAGCTCTCCGAATATTTTCAAATTTAAAATACGGTTGCTATTTAAATGTGGGGAATATGTCACAATATAATGTTTCACAATCTAAGGTAATAGTTTGACTTATCCTGTTTCTTTACTTAGACAGCGCTATTACGCCTCCTATGATTTTTGTTTCGGCTTTGACCCGCTGATATCAATGCTTTTTATTAGTATAAATCGGCCAGCCCAAAGACAAATCAATTTAAAAACAAATAATACATAATTTTTCAACAAATCACGCGCGACAGGATCGCTCGGCGTGTCGGGTCGGCAAGGGCACCAAAGATGGCATCCAAATCTGGGTTTTCTGTTTCATAACCGAATCTTTTCATAACTACAGGGTTATATAAATGCGGAATTGAGTCAACCACCGTGAAAATCCCCGGCTATGGCCATAGGCTCTTTCCCCTCATTGCCTAATCCGTTAAAGCCTTTCTGACCCGAATTTGACTTGCGGAATGGACCGATGAAATTCACTCTGAATTGGCTGCTCCATTGTAATTAGGAATGTGAACTTCTTTTCCAGCCTTTTCCCCAGTAATTATCTACTTTAATTGCGTTGTTAAATGATTCAGCAGCAACTAGGCGTGTTCCATAGCACATATTGTCAGAAACATCTAAATTACACATTAGTATAATTATTCTAATTATACCAGGAAACCGAGCTTTGTGTGGTCTCTGACATTCGACACGCGGCAGGTGTATATATGATTGTCGAATTACGCATTAGCATAATTATCGGATTGATTTATTCTAGGTATTGCACAATAGCTAAAGAAGGTATGAGAGGGGATTTCAGAAATAGTCTAGACTTATAGAAACATGACGCTAATAACGCGTTGAAAATGAAATATTTGAACATATAAATTAAAATAAGTTGTGCTAATTTTTATCCGAAGAAAACAGCATAAGTTTTCTCTTTGAACAAAGGAGTGTGAGCTTGACATATGCCTTAGAAATAGAGCTAGTAAAAACTATAAAGAGTCCATAAGACTACTACTTTGGCGGATGAAATGAAGCGAGAGTACTCCAAGACTTTCAACCGTCTACTAACCGAATTTGACAGAAGCCTCACAGATAATTTGCTAGTGCTGAGCAAACTCGACGCCTTGGATCCAAGCTTGACCAAGTTCATGGACACAGAGCTGCTCAAGCATTTCTCAGTTCTTTACGGGGAGCTGGATATCGATGACATTCTTCTCGAATCTCAAACTGGTATTGCCAAGCGTTTCTTGCTTGACTATCCTCCCCTGGATTGTGTTATAAGCAGATCGGACTGAAAAATGGTCGTATATCAACCAAACTGTGTGGGAAGTAAGATCAAGATTTTAGTGTTGTATTTCGTAGGTCTAACCCTGAAGTGACCTTTTCGGGAAAGGGAAAGAGAAGGGGTCACTAATTTCTTCTCATGCTGATATCCGGTCGAAGGCAATACTGGATCTCAACCAAGCTTGGTTGAAAGTGAGAGTTGGTGTCCAATCTATGCTTTATCAAATCGAGTTGTTTCAGTTCTATCCTCCTTTGGTGAGACAAAAACTGGTCTTGATTATCAAATAACGCATAAAATTTGTTACCATTCAATGAATTCCTGCTGAAAGTGTGTAATCTCTATAACGGGATATACTCGTTTGCCTTTAGGCATCAGGCATATAAGCAGACGTAATGTAAATGATCTCTAGTTAGCATCCAAAGACCAACTTACTCTGATTTTAAAAGTACCCCGCAGAAACCTTTGCCCACACACAAAGTAAACTTTAGATTAATTGTAATTAAGTATTATGCTAAGCCTCATTTATTTTCTTTGTATTTTAAATATAAGTTTTATTTTGTCTTATATTTTTTATCATAATTTATTGTTTTCTCACTTACCAGTTTTAAGCCAGTGCGGAGGCTTTATTGCAGAAAAGAAGCATTTTGTGTTTCTAGATGTCACGTTCTGCTGGCTTCACCCATGCGTAAGAAATGAATGACAGTTCACAGAAAAGCTACGCCATCCTCTTTCCAATTGTAAACCCTCTGCAATAGATTCGTGATTACGCACATAATACTTAAAATGCATGTTTAATGACAACAGCACTGATCAAACTTGATGCAACAAGATGGTTTTATACTGCAAACACTTTGATCTAAAATGGGATTAAATAAATAAAAAACAAACAAGTTTTTTCAACTGAAAGTGAGGAGCAACATAAAAACTTGAAACGAACAGAAATTATTACCTGTATGAAAGTGATTGCCCCTGAATTTTATTTATGTTGATTTTTTTAATATATCTATTTTTTTAGATTTTGGCCTTCATTTAGGCAGTCTATACTATGATTTTCAAGGGTAACAGGTCAGAGTCTCAGTGTCTTGACCTGACTTTTTGTTAAAGCAATCTATTCCCTAGAACTACTAAACGTGTAAGCACAATGAAATACAAACATCAAAAACAAGAAGAAAAATAGGGAATTCTTTTCGTAAAAAAGTGAAAATCTACTTTGATTGAATTATCATTCACTGGTAATAAATTATTGTCGTTGTTTTTTTCTTTTTGTTTCTCTATTTTTTCTTCTTCCTTTTTCATTCTTCATATAAAGCCAATGGGGTTGTATTATTTAGTGATTATTAGATACTTTGTCTCTTCATAATTCCTCACTGGATTCTTGTAACTAATAATATTTACAAATTTTGTATTTTAGCAGTCTATTATGCTTTCTGCGAAATTCCTGCCCTGGGTTGTTTAAACATTTATAGATGGTACTTGAAACAAAACGTTTTCACCAAGTTTCTCATTTTTAAAGTCATTTAGTGCCAAAAAGAGTTACAACAATTTTGGAACTTCGCCTTTCCGCTATTAATAACATTCACTTGAAGCATACAGAGTTTCAGAAACCCCGCAAAGAAAGATAGCAAACAAGTAGCCTAATAAAGAGAAGTTATAATTCTAATTTTTTTTTGCTTTTTGGAACGGCCAATCTGACATTTTGGTTGTTTCGGTTAAGGCCGTGCTTAAATCTATATCTATGACGATTACAGCCCCCCCACCCAGCCAGACGACTTACTCTCCCACATTCCCCGTGGGAGGGGCTGCAAGTTACAAGCTTTGAAAGGTGTTTACATATAGTAATGGTTATTTGGAAGTGTGAAGATGTTTCCAGGGGGATTTTTTTGCTGGGGGAAGGGGTTGAGCGGAGGGGGTTATGTGATTGGGGATTTTTCCATGGAGGAATTTGTCAGAAAGAGACTTTCCTTGAAGGGGTTTTTACAATTTAGGTCACATACTAACTACAACCATTTCGAAAATTCTGGGTCTCCACATGCGCTCAAAATTTTCAGCAGTTTTTTCCGGACCACCCTCTGTTCCCTATATGATTGTACTCCGTTCCCTAGAAAATACTTTACGCCATTGTCAAGCTCTTCCAAAATGCTATTACTACTTAAATTGTCCGTGCTAAAGGGTATGCTCCCCTGAATTTTTTTTGGGGGGGTCTGCAGCTACCCTCATATTTAACGGAGATACTAGCGAAACTCGTCTTATTTAAAATGAATTCCCAGTGAGAATAAACTTATCAATTCCGATCGTTTTATATCTGTCCACCAGATTATATTTTGCAATCTAGCTCTGTTAATACCATGACTGGTAGGAGATTAGCCTTTAAAAAAGATTTGTATAAAGTGAAAGTTTGAATCGCCATTCACTGTCGTATTTTTTATTCAGTTGCCCTTTCATCGTTACATAGAAAGGTTGTTCTTCTTTTGTGTTTTCAGTAAAGCACTAGTTTTCTATAATCTTATAAACATAGGGAGATATAGTTATTTGGTATATTTATACTAGCTTTATTTATATGTGTTGGATAGACTGTGAAGCAATAATTCTTGTTTGTTTTGAGTTTCATCTTTGCTCTTTACTTCTCCCAAAAAACTGTGTTAATTTTAACTTAACCTTTGCTTGTTTATAACTTAAATTTAATACAGAAGCAACACTGCACTGATCTTCTTAATTTTTTTTTGAAAGGACTATGTTCCTTTTAATAATCGAAAGGGATTGGAGGACAACCCGCCCTCCTCCCCTCAGCACACCCCCATCATTTCCCCTGACAGATCCAATCAAAATATTGAGATTTTTTCAGCATACTTGAAAGGTCCAAAAATTATTTCTTTGAGGATGAGTCCTCAGGGTGAGAGTCCTCTGAGGACTCTCCCAAGAGTCTTCAGGGCGAGTGTTGCATGTTCTCCCCCAGTGGTACATACGGTTTTACATAGCGAAGAGGAAACTTTTGAATGTGAAACTTGTGGAAAACAATTTAGCCAATCAAGGGCTCTTACTACACATAAACGAATTCATAGCAGAGAGAAACATTGTGGATGTGAAACTTGTGGAAAGAAATTTAGCAACTCAAGTGCTCTTGCTACACATGAAAGAATTCATAGCAGAGAGAAACCTTTTGGCTGTGAAACTTGTCGAAAGAGATTTAGGTTCTCAAGTGCTCTTGCTACACATAACCGAATTGGAGCGGCGATCTTTAGTGGCCGCCTCAAGTTTTCGGGCTGTGGCGACAAAAGATCGCCGCTACGGCACGCTTAAGTTGACTACCATAGAATCCGCATCACCCGCCTAATCCGCGAAAATCTGCGTTCCCTCCCGTAAGTGCATTCATAATATTTGCCTTCTATTTAATCAAAAATGCCTAGCTTTGACCGCAAAAAATACATGAAAAGCTATCTCCTCTTTTTATTTTTCCTACCTTCTCTTTTCTTACGAAGAAGGCTCCAACAATGCTTGATTTCTTAAGTTTAACCCCCCTCTCTTCTCTGCTCCCAGTGAATTGGTTTTATAGGTTACGAATTAAACACCCATCTTCGTTGCATTAATCTTTCGTCAAATATATATTAATAGTATTAAATAATATTAATAATATGGGTGGATGTTTTGTATGCAGAATTTAGTTGCAACAGGGACAAACTGGTTTAAAAAAATAATGGTTTAAGAAATTGTTATCTTATTTTTGCTCCCGTCTGAATTTGCTCCGAAACCGAGTATTTCGCCGTAAATTTTAGCTCCCCTCGCCTTCGCACGCGAAAGCTCTTCAAGTATGACAATGCCGCTGCCACCACTGACAACGAAGCCGTCGCGGTTTGCGTCATAAGGGCGGGAGGCTCGATCCGGCTGGTCGTTGTACCTGCTGGACAGAGCGCCCATCGCGTCGAAAAGGACGGTCAGCGTCCAATGAACCTCCTCGCCGCCGCCGGCAAGAACGCGACTTCCAATCGAACAAGTCCCCTCCGAAGCTTATACGACTGTCCTCTTCATATTACGTGCCTCTGGAACAAATATTATATAATAATAACAATAAAACATTGAAACCTTATGGTTTTTATTATTAGCATCGCTCTAGCGTTGCTTCTGATATACTTTCTTTCAAGCTCAAATTTTTATTTTCTTTTTAGTTCAGTTTTTGTCTAAATAGTAATGGAAAGAACTCTAGCAATAAGCGTGTAAGGTCTGTGGATCTAGTGATAGCAAGCAATAAATGCGAATATATTAGTGTTGATGCAAGCTTTTAAAACCAAATTATTCTTATTTCAATTTTCCGCTTGTGTAGTGCAAGTCCTACGTTGAGCCCCGCGGCTTTGCCGCCGGGCCCCGGCACTTGGCACACAGCCGGGTTCTATAAATGGATTCTCATTGTCGGTTGTCTTTGATTATTAAAGATATTTGATTACTAAAGCAAGTCCAAATTCAAACAACGATATCTACGTCGGTCGAACAGATGCTGGATCCGGATTTGCGCGGCCGGCCGATCGCCGTCGGCGGCGGGGTGGTGCTGGCCGCCTCCTACGAGGCCAAGGCTTTTGGCGTCCACGGCGGAATGGCCGGTCGGTGGGCCCGCGAACTCTGTCCTGAGCTGGTTTTCGTCAAGGGCCATTTCGATCGCTACCAGCACTTGGGTGATGCCGCCATCGGCGTCCTTAATGACTTCACGCCGGCGGTCGAACGGATTTCGATCATTAGTTTGTTTCCAACTGAAAGTCATCAAGTAGTAATTAGTGAAAAAACACGAGCATTTCAAAATGAAGATCAAACCATAAAAATTAAGTCATGTCCGTATTTTCTAACGTTTTGAGAAATTTGTCATATCCACCCCAACAAAAAAAGTTTTCTAGAGAAGATAAATTTGTGCATCTGTACTTGGTTGGAGGCAACATCGTCAGTGGGGCAACTTCCCCCTAGGGTTACCCTTCCCCCAAATAAAATACTGGTCTAGTCTTACATGATTGTTCAGGTTGTAGATTTGTTAATTGGTCAGGTGGTGGGAAAAAAACTTCTTTTTCTTCAAACGAATTGCTATTTATAACACTTGTAAATTTTCTTTTTTGGGGTTTAACTCTAGATAAGCTTTTCATACTAATGTGTCTTTTCATACTTTTGTCATTTCAAAGATATTTGATTATTGAAGCCAGTCCATTTTCTAACACGGATTGTCTACTAGACTTTAAACTTTTGGTTCTCTCTCTCTCTCTCTCTCTCTCTCTCTCTCTCTCTCTCTCTCTCTCTGTGCCTTTGTGTCTGAGAGGGTCTTTGCTTGTCTCTGTGTCTTTCTTTGTATGTTTGTGTATCTGAATATGTGTGTTTGTATCTGTTTTTATCTCCCCCTCTCTCTCTTTGTGCCTGTTTGTCTAAGCGACTGTTCGCTTGTCTCTCTATCTCTCCGTTCCTTTTTGTCTGAGTGGGTGTTTGTTTGCATCTGTTTCTGTCTGATAAGTCTGCGAAACAGAGGCAGTTTTAGGGGGAGAGCGAGGGCACTTGCCCCGGGCACAGAAATGTTAGGGGAATACAGTTTCAATAAATAATCCATCGGTTATGATCATTTTGTAACTTCTGAAACTGTATTTTTATTAAAATAAAGCAGAGGGTGCAGTTGGAAAAATTTTAGTAAAAAATGAATTTATTTTTTTAATTTGATGGGTAGATTTTTGTAACAGACGGGGGAGGCGCTAATCAAAATTTATAATTAGTTAGTTTGTGTATGCTGTCACGTTAACCATATTTTACTAGACAGCGGTTTTCTTCTTATTCTTTTTTAAAATCCGAACAAAGTCGTATCAAGTAAGATGTAATATTAAAATACAAATTCTTCAGTACAGGCAATTAATTTTTTTGTAATATTCTGTAATCATACAGATCTGGAGGGGACGTTGAGTGATTACTTTATTGATCCTTAATTCAAATTAGCCTTTAAACCCTTGCTTTAGGATTATTATAATGAAAGTCTTCAGTTGAAAGTGTTCTGTAATAGCAATTTTATTTTAATACTTTATATTATAATTTAAGGGAATTATGTTTGCCTTTCAAATTTAAGTGTTTTTTCACAGTTGAAAATTGGAAAACAAGTCTTAGAATTAGTATTATAATGCTATAAAGTAGGTGTTAAGGATTAAGGGTTTGAGGAGCTGGAAGGTCAAACTCTTACTATGCTCGTCTTAGATTTCTCCTATTAAATTTCACCGGCAAATTCTCGCAGTGTATAATTTCCCCTGACAAGTTCACTGCCTGAAAACTCTCCCCTTCCCCATGGAAAATTCCCCCGTGGAAAAACCCCCAGCAGAAAATTTGTCCCCCCAACCGAACTGTATGTATGCATCTCAATAACAAGTACTGTGCGTAAACAATGGACAAATCTTATAACTTAAAGACCTTTCTCCTGGGGCTCTGGGGTCTTGTTATACCCTAACACTAGAACTTTGAATTTCCATTCGCGAGGCCAGCTGCGGGGTTACCCGCCCTCAGGTCCTCTTTTGTCCTGCAATGAAGGCCCTTAGGTGTGGCCCTTTGATAAAATACTTCTTTTAAGGTGGCGACTCATAAAGAGCCACAAGACTACCAAAAATATAGAAACTGGCCTAAATTAGGGGATTAGATAATAGGGCCTAATAAGGATTGCAAAAATACATTTCGCCACCAGATTTGGTGGCCTAACCGACAAGCGTGGCTGGGAAAATACGGACATATCAAGGAGGACACCTTCCTGCGCTTCAACAAGCCCTCGATGCAGCAGCATATGGAAGCCGCTCGGCCAACCGAGATCGACTCGCTGAACGGCGCGCTGGTGCGCGAGGCCAAGGCGCTCGGCGTTCCCGTGCCCTTCAACGAAGCGCTGACCTTGATGGTCAAGGCCCGGGAATGGGCCGTCGCCGAAGCCGCGACTGGTATCGTCCGCGACTTTCCGGCCATGGAGGCGGAAGCCGCGAAAGAGGCCAGGCATATTAGACGAAAGTGTAAGCAAAATGAATGAATTTTTAGAGGTTTCGCGAGTTCTGGGTGCTAGAATACATTTGAAACTTAATGTTAAGAAGACTAAGTCGCTAAGGCTAGGAATAAGTGAAGACGAAAAGGTGACGCTGGGTAATGAAAAGATTGATCAGGTGGGCACTTTCGCTTACCTTGGCAGCATTATTAGTAAAGACGGTGGTAGCAGTGAAGATATTAAAAGTAAAATAGCCAAGGCTACCGGATTTATCGGACCACCGATGGTGCGCTACGCGGTTGAGCGCGGTCACGATGTGACTATTTTTACGCGTGGCAGTAAATCGGAGGTGCCGGGCGTCGAACACCTGGTCGGCGACAGGGAGGGTGATCTCGAAGCGCTGCAAGGACGAACCTGGGATGCCGTGCTTGACAACAATGCGCGTGATTATCGCTGGGTGGAGCTCACGACTGCATTGTTGCACGATAGTGCCGAGCAGTCCATGTTTGTGTTCGCATATATCACATTCGAAAGGTTTGTCTCCAGTATGAGTTCTTTGATGATTAGATAGGTTAGATCTTCTGCTGAATTTTTTGTCACATCTATCACATTCGAAAGGTTTTTCTCCAGTGTGAGTCTTTTGATGACGAGATAGGGTGTATCTTAAGCTAAATTTTTGCTCACATATATCACATTCGAAAGGTTTTTCTCCGGTATGAATTCTTTGGTGACTGGATAGGTGCTGCTTTTCTCTGAATTTTCAAAAAAACAATTAGTGCTTAATACTTGATACTTAAGTAAAAATTTGGAGTACTTGTTGCTGCACTGTTTGGGGCTGACTTACTCCCCCACAGTCCCCAAAGGAGGGGCTGCAAATTACAAATTTTGACCAGTGTTTATGTCTAGTAATGGCTATTGGGAAGTGTACAGACGTTTTCAGGGTTTTTTTGGGGGGGCTTGGGGGAGAGGGCTATGTGGGAAGATCTTCCCTTGGAGAAATTTGTCCTGGGGGCCGAGGAAATACTCTTTTAAACTATTTTTAACTGTGGGAGGTGCTCAGCCGCCCTGACAATGTCACTAGCACAAAGAAGTGCAAATGGCACTATAACATTTAGAGAGTTTAAGTATTCTTGTTTTTGCTTTCTGTTCTTTTAAGGTTGACTTGATCATTCAACTTAATTTATATCAGTTTAAGGTTCCATTTATTTATTCCTAACAATTTCTTTTGTTTTAAGTTTGACTTAACATGTTACTTTTGTTCTAAAAACCGGTCGTTTTTTATGACAAATTTCTGCTGTTATTTTGCATTTATTTGGTGGACAACTTTAACGTGATTTATCGCTGACGATGTTTGTCCCAAAACCGGTAGTTCGACTTTCGTCCAAGCAACTAAAAGTTGGAATCCTGGTCTTTTTTTCGGAAATTTAACGTACAAAGGTGGAACCGCTTTTGTGAAAGTTAGAAATACTGGTCTTTTTGTCGTATATTTGGCGGACAAAGGTAACACCAGCTTGTCGACGAGCTTCTGCTCGTCGAAGCTCTTCTTGCCCATGACGGCGTGGACGTTGGCGTCGCGATCGTTGCGGAACTCGATCTTACCGGCGACGAACTCCTTGATCGCCGTCTCGACGTCCATCGTCACCGGGACCGGAAACGACCAAACGGGATGGTTCTCCTTCAGCAACATCAACACCTCGGAAACCACGACGGAAACGGTCACGACCAACACGGTCGACGCGATCTATCGCGTGCAGTCGACCCAGGTGAACCCCTCATATATGTAATAAAAACATGAGATTACTAAAGTTCGTTACGTAAGCTAATTTATATGTTACGTTTATCTTTTACTAATAAAAACATTCGTAAAAAATTAGAAGTTCTAGTTGCGTTTTTAAGTAACCATAAATCGCAGGGCAACTAGGCTTCCTCCACCGTTCCTTTTTTTCTCAACATCATTCGATCAAAACTATGAGAAAGCCATTTAGCAAAAAAAAACAAACTTGCAAATTTCGCATTATTGGAAGGTATCGGTTCCGGAGCAGTTTCAAACCAAGTCGAAGATGGTTCCGAAGCCGAGGTAATGATTGTCATTGGTTCAAGACCCACAGTGAATCACCCCGTTGCCGCTACCTGGTTGAAGAACGTCGCCGCCGCTCCATGCAGACCGCATTCGGTCACTATCTGGCACCCAGCGTGGTCGAAGGCCTGTTGGACAGCCCCGATAGACTGCGCCTGGGCGGCTCGATCAGCGATGTTTCGGTGAAATAAGTAAAGGTAATAACTAAAGAGAAATAAGTAAATAAAACAGAAAAGTGAAATAAATGAAGTAAGTAAGTGAAATAAATAAAGACTGTGTATCATAAAACAGAAAACTGAAATAAGTAATGGTAATAAGTAAAGTGGAATAAGTAAATAAAACAGAACAGTGAAATAAATAAAGGTAATAAGTAAAGTGAAATAAGTAAATAAAACAGAAAAATTGAAATAAGTAGGTGAAATAAGTGAAGGTATGCATTCCGCTTTCGGAAAAAGGAAGTTTTTTCGTTTCGACGCGAATCGGAAGCCAACCCTGGTCCGAATATCGCATCTTGAGAGAAGGTGTGAATGTCAACAGGTTGGAAGTTGGCAAGCATCAAATCAACATTCGAATAATGGAACCTTCTGGCAGGGTAACCGAGTTACTACAACCCGTTTCCATCGACGTGTTACCGATCCCTATCCAACTACGCCCCTGGTTCCGCCCTGTCGTGACTGGAATCTTCTTGTGGCCACCTTTCCCAGTATTTTTTCGAATTATTGTTTTTTTTTCGCAAGCCGACCGACGAGATCGGGACGGTTATAAGAGGACTCCTTGAAGATAAATTTGCTATCACCAGATATACTACACGTAGAATTATTTAATGTCTGTTTAATCGAGATGAAAAGATATAAAGATGAAAAAATCTGACGATCCAAGGCGATGAACAATAGTCAGTACACCTTCAGAACATTGGCATAGAACTGCAGTGATACTAAAAAAACAAAGTTCCCCCAGCTATATTTGGGGAAAAATATTGTCCAACTCATGCGAAAAAATGAAGAAAAATGTAGTGAAAATCAATAGAAAATTTTTCTCAGAACGGATATCTTTGAGATTAAACGACAGATGGCAAAGTAAATTCAAGAAAAGAACTTACAAGCTGACACAGTTCCAGAGTTAAAGTTTGGTTTTTCGCTCTCAGGGAAGTCAACTTCTCCATTTCGGCCTGCCTCTGTACAAGCAGTCGTTCTCGGTAGAGATTTCCAACTCGCGATGCCTCAAATACTCCAACAACGAATCAAGTGACCCCGGTCCGCGGCTGCGAAGTTCGGCAATGATTTCGTCGGCTTGTTGGTTTGACGAGTCGGATTCGGATGATCGTGCGATCGCTGCCAAATCGCTGATCGTGTAGTCTCCGCTTTGATAGTCTCGTAACATGGCAACTCGTTGGCTCATCGCATCGGTCTCTTTCCAGGGCATTTCCAGGAGTGTACCGATTTCCAATCGAATGAGCCCCTTCTAAGGTTTATAAGACGAATTATTCCGTATGAGGTGCTTCTGTAAAAAAATAATAAATACATAATAAAACGTTGGAGCCGTACAGCCTTTACTACAGGCAACGCTTAAGCGTTGCCTCTGACACACAGTTTTTACTGTGATGTCAACTACAGGCTCAATACACGTCTTGACACTGGTATTATTGGGTTCGTTGGTGCTATCAGTTGGTATATGATTGATGGTACCGTCGCTTCAAAATTCGACAATGTTTCACATCAAATCATCTGGCTTATAACATCAAACGCTTTTCGTATATCCACAGACATAGTAGCTGGAATTTCATCTTAATCCATGGCATCATGTATAAACTGGGTTACTGCCAAAATGGCCTGTTGTATGGAAAAGAATTTGAGAAACCCAAATTGGGAATTAGTAAAAAAAAAAAAACTATTCAACAATTAAATTCAAGGAAATTAATAATTCTTAGATACGAACTCATCCGGAAACCGCAACTTTTATACGGATTTGAAAACCATTATTACAACTATTTGATAAATAGTTACAACTATTTGTAATTGTTAACAGACTTCGGTATGATAGGAATTCAGAAAAGAGCTTGTAACCCTCGAAATATGACTTGATTTCAAATCGAAATAAGAAGCACAACAGTGAAATTACCATCGTTGAAAAAGCTTGACTAGAGGTTCACTCTGCTTTTCTAGGGATCCCACTGATGGTGCCCCCTTAACTACTTCCTTTCGGCTACACCACTGCGATAATCCTGACACAGAAGCGAAAGTGCAAATACAAAAGTACAAAAAAAAATTGAAAAATACTAAAACCCACTGAACCTTAAATGACGATGTTTTTTTTTTATCTATTTTTTATTTATTTTTTTTTTTTTGACAAGCGAGTAGCAAATCTTATTTGTACTAGGAATGAGATTTGCTAAAGTCTGGTGTTAAATCATCTCCCTTAGTATACTAGAAAGTATTTTTTTTTTTAATCCAGGATGACAATGCAGGTCTTATCCTTGGCAACGGTGTAAATAGAAACCCCTGTTCCAGTGGGATAGTCTCCTTTGACATAATCTGTCAGTCGTTGAAGAAGGGCTACACGAACATAAACACTCAACAAACAAATCTCCAAAGTCTAAAAGTAGAACTCAGCTGTGATTTTAGTTCCGATTTGATTGTGAATACTTGTTTCTATGGGTGTTGTAACAGGGTATACAAAATTTAAAGCGGTAGATAGCCATTCACTTCTCCCCAAGTCCACTCCCTCCTTTGCACACCTTCAACCACCTTTTGCAAAGGACTGGCTTTGCAGGTTCTGACGTCAGGAGCTGGTCTCACAATTGCCTTATATAAATTCAAGCACATTCCTTGTGATTGGCTAGTAATTGTTCTTTAAGTCCAATACTTGAATTTGCTGAACAGTTGTGTAGAGTAGACATGAAACTTTAAGTTATCTTTAGTAACTCCCAGGTCTTTACCCATAGGCGGGGGCACAATTTTTTTTTGTTGCATACACGGCTTAGATATCAATATTGGTTATCTAAACTGTACTGCTAGTTTCCTGTCTCCAGCCGCTAGGATCGCTACCGCTCACTGTGTCCCAAAAATTAATCGAGTTTTCATAACTGTATATTGGTATCTAAGCTGTGCAAAAGACTGGCCCTAAAGAGCCAGAGCATTTTTATAATAACTGAGACAATGAACAGTTCCTCAGGGTGAGGCTCCTTTAACTCTTTGGACGATATGGTATGTTTCAGTGAAATAGATTTAGCCTCTAAGTTAGCATTTCTTCTTTCAAGTGAAACGTACAAGAGTTCATCCCAGGAGATGGATAGCCCATTATCGTACGCTTGGTGTGAGTTGCGGAGTGATAGGAGTGATCACTAGTGTTTATTGTAATTAGTCTAATAGCTACCTCATCTGCTTTTTTTATGATCAAGAACATCTTTTTGAATCCAATGCAGTAGAGAACATGGACCAAATCGATCTTCGCCGAGGACCTCGATGACACAATAGATGAAGTCGCGGACTCAGTTGAAACATGGACGTTTGCCAGACCCCTCAAACGAGATCCGCCTATGTACCCGCGTACGGCGCTGGTAAACGGCCAGGAGGCGTGGGTTCGCGTTATGTTCTGTATCGACGAGAACGGCAAACCGCAAAATATCGAGGTCCTGGACTCCATTGGAAACCGCGACTTTGACTATGAGGCCATCAGAGCGGTCAAGGGCTTGGAGCTAGATTACGATAGCGATTACTTGAACTATGATGCCCAGCAGGATTTGACAAATGAGCCACCAGCTAAGAATAAATCAAAACAAAAAAATACAGACCATGACCATTTAGATGATCCAGAGGACTTCTTAGACGATCCCGATGACTTCCTTGAAGATCCAGAGGACTTCCTCGCAGATCCCGAATTTGCTGAGCTAGAAAAACTATAAGCTAGAGCGTGTTGATCTATTCGGGCACACCACTCTCGTTTCCACACACTTGTGATTGTGTCAGTAGAATTAATATTTAGATTCTTTATCACTTTGTATATTATATAACTGAAAAAGTCGAGAATGATTCATCGTTAGTTAAAACATCGAATCGGGTGATAATCCTCATTCTACATTTTAAGAGTAGTTACTTTCACATTAAGCGCGGATTAACATTGATGGAATATTTAAATGAAAGTTTTCATTTACGTTCAAATAAATATGCTTTTCACAATCACCGTGATACGAATCAATGCCCCATCCCGCGGGAGAACCCGGGTCCGAGGATCACGGTGAGATCGAACGCGGCACGATGGACCACCACGGTGTAGCCGACAGCACGCCGTCCTCGGCCGACCCGATGCAGGTACAGGACGCCGAGGGTCAGCACGACCATGCATCCATGGATCATGAAGCCTCGCAAAGGCCGGCTTCGAAGACGCATGGGCCCGCTTCGGCGTCACACGCACACGATGCATCAGGAGATCTCGAGCACAAGCATTGGATTCAGCTGATAGATGATCTTTAGCGAAGGGCCTATCGTCGTATTGTCTACCTAATAAATTCATTAAAGTGATTAGTGCCATGTACAAGAATAACATTGCTGTGGTTAAGGTAGGAAGTGAGGTTAGTAGCTGGTTTTGTATTACATTAACTTAAGGAGCTAAGCAGGGTTGTGTTCTATCCCCATTCGTATGGATCATTTTGATGGTCTTTGTTCTAAGGATCAAAGCAAAGGCAGTTGGGCCAAACGATGTCTAAAAAGGTATAAGCAACAGGCAGATCATTGGGTTCATTGACTATATCTGTTGGTATACAATAAATGGTAGAAATAATGTTCACATGCCCTTTGTTTTTTTATCAATTCATCTTTATACACCATTGTTATTTTGTCTGTCAATTCCATTTTCATTTTGCTTTCGACTTCACTGTCTATTAGCACATTATATTTTACATAGTTTGCAGTTTTGGCACATAGACAAGATATGTATTATCAGGTCAAGAACACGCCGCACCTTCCACTTCGATCACCGAACTGGAGTTGAACCAAGAAGCAACATGTACGCGAACGCCGAGCTAGCTTTAGTGCACACGTACAAACCTCACTCGCCTTCATCCTCGCGCCCGATCAGCGATAGCGCAAAGCCGCGCCGCCCCGATTGTTCGATATGGTGGACGAGGGCGTCTTCGCGCCCGTGGGTGACCCAGATTTCCTCGGCTTCTGTCTCGTCAATGGTTGTCGTGCGAGCTCGTGGACATTCCCGGCCTCGCGGAGAACGTCGGCCAGCGGGTCGGCAGGGATGCCCACAAGACGACCCTGGGCGCCGTCGAAGGCGCGCTCGACGTCGGCAGCCTGACGGCCAACGTGTTCGCAGCCGTGTCGAAGGCGGCCGGCGACCAGACCCTGGAGGCCGTCCGCGGGGGGATCGACGACGAGGACCTGTCGCGCTCGGGGGGCGAGCGGGGCTCGAAGCAGGCCTCGGAGTCGACCCTCTGTGTTTGTGGGGGGGGGTGTCATCCTCAAATACATAATTTCTATACCTTTCAAATACGTTTAACAGAAGGGCTGTTTTAAAATCGGGATCGGACATGTCCAAGAAAGTGGTGGGCGTGGGAGGGGTTTAGTTGTCCTCCGATCATTTTCGACAATGAAAAAGGGCACTGGTCTGTTCAATTTTCAATCGAATAAGCCCTCTTCGAAGTTTCTACGACATCTCCATCAATACGAAGTGTTTTGGTCTCAAGGTGCGGCGCCGATATCGACGCGGTGATGACCCGCACGGTCGGCCGGCCGATCCCGGCGGGCCGCATCGGACGGGAGGAAGCGCTCGCCTTCGGGCTGATCCTCTCCTTCGGGTCGGTGGCGCTCCTGGGCCTTGCGCTCAACTGGGTCGCGGGCGGGCTCCTGGCGCTCACCATCGCCTTCTACGTGGTGGTCTACACCATGTGGCTGAAGCGCCGCACGCCGCAGAACATCGTGATTGGCGGCGCCGCGTTGTTACAGAATCTTGTTAACAAAAATTCAATTCATAAAACTTTGGTAAAAATCCAGGAACTAATCATATCAATTTTCACACCCCTAAGCAGTAGTAAATTTGAATTTTTTTCTGTCGTACATGAAATTGTTTGTCTTTGATTAGGCTACACACAGTATATGGTGGGTACCACGTAGCTAGGTGGGAGTTGACATATTTTGTTGGTTTATTATTGAAGCTTGGTTTCCACTATGAGTTAACATGAGTTATAGCCAGAAAATTCAATGATTTTCAATCTCTGCAATTGGAGTCACCAGACAACCCTCCAGCGCCCTTCAATCCTGACCTCTCATTACCGACGTTTTAGAAGAAAGGTTTGTATTTTGCTTGTTTGAGCCGGAATCATTTAAGAATTTTCGTTCTGTATGAATGGAGAAGCACATACGGCCAGTCTCCCCTTCAACACCGTATTACATGGTCAAATTCACAAGAGAAAGATAGACATGATCCAACTTTCTCGGGTGGCTACTCGAACGACCATGGACACAGCAAGCTATGCGACACTGTCGATCCCAAGTAGAAGAGGCGAACTTTCAGCGCTGCATGACACCATCACCCACCTCGCAGTGCAGGCAGTCCCAAAGCGTGGTGGTGATACTTTATTTGCGGATGGCATCGCGGCCTATGAGGCACTGACACCCGCAATGCAGGGTTTGTTGTCAGAGATTAACGTGGAGTACAACGTCAGAAACATCATGCAGACCATCGCACAGTTCGTTACCACGAACTGTTTGAAAATGTGGAATTTCGCATTTTTTTCCAGAAGACAAATCACGGATGCGTGTTAATTTGTTTTTTTTTTTCCCAGGTGTGATCATATCGATTCAGTGGTCCCAGAATGTCACGAGAAGGCTCATTCTAATGGAAATTAAAAATTCTAGGGCCCTTTTTAAGTGACCGAAAATTGCTGGCCACCTAGGCCCCTTCCCACGCTCATTTTTCCCCCAAAGTCACCGGACTCAAAATTTATGATTATGCTTTATGAAATTCATGACCGTCCGCTTATGGGACGGTCTTTTTTGTCATATCCGAATCTACGGTTTAACAGATTTCCAACTTTTTGGTTCTAAGTATAATACCATCAATCTTTTTAAAAAGAAAAAATTTGTGACACATCTACAGCCCATACACTCAAATTGCACTTGTTCTTACATTACTCCTACCTTATATGGTTCTCAATCTATATTATAGACTGTATTTGTTTTCTTTCAGGAGAAAACGCTGTCGGATTAAGTTGCAGTGTAAAAATTCAAGCTCAAAACACGTTGCTTGAATTTTCAAAATGGTTAAATATATTCTGTTTGCTTCTAGCCACTATTTTAGCCTGTTTCCGATCAGAAATACCTTAAAGCATTTAAAATTTAACCATTCTAAACTAAAATTTGATAAAGATTTGGAATAGTTCTGCTACATCTTAAAGATCTTAAAAATGTGCAGTCAACATAGTATAGTCTACACAGGGTGCCCGAATGCTTCAGGTTTATGTGCCCCCGGTAGGCTTCCGGCTCTGAGATCGTCTTGAAGCGGCCGAACCAGCCTAAGGCGGGGCCGGACCCCAGCCCGCTCGCGCACATGGCGCGGAGAAGCGCTTCGTTGCCCGTGGCCAGTTCGGTGATGTGGGCGCGGAGCTCATCGGCAAAGCCTGTCTCTCCGTAGACGGCGTGGAAGTCGAAGAAGATATCGCAATGACGGAGCACGTTCGGTTTGCGCATTTATTCAGCATGAAATTTGGCATCACAATATTTTTTTTTCTTCACTCCTTTATATACGTATGTTTTCTTTGAATACGATTTTTTTTGTACTGTACAAGAAATGCCAAAGGGATGGGAAGCACTTTATTTATATTTTTCAAGCAATGGAAGGAAAGAGATATTTGACAGAAATATGAAACTTTCAGACCATAGAACAGGCATTGCCTGCTTTCCTTTAGATTCCTTAAAATAGCATTCTTAGCATTTAGTCAATAGCTTGACTAAATATTGTCGGGTTGTATGCTCTTGAGTGTAGTGGCCAAGCAAAGTAATTTAATTACAGAAGCTTATTGCCTTTAAGACTAAGGGGATATCGAAAAGAATAGAAAAAAAAACGATAGACATAATGTCCATTATCTTCTAATACAGTACCACTTTACAAACGAAGGTATTATGATTTCTTATACCCGTTTTGGTAGATACCACAGTGCAAAGAACAGGACTTTTATTCGTGCTTTTATCCAGTCGGGATTTAAAATAAGAGCTCTGAGACATGATGTCCTTTCAAACTTCAAATTTAATTATGATCCGATCTATCCTTCTTAAGTTAAAAACACCTCATTTTTCTAATTTTTCAGAATTTTTCCAACTCCCCGAAACAGAGCAGATCCATTCTAATTATGTCAATAATGTATCTAGGACTTCTGCTTATTTTTCCAACCAAGGTTCATCACTCTAAGCATTTTTCAATATTTTAGGTTCCCTCCCAACAATTAAAACACCCCAGTGAATTCAAATGTATAATACAACAATACAATTTATGGGTAGACCGAGAGACAGGCTTTATAAACCACAAAGGTGTAGACTTAATGCTTTCTTTAAATTTTTCCAATAAAAGTTTCTCCTTGTCATTTTCTCTTTTTTTATCAACTAGCTATAATACATTTATTTTTGTCAAAGACAAAGCTCTGCTGGAGAGAAAGATCTACCATTTATTGATGTTTTAAAATCAAAACGTCAGGAACAGTTCCATGTTTCTTGGGGTGGGGGCGTATATTTTTATCAGGTGAACGGGGGGGGGGCAATAAAGTAGCTCATTATAGTTTCGATATTACAGGCACAGCCAAGTTATTTCCTTGAAGAGAGGGCTAATTTATCATTTCCTATCAAAGTTTTGCTGATTTTATAGTGTAGAAGGGGGGGGGGCTGAACTCTTGAAGAAAAAACACCAAATTATGTGGTGTACTAGAGTCGTCAACTTTACAACTATTCCGTTCCGATACCACTTGACAAATAGCTAAAGTTTCTTTGAAGTCATTCAGTTCAAAGAAATAGGTCACTCGATTTTACACCAGCCTTTTTAAAGATTTGGAACCTATGCTGTTATATTTAACAACTACAACAACACTACACCTCTTTTGCCTCAACACAATGCACGATCCCGTGTTTCAAATTATTAGAAAATAAGTTACATAAGCCTTGTTCAAATGTATGAAGCTGAGCGTATCGGGCACAACCTATCGATATTGATAGAACCGGCTTCTCTTTGAGGCTATCAGAGACGTTGCGATTTCTTTGACCGACTTTCTCTTTGTCTCCATGTTTCTGGGCAAAGTTTTTTCTGCCCCTCTCAGATCCTTATTGTCATGCGCACTACAGTGTTTTTTTTGTGGTTTTCGTCATTCCATGAAGTTAGCTGATTGGTCAATTTTCGCAAAATATGGGCAGAAATCAATTTGCCCCCACTCAACAACAGCAACGTACATCCTTCCCAAACTTTAAGTTATTCATTCAGCATCCACAATTTCAGGATTACATAAATACCAGGCGGTAATATCCCAGCCATATGATTAAATAAAAATACAAGAATCATAAGAAATTTGCTTTAAATGAAAAATAAAATAGGTTGTGCAGGATTTTTGGGCAAGAGAATACAATTCTGGGTGAACAGAGGGTACTAAAATATAAGCAGTTTTGGCTAAAAAAACGCAGGTTTCCAAAATTTTGTTCAGCACAAGTAAATTGGCTAGCAGCTTATTCAGCATACATACCTGGTCAAAGAAGCCTACGCATATTCCCTATTATACTGTATATATCTATGTATATACCTCTTGGTATCAGCATGCATACCTGGTCAAAGAAACCTATGTATATTTCCTATTATACTGTATATTTCTATGTATATATCTCCTATAAACAGCAGTTAACACGTAAGTCCAGACTATTCTATTTTCCTATCTAGCGTTGACCAATTAACAAGCAAATTACGGCGATAAGGAAGTTCCTGGAAATGCTTGCCAGCTGTTATTTATCGGCGAAATTGGTCTTTGGATGCAAGTGGTCAGGGACAAAGTAACCATCACGGAATCATTAATAGACAATTTTGACGGTGAGTTACTTAGTTTCATAGTTCCACATAGACACTTGATTAGTTTACCTTGATTCGAGTTGAAAAAAACGGTCTAGTATTTTAACAATGAGTGATTTTACACTGCTGCAGCTCGAGGGAGGTGACAGTGCCGCATGAAATATTTGAATCATCGGGCAAAATGCCCTTGCCGTGTTCGACGCGCACATGCGGCGCATTGCAATGCGTATATGGACTCCTCAGGAATTGCAAGTTTTTGTTGTTTCGGCTTAAGTTCAACTGCTCGCGTATATCCGGCTTCTCAATTGGGTACCGTCGCACCCGAGCCATAATGGAATCTGCGCGCTTGTTCCAAATCGCCCTAGCGGCTTTCTCCTTTACAAGTGAGGGAGCCTATGCAGTAGTAGAACTAGTAAATATTGCAGCATTCCCTGAAAGACTCGTCTTAATGCCCTTCGTATTTTGGAAAAGTAGAAGTCAAACATGCATATCATTTCTCAACAGCATATACTATATATAAGCAATGAATTAATTGCATAACTTGCAGCCTTTGCCCTGAGGCATCAGAGGGGGGAGGGGTTTGACATCCCCAAACGCATAATTACTGAACCTTTCAACAATGCTGAAAAAAATTGATGTCTCAAAACTTTGCCCAGAAATCGGTATTTTCAAAATGGGCCTATTTTTGCCAGAAAACAAAGGCTATAGCCTTACTTTTTGCCCAGAAATAGTTATTTTCAAAATGGGCCTATTTTTGCCGAAAAGCAAAGGCTATAGCCTTACTTTTTGCCCAGAAATCGGTCTTTTCAAAATGGGCCTATCTTTGCCGAGACGCAAAGGCTATAACCTTACTTCTCGCCCAGAACCGGGTCTTTACAAAATGGGCCTATTTTTGCCAAAGTGGCCTTTTGTTCTGTGAACACTAAAGCGTGTTTTGCGCTCTCTTTTTGTGTCACATGCCGTAGGCAAAAGTCAAAACAAGGCAATCATGTCGGCGCCCCCCATTGCAATGTTAACGACTTTTTTCGAGATATTATGGAAAGTACGGGCAGTACAGGACATGCATAATAGACGGAGGCATATTAGTTAAGTGTAATAGGGTTTATATCAAAAAAGTTTATAACCACTAGAAGTACACTTTAATAACCCCTGTGTCATTCAAATTGTCAATTGACACATCATTAAAAATCACTTGGAAAAGGCGCATAATGCCCTTTTTCTCTCTTCCCTTCGTCGCTACAGTCAGTAACTTGGATGTTTAGCCGTTTTCTGACATAAATATGGTGTCATTCAAATCGTCAAATGTCACTTCATTAAAAATCATCATTAAAAGCCTGCTTAATGCGCTTTTTCTCTCTTCCCTTCGTAGCTATAGTCAGTAGCTCGGATGTTTAGCCCTCGCGGTCGAACACTTTTACATCCTGACCGAGCCGGTTCCCGATCTTTCGCCGCAAACACCGATCCTCAACATCATCGAAGAGCGGACGTACTGGAAAGAGGATGCCGGCAAGCTGCTGATCGGTGCCTTCGAGGCAAAGGGAAAGGCCTGGGGCGCTTCGGGTGTTCCGGACAATTTCGAATTCGATGAATTGCCGTTCGACATGGAGCATCTCGAACCGGAACTGGAACGCATGTTCGCCCGCATGCCACGGTTGATCTGGATATTGAAGTTCGAAACGCCGGATCGACCGCAAGCGGTGCGACGCTACTGCGTGTGCTGAGCGATCAGCAGACCCTTTTCGAGACCATTGTCAACGTTGAGGAAAGGACGACCAGCACGTTTTCGGCTCAGGTGGTGCTGCCAACACCAAACGATCTGGTTGCGGTTGTCCATCCGGAGAACACGTTTCCAGAGGCCAATGAGGCGAACAACACCCGATCTGCGGCATTGAACTTTGACCCGCCCCGGGATCCGTTCGAAATTCGCGCCAACCTGCCCCTGGGTGGCGCCACCGTGATCAACATGTCACCGGCCGTGGCCGTCGAATATGGCCTGCCGACGAGCAAGACCGGGGTCTACTTCGAACGCATTGCCCGGCGCAGCCCAGCCGAACGGCTGGGTTTCCGGCCCGGCGACCGGCTGGTCGAGGTGTCCGGCGTGGCCGTCGAGGATACGGCGCTGGTGCGGCGGATCGTCGACAATCCGCCAATGCTACCGAGTTTTGGGCGAGGGGAGGTCGTCGACGTCGGCGGCTGGACCCCTGGATTCCTGACTGCATCCGGCCTGAAAGCCTTGATCCTGCCCGCCATTACCTTGGGCCTCTACCAGATGACATTGATCATGCGGCTGGTCCGCTCCGAGATGCTGGAGGTCTTGCGGCAGGACTACATCAAGTTCGCCCGGGCGCGCGGTTTGGCGCAGAAGGCGATCAATTATCGCCATGCGCTCAAGAACACTCTACAATAAAGTAACATTTTCATAAATAATACTAAATTTAAGTCACAAATATATTTATTCCGATTCTTTTCCATTTTGTCATACTTTATTTGTATTCTTTTTTTCTTTATAAAGCGCAAACAGCTCTTGTATTTTGGGAGTTTCACATGCTTGTAGGCCCAGTCTTCTTTTTGGCAGGTTTTGTTTGTTTTAATTTAACCTTGATTGTTTATTTTAATAAGTATTCGTTTTAGCATCGAATTTTCATTCTAGTTGGAAGCTTCCCGTAATATTTAAACTTGATTGATTTCTGATGGCTGATTTATTATCGTTGAATGAGATAAAGGCTGGCCCTAGGTATGTTGGGGCACACTACCCCAAACACAAACTTAATTGACATTTCAAAGTTTTTAAGCAAAATTGATATCTCGAAATTTTCATTTAATATCAAAGGGGAGAGAAGAGGACTGGGTAGCAGAAAAGGAAACAAAAGGGGCCTCCAGTAGCTTTTGGTCTTTAAAAAACACCCTTTTGTTATTTCCAAGATTCTTTCGAGAGGTAAGTTATTTGATATGCTCATCTCGTTTGCAATTGCGGATTTTAGAAAATTATCTTGCTCACTGTCAAAATGATAATTTTGTATAATTTGTGAAGAAACTTCAAAATGAACACCTGATAAGATCGCCATACCGCTTCCATAAGAGCAGGAAATCATTGATGCTGGCTGTTTTTCAATAGATTCATAGGTCGCTAATATCTCATAATGAGAATTTGGGGAAGAGGAGACGGGGCGGGCGGAGGGGGGGAGGCACATTCATAATTTAGATTTGTTTGTTCCCCCGGTTTGGGGGGGGGGGGGGGGGGGGGGGGGGCCGGTTAATTCGGAAAAAATAGAAAAAATGAAGTATTTTAACTTATGAATGGGTGATGGGATCTTAATGAAATTTGATATTTGGAATGATATTGTGTCTCAGAGCTTTTATTTTAAATCCCGACCGGATCTTATGACATTGGGGGGAGTTGCTTCACATTTTCCCCTACAATTGAATGTTGCTTTTCAAATTTTCCAATTTTGAAAGCCAAATTTCACGACATACCGCGCTCGGAGCAATATTGGTAGGTTAGGAGGGGATGGGCTAGTAGAGTCATTATTGTTAGAATCACATACAGTCCGGATATATTTTGTCCAAGATTACATGTGTTTCGTCACGTGATCATAAATGCTGCAGGTGGATTGGCTATTCAAGAGTGTTAACAAACGAAGTGGTGAGTAAGCAATATTAAAACCTAAAGCGAACAAGAATTACAATCAATCTATGGATGAGTAAATCAAACCTAAAATGAGCATAGATTAAATCTAATAATGAAGTCCAACTTAAAGTTATTAGGAATTACCATAAGTGTGATGTGGCTACCGCCCCCTTAAACCCTCTATCCCCTTCTAGAAAATATATGAAAAATGTAAAATGTTGTCAAATATGGGAAAATGTGTTGGGCTTTTTCGAGTCTGAGTCTCTCTCTCTAAGACGTTTTCCCAAGACGTTTCATGATTTCTTTAGTTCTTACGTAATAGGGAATGTTTACTTTTGTTAAAGATGACGCTTATGCGCGTAACTTGTTTCATCAGGGCATGTGGGGAATCCTTGCTTGTAACTGAGGAAGACACATACGTTGGATACTACACAATGACGGTGTACAGATGGAGTGTTATGTAATAACGATGCGCACGTGCATGTTGCATAATATTTTATGAGGCTTTTCCTTCAAGGTGTTTTGATATATATAGAATAATATTCTCCCTCCCATGAAGGGCTCGTTTCTCCCAGTATCATACGGAGTACTCGTACTTTGTACGGTAGTAGCAATACATAGAGGCAAACGCAGTACTGTACGTAATCTGTTGTACAGTATCGCTGATACAGTAAACATAAATATATTGATACTGAGGTATGACGTCGGATACACTTTGTGCCTACAGTAATGTTGTTTCTGGACCCGCTTGTTTTACCGTTACATATAGAACAGATTAAGTCTTCCTCAAAGACATAGTTATTAGATTTTTCAACTATACTGAACAAAGTGACTATCTCAAAATTTTGATTTGGTGACTTTGAGGAAAAAAAATAAGCGTTGATGGGGGCCTGGTTGCCCTCCTATTTATTGGTCACTGAAAAGTGACACCTAATGAGCCCTCCCGCAACATTCTAGGACCAATGGGTCGGTATGATTGCCTCTGGAAAAAAAAATAAACACGTATCTGTGGTCTTTCTTCTTGGAACGTTCTACTAGGCTGAACAAAATGGCTGTCTCAAAATTTTGACTGGTTGACAATGAATGGGCTTGAGAGAAGGGATGCTTGCCCTCCAATCTCTTGTTTCTCTTAAAAAGGGCACCAGAACTTTTAATTTTGAATTGAACTAGCTCTTTTAAAAGTTTCAATGATACTTCTAGCTATTATAGAGTGGTGTAACCATATCATAGGGATATGATATTGTTTATATGCCCTTTTGAAAACCTGCATGAGGACCAATCTGTAGAAATTTAGGTTACACAAAAGTAACAGTTAGAGCCACCAGGCTCCTACTGTGAATAAAGATGGTTTTTTATCCAGTCAGTCTTGCCAATTGAATTGAATGGAAAAGAGTAGTCTTTTCACCCAAAACAAATGCAGCGGTAAATGGCTAATATTAAAATAGCCAAAATTAGCCAATATTAAAGTAGCCAAGTAAATGGCTAATATTATGGCTAATAATATTAAATTAGCCAAGTAAATTTGAATAACCCGATGCTGCGCTCCACCCGTACTGAAGTAGAGTGCCGTCCGAATCGCCCGAAAGTTCTCCGAGAGCGGCGACTTGGGCTGGTGGAAAGCGACCAACGTTTCCGAGATCTTGGAACCCTCGACGGGCTCAATTTCAATCTCTGGAATATGACCGATCATCGGCAACTGTAGTGCCTTGCTCACCTCCTGCGGACTACGGAACGTCTTGTCGAACATCTCCACGAGATAGCCGAGTCCGAATCCATAATATTAGGTTGGGTGTAAATAGTTGTATCTGTTCTGTGCTATGAGATGGTTATATATCTCAGCTCTTCCATACGCGGCTTTCTCTGTCCCTCTTCCTGTAAGGCAACTCTACCCGCTTACCCTCATTGAGCCGTCTGGGTAGATCTGAGCTAGTTTACCTAGATAGAGTCGTAACCGAAAACAGTGCTGCTCCAAAATGTCTCTGAGGAGATGTGACCCTCAACAAAGTTAGGTAATAGCCTAGTAGTTTTTAAAGGTTGTTTGGCACTTTTTTTAAATTTTCTAATATTTCTAATATTAGAAATATAACATATATTTATATATATTTAATATATATTTATTTATTTATATATATTTATATATAGAAATATAATATAAATATAATATATATTTATTTAATTTATAATAATATTCATTGCAGCCACATTATAGAGTTGAAGAAGGCGATATATTGATAGAAGAAGAATATGATGCATTGAATGATGAAACATTTGGGCTGAATAAAGAACATCAGAACGATGAATAATAAGACGCCTAGGTAAGTAGAAGCTTTGCCGCCGAAAACAATCGCTTCATCTATACGGATATGCTTTTCGGCGCCCAGGTTTTGTGCGATAAAAGGAGTGGCGGCGGTACTTACGCCAAGAATACCGATGAGTAATAGCGTTTCGATACGTCCGGCGACGCCGAAAGCCGCCACGGCGGTCGCCGTTTGTTTTGCTAGTAAGAAGGTAAGGTACATTAGCCAGTAGATAATCTCTTGAGGATTGAAATATAGTTAGCATGGATGCTATTGACTTTAGAGGATAACGCCCAGTAATATTAAATTTATCTGTACCAAAGTCTATAGTCAAATGATTCTTGAAAAGCTCTGTAAATAATTGTTTATTTGAGGCACTTGTCTGAAGGCTGAATTTGGCTGCAGTAATGCAGAAGGCCTTTTGTAACATTTGCTTCCCTTTTAACCTTAAATTCACCAAACTAAAATCATCGTGATGAGCAATTATGGAAGATGGACAATAATGGACAATTAATTTACTATATTTTTCCACAGTCGATGTAGAAATTTCGAAGCTATTATTAGTCTATTCCGTCCCCCAAACGTCTTTATCAGAAAAATAAGTGAAATAAAGCTATTCACCTCAATGCCCCCATTGGTTAAATATTTGTTCAGCCTAAATATTTAGGCTATAAGTAGCACCTTATTATCAGATTAGTTTCTTTTTCGAATGTCATCTGATGAACAAGCAAAATTTAAAAGTTCCTGCCTTATCAATGGTTAATATTGATGTTCAAATCATTGATTATTTCAATGTTAAACTAGCAAATAAATTATTAAAAAAACACAAAATTTTAATCGTTGGTGGTGGAATTGGTGTCCCTTCATTTACAACTGATACAGCTGCTTCAGTTTTAGCTGATCAATTACACGCTGCCCAAATTTTACTTGGTAAAAAAGATGTTGATGGTGTTTTTGATAAAGATCCACAACAATAATGCAATTCGACTAAACAGGCAGCAGCCGCTAAGTAACTCATCCTTGTGGGCTACTTTTACTGCGGGATAATGGGGGACTCCACGGTGAATACATATAGAGTGGAAGGGTCCCAATCACTTGTAAGTAACGCTTGCGTATTTTACGGCATCTTTATAGGTTTTTACTTGGATTTACGTCACAGATAGTAAGCATCAAAGATAGTGATGGTGCTGTTCTTCTAACATAATATTTTTTCTGCACTTTCAGTAGCCCCTTTCATATACGGAGTAATTTCTGTTCGTCTTAAGTTTTAATGTTACTCCTTACTTTTATTTTTTTTTAAACTTGTTTGTTTAATTTAATCTGATTAAACTCAAAGTTAAAACTGTTTTGTATCCTTCCGCTTCAAAGCACACTTTCCAGAAACCATTACTATATGTAAGCATTAAATAAAAAAACAAATTTTTTTAGCTGAAAGTAACGAGCGACATTAAAAATTAAAACGAACAGCATTTCCTCGCCGGAGAGGATCACTTCGCCCGTGCGCAGCGGCTGTCCGCGCCGGGCGACCTCACGCGCGAGCCAGGCGACCGCGATGACAGGACTCCCGAGGCACGCGGCACCGGATCCGGGCGAGACCGGGCGGCCCTCACGGTCAAGGGTCATGCCGAGCGTTGTGAGGTCGAACCCGTCGAGGCGCCGGGGCGTCGTACCGAGCACGACCGCCCCGCTCGACGCGTTGTCGGCGATGGTGTCGGTGATGCGGATCAAGCATAAGTATCTTGCAAAGCTGTGCAATTTTTGATTTCTAGTTTTAATTTTAGAAACTAGTGATTTTGATTTCATTACTGGTCGGATTCCAAATTATACCATATTTTTGAATTGCATCTACCCCTAGTATGCATAGAAATGGCACTTTCCCGCAAATAATAATCCGCAAAACGATCCCTTCTTTATCTGTGTGAAGTTTTCAATGGTATTCCCCAAAGTGCTCAACTGATGACCTGTGACTGATGTTCACAAATTAATTATAAAAAAGCAAGTTTTTCTTAACCGAAAATGAGGAGAAACACTAATACTCAAAACGAACAGAAATTATTCAACATATGAAGGGTTGTCCCTTCCTCAATACCTTGCTCTTTACAATAAAGTTTGACTGTTTGTCTCATTTTTTTTAGAACAGCTACTAAAACACGGGGGCCGTTTTATTAGAATGGGAAATAATTTAAAAGTGTTAACAGCTTTAGTGTAAAGAGCAAGGTATTGAGCCCATGAAGTTATAATTTCTTTAAATTCTTTCTTAATACAACTTCTCATCCCATTCGATGACGAATTGCTTTTGTTTAGCCCAAGATCGACGGGCTAATTGACAACCTTTTGTAATCTGCAATCCTTCATCCGTAAAACGTGGCCTATAACCTCAAACTTTCCTTCATTGTAAAAATAAAACCTTGGATCCAACATCATTCATTGTGTAGATCCTTCATTGTAAAAATAAAACCTTGGACCCAACAGCATGTAGTGTTCTTGTGAGCATATAATAGTGTATAATATTATATATTTTTCTGTTTTGTCTGCTGAATAAATCCGTATCTGTTTTAAATAGTTCACATGTTTTTAATTCAAAAATTTGATAGTATACTATCTACTTTTATTCTTTCTTTTTTCTTTGTTTTTTTCTCTTATTCCTTGTAAAAGGAACTGTCAAAGAAACTGTCGTGTGAGCATATAATAGTGCATGAGATATATCTTTCTGTTTTGTCTGCTGATTGCAGGCGTTATCTACTTTGCCGTCGGTGCCCACGCCTTTGGCATCTATTTCATTCTTTCAGTAGTCGCTAACGGTCTGCGTGATGTAATGATCGAAGAGCGTGACCGCCAGCGGGCATTGCAGATGGCTGACGCGATCGCGGACCAGGAGTACATGATGACCAACTACGAAAACTTCCAAGGTAGAGGCCAGCGATGAATGATCGAGCCAAACAGCAGGAAGTTTACAACCAAGCCACTCAGCAGGCTGAGCTGCAACGACTTCACGAATCAGAAGGCGACTCGGTACTTCGAGACCATCTCGTGGCGAGGGCCCGGAAACGCTGCGGGTGTGCAGAAAAACCCTCGCGACGTCTTTCGGCGACTCTTCAGATCGTCGACGAAACACGATCGCGGCGTGCTCGACGCGATTCGGAGTGACGCACGTCGTCTCTCCCGACGTCTCGGTCGTTCCGACCGGGCGAAACTCGACGAGTACCTCGACTCGGTTCGAAGCAGGGGGGAAATTCTCCGAGGGAAATAGTCCTAGGAAATTTTCTGCGGGGGGATTTTCCAGGCAGATTTACCAGGGTGGCATTTAACGCAGGAGAAACTTTCCAAAGGGAAAGTTCCATGCGGGGGATTTTCCACCCGAGTGGAGGAAGGGGGTTGCTGACTAAATAACCCCTTAAAACCTTTTTTTCAGATCCCTAGCTCAATTTGCTTAGGAATTAATAAGCATCACTCCTGGGTGGCAACTCGGCTTCGGTCATTTCCCTCCTTTATCATTCTTTTGCATTGTTTGTGCTTGTCTAGTCAATAAGAAAACTACAAGAGAACAATGGACTGAAGGAACATAAATATAAAATTAAGAATTTATAAACCAGATTCTTTTTTATAAATGTGGTTCTACCAGCTACAGTTCACTGATCAAAGGGAATAAAATTTGAGGAGTAAAAAATGAGAGAGCAGTAAGGGAAGAGCAATTTTTGTAAGCCAAGGATGGTGCCTGTACCACAATGTGGCGATTGATGTAACTGACATGAACAAGTGGTATGGCGATTTCCATGTTCTCAAAGACATCAATCTTCGGGTCATGCAGGGAGAGCGGATTGTTGTGGCCGGGCCTTCAGGTTCCGGTAAATCAACCTTATTAAGAATTATTGCTGGTTTAATTTTCCCAGAACAAGGACAAGCATATTACCGCGGCAATCCCATTGACCAACCCGTTGAAGGGATCTCCATGGTGTTTCAACATTTTGCTTTAAGCTCATTGCAACTAGCAACAGTTGCAAACCCCTCATCGTTGAAGAAGAAAGCCGCTTAACAGCCGATTATTACTTATAAGTCCTCTACCTGTCCTACCGCTGGAACCAATTTGGTCTTACCTAATAGGTACACCAACTAGCAAAAGTTCCAAACCCCTCATTGCTGAAGATAACAGCCGACTGTTGCTTAAAACTCCCCTGTATGTCCCATAATTGGTATCGGGCTATTTTTGGTTTCAATTTGTGACTTAATTGTAAGGCTTCCTCCTGATAATACATGTATTTTAATATTATTTTCAAAAGCTCCAGGTATACGACCAGGTTTTACATCATCTTCAAAAGGATGTTTCCTGTTTAAAACAATTAAACATACAAAAGTTAGACTAAATAATCTTTAAAGATTAAAGTGAGATTCAAACGTTGTGAGAAGTTCCCATAAAATCACACCCATTGAATAAACGTCTGATTGAATGCTGTATGGTTCTCCTTTTAAAATTTCAGAACGGTCTTCTTGATTCAAGGGTCATTCTTAAAGAATTGGAACAAATTTCGAACTTTAGTGTAAAGAGCGAGGTATTGACGACGGGCGAGCCCTCGTATATATGCAATAAAAATATACAAATATAAAAGTTTATTGCGTAAGTTAATTTGTAAGGTACGAATATTTATCACTACTAAAAAACGTTCAGAAATTAAATAAAAACAGGTTTATTTTAACTGAAAGTAAGAAACGACATTAAAACTTAAAACTAAAATATTAAAAGATAAATGTTGAAATCATCTTTAATGAAATGAACAAAATTTAATGAAAACACTTGGCAAAATTTTTACATGTTAAAAAAAATTGGCTAAATAAATAGCTTCTCCATTAATAAATTAGTTCAGTACAGTGGTATTTATAATCACAGGTCAAGATCATAATCCTCTTCAAGGCCCTTGCTTGCACTCGCCAGGCCCTTATCGATTAGAGCATCTTTTTCTTGTGCCTGATCACCTTGTGCAACAGGGACAGCATATCAGCGAGTTAGTGGCTGAAAAACGCTTTTATCCGGTGCAGCGTAATGTTATGACGGAGGCGCGTATTGATACTAATTTATTGCGTGATTTGTTTGTTGCCTTAGGTGATGAGTTTGCTGACGGCTCTTGGGGATTAAGGGTATACGTTAAACCATTCGTACTGTGGAAATGGTTAGGCGCCGCAATCATGGCCATGGCAGCACTGTTATCCATAATGGATAAACGCTATCGGTTTATGCCTCTTTGAAAGTAGTGAGACGTCACTACTGATATCTACTTCCTTATGATTTCTGGTCTACACTGTTATTATGAAAGTAAAGAGTTAGATTAAACCCCAAAATCAGCAGAATTCATTTCATTTAGGAGAGGTGCTGCCCTTTCCTCATCAATACCTTCGCCTCATGGTTGCAGAAACTTTGGAGCGTGTTCATTAGATGACAAATTAAGAGTTCTAGTCCATTTTAAGTCCAAAGTGACTGGGGACAATTTGGCGCAAAACCCATCACGGACCTAAAAAGATGCTATAAACTACGCAACTGTAGATGATGCGCCAAAGAGCATTAAGTAGGTCTACGTCAAATTGACTTTTGCAAGTATTGATGGCGTCCGTTAAAGCTTGTTTGCTAAAGAGTTTTGCATCTTTGGCGCAACAAAATTTGGCGCAAAACCCATCACAGACCTAAAAAGATGCTATAAACTACGCAACTGTAGATGTTTTTATATAAACACGTGCTATTTTACACAGCTTATAAATTGTTTTTTTTTTTATGAAAAAACTCTATTTAAAAAGAACAATAATCCGAATGAAACTCACGAGATCAAATTTGAACCTTGCATTTTTACTGTAAGCATAGATTTTGCATTACCAGTAGTAATACACGAGATAAATAAAAAATAAGGATAAAGATTCTCCAGACCTATTGCTTGCCCACAGGGCGTCTAATCGTTGTGTGAATTACTGGGTCTTTTTTACCGGGACAAGTAGATCGACATTCAAACCCGATCCGGCCATCAGCTCGCCAAGTTTGGCGCGGGCCTTGGTGCGGTCGCGACGCAGCCGGAAAATCGGCTCTGTCCCAAGAACGATATGATCAAGCCCGGTCAGGTTTTCGGCCAATGTGAAATGCTGATGAACCATGCCGATCCCGGCATCAAGGGCAGCCTGCGGGGCGCCCGGTTCAAGTTGTTCAAGATCACCATCGCGATTGGCGACCGTAACGGTGCCTTCATCTGCAGCAGAGTTTTCTTTTTAGAGTTCATGAAAGGGTGATTCCAAAAATTTTTTATTTTACCCTTTTACCTACTTTTATCATCACTTGAATCTCACGATAAAAACCTGCTGGACCTTTCTTATCCTCACCTTATATTTGGATTTAGATTTTCCAAAGTATTTTTACCTTTCATCAGGCTTGGCACCAGTCTCCATTCTTATTCTTTCATAATTGCTGAGAAAAAACCTGGGTGAATGTTGCAAATTCTGAAATCGGAGGAGGTGGGGCACCCGCAACAGCTCTAATATGACTCGTACCGGTGTGGTCGTCCTGATGAGGATGGTGACGGAGCCCACTGTTTCGGCTGGACAAAGACGGTGGCTGCTGCTGTTCCTCTTCCTGGCGACGAATTTCCCTACAGAAGAGACCGCGGTCTGCAGCAATTCAAGTTCTTGTTTGTGGTTGAGCGGTCACTCCAGCAAGAAAGGAGAAAAGCAGAAATGCCATCTGTGGCCGGACCATTTGCCGGAACAGCTTTCATGTTATTATTTTCCTCTGTAAATTGATCAAGTGTATAAACAGGATTTCCATCTGAGTGATGTTGAACGTATTCCTCTATTGCGACAATGAGTAATTTGCTAGATGATGTCCTTTCCTTCCAAGACTTTCGCGATCCGATCAACCAACTCCAAGCCTGGCACAAGCAAACGGGCAAACCCGTCTTGCTGGCGGACGCCGCGCGCATCAAGTGGCAGACGCTTCCCGGGGAATTCCCTCCACTTTAAGCGTTTTCCAAGATTTTAGGCCCCTCCCCCAAACTCCTCCCAATGTTACCAGATCCTGTCGGGATTTAGAATAAGAGCTTTGAGACACGATATCTTTCTAAATGTCAAATTTCATCGAGATCTGATCACCTGCTCCTAAGTTAAAAATATTTCATTTTTTCTAATTTTTCAGAATTAGCCCTCCCCCCCCCCACCTCCCCCCAAATGGCCGTCTCTAGCGCGGTCTTCGACCTTATTCTTCATAACTACTTGTTCGAACTGAATCTCACTTTATTGCTCGACGTTTTCCCTCATACAGCTTTGCCTGCAATGAACTTCCTTATCGACCCGAGGACATCATTGAGATCCTCTATGGCTACGCGTGTGGCAACTCCAGCAACTACCCTGGTCGATGTGACAACCCAGTCAACGGTAAGCTTCTTGTTCCTTCCTTATTCCTGATTTTGCCCATATTCCTCTCACCGCTCTGTGTGTAACCTATTACCAACGAATATTAACACCTGGCACCTTTGTGCCGTTAAAATATGGCGTGTTGTGTTTTAGAACACCACCTTAGGACAACAGGGTTACACATTTATTTCATTTTTGTACTATAGTGGTAAGCAGGGGTCACTTTACTTTTGTATTAAAGAGATGGTTGCACAGGTCATTAGGCTTATTGTCTATTTTTTTTGTAGTGTTGGTTCTTTTGAAATAAAGAATGTTTCATTCTAGAAAAAAAAAAAACAAAGGACCCAAGAAAGCATCTCTAACTCAAAAATGACAAAAGATATTGTTTTGTAAACATCATCATTACTTACTATCAAAGCTCTTCCCATAAATGTAAACTCCCAAAAAGTGATAGGTCCACTTTAATAGCATCCTAGCAGTGTTTCCACATAATCGTTTCGATCGACTTTACACTTTCTGGATAACTGGGACGATTGAATTAATAATACGGAACCCAGGCTTTAATAGAAAGAAAGAGCCTATCTTTATAAATTCAAACGTCAGATAGCTATGATTCTGATTTTGACCCCCCTCCCTTCCTCCAGTCCTTGGTGAAAGGGTTATTAATTATTTTGATTACCCATCATTAACACAAAGAGTCTTATTGAAAGTATGGTCGTCTAAACTTTAGAGGAGGCTCATTTGACTCCAAATAAAAAAAAAATGTGTGCCCTTTTCAAGAGTTGAAAGTGATAAGAGGGTATCCGGCATCCCGCCCTCGTGTTCGATTTTCTCCTAATGCTTCTGATGCCGCGGGCGGGATGATGGCGATGGCGCTGGGACAGGTCGACCCCGACAGCATGGTCTACTGGACCGTCTCGGGCGAGCTGGTCTTCATCACCATCATGGCCGGGCCGGGCAGCGTGCTGGCGCCCTTCCTCGGCGCCATCGCCGACAAAAACCCCCGCCGTAAACCCTGGATACTCGTCTTTGTCGCGGTGATGGCACCGGCCCTATTCGGGTTCTGGTGGGCAACTCCCGAGGCTGAAGAAAGCGTTATGTAACTATTTTAGAAGCCAAAACAATCTTCAAATGTAGAGAATCGGAATTTGTCAAACGAATCCTCTAACACTCCATCGGCTAACGATTCGCCTGAGTCACAAAAGGTAACGGCAAATCACCATCTTGATTATTAAGTCATTTGATGCATTTAGACTCCTACCAACAACGATTCAAACAAAAAAAGCACTTCTGTTAGATCTACTGCTTCTCCTCGAACTCATGGTGAGTTCAGCATATAAAAATTTTCAGCCATCTCAAAGTTTCTATCAGATGCATTTGGGAAAAATAAGAGGTGCGGGGGGTATCCATCCTTTCATCACTCTGAATCTCAAAAAGGGCACCACAACTTCTGATTAGCAATCCAATGAAGCCCTTGCAGAGTATATACGATCACCCTTTCTTCATGAACCTTATATATCCCCCGTGCATAACTTACAACCCTTGCCCTGGGGGTTCTGGGGTGTTTTTCAGTCTTAAAGACATAATTCTGGGCCTTTAGGCCAGGCAGGACGTGTAACGCTGCCGGTGAACATCTTTGTAACCGACGCCAAGCGCGAACGAATCGCTGCAGATAAGATGGTCGTATCAGCCGACGTCTCAGCCGAAAGCCCGATCGGTTACTTCTCTCAAGTCAAAACGGTCACGTTCAATATTCCTCAGGGAACGCGGCCGGGTGAATATGAGGTTTTTGTCGGTTTCGAGCAGCAGGCTCTGAAGCCTCCACCGCTAGGACAGGGCGGGTTCGGCGTCTCGGGGGGAGGAGAAATTTGGCTGTTTTTTCCAGTTTCCTTCAATATAAAGACAAAAAATGCAATTTAAAAAAAAATGTACCAAAAAGGGTATTTTTTTTGGGGGGGGGGGTAGACTAATATGGGAATGGGCAAATGCCTTCCTATGTCAATATTCGTTTGATCAATAGCTTGGCTCAGAATAGTTGATGTTTGGTTAAAAAAAAAAATAATATTGAGTTTCAATGTAAGACTTAGGGAAAACCCACAATTGCAGAAGATAAAAGACAATTTGATGAAGATCAGAGAAAACTCCAGGAAAAAAAAGTGAGTGCATTATTTCTTTTTCAATGACAAATTGAAATTTTAGGGATTTCACAGTGTGTGGCTCTTCAAAACACGTACAATAACTGAAAAACAGAAAATATAAAGACACTGACTTCCTTAGCCTGAATACAGATCCACTTATATATTATATGCATCACTTTATTTGAATTCTGCAGTATAGCTCTTACTTATACATTTTCTATCACCCCGCCCACACATGTTTTATTTATTTTTTAAAGTTTCGACGTCCACCGAGATCTACTCTCTTCCCCCTCTCTCTCTCTCTCTCTCTGTATATCTTTCTCTCTCTCTCTCTCTCTCTCTCTCTCTCTCTCTCTCTTTCTAAGTATCTGTCTCTTTGTTTCTCTCTCTGTGAATCTCTCTCTTTGTATTTCTTTTTGTTTTTCTATTTCTGTATAACTCTCCCTTTGTGTCTCTCACTCGTGTTCGTCGGCTCGGGCGTTTCGGCGGCCTATGGCCGTCCGACCTGGAGCGAGCTGGTCAGCATCCTGATTCAGGCCACGCGCGGCGCGCTGAAAGCGCATGCTCCGTCCCCGTCCTCGCCCGCGCAATTCGCCGAGATCGTCGCGCTCCTGCGTGAGGCGCAGTTGATTCTGGGATGCAGGGTCGATCCCGTTCCCGGCCCCGCCGAAGATCGCGGGGAATGGCTGACAATGGCGGCGGACAGCCTCAAGCTGTGGAAGCGACGTCGTTAATCGTCCCGTCCAACAACACTGTTCGTTCAAAGAGATTGGGCGCATTCTGGGCTTGGTCATTTTTTTTGCCATCGACTTGCAAGTGCACAACTTCGTTTGCAGAATTTTTGCCACGGTATCCCAGTGTTCGCAAACGATGTTGCAGCAACGCCACATTCCGATTGAATTTCTTGACGTCGGCGGGGGGTTGATATTTGAGAAAGAGAAAAGCCTTGTCTTTCTCAACAGATTCCTTCTCTTATGCTTTTTTCAGATATAGTAATCAATTCAGTCTCAAATGTACCACTCCCTTATGGTCCCATGTACTGCCCTAATCATGCAGTTCCCCATTATTGCAATCTAGCCCTACGTTTTAGCACACTAAGCTTCTCAGTCTGGAATTTATCTCTGTGTGTGATTAACTTCGTTATTAATCAAAATATTATTTAAATAAATTTTAAGAATTGGGTAGTGATAGAAGGAAATATAATTTGATGGGTCAAACATCCCGTACCAAACGAGTATATAAGAGAGCCATAAAGTTTTGAGTGCATAGTAATACCAATATTAATGCATTATAGACAACCAAATCTAAAGTTGAAGTTTGATGTGCTTTATCTGAATTTGTATGTAAGTACTTAAATAAAATTATTGTTACTAATTGTTCTTGGTTATGCATCCAGACACCAGTCACAGTTCCCATGGTCCTTAGGTTACGCTCTCAAGGAAATCTACACGACTTGGGAGAAATCATAGAAGATGTGTGCTATTCTGAGTTTTTTCGAACAGATTTTTTGAACTGGAAGACTGATTTATTACAATTATGCACAGAGTATAATATATCTGAAGTCTCAACCTTGACTACGTCCTCAAGCTGGGTCCTACATCCTTGAAAAAATGTCAATGATCTGACAGATTTTAGACTATCTTCGAAATTGATTCTCAAATGCTGTTCGTTTGACCACTAGATGTTTTTCTTCTCTTAGTATTAAATCGACGGCGCCTTCCTGGCCGGCCTATGGCGCGACGGGGCCTTGCTTGGCGCAACACCGGAAGCGGCCTACTTCGTCAAGTGCGATGCCGAGACGACGACCCAGGCCGACATCCACGCCGGACGGGTCAACGTGATCGTCGGCGTCGCGCCGCTGAAGCCCGCCGAATTCATGATCCTGCGCATCACACAATCGCTTGAAGACTCCAGCCCGTAGGTAGAGTTCCGGACACGAAAAGCGGTCTGTGCACTTGCCTAAAATTAGAAATTGATTTCTAGAAATATTTATAGTAAGAAATAAAATATTTCTTTCTAGAAATAGTAAGGAATTCACGGACTTGTATCACCCCACTACAGTTGTCAATTCAGGTCTTCAACCATTCCAAACGCTTTTCACTTTACTCGACAAAATAGAACTACTAGCGTCTCCTTGGAGGGGGGCTCCCCCCTCCTCAGTACCTCGCTCTTTACACTAAAGTTTGACTTCTTGTTCCAATTATTTATGAAGAGTTCTCATTGGTAAAAGGGAGAATCTTTGATCCTAGATGTGCCTGAAAAGCCTAAGGGTATTAAGATGAAACTACAGGGAATGTTGATGGGTATGGTGACTACTACTAATACTAACAACTCACCCCAGCACCAAGCCGTCTGAGGCCAACACAGCTACGCACACTCCTCCTCCATCTTAATCTATTCAAAGCCGCCCTCTTTACACCCTCCCAGGAAGTTCCTAACTCCTTTAAATTTTTCTTTATACCGGAAGGAATACACCTATATATATATAGACATATAGACATATAGACATATAGACATATAGACATATAGGTACATAGGAATCAGGAATGTTGTAACAATAGGCATTATTTATGAAGATAATCGAAACAATCAGCGAAGCATCTGAGATATTTATAGGCATTGTTAATGTGTACAATGAAAACAATTCAGAGATCTTTTGGGCTAACAATCAAATTTGGCGTAGTTGCCAACTGACATTTCCTCGTTAAGGCCCTTATCGACAGCCGAGAAGCAGCGGAGAAGAGAGACCAATCTCTGCCTCTATTGTGGAGGAACTGGTCATATGGTTCGTGGATGCCCAGTCAAGGCCCCAAATCAGTCGGAAAACTTCAGCGGTCGGTCCGAGTAGGAGTCCCTCGTCGGCTGACCGCCATTCCTCATGCTCCACCCAGATGCAGTGAGGGGTTTATCCCCTCGAACAAGGTGAGTAAGGAGTTTTTCATTCCTATGGTGTTGGAGTCGACCCGATTTGGCAATCTTTTGGGAAATCCCATCTACACCACTTGAATTCGAATGCATTTCTTTGTCAATTTATCATTTGGATCACACGTATTAAAAGTCATATGAGTATTTACTAGAACTTCAAATTGAATTATTTTTGGGATCTTTTTTTTTCTGAGCATCTTCACAATGCTTTGCATCCCCACCACAAAAAATACTTACATAAATAGTTCGCTATTCCATTTTGAGTGGTCAAATCCCTCTTTTATTGTCGACGCGGCCTGCGTCCGAGGGGCGCACGCGCGAGACGCCGGAGTCCTTGGACGACGGTACCTCGACGACGCCCGAGTCCGAGCCCGAGGAGCGAGGGTCCTCACCCTCGTCCATCATCATGTCATCGAGCCAGGCCATGTTGCTCTTGGGCTCGTCCTCGCTGGTCTGCACCTGCGCGTAGACGTCGTCGTCGACGCCGTAGAGGCGGGCCGCCATGAGCAGCGGATGCTCGGCGCCGCCGCCGACCCAAGAGGCAAACTAAAAATGTGTAAAATGGGCTTGCTTACATGTGACATTACCTTTAGAGAGAAACATATTAGTCCATGAGCCTGTGGGCAGTGAGATGATGTCTGTATTCTATATTTATTTAATAAAGCTTGTTTGAGGTTTCTTTTTTAATTTTATCTCTCTTTGCTGAATAAATATTGGATACAGACCCTGCCCTGATAACCACAGGGATCATGGACTAATATGATTCACTCTATAGGTAATGTTACCCAGAAACTCTACGGGGAGTGGGGGGGGGGCTAAGACCCAAAAATTTGTACAGGGAGGGGGCAGGAGATGCCAATATTTATACAGAGATGTAAGAAAAAAGAAGGCAATTAGGGTTACTATAATTACTCAAATACATGTTTGTAGAATCGTAAATATGCAGTTTTTGAACATGCATGTAGCCACAACCGAAAAATGACAATTGAAATTATTGAAGTATATAGTTTTTATGGCACTTGGTATTAACCAAGTCTAAGGATTATTTTTTAGGTGGAACTTTAAGCAAGAAACTTTTTAGGGGGGGGGGGGATTTTCAGCGAGGATGGAATTGTCTAAGTTTAATTTTCTGGCGGAAAAATTTTACGTGAGAGGAACCTTCTATGGAGGAATTATCCGTGAGAGATTTTCCACGGGGGGGATTTCCTGGATTTATTTGAAAAAGAAACAGAAATCAAATAAAAAAACAAGTTTTCTCTACCGAAAGTAAGGAGCAATATTAAAAAAGTATTTCTAAAATCTAAGGGGAGGGGTAAAAAATCCTAAGAGAATATGCTTCCTCCCCCCCCCAAAAAAAAAAGACAACACATAACTGCTAAGCAACAGAACAAACGAAATAGATAATGTTCTTAGGTTTAGTTTTCTTCGCTTATACTAGAATTTATATTGCATATTCCCAAAATTGGAAGATATTTGATCTAGTAATATATTTATTCTAACGCAAAGCTTTTCCGATAATGAATGATTGCAGCAGTCTATTTTATCCCAATGGAACCCTAGGCCAAAAAAGCAAGGAAAGGCCTTTGTGCTACTCCCTCCCCCAAGTCACTTCAGACTCATAAAAAGGAGCTAGAACTTGTACTTTACGTCAGAAACAGACTTCTCCCTATATTCTACGACTATTGGGTTAGATTAGAGGAACCTTCCTGGGCACAGTTTTAAGGGCTATGGGGAACAGAAGGGCATGTAGTATGTCAACCATGAAGAGCTACACCTGTCTTTTTCGGAGATCGAGCCACCCAGAACAAGGATGTTCATGTCGCGGAATTTCAGCGGCTCCTTGTAGTCAAAAGAGTGGACTATTCCGGCCTTGCCCGTGAAACCATCCATTCCCTCGACCGCTGGTATCTCCGGCTTCAGGTAGCGGCCGGACGCCACCACGGCGCGGTGGAAGGTCTGCTCATTCGACGAGCCATCCTGCTCCCAGGTCACCTGGTAGCCGTCATCGACTTTGCGCAGCGAGGTGACTTCCGCGCTCTAAATACAGTGAAAAACTAAAATTAATATAACATAAATTTTAAAGGAGGAAAAAATCTCTTTCTTGATTTTTGAAAGGATAGATATGAGTAAAATTCTACTTTAGCTACTTTTGGTTATCTTGGAAAAGGGTTAGGTTAGGAAAATGAAACATTCAGTGATAGTTCTAGGCTACAGGCTAAAGTAACCTATATACTGAAAGGTTATAACTCTACTCCTTCTCTCTCTAGAGGGTCCTGACCTTTTATGAAGTTAATGCTGCAAAACAGTCGAAAACAACGAGAACATACCCCGTTTCCAAAGCAACTTTTCCTTGCATGACTACAACTCCCAGAATGCATTGCGCGCCGAACTCCAGATGACGTCATTAGGAATACGGTTGAATAGTGGTGTTTTATAAAATGTTCTAATTGCTGATTTAAGTGGCCCTAATGTTTAATTGTGCACTTGGTCCGTTTATTCCTTTCTTGGCCCTGACCATAACAGACCTGAGATCGACCCCCCAAAAAAAAAAAAAAACGTTTGCTCTAGATCCACCCCTCTCCCTGCCTCCTGTGAAGATATTGATGTATCTTGTTTTGGGATTCAATTACTTGTTTTATGTGATTATGTATATGAATGTCAGTTTATTTTGGTTTTTATTTAGCCGTTGATAGTTTTACACGTTTAATGCCGAGATTCTTGTTCATTTTAACTGTTCATTTTAGCCTGTCATCTCCGCCCACTTTAGCCTCTCACAAAATGAAGCTCTAGGATTCGGGAAGTGAATGTGATGGTTCAATGTGAAATTGCTTTGGTGTCATATATTAAGCAAGCATATGACTTGGATGCCTATATTCTGAATACGCAGCATCTATCCAAGTTGCCTGATGCTTGGGATATCCAAGATGAACTCGGGTATCATAAGGGACGTATTTATGTTCCTGTTGTGGACATGTTGCGGAAGCAATTACTGAGTGAGTTTCATGATGCACCTTATGTTGGGCTTGGCGGTGAATCCTTCAGACCAATCATGGGTGGATTAATTCCCCAGTGTCCATATTTTCAAAATTTGAAAAAATAGATCTTTCGCCAGTGCTTGTAAGTTGGTTGTTCAGCCTAAAATTGGGATCTCTCCTTTCCTCCATAGTGTGCAGGTAGGGCCAGAACAACTTCTAGGCATTTTACAAGTGCTATACACAGTTTTAGCTACGACTTTAAAGACATGTGTGCATTCGTAAATAAGCATTGAGTAAAAAGAATTGCTCTGAGCGGCCCCCCGCACCGTTTTAAACAGAGTTGCGTAGTTATGAGTTTCCTAATAAAATATATATTGCTTTCTTCGAAAATTTAATGATTCTTTCAGCTACTACAAACGTGTTCAGATGAATTACTTAATTGAAAAAGTATATCTGTATCCTCCCACCTCTCTCTTTCTCTCTTGCTGTCTCTTCCTCTTTCTTCCCTACTCTCTCGCTTGTTCACTCTCTCTCTCTCTCTCTCTCTCTCTCTCTCTCTCTTTCCATCTCTGTATTATGACCTGTAATACGAGGGGTTGATAAGTATAACTTCTTGAAAACCAATTCTTTAATCGGGGTCAAAACTTCAGATCAATCAGTTATAAAAAGGAACGTTTAGAACTCCAAACGTTTAGGTAAAATAATGATGAGAACATCTTGCTTTTAAAGCTCAATCTAAAGCTAATTCTTCTTCCTACTCGTCTTTGTTATCGTCCTCATCCTCATCCGGGAGAGGGACTTGTAAGTAAGAAGCCGCCGTGACGCGTTATGCGTTTTTGGACGATGCGTTGCGTCTCTCGTATGCGGTAGATCTTGGCGAGGCAAACGCTGTTATTATCCACGAAATAGCCTCTCTTACACGTGAAGCAGCGAATACCCTTCGGCTGGAGCGTACATTTGCCGCCGAGAATATGCCCGCAGATGTTGTCCTCGACATGGCACTTTTGGCCTATGCATTGGTTTCTCCTGAAGCGCCGAGCCCCGACGGCACGTGGTTGCCCCTGAGAAGCAGCAAGGCACGGCCTGAGGAGGAAGAGGCTCGGCCTGAGGAGGAAAAGGTGCGGCCTGAGGAGGAAGTGACGAGGCCTGAGGAGAGCAATTGATTGGAAGAGAAGAGGGCATGATCACTCGGTAACATAATGCGCATGGTAGGTCCCTCAGTGGTTCAAATTTTTCCTCAGCAGTACGTCAGTCGTGTTTTTATTATGAGAAAAAACGTGTTCTTTCATCTCGTTTGTTTCTTCACTTATTAAATAATTTTATATCTGTTTGCTGTCAATTAAAAGGTTTAATCCCTATTTTGAACTGTTTTACTTTCGTCATGGAAAGGCAGTGTGATCTTCGAAGTTGTGAACATTGCTCTATTTTTCTTACTTAAGTAGGTTGTAGCTATTACTGGGACTATAATTTATTTTAGATTTGAAGCGATTCGTAAAATTGTGCGATATCGTATCCTTTTGTCTTCCATGGAAAGGTGAGACAATAAGGAGAAGTATAATAACTTGCAAAAAGACTCCCACCGTGAATTCAATTGCGTTTTTGCACTGTTTCAACGATTGTGATACTGTGAGCTTCATTTTCTCCAAAGATCCTTTGAGCAGCTGTGCCGTGGTTACGGCACATGGTTACGTGGTTACGGAATATCTGCTCTTACTGAAGAGATTTTGGAACAAATCGACCCAATAGGTGAGCTTGAGGAAGATATTATGAAGCTGTGTTATGGGATTTTGACCACCTCATACAGAAAATCTTTTACTGACTAAATTAGCCAATAGGCTCAATGAGGATTACGAATTAACAGACTTATTACCAACTACTTTTTACAGCTATTCCACCATGGAGGAACTGGCCGGTTTTTTAGTAGCGGAGCATGGAATGGCCGTATCCAGGAAACATCCATTTACATCGGCGTCTAATGAAACAAGCTTGCCGGCCGCCTCGGCCAAAGAAAATATGCCGCCTTTTCAAGCGAAAAATCCATCGCCACTACCAAATTACTTGTGTTCTTCGAGGTTGCGAGTGTGATCGTCGACGTCGTCCTCCTCGGAAGTCTCGGTTCGTTCCTTGTCGAGAACGCAGCCGCTCCCGGCTACTTCGTCGCCGGAGGGCTGCTGGTCTTGTTCGTGTGGACCTACATCTTCCGTGTGATCGCAGGCCGCGACGTCCACGCCCGCGACGGGCGGGAGGACGGCGTCGGCGAGGTGATCGACCTGCCGACGGGGCTGACCTACCCCGAGTTCAGCCGGCACCGTTAATATCTATATCAGGTAGTATTAATGAAATGATTCGTTAACTTAAATTAATGCTTAATCTTTTTTCTGGGTTATTTATAAACAAGCGGCTCTGCTGACGCTGATTACGCGCTAACGATAATGGCAATTGGATGTTTCATCAAACAGTTCGTGATAACGAACTGTAGTAGGGAGCGACCCGGCTCAATAGTAAACGAAACTCAAAAAACGGAATTTTGATGCTAAAAGATACATTAAAAGAGTCGAGTATAGAGAGAAAGGATTACATTTAGCAGAAATGAGAAGTGTTCATCCCACCTTGATAGGTTGGATACTGTGTCTTCAAAGAGCTTCCTGTCCGCAGATAGTACGTATTCTTTTGGTTGACCATACTAGTTAATGATGTCGTACTAGTTAATGATGTCACTATACTAGCAATGAAGTGTTTTTACACCGTTCCAACGCCCTTTCTTGTGCTAGCATCTTGTAGCTTGTCTGCTTTGGCATCTATTATGACTTAGAAACTTTATAAGTAATTATTTGAAGGAGAAGTTGAAAAACAAATACATGTTCTGAGCTATTCGTGACTACATTAACTCCATGCAACTCCATAACCATTCCATAGGAATATTACTTTGTCGAGACCAGTATCTTTTCCGGAGTGTTAAGAGATTTGAATTGGTTTCTTACGTGCCTGTCATCATGATTTAGGATGGCGACATCATTAACACTAATAGGAGCTGTAGGCAACAGCTTGACGTCACCCCAGGCTTGTCGCCAAGCTCCTTCATCAGCGCGGGCAGTCCGCCGGCATAGAAGAAACCCTCCATCAGGTATTCGGTCCCCGAGGGGCGGATATTGGCCATCACCGGCGTCGCGCGCCCGATCCGGTCGAGATCGTCGAGCCCCCAGTCGAGCCCGGCCCGGCGGGCCATGGCGATCAGATGGATGATCGCGTTGGTCGAACAGCCGGTCGCCATGGCCACCGTGGTGGCGTTGGCGGCGGCGGCCCGGGTGACTTGAAACACCAGTTTTTAAAATGATGATTGACACAATTGAGACATTTGCACCCTTGAATTTTTGGTCTGGGAAACCAGTAAAATCAATAAGCCCTGAAGACCAGCTACTGATCTTCTTAATGCGGCTTAGGCTTGATCTACCATATTTTGATCTTTCAAGAAGGTATTCAGTCAGCCAGACAACAATTCAGAATATTTTAATGACCTACTTGCATGCAGTTCACGAAAGTTTCTTTGTTGGGATTATGTCGCAATTTTGTCCTTGCTAAAGTTTCCCCTTGACAATTATCCTCTAGAAAATTATCTATGCTTTCATATAAATTCAATTTTATTTCTCAGCATTTCTCAAATAATCCCCAAAATCTCTTTTCTCTTCTTGAAGAAATTTTTCCTAGCAATCATCCCCCCATAAAAATTCTCCCCTTGAAAATCACTCATGTAGCTCCAAAAACAATAAGATATTGATAAAATTGACAAACAGAACTATTTATCCAAATTCCTCAACAGGGTGTCCAAGTTATAGTGTCCTGTTATAGCCGAAAGTGAACCCTTTTTTGTCTAAAATGGCCCTTCATATACTTTTTAGAAGTTTTCTAGTTGCCATAGCATCTTATCACGCTCTTATTACTAAAGAGGAGAAAAGGGAGAAGAAACACTTATAAGGCTTAAAACGCCTTTTTGGTAGTTTCTAATACCCCTGAAAGGCTAAAAGTTGTTTAGATAAATTGAATATTTTTTTTCCTTTTTTAAGTTTTCCAGCTGTTCCGGGGCCATGTAATCCAGCGTTCCCATCAATTGGCCCACCGTGGTCAGTTCATCACCGACCAGTTGTTCGCCAACGACGCGGGCCAAGCCCAAATCGAGCACTTTGACTTCACCGGCCCGTGTGAGCATCAGGTTGGATGGGTTCAGATCGCGATGAATGATTCCTTGCTGATGCACATAGGCCATTAATAGCCCAGAAGGTCTTGAAATGGATAAAAAATGCTGCGGAGCCCACCACATACCATGACAGAAGAAACTAATGACGATGACGAGGATGTTGTTGTTGCTGTACTAGAAGGAGAAAGGGGTTGGATACAAGAAGCCATGATTGTATTTTTCTGTGATGTTGTTGTTGTTGTTGGGACTATTAATTCGGCTAACCAATCTCCTTGTTTATGTTGTTGTTGTCCATGAAATATCCGGATCCAATTCTTCTTCTTTTTCGTAACACTACCCAAAGGAGTCGATGAATCATCAGCAGTCCTAAATTTGCGCCTCCGAAACCATTTTCTTCGTATAAGACAGGAATTCCAATTTATTGCTGGATGATAAGTTCGTGGAAAGTCTAGTGCATACATCCAACCCTACAAAAATTTAAATATTCAAACAAAGGATAGTCCCGTATCGAATCACGCTGCAGGAATGCACTGCAGGGACGACGCAGGGACCTTAGTAGTCAATAAGCGTCGTTAATTCTTAAATAAAATATTTAATGCTATAATTATATACTGCTACACAGTCGCTCAAACGAGTGCCTAACAACATTCCTTGATAATTCTTTAAGATGGCATCTAACATGTATCACTCAAAGCTCTAGTTTTATGTTTCATATTCTAGTTTTATATTTTCGTGTATTTGTTATCATTTGTTTGTTCTATTTATTTATTTATTCATCCAAGCGTGTAAGCTAAAAGCTTGTAAGTATAAGATACTTAGTACAAACAACATACATAAATAATATACAAAATGAAAACCAAAAAGTAGCGTAGAAGGGGTGGCCATATAAACTTTGGAGTAGGATCATTAAATTGAAAATGAGAAGCTTAAGTCCCCTTTTTAAAGCAAGTCGTCTAGGGCAACTAGCTCCCCCCCTCGTCCTCATTTTCCTAGATGCACCCAATAGAAATTTTGATAAATATTTTATTAAAAAAAATCCAAATATCATATAATATGGCCTTTGGGGCTGACATAGTCCCCAGAGCCTGGGAGTAAGGGTTGTAAGTTATATCCAGGGGGAAAATAGCCTCTTTCTTCTCATTCTTTTTTTGTAGTTTCAGAAAACGTGTCTGATCTTTCCTCTTACTTCAATTGATAGGAAGCTTTTATGGAGTAAAATTGTTTTGTCAATTTGACTGAAATGTCATGTGAATTTGATAACAAAATTGATGTTCTCATTCTCTCGGTGCAATTGTTAATGTTCTTTTCATTTTTTAATTTTATGAGCCTTTTCATGTGTTGGGCATACAAAAAAAAATTCTTATATATCGGGCAAGCCGGACATGCGGCTGCTCGGAGCGTTGACCGCCAACGAGATGCAGAGACTGGTCCCGTCGCAGCGCCGAGCCCAGCACATCGCCGACTCGAACCTCAAACGCGGCGGACGGCGCAAAGCCCGGCCGGCAGCGCGGGGGGTGGCGGTATGAGTAACAACGCCATTGTTGTCGAGGCAAAACGACTGACCGCGTTGATTTCACACAACGCGATGCGTGCGGGCTGCTCATTTAGTATCTCGGACAACACCCGGATACACGGAAAAAACTTTTGAGTTTTTGGGCGGTCGATTGGTGGTTGGAAGTGCAAGAATCGTCTTACACGAGTGCCTTGCTGTGAAGCTACTCATTCGAGCATCTTCTTGTGCAGCAACTTAAATAGCCAAATCGAATGAGTTGATGAGCTCAGTCTAAAACTGAGGCTGGATTTTATTGCCATTGAAAGACGTGAAAACCAATCTTTACGTGGAGATGGTACTCCATTATTCCAGCAAGATTCTGGGATTTGAGGATCTGTTCCGCATTCGCAATAAGATGCACGGCATTTATTTTCAGATTCTTTTCAATAATGATACGAACGATTCCGTAAGCTAACCGTCGAAGAGCAAATGGATCTTCCGAGCCGGAAGGCACCATCCCAACAGAGAAAAATGCCGTACAGGTATCAATGCGATCACCAATTCCTAACAAGGCTCCGACGGTTGTTTGAGGTAGAGCCCCTTCCGGCGTACTGGGAAGGTAGAGTTTTCAATTTCTATTTCAACGAGCCCTATTTGAAGTTTCTATGACAATACTTTCTATAAAAACCTTATATGCCCCAGGGCACAACTTACAACCCTTTCTCTAAGTGCTGTGGAGGGGGGGTGTCATCCCTAAAGATAAAATTTCCGGACACTCCAACTAGGTTCAACAAAATGGCTATTTCAAAAGCCATTTTTTGATTGGAAGTGTTTGGGGAAATGATAGCTGTGGGAGGGGGGCATTTGCACTCCGATAGGAGATGTTAAGTTGAGGCCATGGATAAAATTGCCGAACATCTGGAAGATGCAGCTGGACGGCATAATAGTAAAATATTGAACTGTCTTTTTAATAAGTTGAGGGAACAGTCAATCGGGACTTGCCCCAATTAAAGATAAGAGTGGGACCTCAATATGTGGTAAGGAAAGGTTAAAGAGAGATGGATAGAACATTTTGAGAATGAACAAAACCGTGATAGAGTTACAGGAAAATATTTAGAAACGAATGTTGCATTCATCTAATGCGAATTTCGTTGCTTTCAAAGCTGCATTGACAATTTGGTAGTCTTTTTTATCATCTATTGACTTCAACTGCACAATAAACGACAAATAGACAAATTAAACTAAGAAAATATAGCCAACTGGTAATAGCTTAGGGTAATAAAGTGTTGTTTCTGCGAATGATCCAGAGGAAGGAAAAACAGAATTTCCACTATTTTCTAGGGTTTTGTAAGATTTTTTATCACAAATCAACTTCGCACATTACTGCCAGGGTATATCTGCTAGTATTTTGAACCTTTTCAATACTGGGTTTAATGGGCATCGTACCATACAACATTTTGTAGGTGCCAAGAATTGGCCCAAATCTGTCTCCTCTAAGCCGGATAACTTTCTCCCAGTTTCGCTCATTCAAAACCTGTTGAATAGCCTGGGTATCTTTAACACAATCAATCAACGGACGTCGAACTAACTGATTCCCCTCAAGACAAATGACACGAGGCATTTTTTAACAGAATGACGTCAATCCCCAGCCCCCTTTCGCAACCGACCAATCGCGCTTCGCAGTCGCCGTGAGACTCCGAGAAGACGGCACCCACAAGCTCCTCCATCTTCTTGGAGTGAAGATGCTGTAGCGCATCGCCCCTTTGGGACAGCTCTAGGCGCAGTACTTGCAGCGGCAGACCTGGGTCGGACGCGCTGCATGCCTTGAGGACGCCATGCGTCCAACATTGGTCGTAGGGGTTTCCGAAATCGCTGCTCGGGATGATCTTGAAACAGATGAGCAACTTGTTCCAAGACTTCTTTGATCCCTCTCTGTTCTTTCTGGTAGGTATGTAGGATCTCCAAAAATGCATGATAGGTGCTAGGATCGTTGGCAAAGCGTCTCTTAATAGTTGTCACATAGGAAATGGCGTGATCAAATTCGACCGCTTGATGGCCCACTGGACCCTGCTGAGGCGGAGCGGCAGGTGGGCGCCCTGGACCTCCCTGTTTCGACTGCTTCGCCGCTCATAGAATTTCTTCTTAATTAAAGTTTGAATGTCACTTTTTTCCTTCATCTGAAAAAAAAATACTGTCTTTTTTCATTGTTTTTGTCATACATACAATGGATCCCTTTCCCTCAGCTCCTTGCTCTTTACACATAATTTTGACTTCGCATATCAAAGCTTCACGAATGAATGATCCAGCACAACAACAATGAGATAAAAGTCTTCGGCAGCCCTCCCCATAGACTTTCGTCTTAATTCAAGTTTGAATGTTTCAGGGTGTTTGCGCAAATAATGCATGGGAAGGTAATGCCATAGATCCAACGCAATGGGGCTGGATAATTCAAGATGACAAGATGATACAACTACAGACGGATCTTCAATGTGCACCAGATGAGTTGCTTAAGTTGATTAGCTGCAACTGGAAGACAGGATGTACAAAGCTCCAATGCAGTTGCAAGAAAAATGACCTGAAATGCTCCTCAGGCTGTGGACAATGTCGAGGAATTAGCTGTGAGAATGGACAGGAAATGTGACAGACGGATTCCCCTCACGCCTCCACCGGCCGGCCATCCGGACGGGCGAAGTAACAGGAACCATCGGCTCGGCGCTGCACCGGGAATCCGCCTTCATGAATCAATGTATGGTGGGTCGAGCACACCAGCGTCAGGTTCTCCAGGCTGGTTTCGCCGCCATCGGCCCAGTGGTGCACATGATGGGCCTCGAGAAACCGCTCGTGATGGCAGCCCGGCCAGGTACAGCGCCGATCCCCTCGAAACTGATCGACATTCAGTATGGGAGAAATGACATCGGATTTGAGCGATCCAAAATGAGAGTCCGCGGTGATTGTGTCGAAGTTTGGCCCGCCTACGAAGAGTTTGCTTTTCGAATTGAATTCTGGGGAGACGAGGTGGATCAGCTGGCGTTCATCAATCCCACATCGGGCGAAGTGATTTCCCAGCAGGATCGTTTGTTTATCTATCCCGCGAAGCATTTCGTGACGCCGGAAGAACGGATTGATCAGTTCAGGTTTCTTTGAATTTCTTTTCATTGAATTTTTTATTTTGAAATCTTTTTTATTCTTTTTCTATCGTTTTATCAAGGATTGCATGTTCAATGTTGAGTTTACGCACATTTTTTTTTTTTCGGATCTGATAATTTTTTAAGAAAAAGTGTCGAAATCCCTCTTTTGGACCTTTTGTCTTTTTTTTGGGGGGGGGGGGATTGACACACAGTTCAATTTCTTTAATATTTCATGCGCTCCTTTAACACTTTAGACGTCCTCTCAACAGTGTACCTTTAAGTTAATATCACAATGAAGAAAACTGCAAATTGCGCAAGTGCGAACCAGTCAAATCACGATCAAATTTTGCATTATCCAATCAGGAAAGAGTTTATCAAATTTTGCATTATCCAATCAGATGATGAACTCTTTACCAGATGAAGTCGTGCAAGCACCAACTCTGGACACATTTAAAAACAGACTAGATTTACACTGGAAGGATCATCAATACACACTATGACGTCTCCGGGACCAAGCTGGCCGAGGTCGAAGCCGCGGCAGCCCTCGGCTTCTCCGACTACTGGGTCGGCAAGTGGAAGAGCTGGTGGATGCTCGTCGCCGGCATCTGGCTGTTCCTGGCGTGGCAGGTCATGCTCTTCGGGGCCCTGTTCTCCAGTTACCTCTTCCTGCGCGTCTCCGCGCCGGAGTGGGAGTGCGGGCTGGCGGAGGCCCTCCAGAACCCCGCGGCCTGGCCGCTCCAGTTCCAGGGGAGCTAGTTTGATTAGATACTAAAAGCTCAAGTGCGCTTTTTAGAGTTAAGAGATTAGAGAGTGAACAGCCCTCTTCCCAAGCCCATTCATTTTCCAAACACATTCAGTCAAAATTTTGAGACAGTCATTTTGTTGAGAAGTGGGACTACTACTATTATTACTTGATCTCTTATAATTTAAATAAATCAAAAGAGTGCAAGTGTATCCAGATTGTTAAAGAGCATAGGTAAAAGATTTTAGAATTGTTACTTTTGATGAGTAAGATCAAATTTGATGAAACTTATATATTTAAAATGAGCATAAAAATCCAATTCCTTTGATGTATCTATCATTATCAACATTCCGTTTAGAGTTTCATTTACTACTGAACCGGGTCGCTCCTTACTACAAATTGTTACCACGAACTGTTTGAAAGTCATAAACTGTCCACTGTTATACCAAATATATATGTATTACATCTTTATAAGACGGATGATTAGAAAAAGTTTGGGTTTTATGGGCTCTGGAGCCCGGAGGCCTCCGGGTGATCGAGGAGACCGAGCTTCCCGGCGGCATCGTGCCCCGCGAGAAGCTCTTCCTGCTCGATGCCGGCGGCACTCGCGTCGTCGATGCGGTCTACCGGCGCGAGGACCACCGGGCTCTCACCGACGATCCTGACTCGCCCCGCTGGCAGTTCCCCGATCAGCGGACCCCCGGAGAGGCGAACTCCTTCGACTTCCACGAAGAGATCGTCATCAGCGAGATCCACTTTTTAATTCTATCATAAGAAATAGTCATAAGGAACGGTCGGGTTGAACAAAAAAAAACACCGTCTACAACTGCTGAAAGAATGGTTTGCTGAAAGAATGACTCTTCTCGTAGAAGTCATATTGATTATAAACCGCCTCTTCGACAGAAGTTTCTACCTTTTGATTTTTGTTTTTTAAATGTTATTGTCCAGTTCTTGTTTGAGATTTTTTCTGTCTGTTTTTTATTTACTTTTGTTTGTTTTTTTTTCAGACATTCGCCGGCGTTCGTCATGGATCTGCTCCACTGGCTTCCCGAGAGCAGATTCAACCGCGCGAGCAGCAGCTCAAGCCGTTAACGGCGACAAAAAGTGAGCTCGAAGCGCAGATCACATCGCTGGACGACGCGGTGATCGAACGAGCGAATCAACGGCTCTCCAAATATCAGGAAAAATGGTCGCGTCCGCCCGTGGATCGAACTGGTACGGAAGAACGCTTTGGTGCGGTCGAGGCAAAGTTTGTTTGCTCCAGCGTTTGGCCGGCGAACCATGGGAGAGGCCAGGCATCGATGGTAATCAGGCAGGTTGCCAGAGCCGCTACTATTCCGAGCATCAGCGTATTGCGCGGCGGCAGCGTTGCCGCGGACACCGTGACGGGAGCCACAATCAACATTGTGAATGGGTTTTCGATGCCGCCTGTCAAATACAGCAGCCCAGCCAGCTGAAGGATTTCAGAGCCGAGCAAAGCCGTAGCTAAACGTACTGATAACCGGTAGGAATAGACCAACTGGGGGACCTATAAACCAAACGCACAGCTAAATACTTTCGCATTGATTTAATTTCAATAAAAAAGGATTCAACGATTTCTTCCTCACTTTTGGTCAAATCAATACGAACATTATATGCAAAACAATCAGCAATATAAAGGACAAGGCCACCTCTCGCCATGTGTTCCCGATTCAGCCTTTCCATCTTATAGCCTGGAATATCTAAAAGGATATCCTTTTTTGAATCCAGGAAAGTTGGCAAGAACGGCTCCGTGCAAGACAAGGCCGACCCGTACGGCGTCTTGCACGAGTGCCCGCCGAGCACCGCGTCGATCGTGTGGGAGCTCGACTACACCTGGGACGACGGCGAGTGGATGGACGCGCTTGAGACGATCTCCCAGCGCGAGAGGATCTACAAAGGTCACGAGGTCGGAGACCGGTCGAAGAAGCTACACGACGAGTGGAAGAAAGACAAGCGGGTCAAGCTCGAGATCTCTGGAAGCAAGAGTTGACGACCAGAATTGCCTTGCCCTCGAACCCGGCCAGGGGCAGTGGCCCGCCCTCGATGGCTTCCAGGGTGAAGTCGTGCGCGCTGCCGTCCGTCGCCCGCGCAATGCCGCCACCGAGCATCATGGCTTTCGCCAAAAAGGTCCGTTTGGAGGGAAGACCAACTTTCCTACGACTTCTGGGGGGATCATCGGGTCCACTGGGGCAATCAACCTAGTAGTTAGATAGGCTTATATACTACAGGGGCAACCACTTTTGTGAATTTTAGGCTAAGCTTGATTGAAAGCTATAGATGTATAAAACATTATTCTATCCTGGCAGAAAATTGACTAATTGAATGAGAGAAACTCTAAAATTGGTGGGCTACCTGAAAAAATAAAAAGAGGGACTCAGTTTGGTATGAACCCCATTACTCTCAGAAGCAAATTGAGTGCTCTGGCATTAAGCTGGGATGGCCCAGATATTTTCAAAACTGTAAAATTCTAACATCAGAAATTTTGGAGCGGCACCGTCAACCTGACGCTGAACAGCGTGTCGGTGTCCGGTGTCGCCTATCATGGCATTCATGTCTCCGCTTGCGATCTCGCCGATGCCTGCGGCGGCGGCAGCGGTGGCGGCGGGGACGGCGCGCCTGCGTCGATCGATGTCCAACTCAACAATGTGGAGATCAGCAATGTCGGCAACGGTTCCTTAGACGCCGTCGGCATCCGCGTCGACGAGCGCGGAGAAGGCGACATGACATTACCCTCGTGGCCTGCAGAGAGTGGAGTATGTGGTCCGCAATGCGCTGATATGTCCTGGCTTCCTCCGAATCACCCAATACAGCAGGAATTCCTGTGATGCCAAGTGAATACAAACAAACACGCCGCGTGCCTCTCGCATCTCGCACCTAAATCGCTCTGCTCCCGTATGGCCGTTGCAAGCGGGAGCTCCCCGATGAGTGGCAGCGAGAGCTCGGCTCACGTTCGCTCAGTGCCCTCCCTCCCAAAGATGTAGTGCTATCCTCGAGCCCCATAAACGGGTCGGTGATCTGGCCGAGCGTGCAGCTCGAGCCCGCGGCCGACGGCTGCCAGTACGGCACGTAGGTGCCCATCGGGTAGGCCATCGTGATGAAGCGCGTCGGGCGCGCCCCGCCAACCTGCGCCGCGCCGCGGCCCGAGCTGAAGATGCTGAGCATGGGCAAACCGAGCGAGATGCCGCCCAAGCCCCGGAGAAAACGTCGTCGGTCCATCTTTCGTTTCCCCTCAGTCCAGAGAAAACAGCCGCGCAAAAAACGACCGAGGCGAAAACCGGCGACAAGCCGGCGGCATCAAAGGCAAAAGCAGACCCGCCGAAAAAGGAAGAGAGCTTCAGCGAAGAACTGGCCAAATTAGGGCTGGCAAAGCTGTTTGTGCAGTACGCGTTCGCCGGCTGGTACCACGCGGCGTTTGTCGAGATGGAAGTTCGAGACCGCCATCGAAACATTCCCTGGGCGCTGCTTTACGGAATCACCGGGATCACGGTAGTGGTGGTGGTGGTGGTGGTGGTAGTAGTGGTAGTAGTGATGGTGGTGGTAGTAGTGGTGGTGGTGGTGGTGGAAGTAGTAGTAGTGGTGGTGGCGGTGGTAGTAGTGGTGTGGTGGTAGTGGTGGTGGTGGTTGTAAAAGTTTGTAGTATTATTCTCAATCACTCACTCCTACCACTACAACTACTGCTACTACAACTACTACTACCACTACCACTACCACTACCACTACCACTACCACTACCATTTAGCGTTAATAGTGCGTAAGATAAGATACACAAAAAATACAGAATACAAATTGTATTTTAAAACAAAATAAAAAAATTTTTAATACAAAAAAAAACAGGAGGGAAAACGATCAAATTTGCATAGAAAATACCTTTTTAGTAATTATGTCTTAGTAATTAGCAGTTATCAGTAATTTAATTGATTAGCGATTTTTTTTGTAAAATTAATAATTAATAAGTAAATAATAGCATACAAACTAATAAAGAATATATATTTAATTTTTTGGCGGTTTTTAATTGGTTTTGTTGACTTTCCGAGTTCTTTTTTTTTGGTTTTTTCTTCGGCATTTTCCTTGATTATATTATTTTACTCGTGCTGAAGAAGAGATGCGGTTGTTCTCTCGGAATATTCACTTTCTTTGTTTCTCCAGTATTTTCATTTGGCCTTTAAAAACTCCATTTTTGACCATTTTCTTTCTTAACAGAAAGTAACAAGCGCTACTATACGACAGAAAACATCGATCCCATCATAAGTTTGGATGGAAATTTGGTGGAAAACTTTGACTAATTTGTTTGAATGTTTGTTAAATAGGGAAAGAATAGGCCATGAGATCGGAGCGTGCGCAACGCAGACCATTGGTCAGAATGCAATTTTTTATTTTATTTATTTTTTTAATAGAGAGCAAGTCCTGTTTATAAGGAAATGGTTGAGATTGGCTCTTATAAATCTTTTCCTGGGCTCTAATTTGGGCTAAATTCTTGAGTTATACATGAAGTCGATGAAGCAGGCGACGCACGCCACGAGGCGGTTGCCCGCCGCCGTGAGTCTAAATGCAATTATGCTCGCGCCAAAATCGATCCTCATTGAATCGGCGCCAAACCGTATCTTTCTCGACATGGAGGACAAAGTCTGCTTCACAGCCGATGAACTAAATGATATCCGATTCGGCGATGGAGGGGATCCTGAAGCCCCCGCTTCCCATTCGTCTGCAATCGATTTCGGCGCCGCTGTCGTTGAGCACCTCGACTTACTAGACCAAGCAGTCAGTTTTTCAGTAGGCCTAAAAAGCCTCCCTAGGTTTTCTTTTCTTTTAAAGATTTCTTTGTATTCATGCTTAAGTACCTTCAACATAGATTTCAGATTAATCAGATCCACTCAAAAGTCCTTTGTTTTGGAGAGCTATGATGATACAATAATAACAAAAAATGGGAAAGTTCCAACTTCTTTAACTAGAGGAAAAAACTGTTCGAAAATACTTGCTACAACATCGGTTTTTTTCTGGTTTTCAAAGGAAACATCAAAAAAATGTGTTTTTCAAAATCTAGGTGAACAAAAAGTGCAATGGGAGATAATTATCCCCACCCTTGCTCCCCAGGTTGATGTTCCGTGGATGGGGCTCGTTGTTTCAACTATAATGGGATCTTGATCTGTCTAAGTAAGTTATCTGTCTAATAAGTCTGTGAAACCCTTTGAATCTTTTTTGTGGCGTCCAGTTGTACTAAATTCATTTATAGTGTTTTCCAAGATACAGGAGTTCTAATGCCGCCAAATATAAACTTATCGTTAGTTTGGAATGCATTTCCAGTTTATCTATTATTCATTTTGCTGGCTTCTGCTGCTGAAACGTGCATGCATATTTTGGCCCCTTTTTTGGTTATATTGTTGTTAACGTATTTTATAGGCATTCGGAAGGGAGTATGCCTGAATTTAAAGTATATAATGATGGTCAAAAAGTGTCAAAGTATTTATCAAAATCAAAGTATTTACATGCGAGCTTTCGATCGGCGGTCCGCGACGCGGGCGAGGAGGACACCGCCGAGTTCGCGAAGCACCTCGGGAGCGTCCCGCGCGAGCAGTTCGCCGACGCGTTCGTCCGCCAGTTCCACCTGAGCTGGTACGAGGAGGTGCGCGCGCGCCTCGAAGCAGCCATCCCGTCCGTGGGCCGCATCGAGCTGCCCAGCGACCCCAGGATCTCCTACGCCGGGACCGGCTTCGTCGTCGGGCCCGACCTGTTGATGATAATAATCACAATAAACGTCAGTTACAATTTCAAAGGTAGAATTTAAAGACTTAAACTGACAAACATATATTCATGTCTCAACCTTTAAGCACATAATACATACATGCACATAATACATACAGTTCCTTTCAGCACATAATGAACTTTAATAATAATCACAATAAACGTTAGTTACAATTTCAAAGGTAGAATTTAATGACTTAAACTGAGAAACATATATTCGTGTCTCAACCTTTAAGCTCATTATACGTTTGAGTCCCTCCCCCTCAGAAATGTAAAAACGCGACAAAAATGACTATAAAGAAATTTTTGATCCATTTTCTTAAGTTTATTTTGTAATCACCTCCACGAAAAAATTCTTTTTTAATCCCCTCCACGAAAAATCCTGGAAACAACCCTGAATTGGCAAGGCTTTTTTCCAACTACCCTCAATATGACTGCAGATCGAAATTCATGGAGGTTGCCGACGAGGCTCTCTTCAACAACCAGCTGGAATAGTCTAGAGATTTGCAATTGGTTTCGAGGCTCGTCGTAGTCATGGAAATAAGAAACTAAAGTGGACAAATTTAAAGATCCCTAACATAAAAGTAGTTTTTTGTAAAGTGGATAGAAACAACTTAATAACTTCTCAATATGACTTCACTATTTCCTCTGTCAACTCCTGGTAAGTATTAATTTATGTTTCGTGGTGCAGTGGTGTGTGCTCGCCTCTGGTTCGGAAGATCATGGGTTCAATTCCTAGCCGAGTTCAAGAGCTCCAGGTGGATTACTGCGGACCGTCAGCCGTCGCTGCACACAGCCTGACAAAAAAGTCACGCTCAATGTCAAGAAGATCAGGATCAATATACGATTCATCGATATCCGCTATTTTCGGCAGCTTTGGTTTGCAGTGACCAAGTGGGCAGGGAGTATAGACATTGTTTTCGATCGCGGCGAGACCACTCATCTTTGGTTGAAAACTACGCAGTTTAATGCGGAAAACGGTGGATTGGATCATCTACTGAGACTGGCCGAGAAAAGCCTTTCCGAGGCGGTCGCGTCAATTCCGAAGGCTGCCTGGACCGCCGGCCTGGCCGCCTGGCGGCTTGGGAAAGTCGACAGGGCCGGTGAACATTTCCAGGCGCTGGCGGCGTGGTTGGAAGCGGGGCCGACCGCGCGCGCGGCTGGGGCCTTCTGGGCGTCTCGCGCGCATCTTGCCTCGCGGCGCCCTCGGGAGGCCACGAAATGGCTCGTTCAGGCCGCCACCGTGTCATTCATCATGAATCCGAATCCCTTCCTATATCCCTTATCCTTTTTATTATATAAACTTTCTCTCAACTAATTTTCTAACCTAGGCGGTGACTTCTAATAATTTGATTTCAAATATTTCTAATAATGATCTATGTGATTTCTAATATTTTCTGAGACTTCTCATAATTTGAAGCAAAACATTAATAAGACGTTTGTTTTTTAATTTCAAACATTCCAATGTTTGAACAAACAAGACCAATAATAATTTGATAGGCCAGTTCAGGTGTGGCTGTGTTTTTGGTGCCTTCACAAATGAACTTGAAGTGCATGTCCTCTCAGCTTGGGGCAGAGCGTTCTTAAAATTTTGCCAGGCTAGCTCAATGTCTCCCTCAACAATCACTTGGTCCCATTTTGCTGCCTGTACTATCTTCCTGATTTTGCTATTGTTGATGTAAGTGGGGTTAGTACAATTGTTTGTTTGTTGACTAAGCAGCCAGTCATGGCAGATGCACATGTGGAGATAAGCATATCAAAATGCAACTTTCGGAAAATGATGAGGGGAAGGTTCGACTGACCAAAATGCAACAAGTACATACTATTACTGCTATTAATACTGCTGCTACTGCTACTGTGGCTCCTACTACTACCAATTTTGCTATGATACTAGTACTATTAAGACTAAGGGTATGAAGGTGAAAATTTGAGAGATAGTTAAGGGGAAATTTGAACTAAATCAAAAAACACTATGTGCATGCAAATTGTCAAAGGGATTTATTTTTGTTTTGTCAATAAACCCATCCAAAATTGAACATGTTCTAGAAACAGGAGATATCTTCTTTTGAAAAGTAGGCTACTCTGTTTGCGATGGCTGTGATGCTACCTCTCAAGTAGCCTCTAAGTTTGACTTCAGTTCTATCTCTGTGCCTGCAGCCATGTCAGTCTTTCTCTTGTCGCTCACCAGTGTCACCTGCTAAAATTGACTGAAATCCTACGAGATTACACAAGATGTATGTAGCTTTAAATTATTTTTTTCTTTTTCTAGATTTCACCATATAAATACATACCACACTGAAACTATCGCTACAGTATCTTCTTGTTTAAAGTTCTTAGTTTCCGAATTTATTCTTTTTTGTGGCCCATGCAATTTATATACCCAATTTTATATGTTCATGCTTCCAGTTTCAACAGCAATTTATATTAAAGTATTTCAACAAAGTTATTGATTAACAAACTTTGTGCATTTTTTTTTTTTTTTTTTTTTTTTTTTACACTAAAGAACGGTGATGGTGAAGATGATTAGGTGCTCGCTGCTGCATCTATCCTTGAAGAGTCTAATCAGGAAGAAAGTATGAGGTCAAATTTCTTATATTTTCACAGGGTGATTTTGTTTTTAATCTCCTTTACTTCAAAAAATTCTTTGTTTTCATTCAGCTTTATTCCCTTGAAAGCATGGTCTTCTGGCCTACAAAAATATTTTCTAACTTGTATCAAACTTAATCATTTTTTCATCAATAAGGTCTTTACCTCCGGAGAGTCAATGAATATGGGCAATATAATAATAATTTTTCTCCAAATTATTGGGGGGTACCTGCTCCCTTAAGCCCCCTCCCCTTCCTTGAAACTACACCACTGAGATTCGTGGATGCTAGTTTCATAGTGGCAGTCCTTTAGGTTTCAAACTTAGGAGTCACTAAGAAAAGTCCCCTTCCCATTGCAACATTTTCATTTAATTATAATATTCGAAAAGGACATATCACCAACTAGAAAATAGCGGCATTAAAACTTGAAAATAACAGGAATAATTCCTGTATGAAAGGGGCTGTCACCTCCTTAAGGTCTATAAACAAATAGACGCTGCATTACAGACTACATACATTATTTTGGTTTTTATTCAGTCATATATTTGTCAGCTACAAAGAAAAAAAAAGCATGATTGTATAGATTCACAAATAAAAGAATAATATTGTTTTGAAAATGATATGTGATGAAGATTATAAGAAGTTATTTTAGAATAAGACGATTGCATGCAAAGCTAATGAATGAAATCCAACAGTACAAATTGTCAAGACAAATACTATCCTGGATAGAATCATTCCTTAGAAACCGAACCCAAAAAGTTAGAGTGGGTGACATGATCTCGGGTCTAGAAAAAGCGACCAGCAGGTTGATACAAGGTGGTATGATTGGTCCTCTTCTCTTCATACTCTTTATCAATAAATCAACAGAAACATCATTAGCACTACCAAAATCTGTACAGACGATACAAAACCATACAATAATATACGTAAGCAATGGGTAAATTTCATTACTTGCAGCCCTTCCCACAGGGACTGTGGGGGATTAAGTCATTCTCAAAGACATAGCTATTAGATTTTTCAACTATGTTGACAAAATGGCTATCTTATAATTTTGATCGGGTGACTTTGGTAAAAACTGAGCGTGGGAGGGGGCTTAGTTGCCCTCCAGTTTTTTGGGTCACTTAAAAAGGGCACCAGATCTTTTAATTTCCGTGCGAATGATGCAAATTTGTTTCTGGTCTTGAGAAGACATGGATGTTGCCAGCCATACTCCCTTTAATTTTTGCTTGTTTTGTGTTTGACTTGGTTATTTATAGTAATTTCTGTTAGTTTTCGATTTCATTTATTTATTAATGGTGAATTCTGGTAGTTTAACTCTTGGAAGATAAGAAAAACAAACTCGTAGGATTTGGCAATGCTTTTGTTTGTAAAAACTTAAACAATAAGAATTATTTGGTTCCCAAAGCCAATTCGTATGTTTATTACTAACAAAACGGTTCATACAAAAAAAAAAAAAAAATCTAGTTGCATGTTTAAGTAGCCAAAAATTGCTCCCTCACCCCATTTTTTTTTATCAAAATCATCCAATCAAAACTATGAGAAAGCCATTTAACAAAAAGAAATTAATATGCAAATTTCGTTTTAATTATTCATATGCGGTGAGCCAAAATCAAAACACATTAATTAAAAAACGTTCAGAAATTAAATAAAAAAACAAACTTCATTGATAGAAGCCATTTTAAATGCAACAAAGATGTATTATTCCTGTTTTCAAATCATGCAGAATCATCAAAAGAACTTAAGATGAATTACTTCATTGGGTTTGATTTTAACATCGATTTATCAGAAGACAGAGTATCTGCATATTTAAGATATGGAATTAATGAAAAATTAAGATTTTGGCCAGAAATGTTGGTGTCTTTAGTACCTCGTTTATTTACAAAAACTTCGGATATTTCAGAGGCTGATTTAACCGATTGATTTTGTCTCTTCTTTTTTTTATTGTAAATTGCTATTGCTACTACTATTGAAATAAACTACCTTTGCACAGGTTGGGAACTCCAAGGCATCTGAGAAGGAGGAGTTACTGACCATTGTGTACCAAATGCTCTTCCTCCTAGATTTATGTTGAATGGGTTTTGAGTAGAAGTGGATGCATGTGGTAATGGATATGATGGGTATTCACTCATCCACCAAGAATTCATTTTTCAGTCTCCTTGAAGGCTGAGGTTCCGGCCATGGCAATGACACGGGCAGTGGTGAAGGCTCCGAGGGGGACGCGGGCGCTGACCGTTCCGGCGGTCGTCCACAGGGCGGTGACCTCGCGACCGGCTGCGACGAAACGATGGCCCCGGGCGTCGGAGCCGAGCCCGAGAGCCGTCGCGACGTCGGCGTCGAATCGGGTTCCTTGGAGTGTGCGGGCGAGGGTTTGGTGCGCTGCGAACCCGGGCTTGCGCCGGGGGGGGACCGCGATGTGTTATGTACAATTATTCTGCATATTATGAAGCAAGAAATGTTTTCAAACTTCCCCCTTATGTGCAAATATATACCCCAAATTACATACTTCCCATCTATTCTGTCAGCTGTCTTTGTCTTATCTAACATTAAAAACTTTGTCCATAAATTTTATCTAAATATATATGTCTATTGCTAATTAATACTTAAAATTTGAACATTTAAAGTCTCCAACTGTATTTTTCAATCCAGTTTTATAAGAAAATACTTATTCTGGCGGTGCACGGAAGCTATCAGATGCTGGGATCGCGAACGGGATATCGTACGGCGGCGGTACCGTTCGTACTGCTGCTATGCGCATTCCTTGTAAACGCGGCGAGTACACACGCCAGTATTCTGTCGGGGTGGCGCGAACACGGCGAGCCCGGGGCCGTTCTTGGACAGGTCTATCCATCCATGACCGGAACACGACTGGATACGCTGCGCGGTAGTGGCGAACACTTTGCGCCGGGGGAGGCAGCCATGATCTCGGCGTCGTACAGCACATGTGCGACAACATCGCGGTCATGTATCTCGGCAAGATCGTCGAAATCGCCGACCGCCTCAGTCTGTTCAACAACCCGTTGCATCCCTATACCCGCGCCCTGCTTTCGGCCGTGCCGAGCGTCGATCCCGTCCGGCGCGCCAAAACCAAGCGGATTCTGCTGGCCGGCGACCCGCCGAACCCGGCGAACCCGCCCAAGGGCTGCCGCTTCGCCACCCGCTGTATGGATCCGTTCTGGTTATGTCAGTCACGTATCTAGGACTTGTGCTTATTTTTCCCACCATGTTTCATCGCGATCCCTCCACTCTAAGCTTTTTCCAAGATTTTAGGTCCCCCACTAACTTCCCCTTCACTGAATCTGGTTGGGATTTAAAATAAGAGCTCTGAGACACGATATCCTTCTAAACATCAAATCTCATTGAGATCCGATAACTCCTTCATAAGTTAGAAATACCTCATTTTATTTAATTTTTAAGCCGTAGCACTGATCCTGGGTTTTGCCGGGGCGCTGCTGGTGCTCGGCCCGGACGGGGAAATCGAGCCCGGGGTCTTTCTCGCTCTCGGCAGCGGTGTTCTGTTTGCGCTCTACCTCGTGACCACCCGCCTGGCGTCACGACAGGACAACCCGTTGAAGACGCTGGCGCTGCAATGCCTACTCGGCACGGTCATTCTGGCGCCTCTGGCGCTGCCGGCCTGGTCACCGCCCAGCTTCGCCGAACTTCCGCTGCTTCCGTGGTAATCTATGGTAGGTCTTCGAGAATATCTACTTTATTATACGTTTTCGATCAGTATCACATATACATTGAAAGGATAAACACTCACATAATTTTAAAAGGTAAAGATGGAACATTTCAAGAAAGTTTTTGCACATGATGAAGTTACCGTTGCGTTGAATACCGACAATGAGAAATATTGGAATTATGAAACAAGCACTGGGATCTTTTTGGAAATGTATGCGTGTGTTGTCATGACAGCCGGTGCAATGATCGCCGATCTGGCCGGTCTCGACAGGGCCGATCCCCGCTCCGCGGAAATCAACGAGGCATTGTCCGACCGGGCGCCGCGCCTGCTTTCGATCTATCCGGCCTCGGCCGGGTTCGACCTTGTCGACGAGCTAGATCACCTGAGCGCACGCACCATCGAACCCAACGTGTTTTTCAATCCCCGGTTCCTGGCGCCCGCCATGCCGCGGCTGGAGGACCGTGAAGTCCGCCTTGCGGTGAAAATGTTTTTTGTTTTTTTTTCTTTTTTATTGTTTTTTTTTTAATCTCCAAAAAGTCCAAAAACAAAATATTGCAAATAAAAACAGTTTATGGACTGTTTATCAGTTTTGGAATTAGTTCCTTATATACAAGCTATCGGAGAAATTGTTTTAGCACCGAATGGTTTTCTTTCATTTACTTTTTTAAAAAAGTGATTCGTGTTTTTTTTCTGTTGAATATTAAGTAAAAAATACTAAATAAAAAATAAGCAACAAACAGAAATTATTACGTATATGAGGGGCATTTGCCCTCTCACTAGCGCTTTACGCTAAAGTTTGAATTCTGTCCCAATTCTTTAAGAACGACATCTGAAACACAATGGCCGTTTATTTAAAACAGTAAGATTCGTTTTAAAATTCTATATAACAAAAAACTTTAGCGTAAAGAGCGAGGCCTTAAGGAGGTGGCAACCCATTTCATATACTTAGCAATTTCTGTTCGTTTTAAGGTTTTATATTGCTGCAAAATGCGTCTGGCGCTAGTAGTTTTCAATTCCTATCTTTCCATGTTAAATTGCCGAAGTTTCCACTCTTATAGTTTCCCATGTTTTTGCATTAACTAACAACTATCTCCGATTACAGATAAAAAAAATGAAATAAGTTGTTATATATAAAAGAATATGTGGCTAAAATTGGCGAAAATCAGGATGAAATTGTGCTCAAGGTAGAAATAAAAAATCAATGTGGCTAAGTGGCGAAAATCAGGATGAAAGTGGCTACTTAGTAACCTAGGACTACTCTAAGCAGTGTGGCTCTAGTCCTTGTCTTGGTGTGGCCACTTAGTAACCTAGGACTAATCTAAGCAGTGCGACTCTAGTCCTTGTCTTGGTGTGGCCACTTAGTAACCTAGGGCTAATCTAAGCAGTGCAACCCTAGTCCTTGCTCCTGATGTAACCACTGGATAGGCAAGGACTAATCTAAGCAGTGCGACTCTAGTCCTTGTCTTGGTGTGGCCACTTAGTGGCTCCATCTAGAGAGAGAAGAAGTAGAGGTAGGTACTTAAATTCCTTCCCAGAACATCCTTTAATCTGTAAATCCATCTATGAAAGCTTCATTTTCTGAACCAACCCGTTTTCTGGATAGCAAAAAGTAGCTTGTCTATAATCTTCTATACCTCTAATTAATTGAGATTGTTCCAAGCTGCAATTTAACGTAATAAGCATTTGAATGTACAGACATTAATCTATTCCTAAACAATTTTTTGTGTTGTATTTTTGGCTCAGCACTGTTGGAAGATCCAATAACTATGCCTCTAGGAATGACAAGCCCTCCCACAGCCCCTGGGGAAAGAGCTGTAAGGTATGCAGTTTACCCATTGTTTACATTATGGTTTGTAATTGAGAATTGGGGAGGGGAGGATTTTCTGACTAGGGTAGTTTCCACGGGAGAATATCCCTGGAGAGGAAATTTTACATGAAGGGAAGGGAAGTGATTTATTGGCACGAGTATTAAAATGGTCAAGGTCAGTGCTCATCTTGATCTGGTACAAGCGCATTCGAAAGGCGTCACAGACTCGCGTGGATTCACCATCCGGACCCAGATTGCGCAATTCACTTTCGGCGACCACTCGTCATCTCCCGAGACAACCCCCATGACCGACTTCCTGTTTGGTCCCGACGACGACGACGACGACGACGATGATGATGATGACGGTGACGGTGACAAGGATGATGGCGTGGAAGCGGGGCTTGCGACTCCGAGGATCGCCTCGCAGTCACTAGTATCTCTATCAGATGGTTCTGCAGGGGCATATACTAGGCTGATATCCTAAACTTTTAGTCATAGAATGAGCAATTAGTATCCAATTATTAATGCCCATCCAGCAACTACATCAAAAGACAACATCTCTATCCAGATTGTCAAAAAGACGTATATACAAAATCTCAGGAACAGCTAAGGGTATTGAGTTGGAACTTTCAGGGCATGTTTTTGGGGATGTCAAACTATATAATAAAAAAGAATGAACGATCTGCGCGTCCGGTTCCCTGGGCACGATGATCCCGCCCTCAATCGTTTTGATCATTTATGGCCTGATTACCGAAACGTCGATTAAGGCACTGTTTACCGGGGCATTCATCCCTGGCGGCATGCTCGCTTGCTTTATCATCCTCTACATCATCATCCGAACTCAGCTGAATCCGTCGCTCGCCCCATTGCCGGATCCAAAACCGGAAGATCCAAAAGGGTTCCAAAAGGTGGGAATGTTCGCGGGTTTTCCATAAAATTCAATCTACCAACAGGTGGCTTACCATTTGTAGTGACTTCAACATGAATCTGAATGATTTCTCACTGCTGTTTACCCAAATACCTCTCTTTTCACCTTCACTTGATCTGTCCATCCTATCTAAATGTATGACTTTCTCACATGTTCATAATTCTGGGCCAACTTCAAACCTTGATTTTGTCCTGTCTGATAATCCAGACCTTCAAGCTAGCACTATTATTTTCTCAAATGGCCATATCTGAACTAGTAGGTAGATTACATACTGATCAGGGTAAGGAGTTTCAGGGTGAGGTTAAGAAGTATATGATAGATTTAGGTATAGAACAGACTAATACTGGAGGTTATAACTCTAGTACTAACCCAGTAGAGGGAGCACAGGGTAGGTTACAACAGTGTGCTAGAGCCATGTTGGCCGAAGCCACTGGCGGTCATGATTATTATATAGAATTAAGGGGAGTAGCACTAGCTAGGGCAGCTTATTGTATTAATGATATCTTCATATTGCTTCTTTCCAGAAAGGACCGGGGAAAGCATCAGGCGATTGTAGTTAACCCGCGGTTCGGCGTTGAAAATGGTGACGTCATAGGCATCCGGTCTGGCATCGCACAGATGCTCCAGCATGCGCCCGGGCGCCATGCCGTTGCCGATGATCACCAGTTTTGGCTTCTCATTCATGATTTCACTCCGCAGCCTCGATTTGCGGTTTGGCGCTGCCCATTCGAGCAGCGCGTTTTTGCTGTACATCCAAATGACAGTATTTCCTCTTAACTCCCTCTTAAGTGTGTTTCTACCTGAAAACCGGGTTTTCCAATATTTTCTTTTAACTGTTACAAAATTATGAAGACTATAAGCAATGCGTAGGATTTTACTATTGTCGTCACGCTGAACCGGGAAAAAATACTAGAACTAATTTCGTAAATTTGACGGCACTTTTCGTTCGTAAAAATTCAAGCATAGATAGTCGGCTAGTTGCCAGTGTGTTAATCACTGCATGAACTGCGTGAATTTTCTGCCCCAACATGCATCATTCCCACCACTGCAACTTGCAAGTTCAGTGTTTGATAGAGACCTTTGTCATTTTTAGGGCAAAATTGTAGTTTTGTGCCGTAAAACAGCAAAAAAACGCCACTTTCTCGTAATACCACCCTTTTGGTCACTTAAAAAGGCACTAGAACTTATCATTTCTGTTCAAATGAATGCTCTGAGAGCTCATTTTAACTGACTCTTCTGAGGACTCGGTTTATTTAAGCACCGTACGCTTATCCAGTGTTTGAGATTGTTGTCCGAATGGATGTTGACTTTCACATCAAATTTACACTTGCTACAAACTGTTCAGAATAAATCAATAAGAATTTTATACCAATATTTTAAGTGCTGTCCGATTGGATGTTAACTCTCCCATCAAATGTACAAGGGGAATAACTGTTGAGAATCAATCAATAAGAATTTTATGCCATTTTTATCAAATTTACGTGGGCTACAAACTGTACTAAGCTTCAGACTTTTGGTGTTCTTTTTTTAAAGTCTTTGAATTGTTGTAATCCCTTATTAAAATATAGACAAATGTTTTTGCAATTACCACTTTTTATCTTTCAGCAATTTAATGCATACTGTTCATGCATAACAATCTTCAATTATTCCACATAGGCTTGACAAGCGTGACAACATCATTGCAATACTGACGCATATGAAAATGACGTCAGTCACATCATTTTTTTTCCAAACTGAGAGCTCCTAAACTTAAGTCTGTTAACCCTCATCCATATTTCAATGTTTAACATACCAGCCTGGAGATTATGTATAGGCATTTCCTCACTTTTTGCTGCAACGGCAAGATGCGTGTCGTCAGCAAAATAAGGCAAAATAGTCTTTGATGCTCTAATTTCACTACATTTTAAATCAAAAGACAGTCCTTTGATAGCATTTCGTAGGTCATGGAAATATATAAGGAACAGTAGGGGTCCCAAAACAGATCCTAGAGGAACACCCTGTAAACACTTGCAAAAGGAACCAACAATATGTGCTGCTCAGTGCTCCTTGCTCATGTCACTATATTAAACATCCAGCAGCCGTGACATTTTTTCTATCTATTCCTAAAAAAAAGTCTAAATTTCCCTTTAATTAGTGTCAACTCTGAAGCTTTCTCAATCTTTTTGTAGGAAAATTGAATTTTTCAAAATAGTTAGCTTCTAGTTCTAGTGACTTACTTGACTGAAGTCCCATCCGTCCCTGAAAGTCTTAGACTTATCCATCAAAAGTTACGAGAATGAGAAAATTTGTCTTATTTTAGAAAATTGGGGGAAACACCCCATAAAAGTCATAAAATCTTAACGGAAATCACACTATCAGATTCAGCGTATCAGAGGACCCTACAGTAGAAGATTCAAGCTCCTATCTACAAAAATGTGGAATTTCGCATTTTTGCCACAAGACAGATCATGGGTGCGTGTTTATTTGTTTGTTTTTTTTTGTTTTGTTTTTTCCAAAGCCACCATACTTAAATTTTTGTGAATTGACAACACTCCAAAATAAAGCTAACTTAGGCTTTTGCTGTACAATTCCGTCAGGATTCCATTTTCCTCAGGCTTCACTGAACCTAGAGAGTCTTGCAATAGGAATGGCTGATTCACAGTTTCCAGGTGTTGAAGTTTCCTTACAGTTGTTGTCACAATTGACAATAACGCTGTGAAGCTAAACTTTGTGCAAGAAAAGAGGCTCGCAAAAGTGATGTTCAAACCGATTTTTATTTTGATTCTGAATCTAAATCTTTCTATGATTTTAAACTTATATGTTTTTTTTTTGTTATCTTACAGGAGGAAATCCGTTGGTTCATCTTTTTATGACAGATACCAAAAAGAGTTAAATCCATTTGGCTCCTTTTTCTAATCCTCTATCGTTTTCTCTTTCTCTGTATTTTTCTGTTCCCAAAAAAGTTTGTTTTAGTTTGCAGTTTTTTTTGTTCAGGGAAATGGCTCTCTGTATTCTCCTATTGAGCCGGGTCGCTCCTTACTACAGTTCGTTTCCACGAACTGTTAGAAAAGAAAGATGTAAATCAGCTCTTATTTAGTATTTTACTCTGTGCAACTAAAAAAGGAATAAAATTTATGATTCACGGTTTGATAGTTTTCGTTGGTGGGCTTTATTATCTTTATTCCTTTCAACAAGTTTGTGGTAACGAACTGCAAGTAAATAGCGAGCCGTGCCAAATATTATAGAAACTCTTAAAAATGAATTTTGAATTGGATTTTGCTAGTCCTTTGTTTTGGTCTTTACAATTTTCAAGTAGCTTCATTTTTTATGTCTGTTATGCTTATACTTGCCTATACATTAATGGTGTACAATACTTAGGCTTAACTCCCTTTAGCCACCTATTAAAAACCCACCTATACAAACCAATTAAAAAAAAATCGACACTATCACCCACTATGCTTAGTATTTCCCACATGCTCAATTGGCCCTGCATGGGCACATCTTTTTATTACTGACCTAAGCTGCCGATGGCTGGGACGAATCTTCTACCATTGTTAATGGTGCTTCACAACTTTTTATCAATGTATTAGGTGATAAAGGTACACACTCCAGAGCTATTTTTGGAGTAGACAAACTTCCTAGAAATTTCAGCGTAGGCTTAACCACTTCGTTCACGATCAAAAACAAATCATAGTTATGAATACTAAATTAATAATGACTCTAAGTGCTATTGTTTTAGGAGCACTAGGAATTTCACTCTCTTTTTTCTCTCAAGCTACCATTATTTCTCAAACTTCTCTGCTACTTCTACGATCTCCTGTAGGTATGTCCATTTTCTTCCGCTAGATTTTCAGGCCCCTAGAACCTATATAGACCGCGAGTCTCATAAATGTGGCCTCAATTTTTGAACCTCCGCCGGGGCCAAGAACGAATCGCCACACCTTCCCCTGAGCATCGGGAAAATTACTGTCCACGAAATTTTGTACCGCCACCATCAATTGGTCGATCTGCTTGTAGTAAATTTTGAAAAATACCTTTTTTTCTTCTGTATCTTCATTAAAATTGGAAAAATTCTAACCCCCTCAAAATTTTTTTTTTTTTTAAATGTGAATTGGCATCCCTGTCATTAGGCGTACATTTGTATCATTGGCAGAAGACACGTCCTATGTTTAGATAAAAATAAGATTTCGATTGGACATTCATGAATTTTAAATCCCTAAAATTCAAAACTTAAAAAGGTATAAGAATAAATCCAACATCTTAAATAAACCTTCCCGTGACCGGGGAATTCGTCCTGGGTTCAGTTTTTGCGCGGCAGCAGAAAGGTGAACTCGAACCGCTGTCCTTCGATCAACCCGCCATTGTAGTCGACGATCCGGAAATGATGCTCGTCCATGTCATCGAGCGGGAAGACATGGCGGTCGACGCGGATATAGGTATCCACCGGATGGATCCGTCCCAACCGGCGCCGGTTGACGAAATCCGTCCGCTTCTTCTTCAGCCATGCGAACATGGTGTTTTCATTCTTTTTATTTGTTTTCATACTCCTTGATATCCCAATTTTACACGGGGGGAGTCTTTTCCAGGAATGAATTGGTTGGGAGGAATTTTACGGTGGGACACATCTAACCCCTTACGTATGACAGTTGAAAATCAAAAGGATTTATTAAACTTTTCTTAGAGTTTTTCTTTTCTTACCTTTTCTTTTCTTGGAGTTTTAGTTACTTTTGACCCGACTTGCTCTTTACTTACATATTTTTTCATTCTTATTTTCTCATCTTTCTAATCAACCCTAAGTTCCGCTGTAAATTTACTATACATCTTTTTTTTTGGTTTTTGTTGTTGCGTTGTTGTTTTTGAAATAACAATTAAAAAAAACTTTGCTCTGAATAAAAACTGTTTTCTTAAGAAAATCTTATGTTTTTATTTTAGCAATATATATATACATGATGATCATATGTTTAACTGAGGAGTTTAATTTTTGCCAGAGACAGTTTCCTTTCTAATGTTTCTTAGCTGTGGGCTTCGGCGGCACGCCCGCGTACATGGCGCCCGAGCAGTTCACCACCGACTGGGCTGGCCTCGGGGTGCGGACCGACGTCTACCTGGTGGGCGCGACGCTCTACGAGATCCTCACGGGCGGACCGCCGCGGCGCGGCAAAGACATGGCCGAGCTGATGCTGCATGCGCTCGACGGCGCGCCCGCGCTCGACGCGAGCGCGCCGCGGGAGCTCGCCGAGCTGGTGCGCCGAACCATGGCCCCGGAGCGGTCAACGGCATGTGTCTTGATAAATCCTACGAGCTCCGGCTGTGAAAAAAAAAGAAAATTCACCTTAATCCAATATTTATATGTCAAGATGACGTAATCTCGTGTGACTTTTTTCGGTTCCTGAGGGAGTCTTTATAATCCTGTAAAATCAGGTTTTGAAGGTTAACGACATGTAACATGACAGATCTTACGATTCACAAGCTTCAGTATTGAAAATAAGTTCGTTGTGTCAACTTTTTTTCAGAAGTTCGCTGTGCGGGTCGACGTTGCAGGCAACGCACGGGCAGGGGACGTACCTCTATACGGCGCTGGTATGGTACCGGCAACTGAAAGTCTACCATCCTGGCGCGTATGCTCTGTTTGCCAACATGATCAGTCTACCGCTTGTCGATGGGCGAGCATCGGCGTCATCGCATTGATACTCCAGCGTTTAGCTTTGTTAAGTTCTAATGTGTTGATGCTTAATCGCAGGGCCGTCACACATTTTTTCCGCCGCACGCTAAATTATTATGTAACAGATCCGATCCTCTTTTCTATCATTTGTTGTCACCATGCGTCGCAACCTGCTTGCTGTTGTGCCTTCATCAAAGAGGGGATGAGGCTCCAAACCTATATATTGGAACTAGAGTGAGCACCCACAAACGCTGATCAAAATAATGATGTCTTTCCTCATGAAGAACACGAAAACGCCCGTTCGGCCAGAAACAGTGGAAGATATCAGGTTCTCAGGTGAAGTACTTAACCTTAAAGTAACTATCATTTAATCGCCACCATTGCTACTGACAACTCACTGCAGCACCAAGCCGCCTAAGGCCAACACAGCTACGAACGCTGCCTCTCCATCCCAGTCTTTTCATAGCCTTCCTCTTTACACCCTCCAAGATGTTCTGATTTCCCTTAAATCTTTTCTCACGACTCCTCCCGCACCATTCAGGAGCGACCTGCTATTCGGCTGAAAAGGACAATTTGGCAATCTGTAACTGTCATGCAATTGTAGTTCACATGACGAAGTGCTTTTTGTCAAGAGACAGAATGTTTCGAGATGGTTTTCCGTCTCGTAAAGGCTTTAAAGGTCTATAACATGCAGTCTTATGAACCTATAGTTCTAAGAGATAACTATTCCCTTTAAAAATCTATAGCTCAGAACAGCGACTAGGAGACATACTGCAGGAGGCACACAGGAGAGTTATGACTGTGTTTGCAGTCTCTGTTCCTTCCCGAAGGTTTCTTTTCGAGAGCCAACCAATTTCTCAAAATTTCTATTAGATGCATTTCGGGAAAATATGAGGTGTGGGGGGGGTATCCACCATCCATGAACCTTAGAAAGAGCACTAGAGTTTCTGATTACCAATCCAATGAGCCCATTGCATAACTTATAACCCTTTTCCTGAGGGCTTTGGAGGGAGTGGTTCGTCATACTCAAAGACATAATTTTCGGACCTTTCAATTACTTTGAACAAAACGGCTATCTCAAAATTCTGATTGGATGTGTTTGGGGAATAATTGTTTTTGGTAATTAGGACGTGGGGGTTTTTTTGGTGGGTGTTTTTGGGGGGGGGGGGGGGGGGGGGGGGGGGTTACGGATTTATGTTGGAGGATCTTTTCATGGACGAATTTTTAATGGGTGAAGAGAATTTTTCCATGAAGTGAGCATCGGATATCCCAGCACTATTTAAAAAACAATTAGAAATTAAATAAAAAAAAAGTTTTTTCAACTGGGAGTAAGGAGCAACATTAAAACTTAAAATGGGAATCATTAGTCCTTTGTTCTTTCTCGCTATGTCCCTATGCAAGTAAATATTATCTTTCTCATAAATTGTAAGATCCTCCAGGGTCATTGCTGGCACATAGGTCATCAAATCAAAGTTTCGGTTGCTGGGTCTTTTTTTACACGGACAAGTCGCAAACCTGTCGCCTAACCTTAGGGCATGGGGGAGATTAATTACAGCAAGTTTATCATGTCGAATTCGCTTGGTGCACAACATGATATGGAACTGGCGGCGCAACAAGTTTCACAACGCAGGGAACGGCAGCGCATGTCTCTCTGACGACAGGTGCAGCCACTGATTTAGGTGCCTCTACCGTCGCGGGTAATTTGACTCTCTCGTCCAGTGAAGATGGGTGCCACGGCAAGGTGATGATGGGGGCCAAGGCGTCTTCGTCCTATTCTCGTAGCCCTAGGCTGAAGCTTCTCAAGAGGCGCCTAGAACACGAGGACCTGTTAGCCGCCTCATCATGCTATCTAGACTGCAGATCGTGCCTTACCAATCTGATTTGCCTTGTGATCGGAATTGCCATTAGCTGTACCAGTATACCCATACCCAGCAAACATGAATAGCTTGCCAACTAAATTTGAAGATATGAGATTCTGCAAAGGTATCCATGTGTAGAACTGGTGAATGCAGCTTAATGCAGCTAAAACTATCTCTTCTGCAGTAGAGTCTAATGTTGGTAGGAACCCAGAAACCTCATGTTTCATAGTGTTTTGATTAAACATTGGACCAGAATGTCGACCACGCCCATCTCGTGCATCTGCGCGGCGCTGTAGATCGAGCCGCTGAACACGATCTCCTCGGCCAGCCGCTGCGCGAGCTGTTGGTAGCGCGGCTGGGAGCGCGGCAGAACGGGCGCGTCGGTCATACGATGCCCTTGTCGCGCAGCGCGGCGATACGATCGGCGTCATAGCCGACCTCGGCCAGGATCTCGTCTGTCTCGCCGCCCAGCTCGGGGGCGGGCCGCATGGGCGGCGCAGAATTTTACTCAAATAACAGGAATTCTATTTTTGGAACTAAAGGCAGCAAAAGGGTAACTGGTAACTGAAAATTAAGGTAAAATGTTGTTTTGTCAAAATTTCAACAGGTATAGACATGTCATGTATATTTCAGGGCCCTCTAGAGGGAGAGGGAGTGGAGGTGGGTACTTCAAAATACTTTCCCGGCACATACTTTAGCCTTTAGACTCATCCCTGAGTTTCATTTTCCTAACCTAACCCCTTTCCAATATTAGTGATTTGCAGTTGAAGCCGATGCAATATATTAATTTTTCGTTATGATTCTTACCGAACTTGGCATATTTCCACTTCACAGTCATGTTCAATGTTGACTTCACATTCCGATTTTTCTTCTGACGCAGTTTCTGGATAGTTCGGGCTTGTGATATAGAAATCTAATGAAGGTGATGAGTCACCACATGTTAGAATTTCTAAACAGAAGAAAATTTAAGTTGAAATGGTAATTATCCAAGAAAAGGTCAGAATATCGTTTTTAGTTTAGGTGAACTTTTAGGTCACTTTTTACTTTCAGTTTTTTATCACAAACTATTTGATAAGATTCTCTTTTCTGAACCTGTTCATTTTATTTAGTTGAATAGGGTAATACAGAGAAAGAGGATCAATCCGACAGATGGATAATTAAGTTTAAATTTTGTTTTTCTTTCACTATTCTATTTTTTTTTAATCTGTGAATACATAAGGATTTAAGTTCCATGGGGAGAATTGTCCTGGCGCTTGGCCTCCTCGAGCTGAGTGATGGTGGCGGCCAGCTTGCGGTTGGCGGCGGAGAGCTCCTCGGTATGGGCGATGAGCCGTTCCGACATCTCCTCGGAGCGGGCGCGCAGGAGCTGCTCGATGCGTTTGGTGCGGGTGATGTCGGTGTAGACGGTGACCCAGCCGCCCTGCGGCAGCGGCGCGCCCTCGATCGAGATCACCTGGCCGTTGGCGCGGCTGCGCTCCAGGTAATGCGGCACGAAGGCGCACCATAGAGCAGCTTGACATAGAGCGTCGAGGCGGTGGTCACGTCGAGCCCCAGCCCGGTGGCGCGCGCGACGAAGCCGGGATCCTGCTGCAGGTCGATCTCGAATGGGACGGGGCGGGGCAGGCCGATCACGTTCTTGACCCCACGCGCCAGCCAATCCTCGTTCTTGAGCACGGCGATGATGATCTCGGCAATGCCCAGGGTGGCAATGGCCAAGTAGTCCGAGCGCAGACCCAGGGCGGTTTTGCGATCTCGTCGGCCGAGAGCGCGCGCTGACCGTAATGCGCCTCGGCCGAGCCGGTCGCCCGGGCGACGGTGTTGGCGGAATCGTACGACACCTCTTCGGCCGAAAGCGCGAAGGTCGCCGGCTCCTCCTCGATGAAGGGGCGCAGCAATTCCGTCTGTCCTAGCGCCGGCGCGGGGGCGCGCGCGGCCAGCCCCAGCAGCGCGGACCGAAGCGTTGTCATGTCGTCCCCTCCTCAAAGCGAAGAGCGAGAAAAATACTAAAAGACAATGGCAAATGATCGGAGACGACAAAATCATTAAGCACAGTTATTAAGTACTGAACAGTCATTAAGTACTGCACGGATGACAATACTACTGGAAACAAGCATGTGATCAAGGCTAGACAATGATCTCGAGGGGTGTATAAATATAAAATATAAAATCATATGTTGCTATAATTATATTATACATATATAATATATATATAAAATTAGCAAATTTGAGTGGAAGAGCACTTTCATTTTCAATTTTAACATGGGATTTTCGAGTTCCATCAGTTCAGTTAATCACGGCCTTAATCAAGAATCGGCTGAATCAAATACTTATCCTTTTTAATCAATTTATCGACACATCCTCTCCGTGCGATAAAACCCCAGTGTTTTTGTCCTTATGTTCTACTTATGGAATTTTTCTATCACCGGTGATTGAGATTAGTAACGGTAATTGGTAATTGGGGTTGGTAACAAGCTGGTAAAATCAACAAAGTTGTGGTTAGTAACTCCACGCGTAAAACTGAGACGGAAAAGAGAAAGCAAGACATAGAAAAATTATTTTGTGTAATTGCAAATTTAAAAAATTCAGAAGCCTTATTGTCCTTTCATTTTGCTTACATTATATGTTAAAAAAGCATGGTATATGCAGGTACCTACGCGTTTCCTTTGGGGTGGGGGGGTATAGTAGATAATCCGAATAAGAAAAGCCTAAAAATTTTGCAAAGTTTGGGATGTCGGGTGAGGAGCTGGGGGGGAGGGGACTAAAAAAAATTTAGCAAAATTGATACTTCTTCCCTCTTGGTTTCTGGGAGTATTTCTGGTCTACGCTGTTATTATGAAAGTAAAGCGTAATATTAAACCCTAAATCAGCATAATTTATTCCTAATAGGAATGTGACTTTCCGGTTCTCGTCTTCAGTTCCACTTCATAGTCGCAGAAACTTTGAAATATACCTATGTGATTAGAAATAAGAATTCTAGACTTTTTGTTGCATTGGCAGCTGCGTATATGGTCCATATAACAAAAACTACAAAAAATATACATAATCAAGTTAATCAAACACAGAAAAAATAAAGATAAAAACGAAAAAGGAATAAAATAAACTAAATGAAAGGCAGGATTGTCTCACAAAAGAAAAAAGATACAACTAAACCTTTAAAAATCTTATGTGACCAAAAGTACACATTTAAAATAAAACCGAAATCAAAACATTAACAATGAACAATGATAGATTCATAATTATCTCAACTGATGCGCAACGGGCAATTAAAGTCGTCGTCGAAACAATCGCGGGTACTGCTAAATTAGCTAGAAATTTACATGGACAGAGTGCGGACGAAATCGCCGCAGCAGAAGATGGTAGTTTAACGGACATCGAGATCGAAGGGAATCAAGACGATGCGAACGCCGGTTCGATTACCGTAGACGATGCCTCCGAAAATAACGAATCGAACGTCGTCTACGAGGATACGGTCGACTCAAACGAAACGATATCCGCACTCCTAGAATAAATACGTTCGCCATTAAAATAGCTTTATTTTTTCAAAAGATCAGTTATTTTCGTCTCTATTTTCCTTCTAATTCCATGTCGTTCATAAGTGTTGAACATTGATGCCTAAATAAAAAAAATTAAGATGTTGTCTTGGAAATTTTATTTAGTGCCTTTATTTAGTTTTCAGTAAACTGCACATTACAGTCCTGTCTTTGGTTAGAGGGATGTGGCAGCCCATCTATTACTTGTGATAATTTCGAACAAAAATCAGCGCGCAACAAGTTCCACGAACAAAAATTGACACGCAACAAGTTCCATGAACAAAATCAGCTTCGCGATGAGAAAAACCAATGTATAATTATCATATAGAGAAAATTCAATGTACAGCAAAGTTCTACAAACAAAAATCGATTTCACGAGGAGAAAACAAGTGTACAAGTCTTATGAAGAGAAAAATTAACGTGCAACAAGTTTTACGAACAGAAATCAGGACGCAGGAAGTTCCACGTAAATTACTTGAAAAGTTAGGTTGTTTCGGGGTTGTTTTAGAAAAAATTCCTGCTCATTTGACCAAAGAAGTCGCAGAAAAACTGATTATTCCTACTATTGGTATAGGAGGAGGACAATATGCAGATGGTCAAGTATTGGTGACTCACGATTTATTGGGTTTAACCAAAGATTTTCACTCACGTTTTTTAAGAAGATATTTAGATTTATTTGAAACTATAAAAGGAGCAGTTGGTCAATATATTGAAGATTACTGAACTTGTACTTCTTGTTCCTCTGTAAGTTTTGAAATGATTTCACCAAAACTGTGGTACTTCCTTCTGTTGTTTCTTTTTCAAGGACCAAAACAAAGTTGCCAACGTATAAAGCAGAAAAAGGAGGGCTCCTCTGAACTGAAGGTCCTTCTTTTGGATCTGCTTCAATTGATTCTGAAACACTACCCAAGTCAGAAACCTCATCTGAGCTTCTGTCATTTTTAATAAAGAGTGATTTCTTATTTTTGTATTCTAGATGTTTCGAATAAGAAGATTAGAAAATAGCATCTTTTTTGATGTTTCTTCATGTTCTTCCTCCCTTCTAATCAGAAGGGAGAAGGAGCTTGGTGAAACATCAAAGAAGAATACGGCTCAGTATATTCTTTTTCGTCTTATTGTTGTTTTTTTGTTTTGCAGGTCGAAAATTTGTTTGCTTCGTTAGGGAGGCGCACGAGCCGGTAAACCAGCCGACGGACGAGATATGTCTATGTTTTAGCGACTGCTTTGTTTGCCTGAAATTTATCAAAGAACTTTTGAATTAAGACGAACTAGCTTTGTCTATGCTATCGGTTAGGAGGCTTCCAAAAGGTGTGCAAGTTGTGTAAAATAGTTTTAATTAAGTATTTATAGTAAATGCTCCTCGCTCCTATTCCAATTTAAAGAAAGCGTACATACCCGTGTCAGGCCGTTTCAGGGATAGGAATGTGCACCGGAATATCTATTTTAGCCATTGGCTTACCGACTAGGGATATGTTATTGACATAATTGGAACGGATTCGCTCTCTTTGAGGGAGTTGGGGGGAATTCTAGTGCTTTGGCGAGTTCAGTGCTTCTGGACGTGCTTGGACGATGGACGATGATAGGGGGACGATGGAAATTAGTAGGCGTGTCAGGGACCTGCATAAATTGACTTGATAACAGTTTCCCGATTCGACCATCTGGGGGGCTGGAGGGAGAGGAATAATTGAAAAAATGAGGTATCTTTAACTTACGAATGTTTTTCCCATGGGTGATCGTATCGACCCAGTGCTCCTAGAATGTTACAAAAGGGCTCATTGTAACGTAAATTAAAAGTTCTAGTTCCCTTTTAAGTGACCAAAAAATTAGAGGGCACCTAGGCACCCTCCCACGCTCATTTTTTCCCAAAGTCACAGAATAAAAATTCTGTCTCAGAGTCCCTGGGGGAGGGTCTGCTAACTACAAGCTTTGACCATCGTGTACACATAGTAATGGTTATTGGGACGTGTACAATTCAGCTTGGAATCATCGGTTCTTTGTGATTAAAAATCACTTAGGTTTCACGCCTGGTATATGTTCCAATGAAATAAAGTATAGTCTTAAGTCAATATCTAAAATGCCCATGAATGAAAGTTCTTGGAATTATCTTCGAGGCATACTTAATGAAAGTGAAGAAGGTTGTTGTGGGAATGAGGATGTTATACATTTTTGTGAAAGGCAGAATGAAGATGGGGATAGAAATAGGTTTTTGCTTGATTTACAGTTGTCTCAAAATCGCGCGATGAGCCTATAAACCATATGAAACAGGTAGTGACCAGGCTCATAAAAACAGGATTAACTTTAATCGTTGATAAATGCTAGTTAATGCAGTAGCAGACAGAGTACCTTGGATACAAAATGGGGAACGATATTATAACCCGTTTAATGGGGAAAAAAATCGAAACGTAGCAGTCCCAAATAAAAAGAAAATAGTTCGGTTAATTTTTGGATTGGCGAAACTTTACCAAAGTAATGGAGAATGTCAAGCGCAAATTCAAGCGCAAATTATTGAACATAAAAAACTAAAATTTTATGCACTATTCAAAACAACATATAAGTTCGAAACATATTTAGATTTTCTTCCACTGCACTACTAGATAAGAATACTATGTTTCTCTGGCTAATGAGCCAGGAATATATCGATTGTATAAAATGGGTGGGCAAATTTTGTAAGCGGGCTCTTAGAGTAAGGGAAACTGTGACAGCAAAAATGTTAAAAAGGTTTCGGCCGGTGCGCCGATCACCGTCGAGCGCGACAACGACAAGAATCCGGTGATTGCGCTGCGCGAGATCGCCGATGAAACCGTGGAACTGGAAAATCTCCAGGAATCGCTCGTCGTGAGCCAGCAGAAGCATGTTGAGTTCGACCTTCTGGAAGAGGCCGAAGTCATCGAGCTTCTGGAATCGGAATCCAATATTGCCGGCGTCGAGCAGGAAATGCCCGAGGCCGACGCGGAACCGGGTGCCGAGCCTATAGAAGGCCTATGTCAATGTCAGAGGCCTATGTCAAGAGGCCTATCTTATTTCTTGGATGCTGTAAGACAACATGATGTAATTTAAACTAAGCAGATAATTTCAGTTTTTACTCAATTTTTCTGTTATTAGCATATTTTATTGCATTATAATGTATCTGATCTTTAGTTTAGTCTTTAGTTTTTTTTTTGCTTATAGTATTTTCGGTGTATTTTGCAAAGCTTTTTGGGCCAAACAACTGTTAACAGGGAGATGAGGACGACCAAAGAGGGACAAAGGCATTTCTTTTTTTAAACAAGCCTATTACCACCAAATGCAATTAATTTTAATAAATGGCTTAAAATTGACTTGAATCTAGTTATTAGCCAATATCAATTTTATTATGCCCGTGTCCCCTGTGAAAGGGTTAAAGGGTGCAAAACGGAGATTAATGAATTTTACGACTATGCAAATGTTTATGTGATTGTCTATTTTTTAAAAGTGCGCTGCTTGCATGCCATCTGCACCAGTTGCAAAATTGATTGCACTATTGGAATTGGCAGTATCCCCAAGAATGACGATAACTCTACCCTTCCTTGTGGGACCCATTACACTTTCAGGGTCAATTTTCACCCCATTATCAAGCACAATACTCTCCCCACGTTTAATTTTGCCATACAATGGCCCTGGTGGAACACCTTTAGCTTTTAATAAACCTGCATCCAGCTGTCCTGGAAGGTCATTCTCTTTGATTACAAAACCCACACAGATATAAATCTTAAAATTCAATAATAATAAAAAATCAGTTAAAATTAAGGAGCAAAATTAAAACATAAAATAAAAAGAAATAATTCCGTATATGAATCGGGACTATCCCCTTCGAAATGCATCATTCTTCACGTTATAGTTTTCTAGTACTAAAAAAGAATCTTGTTCTAATTAAACGGCCCTTGTGTTTCAGGAGTTAGTCCAATCTTTCAATTTTTAATTTAATTTTAGATTTTGTACAACTAGTGCGCAAAGGGAATGTTCATTTTACCTCTAGAGAAACAGGAGGAGTAATCGAGTGACTCCACAGTTCAAATCAATTAAACCTGTTTGGTGAGAATTTTTCCCATTTATCTGTTGTTGCCATGCAAAACAGAAATTAATTTTTTTTGTTTAAAGTCTTAAATGAATTTCTTGGTAGTGTCTAAAAGCAAATCCCCAATATCATTTTATTTTTTGTTTCGATTAGTATGTCAATAAATTGAGTAAATGCATTTGGCGTGGAAATTGGAACTTTCACCTTGATCAGTGCCAAAGTTGAGCTAGCATGAGCAGCAGACTTCTTAGAATGAGTAGGCTACTAAATTTTAGTTCATTGTCAATGGTGACTTAAAGATATTGCTCATCATTAACAGAGAAGATTGGGTGGGCTGAGAGAAGATAAAAGTTAAAAAGATTCTTTTTACCAAAGCAATGGACATGGTACTCAGCAATATTGAATTCAAGAAGCCAAGCCTCAGCTCATAGACTGTAACAATCAGTATGCAATCTGTGTGGTAGGTATGTGATTCGTGGTTTCTAAACAGATTCAGAGCGTCCTTCCGTTTTGTGAATGGCTCTTTCACAAGGGACTTTAATGTTTGATTGTATCCTTTGCCTACACATTCTTTAGAGAATAAAACCGAATATTTACAAAAAGCACCATCTCTTTGAGTATATACCAGCCAAGAGAAACGAGTCAACCACTGTCTTTGAAAACAAATCTTCTTTTTTCCACTTGTAATTTGCTAAAATTTTTACTAAAAGTTTCTCAATATTTTTTAAATGACAGTTTATTTTCAAATGATAATTTCGAATTTTATTTGAGTATGCTTATCTTTTTCTTTGTATTCTTTATAATTTTCTTGTCTTAATCCTGGGACTGAAGGTAATTAAGCTTACTTAAACTGGCTTATACTCTCGCTTGAACTATCAAAAAGGAATTGCTTGCCAAGTTATATTTTGTTATGGGGTCTTTTATGTCCCTTTAAATTATTCCCTATATGTGAGTGGCTGCTTCTCTTCAAAGCCCCTTTCTTTATGCTAAAGATTGACTCCTCCTCACAACAACTTATTAAAACAGTAAAAAAATAGCATGTAGAGTGGGGCTTTGAGGAGGAGACACCCCTCTCATATACGGAATAATTTCTGCTTGTCTTAAGTTTTAATGTTACTCCTTACTTTCCGTTAAAAAAAACTGTTTTTTTTTTTTATTCAATTTCTTGAACTTTTAGGACTTTAAAGTAGTTGCAATAGAGGTAGTAGTTGAAGGAGTAGTAGTGAAAATAAATGTAGCAGTGATAGAAAAACTAGTAGTAGTGTGAAAATATTCCCTTTTGGTCAGGGGACTTTTCCCTTTTAGCATTCTCTGAAAGTTCTAATTTAAGAACCAAATCAATGTTTGAGATATACTCTTTGCACAATGTGCATACACATAGCATATTCCATTTAGATCAAATTTTCCTTCAATAATGTATATGGAGTAGCATGGACCTTGCTCTTTACACCAATTTTTTTTGAGCCATTTATTCTAAATAAATGCCTTTGTGGTCCATGGATCATTTTTAAAGAATTGGAACACAATTCAAACTTTAGCAAGGTGAAGACCCCTTGTGTAATAATTTCTGTGTTTTGAGTTTTAATGTTGCTCCTTAATTTCAGCTGAAAAAACTTGTTTCTTTTGTTTAATAGGGTGATAGAAGTGACTGGCAAAACAACTATATTTGCCATGTCTCCATGTATCAAAGATACAAAAAAAACATTTGGTTCCAATGGAGAGCAAAGCTTGTATCATTGGGTTAGACACATAGTGTGGTATTTAAAAGAAATAATGAAACTCGTCATAACAATAGTAAAAATAGTATTAAAAACATAAGAAGCAAAAAATTTTTGGTAGGAGGGACGTAGAAGGGGATCTCTAGGCCGGGGCACAAAAATAAATTGACACACACAGGAAAATATGATATATTTTAAAATTTGAAACATTCCGCCCCCTAAAAAAGGAAAGAAAAGAAAAGAAGGGCAAAAACAATAAATCACTAATTTTAGGCTATAAAGAAAAGCAAGATTAAAAAAAACGGCTGCTATGACCCGATAAAAAAGCTTTGATAATAGAAAAGGGTCCAAACCCGGGACGTGTGTCCACTTTTTTCTAACTTTATTTCTTAAAAAAAGGAATGGAAAACAAAAAACGGCAAAAAATAAAAGTCACTAGTTTAAGGCTATCAAAAAAGCTATAAAAGTCCAGGACTCGTCCTCCATGTCCTTGCGGGACAGCGACTCGAGCAGGTGCTTGCCGGCGTCCTGCACGGACCTGCCGCCGAGCATCAACGCAGCGACGCGCACGCGCTGGAGCGTCTCGCTCTTCAGCTGCTCGATCAGGTAGGTCTTCACGGCGTCGTCGACCTGGGGCGCGTTGCCCTCCAGGACCTTCACGTAGGCGTCGTCCGCCGCCTCGAGCAGGCGGAACTCGACGATCCGGCGGCGCATGGCCGGGGCTTAACTTATAAACCTTGACTTGAGAGGTGTGGGGGGGGGGTTGTCAACCTCAAAGACATAATTTCCAGGACTTGTAACTACGTTGAGCAAAATGGTTGTCTCAAAATTTTGATTGGATGGGTTTTGGGAAAATGGTGGGCGTGGTAGGGGCGTTAGTTGCCCTCTAGTCATTTTTGGCTATAAAAAAGGGCACTATCCCCTTCAATTTCCAATCAAATGAGCCTTTTTAGAAGTTTCTACAACTTACGCCTGCACTTCTGCCCGGGCAACCATCCGCACAATATGACGGATTCGAACCCGGGACGGTACTGACGTGTCGAAGGCTTCACGGTTGGTCCGTTGGGTTGCGATGGCGCTGGTGCTCCTCTTGGCGTTGCGCGGGGCGTTGGCACTGACGCTTGACGTGCTGCGGTGGGGTGTGGCCAACACATACCATCGCCACATCACGCCTGGCGAAGAGTGGACCGCCTTCGAGCGCTGTTCCGACTACACGGATATATTCAAGCATCTATTTTGTCTTGCCGTCATTGCTGCACCATGTGTGCTTCGCAATGTCTCTTCTCACGAACCATGTATTTGTGATTGATTGGGTGTGGGTGATGCAGCAATTGAGCAGCCGCTCACCATTATCATTCAGAGCGTCATATCTTTTTAGTTCTTTTGCTAAAAGAAGCTTAGGACCAGTCTCGTTCAGCGTCAGGACATACCAGGTGGCAACATTAACGCCACCTTGGTCAGCGATGTAGGGATTCTGCAGTGGCATTAACCAACTGTATGCTACTGCCCTATCATAGCAAAAGCCTTGATAACTTGCAGGGGTAGAATAGCATCATGAGCAGGGCGACCATGGGGGCCAAAAATTTAAGAAAACGGGGGATCATGTACACTAAACTAAAAACACGGAGAAGAAAGGTGGGTAAAAAAAGAAGAAAATATTTCATTTAATCTTAGGTGATTTTTCAAAGATACGCCTTTTGGGCAAATTCGTACAACCAAAGACAGTGAAACAGATGCTCAGACACACAGGCACAGAGAGGTAGACAGAAAAACACACAAACACACAGAGACAGGCAAAACGACCAAACAGAGACAGACACAAAGACAAGCAAGCAGACATGCCTGTCTATGTATCTGTCTTTGTTGGTTTGTGTGTGTTGTGTTTCCCTCTCTCTCTCTCTCTGTGTCCGTCTTTGACCGTCTGTTTGTCTGTCGTTGTGTTTGTGTGTTTTTCTGTCTCTCTTTCGTAATCTTGGTTCCTCTTAATGCCACTCTTGACTATCGTTTCAAAAGCTATTTTTTATTTATCAAATCGATTTAGGCATGACTTTCTTTCACGGAATTATCTAAAGAAACTTTTACGGTTCATTTGCCTTGCCGAAAACCAAAATCAAGATTATCTTAGGTGCAAGGGCCTCCAATCTTTACGGTGAAATCAGAAGATTTTTGTCGGGGGAGGCTGGTGACTATAATAATGAGGCTTTATGTCAAAGCTTAATAACCATTCTAAATGAGTGATTACTTAAAATTGTGTCTGGTAACACTTCTCCTTAAACAGCCAGCAACAACAGCCAATGCACGGGGAATCCCCAGAAGCTGTCTGGTACACCTCTTACTTAACAGCCAACAACAATAGCCAATACAAGGCGTACCCTCCAAAGCTATGTCTGATGCCACTTTTCCTTAAACAGCCAATACAAGGGGAATCCCCGAGAATTGTGTCCGGAAAGGTAGTACCGCTTTTCCCACAGAACTAATGCAACTAACCTCTTTTAGTGTCAATCGAAGGCTTAAATGTCATAAAAATTATGCTTTCTAATGTGGTCTTTTATGCAACGAACACTAACAAATAAAATAGAATTTTACGGAATTGATACCTATTTCATGGAAACAGTAGGTCATCGTTTCTTATTTTTAGATTGTTCCGAGTATGCAGAGAACATTGGTAAACAGAAAAGAAAGCCAGATATCACACGATGATTCTTTTTCTAACTCAATTCAAACCTAAAATACTGAAATGCTTGTGAATGAATTAATGAAACCTAAAACGGACTCAAATTAAAAACGATGCTGAAAATATAAATGAATAATTGAGACCTTAAACAAGAGAAAGTGAATTCAATAAGCAGGTCAAATTTAAAGCGAATAAAAATTATACTTTCAGGAATTACTTCTTCTGCATTACTTATGAATACAGATTTTTTTTTCTTTTTCTTTTTCTTTTTTTTAATGAGCCTGCTTGACCTCCATCTAAAATGCTGAGCGAGAACGACCATGGCGCGAAGGTTCGTGAGTGACCGATCTTATTCTTTTTTCCAACCAATTTCGACGCTTGGAGATAACACCGTGCACTCCGTTTTGTTCTTTGGGGGTGGACTCTCTATAGAAACAAAAAACTCGTGTTTAACTTCGCCATCATGACAAGAATAACCTCTTCTTCTAAACAAAAATCTACACGCACAAACCGGCGTCAGCTGAACCATCATAACCGTCACCTTTTGGTCTTAAGAAATGCAATTGAGTGCAAAAAACTACAGTTTAGCAAGAGAAACGTCTCAATGCGTAAGACAACAGCTAATTGCGTAGGATGTTTAACATTAAATGGACAGAAATTCACAAATAAAACAGACATATCCGATCTAGCCAGACAAAGACTGAGTATCCAGTTTCCAGATTGCCCAATATGCTTAATTAGTGACAACCAGAGGGCACGCGACGACAGGTAAGCCCTATAACATGGTTCCGACGTTTTCAGATCTAGATCGTAGGAGCTTCGAGGCCCTAGTCCCCGGCCGCCGCTCCATCCGCGGGTTCCGCCCAGATCGTGTGCCAGAAGAAACCATTCAAGCCATCTTCGAGTTAGCCCGCTGGTCGCCCTCAGGGACCAACGTACAACCTTGGCATGTGTGCGTCGCTTCAGGTGAAACTTTAGATAACATCCGAACAGGTTTTTTACAGCGCTTCGATGCTGGGGATAAAATTGTCACAGACCATGCAACTTGAGCCGCGGCATTCGGTAGATCACAAACAGCCTGTTCGAGCTAGCGAGAGGGTGGTGGTGTGTTTGAGAGAGAATCGGAAGCCGCCACCCATCGTGCTTCCGCACCACGCCCACGGCAACCCCCCCCTCCCGCACGCACCTGTAGCGGTTGTAGTCGTCCTGGTCTTTGCCAACAAAGTAGTTCGGGCAGGCAGGATTCTTCAGGAGGCTGAGAAAGGTCAGCTTGGGGAAGGCGCCGGTCACGGACGCCCACCCTAGATGAGGCTTGGGAACGGGTTGCCACCGCCTGCAAACAGCAAGGCAAAGCCTTCGGAGGGCCCACGTTTCCACTGGAGGAAATGCAGAAGAGACGCGCTCTCGGGGCTCAATTCCTCGTCAACAGCAGCGAATTCTTGCACTTTTCGGAAGGGCTTCGATCCGACGTTCAGCGATTCGAATCCCTCTAGCCCCCCCCACTCTCAGAAGCTCGACAGACACATCAAACGCCATGACTCATCATTGGGAACGGGAGGATTTTAGAGGTACTTGAAGTGGCCAAACAACTTTTTATCCCTGTTCAGCTTGAAACTTAAACAAGAAGTCTTTTGGGTAAGAAGGATCTAATGTACAAAAAAAATTGACGGCACAGACTACTGAAAAGGAGCCCAGGGGGCTCAAATGGGCCCCAAAAATGGATCAAACCATTGGAGTCTAGTTGACTTGCAACTAATATCCTTAATCCTCGACACTAATAGAAAGAAGATAGGTTTACTGGATCATCTGAATGTAGATTGTATCTCAGCTTTTAAGAAGTAGGTTCAAAAGTGTAAGATTAATTTGCAACTAATCGGAATGGGCCTAGGGCTGATGGACAGTTGTCTTGACTTGTCCATACAGTGTCTGCTGAAGCTAAGGCAAGTCCATAAGAAATGATAATTCTAATGTTTGTTTCCCTATCCCCGAAAATGCACGTAAATACCATAGTTAAGCTCGTGTATGATCATTTTCAGTGCTGTTAGATTTTAACAGTTTCAAGGGAAAATATCATAAAGCACTTAAGGAGATAGTAATTTTTGACGGTGCAAATGAACATTTAAAGAATGGTGTTTAACTGTTAGAGTACGATACATAATTTGCAGAGGGAGAAGGTAAAGATAAAAACGGTGTAATTTTCTTGATAAAGTCAATATTATCATAAAATTGACTTGTTTCAATTTACTTATTTGAAGCAATTTCACACAAATTATTCTCATATAAAGAATTGCTTGGCCTGCTTTTGAAGGGCCGTGCGGATGCAGCGAGTTTCGTGATCCGGCGACTGCGTGGGATCGCAGCTTTGACCACATCTATTCTCAGGAAGACGAGGCCATCTCGGCCGTTCCCAAACGAACCGTCTGGGTTGGTATCGAATACCGCGACAACCATTATGATGCTTCCAATAGCGCTAAGCGTAATCGCCCTCATGGAGAAAGAGCAGCCCGCAATCGGTGCAATGGGCAAGTCGCCGGCGGATCGGACTTACAAAGGTAAGAATTTCCTTTGAAGGAAGAGATGTCTTCAGGAATCAAAGGATTGTTAATATTGTTTAGAAAGATTAAAAAAAAATTACGATAATAAATCTTTCCTTTGAAGGAAGAGATGTCCTTAGGAATCAACAGATTGCTATTATTGTTTAGAAAGAAAACTTACGAAAGTAAACCTTTCCTTTGAAGGAAGACACATCTTTAGCATCAACAGATATTTAATATTGCTTAGAAAGATTGTTAATATGGCGCAATAAGTGAATGCAGTATTTATACAAGCCTATCTTTCTACGAGATATTATAAGAAATACATAATGGATGGTTAAATTTAATTATCAGATACGAATGGAGACTATGTGTCTGGGTTGCAACTGTAGTTAGCAACCTTGTGAGAGACGATCAGGTTCAATACAAAGAATTATTCTAACCCATTAACTCCTAAAAATAGAGTCAGATCAAAGCAAGAAGTACACTATCAGAACTGCCTTGGCTGACCATCATTCTTTATTCACCCTCCCCTTCCAATGTGCAAATATGTAGACCAAATTATATATACTTAATAAACTTTCACTAGTGCAACGTTTTTCTTTTTGCCGTTTGTGAACAGTCTGCCGTTAAGTTAATAACAAGAAAAGGGACGTACTATTAAAAATTCACTGAGTATATATATAATTTAGGCTAGTGAAATTTAACGGATTTCATTTGTGAATGATATAAGTATTTAGGAAAATTTTGAAGGTAGTGGGTGCAGACATTTTAGGGGCGCAAAATTTCAAATTAATAATCTAACCGATTTAATCATTTTGTAATTTTTGAAATTGTATCTCTATTAAAAATAAAGTAGAGGGCGTAATTGGCATTAAGTAAAGCAAATTAAATCTGAATTTTTCATTTTTCCCATATCTTTATCACCATTCCTTGAAAATAAAAGTAATTAGACCCAACTTAATTAATCTTATTGTTATTTTGTAATATTTTGTGTTCAAATTTTGCCCATCCCGGCGCGCGCTTCGTCGGTCATCTCGATCCCGAAGGTCTCGTAGGCGCGTTCGATCTCGCCGATCGGGTCCTTCATGGCGTCGCGGAACCAGACGTCGACGAAGCGGTCGGCATCGTGGTGCGCCCGGGCTTCCATCGCGCGCTTCGTCGTCCAGGCGAGGCGCTCCTGCCATTGCTGGCCCGCCTTGTTCGCCGACTCCGGATCGTCGCTGTAGAGCGCCCCCCTGGCGCGGTTCATCGACGCTTTTTACTTTTTTTTCGTAAGATTCCTGGTTTAAGCACAGTTATAGTTAGAGTGCAGCATATTTTGGGGGATGAAGAATTTCCTCCACTTTATCTTTCCTCTCCCTATTCTTTGCTCTCCCTCTCTTTTCATTCCCTCTTTTTTAGTTTTTGTTTTAACTAGATTTCTGGTTTAAGCACAATCATAGTTGGAGCGAAGTATATTTTTCAGGATGAAGATCAACGAAATATTTAAAGTCCTGTCATAGATTAGCAAAAATACTTCGGATATTTTGAGTGCTTCGAAGTTGCTCAAATATCATGACATATGCACAAATTAGAACCTAGTACTTGATTTCTGTGGAACTTCTATTTAGTTTTACTTCGAAAAATATCAAACGATGTTTATTTATTTTAGTCAGGAACCCTTCATATATGAGCATGGGGGGTCACTTCGTGTCTGATTAAGCCCTTCCAAAGATTCTATATCTGCAAAACCAATAAATAAAATAACAGTTGTAGGGGGTTAATTTCAACGCCGATTGCTCAGTTAGTCCTCGTGTTCAAGGGCTAGTCCAGAAAGGCAACTGTGCACTACGTTCTTTGATTTCAATGCGTCACTTAGGTTTGATTTCAATGTACCGCCTGGGTTTCCCAGTAAATCAGCTGAAAATGGCATATGTAACATACATACGTCACATATTACAATATGCATGTCCCGTTTGAGGGCCTCAAATTCTTAATATTGAATATCTAAGTGATGGTGTGGAAGCAAAGAAATTTTGGGAAAATACGAGGTATTGGGGGGTATCAGCACTCCAATTACTTTGAACCTTAACAAGAGCAGTAAAACTTCTGATTGCCAATCCAATGAGCCACCTCCAGAGTTTATGATTGCCTGTTTCTACATTTTCTATAAAACTTTATATACCCCAAGGGCATAACTTACAATCCTTGCCCTGAGAGCTGTGGGGGGGGGGCTATCATGCTCAATGACATAGTTTCTGGATATCAAAATGCCTCTTCTAAACTATAGGACAAATGTCTCTTTCTTTTCGTGCCAGACTTGGCCTGTATAATTGAGATAAAGCTCACACTTTTGAGTGAGTTTCTATGATCTGTTTTAACATCTTTCAAGGTTGAAAGAAACGTTCCACAACAGTGTTCTAAAATGATATGTTCAAAAGCTAATGGACAATGCCAACTATTGAGGCTAGAGAACCTCTGAGTACCATTTGATATTTTTATGGAAAGCACGTCACGCCAAGTACATGTCGAAAATTTTCCACTAATGAAAATTTTAAAAGCTTCATAATTTTGAAACAAAAAAAAAAAAAATCATGGAAATTCAGTCGTCGTTTCTGATTAGACCTAATATGGGTCTAGGTGCCAAGATATGTTTTAATTTTGATGTATTTAGAAATAGTCACTGGTACAGAAAAAACAGTCCAATCCTTTGCAATGTATAACTTACGGGGTCTGTTGCTCCAACATGCTCCAATGAATTACGTAATGTCCACAAGCCTTATAAGAACGCTAAGGAATGAGCTCCTACCAAGAATTATAATGATCCTCTGTCATTCTCTTATCAGTCCGTATCTTTCTTATGGTTATTTGCTCTGGACTTGTTCTTTTGTGTCAAGTTTTAAAAAAAGTTCAAATTTTACAAAGTAGAGTTGTTTGTGTCTTAGGATACTAAGTGAGATTTGAAAGTAGTACTTTGAGTTACTTTACTAAAATGAAAATTCCAAATATTTATAAGTAAAGAGATTGCTATTTTTATGGATATTTGGTGATAACATTGAACAAAAATTTGGCAAACTCAAATATCTTGGAATTTACTTAATGTGGGGAATCTCTGCAGGATTAATTCACATACTTGGTGATACTGGTAGTGCTATCCCTGCAGTTGGAGCTTCTGGTGCTATATCTGGAATACTTGGAGCATATCTTGTAATTTTCCCAAGAGCTAGAATTCAAACTTTCATGATGCTTGGTTTCTTTTGGAGAATGATGCATATTAGTCAAATATTGGATGAATATGAAGATCACCGTTTCTTTTATTTGGTTCCATGAGAGACATTGCTTCCTCCAATGTTGGTATCCGCCAATTAATATATCCAGCAAATTTGTCTTTGTTTAACTTTTTAATGTAAGCCTGGGCTTCTTCGTAATTCAGTTGAACTGAACCCGAACGTTGCCAAGTAAGACCTGTTTTGTGATCATAAACTAACAGATTGTTCACTTGTAATTCATATTCATGAGCAATTCCATAGTTTGACGCGCGAGAGCCAATCATCATTATTCCAAAAGAAGAGTTGGTCTCACTCACTATTGCATGTACAAACCCATTACATACGGATCGTATCCAAGGAAACCACCCTCTCTTCGTTGGCAGAAGGAACGGTACAATTTGGTTTGTAGGTAATGTGCCTTCCACATTTGATCGACCCATCTTGACGGTGGTAACGGCATATGTTTCACAGAATTAATTTGTCGATTCTCCCATTGGTACATACAATCTAAAATCTCGGTCGGGGAGGGGGAAGGAATTAAGGGGGCAAATATCCTTACTGCCCCTCTCTGCAAATGACACCACTGGTTTATTCCTCTTCAGGTTTAACATTTGGTGAAAACCAATTACTTTTAATTTGATTAGAAATTGACATTTTCTGACGTTTTCTGAAATTGACGATAACATCGGAGGCCTTGTAATCCAAGAGTATCCTGTATCGATATATGCTCATTAAACCCTAAAGGGCCACAAACCTCAGAGTCTCTGCCACACCATGGAGATCCCGCGCATAAAATGCAGGCTACCTTTTAATTATGGTGCCTAGGAGATTTGAGGCGCCTCTTGTGTTAGGCTCGCGCTTTTAGATCAGAAGTCGCCACAATGCAGCCAAACCGCACCATCTCAAGCCCCAATCCCCTGTGGATCTTGTTGTGTATGGGCGTGGTAATTTTTATGTTCACGGTTGAATACAGCGGCATTCCCATCGTCATGCCCGTATTAGCAAACTAGATTTGTGATGTTTGTTTGCCTATATTATTCAATGCCATCAATATAGGCAAATCACTTTTTGCCTATACTTCCCATTTTCTCGACTACCCATCTACTGTTCGGGTAGTCCCAACTGCATTCACCCCCTTCAAGGATAATAATCCACAATTATGTAAAACGTCCCAGCTAAACCAGGTCTAAGAGATACTACAGAATCATTTGGATTGTACATACAGATCCATTCTTCAAAGGGTAGAATTTGCTTTTCGGGGGGTGGGGGGGGGGGCGGGGGGGGGGGGGGCGGGGGTGGGGGGGGGAGGGGGGGGGGGGGTTAATTCGGAAAAATTAGAAAAAATGACGTATTTTTAACTTACGAACAAGTGATCGGATCTTAATGAAATTTTATATTTAGAAGGATACCGTGTCTAAGAACTCTAAATTTAAATCCTGATCATATCTGGTGACATTATGGGGCGTTGGAGGGGGAAACATAAAATCTTGGAAAATGCTTAGAGTGGATTTTCTAAGTGCTAAAATTAGTAATAATAAGGTTAGTTTAGTTTAGGTTGGGCTATGTTAAAAAGTGCTTAAGTGATTATTAGGCTATATCCATAAAGAACACAATAAAAGGCATTGAGTGGTATGTCCACCTTATTGGTAAGTCAATTATATGAACTGCATTAAATTTACTGGGGTAGTTAGGTTGGGTAAAAAAAAGTGATTAAATTTGAATTTGCAATAGAAGGTAGGCTATCATTATATTCATAGTTGCATCCCCTCCCTAGGGAGCTGTGGGGGATTAAATCGTCCCAAAAGACATAGTTATTAGGTTTTCGACTAAGCTGAAAAAAATGGCTATCTCAAAATTTGGATCTGGTGATTTGGGAAAGATGAGCAGAGGAAGGGGCCTAGGTGCCCTCCAATTGTTTGGTCTCCTAAAAAGGGCACTAAAGCTTTTAATTTCCATTACAATGAGCCCTTGCACAACGTTTGAGGACCGGTGGGTCAATACATTCACGAAAGTTAAAAAAGTGGACAGAGTCAAAATTTTCCTTCTATGGCAGTTGCATTTATATGGTACATAAGAGTTTAAGAGAACTGCAGTTTTTCCAAAAAAATAGTTGCGTTTTTTGGGCAAAATGGCCGACATGAAAGTTTCGGACATTTTCTTTTGACGTCGAAAATACAATGCCCAAGTAGTGCTGAAACTCATGTCAAAACGTTGTCAAAAATAAAAAAAATTAGCTTTTGAGGCCTAATCAAAAGTTGAAAACCAGTTATCGAGACCGCGGTCGAGCGTCACACTGGCGAATATCGCCACCACAATGGCGGGGAGCGCGGCAATGATGCTGAACAGCGAGACAATCCGGACATGCAGTCGGGCGCCGGCAATCTGGCGCCGCTTTGCCCGCATCAGCAGCACGATCTGCCAGGCAATCATGCCGACCATGGCCATAACCAGCACGGAATTGACCACCAGAAGGCCGACAATGGTGTTCCGCGACGGATTGATCGGTGAGATATAGGGCCAAAATATTCAAATAGGTTTTGTTCGTTCACTATCATGGGAAAAAAAAAGTCCTCATTATTCTCTCTTCTGTATTTGTTTCAACAACAGTTCCAGACTGTCTAGGTGCGACTGTATCCGCTGTACAATCAGACACCAGGTGGCTAATCGGCCACACGACAATGCATAGTTTTGAGCCAAGCTCTCTCAAACTTCAAAAGAACATAACTCTGAAAGTAGATGGCAGTAGATACAGTAGTAGCAGAAGGGCAGGGCGGCGGAACCTTGCCTGCCGGGGCCAGGCGGCTTTGGCGGCCGGGCGGTGGTTTGCTCTCAGCTGTTAAATACCGGCCGGGCGGGCTAGGCTGTCCGGGGATGCGCAGAAAGGGCTGAGACGTGGTGAATTCGGTAATCGAGAAAGATGTGACGGTCGCAGGCAATGTCACCTCCAGCAAAGGCAGCGTCGAGGTCCGCGGCCGGGTGGTCGGCGATGTCTCGGCGCAGGCGGTGAGTACCTCGCGGACTTCGGCATCGCCAAGGCCGTGCGGCCAGCCGACGGCGCGCTGACCGGCACCGGCGTCACGCCCGGGACGCCGCAGTACATGGCCCCGGAACAGGCCGAGGGTGAGGAGCTCACCGGGCACACCGACCAGTACGCCCTGGCCGTGACGGCCTACGAGGCGCTCCCCGGACGCCGGCCCCACGAGGGCAGCACGCGCGTCCTCGTGCTGATGAGCAAGCTCAAGGAACCGCCGCGACCTAGTAACAATCCTGGTACCGTAAATACTTGAATTAGCCCCCTGAGGGCTTAATTTTTACTTATTTTGGCAGAAGGAATATTCAAGGTGGGAGCTTAAACTAGGGGGCTTATAAAATTATTCACATATGCATGATTTATCATCGAGTTGGAGAATGCATTTTTGTGTCATAACTCGATAAATTACCGATGTAGACTCATATCGCTAACACCAACCTATCAGGGGTGGGGGCTTGTTAACAATCCCTCTTTCTGGTGATCACCAAGGCCACCACTAAGCCGCCGACAATCGGCTCTGGGATATTAAAACGTTTGAGGATCGGAATTTGGCCATTAATAAAGTGACCCAAAAATAGCACGCCAACGGCGATGAGAAAGGACTCCTGCGGACCAACAGATACAACACTGTTCATAAAACCTCTCTTGTTGTCGCATGAGTAACGTCACTCACCGCAACTCGAGTGCAGAACGTCTACTGCAAAATGGCATTTTTCACTCAAAGCCCCTATGCTGTCTGAATTGCAACAAATAATATACATAAAGCTAGCAATGATGAGGCTCGATACGTAAAAGAACCTGCTGAAACGTTGATAGGCTCTTACACTCCTTGGTGCTAGACCTGTATCAATAAGTCTGTCCTTCCGAAGTAGAATAAAGCAAAGAAAATGGCTGCAGGAAGGCATAGTCTCTAAATCTTTGAAAATTTTCGCATGAATGCAACCTACTTCTTTGAGCTGAATGACTTCAAAACCATGCGCTTCGCGCGTCTTGAGTACACCTGGAACGGGATCAGGCAGCCCAACCGCAACCGGTTGCTGAGCCGGGATCCGAGTGTCGACGGCATCAAAACCGGCCATACCGAGGCCGCCGGGTATTGCCTGGCAGCGTCTGCGGTGCGCGAGGATACGCGCCTGATTGCGGCTGTCATGGGAACGGATTCGGATCGTGCGCGCACGCAGGCGAGCCACACGTTGTTGTCCTACGGCTTCCGCTCCTACGAAACGGAAGCTGCCAGGTCTTACAGAGAGAGTCAAGCTGACATTGAATCACATTTAACAGAATTGAAACATGATGATGAAAGACAAGTTATTGACATTGACAGAGAACATCCATTGCTGCAATGCATACGTCTATTAAAACAGAAGAGGCTCAATCTCAAACAATCACCAGACATCAATTTTGTGGGTGAAGATGGTATTGACGCAGAGGGTCTGACAAGGGAGTTCCTATCACTGCTTCTGTGCTCCATTAGAGAGAGGAGGTAAAGAGCGAACCTTTGAACGGATGGATGTAGAGGAGGATGTATGGATGTATGTACAGAGGAGGATGGATGTACAGCTGTTTTATCCTCAAACGGCTTGGTGCTTCAACGAGTTGTTAATAGTGGTGGAATTAGTAGTGGTAGCTACTGCTGTAACTACAATTTAGTATTTATTCAGTGTTAACAACTGAAAAAAGAATTATGCATTTTGAGTATGATGGTCCGTTTTAAGTCAAATTTGTTGTTTGCAGGCATTTATAGCGGAAATTTGACCGCCGCAAGTGGGATTTGCATTGTTTGGCTGCTGATCTGCACTAAGTTGAAGGAAACCAATGTTCCGGAGGTAACCTCTTGCTGAAATCCGCTTTTTCCTTTGTTGCTGCCACTGTTACGGCTGCCGTTTTGACAACCACAGCCACTTTTGCCGCCGATCGGGCCGATGTGAAGGCGTTTTTGGAAACCACGGGCTTTGACGTTGCCATTCGCTCCATCGGTCATCCACATAAAAAACATGCTTAAGCGAGACCATCCAGCAAATGGAAGCTCCTCTGGATTCACTACGTGACGAACTCCCATAATCGTGCCCTGGATCGCTGCCCGAGTAACCCGCAGTTACCCGATTCGAGATGAGCAAGTTACAAGTACTTACAAGTTACAACAGTAAATCTGATTCAGTAATGAAGTAAAACGAATCGTTTGAACACTCAAGTGCTCTTGACATGTTTTAATTTTGAAATCAGCGTGTGTTGACAAGAGAGCTTTTTCACGAATCATCTTGGTAGGCATTTATTTAATGACTTTAGAAAACGAATAATTCTAAAAAGGTTGAACATGTAAAGACTCTAACTTGCGTTTTATCCCATGATGTTTCTTCATATTTATAAAATACTTAAAACTGAGTATGAGGGTTCAGTTGCATGGGGACTCACCTGTACGGGGCTCAGTTGCATGGGGATTTAGTTGCACGGGGTTAAGTTAAATGGGATTTCAGTTTCGTATTCAAGAGAGTGGTCAACAGTGGGGTTCCACTCAGGGTTGTTATCATCTTCATGGTCAAGGTCCTCATTGTCTTTGAATTCCAGATCAAACAGTTCTCCATCTGGTTTAAAAATATACTGAACAACTTCTTCCTGCAAGAACAAGTGGTGTGCATATTGTGTAGTCTGGCTTCTGAATGATCTTTCCTCCCTCTGTGAAAGGATAGCACTAAAAATAAGAATGATAATTATTACAACTACTTTTTCCACCCGCCCCGACCTGGGTCGCGTGCAGATTGTCCAGCACATTGGGCGCCAGAATATACCGTCCAATAACCGCCAGATTGGACGGGGCGGTGCCGGTGGCAGGCTTTTCAACCATGCCCTTTACGGTCACCAGATTTCCCATGTCCTGATCGACGTCCAAAATCCCATAGGAAGATGTCTGTTCAGCCGGGACTTCCATGGCTGCCACCATATTGCCACCGGTTTCGGCATAGGCTTCCATCATCTGTTGTCCAACAGAAATTCACTTCAAAATTCTCGCAACCAAACAAATGCTGCATCGTTAGAAGAAAGGCCTAATTGCAACTGCATTGAGGTGTTGCAAGATTTGATTGACGTAGAGTTTGTGGATAGTGATGGAGTGTTGCAAACAAAGTGTAATTTTCTGGCATGTGGCATGGATAGTGGTCAAATTATTCTCTATAATCCATTACGAAATGGTCAAAAAGATAGAGCCATACAAATGTGCAAAGATCCTATTGGGTGCACGAAGCCGTCTTCTTAGGTGGCTCGGTGCTGCAGTGAGTTAGTTGTAGTAGTAGCTAGCAGAGTTAGGATTCATTAATCATCTATAGTATTACATCTCATCTTTATTTTTCATATTATTATTCATTATATATTCTGTTCCCTTTAGGTTTTATTTATTTATTGATAGTAATTTATATTGGTCTTTAGTTTGAATTATTACATGTCTTTATTTATGTTTCTCTTAGGTTTTAATGAGGTTTTTTCTTTGTCGTATATCTACAAGTCAATCTTTTGAATCACATGTGGAGTCTTAAGAAATTAATTTCTTGAAATTTTCAGGGTCGTGAGAAGTTCACTAGAACTAATACATGTTATTGTTGTACGTCTTGTTATTAGTGTTATTAGTATGTTGAAAAAATCAAACATGTTCATGAATAAACTCACTTTTTTTAAAAGTAGAAATTCTTTATAAGGAAATCCCACAAGCTTTGGATTAGTCTATTGGAATTTTTATCTTTTTACGTTGACGCGAATTTCATTAAAGTCACTAATTGAAATTTCAGTGTTGTTTATTTTAAGGCGCAGTTTAGTATTATTCTGCCGTATTAACATAGTTTGAAATTTCATCCTTTTTTAATGTTTGTCAGATAGCTGTATATTTCTAAATAAGGCTAAACTAATGAGGCATTTCAAAAACAGACGAAATTTTTAAACTTGTAAGACATGTTTCGAATTACATTAGTTCATCTTTAGTTGCAATATTGGCAGTTAGGAGATCGATACGTGCTCTACGCAGACCATTCGTTAGCATGCTCGTTTCTATCTATGGCGGGCTCTAAACCTCCCTTTTAGGGTTTTAGACCACGAAAAGTCGATCGGCTCTCTTAGAATTCGCATTTTCTGTCATTTTGACCTTTTTGTGCCGAAATTGACGTTATTTGGAAGAAAATGGCAGAAAATTCTACTTTGCTGCGGCACAGTCTCTTTTATTACTTTGCAGTATTCGTCATTATCTTTTTTAATCCTACAGAATGCAATCTTCAGGCAGAAATATGACTTGAAAATAGTTAGTAATTTTAAAAATTGATTAATTAAAATCAAACAATTAATTGTTTTCACTGTCGATAGCATTTCCATTTCTCGCGCACATTTTCAAGAACGAGGCCGGTTTAAAACGAGGCAAATTATACTTTGCTGTTGCTGTTGTTAGCTTTGATGTTGCATAGCCTACTCGAGAGTCCTGTCGCCACTGTGCCCGTGGATGTTTGCTGTGATCGATTGAGCCATACATTATTATCGAATTGACGTATCATCTGTGTGCTTTGATTATTGTTGTCGATGCGATTGAAATAATGCTCGAATAAATTCAAATTCACACTCAAGCAAAGATATTTTGTTTTTTCTCCACGTGTGCACGGATTATTTCAAAGTCTTCTTTTGTCTCAATTATTTCAAATATATTCCTATTGAAATGAAGCAAAAGAAAATCAAATAGAAAAAAAAAACCAAATTGTGTTGTTGCGCTAAGGTTATGCGTTCCCAGAAGATTTCCGTTCCATTAATAAACCAAGAATATCGTAATTGATTCATATCATTTGGATATGCTTCACAATACCATGAGAGAACGGTTCCGACATCCAAAACTTGATCATCCAATGGAACGACAAAAACAGGATCAATTTGAATCTGTAGAGAAACAGATTGAAACACTACCGAACGTGTATTCGATGCTTCACAACGATAGATGCCAATATCATCGCGTTTCACCGAGAGCCCCGACGCAAATCGGGCCGTGCCTCCGGTGGGCAGCACGTGGGACGGACCGGCGGCGTAGTCACCGAAGCAGGTCGGCACCCCGCTGCCGATGAACAGGGCGCCGGCGTTGCGGACCCGGTCCGCCATCGCCTCCGCCTCGCTTCCCATCAGCTGCTGGTGCTCCGCCGCGAGCCCCTCGGCGAGTTCCACCGCGTCGTCCAGCGTCTCGGTGACCAGGATCGCCCCTCGACTCGACAGTGAGTTGCAAAGGAACCATTTCTTTCTCATGATAACTGATACGCATTAAGTTGTATCTCTGAAGCTACCTTAATATAAGGCAATATGTATAAGTTGTACTATGTTAATTCAAATAAAACATTCTTTAAGTCTTATTCTAGTAAGTATTATCATGACTAGAACTACACTCACCCTAATTACGTCCCTTATAAAGGGGCTTAATTTCACTAATGAATCCAGGGGAACTCAAGCCCCCTTCCAAAATTTTTCTCAACCCAAGTTTATCAGTCCTCCCTAATTCTTGCTTCCAAGAAAGTCTCCACTAAGTTGCAGAGTATTATAGGCAGATTTATACATGTGGTGAAAACAGAAGGTGCTGGCACCCGATCTCTATGGTGGAGTGCTGCAAGAAAAAGAAGTTTGGTGGGCTTGGCACTATTAACATTGGGAAACAAGGAATTGCCTTGGCAGCCAAATATTTTTACAAGGCTTGTCATGACCAAATCAAGCACCCAGTTTCTCTGATCTTGAATCTTGTTGAGAGTAGTCTGGCGGGCACACCGCCGGCGCTTATTGTGTCCGACAGGCATCACGTGTACAAGGCAATTCAGAAAAATTCAGGTGCAAATTTAAGGGGAAGCAATCGATCCATGGGTACATACAAGAATCTTGTCAGCGTTCGCGAACTGAAGAAGCTGATCGACCAGTCTGCCTGTCGGGTTGTCGATTGCCGGTTTGATTTGACGCAGCCGGAAAAGGGACGAAACGACTGTGTGCCTGCGGGCACCTACGCAAAAGAAGCACTTACAACAATGGGCATTTGGGAAGATGCAAAAGCCAATGCGGTATATTCTGAAAATGTGCGCGTGGCATTGGCGCAAATCCAGCGTGGCGATCTTCTTTCGGGCATCGTGTATCAGTCGGATTTGCAGCTTACCGAAGAACTGCACGCCCATTATGTGTTTCCTGAAACCGCGCACCAGCCTATCCACTATGTTACAGCGCAAACCAGTGAATACAGGGTTATCCTCCTATAACTTTTTATTCGTAAAAAGAGCATTGGAGCATTCAATTTCCAATCAATATTAGTTTTAAAAGATGTTGCTGATACACCCTTTTGACAAACTGTATGCACATACTATTTTCTGATTCAACTTTTTTCTGGTTCAGTTTTCAATTTTCATTGAAATTTTCCATTTCAATTTCAAATTTTCATTGAAATTTCATTTTCAATTTTGTCTGATTCAATTTTCTGGTTCAACTTTTCGGTGGCGAAACGGAAAGCGGAAAAAAGTTGACCAAAGTTCAACTTTTGATTTCGGAAAGCAACACGGAAAGAATTCCCTCGGTCAGACCAGAAAACACGTATCACGCATGCGTGAAGTCTGTTCCGTAACAACTTTCCGCGAAATTCTTGAAGTGGAAATCCACCTTTAATGCGATTCACACACACTCAAGTGCTGTAAACCAGGCAAATCAGTGGCGGTTTCAGAAGGGGCGTGGCCTTAGGCCGAATAAGGTCCCAGCACCCCTTCACCCAGAAGACAAAGCCAATTGGGAGGTATGCGCAAAGCCATCAAGAACCTCCCCCAACCACCGACCACTAGTCCGCCTGAAAAGGCCACCTCTGCACGTCATGTCTTGGCGGGACCACACGACTGGATTTTTTCCTTTGGGGGAAAGCCCTGGGGCACCTGCACCGAACAATTCCCGATACTTTCAGTGCAGGTAACCCAGGGCGTGCCATATGTCAAGGATGGGGCATGGGACTGATAATTTTCTTTTCATCTGTACTCAACTTCATGCCATCACTCAATACATAAAGTAAAATTGGTTTAAAAAACACCTTCGAGTAGTAAAGAATATAAATTGGGGGCTTGAGGGATGAGGGAGGGGGGTTATCACGAGCATTCTTCAAATAAAACCAGTTTTTGGGAAAGTTACTTAAGCCAGAAAAACTGACTCTCAATATAATAAGAACACCACATAGCACTAAACAAAACAAGAACTCACCCTTTTTTATTTAAGAAATTTTAAGTGTGATCCTTTAATTTATAGCTGTATAAACCAGGGCATTTGTTCAGAAGTTCACCACACTAATAGTCAGGGCCTAAAATTCCAATCCTAACCCAATCCATACCCCAAACCACTACCCAGAACCCTACCAAAAAGCGACTAGAGCACTGTCTGTAGAGTATGGTACATTTCACGGAGACCTCAGGTGTGCAATCATTTCTAAACAATAGAGGCTGATTATTCACCCTATTTTTTTTTCTAGGAGTGATATGTTAAATAGACATTTACGTTTACATTCTGGTATTCGTCCATATCGTTGTACAATGTGTAATACACATTTTTCACGAAGTGATCATCTATCAACACATTTACGAACACATACGGGCGAAAAACCTTACACATGTCCGGAATGTTCATATGCGGCATGTCGACGAGATATGATAACTAGACATTTGAAAGTTCATTCAAAACAAAGATCCGAAAGAAAAAATGCGACATCAAGTTTCTCCTGTTGTGTTCAAATAAATATAGAAAAATGCCACGGGACTCCAGCAAATAAGAAACAAACCAACTAATATACTGACTGTTTTCGCGGCTTTCAAATCACTTGCGAGAGATGTTCGCATCTTCGTAAATCGTCTACTTCTCGTCGTACTTCGTTTCGTTGTTGTCGAAATCGTGCGTTCTCGTGATGTTGTCCAAGCTTCGGTTCGACAGTCGGATATTTCTGCGATTTCGCCTAATCGTGGTTGCATTTAATGAAATGGGACGGCATACCAAAATTTCCTGTATTGAAATGAAGAGAAAATGTCGAAGTGATGGGACAATAAAGAATTGCTACCAAGCGTTCACACCGAAGACCTGCCCACGAAATAACCAAGCCTGAAATACGAAATACCACTTTTGCGTTTTTCAAGTCCTGCAAAATTCATCCAACTTTGAAATCCCATTCACCACACCCATGACGCCTTATCACTTACAATTTATTCCCATTCTTTCGATGGGCAACAAAAAAAGAAAAAAAAGAAATGAGACGTAAGAAAAATGAAATAAAAACTACATTTCTGCAAGAAAAAAAAATGAGAAAAAGCAAAAATAAAATGAGAAAAATGAGAAACGAGAAAAATAAGATGAAAACTACATTTATGCAATAAGTAAACATAAGAAAAAACAATGGGGAAAAAATAAATAAATGAGATCTTGACTAAGTAATAAAGGAGGCATCCAAAAATGCTTTTCAAAAACGGCTTTCAATCTCAGCATTGCGGGTTGGTGATGCTGCTGCTGGTGCTGGTCAATAGGTACCGAGGACAGGATCATGAACGGATGGCCCACGACCTGGCCAGCCTCCCGCTCTAGTCCGACCGCCGCACGTGCTAGACAGGACGAAGCAGAGCTGAAGCTGGCTCTCCCCTCGCTCCACATGCCTTGCTGCGTCATCTCTGAACCGATCCATCCCGGAGTGGGCAGCAGAAGAAGGAGAAGGTAGGGTAGGGTAGGATAGGGACTTCCCCTCTATGTAGGAATGATTTCTGTTCGTTTAGGGTTTTAATAGTGCTCCTTAATTTCAGTTAAAAAACTTGTTTATTATTATTTAATAATTACCAGAGAGGGACGTGGTTCTCTAATTTTAGTCTTTTAAGGTGACAAAACTTGTTGCGAGGAAAATTACTGAAGCGGTCGTTTGGTACTGGTTTTCTTTCTACTTTCTATAACGTGCAGATTCTCCATCAGGCTGTCCACTGAGGACTTATGGGCCGGGGAGGTTGGATTCCATGGTCTACGTCGGATGCCCGGAAACGCTTCAGGAGCAGGTGCCTTGCCATCCGCGCTTGGGGGAGGTCCAAACCAAGGTCCTGAGTCGTGGCTACGCTGGCCGCTGTAGGCCACACATGTTTAGGGGTTCTTGTTTTCCGCCAGTGGTTGGAATAATCACCCCGCCGTTTTTAAATAACTACGTGTTAAAAGTCCTTACCCCCCTTCCCATGCTTAGCAGGGGCAGTTTTTTTCACTTTGTGTTTTCAATTATTTTTCCTTGGCTTTAATTTTGAAAATCTAATTCTTGTTATTTCAGTAGAATTTAAGCCATATAAATACTTTTTCATAAATTTAAGAATTCGATTTATCTTTATAACATTATAAACAAGGATTGAGTAAAAGTGTGAGACTTAAAACAAACTTTTTTTGTGTCTCATTTAAGCAGAAGATCTGTTTTACCTTAAATTGCAGCTTGGAGCAATCTAAGGATTTATTCTCCAAGGATGCCGACAACACCTTCCTGTTCAATTTTCCACCAGTCCAGCGTAAATGTCAGATCATTGAACGGAGTAAAAACGAAGCCAACTGCGATGTTTTCATCGTCTTCTGGTTGCAAGCTTGTACTGCCTGAACGAACTTCCTCCGTGCCTTGTCGTTCATCACGTACAACATCCGTACGAGTATTAACCCGAGAAACACCCTGCTCTACAATCTGGGGGATGTTGGGAGCTCGGAATCCTTCCGAATATTATTGTAACAGGATTTGGGCCTCAATAATTTACATAACAACAAAATAGGAACCAAATAGGAATTACTCAATACATACTGCCCTTGTCTTTCGTGTCAACTTACCTACCCATTACGCCCCTGCTGCATTATGGTAAAGTTTAGCTTGTACTTTAATGAGAGTATGGTGATTATTTAGCATTAGTACATCAATTCACGAAATATTGGAAGGGGGATGATATATTTTTCCAAGGCTAAGGAGGCACTTTTTGCCGGTGGGGTGTATCGAGTGTCGGGACACCGGTTACATGGGGCGAATTGGTTTGTACGAGCTGTTGCCCATGTCCGAAGCCGTGCAAAGCCTAGTCACTCAGGATACCGACCTAGATCTCATCCGACGCCAGGGTTTAAAGCTTGGCATGCGTACCTTGCGTTTGGCTGGAGCACAAAAAGTAGGTCAAGGCATGACGACCATCTCTGAGGTGATGCGCGTTGCGCCAGCCTCCCAAAGTCAATGATCTTAATGTCTTTTAATTCTTTTTTTTGCCATTAGACAAGTAATTTCAAGGTAAACTTGAAATACCTTCAGAGTAAATAATAAAGTTCCATAATGAAAAAGAATCAAAAATTGGATATCTTGCTTTCTCTACCTTGTAAGATAAATAAAAACAAAATTAAAAATATTCTCCTTTATTTTTTAGCTCTAATTACTAGTACTTTTAGCTTCAAAACCGTTTACATCCCTATGTTAATCTTATAATAATAAAAAGTGCCTAGACGTGCACTTTCGGAAACAGTTTTATCCACCAATGGCGTTGATAACGTCAATGGATACTGGCAACCCAATCACCATGATCCGAAACCATGGTTTAAATCGCGCAGATTGATCATTTTTACTATCGCATTTCTACTATGTTCAATACTGACGCTCAGCTACGTTTTTGTTCGACCTCCGGTATATCGAAGCTACGCTACACTCTTGACCGTCGCTAAAACAGCGATTGACTCACCGAGTAGCGATGGAACATACACAATTAAGCTGTGAAGTACGCTTCAGTCTACTCGAACTTTTTCTCATCATCTTTTTTCAGGTCATACATCAATTAAAAGATCATTTTCCCGTCAGTTCACAATTATTGAAGAGTCGCATTGAATGGTTAATCGAATCAGATTATCTCTCGCGATCGAAAGATGATTCGTACGTCGGCTTTTCTTTGGAATTACTTTCATTGTTACCTTTCTTGTCTTTTTTAGGAAAATCTATCATTACGGTCGGTTTTGTTCGTGTCTTTCAGGAAATTGTCCACGTTCTTTTCGAAAACATAATCCGCTTTTCGTTGCGTCGTAAGCGGAATGTCCGCTGCCATCGGCCCATCCGTTCGAACGCCGAAGAGCGCGACTTTTAGCGCCTTCCACGGGCGCGAAATGGTGTCGTTAACGGCGGTTGGCTCATAGCCGCAATGGACCATGCAATTTGCACATTTCTCATAATTGCCGGTGCCGTATTTTTCCCAATCCGTTGGCGCAGTTTGAGGTCGGATTGTCGGACTGCAATGATGACGAGCTAGCAGTTGGAGGATGCGGATGTGGAGGCAAGACAGCGGGCAGGTTGGGCCACTCGTATGGGTAGACGTGGTTCGAGGTCGGATTGTCGGAATGGTGAGCAGCCGGTGGGGGCGCAGACGATGATGTGCAGGACTGCGATGACGACGAACTGGCAGCTGGAGGATGGGAAGCTAAGACAGCGGGTGGATTGGGCCACTCGTATCCGTGCACATAAAAAAAACCCCCACAATTAAAATACGCCATCGCACCGCATGACCCGTTGCGCGAATTAGAGAGAAACAACACGTTGTTCCTTGAGTAACCAAGCAGATGCTAGAAATTCCGGTACTTAATGATACAAAATGACAGTCAAAAATCGCTTAAGAATTAGACTTCTGAAATTAAAATAACTCAAGCGGTTGGAAAATTTGATAATGTACGAAATGAAGATGAAGAGCGTGAATTGCCAAAGATTGGTAGAAATGTCTCTATCTATGGCTTCTCAATTTTATTTTCTAGAGGATCTGCGACAGCCTTGCAAGTACCTTGTAGACATTGCATTTCTTGTTGATGCATCTGGCAGTATCAAGAATGACTACCAAACTGAACTGCTCTGCATTCAGAGAATCGCCGCTACGTTTGGTTTATCCGAATCCGGTTCCCGCGCGGGTGTTATTGTCTTCAGCTCGCGCAACTACATAGAGACAGCCATTCCGTTCAATCGATCCTCGGTGGAGGACGTCAAGGCCGTCGTTCACCCCGTGCTGCGGCACCGCATCGTGACGAACTTCTCCGCATCGGCCGAGGGCATCACGTCGGACGTCATCGTCGACCGTCTCCTGCAGGAGATCGAGCCCGGTGCCGAGGTCGGCGCCGGCATCCCGGGTGTCCGCTGAGCCGGAGCCCGGACCTTGAGCGAACGCTCCCACAAGCGCCTGGACCCGGCCGTCCTCGATCGCCTCGAAGGGCTCTCCCTGTCGTCGACGCCGTGCCCAATGTCTGGATGGTCGCCAGCAGCAGCCGATCCCCCCATTCGCGCTGCGGCCTGGCAAGTGTCCCGGCCAGCGGCGGCGTTCCGGCGGGTCGTTCGGCGTAGGTCGCCATCAGATACTCGGCGATCACCCCGCTTTCCCACAAGGTGACCGGCCCGTCCCAGAGGGTCGGCACCTGCAACGTCGGGGTCGCCGATGCCCGCGCCTCGACTGTCGGCGTAGTGATCTCCTCCCGGGATCGAGTGCCGGAGACGAAGAATGAGAGGAAAACGGCTGCAAGAACCGTAGTTCGAACGCTGACCATGTGGAAGCCTCCTATGCATGTGCGTGTCGCGATCTACGCGTGAATTCTATCCGTTCCGCTGTTTACGGGTGAACAGCAATTCGTTGACAGGATTGTGTTTACTGCTTGACCCTTTGGCGGGAGGTAGAAGTCATTTCACTTGCTTCACCCTCCCTTTGGGGATTCTTCGTTGAATGAAGGGGCCGCGACGCGCTTCACGTCATCCAGGGTCACCGCCTCGATCTTGTCGTTGCGTGTGGCGATGTAATCGGGGGTCAGCCCGTCCATCTGCATGCCCACGAGGATGCCCGCGATCGGCCCGTTGCCGTCAAAGCGCAACGGGTAGGCGCCGGTCAGGTAGGTCTTGGCCTGCTCGAGCTCCGCCTCGGTGCAGCCATTCTCCGCCAATTTCGCCCATTCCTCCCGGATGACCTGCATCGCCTCGCCGATCAGCAACAAAATAAAAACTATTATAAGATCTAATGAGGGTTTTAAGTAGCTCCACTCTGCACCCATGGTTTGGATCTACTACCCCTCTCCAGTTCCTTGGATCCAACCAATTCAAACAAAAATCTGAGGTTGAAAATATTTTGAACAAATATAATACTTCTAAAATAAAAGCCTCAATTGCAGTAGCATAACATTGCCAGGCAGAATGTTCTAGTGTATTCCAAAGTCTAATCCTCCCCCTGTTTATCTTTATCGTCCCTGTGGTACAGGCTGAGTTTGAAGTCGTGAACGAATTTGAACAAAGCCATCGAGGCAGCGGCGGATTCGGTCACACCGGGGTAAACATTGAGGAGGTAGAACATGGTTGAGGGTCCTGTCACCGGCAGAAGAATAAAACGGCGTACAGTGCGAACCATCATCATCGGGGTCAGTGCCCTGATCGTATTATTGGTTGCAGTCTTTGGCCTTAACTATGCCATCTCGACCGCCAGTGAAAAAGCTCATGAAATGGAGTGAATCTCTGAAGCGCACTTCGTATTCGGTTTCATTAACAGTTATTATTTTAGAAAATGATAGGAAACTCTCCGCTGAATTAGAATATCGTAATTAGGTACTAATTATCTAAGAAATAAAGGAGAGTCGTTTTTTGAGCGATTATACTTTACAATAGGGATATGTTTAGGAATTCTAAATTTTTTATTACATTCTGCATGAGTAAATCCACGTGTATTGCCAGTCATATGGTCGTGATTGGGCTATGAGGAGGACGCCCGCGCGCTGCTCGAGCGGGCGATCAAGGCCGCCCCCCCCGAAGACCCTGCCGCGGTCGAGTTCATGGCCCTCCACCAGCTGGAGCTCGAGGCCCAGGGCGAGGGCACCCAGGTGACCGAGGCGCTGAACCGGCTCATGCATCGCGAGCAGGCGGCCCTCCCGGAGGGAGTCGTCGGCTCGTTCGGTGCCCTCGTGCTCGCCAGCAAGGCGTTCGAGCGCGGCCAGCTGGCTTAGAAGACAAGTAACAGTGAAAACAAATATATGCCAGCCTGTAGTGTGCCCGTTGCTGGGGTCCGAACTCAAAATCGGCTAAAGATTTTTTTTTTCATAAAACAAGCTTATTGACATTTTCGGCCACAAAGACGATCTAAAGAAGAACAACTTCAAGAAATACCTTGTATTTTCTAAGGGTTCTAAGGGTTGTCTAAGGGTTGTTATATTGATCAATACTCCATTACATCAGGAAGAGGCTCACATTGCCAGGCGAAAACTGGATCTCTTTATACAACTCCAACTGTCTGTAAGCACCATATCTCCCATGAAGTCTTTTTTATCATTTTATATCACTATTTGTTATCTTCTAATTTTTAGCATTCACTCAACAGTCATCAAAGCAGGCGGATTCATTGGTAAGTATCTTACCATACGTAACACGGCCGGTCCTGGAAGGGAACAAGCAGTAGCCTTGTCTGTCTCTTCAGACAAGGTTGCTTTCTATAAATGTTCCTTTGGATTCGGAAGCGGTCATCGGCGAGACACCGAACCTGGCCGCACGACTTCAGGCAATTGCCCGCTCCGGGCAGGTGGTGATCAGCACGGCGACGCGTCAGCTTCTCGGCACCGCCTTCGAGCTCGCGGATCTCGGTCCGCAAAGGCTCAAAGGCTTCGCAGAAGAGGTGAATGCCTGGCACGTGATCAGGGAGAGTGCCGCGGAGAGCCGCTTCGAGGCGGCCCACGGGGGCGTCCTGACCCGCCTGGTCTTTTAGGTTCCGAAAGTCGATACGAAATCTTAAAAGTACTTCCCCTGAGTACATGTTTGGTAATAAACTTATTTTTTTAGAGTTCGGTTTTAATAACTCAATAAATCTCAAAGAAATAAGTCACGACGGTCCTTTTCGGCGACGAAAAAACAACAAAAATAAAATAATTATCTTTCGACAAAAAGTTGTGTCGACAAAGTATCCTGTCGACGAAATGTTCTGTCGACGAAAATTTTTCGACAAAATATCTAGCGCCAAAGAATAGGGTTCACAATCAGTATTATTTCCTTTTTAAGGCCGGGTAAATCCCGGCCTTTTTGGGTTTTAAACGAATATTTCAAGCAAAAGTGAACGGGGGAAGCCCGGATTGTTTCCCAAATAGAGGTGAGTCATTGCGATGACACAATGTGCACTTTATTGTATGGGTGCACCTTATTGCATTGATGTCATTCAACAGCTGTCCCGGGAACCCTGCATGATCCGACTTTCAAGACACTATTGGCGGTGATATTGGAGCAGTCAATAATATAGCCGGATTTGGGTCTGGCTGGGTGGATTATGACAATGATGGCGATATCGATCTATTTGTGGCCACACCTTCAAACTCAGCCTATCCAGGTGACACTTTGAGCAATGTTCTCTTTGACAATAATGGCGATGAAACATTTACCAGAAATCTCAATAGTGCAATTGTAAATATTGATTTTCACCCATACAATACGCCGACTTGGTCTGATTATGATCAAGATGTTGAGGAGCAAGTAGGCATAGATGTTTCATGACGCAGGCTGGAGTTTGTGCCAATGTTAGCAGGTGTGGGCCACCGTCATTGTCACTTTTGAGTCTCTGGAGAGAATTATGGCTATTGTGCTTCTACTTCTTTATTTTCCGCTCACATCACAGGTCGCGGGCTGGAGGACACCGATTGCTAGGTAGTTAAGAGTTGCTTCGCAGTGGTTAAGAGTTGTCCATTTCATCATGTTATCTATCCATTGCATTCGGCTAACCTTTCTGGATTTTGATTTATTGCTTTGAATTGAATTTCTTTTACTTGCTATTTTATTCCGCGATCTTTGCCTTCTAATTTGTTCAATTTGGTTCTTATTTCATTTTGAGATCTTTATTGTTTAGATGTTTTATTTCTCTTTACTTCGATTACTCTTCTTTTTATGATCAAAATCGTTCCTATTGCTCAGAAAATGTGAACTAGATTTTTCTTTTTGAGACTTTCTCTAATATTGACGGAGTATCTAGAGATGTACCCATGAGAAGGACGTTGAAAGCGTTGAGTCCAACGGCGATGAGATACGTACCTTCGTTCACCAGCCTCCCCGACGAGGAAGAAATCGCCGTCTGACATTCGAGATCGATCGTTCCTCGGTTGTAGATGTGTTTGGTGATTTGAATCTTTGCCGACGATGTGCACGACCACAATAGCCGTCCTGTTTTCGGCCAAGAGTGAGAGGAAAGGAGAACGACTGTGAGCTCCACACAACTGATGTGAAAGAGATTGACTCGGCTTTTGTTGGAGTCTTCTCAAACAGGCTCATGGCAACCATTGGCATCGTCTTCTGGATGATCGCCTTTTTGGCTTTCGCCAATTTATTGGTGGACAAGCTGAGCGAGAACCGTAGGCGTTTCCGCGTGATCGAGCCGCGCACTAAGCCGATTTTCCAGATCCTCTTCAAGATCGTGATCATCATTGGTTCCATGTATTTCGTGATTCTGGTGTGGGGGCTAAATGTCACCGTGCCAACGGAGGTAACGATAGTCACAATGGCCTACAAAAAGGGTCTTCGTCGTGAAAGCGTACGGCTGAACGTCCACATTTCCTCGCGTAATCTTATTCATAAAAGAGCTCTTCCCGACGTTGGGCGCTCCACACATCAGAAGAGTACGTGTGTTGGGATCGAGGGCCGGGAGACGAGAAAGATGCTTGCGAACCTCTTCCAGGTACGCTAGAGATGCTTTTTGTCGTTTGAGTACAGTGCACATGCGTCTATATGTCCCTTCACTACTGTCATCTATTCTAAACTATTGAGACAACAACGCTACCTTTAAAAACAGGAAAAAAGCATATGGTACAGAGGTTTATTTGCTCTGCAAATAAAAAAAAGGTCAGGTATACTAGTGCCTTTAGGCTGTGTATGATACGTGCTAGGAGCCAGAGAAACTGAGTAATGAAGATAGAAGAGGACAAATACAAAATTGATTGGTACACTAGAATTAATTCAGTTGGGCGTCTGTATTTTTTTGGAAGAGTCGTTCGGGTTAAGCGGACCACCTCACTACCGGGCACATGCAGCGGCCGTCAAAGCTGTATTGGCAGCGATGCTGCCCGCACTGGGCACGGACATCAAACAGGCGGCGCAGCCGACAAGCAAACTGCGCGCCGTCGCTGGATGCCAGGACGAGGCGACGTTTGCCGAACTGGTCAGAATTCTTGATTCCGAACTTCGCTTGATCGCACCGGCCGATCGTGAGGCCAGCGGTGAGGGCGATGGCAGTTCATGTTTTTTTGGATTTTGTGTAAATCGCAGATATTGTGAGCAACTCGCTTTACTTTTATTAGGTATTTGATTTCAATTTTTTTAATTTTTGGTCTTTTATTTAACTTTTTGCGTTTTTTTTCATTGGTTTTGTTGCACTTTCCACCTTTGTTTTTTGCTTTTTGCTTTTCCCTTGATTATATTATTTTGTTCACGCTGAGGAAGAGAGGTAGTTGGTCTCTCAAAATATTCTTTTTCTGTTCACCGGTCCAGTCGCCGGAGGCCGCCCCGGTGCCCTTGAGGGCGCCGCCGGTCTGCTCCAGGTAGCCCATGCGGCTCGAGAACGGCGGCTTGGGGTTGCCGGGAGGGATCGCGCCGGCCAGCGCGGCCTGGAACTCGGACTCCTTGTACTTCAGGTGGGTGTGGGAGCGGTGACCCAGGTTGATCCGCTTGATCGTGGTTCCCGCGGGCGCTGCGAAGACGGTGCTCCCCTCGACGTGCAGCTTGGCCCGCTGTTGTTGTAGCTGTTTCTGTTACATGTTCTTTCTGGCCATGTTTTTTGGTGCTTGTTCTGTTCCTTTGCCTTTCCTTCCCTCGCAAAATGCCTGATGCCTGAGATCTGCAGATCATGGAGCACACAAGAGGTTGGAAAGTTCGTCCGAAGAGGAAAATAACAAAACCTTGTCTTGTAAGTTGACCTAGATTCTGAACTGTTAGTTTTGTTGGCATATGGGAAACAACAACAGCCAACTCAACAACTTGGAAAAACGGCCCATCCCTGCTTGTTGGTCTTGCGCCATTTGGAAACGATCCCCGCTTCATTGCCGACGGCTGGAAAGCTTGAAAAATTGATCCAGAACTCGACCATAAAGTCCTGATCCCTAAAGTTAAAGATGTTGTTACTTAAGGTGTCGCTCTGGGTGAGGTATTGCTGATTGGCGGCGACGAACTCCATGGCATTGCCAGCCCTGGCGGGGTTCAGCAAGTGGTCCAAATGGAGGGTGTCACTGCGTGCAGGATGAATTTTGTACTTGTTATGAACTTACTACGTTTGAGCGAAAGGGGTATGAAAATTGGTCTCTCCTGAGGTTTTATGCAATGGCGTATCCTAGATTTTTTCGGTGGGGAGAATTTTTTTTAAATGCATCGACAATTTTTTTATGCATTTGTTTTTATATCCATTTATTTACGAGTCAGACATTTTTGGGGGGGGTGGGTGGAGGAACGGGATCAAACCGGTGAACCCCCTTCCAGATACATCTACTTTCGATTTGATAATATTGCAAAGCAAGTTTCATAAGTAAATCAGCAGATGAATAAGGCTAAATGGAATGATAGCAAAATTTGAATATTTTTTATGTTAAATAACTTTTACTTTAAATAACTTTATGTAGAGATGTTTAGGTCCGACCTGAAAGAGGGTTGGGATCGAGTCACTTTACTTAATTTAGTGTGGGAGGGGTCAAATTCACTATGGTGAGAAAAAATGTATTTTTTTTACCAAAATGCCCTGTTCTGGATTCCTAAATACTAATATCTTTATTTTTGCGACTTCGTCTGATTTCTATGCACTGGTTATTATTTCTATGGGGTTGCTCTAGATACAGTTTGGTCTTAATTTTTATTAACTTGTCTGGATTTTTAGAGGCTGGCCTTTATTTTTACATATTGTCTTGATTTTTATGAATTCGTCTGGATTTCTATGCATTGGTTATGATTTTTTAGAGGTTTACATGAATTTCGACAGTTTGGTCTTGATTTGAAAGTCACCTACTCCGAGGAGCTTTCCAAAATATAAAGGTTGGTCAGAGTTCACTTGGTTCCACAGCTTAAATTGTTCCCAGGGGTTAAACAAAACTCTTTAGTGAATTTTAGGCTTCTAGCCAAGAATTGCTTAGAGTTGACTATCCAATGTAGATTAAACCGCTAAAGGGCTTAATCATTCTTTCCTTCGTACTTATTGCTTTTAATGACCTAAACTATCTAAACTTATCACCATATTTTAAGTGATGACCAAGGTAGGCTCTTGCTGAGAACTTAATCCTTTGTCATTCTGAAACTGAGTATTTGCCCCTACATTAGACTTAAGCGGATTACTTGCTCCTGCATTTAACTGAGGTTGAGTATTTGTTCCTGTATTGAGGTGAGACTGAGTGCTTACTCCCACATTTAACTTAGGCTGAGCACTTGTACCTGTATGAAGCTGAGGCTGTGCACTTGCTCCGACATCTAAATGAGGCTGGAAACCCGCCCCAGTGTTGGACCAAACTACGTGATTCCTTTTTGCCTGGGATTACAGAAAGCTGGCATTTTCTCTCCTTGCTCTTCTACAACAGGTTTTGACTGAGGCTCTAACTCAAAACCCTGACATCTAGGGTTGTGCGTGCCCACCACTTTGCCTTTTCCAATAAACTGTCGGCCAGAGGAAGGTCAACTGAATGTGTGATATTCTCAAGTTTAATCAAAAATGTGTATTTGCTCAGTCTCATTTCTATGCTTTCTTAGAATATGTTATTCCTTTATTCGCCACAACCAAAGCGTGCGCCGCCATCACGCCCATTCATCCGGTCTCGCGCGCGCAGTCAAAAATGCCGTTGACGAAACCAGTATCAACAAACGTGCAAGCTGCCACACACTGCGTCACGCGTTCGCGACACATCTCCTTGAGCGTGGATGCGAGATCCGCACGAGACAGGACCTGCTCGGGCACTCTCACGTCAATACCACACAAATCTACACCCACGTTTTAAAGCTGGGCGGCGGTACAGTAATCTGAAATTGAAGGGGAGAAATATCTTTCATGTAAAAATATAATTTGGCTACAATAATCAAAAACGAATTCTGGAGCTTATTCTAAATTTAATTACTTGATTTATAAAAAATGATAAAAACTACAAAATGAGGCCAATGAAGGGAAGGAAGAAGACCGCAGCACAGTCTGTCATTAAAATTGGGTCCCTGGGCTTCCCTTGCATGCTTTCTTATCTTATATGCATTCATTGGTCTTTGTGGTGATATATGGATAATATATATGTTTCTTGTTGCACTCGGGGCTAGCTGCCAAAAAAAAGAACACTATACAATGCCGGCTGTGCTCACCGGGCTTGAAGATATAGGATAGTTTACAGCAAATAGGTGCGGTACTTACAGCTCCCTGAACGCAATGCTAGTAAATCATCGGGTGTTCTATAGCGAGCATTATTATTTGGAAGACTTAATAACTTCAAGAGTCTCTGTAGGGCTCACAAAGTCGGCCTTTGGGCACGACAAACTGACCGTTCTGTACAAGGACGTTCAGGAATACACCGACCTGCCCGCGCTGCTGATCGAACAGATCAAGCACTTCTTCGAGAACTACAAGGATCTCGAGAAGGGCAAGTGGGTCAAGGTAGAAGGCTGGGGCGGCGCTGAAGAAGCCCGCGGCCTGATCAACAAGGCAGTCGCGGCTTATCAAAAATAAGCCCTGACCACCTCCGAAAAGCCGGCCACAAGCCGGCTTTTTTATTGCCTTTGACCTACCGCTTTTAAGATACAAGGGATGGGCATTCAAGTTGAAGATCAAGAAATGTAGCTATGTCTTATCGTTTTGTTCCTTTGTCTATTCAAAGGGAATGCTTTGTTGAGATACCCGGTAGAAATTCAGTACGTTTTTGAACGATTTCAAGAAAATTGTAATGAAAGTCAAGAGGCCTTCAGCTGCTCTGCAAAAGTGTCTGGATCGGGCAATATTCTTTATATATTTAGAATGAATCTGCCGAATTGACTGTCGCCGTCGAAACATTGGCGGCGCGAGCCACATCCTGAACGGTCGGATTATGTTTTTCTGTCTGATCTGTCATTGCTGAATCGGTCGGTCACACATTCCCTTGCCTTTATAGCGCATAGCCGCGGCGTTCCGATACCCGATGGAACTCGGCAACCAATACGCTGTTCGCCGGTTTAGCGTAATTGGCCGGCCCTACCCGTAACAGATGCAATCCGGACGTCGCTCCAGCGCGGCGATTATCGCGGGATCCAGGACTTCCAATACCTGTCGCTCGAGCCGATCCAGATCGAGATCCCGCTACGCGGCGCGCTGTCGATGGAGAACATCCGCGTCAACGTGCCCAGCGTGTTCACGGTCGCCGTCGGCACCGAGCCAGCCGTCATGCAGAACGCCGCCGAGCGCCTGCTCGGGCTCGCGCCGAAGGAGATCATGAAGCAGGCCGAGGACATCATCTTCGGCCAGCTGCGCCAGGTCATCGCGTCGATGGCCATCGAGTAGGAAAGCAAATTTCTTGCAATGGCAGCCCTTTAACAAACCCGTCTCAAAGAGCTCCTTCTAGAGTATGGTCAGTTATCTTTCGGTTAAGCAAATTTCTTGCAGTGGCAGCCCTTCGGTAAGGGTGATTCCTTGTCTGCAAGTACCATATAGTTTTATCTCTGTGTAATTTAGATGTGGAAGCTGTAGCAGATACCTCTGACACGTTGGTTGAATTCAAAGTTCAAATACCCAGTTTAGCTAAGGGGAGGCCGAAGGGACCGCACTCCACGAACCCGTGCCGCGCATAGAACGAACGCGCGGCCACAAACTCTTCACCTGCGCCCGTTTCGAGGAGAACCGCCGCGTATCGTCGCGTGCGAGCTTCATCGAGGATCGCGTCGAGCAACTTTGTGGCGATGCCCTGTCCTCGGTGCGAACTCGCCGTGCGCATCGACTTGATCTCGCCGCGTGCGGTATCCAGCGCTTTGAGCGCGCCCATGCCGACAAGAACCTGATCGCAAATATATTGGATTGTTGAAAATTTTATTAGGCACATATAACAGGGCGAGGGGGCTGTACTTCCTCCCCATATCATCTGATTTGATAATTTTTCAAATATTTTTTTATTATTATTTGTAAATAATTGACCTTATTTTAACAGTTCCAACAAATTTGCTATTCTCGCCCGAAAAAAATTACATACACACAAAAATAAAATGTTCACCCAAAATTATTTTCTTCTGCTTTGATTACTTTTTCATTCGCTATTTCAGTTGCTTTGTATCTGATTCTTTTAGATTTTTAATATGGTGGCTAAATTGAAGCTTATCATCAACATGAATTGTGAGCACTCTGTTTGTTTTCAAACAGAGTAAGTGATGTAAACAACATAACTTACCTTTAGATGGTTCAAAATCAAGATCTATTCCTGACAACCATAATTCTGTTTGGTCTAATATTTCTTGGACCACTTTTTTCTGTTTCTTCAACTGTGTTTTGAACTGTGCAAGTATTATTACGCATTTAGGGATTTAGGGTAGTCCTAGGTATATTGTGAAAAAAAGAACAGAAAAAAAGCTTTCTCAAATTTAAGCAGAGAGCGATGTTAAAACTTAAAACGAATTGAATAATTCCATATAATAGAGAGGCTACTCCTCCTCACCCCCGCTCTTTACGCTAGTCTTATAATGCTGCTTATTCCAATTCCAAGGCCCCTGTATTTGAATAGTCGTTCTTAAGCAACTGGGACAAAAAGTAGAACTTTAGTGTTCTGTGTTTCAGCACATCGACGACAGCAAAAGCTAGGGGAAAGAAATAACGTACCTCATCTACAGTGGGGGCAGAGATACGGATTCCCAAACAACGACTCCGGACAGGTTCAATGACTTTGGATGGACTGTTACAACACAAGATAAGACGACAGGTACTTGCATACTTTTCCATTGTCCGACGTAATGCAGCCTGTGCTTGTCGACTTAACCGATCCACTTCGACAAGAACAACCGTTTTAAAATCAGCCAATGCTCCTTCGTCAATTTGGAAGATACGCAGCCCTTTTTCAAAAATTGGCTTCAACTCTTTTGTTTCAAGAAAAATGTTATCATTGGTAAAATAATCAAAATATCTAAAAAATTCACGGAAGGATAACAGCAAAGAACTTTAACTTCATTTCAAGCAATTCAATGCTAAGGAAGAGGTAATTGCTTTCTGCGCTATCATTTCATAACATCTGGAGCTGATGATGATGTGGTAACGCTTAACATATGATTGACAGGAGAGTCACTTTCCGATGCGAGGCTCACTTTCGATGAGCTTGGGAGACCCGCAGTCAGCTTTAACTTTAAAGGCGAGGGTGCGAGCAAGTTCGGAGTGCTTACCGAGGAGAATATAGACAAGAGGCTTGCGATAGTTCTTGATGAAGTAATTAAGTCCGCCCCGGTCATTCAGGAGCGGATCACTTCACAGGGCAGAATCACCGGAGATTTCACTACAGATGAGGCAAAAGACCTTGCCCTTGTTTTTTCGTAAAACAACTAATCGCTATAGTTTCCTTATGTTCAATCATCAGAATAAATTCCGAGCAAATATGTTTGCCATCAACATATGCATTTCGAATGTGAATATTTGGATCATTCAAGAATGAAGGAAATTCAATAGTTGAAGATGGCAGAGAAGGAGAAGGAAGATCATTGTCATTCTCTTCTTCGTCGTCATCAGATTCATCAGTGTCGGAATTCGATTCTTCTTCTTCATCGCCTTTATCTAAACCTGGGCTTCAGATTTCCTGTGTGAGATTTTGACTCTTACTAATAGAAGAGCATTTTTAAGTGCTGAAAACCATGTTGTTACCAAGATGGGCCCATGATTCCAAAAAACCTCCATTAAACTGGAGGTTCCAGTGACTTCTTGCTTTGCATTCTTAGGTAGCTTAAGTGCTTCTGTGCAAACACGAGAAAATGTGTTAGTCTCTGTCCTGCACTAGTTCTGGGACTACTCCTATTTCTAAGGCCAAAATAGTGGTGTGGCAGAGCAATGGCTCGGGAGGCACGGACTCCTCGAACTACAGCATCCAGAAGTCGGACGCGGCGACGGTACCGGTCGAGCTGGTCCGCTTCGTGATCGAGTAGGCTCTTAGAAGCAGCACACAGCCGTGAGCCTCTATTCCTTGGGTTTGGCCATTTTGCCCCCGGATTGAACTTTTCGAAAAAAGTGCCGGACGAGGTGAGGGAGTGTGGCGATGTTTCCCGCCTTCACGGATGGCAAAGTGCTGTCTTTATGCAAATTCCCACACCTTAAAAAAGCTTAAAGAAGGAGAAAAGAAACTAAAAAATCATCCTGCCTGCATGGATACCACGTTTTGATTTTAAATCGGTGATGTTAAGCGTAAGTCTTTCATAATCAGACTGTTCTACCCCTTGAACTTACATCTCTTATATATTCACACATATAAATAAAAGATTAGCGAAAAAAATTTAAATTTTCCATACAGTTGTAAAAGCGACCGTCTTTCTTTTTATTGAGAACTATCGTTGTTGTTGTTGTCGTTTGTTTGCTGACAGCAATCATCATAATAAGTGGATATTCCAGCATTGGGGATCATAATGACACTGGACGTATCACCCATAAATTCATCAACTGGATTTCCCGTCATCATAATAGTATTATCTCCTTCAAGACAATCATCGGAACTGTACTCGTTGTTGTCGTCGTCATCAGAGATCATCATGTCTGAGCCATGTGTTGCATTGTCCAACGTCCCATCTGATTTAGAGTGGAATGACATGCCAAACCCCATGATGCCGGATTGGCCTCATTTGTTACTGACCCGTGTTAGCTTCGAAGAAACTGACGGCAAGACCACGGTTCGCCTCTCGCAAATTCCACTGGAATGCAGCGACGCAGAAATTGCCTGCTTTGCCGAAGCGATGGCGAATATGGACAAAGGATGGGGTGCCGGATTCGATATTCTGCATGATTTGCTCGCCGAACTTAAATCTGAAAAGGTTTTATAGCCAAGTCGATGCCTTCAGCGTACTCGGGACAGTTGCGCAGGTAGAACGCGATTTTGTCACCCGGTCTGGCGCCACCGGCGAGCAGGTTCGCTGCCAGATTGTTGCTCCGCCGGCTCAGATCTCCCCAGCTGATGACGCGCTCGCCATGGACCAGAGCGCGGCGATCCGGTGGCACCATGCTGCCCACCGCATCGAGGATGTCGCCGTAGTTCCACGGATAACCACTCATCGCATCTTCCCCTTCCCTCAGTTGTGTTGTTGTACTGAAAAAAAGCATATCATTTGCACATACTTCATAATTTCAGATGCCGCAGTTATTTTGTTTTCGTTTCCTGGTCATTTTGAGAACCAACGGTAAATATAAAAAAAAAAACGGTAGGATTATGTCTTACCTTAGGTATGACATGTCCTCAGAAGTAGAAGATGCAGCCATTCTTACTGTCTTAGTATGTGCTTCATTTTTATGTGGAAACTTCACTTTTGCTTCTAAAATCAAAGACAACCAGTGACAAGATGCTCGATCTGCGCCTTGTACAGCTCCTTCACGTCGGCAATATCCGCACGCAGCTCTTCTACCTGTGGAACGACGATCATGCGCTGTGATTGTGTCTGCATACAATTCAGCAGCGAACGTGAGACACGAACCTCCTCCGTGCGCTCGCCAAGCATTTCAAGAGTCAGCTGCGCGAATGCACCAGGGGTGAGCGGAGCAAGCGTAACATCGACCGACTAACCTCGTATCTGTGCTTGAGGTCTTCAGGTCGTCGGCGTCGTGGCCGGTAAACGCTTTCGTCGCACCGACGGCAAACGTCACCTCGCCGGAACCGTCCAGTTCGAACAGGAGATCGGCGCTGCAGAAGGCGAGCGCGACGAACCGGTCGCGCTCCGCGCGCAAGCTGCCAGCATCCAGCTGCTTGTCGTCGGGCAGAAGCAGATTCTCCGGGGATTGACTCAATCCCTTGTCTCCGGTTCGTTTCAGCATGTTCCGCGACGCCAACACGGCGCGGCCATGTCGGACCGGCTCGGGTCGAACTTGGTACACGTACGATTTTCAACCTTTTGGGACCTCTGTCGAACCCTGCCAGCGTCAAACGCCAACTCCTTGGGGTGTTCGACCCATCCTGGATCGAAACGCTTGCCCATGTCATGCGTGATCTGGGTTCTGAGACTGTCTGGGTGGTTCACGGCGACGGTCTCGACGAAATGACAACGACTGGGGTCACCCACGTGGCCGCGCTCGAGAACGGCCAAATCCGTGGCTTGGTATAGCCACAAAGCTGTGATTGAATAAAACAGAATTAACAACAGATTCAGAAGTAACATATAATCAAGGTATGGGTTCTTAAAATTGGTCTGGGCACACGCAACCATAGCACTTCTTGGATTAGCCTTAGGTGTAACAGTGGTCCCTCTACGCCTAGCGCATAAATCCATACGTTGTGAAAATAGGAAGTCTATTTGCCAATCAATATTTTTAAATGTAAGAAACACTCTCCTTGTTTTGATGGGGGGGAGAAAAAATTAATTAAGTATGTTTAATAAATTAAAACTCTGCATATTTTAATACATGTCTCCGTGTTAAGATGCCATGTGCTCTACAGACCTCAGTATTATCTACCAAAGGCTACAAGCTAGGCCCAACGTAAGGTGATTAAGACATAGGCATTACATGTATTTGCTTAACACAAGGTTGAACAACATAATATGTCATAGTTTTAAAATACTAAATAAACAAATTTTTAAAAACGGTACAGATTCCTCCCCGCCAATCATAATGGTGGCAATCGGATCACCTTTTTGGCAAATGTGAAGGCGATAAATACGGTCGGATTCGGAGATATTTTCGCCTTTTATAATAAAATATCCGTCCGCGGAAATGTCCGATTTATTAATGATAAAATCTTCGGAAATCGCATTCAAGTCATCGAAAGAATTGATAAGGGAAAGGTGAATAACGGGAGACCAATCCGAATTTTCGGGAAGGATGATTTGACCTTCAATTTGGTCATTGCCAATAACCCGCATGAAGAAGTCCCAAGTCCGACCTTTACGCTGGTGCAGATTTACGAGCTTGATCCGCTGCCTGTCTGGCATTTTGACTTGTACCGTTTGTCTGATCCCGAAGAAGTCCACGAGCTTGATATCGAAGACGCCTTTGCCGATGCCGTCAGTCTGATTGAATGGCCCGATCGGCTGGAGTACCTCACACCCGATAACCGTCTTGATATTCATATCGAACCCGGATCAAATGCGGATTGTCCACAGGAGCTGACACAGTTAAATCGATCTTCTTTTGAATTAAGGACTGTTCAGCTACATACTGTACATATTATACTTAATAATATGTTACGGTGGTTTGTCTAAACCGGATTAGCTTTATCAGTACAAATTAGTAGGGCAGTTCGGCTGGAGTGGCATGCTACTCGAGTGACACCTATTTATATCATTTTTTCTTACAAAGTTAAACATGGCGTATCTTTTTTAAAAGGGCGTATTTTTTAAGAGCCTAGTGCACTGCTCACAGTTGTCTCCTATAAAAACAAAGATTATAAAGAAAAAAAGAAGAGAAAGCCTAGAAAAAATGGAATAGTAGTTAAAAGAAGTGAAACAATAAATTTGGACGGATCTGGCTCGTTATCTTTTGAGCAATTGAAGGTGGTCACATGGCTATACACAGCGCCAAGAGTATTTCCCCTTTCATAAACTTTATAAGCTGTATAAATGTTAGTATAATATATTACAATACTTTTTATATTGAACCACCTTCTGCCGTTCGACCTCTCGATACAATTTCATCCATAATACGTTTTGCTCGTTCAATAGCATCGCGAGTGCCCGATAAATTAGCGATACGATCTGGAGGATTAGGACCACCCGGTACGGCTTCTGCTCGTGCTTGACAGATTTGAACTTTACAACCACTTTCAGCTTGAATTCGAACGATTTGTTCTCCACCTTTTCCAATAACCAAACCAACGAATTTATCCGGGATTTTATAATCTTCTTTTAAAAAAGGCGACCCAGCTGGTCGCCCAAGAGCAGATGATCATCGAAGGCGCCGACGAGCCCTACCAGTGGGAGGCCGATCTCATGATCTTTCAGCCGACGCCGTCAGAAGAAGTCCTGGCAAAGGTCGCTGCCATCCGCGAGGCGACGAAGTTTGTCCCCGTTAGCCCGTAGCGACCTCACTTCTCTAGCGCTTTGATTGATACGCCCCCAAAGCCGTACGATGCGAGGACTGCGCGGCACGCCTCTTGAGAAGACCAAAATCTGTTTGTCTGCAAAGCAACGGTTTTCTTGCTTTGATGTGGACAGATTCCAGAACGGCCAAGTTAAAATCAGATCTTGCTTTAAATATATACTACTTTAAAACAAATTTATTTTAATTTAATGTAAATGATATATATTTTAGCTGAATTTAAAATTTTATACCACAATTTTTATTACCTTAATTAATTTGTTATTTCACTCTATCATAAATTCGAGTTATTAGTGACGTAATCGTCGATGGTTTCACTAATGCAATGAACAGCACATATAATTCCGGTGCACTGTAGATAGATAGTTCCCAAGCAAGCTAGCTCTTTCTTTCTTCATAAAATTCAGCGAAAGATGCTAGCGACTGGCAAGCAAGAGGGGGGCCTTGGCTAAATTTTTGGTAGGGGTTTGCCTCGAGTATATTCAAAGTTGTACCGTTGGCTTGACTAATTTTTACGGTACCCTTCGGTAGAATAATGTTGAAAGATTATACCCTTGTGTTCGATCGCATAGTCGATGGCCTGATGGTAGCAGAGCTCAAAATGCAGGTAGCGGTGATCCTCCAAACAGCCCCAGTGGCGGCCGAAAATCGTGTCCGACCCGACGAAGTTCAGTGCTCCGGCTATATTGCGGCCATCCCGGCGCGCAAAAAACAGAACGATGTCATCAGCCATCGTTTCTCCGGCAAGCGAAAAGAATTCGCGGGTCAGATAGGGCCGACCCCATTTGCGGCCGCCTGTATCCATGTACTTATGGGCCTTATTTCTCGTAGGTTATAAAAGATTAGCTTCTGAGGTCACAGCTTATTAATAAGAAAAACCAGCAAGCAAGACTCCATTTCTAGATTCTACAACTTTGCTGACTTTTTGTTATTTTTTCATAGTTTTTTATTCTACCGTTTTCTACATCCTTGCCCTGCATTTCAACTTTCGGCCGAAATATGCTCTACTAGATATCAATATTGATATGCTCTATTACCTAAAATCCATTAATTTATTTTAATGAAACCAACTATGATGATGAGGTTTGGTTTAGTTAGAGCAACGGTGAGAGCGTGGTAAGAGCTGAACGGAAAGGCATATATATATACACTAGGCTACTACATATCAAAGAGTTCTTACTGCTTTTTTATGCCTTGGCAAATTTTTGCCTCTTATCATCATCATTTCTTTCCTCAGGTGAACATTTCAGGGAATTTGAAATGTTGTAGCCTTTTGCTTACAAGATACAATAAGGTTTAATTTGTTGAATTACATCGTCCCAACGATAGAAATTCTCTAAAAAAACTTCAGTTATTCTTATAACTACTTTCATAAGTAAGTTGCATAAGCAGTTTCTTTTGGTGGGTGTCGCAAACTCTACCTTACTAGATGAGGCAGACAAGGAAAACTCCTGAAGAATATTGAACTGAGGAATCTTCAACCAAAATGCGCGAGCCTAAATTTGCGCACTGGAAGGTTTTTTCAAAACAATCGTAGAAATATTGCTCAAGCATCTTTAAATTCCCAGCATTCAGTTCTGTTGAGCAATGGCGAAGTGTTTGACGGATATTTTTTTTAGCATTAACCACAGTTTTGAACCTGGTTATCGAACACCAAAATATTTAAGGCCTTCAGAGTCAATTGATTATAAAAAGTAACGCATTTTCGAAGTAGTTTGTTAATAGTAAAACATTAAAACTAAAATTAAGAAAACCAATTAAAAATTTTTGACACAACATTTTTAATCTAATTTTGAATACCAAAAACATGTGTCTATAGCTTAAAGTGTGTCCCAGGTAGCCTAACCTTTAAAAACATTTGTGTTATGAAAGTGAAACCTTGCAAAACAGACCTTCAGCTTAAATGAAGCACAAGAAAACTGTTTTAGCTTTAAAACTTTGATTTATCCCAATTTGTGAGGTTTCAAAGATATGTAAATACATTTCCTGAATTTAGAAACAACCTAATAATTCCACTCAAATAACAGGAATTGTATTTTCAGAACTAGAAACCAGATTCTATCATAAATACATCTACGTACTTTGTTTTTATATTAACTCGTTAACATCAATTATAGTCTCGCAAACCTTACTTGTTGTAGCTAGCGGTCGAGCGTAAATGTTTTCGTGTAAATATTCTCACCTGTTAGTGTCTTCTCCGTATCATCCATAGAGAAGTATGTAATGAAAATGAAAGTAAATTCATGTCTGAATGAGCGTCCATGCTCCCCCCGCCCCCTCCTGACGTATCTAAGGATACAAAATTGTTGACTGTCTCTTACTAGGTTGCTAGCTACCGCTGCAGCCCGGCTTTTAGATATATCTGATGAAATTAGCTCAGACCCGATTTATAATGAACTGTACCTTTATATATATGCTCAGAAGACGGCATGTTACTTGTTAATACCAATAAAATCTCACGTCGAGCAGTAAGAACCGATCAAAAAATAAAACTAATCTTTTAAATTTTCAGGTATGTTTCTATTTTTAATTTAAAAATTAAGATTATTTTTCAGAGGGGGCGGAGGGCCTGTAAGCCGGGTTCTTTCCGCGGCGGCCGGAGCCGCCGGTGGATGGCCATTCATCTGGGACGTCCGTTGCCGGACGCCTCGCGCGACCTACCCGGACGGGGCGCGGAAACTCGCCGTGACCGCGTCTTCCCGAAGGAAGGGGTCCACCGTCCCTATTCGGTCTTGCTCCCGGTGGGGTTTACCATGCCGCCGCCGTTGCCGGAGACGCGGTGCGCTCTTACCGCACCCTTTCACCCTTTTCTGGAAGTGGGAGGGACTGCCCTGCGTCTGAGTGGCATCACAAAATCTGCCTGGACCCAAACAAGTCTCTAAAATATAATGCTATAAGGGTTACTGTAAGGACAAAATGAAACCTATAACGATTAATGCAAAAGAAACAAATATTCACTACTTGATCAAAAGTGTACAGAACGATTTGTTTGTCTCCTTTCAAAATAGATCCAAGATCACATTTTAGAGCAGCTACGGCATGCAAAAGGGCATGCACGCTTGGCAACATTTTTTCAGCAGGAATGCAGTACCACATCGTGCACCACCTGTATCCTCGCATACCGCTACACCTGACACCCGCTGCGTATCGCGACCTCAGGCCGCTGTTGCAGAAGCGCGGCTGTGAACTAGGCTCGCTTTAGCGCTCGCAGACCGAGGCCACCTTTATGGATAACAGTTTGTTAACGGTTCGCGGCTCTCCCGGCTCACCTTACACACGGAAGATGCTGGCGTTGTTGCGTTATCGCTACAACTACTAAAGTTTTGTGTAGTAAATTTTGTGAAAACGTTTAGCGAAGGGTTTAGGTAAATTCGAACGGTGTTGGGACCGTTTGGCCGGGGTTTTGCAGTGCTGTTAATGATGCTACAACTACGATTAGAAGGAAAGCTGCTAGGCTGCTTCAGCATTACCTGAATTATCGTGCCAAACAAGCATAGATTGCAGATCACCAAGTCGCTTCGGATAGGAAACTTCAAAGGCATTAATCTGGTCTCTCTTGTTTTCGGGCGTACAGAGCCTTTTTTCTGAGCGCTCAATCTCTGTTTGGTGAATGCCTCGTTATCGCGCTACCTTATTACATTGAAATAAACTGTGTACCTAATTAAGCCGCAGAAACAAAGAAATAGTCTTAATTAAATGTGGCCTAAATTCTTGTGAACATTTTGCGACAATTTAAGAGCATTCAGGCTTGTTAAGTTTGGCCTTCTTAATTAGGTAAGCAATTTATCTTAGTGAAATAAGGTAGTCGGAAAAGACTGATGTCTGATGATAGTAAAAACCCACGCTCAAAGAGCGTGGGCTTCTTGCGTTTCATGTCATTGCTGACCGCTGATAGCTGATTGTTGATTGCTGAAAGCCCGCTTCACCGCTCGCCGTACTGCACGGTCTTGCGGTCGTCCTCGCCGTGGCCGTGGACATGGATGATGAGGGGCTGGATCATCTCGCTCAGGTCGAAGCGGAGGGTTTCGGTGAGGTAGGCCTCGGCGGCGTCGCCGTTTCACTGATGACAGCTATGCACGTAGACAACCAGCAACATCAGGAAGAGCCAAGTCAAAAGAGAACGAGATACAATTGCAGCTTCAACAACACAAACAACAATACTAGCAACAACATTGTTTCCCCTTTGTCACAAGCAACGGTGAGTGTCGCAACCTTAACCACCACTTCATCAGCTTGGTCCTCGGGGAAGAAAGGACGACGTCATCAACAAGAACATGAACAACAGGGCGAAACCTCGCACCCATCATGAATATTATGGCTTAAAGAGAGCCAGATTTGAAATATTTGACGATATTTCAAAGTCGAGAATTTTATTTCTGATCTCACCACTGTATTCTGTAATCTATTTTTTACTAATTGTCATTGTCAAAGACTTGTGAGAGCTGGATTGCTAATAAGAGTACATACGAGTTGAGTGTGAAATCTATCCTGAAATGCTATGGCTAAGTACCAGGACTATCTATTGTGTGTTTCAGTCTGCCATGACTACGTATCTGGGCTCACGTCTGGTGAACGCTTCCTGGGGCGCATGCAGGAAGATCATCTTAAAGCGACTGTCGTCCGTGACTGTGCCCGCCGATGCAGATGCTTCCCAAGGACCATACGGCGCAATGTCGTCTCGGATGCCGCGGTAGGGCAGCAACGTGAATTGGTCCCGCCACTCGCCACTGGTCAGTTGACGGGTGGTCTCGTCGGCCGACCAGGTCCAGGCGGGAGGCACCCAGCGGGCCAGCTCCTCGCGTGGGCGGTATCGTATTTTATAGGAACTATTTTGTATTTCTTAAAAACTATTTGGAGTTTTGTAGAAAGTATGCTGAATTTTAATATAACAATTTTTTACAAACTATTCTGTAAGAGTTATTAGCATTTTTTAGCAACTATATCTTATTTTTTAAGAGCTATTTTGTATTTTGTAAAAGCTATTTGGATTTTATCGAAAATATTTTATATTTCTTTAGAACTATTTATATTTTGTAAAAACTATATTAAATTTTTTTAAGAAAGAAAAAAGCAGAAGAGAGGGCCAAAGGTCTCAAACCAAAATTTGCATAAGAAGAGACTAGTTGTACGCCAAGTAAATTATTTCACTCCAACACTGATGAAGGCTTCACTTCTTTTTCCCTTTGAGAGTGAGAGTATGATGACCTGGTACAGAACTACTAGATGACGATTGCCATTGTCGCTTACGCCGAAGAAATTCGGCATGTTCTTCTTCGAGTTTTCTTTTTGCTTCCTCGTATCTTCTTTGTTTGGGTTCGTTCATGGATGGGTCAAGCCGTTCTAGCCGTTTCGATGTACTATTGGACTCATCATATTCATCGATCAATTGTTGAAGGACAAAAAGTAGAAAACCACATCAATCTTTCTGAATCATTTCTCTCTCTCTCTCGCTTAGGCATTGGAAGCATATTTACAATTGAACAATGATCAGATCAATGAAATCGTCGAACTTGTACGAGGTAAATTATCGGAACAAAATCGTGCAACATTAGAAGCTTTCAAAACTTTTCGTACCAACTCTACTCGATGCGTGACAACATAACCTGTTATGGAAAACAAAAGAAAGTGAGCTTTTACAATCCAACCAAAAAATGAAAGAACTTATTTTTTGGTTCTAACTTTCTGATTAAATCTTTAGCTTCTGGTGAGACATATGTTCCTTCTGGGAAAACTAATGTTTCCTTCCAATTCATAATTTTTCTATAAGTTTCTGCTGTAGTTTCAGAACAGAATGGAGGATAACCCACTATTGCAAGCAAATTGAGTTGTAACATCATGCTTAAGTTGAAAAATAAATCTCCCAAGGAAAGGTGGGATTATTTAGTGAAAACTTATGAAGTCAAAAGCTCTTCTCAGATGGAGATGTTGGACAGAGAGCTAAGGAGGCTGAAATTTAAACAAGGTGATAACCTGACAAAATTCTTTCAGAAATATGATATCATTGTAGATATGGAGGCGGCTGGATGGTCTTCATGTGCTTCTTCTTTTTCTTGTCGGTTATTTGAAGGTGATTTTTGCGTCTTTAATTCTTAATTTTTTATTTTTGTTTTGCGGAAAAATTTAGTTTTCTTTTGTATTTATAGATGAAAAACTAGGAACTTGAATAAAAAAGAAAAGATAAAGAGAAGATCTCTGAGTAATATAGAAGAAATATGTCTCATTGCTGCTTATGTGAAGCTTTGACTATGAAATTAATGCCAAATTTTTTCTTTTGAATTTCTCAGAAATTCGCGGAAACGTTTTTGCTCTTTGATTCCTTCAAGAGGCCTTCTATATAACCAAATCTATATGCAATAATTTATTTCGTTTTCAAATCAAAACGAATTTCCAGCGTATTTTCAAGCACAAAATGGTTTTATGTTTACTGAACCTGTGCCGCCGTTAATGGTAGATTCAGCGTTGAAGCATATTAAGTCTCGAAATGGCTTTTGACTCGATTTATCGTTTCCATCATCAGAGACATAGCCTGGGTTTTCAACACCTGGGGACAATGTAGTGGTCTATATTCTTTTGATGAGAAATAAAGAAGGTTTAAGGCATAAAATTTAGTGAAAGTTCACATTTTGCTAATTATTGTACAGCGCTTAGAGATATAATTACATGGTCTTAGAGATATACCTTACTACACTCAAATAACTGACGTACTGGATTAAAACAGTCAAAATAAAGCAGCACATTAAATAATTATTAATCAGACTATTTTTTGTGTGTCTTTATTAGGTATGCAGTTTATTTTAGTTCACTAAGTCTTAGTTGGCATAACGTATTTCATTTTGTATATGCTGTAAAAACCGGCCTTAATTATGCATTCAAGAAACCATGAAATCTATTAAAACGTAACTGGCAGGAAGCTTGATAAGAAGTGGTGTTATAAAAGTGAGAGGAGGAAAACTGACCTTGCATTATACATTTCCACCCTTGCTGTTCTCCTGATATTCAAACACCTTTCAGCTTGATGTGCACTAGCGTTTATTTACAAAATGATCGCTCCCTGTTATACTAATAACTCACCACAGCACCAAGCTGCCTGAGGCCAACATGGCTATGCACACTCCTCCTCCAACCCATTCTATTAATTATATGTACTAAGCTTAAAACTTTTGGCTTTCTTTTTTAAGGCTTTTAAATTGTTGTAATCTCTTGTCAAAATAGAGAATCATCATGTGTAATAATTGGACAGTGGAACTCTAATTGGAACGAATATTTTGGCCCCCGAAACGGGTATTTTTTAGTTCGAAGTACCAAACCCCAAAATATGTTTCCTGATTTTAATCAAATCCAAAGTGGACACGCCATTTGCCTCTAAGTCGTTTTTTTCCATATTAATACTGTAAGCCTGCCCGGTTGGAACGTCCTCAAAGGAATAGGCGCCGTCCGCCCCGGTAACCACATTCATAGTGCTATTTAATCCAACCAAATTAACCATAACACCAGCAATACCCACTCCGGTTTCCGTTTGCACAAAACCGCTAATGGTTGCTACATCATCCTGTATTGCACACCAACAGACCAACAGAATTTGCGATCGCTATATATCACTTGGTATACCAAATGCCATAACCACATAAGGGCCTTTTCAGGTTTCCATAAAGTGGTGACTTTTTTTCCCTTGCTACTGTGTCATATACTATTGACTGAATCAATCCACGTAGAATTGCTGATTGCTGATTTCTGACCATAAACAGATTGCTGGTTGCTGATTGCTGATTGCTGATTTCTGATTTCTGATTGCTGATTTCTGTGCCATCTGGGAGTATTTCTGGTCTACACTGTTATTATGAAAGTTAAGAGTAACATTAAAGCCCAAATAGTGCAGTTATTTCCTACAAGAAAGGGAATGCCCCTTGCTCGTCCAATCCTCCACCTCAAGGTCGCAAAAACTTTGGAATTTCAAATTGAGTGTGAAATTTTGGAGTAAATCACTTAGAATCTAAATTCTAAATGATTTAGATAGTATATTTTTCTGTATTGGTTACCCAATTAAACTTATTGAAAATGCCAGTGCTCGAAGCCCTCGGGAGCCTCCACCTGCCCGGAGCGCACCTCCTGGGTGTCGGGGTTCCACGCGATCACCGCCTTGGCCCGCGCACCACCGGCGGACGAGCCGACCCGCAGGATGTCGAGCAGCGCGTTCTGCGCATCCGCGTCTCCTGCCGGATCGTGCTCCGTGGGCGCAGCGAAGGTGGTGGTGAGGGCCTCGCGCCGCCGCAGCACGTCGGAGGCGAGCGCGACCAGGGCATCGATGTCACTAACGTTAAAGACAGCTTGGAGGAGATGCTTACCATAACATTAGTCTTTTCCTTCGTTTCTCAATTTACTTCTTTGAAATTAATCTTAACTTAAAACAAACATAATTTATTCTGTATATGAGGGGGGGACTGCCTCTTCCTCAACCCTTGCTCTTTACGATGAAGTTTTTGTCGCAACTTTTTGGAAAAGACTGAAAAAACCTTTTTTTTTGTTTGTCAGAAAGGCAAGCCAAATATCCTCCCCTTTTAGGGTTTTCTGATACGCTGAATATGATGATTTGATTTTCATTAAGATTTTATGACTTTTAGGGGGTGATTTCCCTTTTTTTATGAAAATCAGGCAAAATTTCTTAGACTCGTAGCCTTTGATGGGTACCTTCCCAGCCTAAACATGACTTACCAGCTTCCTTATTCAACACGAACCCTACTCCCTGAATACGTACCCCATCTTTCCTGCCTGAGTAACCAAATTCTATATCACCTAATTTCATGCTTCCTCGTCTCCCTCCTGGGCTCCTGGAGCCCCAGCGGTGGGTTGGTCTAGGGTGCACACGGGGAGGTCGACGTGGACGAGGGCGAAGGCGGATTCCTGGGGAAGGCGATCGTGGGGCTCATGGCCGTTGGCCTGTGCCTCGGAGGGGGCTGGGCCTACAAGACGTTCTCGGGAGCGGGGAACGAGGAGGCCCAGGCCGACGCGCGCAAGCAACGCGAAGCAGCGCTGGCGCAGCACGCGCCGCCCTTCGACGGGCGTTTTCGGTTGATTCAGAACAAAATAGTCGAAACATGCAATCTGTGTTTGATCTTCAATTGAGACGAACACCAAAAGTACATTCGGTTTTACCCCGAGAGTTTTATGTGTTAAAGAGTGGAACATATTTCCAAACGGCCGAGGTGCAGGAGCTCCCATAGGTATTTAAAATAATTTCTGGAATTACTTAGTCAAATATCAAAAAGATTATGCTAATTTAAAGTAGATTAAATCTTACATCATGTTTTCTTCATTCGCCACCGTGGCAAGATCGAAGCATCGATCAACAATGCCAAACGGGCGTGTGACATGGTCAAAGCCGAAGGATCGCTTGCAGCTTACTTCTGGCGGTTCGAACCGGACACGGCAGAGATTGAAACGCCACAAACCATGTCGACATCGCCAACATCCATCGCCCTTTCTAAGGATCTTAAGAAACGCGGTTGGAAGTTTGTCGGACCGACGACGGTGTTTGCCTTCATGCAGGCAATGGGCCTGATGGCTGATTCACAACAGGTTGGGGCCGCTTCGACAAAGAGTCGGTCACACCATTCTATGCTACTATTGCGGACATCGGCCTCACCTCCTGCCGACGCCATGGCAACAATCTCAGAGCAGGTGGCATTCATCCCATCCGAAAAGTTGACAACACTGTCAGGATTCAATGGATCACTACCACAGGGGAAACAATCCTCCAGCCTAGTCGGGGGTCCTTGAATACATTGGGCCACAAGAGGGTTCCAATGATAGGGTGGGTGCTGTCGGGGTGCGGGCTGGCGGTGGGCACAATCTGTTCAGCTTCGGCGATGCAGGTCTTGCCGCAGGTGGCCGCTGGCGCGTTGAAGTTGCGGGCGGTTTTGCGGAACACCAGATTGCCGGTCTCATCGGCTTTCCAGGCTTTCACAATCGCGAGGTCGGCAAAAATACCTTCCTCCATGATGTAGTCTTCCATGGCGCCGTCATCGCCGGTGGGGAACTGCTTTTCCAGCTTGCCCTCGGCGCCAACGCCGCCGAGGACCAGCCCAGGAGGCGGGCGCGGTCGGCGTCGTCGCGCAGCTTGCGGGCGCGGTTGAAAAGCTGGTTCTGGTCGTTGAGGTCGGCCTCGCTGTCCTTGTCGGAGGCCTTGTCGAACTGCAGCCACGAGAGCAGGCCGAAGGCGACGGTGCCGCCCAAGAAGCTGATGTAGGGGAATTCGCGCACCGTGATGGTGCGGGCCTGGGAGCCGAGGGACTCGAGGGTGACGATCTTGTGGAGGCATAGCTAAAAATAAATGCCCTTTTTCAATGAGCTTAGGCATAGCTTTATAAAAGAAGGTCATTAAAAGAGACGCAATATGAGCGCCATCAACATCAGCATCTGTCATAATAATGACACGTTCATATCTTAATTTTTCTAAGTCAAATTCTTTGCCTAATCCGCAGCCTAAAGCTTGGGTAATATCTTGAATTTCTTGATTAGCCCGCAGTTTATCATTTGTAGCACTAGCTACATTTAAGACTTTCAATGAAGAAAGAAAATTTGAATTTGGTTTTGAGACTTCTGCGTCATATGGTCCTGTGTCAGTATCTGCAAATCTAGGATATATGCCAAATAAATCCCAAGAACAATCTAAACAAACATCATCAAAATTTGCACGCTCAATTATGGAAAAGACTGTAAACAAAGTTAAAGAAACCATTCGTGAAAAAATAACCAAAACAATCATCCATGAAATTGAAGAAATAAATAACCATAAAATAACAAACTCTCCAGAGCGCGAGATAGGTCGCGCGATGAACGTTCGTGTCTTTCGGATCCGTAAAGAAACGAAACGGGTTCTCCACCCGCCACTGAATTTGAACCTCTTCAGGAGGGATGACTGCGGCCGCCTGCGGCAAAGCTCCAGCGTCTGGTGATGCCTTCGGCCCTGCCGGATCAGATGCACCAGCTTCGGGTTGGGCAGCGGCTTCCGGCAGTTGCCCTTCACCCTCCGAGGCGGGGGCCTTGGCGGCGGCAGGGTTCTTTAAGCCTCAAGCCTGGTCTTAGAATGCTCTTGTAATACATCGACACGCTTTCTTTTGATCCTAAGACCCTCCCGTCTTTGCATCGCAATTGTCGGTGCAAATAAATAGATTGTCCAGTTTACAGACTATTTAGCATACAACAAATAGACGTCCTTTGGAAAAACAATTCGTATTAAGATCTATACTGCATTTTTCTAATTGATCCCCTTGAGCTTTGCTGGTAGTGATTGCAAATACTAATCGAATTGCCTCGTCGTGCTCCTCGCATTGATTGCGATCATCGCCGCGATTGTCTGGTTGTTCGTCGCCCAACCGTGGTCGAGCGCTGCGCAGCCGGATGCCGGTCCCAAGCCGACCCGCACGTCATCCGTCAGCCCGACCCCGAGCGCGACAACGCCCGCTCCGACTGACTCTTCGACACCCGAGGCTGCGGCGACCACCGACCCCGGCCCCCTGGAGACCGCACCCCCGACGTGCACGCGCGGAGACGTGACGGTCCTATCAATCTCAGATGATGAGATCTCTTCTATCCCCTTCTCCTCATACAGAAATGAGGGCTTATTATATGGGCATTATAAAACCTTATGCACAAATTGGACATGCCTGGTTTTAATGCGATCCGTTTTTATTTAGCCGTGAAATAAAAAAAAGTCCAAATTAAAAACAGCATGATTTCGAATGAAAAATTAAGTGGACTCATTAGTATTTGCCACAGGTTAGTGTCCTGTGGCAAATGTTCAGTTATTTTGACGTTTTGATGAACACCAAATTAAAGTTAAAAAACGCCCACAAACTTTTTCAAGGTAAAAACAGCTTTATCGGCACTTCTTTCGAAAATGATTTATTGAGCCTCCTGTTACAGAACTATGAAAAGCGGAAACCATTGAAGAACAAGTTTCATTAACTCTTGCTCTGTCTTTCAATTGTCTATTGATTCCTGGCAATTTTCTGAAATAAACTAGACAAAAAAACAATTGAGCTAAAAACAACAAAACTTTTTGGCTATGTCATCTAGGATTAATCTACTGTTCTTTTAAAAGAGGAAGCAAGTTATGGTTGGTAGACACGAGGAAATACGGAATTTATGTTTGTGGAGGGGTCACCACCGAAACTTAGCCAAGCCCTTTGGTATTTTTGCCCCTTCCACTCCTGTAATTAATACAACGTCTGACCTTTAGGAGGTGAGGTACCTTCCCCCCTCTCTCGTCCATCCTTCCCTTTTGGTGGATAATGAGTTGGCTAAGCGCGGTTGTTTTGTATCGGCAGCAGTAGCTCGTTTCATCAAAAGTTTTGATATTGCTTATGTCCTAGGTTTAATATTTAACCTAATGTAGAGCACCTCAAAAATACCTATACCTTTATTAAGATTTTGGAACAAACAAAATTTAAAAAAACAGCCTTTTTGGCGATTTTGAATATTTCTTACCCGGTAGTGCCAGTGTTTACCTGACAACCATGGGAAAAAAACATGACTCCAAATACAAAACTTCCTTTTAGGGCGTTCCGACAGCCAATCACTTTTGTAGGGGTCATCGCCCCGGCCGAAGTCAATCTCGCGAATTTGATCTCTTTCCAGCACATCTCTGACCATCCAGGCGGTCAATACGGTGCCCGGCGACAATGCCTTGAAGGCTTCGTCATAGGACAGTTTGAAGATCGTCGCTTGGCCGTTCAGGACCAGCCAGATTTGTGCGGCAATTGGCCGTTCGTCCAATTCCAGAATGCCAAGACGAAGCGCATCGGCGCCCGCGTTCGCCGCCTACGGCACCGTCACGAGCGTCAACCTCATCATGGACCGGGAGACCGGTCGTCCGCGGGGCTTCGGCTTCGTCGAGATGAGCAACGATGGCGAGGCTTCGGCCGCCATCGAGGGCCTCGATGGCCGCGACCTCGATGGTCGCAACCTCAAGGTCAACCTGGCCAAGCCGCGCGAGCCGCGCGGTGGCGGAGGCGGCGGCCGCTGGTAGACGCGGCACCGCACGACCCACGTTCGATCGGCAGTCAAAGCTTTAAAAGATGAAGAGTGGATATTTTGCATGTGTTAATTGATCTTGTTACACATCTCCAGCCTGTATTTTAGTTTTCTGCGTTTTTTTTTTTTTTAATTTTTGGTTATCACTCCCTCTAGAAAAAAGCATTGCAAGCTATGAAGATACCAAAACAGCAAGAGCCAGAAAAGCCTCAACTCAAACGAAAAGCCGAAGCGTTAGATGCAAAAGAAGTGGCAAAAAAGCTAATCAAATCTGGGAGCGGGGCGCGGTGATGTTCGAGATCGAGTCGTCCGGGAGTCTCACCACGCGCGTCCTCCCCGTCTCCGGCACCGAGCTCCACGAGGTCTCGATCGACGTCACCGGGCACGGCCATCTCCACTCTCTCCAGCAGCAGGTGACCGCGGCTCTCTCGGGTCTCGAGGGCCTGGTTCGCCTGAGGCTTCACGGCGAGCAGGACCCGGCGCTCGTCCTCTCCCGCCCGGACTTCGCGGGTCTTGCCGACGTGGTTGTTTTTAGTTCCCACAGGGGGCCGTGTACAATGTGTCTACATGAGGAATTAATGGCTGCCTCACTCACCCTCAAGCCAAACATACAAGCAAGCAATATTTATCAATGCAGGTCAGAGGATTGTTCGAGGTGGTGTGGCTGAGTGGTCAAGGCGTTGGGCTCAGAATCGTGAGGTCATTGTCTTGAGTCTTGTCAGGACCACCTTCCACAAGCCTATAGTCAACTCAGCTGTCCATCCTTCCAAGATGGTGACGAGATCCGCGCGGCCTCGGGGGGGGACTCGGCGGCTCACCTCTCGCCGTACTCGTTTCGGTTCCAGGTCTCGGGGGGGGCTCTCGATCTCGAGCTCGACGGCGGCCCCTGGGCGGGCGTGCTCAACCGGACCACCGGTGTTCGTGCGCGCCGTCTGGCGGCGGGCAACCTCATCCCGCAGAGCTCGCCCCTCGAGCTCTGTGTCCTGGGTGACGCGGGCACCTCGCGGCGCATCGAGGTCCACGCCTGACGAAGAGCTGCTTTCCGTCCGGTGACAGCGCAATGTGTTCCGGGCTAGCCGCGGTTGCGATCGTATGTCCGGCCTTCCAGGTCTTAGTGTCGATCAAGGCGACTGAGTTATCGCCAGCGTTGCTGACCAGCAATGTCGCGCCATCGGGTGTGAAGGCGGCGTAGTTGGGCAAGAGACCGGTAGCGACCGTCGCATGCAGAACGCGGCTCTGCAAGTCGACTACGGACACCATCCCTTCAGCGGGGTGGTCAAGATATTTGCTCATAACAGATCTGACATCCCTCGAGTCTGTGCTTTTCTTCACTCCTTCTTCATTTATCATTGTAATCCCCCCCCTAAAGAGGCTCAATTTTCCTCTAGGTCCACTTTACTCTATACTATTTTTAGAATAGTGTTCTCGAACAGCTTACAAAGTATCTTATTGTTGAAGGAGGAAGAGGGTAATTCACTTATTCTTCTCTCAAAACCTTGCACTGACTATTGGATATTCGTATTTGGTCAACGGCCGTGCCCGCGGACTCGATCGCCTGCTGGTACGGAATCTGCCTGAATCCAGCGGGCGCATCCCAAGGGTTGTAGTACGGCACCCAAGGGAGGTCGGGGTCGGGCGTGAGCCAGAGCACCTGGCCGGGGTGAATGTCGCGCCTGTGGTTCAACGAGGCAAGAGTTGGGTACGCGCAGAGTCGTTCAGCGACCACCGCCTCGATGTCTCCGGGCTGAACGGTGTAGGTCACGGGGATGCCGTTCGGGCAACAGCAACCGGGGCATCTCTTCCCAGGTGGATATCGGGCAATATAACGCCACCGTTGCCTTCTCCGCCGATTACAGCGCCTACCTCGCGCATTTTGTCAGCAACGTTAATTTCACCCACTTTGGTTTTTGTAAGCAGGCAGTTATAATATTGAACAATATTGTCAATAACCCGCGATGTTGAGAGGTTGACAACAACTTGGCCAAGTTTTTTGCCCAGGATATATTTTACAGCCAACGCGAGCGTGGAGATCACCGTCGAACTCCGCGTAAGCAGACCAGACAGATGCGTCAGAATCGATAGACATCGTACCCATGACAGCGTCGATATCGGCCTGTGACAGCGTGTCATAGATGCTGAACTGCGCGGTGCTGTAGTCCGGCTGTTCCAGGACGCAACCGAAGCCGAGCAGCGGGCAGATGTTGACCATCGTCGTGCCGCCGAAGTACGCGTTTGCAACTTCCTCTTTGAAGCGGTTCTGCCGCTCTGCGTAGTCTTCTTTGGTTGTATCTTCTACGGGGTGGATTTTCCACAGGAGAAATTTCCGTGGGGAAGAGATTCTCTGGGGGAAGTTTTCTTGTGTAAATCATGCAGGGGGGGGGGGATTTCCTCGCGTGGTTTGAATAAATGGTTGGAAATTAAATAAAAAAAAAATAAAAGTTTCAACCGAAAGTAAGGAGCAACATTAAAACTTCAAACGAGCAGAAATTATTCCGAATATGAGGGGTGCTGTTCCATCTTCAAACCCATTGTGGATAATCCTTTTGTTTGTTTGTTGTTGTTGGGTCTGGGTAAGTTTGTATTGCTTGCAAGTTTATTTTTATGAGATGGCCAAGGAGAGAAAAAAACTATTCTTATTCCTCGCCATCAGATTGTCCTGGTGCAGTTTTTTGTTTGTTTCGGGTATATACAATACATATGATGGCATCAAACATTGTTTTTCTCCTCGAAGGAACGAACGATGTGTCTGTGTCTTCCTCACTATCATGGAGCGTTCTTCCGAGTTGAACGAGACACAAGGCCGGAAAGCCTAGCGCGCGCTTTGTTAGTGCAATCGCCTCAGCTTCGGCCTGTCCCTCCCTGAGGTCATTGAGTGCGCGGTAGTGAAAAGTAACCAAAGCAACGGGTTTGGGTGCTTTTTTGTTTAGCTATTTCCTCTTATACAATGCTAGTTATTGTATTTAGTAAGTCTAATCTACATGTCCAACGAAGCGGGCGCGAAGTCCAGAAGAAAAATGTATTTGTGGCCCCGCGTATCGCCTTTCGCCGATGTCCGCGACCTGGGCGCCTTGATGCAGCGGGCCGGGTTCGCATTGCCGGTTGTCGATGCAGAAACCATCACTGTCAGCTACGCCGAACCGTTGTCGTTGATGCGCGATCTGCGGGGAATGGCGGAAAGCAACGCTGTTGCCCAGCGGCGCTCGGAACCGCTGCGCCGCGTGACGCTGATGCGCGCCTGCGAACGTTATGCCGAAGTCCATTCCGATGCCGACGGTTCTTGCTGATACAGAAAGAGGCTATGAACAGTGTCGCAGCAAACAGCTCCATCAAATTTCTCTCTGTATGTGCACGTAAGTGTTCCTGCTGGCAATCCCACACAGGCACTGATGTTATTTTTGCAGCAATAATCAATGCTCTGGTGAATGGTGAAGGTTTTTCCATTTCCTGGTTGGCCTAGGACAAGTACGAACTTGCGCCAATCATAATCTGAAGATTTGCATGGAATTTTATGTTAGAAACTGTCTCCAGCCCGCTGAACAGGCTCAACACGACGCCGATCAACAGCACGACAATGATGATTTTCAGCAGCACGGGGGCCAGCCAGGGTTGTGGCGGTGGCGTCACCATAACGCAACACTGGGGCCCTGGCGACGCGTCCCGGGACGCAGGGTCCGCTGCATGAACCTGGGCCGCGGGCAGCGGAGCTTCCAGCCCGGATGGGGTCTGTCGCTGGCCGTCGTGGCGATGTTACCGGTGCTGCTCGCCCTCGGGGTCTTCGGCGCCGGGCTGATGGGGTCGCTGGGCATGGCGCCCTCAGCCGACATTGGTGACGAACACGCCGTTTTTCAGCCATGCCACGGCAGTGCGCCCGATATCGCGGGCAAGGGCATTGCCAATCCCTGTGCGATGATTTTGTCGGCCGGAATGATGCTTGACTGGCTGGCCGAGCGTCGTAATGCGCCCGCGCTGGCGCAAGCGGCGCTGCAGATTGAGCAGGCGGTGGGCGAGGCCATTCGCACCGGGTCCTCACATGATAATCAGTTGAGAAAGAGAAAATATTTTTCTTTCGATAATTTATACTGAATCAGTTGTTAATTAGCACAACTATAACCATTCTGGACATACACATCTCATTCAATCATAATATCCATTTTGTAATTTGTTCATTCTCAAATTTGATACTTTATTTAATGATGTACTCTGCATCTTTGTCAATTTCTAATCATCTCGATCAATGTTGAACGAGTTTAGTATCAAGATTGATGCAGTCTTGCTAACGCCGGTGAGCGTCGACTTCCAAACGGAAATCGATCAGGAAACCGGACGACTCTGTCACCAACCAGCTGGCAATCTCGAGCGAGGTGCACGATGAACGCGGAACTGCTCGGGCTTTATAATCAAGAACTGCGACATTTGCGTTTGATGGGTGGCGAGTTCGCTCGCGATTATCCCAAGATCGCCGGTCGGCTGGGTTTGGATCAATTCCAGTGCGCAGATCCGTATGTCGAGCGATTGCTCGAAGGTTTGGCCCAGGTGCGCCATCGCCCAACCACCTTGTCACGGAGGCAGCGCGTTCTTGTCCACATGAGGTGCTGCTCTTGCTTTGCTGGTTCAGAGGATCACAGCGAGGATGACGATTCGCAGCGCATTGAGCGAGCCAAGCCATTGCCGCTGACTTCACACCTCAATGACGTGTTCCGGCGCGTGCTTACCGTGCAGCTGGATCCCTCCGGCAGGTTCTGTCTCACCACAGACTCCTACGGACGCGTCATGCTTTGAGAAATGGGGAAATGTTCAAAAAAGGAAGGCCATGTATCCTTAATAACTATATCAGTATAGGTCAGTGCCCTGAATTATCAGCAAAGTCTTGAGAGTGGTTTTTTTATGTGTTTTTTTTTATGTGCTTTCACAAAAAAATAATAATACTATATACAAAATGTAATTTTACACGACTTGAGAAACAATACAAATTTGAAATTTCACTGTGTTTGACGTTTGCATATATTTCTTGTAGACTCAATTACAATATTCAGGCGTAAATGCTCAAAATTTAACCATAAACCGGTTCATAGCTAACTATTAAATATGATGTGTCAAAAATGGATAAACTTACACAAAATCAGTACAAGTTATGCTTCAATGCACTAAAAAATGATTTTGGGCCTTTTTCTTAGTCGCCATGACTTTTTACTAAATCTCTCTTACGCTCAAATAAGTTTCATAATCGTAGGTACATTAGAATTCGGGGGTAAGTGCTTGGTGAAGCTGAAGCTATATCGATTCTTTGATCCCCATGTCCTCAAGTTTCTTGCGATTGAGACGTCGAAGGTCTTCTGGAGCATAGTCGCGGAGGATTTCGCTAACGGTGCTACTTAATGTCGTTCCGGTCAGCACGGCACCGGCTGGACCAGCGACGGGAATGGTGAGTAATCGAATGCCAGTATCGCCGACATATCCTGCCCAACTCAGTCGATCGAGCGTGTCCTGAAGAACAGGATTGGAAGAGTAGGCATCCACCCCCAACTCGGCTCCTTTTCTACAGTGAGAAATATGGTGCTCCACGAGCACCATATTTCGATTTCGTTAATGCAGAAAATCCTGTTTCGCATGAACAAGACGATGTGATTGGCAGCAATATTTTTAAAGCTTTATTTGACAAAATAATATATTCACTCTTAAATATATAGCCAAAATTACATTTGAGGTATATTATGAAATTTCTGTTCAAAGAAGCATCATAAGATATTTCAATCAAGTTTTTTTTCAATACTTGTTTTATAACCGGGCGAGTGACGCGGTGACGTTGGATGAGGTGGAAAGGATTTTGATTTGAATACTACACATCTATCAGTGTAGAATCTCAACTTTAATACGTTTCATGGTCAGTCTTGTTGAGGCAATGAGTGTGATAAGCGAGAAAACTCTCGTCGATGTATTTAAGAGAATCAGCAAAAATCGATTGGATGTACTTTGTTTCATAGTGACTGTTGCTTTAGCTGCGTTTTTGGCTCTCGGTTCAGAATCCGAAAGTTTTTCTCAAATTTTCATCCTGGAGTCTACCAACATTATAACTTCCCGAGAGGTAGTTACCCTTCCAAAATTTTAGCTTTAAATTAACCTTAGACAGTAGTAGATGGTGACCTTTAGTTTTAACATCAATAACAGTATTCCTATATATCCTAATATCTTGCATTGATCCTGCCAATCACCATATTTCTACCAGGGGCCCTGTCTATTTGCTCATGTAACTGAAAGTAAAATTCAACTGAGTCACTTGCGCAGCTCCCCCGTGGGTATTTCGAGGAAAATGAGGCAGGGAAAAAGGGCAGGGCAACGGCGTTACCTGCCGCCCCGACATCCTATCTGACGCCTTGCGAGCGGCCCGCCAGGTCGCACCAATCGGTTGCCCATTCGTCCATCGTGGCGATGGTGTCGCCGTCCGGGTCGATCAGGAAAAGATCGGGTTTGATCTTCGCGGCGGCATGATGGTCTTTGCCGAACATGCGAAGCACGTTTTCATTCGTGCTTGGCCTCCGGCGAGCTCGGCGAGTATGGCGACGTCATTCTCGTCGCTCACAGCATGGGAGGGCTGGTGGTGCAGCGAGCGCTGCTGGACGACCTCGCGGATGCGGTGTCGCAGGGATCGCTCACGCGGCGGACGCGCAACGTCATTCTCTACGCGACCCCTTCCGAGGGGGCGGATGTCCTGAAGATCGGAAAGATCCAGCGGCAGGTGAAGCAGCTGGCTTCCGACAGCGAATTCGTTGCGAAGCTTATTTTACGGTATTAATTTTTATATAAATATATGTATATAATTATTAGATTTTAAAAATAATAATAGATTTAAATGGAAAAACAGTGGTAAAATATAGATTTACATTAAGAAATTAAACATGGTTTTATAGATAGAGAAGGGGGAGAAGTTTTAGCAGTTAAATGGAAATATATAATTAGAAGGTAAAAAAATTAAATTAATTCTAATTATTTTATATATTTTATTAAAATTTTATAGTTACATTTTTCATGCTCATGTTGATGAGCAAACTGGATCTGGGCGCTTTGAACTTGCATTGGTTTTTTCTATCACTGATGTTTTTCGTTTGGGATTAATTTTTAATCGGCACCGATTGGGTCATTTTTATGCAGTGTTAGGAAATTTTTTTAATTATACGAGTTGGGTATAAAGTTTTATTTGGAAATCGGCTTTGGCAATGCGAATATGGCTGTAATTAAGATGTTCAGACTCTAGAATTACATGCGAAAGTTTTCTTTTATCTTGGTGCTATTCTCTTGACTCCACTATACAGGTCCACTAAGATTGCCACTAAGATTGCCACAACTAAAACATCCTAGTCACTGATCTGTCCCAAAATGGTAGCCAACAGCGGTATAAAACCCCAAGAGAAGTAGGAAGATTTTCAATGGGAAATTTTTTCTACCAGCTAAATTTGACAATGGGTTTTCTAGTGCAACCTCCAATAATTTGTCCCAGATGAGTACTACCAACCTGAAGAGGAGTGTTGCTTTGGACTTCGCACAAATGCGTCCATCGACGGGAAGCTCACTGAAAAGCTCGATATTCGAAGGGTCGAGTGCCGCAGCCGCCATAAGAAACTCGCCAGACCTTTCCATTAAGTACTCAACGCGTTTGTCCAACACCGCCTTTAATTCGGTAGCTTGATCGACAGTAAGCGTTGCATCAACTTCAACCGCCTTGAGAGTCCTCTCAAACATCGGCAAAATTTTCCCAGGCAGAGGAGTCATGCCATCAGTGAGCTCTTAGGTCTTCTCGCCTCGTCACACCATATGAGCTCTTAGCTCTTGTTTTTTCTTCATTAAACGTATATGTGCGATTCTCATTGATTTAAATTGTTTTTCTTGTTTTTTTTAGGTTGTATTTTTACAGTATTTCAAAAGTTTTTTTTAGTACTTTCAAAAGAGCTATTTATTCCAATTAAACGGCTTTTGTGATCCAGGGGTCATTCTTAAAAAATTGGGACAAAATTCAAACTTCAGCGTAAGGAGTTTCCGCTGGATAAGACAGGCGCAGCGGCGGTCGAAACCAGGTCTAGGGTAGGGGAGTGAGATGTGATGCGTGCGACAAGCGCGCGCAGGCGAATGGGAGCCCGCATCAAGGTGCGCGCTAGAGTCAGAAAGGTGTGGTGAATGCGTGCAAAGAGAGTGCGAGGAGTGGGGTGTTCGGCTTGTGGGGTGGGAAGAGGTTTGGCGATGGGAGATACAGACATAGGACATCCTTTGGTGCTAGGCTAAACGTTGCACATGGTAAAGAATGTGATTAAAGGCTCTTTCATCAAAATTGGCAGTTTCCTCAGAAAATTCAAATTACTCTTCAGAAATAGACAAATATGCCAAATAGATAAATGTCACTTAGTTTTGAAAAAAAAAAAAAAAAAAATTCTATGCTTGGAAAAGGGCCTTAGATGAGTATTCATGGTTTTGGGAAAGCAAAAAAAAAATAGAAAACTAAGTTTCCCCACCTAAAAAAAAAAAGAAAAAAAAAAAAAAGGTGTTTTTTTTTTTTTTTAGTTTTTTTTTCAAATTATTTTCTAATACGTTTTCGTTTAGTAAGTTGATTTCTCAAACACAATTTCCAGAAGGTTTTTTTAAAATGTTCTGGTGTCAAAAACACATCCGTCAACCAGCCGGAAAACTGGAAAACCCAAGTGCCGCCCAGCCCAGAGACATAATGACTTACTATGTAATTGAAATCTTCACATGTTTTGCCGAATGTCACTTAATGAAGAATTGAAGTAACTTTTGCTTTGCTGTTCACATTGGCTTTATCAACTAACATTTGCACACTTTCTTTTGAATTTTTCTTCCCTGCTTTACCAGCTAATTTTTTATGATACTGAGGAAGCGTAAGTGTTGCAGAGAACAAGAAAGTTTGCCTTTTTGTATTTCTTAAAGACATAAGCCTCAAAATTTCAGAAGCTTCCTTAAAATGCCCAAATTGCAGCATTCGGTCAACTTCATCAAGTACTAAAAACTTGACTGCATCAAGTTCACTATCTAGTAAACAAAAAAGGAAAAGCATCATTCAACTTTAATATATAAAGGCTTTACATGTTATGGTAATCATGAAATAGGTAAGGACATCTTATGGAGTAGTCCCTTAAAATGGTCTTAAAAGTATGTCAGCTTTAAAAAATCAGGTTGCATTTTTCTTGTGTATTACAGGGGACTGAGAGAGAAAACATCATTAATTGCAACAAATGCAATTCAGCAGAGGAGCCACTTAAATGCATTCATACCTTTGACCTCGGTGAAATCGAAACCTTAAGCAAGATCTGGGGCTTCGATCTCGCTTTCTCTCGGACTCTCTTTCTTCTTGCGATGTACGACCTTGGCAAAGATCGCACGGTGGACGAACTGCTGACGACAAGTGCCTCCCGAATACAGGCCCATCGGTTTGTGGAAGACGGCGTAGACATTGCCTGCCGTCGCTTGAATGACTTCCTGACAGGTAAACAAGCCAGGTCCGCTGAGATGCACGCTACTATGGGCTGAGCGACGTTCGGGCAAACCCTTCTGCCAGTCGTATGCGCACCGGAGTCTCGAGTGAGGCAGTGCGAAGAGCATCCTGAGAATACTTGACATGGGAGCGCAAACGTGCGTAAACCTCGTCGGAGTTCGTTTCTCCATTCGTTAGCTCCATGGCAAGTTTCGACGTTGCCTGATTCTGCCAACAGAGTCCTTGCACCAGCCCAAGCTTCAGGACAATCCTTGTCGCGTTGCGCCGTTGAACCGGAAGTACCTTTTTAGTCTGAGCGTCTGGCTCATTCCTCCTTTTTTGCTCATCGGTGAGCCGCATCCAAAAGTAGGGGTCTACCCGGGCGTCTCCATGTAAAGTCAGAATAGAATCTTTTTTTTCTGCAAGGGGAGCCGGCGGAAGCTCTTTAGTGAGAATTTCTGGTTTTCGCTCGGCCTGTCGACAGGCTGTAATGCTCCAAATAGCGATTAGGCACAGACAGGTAAGGCGAATGATTTTTAGCATAACGTATGGAAAATAAAAACTTCGCATTTAATTTGCTTGTTCTTAGTGCCAACTGAACCTTCTACTTTATTCTAATAAAAATAAAATTTCAAAAATTATAAATGGTCATAGCTGTTACATTATTTATTTGAAATTTGGTGTCCAAAAAATTTCTGTGCCTGGGCAAATTGCCCCCCCCCCCAATCTCTCTCTCTCTAAAAGCAACACTCAAATCACCATAATAAAAGAAAAGAGAATATCTAACAACAAATATTAGTTCAGTAGACCGAACCCGCCTTGCGTGCGGAAACCTATGCCGGTCGGCAGCCTCCGCCGCACGTCGTCGTCGGTGAGTCCCTGAAGCTGCTTGACAGCGGCGGTTACGGCGTCGATCGACGCGCGTGATGTCGCGAAGCGGGCCGACCCATCCGCTCCGAGGATCACGGAGCGGGCACCGAGTGCGGCAGTGATCCTCTTGCGCAGCTCGTCACCACTCTCCACGGCCGCCTTGGTCACGGCCTTCGCGACCGTTATAGCATTTACCACGTCACATCTTATCAAAATCATCGCATGCAAATCTCTTACTTTTGAAAAATTCTGGACTTTTCACTTGAAGGGGAATAATTATTTTAGTGGTTCATAAATAGTTGGACAATTCGTACTGAGTTTGAAAATAATACGTACAAACATAGGGCGGGGTAACAAAAAAGGATATGCAGAAGTCTGAAACACCATAATTCTCGCTTTTCCATTTATTTATTTTTTGTGCCCCACCCTGTATTGTAATAAAATCTGCCTTTTTTCTTTACTGACAATTTATTAGCGGTTTTATAGGTTTATATGTCTTTTGCAAGTTTTTTTAATCAATTAATTAGATCTAATTTCTTGGGAGGGGAAGGTCAACTTTTAACTGCATGCACTCTCTAATTCAAGTTGAAATTTTGAAAATTCAAGAAATTATTAACAAGATACATCATGGTTTTGCATCGTGTAGAAAAAAGAGAGTTTGCAAGTAGGCTGAACAGTAGTACTTTTGTATCATGTGCACGATCCTTTCTCTGGATATCATAAATATTTATAAGAATACAGTCAACAAGAGGAACTTCATACCTTACCTCGAATTTTATGGCTTGGGAGATTTTAGTCCAAAAACCTTTTGTTTTATTCAAATCAGTATAAAGTGGATAAGAGACTTTGGATGTGAATGTCACTTAAAAATCATTAGACAGAGTGAACGTCTTCAGCGGCAGTCCGAGAATCAAAATCAAAGTTGTATCTGTCTCGTCTCGTCTCGTGTTATCTTGCCAGGTTTTTCACAGTCTTCTCTTGTCTTGTCTTGCATTTTCTTGTCTTATCTTGTCTTGTCTTGTCTTGTCGTGTTTTATCTTGTTTATTCATGCCTTGCCACGTATTGCCTGACTCTCCCTAGTCCTGTCTTGTTTTGACATATCGTGTTCATTGTTTATATTAACTGTCTAATTTTCCCGTTTCAGAGCATGCTGAAGCTGATGCATTCTTCTGTTTTACTCATTTCCGCCTCCCGTCTTGCCCCGACCCGTGAGAGATCGCCTTGGCCTTAGCGAGAACTGGCACGTAATCCGGCGATCCGGGCACGCGTATACGACAGGGAGGTGTCGGATTTTGAACGAAGATGGCGGTGAGGGGCGGAAGACCCGGCGGAAATATCTTGACGGGCGCGGCGTCACGGCTTTTATCGCCCCGTCAGGGGCGCCCGATGCCCCGAGAAACCCAGCCGATAACCGAGGAAATGTCATGAGGTTGGGCGCTTGCTTGTTTCTGAGCTGTTCACGGTTGGCCAGGGCGGTTGGTCAGGTTTTCCGCCGCACAAGCACGATACAGACCGTATGCCGGATGAGACACGCCATGACGAAACATATAACTACCGCTTCCGCCCCAGTCATGGTTTCGGCATGCAACTTGTTGAGCGTGAAGAAGGTAAGGTAGGTGATGCGTACCACATCATGGATAAATCAACGATCGTCTTAGAAAACGGGTATCAACTATGCGTATATCATCGAAGTCTTAATGATGTTTTCTTTCCTGGTGGAAGTTCAGTTTTGTTAATTTGGTTTGATTCTCTCTCCAAATCTATTAAAAATTTGATCAAAGTCGATCCAAATTTTATTCTTTTCCAAATCGATTCTAGATGATGAAGAGAAAACAGGAACTTACGTGGAAAACACTTACCTTAGGATCGGTAAGAAGCTGTCAAATCTCTGGGTTTTCTAGCTGCCTGCGATTATAGCTAGTGTTAGTTCCACAATATGTTTTTCAAAAGGTTTGAAGATTTCATGGGAAGTTTTGTGCTATGGGAATGTTTACTGGTGTTAAGGATGACGCAATATAGCCTGAAATGCCACACTTGAGGGACCTGTAGAGGATCAATGCTTGTAATTTAGAAGACTGCACACGTGGGGTATTACGTAATGGCAATGCACACGTTGGTTAATACATAATACTTCGACATTTTCGTTTTCTTTCAATGAGTTTTTTTTCTGGGAACTTTTCGGTTTTCCCGATTTCTACGTACGACAATTACTTATTAAAATCGTCCTGGAAACTGTTAGCAGAGAAGCAACTGGAATTCGGAACTGGGCTGTTCTACAGGTAATTCTCAATATTTCTCTTCAAACATAAAATCTAGCTTTTGAAACTGACCGTAGCACGTCTCTCTACGTCAAAATTTCACTTCCCTGAGCCTTTTAGTACCTGTGCGTTTGTAAACTCTGACAAATGCTAACAAATTTCGTTACTGTGTGGATGCAAACTTTATTTTGGCCGAGAGTAGAATCGTCGTCTCTAAAGAATGTAAATATGAAAAGCTATGTAAATGGAAATCAATGACCTCACCTTCATGAAATTGAATGTGCTTGTTACATCATGAGCTTCTTCCGGTGCTTGATAAAGGCAAAAGTAAGCATAGCATCTCCCGAAGTGTTCATAATGAACAATATCTAGTAATTGGGCATATCCTCTCCAATGCCCTGTCTTCACATTATAGTAATGTTGAAAGACCATTTTCTAACGCAAGTTTGCAAATATTTACAAAAAGTGAAGAATTTGTCCAATTTTCATCTTCATATATCGCAACAACAGCCATTAATCTGGCCGCAAAAGGCAAAGACATGTATAAACATCAGATAAATCTCGTACGCCATTTTCAGAAGTGATACACGCACATTTAGATATCAGAGGCGTGGTTGTGAGGGTAGCAGCCTATCCGGGGCTACGGTGCGAACATGGGTGTCAACATCACCGATCGTTTTCGGATTTTTTCTGGTATGGCTTTATGACGCGCAGCTACGGGAGGCGAAATGATCAGGTTGGATCGCTTGACCAAACGCTTCAAGCTCAAGGGAGAGATGCGCTACATCGCAAGGGATGTGTCGTTTACGGTGCCCAGGGGAAACAGTATTGGTCTGCTGGGGCGTAACGGCGCTGGCAAATCCACATTGCTGAGGCTGATAGCGGGTACGATCAAGCCGACCTCGGGCAGAATTATCCGTCCGGCAAGGCCGACGCGCTGCTCTGCGACGAACTCAATCACGCCAGCCTGATCGATGGCGCGCGGCTGGCCGGTGCCCGTTATATCCGTGTGCCGCACGCCGACACCGGCGGCTTTACCGCAGCACTCGCCGATGCGCAGGCGCAGGGTGGGGAAGTCGGCATCGTCAGCGACTCGGTGTTCAGCATGGACGGCGACGAGGCCGATGTGCCGGTGCTGGCGGCACTGGCGCGCCAGCACGGTGCGACGCTGAGCCTTCGCTCTTCCCGAGACGATGAGCGACGCCAACAAGATCCGTGCGATGCGTGAGCCCTTCGTTTCGTTTTGCACGGATGTCGGTCCGGCGGCTGGCGGTCGTTCGGCGTCTCACCCTCGAGCCTTCGGGTCGTTTCCTCGCCTCTTCTCTCGCTACGTTCGTGAACTCGGAGCGATCTCACTGGAACGCGCGGTTGCACAGGCGAGCGCCGCGGGCTCGAACGCCGTCCTCTCGTACGATCGTGGTGACGTCGACCGTTTTCCTACAACGGAAGAAGGTCTGGCGGCACTCAACGAGGCACCGACGGATGCGGTCGGCTGGGCGGGCCCGTACCTGAAGAAGTCGGTGCCCGACGACCCCTGGGGTCGGCCGTTCATCTACAAGGAACCGGGCGAGCATAGTGACTTCGACCTGCTGACCCTCGGAAAAGACGGCGCGCCTGGGGGCGATGTCGAGAACCAGGATATCGGTAACTGGTAGGCAATGATGAGATTTCGATCTGGAAACCATTACCGTAACCGGTACTCGTGATTTCTTCTCTAACAACGGTGGTAGCAGTGTATTTGGTGAAGACCAAATCATGAAAGGCAATACCTTCAACCGTGACCTTAAAGACATCGTGCGTCTTAACCCTCTGGCGGTTGTTTCTCCAGACGGTAACGAGTTAAGCGTTGCTGGTACTAACCCTAAGTACAACTCACTGACCATTGATGGTGTTGGAGTTAGTGATACTTTTGGTCTGAACGCTGACTCTTAAAAGGAACTAGAACTTCCAATTTCAACCAAATGAGCCAGTTCTAAAGTTTAAACAAGTATCCCTTCATAAGAACCTACCCCAGGGGCATAACTTACAACCATCGCCCCCAGACTCTAGTAGATTGTATCAATCCCAAACGCCTTGTTACATTATCTTTGGACTATTTTGAATTAAAGGACCGACTCCAAATTTCTATTGGATGTATCTCGGGAAAACACAACGTTTGTTTTCCCGAGACTCTGCAAAGCAAACAATATTGTCCTGGCAAACACACTATTTAACCAACATCCAAGATGATTGTACACTTGGACATTTCCAGACAACACCATAAGAAACCAGATTTACTACACAATGATTGATCAAAAATGGAAGAGCTGCCTGAAAGATACCAGAACACTACCAGGAGCCGACTGCAACAGTGATCGTCAACTTCCTTTCAGCTTGGATCCAGATGAGACTGAAGAAGATAACTCAACCACCAACACCTCTTTTGGTTATAGCGATGTTTTTTTTTTATTTCGATATTATAAGAAATAAAAAAATTCAGCTGAAAATAAAGAGAAAACAAAATGTGTTTTGGTCTTCATAAGGCAAGGGGAGGGGAGGTAGCCCTAATTATCTTAGTTTCTCCCCGTAATGAGTTTGAATCGGTTATTCGCTTGAGCTTATGTTCGTTTTAGGTTTCATTTACTTATTGCTTATGATTTGTGGTAAAATTAAGCTTGAAAAATTAATTGAGGATCTTTGCTGTGGCACTGGGGTTTGCCGGCAACATGATCGAGATCAGCGATATCGTCGCTTATGCCCTGATCCTGTGGGTCGGGGCCATTCTGCTGATCAGTTTCGGTTGGAAAACCGGCAAGCACTTCTGGCCGCCCGTCATTCACCTTGTCTATATGTTGCCCCTGCCTGGCGCGCTCTATTACGGCGTATCGACTTATCTGCAGGGTATTTCGTCCGAGCTGGGGGTTTATTTCCTGCAGCTGATGGTTTTAAATTATTTTGGGATCTATGTCTTACACTCACATCAACATTCTACACACCTAAGAGATGTAGAGATGAGGTGACTGAAGAATGAGATTCTTTATGTTGTAGATATGCCATTTCTAGGAGATGAAATCCTTTTATGACCAAACGATTTTTATTTTTGTTTTCTTCTTCGACAAGAGCGATGTTTTACACCTCCGGCCTGAGGTGACACTCATGAGTGATGAAGTGTTTCACTCCCTCATTAAATCGCATATTCTGGATCCTCTAGAGTGGTATCAAGAGTAGGAGCGCCAATATAGAGCCAGCTGCTGTGTGCGGCAACGACCTTCTGTAGGACTTGACTGAACTAGATAGAAGAACGCTTTCTATGTGAAGCATTTCTCCGGCTTTTTAGTATAGTAAGAACAGGGTCTTTTCGAGGTCGGTGTTTAAGAAATGTCAGCTGAGAACTTGATTTTCGAGAGGCAATTTAATGGCTGTCTCAGCAATAAATTATTTGCAACTCCCCCTCCCCTCTCCCCCGTGCAACAGACCCCTCTTTAACTGGAAACACTGTAACTCAACCCCCCTGCAACTCAACCCTAATCAGCTAAACCCATTTATCATCCAGAATTCAAATCAAACCCACAACTCACGTGCAAGTCTTACCCATCAAACGTTACGAGCCAGACAAAATTTGCCTTATTTTAGGTAATAGGGGAAAACATCCTAAAAGTCTAGAATCTTAACGAAAATCACACCTTCGGATTCAACTTCGTTTTCATCTACTCCTAATTTGTCTACGATAATCGCTTTTACTCTTGATGCAATGTCTGACATAATTTTTTAATTTTAAGTTTTAATTAGTTGGCAAAAATAAAAAACTTTATTTTTAAAACACACCTTTCGTTCAAAAATGTGTTTGTAATTTACTAAAATTACCTTGAAGTATTTCTATTTTACCTTCTAATTGTTAATATTTATTCTTTTTTTTGTTTGAACAATTTTATCAAAATGTCTGATTGGCATCCTGGAATCCGAAGGCCGTCTTTCATACCTGGACACCGTAGGCAAGTATCTGCCAGACTATCCGGTTGAGAAGGTGCGCGAGGAGGTGACCATCCATCAATTGCTTACGCATACCGCAGGCATCCCCAGCTATTGGAACGAGGCTTACGAAAGCAACAAAAATGAGATTGCCACGATGGAAGGCTTTCTCAGCACCTTCGTTGATGAACCACTTGTCGCTGAACCGGGCACCGGGTTCAATTTATACGTAGCGCAGGAAATATAGTGCGTACAAATCTTAGGCAAAGGAGCTTTTGGAGAATTCTTTAGGAATGAGAGCTGAAACATTCAGATAATCATCGAGGCATTGACAAAATTTATGGAATTACAGCCATGGCAATTACAAGCTGGATAACACTAGCTCAGAGCTACCAAGAATCCAGTTACTTGCATTAATTATCACAATAATGATATAAAAATCATCCGGGAAGTAAAAAATGAGAAGTAAAGATGACACGAATGAGTCGTGACCCCTTGCACGCCTTCAAGAGTCGGTTAGAAATCTCCCACCGTCAACAACCATCACGAACCGCACGTTAGGAGGATTTTGAAGCGCAACGACCGTCACCGACTCGTCCCGTCGTCAATGCGGCCGATCGGCGATCTTCAGCCACATCTTACTGGCCAATGATCTCGGTCAGATGGTTTTCGAATCGTAGCAGAGCCTTCGTCTGAGCCTGCTCGGCGGCCGCACCGAACTGGTCCATTACCCCCCTCCCCCCAACTCCCCCAAAGAGAGCGTATCTGGTCCGGTTGTGTCAGTCACTTATCTTGGGCTTTTTCTTATTCATTCCACCAATTTTCATCTTGACCTCTCCACTCTAAGCGTTTTCCGAAATTTCGGGTCCCACCCAAACTCCCCCCAATGACACTGGATCCAGTCGAGAACTAAAATAAGAGAACTGAGTTACGAGATCCTTCTATATATGAAATTTCATTAAGATCTGATTACCGCGATGGTCGAGCGCACCCGCGAGCAGCTGCACGACAACCCGGTTCCCGGCAGCCGCTGGGCGCACAGCGGCGGCTGCGGCGTGTCGATCGAGGGCGCGGAGGACACCGGCTTGATGATGGCCTGCGGCATGGGCCACGTGCCCGATCGCAGCGGCCGCTTCCTGTACTGGTACACCGAAGACTGAGTCGACGTTGCCGGTGGAGGTTGGCTTCGCGGTTCACCCTGACGACGCGTTCCTCGAGCGCTGTAGTAAATTTCATCTTCTTTTTAGCATTTTCAAATTTCCCCTCAAAATGCGGTGCACATCAGTCCCCAAGAAAATCCATGCGTACGTGTCTACTTTGAACCCTCTTTTTTTGCGAATGTAAAGTTAGGCACTGAAAGTAAACATTTCCTGGGTCTTAGTCATGTCCTGCCTGAAAGTGAGTCACGAAATTTGTCTCTTTCCCCTTCAGGCTAGTATTCTGGAAGCATGTTTGAATCGATGAATTACTCTTGGGATGTCAACCTTCCCACAGTCCCCAGGTTAAGGGCTGTTAGTTAGGCAATTCATTCATTGTTTACAAATAGCATATGCTATTGAGAAAGGTATGCATAGTTGAACTTTATTTACCAAGAATACGAAGGGAATTCTGGCGAGCCTTTCAGAGAATGTTGATGGGAGTGCTGAACCAAATAAAAATGCTGCATGTGTATACTGATTGTCAAAAGGACATAACCCATGTTTGACCAGGTATATTAATTTGGGGACAAGTTGCAGAAAAACGGCATGAACTTCATGACCGCTCCGCCGGATACCTATTATGAGATGATCGACGAACGGCTGCCCGATCACGGCGAACCGGTGGAAGAACTGAAACAACGCGGCATCCTGCTTGATGGTTCAACCGAAGAAGGTGATCCGCGCTTGTTGTTGCAGATATTTTCAGAGACCCAGGTCGGTCCGATTTTTTTTGAATATATTCAAAGAAAACGCGACGAGGGCTTCGGGGAAGGCTAACAACATTGTGAAAGATTTAGTCGAATCAGGTGAATATAAATACGCATGTTCAAGACTAGACTGATTAAACCAAAGCCCTTCGAGGCTTTGTCTTTGTCCATAAAACATTAAAAAATATTTATAGGCCTTTTATTAGTCTGAAAAATGGGTTTTGATTTTTTAGGGCGTTTTCTGTTAACCCCTTGAATTATATTTTATAGTGACACTACATTTGTACAAAAATTACTTCATTCTACAGCTCTTTGTGGGCCGAGGACCGTGGGGTCCTGCTCGGCCCGCAGGCGCTCGCGGTAGAAGGCGCCGGACGCCTCGTCGGGCAGGATCCAGGCGAGGTGCGTCGCCCCGAACTTGCGGGTCAGCTCGCCGCCCTCGGGGTCCGAGAGCGAGCGCTGGAGCATGTTCGTGACGTGCGGATCGCTCGCGGCCAGGGCCAGCAGGCGGTTCCAGGGGACGCCCAGCTTCCGCGCACCAAAGTGGTCCTGGAGGATCTCCTCCAGTCTGGAACGAATTTGCTATCTTTGGGGGGATTTCCAGTGCTTTAGCGAGTTCGGTGCTTCTGGATGTGCTAGGACGATGAAAATTTGTAGGCGTGTTAGGGACCTGCATAAAGTGACATGATAATAGTCATTTCCCGATTCAACCATCTGAGGTGCTGGAGGGAGAGAAAAGATTGAAAAAACGGTATTTTTAACTTACGAATCGGTGATCTTATCTTAATGAAATTTGATATTTAGAAGGACCTCGTGTTCGACGAACCCCGGGCTGTATTGGGCCATTGGCTGTCTATCGGCGACGATTTGCAACCGCCAGCCCGTTGGCGGCTTGACCCGTTGCAGATGGTCGATTGTTTGCGCAAGACATTCTTGATGCACTTCGACCGGGAAGAAGACAGCCTCATCTATTCCCTGGCCGGCGAGGACGTTGCCGCAAAATACAGTTTCGACCTGCGGGGAAAGACCCTGAAGGACATCGTGTCGGCCGATGCTTACGACGGTGTCAGCGGCATCTTGAAGGACAAGATCCAAGAAGCCCGCCAAGCAGGCAAAACCATCTTGCTCACCTCACACATTATGAGCGAGATCGATGAACTGGCTGACAACGTGGTGTTGCTGTTCGACGGCCAGATCCACTTTGCCGGACCGATCCTTGAGCTGAAGCGCCAAACGGGCCACCTTGGTCTGGAACGCGCCATTGCTCACCTGATGTTGGAGCAAGCCGCATGAATACAACCGCAAAAATAGCCATCTGTGCGCTCCTTCGGCACCAAGTACGGCTTCCCGCCGAGCCAGGCCGCCCACACCGTCTATTGCCAGACGCTGCTCTATGCCGATGCCTGCGAGCGCGCGGGCAGCTTCAACCCCTGCGCGGTCGTGGAAGCCCTGGAGGGCTTCGAGTTCGACGGGCTGGGCAACGGTCCGACGCTCTACCGGGCCGAGGATCACCAGTGCTTCAAGGACGTGCTCGTGGTGCGCGGCAAGGAAAACCCGACCTCCGAGTGGTCTGATCGGCTGGGATTTGATTGAGCAACTCTGGCAGCATTGGTGCGTCACCCACATTGCTGGTGGTGATTTCGACAGCGCGAACTTCCAGCGTTTCCTCGTCGATTCCAATGTGTATCTTGCGCCAAATCCGGCGTTTCGGGCCGCCATGCTTGCGCGCATTCCATTCGCCTTCACCTTCGGCTTTGATGCCAGTGCTATCAATCAAGAGGTTCAGCGGACCAGTGCCACCCCGATAGGGCTGACTCGTTATTGACAAACGTATTGAGATCACCCACCTCGTCCAGCAGCTGCTTATCGGCCAGATCGATGTTCTCATTCTTATGCATTCCAACTTTGGCTTCGCTAATTAAAAAGCCAATGCGCTTGTGTATAGCAGATAAATCTTTTGACATTGCTCTTTTTAAATTAGGTGTAGCTGAATTGTTCTCTTATAGACAGTACCTGGTCGTAGGTAAAAGCACCGCTCTTACCCGTGAATACATCAGCAGGTGCTTCTGAGGAAAATAAGCAAAATTATAACAATGGCAATGATTTACGACAACTTAGAAGACGTAAAATGTATTTTCTAAATTCTAGGGAGGTTCACAAATTTTTTTTCCTTTTTTTTTATTCTACCCATGAAAATGCAGAAAAAGGTAATTTTCGATGAAAATGAAAAAAAGGCAGTTTCAAAATCTGAGGGGAAGGTAAAAATCTAGAGACACGCACCCCTCTCCCCTATTGATGATACTGAATGAAAAATGATGGGGAGCGGTGTCGCGCCGACGACGCGGGCGCCGACCTCGTAGGTCGGGTACGCCACTCGGGGGTGCACGACGATGTCGCCCTCCCCCAGACCGAGCAGCGTGGGCAGCAGCGCGACGAATTCCTTGGAGCCGATCGTGGGCAGGACGTTGTCGACGCGGAGGTCGGGCACACCGCGGCGGCGCGCGTACCAGTCGACGATCGCCTCGCGCAGGGTCGGCGTGCCGACCGTCTGCGGATAGGCGTGGGCGCTACAACATAAGGCAGTTTAACACGTGTTTGCTTAAACAAGACATAGAAGATGAAAGGTAAAGCGGTATCAGATGCTGACTAAATAGATGTATGCTATCACCCTGTAATAAAAATTCTGCTATCGAAAGTTCATCAGACGTACCAGGCTACTAAAACCGTGCTACAGGTTTGTTGACTCTCACAGGAACCCTTTCCTACTAACATAACCTGAGACAAACAGATTTAGTCGGAGTAGTCAACCTAGAGGCGGTGATACCTGTGCAAACTTTAAGCTAGTATTAGCCCAGTCAGAAAAATTGAAAATTAATCAAGACAAACTAGCTGTCATGGGCTATAGCTCTGGAGCTAATTTTGCAGTCAGTGTGACTAAATTTGCCATTGAAAAAAATATTAATATAACAAAACAAATTCTGATAAGCCCAATTATTGACTTATCACGTAGCTTAATAAGCCATAGAGATTATGAAAACCAAGATAAGACCATCACTGATAGCTTCGTTTTATAAGAAACCTCAGGCTGATTTTTTTGAAAAATTGCGCCCTCGTATAAGAAATTTCTCAGCCTGATGTTAGGAAGGTTTCTTATATGAGGATCCCAAATAAATTCATATTTAATGATTTTTGTTAAATCAGGTGCCAAACATGTTTAGAGGTTTCATCTAAAAGCATTTCCATCTATATACTTGGCATGTATGCTATGGTTGAGTAATGGTTGAGTAAATGTAAAGAGAATGCTAGGTAACAACAACTCCTACTGTCCCAACTCGCCCTCCTCTTGGGATACCTCGGGGGAAAACAACTACGTCATCGTGTCCCTCGCCTGATGGCCTGGCTCCTTTGCGGCCTCATCGGCGGCGCGGCGATGCTGCTGGTGAACTCGGCCGTCGGGGCTGTGCTCGGTGCCCTGGGGGGAGCTCTGGCCCTATTCGCCCAGCCCATCGATGAAGCGACAGCCGTGCGCTGCGGCCCGTTCGCCCCCATGCTCCGCTGGTTTCCAGCTGTGGGTACTAACCCCGAAGGTAACACATCGCCCACAAACTTCCTTATTTAAAACAAACAGTAATTATATAAACACAGTGCTTCTTTTTTACATAAAAAACAGGTGCCAAATAAACTTGTTCCCGTTCTAAAGTATTCGCCCTTTTTTCTCGTTAAATAACTTACCTATAATTTTATCTTATTTATTTCAATTGGATACAACAGTTCAATATACCTTAAGTTATATACGTAAAATTGTTTTCAAGAAATAGCGGTCGGTGCTTTAAGAAACCTGTTTAGTTATATACCTGTCATAAAACGTGTCATCATATAAGTATTCACTATGATTGCAGTGCATTCACAGTGAGGCAGTGCATTCGCAGTGGCAGTGCATCACCTTAGAGCACTTGAACTGCTATTCAACTTGTTTCTGTGAAGCGAAATGTGAAATAGCATAAAAAGAGTACAATTGACAAGTTCGATAGCAGAAGATGAAAAATTATATAGCAGAAAATAAAAATGGATTGACCCATATCGATGCGGATGGTGCCGCGCATATGGTTGATGTCGGACAGAAAGCAGAGACGCAGCGCATAGCGACTGCAGAAGGCCGGGTCAGGATGAAGCCGGAAACGCTTCAGCTTATCCGCAGCGGCAATGCCAAAAAAGGCGATGTGATCGGCGTTGCGCGGCTGGCTGGTATCATGGCCGCCAAACAGACATCCAACCTCATTCCCCTGTGTCATCCGCTCATGTTGTCCAAGGTTTCGGCCTTTTCCCTAGGATTTCGAGATTCTGGAGTCTATTACGTAATTCTTGAGGTCCAAAACAGATTAAGAGAGGATGCGATAATAAATTGGAAGGAAAATGGAATAATAAGAAGTAAAGAGTGTGGAAGGGCATCGACATGCTTGGTTGCATATGAGTTGAACTCGCAGCTCACCAAACCTGTTCCAGCTATCTTCACTGCTCGAAGCAAAGAAAGCGGCGCAACCCTAAAGATGGACTCAAAAGACTCCTTGATTCCGCCACATTTGTGTTGGGAACCTTGACCACCAAAGGGAATTTAAACCCGCCAAATTCCGTGAAACTGACATGGGGGGTGGTGCAATCCGTGGTCGCAGCTGTGTTGTTGTGGTCCGGAGGCCTCAAAGGTCTTCAAACGGGGTCCATTCTTGCGGCATTTCCCTTTGCCTTTATCATGCTTCTTCTGTTGGGGTCACTTCTTAAGGCTTTCAAAATCGAATCCAAAACTAATGGTTAAGGGGTTGGGTAGCGGGGCTTCGTCTGCATCACGCGCCTGCGGTGCGCCTCAGCGCTCCAGCAGGATTCGCAGCATGCGCCGCAGCGGCTCGGCCGCGCCCCACAGCAGCTGGTCACCCACGGTGAAGGCGCCCAGGTACTGCGAGCCCATGTTGAGCTTGCGCAGGCGGCCGACCGGTACGCTCAGGGTGCCGGTCACGGCAGTCGGGCCGAGGTCGCGGATGGAATCTTCGCGATGGTTCGGCACCAGCTTGACCCCCAACCGCCGGTGAAAATGCTCCTTTGTCACTGCAATTACTGATTTTTGATGATAATACCAAGTTGCCTATCTAATATACTGAAACTTCATCGAGTGCATCTAATACAATCTATAACTAACACAAACTTTAACTTGTAACTAAACTCTGTTTGTAACACAACCAATTAGCACTGAGGCCCGCTTTCACCAAATGCAAATATAAAGTCTTATTCGATCAAGCTTGTTCTCAGTTAAAAATATTATGACGTGGGGTAGGAATAGGGACAAAAGACCCGGCAGATCGGCGTGCATAAGCTGACTTCCTGGCCGAAGCAAGAAGCACGCCGGCCTGTTTCAGGATCACCACAAGGTGAGCTGACGGCCTTCTTCTCCCGATTCCCCTAACAACATTGCCACTGACATTTTGGCCGCCCGTACCCCCTAGCGGGCGGTCTTTTTTTGCGTTCGGCAGTTCACGTCATGTCGGTGATCGCCTGGACGAACGTGCCGATTTCATCTTCATCACTGTAAATAGGATTGTGCCCAAACAACGACCACTGGACAGCGAGTGCAGGTTCCTGTCGCACTCGCCAACGAAGCCACGGCTTCATTCGCCGCTGCCGAAGATCCTTCCGCAGAACCTGCAGCATTTGAAAGTTTAAAATCCCTCCGCAAGCCTTGAGAGCAACCCATGTGCCGTCTGCTTGCTTCACTGAACATATGGAGAATTCACTGAACACACGCGACCGAAAACATCCATGTAATGACTGTACCGATATTGTTTGACGATGACACTGCAATTAGTTTGAAGGTGGGCAACAAGGACTTATGAGCGGCTTTTTAAATTGTTGCTTTTAATGTAAAATCTTGGTTTCACGCTAATCGACTAGTACCTAACCTAGAGAAATTGGAATTTGTAGCATGTCATCGATTTTTTGGTACTCAAATTCAGTTGTACAACTTCAGTAGCAAGGTACACACTGAAGACAAAAATAGGCAGATACCAATTGTGAGACATATGATAAGTAAACAGTGTAAACCTTGTTTTATTTTTAGATTTTTGGTGTAGGGCCAGGCCTCTGACCTTTGTTGTGAGAAAGACCTTTATTTAAAGGCACATACCTGGAGTAAAGTGAATTATGAATGCAGGAAACCGGTTGAAGGAAATAAATATTTAAAGAACGAAATGGGCCTCATTTGTGGAACCATTGTCTGTCTATTGCTTGTCTGATGAAACTTGGCCGAGCGTGTGAAAATATCACTATATTTGGTGTTATGTGAGGGCAGATTGAGTCTTAATTTCGCCATATTAAATCGAAAAATTTCGGGGCAAAGCATCATGGTTGGTTTCGTGGATTGAGAAGGGCAATATTCATTAACAGAATCATTTTATTTTTTCGTAGCTTCTTTCGATATACTTTCAAAATTTACACCCTCCTATCTTACATCAGTCCTTTCCATCAACTTCTATGCTGTTATATGGCTAGCAGAGGAGAAGCTAATGGATGCAAAAATACTATATAAAAGAACGGCTCAAGGAAGAAAGAATTCTGTTAAAACAAGAGATGCAGTCGTATATGGAGTTTTACCAGACAAAAGTCTTGCAGTCTTTGAGATCAAGTCTCAGTGGTAATATCTCATACTTTTAATGGTAACAGGTCAACTCGCCCCACTACCAACTCGCCCCGCCTTAACATGGTCAAGTCGGACCTCTTTCAAGTCATGTTGCCCCACTTTCAAAGTGAACTCACCCCATCTATCAAGTCAAGTCTGTTATTGCCTGCAATTCTGGAGGTCCATTGGAGACGGTCATCAACAATATCACTGGTTTTTTATGTGATTCTAACCCACTGGCATTTTCAACTGCCATGAAAAAGATTGCTGAAAAGAGAGATCTAAAAGACATCCTAGGAGACGCTGGTCATCAACATGTTATTGAAAATTTCTCATTTAAAACATTTAGTGAAAAGCTGGACAAATCTGTAAGTACTAATGCTCTTTGATTTGGTGCTCAATAATGGTGTTTCCAACGGGTCCATCTAAGGCCGGATTGCCCATTGGCTTGCAAGCTGTCAGCGCAGAATACAACGACTATACTTGCATAGACTTCGCCCGCCTGCTGACACAGGAAATAGGCGGATTCCAACCACCCCCAAATTTTCCATAGGTTCTCAGCACTAAGCATTAGGACGCTCATTGAAGTTAAACGAGCAATTCAACTTGACTAGGCACACACCATACATCAAACGGATGTTGTTTGCCTTTGTCCTGGGGCACATTTAGGGACGTCAAATTAAACATCACGTCCCCGAAAAATATATTTAAAATTGATCCTTGAAAATTTTCTTAGCTCTTTTCTTGTTGAAAAAAGAAAAGAAAGTCAGCAGAATTTTTGATTTGTTCTGTTTTAATACGAATAATGTGCGCTTCAACGCGATTTTTAAAATTAAAGTAAAGAGCGATGTAAGCCCTTGAGGCCAAAGTGTCATTTGAGCTCGACTCAAAACAATATATATTTTGCGTTTTGTCGGCAATCGATGCCTTCAAACCGGACCTGATCATCATTTCGGCGGGCTTCGACGCGCATCACCGCGACCCGCTCGCTGAGATCAATCTCGTTGAAGGCGATTTCGACTGGGCGACGGGCGAACTTCTGGAACGGGCGGGGCGGTTCTGTTCGAACCGGCTCGTCAGTCTGCTTGAGGGCGGTTACGACCTGCAGGGGCTTGCGATCTCCACGGCCGCTCATGTCAGCCGCCTGATGAAGGGGATTTCTTTCTTCATTAAAGCGATTAACATTTCAGGACGAGCACGAGACAATAACAATTGTGCACCACGACCTTCACGGTTTACGTTATATAAAATTGCATTGATACGCTGTTTCGGACGTAACATTTCTTTATGAATCGTTTCTTCACGCGCCAAATAAGCTTCAGCATTATCACCAAGATCAATGATGAAACCATCTTTAGTTTGCTTTTTCACTTCACCGTAAATCAGCTCACCGACTTTAGACTCATGCAAGTATCCTGTTTGCTGTAAAATACTGCCCTCTACATACAGAAGGTGCTGAATCATTCAGCATATTGAAAAGATTAACAATTTAAATCTACTCTTCTTTGTCTTGATTTTCTGCAGACTACCGAATATTTCCTTTGTTGTCTTGCCTTGCAGTTATAGATCTATTTGTCTGTTGTTACTTGTAAATTCAACTGTCAAGTATTCTGAAATGCTTGAAACAACGTTTAAGAATCTCTGTGTAATTGCAGGAATCTCCATTCATTTAGTCCACTTAGCGATACCTATTTTTAAATTTGTGTATGTATTATGTTGTTTTTTGATAAGGAATGCAATGTGCAAGCGGGCCAAGTTCTTTGTCTAGCTATTACACCTCTCATTACTAGGATTTATGGTTCATGTAACAAATGCGTGATCCAATTTGATAAATTTGATTGTTGTAAGGAATGGGTATTGGTATTTACATAACATTTTACACTAGTATTGCAAGTTATGAAGGATTGGCATACCGCATCGCGTCCCACAGGTTCTCGACATCTCCCGTCGAGCCTGCGAGCAAATCGCCGATCGCGCCGTCAACTTCCGACGCGACGGCCGCCAAGGCGGCCGTGTAGGAATCAGACGTGTTCAATCGGTATCGACCGGTTCGGCTTCGGGATTGCCGTCGGCGCCAAGCGAAATCTTCTCGACGCGCTCCTGGGCCTGACGCAATTTCGTCTCGCAGTGCCGCTTGAGTGCCGCACCACGCTCGTTTATACATGAATTGTAATCTTAATTGAATCTGAATGAATTTGGTTTGTGAAACTCATTGAAACTGATTGGAACCATTGAAATTGGCCCTTGAAATTGATGACATTTATGCAACTGAATTTGAATGCCTCCAGGACCACCAGAATATAATCCTATCAAACTTATAAACCATTGACATAAGCAACCATTCGGAAAGCTTGAATAAATTTGGGGATCTCAACTACCCACACAAATAATACAATTGAACCATTGGCCCATGGTTACAATACCGCTATTGTAAAACCATGTCTGTTGGTAGTAAGTGTAATACTTGATTGTACCCTTGCAGAGCTTACTAACGAGGTTGCCTAAGCACTTCTAGTTATCTTTCTTAGTTATTTTGAAGGAGAAAAAAAGGAATCTGATAAAAGCAGTGCTCTTATGACGAGAATAGACTCAATCAAAATTTCTCTTCATATATGTTGGAATGAGCAGGGTACAACTTTGTATTAAGAATTGCGTTTCTCTCTCTCTCTCTCTCTCTCTTTGTGTGTTTTCCCGTCTTTTTGCCTGTCTGCTTGGATTTTAGAAAAAATTCAGCTCATCACTATCAGACTTTGGTAAAAGCCCTGTTAACCTATTTCAGATTCTAATAGACCCTTTATGAGTCCTGCTACTAGTATACTTGTATGGCTTCTCACTTGTATTAATTCTTTGATGAACATGCAAATTTGAATTATGAGAAAACATTTTGGATATACATCACACTTGTATTTTATCTTATCTTATTATGCCATTCAACAAACCTTAACCAGCACCTACACCCTAGCCCCCATTAAGGGTGCCAAATATTGTTGTAGACTATACAAAAAGTTGTCTAACACAATTAGTTATTTGATACATTATTTTGCTGCTTCCAGCTTATGAACTGCTATTTCGAAATCCCAGACCAAGCCAGTTAAAAAAACAAGAACACAATTAGCATAGTATGCAGTTTACACATAGATATCGACATATTCAACAGTCGTGTATTGGCCACAGATTTGATGGGTGGCACCAAATTGAAGCGCGTGCAAGTGGCACCGCTCACCAACGTCCCACGCGAGTGTAGAACCGTTGTCCCCAACTGTTCCCCCGTGACCGCATCGCGGACACCCCCAAAACGCTCCGCCGACGGGTGCCACCGGCGATTGAAGCGGGCGATTGCTGCCACCCATGATTCAAGCGGGCACGATGAATTTGCTAGCAGTCGAGTGTTGAGCAGGGATTTGATATCGCATCGCATTCTGTGTTGAAGGAGAGCACCAAGGAGCGTTGGCTCCGGCGGAACTCACCGCGGCCTTCGTTGCTCGCAACACGGGCGCGGCCGACGAGGTCCTCGTCGCGGGAAATGCGACGGGCCTGTTGTTCTTGGCCGAACGGTCTAACGCCTCTCGTTTCGACAGGCGCCGAGGCCTGCAAGCGCAAGAGTGGGGGGAATTCTCGGAGCTGGTGGGGCGTGGCCGTGCCGAGTTGATCGTTGTTATATCGGAGAAACTTTTTCCACAATTTTAATCCTGAAACAAATAGTAGGCTACTGTGTAATTTAGTTTTAGACCTCCTCAAGCTGACCTAAAAAATGAAAATTAATACCCTTCCAAACAAAATTCCTGGACATAGGAGGGGGGATAACTGCCCTTTAACTGCTTTTGAATCTTCGACAAGATGAGTTTGAGCAGAAAAAAGGCGTCAGAAATGGAGGGGTAGTTGCATGTTCAATGCAACTACCATGTTCAGAAACTCGCGCAGATCGCACCCGGCGACTCCGCCAAGCGCGTCTTCTTCACAAACTCCGGTGCGGAATCCGTGGAAGCGGCTTTTAAATTGGCTCGCCACCACACGGGACGTCACCAAATGATCGCCTTCTTTGGTGCCTTCCACGGCCGGACTCTCGGCGCTTTGTCCTTGACCGGTAGCAAGGTGATCCAAAAGGCCGGCTTCACGCCCTTGGTCCCAGGTGTGACTCACATCAACTACCCCAACTGGGCGCCTTCTCTGCAGGTTTCGAGGGGTTGCTGGACAATTACCGCTTGTGGAACGAGGCTCGCTCGGCGGAGCAAATCAAAGATGGTCTGGGAAAACAGTACGAGAGTGAGCCGTCTCTGGTGCTCGACTACCGCTTCGACCTGCCCGACACCCAGATGATTCGTGACTTTTCTGGCTTACGGAATGACGGGTATCGCAAAGCAAATGGACTGGAACCTCAGTTTTCTACAGAAGGTCTGACCGCAACGATTATTGCTATGGCCTTCATAGATCTCTAGAGGTCGCTTTGACACTTATCTATCACTGTCTATTATGTGTTTCCGTGACCATTATTGCTAGGTTTTTTGTAGACTACTACAACTCCTTTAATATTTGTCTGTCAAGGTTTGCGACGCCCATCGGCAACCATTATTGCTAGGTTTTCCATAGACTTCTTCAACTCCTTCGATATTTTTCTGTCGAGATCTGCGACACCGATCGATGTCTGTCACGGTCTGTTTACGGAACATGCTTCATTAAAAGACGTAACTTCAGTTTACGATATGGTCAACTATCTTTCTTTTAATACTATAAAAATTCCAGTATCATAGGATTAAGAAACCTCAACCTGGATAATTTTCCCAGTCTGAGGCTGTTGTGGTTTAACCGATTTTCAGTGTCACCAGCGACTTGCAAATGGAGCAACAAGATTTGTAACTAGCAGTAGACATAATGCACCAAGTGAATCTTACATCGCTAGTTTGGATTGTGGATGGTCTCGGTCAGCCGTGAACAGGGGGGCTCGACGCTCGCTGAAGAGGAATCCCGAGAGCGTAGCGACCGCTTCACCGACGCCAAATCCGATCCGACTGTCGCGGCGATTCTCTCAGCCTTTCCCGGCGCGCGGATCATCGATGTGCGAATGAACGCCGGTGAAGCTGGGGCCGAGGCGGAGTTACCGCCCGAAGACGATGATGATGATTTTGACTTTTAGCGAGTTACGGAGACCGCGATGAAAGTCGGTGAATCATCCGCCCCCCAAACTCATCCAAGAATCTCGCCAACAGCCTGAGGTAACGCTGCAACTGCTCCTCAGGAATCCTAGCAACAAAACACGACGAACAGACCCGCTTGCAAAACATCGTTCTGCCATGCAGATAGGGCTCCAACATCCCATAATTGTCTTCTTGCAGAGGCTCGATTCGGTCTTTTCGTGGAAAATAATAAGCTGATCCCTCTGGATACCCTCCCATCCGGAAAAAGAAGCATATAGAGTAAAATAGTTTCAGATTCGTAATCAGCGTGAAAAACCGCATTAGAAAAAGTAAACTTGCTACATATCTTTGGCGTAACATTCTGTGAAATATCTTAGATCGAAAAAAAACCCTTGTATTTGGGCCAGAAAATACTGTTTTATGCAAACCCCTACCCCACGTCATAGATATTTCTGTTACACATCTGTCTATGTTTTGGTTGGCATAACCTATATCCTTCTTATGATGTTTAGGATAATTGTTTTTAAAATATCGTCCTTGATAAATTGCTAGTTAAAGTGGGACTCTTTATGAAATTTTCAATTTTTATGGAAATTTTATAGACACACAGAAAGATCAGGTTTACTTATCTATTATGTTTATATTTCTAGTTTGAGACTCGTAAGTTTATATTTGTTATTTTTTATTGAAGGGATATCGATATAAATGAATTATATTGACAAAATACGTAATCTTACCAGCCTCGTGTGCAAATTGATTACTTCGCAATCGCTGTTAAAATTCCATTTCGAAGTCATCTAAATTAAAAAGTTTACAAATCGATAAAGACGAGTCTGAAAAACCAAGAGACTCGTAAATTCAATGAGTCTTCTAAATTCTGCTGAACTTATGGAAGAACAAACATCATTATATAGGGGAAAACATGTTTGTAGAGACACTTCCTCGCTCCAGACATTTAATTTCATCTATGAAAACTGCTAAGGGAATTGCAAGGAATTCACTTAATTTTACATATGTTTTTTTTTTTTCGAATTGTTGATCAAGTTGTTGTTTTTTTTTTTCTTTTCAGATCATGTCCAGGCTCAGGCCAGAGACAAAAGTAGTGGTATTAAGAAATGAGAAAGACTCCGCTGGAAAATGGATTGATTTGGTTGTTTCTATTGGTTCATGGATTACAATGCAACCCCAAACCTCAGGTGCCGTGGAGTACCAAGGGACAGGTTGAATGATCTCAAATACCACTGGAAGGCTCGTGTTAAAGAATTTATTTATGGGTTCGCGTTCGGTAACCATCACAACGGCATCCGCTGCAACACTTTCCTGCTTTCCGGTAAAGGTGCAGGACAACATCACGCTGCCTTCGTCCAGAAAGGCCAGTTCCCGGTTCACCTTCAGGTCGACGCCGAGATCAAGAAGTTTCTTCTGAACGTGCCGGTGGTCCATTGTCTGCTTCGTCCAGGACGAGGCGATGGCATCGCCGGTGACAAACGTTACCTGGCAGCCGTCTTCCGCCAGTTTTTCCGCGGGAGCTTAAGGGGTGGATGAAAGCGGCGTAAAGAATGCCTTTGTTGAGCGCGTAACGGGCATCCAAGGCGGTGTAAAAATTTGCCTCCATGGATTTGACGAATTGCACATTGGTGATATTTCCAAGCGCTGCGACGGGCGATATGATACGCATGCGGTCATTTTGTTCATCGTAGATGCAGGTCAATTCAATTCCCTTATACTTCAACAAAACCAAATGAGGCAACGCCTTGGATTCATCAGCGAATTCTATCCTTATTTGGACTAAGCGGGTCGCAGAATAGAAAAACTATGGATTCTCTCGAAACAGCACACAAGAAAGGGTATAAAAATGTAACAAAACTTTCCCATGTCCACTTTTTATGGAAGGGGTGGCCACAGGAATTCGGTTGAAAGTTCTATTGCCCTTAAGGATCTTAAGGTCTAGACTTTTTTTGTCAATTCTCTTTCTCTTCAAGGCCTTTTTCTGTCAATACATTTTTTCATCACGGTCTTCTTGTCGCGCGTGATTACGGCAAACCAGAAGGAAGCGCTTATCGAAGCCGGTACGGAAATTCCCTACCAGGAAGCGTCTTCGAGCGGCGCGACCGCGATTTCGTTCAAGAAAGCCGTGCTGAGTTTGCGCGTCACGCCGCGGATTACCCCGGATGACCGTATCATCATGGATCTTTCCGTGAACAAGGATTCGGTCGGCCAGGTGTTCGCCGGGGTACCGAGTATCGACACGAACGAAGTGACGACACAGGTACTCCGCATCCAGGACGGCGCCGTGATGCGAAAAGCCTGCCGTGTACCAGGTCGGCCGGAAGCAATCGAGGTTTTCGTAAAACGACGGAATATCAGACGTTGGTGGGCACACCACGCCGCACCCCGCCAATAAAGGCACCGCCAAGCCTCCTTCCATCCCGTGGCCATGAAACAATGGCATGATATGAAGCGCCAAATCGGCAGGGGTGAGCCTGTAATGCTCCCGCGACGCGGACGTCAGATACGTCAAGTGCCCGTTAAAAAAACATGTTTTTTTTATTTAATTTCTCATGAATAGCCTAGGGAAAGTATAAGACTCGTTTACAAGTGAGTATTTATATGTATTTTCACAATTATGATAGCGGTAATTTTTAGTCCAGACTTATGATTCTATAAAAAATCGGAGCAAAATTGGTTTTCAGTAAAATACTTTTTAATGACTAGTAAAACCAACTTTTAGAATTCTACAGTTACTGGAAAATATCAAAAGTCAATATATTTGGCAAACCAGACCCACCTTCAGAAGTTGCCTTGGTGTCTAGGCACTCATCATAACAATTGCAAAAGCACAAATCTAAATCACTATTTTTTTTTTTTTTTCAATAGCAAAAGAGTTTTAAAAGAGCAAAATTTGGCAAATAAAGAAAATTCAGTAATATTCAGTAATTCGATGATTAGAGTCTTGACAACGTCAATAGTAAACCACTTCTCCCTCCTCCCACCGAACAGCATCCTAAAATCTAAAAAAGTTGTTTGTTTGCAGAAGAATTAAAACTGCCTTTGACTACGCCAAAAGAGCAGCCGTACGTTCATGAGAAAGATAATAACAGGCAGGTGGTAGTGATGACCCCTATTCAAAAATAAAACCTAACAAGATTCAAGAAAGCTCAACCTACCCGGCACGAATGCACGTGAAGTTGCGTGCAACACCTCTCGCTGCAATTATTATATTACTTTGGCTTGAGTTAACCTTAAATCATCTTCCCAGCATCTAATTACATTGGCAAAGCTGGCGTTCAGTTCAAGCATGCGAACGGCAACTCCGTCCGCAATTTGTGAGTTCCCCAGTTTCAATGCTTCGCGGTCGCAGCGTACGGCAGGATCTGCCTACTACGCCGCAGCATAGAACCTCCGTCGGTTACGTCAAACGACCAAGTTTGCAATGGGCGCTTCTTACACTTCGCTGCCGCAAGGGGCGACCTGGACTGCACACACGGCGAAAGGCGGTTCCTTTTCCTTTCTAAATCCCATTTCCAGAACCTGTTTGACCAGCGGCAGCAGGCCAATCTCGTCTTTCAAACCGCCCGGGGGTTCCGGCTGGCGCAGGAAGGCCAAGGTCTCGCCGACCGCCCGCAATTCCTCCGGCGTCCGGTCCATGCCCAGCGCGACCCGTTCCACCGATCCGAACAGGTTGACCAGCACCGGCATCTCCGACGGTTTTCCGCCGAGCACGGTCGGGTTCTCAAACAGTACGGCCGGCCCGCGATCCTTCAGCAGCCGGGTGGCGCAATTCGCCGGGCGGGCCGAGGCGCTGCGCGCCCGGACCATGGCGGTGCTGCGGATCGCCTTCCTGTCATCGGCCGTGCTGGAGCTTTTCGCGGCGCTGGGGGTGGCGCTGGTCGCGGTCTATGTAGGATTCTCGTTGCTGGGCGTCGTCGATTTCGGCCATTGGGGCGGCGGGCTGACCCCATCGGGCGGCGTCTTCATCCTGTTGCTCGCGCCGGAATTCTTTCAGCCCATGCGCGATTTCGCCCGCAACCCATAACAAGGGCGACAAGGTCCAGGGCAGCATCAAGTCGATTACCGATTTCGGTATCTTTGTCGGCCTGGACGGCGGCATCGACGGCCTCGTGCACCTGTCGGACATCTCCTGGCTGGAAACGGGCGAAGAAATTGTTCGCAAGTTCCAGAAGGGTCAGGACGTGGAAGCCGTGGTGCTGGCGGTTGACCCTGAGCGTGAGCGTATTTCGCTGGGCATCAAGCAGCTCGAGCAGGATCCGTTTGTTATTCTTTCCTGCATTTTAAATCCGCTGAGTTTTTTTTTCTAGGTTGTATCGGTTGAACAAGTTCAAGAGCCCGAAGATGAATTAACGCAGAAAGAATTTGAGAAAACTGAAAATCAACTAGGAACTAAGGATACCGCTGGCTGATTTATTACGTTATATAAGAAGTTCAATCTTGTTTTTGTTTTCAGTAAAAATGATATGTAAATAGACTACTTAACGAGATGAGTTTATTTCCCGATTAACTTAGGAACGGCGGCAACCTGGTGGAGAGCGACGAGCAGGTCGTGATCACGGCAGAGCACGTTGTGACCGCATCCGGCAACCATGCGCAGCGCACCGCCAAGATGTTGGGCATCAAAATTCCGGCGGTGCCTGTGGAACACCAGTTCATTGTGACTGACGTGGATCCGGCGCTGGAAGCCTTCCGCGCAGAAGGCAACCCAGAACACCCGGTGATCCGTGACGCAGATGCGCAATCCTATGTCCGCGAAGAGCGTGTCGCGGCCGTCGCCCGGCGGATGAATGTTCACAAAACTCGGCAAATCTTCGTTCTCCGTCCCTAATCCGTAACTCAACCAAGACCCCAAAGAAGGTCGAGCCTCGGCAATATGTCCGGTATGGAACTGGAGAGTAGCCGGCGCATGGGCCTTGTTGTCCGCCACCACGGCCCGCAAAAGGCACAACTCGTCCACCACCTTGGACAACTCCGGTAAGAGATCGGACAAGAGGAAGCCGCTCTGCCCTCGCGGCGCGGCAGAACGCGAGCCAAAAAACGACGCGTGTCCTGGCGATACATCGATTGCATCATCGCGTACAACGGTGGATTCTTGCGTTGAAGCGTATCGGGGGCCTCAAAGAAATACTCGGACAAAACCGCAAAGTACTCGGCCTGGTTCGTATAAGCATAACCATCGATATGATTACGACCTTGTTGCTCATCCAGCTCTTTTCCAACCCAGTCGATCCACGGCCGGACCGTTTGAACAGGAATCCCACTGTGCGGTTGGTTATCTAATTCTCAAATCACCTGGTTTCGAACAGTTGCCCAAGGAAATCCATCTTCACCATGAATATTCCTACATTGACGAAATCAAAAATGAGAATTTAGAGCGATGGATGAATGTGTATAATTTTACTTTGGAAGAGTTGAAAATGATACAACCTACTTATGATCATGAGTGGTTTAGAATGGCATCATATCGGCGAACTTTTCGATTCGTATCTTCAAAACAGAGACGTAAGCTTATATGACGGCCCTTGTTGGGGCATTATGTGGCATACGAAGGAAGTAGGTGTACCAGCGAATAGTGCATTGAACGAGCTGCGTCAAGAAAAGAGTTTACAAAGTACGTGACAGGAGAGCATGGTTCCCAACGAAATCCGTCCAGTAAATACCTTTGGTTCTTCGAAGATGCTTGATGTGAGCAACATCGACGATGTTGATTACAGAATTGTGGTGGACAACATCTACACTCCATACAGTAGATGCCCAGTGCTCAGGACGATTATTCGTCGTCATCGCGCCGGCCGGACAGCGACAGCTATGACCGCCAGTACAGCAATGAGCGAACGCAGCCCGCCTATGAGCGTGTGCAAGCGAAGGCTTATGATGCAGCCCCGCGGCCGTCTCAACAGACGACCTACAATAGCTCTTCCCCGGCTGATGCAGGCGGGCAGACCATTGAGGTTCAGTCCGGAGACACGCTTTACGGGTTGTCGCGTGAGCACGGCGTGAGCGTGCAGCAGTGTCGGAAACGACTCGGCAGTCTCTCGCGAAGACGAGGTCACGCGGTGTTTGCCTCCACGGCCGCGCACGCCATCGAACGGTCGCCGGGTTGCGTGAATCGAAATGCGCACGCCGTCGTGGCAATAATGAGTGCGAGAATCGACGCACCGACCACAACATGCAACGACGGAACGAACCACGATGCGAACATCGACCACCCAGCCTGCGGTTCATATGCCGTCGCGACGTACGCACCGACCCCAAGCGCGAGGGCAGTTTCTCGATGAGACAATGGTTAAAATGAATTTTGGACCAATCTTCCGTCGTTTTATTAGTTCTTTGTATTGTAATGTTAAAGCATGTGTTCTCAATAACGGGTTTAAGTCGAGGCAATTTGATTTACAAAGAGGGGTCAGGCAGGGATGTCCCCTTTCTCCTTTATTCTACTGTTAAGTTGCTGAGACACTTGGTAATATCATTCGGGCCAATTCCAACATAAGGGGTTTACCTCTCCCTGGGTGTAATTAGGAACAATAAAATAAATGTTGTTTGATTTATCTCAAATGAAAAATTTTAGATTTTTACAAATTGAAAAAGTAAAGCAGGAAGCTGGATTTACTTTAATTGAATTGATTACAGTAATAGTCATGGTTGGGATTCTTTCCTCCATGGCCCTCTAAAAAAGGATGTCTGTGCAGGAGGATGCTGAATTGGTTGCTGAGGATGCCACAATTGAAGTAATGCGCGCGAATTTGATTGGGAATTTTGGCGGCCGTCGTGTGCCAATGTACAAAGGGAATAATCGGGGTTGCCGCATCCGTCGCTTTGCCGGCATTGGAACCCACTTTCAGCATGTTGTAGAACCACCGATAGTCCGTCTCTTCATAATCATACCACTGGAAGATGCGATACCAGGTATACACCACCGGCAGGGCAAAACTATAGCCCGTCTCAGGAAACTCCGGATACCACTCCCGATACGGCGCCCTCTGATCCCAACGCAGGGGCCATTTATCCGACTGGACTTCGACGAGCAACCGAAACCACAAAGAACTAGCAGAACCATGAGTAAGCGCAAGTGCATGGCGGCATCTCTCGATCGTATGGGAAATTGGAGTTGAAGCTACGTGCTAGAAAATGAAGATGTTCGAACTTCGTCTTTGAGGATTGAGAATGGAAGATAGAGGATAGCGATGCATCCGCACGTTTTCCGATTCAATCCGCGATCCTCCATCTTCGTTCCTCCCGGAGCAAATCTGGCGGACGACGATTAAGAAGAATGCCGGCGATCGGGTTGAAACGGCCGTCGTGCGGCTGTTCTATTTCCGAGATGCCCATCAAGTTGCAACGTTGATAAATCGAACGGCGGAAGCGCTTAACAAGGCTGCCGTTACGGTCGCAGAACAGTCCGCCGATCACGCCAGGCGTCGCGCCGACAAGCTCACCAACGAGCGTCGTTCGGCCGAACGCGAAGCCGTTCGCAAGGCACAGGAGCTGCGGCGGGAAGAGCGTGAGCTGGATCATCAACTGACATGGAACCAAATGACAAGGGTCCTAGATAAAGAAGAGAACCATTATCCCACCACCAGAACTAGAACTGTTTAGGCCGAAACATAAAACACGGCTGAAACACAGCATATCTTTGATTCAAATGAGATTTACTTTTGTATTTAGGCAGCTAATAACATAGGAAGGAAATGTACCTGTGACGCGCCATATGCAGCCTTATTCAACAATGCTATGCACACAGTCCGTTGTGCACTTGTTTATTGTCAGGGGTTGTGGAAGTATAAAAGAAAGCTTACGAGACAAGATTAAGGTGCTTGGACAATTGGGATGAAAGGAGGAAGAGAAACAGCAATTAGATAAAGAGCTCATGAGAATGATGGTTGTAGGATCCAGGAAGAGGATCAGACAGAAGACGAAAGGATTGCAGAATGATTTCGAGGAGTAAAAAACCATAGAGAGATTCAGATTTTTTATGTTATATTTTCGTTTAAGTCCCTTGGAGGGCTATGTTCGGTTTTTCCAGAAGCAATCCCAGAACTAAAATATGGAAGAAGAAATTATTCAAAAACTGAACTCAGATTTCAAGATACCAAAATGGGTTGATAAGACGACCAATTTAGAGAATAATTACCTTTTATGAACTAAACTCACAGTGCCACATAGAAAGCTATCAGGTACAGCTGGTGAACTTAAACAAACATGAAATAACAACTGAAGGTTTAAAATCGAAAGTTTGCAGTCAGACTTAAGATGAAACACACCTGCACCAGCGGGTGAAGATAGTCTTACCCTGGTCTCGGTGATCCCGGAGGCGGAAATACTAGCCTTCGATATCCCCTGTCATTCTTGACGGAGTCCGTTGCGAACCCCCCGTTCCACCCTACTTACACACGTCAGGGGGCCTGCTTCAATCCAAGCCGTTTGCGGTTTCGCCTCATCCTGGTCGTCCGTGGTAATCCCGGCCTCCGGTATCACCAAAAAAAAAAAGGCTGATCCCCTCCACCAAGATCACTATGATAGCTCCAGTCTTATTAAAAGCCTTTGCAAACTGCTTCCTAACTAAACTGTTTAAACAGCGAAATTGATTGTTTCTAGGAGAATAAAAGGATATTGCTTGCATTATTCTCCCCAGTGTGCTGGTTTTCTCTGTAAGGCCAATTTTTGAGAGAGAGAAGAATTTATTGACAAAATATGTAAAAAAAAAAAAAAAAAATATTTCTACTTCCCCTAAAAAGGAATGCTTGTCTGGGGAGAGGTAGAGCCTTCCCGGTGATCCGCCGCACGAACGAGGGGGCCCTGTGAGCGAGCTGCCTGCCGTCGCCGATCAGCTCTCCGGCCAGCCGGTCGGGCGCGCCCCGTTCGGGGACCGCGCCGTCTCGCTCGAGCCCGGGCTGCACGAGAAGGAGATGGTCCTCAACTTCGGGCCGCAGCACCCGGCCTGCCACGGCACGCTCCGGCAGGTCCTGACCCTGGACGGCGAGCGGGTCAAGAAGAACGAGCCCGACATCGGCTGCTAGAGGAACGAGCTTCTGGCTATCAGAAGATCGCCAAGGAGAGCGAGACTGCCCACGCAGACTTGCGCAAGGCGACGGAGGATTACAAGGCGGAACATGCCAAAGAAACGCAAGATCTGAAATCTGAAATCGAAGCAATGAAAAAAGACACCACCTCGAAGCAAGAACTCGTTGCCGAACTGACGACTTAACTGGCGGCCCACCGAGAGGAACGGGACAAGATGGAGACGGAACTTAAGGCTCAGATCTGTCATCAACTAATGAAGTAAGCCATTTCCTTAAGTGATTGAATACAGAAGATCGCTATGACGGTAAATGTTATATACCATGATAATAAAAATCTATCATCATGTTTATCGTAATCAAAAAAAGGAAGAAGGATGTCATAGTCATCGTAATTAAGGAAATCAAACTTCTTACCATCTATTCAAGAAGTCAATATTAGGACCACAAGAATCAAAAAAATCATATCATAGTGTGATTAAGTAAATCAACAATTTGATGAGTTAGTTTCTATCAAGCAAAAGGATGAATTAGGGGAGTTAGCCTTAACTTTTAATCACATGGTAACTGGGATTAAAAAACGTGAGGAAAAAATTCGTTATCAATCCTTACATGATCAACTGACCGGTTTACCAAACCGCTTGTTATTTGAAGAACATATAAAAAACATGCTCAATAATTATGAAGAAAATACAGAATTTGCAATTATTTTAATCAAAATTGATAGTTTTGCTGAAATAAATTATCTACCATTCATGCGCGGATCGGCCCAGTCACGGAGTGCGTCTCCGGACAGGTTGACACCGAGTAACAAGAGGGTAATTGCCACACCTGGATACAAAGCAAGCCAGGGCGCAATTGCGAAGTAAGACCGGGCATCGGCCAACAGGCCACCCAGGCTCGGTAAGGGCGGCGGAACACCTAGACCGAGAAAACTCAGTGCGCTCTCAGAAAGGATTGCTAGCGCGAAAAACGACGTCGCCAGAATGGACAATCTCCCATATAGTGTCCAAATCACTCCTATACAAGCTTTAGTGACTAACTACGCCAAATACGTAGTAACTCTAACTACAAGCAAGAGTGCCACCCGAATTGAGTTAGCTGATCACACCTTTGATAGCAGGAGTCGTTTTTGAACACATTCCTTTGAAGCGTTGTCTTACATCTTGAGTTAATTTCACTTCACACTAGAAACAGGGTTTACTTATCCTCTAAGCATTGCAAAATGCTCAGTCTACATAACGTGATTGGCCTCTGCGGGCTCTCGTTTGGCAATAAATGAGATATACTCTCCATTAGGAGACCAATCTGGACTGCTCTCTCCATCAACTCCGTTTGTCAGTTGAATGAGCGCACCACTGGTTATATCCTTGCGCCAGATATGGCCAATCTGCCTGTTCTTCTTCCAGTCACTTTCTGACTTTATATACAAAAACTGATTACCATTAGGCGATAACTCAGCACTACCAACACCAGGAATATTAAGGAAATCGATATTCCTCCTTGATTAACTTCACTGTAAAAAGACATGGCAATTATCAACTATAAGATAGAATGACCCCTCGAACAGATAATCGTTTATATCCTTGTCTGTTTGGTCACCAAAAGGACTGAGTTCCTCAAAGTATGTCTGCAAGAAATTAAACAAGCAAATATTCAACTGTTTTTAAGCAAAGAAGTAACTAAGTAAAACCATGCTGCCAATTTCAATACAGCTTTCTGCTATACCACGCGGCGTAATGTTTGTCGCACGACGCACCTTCTTCTCTTGCACTAAGTGCTTGAAAGGAGGAAAATAGGCTCGTCGTGGATAACTGTTATGCAGGTCGCTAATATGACCGTCTTCCCACCACGGATTGTCAAAGGCAAGACGGTCCTTGATTTCCTGCTCGGATATTTGAAGCATAATGTCAAATAAGATCAATTAGTTGGTCTTATTTAATGGCTGTCAGGCTGATAAGTTCAGTCAGTTGAGCTTAATCGAAAGCATTCTTGCCCGGTTATTTGTTTAAGTGTTTCGGACAATAAAACCTATCATAAAACAGAGAATCAACATCCAGTACTCGGGTTTGAATACCTTCCTAATGAGCCGTCTTTAACCGAACAATACTTTGAGAAGATGGGTTTACAGGTTCGCTATTTTATGCCGCCTAATAGCGTAGCGCCTTTTGCGTTCTACTTCTTTGGAGATTTGTTGAATGATTACAGTAATCTAGAGTTAATCAGTACAATCAGTACCATGGGGGCTATGCGAGTCAGCTTTTTCAGTCTTATGTAAGCTATGATGGTAAAGTTAAAGTTAGGTTGTGTTAATTTAGATTAGGTTAAATTTGCTTCTAAGTATCAGAAATGGGTTAAAAACCTAAGCTAATTTGACCAAACCTAAGCAAATATAACGTAATCTGTCATCATCAAACCGTGCAATAAATTAAAAAAGTTGAATGGCAACACTGACTAAATCCAAGGAGGAAAAAAGATATTTAGAACATTCACCGTTTTTTAAAGCAATTTCAGATGATTCAATTGCAAGGACATCACATAAAATATCACTTACTTTGGGTAAAAATGTATTTACGTCTGTCATTTTTTCTCCTTTCTTATAAATAAATACTAAGCCATTTTAACGCCGCCATCGACATTTAAAATGGTACCGGTAATATAATCAGCATATTTTGACACTAAAAATGTCACAGCGTAAGCAATTTCTTCGGGCTGAGCAAATCGTTTTAAAAGGATACGATCAAGGGGCACGACAAACGAGGATTCAACCTCAACAAGAAAGGAATCGCCCTCTTGAAGGAAGGCTGAACCAGCTGTCACGCTACCGCCATGTTGTTCGGATCCGCCTAAGACGTTTACATTCCAGCCGGACAAACCTCGATCGAAACCAAGCCGTTGCGTTTCACGATCATTTGTCTCGTTCAGGGTTTCAGAAAAGGCTGCTTCGTCGGCCGGAATTTCCGTTGAAGCGGAAGATTCGCCGTCCGAATTGGAGGGAGTACCGCATCCACCGGGAGCGGCTGGGCGGCGGCTCCGTGGTGGCCAGGGGATGGCGCGACGCGTCCGAGAGCCGCGTGTGGCGCGACGACACCGTGGAGGCGGGCGCGAGCTATCGGTACCGCATCGAGGCCAACGGCGCGTCGGGCACGCGCTGGAGCAGGTACACCGACACGGTGCGCGCCACCGCGGGCGTGCGCTACGGTGACCTGATCCGCAACGGCACCTTCGACAAGGCCGGCGCGGGCCTCGTCCTCAAAAACGTTGTCCGACATTTAAAAAAGTAACAGAAATGCATGTAAACAAATTTTTGACGTGTTTATGTACCCCATATCAAATGAAAATCCCCCCTCCTCGGAGCAAAATCTTGGATACGCCTTTGGCCAGTTGATTCACTTACTTGTTAATACTTGATTTTTTGTTATATGAATTAAATCTGTAAAAAAGACTATTTTTGCACAGACCTTTAAAAAAATTTTTATATTCTTGTGCAAAATTGGGATATTGCTGGGTCCTCTAAACGCATAGAAGAACTAAAACAAATCCCGCAGACGGACTTTGGTGGCATAGCGCTGCCTTACCATTTTACTTTTTGAATCTTCTTGCACTTTTAGGTGTGAATAACTTCAAACATTGTAAATAGAATTGAACTGAGAAAGCTATATACAGTGCCCAATATATATTACCATTTTACTTTTACTTTCTGAATCTTCTTGAATCTTCTTGCGCTTTTAGGTGTGAATAAAGTTCGCGACGGTCAGGCGTGTGCATGGTGCCATCCTAGAAACATGGTGTGCTGGCGAGATTATGGGGGGCTCCACGCGCGGCAGCAACCGCTCAAGTCTCGCGGCGACGCAACGGCGGCCGCCTGCGCCTGTTGGCTTGGGACCAGGCGGCCCACCCGAGAAGCAGCAGTTGCCATGCGCATGGCTCGGGAACAGCCGCAGCCGGGGACATCCCAAACGAGGTGGAAAGCAGCAGAAAGTCGCCGAAGTTGACCCTCGAAGCTCGACTCGAGCAGCTTCCAGGCCTCGCGGGAGAAGGCCTGCGAGATCGGGTTGCGGCGCAGGGTGACGTGGCTCTCCACCGCGTGGGAGATCGCATCCATGCCCGTGGCCGCGGTGACCTCGGCGGGCTGGGACAGGGTCAACTCCGGATCGAGGATCGCGAGACGGGCACTGGCATTCTTGTCGCCGCAGGCCATCTTGGCGTGATCCTCGGCCCGGGAGATCAGGGCGAACGACTGGGCCTTAACAGTCTTTGCAAAACGGTTAACTTCTGGTGAGATTTGCTACAGGCAAGTTATAACATCTGCAGGAACTTTAGTTTGACTAACAGAGACATTGATGCTATAGATCATGGAACATCATATACAAATTTTTCGCTAAACGGTTGATTGCTCTGACTGTAGATAAACAATCACATTGGCACACTGAGCAATCCCTGGCTGCTTTGAACTGGAAGCTGTAAAGGCGAAAATTCACTCTACTCGAGGAGTGATTCAGAATTGGTAGGTCATCGACCAATGAAGGGGACGTCCCTCGATCGCCACCATGTATAATAGTCGCCCCACTCTGCAGGGACGCGTAGTCTACACGTCCAGTGCGATCTGCACGTTCTCGTTCCACTAAGGCGTCAATCATGGCCTGCACACTTTCTAAGGTGGATCCACTGCCTCCCGCTATCTTTGGAACCTTCTTGTCTTTCGAAGCTGGTTTGGGCAGTGCTACTACCACATCCTTAGCGTTGAATTGCTGCTAGAAATAGAGCTAGAGCTCGAGGTGACATAGTTGCGAGATCTCTTAGCTCTTCTCTTCCTTTACTTGTGTTTATCTGCCCCCGTCGTAACCCGTTCCTCAGGTGGGTGCGCTGCTTGCTGCCCTACTTGACTCCCTGGGTGTAGTTCTTTCCCTTGAGGATGCGTTGGTGGGGGAGGCTGTGGCCAATGCTCCAAAGTTGACGAACTCCCTCATCTGCCTTCCCATTATCATCAGGCGGTAGGAGCAGGAGTACCTGGTACCAACAACGTAATAATAGAGAATGCATACAATATATATAATATGTAACACTAGCACTGGTACTTCTATCTTATACTGGAGTAGTCTACAGTACTGTACAGTAGTTTCTAACGTCCTGAATCTCGACCTCCCAGATCATTTCCCCCCTCACATACATGAGCTACCAACTAACTACTCGTCGTATATAAGACTAGAGCCTGAATGGCAGAATATATACTATACTGTATTGCTTCGTTTAGGCCTATCATTGAGTACCACACACACTAATGAAATTTCAGCGAGCAACTACTTAACATAAGTAAAAATATAAATACTTTATAATGCTCCCCTTTCGTTCGCTGCTACCCTTACAGATAGGGGGCAGCGCGACTCCTATCCCTGGTTCAAGAACCATTTACCCTCAGTTCTACTCCTTGTGCTGAGTGTATCATTTTCAAAGTCTTTGGTATGACACAGCCGGGAATTCAACCTAGGACATTCGTTGACGCATTGACTGATAAATCTGCGCTCCGGGGAATACGAAGAGCTTTAGAACACTTAGTCTATCGAGCACGCGGAAGGGTAAGTCGACACGTATATAAAGCGGCACTTCCGATTGAAATTGGAGTTCGAGTAGAGAAAGGAGAAAATGATGCCTTAGTTTACAAACTTGTTAGTACAAAGATTGTTTATTAAAGTACAACGGCATTAAGGCAGTGGCAAGAGAGACGAGTCTCCAAAGACCCTAATGCAGAACCTAAGGCCGAATAGTCCGGCACACAACCGTGTCAGCTAAATATACGACACGGGTCTGACTCACGCACTGCTAGGCTACCTCCACAAAGTTCCTTTGACGGAGGTGAGACGTGGCTTCTGATTTAAGAGCAATCACATTTTTGGTACTTGGCCTGGCGGCCTCAGTATCGTGGGCGGAAGATGAGGACGCCGGTTGGGTCGTCCCGACTAATTCGGCAGTTAAGAACCTGTATCTGGGCGCTGGTGGGCGGCGTCGCCTGGACCGTGGCCTATGACACGATCTATGCGCATCAGGACCGCGAAGACGACGCGATCGTCGGCGTGAAATCCACCGCCCTGTTGTTCGGAGAGCGGACAAAGCCGATGCTCGTGGTCTTTTTCGGGCTCGCGGCGCTGTTCGCCGGCGCGGCGGGTCTGAGCGCCGGGCTCGGCTGGCTGTTCTGGCCGGGCCTCGCGGCCTATGCGGCGCATTTCGCGTGGCAGGTCCGGACGCTCTTTATGAGCCAGAGGAGATCAAAGCTCCTCCAACCAGTTAAAAAGTGTAAAAAAAAAATGTGCCTGTAGAAGCTAAATGATAAGTTCAGTCCCAAAAGGGTTAAATGATAAGAGCCTTAAAATATACAAGTATCCCGTACAAAAAAAAAAGATGCTTCATAGATACATTGTAATAGACAGAAGGCAGAAAAGTCTTAATAGACACACGCCCGTAGTGAGGCCCAGGAATCCGTGTTCTCTTCAATTCTCTTTTGAATAATAGAAATCTAAATTTAACAGAAATAAATCATTTCTGTCTAAATATTAACTTTATTATAGTTGGTGCATACGATGGGGAAGGCTATATTTTTTGGCAAAAAGAGTAACTTTTAGAAATAAACAGACAACACTGAAACCCTTCCCGACGTCGAACCCGAAGATGACAAAAAGAGAAAACGAAATACGAATCCATTTGATGGGCCTGTTGATGAAGATGTGATTGCTGTTGATCCGCAAGGGAAGCCGCTGACGCCATCACCTTTCCTGCTCAGGTGTTGGTCTTCGCCTTGAACCCTCCTTCTCTGTTCTGAGGTCAACCCCGGGGTTCCCTGCCTCCCCGGTTCCAGCGGCTGTCGGCGCCCCTAGTACAATCCGAACTCATGGCTGCTCTCGAACCCTCAGACCCCGCCTACCACCACCGCCTCGTCGTGGGATACCACGGCTGTGAGCGCGAGTACGGCGAGGCCGTTCTGCTCGGCAATGCTCAGCTTCTTTCGCTATGCGCGTCGCATTCGTGCATCGGTACTCGCCCGTCAAGCCAAATTCGACGACGCCGCGGCGCTCCTGGAAGAACATGGACCGTTGGTGCTGGAAGATACAGCGACTGAAGCTGATTTGCTGGACGCGTTTTTGTTAAGCGTCATCCTGACCCACGTTGCAGACGGCTCACGTGGCCTGGCGCTCGCAGAGCGCGCTCATGAGCTTGCCGATCACGTTGAGTTTCTGGGCCTGCCTGAGGGCCCTTTATCATGGGCGTTATCATCGTCAACGCTGTGCTGCTCGGGCTGGAAACCTCGAAGTCGACCATGGCGCGGGTCGGGGACCTGATCATCGTGCTGGACACGATCGCGCTCGGCATTTTCGTCATCGAGATCGGGCTCAAGCTGATTGTGTACCGTCTAAATTTTTTCCGCGATCCCTGGAACCTGTTCGCTTTCGCGATCGTATCGGTTTCCCTGGTGCCATCCGGGCAGTGGCTTTCGGTGTTACGGTGGGAAGCTGCGCGGCTGCAACGCTTTGTCGCGGCGGAAATCCAGGCCGAGGTCAATAAGTAGCGCCTCGCCGTCAATGCTGGTGAAGTACGCCAGCTCACCATCGATGTGCAGGATGAGTTGGTCGGGTTTGGGCCTTTGCAGGATTTGATTGACGACGACAGCGTAGATGACATTGTGGTCAATGGGCCACGCAAGATCTATGTCGAGCGGCGCGGGCGCTTGGAAGCCGTGCCGCTGCGCTTTTTTGCGGTTACCGCCACTATCTTTGGCGAAAAGGCAGAGAGCGAATCAACCTGCTGTAACTCAACATTCTGTCACATTCCATCTGGGGCCGCCTTCCTGGGCGCGTTTCCACAATCACTGGTGGTCGCGGGGTTGTCGCCGGATGAAGACAACACATCGATTTCAAGCGACGATCTGACCGCCGACGAATCGGATTCATGGAACGCAGGCGTACGCCTCAATATCGATATCGGCGAGTTTGAGCTTCTATCTGTGGTAGAGTTCTGGCCACCCTTCAGGTATACATCGTCACGACTAGAATTTAAGTTATCTCTCTACTTCAGGTATCTTAAGTTAGTCCTTGACCTCAGAAGACACAGCTATGAAACTATTTGTCATTACTCGTTAGCTGAGATGTAGTGATAGGAGGAGATACGGTCAGACGTTCCACCTGAAAAGGCCAGATTTGGTTCGGCTCCTGAAAACGCTGAAGGTGAATTTACTTGAACTTTCTACGTAGTTTGGGAAAAATTTCCCTATTGTTCCTAAGTTGTTTTTGTTTGAAATTATTTCGAAACTATACGTTTGCTTCTCATTGATAAACCAGGAATAAACATAGCTCAGACATTAGTGGCTCATTTATTCTCAGAAAGTATTTGTCTAACCTGAAAATTTGATGAGTATAATGATGAAAACATTAGTGGCCCTGTTTTCACTAATCTTAGAGCACAGCCAGAAACACATCCAAGAGATCCAGAATTAAACATACCCTTTTATGACAATTTGGCTCCGATTAATCGAAAAAATTCACTTTCTACAGATGCTGGGTTCATTAAAACTTAATATCTTTATATACGGCATAAAATAGGGGATGTTGAACGGTTTTATCAAGATTTCTAGGAAATTCAAAGACGGTTTTTAGTTTTGTCGTTTATTCAGATCTTCTATCCAAGCTCTATAAGCTTTGGCAATAGTGCCCAATCCGTTCTGAATAGTGTAGCCAACAAACTAAAAAAGTTTATACTGTAGGCGCTAGTTGAAGATGTTGCCCTGGTTGCGGAGCAGGACCACGACCTCGGACACCGAGAGGGACGTGGTGCCGTCGGCCATGTTGGCCGCCTCAACCTCCACCCGGATGCGAATCTGGTTGGTCCCTTCCAGGGTCAGCCTCATGTCCCGCACGCCGTCCGCAAGTGTGTAGGCGAACATGGCCCCGCCCTTCACGTCCAGCTTCTCCACGCGCCCGTTGACGAACCGGATCCGCTTCTTGCCCAGGGCCAGAATAATAAGGCCCACCATTGCACGGGGAAACATGAGCAACAGCACAATAAAAATTATGCCCCCGACAGCCCATGCCAATTAAATCACTCCTGCTCGCTTGTCGTCATGATAGTCCGACATCTTGCCATCAGGATTTTTCGACTTCCAGATGCGGTATTCTTCCTCGCTGAAATCTGACAGCGGCGGGGCATTCCTCTCAGTTTCCGACTTCCGCCGAGCGACCGCAGGGCGCTCGTTTTCTTCGCGACAGCAAGTCCCGCGCCTGCTTCAAAACTGGCGACCGTCATGCCCGCACCCGAGCTAAAGCCGCCCTGGTCAGCCATTCGGCGAAGATGACCGCGGCAAACGCCAGCGCAATCGACAAAAAGGCCAGACGGAGGCTCAGCGCCTCACCGCCTGGCGTTTGAACGGCCTGGTAGAGTGTCAAAGGCAACGTCTGCCTTCGTCCGGGAATGTTCGAGACAAACGTGATGGTGGCGCCGAACTCGCCCAGGCCAAATGGACATGTGAGATTGAACCATAATATGAGATTTGACATCCAAATGGAAATATGAGATTGAACCATAGTATGATGTCCCTATTGCATATGCACCTCTTGATCATCATGCCTTATTTTTTTTTACGTTGGATTGCATGCTGATGTGATGACATCCAAATGGATGCCTGAGATTGAACTATAGTATGAGATCCCTATTGCATATGCAACTCTTGATCATCTGATTGTCTTGTTATGCATGCCTTATTAGTGCCCCCGCAGATGCAATGACACCACACACAAGCCAGACAATCAGAGAAACCCCAACTGATCCAGTATTGTCAATTACACCGCTTGGGGATATGAAAATACCAGACCCAATTATTGTACCCACGACAAGGCCAACACCATTGAGCAGACTCAGGTTCTTTTTCAACTCCAACTTTACGTTTTCATCACTCTGATCTTTGTAAAGCTTCTCTGTTTCTGGGTTTTCATCCATACTAATGGGTTGTGTTTTGTCCGATATACGAGAAAAGTTGCTTATTACAACTTACCAAGAGGTAAATGATCTTTTTCGATCAAATACATGTTGCGATGACGAAAACGTGCGGGTTGGTGGCAACACTAGCCTGCCAGAGCAACACTTTTATTAAAATCAAGGAAAAAAGAGCAATGTTATATCCGTTTAACTATTCTTTATAGCGTCAGAATTTCGACATCAACGTCCATAGTTGATCTCGGCCATGAAATGTCAGAAAATGAGATTGGAGAGGGGACTTGGCCTGATGGATGGGGTGCGGTGCTGAAACATTCAAACTTTTTTTTTCAAACTTGCTTAATTGTTCATGGGAAACCATGATGAGAAGGGAGTGCGCGTGGCAGTGGCACACCTGCCCCGAACTCAGTTTCTACACCAACAAAGCATCATGGGTGAGGAACGAGCAGCAACGTGCTTGTGCTTGTTGCAGAGTTTGCAATCACTACCTTCCACCTTTTTTTTAAAAAATGGAAGGTGTTGATGATTCTGTTGTTTTACTGCTTCTAGTTCGCCTTTAGTCGTTTGTAATTCCTTGGCTAACTCCCGATAGACGCTAATGGGAACGGCAGGACGATAATTTTGCTTACCGTCTGGCGCTTTGCCATTGTCTGGAGTGTTCTGCTTTTCTTGTTGATATTTAAACATTCTCAGTTCTCAACAACACTAATAGGACAACAATTTAGAGTAATTTTCGGGGTTAAGCACGAGAGAAACCACCGATAAAGTTGATCATATTTTATTCATAAATTATTTGATAAAAAAAAAAGATTTTCCACCGAATGAAAGGATCAACATTAAAACATAGAAGCTATTTCGGATATGTGGCGAGCTGTCCCCTCCTAAATCGTCCCCATTCAGTCTTTATTTTTAATTTGGGGGTTGGAGCAGTAGTAGAGCCTTTATTTGGAGTGATTTATGACTGTTATACAAATGGGTTTATTGTTTGTTTTGGGCTTAGTTTCTTCATTCATAGTAATTGAAGTGATGGGCAAGCAAAGCATATTAATCAGACTTAGGAGCAGTATCTGGGGTGTTTCATCAGTTACCAGCAGATTGGGTCGATTGGATCCCATTAGCTGAGTTTGCCTATAACAACTTAGTACATGCTTCGACCGGTCAGACACGTTTTTCTGAACTCTGGCCAACACCCTCAATGGTCCCTCAATGCTGCTGGATATGAGTCTGTTAATTCCAATGTTGAGTCTCGATTTCAGAAACCCCAAGCGCTTTCTCTACAAGATAACGCTTTCTTACAAGGGGGGGAAGTGTCAGTAAAACTTAACACGCATTCCTGATTTTAATTTCCTGCCAGGAACATATAAGAGAACCGTTAGCGACATGGATGTCGCTTACGAGCCTACATGGATGTATTTATTGCGTGTTCTCGTTATGTTCCTGGCAGGAAATTAAAATCAGGAAACTTACTAAAAATCAAATCCTTGTTCCCCGGGCAATATGTCACTAACAGGAGTAACTTCAGTCCCGGCTGGGCGAATGGCTGATTCAGCGTGCCCGCAGCACCACCGGGAACACCCAGCGTATTGCCGACGCCCGGAACGCCCGGCGTAAATCCCATTCGCGAGAATGAACGCGGCATCAAAAGACGCGAACCAAGCACAGGATCAACCAGCGTCGTGCCGCCGCCACCGCTCAGGAAGTCGAACCCGGCGTTGCCTGCATTCAGGATAATGTCGAGGTCCATGCCGAGCTCTTCGAGATAGTTGCTCTTGTTGGTGTCTTTTTTCATTGGTTCCTTATTATTATAATTTTTTTAGCAAAATTTTCTTGATTTTATCTCTTTTACGAGAGTTAGACCTTTTATCACAGAGAGAATATTAGCAGTACAAATACGTTTGAACAAACTTCGGTTTCTGCCATTTAACGTGACGGCTGATCAACAGAGAAAAAAAAAATATTCTATAACAGGATTTGACGATTCTTTTTTTCTTCACAGTAGGAAAAAGAAAATATAAATGTTAGTGTGTTGGGACGACAGGAATGGTTCAGCATTGCGCATTGTGGGAAGACGCCTGCTCCGATTGGGCGCTCGATCTCCATCCCTCCCCCACCATCACCGCCACTGCCGTCGCTGCTAGCTACGATCCGCAACGATTGTGAGCTCAGCGACCTAGCCACGGCGGGTGCGGGCGTGGGTGTGGGGAATCGCGGACCTGATACTTCAGATGCACCAGCTGAGGAGCGTACTGCATACAGATTGGTTGGAATTTGCTATCGCTAAAATCAGGACAATTGATGATATTGAAATAGGTCTTGATGAAAATCACTATGGGAAATTATTAGATGTATGTAATCAAATTTATAGTATTAAAAGCATTAATGATTTTACTACTAAAGAATTTGTAGAAGAAAAGATGTTTGACTGGTTAATTGATAGGCATATTAACAATATTGAAGTGGAACCGATTAAATATTTGGAAAATGAAATTGATAGAAATTCAAAAGTTTATACTTACTACTTGTAAAACTAGATATGCCATCTCATAGGTTGTTTAAAATGAACAAGGACAACAAAATTGAGATGATGATTAGTTATTATGACGAGCGTATTTACCGAGAAATAGGGCAGAGCTTTGTAGATAGAAAAAATGGAACGCTATATAATCATCATGAGTATATAAATAAGGTACGCCGCATGATCCATGCCTTTGAGCATGATGATCTTGAGTTGGCCTATAGTTTTTACGCACCTGGTGCTACATTCAGGAATGTAAGACCGGGCGCGTAGATGCCGCGCATCCGCATGCTCTCTGGCGGCTGCGGCTTTAGCACGCGCCGGGTCTGTGTCTTCCGGCCGTCTTCGATTGCCCGGACCATTTCGGGGCTGAACAGGATGGGGCGGTCAGTCATCGAACGCCTCCGCCGGCGCGTTCGCGATCACGTCGCGGATCTTCCGCATCATGGCGAGTTCGGCGTCCGCCTTTTTCTGCGACATGCGCTGGCCCTCGACCCACCTGGGGGTCTACTAGATAAATAAAGAAGGAACCGTTATAAAGATGGGAGTCGTATAAAATTCGTTATTTTCAAAACATCATTTTAAAAAATTCCGAAGACAATTTCTATTTAATTTAATGCTTCCATATGCTCAGAGATTTAAATTGAAATGAGCCTCAATGCTTTTTCTGTGCCACAGCTTTCTCGAAATTATTTTAAAAGACGATATTTGAAAAATATTTTGGCCAAAAACTTTTGCTAAAAAATGTATCCTCCTAGAAGACCACCTGGGCATTGGCGAAGTCTTCGTTCGCGCCCAGATACGTCGAGCCCGAAACCGAACCCCACAGCTCCTTGGACATGGTGCCGTCTTGGTGCCAGTCGTAAAGCCGCTGGGTCATCTCCTTCAAGCCGTCATCGACCAGCGCCGGCTCACCTTCGGCGTTGAACATCTGGGCACACAGAGCGATCGCCGGGCCGGACACACGGTGACCGGAACGGTCCCAGGCCATCGGGATCGGGATATTACCTACCTACTTTCCCACTTACTTACCTATCTACTTACCTACTTATCTACCTACCTACCTACCCACTTACCTACTTACCTACTTAGCTACTGACCTCCCTCTCTACTTACCTACTTATCTACCTACTTACTTACCCACTTACCTACTTACCTACTTAGCTACTGACCTACCCCTCTACTTACGTACTTACCTACCTACCTACTTTCCCACTTACTTACCTATCTACTTACCTACTTATCTACCTACTTAGCCCATTATCCAATAGCAGTTTAACCAACTATTCTACCGAGCCGACTCGCCGGGTGGATATGGTGTTTGGCATTGGCTATGAAGACGATATTGCCAAAGCAAAATCCGTATTAAACCGACTGATCGAAGAAGATGAGCGTATTTCCAAAGACCCGGCACCGCAGGTGGTGGTTGGCGAGCTTGCCGATAGCTCTGTCAATTTCAAAGTTCGCGTTTGGTGCAACGCTGCCGATTATTGGGGCATCTATTTGGTGGAGAAAAAATGTATACCGTGGGGATTGGGTTGGCTATTGTAAAAAAAATTATAGAAAATGTAGATGGGAATGTTAGTTTGAAAACAGTATCCGGAGAGGGAACTGCTCTCAAGGTTTTTTGGCCCAATTCCACCGAATAATAATTATTATCTGTAACTTTCTAAACTTTGGAAACGTTTTGGATATAAATATCCCCTGATTTGTTGATCTAAAAAAAGAGCGGCTTCTTTGTAGTAAGCTTTGGCGGTTAAAAAAGAATTGAACATTGAAATTTCGTATTTGTTTATAAATAAGAAAAAAACAAGCGAAGTTCCAGAGTCAATGTTTAAAAAGGAAGAATAAGGTAAAATTCCAAGTATTCAATGACCTGAAGAAAATTCCCTTATAATTAATATTTTGATGAATTATAATGGAACTGATTTTGGATCACTTTTTGACTCTGTTGTTAGAGATTTTAAGTAGAGAATGAATGATAGAGATAGTTACGATTCCATTTGCAGGCGTTTCCGACGAAGCCCGACAGCGTCAGCTGGTAGACCCGGACGAAACCCATGCCCAACAGCCGCCCCGGGGTTTTGGGAAATGGCTCAGAATAATTCCGGTTTTGCCGCCTTGATTTCATTGTCACCGCTCGTGCTCGCTCCAAACCGGATCAGGCCGCGGCTCCGGCGCGACTTTTCTCGATCTGCGCGATGGCATCCACCACGGCATCAAATGTCAGCAGTGTCGATGCATGCCGGGCTTTGTGCTTTGAGGATTTACCTGCAGTTCTAAATACAGTAGAAGCTACCACACAACAAACAAAGATTGATAAACCAAATGATCTATTATTACAATTATTATTACTTATTATTAATTGTTTTTTTTTTTACATATATTTGTTATTTTCATAACAAAGATTTGATGCAAACAAGCAAAATCTTCGTTTCTGTATGCAATGTATCATATCAGCTTCAAATTTTCTATTTCAATGAGGTCTACATAAACTGTTTAACCGGGCGTGGTAGGGGGCCGAACGGTCGCTGTCTGTCGCCGAACGCCACACAGCGTCTCCCTGACGACGCGCAGAGACCCCCTGTACACCGTGGCTGAAGGCGTTAACCCTTGGCCCGCCATCTGCCTCACGGTGAAACAACAGGAGGTTTCACATGGATCGCTTCGAGGGGTTTTGCTGCCGGTTGGCGTCCGCCATCAAGGCGTCTGGCATGTCACGCGCACAGCTCGCCGAGCGCCTGGACGTCAAGCCTGAGTGCCCGACATAGTCACACTCCACCACCGTCGTTTCCGGGTCAGCAAGTTGATACCCACCCTGGTCATCAATTTCCAGACAGAAACGCCCCAGATGACTGGTCAACCGAACTTCACCCTGGAACGACATTCGCTCAAGGTATCCAACCAGATCGCGCATGTTCTCCGCCAGTGTCGCGCTGAAGGCTGGTTCATCCATGGTGTGTTGATAACCTGAGTTAACCGCCCAGGTCAGCGCGTCCAGCGCCAGGGATTAGTTCTATTAAATACTTAATTTTATATATATAGCAAAAAACACAAAATATGAAGCCACGCATTCTTGAATTTATTGTGTATTAACCATAGGCATATCCAGAAAAAGAAAAAAATTTTGCATTGAATAAAATTGAATGATTTGAAAATGAAATAAAATTGAATGATTTGAAAATTAAATAAAATTTCAATTCTACTGCACTGAGTGATTCAATGAATGGTTGCATTTTTTCACATTGACTGATTGGTTAAGGACACCTACACACTATTATTAAAATTATTAAATTTTTAATAATTATAATTTTATTTTATTTTTTAATTTTTTTTTAATTTAATTATTAATTTTTAATAATTAACTAATTTAAAAATAATAATAACTAAGATTATTAAAATTATATTAAAAACTGTTACATAAGGAGAAATTTTCTTGTGCTCTTATCTACTCTAATCAAAAACAAAATTATATAGTTCTTCAAAAAAGGATTAACCAATAGATGCATTAGTGCCGATACCAGTGATCGGGAAGGCTCCCATGTATTGCATTCTTTGCCACTGACTCAATGTGGCTGAGCTATGGAATCGCATTCCACTCAAAGTGAATGGATCGTACGCAACAGGCATCGATGATGATGATGATTCTGGCGGAGTGTTTGGGTGCAACAACGGACGAGGAATACTATGAATTGAACCCATTGGCGTCGTCCTCAAGAGTTGAGCGGTGGGTAGTTGTACCTCCGTTGACCGGTCGCGGGCTTCCAATGGAGTGCCCACTTTCAGGAGAAGTAGCAGACACGTACTGCCTCTTTTGAGAAAGCATGAAGAAACTACCGCACCCTTGGCCCATCGCCCGTTATTGTGACAATGTGTTGGTGGCCACCCAAGAATTACCCTCACGTAACATTCGTAGAGACTTGTCCTGTTTCTACGGCCTTCCATAGAAAGAGGGTGCGATTTCTTGTGCAGGTAGGGGTTACCAGCTCCCCGTGCCAAAGGTGGATGGGGATTGTGGAACCTGATTCCTTCTTACATACTTCCAAAATCTTTTGGGCAACTTTGTACTGATGGAATAACATTCGGCTCAATGTCTTCACGATTTAGACAAAGGAACTTAGTAGCTCTATTTCTAGCTCTTTTATATTTGACCATGAATCAGAGGCTTAATTTTTTATGCTCAAACCACCTATCACCTAATCTTTTACCATTTGTAGAATATACTGAGGAAGGATGTGTCTTTTTTTGGAAAACTGACACCGCGGGCGTCTCGGTCGTAGGCCTGCGCTACGGCGCGGTGCTGATCTGCGGTTTCTTGTGCGGCATCGCGGGCGCCTACCTTGCCACCGCGCTGCAGGCGGGCTTCGTAAAGGACATGACCGCGGGACGCGGCTTCATCGCGTTGGCAGCGCTGATCTTCGCCAAGTGGCGGCCCTGGCACGCGATGGGCGCCTGCCTGCTGTTCGGCCTGCTGCAGGCGTTGGCGCTGCGCTTCCAGAGCATCGTACTACCTCGTCGGCGCCTAGTTTATTATCATCAACTGTAAATCCGCGCCCTAAAATAGGTTTGGTGCGTGAAATTTGGAAAATGTTTGGTTCAGTGAATAAAGCATCGTAACGCCTAGTGCTGTCTTTACCGGTAATGTTGACATTGGCATCTGTGTAAATACAAATTTCAGATACGTTCTTCACATTACGTCTAATCTCTTCAAGATCGTGTAGATTTAAATCTCCTCCATAACCATCGGAACCTTTTTAGTCTTTTGAAAATAAATATTATCTTATCTTTTATGGTGATTTTGCTCGTTTTAAGCTTAATTCACATGTTCAATTTAAATTTTACTCGTTTAAAGATTTATTTATTCGTTTATATTAGTAACTGTTGTATGTTTGTTTTCTATGACAGTTCATTTAATTTCTGTTCGTTTTGAGTTTAAATTATTACTGGAATTTATTTCTGCTAATGTTAAGCTAAATATGACCTTTGCTTTTCTTTGAAAAACTTTTGGCTGTAGCTGACCAGGAAATCACGGACCTCGGCGATCTGCCCCGTGTCCAGCGAGACAAACTCTTTAGCCGGGCTGGCGATATCCGGGTTGACCCCGGGTATCTCGGCCGTCGGGCTGGATGCGGGTTCTGTCATCTCAGCGGCAGATCGTAAAGATCGCGGCCGAGTTTAGCAAGAAAAATAAAACCAAGGCCGGCAAACACCCCGACGCCTTGCCCTGCTTCTTCGCGTCCCGGTCGTAGGCCCAGGTGTTTCTGACCGATTCCTGCCTTGCCTGGCTGCCACAGAACCTTTCGAGTGAGGGAAATCCGCTCATGTCGCCTGGCCAGAACATCATCGACCGTGGCGCTCACAGCATCGTCGCCTACTTGAAAGAGCGTGTCCCACGTACGTAGAAGCAGCTGAGAGATTCATCTGTTGCAACACCTCAGCCGTGTCTGCTTCTTTTGTCCTCTCATCTCCTCAGCCGGTCCGACCCCTCCTGCTCGCACCTGGACCTGGTTTGCACATATTCCATTGCAAATCAAAGAGACATGTTCGACATGTTCAGCTGACATTGTCATCGATACTGGACGTTTGGGCCATAATTGCATTGCCGAGCCATTCGATGGGCCGGGCAATACTCTGGCACATGCTTTCTATCCTGAAGGTGGTAAAATTCATTTTGATGCCGATGAAAAATGGACAGAACGGTGAGTCGTCGACCATTTTTTCCTTTCGATTGTCAACGTCCAACTCTTATGTGATTGGGAGGAGGGGGGGTGGAGAATCTTTCCACCTCGACCCGTTTTCGAGCCACCTCCGGGGCCCCGCGGACACATCTCGCAGAACCCCTCAGGTTGGAGGTCCCTCAGGACGAATCAGAAGTCATCTCCTCCTTCTGGGGCCTGACAGACCTTCGGGTGTGTTGGGCCCTTTTCCGTTGGGGGCTGGGGCCCCTTGGAGTGGCTGGTCGCGGGCGGTATCATTCCGCGATGGAAGAGTTGATCGAGGGCCTCATGATACTTAACAACTCGTTTATCTAATGGCTTCTCCTGAGTAGTATCGTTTCTTTCTTTTATCTCATTCCGAGCACGAGAGAGAGAGAGAGCGCGAAAAAAGTCGTTTATGTCTTACCTGTAATGTGTTGGCGTTGATATATGAATGAATGTATTTTTCGATTGAATTCCAGTGGAATATATTTAATGATGAATCATAAACGATGATGCATGTGTAGTAAATGATGATACCAATGACATTTTTTATCGTGGACCGTCGTCGACGTGCGTGTCGCCGTGCCCGAGAAACGCGAGGAGGGCGAGACCGGTCGCGGCCGTGTCGCCGTTCTTCGACTTCCCGTTTCCGCCGAGACTGCTCCGCTTGCCCTTCCCCCTCCAGTCGGGGTGACGCACGTCGCGCTGAGAGATCTCATCTAAGTGCTTCGTGTACTCGCGCAAACTCCAGCGACCATCGGGACTCTGGTGCAGTGCGAGCCAGGCGAGACCGGAAAGTACTGCCTAGCATCGGAATCTCTTCCCACTCGGACGAACTGGCGGCACGGTACCGCAGCAGCACTGCGAGATCGTCATGCCCATCGCAGAAAACATCCGCCTCAACGCGGACCGTGTCCCCAAGTGTCCGCTTGATTGGATATCGTCCGGCATCAATCTGTGGCTCAACACCCTCAATCACCACACGACACCGTCCATCGAACTCTGCTTCCGTCATCACTTCTCCTTGACCAGTGATTCGTAGAGTGATTTCGTTTTGTATCGCATCCAAGTGTTGACTGCAGCTCGCCGCGCCTGGAGAAGTCGATCGGCCTCCTGCATTACCATAAAATCTTGATGATTGCCCAAGCGGCTGGGCGACTCCGGAGAGGCGAAGAATGCGTCATCCTCTACTGGGAGACGGCCTCGTTGACCGCACCGCCAGCACTGCGTTTTTTGGATTAATTGGTCGATTTCCTCATGTCCCTGACTATTTTTCCGTACGAACATATCCCAGTGCGCCGAGGGTTTTCGTTAAATTTTTTTACTTAGTCAGCACCGTAAACCCTCGGAATTTACCATCTAGTTGAGTTTGTTATAGTTAAAATTTTTTTGTTACTCAGTCGTCAACTAAAACACATGGAATTTGCCAACTAGCTGAGTTTATTTAACTAAAATACACAGAATTTACAAACTATCTGTGTTTGGTACTCAAAAGTGCTTTTATTTAATTTTTGATATTCAGTTAGTAACTATAGGACTAAGAATTAACCGACTAGAAAGTACATAGTTGTTGTTGTTGTTGTTATATTGCTGTACCTGTTGGTATATTGTTGCTGTTGTTGTTTCTGATTGTTATTTTCCTTTTGACAGGCCAATACAAAATGTCAGATTTCAAAGACAAAGGAAAAAGGTATGATTACAAACTTTCTAGAATTTTTATCTCCAAATCCTGATGCTTCAAAGCGTCTTATATGCAAGAAAACCTCACGTTTAGGGAACTGGAATTTTTAGACTGCCAACATTTTTTTGCCAATTTTAGCTGAGTCAGGACTTGCAAAAGACGACAGAAAAAGCAAATTGACCGAACAGTTTGAGAACATCACTGGTTTGCCTGACTTCATGCTCAAGCACAAGGATAAAAGTAACGTGTCCTTAATTGATACTGTTGCTAATGCATTGCAGCCAAGTACGTCTGCGTTCACTGGCATCAAGCAGCTCTTAGAAGAAACCAAAGTCGAGCAATCTTTGAAGAAAGGCCTAGACGATATACCGAATTGGTCAGCTTGGTGCGGGTGTTCATCGGGCTACTCCTTCTCGTGCAGGATCAGGCTGTCGAAACCCAGACGGCCCACCTCGGAGCCCGGGATGCCGAAGTCGAAGCGCACGCTCTCGATGCGCGCCAGGTTGAGGTTCGACCCGTCGGCCACGAAGTCGTCGACCCGGATGCGGATCGTCTCGAACTCGTTGGCCCAGCCGGGCGTGTTGCCGATCTGCACGCGCTGGTACGGGTCGGCGATGCCCCCTCCTGGATAAATTGGTAAAGTAATAATTGCACATAGAAGTACATTGTTGTGTCGTTACTTGTGATTTCAATTGGCCTGGAAAGTTCCCATAGTAAGATAACTGTAAGTTGTTGTTACAATTGGTTGTACATTGTGCAGCATCCCATTGTGCATCCGAGACCAACGATGCAGATAGGATACGGACACATATTTGACATTGAGGTGGTGATGATAGCATTTGTGTTGCTGTTGTTTGTAGTAGATCCCTTTCACCTAACCACCGATAATCGTTTTTGGAGCACGAACGAATGGCTTAGCGTAGATGGTCCGTCCACCTTGAAGAACAGAACCACCGGTGACCCAATCTTTTCCGCCCAGCTGGATCTGTTTCTGGCCTCTGATTGGTGATTGTGTGGTTTGGCCCATCCCTGGCATTTGAGAAAAATCCTTTGGCGGCGGCGGTTGCGTCTGGCCTTTTAGGATATCTTCCACGCGTTGCTCGACCATTCGGTTGATGTCTTCTGTTACAGCGCAGACATTACTACCAATTTCTTGCATTCAAGGATCACTTTCTGATTGGTTGTTATGTAAAACAATAGACTTAGAAGGGGGGGGGGTGGGTGGCGTATCGCATTAGTCAATTTCAAACAGACTCGGTAATTCACACAGTACCTGGTTAAATAAACATAGACTTAATTGTTTCATTTCTGTATATTCATTTGATTTATGAATTTCTTTGAAAGCAAGTAACTGACATAAACTGTTAGAGCTTTCTGAAGCTATTACACGTCAAATTATGACATATATGATGGAAGACCCACGCTCAATCCCAAAAATTATGGATTTAGTATGGTCTGTACGTTCTTTAGAGCGTATTGGCGATCGTTGTCAAAACATTGCTGAATACATTATCTATTTTGTTAACGGCAAAGATATTCGTCATACATCTCAAGAGGATATAGAAAAGTCGCTGTAAATTATCCGCTACTTTTCAATATTTAACCGAGCGGCCCAGTGGCCGCTTATCTGCCTGGCAATCGACCCGTACGACGTGGTCTCCCCGTACGGAATCTCCTGCAGGGCCTTGAGCACACTGACCTGAAATTCTGTGCCGGTCAGGTCGAGCGGCAGTTCGAAGGTCTTTCGCGAACCGTCGAAGTATTCCCTGAGCTGCGTCATGACAGCCTGGAACGGCGCCTCGTTGTAGATCCAGTCCGGCTCCGGGTCGCGGCGCATCGCACCTTCCGGAAAGCCGATCATCGCCAGCGCAGTTTCAAATTAAGGGAACTACAGTAGGAGTTGAAAGAATATATTTTGATCTGTTAATAAAGAAAGATATGCCGAAAGACCAAAAAATAAAAACAAAGAACGGGTGAATATCCTTCAGTAAAAACACTTGAATAACGATACAAATAGATACTTGTGTGGGTTAAGACTGATTAATACTAAAACAGTACCGCATAATTCATTAACAAAGGAATGTATGATTTCTTTCAGTTATTCTTCCATGTTTCAGAAGTGGTTGCAATCAAACTCCCACCGCTACTGATGGATTGGATTATCCCATGAAAACTCTGTACTACACAATTTGTTTAGACAAATATGTGTCAATATAAATGGAACATTGGTGAGCACTAGCAGAAATCTATCAAACTATACAAGCTGCATATAATTTATGTTGTGACTCCAAAGTCCTATGAAAAATTGAGAGGTAAGGCAAACTAAATCATAAAATATTTAATATACCTCAATGGATGCCTCCAAATGTTAAGATGGCCTTCGTCTTGGTACAGTGGTTGCCTGCAGACAGTGGTGGTACCCAACGCGGTTCTCGGGTTCGTCCCGCTCTGTGGCGTCGACGGGAGCCCGCATTGCCGGATTGTGGACGCGGAGGACAAATGACAGCGAAGCGCACTCATATCGCCGTGGCCGTCGATTTTTCACCCTCGGCGAACCTCGCCCTTCAGCACGCGATCCGGCTCGGTCGCCGCGACGGAGCCCTCGTGACGGCCGTCCACGTCGTGGATTCCAAGTATGAATCGGCTAATTCTCGTGACTTTCATTGTGCTCGAATGGGCCCCCCGGACGTGCAGCATCCGGGTGGGGAATGAGGCCCACCGCAAAATGAGTCCCTAGGTGTCGTTCCTTATCGAAAAGAGCACTGCGAAGAGCACCATCGAGCCGCCAAGAAATGTCGCGACGTTGGGTATCTCGGTAAACAGTATGAACGCGAAAGCCGGGGCAAGCGGGGTTTCCAAGGAACTTAGAAGAGCTTGCTTCCTTCCGAATAGCTCTAGTAGGGCGTCAAGTTACTCCCAAAGGAACGGGCAAAGTAATAGAAGCGCTATCCAAATCTAAATTACCTATTTATTTCGATGTAGTAGGAGACGGCCCTGATTTACAAAAGTTTAAAAAACTGGCGAAAGAATTTAATGTTGATAAAAGAGTCGTTTTTCATGGAAAAGTTGCCAATACTGAAGTAATAGAAATCATTAGCAAGTGTTCACTATTTGTTTTTCCAACTGACACAGTTTGCGAAGGAACTTTAGGTTTATCAGACGAATTAATTCAATGATCGATAGGGCTAATATTTTATAGTGCATTCACCGTTCTTTTATTAGAACAATAAAAGAGCGGTGAATGCACTATATATTTACAAAATATTTCTGAATAAAATGTTGTTTAATTATCTCTTGTAGAGAAGTTCCAGCTTGAATATTGTTGTATTGTACATTAATCATATCAAATATTGAACTTTCTTCGAAGTTTTCTATGGGGCTCGGCCGCCAGTTTTGATTTTGGATTCCGAAAAGAGCGGAGCGCCGATCAGCGACTCCCAGCACTTTCACCGCACGAGGTGTGCTCACGTTCTTCGCGAACGGCGCCATCGCTGGCGTTCGAATCTCCGTGCCAAATTTCAGCGCTCAACTTGCCGGTAGCTCGAAGACGACACGAGTGCCACCCTCAGGCGGACAGTCGATAGTGACCGTGCCGCCGTGCAACTCGACGACGCGTTTCGTGATCCCATCTACCAATGGGAGGGCCGCAACCTCCGCGCCGCACACAAGAGCGCTGCCAAGGGGCCGCTGATGGGTCTGGCCGTGTCCACCGCCGCCAACCTGTGGGCCTGTGGAGGAAAGAACGGAGCGGTGCGCTTCTACAAGGTACGGCAATCACGGTGCTGGATCGGCCTCGTCTTGCCCTGCACTCACCGCATACATCTGTACACCTGTGCGTGCAGGACGGGGAGCAGGACGGAGAGGAGGTCGAGATTTAGACAAGTACCCAGAAGATACCAAATCCAGCTTGGAAATCAATTAGGAAGTAGGTGATGAGCACCTGTCAAAAGCACAATTTGTGAGATAACAGTGGAATACCACAATAAACTCAAAATGTTTCACTCAACATCAACTTACCAGAACAAAGGTTTGCACAGCAGTAGTAATAGCTTCCATTGCCAGTCGAGATACAAAGTATGCAGCCACTGAATAGTGGTTAGTACTGTACTCCCGCAGGAAAACAGGCGCCAAAAAAAAGGTTGTAGAATTCTGTTTCTTAGTGAATAAATTGGATTTCACAATTAATTATGAAACTTGAATCTAGTTAAAATTTGGATTTAAAAAATGCTTAGCCAGCAACTAACTTATACTGTACCTCAACCAGTCTATGTAAACCTTTAATTGCTACACCGTGATAAAAAGTGAACCCGGATTCGTAATTTTTATTCAAAAGAGACCGCTTCCAATATTCTATGAATATTGATTTAATCCGTATTCGTCGACGGGGGTCGCCGTCAGGACGAGTCGTCGATTGAAGCCGTACTTCGGGCCGCTCGCGCCACCGTGGTGGTGAAAGACGAAATACGACATGCCGACGCCAGGGTTGCGCGCGTAGGTCGTGATCGTGATTTCGCCGGTCTTCGGCGAGCGGAAACCCATCGACGACTTCCAGGCGGGAGCACTGCCGTCGTGGGAGATGAGTTCCGGGGTTCGTGGCGCGCCATGCGTGAACTCGAAGTGCGCCGCAACACCTAGTCCAAATGACCCTAATGCAGTTTGTCGAAGCACTGATGTTAAATACATAGAGTACTTTGAAGAAGTAACGACCTGTCAGAATATCAACTATGCCCCATACATTAAAAGAGCTGAAGAGTGGGCCGCTATGCATTATGGTATGGAGACTTGCGTTTTACCATGTACAAAACAGCCATTTTCTATTAGGGATAAACGTTGGAGCTGTGCTCCTGGCTCCGGTTCTGCTTTCCTTGTAAATGTGGAAAATTTTGATGGAAAGATAGATAAACCAATAAGATTGCAAATACTCAATGCAACTGGTCTCCGCCATATTTCAGTTGCCTTTTTGATTGTAATTTAGCACCTTAATTAGCACCTTTTTTTCGGCGCTGCTATCTGTTTGGCAAACTAATTATTGCAGTTATGGGGCTATTATTATTCCTTTCCAACATTTGTCAGCCTGCTTGTCAAATCAATGTTTTGAGTGGCCAGTATCTGGGGTTTTATCTTGGGTCGAGAGCTTCATCCCATGTCGCTTCCCGGAAGGCTTCTCGCGGATCATTGAGATGACTGAGTCCCTCGGGAGATTTGGGGTAGTATTCCGGTTTGCGAATCAGCGGGGTTGTTAAACGTTCCCGGTGATGCGGGTAATCAAAGCCGTATCGCCCTTTGACACATAGCCGACCGTGGTTCACCGGGCTTTCCCGTCCAGCGACTTGTACGATGGTATTGGTTGAGTCATCCACACTGTACGTAATGCTCGCTGGGCGTGATCTGGCGGCATGCGTTCCGCAACGTGCTGGTGCAGCTCATCACCATTATCGGGCTCACCTACGCCTCTTTGCTGGAGGGTTCGGTCCTGACGGAGACGATTTTCGCCTGGCCGGGGATAGGGCAGTACATCACCACCTCGCTGTTCAATGCCGATATGAACGCGGTGATCGGTGGAACCGTGGTCGTCGGCATCTGTTTTGTCGGCATCAATCTGCTGTCCGACGCGCTGTACCGTTTCAAAATTACCCCTCCCCCCATTCCTGCCTAGTCTTAACCATACTAGCGTTTGAAATATTTTCTCTTCGTATTTATCTATTTTTGGAATTCAGTACTTTATCTGAAACTTCAGAGAATTCGCATTCTTATACTATTTAGGAGTTTCTCGAGAGCAATTTTTTTTCTTTTTTTATATATTTATACTTTGAATTGGATTTTTATGACCTTTTGAATTTTGACTGATCATTCTAATTATTCGACTCAAGTTTTTGCCCTGATGGTCCTGCAGTATTACAGGTACGTTAAACATCCGGCCGGGCACTAGAATTTCCAGGGATGCGGCGGTTTGCGCCTCAGCGACCCGATACATTTCACATCGGCTGTAGTATGATCACCGGGAACGTCTCTCAGCAAAATTATGGGGAATGGTCGTGACGGACGAGGACACCGGCGGCACCGCCAAGACGACGAAGCGCAAGTCCGCCTCGACGGCCTCGCGCTCGACCTCCAAGCCCCGGGAGCGTTCCTCGGAAGATTTCCTTTCTCAATCGGAAGAGCTTCGGTTAACGAATGATCTCGCTGTCTCCAACGAATATTCAGTACTAGAAGCACTCAGTATATTATTGTTCCCTATTGCAATTGACGTCAAATCGAAATGCAAAATGAAAGTTCTTGCATTCGTTCGAGGGGCAAATCACTCAAAAAGTCTCGTTCACCTTCGTAAAAATCATCAAAAAGTCCAAAGATATTGCTATAAACTAATTTCGATTGGCCCGCTTCCACCCATGCCAGCCAGAACTCTTGAAGCTCGGCCAATGAGTCGTAACCGTAATGCTGTTGCACGTGTTTGGTCCACGAGCCACGTTGCATGTAGTCGCCGAGAAACTGAATGAACGTCTCGGGACCTTGTTGTTCAATCAAGAAACGACACACCGAGTAACCTTGGGCGTACATCGGCAACACGTCCGAGGGATACTCCGTCAGCAAGAACAAACGGTTCATCGCGATGCCACGTCGGGTCTAGGTTATGAATTAGTGAGATGTTTCATTGCCTTGGCTTTCGACATTTCATTGTACAAATGATTACACATCAAAGATTCATCCAAGAACAAAAATCTAAAAGACAAAGCAAGTTTGGAAGGGGTAGGGTTGTTATTAGAGGCCAATTTAAGCCATATCAAAAGATTTTCTGAGAGCTTTTAATGGAAATACCTCGTTTATATTGTTCTATTATATACACCTGCATTCATCTTGAATGAGTCTTAAGTATTGGGGGAAAAGGAAGGGGGGCTTACTATGCAAAGTAAGCGGCTGTAATGATAGATGTGTAAAATTCCTTAATGATGAAGATAGCATCATGGATATTGCAAAAATATTTCATAAATGCTCAAAAGAAAAAAAGACACTTCCTAAGTTTACATATTGGGACCCTTCAGAAGTCCCAGAGGGTACTGAACTAATTACAGAATATATCACCTCTACGGTGAATCAAATGTTTAGAAATATGGAAGAAACTAACCGAGTCATCAGGACTTGAATTATTATTTCCATTTAGACCCGATGTACCAGGACTACAAAGAACTAAATACTTTAATCGCAATACAAAGGAACAATTGTACACCAAAAATCAGCATTAATCTTGTTTAACGGTAATTTATTGTTCACATTTTTTTTTGTAATTATGCTTTGTATATTACCCAGTTAGTTGTAATAGAAATATTTAGACAAGAAAATCAATAAAGATCATTTATTTTGATCATTTTGATCATTTGTATAACTTTAATTTAAAAAAATTTATATATTTGGAATCAACATCAAAAGCCAATTCTTTTGATGTATTAGTTATTATAAAATTCCCTTTTTTAAGGTTACGATTTCTATTGGTCCGAGTCGCTCCTTACTTACAGTAAGTTATCACGACCCGTTAGTTAGCTCCCGAACACTGTTTGACACCACATATTCTATATACATTGACGAATTACTGAAGTTTATGAATATGATTTTTGGAATTGGGGAATTATTTGTGCTTTCCCATCTTCTAAAAGCACGTAATCGGAATGCGAATGAATGTCGATGAATCCAGGAGACACAATCAAACCGTCTGCATTGATCTCACGTTTTCCTTTGGCTAAACCGGTCCGGCGGATGGCGACAATTCGATCTCCGGCGATGCCTACATCGGCCCGATACCAAGGATTTCCCGTTCCGTCGACGATCATGCCGCCCCGTATTGCCAGGTCGTATTCTTGGGCGACCGAATTACAGTCGAACTTGATTCTTTCCACTGTCCCCATTTTTGTTGTCAATTGGTTGTGGAGGAGTAAAAGATTTTGGAGCAAAGAGAACATCTTCAATGAACTTCAGCATGCCATGTGCTTGATCAAGCTGGGAAGACAGCAAAAGGGTTATGTCTATCAATAAGTGGGCATTTAACAATAAAAAGATATAACAATAAGTAGTAAGTTTGTTACACAGATAGAGAAAAACAACAATAGTTTTTAGTTTTATAGGTTTAAAACTTGGGCGTGCAGGCACCAATCCCGTGAAGCGCCCGATCCGAAGCTCCCATCTGAACGCTTGCGCGGAGCGGTTCGTCCGATCGGTGAAATCAGAGTGCCTCGGACAGGTCGTCCCGCTTGGCGAACGCCGCGTTCGGCGAGTCGTCAGCGAACAGGTTCAGCATTGTCACCGGGCGCGGAACCATCAGGGAATCGGCGACCGGCTGATCGACCGGTGCGACGATGTCCTCGGCGGCACCCGTCCCGTCGAGTCATTGTTTTCAATAGGAACATTGGATAACTGGATAGTAGACTTACAGCAAATAATATCACAAGCAAGCGACATAAACCGGTCAACATCAATTCTTTTTGTCGTATCCTTTCTTCTTGTCATGACATTTATAATGCTGAACGTATTTGTTGGATTTGTTGTCATGGCGTTTCAAATTGAAAAAGAGCAACAGGATGGATTTGAAATACTAGACAAGCGTGGACAAGAGTGCATTGCTTTAGCTTTTCGATTGTATGGGTTCCTAGTTAATCGCTGAGCAGAAAATGCCTAAGTCCTCCATCATATTTTTGCGCATCCTATAGCTCTTGGTTGACATAAGTGCTGTGTATTTGTACCAGACGGTGCTTGTAAACTATTAAATGTATAGTTTGGGTTTAAAAGTTGAATTTAAAGGTGTCGACAGTTATGATAAACCATGTCGTACTTGCACCACGGTTCCGATGAAATTTTAGCCTTAAAGGAAAACGTTAAAGAAGATTTCCTCGCATGCTATTCGCTGTACCACTTTCCGCGATCCACGCGTGACCCGGTCGAAAGCGAACCACACCCCTGGGAACGCAACTTCATTTATCGGAGTAGCGGCCTGGTCATTCTGTTTAGCATGGCCGCGATGGGCGCCTATTTGTTCTTCGCTCCGATCTCGGTCAAGCAGCAATTGAACCGATTTAATTTCCTCTTTTGGATGGAGTGGATCGCGGTCTGGGCGTTCGCCTCGGCTTGGCTGACAAAGGCGATGTTATCTATGCCAGCATTGGAAAATCCGATGGCAACTCCCAACCCTATGGGACGTGGCTCTGCAAAACCACCGATGGCGGTGACACCTGGGAGGTAGTTTCTACAGTAGACTATTCGAGATACCAGGGCTGGTATGCCCATGATGTTGCTGTCCACCCATCCTTGCCAGATATCGTTTGGGCAGCGGGCGTTTCCGGTACGCCCCTACTTTCCACACAAGGCGGCAAAAACTTACGCCCTATAACTTATCTGTATTCTGTGTTTAAAAGAAGATAATTTGAAGCAATTATACTGTTTTCAGAAAATCCTCTTACTGTGTTTATGCCGCCAAACCTGTAAAGTTCGTTTTCTAAATAAGTGTTCGAGGTTAGTATTTCTGTTTTCCCTCTTATGTAAAAGCTATTTCTTTGATTTAGGTTGAATATATGGTTAGCATCTAAGCTTATTTTGTTCTGTTTTGTTTTACTTTCATTTTCTCTAGAACCAAATCCAAACTGTTGAATCTGGATATATTAATCAATTGCAGCTGAAATGATTAGAGTAACTTTTCTATTCTATCATCTGAGCATCAACAACTATTTGTGTGTTCTGCATCCAGAATAACCAATTTAATTTCTGAATCGGACTCCCAAAATCTGGACAACAATGATGAAGATGTATTTGAAACTAGTACTGTTGTGAACTTAGTTTGAAAAAGGCATTATATTGTCAAATATAAAAATTTTTGTAAATTTTACAAGCATAACATTCAATAATCTTTGGTAAGATATCTTTTTAGGGACCAATAGATTCTCACCTAGCCACTTTGTCCTTGCCAAGGATTCTGGCCTTTTAAAGATTCTGTTTCTTCTTTGCCACGCCACAACTTCATTATATCTTAACGAAAGCAAAACAGTCTTAAAGTATTAAAAGTAATGTTTACAAGAATGTTTTTCTTTGTTCTACCTCTTTACATTTGTCTTCTTTCTAAGACCGTCTAGAAAATCTGCCTATTATCAAAACGCCGATGGCGGTCGTGACCAGCCAAGTCGTGATGCGATCGTAAGTTTGTTCCTGATTCACAGTGATGAGACGGTTCATTCAGTAATGCATGCGCCGTCGCCCTCACCTTCGAGGTCTTGCCGAGGTGGTGCTGATAGTAAATCTTGTTTTCGATCTCGTCGTAATCAAGCGACTACAGCGGGCGAACGAAGATGAACTCGCAGCTGATACTGCCAGATACGAACGTACTAACCTCCATGCTATTTCGCTTGAACCAACGTCGTTTTGCCTGCACCCAGCGTTCCGACCAGACCGATCACCGTACCAGCGGGAACACTTTGCACCATTGCCCGAGCCAACCGATCGATGCCAGACAGATCCAGTGAATGAATGTCGAACTTCATGTCGTGACGCCGCGAGACTCGCTGATCCGTGATTGGTCAGACAACCTGCGTACGATTTCGCGCGGCTTGCCGGTTTCTTCCAAGATCGACCGCTGCCGAGTGGCCCAATCCGTATTGCTCCTCGTCGACTATTCCTTCACAGCTTCAATTGGATCGTCTAAGCTGTTAATTTATACCCTTAGCCTCACCCAAAACATTATAAATACGCTCTTTTGACATTCTGGATACACAATGTGGTTTGATATAGTTGAACATCATATTCAACATTTTCAGGAAGTTTCCATATAATATCTTAGGCGTTACTATGGTACTGCAGAAACGTCCTTTTGAAATTTCCTGATTCAGAGAGTGTTTTTGATTTTCCCGTCCCTCTTTGAATGCTCTCCGCTGCCAGAGCGATGACGACGGCGAGGGGAGGTAGAATGATGAATGTCGTGGCTGTGATCGTGTCGACGCCGCCTCTTGCGATGACGTCTACCACCACCACCGCCACCACGACGACCACTACCGCTGCCACTGCTGCCGCTGCTGCTGCCGCTGCGCATGGAAGATGGCGATGAGGAAAAGGATGTGGATCGCTCGCGTGTTCTCCGCCTCCTCCGCCCTGTACGGGAGACCTTGAAAGCCTGCAAGATCGATCACCTTTTTGATCACAAGCACATTGTTGATCGGGATACCTGTGTGCCGAAACCTTCTCCCGAGGGTATTCATCATCTGCTGGATCTATGGGGTGCCGATGTTGAGGATACCGTTATGGTTGGCGACTATCTGTACGACCTGCAATCAGGTAAAGAGGCCGGGGTGGCAACGATTCACCTTGATAGCCGGCGGCAGGAAACCTGGCCAGAGTATACTGATATTGTGGTATTTTTCGTTCTGTAGACATTTAAACATTTCTTTCTAACTGTTTATGTGTTTAAAGTGGAGCCACTACTTTTCGGGGGTTTGCATTCATGAAAAGAGCTTTGATAGTAAGTAAGGATGATGTTAACAAAACTTCAATTTGTTTTGTCGGTTTTGAGTTGTGACCGTGTGAAGGAATAAATTGATGACGTCAAAGCAGGGACCAAAGACCAGAGAATAATCAAAGACAAGGGCCACCAGGTTAAAGTAACTCAACAGGAACTATCACCCAATCACCCAATCACAAACTGTCTTTTCAAAGTTCAGTGTTCTCCCTCAGTTTAAAAATGAGCTTAGCAGTCCAGAGAAGGGCTGATGCCTGCCCCTTGATTGATGTATAGTAAAACCTCATTACAGGATGAGAGTTCCTTATTCCCTTTATGGTTGGGTCCCCCTATTTCCTTTATTGTTCAGTCCCCTTATATTTTGGTCTCTTCGATTTTCGCTCCCTCTATTTTTGTTCGGTGACACCCACATAGATACCAACTCGGCTGGTGTCGGTGTTTTCCCAATCGACACCCGAATCGGCAATCGCTTCGTTGGCACAATAGATCCCAGCACTCGCCGCTCGTGTTCCGCGGCGCCGATCTTTTCGTGACTGGTGCTTGCGCTCATCAAAGTCACAGACGCCGGCAAAAGTTTTCCCGAAATATCGAATTTCGTAATCTTGAACGCCACTTTTCCCGTTCAAAAGGGATTCACGAAACTCTTAAAATATTAAAAGTTTTAGTTGTCTTTTTATGTAAACGAAATATTAAAGGGCAACAAGGCCTCCTCTCCCGCTCCTTTTTTCTCAAAATAGTCCAATCAAAACTATGAGAAAGCCATTTGCCCAAAACAGAAAATTAATATACAAGTTCTATTTTAATCATTCATGTGCGGAGAGCCAAATTCAGAACATACATCAATTCAGAAATGTTCAGAAATTAAATAAAAAAAAGTTTAACTGAAAGTAAGGGACATCCCGTGGCTGCACGGATCAGGATGCCGCCACTGCAATGGCACGGGCTATCGAGGCCGTCTGGCGCTCTTCGAAGTCTTGCCTGTATCCGAGCAGGTAGCCGAAATGGTAGCCCGGCGTGTGAGTGTCTATGAACTCCGCCGTCAAGCCCTCAAGGAAGGCTTACTGCCACTCCGTTCGCTTGCTCTCCAAAACGTGCGTCAAGGTCTCACAACACCCGAAGAGATCTTACGCGAAACCAGCCACTTCGGCGTCAACCGCACGGCTTGGGCCTCTAACGAGACCTTTGCCAATATCGACGGGCAATGGGGTGTAGCCGCATCGAGCACATCGCCCTCTAATGTCACGGACGATGATGTGCATTTCTTTGCTGGAGGTGAAGGCGCTGGTACAGCCCTTGCGTCTCTAACCCCTGATGCCGAAACAGGCTACTACTATGCGTCTGTCTTTGGATCCCGCGATACCCACTCGATTGACTTCTCGCTCCGCAGCAACATGCTCAAGGGGTGACGTAGTGTGTAGTTCCTTATGACCAAACTCCTATTTGGATCAATGAAAGTATGATAACCAGTGCTTAATGAACCAAACTGTGCGAAAAAGTAATTAGAAATGTCTAAATGAAAATAAGGAGACCGATAATAACAGAATCAGGAGCTATTGCAAGCAATATAGCTTGCAGGAGTCGACACAAGTCGAAAAGTTTCTGGGGAAAAAGGAGATAACCATAAATGTACGCTCTACGTCAAGGTGCTTGTGAGAAATACCCACCGCGCGGATCTTGCCTTCATGTTTCAGTGTTTTCAGTGCATCCAGCGTACCCATCCGGGTGAGAATCTCCCGGTCCCGGCCATCGGAATGAATGAGCACAATGTCCAGGTAGTCGGTGCCGAGCCGCTGCAGCGAACGTTCCACGCTCACCCTGCAGGCCTCGGGCGAGAAGTCGTAACTGGACCGTTCGCCGTCATAGGTTTCACCCACCTTGGTGGAGATCAGCCAGGACTACTGGGGGTTGTCCATCCCGAAGTTCTGGGTCCAGTACTTCCCGTCCTGGCCGATCCCGATCGAGATGTGGCTCTTGGTCAGCATGTTCCGGTGGTGGCCGGAGCTGGTGTACCAGGCGTTGAAGGCCCGGCGACCGGACATCATCCCCATCGCGATGTTCTCGCCCGAGTAGCGCGCGCCCTCGGCGCGGCACCGGTCGGCCGGGCTCCGCTTGCCGGGCACGGGCGAGTTGTGGTCGAAGAACTTAATTGGAAACACACCTTATGTTCCCTTGAGCATTTTAGACAGGAGCGTAATTTACTATACGGTAGGGGGGCAACGGCGCCTCCCAACTCAGTTAATGGTATTATATAGTACCTTTACGGTACCAAATGGCTCATTTCCCCCTCCTTTACAGGCCACAGTGCCTTTGTGGTAATATTGTCATTATAGTTGCCTTGAATTTTTTTTTTTTTTTTTTTAATTATTTACCCATTTTTTTTTCCCTTGTGTATTGCCTGGCCTACCTCCACCGGCAGTGGCTGTAGCCCTGGATCTCTGTGGGTCAGCCGACGCCACCCTCGTTGACATGTGAATGTCATTTCAATAGAACAGAAGCACATCACACGCGCTCGGGTGAAAGCGACGCAAACACCACGCCAGAGATCCATACATCACCGCGTTACCACCGAGAGTTCGCCGTCGTCGATGCCATTGAGATTGTTGCTGCTGCGATGAGATCGCCCCTGCACTTGCGGCATCAGGGTAATGTCAATGTTACCCTTCAAAAGTTACTAGCCTGAGAAAATTTTGTTCAATTTTTGAAAAAGGGAAGAAACAACCCCAAAACATAAAGCAATCTTATTAGAAATGACACCATCAGATTCAGCATACCAGAGAACCGTACACTAAAGGTTTCAAGTTCCTATGAACAAAAGTAGGGAAAAGTAAGGAAAGAATTATGATGAATGCGTTTTTATTTTTTTTTGTGTTTTTTTTCCAGGAGTGACTGTATCGGAATTCTCTGATAATACCAGGATCAATTTATCGCGTAACCTAATTTCAGTGGTTAAGGTTTCTTCTATATCTTTGCCTAAGAGCGCATCCTCTGGCGCAAACCAGCACCTTACTCTTTTCCCTTTAAGATCTTGATACAACTTTTCCACAAATGGAATATCCTTACCGCCATAACTGATAAAACTTTCGTAATATTGAATGGGATCGAGTGATTGCAAAATCGCAGGAATATTATCGATAAACTGTTCGGATTTCTGTGATTTTTTGCTTAGCAAATGCGAGCCATTGTTTAATTTCTGGATCAAGTTTTTGTTCTTGATCAAGATCAACCGGCACGTGCAGTAAAGAACAAGAAGAACCAACCCAAACGCGATCTTTACCTAAACGTTGTTCAACTTCTTGCAGAGTTTTTAAGCTCGCATTAAGATCATTGGCCCAGATATTGCGTCCGCTTACCACTCCACAAGAAAGTACTTGGTAATTTGAGAGGCGATCTAATGTTCCGGAGCGGGCACGGCGTCATCGCCATCGGGTATCGACGTTTTTTCCGACGACGGTGCGTCTCGACGTTGGTCGCCGCTCGCGTGATAGAGGGCGAGCATGTGCTCGCAGGGCCCCTGATTCAGCAGGTTTTCCCTGAAGAACGTACACGAGCATGTACCGAAAATAATTCGATCGAGATTGTTGACCACAATCTCGACCTCAGAGCCGTTGCCGACTTTACCGGCGATGCGCCAGTCGCGGAAAATTCCGCCGTGCCGGTGAAAGTGAGCGTGTTATCGCTGGTGATGCCGTCGCCCACCGCACCCGTATCATCGGTCCAGCCGGTGATCACCGGTGTGACCGGGGCCGAAGTATCCACCGTCACGCCCAGCGCGCCGCTCAGCACGCCGCTATTGCCCGCCGCATCGGTGGCCTGTGCCGTGAAGCTGTGTGCGCCGTCGCCCAGCGCCGCCGTCGTGAAGCTCCAGGCCCCCGCGCCGGTCGCCGTCACCGTGCCAAAACTTGAGTGTGGTGGCTATAAGACACCAGTACCGTGTTTGTGGTACTTGTCTATTTATAAAACACACTCGAAAGGTAAAGTTTCGTTAATGCTAGTGAAAAAAAAATATGACGAAAATATAATACTTTATTGGCAAAATTTTGAAAATAAAAACTTGGAAATATGCTCCCAGAATGCAGTGTTACTTCCAAAATACTTCCAAAAATGTTGCTTCTCGTAAGAGTACAAAGTCATGGTGTGCCCATTTCTTCTTTAATTATTTCTGAGTAGCCAATAATAGAAGTTAACGGGGTGCGTATCTCATGTGACATATTTGACAAAAACATGCTTTTAGTATGGTTAGCATGCTTTGCTTTTTCAGTTATAATGGATAGATCTTTTGTTCTAGCTTTTACCTTCTCTTCCAATTCACTGTTATAACGTGCAATTCTTTCGGTACGTTCTTGCAAAATCATGTACATGTTGGCTAACGACAAAGATAATTGTCTAATTTCATGCCTTCGACATCGACCTCGCCGACGCTTCGCTGCGCCTCGGCGGTGCCGACGACGACCTGGTCTTCTTCGCCGACGTCACGGACCCGAGGCGCACCCTCTACACGCCGGATCGAAGCGTCCTGCTCGATCCCGAGATCCAGCGTGATCCACGGCTCGCAGCGCAGGCCAGGAAGATCCGCCGCGGACGGTTCTCGAGTCGAGCCCTGCTCGTGGCGATCCCGCTGGCGCTGCTGGTCGCCCTCCTGGTGCGACGCGCGGTGCGCGCAAGGAAAAGGTAGCCACCGGGATGAAAGTTCAGGTCGGGCCGCACGCCGTCGACCTCCATCATCTCTCCGAAGTTGCCGATCACCTCGGCGCCATACTGGCTGATCCGGACGTTGATCGGGTTGGAAAACTGCGTCCGGATCGACGAGACCGACAGCGCCGTGGACGACTGCGCAAAGCTGGTGTCCTTCTCGACGATCAGCACCGAACCGTCAAAATCCGGGTTCGCGGCAAGGGTGTGACTGTATGCCTCCAGACTCTGGCGTACACCCAAATACTTGTTGCAAAACCCCTTTATTCATGGATTTGAATTCAAGGTTTATAGCTAAATCCATTGGGACCTGAAAATAAGCCCTGAAGGTGCTACAAGATGAGTTTCTAATGAGAGCAACGTCTTCCAAATAGTAAAAAAGAGAAAAATAGTAAAAAGTAAAAATCGTAAAAAAACAGCAAACAGAAAGCAAATGAAATTTTGGGAAATCTTTCGGGCATGGACGTTGCACCACATGCCGCATGCATTGCGGGTCTGGTCTGGATCAACTTGCCCCGCCCGGCCAGATTGAAGCCGCCGCCCTGACAAGCATTCAGGCCCCGCGCGGAATGCGCCTTGCCTGTCAGATCAGACCACAAAACGATCTGGCTGTCGCACCGCTGATGCCACCAAATGCCACAGCGCGCGATGGTCGCCGACCGGGTGGCTTGTCGGGCAGTGAACGGCAGGTTGTCTGTGTGTTTGGTGAACTTTACAGGGAAAATTTTTTGCTGGAAGGATTTGACATAATACCTACAAGAAATTCCTTTTATTTGTTTACGTTCGCTTTACCAATTCAGTTTTACATTTTGAGATGTTCTGGGGGAATTGTACGAGGGAAATTTTCAGCTAGTTTTGATTTTCGGACAAAATTTCCATGGAAGGGGGGAGGGAGATTTCCTGAGTGATTCGAAAAACTATTAAAATTACTATCTTTTCCAAACGAAAGTACGCGCTTCAGTTGGCCTGCTACATATGATCCTGACAAGAGCAGCTAGCAGTGAGCGGGAGCTTGCAGAGATGCTCGACCTGACCAACCAAGCAGTTGCTAATATCAACCCAGAATGGCAGGTTGTGTCAATGCTGATGATGGAGCTCTGTGCTGTGGCTCAGCATCCTTCCATCCTCCCAGAGCACTTTTCTTCACGGTTGATGCCAAGGCTGACGCTGATCAAGCTTCTTGTGAATGTGGGTGAAATGTGTGTTCACTGATCGGACAGCTCTGTAACACTAATTCAAAGGGCAGTCCATCAGGCTGCGAGTGAATCGGTTGGTCGACGGACGCCGAATCCAGCGAATCGGCGACCAGAAAGTATGTCTTGGCGGTTCGGACGCTGCGAACGGGCCGGCCGTGATTCATCACCCGCTGAAGCGATTGCACGACACAATGGACGCCCGGTTGCGACACGGCGATTGGGGTCGTCCAGTACCCCTCCTTCTCTGCCGACGCCGTCAGCTCCGTCTTCAGGCGCCATACCCTGGCCTGCTGCTTGGCGAACTCCAGCCACAGAGCTTCATATTCACCGCGAAACTCCGCTGTATCGAGATAAGGATTGCTGACCTTAACCGGCAGGATGTCATAACCGCCCGATACTGCCACCGCCGTGCGCACGGTCATCGACGGCCGAAACGGATACTCACCTGCTCTGGCAACGCCGCCCTTCACATAGATCGGCCGGTACTCAGCCACCACAACCGTGATCTCTGAAAGTAAGCAGTAACATTAAAATTTAAAACTAACAGAAAAATCTGTATATGAAGGGGGCTGTTCTTTCTTCAGCCATCGCTCTTTACGCAAAAGTTTGACCATATGTCATAATTTTTATGAAAGACTACTCAAACAAAATGAGAAGTATGTTGAATTTGAATGAGAAGTATTTTAAAGAACTTTAAGACTTTAAGAGTAAAGGCACGCAGCTTCTATGCTTGTTTTGTCCTTCACAGGCTTAGTTTGGTTCGAACAAGTCCGCAGCCAAAGCGACGTCGCCGGCTTGGAACGCGGAGAAGGCGCCGAGCGGCAACAGCGACTTGTACTCCGGTCCGTGCGCCGGCAGCACCAGGAACAGCTTGACGGCACGGACATAGCCCGCTTCGACAGCGTCCGCGGCCGCGCCGCCGCCCATGCGGGTCTGTTCCGCCTCCCGGTACGCGCGCTCGAAGGCCTGGCGCGCGCCCTGGCCTGCGGGTGGATCCTGAGCATGGATCGAGAGAAGCAAATGCGGAACCGTCGGCGTAGTACTCGCGAACTCGCCCAAAACTGCGAGCCACTGTTGTCCAGCGCTGGCGAGTGGATTCCGGAACCAGTCCCAGCCAAAAATCGATCGCAATAGAGCGCTCGCGAACCGGGTATCGCAAGAGACCGACAACCTCTCGAATCGCCAATAGACTGACCAGAATTCGCTCTGCGTCGGCGTCGTGGATCCCTCGCTCATACCCGTCCTCATACCGATCTTGCCTTATTTTGCAGGCTGAAGATGGAAAGAAAGTTGAGTACAGAGTCTGGAATCCCTTCCGTTCTAAGTTGGCCGCTGCCATTCTTGGTGGTGTGGATCAGGTCCATATTAAACCTGGAACTAAAGTATTATACCTTGGTGCTGCGTCAGGAACTACTGTCTCACATGTATCTGATATTGTTGGCCCGGTAGGTTGTTTTTGAATAAGTAAAAAAATTGGCTCTTATTTTTTAAAACGAGTCATAGTATTTCTATCGCCAAGCGCTCGCGCTCAACCGGGACATGACCGACGCCTTGTCCAATCTCGGCGCCATCCTACTGGCGCGCGGCCGAACCAGCGACGCGCTGCGGGCGCTCGAGAAGGCGGTACGGCTTGACCCCAACCATGCCACCGCGCACATGAATCTCGGGAACGCCAAGCGAGCCAATGGCGTGCCGGGCGAGGCCATGGAACATCATCGAGACGCGGCGCGGCTCATGCCACTGTCGGACAAGGCCTGGTTGCTTAGGGCGATGACTTGCGAGTTTTCCGGCAGGGCCTGCGGCGTGTGCGGGAAATATTCTAAGTCGTAGTTGGCAGTGAACACTGGAATGACCAAGTCGCCTGGCATCACTTCAATGTCGCTGGATGTGAGCAGCAAAGTGGTTGGATCGCCGGTGGCTACAACTTCGCCAACGGCAGTTTGCAGTACCTCGTAACCCAGCACGCGGGTGTTGTTGTGCTTGCCACTCCACACCTTTTCGCGCCAGAAGACCTTGGCAAGGGCTACGATATCGTCGATATCATCAGTTAATTCGGGGATCTGTTTCAGCACATCGACCGGTGTGAACAGGATATCCTCGATGTAGTGAATGCTATAGGCTTCCAGGACCTTGCGATGGTCCTCGGAAAGACCTTCGAGGTATTCCAGCGAAACCCCTTCTTCTTCGTCTGCTGCGTCTTCTTCGTCGTATTCCCCGTCAACTCCGGCGGGAACGCCCTCTTCTTCCTCGGGCACGGTGAAACAAATATATGAAATAAATATAACAATTGTAAGAACAAAACAATATTCAAATTATCGAAATTCGATTCTTTCATTCACACAAATATATGAAATGAATACAACAATTGTAAGAACCAAACAATATTCAAATTATCAAAATTTGATTCTGTCATTCACGCAATCATTAAAATAATTTGCTGTTTCAAGTGAGAAAATACAGTATTATTGTGCAACTTCTTTCTTATCCATCTTAAACCCACACCCACTTGTTCTCGATGGGCCCGTTATGGACCGCGGCAATACCGTCGCAAAGATGTGGGTGTGCATTGTTCTGGGTCGGCGCACCATGGGTTGCCCATCTGGTATGCCCGATGCCGATCTCGCCTTCCAGGGGGCTCAGCAAAAGCTGATTTTCAAGGTTGGCGAGCTTGCCCTCGGCGCGGCGGCGATCCAGTTGCCCGTTGCTCAATGTCGCGACGCCTGCAGAATCGTATCCGCGATATTCCAGGCGCTTCAGCAAGCTCTGGCAAGGAAAATTTAAAATTTACTGAGAGATCTTTGGTGAAAACTTTACACTTCTCCCATGTCTGTTGCGGACTCTTATCACCAGGGGCAGAAATCAGCCAAAATTCCGCCATTTTTCAGTCTTCCAGAATTAACTGCCTGTTGCTTACAGAATCTGTTACACAACAAAGATATTTGTTTAATCTTAATATCGCATTCACGTATCTAAGATCCTAGATCTATCATTTAGATCTACCAAAGTTTGTGGTCATACTTATTCCTCATGCTCTAATTTTGCACTGTCTGTAGAAATTGTGTGTAGTAAGCACAACCAACACTCTGGACATTTTGCTTTATTTTTATGCTTCATTAATCTATTCTCAGCAGTATCTAATATTTGAAAGATTAGATTTATTCTATCGTATTATTTTCTCTACATATCAAGTTTGCCTTATTAAATATCTTTATTTTTGATTTTTTTTTAGGTTTTTGTATTTCTGTTTAAAATCGCTTGGACCGACTACATTCGGTTCACGAACGAATCGCTGACCAACGCCCGCAGCAGCCGCGGCATCATGATTGGCACCGCGCGAACCAATCCTGGCAAGCATGTCAGCGCCCCGGAACACCTGAAAGACGCTGAATTGGTTGCACCGCTACGACGCGTTTACGAAGGGCTCTGCTCGTTGGAAGTCGATGCGTTGATTTCAATCGGTGGCGATGACACGCTGAAAACAGCAAACAAATTGAAATTGTTCCAAGATTTTTTGGAATATCCTCACCCTTAGGCGCGGTCAGCTCTAATTACGGTCTTCCATGCTCTTTTTTTTTTTCCTCCGTACTCTACTGTAACTCGTCCTTATAGCGAGACAATAAAACGTCTACCTAGGTCTTCCTACTAGCACAATTCGATCAAAGCAACTGACAATTCCTTTCTCTTCTGCCTCCTTCCAGCTGATATCCGTATCTGTTACTCGTCGAAAGGCAATGGATGTAGAACTATCATCAACATCGTATTTAGCCTTGTTTCAACATCTCAACCAAGATTAATGATCAAAATAATATCACATTTAACATTAAATAAAATTAAATAGCGTCACACTAATCGCATCGCATCAAAACAAAATTTATTGATTTGAGTTCTGGCTAAACGGCTTCTTGCTATTCCGGAAAGCAGCTGAGTTAGGTGAGGCAAACATTTATGAATGAATTCAGCTCATAAAATATACCTCTGTAAGTTGTTATGTAACTGCTATCCCAACCCACGCAAGTAGCCCCCGTATCCAATTAAAAAGACAAATTATTGGAAGCACTCTGGAACGTTTCAGGTCGAGAATTAGGGGATATATTCTGTGTTTTACTTACTCCTGGAGCATATAATTCGGCTTACTTTGAGCATACTTATTTGGCGCAACAAATGGGAATCGAGTTGGTAGAAGGTCGAGATTTATTTGTCGATGACGATTTTGTGTATTTAAAAACTATAGGAGGTAATATTCGAGTAGATGTAGTTTGTTAAGCAGTAGTCAAGCATTAGCAAAAAAACCTTTATATAAAGATGATAATTTAGATAAAGTCAAGAGAGGGCGGCAGTCCCATTGATATACAGGGTAATTAACATTCCCTCCAAGTTCCATAGTCGTTTTTTATTTTCACTTGAAAAATCTGGTTCTTTATTTAATTAGTAGTTATTAATTAGTATTTTTAATTTTATCAGGATAAAAACGACTTTTTTACATTATATTCATGTTAATTAATCGAGGTGTTTACCTCTTAACTTTTTTCCTGCTACACTTGCATGCATTATTGTGATTCTAAGCACGTCACCAGTTTCTTCCTTCATACGAAAATACGCAATCATAATAACAAACCCGTCAAGCAGTGAGGTCAGCAAAGGTGCAACATCCTCAAAGACTGTATTTTGCGAATCTGATGGATTGTAGACTCTTTCGAACTCAAAGGATTTCACTTTGCCTGTTACTCCCTCCTTCGTAGTTGCAGAAACAATCACATTCTTGAATTGGTCGGTAGGGGGTGGATCAGCCACATATTGTCACGGTGGCATGAATATGCACAATAACGGCTAAAAAAACGTGGCATTTTCATTAAAAGCTTAAAAAGCTTTAAAAGCACTAAAATCCTTCATGGTTCATTTTGCTTATATTTTGTCCTTTATCAGCTTTTCCACGTTTTTTCCATTTGTTGAGTTTTAACTGCTTTTTGTGATTTCATGATTTTACAGTGTTTTCTTATTAATAAAATTTATGTGAGAATTTAATATTCATATCTTATGCAAGGCCTGGTGGTGTACGCTTAGAGAATTACAGTAAAGTTGCGAAAGGTGGTTTCAAGAACGCAGGATTAGAGATTAAAGGTATTGAGGAATTTGAAAACCCCATAAAAGCAATTCATGATTGCGATGGAATATTCACTGGTGGAGGAAACACATTCCTACTCCTAAAATCTTTGTATGAAAATGGATTAATCGCACCAATTAGAGATAAGGTAAAGTCTGGCCGCAATTTCGTGATATTTTACAAGGGGTACTCAGCAGTTATTTTTTCTTGCTTATATTAATGATTAGAGTAACGCACTGCAGTTTCGATTCTTTTCTACCCACACATTCATAACGGCATGAGTTAGAAACAAAAAAAACGGTTATCTTCATTTGCTGATGATATCCAGTTAACAGTTGCTGTAGAAACAAAAATACAATCTGATGGAAGCACTTAAGAGTCGACCAAAGGCAATTTAAAAAAGTTTTGCTAGTCCTGTTGGTGTGCATCGTTCTTATGCTTTCGCTGCGTATAATCTTCAAGATATTCAAAAGCATGCACAAAATAGATCACCAATAAAACAAACATATCAAAGTCCAGTTGGGGTTCATATGCAAAACAGCTACTCTGCCTTTATACCTTCTGAGAATAAAAAGAAAACAGAACACCACACGAAATCTCCTGTTGAAGGTATAGCTTATTTCCCATATGTTTTCATTATAATAAGTATTATGTTGTGTTGACGACCGAGGCGAGCGTGCATGCCGCGAAGAGCGGCGGGAGGATCGGCCACGCCGCCTCGAAGTACCCCGGCCACGTCGCCGAGGCCACGAGGAACACGATGAGGCTGGGCAGGAACGACGTCATGAAGATGAAGATGCCGATGACCGCCAGCTTTCCGAGCACGTAGTCGACCGCCGTGATCGGTTTGGTCAGGTAGATCTCGAGCGCGTTGCTCTTGATGTCGCGTGCGACGAGGCCGCTCCCGCCAGGCCGGATCGCTTTGCGCCTGCTTCGCGGCTTCGATAGCCGCCAGACCGTCCTCTCGCGAAGCTCCATGAACGACACGATTGAGGCTGCCATCTGCCGAAAACACAGAGCGGATTTCCTTGCCGCGCCCGGTTCGCCATTCTCCAGCGAGAAAAAGACTGTCGGATGGCAGATCGTTTGTGCTGAACGCCATCGGACCCTCAAATCGCCACCGGTGAAACCCGGTTCAGGACTTCGCGCACCAGGCTGCTCGACCCTGCCTCGGTCGGGCTGGCCACCGTGCCGACTTCCAGCGAGCCCACGGCCACGGTTCCCGCGGCAGGCGATGACGCGTTCGAAGACCTGCGCCCCGGGCTCGTCATCAACGACCGCTATGAGCTGTTGCGTCCCTTGGGTCGCGGCGCGATGGGCGCGGTTTGGTTCGCGCAAAACCTCGAGTGGGAACGGCGGCCGATGGCGCTGAAGTTCCTGCGCGCGGGCGCGGACGTTCTGTCGCCGATTGAATATATAATTTTTCCTTATATTTTTAGAATTGTGGTCTGAAACCTCTTTAACGTACAGGAGACCAAGATCAACTGAATTTTCTCTTTGAAAATTGAAATTTAACGGTAATAACGTTGACGCAATTTCTGAAGCCTCTATTGTTAAACAGAAAATAACACTATTTGGAGCGATGAACATGCGTCTTTTCTTTATGGATGATAATCAGAAAATCATCTATTATAAGTTTAATTCACCAAGAAGTCGTCAAAAAAAATCTCGTTGTATACGACCTGGCTCCCATCGATCAATATGATGGCGAACAAGCATTCATTATCCGGACGGAATCAGACAAAAATGGAAGATGTCGCTGGAATGGAGACCATGGCTCGGGAAAGTTAGTGACTAAAGGTGGGCAGATCTTAAGCTTTGGTTTTTACAGACAAGAGTTCTCTGCCAAGCGGCAGAAACTGGAAGTGAAAATGCCAGAGCCAGGCGAGTTTTACACCTACGGTGGTGGGACAAGGAACCATCGGTTCGCTGGCGGGCCAATTACGATCTCATCGTCGCCCAACTTTGGTGGTATAAACTGCGACTCTTCGAATATGGGTTGGCGGTGGATCAGTTTGTACGCGTCGATTTGCCACAACGTTTGATCAAGAATCCGATGCACAATCGTTGGAATCTCCGCGAGAATCCCAGCGGTAAGATGATCAAACCCGACGAGCGACAATCGAAGTTGCTCGGTGTGACCGAAGAAGATTTGGCTTCACCTTTATTAATTGACTTTTAATTTCTTTGTTTCTCTTTATTTATTTATTTCAGAATCTTGTAGATAAAAACTCTTAGAATAGGTTTTGGATTTTTCTGGAAAAACTTCGACCCTACAAATCAGTATATCTCTTCGTTTGGTAATTGTAGATTCATTTTACCGGTTCTCATAACGTTGTTTGGTTATTTTTCCAATAAAATTTATCCTGGCACTAGGAATGGCAATAAATTTTAAGAGTAAAACGTGCCATGCTCGCGGTCGGCGTCATGCCCAGCGGACAAGGTTCGGCGATGACGCCCATGTCGATGATCACGTCGGAAAGATCACGCAGGCCCGAATCGCGGTGCGAGGTGATGCCGATCACGCCGCCGACCTTCATGTGCCGGCTAAGCTCGATAAACTCCAGGACCTCTCGGGTCTTGCCGCTGGTCGAGAAAGCAACGATGCAATCACCCTCGGCCACCATCCCGAGATCGCCATGGGCCGCCTCGGCTGGCAAATATTTATTAACTAATTCCCAATGTTCTTATTCCTTTCTTTTTCCTGTACTATTAAGACCATTTAATAACCATTTCTCTTACTTTAAGTATCAGTATAGTTCTATATTATTGAATTTCCTTTTCTTAGTTTATTATTTAACTAAACACTTAATTTTCTATTTTAGACATTTTCTTCCAATTTTTGAGTTGGGCTAGTCATGTTATAAATCAATTCCCAATGTTCTGATTTTTTTTTTTTGTCCCATTTGGCAACGCACGAGATCGTCTTGGCGGCAGATACGATAGTAGTTATCGACGATGTGATCCTGCAGAAACCCGTGGACCGAGACGATGCGCGACGTATGTTGCAAGGGCTATCAGGGCGGCAACACACGGTGATGACAGCGGTTGTCGTTGCTTGGTGTGACGCGCAGGATCAAACCCAACTACAGACGAACCTCGTGCGCACGAAGGTTACTTTGCGCACGCTAGCGCCGTCGGAAATTGAGGCTTACCTAGCTTCGCTTGCATCGACTTGGGCAGTTCGCCAATTTCGTCGAGAAAAATAGTTCCGCCGTGGGCAACTTCAAACAAACCAACCCGATGATCGTCGGCGCCGGTAAACGCGCCTTTGCGATGACCAAACAATTCGCTCTCGATCAACGTCTCGGGCAACGCCCCACAGTTGATCGCGACGAACGGATTCTCAGCACGCGTGCTGTTGTCGTGCAGTGCCCGAGCGACCAGTTCTTTGCCGGTACCTGTTTGTAATGGAAAGAGAGCTGAGTAAGAACTGCACAAGCCCTAAAGCAAAAGCTATGGAGCATGATATCATGGTCAAAGCGACCCGACAAGACCTTGAACTGTTTCAACCTTTCATTGACTGTTTCGTGTCTACGACCGATGACTCGTCGGACATGCCGTATCCTCTCATCTTCCATGAAGCGAACACCCCCCGGTGTCACTGCAGTATCTGGATCCTCCCCACCATATCCATCATCTGCTTCCACCCTTTCCGTTCCAAAGAAGGTAAGGTAGAAACTGTTAAGAATACATAGATAAAATCACAACAGACATAAAAATATGTTTTTATTAACAATTCATTTTTGTAGATTTGCGACTGCAATGACTATTTAGGATGACACTGCCCCCTCCCCCCAGTCCAGTGGGAAAACAAGCATCACTTGGCATACTGCCAGTCTGCAGAGTATGGCACATGCACACCAGAGTGACAGTTGAGATGGGCTGGACAGGGTGTGGCCCAAAGTGCCGACCGCCTGGCTGAGCTCGGCGTTCTCCCGTCGCAGGCGCCAGCGCTCGCGGACGTTGCCGACGAGGGCGCTCAGGTCCGTCGGGTCGACGGGCTTGGTGATGTAGTCGTAGACCCCCGCCTTCAGGGCCTCGCGGGCGCTCTCCACCGTGCCGTAGGCCGTCAGGATGAGGAAGGCCGGGGCGTCGTCGCCGAGGGACTCGCGGGCCTTGCGGAAGATGTCCAGCCCATCCATGTCCGGGAGGCGTAATCGGGTTCAGGGGCGCGCCATTGGGGGATGTCTTATCGGGATAGTTATTTGGAAATGACTGCCATGGCCTTGTCTGGAGGCAGCGCTGAATTCACCGCCAAGCATCCGCGTGAAGTAGGCCACCATGTATAAACCGTAATGCTTTTTGGCCTTAAACCTCTCCCAATCGGACGGTACTTCAAACCCGCATCCATTGTCCTCAAGGGTGAGCAGGAAATCGATAGGGCTTTGTTTCAGCGTGATTGCCGGCCCGGCGGCACTTCTGCAAGCACTGCGCGACCACCCTTTATGTCAGCGATCCGCGCTGGCCGGCCTGGATCTATCCCTTCGCCTCGGCGATCGACACGCCCCTGCCGGCCCCGCCCGAGCGCGCTCACATCATGCTGGACCACAAGCCGACGTGGGTCGCGGTGGCGCGCGGCGGTCGCGATCGGCGCTTTCCGGAGTATCCCGACCAGTCGATCGAGGACTGGCATCGCTCCCGCCGTCTCTACCAGTATACATGTTTGACCTTAACTATCCAAAAAGACGATTCAGGTAAGCCTTTCAGAGAATGTTAAGGGGAGTGTTGAACTAAATCTAAACCCGTTATGTTTTTACGGATTGTCAAAAGGGCATAACATAGGAATGACTGAGTGTATTAGTTTGGAACTTTCAGGGAATGATAAAGGAGATGATAAAAAAAGGCAATATTTGCATGCTACTACTACTACTACAGCTACCACCACTAATTCTACTATCACTACTGGTGTGCCATCGGCAATCTTCTGGCCATAGTCGAGCACCACGACACGGTCGGAGAGATCCATGACCACGCTCATGTCATGTTCGATGAGCGCAACCGTCGTACCGAACTGATCGTTGGCATCGAGAATGAAGCGAGACATGTCCTGCTTCTCTTCCAAATTCATGCCAGCCATCGGCTCATCAAGGAGAAGCAGATCCGGCTCCATCGCCAGAGCCCGGCCGAGTTCGACGCGCTTCTGGAGGCCATATGGCCATCCTCGAGACTCGAGCCACTCAAGGCCGCACACTCACTCAGCTGGTGCATGTTTGCTGAATTGCTTGATTAGTTCCAGGTCAAATCACTACGAGCTGCTGCCACGCATCCTCCGGTAGCCACGGCGCTTATTCCTTCCTGGTTCTGCATCAAGCAACTGATACCAGGCAGTGAGGGTACTTGCCGGCTTATACAAGACTGACTCACAAGCAGATGAGACACATTCTGAGCTGTTAAGCTTGTTGCTGGGGTATACAAAAGGTCGAAATTAGTAAAATCGCATACATTTTAAGCGATGGTACGACAGTCCTATGAGGGAAATGATATAATAAGCTTTTTGAAAGTATTGCTTAGTATTGGTATATGCATAAAGTCAAAAATAATACAGTCGTATATATTCTGAGCGAAGATACCACAACCATATGAGGGAAATGATACAATGAAGCTCTTTAAAAAGTGTCGTTTAGTATTAGGGTATGCATGAAGTCGAAATAAATCTATCAGATATCTATCATTGCGCAACACATTAACTTAATTCAATTGTCAAACGATTTTTTTTGACGTTGTCAATCGTTCAAACATTGCTTAGTATTTGACAAAAACAATGTTTGATCGAAATTCTGACCGCTTAGCCTCTCCGCAACAGCATTGTTTTTAAATTCGTTGCATACGTCTTCTGCTTGTCACAACCAACATATCTTTGACAAGTAATGTTTAGCGACTTGACAAAACTATCAAAACATATTGGGTTCACCTCCACCTATTACCTCGCTCTTTATGCTGAAGTATTTTTAGTAATTTCAGCTATTTGTTCTAAGGTCTTCGGGATTCAGGGGTCATTCTTAAGGAATTGAAACAAAATCTAAGCTTTAGTATAAAGAGCGAAGTAGTGACGAGGGGGCAAACCCCCTCATATACATAATAAAAACATACGAAGATAGAAGTTCGTTACGTAACCTAATTCGTAAGTTACGGACATATTTCATTATTTAAAACGATTAATTTTTTAAGATTAACTGTATAAAGTAAAAACATAAAATTTTCCTTGGAAATTAAAATATTTATCTATTTATTTTTAATTATAGTATACTATTTTCTATTATCTTATAGTGAAAACCTAAAAAAAAGTATTTTACTATTTAATTAAAATCATACATTAACTGGAAATATATTTCTTTATGAAATTTTATTAACTAGAAACAATTAAATTTTATAATTATTTTTACTTTAAAATTTTAAATACTATTATTTGCCTGCCTAGTTGGATATATGTCAGAAATACTAAGAGAGCTTATTATTTACCTAGTTGGATATTCATGTTTCGACCAAAATTTACAATGAAGAATAAACTCTGTAGTTTAAACCTTACCAAGATTGATAAAAATGACCATCCCCCCAGACATTTAGCAAATAGAGAAAAAGGATAAGCAAACTTTCTTGGCTCTTATGCCCCCCCTCCAAAGAAGAAGAAACTGTGACTAAAATCCAAAGCTTTTTGATATATATTTTAGTAGGAAAATGTCAAACTTTGGTTTTCACCAAAGTGGTTCTTTATCTAAGTATTTTTTTTTTTTTTTGAACAGCCAGGTGATTACAGAGATGTGTGTAAGTAAAGGATTTTCGCCAAAGTAAAGAATTCACATGTTTATCTGAGTTGCGTGCTTCCAAGCTAAGTCATTTTGCACAAATATTTTATATGTCTTTTTTTTCATTATATTTGATGTCAACTAGTCTCTTTGAAAAGGTTGTTGGAATGGAATAGATAGAATTAAAGGTTTAAATCTCGGAGGAAATTAAAGCGATTCAAAACTCTAAACTATCATTTTCTTTCAAAGGTCTTTTATAACTGTTCAATTGTTCGTGATGTGGTTCGAGTGTGCATGATTCATAATTTAGTCTCAATTTCGTTTCCCTGTAGCTAGATTCTTTCTTGTCGTTGTAATTTAAAGTGGCCCTTCTTTGTAACATGTATCTATAACATACCAGCGTTCTGTGAGGTGATCGTATCGACTCAGTGGTATTAGAATGTCGCAAGAGTGCTCATTATATTCGAAATTAGAAGTCCTAGTGCCCTTTTCAAGAGACCAAAAATCTGGAGAGTACCTAGGCCCCCTCCCACGCTCGTGTTTTCCCCACAGTCACTTGATAAAAATTCTTAGATAGCCATTTTGTTCACCATAGTCGAAAAACCAAATAACTATGTCTATGGGGACGACTTACTCCTCCACAGTCCCCGTGGGAGGGGCTGGAGCGCGCATCCGTCCGATCTTGGCCGAGAAACGCCGGCGGGTGCAAGCGTTTGCGTCCAGTCCTGTCGTATGCGGGAGCTTTTTCTAGTCGCCTCGTCGAAAGCGCGCGAAGTCCGGCTCGCGCTTCTCGACGAAGGCCCGGATCGCCTCCTGGTTCTCGGGCGAGCCGGCCTGCTGCATCATCGCCTCGTCTTCCACGGCGAAGGCGCGCGTGACGGCGTCGCGGTGGGCGGCGAGCAGGGTGCGCTTGCAACAGCTGACGATGGAAAGCAACGGCAAGTCGGTCACGCTTGCCGGCCAGCGCGTCGATTACGACACCAGCCCGATCTATTGGGGCGAACCGGGAACCAATGGCCAACACTCGTTCTATCAGTTGATCCACCAAGGCACCCACTTGATCCCCTGTGACTTCATCGCCTTTGCCAAGTCGCTCAACCCGATCGGTGACCACCACGACAAGTTGACCGCGAACGTGTTCGCCCAAGGCGAGGCGCTGGCTGTTGATAATATCTATACATTATTGTATTTAGAAAAGTTACTCGCACACTCCATTGAAGAATTCTGTCTTCTTAGAAGTTGCAACAAAAGTACATTTCTCTTGCCAATGCGATTGCTGATTGGATGTAAGGTTTCACAAATGTAAAAAAGTAAGGCATCTGGTGCAAATGATGCAATAGCGGACGCCGGTGGAGGACAAGATTAAGCAAAATATAACGTTGGTGAAAGATTTCGAAAAGAAAGTCTGGTTCCTTAGGTGGAAAATAATTTATGTGGTCCTAGTATTGGGACACTTGGGCTGCTACGTATTCTGTAAATGATTACTCCAGGCCAATCGCGTTCTTAGGCTTGGTCATGTAAAACGGCCAAACTTTCGGTTCCTAAACCAGTTCTGTAAAAACTAGTTTTGACCAGTTCTCAACTTTAATGCGCTTTATAACGTTACTAAAAATATATTTTGTATGAATTTTAATTGGTTCTAACAGGCTAATAAAATCAATCTTGAAACATGGAGGTTATTTTAAGCGGGGTTTTACTGTACTGTGTCAGAGAAATCCCTCTTCTCAATGAAGTTGTTTTGATTTCAGCAAAGTTATGGCAGTTTGTTGAGCATTTATAGCGATGCGGGTGGGTATGGATCGGTGCCGATATCTGGTGAAATGTTATTCTCCATTCAATACGACGACATTGCTGGCGTTTTTGAAGTTCATATTAATAAAGCGAAAAATATTGCAGCTGCCAACAAGAAATTGGCAGGTAACAAAAAGCGTTGCTGCCAGCATGTTTGGCGTACAAACTCAAAAAAACCATCTGGCTGATTTTCAGCAAACTTCCTTTTTGCCCTATCTGTTGGTGGGCGTCATTTTTGTATTGGCCTTTATTGCCACTCTCGTAATGGTCGTCAATATTGTTCTTGCCTGACACTTATTTGATTTTCTGACACTTTTCTACAACACTCATTTTAAGTGATGCCTTCTTGGGCCTGAGTGGAAAATGCTGTTGATTGACGGCTTTTACAGGGATTTCCATATAGACAACATTTTCTCCTCCGTTTCTGCAGCAAACTGATACCCCGCGCTCATATTGATGCCAAGTTCAGCTTGCCTTTTAAACTCTCTATATTTAGTTGATTTAAAATGGTAGTTGGCAAAACTTGGACTCTTGCTATGTAATAAATCAAGTTTTGGTAGATATATTTTCCAGTAATCCATTTCATGCATCCAAAGGCTGCCAATACAGATACTGCCGTTTGACCCAGACGAACCAGTGGCCGGGGCCGGCCGCGAGCTCCCACGCGCCCATCTCGGCTTCGCCGCGAAGGTCGGTCCCGTAGCCCGTCAAGACGTGATGCAGATCGTGCCGCGCGAGCAGCGGGCGCTGAAACTCGGGGTTGGGTAGATCGAGCGTCTCCCCGAAGACGTGCATCTGAATCGTCGACGCGTACATCGCGTCGCCCGCGAAGCCGTTGGCGGAGTGGTAGGCGGCGAGCCCCTCCGCGAGGCTTATTGCTTTTCTTTCTCTGTGAAATGACGGATAAAGGGATAACCATCTTTTGCAGATAATCCGAAATAGGAGGAGAAAGCCAAAAATCAAAACAAAATACTTTTAATATATTCTATTTACATTTTATTTTTATTATTGCGTTATCGTAATTTATATTTCTATTTTACAAATCGCTTAATTTTTGTCGTTAGGCTGCGTAGTAATAATAGTGTCGTCGTGCATGCATATTGTATTTGTTTAGATAATCGATGGGCGGATCTATAACGCGGTGGCCGTGATCGGTCCGTCGGGCGAACGCCTGCTGGACTACCGAAAGCGTGTATTGCCTCCCGGTTTCGAAGCGGACGTGTTTTCACCGGGGGATCGTCGGGGGGCCTTCGACTTCAAGGGTTTCCGCCTCGCGGTTTTGATTTGCTACGACGTCGAGTTTCCGGAGTTCGCGCGGGAAGCCGCCCAGAACGGGGCCGACATCATACTCGCGCCGACCGCGCTTCGATGGTTTACCGCCTAAAATTATCTCTATAGCCGCTCTATATAAATTTACTCCTGAAGAGAGAGGATAGGTATAGGCGGACATCCAACCGCCACTAAGTCGCGATGCAACTTCAACAATTTTGGGTCCCTCGGAAGTCAGTCGAATATCCCCTTTGCCAGCTCCAATGGTTACCCCTAAAGCGCGAAGCGCGGATTTAAAAACTTCAATTGCTTCGTCCAATTCAAACTGGGGACGCGCCGAAGGCATGGTGTGTACGCGCTATGCAAATTATCGCTGAACTAGAAGACACAGCGCGCGGCCCTTACGCAGGTGCCATGGGCAATATCGGCTATGGCGGAGACCTTGACTGTTGCATCATTATTCGCACCGCCCTACTCCAAGAAGGCAAAACGGTCATCCAATCAGGAGCAGGCATTGTTGCAGATTCCATTCCCAAAAATGAATACATGGAAACGGTCAATAAAGCTAAAGGCATGCTAAAAGCACTCGCAATTAGCCTAGTATAAAAAGAGTGTAAAATCAGCTAGAAAACCCCGAAATTTCTAAGGGGTAGTTAAAAATCGCTTAAGAAACTATGGAAATTTTGAAATAACAATTAAGAAATATTAAAAGAACTATAACATTTAATTTGGCCGAAAAAAATGATTTACATGAGAAGATTTTAAAAGAAATTTTTGATTTTTATGTGTCAACAGATGTTTACAGAACTGAACATAGAAGAAAAAAGGCTTTGGAAAGTGATGTTTTGTCTACTTCAGAACGATTGGAACGGCAGATTATGCCAAAAGATCTGCAGCAGCCTTAAGGTCCAGAAATAACAAATTGCTTCGGATTTCTGAAGCGTATATTGAGGGAATCAACCAATTCATAAAAACGGGTCCAAGGACGATTGAACATCTGTTGCTGGGAATAGAAATGGAGCCCTACACAATTGAGAATATATATGAGGCACTCTCCTACATGTCCTTCAGCTTTGCCAATGCTCAAAAAACAGATCCATTCGCCAACCCGACCTGGTGGAGGAGGCATTCACCAAGAACGGTTTCACGTGCACCTATAGACGCGACGAGACCGATCCCGACCTTTACGTCTACGACCATGATCTGTTGCCGCACTGGATGAAGCTGCATTACTATTACGAAATCAAGAACGCACGCATCATCGCCAAGGAGCGCATCTACAACCTACCGGCTCGGGACCGCCGCCGCTCGACCTTCGTCTTCCAACGCAACTGACCCATGAACCAAAGCTGCTACAAAGATCTAACTGTCACAGAAAATATGCTTGCACTATTTAACAGCAAACAAATGTTTTCATCAAATGACAATGATGAAGATGATATTGGGGAGGCCTTTGACACTATATGTAGCGTGTACTTTCTACTTCTATATTAACTTATTTAACTGATTTATTATTCATTTAATAACTATGATTTCAACTTCGGTTTAAAAAGCTTGCTTTGTTAGGTGTTGGGTGAAAAGAAGGTATGTTTTCATGAAATTAGATTCCTTTTCATTATTAAATTTACGCTGTAGTTAGTTGTCAGATTCCTTTTTACTCTTCTCTCTTGAGATTGTTTTTGATATGGAAGGTGATCCGCTAAGTTTCTTCCAGTCTGCCTGAAAACTTCATTCCTTTGTTTCTTAGTGTCTTTTAATGTTGTGTTCTTCGTAATAAATTTATCCCCACAACAATCAAATATTGTAATATCTTCGTTGTGTTTTGCTAAATTTAGGATTGTGACTTTAAGTCAAAACGAATGGCCAATGGGGTGGAACTCAATCGAGTTGCCCTGCTCTTAGCCGTGATGGAAAAACGGTTGGGGATTCATCTTTCCGGTCAGGATATCTACGTGAATATCGTGGGAGGGTTGCAGATAGATGAACCCACCATGGATTTGGGAATCGTCGTGGCTGTGCTGTCAAGCCTTCGAGATACGCCCATTGATCCGCGTACGATCGTGTTAGGAGAAGTCGGTCTTGGAGGGGAAGTGCGACCTATGGTAGCAAATTACTTAGTAATATGATACTTTTAGGTTAGGTAGAGGATGTGTCGACCAAATTTTCACTCGTTGGCTAATAATTAATAAGTGTCTGAGATATCAGACACCTTTGGCTCTCATTTTTATAGATTTTGAGTAATCGTTCGATTCTGTTGATAGAAGATTGTTAGCGAAAGTCTTATCCTTATATGGTATACCAGACAAATTACATTAAAGTGATTATTGCTATGTACGAGTATAACACTGCTCCCCTCCACATTCCGATAATCAACAGACTGTTTGATCGATTCAAGCGGTTCTAGCCAAGAGAGCTAAGCTTCGCTCCGATGGCTGCCTTGTTGGATGCGGTGATCTGGCGTCATCGAATGACCACATCGGCTTGCCCGCCCGTCCCTCTCACCAAGACACCGCTGGCACAGCCGGTCAATTTGACACTGTTCCAGCCGACGATTCTTGTTTCAGCGAGGGAGTTTCTCCCTCCAATAAATGTCTCCTGGTTTTCCACGCACATGCGCCGAAGGCGCCTACAACACCTGGGACAGGAACTGCTGGAGCCGGTCGGTGTGCGGGTCGTCGAAAAGTTGGTCCGGAGTGCCGGTTTCGACGGCGCTGCCGTGGTCCATGAACAGCACCTTGTTGGACACCGAACGAGCGAAGCCCATCTCGTGGGTGACCACCACCATCGTCATACCGCCCGATGCCAGATCCGCCATCAGGGCCAGCACACCCTTGACCAGCTCCGGATCCAGGTACGCCGTAACGAAACGGAATCGCCGCAGTGTTGTCCCTCATTGAATTCCGTATGAAATCAAGACCTGCCTGAACAGCCCCTTCACGCTCCGATGTGGAAAATGTCAATCCGGTATAATTGACTTGCGTTGGAGGTAATGCTTGAAGTTGATAGGTGATTAAGGCGAACTGGTCGACGAGTATGTTCGATGCGTAAATGCCTTTTGCTGTTTCTAAAATCGGCAAACTTCCATCTTGCCCGGCAGCGTCTGTTGGGGCCGCGCCGGTCAATGCATTCATGGGCTTGATCACGGGTTTCATGATTATCATTGGACCGATCAACTATCTGCTATTGAAACGAAATCGCAAACTGTTTTTGCTGTTGCTGACGGTTCCACTTGGCGCAGCCTTGTTTACCGCTGGCTTGTATGGCTACGCATTCGTCAAAGATGGGTTTGGAACGCGCGTCCGTGTGCGCAGCGTTTCCATGATCGATCCCTCCGGCGAGGTAACGTCCTGGTTAGTTTAGATGAGTCCTAGTTGTTGTGCTATTCATAAAGAAACAAACGCACAAACTGGTAAATTTTAATAGGTACAGGGGGGAAAATGGGCAATTTAATTGATAAACTATCATTCCCTTTTCTTAACAACTGACATATCTCAAATTTAGAGCACACGAATGAGGACTTCTCTCAGATTTTGCCTCTGCCTTTCAAGGCCTCACCAAAAGAACCGATACTTGCACTTGACCTTAAGAAGTGTCATCCCTGTATGCATCCTTAAACTGTTCTATTCCCTAAGTTAATTGAGCCACAACATGTATTCCAAGTTGCCTCCATGTGTTCCCAAAGAAAAAAGTCCTACCCTACATTGCTCTGGAGGCTAATATTTATCTGGAGCAAAGTATCTGTTTGAAGCTATTGTAGGTCATGTTAGTCTGATGACCTTGTCTAAAACAGGAATTTATATTTGAAAGGTACAACACAGGTTACGTTTTTCTGATGGCTGTGCATTTTTCATCATCAGGCTCTGTTCATGTTTCCTCACATCGTTCTCCTTCAGATAATCTCTCTTCTCGTTTCTCGCCTGAAGGAATGATATGTTTTTCATGACATATCCATTTGTGCCAGAACCTCTTGGCGTCGTCAATCCAATGTTGTTATACATGGTGCCTTTCCTTGGAATGTAAAAGCTTAAATATCGCTTTAGTTGAACTACTATCTCAATGTTATCGATCTGAACTCTTTCACCTTCACTTCGACTCCATCTTTGCTTAATGTCTCAAATGAGCAGCCTAACGTTCAAAGTGCTATTTTGCCTGAAGCTGGGCCTTTCGCTCTTTACGTTCAACTAAAAGTGAATGCCAACACTGCTAATGTATTAGCAGAAATCCAAAAGATTCCAGCGTTAATCGAAGAACTAAACCAAACTCAACCAGATGCGAACCTGACGGCTTCGGTTGCGTTCTCTAAGGCGTTTTGGGACAAGTTCGAGCAAGCTGCTCCAACTGACTTGATTGATCTTTTTATAAATCTCTTCCAGGGCAGCTGTTATCATTATTAGTGACAACCTGTCTCCTTCATGCACTTCCATTTCAATGTCAACTGAGACGTTTTATTCTTTTGTTCTTATTTGCGCTGTGCCATCTGCGTAAGCATTTGTCAATGTGTTGATGTACGTTTATCAATTGCTGAATTGCCCTTTCTGTATGTTGCCTGCTCTGGTGGCTGGCTTTCATCCAGTCTTCCGTTTATTCTATTTTTGAGAACCGTAAATTAAGTGTCATCAGCACAAAACAAACAAATAAAAAACTAAAATGAACCAAAAACCAATAGAAAAAAAAACCCACCAAAACTAATAAAATGCAATTGTTACAGCTGATCAACGGAGGAAACAGAATCTATTAGAATTATTCCGATGAGCAGTGAGTTATTAGTAGTAGTTAGTAGAATACCAAAGCAACTGATTTAACCTATATACATAAAAAGATGCCTAGAGAGTTATCTAACGCTTTTGGATGTACCAAGTGCCATAAAAACCACCCACCAAAACTGGCTGTGGGGTTAGTTACTACTTAAGGGGTTTACTATATTTAACTTTGCACAATTTAAAACAATAACATATTCTGATAAATAAGATCCACTAGGAGGAGGGGTATTAATTGATTAATGAGGGTGGCGAACAATCAATTAATCAATCAATTTATCAATACTAAAAAAACAAAACAAGTACAAAACGTAAAGTAATTACGAAGTCCAAGAAGCTTAGCTGTTTTTACGTTAATACATAGGCATATCTATGTATTGTGAAAATATAGTTTTCGGGGTTGGTTTTAATTTATAACAGTACAAAAATGTAGGGGGAAGATGATGATTAACCTTTACCATAATCGTTATCGAAATAGTTTATTTACCAAAATTATTTTGGTAACAATGGTCTCAGCAGGCACATTTGTTTCATCAGGTGTGCAGGCTGCAGGAAGTAAATGGGAACTCAATGGTTTTGTTTAAAACCAATCCCGGCGCCCCTGCGCCACCAGCCAGTCGCGCAATGCGCGGCCCATCGGCTTTTCGAGACTCGCCCGATCCCAGGCCAACCCGTAGGGCACCGAGAGCGGCATACGCAGATCGAAGGGCACAACCAGACGTCCGCTGGCCAGCTCCTCGCCGATCATCGCCAGCTGCCCGAGCACGAAGCCCCGCCCCGAAACCGCCGCGTCTATGGCGCTCGACGAGAGCGCGAAGGTTAGCGCCGAGGCCTCTGGCGCTGGTCACTGTTGAGTGTCTTCAGGTATGTTGTAACCATGTCTTGTTCCGCAATCGCGCACCCGTCTAGTATTTTTTATTTTACTCATACATAAGGCCTGTGAAAACGAGAAGAAAAACGTTCAATATGTAACCGAACTTGAAAGCTATAGGTTTTGTAAAAATATAAGCAGGTTTGTACAAATATTTTTCATTTTACTCATACATAAGGCCTGTGAAAACGAGAAGAAAAATGTACAATATGTAACCGAACTTCGTCAGATTTTATGAGAAAAAGCCCGTGGATAAGAGTTTATGATGGTCATGGCATTTCGCAGAATCAACTTCACCTTTTATGGCCTGTATCAACTGAGCAGTAGCTTGGAGTTGGATTCTTGCTTGTTTGACCATTTTGCCCCTGGACACAAATAGCTTCTCGGATGCCATCTTGATTCAGTCCGCTCCTAAAAAGTTGCAGACCCGTTCCTGAAAACTGGAAGATAAGAATTATGTAGAGTAATCAGATTCAGATGAAATATATAGCCTTGAATATGATAATCACTTGAATGCTTCAGAGGTATTATAGAGTTACTGTCACCCAGCATGATGGGTGAGAGGAAACAAGATGTTAATTGTTTCATAAAATGTATATACAAATCATACCTGTATCCGTATCGTTATTTTCCGTCTGCTTCTCCTTGCTTGCTTTTCCTACCTCAGCTCCTCTTGAATCAAATTTGCAACGGTTGCCCGTCTGTTTGTTTCCTGTAACAGCGCATCACAATACATCAACTTAGGTTTAGGTGCAACGAACATTGTCATAACTATTGTTAGTGTTTTCCTTATGGATCGTCTTGGTCGACGTATTCTTCATATGACTGGTCTTGGTGGAATGTTGTTCACAACAACACTTCTAGTCATATCTTTGCTTGTAAAATCTACTCCTAGCTGGAATCAACTTTCAATTGCTATGACAGTTCTATTTGTTGCATTTTTTGGTGTTGGACCAGGTTCAATTCCATGGTTATTTTCTAAATAGGCATTAGAAGAGAAAACAATTCTAGCGCTAATGTACACAATCATCCGCATTTTTTTTTCTCATTTACTATTAGCGATATCCACAACCTGTTTAGCAAATTATGAATATTTTGCCCACGGGAAGCTTAAGCCATCAGACTTAGCCCAGTCCTCCGTTTTTAGCTAATTCTGGGCATTTTGCCCTTGAGAAACATAAATCTTCTCGGATTTAGCCAAATAATACCCATTTATCATTTATTAAATATCAAACACATCGATCAAGTTTGGCGTAAATAGAAAAACAATAAAATTATGTAGTGAAGGCATGTGTTGTCTCTAAAGATCTTTTGTGTATTTCTTAGCACTGGTCATCCAACAAGACAATCATCTTCTTAACAGAAGAATATTAAATCATTCTTAAGTCACTCAGTGGAAATAGACTTTGTTGGAATGGCTAAGTGTTTAGACAGGATCATGTTATTGTGTTTACGAGAGCAACATCTATTTTGCTCTCATAAAAAAAAAGTGAGACGTCTAATAAATCCAGTTTGGGATCTTCTTGGAAAGAAAAAAAAAACAACTGAAAGACAGTAGAAAACGCGTTTAGCCCATGTACGGGCGCAGATTTCCACAATGATTCATCAAAAAATATTTCATTGGGACATTTCAAGAAATATAATTTTATAGCTGTCAGATTAGATTATATTCATATTCCAGATGGCTAAAAATGCTACTTTCGTGGCAGCTATCTAAATCAATGTGTCAATTGGTTAATACCAAGTGCCATAAAAAAACCATAAATTTGAGATAATTGATCAACTTTAAAAATACGTTCAATTTAAGTTAATTTTTATTTTTAGTACTTCAAATTTAAACTTCAAAAAAGAGCACAAGAAAATAGCAATAACCATCATATGCTTAAGCATAAGTCTGGATAATCAGTGTACCTTATTTCATTCAATACCAAAGGAAAAATTTGGGTTGTTATTACAATTTGTTGGTTTAAATCCGGTCTTGCCTTTCTCGCGACCGGTGGTGACGATCACCTTGTCGCCCTTCTTGATCTTGAACTTCTTGGCCATCACAGCACCTCGGGCGCCAGCGACACGATCTTCATGAACCTCTTGGCCCGCAGCTCTCGGGTCACCGGCCCGAAGATGCGCGTGCCGATCGGCTCATGCTGCTTGTTGATCAACACCGCGGCATTGTTGTCGAACCGGATCGAGCTGCCATCGTTGCGCTTGATCTCCTTGGCGGTGCATCCTCGGTAATCCGAGCCAGCTCTACGTCCAGAACCTTCAGGCCCGTGCTGGCCAAGGCGGTCTTGGTCGCCTGCACCTGGCCTTTATCGACAGGCTTTTCTTTGAACTCTCCGGGGACTTTCATCGGAATGAAACGCGGGCTGACGGCATCATACCCAGCCCGCGCGGCGATATAGACCAGCTCCGGAGGTGTTGCCCCAATCAACGTCAAATGGGCCAACGAATACAGTGGCTCAACTGGCGTCTGGTGCTCCTTGTGCATCTAACGGTGTTATCCAGTATTTCGCAATTTGTAATTATTCATTTACCTTTTATTTGTTTCCTAGCCCTAATACAGCTGTTGTTTGTTGACAATATGGACTGCATCATTGAAGCCACGAGGGTCTTTGGCAATTTCACTCGATACAGAGACATTAGAACTTTGCTTAGAGAAAGAAAAGGTTTGTCTTTTATTTTCTACATTTACCTAACTTGACTTAACTACATTTACCTTAACTTTCCGATGGCGGCTCTTGTCGGCGTGATGATGATGGTAGCCATCAGTACTTTTCAGTGGGTTTCCATACGAATTGTCAACAAAATGCCGAAATCCGATATTTTCGTAGGTATTACTGTTGCTTTAATTACCATCATCTTACATAATCTTGCGCTTGCCGTATTGGTAGGTGTTGTCATTTCAGCATTGGTTTTTGCTTGGGATAATGCAAGGAGAATTCGTGCCAGAAAATATACGGATGAAAATGGTGTTATGTAAACATTAAGTTTTCTTGAGTATTTGACTTTAATGTTAAAGTTTTTTATGTTGAAGATTGTTAATCTTAAGTGTTTAATGATGTACTGTATCTTTGACCCACTCACTTTGGCATCGTGCCGCCATTAACTTCAAATTTTATTATAATGCTTCACCTTGCTGATTACAGACTTCACCAAGTAGTTTCGAAGGGTTTGCAAGATAGTTATGTAAAAATGCCATTTAACGATCATATTTAAACCATGTTCCGACCCGGCGGCTTATTCCGCGTGCCGCCCGCTATCTGATCGATTTCCTGGGTAAGACCTATGATCCGGAAAAGCCGTATTGGGATATGCAGTAGATCCTGAAGTGCCCAATGCAAACGGCATAGGAAATAGAGTAATAAATTAAAAGACTCTTGCCGGGACTTTGAAGATTCGTAATAGTTTTCCAATAATAAAGAAAAATATGGGTGGAATCTTTGATCGGTCGGTGCGAACCGGCCCGACTCTATCTTGGCTATGAAAGCATATAAATTATTGTGAGCATTATGATAAATGCATGTTAACGTAAATCTATTTAATAAAATGTAATGACTGTTAATGTAGATAAATGTAAAATGTTTGATGGATGTACTGATAAATGATAATTATGATAAATCTAAGTACAGATGAAAGATGAAAGGAAGTGACAGATATTTGACGCTGTGGTGCACCAAGGTTTTGGCCCAAAAAGCAAGCAAAGCTAAGGAAGCATTTTTTACTCTGTTGTTCGTTCCCTTCTTGTCGCGCAACGGCTACCTGAGCAAGCTCGATAGCGTGCAGGTCGACGAGGTGTTTGCGACCCGGCATCACGTCGGCGGCTTTCTGCCGAGCGAGAGCGTGCAGCAGATGTGCTGGAACCTCGTGGCCTTCATCAAGCAGCGGCTCTACCCGCTCGGCCTGATCGACCTCGGCCGCCGTGGGCGACGTCCGGTGGCGCTGCGACTGTCGCGCCTCGGTGCCGAGTTGCTGGGTGTTGAAGAACGTCGCCCGCCGCACGTGAGCATTATGCGACGTTTGAAGTGGACACCGGTCGTCTGGGGAGTACGGGCTGTAATGGGAGGGCTTAGTCGTTTCGTGCGATTCGGCAGCATAGTCATTTCGTTCAGTCACCGAGTTCCTGCAATCGAGCCGTGACGATGCTCTGACGAAAGTTAATTCATATGCCGATCATCGATGGAAAGCTTGTGCCACCCGTTGATGGCGTGTATCACTGCGCGACGGATAGACATAGAGGGTGCACATGCACCCTCTATGTCGAATGCATGTTAGCTGTCAAGCAGAGCGTCAATGTCCTCGTCGGACAGAGGGATGGTCCCAGAAGGTTTTTCGACAGGCTGAATGCGTTGAACATTCGTTTTCCCTGCCATAAACTCTTCCACGATTGTAGGTCGACAACGAGCTGGCGGCTGTGGATACAGTCGGCTCTTTGGGACACCTTTCACAGTACTCTCCTCGATGCATTCTGAGGGTGCATTTTTCGTGGATTTTTCACTGGCATCTTTTGCTTTTAAGCCAAGTTGAACAAATAATTCCAAAATACTTGTCAATAAATTCATCAATTCCGTTGAACCTTGAATATTCGCTGCAACATTAGCCAAAGCATTAATCACGGCATTCGATGCTTGTCTAAAACAACGAATATTCATCCTACAGTTTTTTTTCTTCCTCTCCATATTCAATCACATACTTATATCGAGTGGTATGTCGACCAGTTGTCATCCGGAGGACATGGACGATGATGATTGTAATTGTCCCTTATGATGGACGACATGCCGGGATGAGGACCGTCCAGGTGCAGAGGGCATAATATAACTGCTCTGTGCTTTACGTAGGGCAGCCAATCGACGACGTTTCCTTCGTTTCTGATACTTCTTCCAAAACAGAACCATCCAAAAAATCAAACTGGCAACCGTAATAGCAATCAAAATAGAGGCAATAATAATTTCAGCTGTTGTGGGAATATGACCTGTAACGATTTCTGTAGATGATGATGAAGATGAGTTCACCATCAACGGATCGTTCAACAATTTCGTTACGGACCACATGGTTCTTTGCTTTCAAGTTTATGATTTACTCTAGTAGCACGATGCAACAAACTTTCGATCTCCCGTCGATATATTACTTTGTGTAGTACATCTGAAGCTCCGGATCCTCATAATCTGACCATAAGCAAAAGTAATATATGTTTGCATTTGCATGTGACGACCCTCATTTTTGTTTGATCGTACCGGATTTGGGCGTATTTTTCCTACCTTCCGTCATTAAAGCAATCGAAGACGTTTCGCGCCGGCACGGTTATAATCTCATGGTTTTCCAATCTAAAGATTATTTACAAAGAGAAATGGAAATTACTCGAATTTGCCAGGGTTTCGGCGTAGACGGTTTGTTGGTCTCTCTATCCCGCCAAACGGAGAATATCGAACATTTAAAAGCTTTTTCTGAAAATGTCGCCCCAGTCGTAGTCTTCGATTTTCTCTCTAATTATGATCTTATACATATTATGCGATCTCTACATATTTGAACATTAACCTTGTTTTTGTTTTTTTAATTCGATGAAAATCGAGTTAAACTCCACCATAGCCAGTCCCAAGTCCAGTTGCTAAAGGAAGAAGGTTGGGCGATAGGCCTGCTACCTGTCGCTGTGAAAAATACACCAGCAACTGAATAGTCGACATTAGCCTCGGATATGACTACTACTTCTCTAACAATCTCAGCGTGCCATTTTCCTTCACTTCCGTATACAAGAAGTATGAAAGGTGTCATTACTTTACTCGCAGACGTTAGAAAGTTATCCTACTAGACTTACTAACGTTTCCGTCGCTACCATTGCAGACATAGTAGCAATTTCCTTTCTTTCTTTGCTGAAAACATAGGACCGCAATTGTCCCAATTATGGCAGTCCAAATCATGTTTCCTTAGTGTCATTGCATTAACCTAGTCGATGTAGACCGTTCTCAGGTGCATTTCTTTGTCTTTGACCCATCTCTCTTGCCACGTGTTGATGATCTAGGTGCCTCTGTAGCTACACTACAACTTTCTCCACTCCCATCTTCACCTTCAGTCGCATCTGTATTTACGGCACCAGTGTTATTGTTTCTTGTCATTCTTTGTACTTTACTTCTCGCTCTCTCTTCATCATTATCATCAACTTTTTCAGTTAAACTTTCGCTATTTCCACTGGTAGTTTCAGATTCAGTTTCAGCACCCTTCATTTCTATTCTAAGCGTCCATGCTATGATAGAGAGCGCATTCTAGCAAGTGGCTGGCAAATTTCATCAAATTACATTTTCTTGTCATTTTGTTCTTGGATTGCGTGCTATCACGCTTTTTCAAGTGATATTGATCCGTTGATATACCGTCATACGGGTTTAAGACCCCAGTTAGGAAATGCAGTAATATACACAAAAGTTACTCGAACATCCTGGTGGCTTACACACGTAGTAGAGCAAAACACGTATGCATAACTCCTCTCTGTTTGGCTAGTTCGGTCGTTCTTTGTTTCTCAGCCTCCTTTTGTTGTTCGGCCAACCATACACGTTCCTGGTTGGCCATATTCTTCGTATGCCATGATTTCTTTGATAAGAATCCTAATCCTTGCACCATGATGGAAACGATAATGTTAACTGGCTCTTGGTATAGATATGTGTAGATGTTAAAGTGGAAATGTGATATGTGGGGACAACGTCCTTTTCAAATGAGAGAATTACTGTAAAAATATGTGAAAAGTCCAACGGCTTGCCCGTAATGTCGGACACGATCATGCCGGCTTCTTCTGCGATCAGTTTACCCGCAGCGTGATCCCAGATGTTCTCGACATAATCGGCTCGAGTCGGTAGACGCAGATAGGCATCTGCCTGACCGCGGGCCACAACAGCATATTTACATTGGCTGTCCAATCTGGCCGCCCCGCCGGCACCACCTAAAGTTTCGACGATTTTTGCTGCTTCGTCATGTTTTGAGTGCGCAGCTTGGTGTTCTCGCGAAGCGCCTGAGTTTAGTCGGGCAGCCATGGAGTGTCCAAACCTATGTCTCTCAGAAAACGCGTATCAGGCCTCGCGCATCGCGAAGAGGAGGCGTTCCTTAGGAGGCTGTTAATCTTTGCTTCAGAGCTTTTCGATACCGTCTTTCCGTCGTCATGTCGACGCGGCTCCGAACTCACCAACTCGGGGCGAGGGACCCGAAATTCGAACTCGAGGTAGAGGCATGAAATCCTGTTTGGTTTTTAGTTGTTCTAGAGAAAGATTTTTGAATTCATTTTTTGAGCTTGAAACAAGTTGTAATAATTTTACTCGTTCACGATCCTCAGAGCTGATATTTTCAGTCATGATACAAAATAGAGAATAGTCCTTTATTTTTCTAATGAGCGAATGTTAAAATTTCGTCATTATTTTTGGATAATCATGGAAAAAATGCGTGCAATGGTACTATCAGAATGTGCAAAAATAGAGACAAACCCATTAAAACTAACAGCTTTTATTTTATCCGTTTGCAGCTTCTTAACATTTTTTTTGTTATTCCTTTTTATCCATTCGTAGGATTTCTGTTGCTGTTGTTTACCAAGGGACCCTCTGGGTGGCACACGGAGCATCTTTATCTTCCTAGTCATTGGGCATCGTGGCAAAGATGCTTTTTTCCGAAAGAACTGAGAACTCTGATCCCCTTTAGCGCACGCTCGCTTCACTTTCAGGAGGCCCCTAGCAGCTTTCCTGGGGGGCCTCATATTTTGGGCTGTTTTTATTTCATCAGAAGTAAATTCCAGATTTTTGGCCTTTCAAAATTGAAAGATCTTATACCATAATTGGTTGTTCTGACCTTTTTTAGGTTATACTTCATTTCATTTCATTTCATATATTGAATTCAAACTTTTTAATTACAACTACAGTGATAAAATTTAAAAGATAAGATAAGTTTAGGACACTTGAAAAGAACTCAGAAGAGCTATCGAGCCAAGTGCCCTTTACTAGTCTTTTGTCTTGGGGAAAAGGTTTTCTTAAATTAACTTCTGTTCGTTTTTATTGACATAGTCTATTTCATTAAAAAAAACATGGTATATCTTTAAGGTTTCTTCAATAAAAATTCATTTTATGGTTCTATGCTCTTTGACAACCTGAATACTCTTATATTCTTTTTAGTTATTTGAATTGTAAGAGCAGAAGTAATAATAGTAGCATCCCCAAAAATTTTAAAGCATAATGGGCCAAGGAGGTTGACATGCCTAATATATTGCCAATGCAAGTAAGTGGCGCGTTAAATGCATTGTAGTCTCTTCGTTTACATTGTTTTTGAACAGAAGTGAGCATATTAAATTGTTGTCTGGTTTGTTTTAAAATTGTCTCAAACACAGAAGCAGAGAGAATGTCTTGGATTGATTCAACTATGATCACAGATGGTTCTAGGGTATTCAAAGCGTCTTTCCGTGAGTCTGGTACACTAGGTTGCCCTATTTCTATTGATCTACCTGCGCGAAACTTTATTTACAGCTTGATTTGTATTGTAGTCTGGACCAAGTCTTTCAAAATGTGGTTTGTTATCTATTTCAAATTCCGAATTTGGTAACCAATTAAAATGAATGTCTTGCCAAAAGTTTACAAATGCTTCTATAGTTCCTTCAAAATTTATGACTAAATATTTGCCAGAATCTATACTTAAAGTTTCCATGTGTTCTGGTACAGATTGTAAGTTATTTACCTCTACACCTATCCATTTTTTAAACGTTTGGTGATTGCATCATGGGCTGTGGCGCGCCAGAGGGCGAAACCGGTGGCAATATCGCCCGTCAGATCGCGTTGCGCGCAGGTCTGCCAATCACCGCCTCGGGTATGACCGTGAACCGATTCTGTTCGTCAGGGCTGCAAACCGTTGCGCTGGCCGCCAATGCAATCACCTGTGAAGGCACCGGGCCGATGGTAGCGGGTGGGGTCGAAAGTATCTCGATGGTGCAGCCCAAAGCCCGCCACGCCGCCGAGGCTTGAAGAGGAAGAAGAGGATAAAAATGTTTCTGATGCTACTTATCAAATACCTGTATCACCATTAGGTGAAGCTTATATTAAAGTAGCTCTTGGTCCTATTACAAAATGTACATTAGATTTAACTAATCCTGAAGATCTTGATTATTTTAATATTATGACAGGTAGATTAATTTATTTATTATTACTATTGGATACTTATTCTATTTAGAAAAATATATATTACCTGGTAATCCGAAAGAAACTTTAAAAATGAAACAGTCGGTGCTCTTGGTGAGCCACATACTGACATTGAGAATCCAGATGAATTTTTCCAAGAAGATGCATATGTAGAAAGTGGAAAATCAGGAAATGAGGAAGGTTTTGCTCAACAAGATTATGTTGATGATGTAAATTTTAATGCAGCAGAAAAAGATTTTGAAGTTATTGATGATGAAGAAAAGTATGATGTTGTAGAAGAAGAAGAATTTGAAGATGAATATGTTGAGCAAGAAGATGATGTTGGTGGTGCTGCCCTCGTTCGACGAGGAAACCGCGCTGTTTGGCGATGCCACGCCGGAAGACACGATCCGGCGCTACCGCGACGGCGGCGCAAAGCTGATCGCGGTCAAGGATGGCGGCGGGCCGCTGACGGTCTGGACCAAGGACAGCGGCAGCGCCACGCTGCAACCGCAAAAGGTCACCCCGGTCGACACCACCGCCGCCGGCGACAGCTTTGCCGCCGGCCTGCTGGCCTCGCTGGCCACCGGGCATGTGTCGTTGCATTTGCAGCCTCAATAGTATCATTGGTCTGAAATGTTAATGAATATATTATCTGTAATGCAAGTTCTTTTATTGAAAGTACTTAGAATTCTAATTGTTGTTATCTGGTCGTGTGTAATAAAAACGTTCTTTTTTTATACAGTATACGTTGGCTGGAGATGATTCTGTTTCAGATGCTGTAACTGATTTAGTAAGAGGACAGTAAGTTTTTTTATTTTTCCTAAAGCGTGATAATTATTATCGCGAACCAATGATAGAGACCCTTATATGTGAATACATGGAAATAGAGAGAAGAACAAACATAGACGCAAGAATAGATTCCGTTGGCGTTCACAAGAAAAAGAATAGACCCCCGGACGCCGACGATAGAGAATACAATGAATTCCTGTTAACTTAAATAGACTGTGATGATAACTTTGCTCAATCTAGTACAGTACTCTAGCAGGGCGCATGTTAACCAAGCAAGTGTTACTCCTCTTCAATCACACTTGCTGGAACAGCGACGTGAAGTGCTCGAAGCGGTGACCCAGCGATTGTTGGAAGTCGAATCGATGGACAACGATGAATAGATGCGGCTGATCGAAGAAAACAGCAGCGGTCCTTGGTTGGTTCCCGGCACGGTCACCGCTGAAAAACCTCGTGCACAACTGCCCGCCGCCGAGCCGTCGACCGACGCCGCAGCCGGCGAATAAGGGCCTTTCGGGAAAAGTTCGCTTGCTCTTTGCCGTCGCCGCGGTTGGAGCCGATGCTGGCCAGAACTCCGCTGGCGGCAAACGTGACCAGCGATGATAAAATCAGTGTGTCCAACGTTGTGCTTCCTTCCGCGACCAAAGGTCCACAGCCTGCAGGCTTTCCAGGGACGGTCGCGCGTCAAAATCGTGATTGCCAAGAATGTCTTTGCAGAGTTGCGGAATCTGATCAAATCGGATTTCGGCTTCCAAAAATCGGTTCACCGCGACTTCGTTGGCAGCGTTGAGGACAGCGCCACAGGTAAGATCATTAGGGATAGGGCAGAGTGGAATTTATTCATCCAGGATTTATCTAGGAAAATTCAGTGGTGTGGAAAAGACAAACCTCCTATGTTGGAAATTATGAATTTCCTCGAGATACCAAATGAAAAAAGGGAAGCTTTTGCGTTAAATCCCGAAGGATTTTTAAAGAAACGGTATCAACTTTTATTGGAGGGCCGAAAGTGAAATTACACTTGACTGCGATTCAAACTTTTTTCAGTGATTCGGGTTTGTGTTCCCGGGAATGAACGGACGCAGTTTCTTGCCTGCTTCTGGTTCTTCCGACCGGGATGCGGTTTTGATCGAGGATGAAATTCAAGCAAACCTGCCCGCCACGAATGTGCGCGGCCGCGCCCGTACGCTCGTGACCGGAATGTGGCGGCTGACCATCTATGACGGGATCGAGCGTGGTGAACTGATCGATCTCGTGAATGATCCAATGGAGACGACCAACATGTGGGATGACCCCGCCGCCGCGTCCGAATGCGACCGGTGCCTGGGGCGACTTAACCTTGAAGTCGCTGGGTGTGTCGTCGCCCCGTTTGATGGGCGGAACCAAGGGAAGCCATTTTATTACCTTTGCTCCCCGACTACGCGAACAGATTGGCGAATCGGGCGTTTACGCCGAGGCAGACGACGGGCGACTGATTTTTGTTTTGCCCTTTGGTCATAACGCTGTTTTGGTCGGGACCACCGACCAACGATTTACATTACAGCCCGACGAAGCGATTTAGCTTCCTGCGCTGCCTTCAAAGCCACCACTCCCTAAGTTTACATATACATTAAGATTGGTCAAACAACCACGTTCGGTTTGCGAGGCAGGAGCCGAAGCTTTAGTGGGTGTGTGCATTAAGGTACCGTAGCCTTCATCTGCTGAAGTGTAGGTGATACAACCTCCGGCTCCATCGTCCATGCGTCTAATGATGTTAGGGGAAGATGCATAGAAAGTACCGCCGCCGCCAGTAGCGTCCAGTGCTGTGCTCTGTTATAAAAAGGTTTTCTGAGTTCTCTTTTCTTGAGTGCAGGCAGATTTCATTCGAATCGAATCAAATCTCAACTCAAACTTTTCCAATTTCTCGAAAGCGAAGCACCTAACGAAAGAGAGGCTACAAAATTACAAACCCCCTTTGGGTTTAGGGAACTGGGGGTCAAGGGGCTAATTATATTCGGTGCAACAGATAAGGTCAGTGATCAGTGTTGCCGGATTTTTATACTTTGGGCACTTAAGAGGGGCTATCGAAACGGCGGAAGCCATCACGGTCTCGCCGCTATCATCAAGGTTGAAAATCACAACCCCGAGGGTTTCGGTGCCCGCTGACCACAAAAGAGCTGAAACCGTAAGTTCGTTGAAAGCCGTCAAAAACACCAATATTGCCCCAGCGGCGGCGCTCGGCGCGACTAAGGGAAGCAATATTTTGCGCAACCGCAAAAATAATCCTGCGCCAACTGACTGAGCGGCTTCTTCCATGGTTGGATCGAGCTGATAGTGGGATTCATGGAAGGATACAACGAGAGCACTTATTAAAACGAAAACAAAGACAAAATTAACTTACAAAGTTAAGGATAACTGGAAACGTAAATGTATTTATAAAATAGCGTCAATAAAACAACAGACTCTCAGGGCTGGACCACTTTTTGTTGCGGCGGCTAAAGATGTAGTACGATGACCTTATAGATACTTATTTCTCCTGAATACGACCAGCATTTAAGTTGTATCTTTTCAGGAATTTTTGGCGATGGCTCATTTCAATAGGCTTGATTATGAACACTGAGATGGCTCATTTCAATAGGGCTGACTATGAAGAGATCGGGGCTTTCTAATTTCGGTTGCAATGGAATTGGAGAGGCAATGGCGAATCAATCACTACGTTTAGTTTTGCAAACAAACAATCAGGTGCTATCGCTCAGATTTAGTTAGTTGAGCTAATATTGTGGCAAGTTCTTCTATATAGTTACAAGGGATTTCGACAATTACATCCGCTCTTGAGGTCCTGCACCTCGTCGCGCAGTCGCCCCGCGAGCTCGAACTTCAGCTCGGATGCGGCCGCGAGCATCTGATCCGAGAGATCTTGGATCGTGGCCTCGAGCTGCTGGGCACCTTCGGCGGCGATGCCGGTCCGACGAAGGCTCGGCGTCGGCGACTTGCCCTTGCCCGACGCGCGACCACGACCCGACAGCATCTCTGCAGTGTCGGCACCTTCGCGTGCCAGCACCTCGGTGATGTCCGCGATGTGATGCTGACTATTGCCGTATCAACCTGCACGGTGACGATGTCTGGCTGGTCAAGCCGCAAAGTTACATGAACCTGAGTGGCGGGCCGATACGCAGTGTTATGGACTACTACCGCCTGCAAGTCGACGAGTTGCTTGTTGCGCATGATGAGATTGATTTGGTAGATTAATATTTACTTACAGCTCAATACCACGAGCTATTTGATGAAATTGTTACAAGTAATCCTTTACTTTGAACTAAGAGACCTTTTCAGGCGGCAGTGCACTGGATGCGGTTGAAGCCGGCGTACGCGTTACCGAAGCAGATCCTGCTGTACAAACAGTTGGGATAGGAGGTTTTCCTGATATTGATGGTCATGTGACGCTCGACGCTTGCATCATGAGTCCCTCCGGTGATTGCGGCTCAGTTGCCTTCCTGCAAAACATCAAACACCCAATCTCCGTTGCGCGCAAAGTAATGGAAGAAACTCCGCACGTCATGTTAACCGGAAAGGGTGCGCTGTGAAAGGGCATGTAGATTTTTCCCGCCGGGCAAGCAATGTTTCCGTCTCGGATTGCTGCGAGGAATTGATCGCCTTGCAAATGCTGATCAAAAAAATCCAACACGTTGTCGCGAAGACATTTGATTTCGCTCTCTGACAGGTGCGCGATTCGCTCGATCGCGTTGACCAGACCGGCTTCGCCATCAAACGTGATTGCGTTGACGCCGTCTTGCAGCGCCGGTGTCACCCGATCGCCATATTCGATGATCAGAAAAACTCCCGCTTATGCACGAGTGGCTGAAAAAACTAGACGCCATGGGCGTGCCGGCCGCTCGTTTACATGTACTCGAAGTAGAAAGCACGGAGATTCAACAAAAACTTGCGCTTTCTACGCTTGAAAATATAAAAGCGCTTTTGAGTTTCGCAAACCTGGAGTCGCAACTCAAGCAATTACAATTGGACGTATTTCAGGATATGGAAGGATTGTTAAAGGCAAGCGACGATTACGCGGCTTGCGTTGCGTTTAAGCACCGCTGCTTTGAGGCCATCCAAATAAGATTGATCCGATAGTTCAATAGCATACTGACACTTAACGTATGTAGCAAGTATATTCAGTAGCTGCAAATGCACTATCGGCCTAATATTTTATCAAAAGAAAGAGAAACAGCCATTAACTTAGTGCATGTAACGATTGTATTTCTTGCAATTTAGCAAAATTTATCGCGAAGATGAGCGGCATCGAGCGCGTTTAAAATACATATAATAATTTGACCTCTACCAAGAGCGCTTTCGCTACATCATGATCGATGAGTACCAAGACACCAACCCCATTCAGTATCGATTAGCAACTCTTCTTACTAGTAAATACCAAAATTTATGTGTTGTCGGAGACGATGATCAGTCCATTTATGGCTGGCGCGGCGCTTGCATTCACCACATCTTAGAATTTCCGTACGATAAAAAAATCACCCTCGAACAAAACTACCGCTCTACCAATACAATCCTTCATACAGCAAATGCTTTGACAGAAGATCCAATCTTATCTGTCTACATTAATCAAGAACGAAGATTTTGTTTCGTAGAATTCAAAACAGTCGAAATGACAACAGCAGCGATTGCATTAGATGGATTAAATGTCCAAGGTGTTTCTGTGAAAGTGAAACGTCCGAATGATTATCACGCCGCCATGGCACCGAAAGTACATCCCAACTCGATACCACAATTGGATGTGAGTCGATTAGGGATTATTAGTGGTACCGTCATGGATGGGGGAAAGACACTAAAACGCACAAAAGATGCAATATATAGTTGGAATATAGTTGGAAAAAATATACAAAATTCTTGTTTCAGAAAACAAAACTGAAAATACAACGTTAGTAAATGGCACCTCGTTCACTCCCATATCGTCTTGATTGAACTGAGACCAGCAGTTTTCGAAGATTTGAATCTTCTGAAGATTTCAAAAAACAGTTAGAGTATCTCTTTATCTTCATAAGAAGTTGAGAAAATTCTTCACTCTCTTTATGCCAAAACCTTTGTTACTGTCTTTCAAACCTTGGTTTGTCTTTCTTTCTATCAAAACTTCTTGCAAATCAAGATTTTCCGTTATTTTTCAAGAATCCAGCCCTGTTATTTTGCCATGGATCAGGCGTCGGCTCCACGAACAGCAGCAGTCTGTCACCATTAAGCCTTTTAATTTTTTAAGCGTTACAGGGTATCGACATTTGAATGCATTGCTTGGCGAGAAATGACGTCTGTAGGTTCTGTAGAAAATATTTAAAATTCCAATTGGCTTCTTAAATTTTTAAATAGTAAGAAAAATATAAATTAAATTTAAATAAAATAAAGTATACTGTAATAATTTTTAATTTATTTAATTTTTAATATTTTAATTCTAATTCTAAATATCAAACATTAAATTTAATATTAATAATTATATATCTTAATATTAATATCAGAGTGTATTATTGCTAATTTTAATTAATAGCTATATTTTAAATGTTTTGTAAGATATATTTTTTTCAGATCTCTAGAAGCGGTCCTGGACAAGCCGAGGGCGTAAACAAAGATAAGTTGATTTAGAGCCGAATTGCTGTAGACCCAATTTCATTGAAATTAATTCTGTAAAACCTAATACTGTATAATTTTGCTGATCTTTTACCCCACCCATAAGGAATTTATGTCAAAATGGCAACCCTAAATCCACCGATACTAGCAATACATGAAAGTGACGAAACTGTAAAATAACAATTGTTTATTGCTTGAAATAACTAATGGTATCTCCGCAACCGTACCGACCATCTCTCCCAATACTCAGAGATGCCTCCCCGCATGATCATGTTATCTCCCCACAGTTATGAATATCTTCATATCATTGAAGTGTATGAGGTGAAACTGGAAGTAAAAGATTTATCTGGTTGTTCCATTATTCAAATCTAATATTATCACTTCTATCGTCTATGAAATAGACATTCAATGTTTAAACAAACTATGAAATTACTGATACGTTCTAAATAATTATATTAACTTATCAAACAAAAAACGGAAGAATTGGAACTATTCCCCTACAGATTTAAATTTCAGATAGTTTTTCAGCAACCTCTGAAACAATCATTTATCAGGATGCTCGTGGATTTTAGTAGGAATTGACTTGCAGGTTTTTGGCCCAGTATAACGAATGCTGAAATACTTTCTCGATGTTCGACTAGTTTTACGTGAAACCTAATGATTGACACAAAATCTCACGTGAAAACGAGCTTTTGGATAATTTGCCATGTTAGATAAACTTGCTTTTTGTCCAGCAAAAGACAGCGTCATATCAAAAGCTCAACAGAGGGAATAAATTCTAATAATGCTATCCCTAAACTACAGTCCGATTGGAGCCACTCTATTTTATCTCCAGTGACGGTTAAAGTCCAATTTTTTCAGACTAGGAGGGCACAAAAGTATACCCAGACATAGTTTGTTACATCTTTCGATTAAACTTTTAGCCAAATTTTTAAAAGTGGGGGTCATGCCCCTAATAATGTGCAGTAGTGTTTCCAAAAAGGAGACATTAAAGATACGAAACATCCCTCGAGCAAGTCTGATAAGATGGGTATAACTTTGGAAGCAAATGCCTTTAAATGATCTTAGAGTAAGGAGCCCATGGTATTTAAAGCTGATGAAGGCATAAAAAACATGTTAAGTGGTATTGAATAAAACAATCTAGGTAACCGTATGACAAAAGTAAATAACCGTTACTACGGACTAAACCTAAAATAATGTCGTCTTTCATATAGCTACTAATCTGTGGAGCAACAAATATGAAACCTAGGACTATCTTCTATCCATCGTGACACTTAAGGTTTAACCAAATAATGTTTTATTCTATAAACTTCGTATTCTATTACAAACTGCAAAACTCTGCTTTCTCACAAAACCGTGACATCGCCGTAAAAACATGCGTTTGGAGAAATTTACTGGCCAGCATGAAAAGCTAAGTAATCTTTAACCGAAAGATCTTCCGAAGGCGGGGACGCCTCCAGTCGGCCGAAAACGCTCAAAAACTTCTGAGACAAATCTCGTTCCTCTTTCCTTCAACCAACGAAAAATATCTGAGGAAATAATCGGAAAAATCAGCTACCGGAATTTGTTGGCCGACATGAACTTAATTCAATCAATGGAATATTCGCCGTCTTACCGGCAAGGCGTGGACGAGTCTGTGCGATTAAAACGGCTGGAAATGGCCGCAAAACAAGTAACTTTATCTGCTGCATCGAAGGCCGTCTGAGGTCACAGACTCATCATCACTTGACAAGAAAAAAATATATAATTACACCGTAATCACAAGTTAAAACACGAACAAGATTAATTGGTACTTCATCATTCCACATTATTCCCTCTTTACTAGCCTTCGTTAGTATCTACATTTCTAGCCATAATAACACCTCGCTTCACATCATTGACAGCCTCATCGTTAACATAAAACATTGAATTTAGAGTCAAAACAAAAAGATTCATAATGGTAATCTAAGCCCCTTCTGAGGAGAGAGGGGGGGGGGGGGGTTCAAAGGCAAAAAAAGACATGGCTAAATTTTATCCTATTCTAGATTGATCAGAAGGACGAGGTATACACAAATTTTAATTCTGCTGGCCCCAGTTTCTTTGAAGATGGTTAAGAAGCTAAGTGCTCCTGATATGGATAGTCTGGGTTACAATCTCATTGCCATTAAGTGTCCATTAATGTTAACACACATTCAGCTCTTGCTCCAGATCCATTCTTATTCTGTTGTCCACACCAACCGGCCGGTACGGCTCCTGATCCTGACCGCGTGCGATTGGATCGAGCGACGACATGTCTTTGCCCGGGCCGGTCTCCGCGCCGACATAGGGTCGGAGTTGATCCTCGATGCGGTTGGCCACATCGGTCATCTGCTCCTGCGAATAGCCGGGCGGGATCAGCAGACCGCCGAACACCAGGTTCCGGTTGCCCGCCGGCAGGTAGTCCAAGGGCGGCTTGAGCAGGTACGCCCCGAGCCCGGTGAAGTCCGCGACCATCTCCTTCGGACAGGCAATGCCGGATGACGAGATGCGGCGGGCGACCGAACTCACTCAGCATTGCGATCTCTTCATTGCAATCGGATCGTCGCTGGTGGTCTGGCCTGCGGCGGGCTTTCCGCTGCTTGCGCGAAACAGCGGCGCCAGGCTCATCATTATCAACAACGAACCGACCGACATGGACGACGTCGCCGACCTCGTCATCCATCACGACATCGGTGAAACGCTTGGAATTCCTCGAACATCGACTTAAATTCGGGAATAATGAAGGCCATGATGAAGCCGAGAATACCGCACGTGAAGAGCACGACCATGACCGGATAAATCATGGCACCGATGACTTTACTCTTCAGCGATTGAGTTCGTTCTTTAAACTCGGCAAGACGTCGCAGAATGACTTCGAGTGAACCGCCAGCCTCACCAGCTTTGATCATGTTGACGTAAAGTCGATCGAAGACTTTGGGGCTTTTCGCCAACGCTTGCGCCACGAAGGTGGACCAGGCGCTGCGAGCCACGGCGTAGAACAACAAGGCGATGACGACGACGGCGAGCAGGTTCGCGGCGAAACGCGCTCTCGGCTTGACGGAGTCCGGCAATGCGTTGACGACGAACTCCAGCCGAACGTGCTCATGGTCCTGCTCGCACCGCGCGAAGCCCAAGTAGACGACGATCATCATGACGAAGACGGACAGCTCCGCCATCAACAACAGTGGCGCGCCGAAGGCGCGGAGACCGGAGCGGCGGGCCGGGTCTCCTCTAAGCCTATCGCTCGGCGAGGTGCGCGTCCGCGTCGCCGAGCGCGTCGTGGCGGCCGACCCGCTCCCAGACGCCATCGCGCTGTCGCAGCTCGTAGGTCGGCCAGAACTCGAGGTCGAGCTTCAGGGTGAGGACCGAGGGCTTGCCGTCGAGATCGACGGTCTCGAGGCGAACGGGGTCGCGATGCCGGCGGTCGGCGACGGCGGCGAGCAGGCCGTCGAGGTATGGGAGAACCCATATAATCTTGGTTCACATGTACATAAAATCCTCAAGAGATGCTTGTATGTAGACACAACAAACCTATAGTAGTAGCTCATCTTCCTTTAACCACATAAAGGACAATTCTATAATCTGAAAACTATGTTGTCATTATTTCAATCAACCTAGATTAAGGGCAATTCGGCAATGGTAGATATAAAAATATCAATAATAATAGACTAGGACTCTCATAGTTATCCTGTTAAAGTTTGAAGTTGTCCGCATCTAGTGTATGCAAACTATGGACTGCTTCGTCATCTGCCGTGACATGCCGTATGAATAGGCAGCGCGGTAGATGGCGTCATAGGCGCTGGGCAGGTTCTTGCGCACGCGCACCGGCGGCGCTGTGTCGTCGAACGCTGTCTCAACGGCCTGGCTCGGCTCGGGCGCTTCGGCCGGGACGTACTGGTTGCGGTCGTCGACCGCGATCGTCAGCAGGAGATCGGCACCGCGATAGATGCTGCCGCTTCCTTTCCATTACTCCTCATGGTATAGCAGAGTGACATGGGAGAGTCATCTTGCTTCCGAGCCTGTACCAGTCTTGGCTCTAGCTGCTCGTTGTTCTGTAGAGCGTTGCTTTGATTCCCCTCATCACTCAGTAGAGCAGAGAGTGGAAGCTTGAGTAGTCCCGTCTTCTTGTACCCGAAGAGGCACGTTGCACATTCATTGGCCATCACTACGAACAATTCCCTATCAGTCGCGACAACAGCTAACATGGAGCCTTGTTGGAGTTTCATCAACTCTTTTTGTGAAATGTTTAATATTTCGTCTATGCACATGCGTTGTTATTGGGAGGAAATAAGGAGGTTGGGTTTGATGCTAGGTGGTGGACGTGACTGGCTGTACACAACATTCACAAGCTGGCGCTGTTTTCACCAATTTGCGTGCACAACTATCAGCGCACTCAGAAGATCCGGAATCAAACATTATGGTATTACATTAGGGTTTGTTTCAATTGTTAGTATTTTTTTTATCCACTTTGGGTCCAATCTGCTCTATCAAACATTTTGCTCAATATTTAGATCGTCCAACATGAAGTAAATGCCATCAGACATGCATGTCGAAGTCTGGAAGCTGGGTACGAGCCTGGTATAACATTTCTGGTCGTGCAAAAACGTCACCATGCGAGATTTTTCCCTGAGAAACCAGCAGATCAGGTAGGTAAAGTTTATTTTGTCTGATTGATCTGACCTGACCTGATCTGCTCGATCTGAACCTACTTAGGAAAAAAAGGTACTAAGAAACTGACAAGCAGTTCTTTGGCACTTATCGTAAGTTTCATAAAAATGAAAACAACAAACACCATTCAGTATTATCCGAACTACAATAAAATTCAAACAAGTTTAGATTTAATTAGTTACAATCTCAATTTCAACTAACGTGCATTTGCACGCAACCTTAAATTATGCTTAATGTTTTTGTTTTTTATTTATTTTTACATTATTTATTTTATATTATATTATTTTCGCCTCGACTACTTTGTCCAATGGGCAGCCGATGTCGTCTCGTCCCTCACGGCGCAACAACTCGCCGGGAGCATCCAGAGCAGCTCCGATACGTTAGAGTCGCTGGGCTGCAGCCTCCACCGCATCGTCTCGCTTCGCCTCGCGGTCGAAAGCCTGATGCGGGCCGTCACGGAGGAAACGGTGCGACTCTTCGTCGCACACCTGCCCGAGGGGCACCAGGAGGCACAGGCGAACTTGCCCGGCGACCCTTGAACCGATCACGGTTTCGTAAGGTCGGGATGTCCAGTCGAAGAGTACTGATGGCTATTGGGGGTCGGATTTGTTGGAACTTCAAAATGTTATTGAGACTCATCCTCTCATTTGTCTATCTCTATCTCTGTTTGTTACAAAAAAAAAAAAAACAGGGGCTACATTCTTGTGGACCAGCTTTTCAAACAAACCGTCCAAACACCGTGAGTCCTTAAAAAATTACAGACCCTCCTCTCCCAGATTCACATGCTGCGAAATAGCATCAGTGCTCAGGTCTCGATAAGAGGACCATAGAATTGACGAAGGCTCCGGCCGCCGAACCCAGTAACGCTCCAGGAATTCGCCTATAGCACTGAGGAATGCTTGTCGCCGACTGAGTCCACGACCCGTTGCCGCTACTCGGGGAACGAGGTTGGAGGAATGAGGTTCTGAGTCCATTACTAGGCAGAAAGCCGCTGGACAACCTTCAAAATCAAGATGCGAAAGGTGAATCTTTTGATTGAACATGTGAATAGTTGGCCAGAAGAAATCAATACCTTTTAAAAATCCTAAAAAGAGAGGAGGATCCCCTAAAGGGCTTAAACCACCACCAATATTGGCCACCAAAAAAATGAAAAAAACAACAGTATGTGTTTGATGGGTTCTATTTTCAATAGCTCTTAATAAGGGTCTAATAAGAAGCATTGCTGCGCCTGTTGTTCCCATCCAACTGGCAATAATTGTTCCTATGGTTAATATTGATGTATTGACGGATAGCGATCTAATTCAAAATAGCCAAAAAAAATGAAACAAACATGCCTTTGGGAACAAAATAGCCCCTACAGCCCCTGGGGCAAGTATTGTAAGTTATCATAGCCCATTAATAGTGAGGTGATTCCAGGCTTAGAGGCACCCAAACACCTTTGGATCCCGATCCAGACACGTTTTTAGATACTTCTTCATACACCAGTGTTGTTGTTTTTTTTTTCGAGATACAGGTGCATGTTACGTAATAGGGTTTGTTATGCAGCTAAGGCTTGCCTGGATGATTTAGACACTCAAAAAGCAACCCCTCTACCACCAGCTTCATCGAGTCCATTGGTAGCTAATAATCTGTCACAAAGTAAGGACAATGATATACACAAAGAGAATCCAAGAAAAAGATCCTTTGAGGTTATAGCTTCAAGCTTCAATGTTGAAAACCCACTGAAACACCTGAAAACTGCATCAGAAGGAGAAGACCAAATAAAGAAATACGACTATAAGAGCTTAGATGGCTCAGATCAAGACAAAGAAGCATGCGTCTTTGCAGTAGAGCCTTTAATTGCGGACCAATGCTATAAAGGAAATTATTTTGAAACGCAGCAAGCTTGATACTTCCAGGATTTTGGAAGGGCAGCATCTAGCATCAAGAACTTGTAATAGTGGCGGGAAGGGCACCTTTCGCAGGAAAAAAGGTCTGGGTCTAGTGACGTAATTTGTTTCAGAATCACTCGGCACTTAGTTCAATCGCTCAGTCTCTTGTGTTGACAAGGTTGCGATTCCAGTGAGGATACGTTGCACGAGTGAGAAATACAGCTGGTCTAGTAACCCTGTTCTATTGTCGGCCTGTGTTACGGTGAAATGGTGGTTGCAGCTCTCAGACGAGTGCAAGAGGCCAAGGACTGTGGTTGTAAATGCGGTCCAGATTTATTGTAAGAGAATAATTAGGAGTGCTTTGCGAGAGCATCTAACGGCGGTCAAGTCAATTACTGCAGAGAAGATTGCAAATGGACGACCGTCTCGTCCTCTACCCGCACTTCTTCGACAAGATCACCCCGGGCTGGTTCGACAAGCCGTGGAAGACCCGGCGCCCGACCGCCGAGGCCCTCGACGACGTCGTGATGATCGCGCCGAGCGACGCCTTCGTGGCGGCGCTCCCGGGTGGGAAGGTGCCCGACCGCGACGACTTCCTGGACTTCGGGCCGGAAGAGCGGGTCGAGCGCTGGTACGGCGTGATCGAGACGTGCCGGGTGCTGGCCGATGGATCAGGACCCCGAGCTGGTCAAATGGCGCGAAGCGGGCAACCCCGAGCACCCGGTGATCCGCGACGCCGACAACGAATCCTACGCCCGCGAAGAGCGCGGCGGCTGGATCCTCGGCATCTACGAGCACGGCGCACCGGCGCGCTTTGAGCATGGCGTGCCGGACAGCTTCCGCGCCGACCTGTTCCCGCTGGACCTCGATCGGATCGCCGACCAGTACATGGCGATGGCCGAGCGCGTGCCGTCCTTTAATCGATGGTGCTTGAAAGGAAAGGTACCAGATTATGATGAGACGTGTACAGCACGGTCATCAGTATGTCTTCGTGGAAACACAAGTATCCCCCTCACCATTGTAATAGCTTTTTCGTCGGAAGTAAAAAAGTATGTCATCTAAGGCGGGAGGCCATCATATTATGCATCGTTCGATGACGAGCTTGCCGCGCATCATCAACCACCTTGAGATTATTTTGCCTCTCTCTAGACCCGATACTGGCAAGCTATGATATTCTGGTCACCCCTATAGCCCTGCTAGAGAGAGAGAGAGAAAAAAAAAGAAGTAGGAGATATCAGTGGTACCCATGGAAAAGAGTGATTTTCCTTGTTGTTCATATTTGGGGAATGTAATTTCCCTGTGTCTGTTTTCAGCTATGCTGGTTCCAATAGTACACTTTTCATTTCGATCCGAAGCCTTTTTCGATGTGTTTCAAAACTTTTTTCGAAATCACCATAAATTTCTTTTCGCTATAAGGTCCGGGACGAAGGGACCGGGATGGAGCCGAACGTCGCGGCGAAGGTGTTCGAGCCGTTCTTCACGACCAAGCCCAGCGGCGAGGGGAGCGGGCTGGTGTTGGCCGCCGCCTTCGGAACGATCTCAGCGCACGGGGGAACGATCACGGTCGATTCGGAGCCCGGACGGGGGACCGTGTTCCGAATCGAGTTGCCGACCGCGCGCGGCCCGGAGACGCCCAAGGTTGCGGCACCGCGGCCGGCGGGCCGCCGGTGGCTTAATAAATACTGAAACATATTCGCCGTTTGTTTTAACCTTAGATCGCATAAAAACTATGCTCTGAGCCATATAGTAGGGTTTCTTAACTTTGAGCACAATTGGTAAAGTAAAAGTTTCTTAACTTAGAAATCGAAATTTCGAAAATTTTGTGAAAGAAGGGTTTAATGTGAAGAATGATGTTCTTAGCAGTCAAAATATGGACTTTCTCCGGAATTTACCCGAAGTTTTTAGTGATTATTGTTTATAGGCGGTGGTAAAAGTCTGATTGCATAGTAGCAATGCAAGATTTCAATCATTTTTGAAATTTTGTTAGTACCATTTTGTACGCTAAATTAAAAAATTTGGTCTTGCTTTGAAGAATTGAAGTCCATTGTTTAATCTTCGTGTTTTAGACAAAAAGAAAAAAAAGTTAACAAAACTAGAGGCTATTATAGAAAACCTCATTAAATTTCAAATTTATCATTAAAAACTGGAATAAAACTTCTCTAAAGCCTCCAACTACTTCTGGAATTGCAGCTACTTTTAAGGCTAAGAGTATTAAGATGAAAAGGGCATCAACGGGGGGAAGCATATCATCAATAAATTTGGAACGGCTTAACGTATCAAGATAAAACTTCTGGGGTATCATTAGGGGGATTCTCAACTGACCAAAAGGCAGCACGTACATGTTGCTACTGCTTTCAATACTGCTGCTGCTACTGTTACTACTATTGCCAATAATACGGTATTACTGCTAGTACTGTAACTGGTTATTAATTTGACTCAAAGTTTAGTTTCTGTAAAAGGAAGGCTTAATAGGGAGGGGGCTAGCTTTTGAGGGGCTGAATAAAGCTTTTACTGTGCATTTGGTTTTTCTTTCTTCATTCAGCTTTCCTATTACTTTTAGGAATTAAGTAGCAGTGTATACTTTATGAAACAAACTGTTGGCAATGCTTGTGGAACTGTGGGTATCGTACATTCAGTAGCCAACAGTGCTGAACAGATAAAACTAGTAACTGGTAGAATCCTGTTGAATTTTTAAGCGGCCGCCTAACAGGCAGAACCCCGTAGAATTTTTAAGCAACTGCCTAACTGATAGAATCCTGCTACTTTTTACAGATGAACTCAGGAAATGCACTGGTAAGGCGCTGAAATCTTACAGGCCAAACATAACAGCATTTGTGCAAAACATTAAATATCACTTCTCTCATTAGAAAAGGTACTAATTTAAGTACACTGTCTTTATCTTTCGTCGAACCTCAGGCGCATCGAAGGCGTCTTTCTCATCTCTGCGGATCGCCACCGAAGCGATGCGTACAAGAACCTGCGCACGAACGGATATCCACTCTACGAAGCCAGTAGCTCGAAGCTGACCAATCAGCACACGCACGCGGTCATAGGTCACTCGCTGTTCGGCTACAACAAGAAGTGCTCGTTCGGGCTTCTTCACTTCGATACGACGAAGCCGGATCCGGAGATTCGCTACGACGTCGTGAGCATCGACAACGAGACGTATTAGTCACTGGAGAATATGAAATTAATGAGATTCAAGGACAAACTATAGATATACAGGTAGGCTAATTAATAAAATTTTAAGAACAGGGTTTTCAACCAGTAAAGGTGATCTATAGCCTAGGTTAGCCTAGGGCAGAAGTCATATTAGAGAAAAAGACATCCACTACTAGATTGGGTAAAATTCTAGACAAGCTACTTCTATGGTTAAATATTTGGTAAAATTCTAGTTAATTGACTTCTTGCTATCTCTGGCCCCATGTCGTGGTGTCCGGCCGGGGCGCGCGCCGCACCCCGCTGGATGCCAGATTGCGATCCATGGGCCACGAACGGCGGACAGGGCTTGTCGTGCCGTCCTTCCAGCTGGTGCCCGACATCCTGAAAGGCACGGATTTCATCGCCATGCTGCCACGCAAGAGCGTCGAGGCCACGCCCGGCGCTGCCTTGATCGCGTTCGAACCGCCCCTGCCGGTGGACGGGTTTCCGCTTCACCTGGCATGGCTGATTCGTACAAGAAAAAAATTGTTAATTTGTTAATTTTCTAGAGGGATTTTTCTAAAGAAGGTAATTTTCAAAATCTAGATCCAAGTTTTAACCCTCCGACTGAGATTCGAGTCATGTTTTATTTAATCAAAGGTTTTTTGCCGTAATGCTGCCAAGATATTATTCAGATTCGTGGATAGTTCTTCTCAAGTAATTCCCGATGTGTAAGTTATTAATTCTAATTTTATTCTTTGAATACCTTTGAATTTTCTGCGTTAAAATCTCTTTTGATTCCCGCTGCTTTGTTATTGGATAGAATATGCATTGGTTTCTAACAATTCCTATAAAAATATTCAATTTGATTTGTTCCCAGTGTTTTTTTTAGCGTGACAGTATAATAGAATATAACATCATTTGAGACATGGACGTTAGAACGATTTATTTCGTTCCCAGCGTTTTTTAACAAGACAGTGTAATATAATGTAATATCATCTGACACGTGGATGTAGCCAAGAATGGGTCAAATCGGAAACCTACACCAATACGATAACGAATGTTCCTATCGATATTCATTATGATAATAGTCAATACTTTATTAGTGGTTTTGCTTCAGAAGTTTCAGTTGTGCTGACAGGTGCCAATCGTGTGGCTTTGGCCAGCGAAATGCAGGAAAGTACTCGTAAGTTTAAGGTCACAGCGGATTTGACGGATGCCAGTGTTGGAACGATTGAAGTTCCCTTGAACATTGAAAATCTTCCAAGTGGATTGCCAAAAATAACCATGGTGCCTAATAATTTACACCATCCAAATAAAGCTCCTTTGGAGCTAAATATCTAGCACCTTAGTTTGGATAATTATGTACAAGTTAGACTAAGGTCAATTTGCAGCTTCTCCATTTTACCAGAACGTGCCCTGAATTATGTGATGATCTATCTCCAATTCCTACATTCCTCCATAATACAGAAATATTCAGATTTCTTTTGATATTTCAGTATCTGTTTCCCTGCTATCCAATGTTGCTCTCTTGAAGTGGGAAACTATGTTTCGAGAGATAGGGCAGAGAGGGGACTGCAAGCATGAATAGCATAAGTAACATGAATAGCAAACATGAATGGAATGTCATCCAGAGGGAGAGGGAAACTGTGACGTCACGATTTTAAAAATATTTGCAATTATGGAAAAAATACTCAATTTTCATGTTACCCTATTAGCAACAATGCCAAATGGCTAAAATTAAGAGTGTCTCCCTGTCCTTACACCGAGATATTGACTACTTTGTTGGCAAACAACACCCATACTTGATACTGAGGACGAGGAGGAAGAAAGAGCAAGTAACAATGAGCCGTCGTGGGTAGGCGACGTGATTTACGGGTTGGCTGGGGAACAGCGAGGCTCACATGTTTTGGAGACTTTACTGAAACTTAGTCCAGATGACTTCTTCGAATCGATATGTAAAATGGGTGATTTCTTCTCGCCGAGAACCTTACAGCAGTATGTCGAACATTCCGTCAGTAATTTTAACTGAGGGGGAAATGCACGTGGGTGTTAAGAAAATAACCGTACATATGCGGGTGTTACGTAATGATAATATACATGTTGGATGTTACATAATATTTAAGAGATTTCTTTTTCTTTCATGCTGTTTTTTTTTTTCTTCCAATGCGTTTTTTTCTTTTTGAGATTTCATTTACTTTCAAGATGTTTTACTCAGGGAGCTCTAGCATGACGTTTTTCTTAGTGCTTTAACATGACCCAGACAGGTTAAGTTAGACGCAATTAAATGTCCAACCACACCATATCCACCTTTTCAATTCAATCTAGCACAATTTCAATGCCATAGTTTATCAAACAAAATCCCAATAGCTAGGTTTACTTTTATTTTGCAGTTTGAACTTAGGTCTTATTTCTTAGATATGTACAAAAAAATAAAAACCAAAATCACAAAATTACCAGTCAAAACACTTTCCCTTAGTAAGGGAGGGCAACAGCCAGAAATTTCGGGGACTGTTGCCGGGTTTTTCGGCAGTGGTTCTTCCTCTGCCTCTGATTTCTTTGATGCCCACGCTACGGGTACAAGAATCGCAGCTTACGGTGCAGGGAAGCGTGAGCGCCCTGTTGGGCTTCCAAGAAATGTTAGATATCGTTTAAATCTTTTTCAAATCAAGGAGAAAGAAAGATCCTACTACGAGCAACTTCAGGAGAAGATTCTGGCGGATCGATTGGAAGCCTGGGCAAGAGATCTTCTATCTCGCGATGAGACTAACTATTTCTACCTGCAAATTCTCAGAAACATCCCATTGCACTTTAGTTAGATAGTTTTCACTGTCACTGCCACTGTTTAGTACTTCGTTGCCATCACCATCGTCGTAACTTTCGAAGCTACGGTCTGAAAATGCAGCAAGTATACCCACATTGTCCGAAACGCTTCCCGCTACAATTCCCGTGAACAATCGTCCATCGCCGTTTGATTCACCATTCACGCGAACTTCACCACCAAAAGCGTCTGCGGCGGTTACGTGGGGTATAAAGGAGGCGGCCTCTAAACCCTTTACGCCTTTTTCCGTAAAGATACATTTTTCAATATACTTGCCTGGACAAATGTTGAGACAAACCCAAACTCAAACTACAGCCGATAAAGGAAACGTAAAATAAAAGGCGCATCCTTTTCCTTCCTCGCTATTCAGCCATATTTCTCCACCGTATCTTTTCAGTATTTTTCGGCAAATAGCCAGCCCCATACCCGAGCCCATATATTTTTCCCGGCTGTTGTATGGCACAAATGAAGACGTAACTCAAAGTATTCTGTTCAACTTACTATAGCTTATTTATCAAAAATACAATACAAAACTCATTATCATATATATACCATGCATAACGCTGGTTGTTCTTTCCCTGGAGTCTTAAATCAGCCCTGTTCTGTTACGGACAAACTAAGCAATAATTTAATGATTCCTTGACTGTTTCTATTTTCTCTAGGATTTCAGCTCTCATGGTGTTCAAAGCTATAGGTAGATCAGTTTGGGGGTATCTTTTTGTTGAAAAATGTCTTTTTGTATTTTATGTAGAAAAAACAATAAATTTGCCCCCTCTAAACTTTCAAGAACTACACACACTCCCTCTCTAAATTTTGGTGTATTGACACCACTCTGTAATTTGGCCAACAGAATTTAATATATTTGGAAGTAGGTTTTTCTGAATAAGTTTGTAAATCATGGCATTGTTAGGCCTTTTTTGTGTCTAATAGAGTTGGAAATTTTCTATACCAAAGTTCGATTGCCCACTGAATTAGATGATTAAGCGGTAATTGCAATGCAGTGATTATGTATCGGACTATTAATTTATATTCATGTAATCAGTTTTAGATATCCGATAAATGATTCGTTCAAGTAAGAGAAATTAATGATTTAGATCATTATTCGATGTTTGCTTTACAAAAGAAGTGATTATAACTACTGAGGTTGATTGGCCCATGCGGTTGCTACTTTTGCAAGGCATGGGTTTTTGCTCTTATAAGCGCACAAACATTCTATATACTACTACTTCTACAACTACTGCTAACAACACACTGCAACACCAAGCCACCCGAGGCCAACTTAGCTACGCGGGCTCCTCCCCCGTCAGAATCTATTCAAAATGCCCCAAATGCTTCTTTACATCCTTCTTTTAAGTTCCAATTTCCTTTAAATCTTTTTATTAAATTCTCCCATCCCAGGCGAGGACGAACTGATTTCCGTTTAAACATAGACGGCTTACCAAGAACAACAATTTGTATGCAATTTCGGTCGGTGCCATAGGCCGAGAGCGCAAACCTGTCGCGGCGCGGGGGAATCCAGGCGTTTGACGATGCGAATCGCGTACGATGGATTGTCCGCTTTGAATCGTCGAGTAGACTGAAACGGTTTGAGGTCGCAATGTAACACGCCCCTGTAGCTCAGCTGGATAGAGCAGCGGACTTCTAAGACGGTGCGCTGCGGTCGTGGTTTTCTGAAACGTCGATTTTTGTAGGCCCAAACGCTTTCTTTGAATCGGACGCTTTCTGTCCAGTTGTTGACAGATCTCACTCTAGGTTGGATGAATTCGTTATTGTTACGCAAATTGTAATGACTTTCATTTTGACAGAAAAAGTCCTGCATGAATGAAGGATCCAGGTCATTTCTAGTTTTGTACATGTCAGTCATAAGTCGTTGCAAGTTCTTTGTATGAATAGCAACGGCACAGTCCTTCTGTAACAGCTCATTATAAGTAGATTCGGCATCGTTACAAGCGATTGTGACGACCGCCAGATCAATGACGAGCGGGGCGATCAGCAGCAGGCGCGGGTTCGACATAAAGAGGTTTTTCACCGCCCCAAAGGGCGTGATCGGGTGGTCGATGATCGGGACGTCGACACCGAGAAGATGCAGTCGCGTTTGACACAGCCATTCGACAAGTCGTCTCGAAAAATAGGGGCATGCGTCCAGGTAATCTGACGCCGCGTGATTCATCCCCCAACCAGTCGCGATTAGCAATGAGTCCCCCTGTGCGGACCGTTTGGTCGCCACCGCCCGCGAGGCGTTGGGTCCGGCGCTCGTGGGGCCGCGCCATGACCTGCGCGCACGGTTGGTGCCGTTCGCCGCCGCGATGGACGCCCATCTTCAAGAGCGTTGGACTCACGGGAAGGGGCGATGGATGATCGCCAGCGTCCGGGGCAGCCTGAGCGCCGCCGGCGTGCAATGCCCACCGAGCGCCTATGCCGCGCTCGACGAAGCCAGCGCGGAGGCGCCGGAGCGTGACAGCATTTGGAGGAGTGCTGACGTCTCTCCTAGCCATCGAATATTGAGCGGCATTTATTTCTGGATTTGATCTTTTTTTTCAAAAACAGCTTCTGAGCTCTAACAAATGAAAACAAGTCTTGCTATTTGTGTAGAAAATCGATTAAAGCTTTTCGAAATATAGTGATACCGAAGATGCTAAATATCTCAGGTATATTTCTGAAACATCCCTGATAGCAGTAGATCGGTATCATCACTTTTAGAATGATCGTCACATCATGATCAGCATCGTTTTTTTTTCAACAGATCCGATATTTACCAGTGTTGTTCTTTTATATGATTCTTTGGGTCCCAAAGATACATTACGCATAGGCTTGGTTTCGTTATTGAGTCATTTTCGGACAAAGTGAAAATGACTCAATAACATTCAATGCTTAAATGAAAAATCTGCACGCATTAAATGATGTGCACGACTTTCGGTGGGTAGTTGACAAAACCAACATCTCACGGCTGACTTTATTTTCTTTTGATGATTTGCAATGACAAAGTGTCCTCATTTAATTCAACATCCTACTTCAACATTACCATATAAATTTCATCTAAATAACCTTACCTATAGTGTAATTGTAGACTACTAGCAGAAGTAGTAGGCATAGAGTGCCATTTTAATAATTTTCCTCCTCCTTTTTATGTCCTGGAAGTTTCAGCTTAATGCTGAAAGCTGTTTCTAAGATATTCTTGATACGCACTTTGACAACGTGTATGCTGGATCCAGTGCCTTTGGGGGGATTTTGAGGGGGAAACCGGAAATTTTGGAAAATGTGAAAATTGAGGTATCTTTATCTTACCAATAGGTAATCGGATCTTAACGAAACTTGATATATAGAAATATCAGATCTCAATGGAATTTGATATTTAAAAGGATCTTGTGCATCAGAAAGCTTATTTTAAATCCTGACCGGATCCGGTGCCTTTGGGGGGAGTTGGAGGGGGAAATCGGAAATCTTGGAAAATGTGCATAGTGGTTGTAAATACTAGAGTGGACTGTTTGCTTTTCAAGGGAAACTAAAATGGCCCAATTTCTTTTTGTCATGTTATCGTTGAGCTAATTGATAAGTTTAACTCCATGCATCAGAATCAGATAAAAATGCTTAGAATGGGATGGCACAGAGTAAAACCCTCATATTGTGAAGGTTGTTGAGAGCAAGTTAGCTCTGGCGCCTTAGAGATTTTTATGTTAGATGTTTCATGCATATCGTGGCATTTGCATGGTCATTTACGGTGGCAAATTCAAAACACAGAAAACATTTTTATAGATGCTTATACAGATGACCCGGCAATAATTGTTGGCTGGCTTTACCGTCAGAACTACCCCATAGCCAGCTAAAAATGATCACAAATCAAGAAAAATACTGTTTTGAGTGTGGTTTTAAAACACGCTGGTAATGATAAAATCCTGATGTTTTAATTTATAACTGCTATGTCCATCTATCCGTTCGAGAAGACCCCCCTACCCTCAGCAAAAATCATATTGAATTGCATGAAGGATGAAGGGAAAGAAGGAATTGATTTTTGTGATTTTGTGTGTGGAAAATGTGATTTGTACTATTACTTATACTAAGCCCTTTTCTCTAGGTTTTCAGAGTTATTTGTCGTCTTTTTGATATTTAGTATGTGTCTTAGATAGTAAAAAAGATATGACCATTCTTGGGAAGGGGAAACTATGTCTTTTATGCTCTTGAAATGTGCTCATAAATATAACGTTTTTTGACGGGTCCTTGTTTGTTCATGCAACCCTGGTGGGGGGGTGGGAAAACTCGCGTTTTAGAACACCCGTCCTGGCGTCTAAAAACTCGGAAATTTTATCTCAAGTCACGCAATTGGCTGAGAACAACCCTCGTTGGCGACCTGACCAGCCCCTTCTCCCGTGTGTCCAGGTGCAAGGAGGCAACGAGTTCCCCGTGCCTGCGACGTTAGGGGGCGTGTATTCGTGTGTCTCTAGAAGCGGCGCAAGCCCCAGAGCTAAATATTCCATCTCCACAGAAATCCTGGACAGACAAAACAATGCCATCAACTACTCAAAAATGGAACTGGAACGACGTAAGAAATATTTTGAAGATAAATTCCATCCGCAGATATTTGCCGATCCCACCATCCTAAACTCCTTTCCCATTAATGCTCAAGAACCTCCACCACCGCCCTTAAATTCAGAAAATGAGGCAGCGATAAGATCCCTGAAACGAGGGAAGGTCCCAGGACCGGATGGTTACAGTTCACATTGGCGTTGAAACCAGCATCGATCAAACTCAAGAGACCTCGTGATCTGAATTGACGAGAGCCGGAAAGGTGCAGCTATACGACATTGCATGAATCGAACAGAAAACGTTAATGCTACTGGTTCAACAACGGAGTCTTCGGCCCATACCTCCGCATCATCGCTTAGACAGGAACGAACAAAACAAACTTCCACACCACCCTGAAATATCTCCTCTTGAGCATCGAGCCCCATCTGCAGCCGACCATCGAAGCAACGGCGGTGGCGCGGACCGATTGTTTCGTGATGGTGTGCATGCAGGCCATCGAAGGCCCGAAGCTGGTGCCGGCCAGAAAGAACGCGCCGAACAGGCCGAGATAGGCAAGGTCGATATTGTTGCTCAGGTAAACCAGAAGCAGGGGCGCCATGGCCAGGGTGCAGGACAGGGATGACCACCAGAATTCCCACCGCATATCCCGGGCAACCAATTTGTTGGCGATGAATCCGCCGGCGGTCACGATGAGATTAGTCCACTATGTGGCACTGTAGACCAAACGGCTGATACGCACTGCCCCGAATGCGACAAACCTCTCCCCCCGCTCTGCCACCATTTACATGAATACTGCAAAATGCAATCATACTATTCGACGAGTGACTACCAGGTCGATGGTCAGGACAACAATATGCAGTGGCAAGTAGGAGGAGAACAGGCCCAGGGTGGAGGAGATCTTTGTGGAAAACAAAGTGAATTTTCAGCCGGAGGCAAGATTATTAGTTTCATCAAATGTAGCAGAATCTTTTTTTTCAATATTTGGTTCAGGAGCAACAAAATTTGTTTTGTTTCTTCTTAAATTAAAAAAAGTTTTTCTTCTTTCAGTTTTCTTTTCCATTGATGAAGAGGTTGATGATTTCTTTTTCATTTTAACATCTCCAAGTTGCGAAAGCTTTGGTTGGTATTTTGCTGGAGCAAAAACCTTTTGCCCAAAAGGAGCTACATGATCTCGAACTTGAGTGGCGGGATGTCGTTCTTGCAGTGCGGGCAGGGCCGGAGCAGGTCCTCGTAGTCGTCGGACATGCCGATAGCCTACTCGCTCGGGCGGGCCCGGCGCAGGCGAACCCACGCGATGAGCAGGGTGACCAGGACGATGAGGCCGCCGGCGGCCGCGGCCTCGGCAGGCACGGCGAGAAAGGGCGCGTCTGGCACGACGGTCGTCGGGACCATGTACACCGCGAGCAGGTAGCTGATCGTGCCGAGGACCAGGGCGTCGATCGTCCTGGTCTCCACGGTGATGCCGGACAGGTCCACCTTGACGCTGGCCTGGGCGCCCACCAGCACGCCGCGGGCGTCTTTCGGGGCGAGCGTTTCCAGGGGCTGGCCAGCACCTGCGGCCAGTGCGTCGAGGAAGCCCTGGGTGTTGCGTTCCACGCCGGGGCTGCCGGCGGCGAAGCTGTTGCCGATGGCCAGGGCGAGCAGCCCGGCGGTCAGGGTGCGAGAGATGTTCATGGTCAAACTCCGCAGGCGCCTTAAAGGAGGGAAGAATGAAATCAATGAGAACAATTGGAGTCACTAGGAGCAAGCACCACCAGAGCTTGGTTCGCCACACCTCCACTTGCGATTTACCCAGCGGAGGCGCCGCTCTCGCTGCATTCACAACACGCGCAGAGGCATCCGATCCCACAACCTTCTTTACAGCCTCCAGGATGGAACGCCGATGAACGGCACCGGATTCGAATGATACCTCTACAATACCTCTCTCGGGATTTTGTTAGAAAGTTTGGTCATTTTTATTTTGACTAAGATAAAGTAAAATTTGAAAAAAAAGATAAATAATACAGTAGTGAATAAAATTAAGATAACGATTAGTATTTTTTTTTAAGGTATCAATAATAGCCTTAGGATTTTTGATGGTTTATGCTAGAGGAGTAGGTATTTTTCTTGTTGACAAACTTTCTCGTTTTGTTTACCTCTCGTGTTCTTTGATCTTTTCCTGCTTAATCTCTCAATTCTTAGTCATAATAGGTACTAGAAGAAAAGCGGACGCGGTACATCACATATAGAGTTTCCCTGTAATCCCCACATATAGAATTTCCTCGCAAAAGCTTAAATATACACATAATTGATAGTTTAGAATCATTCAAAATTACTCTCTGTTGAGGACACCAGTCTGAAAGGCCTCACTCAGTGTGTTAAAACATATATTAGTATTTTTGTCATCAAATCTCTTTACATAAAGTTTCTAGTTATATATATTTCAAGCTCCTTTGCAGGATTTCGTGCGTGGCACCCTGCGTCTGAAGGGGTGGCAGCAGGCATGGTCTCCGGTCTTTGCCGAGGTCGAGACGCTGTCCGGACCCGAAGGCGATGACCGGCTGCGCGAAATGGCCGATCAGTTCTGGCGCGACAACGCCTATGCATCGGGCGAACCCGATCGCGTCGTGCTGTTCGTCGCGCTGCGGGCCGAACGGGATGGCAAGATCGTCTGGCACAAGGAATGGGTTCTGGACGCACATGGTCTTGATTCAGATTCCTTAAAATGACTATCTTCTTTGTAATTCCTAGGTTACTTCCTCTTCCTTGTTTCTGATTCTCTAAAAGTGACTTTGATTTCCAGTTGCTGCTTAATTCTTACTTCCTTGTTCTTGTTCTAATTCTTTGAAATTGCGTTAATTTCTGGGAAATGCTTGATGTTGCTTCCCCTTCCTTGTTTCTAATTCTCTGAAGTAACTTTGATTTCCAGTTGCTGTGTAATTCTTACTTCCTTTTTGACTACTAAGGTCCCATTCGTTTTTGAATTGGTATGTGATGGAATAATTCAGACGTCCAACTTATATAAATATACCCAACTTATCCACAAGAGGGCACATATATCAGCAGGTTAGTTTTGCTTGTCCATCCCTTTGGGGTGGAGCCACCAGCCCTGTCTGACAATGGTGGAGAGAGCGAGAGAGCGGCAGAGCTGAGTCAAATGAAGTCAAAGTATATTTGTTGTCAATACTTGTCAATACACGCCTGCCATATTTGATCTGCATTTGGAAAACTTTGTGATGAGTTTTTACTGTAGGATATTGACAATCTAATTAATTGAGCAATATTGCACATAAGGACTATTTTTGCAAGTTTTGCAGCATCTTGCATAAAGCGTTTCAGATTATAGTTAATCAGCTGGGCACAATGAAAATTGTTGTCAATCGTGATCATAAGCTTGAGTGATTTCCTGAGCAAGCCATGCGATAGTTACAAGAGCAACATCAAATTTATAGCTCCGCCTTTCTCCGCCGCGTCGGGCGGGAAATGGCCTTCTCGGATGCCTTGCGTTAGCTCGGCGACTCGAACGCGAACTTCGTTCGCCAGTTCGCTCCAATCGCCGGACTTCTCCGTGAATGCGTCATATTTCTGGTACGCGCCGATTCGCACGAACGATGCTTCGACGCACGACGTGTCCGCATGAGCGCTGTCCCAAGCCAATCCGTAGACTGGGAGCTGCAGCGACTCCGCGGTGGCCACTTTCTTTTGGCTACCACAGTAGATGGGATTCGAACCTGGACTGCATGAAAGGAGAGCCAACGACGTTTCCACTGAGCTATAGAGCTCAATAAAAACCGGTTGACTCTTTGTATTTCCGCTATGTAGAGCCTTCTCCAGCACCATATCAATTTGCATATATTTGCCATGAGTTTTATATAGGTATACGGGGTACATTCAGTAGCACGCCAGCATATCTATAGACTTATTACCTTCCTCCCACTCTCTTGGAAACAGCTTTATTTCAAAAATCTTCTAGTATTGCTCTGCAAAACATAACACCTTTGGAAAGAAAATGCTTAAAAAATTCATTGCGCCTATTTGCGTAGGCCTCCTTACGTTTGGAACTATTCATGCAACTGAGACAAAGCCTACGGCGCCACCTCAGGAAAACAACCTCCCCTGGTATTGCACAATTAATACAGGATATGCGTGGAGCATGGATGCAGGAATAACTAACCCTGACACCTCTTACTGGGACTTTTCGAGTTATCGAGATCTTTTAGAAAGTTGGTATTTTCTGATCTGTGTTGGCTTTGCACATGTCTTTGCAAATTGAATTTCCTTTGCGTCTCAAACGAGCATAGCTGACATTTGAAAGTCGTTAATTTTCCGTCCTTTTTAGCCGATGCAACGTTTTTGACATTTGGAGTCTTCTTTTGGTCGTTACCCTCCACTGAGAAATTCACGCGGACTGTGTCTGGCTCAGAATCTGTGTCCGAATCTATGTTTGCATTGATGAGGTCGGAGCTCTTGTTTGAGCGATTTTTTTGATTTGGAGGAGTTTTGGAGTGTTTACGATAACATTTTCTTGCTGGAATTTGTGGTAAGATTTTGAGCTTATGGAGTTTGGAGCCTTGATTTTTTGTAGGTTTTTTGTAGTTTTGATCGGCTACTAATGGTTTACGGTGGTGCAGGTCGTACATTTTGCAAGGCGATGGATGAGCAGGCTCTAGCCTGTTTGGTAGGTTTTATTGTGCCTGCAAAAATGTCAGTACCTTTACCATGAAATTCCCGAACATTATACTTTTGACAAAAGTACAAAAAAATGGAAGCAAGGACAACGTATTACGACATCAATAATTGGTCGTATATATCAAGTTCAGCCTTCACAGCAAGAAAGGTTTGCACTAAGGTTACTTCTGCTACACTGTAGAGGTGCAGAATCATTTGAGAGCATTAGAACTCTGGAGGGCAAAACACATGGCACCTTTAAAGAAGCGGCAAGAGCAATGGGACTTGCCAGTTTCTTAAGCTCTTTCAAGCAATTACAGCAGCATTAACAACAGCACCAAAACAGCAATAGCAGCAGTATTAACTACAAAATAAACCTCTTCAGATACATCTAAACAAACAAACACTCCATAGTCAAAAATCTCTCAACCAGTCATTCAATCAAGGAGATAACTTCATAACTTTGCACCTAGAAAAGACATCGCGACTTCGTTAACCAGTTTTGTAAACACATTCAAAGCAATGACAACAGCATTGATCACGATCGACGCGGCGCTGGAGCGCGAGCGCGCCGAAGCTGAAGTGGCACAGGCCGCCAAGGAAGCCGAAGCCGCCGCCGCCGAATCTGAAGAAGCCAACGTGCTCGAGCAGATGCTGCCGCGCCCCGCGACGGACGCCGGAGACGCTGCCGCGAACACGGGCAACGGAACGGGCGCTTCGGGAGCCGCCGGCGGTGCAGCGCCGCGCAGCGGCGTCATCAACCCGAAGAACAAGCTCGAGAACGTTCTCATCGCCTAATTTAAAAACTTGCGTCAACTTTCCACTGCTCCCAGTTTTCGTACGATACTTTTGATGTTCTGTTATTTGACAAAATTGAGGTGAACGGACAAAAAAAAGTTTAAACACTCAATCAAAATTTTCTAATACAACTGTTCATACTTGTCGGCTGTTGGGAACACCCAACAAGTAAGTTAGGCTAATCTTAATGAAAAATAACAAAACTTGATGATAAAATAATACTTATCTTCTAACAATTGGCGACGCCGTGCTGAGGTCGCGGGCCTTGAAGATCGGGGCCGAGCAGGGACCGCCATCCACGTTCAGGGCGGAGTACGGCGCCTTGACACAGCTCCAGGCGGACGCGCTGATCACCACGGATCGCGCCTGGGCACGACAGCTGAAGGGGGTCGTCGAGACCGCCACCCTCGACGCTCTCAGCTGAGTCTTACGCCGCGTCTGAGCCCAGCGCGGCGGCGGCCTACGCGAGCTCCTCGGCGACCATGTTCGATCGCCTCGCCCTCGACCTCGATCGTCTCGCCGGCCTCGAGCCGCGCGACCTCGTCGAAGCCCCAGGCGAGAAGCGCCGGTCCGATCTGCTTGAGCTTCGGTCCGCAGCGCTTGCCGAGCGTCTTGAAGTTCGGCTTGACCGTCACCGTCGCGAAGGCGCTCTCGTCCGCGCTCGTCACGACCCGCTTCACGTTCAGCTCGTCGGCGACGAGCGCGCTCGCCGCCTCGACGTCGGCCCGCACCGAGGCGGTTGAAAAATTAAAAACGAGCGTGTTAGGGTTATCATGAGGAGAGGCGTTTTTCTCGCCAAGAAGGGGTGCCAAGCTGACTTCTCATCATGAAAGGGGAAGTTGCCCCATGTTATTAATTTACATTATAGCAAATCTCATCTGATATTTTATTTAACAAACAGACTAACCTGAGCTCTTCAAATGTTTTTGATATTTTCATATACTTTGATATTCATAGTCATACCTTCATACAGTTTAACAATTGCAATGTCGACACGCCTGAGATGCGCGAGCGCTATCCGGAAGGCGCCCGCGTAACGATCAAGACCACCGCAGGAGCCGAGCATTCGGGCTATCTCGGGGCACCGACCGGCATGCCCGAGACACCATTGTCCGATGAGGCGCTGGGTCAGAAGTTTCACGATTGCGCGGAAGTCGCCGCTTGGGACCAGGATCGCGCGGATGCGGTTCTGGTAGGTCTTTGGTCGCTCAAGTCGGCCGACGATATCAACCGGATATAAGTGATACAAATGTGTTGTCAATTAGTGAAAGCAGGATTCCCACTTAACATTTTTGATGTTGTAATTAGTATTGTATGTCAGTTGTACGGACAATGAGGCATAATAGTTAAAGGACCTGTTCCTTTCAGTGTATGTAGGGTTGTTTAGTTGTTGTAGTGTATGTAGTCCATTAATTGTAACAGTAACAGATTAATATATGGTTCTTATGATTATTGCAAGGGGTATACATCTGCATATCTTTTTTCTTTGTCGAATTTTTACCACATAAAAATATAAGGTTTGTATACCCTAAATCGATTTTTAGAAATGCACATTTATTATTTCACACTGCCATAGTATTTTCGCCTTTTCACATGTATACGGTCCACAAATACGTGACCGGAGAAGCTCAGACGAAATTTACATTTGCCCTAACCTCTTAAGGACATACGAATGCCCTAAAAAGAATATCTTTGGCAAAATATTATAGACCAAATTTTGGTCATGTTTAAGCCTATTCAGGAGGTTGCAAAAATATCACGTTCTAAGTTGCATTGGCAATGTGAAAAACACAACATCGCGAATGTGCCGGTCGCCGTTCATGGTGAGAAAAAAGCGGGTGCGCCGGGCGGCAGAGTGTTTAAGATATTCACGTTTTGTTCTTTTCCGGATTCACCATTTAACAAAGGGAGACGACCCGTGTCGAAATTCCGCCGCAACCGCCCCGATCTGCAGTGGCCGCCACGCTCCGAGGAGGAAATGCTGGCCTGGCCGCAGCCTCGTGGCCGGGCAGCCGGGAGTGATCCCGAGAGCGACCGCCAAGACGGTCACCCCAACTACTAGGAATCCACCGCAGAAGTTTACCGCTATGCCTGACTACAAGGCCCCCTTGCGTGACATTCGTTTCGTTCGTGACGAGCTGCTGGGCTACGAAGCGCACTACCAGAGCCTGCCAGGTTGCCAGGACGCCACTCCGGACATGGTCGACGCCATCCTCGAGGAAGGCGCGAAGTTCTGCGTCCAGACACGGATGGGCGGTGAGCAGGCGCCGCTCACGCCGCCGGAATCGATCGCCGGGATGCTGAAGGTGATCGAGGGAGCGAAGCCCGAGACGCACAACGGCGCGTTCCTCGACTACAACGGCGAGACCCTGCCTTGGTGAACGCCCCGCCGGTCATCGTCGACGCCACCGAAGCGGACATCGAGCCGATCTTCGCGATCTACGACCACTTCGTGCTCAACACCACCGCGACCTTCGAGACCGAGCCGGAGGCGGTGAATGCCGATCCGGTAGAGCCTTGGGCGACATGGGAGAGCAATTCGCAGCGGAAGGAAGAGGAATTTACCCGCGCCATCGCACTGGGGTTATTCGACTATCTCCGCAAGAGTCGCTCGCGAGGGTTTGTGGTCTCGTTGTCGGGCGGGGCTGATTCAGCGGCCGTGGCCACGTTGTCAGCGCTGGCGCTCGAGCTGTCCTGTCATGAGTTGGGTACCCAGGGCTGCTGGGACAAACTCGATTTCCGCGATGCCGATGTCTTCCGAGCCCGAGCAGGAGGCATCACCACCGTTAATATCATGTCTGGCTCCGGTCACCTCATGAGCGGACAAACCGTTTATCTCAAACTTCGACGCGGCAACACCATCGACGATTGCCTCATTCGCACCCGGGACAACCGGATCGCGGGCGGCATGAAAATGGCGAACGGGACGAACCCCCGCAAAAACCCGCCTTTTCCCGGCACACGAGCAAAGTCGGCCGCTTTGGTGAGGTGAAGCCTTTTGAGTATTTCTGCGACAATTCCAGTTGTATTTTGGAACCCAAATATTTCATATGTATCTTCCATTCGTTATTGCTGCCCATCCTTTGCACTACTTTCTGCTTACATCCTGCGTAAAATAAAAACAATCAAGCTCATTCGAAATTTTGGTTTAGTAATCTATATATATAATTTCTCTATGAGTAAGAGATAGCTGCAATATTTCAGGTATGGATGGAGTTGACTGTCGAGGTGGAAGAAGATGAGCTAGGATCTAAGAAAATGTATCGAGTGAAAAAAATGTATTGAAGCTGTCGTTTTGGAACTGAAACGAAGGATGTTGACGAGAAGCCCGAACAGAGAGTAACATCGTTAAGACAAAACTAAATGTCCAATATCAACCAGAAAAAGTGTAATATTATACGAAATTGAATGCGGGGAGGGGGGTGGAATACGATCAACAGATATGCCGGCTACTGACGAAAGTCGGTGATTTTGGGGGCAAAAATTTTGTCGACCTGGCCGCCCAGGGCGAGCAAGCCGTACGAATCGAGGTCGACCGCGGAGGCCGGGAACGTCGAGAAGTCCCGGTCGGAGCGCGTGCCGACCCACTGCCAGCGGGCGTGCACCGTCGCGCCGGAGAGCCGGACACTCGCGTTCAACGAGGTCGCATGTCGAGGTCGACGCAGCAGAGCCTCGCCGTCGACGAAGGTCGCGCCGCTCCCGCTGTCGAAGCCGGAGTCGGTGACTTCCGTCACGAGCGGCTCGCTGTTCGCGCGGCTGGCACCATTCTCTTCATACCCGTCGCGGAGGAGCTTGCCTTCCGCGGTTATCTCTACAATGCCATCACTTCGGCTGGCTCACGGTTTGGCCCAGCGATCATCATGATCGCCGCTGTCGCCCTGACGTCGGTCTTGTTCGGCGCGATCCACCAGCGCTGGCTGGCGGGCGCTCTGGCCGGTGCCATCTATGCTCTGCTCATGATCCGCAGTGGACGCATGGCCGATCCGATAGCTCTACACGGCGATGCCGATGGACGAAATCGGCCGGCTCGAAAAACTCGCCGGGTCGGAGATCAACGACGTCAAGAAGATCCTGGCGACGGAAGTAACGGCAATGCTGCACGGCCGCGAGGCCGCAGAGCAGGCAGCCGAGACGGCCCGCAAGACCTTCGAAGAAGGCGCGCTCGCGGACAACCTGCCATCCATCGAAGTTTCGTCCGCCGAGTTACGGGCCGGAATCGGCCTGTTGACCCTCTTCGTCCCCTCTACCGAATTCCATAACCAAACTACAACTGATTTGAACTATCTAGTTATAGTATGAATATCATTACAAAAACACTGATTCTTATTTTCTCTTCTAATGATTTCTTTTTCATTCACGAAATCATGTTTATTGTTACCATACTCTTCAATGATTTCATTTCGGTCCTACTTGCAGATTTAGAGGGTATATTCCTGTCCACCTTTAAAACTTCTAAAACAAGAAAATCTAGTCTTGAACTGATAGATTTAAAAGCGTGATAGGACCAATTATGGAAAATCTGAATACAATTATTTTAAAATCAGAAAAACTGAGACACTCAATTTGTGTTTCATGTAACCTTTTAACAAAGATTTGAATAGGTTAAAAGACAGGATTTAGAGTTTACAAAAATAAAACAAAATTTAAAACAGGCTACTAATGGGACTTAAGTTATATAGTACCTGAGAAAACTTTGTCAAGAGTAAATAGAACTGTATTCGCAACAAAGAGGTAGTTCTGGATGCATTCCAATACCCAATCAGATATAGCAATTCTTCCTGTCAAGGAAATAAATGAAATAGTTCTGTACCATTTCCCAACAAAACTAACTATAGTGAATAGTCCTACCTCTGACATGCAATTTTTCTTTTTAATCATAGCAAAAAACTAACCCAACAATGGGCAAACACACCAACCATCCCGAATCGCTCTCTTGGTCCAAACGGAATCTATTGCTACAGACAAAGCAATGACTCCGGAGTCCTTTTGTCAAGCCCGAAATCCGTCCGAACATGGCTTCGAAAAGCGATACCTCGCCGCGCCGGAGGCACTGGATCAGGAAATCGGGAGTAATCTTCTTGCCGACATGGAGCTGTTCCGCCAGTTCCTGGGCGGAAGAAGCGCCGGCCCCGACGGCCACGTCATCGGTCCCAGCATCTGACAATAGGGCGCCCGACAGTTGCTCCAGCTCGTCGTCAAGCTCGAAGGGATCGATCTCGAAGTTCTCCAGGATGTGCGGCGGCGAACCAGCGCTGGGCGCGCACCAGATTGTCGCTGGCCTTCGGGGCGGTGGTGTGGACGGCGACTTCACCCCACGCTTCCGGCCCGGTCCGGAAATCGAGAAACAGCACGAATTCAGGCTCTGTCAGATAGGTCCGGGCGATCTGGCGAACGGTCTCGGCGGACCAGCCGGGCCGGCCGGTCATGCCCCGCGCGCGCCGGTCGGCGGCGGCGATTTCCGCCTTGCGCGCCGAATTCGCGGCGAGATGAAATGGTAATAATTCACCCTTACATTCCTCAGACTCTAACAACGATAAACAGTTCTTTGCATTTTTAAAGACAATGTCTCTTCACTCTTTGTGTTTAGAAGGTCAGCTGTGTCGATCAGCTCAATGCCTGTATTGCGTTCCATAGGTTCAAAAGCAACGATTTAGCGCAGCATCGAAATACAGAGAGGGCAAATATAGAATGTCAACATGGAGATGCACGTGATCCACCTAAGCCACTAATAGCAGCTGAAGGGATGAAATCTTCTGATAAGATTGTGGATAAACAATGTGAAGCCTGTGCACTTGGAAAAATGAAAAGAAACTCATTTCCAAAGCAAAGTTCGCACAGAGCAACCAAACCACTCGAACGAATTCATAGTGATGTCTGCGGTCCTATGAATGTAAAATCCCTTGGAGGCAGTCAATATATTATTACATTTATTGATGATTTTTCAAGATACACGTTTGTATACATTTTAAAATCCAAGGATGAGGTTTTGTAGGGGGAATAATTCGTTTTGACAACCATTTTGGCCTCTATACTGTTTATTTGAAGAAGCCTTGCATGTTGGGTTAATTATTAATCTAAAAATTTGTAGATAAATTTAACTTTTGCTTGCATTTTCAACTTGCGTTTTCAATTTTTATGTATCAAAGTGTGCATCATGTCAGATGCAACATTTGTAATCACATTGCTACAATTTGTTATTTTTGTTATGACAAATAAAATTTATTGCATTCACTCTTGCGGCAAGGTGATGGATAGTCAGATTGCATGTTCATGTGGCCGTGCGTTTTGATAGGGCAAACGGCATCCGCGCTTTCATTTCTGCTTTCATCACTATTGTTAGGCTGTGGGCCGATGAAGATCCGCTTAATTGCGACTCCGCTTCAGACTCTCATTCGATTGATGTTTGAGCCGTTTCTTTTCTCTCTTCGTCGACGACCCGGCAAGAAAGAATGAAATCCAATTTTGGGAAATCTTTTTCAACCTTTTCCGTCCGAATGTTTCGACTTTACATCAGGAAGCCCTTTTCAACGGGAAAACAAAAATCTAATCTTCAGAAAGGGCAAACATCTGACTTGAATATGTACGTTACAATAGTATACAGAAGACATCTTGGCTTCTGCTTTGTGTTGTTAATTGATTGCATTTTATTTAAATACATTTTCTGTCGTCTTTCTTTTTATTTTTTGTACAGCCTTTGCATTTCCTTAGTTTTTTTTTCATATTTTGTATAAGCTTGCCCTTATATAAACAGAGTAATGTTTTCTAATGACAAAGCATGCATACATTTAGATTACTTCAGAAAGGTCCCTATCACATTAATTTAAAACCCATAATAACTGTAAAAAGATCATTCTTTGTTTCTTCATTTCAGTTGGTCACAAGGGCATCTTATAACAGTAAAACTTCCAGACTTTGTAGTAAATATAAGAAGTAGGTCAAGTCTCGTTCCTCATAAAAAATGAGACGCGGGATAGACCGCTATCGCCTGCCCGTAGTTCGATGGCATTCCAAAGTTACGGAAAAACGTTTACATTAGCTCTTAATGTATTTCTACCCTTTTTTCCATTTCGGATCCTTTATAGCTTTCACTAGTTAACGGTCTTTTGGAGGGGCACCCCAGATGGCCCTAGATGTGGTTTTGGCGTTTTGGCAAAAAGATTTTGGTTGAGCTCAGGAATTTTACGATTGCGAATCCAAGTGGCACACTGCACGTCCGATATCCTCAAAGGACTGTCATTTGAAACGCATCAAAGTCATAATGAGGACACCAGAAGTCAATCTTATCCTCCAATTGTGGATAATGAAGCTCTAAATCATCAACTATCCTTATTTCCAGATCTCGTTTGTGTCTTCCTCCGCCCCAGATCCATACAATATTGCACTGTTGAACCTCTGTCCCTTCGCTCTCCTCCATCTCTCCAACGGAAGTTATAGCTTCAAGTGCTCCTATTCCTCCAAGAGTATCGGTGAATGTTGCCTCAGAAGTATAAATTTATTGAAGGTCTTATATAGTATTAAAATGCTTAATTTCAAATGGTTAAAATTGTTCCTTGAAGTATAATTTTGCATTGTAATACGTTGTAGGTAATAGGTCATAGATACCAACCATATTCGGACCTACTCGAATATCATTAACTCATAATTTTTCGTTCAAATAAAGTAAAAAAACAAATAGAATTGTTTTTATGTATCGATGATAGATGGCGCCACCATTCATGTTTAATAATGGAGTCCATTTTGAAGCGCAGGCCGCGCAGGCTCGGGATGTCGAGCGGGTCGTCGCGCCGGTCGTTGAAGATCGGGTTGAAAAAGGCGCCGTCGACGTCGATCGCGCCTGGCTGGTGGCTTGCGCCCGGAACGAAAAGCCGCTGGTTGATGTCCGAGCGGTTGTGACAGGTGGAGCAGGTGATCCCGAGATTGCGCGCGGGGCTGCCGAAGATTTGCGCACTGTCGAACAGCATGTCGCCGTAGGCAACAAGCGGCAGATCCGGATATTTTTTACTAATGAAAACGATCGTAAAAAAATAAAAAGTTCTAGTTACCTTTTTAATTAACCGAAAATTGGAGGACAACTGGGCCTCCTCCCCCACCTCTGTTTTATCGAAACCGCCCGATTAAAACTTTGAGAAAGCCATTTAGCCGAAAGAAGTAAAATAATATGCAAACTTCGTTTTGTTTAGCCCTAATTTTTGCTTGTCTAAGGAACGACTCTATAAAAATCGGAAAGCTTGAGAAATGAAGGGACTGGTTATTTTGGATATTACGGAAGATATGATCACAACCCTTTTGCTGTTATTTTATCACACGGTGTTGACCCTGTAAGTGTTAACTCGCCTATCAATGTGGCTTACGGAGCATCAGGAGGAAGTTCTTTTTCTTTTGAAAACGGATCAAGATTAAGCTTCTTTGTTACTGGTGGATTTGAAAACAGTTACGAATACAGAAACGGTAAAGCAATAGATTTTTCTACTGTAGAGAAAAAAGCTTTGTCATGCTTGGATTCACCCGGACCAAGCCAAAACTAAAAAAGCGATTCCTGTACCCTTAAATGAAGATGCACTGGCTGTGTTAAATAGAAGGCTTGGAACACATCCCGAGTATGTATTTACTTATCGCGGGCATCCGGTCAAACAGTGCAGTACCCGCGCTTGGGTTAATGCGTTAAAACGGGCTGGCATAGAGAACTTTCGCTGGCATGATTTAAGACATACCTGGGCAAGCTGGCACGTCCAAAAAGGGTGTTGGGATTGGTCAGCATTATGCCAGCAATCTGGTCTGCCCCATTGTTTGCAATGGCATCCTCAACAGCCTTGACCCGCACAGTGCCATCCTCATCAGCTGGAATGGACGCCACTTTAAAGCCAAGTAAAGCCGCTGTCGCTGGGTTGGTGCCATGGGCACTTTCAGGCACCAGCACAATATCTCGCCCGCTGTCAGCCGCCTCTAGGGCCGCCTTAATGGCCATCATGCCGCACAGCTCCCCATGCGGGATGCTGATTGACTAATTCAATATTATAACATCCAATATTTCAATTTAAATTTCTAGTTGCACATCAAAAGACAATTCATTATAAAATATCATTAATTTGTGCGATTAGCATGTTCAAGCAAGTGCAACAGTTTCTATCCTTTCGTGCATCCCCATGCCATTTGATTGGTAGTAAAACTGATGTCCATTGTCATCTTTCGCAAATCTGTACCCTTCTGAGGGTTTGGCCTGCGGATGAACAAGGGATATATTGCTTAGTTATAAAAACAGATCAGGTTAAAGCTAAGTCATTGTTTCAGCTTTTTAAGTAAAAGATAATGTTAATAATGTCACTGTAGATCTAAATTTTTTCAAGTTAGGAGAATTGGCAAGATTGAAGCCCTGACGCGGATATTTTTTGCATACGAAAGCGGTTTGGAAAAAGCTTTAAAAAAAGCTGAGAGGGCAGTAACAGCTTGCTTAACGCTCTAGCAGTAATAAAAGTACTGTTAAATACCCTTTTTTAGCAGACCATAATATTCATACCTGATATCATGTATCACAAACACGTTATTGTAAAGTACACTACCTGTTACAATGTTGAACCATAAAACAGAACAATGGCACTAAAGAAGTTTTCTTTCAGAAATATTGCGATGGATACTTTTAACCAGGCAACGGAATCCATAATACTTACCTGGAAAGAGATGGCTGCTTTGCTGGGATTAAAACAGGATGTATATAAAAATCCACTGCATAAACCATTGAACCGCATTGGATTTGTCCAGCCGGTTCACCACCTCGATGGTATCGAAGTAGATCATGGTGCCGCCGCTCGTGCCGCACGGGATCTCGCGCACCGTGTCCGTCTGTAAGGTCACCTGTACGTTGGCAAACGTGGTGACCCACGGCAGCTTCAGGTGGTAACCCGGCTCGGTGTACCCAGGCATTAGAGCACCGCCCGTCCAATAGAGCCCTAAACCCGAGCCGTGTGTTAGCGCTTCTGTGCCCCATCACCATGTAGTATAAACCATGGAGCAATATGAGACAACGAGAATTCATTCCATAATGATATCTGTATTTCTGTATATTAAGCCTCATAAAAGTCGTACCATGTCTATGATTTACAATCATGAGTTCAAAATTAGGAGGACAAATCAAAAAGACTTTGATCATGTCAAAGTTTTCAAAAACTAGCAGCTAAAACATCTTCGACGCATGACAAGCACCATATTTAACCAAACTTAAAGTTTACAGCAGAAATAAAGCCTAGACACGCACGCAATTTTTCATATTTTGAGGGGTTGAAAACCAAGGGCTTTTAACGATGACAAAGAAAAAAAAATCTAAGTATTGCCACACAACACTTTTTGTCGGAAATATCAACCAGAAGTTGCGGCATCTTCACCTTGCTATAGCTACCTAAATGTTGTTCAAGGTAAATCTTACTTGTTCTTTGATTGAAATCTTAGGTCTGCTAATTTACACTCGTTTTAATTGTTTAAGTTGCTCTTTAATTTGGCATTGTTGTATGAGCTTAGGCCTTTTCCGCATGCATCCCCCTTCCTCACTGGGGTATTGAGAGCATGGGAGCACGTGCGGGTGCTGTTTCAGCTGGACCCTGCTGCGGTGTATCATCACTCGTCACCTTTCCTATGGGTGCCCGTGCCTCCGGCGCAGTTGCCGCTGGCTGCTGTCATGCATGCCCGGACGCAGGCCCGTTGGAGGCGGGCGGGGGTGCTCACTTTGGAGGATTGGTATTGGGCTGGCTGCCGTGGGCATTGAACGCCGGCGGCGGACCAATGCCGGCGCAAGCGATGCCTTCCGCGACGAAGGTCCGCAGGCCCTGGATGGTGTCGTGCCGTAACAGGGCCGCTGCCTGCGAACCCTGTTCGAACACATCCCGCATGTCGTTGACGAACCCGAACGGGACCCGGGCCTCGCGCAGGCGACGGGCCGCGGCCGGCGCATCCAGACCGGCAAAGGCCGCGTTCAGTTCCGCCCGCAGGCTGTCGCGGTGCGTACATCACAGCAAGGGCAGAGCAACAAGAGGGAAATATTTACAAATATTTCTAGTACTGGGAGAAACATAACAACAATCATTCTAATACTTGGTCTTTTGGTTATCAACCAGGGTTCAATTCGTTCCAATGCACCAGATACTCTTCTTAATATCAATTTTCGAACGCGTATAGATCATATCGCAGTTTGAAGATATGGACTGAGGAGAGCGCAGCCATTTCTGCCAGCCGTGGCAGCAAGTAGGAAATTGGTGGCTCCCTCGTAAACCTCAACGCGGCTTTCCGGATTAATGTGAACGACCGCGACGCAGTACTGGTCGAGAATCTTCTGAATCGCGAGCACAGCCTTCGGCTCGTCTGTGTCCATGATCGCCGCTTTGACAGCTTTCTCATCAGCGGGCTTGAGCGGAGCACCGACATAGGTCAGCGCCTCGAGTAGCCGACCTGTGGCCGCCGCGAGTGGTTGTTTCTCGACGTTGTGAACAGGCTCACGATCGTCATTTCTACTGTGAGAGAAAGATCACAATTTGCCTACGATGAAAAAGAAATGTCGAAAGAAGATGAAATAGCATTTGGTGTGCCTCAGGACTCAATTTCAGATCATTTGTTGATGCTGATTCACACCAATGACGCTCATTTACATGTTAAGATACTCTCTGACTGTATCTGGACAAGTCAAAGATTGTGATAGGTAAGGCAATTACTAGCAATGTATCTCCTGTATTGGCATGGCTTTGCAGTAACTGTCTGATTTGGGGGCGCCGGGCCATCAGGATTCCTCCGCCGGCGCAACAGCCGTCGAGGCGACACGCGCCGGGTCCAAGCGAAGAGTCTCGGAGAGAATGTCCTTGGCGATCGGCGCCGCCATGGAACTGCCGCTCCCGCCATGCTCGACCACCACCGCGACCGCGTAACGCGGCGCCTCCAGGGGCGCGTAGGCAACGAACATCGCATGATCGCGATCGGCCCAGGGACGATCCTCGTTCTTGATCTTACCGGTAGAAGTCATCATTATCGGCGGCGGTTTCGGCGGCCTGCTGGCAGGCGCACGTTTCGCGGAAGCAGGTATCAAGGATGTGCACATTATCGAGGCCGGAGGAGACTTTGGCGGCACCTGGTACTGGAATCGCTATCCAGGCGCACAATGCGATATCGAGTCATATTGTTACCTGCCACTGCTGGAAGAGCTGGAGTACATGCCAAAGGAGAAGTACTCATATGCGCCAGAGATTTACGATCATTCGAAACGTTCTTCAATACCTAAAGAATTAGGTGCGTTTCCGGAATATTTAAGAAATAAAAAAAATGTGGTAAGAAGCGCAGATCCGTTGTTTTCAATGATTGCTGAAGGCCCAAAAGCAGAATTTCTTATGAAAAGAGATGAGATTAATTCATTTGGCAAAGGATCTATATATGAAAAGATATTTGATGAAAATGCTATCTTAGCTGCAATGGGTATCAGTTACTCTACGGGTATTACAGCATTTATACATCTTGAAGGTTAGTTAGTTAGTTAATTAGCTCGTTCGTTAGTTAGTTAGTTAGTTTGTTAGTTAGTTAATAAGTTAGTTAATTAGTTAGTTAGTTAGTTAGTTATTAAGTTAAGTTAGATAAAGATGAGATATTCTAAGATGCAAAGTCACGTTGTAAACCGAAAATGTTCTATTTTCGTAACAAAACTCATCAAAGGCTTGTGTTGCAGAAGAAGGCAACATTTTCTCTGATTTTTCTTCCACCTTTTTTTAGATTAGCAAGTCCTGAAGAACGACTACATCGTCTATGCCGGCAGCGGCGCGACGGCGGGCCTGACGATCTACAACCCCTCGACGACCTCGACGGTCGCGAGCCTCGGTTCGACGTCCGTGTTCGGCGGTGAGACGACGACGAGCGGCGACTTCGTCTACGCCGTGACGGTCAGCAGCCAGACTGACCTGAAGCTGTGGGACCACTCGGCCACGGCATCCGTCGATGTCAGCACGACGACAGGCAATGACGCGTTGGATTAGTTTTATAAGACTATTCAACTTCACTTTTGTCATCACTAATAATAATCAAAACCATTTAATAGAAAAGCATTTTTCTTCATAAATGTAAAATTGTGTTATATTTGTCTAAATTCTCATAATAAGTAGCCTATCTTGCATGCACAATTCTAAGCCAAAGTAAAATGGGAAGGATTATAAAGGTAACAGCTTGGGAACACTTAATCAATGCATAATTTAGGCTCTGAAATCAGTCCTGAAAACTCTCTCGGCCTCACGGGCATAGTTGGGGGCACCCGCCGGGCGCAATTCGATGGGACGCTCGCGTTCGAAATACGCGCGGATGTTCTTCGGTATGCTGTCGGGCAGCGAGTCGAGGATCTGCTTTTCACTCGGCAGGTCCTCCGGCATTGGCACCTCGGGCATGGGAATTTGATGGTCGAGACCCTGCTCCTCCACATGGAACGACGCTGCCATGGAGAAAATCGGCCGGCCGTGCTGAATTGCCACCACCCGGCACGTGGTGAGGTGAGAAAAAAGAAACTTAAGGGCAATTTAGAGGCTTGAAAGCTCCAGTTTCCTCTACCCGAATGAAATCACCTACCGTCTGTAAAACTTATTTCTTAGGTCACAATTTCGCCATAGGGAGGGAGTTTTTTAGTCAATCCTGGGCGAGAAAGGATTCTCTCATTGTATTTTTCCAAAATCTACTAAAGTGGAAAAATTACGAAAAATGTCGTTGGAACGTTGAACTGTTGTTGTTTCATGCCTAACTGTACTCCCGCCAAGATGAAACACATTTGCTCACTTTTTCAGCAATTATATTCTCATGTAGACAGTATTTTACATATGTCGACACCTTTACAGAGTCGGGAGACAGAAAATCTACTATAGTCAATGACATTTACTAAGCTGGTTCTTGTTGTTTTGTTGGGTCTTTTTAGGCCATTTACCTTTAGCAGCGATTTTTACCTTGCTTGTAAATATCACAAGAACTGTTGCTTATTTAATCAGAAGAGTACTCAAATACTCTGAATCTCATGGTATGATTTTCACTAAGGTCGCCTGACTTCTTGAGGCGTCCCCCCTCCAATTTTCCACACAATCTTGCCGGCTCGTTAAATTTGATGGGCAGCATTAAACTTAATGAATCATATTCAAAATGGTCCAGAATAACTGTAAGGAACAGCACAACAACTCCTTACTTACAGTTCGTAACCACGAACTGTTTGATATCTTTCATAGTAAAATATGCATCATATCTTTTTTAATTAGTATGATTTTTAATATTCATCCAGAAATTTAGTTTGTAAGTGAAGTTTAATATTTATCTTGTTTTAGGAACAATAGGAATTGCATAATTTTTAGACTGAGTCTACAAGCAATGAAAAGCCCGAAACACAAACAAGAAAAAAAAAAAAATGCTGTTCACCTAACACCATTAAGACGAAACTTTCTGTTCATACAAACATACCAATAGGACGCTAAGAGACGACGTTGGAGTTAAGCATCGGCACCTATTCAGAAGCTGGAAAGCTCTATAAAAGAGAAGAACAGCTCGTTGATTGAAACTCAAGATCAGATAAAGGAAATGCAAAGTGGACAAGAAGAAGAATTAATACGATTGCAGAAGGAAGCGAAGACTTCCACCAAGGAGCTTGAGAATGTTCAGTGGAAGCTGGAACAAGCAAACAAGGAGATTGAAGAGAACGAAGCTGAATTTAGTACGAAGAATGCTGAAAGTCAGAAAGAAAATGAGAATCTCATCTTGACAATGTCTAAAACGTAACAGCGAGGGGCAAATTACTGCTTAAAAATCCTGTGCACTCTCAGCTAAATCCTTTTCAATTTTTAAAGGAACCTACTCAGAGGCACAAACCATGGTATGAGCAATAATTGTACCATATCTTTAGAAAGTGTTGGATTAGCTTCAATTTTTTTCATAGGTATCTTTTTGTCCATTGGTGTGCATCTTGAACTTTTAAATCTTAAACCTGGTTACAGGCCTTGTCCCAGGGTTGCACCACCAAGACCTGGCCTTTCCCAGCTGAAATCCCTGAAGAATTATATCCCAATGATCAGCTCCTATTTTTTGTGCAATGTCAATTGTCTATCGTCAATCTCAAAACGAATAAATCCAGTCATCTCGTCAATTTCAGAAGGAATAAAACAAGTCATATTTACTCTAATATAAATTCAATCTAATTTAAGTATCGTGCTGTGGTGTTTGGAGGGGATGTATTTATTTTAAGTTTAATCACAGTAAGGACGCTGAAATGATGATGGGACCAGCAATAGTGCAGTTATTGGACCGAATATAACCGAGACCAAAAACGACAGAAAAACTGCCTTCGTCCAGAAGAAGTACGACTTTCGGAAGCCTCCAGAAACACCTGTCATGGTCCCTCCATCATTAATATATCCCCAGCGTCTGAATCCATCGATGCATGATATACAAAAAAAGATACAGAAAGGGAGCACGCCTATAATGGCTGTGTTACTACGATGATGATGCGTTGCAACCACACGGTTAAGTGCCGCATCAACAATGCTACCATAGGCAGTGCGTCGATCGCCGGTATCGTCCGCTATGTTTTGCGCCTCGGCATATGCAAGACGGGAGAGCGCCTCGATGTCGGATTCGCTGACCTCGATCTTCTCATTCTCGAAATTGATTTCTGGCATGCTGACACTCCTGCTGTGTGGAACGGCTCAAGCTTTTGACGGGCAGTGTTTCACTCTGGAGCCGGTGGCAAGCGTTACCTACGTGCATCAGAATCGAGACACGAACCCTGCTTGCTGCTTCTTCGCAACTCATTCTGGGTCGGCAGTACGCCGAGATCAGCCACTACGGAGATGGTACATAAAGAGACAGTATGTACGTGGGTCTATGTGCGTGCGACATCATGGACACGGTAGTCACCTGATTGGCCGGTTCCAAACAAGGCCGAAATGACACCAGGATCGGTGGATTCCTCGTGGAGGCGAACCTGGGTTCCAGGTGCATTGGTGCTTAGGGACATCCAAGCTCCATCGCAACGTTGACAATGCATGGGGAGCATTGTCATTGGCAATGCACCAGCTGGTGTTCCTATGATGAGTCCACAAAGAAGTGTGCACAACTCTCAACCTCCCTTTTGATCCAAAAAGCAACATCTCCACTGTGTTTGAAGACAACCAGGCTTGCTTAAAGCTAGCAACAACGGATCCACCGCGGCTCACGCCGAAGTCCAATCTTCTTTCTTGCTTGGTTTAGATCAAAGGCTCTATTGCATGCAATTAACCCGAATTTGTATGGGTATTTGTACTTCCTTGGTTCGTCGTTTGAAGGCAACGAATTTGCAAGTTCAAACTTATCTCGTTTTGATATGATGCACGAAGGCCACAATAACCTACCTGAGACCGAGGACCAACCTCACTTTCATACCCTGCATGGAGGCAATGCAAGTCTAGCAACAAGTCTCGATTCTTGCACTGAGAGAAATGGCACAGCCGAAGTTGTTAGGCCGAGAAATTCGTAGAAGAACACAAAGCCGAGCACCGACAGGGCGATCTCCTCGGTCACCGGGTTGCGGTTGTAGTGAGGGATGAACACGCCATGGGGCTGGAGGAGGCGCTTAATCTGCATGGTCGCGATCGCATAGAGCACCTGAAATCGGAAGATCTTGATCCCGCAGGTGGTCGAGCCGGCGCAGCCGCCGATGAACATGATCACGAAGAAGACGATCAGGGCGAAGCTGCCCCAATCGTCGAAGGCGGCGGTGGCGTTTTCAAAGGGGGAAACTGTCTGGCAAGAATTTTTCGCGGGAGGGCGAGAGGAATTTTTCACCCTTTAATTTTCGAGAAAAATTTTCTGCGGGGGTACATTTATAGGAATATTTTTCGAAAGGAATACGCCGGACCCCTCCAGACAAAACAATATACTGATAGATACCAACAGATATTTCATCTTTGATGATTTTGTCTTTGAAGATTTCATTTTTGACCTAAACAGAAGAACCTGAAAAAAATACTGTTTGCAGCCTTGCCCTTCAGCGCCATGAAGTCGGCCATCGTGCCGGTCTTGGCGTTTGCGGTCGGCACGACGAACTGCTCGACGTTCTGCCACAGCATGGTGACCGAGCGCATGTTCTTCTGCGGTTCGGAGACCGGGCCCGTGCCCGTCGCCGCGTAGGAGCCGAACAGGCCCTGAACGATGGCAAACTGGGCCGTGTTGGCACCGAGCGCCTGGACGTTCGCGCCGGAACCGGCCGAGTTCACGGCGGTCGGACGTCTCGGCCATGTCGTCAGCATAGCTGCACTCGAGGTGCGACCACAGCCAACCGCCCCCGTGCGATTAGGACAGCATGGAGCACTGAGAGCATCGTGCTTCGTTCACTCGAGTTCGCTCGCTACCTCCACTAGCTGGTCGAGGGCCTTCCCCCAGCCGTCGAGGAACCCCATCTCCTCGTGCTTCGTCTTTGCCTCTGGATCGACGTGCATCGCCGTCGCGGTGTAGCGGGTGCCTGAGCCTTCGGAGCAGGACGTGCACTTGGACTCTGGCTCCAGCGGCAGTGACGGCGAGCAAGACGACGCTCAAGCTCAAGCGCAACGAAGACGCGACGCCCCGTACGGTATCGAAGTGGACTATGATGATCATGACATGGTGGACCCTGCGCTATTGCGTCCGTTCGCGGGACTGACTAGCTCGGGCGAGGAGGACGGCGATGATGTGTCCGACTTGTGGGAGGACGAGAGCTACCTGGGCATGGCCACGTCGAGGGAGGTCGGGGAAGCCGCAGGCGCCGCAGTTGTTGCCCGGCAGCATGCCTTCGACCTCGTCGAAGCGCGGGTCCTCGACGACGTGGAGCTTTTTGTTGGCCAGCACGAGGCCCAAAGCCAGGACGAGGGCGATGCCGCCGAGCAGGACGACGGCGCTGAGGATGACGTCGAGGGATTCGGGGTTCAACGCCGGGCTCCGCGAAGTGCCGTCGTGGGGCGGCGGTATGCGAACGGTGCGGCCATGTATTGCCTCTGGCGAATCTTCGATTCGTTGGAGCGGCTGGGTATCGAAGACAACACGATCGTCATTTATGCCTCCGACAATGGGCGCGGACCGGGGCGGACCCCCGAGCAGAAGATCCGCGGACGTAAACTCTCGACCTACGAAGGTGGTATTCGAGTACCTGCCATCGCTTGGGGACCCGGAGTTGGGCTGCAGGCAGGGGCCGAGTCGTCGACGGTTATCCGCGCTTTGGACTGGTATCCCACACTGGCCACCTTCGCGGGGAACCACTATTTTCAGAAACTGGAACGGTAAGTCTCAAATTCAAACCTCAAGTCTCCTGAAATTTTGACTTTTGGGGGTAAACAAACATAATATTCCTTATATTTTTTGGCTAGTTCTGTATATATCTAGGTGAAAAGTATTTGATTTGATAAGCGGAATTACTCCTGAGTTGCAATTTATGTTGGTGCGGATGAATTAATTAAACATATCGTGGGTAATTGCATAGTAAAGTCAACAATCATTTTTCGGTGCGCCCTCCACATTGCAGCCGGGGCTGGTGCTGCACGCGCCCGACGGCAGCTACACCGCCGCCGCCAACGCGGTGCTGCGGGATGGCGCTGGCCTGTAGCCTGGGTGGAGCAAAGCGGAACCCGGGTTTCACTTCGTTCCACCCGGGCTACGACCCCTCAACGTCATGCCCGCACTTGATCCGCGCATGACGGAACGGGAAAAGAACCCCTACCCCGCGATCCTGGCCACCCGGTCGTCGAGGGCCTGATGAGCAATGGAATGTCCTCCCGACGTTCCCGCAAGGGCGGGAGTTTGACCGTGAAACGTGCTAGCCGAAAGTAGAGATCTTCACGAAACGCTCCTTCGTTCATGCGATCGTGGAAATTGATATTTGAAGCGGCGATGACTCTTAAGCGCACGGGAATCTGCTTGCTCGATCCGACGGGGTTGACCACTCCGTCCTCCAAAACACGGAGTAGCTTGGGCTGTAGTGTTTTTGGCATCTCCCCAATTTCGTTGGCACGACTACAAGCATACGGACAAGGATCGCTACAACGAACTGGAAGCCGATCTTCAGACTGTCGCGCGACGCCTGTTGATCTGCGGCATGCATGTGCATGTCGGGATCGAAGATGACGAGCGGCGGATCGACGTCATGAACCAGGTCAGCTACTTCCTGCCGCATCTGCTGGCCCTGTCGACATCGTCGCCGTTCTGGCAGGGCCAGGATACCGGCCTGCTGAGTTATCGTCTGAGCGTGTTCGATGGACTCCACGTTCTCCGGCGGGTCAATCTCATCGACGTTGTGCGAGACGTACCGTGCGCGCAAGATGCAGTGGTCGCACGGCGCGCTCGGCATTAGCACCGTGCGCGTAAAATTCACTTGCGATACCATGTCGTTCGCTGACCAGTCGTCCCACCTGCAGAGGAGTGAGCTTGGTGAAGTGAGCTGTGAAGTGCGCCAGGAACGCCATGGCGTGAGTGCAGGGGTCATGCTTATACTACGCGGGCTCCTTCGTCGTCATCGCATTGGTCGCAGTCGCATTGGCATTGCCTGACTCCGTCAACAACCTCCGAGCATTCGTCACAATACTCCTCACCCTCGTCCACTTCCACACGACACCCATGCGACCCCCTGCCTGTCCCACAATGACACAGCCCAGCCCTATCCCCCAGCCTCGGGCTCTCGCTCGAGTGACTGCTGCTCTCACTGTCGTCACCTTCTGCCACTGCACCGTCCTGCACCAGCTCCACTTCGCTACCATGCCCCGACGCATACAAGGAAACTGGCTAATGACAATCGAGTGAGTTTAACAGAAACGTTTGGAAGGTCGACCAAACGGGGTAAGAAAGGTACACGCCTGTGCGAGGAAATCTGTTTAAAGCAGAGCTTCAAAACTGGGAAGGAGAAGGACAAAGAGGTTATACGACTTCAATGTGCTTTGATGTTGAACAGATATCGACATGAAATGCACCTCATGAATGATGCCGATCGGCAAGAGTTATTTCGCTTATTGCTTCCCGCAGACTCACGACTGAAACCATTGAAGGACCTGAATGGTTACTTTCCTTTTGCCGTCCCTGCGAACAGGAAGCAATGGGAGCGACGGGCGCAGAGAGTTCGACAGCAACTGCTCGTTTCGCTCGGTCTCTGGCCGATGCCGAAGAAGACACCGCTGAACGCCGTCATCCATGGAAGACGAGAACTCGATGGTTACAGTATCGAAAAAGTTTACTTCGAGAGCTTTCCGGGCTTCTTTGTGAGCGCAAGATGTTTGAACTTCTCAGCCAGCACCTCTTCGATGCGTTCGAGCTCAAAGTTGGGCAGAAATGTTGGGCGGGGAAGCGGCTCGTCGAGGTCTCGATGGTCACCTCGTTCCGCTGCCAAGATTGCCGCTCGCGGGCAAAAAACGTACTGCCCGAGCGCATGAACGCTGAGCAAATTCCGCGTTCGGGTGCGTCCTGTTTCGTGGCCGCGATCCTCCGGTTCTTCGCCTTCCGTATCCCCCTTCTCGTTTACTTGACTGCCGAAGTTATGAATCTTAATATTGTTAGTATACTAACAAAATAAGAGACGGCAGCCTCCTCAAGATATTCCTTCGGATATGAAAAACTTTGTTCTTGCGCAGATTGACAGGCAGAGCCGGGCGGAAGGAGAAACTATGTATTCTGCAACAGAAAATACTATGAGTGTGCGGAAGGTCCATGTACCGGCAGGTGTCTTTGCTGAAACCGTCACATCGGTTGAGCACTATACCGACCGCCTGGGCTACTTTTTTTAAAAAACTTTTTTTGGCAAATTATTCTTTCAAAATTAATTTCTGTTCATTTTTTCTCACAAAGGCTTTATAATTGATTAATGTAATGAATACTTCTCAAGTTTCTAACGTCTTCGGCATAAGAATTAAAATACTAATTTAGATTCTTAAGTAGCATAAGGTAACCTGAGTGTTGGCTTTGATTGGATTTGATATAATTATTGTACAAAATTTTGTTCAAATACGAAATTAAGTTTTGGCTCGAGGGCGAGACGGTCGAGGGCTCGGACGAGGTGGTCACCGTCGCCACCTACCGGTTCACCCGCGAGGATGACCGCCTGCGGATGACGCCGACCGACGGCTCGGACGCAGAGCCTCTGGAGCGGAAGCCCCAGCGTGACGTGCTGCTGATCGGCATGAACCCCGCCAATCGCCACGAGGCCAACGCCCTGCGTCAGGGCGGGACACCGGTGGAGTTCATCGGCGACTCGCCGGACGGGGACGATCGGATTGCCTATTTGGATTGGGATGGGGGTGAGTGGTGTGACTCTGTAAGCTTAGCCAAGTCGACCCAGCTCTAAATGGGTACCTGGAGAAATCTGAGCAAAGTAAGCAGGAAGGAAGTGCGAAAGCACAGGGTAGCTGGCCCAAACCTCCTATTGCAGTTCCTGGCTGAAGGGCCATATAATGAAGACGAGCACCATCAGGAAGGACTGTAATAGTTCAATGCTGTATTACTTACTTACTTACTCTTAAGTTGTTTACTGCTTTGCCTTCAATACCAAGATTATCCCAATGTAATATGGGAAAATCCATATAAGATCACTATAGCTTTGCGCTAAAACAATTATTGAAATATTTATTCTTATTGAATATTTTCTTGTTTAAGATTTCCTATTTCCTATTTTATGATAAGGAATGATACATTCTTTCTCCTTATATGTACAATTTCTATTACAATAATGCTATTACAAGCCATTAAAAGTATGACATAAATAAGTTATGTGTTTGAAAACAAAGAACCAGACGAAGTATCCATGAAGTATCATTTGATGTCTTAGAACAAAGATACTCAATCGCACGAATGTGTCACGTTGTAAGAACGTTCCATGGGATGAGTCGAGTGGTGAATAATTGAGAAGGCTAGCTAGTCTAAGGTGAGTAGGATAATGGGTTTACATTTATAAATAAACTGATAAGTAGGGTCAATTGTAGAATATGTGAAAAAATTGACGTTGCCCTTCGCGTAAATTGAATGTCTTTAGGCCAAGGATGTTCCAAGAACCAAAAAAAAAAAAAAAAAGAAATAGCCTACCAGCTGTCTAAAACTAGCCTAAAGCCCAAAAAACAACCTTGTTTTTACAAATGGATTATGGCTTTAATTTGTACGTTCTTGAAGCAAAGAGACATTATTACACCAAAAAAAAAAGTTTTGGGGCGCAAGAAAAAAACAAAACGACCAGAAAATATATTTTTCGGATTGGCTTGAACTTATGTTCTTATGTACTTTAATCTCGCAGCCGGGCTCGCAACGACTCGGGGTCATTCTGCCAAAACAGCCGCAGGTATTCGTCGGCACGCAGATCGTCATCCAGCCGATCCTTGAGTTCAAACAAGCGGGCGGCGGCAAACTTCCCAAAGCCTTCGGTGAACCAATGCGTTCGAAAACGGATGGAGTCGTCGGCGAAGGCTGAAGCGGTGACACCTCGCCGGTACAGGGCAATCGCCTTATCGATCTCGCCCCGGCGTTCGGCGGCCCGTTGAAACTGAATAAAACTCTATTTTCATACATTTCATTTTTATTCAATTGCTATATAAAGTTGCTCTGCACTTATTGTTCTTACCATTCATTACCAGAAACCGCAAGATAGGTCCTTCTATTCCTGTAAACATCCATTTAAGGGTTTCGAAAATGAAGATTTAAACAGCGTAGTTCTTATTCTGTTCTGGTGCAGTCATAAGAGCTTTCAAGCTATTTTTCATAACTTTCAAAGCTTTCTTTTCTGAACCTTCTGTTTTTGCAAGTCCAGTCCTTAACAAAAAGACATGAATTGATGAGTAATTGTTTTTCTTGTCTTATACTTCTGGTCACTAAGTCACAAAATGTGGTCACTAAGTAGGCAAAATAGTTGTATTCACTAATAAACAACCTAGACAAATGTACCATAACGATGGTTGTATATATTCAGCTAATTCAAAAAGGGTTACTAAAATAATTAGTAAATTAACAATATCAACAACAAGACAGTGGCCATTAAGGGGCTAAACGGAAAGCAGGTTGTTTTCGGTTGGGATGGGAGGATGCAATAAAGAAAGATTTAAGAGAATTGGAAACTTTCTGGGAAGGTGTAAAGAGAGATGCTTTAAATAGATTGAGACGGACAAGGAGCGTGCGTAGCTATGTATGCTTCAGGTGGCTTGGTGCTGCAGTGAGTTGTTAGTAGTAGCAGTAGTTGTATTCTGTGACGATCCTAAATTTGGTTTAAATAAAATGGCCTAGCTTTGAAGCATAGGAAGCTTAATGCTTAATTGGTGAATGGGGATGAGCTGAGGTTTCCATGCTTCAAACTAAGGTTTCAGGCATCCATTTGAAACTATGCTACATTTTGCCCGCTCCTACCAAAATAGGCCTATTACTCTAGACCGCTTGCCCTTCAATCCTTCATTTATAGGCCTAAAATTTTTAATTTTTTGCCAATCTAATGGATTGCTACATATATAATAAGGACCAAAATTTGTAACTGATATGCCAATACGGTATATTGTGAAGCCATTGCGCTGGTTTCTTCTGAGAAAATGCATGGACTTGTACTCGGGTGCTGCAATCAACGAAGGTTAGCTTCTTTGTTTTGTTTTGATTTGAACAAACAAAAAGCGTAGTGTACAAATTTGATACAACACACAGCTCGCCATCCGCTCTCAGACTCAACGCGCATTCAAGCTCGTTGAACTATTCAGCTAGGCAACAAATCAGCTATAGAACGAACGAATACATCGGAAAGCAAAATTAGACAGAAATTGGATGTAGTTCATTTTAGTATTAAAAAACTGGTTTTCATTTAAATAAGTTGCCCAGGAGTAAGTAAGAAACCCTTATTAGGGAAATATTTACAAGTTTCAATAAAATGAAGCTAAAATGACTTGTTGTGGACTTTCTTGATAAACAAAAGGGTGATTTTTCATCTTCATTTCTTATACCCTGAAAGACTTTAAAAGCTGTTTTGATCAGACCTTGATTATATTTCTTCTTACAAAGATTACTCCTTGCATTTGAGAGTTCAACACTATCAAGTGCACTAATAGGCAATTTGCAACCCTAAGATGGGTTGTTCCTGTTTCATAGGATGTTCGAGTTTCATAGGCCATGTCTCCTTCTCTATTCAATATATTTTGTACTTTTTTAAGATGTTTTAAGCTTGCAACATTTATTTGGGTTTAGGTATGCAATGAACTATATGATAGTCACATATAATAGTTAGATGGGAGATGGCAATAGTACGCTATTTATTGTCAGCTTTACTTGCACTCCCTTCAGAATAGGAGTTCTATGGCTTTCTGGCGTGCCAATATAAAAGAAAGGCCAAGAAATGGGGTTGATGTCGGTAAGCCACCAAGCCAATCTTCATCTACGTATCTGCCTGCCCTGAAATTTGCAGATAAGAAAAACGATATTTTGTAGAGTTTAGAATTTCTTATATTGGTGGCAATAATATTGAAAGAGCTTTCAATGGAAGGGGATTTATAACCGACAAGGCGAAGGCCCGCAGCGATAGGCTGGCCATGATGCGTGCCGCGTATCGCCACACAGGCCTTGTCCCTCGTGCCAAGCGCATCGACGATTGCGTCCAACTCCTCCGGGAAGACGCAGGCATCGGCGGTGTAGCGAATGACGAAGGTTGGCTGGTCGATTGCCGGGGCGCAGCGCAGCACGCTGGCCTTGGATGTTAGCCCCGACCAGGTCGAGAGCCAGCTTTCCGGCGTGCAGACCTTGCCGAAGCCCACACCGTTCGCTCAACCTGGCGTCCGGCATGTTGCGAGATCGCCGAGCGGCGCTGCTTGTCGCCCTTGCGGGCGGCAAAGGCGATTTTCTTCTTGTCCTTCGGCCGGAAAATCTCATTCAGGCGAATGCCGGATTCCTGCAATTGGCCGAGCAGGGTTTCAGCCGTTTCCTCGCGCGACAGGGTCGAGCGTTCGTCGCGTTCCATGTCAGCAATGATCTCGCTCAGCGAATGGCCGGAAGTCGGGCCAAGCGGCGCGCTTAGACGACACAGTGCCTCGTGCGCGCAGCGAGCTTGGTCAGACGCGGGTATCTGACGCCGCGATTTCTGGCGCGGTGATCTCCGGCGACGTCGACAACGGCGCTTCCATCACAGCTGCCTTTGGCGCTGATGCAGTCGCTGTACTGCAACGCGTTCCTTGTAGCTAGTCGCCGGACCGCATGCCTGAGGGTCACACAATACATCGCGCTGCGCGTGATCTGCGCCGGGCGATTTCTAATCAAGTGCTGACGAAGGCTCGTCTTAGTGCCTGGTGGGTAATGGCAATGGATTTTTTTAAACATGCGATTTCATAAGAAGACTTCAGTGAACGCAGCTCTGTGAGATTTGGGTTGAGATCTTTAGTACGACGCGATAATCGGTATTTTTTGAGTAACCTGTCTAGCTTAGGAGCAGTATCAAAAAGATGTGACCGCCATTTGTCATCGTAGAACTCAAGATAAACCTCAGCTTTTTTTTGTGCTTTGGTTTGTTTTAGCAGTTCTGCGGCAGACAATCTCGGGCCATCCTCCACGGGCGGCATTCGGTCGTCATCATCGCCTGTGATCCGTTCGATCAGAAGACTATCACCAGCCGCTTTGGCGACAAACGCTGCACCACTATCACCACCTTTCCGGATCAAGCTCGCTGCGTCCAAACGCAAACCGCCTTCCTGTTTGTAGGCGTTGTGGCAGGAGTAACATTTCTCCGTCAACAAAGGCTTTACTTTCGACAGATAGATCTTGCTGTTTTGACTTTCCTTATTTTTTCCTTACAAATGGCCAAATTTCCTTATGATAAGGCAATTTCCTTACAAGTGGAAGCACTGCCTTACTTGAAGATTATGCCGTGGTATTTACAGGTACGTCCTTGGATAATTGAGTGATGACAGATCATTAACAGACCAAACAGTTTGCCTTTTCATCCTTCTGGATATACTCGTAAGAAATAACGGTTACATTCGCTTTAAGAATAGAATTATAAGAAATTCTCCATGACGAATGCCATTTTCCGGCAGCGGCGGTGGCATAGCCTGCGGCCCTGAGCGCGCGGGCGAAGGTCAGGTTATGCGTTGGGTCGAAGTGAACGCCAGCCCCCCAGCGTGGGACGTCCCAATGGTTGAGCCAGCCGTGGTGGAAAGGATACTGGCCGGTCAGCAGCGTCACCCGCGTCGGGGTGCATTGGGGCATCGAGTAGGCATTGAGGAAGAGCATGCCGGTCTCAGCCAGCCGGTCGATGTTGGGCGTCTCCATTTTCATACCATCAATGGACCAAAATCGGCAGTTATTGTTTTCTCCCTGAACAGTTTGACTGGGTGGTTTGAGATTTGTTACGGAAATCGGTTTCTTCGTAGGAACGACGCCTGCAACTACCTCTACTGGCTTCTTTTGCTCTTGCTTTGGCCCTTGATCTTTGTCCTCCTCATAGACCGGTTGAACCTGACCTTCGACCTTTGTTGGAGTGGGTGGTTGTTCTTCTGTGATTTGAAGCGGCTTTTTGTTGTGCGATGGTTAGCAAATTTAGCTGGCTGGCAACCACCGGGCCGATATTAACGACTTCGTTATCCAAAACTGGAAAGGGAAACTCCTTTTGTTCCGAGCCGAATTTCCATCCGGCAAGCCCTTGCAGCATCAGTTGAATTCCGATAGTGATAACCACTAAATCGACCGGGGAGGGATTTTTTGCCCGCCGCAAAAAAAGGAATTCTACCAGAACGCCTAACACTATCGCAAACAACAGCGCACCTGCAAGTGCTGCGGTTGATCGAGTCGAGTGTATACAGCGTGGAAAATTCGTTGAATTTATTTGTGTTCAAAGGTATGGGATTTACTGAAAAATGTCAACGAGCAATTAAATATATAGAAATATAGAAAAATGCTGCAGGAGACTAAAAAATTTGTCCTTCTGTTAGTTTAATTACGTTCTTGTGTAGCTTGATGAAAACGATGGTCTTCATAGAGCCTAGTTGTCTGGGGCTCGAAATATTCTCGAAGTTTCACTGTTCAGATTCCAGACCATCATGCCGCCAACGGAAAAACCGGTCATCATCAGGCGCGACGGGTCGATCTGAAAACGGCGCGCCGCATCTTCGATGACGCGATCGAAGTATTCGTTCTCGTCGATGCCATCGACATGGGCGCGAGCGGGTATCCCCGGGATCGACCAGGCCCCCTTGATCGACTGACCGGCGATGATGGCGACGCCTAGGTCCGAGGCCAGAGAGGTGAGGGATCCATTATCCATGACCCTCGCCCGAAAATGACTACGATTCAAGACATGATTAATATCTACCATCAATGTCAGAAATAGTTGAACAACCGTAACCAACCCTGACACAAACCTAATAGTACATATCATTTTTGTTTGTAAGCTACATAAAATTTTCTGATTGCTTTAATAGTCACAGTATTTTACGAAACGTATCAAAGGCATCTTGTTCTTCCTAGATAAAAGTTGTCATGAGCCAGCCTTAATTTGACTTGTCTAGGGAACAGCATCATTTCTTTAACCATGAAGTACAATGGGGTGGGGGAGGAGGGTCATATGATTCCTAAATTATGGTAATATTAAATACTCCGTAGGCTATTGAAAAACCCCTTCACCCGAAATGGGTGTCTCCTCGCATTGTATGATAACTCAACCCTCTGGAAAAAGTGACATGACTGTCAATTTTCATTATCAGATGTAAATTTGCAGAGCCTAGGGGTTTCTCCCCCAACAATGGCATGAAGTTTATGAGATTTATATGACATGCATTTGTAATAAGTAACCCTGAATTTGAACAGGATCTTCCAGCCTTTGCACTTGCAGAGAATGGAGGCACTTTTGCACTTGCAATTGGAGGGGGAAAATAGAAGGACTTCTAGAGTTTGAAAAAAATATTCTCTTTGTGTCTTAGCTTTAAAATAACTAAATTTTGGTAAATTACACAGAAAAGTTTTACTATTGTGAATCATGGCAATAGGTTACACATTTCCGTGGAGGGGGGGATACACGTAATTTGGTAGTTCAGTTTTGCGAAACCCAATGCTCTGCAGATCGGCGCCGTTTTCCAGCACGTTGCGGGCAGCTCCGGCGATTTCATCGCGCATCGCGCTAGAGAACTCACGCCTGTAGGAGGCCGGTGACGGGAAGTCGGATGCCCTCCAAGCACTGCGATCGTCAAGTCGGGTTGGTCGTTCGCCGGGGCTCGCAACACGCATGGCACACTCCGTTTTTCTTTGCCGGCAGCTTTGAACAGGTGCTCAACGGCTAAAAGAGTTTTTTAATTTCTTTATTTTCTACCAAAATTCTCTTTAACCAGCTTTCCAGAAGATTTTCTACATAGCTTGCTCCTAAAATTGCCGCAGCTCGGTCAGACTCTTTACGATAAAGTTCAGAAATCTTATTGAATTCATTGGTGAATTCTGGATGTTTATTCATGCTAATAATAACCTATCAAATTAATTTAACAGCTAACCAGTAATTATATAGTTCCCTTGATATTACAAAGATTCTTTATTCACCCAACAAATCATCGCTGCCGACAAACCCGCCGGCGCCCAGCAAATCATCGTCGGGTTCCAGCAACTGGTCGCTTGAACTGCGCAGCATGTCTTCGGCCTGATTCAACAGATCGTCGACATCGGTTGTCTCTCTGGCGCCGCTGCGGTCCAATTCAGTCGGATTGGTCGCGATTGAAAACAATCGTTGAGAGAGCGCCGATTCTGATCCAATGCCGCAGAATGCGAGCGAGATCCAGGCCAGGTGTGTCTACTTCTGTTAGCTATTACTATACCATGCCCTCCTGCTCTGCTGAGCATTATGCAGATTTAAATGTGCTTCGATTTTCTTTGTATTTCTTTGCTACGATTGTACGCTCCTATTCTCTGCAGCAAATCCCTTATTCATCGTAATTTGGTTTCCTTCGATCACTCGTTCCCATTGCCATACTTTCCTACCCTATATGGTCAACATTCTTTTGCCTAGTACTCGATAAAGCATAGTTTATCTTCCATTATCGATCTCCACTGCCATAATGCTTCATCGCCCTCATTGGGATAGTAATTTTGAAGTTGAAGAAAGGTTGTGGTGCTATGCTTGCTCAACACCAAAATCGTATACTTAAGCCAGTTCGTTTCACCTCAAGTCTGAAGTAATTTTACGTTGTGAGGTATGATTTACTCCTTCTGACCAGGAGGCAAAACGACTAGCACCTGCCAGGGCTGCAAAGAAGCTCTCTGCAGACTGGAGCTCAATATGTACAGGAAAGTCTATGGCTACCCGGATAAGAGAGTGGTTAACAACCAAGGTGGCATAAATATTTTCTTGAAGACGGCTACTTTGTCTGACAAAACAAGTTATAATATCTTCAGCGCCAAAAATCCGCATAATCTCTCTGTTACTGTAGCTGCAAGGCAGATACAATAAAAACTTGTAACATCGGAAATAAATAATTCTAATATCGCTATTATCCCCTGGTCAAAAGAGAACATGAAGGCCAGCTGGGAAAAAAACCGCATGCTTAAACTTTTTTTTTCATTCATGACCACATTTATAATTCTGACTTTCCTGGTGGCCTCACATAAAAATAAAAGCAAGATAAACAGATGTTTTTTGATGATTTATTTATTAGATAATAATATGCATATACATATTAAGACATATAATTTTAGAATTTAAAGCCTGCTTATAACTGGTGCAGGCTCTGAAAATATGGGGTCTCCGTTATCAGAGTCAACCATGACTTTCTGAATTCGGCCAATCAGAAATGGCCGCCTTCCGACGAAGAAGATCTTAAGGATAAGGACGCGCCTTTAGACATTTGTTGATATGTCTGATTTTAAACTGGAAACATTATAATTTATTTTTAAACATTGAATTTTGAAAGAAATGGTCTGTAAAAAAAGGGGGCATGTCTATGCGCGCATAGACATGCTTGTCCTTGTTACTCTACAATTTGGCCTTAAAGGCCCTTGTATCAATACTTGCACTTAATTGCTGACCTTTTTAAAACATGGCCTTTAATTCCTCTATCGGCCAGGCTTCCATCACGTAGTCGGTCATACATACACACGTTTTTGAAGCAGTGATGAAGCATTGCAGAAGAACGCGTTTGACATTTCCGTAATGGAAGCAAGAGGAAACAGCCTTCACTCTGGCACTGTCTTCGGAAGAACACCAACAAAACAACGAAATGGCGGACAACAAGAAAAGATATTTGGTAAAATGAGAACTCTCAGTACATTTTGATACTACCTATGTTTCGTTTCCTTACTATCGAGCCCTATCGGCAGGAAAATCACCTTCGGAGAAGCGATGGGTTTCTGGGCGGTTACAGTGCATTCCCATCGACCCTGTACATGTTAAGGGTACGAGTTACGGTTTTGAGGGTGGTTGATTCATTCAGCCATGCTTCCGGTGCTCTTCTGCCCGACTTCTGCCTGGCGTGGCGCGGTGGCAGCGCCCTTCAGACTCGCTACCACCACCCGCTACCACCGGCTACCACCTGCTCTTGCCGGCTCGAATTGTATCTCTTTGTGAACTCAATAATACTATTTTCATTCATACTCTAAAATTCAAATGTTTCAATTTGTATATTGAAGTGTTATCGCATAAAGTGTTTTCAAATGGAGAATCATCTTCGGTAACGGCAACATAATCCATAAGCTTATAGCCATATTTGCTCTTGTCTTCACAACGATGACGAAGAAGCCAAATTTGCCTGTTATTCTAACAGTTGAAGCCTAGACCTGATTCTTACTCCCAAAAATTCAGGTAATCAGTTTCAAATTCCACGTAATGCGCATCACCGCCTCGTTTTGCGGTCATGTTTCGGCGATACGTATCCACGACGATTTGACGCATCGCGCGCGCAAAAATAGCCAATAAATGGCGCGTATCGGCGTAATCACGACCAATGCCCAGGGTGAGTTTTTCGTACGCTTCGTGAACCAGCGAAGTGGTATTTAGGGTCTGGCGAATCCCCGAACGGCTAAGCTGATGGTGTGCCAAGCGCTTCAGATCTTTTATACTCTATAGAAGATCATATACATGTACATGTAAGGAAACTGTATCCAGATGCTGAGCTGCCAACCTTTAAAATTTTAGAGAAAACGGACACTTCCATTTCTATGATTTACAGCTCATCTAGGGGATTGTACAGATTGGCACATGGTCTCATAGAAAAATCCTTTGAACATTTTAATAAAACGGCCAAGGTATCTTTTGAATTGATTAAAGCAGATGGGACAGAAGTAAAATTTGACGTTATGCCGACGGCACCCAACAGAATCGCATCCGAATCCCGGCACGCTTGAATAGTCGCCTCCGGCAACGGATCACCGGTTTCGTCGATCGCGATTCCCCCGATCAACTGCGATTGAAACGTGAATTCGTGGCCGAAACGATCACCGATCGCTTCGAGCACACGTTTGGCTTGCTGCGTGATTTCGGGGCCGATGCCATCACCGGGCAATAGAACGATGGAAGCTTTCAAGGTAACTGAGCTGGTAAGGGGGAGGGGAACAAAATATATTTTCTATACTATGGTTAATTATTTGTAATTCTAAATGATCTTAAATTGATTCCTAATAGCCCTACCAATTATACTAGTAAATAAATGAAAACATATACTAGGCCTTTAGTCTTCAGTTTTACATGAAGAAAAATCTCAAGTGATTTTAAAAGGCTATAATTCTTTTAGGTTTCTTTTCTTTCTTCCAATTTCTCTCCCACAGGCTGTTGTATCGAACAAGTTGTCGAGTAAAATGGCTTAAACCCTTTCATTCCCAAATTATTTTCTGGTGTTAGAAAAAAAATCTTTGGTGAAAATGTTAAATATGATGAAAAAAACATAAATCTGAAAAAAAATTGAATATCTGCATTACTATGGAAACTGTAAAATTCCCAATTGGCAACATTGGGAATTAGAGATACACAAAACAAAAGCAAGTTTCTCCCAGATACTTTCTATTTTTACTCTAAGTCTTTACCAAAAGTTAACTTCAAAGTATGTAAATCTCTTACATTAGTTTTTTACATTTAAAATTATGGAGATACGCCCTTTTATATCCGACTGACGACATATCCCTTAGAAGTTCTGGATAGATTGGCATTGTGAGAATTTCTCCTTGCTAATATTTAGTACCGAGTCCTTTCTGTATATTTTATGGCAACTGGTTTGGTACGATCACCCCTGAAACAAACAAAAAATCACAGGAAAAACGACCAGTTTCACATTTTAGTAGATGTTGATTTCAGACGTCTGCTCTGTCGAGTTAGGAGTATATTACTGTACCTTGTATTTTAGACGTACCTATTCTTCTTTCTACAAAGTATATATATAATCACGATGAAGTATCATAGTCATAGCAAGTAGCAAGTGTTATACATTATTATGAACATTTCGTGATAAGTCACTCGAAACTAGCAATCTATCCAAGAAACTGGAGTAGTGCCCTCTTCAATTCCCCTGGTTTACAGGGCATAGGTTTCAGCATAAAGAAGTCTGCCTCTGCATTCTCGTCCCAGTTTTCCCTCTTAACGCGGAAAGAACATCAAGGGGTTTTCGCGGGTTCTCTTCTATCTTTTTTAAAAGAGTTTCAAGTGGAAACGATTTTTTGGTTTCCGGTAATTCGTTTTTCTTATGCTCAAAAATCTCGTCAAGTTTGGTGGCCATAAAAAAATTGCTCTCAGTTTTATTTCGCTGACATTTCACTTAAAAAATTTAACTTCTTTTTGGCCGAACCAGAATCGATTGATTTTTCCGCCTCCCGTTAACTTCTGGAAAAGTGACTAGCAGCAATACTAATATGACTATGTGCAGTTCATATATATGGAATCTGTCAAATGTTGATTTGTAGCTTGCTATTTCATTTTTGATAATTTGTTTCAATATTGATTTTGTTCAATTATGTTGTGAAATTTGACAAGAGGGGCATATTTGACATATAGGTGACAAAAAAAGCCTGTCTGGACTCGAAAATATAGTTAATTTAGCTCCTTTCTGTTTATCATTTTTGGTTCGAGTATTGTCGCAAAAACTAAGAATTACTGTTGCAGCAAGGTTCGAGTACTGTGGATGCATGTATATCAGAGGTATCTGGGCGGAAAGTGAGAAACTGCTGATTTCTGAAGTCCCAAAACGTATTTAAATTATTCACATCTGGTACTGCTATAGTTAAAGAGAAACACGAAAAACATGCGAGAGATATGTACTAACGTTTTGGGCTTAGTCTTTTATCGAAGTGATAACTATTTTCTCTACTTATCATCGATTACGTTTCTCAGAGTGACGCTAATTTGAAATCAATTGTGTCCAAGCATCCGCTTAAACGGGTTACATGGAGTAGATCCTGTGGTCAAGGGAAAGTCGGAGGTAGGTTCTGCGCTTTTGCTGTTACTGTACTGAAGATGTTGTTAATTGTCGCTTTCCAGTGCTGTGGTACGAGTTCTCAACGATTGTAATAACTCGCCCATATTATAATACATCAGGTGGATACACGTGTGGTCTGTGGAAGCTGATATTGAAACCCAAACAAGCAGAAATAAAGTTAAATGATAAGTCAGATATACAATTAGCAGGAATAAAAGGAATACTCAAATCAAACTTAAAAAGAAAAGAAATTACTAATGATGAAAGCCGGACTACCACCATTCAAACCCCTAAAGGCTAGGCGGTCGTTCCGACATTTAAACGACATAATTTTTAAAGGTGCTTTTTCATTAGTGATAACACAAGAAATAGAGCAATAGAAACTATCAAATTACTGGCGGCGAGGTCGAGGACGCTCTCTATATCCGGCGGGTGATGCAGGATGCCGCCACCCTGTCGGAACGGCTGGAAGAGGCGGTGAGCCGGGGCAGGATCAGCATGGAGGCGCTGTTTTCACGCGCCTATCGCCCGATCCGCGGCACCGACCCGCAGCAGGTCCTCGCGCCGTTCACCGGTTTGACCGACCAGCTCTTTCCACAAGTCCAGGAGTCCGCGCTGGAGATGTCGGACAAGGTGGTGTTCTGCGCGATGGATTAAATATTAGCAGTAATGGTTTATTGTTTGTTTTTTTGCGTTGGAATCATGATATTAAGTTGTTTCATAGTGTATGAATTGTTTATGTAAGTTGTGCATGAATTAACAGCAAATTATTTAGTTGCACTTGGTCAATTGTCTATCTGCATTTTTTTGACTAATTGACTTTTTTCAATGATTCCTTGTTCTTGTAGTGTCGTCATCGCTACGGCCTTAGCAGCAAGAATCATTTTTTGTGTGTCTACAATGATCAGGCCAAGAAGGGTTACCCTATCATAATTGGCGGTGCCCCACACAGTGGATAATGTAGCACTTTCCACATTTAACCATATCTTCCTTCCTAATAAATCGAGCGGCAGAGGACACTTAGCCTGTGATGGCAAGCCGTCTCCCACAATACTTTTGCTTGAAAAATAAGAACAGGTTTATAGTGAATATATGTTTGCCAAAAGTCATAAATAAGAGAGAGTTCAGCATGAGCATCAAAATGCTTCCGAGATATTGCCAACATGCTTTTTTAAGAGCACAAGCTTTTCCCCTTGTAGCCTTTTTTAGGTTAAGCTAAAAAAATTCCCGATATAACAGAAAAATTTGATCCCATGTCAGGTTGTTGTTTGTGATAATATTAATTCTTATAAAAAAACATTCTTGTTGCATGTTCTATAATTTGTATATGTATTGTGACTCTGATCATCAACTGAAGCATACTTTGTGAGCTGAACAAAGCTTGGATCACAGAAAATCGCTTAACCCTACCGGAAAACCCTTCATTATTCCCAATGATAATTTATTGGAAAGCGAATCATCATTCGCTCCCAGTTTTAGCTGTGGAGAAACAATATTTTGAAAATGAAATCCCAGGGCAAAATCTTTTAGAAAACCGGAATCTGCTCCCGGGCGATATAACAAACCCAGGTCCAAACCAAAAGCGCTGGTTACCTGGTTGGTGATGGGAAAAGATTGGCGATTTACTTTAAAGGTGATTCCAGGCGTCAACGACAATTAGTTCAACTTCGCCGAAAGGAAGTTTGGACTCTCTAGGTTTGGATGTTCAACAGATTAGAAAGTAACAGATGAACGACGTAGAGTTAGCACCAATCATAAGCTTAAAGCTTCAGCAAGGGACAAATGATTACGTGAAAATTGGATTTAGTAGCCCAAATGGGGATGCCCTGCAAAGACAGGAAGACCGGGACGCCGGGTTGAGATTTACTGAAGATAGAAATGGCAAAAATAGCCATATGATGGCGGCGTCGAGGGGGCACGGATGCACGAGCCTTATCGCGTCGTAGCTGGTGAACAGCCCGACCCGCAATATCAGGGTTTACTGCTGACGCCACCGGATGGCCGCGACGAGTTACTGGCCGCATTCACGGCGGCGGCCGAGGCTGGTTTGCAGGTACAGACTCACGGTGTCGGCGATGCGGCCATCGACTTCATTGCCGAGCTGTATCAGACGCTTGCGAGCACGCACGACATCAACGCACTGCACTTTACTATTGTAGTCATTATTAACTATATGAGAATATTGGCATAATTTTCATTTTTAAATGCTTTTAATTTACTTGGTCTTTTTGAATAATTTTGGATATTTTTTTTGAATAATTGCCACAAACTGTTTGTTAAGCAGTTCTCAAAGAGAGAATCAGTAAAGGAATGGAAGGATCAGGAAGATGAAGTGGGGTGGGACATAAACTTTTCTGCTAATCATCCGTTCTAGCATAACCAAGCCAATGATTTCAGCTTTTTTTTTACCAGTGGGATGCGAATTTAGAATCGGTTGATACGAAGAGAGATATATAATATTATTCTCGTGAGAGAATAAATCAGTAGGACATCGTTTTAAATCAAGAGAAAGTCAATATTGATCTGAGAAGAAAGGATAAGCAGATACTATGTCGTTATCATATTCCTCACAGCTCTATACGTGTGATCATGGCTCGTGTGTTTATCATTCTATACTTGCTCATCAATTTAGGAGTTCGAAATAGTGACCACACGCATTCATATAGTTGCTGACAACGATGATGAGGAATCTACATTCAAAGATGCACAAACTCTATCGTTGTTCCTAGATATTCCGGTTTGGCAGGTAAGTTATGACTGAAGATAGTACGCTTTTAGTCATTGCTCGGATTGCAGGCATCTTTGTCGGGTTCGCTGTGCTTGTAAGCCTTGTCGCCAGGCTTGATATGTCACTCCGGTGGGACGCCTACCATTTAAATTTTTAGTCGAGATACTTTGGACTCTCCGCGAAGCCGCCGAAAGCTGTCGACCTGCTGCGAGCGACGCGGGACCGTGTTTTGCAGTGGAGGGGGCGGACCCGGCGCCAGCCGACACAGGGGATATCGGTCCGCGCCCGGATGAATGGAAATAGATTGTTCCGATCGCTGCGATTGCCGTGGTCTATCGGTCAGGCGCCTTCGCCGGCGTCACGCTGTCCGGGGCATGATCCCGGATCAGGGCGGCGAGCAGGTGCATGTCCTCGGCGCGTCCCAGCATTCCGTTCAGGGGAAACATCTCTGATTATAGTAGCTTCATATATCAGCTCAAGGGTACTCTTGCAATACAAGCAACAGTAGACGGCACATTATCACCGAAATGCCCTTATTAAATTGTTTTCTTTGAATTTTCAACTATTATACGAGCTTCCTTGTGTACTAAAACTTCACTAATTGCTAATAAACAAATACATGTTTAGGTTCACCATAACAAGCTGATTCTTTGACTGAATGTTATCAATGCGTGAATTTATAATTAATCAATTTAAGCCATCAAATATTATCTTAACTGAACTTGGTACTTTGACAGTGTCTGAAACCTCAGAACAAAGATCCAATTACAATACAAAACTAAAAAGTCAAAATCCATCTATTTTTATTTTTTTATTTTTATGTATTGAGTCCTAGAAGGAGAATTTTAGCATGAAAATACCAACTTGCAAAAAAAGAGAATTACTTTTCTTTTAGTATCATCTGCCTTCCCAAATTGGTGCCTCTAAGAAGCTTGTAAGATTTGGTAAAGCTAAGAAAACATTGATGGGTTCTATTCATTTGAAAAAATAATCGAAAATTAGATTGAAAATTATTTCAAGGAAGTGAGGTACCGAGACGTACCTTATTCGTATACCATTGATCACGTTTAGATTGGGAGCTTCTTGAAGCGTCGTACCAGCAGCATCAACTGTGGGAAGCACCAATTTCCAACCTCAGCATTTTCGTAGCTCCTGCATTTGTTGCAATGCCTCGATTTTTCTTTTTTCTATATTTTTTTTAAAAATAATTTGTTTATACAACTAGGAAATCAGTGCAGGCACCTAGTCAAGCTTTTGGCAAATTTTTTTTCCATATTCAAGCTGGTGTTACACTCTACAAGTTTCTCTGCAGCTCTGCAAAATTTCAAATAAGTATGGCAGGGCTGTTACCATAACTGAAAGCCCTGAATTGATATATTGTTTATCAGCATCTTGTGATGATCTTTAACTGCTGATGCTGTGGTCGATCTGGTTTTTTGTGTGTCCAGTATTTGTGTATATCTTTATGGGCGAAGAGTGTGCTGCCAACAACCAAGTCGATGAACTGAGCTATTTCAATAAGCAACTTTCCATTTTCATTGCGTCTCAAAGATCATGGTTGCCCAGGACGTCAACACAATAATCTCTGTCGTTGCCAACCTTTGCGTTGAAAACCCCCAGGACGCATATGATGACATGTCTGGGTACACCTTTAAAGACAGTTAGTTGTTGATTTCCCTCCCAGCATACTTATGGTATCCCTCCGATTTACTGAACATCCTCTACCTTTATGATCATTTCCCTCCCCCCACACTTATGGTTTCCCACCTATTTACTGAACATCCTGTAACTTTATGATGATTTCCCTCCCGGCATTCTTATGGTATCCCTCCGATTTACTGAACATCTTCTAAGTTTATGATGATTTCCCTCCCAGCATACTTATGGTATCCCTCCGATTTACTGAACATCCTCTAAGTCGTACCACACGAAAGTCGAATTTTGGACCGCAGATAATCACGGTTAGCTAGTGGTCTTTAACTGTTTTCCTTACTCTACGCAATTTGTAATTAGGTTTTTTAATTCACTTCACAGAGCGAATTTTACTACCACCGTCACAGATGTGCATGGTTTTGCTCATTCGTTGACATTGCCTCACGATGCAAAGTTTAATGATGTGTACAGAGCAATTTATCGACCGCAGGGAAACAACAGCTCTCGAGGGTCTTTTAAAATACATTCTATTTTATTTGGTACAACAATACATTCTATTCTATTTGGTACATGTGGTAACGCATTAGAGGATTGGCTTTTCAAACCTAAAAGACATGGTAGCAAAGTGTATTGTGGACTAGTACATGTTCATCATGGTGTGTAAGCTTTTTATTCCTTGGAAAAGAGGAAAAAAAAGAGTATGTTCCAATTATGAGGTTTTAGTAAGAAGCATAGATGCGGCACTTCAAATCAAAGCAAACCTAGTGATTGTGCTCGGCCGTTCGCGTTGCGTCCATGACTAAACTTACCCCAAGGCCTGTACCTGGCGAGATAGCATCCGGCCAACTCCGGCCTCCGATGGATCCCATTCGGTCCCTACCGATCTTGATCCTCTACCCCCATAGCCGGTGCAATTGCCGGTGCACGATGTGTGACATCTGGCGAGACAAGCGCACGTCAGAACTTTCGCACGCCGACATCGAGATGATGCTGCCTGACCTGAAGCACCTCGGTGTGGAAATGGTGTCATTCGCAAAATGCGATTTAGGACACCTTTAAGCCTGACGGTTCTTTCAAACCGCTATCGCGATTATCCGCCCTACGGACTTCTAGGTGGCGAGTCCGCCAGGGCGGGTAGGCTGAAGATACAAACGACGGAAGAAGGTGCCACCGGATTCGAATTGAGAACACCCGGCGGTGGAGGCTGGGGAGAAACGGAGAACCAATCTCCGTGAAAACCTCAAGAATCAAAAAGAACGTGACTGGCATGAAAAAAAAAAGATAAAATAGTTTCTAAGTCAAAAAAAAAGAGAGTTCAAAAAGATATAAAAAATTAAAAGTTCAAGAAAAACTTAAGTTAAAAAAGGGGAAGAAAAATGTTGGGGACGGGGCATTGGGTCCATTGAAGTTGGGACATTGATGATCATAAGCTCCCCCTAAAAGAAGTGTTGATATAAGCGCCTTCAAATTAGCCCAATTTGAAATCAGATGAAACGATTTACTTTACCTTGCTAATATACTCTGTCCCGTCAAATACACTAGCCCTGATTCTTTGATATACTGAATTAAATTAAGGTAGTAGCTGTTAAAACCATTCAATGGTGAAGACTTTGAATTGTGTATTAGTTCTAGTCAATAAGTTTTTGCAAATAAGCTTTTACTACAGGCCTGTCTTTCTGAGAATTAGTGCTGTCCAAATCAAGTTTATTTATTTCTACAAAGAGTCTTAACTATTGTCTTACGTTCTTAAAAGAAAACTTGCCGCTATTGTTCCGCACGAAACATCCCGATACCAGAAATAGCAGCCATGCGGATATACTCATCGCTATGCTCGAGGAACGCGGCAAGGTGTTGCAGCGCGTTTGGGTTGTTAGAGAACCCCAGTTCGTACACGTCCATGTAGACCCCGCGATCACTTTCCCATCCGTCGCGAATGTTACGGGCGAGTGCATCAACGGTTTCATCCGCGAGATATCCCCCGAACAGTCGTTGATTTGTTCTAGCAGCTATCTCCTTGCCTTCCGCGCCGGTTACAGGGATCAGCGCGCCTTCACACGCGCGTTTAAGCAGCGGCTGGGCCTGACCCCGGCGGCCCTTCGACAACGCGATGCCTGAAGCGGGTGTGACAGATCCTGCACAAAGCTAGACGGGATTGGCCAAGACAGGTCGGCCGCCGCCCCCTATCCAGGGGCTCGGACATGAAATCACGAGGACCGCCGCCATGAGCCAGAAACTGACCGACTACAATGCCCTGACCTTCGACTGTCGTCTGGATTGACGAGGGTGCTCCAATCGGTTTCGTCATGCCCGCGTAGGTCGCGATTGCCTTCCCGACCTTCCTGACCATCGCCAAGGGTGTGATGGACGCCGAACGCAAGGTCTGCTCCGACCTTGTCAACAGCCTTCTGTCGGCCGACAATGCCGGCCGTTATGGCGAGTTGTCCTTTTCGATCCCGGTGGTTGAGTGCGCCACGATGACGGATGAACAGATGAACGATCCGACACTCAATCTGGATAAAACTTGAAAACTCCCGAATATCCCGATCGTACGCCTGAATGGTATGCTTGGAGTAATTTTTCTCCAATTGCAGATAGAATATGAACGCTTGTACGGACATATTCCAAAGGTAGCCAAATGACGACTATCAGATATGTCCCAAAACAAAAAATCCCGTTTCCTAAACGAAAACGGGATATAGTATATGGTGTAAAAAGTCAGTTACACTTCCTCTTGATCTCTCAAGCTCTGGATGTACTGTGCTTTTTTTGCTTTGGATAATTCAAAAGGCACTATGTGAGTTTCTTCGCTAAACTTAGATTTATAGTCGACTCCTAAACAAGCTCTATCAATTGGCTCAATCTATCTCTCTTATTGCATTGATTCTCAATATATTTAGAAGATTGTGGTTTTCCTTAACCATGTTCTATCCAAATAGTAGAAAATCAAATCTATTGACTTATTTTTTTTGGTATATGTTTGATGCCTAGCAAAATTCTCTTCTTCAAAAACGTAGCTTTTCTATATAAATCATTTTGATGAACTTTGTCCTAAGGAGCAGATAGAGGCCATAGGAGGTACAAGCATCCTAGATGAAAATATGAGCAAAATAAATGAATCTTCAAAGGTTTTGAGGGTTAAAGGTGCAAGAACAAATTTTGAAAATTACTATTAAGAAGACTAAGTCGCTAAGACCAGGAATAAATGAAGACGAAGAAATGACACTGAGTCACAAGAATATTGATCAAGTGGACAGCTTCACTTATCTGTCTTACAGTTACTGTCCGAGATCTTTGCTGAATACCATTACCGCATCCGGAATTACAGATGGACCAAGCCGTCCAGGGACTTAACTGGCAGTCTATTTTCCGGGTGACTGTGCAGGACTGAGTTTGCGATAGTACTGAACTGCATCTTCCATTGCAACTGGCCGGTGTTTGAACTCGTCGTGTTCTGATTTGCGATGCTGAAATTAACGAATATGTGTTGATATCTCAAACATATTCGTTAATTTCAGGGAAAACTGAAAAGATGAAAGAAGAAGAAAGTGTTGCAAGGAAGGGTGTCGTGCATCAAAAAGAGGCTCATAAATGGAAAGAACAGCTGTCTGTACAGGATATTGTTTTAGATATTCTTTAGGAAAAAGCAATCAAAGATAAGGTAATGCTCTAAGGTCAAAGGATTTAGTTGGGACATAGGTGGTAAAGGCCATGTTTGATGCTCTTAAACCTCAACATGAAAAGGACAACAACTTGAAGGCAGATTTTTTATTGTTGCAATTTTTTTTTTTACATAAATGTATTTTAATGTCATTTATCAAAACGTTTTACGTTTTGTTCTTAGAAAGCAACAAAAATAATTAGATAAAAAGTGTTATAAATAAATACAGCCATATTAGTTTCCAAGCTTTTTCTTAGTTAAGGTTCTGTTGTTCGCTACATACAAATTAAGGTGACTATATGGCAGACAGTTGTAGATCAACGTAAACATTTTCAATTTTTTTTTAGTCAGGAATCGTGAGTGTTTGGCATGGCAAAATTAGCTCTGTTTCTCCCTACCCAATTAACGACAATGGCCTTCACCTATTTGAACTATCCCGATCCCATTACTTTGTAACCGCAAGCACTTAGTTTCAACCCCAAACCATCCACCAGTACAAACGGTATAGTAATGACGGTTGCACAAGATGATCGACTATGTCATTATGTCTAAACGCTGGAGGTCATGGCTGAAAAAACCCCAAAGCTTACATATCAGCTGAGCCCGAGTTTGTCTTGCAGCAACAATGTGAGCTGGCGTTATGTGAGGAAGCCTTACCCATGGCTGTCCAGCTAAAGACAATATAAATTAAAATCAAGTAACACACCTTACGTAATTTACTTTACACAAAATTTACTTTACACAAAATTGGCTATATTTTAGAGCCTTAGGCCGAAGAAAATATATTTGGCCGCAACCTGAAATTTGGCCTAATTTTGGCCGTAAGAGGAATAATTTTAACAGTCTGCCTCTCTAGTCCTCGCCATGTGACTATTGAGCAAGCGCAATCGTTGGCAAAACTTATTCCGCCTTATGTGCAATTGGTGGGATTGTTTGTAAATGCTAGTGCTGAAGAAATAAAAACGGTGCTTGATTCAGTTCCGTTGGATGTATTACAACTACATGGTGATGAAACACCTGAACAATGTCAGCAGATCGCAGAATCATGTAAACGTCGTTGGTATAAAGCAATTCAAGTGAAATCTGACTTAGATGTAGTGGCAGAAGTTTCTACATCAGAAAAGTCTGAACCATCTCCTAAATACGTATCTTTTTTTGGGTCATTTATAACTCCATATTGTAAACCCATCCAAACATGTTTACCACCCAATCTTTCAGTTCTATATTTCAAATGTAGATAAAAAGCAAATAAACAAAGAGCAATTGCCCAAACTTGAACAGAACCAAGACCAACACAAAACATTGCAACACGTCCACAACTCCATTCATCATCAAACATTGTCATAGTACAAGTATTATAAAGTATTCAATCGAACAATTGAATATTATTTCGATCGAAAAGATCAAATGAAAAAACTCGACGATGACAAATCTATTGAACGAAAACAAAAAGTCATCATTCCATTTTTTCCGCGAAAGACACCATCGAAATCGTATTTAATCTTGGAATTTACACATGTCTTCTTTCGTCCGCGATTTTGTTCGCATCGAAAGGAAGATATTTTCGGTAGAACATGTCCATTTACAAATTGGTAAGAATTCAATTTGATATGCTTTTTTCTGGAGCGAAGGTAAATATTATATTTTTGTTTGCTTCACTTAGGCATGAAATATCAATCGGTTCCGAAGCTTTTTAGAAAACTTTAGATAACCATTATCATCAAGATTTATATGTACCTGCACTTTGTGACCGAAACAAGTTTCGCAAACTAATAAATGTAATTCAATCAAACTCTTGTTTTTACTAGCCCACTTTGGAACATCAGAATTTTCATTAAAATCTGCAACTTTTCTAGTTTTACTGAGCGCCATTTTCAGAAGCAGTTCAAAGCTCACCGGGTTAACCAAAGTGTTGTAATTTCGGAATCGATCGCGAATCACTCACAGAAAACTCGTTCAGCAAATAATAGGACTCGGGAAAGTAAAATTACCATTAGTGAGAACCAGTGGCATTCATATTTCAAAAATCAGTTCACCTTACCCGACGTTAACACTCTCGAGAAATTTGAAACGGAATGACATAATCGCTTACGTACTCCCGGACCGGGTGGTCCGTGCTTCGTTGCTGCCCTTGTCGCCGCCCGTCCAACTCAACGCCCACATGTTCGCTTTCTTGCTCGTGGCATAGCCCGCGCTGGCGGTTTTGTTTGAGTATCACGAGGGCGACGCCGTGTCGAGATTGATTCACGCGGCGCTGCTCAAGGTGGCGGACAAGGAGCCGTATGTACGAGCCAGCGCGCTCTCTTGTTGCACGGTGTGTCTAATCTTCCCTCTTCCTTCTTCCCTCTTTCTCTTCGTCCGCGTAGACGGGCGTGCCCCGCATGGCGCGTCCGAGGGTCCGCTTGCCGATCTGCTCGCCGGTCTTGGCGTCGAAGATGTTCATTTTGGCGGTGTCGGTCACCGCGTAGAGCCGCCCGTCCACCAGCAGCGGCGAGCTCTTGCCGACCATCTCCTGCGGCAGGATCCACTCCTCGTCGCCCAGGCTCAGGTCACCCTGCTTGGCGCCGTCGATCGCGACCACGGCGCCCATTGTGGTGCCGACCACGTTTCCCTTCGGAAGATGATCCCTCTTCTCCAATTGGTAGATCGTACAAGAGTACGTGGAATGTCTCTTCTCAGAAAGAGCTGGAAGAACGTTTGTCTAAGGTACAGGGGTGCTCTTGGGAGTGGCAGCCTGACGGATCGGTTAGGGTGACAACAGAAGCCGTTCCTGCCATTCGATTGGTGTCTCAGCACGCTCAAAACTACGTGTTTCAGCATACCTTTGCAAATTCCATCGTTGCGGCTTATCTAGGGTGTCGGGCTTTTGGGAGAAGGCCGTCCCCACGGTGAGGACGGCGCAGAGCGGGAGGGCAGGGCGAAGGACCATTCGGGCGAGAGAGCTGGCTTGGGGGCGAAAGATTCTACGGGCCCCGGTCCCGGCGTCGGCGCGGTCGGACGCCTCATTTACGAACCGTCTCGCGTTGCTACGCTGCGTCCATGGACCACCAGCGCGCGCCCTATCGGATCGAGAGTGATCGGTTCACCCTGCACGCCTGGGAGCTGTCCCGGCAGAGAATAATATTCTGAATACTGCTGATTTGGCATCTGAGCTTTTCCAAAATCACTAGCCATCGGAATATCCACCGTAGAGCGAACACCTACAAAAGAGAATGAAATGAGGGTGCATGCAATCATAGGCCCTCTGGTTTTGATCCATTTATTAATAATATGTTTACTGGCGTGATAAATTGCGTGAAGATTGACGTGAAGTGAAAACTGTTTCGTTGTGGAAGAAAGAACCCTTAAACTTATTATTGGGCGTCGAGGCTGTCCTCAAGTTGCGCTTGCCGTGGCCGCGGCCAGACTCAACATTTCTTTGGCGTGTGCACGCGTGCGCGCCGTCAAGGATTTGCCTCCAAGCATCCGTGCAATCTCTTCGACACGTGATTTGCTGTCGAGTTGCTCCAGGGCTGTACTGGTGGTACCTGCATCGGCAAGCTTGCTCACGCGCAGGTGATGTTCGCCAAAACTGGCCACCTGCGGCAGATGTGTGATGCACAAGACCTGGCAAACTCTTTATGTAATTGCGCACTAAGGCAGAGATATGATGCTGCGGCTGTTGTTGATGTAACAGTCTTTCAACAGTTTTGTCGTATCCGATGGTATAAATGATTACAATAATCCACCCAGGAAATAGTTTTTTATTATTAAAATTGATGTCCTGTAAATGGTACGGATAGGGAACAGGGTGATACGAAACTCTATTTTGAACGTTTCATATTGCCTTGAACTGTGAAGAAGGTGTCTAATTTAAGTGGTCCAGGCGCAGCAGGTCGATCGAGCGGTCGCTGCCCATCGCCCGGATCGCGGTCAGGCCGCTGGCGTCGCCCTTGAAGGCGACCCGCTGTTCCTGCTGCTGGCTGTCCCAGAACGAGAACGCGCGGATGTCGACACGCAGTTCGTCGACCGCCATCTGGTAAGTGCCTGGCCCGCTCAGCTCGTCACTGAGCCGGTAGCCGAGACGATCAAGCTCGCGCCGCAGGTCCGGAACGGTGATCGGGGCGCCCTGCCGTTTTCCAGCGCCAGGGTCTGAATACCGTTATTGTTTAAAAACTCCTGAGTCAGTTTTCGTAATTTTTCGTCATCTTCAACCAGTATGGCTTTGTTCATATCAAAAAAAACTCCAGGGACTTTTGACGCGGCGCCTTTTGTTGGGCTCCAGATTTTGAACTAATAATTTTTGTACAGCTTTTTTATTGCCGTCCACCTTGATCTGTAATTCAGCGTTTTCCGTGAGTGTTACTGGAACCAATACTATAACCTTTTTTAACTTGAATGACGAGAAGTACACTTTTCTTCACGGTAAATAAATTTTTTGTAACTTTAATGCTATTTTTTTTGTTTATTCTCACTGTCGTCGCCCGGCAAGTTCATCGAAGACAGCAACATTTCTAGGTGGATTTACAAAGAAATAACGACACCTACCACAGCAGGGAAAAAACGAATAATGAAAAGGAAGAACATAAAGAAAGAACGCCTACATTTTAAAAATGGTCCAAAATCGCTAAAATATCCAATAGCCCAACAAACATTCGGATACATTGGAAACCAACAAGCATTCAGATTTCTTTTAATAAATATTATTTTTATTATTTTTATAAATTTGTAATTTAGATTATTTTTAAATTTAAATTATTTTAATAATTTAATAAATAAATTAAAAAATAATTTGACTTAAACTAAAATTTGAAAATATTATTTAAAAAACATTTTTTTATATCAACGTTTCTACAAATACTTTTTTCCAATATGTTTTACGTCGGAAGATATCGAAAACATATCTATCTATCATACCTAAAATGAATTTTTTAACATAATTTTAAACGATAAAATGTTTACTTTTATCGACGAAACTTATTCTTGGGAGAACATGACCCTATGGAAATATCTACAAGAAGGAAATATACCGAAAACATGGGAAGAATTCTTTCAACGAAAAGATGTTCAAAAGGAACTACACGGAATTTCACAAGAAATAGAAAGGCAGTCAAAGGGCAAAACTGTTTGAATGGAAATCTAAGATGAATGAATGCAAGAACAAAATCGATGGATGACATTCGACTAAAAGACTCTAATTAATGTGATATTTTTCTTGAATATCTAATTGTGTGGCATGATATTTTGTGAGATATGTTTATGACAAGCAGATGAGTGACGCTCTCCTGTTAGCTGTTCGTTAGGATAGAACGAACATATGAAAAGATATCGGCCAAGTGCGAATATATGATGGACGATTCTATCAGCACTTTTCACCTTCTCGAGAAGGGAAACTTCGTTACGGATTAGCTGAGTATGTACAAATTGGTGAGTTGAATGGGGTTCACCAAGGTAAGCTCGTAGACAGTAATAGTTTAGATGGAGTGTGGTTTCGACAGGCAAGGAAAACGGTCTCAAGTCGCTGGGCACTTCCTTACAATTCAGCATATGATTATGGTGCATGGTTAAACACAGGCGGATTTGTTCTCAATGGCCGCTTTGTTGGTGTAGAACCTATTGAAGATAGTCTGGGTCGTCGAGACTTACGCATTGAACTCTAAATGCGTCATTTGGTGATTATGGGTATACATTATTTGAAAAGCGTCAGATAAACGCCAAGATAGGCCTAGCTTTTTTGTATTGTAGGTCTCCTAGCTTCCCCATCGGCCGCTCTTACTGCTGTAGGCTGATATTTCTAGGAAGAGGCCTTAGAATCAGATTGGGGGCCCTTAATAATTGAATCTTCAAACATTTAATTATAAAATATCACCTATTACAATGGATTGAATGCCGGATGATAAAAAGAATGGGTTGATGGTGGTTATAGAGAAATCAGCGCGGTAAGAGGAAAAAACAAATGGGGGGAGGCTTTCATCACGCCTCTTTGCCACCACCTGTCCTCTAGTCTCTCTCCGGGGGTATTCGCTGCCCACGCTTTCTCGTGCGACTTCTACAGGTGGCTGGACAATTCCTGTGACTGAAGCTACTTTGATTGTTTCCTACCTTTCGGGGAGAAGTTCGATGAAGCGCGACCGCGATCTGGATCAGCAGGTAACTCACGAGGAAGTGAACCGCATCGACCGCCGTGTCGCCGCCGTGATCGGAGTTCCAGGTGTTCTCGAAGGGCGCGACGCGTTCGAGCAACGCCACGCAGGCGATGGCGGACGCCACGATCAGAGGAAATACCGGCCAGTAGGACACGCCTGCGCTGGCCAGCGCGGCCAGAAGGGCGGCTACGCCGCCCGCGATCAGCGGATAGGCACCGTATCGAACGAGGGTGGTCGGACATGATCTTGGCGATCAGGTAGGAGAAGGCGAAGGCCACAGCCGTCCCCAGCATCGCCAGGTGACCGTTCTCGACCTCACGAATACCGGGGCGCAGGATGATGAGCGCGCCCAGCAGCGCCACCAGGACCGCGATGATCCGGCGCATGGCGAGCCGCTCGCCCAGAAACAGCGCCGCCAGCAGGGTCACGTAGACCGGCGAGAGGTAGTTCATCGCCGTCACCTCGGCGATGGAGATCTGGGTCGTCGGTATAATGTTTTTCGGCATCTACCGATGCGGACGTTTCTCAAGCTAGAGTCAGTCACCGGACGTTCGACTCCTGCTCATAATTTGGGATCGAGAGAGTCGGTAAAATTGAGGCTTTGCTTGTCGGACTATTCACTTTTACCTCGTTCGTCTCACTGTCTTCCAGGGCGCTGCAAGTCTCGTACTCATACCAAAAATGGAGAGCGAGTCTCTGACAAGTCCATTTTGGGGAGCAAGAAAGCATGGGTCTTTTTAAAATGCATTTGATTTTTAGACAAGGCTTGTGAAATGCATTTAGAAAAGGCTCGGCGTCAATAAAATGCACAAAGCGACTTTTATTTCGATTTCTCTTCAAGGAGCTTGCATCTCCAGGCTTGATATCCTTTCGAGGCTCAATTTTTGATGATCTTTTTTAGGGAAAATGAGGACTTATGGCGTGAGGTTGCTGACCTAAGAATGAAGCACAAGAAACAACAGCATGTTTTGAATAAGGTAGGGGACGGCTCAGGTACGCCTGCAGCTGCGTCGCGCCGGGGTGCTGCGCCGCGGAGGCGAACTGGCCTACGTGCGCGACCTGGCACAGGCACGCGCGAAGGCGTTGCGCTGGTTGGGGGAAAAACCTCAGGAAGCCTAGGCGCGCATGGCACACGCCCAAAGCGGGGCAGCGGCTTACAGGCCCTTGACCGCGAAAATGCCGGCAGCGTTGCGCCAGTATCCCTTGTAGTCCATGCCGTAGCCGAAGATGTAGCTCCAGGTTCTGATAGTAGGGTCTCTTAAATATAGTGGCTCTGAGGATAGAAATATGTGATTACAGATTATGAATATGATTTTTGAAACAGGGGAAGTCCCGAACGATTCTAGGAAAATCTCAATTAAAGCACTGTTTAAGACAGGTAATAACAGTTAGTGTGGTAATTATCGAGGCATTACTCTGGTCTTTTTAGATAGCAAATTGCTTAGTAATTTGATACCGAGGTCAAGCTGAATATAGACGGAATTCTAGTGGGAACTCGATCCCGACGCGCTGCGCACGCCCTGATCTTGTCCATGCGGCTGTGTTGTCGCTTCATTTCCATTCCCTTTCCCGACCCGCAAGAGCCCAGAGGTCGCACGTACTGCTTGGTGGGAATGGGAACGGTAAAGGGAATGTAAATGAAGGCATGAGGCTGGTCTCGTATCCGGACCCGTCGTCCGTGTGGGGACGTCGTCCGTACGGAACACTGCTGCTCTTTCCAAGTAAGGACTGCTAGCCAGGCGCTCGTGGCGATTGTGAAGTTGCCCGCCCCATCGTTTGCCCACGCGCTGTTCTGGCCACTCCCCCCCCGGGTGGCGTTGCCGAACAGAGCGTCCAGATCGCCGTCGCCATCCAAGTCGGCCAACTGCACCGCTGTACTGTGATCTTCGACGGCCGGAATCTGGCCCACAGGCGCATCAACGAATCGCCCCGAACCATCGTTGAGCCACAGCGCGTTGGTCAGCGGCGCCGTGGAGAATGGGTGCCAACTTCTACGTAGCGCAGGTCGGCTGTCCCAGCGATGCTGCGGGGAACAAGACCGTAGCAACCGAGGTTGATTCCGATCGCGCTCGCCGCGCTGCTAAGGACAACGGAGGTCTCAGCGCCGTCACGCTGCAGCATTTGCATCCGGTGCTAATCCGCAAAGAGCATAATCCATTGGTGCACGTTGTCGTTACCGTTAGCCGGCCTGACATCCGAGTTACCGGTTTGCGCTTTTCGCTCGAAGGAACAGGCCGGTCTTCTATGCAGTCTCTCAAACTACTTTTCTGGTCGTGGTGGGGCTTTGGGTTTTTCTGTATCTCCGGCGTCCTTTTATCTCAAATGGACGTACACATGGATAGTGGCAAATGAAGAATATGATGATGGGTTCACCCCTCCTCTCACTCGAATGTCGACGAGCGCTTTGACATACTCTGTCTTCCTTTTTTGTAAATGAGGTGAATAAATAAGGCCACCTTGACAATGATTATGCCTGACATGCGTGATAGAAAATGGAAGGCATCCAAGCATATGTATTTACCAGAATGGCGACCATGAGTTAAGAAGACCCTCGCTGCAATGGACCCAAGAACAATCACCGGGAGCAGATCCTAAAGGCCCTCCGGTGAAGTTGTCTGGAAGCTCTCCAGCTCCACCCTTTTATGGCTTTTACAATGGTTATGTTGGCTATAATGAACATATAGCAAAAAACGACTCCCAGTACTTCTGGCAAGGTAACAATGTACGTTATTTTGCTAGAGAGGTGTAATTTGAAAACACTTGGAAATGATAAACATAATGTTGATTTGGCCTATTGTGATTAGAATATATGAAGTAGGCTAGACTGTTCATTTGCTGCAGAGATGAGAGAAAAAATCTAGATTAATCGTTATGCTTTAAGAATAAGATCAATTGGTATTTTTGATTTTTTTTTTTAAAGATATTTTTGTCAGTTTCAACATACTTTTGTCAGTTTCAACATACTTTTGTCAGAATTTCTAATTAGAGTTTCGGTTATTATTGAGCCGGATCGCTCCTTACTACAGTTCGTTACCAAGAACTGTTTGATAGCGTGTATATAATAGCCAGTACTGAACTAATATTCATTCAGTGAACATCTGTATTTGCAAAATATAATTTTCAGCCGGATTAAGTCTGACAAACAAATTTTTGATATTTTTTCAATGAATTCGGAGTAATAGCATCGTTTTTTGCGAGCGCTGTACAAAATTGGATGTGAATTATCTTGGGCGGTCCCACTGCTCGGCATTGTTGTAAGTCTGTGCCTTGATCAGATAGAGACTCATGTTGTTGGGGTCGACATTGATCGCGGCGTCACAGGCAGCGATGGCATCGGCCAGCTGTTTCAGATCCCGGTAGATATAGGCTTTGGTGATATGGGCATAGATCGAATTTTTGTCGACTTTCAGGACATCATCGCAGGTTGCGATTGCCTGGTATTCCCGATTGAGTTTGCGCAACAGGCTGATTTTTTCGGAATAGCGCTCTAAAAGCTAAAGAAAGCGGTAAGGCTCGTTATATTGGCTTTACCGGCCACCGGGATTTTAACGCCCATCTGCGAATGCTAGAACGCACGGAAGCCCTGGAGACTTGCCAAATGCCCATAAATTGTTTTGATCCAAATAATAAAAGTTTCATCAAAAACGTATTTCCGAAATTGGTTGAAAGAGAGATGGGCGTTCTAGCTATGAAAACGTTAGCCAACGGCGGTTTTTTCGGTGGAAACCGACATACGACCGCAAAGATCTGGAAGATCAGGTACGCAGTCGAACCGGGCTCAGTCGGCATCGCCGATAGCGTCAGGCGATCGCCTTCCGCGAGCACGGTGTCATAGTCCCCATTTGCATCAACCAGCTGGACGTTGTTCAGGCTGACAACGATCGGTCGGCGAAGCAATTCCGCGGAGAGATCAGACGCATCAAGGAACTCACGCACCGTGCGCCCCGCTTCAATCTCCAGGTAGTCGACACGGTTGTCGATGTCTAACATAGAATTCTCAGGACAAGCAACTAGAACAAAAACGTCAATTTCCGGAAAATTTGCAAGTTTGGCTGGATTCACACGACCAACAGCAAATATATACGATTTTTTGCCAGCTTTTCGTATCAATTCCTTCAAATGATTAATTGCTTGTAAGTAGTCAGCCACCGCAAGCGTCCCAACAAGAATTCCGATCCTTTCCGCGTCGCGCGCGCGTTCGATTAAATAATATCGTCTCATCAGGACTTTGTTGTTTGTTCCAATTTCTTAAAACGACTCCTGAAACAAAATGGTCGTTTAGTCTAAATAGGAAGCTTCTTTAAAAGTCCAAAAAATTTAACATGAAGAGCTAGGTATTGAGGGGGGGGGCAGCCCTTTCATAGACGGAGTACTTTCTGCACGCCTTGAGTTTTAATGCTTCTTCTTACTTCCAGTTGAAAAAAGTTTTTTTTTTCATTTAATCCAATCCCTAAAGCAACAAAGAATTTCTTTTTCAATTTTGCAATGAAAAAAAAATTGCTGACCAGTAGCTTTGATTCTTCTCAAATCACTTTCAAGAGTATCAGACCGATTAATCTGACAGATTACATGAGTATCAGAGTAACAGAGTAAGATGAAATCAATGCAAAATGTCCAAACTAACTGCCCCCAAGGGTGAATAAAAAATGCAAATGAGAACAAGAGGACAATGAGAAAATACTAAATGTGTACAAGTGAAACGTTTATTAAAGGAAACACTAACTAATGCAGATTCCCTATCGTTCGACAAGACCGAGGAACCGTTCATAGGCGGCATTCCAGGCTATGGAATCCTTCGGATCGAACTGCACTAGTTCGGACGAAGCATGCACAACATGCCGAATTTCGGACAGACTGCTGAGTTGGCCGCTGGTGCGTGCTTGGATTAGCACATTCCCCAAAGCGGTTGCTTCGACAGGGCCCGCGATAACCGGGCGACCACAGGCATTCGCTGTGAACTGATTGAGCGTGCCGTTTTGTGATAGTTGAAGAGTTTTCAGAGAACTTGTTGCATTTTGATTAGCTGTGGGCCCTTAAGAATTTAGCCTAATGATAGCCTCGATTTGATAACGGGGTGATCACTACGATTTTGCTGCAAAATTAACCTGATTCATAGGGAATGAATCCAAAATCAGCCCATCGCTCGTGTTTTTTTCTCCATTTTAAAATGATGGTTAATTATTAAAGCATTACTGGTGTTTTCATATCGATCTATGTATTTGATTAGCACTTTGTAGCACATTTTCTCTTTTATGGCCAAAAATTTGTCGACTGTAGCACCGAAATTGTTGTGTAGAGGGCAAATTTGGGCACTTTAGGAACTGACATTGGGGCCAACTCTTGTAATAAGCAGCTATTTTTTGACTAACTAAACATATTTTAGTTAGTATATTTTCAGTTTTACATATATTTATTATTTATATTTTTTTTTGTTTGAGATTCTAGTTTTGTTTTTTTCCTCTCTACGCTGAAGATGCCTTGATGCAAATAACGCACTCTCTCCTGTGATGTCAAACATGGCTGAGGTGCAGCATGGGATGATCTTCATCCGTTACACTGGATCACAGCAATTCTTCCGGGAGCGACACTACAACTTTTGCGACCACCTCTTGCGGTCCAACATCGCTAGTGGTTCCATTATGACGTTCGGCTGGCTGCTGGCGTCGTTGGATGCTGCCGTGTGTGCTACTGCTGCTGCCACCCTCATCTATACATCGTCCTCCCAGTACAGTGCTGACTTATTTCTGTTATCTCTTTGGTCAGTAACACACTTTCAGTCAGGGTAATGTGTGTCCATATTGTCTATCTGTTTGATTTGTTTGACATATTGTAGTATGTGTTACTAACCTTATTACATACAATACAAATTAATGTTTCAAATTTTTCCTGATTCAAATGTGTACAAGTTTTTTATTTGTTGGTATATTAAAAAGAAGGATCCTTTTGTGTTTTGATATGCAGTGTGAATGTTTTCAACATTTATGGACTGGCAGAGCATGGTAGAGGCAATCAATGCCGTTGCATTCAAGAATGCGACCATATTTTTGGTTGCGTTGCGAAGGCCATTCCGAAGATCTGCAGAAAAGAAAAGTTGTAGGTAAAATATGTAGGTAAGAAAAGCTGTAGATTAGACGGATTTGACTACGCAGAGAAAGAGTTTGGAGAAGAAGAAACCTTCGATTTAGGGATTTTTTTTTCTTTCGCACATGGGGGGAAATTCCTTCCCCACAATTTTTTCCGCACCTGTTACTTTCCCGGCCATTATTGCGCCTCGCTTGCCGACATAGCCGTCTCGGTTTCGTCTTTGATCCATTCTCGAATCACGAATGCCGCGGCTTGTGGATTTTCTATGGCCATGGTTACGGCCTGTTGCTCCGGAGAGATCACTTTCGCTTTCACCTCTTCCTGAGCCTCTAACTCACCAACTGTAGCCGGCAACCCTTTTGGCAAGGGTTGGTCCGATAGAGCCATCGGCGGTGTCACGGTAGAGTTAATATGGAAATGCCAAAGAGCAGGTATATTTGGCATACTCAGAATAAATTACTTGTTGTGACATCTACGGTATTTGCAACAAACTTCATAAGCGAGATAACAAAAAGATAAGTAGTTCAGAAAAGTAAACATATTTTAAGACAAAATAATAACCCTTCATGCAATAGAATATGCTTTATTCACTAAATTTAATTTTTCAAAACGTGATCAAAAACGATATTCTTCGAAGAAGGGTAGAGCCTCTTGTAGAATCTGGTGATAGCAAGATAAGGATTTCTTGCTGGCTGAGCCCGGTTGGGTGGATTAATCTCCTAAGGATTGGAGATTGCTGAGCTTTTGATTGAATCTACAGTTCTTATTGTTGTTTGATTTCGTTATTTGTATCAATTTGGTATCAGAGCCCGGTTGTTCTACAGGAACCTGTGCGTATGGTTAACCGCTTTGGTATTACTGATACTGATACTGGGTGTAATGTATGCATCTCAAAAGATGCATATCGGCCGGGACGGCGCCCGGGGTCTGCCGGCGGAGGCGCAGCAATGAAACCGCCGGCGGCCACGGTCGTTCTGGCGCTTGCCCTTGTCCTTGCCCTTACCTTTGCCCTTGCGACCGCCGCGCCCGCGCAACAGGCGCAGGATCCCGGCGATATCCCGCCCGCCGCCGGAATGCCGACCCCGAACGAGATCATTGCCGGCATCGACCGCGGCATCCGCATGGTGCGCCGGGGCGAGATGGAGGCCGGTTGTTGTGCTGTGCTATTTCAGTGCATTCAGTATGAACGGATTTGCGGCGCTGACTGCACAGCTTGATCGTGACCGGGTTACCGAGGGCGAATCAATCAGGTTGACGATTGAGGCCGCAGGCCAGATATCGGCAATGCCCGATACCGATCCGTTAAACAAGGATTTTGAAGTAACCGGCACCATGAGCGGCAGCCGGGTCAATATCGTTAACGGTAATATGGATTCACGCACGACCTGGACGATTTCACGGGACATATTGCTCTAAGGTTTTGGAAGCACTGAAACATTCGGATGTAAGAGTTGATAAAGCGGGGAGCTCTGTTCATGCTACTGAGGCCGAAAACAACAATAGGGCGGGGAGTTCAGGTGGGAATGGAGATGAGGGAGATGATGACGAGGAGTCAGAGGAGGAAGAAGCTGAGGAGTCCTTAACGCTTGATCCAGAGGCACAGATAAAAATGTTGCAAATGGGTGAGCAGAAAATGGAGAGATTAATTCGAAGCTAAATACCGTTCCGAGGCGCCCCAGCCCCTCCCAAAGGCGCAGCGGGCTGAAGTTGAAGGCCCAGAGGCAATAACAAAACAGTCCGGTAAAGCCGATCCAGAGAACCGCGCGACGAATGCGCACGTGCAACGGGGCCTGGAAGGCCAAAGGCACACGGGTCTTAGCGGCATTGATATCGATTTGGCTCAGGCTCATGTCCGGTCCTCCAGACCAATCACGCGGTTGCGCAGTTTCTCAGATCCGTGATGCCCAGTCGGTCGTAGACGGTGGTGGCCCAGTCTTCGACCGACAGGGCGTCTTCTTCGGGTTCGCTCGCGGTGGCGTCGGAGGCGCCGTAGACGAAGCCACGCTTGATCCCGCCCCCGGCCATGACGGTCGTGAACACCTTGGGCCAATGATCGCGCCCGCCGGTGGCGTTGATCTTCGGCGTGCGACCAAACTCGGTCGTCAGGAGGACCAGGGTCGTGTCGAGGAGCCCGCTGCGGTCGAGGTCTGTTCACCGTCCCTATCCCGCCGGTCGAGCCAGTAGACCGCCAGACCATGGACCGCGAGCGAGACGAACACCGCCGCCACGGTCGCGGGCCAGGCCACGGGACGCCGCTCCAGGCCGACCGCGCTCACGACCCGCCCCCCATCCGGTCAGCCGGGCGGAGTGACGACCAGGACCACCGTCGTCGCTCCGGCCGTCTCCATCAGGTCGATCAGCGGCAGGATCTCTTGGACGCGCAGCCGGCCATCGGCGTTGCTGTTGTAACCGTTTTCCCAGACTCTGATGGGTCCTGCCGACATAGTATTTTCCACAATCACAGGGAAATATTTTAATGTAAGTACTTTAATGTAATAGTACTTATTACACTTATTACATTAATGTAATAGTAATTAAATGTAATGTTTAATGTTAAAGTGTAATACAGGGAGTACTTTAATGTAATAATTTAATCTAAGTTTATTTATATATACATATTTTCTCTCTTGTTCTTATATTGTGCTGGAGCTTCATTCTTACTAACTAGCAAAGCTCTTTCCATAAATGCGAATTCCCAAAAAGTGATAGGTCCACTTTAAACTACGTTAGAGTTTTGATTTCAAATTGGAGTTTGGTTGTTCTTTAAAAACTTGTGTATCCATTTCCGTACAGATTGGATCTTTCTGCGAAGCTGTTACACCCTGTGCGAGTGGCATGCATTGTATAGACACGTGCGACTTTCCTGGCTATCGATGTTTTGGTGCTTGCAAACCAAATTCTCTGCAAACAATGCCAAGAGCAGGCCGAAAAGGCTAAGTCGCACGAAGATGAACACGGTCCCGTCGGCCTGTCTCGCCTGTTGGCTCTTAAGAACCCTGGGGCGTCATCTTCCGGGTTGTCGAGAATGAAAGGACCGGACATGGAACAGCTCATGCGACGAGATCCCTGGCATCACAAGATTTTTGGAAGTGCGCCGAACGATATGAGCAGTCGTCAGTGTCATGATGGTGTCTTTCAAAGCGTACGTTGTGGCTCACGCAGTTGCAGTATTTAGACGACCACTACTTGGAGTGGCGGGGATCAGTATCCCGCGACTAAAGAAAAGTGAAGTCTTTGGTGTGGACCACCGCTGACTGAAGGGTCGGTGAGGCGGTGGAGCTGAAATCCCCAGTCTGCGCGGAAGGTTAAATAGGGCGCAACTTGATAACGGACTCCTGGACCAATGCTCACGAGGTTGTTTTCCTTGTTTTGGTCAGTGACAGGCCGCTTCACTTCTTGTCCATCGTTTCCTCGTTGCCGTCGACTCGCGATTGAGAGCCTATCTCGTCAGGAGGAGTTTTCTTCTGTTTTTTGTCGGCGCCGTCCACCTGCACTCCGCCTTGAGCCTTGCGATTATCAACGGCCAATGTCGTGCGTAGACTGCCGTAAGGACTAGAGTATACATGGCACGTAGGACAGGCTTCCAGCCTTTCTGAGCGTCGTAGGACAGGCTTCCAGCCTGTCTGTCAGCGCGTTCAGACAAGCTGGAATCGAACCCAGGATCTCCCACACCGAAAACGAAGACTTTGCCATTGCAAAATAGTGCAATATTAAAGTCGACAATCCGGGTAGTCGATCCCGAATTGTCTTGGCTTGAGCCAGAGTTACTTTTATGGTAAATGTTTTATTTCATTCATTTTATTACATACCTACAAATATGTAATGTTTTTATATGCAGGTGTGTTTCCTGTTGTGATTTGATGTTGTATGTTGTGTTTTATTGCTGTTGTCATTTTTATTCTTCAAGGATTGGGTCTTCAAAGATTAAGAATCGCCGTTTCCTGTTAATATCGTGTTTCGGATAATTTCTCCATGTTAGTACAAAACGCATCAAAAATTTTTTTGTATGCGGTTTTACTACTTTTTTATGAATCGGACAAATATTTCGGGTTTGGGGTATAACCCCACTTCTCTGGATACTTCCCTGAGTGCTAGTACTTTGCACACCTATTTTGTGTAACAAGTCATTCACTTCGTTTTTACTCGTTTGGACATGCGTTCTCGCTTTCGATCGAGCCGTGTTGGGCCCCGGCGCTCGCGCTCCCCGGGGCTCGGGGACCGCTGCCCGCACGCGCGACACGCTCCGTCGTGGGTCCGCGACCGGACACCACGTCGTCACGCGGCCGGGCGCGCGAACGCGAACGGACGGGACGTCGACACTTCTCGATCAAGAAGGGGCACTTAGCAACTCGGTGGGTGGCTCGACGGCCCTCTCCAGGGCTCTGGAGCGGCGTCGAGCGCCAACCCAAAAATCTCGATCACCCCTTAGTGCTAATACTAACTACGTTATATCTGCTCTTTGATGGATGGATAATAGACTGCCATACAACAAATGAGAATGACATCATTTCATACAATCCTAAAAAAGGATTAGGCCAGCTGTGGCTCTTAATTAGCCTATCTGTCTTAGCTTTTCCTCCAATTAGTCAATGCTTGATGACAACTTGCTTTTAATTAAATTTATATCAGATGAATTTCAGGAAAATACTGTGCAGCGACGCGGCCTGGTGGATCTGCACGCTCACGCTCTGCGCCTCTCCACCGTACTCGTGGGTCACACGCTGCCACTGTCCGATGGTCACGAGGGCGACGAAGGGCCGACGCGTCGCCGTGCGCCGCTGGTACCAGACCAAGAAGAGCAGCAAGAGCAACCCCGCGCCCGCGATGGATCCGCCCACGTAGAATCCGAACGGCGACGGGATCACCGCCCACAACCCGAGCCCTATCCCCCCGAAGAGTCCCTGACATCATTTGGAAGCCCTATGTGTACAATGAAATACATAACTGATTCTACATTTCTACATACTGAGCTACCTGTGGGTAGATTCCTTTTGGCTTTCAATTTCCAATCAGAACAAAAGACTTGTTGTTCTTTATGTTGATATTTGTTGTCAAGACCAGTGATTGGCCCAGAGCAAATTTTCACGCTCCTCACTGGATAAATTTTATCACATGATCTAGAATGGTTGTGCGTGGCAAGGTGTTAGCTTAGACCCATGCTAGGCCATCGCCTTATTTGAGTTTCATAAACAGAGAATGCTATTGGTATTTTGAAAATGAAACAAGTCAAAGATTCCCCAATATATATTTCGACGAGTTGGAAAAGAGTATCGTATACAATATAATATACGGAATATACGGCAGAACATTACAAGCATTAATGAATTCACACCAAAATCTATGTAAAATCATTTATTCTAATAAAATTTTGCCTAATTGCATTTTTATTTACAGTTGTTGTCTACTATTTCACTGGTGAGTACCTGCCGATAAAATATCAGACAGATGTAAATCGTTCGATTAATAGAACGCCAATGAACATTTTTTGCGGTGAACAGAGCAACGCTCACAGTGTTTATGAAAAGGTTATTGAAACAATCATTGTATATATACTCAATGTCTTGACAATCTGTAAACCAATGTCACAAACCGTGCACACGAAATTGTTAATTCCAATTTAGCTAAAATACCGGCGAAATCTCAAACTATGTTAAAGATGGATTGCCCCAGCATGAAGTGATGCAACGAAGGCAAGCGACTGGTTTGGGTGAAGAAATCACTTGTGCGATAGTTCGCCAACACGTTCAATGAATGCTCGCCAAAGAGCTTTTTCAGTTGTAATCGATTGACATGGTCCTTTTCCTGGTCCCATTCTCTCTCCCGATACTGCTCCAGGAAGTTTCGATCGGAGACGAGTCCAGTTTCACCGATGAACTCCAGGCCATTCGCAAATCGAGTGTATTGCTTTTGTTTGCACTATTCGTGCCGTTTTTATTCATCCTCTGGAGGAGATAGTTAGTTGAGGTCGATCTACAATGAATAAAAAAAAGAAAAAGAAAATTGATACAAATAGCAGCAGGAAGAACCAAAGTGTATATGTGTGTTTTATTGAATTATTAATTCAAGCAAATGTAAAGAAGAGAGCAAGAGAGAGAGAGAGAGAAAAACAAAAAATGTCGAACTGTGTATGTGTGTTTATCATCATCTCTTATTCTTACTCTGTACTCAATAGTTTATCCAGATGCAACTTTGCATACCTCTATTTTAATGAAGAGGATATAGTGACGAATTTAGTAAAATCTATAGAGATCTGACCAAGAAAAAGATGGGTGAAACACTTCACCTAAGAGAATTTTCTAAAATTTCTAAAACTTTATATCGTTAATAGACAAGTAAATTAAATAAATAAATATTAATTAAAGTTTGGATCATAACTCTGCGACTCTGGACCTGAGATTGGCAAAAACCTCCACAGCCCGGTCGTAGCCAAGCATCTCTCCTTCATCGTTGAACAACTCGGGGAAGCCGTCGCTCATGAATAAAACCGTATCTCCAGCGCCCAACGACACCACCTCCTCCCGATACGGAAAGTTGACAAAGCTGCCCAACGGCATCCCCTTCAAGCGTACCACCTCTACCTCACCCGTCGAAGCTCGGTAGATCAGCGTCGGCGGCATCCCCGCGGTGGCTAACCGCAACTGCGCGCCCTTCCTGAAATATCTCGATGATTTCGAGCAGGAGCGCGCCATGGAAGCGGAGCTGATGGGTGAGGATTACCAGTACATTATTGACCCAGTGCATCGCTGGAGCAGCTGGGCAGCGCCGAAGGATGCCAGTGGCAATTTCGACCACGACAACGCGTTAACCGGCGCAGACTTAATTGATTATGTAGACGGCGAGCTATTCCCCTACCTAAAAGGCTTTAAGCAGGCCGCCGAGAGCCCGGACACCATCCAGTATATCGAGTAAAACTTGTGGAGATGAACACAAACCGAAGCGCCAGTATATACTGGTACTCTAATACAGTACTCCGTACAATGTACGAGTACCGTATAATTGAGCTAATCAAAAGAACCGCCAGCCTCCCCCTTTTTCTGTGTATCTATTTTTTCGGTTTCAAACCGTTAATTTTAGAGATACTGTATACTCACCTGTATGCTGAGCGTCCTATCGTTTTACGAAGATTCTGTCCGCCGCGCTCCCGTTTCTGGAACGCCGCGATACATGACTCCCGGGCAAGCTTGCGGCCAACCCATCACCGCCCAAAGCGACTTATTTAGTCTCGGTTGTGTTTTGTATGCGATGGCGACCGGGCATTCACCGTTTGTCGCCGATACGGCAATCGGGACATTACGCCGTGTTTGCGAACAAAAGCCTCGGTCGATTCGTGCGATCAACTCGGAAATTCCGTCTTGGTTCAACGAAATCGTTTTTCGGCTGCTTGAAAAGAAACCCGGGCACTATATTTTTTATCTAATTCCTTTTTACAATTCACTATCTCTCTATTTTTATAATTAATTTTAAAATTATTATTATTATTTATAGTGATAAATTTAAAATAATTATTTAATATTTTATAAAAATTTTACTATAGGAGAAAATCTAGGAGATCTATCACTTGCTTGCCCATTTTTATCGGGGGAACTAAAAGAACTACTAAAATTTAATGAATCTGCTTTAATTTTACTCATTTTATTTTGTTAAAGTTTCCCACTCCCGGCCCCGGTCCGGCGTCCGCTCGTGCTCATCGCAAGCAATGGCTTGGCGGTGCACGACGAACAGTGGAGCTGGCTCGTCTTCGACCCGGAGCTGCGCCGCGTCGTCCAGCACGTGCGCTCCGCCGAAGGCCACCTGCAATGGGACTACTACCCAGACGCAACGCGGATCCCCGCCGGTCTCGAGGCGGAGCGCTTTGCTGCCCTCGGCCGCCGTGCTGAGGACCGGACGCGGCAGGCCCTGCGATTACAGAAATCGATCAGATCATCGAACAGAGTTAGAGCGATGATCTTGTCCGAGTTCTTCGAAGGTAGATTCAGGAACTCCGCGATCTCCAGCCTGCTAGAACCGCGCAGCAAAGTTGCAACCGACACACACAGGCCGACCCAGGGGCCAATTGTCTTGGCGTGTTGATTCTCTGGGCCATCCTGCCAGGGCAGGCGCTGCGCACTTTCGAAATAGTGGCTGATCAGATCGCGCCGCGACATCCCTGGCATCGAAAACGACCGGCATGCCGGTCTGTTCGGCCATGATGGGGATGCCGCGGAAGTCGGTCACAAGGGTGTTGTAACCGAAGGTGGCGCCGCGCTCCGTCACCAGGATGTTCGAATTTCCACTGTCGACAAGCTTGGTGACAACGTTACTCATGTCCCAGGGCGCCAGAAACTGCCCCTTTTTCACGTTCACGATGCGGCCGGTCTTGGCCGCCGCCACCAGCAGATCGGTCTGCCGGCAGAGGTAGGGTGTCATTTCAATTTTGGATTGAAACTGCGTTCTGGATGCTGGCATGTTCTTCGAGTCATTACTACGTTGTTATCAGAAGCATTGAAAGATGGTTCAAAAGTGTTATTTTACATGTTGGATGTTTCAAAAGTATTGTTTTCAATACTCCATTATATTGTTTTACCAAGCTTGGAGTAAATTTGTCTGCAATAATCGTTCCTCAATTTTGGTGTGTTCGGATTTTATGTTCGACTTTTATGTTCGTAATTCTTAATGTGCCTCCATGTACAACTAGTATCATCTGATATAAATCGGTTTTGAACTCGAGTCAGTTTGGCATCAAGTTTTAAGGCGTTTTGTGAATCAAGGCAGTACCTTTAAAAACAGAAAAATAAAGCTATTACAACTCCATCAAAATTCAAACTGTGATTTTCCTTCGATATTTCCTAAAGGATATAGCTTTATATATAAATACAGGGACGTATTCTGTATAACAGAAAAGTATTATAAGCCAATATCCCACTATGTTATCATATAAAAGATGTTTGAACCTCCTATGACTACTATAAGAAAAGATATACCTATGAATGTTAACTTCACCCTCATCATTCTACCCCCGGACTTTTCAGACAACTTCGGACATTGAAATAGAATTTTAATGGCCGTTTTGCTGAATTTGCATTTCTCAGGATTTCAAGATTTATTGGCTTTTACTGATGCCTTCAACGTAGCACTTGCGATCATGTTGTACTCATATTTGTCTTCACCATTATTGTTTTCAATCCTATGGAGAAACAGCGCGTGATCTAGTGGATCAGCTGGAACTGGAAAATATCCGGTGGGTTGGTACTTCCATGGGGGCCGTAATTGGCATGGTGGTTGCGTCCGATATGCTGAAAGGGCGTATCAGTCATCTGGTATTAAACGATATCGGACCTGATGTTCCCACAGAAGCCATAGAACGCATCGTCACCTATGTCGGTAACCCACCTGTATTTGAAACACTGGTTGAAATGGACCATACGATATATCCAAAAGATTACCTAATTCATCTTATTTACTCTAATTTTGCTACAAGTAGAATAAAACAAATATTGTTCAATATGTACGAAACTTTGAAAATTGTATGGAATGATAAGAGTTAATATAAAGATTAACTATCTAAGCTGTAATTATATATTTGCCATGATGTGATTTCTAGACCACTGTGTAATCTATAGCGGTTTGGAATGGAATTAGTTCAGAATGATATGAAGGTGTGGTTTCTTTTTATTTTTTGCAGATAAAAATTCAAGAAAAAGCATTTTGTTTTTTTCTTTTGGACTGCACAACTGTTTTTCTCAACGTTATGTTACGGGCTCGATCACTATAACTATCAATGGTTACAGGAGACCTTAGGCCCTTGTGATTGATAAATCTTTTCATTATTTTTGTTGACCAATCAAAAAGCACTGCTCTCTGGTCTACAATGATAACCGTAACGGTTTAAACATGGATTTTGTTGTGACATTGTCATTCATCCCTGGCTTCTGAGAAACTTTTTCAGACTTTCCCCCTGTAGATATCCCCTTAGTGGGTCTCTTATTAGCTATATTAGCGATAATACAGTCTAATTAGGCTATTAGGTTTCTATGGACAAACTGGTATCCTTTATGCAATCAACACCCCTTCAGGCACTTTTTATCCCTCGTTTGTTATGCTCAAGATTCATTTTTCATTTCAACCTTTCCGCTTTATCTGTCAGGTTTTTCCTTCATAAATAAATTCTTGTGGCAGTAGGGCCTGCAGTGGGTCCGGCGGATGGACTAGCCGAGGGACTTGCAGACGGGGAGGCCGACGGGGAGGCCGAAGGTCCAGCAGAGGGACTAGCACTAGGACTGGCCGATGGACCAGCGGACGGGCTCGCCGAAGGACTCGCGGTGGGCCCAGCCGAGGGGCTGGCGCTGGGGCTAGCAGTAGGGTTCTTGCTGGGAGAGGCCGAGGGCGAAGACGTGGGGTTGCCAGTAGGGTTCTTGCTGGGTAATTGTTCTTCTGTTAATGATCCTAGCCAAGTGTGAAAAGCACCGATGATAAGCAATCATCTTGAAGCATTCAAATATTTGCTGGGAATTTCCAACCTTGAGATTCCATGACGTAAGCTTTTAACTTTATATCTTTAAGTTGAGTTGATGTGATATGTAATTCATCTTGATCTACGCCTTCCTTCCTGTGTGATCCTCCATCGATGTACTGTGCCATCACGGAAGCGTGCTAATGCGTTTCCGCACTACGGCATCCTGCAGCCGGTCACGCACATCGGAGATTTCACCGTCCCGGCCCTTTTCGTCCCAGACCTGGGCAATGGCCGCGCGGATATAGTCCTCTTCAACCCCTTCAACCCGGCCGCCAGTGTGGCCGCCGAGATCAGCCATCGAGGCGACAACGCGGGTAACCAGCTCGATGGCATCGGTCTTGTATTCGTCCTGCCCCATGGCACCCGCATCGAGCAGAGAAAACGGGTTGAGGCGGTTGCGCTGGCGCGAGGGACTGCGGAAACCAACCCTCAACTTTCAACTTTCAACTTTCAACGAGCGGCAACGCCGCCCTACGCTCCTCGGCGAATTCGACTCAGCAGGCTTTTCGACGACCGGCTGCGGCGATAGGTTTTCGGATCGATCCCCAGTCGCATCAGCACACCCTTCGGCTTGCGGACGGGGTTCTGGCGCTGGGTCCGCGGCTCGAAGCTTTGCGGGCCGAGCAGCGGGCTGGGGGTCGGCCGCTCTTTGCGGTCTATGATTTTGTTTATCAATTTTGGAGCTAGTATCTCTGAACAAGAATGTAAATATTGTATAATATCTTCGAAATATTATTCAATAACATATTTACTTTAGAATAGTTTGGAGAACCTCAGAAATAGCTTTTGTCGACCACGGATTAGACCACACCACTATTTTAAAGACTTTAAGGTACTTGTGTATTATTCTGAACACACTCAAGAAGTGAAGTTAGGTCAATCATAATAAAATATACCAAAATATGATGAAAATGCTGGAATAGAGAGCCTGAAGTGCTTTTGAATCGCCCTCCTGAGCTGTGGACGTGTATGGATGTATGCATGTGTGACGGTGGATGTTGCTTTGTGCGGAGCGTACCGTTGTCTTGGCTTAGATCTGGAGCGCTGTCCTCTCGCCACGGCCAAGGAACGTCCTCCTCCGTCACCTCGCTCTCTACACATTTCCGCAAAAGAACGACGACGACAAGAAGAGTGACAATGAACCATTGATCCGTCCGGCCGTGCTGATTCACCACCGCCAGGGGATCCTCGGCCGGACCCATCTTGACCGTGCCCGAGGGGTGATAGCCGCTGCCGGAGTAGCGCCGGCAGAGCCCAGCGAGCTGCTCGTCGCCCATGGGCCGGGCCGGGTCGGGAAAGGACACGCGCTCGATCAGCTCCGCCAACGGCCCGACCCGGGTGAACGCAAAGGCGTCACGGAAGCAGCCGACCAGGCGCCGGCTGTCGCGTTCGTCTTCGCAGAAGCGGACGTAAACAGATGAGCGAGTATTCCCTGCTTCTCTTGCAAGACGACAGGCTGAAGAACAAAACATAAATAAAGGGGATAAGATATTATGCTGTAGTCTAAAAGTGTACAATAAGAACAAAACACTGGGGAGCACATTCTTTATTGTTTTAATTATGAAAATTGTTTCAGCATAATTCAGGTCACTAATTTTGAAAATGATATCAGTTTTGCCTATCAGATCTAAATTTTGCTCAATGAAAAATTTCGCGTTGGAGCGCATGGGTTGTGATCTACTCGTATCAAACTCGCAATCGCAAACGGTCAGATTCGACAAAGCCGCTGTCGCGCCGCGTGATCGTTGGCTTTACGTGTCATTCAGGGCGTGCTGATCTTTCAAAAGATACCGTCTGATAGGTTTTGTGGGGAGAATTGGGTTTGAGACTGGCGTTTCTCGGTTACGAAGTCGGGCGTGGCAACAGACGCTGCGTCCGGCTTAATCGCCTGCCCTTCCTATCCGATTGTTTGAAATTGTTAGATGTATTGCTCTCCAATTGCCAAAATCACATCAGCATAGTATTGTATCAGAGATATGTTCAAATCATTATGCTAATGATCGTAAGAAAACTTTGGACACTTTGTTTTCAATGGCTGCTGCAAAGGATTATGGTTTGCAAGAGAATTTGTCGTCTTATACTGCTGTGTGTCTGCAAGCAATGAAACGCCTTCATGATGAGGGACGTCCCAATTCTGTTTATCGGTTCGCCTATGCTGCCTACGTAGCTATTCAAAACGTTTCCCTATGCAAAAAGCATTTACTGCGTTACCGTCATTTACTCTCCAAACTCAAATCATGACTAAGTGTGTCATGCTCATTTATTGACCAAAAAATTGCTGCAAATCGAGAAGCGAGTGATGCGGTAACATTATCAATTTGACCGACCCTACTTTGTAAAGACAACATAGTCATCATCAGGCAGTATACATACTTAGTTTTTATTTCATAAAAGTAATGGCTCCAATGGGGACGGGGGGCCGAAGCACCAGGCCTGCGCCACGCGCTGCCTGTCGGCCGGTAATCCGGCGGGTCTGGTCACGGACGACGGCAAGATCTATCTGCTCACCGGCGAGAACGCCGCTTTCAGTGCATCCCTGGCACCGCTGGTCGGCAAGCCGGTGACCGCCAAAGGGAAATTATCTACCCGCGGCGGCGTGACCATCCTCAGTGGCGCCGCCGTTAGCGCCGGCGACGAGGGGAGTCACAAAAAGAAGGTCCTTGGCGCCGGCACTGTCGTCGTTCTGTTCACGACGCTCGGCGGCTTTCTCGGCGTCGTGATAACCGATCTCATCCTGTTCGTCGCGTCGATGGTCGGCGCCATCGCAACCGCCTGGATTGCTGTCCGTCTGCCCGAGGTTGGCGGGCTCGACGCGATGCTGGCGCACCCGAACGTCGCCGGACGTCTGAATTTCCTCCCCGACTTCAATGACTGGAGCCTTACGCTGACCGTGTTTGTCATACCGCTGTCCAGAACGCCGGAGGGCCACATGTTCACTCCGCTTGCATTGCGGGCGGCCTGGAATGTGAACGTCTTCACGGAGCGAGTCTCGCCGGATTCGTAGACTGAATTCTGGAGGACGCATCGAAGGCCGGAACGGACCCTGCCCCGACGACGCGCCCACGTGGGCCGCGTCGGGCGCCTTTCGGATCGCGATCGTCCAGGGAGAGTCGTCATGAGAGAGCGCTTGTTCGCCATCGTTTTCGTCGCGGCGTTCGTATAGCAAAAAAAGCTGACACGGGTTTTGTACTGAATCAGCCTCGGGTAGTTTTCATATGTGGTTACTTGTTAATAGTAGCAAATAATTGTTGAAACACAGCATGGAGTATCATTTTCAGTGCAATCGAGTAGCATCAAACACAAATTGCTATAAAATTTTCCCAAATCAATGATTCCTGAAGACGTACTGACGGTTCTTACGGGGGCAACTCGATTCAAAGATTCCTTTTCATTCAATGAAAATCCTTGAACGAGAATTCCATGTTTGATTCTGGTCCATGAGTCACTTGCCAATTAAATTTGACACAGTTGTCAGTTTCAGAAATAGAATTTCAATCGCAAGTAAATCATGGACCAGAATAAATATGGAATTCTCATAGCCATACAAACCCCTTACCAGTCTTTTCTTACTTTATTGGTCAAAATGACAAATGATTTTATCAAACAAAGTTTTCACATCTAATGCAGCCTTTGAATGATAGATTAACATTTCAGTTTGTCGTTGCCAGAACGGACAACGACAGCAGGCATGGTCTCAGCCTGTTTGTCGTTGAGCGTGGCATGGAAGGCTTCGAACGCGGCGACAATCTCAAGAAAATGGGGCTGAAGAGCCAGGATACGGCAGAACTGTTTTTCAACAATGTGAAAGTGCCCAAGGAGAATCTCCTGGGCGAAGCCGGCCGGGGTTTTTATCATCTGATGCACTTCCTCGCAGAGGAAAGACTGATTGGTGCTGTGGGTTACCTTGCTAATGGTTCTGAGCTTCTAATATTACGTGCTCTAATTCTACCAATTAACCTCTTTGATTTTGTGTCTTTATTATTTCCTTTATTCTTTTTTGTACGTCTTGGTTGTTTTGGAGCTTCAATATCACGTGATTGATAATTATTTTTATCTTCTCCGTGTACCATAAATATTATTTAAGGAAGAATAAATAAAAAATAAAACAAATACTTGTATGGTTACAGCAAGAAAAAAAAAATAAATTTTTTTTAATTTTTGTACCGCTATGTTTCAAACGCTTAAATCGGCTGCAATTCTCTTTAATGTTCTCCCACACTAATCTAACCTCTACCTCACAATCAAACACCAACAGCATACCACTTTAGAGGAAAGGGACGTAAATTACGTCACGTAATGTTTAATAGGCTCTACCAAAACTCTTTAACTAAAAGCGAACAGGTCTTTGGAATTCTTGCTTCCAATAAGGAGGAACAGAAAAATAAATTTCACTATTTTTACGATCAGGTAACCCCGACGTGCTGTAGTAGAACCCCAGCGACCCAGGGCCGCGGAGGGCCATTGCGCCACAGACAGCACGATGTCGCTAAAGACAAACACTCCGCTTTCACCTCGTATCACTTCGGTCGTCACCTTCAATTCAGAAGCCTGCTGCTGTATCATCAGCCAGTTGAGTGGCCAGTGCTCGTTGCTGCTTGCCTTCACAAAACAACTTCAAACTTGAAGTTGTTCCTCACGAAAGGGGGGAGGTTTCGGTCAGGACCCTTCTGCACTTTGGGGCTGTCCATGTTCTTCTTTTTCTTTTATTGCTCATTAGCCTTGTTTTACACTTTCATGCTTTCCTTTAACACTATGTTGGTCAAAAGACTTCACTATATTAATTTCCAATAAAATCTTTGTGTTTTGCTACTCATTAATCTGTTTTTTACATTTTCGTACACTCCTTTTATGCTATGTTGGTCAAAAGACTTTATTTTATTAATTTCACATACGCTCTTTCTCCTTTTGAGCTCGCCTTGCATCACCTGTGCTATCTGCAGAGAACAAGGCGGCCTCAAGGAGCAGAGGCACATAGCCATGGCGGCCTCAAGGAGCAGAGGCGATGGAGCTTGGATCTGGAAGAATCGTCCAGAGCGGCTTTCTGAACCATCGTCTGCGGAAACTGCTTTTTGAACCAGGATGAAGTCAGATATCGGCCCTTCTTGAAGCTTTGCCTAAAGCTTTCTCTAAACTCCAAACTGTCTTACCTCAATAGTTAGCTTCCTTCTAAATAGACCCACAGGCACACACAGAGTCATACAGCTGCAGTAGGAGGACGGTCCATGACCGCACGTACCATCACGAAGTCGCCCTTGGCGCGCTCGCGCACTTGCTCGCCCACGCACACGCGCGCACGCTGTATGGAGAGGCGGTTGTTGTTGCGGACTTGTTCGACGGGCGGTGACTGGTCACGGTCGGGGTACGAGACTTGATTATTGTATCGCATACAGTAGAGATCTTGCTTCTTAACGGTCTGAGTTCCACCAGTAGCTCGGGCAGGACGTGGCGCAGCTGAAGCACAGAATACGCTCATAGAGCCCATCAAGCTTCTTACGGTCTTCAGGCGACTGTTTGCGCTCCTGATCGGGCGGCGGCGGCGTCGCCGACTTCAACCAGGGTTCAACCGATGCCAGCTGGGCGTAGGCATTGTTCAGGTCGGGAACCAGGTCCTTCACGACCTTCATGTGCGGCAGCGGGTAGATGTTCACATCGCCTTTCTGGAGATGATCGCCAAGCGTATCCAGACTTCCCGCGCGGGCCTGGATAATCCGAGCAAGCCCATTGGTGTCTTCATGCTGGCGGGGACCTCCGGGGTCGGCAAAACCGAGACGGCACTGGCTCTGGCCGAAGCACTTTATGGTGGCGAGCAGAATCTGATCACGATCAACATGAGCGAGTACCAGGAAGCACATACCGTATCTTCGCTGAAGGGCGCGCCTCCGGGTTACGTAGGGTACGGTGAGGGTGTATCATTTTCAGGGAAAAAAGGTAAACCTTTAACTTCAATACTTTTTACTAACTTTTAAAGTTGTTGTACTAAACGAACAAAACCCTAGGGAAGTGATATACCACCCAAATTACGGTTAGAGGGGGCGTTCGTGGATGCTAAGCGAACGAAACATCCAGAAATGGACCTATGGCTCAAACTTGGAACTGGAAGATTATTTTCGATTCCTACACTAATACCTCCCGCACCACTATATTTTCAGCTTAAAAGGGGGTCGACGTCGCTGTCCCGGGAGACGACCGCGATCTTCGACCGTCCGCCGGGCTCGCGCGCGGCGGACTCGATCGAGACGATCTTCTCGTACATCTCGGGGACTTCCTGCTCGAAGAGCTTGATCAGGAACTCGAGCGAGGCGCGCGAGAGGACGATCTGCGGCCCCTTGGCGACCTTGTTGACCTCGACGACGTAGGCGCGCACGCGATCGCCGGGGCGGTAGCTCTCCCGGGGCACCTGCTCCTTCGGTGCTCAGCATGGCTCCTCCTAGGCGATCAATCGCAGCTCGGGGTGGAGGGTGATCCCGTGGGACTGGAAGACCCGGGCCCGGACCTCGTCCATGAGCCCGAGGATGTCCGCAGGGGTCGCGCCCCCGCGGTTGACGATGAAGTTCCCGTGCATCGTGGACACCTCGGCCTCACCGCGGCTCAGGCCCTTGAGGCCGAGGCGGTCGATCAGGCGCCCCGCGCTCTCGCCCTCCGGATTGCGGAAGGTGCGAAAGTCACACTGAATTTCGTCCGTATATCAGTATGATCAAATAGTTTAACTAGTTCTTTCCAGTATTCTTGATTGGTATGGGGATATTTTTTTCGTGATAATTAAATCAGAGGGCTTTAACTTCACAGCAATTAGGGATTCATTTGAGAATTTGTCATTGAAGATCTTGGCCGTTTTAAAAGGCTTAACTTTTCTTTTTTTTTCTTTTTTTTTGCTTGAAACATTGAAAAACAGTGAATTATTGCCAATTGATTATTAGAAGTATCAAGGGAAGCGCACAATATCCAACTAATTAGCTTCTTATAGGTGTCTAGTTTTTAATCGAAGTGCTCGCTTTTCTAGAGTTCAAATCTGTCCGTGATCAAAACCAGTTTCGGGACAGGATTATTTTAAAATGCTTGTTGATTTTTGGAATAAACCCTCTTAAAAATTTCATTTATATTCCAAATATGTGACTTCTTATCACTTAAAATTTGGTGTCTAACCATGGACATGTTTACGTAAGCGATTCCGCGACGTGAACCCGAATGTCGGGGTCGGAATTCTCACCGGCTGTGTCACTGATCTCGAAACCATGGGCCTCGAATCCCTGTTTTGCCATCGCGGAGAGCATCGTCCCCCGCCCACAACCGACGTCAAGCACGCGACTTCCCGCAGGCAAGCCTCGCGTCAATCGCCGAGCTTGAGCGGCGGCGGCCTTGCGGACGGCAAATTCGATCAGAGGAACAAACTTCTGTCCGCCGCTTCCGGAGCCGATCCTGGAGCGATGGTTCACCTCAGAGTTTCGTAACCCCGACAACGCGGCGTTCGCCGGATATCGCGCGATGCTGACCCGGACGACCGCTGACGGCTACGCCGGCACCTGCGCGGCCCTGCGTGACGCCGATCTCACCGAATCGACACGGGCGCTCGGCGTTCCGGTACTGTGTATCGTCGGGGAGGACGACGGTGCGACCACGCCGGAACTGGTCAAGTCGCTGTCGGACCTGATATCGGGTTGCTTCGTTCGTCTTCTGAAGTACCAAATACTCTGCGTTCCCAGAGGGCGAAGTCTCCTTGAGATGGAACAGAGGTAACACAGTTGAGAGCCGTCGTCGACGCAAAGCGTGTCCAACTTCCCAGGCGTTTCTCAAAGAATTCTTGTCAACTTGAGACTTCGTTTCTCGATGTCGGATAACAAGTTGTAAATTAGCTGACGAATGTTTGCCCGCTTGAAAATTGAGTTGGGCCAGGTTCGAACTTGCCAAATGCAGTTACCTGGATTATACCTGTTTTGACATCATTACTGTCCATGATTGTTATAACAGGTGTAGAGTCGACAAGTACTGTATCTTACGGGTTAGCGGTCCTAACCGCAGCTACTTCTTTAACAAGCCTTATCGTTCTCTGCATATTGAACCTTGCCATTTATTACGAAATTAAACGGCAAACGCGAAACATGACATTAAGAGCCTCCACACAGGGTGAACTGAAGGTTGCTACCCTCGGTGTTCTGACCGTATGTTGGAGATACGCATTTTAGAAAGCATTTTAGCTTGTTTTTGTAAAATTAACACAAGTTTGTTTCAAATTTTCTCGTTTTTGAAGTAAAATTTGTTACAAATTTTTCATAATTTTTGTGTTTTTGGTCGTGTGTTTTTCTTTTTTTTTAGCATTTACACCTCCTTTTCTGTTAAACTTTTTACCAATTTTTTGACAGTCTTTGCGTGTTTGCCTATTTGTTTAGTGTTTTGTTTCTGTAATCTCTTTCTATACCGACGGAAAGTGGCTGCCATACGTGACGATATAAGAGCATCATGTGCCCTTGGAACGCCCCCAGCAGCAGTACCTAGTACTGCATCCATTCTTGTCCCAGAACTCATCATGATGGGATGATCTTCTTCGTCAAACAAATCATGATGATGATGATGATGAATCTCGTGCCTGACAGAAACGCTTTCCTTGCTACTAGATTTCAATAGAACAAGGTTTACTCTTCTCGAACTCTTGATGTTGTTGTGAAAATGTACCGGAAACCTCTCATCTTCAGTTCGAAGTAATGCTTTCCTGGATGACATATCACACCGAACGTGATATGCAAACCTGGCTTGGCAGGCACATTTTTACTTATGTTTTATTTTCGGGGCAACCGAACCCATCGGCGTTTTTGGAAAAGTGGCCGGCATTCTATGAAAAATATATGGCGGAAACATTCCAAAGAATTAACGGCAAATTCAATTTGCTAATGCAGCCGCTAACGGATATTCATTTGCAGGCAATTGGGCAAATGAAATTGTTCATATTATATGGGAAATTGAATTAAAATTCGGATCTTTTCACTTTAAAGAAAGAAATGGGATGCTTAATGGAGATGAAAAGGTATCAAATTCTTTCTCCCAAATAAGGAAGGGCGGGCGGTGGGCGTAGTAGATTTCTATATGTCTGGATTTTAATACCTTTCTCAGATTTTAGATTTCAGAACTTTTGAATAATCCAAAAACGTGGTCCTTTGCCTAAAATATCTCAGGTTAGAACAAGGTAGCTACACCCCAAGAATGGGGGTGCTCTTCAAGATTTCAGAAGTCTTCGGCGCCCCAGTGGACGAATTGCTCAGGAGTGAATTCAACTCCTCCATGTTGCTCGAAAGAGAAACAGGGCCCCTACTCCCGGTCGAAATTATTGAGGGACCTCCGAAAATAGTGCGGTCCATAGAGTTCTCGCCCGAACATTACCAGGCAGGCCTGTCGATCCTAGGCTATTTTGGGACGATGGTCTGGGAATGGGAGCCTACTATTGCAGGCGAAATGACAAGATCGTCGGACTTATTTCTCCTGAGAGAGAGCCTAAACGGTTCTGCTTTAAAATGCAATGAGAATAGATAATGCATATTTTACAGAGAATGACACCAAGCGTATTGGAGTTATCACAAATCATTTTAAAGAAAATTGTATTCAAGTTCTGGAATGTGAGCAGGCACTTAATACAAATGCTATAAATAAAAACATCTACGGAAAGGACTGCGGTATTTAAAACGTTTAGATTTTGCCAAATAAGTTGTTTAAAACCTTTATGATTTTTGTAGGTTTCTACTATATGAAAGCCAACAAATCTAGGTTTTCAATTTTGTATGTGAGCTATTTGAATTCGAATTAACATTTTATTGGTGTCAAATACTTTTTATTGGCCAATTTTATGTTTGATGTAGTACATGGTTGTGTTTGTGAGGGCATCATTGATATGATCAATCAGGTGCACAATCTGGGTACATATGGGACTACCAGGCATTCCACTGAACAGTTTCCTTTAGCACTGGGAAGTAATCCTAGACCTCAATTATACATAGATGCAGTAACGATTACCATCAATTTCTAATATTTGCAAATTCATATCGTACATTGGCTATCAGAAAATTTGCAGTAGAACCAAAATTGAAACATTGATTGGTTGTGTCATGACTTTAATGAGTTTGAGAGATAATTAAATTAGTGGGAATGACAAGAAGTTGCATCCCTTTACATCCGAGGAGGTAAGGATAAGTTGCTTAGAGTAACTCAGTGGGCTAGAAAGAAATTTGATAAATGAAGGGGGTGGGTTGGAGAAGATGTTTTTGTTCCCATCGAGGAGATTCCTACTGTGATTTCAAGGGTAAAAACTTCTATTTTGCATTGTATCTCGAATTAGCACTTCCAAGTGTAAAACTTTAACTTTTGATGAATGGGATAACATGATTCGAACCGGGGGATTCACAGAAAAACCATATAAACCATGTGGTGATGTGTACGGTATCGCGCACGCGGGTGCGTATGGCTTCGGCGATGCGGGTGGCGCTGCCCTGGTGGACGGTGCATTCGCTGACATCCAGGAAGGCCTCGTCCAGGGCGAGGGGTTCTACCAGATCCGTATAGTCGTGGAAGATCTCCTGAATGCGGGACGACTCCCGTTTGTATCTGGCCATATCCGGAGGCACGACGATCAGTTCCGGGCAGGCTTTGAGCGCCTGGCTCATGGGCATGGCGGAATCCGCTGCCCGCCGGTGCGGTGGAACTGAAGGTCCAGGACATACGGATTGGCGTTCATGCCGGTTCGACCCGCTTCGTCGTCGAACTGAACGACAGCGTCGAGCCGCGCGTGTTCGGCCTGCCCGATCCGTTTCGCGTCGTCATCGATCTGCCGGAAGTCGATTTCGATCTGCCCGAGGAACGAATCGGTGACGGCGCCGGGCTCATCTCGAAGCTGCGCTACGGCCTGTTCCGACCGGGAACCAGTCGGTATTTTCAACAGTTTTGCATGTATGTATGAAATGCATGTATCTTCTCCTGAGATTGCTATTTATGCTGTTTATGGCCAGTGCCAGTAAGTTGAGGTAAATTCCCACCATTACTTTTTAATAATTACAATGAGCTGAAAAAAGCAAATTTCTTTTACAGTACCAATCGCAGTTAAAAAAAAAATGTACTTCTTGCCAAGGAAGCATAAAAAAGGCCAATGGTCATCTGCCATCTATAGACCAGGCGGAGAATTTCCGTCTCAGTTTTATGCGTGGAGTGTTAAAGGGTTATTTTCCGCGATAAATTTTCACCGGCATTGAATTGTCTAGGGGATATTTCCTTAGTTAGGGGGATTTCTCCGTAGAGGTGAGGCCATATTTGCAGGCATTATTTAAAAACGATCATAAATTAAATATAAAAAAAGATTTCTTAAATGAAAGTAAGGAGCAACATTAAATCTTAAAACGAACAGAAATTTTTACACATATGAAGGGGATTTCCCACTATCCACTGCAGCCTCTGCGTTCCCAGAAGGTCAATTGCTGATGTTACACTCTGTCCCTCCACTCCACACGCAACAAAGAGCACAGGAATTCACCATATGATGAGGAAGGCTCTTGTTCTGTCAGCTCAAGCAACGAGATGAAGCCGTCGTCTGACCCGACGCAAATCTGCCAACCAAAAACACGCGTCAGTCCGAGTAGTAACGTCCCCCATTCGTCCGTGCACTGTACTTGATTCGTATCATGATTTTAATGTTTCTAGCTCTAGAGTAAGACCATAATTGTTCAGGGAGAGAGGGGCAACCGGGGTAGCTGCTCCGTTTGCTGTGGCTGGGGGAGTTGGGGCTGGGTGTTCGCCCACTTTGATGAAATATTCACTTCGATTCGGCTTGTTTTGCTTGTATTTGAGTCGGGAGGGGACGCTTTAATTAGTTTTTCCCGGGGGCTACCAACCATAGGAACAGCTCAAGGTAAGACCTCCAGTACTCAGACAGCGCCCTTTGTTACATAGAGTCCCTCCCTCAGCCCTACATTAAGAGACAGTGATATACCTCAAAAAGTTACACAGGGACCCATAAATAAGTCTGTTACATAGTTAAAGAGAGTCTGTTAGATAAAGTCTCTCCCTCATCCCCTCACAGAGAGACAGTTATATACCTCATGTAGTTACATAGAGACCCATAAATGGAGTCTGTTATATAGAGTCCCTCCCTCCTCCGCTTATAGAGAGACAGTTATATACCTCTTATCTTTTGAGAGGGGTCGCTCCTTGCTACAGTTCGTCACCACGAACTGTTTGATAATAGTTTCTGTTATAATTGGCTAAGTTTATTTATGAGCATATAGTGACGCATTAACCTAAACTTACAAAGGCTATTGCCAGCTTTGACTCCCAACCGAGGGCAGGCAGTCAGGAAAAGGCATACGAAGCCGTCATCTAGCCGACCAAAGTCCAACTAAACGGAATTTTGGGCTAGAGTAGTAATAACAGTTACTAGGGGAGGAGGAGGAGGAGCGTACAGCTGTGGAAATTCACCGTCCTCAGGCTGTGCGTAGCCCGGCGCGGCCACGGACTCGTGTACACACGCGACGCGGCGAGCAGCGGGGGGCTTGGTGCCGATACCTTCCGTGACGATCACTCCGCACGCGACGTAACCCTGTGCCACCGAGTTAGCATGTATCTCCGATAAGGCTGCATACAACACTGCATAAACACAAACAAGAAGAACAGGCGATCTCGTTCCATCAGTGCCCAATACTTGCAGATCCAGTTTCTTTATTCGTATTATTTGTTAAAGATATAAGCACCTACCTCTCTGAGTAATGGTTTTACAATTGCCAGGGCTTTCCTATTCTTGTTGTGGCTAACACAGTGCTAACGTTGAGCCAGAGGTCAAAATTTTTTGTGGTAACTTTTTCAGGTAGTTACGCGGCACAGCATTGCTACCAAGTTTCATCGTTCAGTGGTCGTTAATTGCAGACAACTAGATTTTTAACCCGAGTGTTGTTGGATGGGCATATTCACGAGTTATGCCTCGATTTGGACCATAGATACGTTTGTGGGGTATGCTCGTACAAGTTTCGATATACTGTATAGCAAGACTTGCAAAATACTATAAGGTTTAGAGCAATGTACTCAATGGTGTTAATTTCACACATACATTACATTTTTTAGGGGAGTATGAAGGGGGCTCTCGCCGCCCTATGTCACCCCCCGTGTGAATATGCACCCAAACCAAAGGGGGTTTTCTGGGCTGCGCCGGCCACGGGCGCCTACGTGCGCTGGGGGGCGCCTAAGCTCGTGCCGCCGGGCAAGGCGCCGGCCGACGGCGAACGTCCACCGCGAGCGCACCCGGAGGCGTTCACGATCAAGCCGACGCCGGGCCCGATTCGGCGGGTGCAGTCTGACGGTCAGCTGAGCGAGCTCGGCGACCGCGCCTTCGTGTGCTGGGACGGGATCGTGGCCTGCCTGGACCTTCACGGCGGCGAGCTCCTCTGGGATGGCTCATCTTTCATTTTGGTATCTGGTTTTGGCTGAAAGTTTTGTAGTATAACTTCTTGAATATTCCCATATTTTTCATTTAGTTGCTTTATTGCAAATAATGAGTCAATAATTTCTTCTATGTTTTCTCCAATCCCTACTAGTATTCCTGTGGTCATAGGTATGCCTAGTTTTCCAGAATTTTCTAAAATTTCTAATCTAGCTTTTGGTCTTTTACTTGCTGCCAAATAATGTGGCATACCTCTTTGATTAGCCTGGTTGTTAAGATCTGAAGAGGAAGTCGGATTTCCTTCAACTATATTAACTGCAATTTCTAAGCTCGCTTCCAAGTTTCTTTCATTTGGACAAACTGTGTATGTACTCGAGTTGGGTTGAGAAAGGGATACATCCAGTTTTAATCTTTTAGGCTCATTATCAGTTCTGATCTCCACATTATTTATATTGTCTGACTTAATAACTGTGGTCGCCTCACTCCCCGCTGCTAAAACGGATTGTTCAATAACCACAAAACCAACTTGTTTTACTGGTGCTTTTGAATCGGCAGGCCATTTATATGTGAGTGCTGTTTTTCTAGCTGCTTCATAAAGACATTGTACACCAGTAGTTCCTCGTTTTCCAGGAATGGCATTTATTACTCGCCCTTGACGATTCACATGAATTTCAACCACCACACGCCCCTCTTCGTCGCACTCGGGTAATACTTTTGACTTTGATGGTCTTCCACGACCTCGTAACCCATAACCTGTTGGTCGAGGAGCGTGGTGGGGCGGTCTAAGTCGGAGATGACCGGCAACTCCATGGTGATCAGCTCAATGATCGGCTCAAGGGGTGCCGTCACCTTCTGCGCTTCGCGCAAAATCGGGGCCGCAAATTGGCTAATGAACGTCCCCAGGTCGAGCGAAACGTTTTCCAGAACAATTCGCGGCACACCCCCCAGCTCGAAGCTGCCTTTGTAATCTCGTGTCTCTATTTTATACAGCCTGTCATAGGTAACATGGATCCAGCGCAACAACCAATGAGCCGTTATAAGTAACTTCAGTGCCTTGGGTTTCCCACCAGCCTGCTGCCTCGCGCCCAAGCGTCACGACAATATCTTCCGTAATCGCACCTTCGCAATCGGGTGCCAACATGCCGCCAGCCCACCAGGAGCATCCATGCGGCCCCGGCCCCTGTTCCGGGTCAATCAGGTTCACCATGCAGCCACGGGATTGCAGCTCTGTGCCAACGCACAGACCCACAACGCCGCTGGAAGAACTTTGCCTTAGTTTGGGAAAACCAGAAATACGATGAAGGAAAACCTAAATAGAGCCCGCACCTTGCATAATTTACTCCATAGGATTTACCAGAATAATGGTAAGATCACAAGACCGCAGTAATAGGACAGTTAAAGATCGTAATTTCATCTAATTTAGCTGAATTAATTTCTTTTTCCAATTCTTTCCAATTTCAAGATCCATCGGATAGTCCGTCTTGTCTATATCTTAGACAACTCTTGAGGGAAAGGCAGCTCAGGCTCGGCTGCTTGTTTAAACATACGCTCTCCAACCCTCTATTCACCTGTGCAAGTATGCTGCAGCTCTGACGATTTCCGTACATGGTTATCTTGTTTGTACAACGTACGTGGCATCATCTTGTTTGTACAACGCTGTTGGTGCTTGGGCAAGATTACCCGGTATTACCTGCAACAATAGTGGCTTGGTGGGGCTCCCAAAAAGGAAAGCGACAAAGCTGGCAAAGTCAGGATATTTTCCTTCAAGCTCATTCGATTCGGCGTACCGACTTCCGGGTTTTCGGTCGGTTCCAAGCACGTCAGGTTGACGTTGAAGTTGTTTTGCAGCTGAGTGTGCTTGTACAAGTACGCCAGAACTTTGTCTTCGTCGGCATCTTTTTTCAGCAGCACGTCGACACGAATTTCATCGGTCGACAGATCGCGCACTTCGATGACATGAGGCAGCTTTCCACTGAACACAATCTCGTTCATTCGTTCGACCATGGCCGGCCTGGTTTTTATGTCCGACACCCGCACCAATGCGGGCGTCGATTCGATCGCCACGTTTCGCAAGATGCGCAAATGGGTCGTGCCGGGCGAACGCGTGCTGGTGCTGCTGGCGGCCGGCAATTTGGCCACCACCCAGGCCGTGGTATCGCTGATCGACGAACGCACCAAGGCGCCGGAAGATCGTGCGCCGTCGCTGCTCAAGACGCCGTCGATGTATCAGACCGCGCGGCTGGTGGGAGACACCATCCCTTATGTTTTTCTTTTACAACTAGACGGGCTAAATGTTCATAAAATGAATGACTTGTATTGATGGTGGATCTTTTATGAAGGAAAGAATATGTTGACCGTGGTTGTAAAGCAAGAATATCAGCACAGCAATCGTATCCTAAAAATAATAGGATGACTTTTTCTGGATTTACTTTACGAGGGGGCGAGAGTTTAGAGGCTTGGCATGATATAGATAATGTTTCTACATCTGCCACAAGGACGCCTTCTTCTGTCGCACGCCTACGCCGCAGGTGCCGGGTGTGATGACGGCCCGTATGGAGGCCCGCGAGCCCGACGATCCCTATGCCTTTCTCGACGAGCAGGGACGTTATCGGGCGCGTATGGATTTCGATTTACGTGACACTGAGGCGGCTGCCCCGGCGGAGGCTTCGAAGCCGATCCGGATGAATCAGCCCTATTCCGGGCGGGACTATGGCGTCCACTTTCCCAACCACGAAGGCACCGAGATGGTGTGGTCCTGTGGGTACTAAAAAAGAGACCATTGATAAAACACTTACTATCGATGTTAAAGAAAAAATTACACTTAAAGTCGGAGATAGTACAATTGAGATCACACCTAGTGATATTAAAATCAAAAGTAAAAGCATTGATATTACAGGTGATAGCGCTGTTAATATTAAAGGTGGAACAGTTAAAATCAATTAGAGGATAGATTTATGCCAGAAGCTGCTGTTGTCGGAAACAATCATACTTGCCCTAAATTGGAAGTTTTTAACGGCTCCGGTATCTGGAAAATATAACACTTTTCTAGGGTAAATATCGCCCAGGTCTTTTGCATCAACGCTTAAGCCTTCAGCATCTAAATAGCTCAACACAAATTCAATATTGCGTTCGCCAATATTTGACTGATTCATGTTCTCAACAACATTGCCACCACCAAAGATCTTCACTTCTAAATTCTGTCTTTTTCCGCCTTCAGATAAAATACTATTGATTAAATATTCCATGGCCCAGTTTCCAGTAACCTTGAAATATGATATTTCAAAAAAAGACAAAAAAAATTACATGATATAACTTTTTGACCAGCTAGATTATTACTAGGCTACGTTTTGTTTTTGTACTTTCCGCTTGTTAATTTCAATTGCAGTAAGCTCTACAAAGTTTGTCGCGACATGTTTTGTCGTTATAAAGAATGAAATCATATGCATTTTTATCTCCTTTGTATTGACAGGTTTAGTTATAATAATTGATTCTTATTTACTTGTGAAGCTTGCTGGTCAATACACTGTCCGAATGAAGAAAAACCCAGATTAGCATCAAGGCCTATATCAAGACCCAAACCCAGGCTATTTCCTGTCTGCCCATGAACCTAAATAAAGGAGGAAAAGACTTTCATAAACGTTACAACTTTTGTTACATTAACAGCAAAAACAAAGTGAAAGAACAACTCAATATAGTAAAAAATGTCACCTATCCCCCCCTCCCCGTTCCATGAAAAGTCAGATTAAATGTGTAGCCTAAATAGTTCTTGGGAATGCTATATTGTAAAATAACAAGTTTGCAAACAAATAACAAAATACACAATTAACAATTTAAACATAGAAGTTAGTTTTATGTGTAATTTAGAATGGAATGTGACTAAATTATTATAAGAGCAAAACGAAGAACCTCTTTTTGCTGAAATAGGAACAATTTTATTCACAATGTTTAAATCCCATCAGATCCCTGAAAAATCACTAAAAACCTGTTCTGTTTTTATTAAGGATTTTTGCACTTAGACTAGCGTGCTGAAACTAGCGTAGAAATATAGGCATTTAAATAATCTCTATACTTCTGTCATACCGTGTTCCATGTTTTCAAGTTAAATAATCAATGTGCCAAAATGAGTTAGTGCTCCACTCAAGCAGTAGGAACAAGGCTCGACTTCCATCTTACATATTGCATTTGTTCAATGCACTTGATAGCGACAAAAAGGGTTAATTTCTACCAGAAAACATTCCTGGGGCTGGAGCAGCGAGTCTAATTCAAAACCCGATTTTATAAATTGGTTTTACAAGCTTCTTCCCACATACGACTCTGCATCTTGTTTCAAGAATCTCATTTGTCTGTGAAAAAGGCTTTTAACCTTACAAAGAATCTATTCATGATTGGGCTGGATTTCAAACGAAAATCTGAGCTATCTGCAGTCAAATTGATGTAGCTAATACGGCTTTACAGCATTAGGATTACCGACCGATCTTAAAAAATGATTTAATATCCCAAATAATTACGGCGGCATCCTCCATGAGTTCGCCGATGAGCTTGGCGAAGATATCCATCTGGTCCTCGTGGCGGAAGAAGCTGGTCTCGTGGGTCGAGATCTCGTCGATGAGGGTTTCGACTTCGGCGCCGCTCTTGCCCGTGCCGCGCAGCAGGTCGAGGTAGGCCTGCGGCGTGGCGCAGCCGTTGTGCTTGGCCCGCCGGCGGATGCGGCTGTCGAGCAGGTAGCGCTTGTTGTCGCCGTAGGAGATGCCGGTCAGTGTGGTTGATGAGCAAGTTAACTATTGCGCTAAATCGCGGCCGCATCCTTGCGGAGTGTTTGCCATTGCTCGCCCGAGCAGGCATTGAACCCAGCGAAGACATGGGTGCGTCGCGCAAGCTTATCTTCGAAACTACGTCCGGAGAGGTTCGTTTGGTGGTGATGCGCGGTTCTGATGTGCCAACGTACGTTGAACACGGCGCTGCGGATATCGGGATAACGGGCAAAGACACGCTAATGGAGCATCGTGGCGGGGCTGTGGGGGGCAGTGTTATCTTCAAAGGCATAGTTATCTGGCCTTTCCGCTATACTGAACAAAATGGCTATTTAAAATTTGATCTGACAATTTCGAGAAAAAAGTGGGTTGGTAGGGGGCCTGGTTGTCATCCAATATTTCTGGTCACTTAAAAGAGACATTATGACTTCTAATTTACGTTCGGATGAACACTCTCCCGATATTCTAGGACCACTGGGTCGACACAATCACCCCTGGGAAAAAAAGCTGGTCGCCCCGGGCACGCTCGTTCCCGTCAGCGAGACCCAGACGACGGTCGTCGGCTTCGCCCCCAGCGTGATCGCCGCGAACCCCGAGCTGGCCGGGACGCAAATGACCGTCCCCCCCGGCGCCCTCTTCGACGACGCCGGCAACCGCGGTGGGTCCATCGGCATCGGGCCGATTCCCCCCAACCGGCCTCCTCGGCCCACGCCGGTCACCTTCAGCCAACTGATCACGATCCAGACCGCCGGCCCCGGCCGAGCAGGTTGGCCGCATTGGCACAGGCGACGAGCAGTACCAGGACGGCCAGGCCGCTGAGGATCAACAGCGGCTGTCGATACTGCTGCTGGGCCTCGGACACCCCGGCCGGCGAAGGTCGCAGGTCCATCCGCGTCTCGTCGAGGTAGTAGGCCTTCCAGGCAGCGTCGAAGCCGGCCACGTCGCGCCACCTCTCCTCCTCGGACGATCGCCAACTGGTGCGCAGTGCCGCCTCGATCGCGGGCCGGCACCCACCAAATCATTTTCGCAAACATTATCCTGCGTTCCCTCTCTATTCGGAGATTTCACTTCAATAACAAAAATGATCTTTCGGTCTTGGCAGATGACGACAATGTCGGGAGCGATGCCGTAAAAAGATATCTCCAAGGAGGGCCTGAGAATACGTATGCAGCCCATGCATGCAATCGCATCCATCACAAGCTCATGAACATGGAAATGGATTCTGAGTTCATTCCCATACTCCAAAGGGTAATATTGCACTAACGCCGCCGTGTGGTGCGCCAACGGCCTGGAAGGAGTGCGAGACGAAGCTTTCACGGATGTGGTCTGCAATCCCCCCATCCGCGCGGGAAATGCCGTCATCGCTTCGCTATTTTCGGGGTCGCGTCAGTGTCTTGAAGAAGGAGGCCGGCTCTGGGTGGTCATTCGCACCTCGCAGGGCGCCAAGAGCTGGCAAAAACGTCTGGCCGAACTTTTCGGTTCCTGTGAGACGGTGGCCATTCACCATAGAGAGCGGATCAGTCCGGTTATGTCATTCACGTATCTTGGACTTTAGCTTGGTTTTTATTCTTCCCACCAAGTTTCATCATGATCTCTCCGCTTTAAGTGTTTTACAAGGTTTCCAGACCCCCCTCCCTATGACGTTGGATCCGGTTAGGGTTTAAAATAAGAGATCTGAGTTACAAAGTCCTTCTAAATATGAAACTTCATTAAGATCCGATCCCTCCTTCATAAGTTAAAAATACCTCATTTTTTCTGCCTGTGCTTTTTATTGATAATTCGCATTTGCTCGACCGCACCACGATAAAGTTTATTTTGCAGATGATCGAGTTTCGCTTTGAGGAATGTTTCGTCAGGGTGGTGTTGGTAGCGAATGCTTCCTTTTCAGAAGTTCTACAGGAACACGCTGAAGCCTTATCTAATACTAACTTGATACATTCAATCATCATTCCCCCTTTTACATCCGAACAAACCGGTCTCTATGTCAGGCATCGCTTACAGGCTTGTGCTCTCAATATGGCAACGGGTATCGCCAATCTTCACCCTGAACCTAATAGCCATTCAGATCATGTTTTTGCAGATGATAATGGTCACGAACTTGTAGAGAGGTTTCAACAACAAGATAGTAAATCAGACATGTTAGAGATTGCGTTTTCTTACGACAATTATCCCTGGGGACCTGGAGAACAACTGCGTTATAATAATACACACACTTTCATACTAGCAGCGGCTATGGATAACTTTCTCAAACAAAGGGGTAGTAGTAGAATAATTTTATTAGAAATAAACATTTCTTAATCAATAGCTCAACATAAGCTAAGCTTACGAGGCTGTGCTAAATTCAAGGAAAAGAAAGAGAGAATACGGAGAAGCAGACCATATACCAAAATCAACAACAATAAAAGAGGAACATAAACAATACGCTATGTTGCGTGACCCCAAGACAACACAAAATAGAAAACAAAACAAAATACATAAATATTACAAATTAATAACTTACGGAAAATGATAACTATCGTAATATAGAAGACTGCGTAGAAATGTGGCCTTTTTCAGTTCACAAGGGTAAATGGAACGACGTTGAATGCACTGGCGAGCAGGGATACATCTGCCAAAAGGGTAATGTCTCTCTTTTGTCTCAATTTTTCCTATGTTACCTACAATAAAAACCCGCATAAAAAAACCGCGTTTTTCAGAACCTTTAGGCTAAAATTTCCTTAGAATTTTTATGAAACATTAATAAGGTTGATTTGAAATCCCTTGGAAAGAGCCCGGGCGTAACCACTTCAGCCCGCAGGTACCGTTCCAGGGTCCCTGATTGTCCGTGTAGAAGACGTCGCCAGCGGCATTCATGCCAATGCCGCCCGGGCTGCGAATGCCGCTGGCAGTGGGTACGGTCCGTCCCTCTTCGTCGACCCGAACGCACCATCCACGGAACTTGTTTTCGGACGTGAACGATCCCGTAAGGCAGAGCACTACCCACAGGTTGCCATCGGCGTCGAATTTGTGACGATTTACTCATTGGCGCACCCGCAGCAGATAGCGCCGCCGGTGCTACTTACCTGGTATTTGGTAAAAGTGATAGTTTTGGTACAGCGCTTGATTTGACTAGCCTGGATGGCAGCAATGGATATCGCATTGAGGGGATTGATGCAAGCGATCAAAGCGGCTTTTCAGTTTCTTCAGCTGGCGATATCGATGGCGATGGATTAAGCGATTTGCTCATTGGTGCCTATGCGGCAGATTCACAGACGGGTGGCAGGTTCCTTGGTCAAGGGTGCTGAAAGAATATAGCAGATTTTTCCGCTCGTAGCCTGATGGCTATAAGCACCCCAGTCTTTGTGTCGTTTGATCAGGTTTGGATTTTGCTGCGCGAATGCCAGCCCTGACAAACAAACGCTCGCTGAAACCATTGTGCCAATTGATAGCGCAATTACCGATTTTTTTGGGTTTCTATATTTTGTTTTCATGAACTTTTCTTCTCTGTGGCTCAGAATTCAAACATCTCTTGAAGCGTTTTGTTTTCTTGGTGGTGTTGGGATGAGGTTGACCTTGTTCAGGTGTGACTATCCTATTTCACAATGGCTGGAAAATCACAGGGCGTACTGAAAGCACTGGCTGAAAAGATGGCCTACTGAATCACAGTGTGATACAGTTACTGAATCATAGGGCTTACTGAAAGCACTGGGTGAGAAGATGGCAGTGGAGGTAGGGATGAGTAGAATTTCAGATGAGCATGGCGATTTACAACCAGCTTGGTGCCGCTCGTCGTCACGCGCTACGAGTCGCGCCTCCGCAACAAAGCCTACGCGGTCGGCCTCGGCGAGTTTACGTTCGCCCAGGACGGCGCCCGAATATGGGACGTCCTCGACGTCCTCGTCGAACAGACTGAGCACTACAAGCCGGCGGAGCGGCCGGCGGTGCTCCTCTTCCAGCTCGAAGCCGTCGCGCAGTCCTACCGATGGACCCATAAACGATACGGAGCCGGAACGATCCAGTTAAACCGGTACCTTTCATATTTAAGCCGTTGCAAGATGATGGTTCTGAAACGTGTGCACTTGAAAAGACGGAGGTGGATTTGCCAAATGAATTCCCGGGCGAATTGTCTACAGGGTCGTTTGGGTACCCGTCCAACTGACCGTATTTGAAATAGTAAGCTATACTAAAGATATGTTTCTATCCTGCTTTCTAGGGCTATGATGAGAGAAAGGTTGAGATGGCTAGGACATGTTAGATGTTTCAAGGATGACAGATTGCGCCGAACGTCGAGTACAACGTGCGCTTTCCCGAGCTCGCCGCTGGCCGTCTGAGGCACGGAGACCACCGCTTCGAGTGGTCACGGGCGGAGTTCGCGGAGTGGGCTGAGGCGGTCGCCGACCGTCACGGGTACGCGCTCGAGATCTCTTCGATCGGGCCGTTGGACGATGATGTCGGATCGCCGACCCAGATGGCCGTCTTCGCCAGGGCGGGATTCTCAGGGGGCGGGTCATGAGTGGCTCCGGGATTCTGGAACTATTATGATTTTTGTGGAATTGATCCAGCCCTTGGACAACTCTCTATTCCCACGAAACCGGATGAACGACCTCTCTATCAACGCCAGTACAGATTAAATTCCAATTACAGGGACCATGTTTTAGAAGGTGAAATTCATAAGCTACTTACTGCAAGGCTCATTTATGAAGTCAAACATTTCGAGTGGGTTAGCCCCGTAGTCGTGGTTCTAAAAAAGAATGGGAAGATCCGGGTATGTGTGGACTTATAATTTGAAACACGAGGGGTTTTATTTTTATTATCATCTATGGAAAAATCTATATTTTACTATTTTAAAATATTTTGATCTGTCTTTGACTCTCATTTGTCTAAAATTTTATCTATTTGGAGCGGTGCTTTCCGGCAGAATTTCCAGAATTTCGTCGCACCCGACGAAGAACTACGTCGCGCCATGTGGTCTTGTGGACGACAGCGCGGTGTCAAGTTGCCGATAGCGCGACGTCGGACCTCCTCGCTTCTGTCTATAAACCGTATAATTTAAATCTAAACAGGGAAAACAAGCTTTGTAGACTCAGTTTCAGGTAAATTCTATTACTTTATTTAGATCTACCTGGAGCCTATCGGACCCGAAACAAATTCGAAGCTAAATTGTGTGTGTCACAAATCAATGCACCCAGATCTGAAGAGCGACGTGTGGGGTAATCGTGTAGATCTCGTTCGTCGTTTACATATTATTCTGTCTGAAGTACCTGATGTATTGCTTCTTGGTTGATCGCTCTTGCCAGATCTCCAGGATGCTGCAACGAACCTAGAATATCAGGAAAATCGTTACTGGGAAATTTTTCGGTTTGCAGATTGTTTTCAACCAAGGTTTCTAACGTTGTGTCATATTTGCCTTGTGTAATTTAGTAGTTGTATGCATTTCCTTGTGTTATATAGTAGTTGAATGGGTTGCCTTCTGTTCCATAATACAACATAAGGGCAAATTTTGCGTTCCAACATGCTGTGGCTTTGTTTTTGACCGCCTGTGCCCGTTCATTCGGCCAGTCCTTGAGCGCCATGGCCCAGGCCTTTTGCGCCGCCGGGTCGATCTTCTTGATCTTCACGCCGGCCTTCTTGAGCATCTTGAGACCCCAGTCGTGGTCCTTCATCGATGCGGCCATGGAGACGGTTTCATATTCCATCGCCACTTCGTCGATGATCTTGACCACTTCCTTCGGCAAGCGGCGCCGGGCGCGCAGGTTCATGGTGATGGCGATCTGCGGCCTTCTATCCGGCGAGCTACGATCTCAGCGAGATCGTTTCGGTGGCGGCGACAGACGATGATGACCAATTGGCTGGGTTCTCGAACTTCGGCATCGACTCCGTTGACATCGCCGCTCCCGGCGTCGGCATCCTCAGCACGACGATGGGTGGCACCTACGGTTTGAACCAAGGAACTTCGATGGCCAGCCCGCACGTTGCCGGTGCCGCGGCCTTGTTGTTCTCGGCGGATCCCGCAGCTTCGCCGCAGCAGCGGTCAGTATTCGCTCGAGCGACACGTTTACCCGGTGATCAAGTCCACCTACGGCGGTATCCGCTTCAATTCCGCCCAGTACGACAGCTTCCGCCACGAAAAGCCCCTGTCGGACGGGCGGGTCGAGTACTGGTCTCCGCGGGAACTGTTGGAGTTTGCTCGAGACGAGCTGCAACTACGCTACATCTTCTGGAACCGCATGGCCAAGCCCAGCCCTGCGGATTCCTTCACGATCGATGACGCCTACCCGGTAACAAAATTTTGATCCGCTTAGTAGAACTACCAGGGAAGAGAGGGCCCGCTATTGTCGCGAGCTTTATGTGGATCTGCGCCTTTGTGATTCTTTTTTGCCTTGCACCTCTTGGTGAACGCCAAAATTATATTTGTAGAGATTACCGACCGGTATTTACACCATTCGGTAATCTCTACAAATATAACAGTTGTTTTCGTCACAAATGTCGATGTAACTCAGATAAAGAAAAAATTCCTAAAAGACGGATCATTTATGAATATCGTCAAGTATCAACCTAGCTACCAAAGTCTAATCCCAAACTATGTAGCTATTGGTTTTGCGCCTCGTTTCCAATAGCAAAATACGTCATTGTGAAAAAGGCGTATTGTGTAGCTTGTGTTTTACGAACAAACGTTTAATTGAATTGAATACCTGTCATGCCTAACAGAAACTGGTGGGTTGGTTGGTCAAAAAAGTATTAAATTTAATGTTTTACTGTGACAAGAATGGTACATGCTCTATGTGAGCTGCTTAAGGAGGTATTCAAAGAAGTCTACCCTAATTGCCAAGTCCTCGCATTCGGCTCTTCGGTCACTCAGTTGGGCTGTAAAGGCTGTGATCTGGATCTTACTTTAATAGCAGAAGGATTAAGTGATATGAAAACAAGAAGGGCGTCTCAACGGAGTAGTGAAACGGAAAGTTTTTCTTCGAAAGATAGCTGTGCTTCCAGTATTTCTACTAAGACTGATGAAGATATCAGTGGAATCTGCGATTTTTGAGATTTTCGTCCCGTACTGTCACTACATCTCCTTCCTTGATCTCAATCTGTTTACCATCATTTGACATACGATGATGTTCACGCAACGATACTAAGTATTCCTTTTTCCAACGTTTCTGATAATGCTTAAGAATTGATTCAACGTATCTTGCACGTTTCTGAAACGAAACTGCAGTAGAGTTATAATCTCGATCTTCGTTCTCAGTTGAGAAATACGACAATTGTAGAATTCGACGTCCTGGGATCGTCAATCTTCAGGACACGTTCCAGAAGGACCGCGCCGAGAATGGCAACGGCACCACCGGCAGCGCCGATCACCAATGCACCGACCGGGGTCAGAAGATGGCAACCGGCAGTGACGGCAACCAGGCCACCCAATAGCCCCGAGATCGAGTTTTCCGGCAGAATGACCTTGTCTTTCTGACGGCCAAGAAGATACCCCGCCCCGGTGCCAGCCGCGGCGGCAAGAACGGTGTTGGCAAGTATCATCTTGATAATAAGTTTCAGCAGATTTTTAGAAGGCTCTTTGACGGAGGAGAGGGAAAACTCCTTATTACAAACCCCGATGACATACTACAGACAGGTATTGAGGTAATGGTTAAACCACGGGGTAAAAAGTTTCAATCTATAAGCCTTCTTTCCGGGGGGGAAAAGGCACTTTCTGCGATTGCACTTATTATATCTGCCTGTTTTGTTAAACCTGTGCCATTTCTTCTTTTTGATGAAATAGATGCCCCACTTATTGTTTTGCCTCCTCACAAAAAAACAAAAAAAACAAAAAAACAAACAAACGGGCAGCAACAATATGTAGTTCCGTGAGCGTATTAGAAGAAGATAGCGAACAGGCGCATCAATAAGGGAATGAGCACTTAGTCATCGGTTTTATTGGGAGTAGAATTTGCATATCTAATATCTTGAAACCTTAGCATGCAGAGAAAGCGGGAGCTCCCCTCCCCATTTATAGGATATTTTTTTGCGTCCAGTCTTAACTCCTTCAACAAGAACAAATCACATACTACATCTCTCTCTCAAATAATAATGTATAGGATGGGAGAATGTCATGGAATGTCGCTGTTCATCTATAGAAGGATGAAGAGTATGATGGATGATGGATGGATGATTCTGTAATGTCTCTCATCACCAATCATCCTTGATGATCATTCATTGTCATCATCGGATGTGTATTTAGTATATGCCGTGAAATGGTACCAGTATATAGAAACTACAGCGTCAAAATAAGCTAGAGTTGCGACAACTAAAGATTTACTTTTGGTTGGGAAAATAAATCATGAGATATTTAGTATACCTCAACGGTTGCCTCCCAATGTTGAGGTTCATATAATGCTACAACTGGCTCCGTTCAATTTTATTTTTAGAAAAGTACTTCGTACTGTACCTGATGGAACAGTGTCTCTCGCTTCGGCGATACTTCATGTACGAAAACAGCAGGTTATGAGCCAGTTGCTTTAGCTATTAAAACATTAGGAGCTGATACTCTCTCTAGTAAATTATAAAAATTTCGCTCATCGTTAATGGTAAACATTGTCTACCTGACAACGACGAATGGATGTTTTGAGACAATGACTTTCAATTAAAAACCCAGTATGTCCCCAAACTTCATGGAGAGCTTGTTAAAGGTATTCAATACTTTATACTGCTATGATAGAGATTTATTGATTAACACAGAAAAGCTTATTCTTTGGCAACAAAAGAAGTTTGTTTACAATACATGCAGAGTTTGCTAATTCTTCTTTTGATTTTAATTGTAATTCACGTTTTTTCAATTGATTTTTCAAACGTGTATTTTCATGACGTGTCTAAATTGACACATAAGATTATTCTTCTTTTTTTATATCGATATCAACGATCGATTCGTCTTACTTTAATTAATTCTTCTTCTTTTTCTCGTAATAAAGTCAAATAATTTTCCACTTCCTAAACGAAAAACAAACGATTAGAGAGAGAGAGTTCGAAGATCTTTCCAGAAGAGTAACACGTGAGAGAAGCGTCAAAGACGTGGGCGCTGACAGCCCGGTGGCAATATCTTCCAAACCCACCCGCCTGCTGGTGAGTGTCGCTGTGTGCTCGTGCCATTGCCCATCGTTGCCGGATTCGAACGTAATCGAGGAGCAGCCCGAAGAATTGAGGAGCCGTTTGCGGCACAACATCACCACGAGCTCCGTCTCGCGGTCGGAGCGCAGCCGGATTTTCACCTTGTACGGCTCGAAGGGACGGATCTCATGAATTATAATTATAAACACATCAAAACACAACAAATCTACATAAAGATCAATATATGCAAATTTAAACATTCCTGATATGGAAATTCATGGATTTACTTCTTTATAATTTGACATGTTATTCGTGGCTGCAATTGTAACTTCGCTATTTTGAACATAAATCCTCTTTAATCCGACAAAGGATGCAACCAAAATGTCCTCCATTCCTTGATAATCTCAAAACATATAAAATATAAAGCGATCAATGTATGGCAGAATTAGCAGCAGAGAATTAGTGTACACGTATCTGTTGCTATTAACGATACCACAAATCACGATTTCAATTTGAAGCCATTCATTCTAAGACTAATCTGAAGATTGGATAGAATTTGACTTGCCGGAACAGAGGTTGGGGCTGAAGCAGAACTAAGCAGGTCGAATAGAATTTCGGCTTCAGAATACTTATGAGCAGATGGTTCCTGCCAAGAAAATGGTGTCCAAGTGTCTAACATAACGATTCTGGTTGGGCTATGTTTGGAATAGACTTATTGCAATTTTCTGATCAGACACATATGATGACGAGACAGAGAGACGGGCCTCCTCGGATTTTCGTAATTTTTCTATATATTCTTTTTGTTTTGCGTGTTTCAACTGAATTGACAAATGTGTACCCCAACGGAACAATCCTGCACTTACAGAAAATATTTCAACCTTTCAATTCCATTAATTAATTAATTAAAAGTTAATTAAACGAAACACACCAAGAATTATGGCGATCATTGATTATTTCGCGCCGTTGATGGGCTACCTGCAAGAACAAAACGCAGGACGTTCCTGCGGCTGGTAGGTCGCAGGGACATATTGCCGCTGCCGATGGGGTGGAATCGGGTAAGATCCGTACAACAATAAGAATCAGGGGAATGGTATGTCGAACCAGAATACGGCGTCAGGCGGGTTTCTTGGAACGGTAGAGCGTGTCGGTAACAAACTCCCGGATCCGGCGATGTTGTTTGTCGGGCTGCCGCGTTATAATAAGCGGCGTGAACGGCTCCGACGCCAACCGCTTCGCCTTCGATATAATCTTCTTCATAGATCAGTTTAAACCGGTCGCCCTTCTGGACGTAGTGGAAATCGATCGACCATTGCAGAGCGTCCTCCATTTCGGAGATTAACTCCCAACTGGCGCCGCTATCCTCCATCGCGTTCCAGAGAGAAGATTCAATGACGCCCCCTGCTGTTTGAATCCGTTTTTCTACTTCCTTGTCAAACTTGAAGAATTTGTCGCAACAAAATCAACTTCTGGGTAATTCTCCAAAAAGCTTCCACCGAGCTCAAGACAAGTCTTTTTTTACGATTAGCATCAGGCGATGTGAACTCAATTGTTAAATAGTCAGCCCAATTTTTTTACTGGAAACAATATATACTGATTCATTTTATATTTAAGTTTAGTCAGTAATGGTTTTGTGTATATTTCTAGTTATATTTATTTCTGTTTAAGTTTCTTATTCGTTTATTTTGTTGAGATGAAAAGAAATATCTATCTCAAACAGAGGTGAAATAAGACAAAAAAAAAATTCTTACTGTTTTTGGAACCAAATAGAAATTTGCGGAATCATGTCCACATGTTTTGCGAAGTGCAGGACATGATAAAATTTCGGAAGGTTGCACTTTTTTAAGGAGTACTTCTTGGTAGTTCTGATTAGTATCATTAGATTTTTAATGGAAGCTATATGCCAAAGCTCGTAGATTGAGTTAGACCTTCCAGAAATTTGTCGATCGGATAGACTGAAGCGTCGTGAACGCCCTGCGCTACCTCCCGTTCGTCCGGCGCGGACTGAGCTCCAACGGGACCCCGATCCACCTGACGCTGTTCGTCACCGGCCGCTGCAACGCGCGCTGCCGGCACTGCTTCCACTGGAAGGAGGTCGCGGCGGGCGTCGAGGGACCGTCGGTCGAGGAGGTCGAGCGGCTGGCCGCCTCGGCCGCGCGGATGGGGCCGCTCCTGTGGATCAGCTTCGGCGGCGTCAAGCCAATTCTGCGCTAATAAGGTAGTAGTAGCTACGAGTCGCACACGCTTAGAAAAAGGTATCTTCAACATATCTTTAACAAAATTTAAAGGTCTTTTGGATTTAGGTTAGCTGAGACGTACAACTAATTGCTTTAACATCTAAGATCCAATTGAAACCATATATGGTGGAATTGGGAATTTGTAGCGCTCTAAGAGAAGAAAAGACAAAAATATAAAATAAACTGTTTACCTTAATTTTTGAGGGCGACTGCCAGTAGGATGGAATCGTCGTCACTTTCGACCGGTGCAATTCCCACGCCGATCAAAAAATCTATGCCGACCTGCTCGATAATTTCGGTGTTCAGGTCGTCGACACCCGGTTGCCGATGATCGAGATCGAGATACTCTGCAAAGAGGCTCGACAGTTGTTCTTCGGGCACCAATCCGAGCTCGATCAATACCGTGTCAACCGGTTGACCGCTTGCGTTGGCGGCGTTGACCATGCGGGTGCATTTAACTTTAAAATTTCCTTTGGTGTTATTATATAGTTTTTTTTTCAAATAGTTTTTCTTGTATTTTTCGATTTTAAATAGAAATTTATTTTTAAATATCTTATTATCTATTTTTTTTTCATTTTTCTTTTTTTCCATTTTTCCGTTTTTTTTTTATTCATTTTGGTATCAAACTTTACTAATGAATATTCAGCCCTTAAAATTTCTTATCGCATACAACTACATAAAAATAAAGTTATTCTGTGGAAAACGGGGTGCATTCAATTTTAATGGAACATCAAACATTTTCAAAAGTCTCATCTTGCGTATACTGCCTAGAACAAAATATGGAGGATGAGTGTAATTAAAATATAAATTGTGGAGCATTTCTTATGCAAATTTGTAATAGCAATGTTAAATCCCTCGGTTAGACGGCGAGGAACCGAAAATTTAAAAATGTCTTTTGAAAGAAGGTGAGAAAAAATGCCTTTTGATGCGGATCAGGAATGGTAAGTGAAAATGTTGTCATAAAAATCAATCCTTCCTTGTATGATTCAGCAACAATAGTGAAGAAAAACTCGCCGCTAACCCATATAGAAACGATTGTAAAAACTAAAGTCGCCGTACTAAAAGTTTTATCACCGATAGCAAAACCTCTAATAGTATTTACTCCTCGGCTTGCAAACAGACCTAGAGTTAAATTAACAACTAAAAAAATAATAAATATCGTGCTATCTATATTAAAATTCATAAGCTACTTTTAAGTCTTTTTCACCTATCGCGAACTGCACGAGATGGTTTGCAAGTTCGCCAACGGGCTGAAATCGATCGGCGCCAAGAAGGGTGACCGGATCACCATCTACATGCCGATGATCCCGGAAGCCGCGGTGGCGATGCTGGCCTGCGTGCGGATCGGTGCGGTTCACTCCATCGTCTTCGGCGGATTCTCGCCCGACGCGTTGGCCGGACGCATCCATGATTGCGATTCGAACATCATCATCACCGCGGACGAAGGCTTGCGTGGGTTCACTAGCTAAAAGAGGCCAGAGATCAAGACGTGCCAGCAGATCTCCAAACTCGCATGCTTTTCGCTGCCAACTTGCAATCGCGCCCGAGTCTGCCGCGTCCGGCAGACGGCGGACCATCTCAAAGATCAGCCTTATTGCAGCGGATGCTAGTATTTCAGGCCCGTCATTGATCCGGCCCGTGCCATCTGCTCGATCAGACTTTTCTGCCGCGCGCGGCCAACGGCACCTCCGAGTCTGTCCAAGCCCAGGCTGCCATCAATGGGTTAATTGCAATGTTTAAAAGAACAGAAAAAAGTTCCCTCTTATCACCATGAAGCCACCATGCTTTACCAATCGACAGTCTCTGTTCGGCAAAAGGATGACGTAACATGATCACTGATCGCGGTTAAGGGAAATAGCAAAAAAGTTTGCATTCAAAGCCAGTGACAAAAACCAAAAGAGTCAACTAATCTGAGAAAAATCTATCATGATCTAGTAAAACCTGGTACAAAATTATTTTCCTGGGGTGAAGGTCCCAAGGAAAGGTATTTTTAACAGGGGGGGATTTTCTGGCAGGTAGTTTCTGGTTGGGTATTTTACAGTGGGAGGGGGAGGGTATAAACGCCTAAGGCTGGGATAGTTCATGTTTTATTCTTTCATGTTTCACTGTTTATTAGACTAGAAAAAATTAATAATAATAATAACACCACACTCTTATAGAAAAACAACCAAAAATATTACAAACTTCAGAGAAAATATTCTTCTTTTACCTTGAACCGTAGCTTTGCACCCGCACGCCGGACACGTGACACGATGGTGACGCTGGTAGGCCAGTTCGTCTGCCTCCTTGGACGCTTTCTCCGAAGCTGACTTCTTTTCTTCAACGTCGAAGGCGTCGAAGACCTTCTTGTGAGCCGCAATTGAACTGGAGACAGCCTGCCTGACTTCGTTTTCAGTCTTCGTTAGGACTTGCTCCGCCACAGATGCTTCCTCTTCGCCAAAGAGAGTTTCTGAGGTGTGGGTGGTCGCGCCGCACAGCACGTCGATTTCGCCGCGCTCCAGCGCCTCGAACCGCCCCTCGGCCGTGATTGGCTTCCAGGTCACGGTCATGCGCCGCAGCCGCGCCGCGCGCCGGATAGAGGTCGTGATGGTGTCGCACAGCGCCACCGCATAGCCCGCCGGCTCTCCGGCCTCGTCCCGATACGCGAAGGGGGCGGCGTCGGTCCGGTATCCCAGCCGGATCTCGCCGCGCGCCCGGATATCGTTAACTTCCAAAAGGGCTTGGGCACCAGTCTAGTCCTTGTCTATCTAGGCCTTTTATTCATTGCCAATGGAGGCCATGTTGAAATAGCTAAAATATGAGCGACCTTAGTGTATTCAACATAAAACTAGAACCACAGGACTCAAGAAGCTCTGATGCAGATGTTGAACTGTTTGAGGATGGTTGCCCTCGACGAAAACAATCACACATAGCCGCTGAACAGAAGAGAAGAGATGCAATCAGACGAGGATATGGAATCCAACAATGGCAAGAAATCCATATCCTAGTGTAGGTGCAATAGTTTCTTTTTCTTTTCTTGGAACATTAGAATATTCAGATGCTAAATCTAAAATAATATCACATGTTCTTTCCGAGGAATCTAAAAAGTCATTAATCAATTGTTGACCTCCTTGTGTTGATGCATAATTTGTTGACCATTGAATAAAATCATTCATTAATTGTGAAACTTCTGCATTTTCTTTTGATCCAATTTTACCACCCAATGGCTTCCCACACGCCTTCAGAATTTCCGGTGCCGCGCACGTCGACATACACCTGCGCGTAGCCGCGTTGAACAAAATAGGGGTTGGCAGCCGTTACACCACCGGTACTGCTGTTGTATCCGGTCTGCGTGAGAATCACCGGCAGCGGTGTCTCGACGGGATTCCCTGCCTCATCGGCCGGTAAGGTGATATGGGCCGACAGACGAAGGCCGTCGCGCATTTCGATAAATTCGCGGGGCAGGGTCACCATCGTGACAACGAGGTCGTTTATGTCCTTTTCGATTTTGCGAACGTTGACTTTGGTCGTCGCACCCTCGGCTGTGCGCACGATGATATGCACGCGGGCGAGCGCCGAATCAGAAATTTGCACGGCGGAGTCGACGGCGACGCCATCGAAGGCATCGAACAACAACTGTTCGACGTTACGGCGAATCGCCGTTGTGTATTTTTCGCGAGGGATATAGACAAGGCACGAAAAGAAACGGCGGAACATGTCGCGCCCGAGGAGTACCACCAGGATTACTACAAGAAGAACTCGGCGCACTACAAGCGCTACCGCCGCGGCTCCGGGCGCGAGGGCTTCCTGAAGTCGGTGTGGGGCGACGACGCCTCGGGCGCCGCGAGCCGGAAGGGGAAGACCGACTAGCGCCGGTCCCAGAGGGCGGCGAGCTCGTCCGCGAGCTGGAGGACGGCCAGGAAGTTGGAGGTCAGGGCGTCGTTGCCCAGGCTGCCGGGCCGGGCGACCAGGGTGGAACAGATCGACAAAAGCGACGTCCACTTCTTGGGCGACCTGTCGCATGGCATCTCGGTACTGCGCCAAGTTTCGATTTTGCAGCTCACCGGTTGGCAAATGCGGATCGCCGGTTGCTTCGAAGGCCTGCGGGCTGATCAAGACCATGCGTGGAGGACCGTCTCCACTGTAGTCTTGCCCACGCGTCCCTCGTACGAGTTGCCGCAGCTTGTCCGCAAAGCGTTCGACCTCGCCGGGTCCGGAAAGGGATCTGCATGGATTTAACAGAAAGAACAGACGTCATTTGTAACAAACATTTGTACGTCCATCATTACCCATCACGTGACCAATCCCGACGATGTGTGCAGTAACGACTACACCCAGTAACAACAGTAACATTCTTTGTTGTTTCTTAAAAAAAGAAAGTTTACCCGTGGCTCCTTTAGGGACTCTTTATATAAGGCGCGCGTACGACCTCAAATCTTACGAGCTACAGTATCACTGTAATGTTCCATAATATGGACTCGTAAAAACATGACAAAAATGAATATGAACAAATTTTTGATGCGTTTTAAATCTTTATTGCAGCAGCTGCTGATTACAAATCTGAGGCAAATATTGCGCGCCAAAAATCCTACATCAAAACAAGGTAAGTACATAGTTAAAAAATAAAGTTCGGTATTAAAATCACCTGGTGGTTGAAATTAGAGTCATGTAAGGATTTTCAATCTCGATGTCTGGAAGGTCCAATGTGGGACCTTTGAGCATGCGTAAACCTTATTATTTAAGTATCTTGATGCTAATGACCCATCCCCTTCTCGTTTCTTGTTACATTTGTGCTAGAATATGAGATTTTATTCTAGGGAAGGGTCGTCTCTCATCATGGATGTTATTTGCAGAGGACTAAGAGTCCTCTCTGCTCCTGTTTTCACAAATAAAGGAGGAAATCATCAGAAAGACTTTAAAAAATTAACTAATTTTTCCTAGTGTTTCTTATCGTCTTTTTTCAAAGTTCGACGTCTTCGCCGTGAACGCCCTGTTCACCAAGAGCAACATGGTGATCTTCTTCCCGATCGCGCTGACGCTGGCGAGCTATCTCGTGCTGAGCGGACGACGCGAGCGCGAAGGCTTCCTGCTCGGGAGTCTAGCCGTGTTCGGCGCGATGGCCTTCGGCTATCTCGCCATCAAGCTCACGCTGCTCGAGTTCGCCGGCTCTTCGGGGATGATCGAAGGCGCGAACGTCTACACCGAGAGCCTCTGGGTTCGCTTCTCTCATCATGGACGCGGAAGAACTCGCTCTTGAAGAAGATGGGTACTTGAACTACATTGCCGACCTGGAGGGCCAAGTCAGCAAGCTGGAGGAAAAGCTGGATGCTGCTCGAGCAGAAGTTAAGAGGGCCAAAGAAGACGCTGCCTACTGGAAGCGCCTGGCGATGGAGTACCAGACCAGGATCAAGCGAGCCCAAAACATATTGTATGGAGGGAAGCCATGAACGAAGACGGCAAGCAGCTTATCTAGTTGGAATTGGAAGTTTAATTGCAATATTAGAAAACAGATTTGTTTTTTTTAATTAATTATTTCGTTTATTTTTTAAATTAATTAAAAAGTAGAATAAAATTAATTAAAATTTTAAAAAGTGAATTTTTGAATCAATATAAATAATACAAAATGTATAATGTTGTTGCGGTTGCTATAGTATCTGCTAAACCAATGATTGTTCCAAATATTATCATCATCCACGATGTTCTTCGTTGTCTTAATACTTTAAGTCTTAGTCAATTGTTTCTGGTGTTTTTCTCCGAGGAATGTCGGATGAACAACTTTAAAGCATACCCGTGATAATTACGCTGTTCATCGCAATGTTGAAGTTTTGTTGCCAGATTTTCGATATTGTTATACTTTAAGAGGAATTGTCATAGTTAAGTGATAGATGTTTCAATCTTTTTATTCAATATTTATTTAAAGGCTGTTGTCAGTACTTGATGAAGCAGAGTATGTTCTTTTGCAGAATGATGGAACTAGGCGTCTTTATCAGGTCAGTTAGTCGATATTTCGCTGTAGTGTCTCCTGGCTTCCTTGTGAGTGTTCGTCTGTGTGGTTGATATATACAAGAATGGAAACTTGTTAGGCAGTCCTGCATAAACTGGCCTGCTTTTCGTACTATCAACGTTCGTCACCGACAGGAATATTGGATCTAGGCTGCTTTTCTTGATATGAGATGTGTTGAAAGAAATTTTGTAAGTAGCTTTTTGTGGACTTACAGTTTCTTTTGTGGGTCGTGAAGAAGAGGAAGAAAAGGCAGGTGGTTCACAACCCAGCAGCAAGAACAACAACAATGGTCCGGCAGAAGAGGACTTGTTTCCTGTGGTTGTTAAGAAAATGACTGATATCCCGAATTTGTTGTTACAGAATGTTTATGATTCTTTTGTTGTTTTGGTCGATAGTCGATTCAGGGCATATGCTGTCTTTTTAGCAAGACACGGTGTTTCCATGGCAGAAAAATCATCCATGAATGATGATCCTCCCATGCTTCCCCTCCGTGCGTTCGCCGGTGCCTCGCAGCTATTTGTCCTTGGCGATGCCGTGGTTCGGATAGCAAAGCAGACGGCGTTTGGTGGAGTGTTTGCGAGCGTTTTACTCATGATGTGTGCCGTGTAAGTTTGCGGCGGCCGCGGCCGTCGTCTTCATCCGCTTGCTGAGACGCACAGACTCTGCACCCATCCATGCACACTCATACACGCACCTCCCCATGGTTCACCCTGTAGCGCTGTCTTTTACAGTGCCCAAGTTCTTCATATTTTCTATAAACCTTCGTTTATCCTATTTTTTTAGAGCTTTTCAAGAGAATTTTATATCTAGAACTATTCCACCATGCCTATTTACAATATTTCTGTACAGATGGCGTGCCTTCACTGACACAACTTGAAGTGGTTTGGTTTAGTTCAGAGAAATTCGCTTCTCCAAAAAGTTGACAAATTGCTGACATTGTACAAATCAAAATCAAGAATACACAATCTGCCGCCTGCATCGGCGAGGACGACGCCCCATGGATCGACAATGAGTGAATGTCCAAAGCTGAATCTGTCGCCATAATGATTGCCCCACTGACCGGCCGCAAACACAAAACAACCGTTCTCTATGGCGCGGCTGCGCAACAATACGTGCCAATGCGCCTGACCAGTCGGTCGAGTAAAGGCCGCGGGCACGGATAACATTGATGCGCCGTTCTGGGCCAGTGCCCGGTAGAGCTGCGGAAAGCGCAGGTCGTAGGTTATAGATGTTTGGGAAGGGAAGAGGAGGGGGTTTTCAACGAGTTGTGAGGCTCGGTAGTTCAATATCGAGGTTAGGAAAAAAGGATAGAGACTGGAAGTGACAGGGTAGCTAGTTGCTAGTCTTCAAAGCGGACCAGGCATGTTATTGATCTCTTGAGAGAGGTTATCAGCATAGCAGCAGGTAGCAGCTGTAGAAAGCAGACATAGATCCAATGCAGCGTTTATGAACAACAGTTCGCGATGATATTTTTTTCTTTTCGTTCTTCGCCGCGTAATCATGCTGACGGAGTGTTTTAACCAGGTTATATAAGACGAACGTATATTTTCGTGTGAAGACACATTTGATCATTATGGCTCCGATTCAAAATGCTGCTGTTATTTTTGCCGAAGTTCCAACAGGTTATCCTGAAGCTGGTCGACATTTGAAATATGTCAAAGATCGAACAATTGATCTCGACACAGTCGATACACAAGGTGGAATTGTGACGAAGAATTTAGGTTTTGCTGAGGAAAAGGTAGGTGTCGTTAAATTAAATGCCCATAAAAACTAACATATTATTTTGAAGAAGCATACAGTGACAATATACATTTTGAATACGTCTTTAAAAGAGTAGTGACGCCACTACGTTTTTGCAGCATCACTTCAATGCGTTTTATCTCTATTTTTCTTCAAATTTTGAGAAAATTCGATACTCAAAAAATAATTATTGATGATCAGGCATTTTAATAAACGCCAATTTAAAGGCTGGATTAAGAATTAAAGATTTTGTAATCAGGCTTTGTTTGTCCAAAATTTATGAAAACGTTTATGCATAAACTTAAAAGTGTGAACACGATTCTTACTGCTTCGAACGTTATTGCAAACTTGGTAGAAAAAGACCAACGTTCTTCTGCCATTTGCCACTGTGAATGTCATTTGTGAATTTTGGTTCGAAGAGTTTTATTAATCTTTGCAATTTTGGAATAAAGAACAGATACACAAGCCATTCTTGAAAGTGTTAAATTTTCTTGAATTCGCGTCCCTGAAGGTCAGAACTGTTGGTAGCACAATATTACATTTTACAAATAATAAATACGAGGAAGGAACCCTTCTCTCTAGTTCACATTTTTTAAATTCATATAAATCAATAATTATTCATAATAGTATACTGTTATTTCTATGAAAATCAATCAGAATTCCTATTAAGAAGAGTGTCAATACCCAGTGATAGTGTCATTTATCTAGGCTCAAGCCTAGATAAATGACACACCTCGGCCAGCGTGGGTTCCGGCTCGACGATCGCATCGTCGTCAGCCAGGGCCTGCCTGGCTGCGTGCTCGGCCAGGCGCTTCTTGAGCTCCCGATCCGCTGCCCGCCGCTTCTTGGAATCCGAAAGCAGGACGTCCACATACGCCGACGGGTCGTCCACCATTTGAGCAAATATCACCGCCCGCGCGGCCGCAACAGGGCGCTGTGCCCACCACTTGTGCAGCGTGGTCGGATAGCCCGCCGGGGCTTCTTTACTTATCGTTTCGTAGAAAAATATTTAGTGCTTTTTTGTTGATTGCTGCTGCTCGTTTTTTTAGGCCGAGCTACTATTGCATTTTTTTCTGTTTTCACTTCCTGTTACAGAACAACGAACAACCTTTATATAAAGATAGATTGGCCTACGCAAAAGGAATTTCTGTCAAGACATTTCAGTTTGTTTGTCGAAAAGATTGGGCTAGCTGCGAAGCAACGAAAATCGAGAAAAACTAACTTTTCAGCGTACCCGAGCGGTCAGGAAGCAGTATTGATTGCTCATAGTGCCACGGAAAACCAGCCCGCAGAATCCTGAATACGGCTTGACTTGTTGCCCCAATCGTTGGCTTCAGCTGAGTGAATTGGATAAAATCAACCCAAATCGTAATTCTTCTTCGATACTCAGTTCATGCACGATCCGCTAGCAAACGGTGATTTCGTATTCCCCAAAGGCAGTTTTCGAACACTGGCAAAGAGTCTACCGGTCTGCCTGCTTCCTTGCGTTTTTATTTTTCTTTTGCACAACAATTTTCAACTGATCTGTTATATTCTAATATTTAACTGCTTATATCTGTTAAAAAAAAGAAAAAAAATTGCAGAGGCAAGTTGAAATTACCTTTTGGACAATAAAAAGACTTGTCTTATAAAACCGTTCGTTCACCAGCATCAAATCATTAAGCAAATTTCTGAAGATACTAGGACGACAAACATGAATAATTAATATTCTTTTACGAATGTTTTATTGTGTTCGAAGCACAGGAACCCTCAGCCTCGCCGGTCAACATCAGATTCGTTTCCGCGAGAGTACCGATGTTGTGTATTACCGGCGGAAATCCCTGCCAGAACACCCCAACGGCATGGTCTGTCAGGCATTTGACGAGGACGGGCAGTGCCTGTGTGAGCATACCTATTATTCGGTAGGCGGTGGTTTTGTGGTGGCGGCGAACGCTGATGGCAGCCTGGAAATCCGTGCAGATGACACGCCGTTGCCTTATCCACTTTGTATGCAGTTTGAAGTCTGAGAAAGCCAAAAGAACAAAGAAACAGATCAATAAAGTCGGAGGTAAAATTTAACTTAAATCTATTCCGTAGCTGAAATAAACTGTTCAGAACAAAATATATTTAAAGCCTTGAATAGATGTATTATAAACATGTGTGCTGACAACAATCTTTCTAATACAAAACTAAAATTCACAAAGTTAAATGTTGGACAACATCTTTCTTTTTCAGTTCATCCACAATATGTTTGTGATGACGCCAGATTAGTAGACGGCGACCCCTCATGTGTCTCGATACAGTCACCGTGACAGCCTTCCCCAGAGAACGTTTCTTCAACATTCGCACTGTTCGCATCCTCGCCATTTGGTTCTTTGCAACTCGTTCTCATTGAACAGAAACAATGTCCCAAAGAGAGCCAGAACACGTCATAGCTTCCTCAAAAGAATCTCATTTACAGTGACTTACTGTACAGTACAGCATATTCGCGGCCGTAGAATAGTCGTTGATTCTGCCATCAAAATTATGACATAAAAATTAAGAAAATCATTTGACACGAGGTGAGGTGAGTCGTAAACAAACAGATCGCCATGAATTTGACTATTATCCCAATTCCCAAGGTGAAAACGACAAGCTGAAAAAAGATGAAAAAATCTACGGAAACACAAGGCAATAATGAGTAAAGAGATTTCAAATAAAGGGGAATGCTTGAAAGTAATGTTAAGTAGTTGACAATGGAGGACAGCGCAGCTTGCTGCTGGAAAGTTTAGAAGAATAAAAATACAAATCTTCGAACCAAGATTAGAATAGTGTAAGAAGCCAATGCAATGACAGTTGCTAAGTATGGCCGTGTACATTTTGATAAGCTAAGGTAGATTTGTTAAATGTTTTGCAGGTGAATTGTTAAGGATACCCTTAGATATGTTTAGCAGGCTATGTACAAACAATAAGAAGATAATGTAGACCTCGCAATTTCAGATAAGAAAGAGTAAGCTTAAAGATATCCCACCGTACATTCGTCCTTGCTGTCTGCGTTTTTTGGGCGTTGAGCAGTCTTTTCTTTCTAACAATTTCAGTCTGGCGAATCCTGAGGTTCCACCGCTTGCTGTGTGCCAACTCGAAATTGGATCGGCAGCTAACAGACGGAGTCGCAACTGATCTAGCGCGACAACTGCGTCTACACAGACCCGAAATCTGGACTACACAAGCCAAAGTGGCTCCATTTGTTTGGTGGCTACGTGGGCTGCCAGCTGCTAAAGTTTATCCGTTTGTTGCAACTTTTTAGGAACGGCTCCTGAAACACAAGGACCTTTTCATTACAATAGGAAGCTTTTTTAAAAAAAAAACGCTAAAAACTTTAGCTTAAAGAGTAAGGTATTGAGAAAAGGGACGACCTCTTTAAAAACGGAATAATTTCTGTTCGTTTTGATTTTTAATGTTGCTCCTTACTTTCAGTTGAAGAAACTTTTTTTTATTTAATTAGAACAAAAACCAGTCCATTGTGGCATTGCCACATCCAGAACCTCAAATTTTGAGCTTTTTGGCCCAATATATCTACTAATCCCAGATACTTCTTGACCCAGAAAAATTCACACCCACCACCCAGCAGACAGTGTCTAATAATAGCACAGAACAGAACTCTGAAAACAAAACTCTGAAAACAGATAAAAAAAGAAAGAAAACAAGGACAAAGAAAACAAAGAAAAGAGAACATGGAAAGAAAACAGAAAGAAAGAAAAGAGATAAACGAGTATTTCAATGTGAAACTCCAATTTCATTGTTTGGTGACAATTAACAATTTCCTACTATCGGTTCACAATGACTGATATTATCAAAGAAACTTTTTAGTTTTTTCTCTGAATTAATACTTAAATGACTCATATGCCCCCCTCCTTACAGGCCAAATACGTCTCATTGAACGTTTTGAGGCTGGGTAATTGTTAATTATTTGGAATACACGAAAGAATTTTGATCTGCAAGATCTGACAAAAGCCGGTTTAGCTGCATGTTCGTATTCTCGTTGTTGACGTTACGTAACAAGCCTCTATAGTACCTAGAATCTAGGTGAAGTATTGAGGAATTTCTCTTTTCGGGGAAATATTTTGCAAGTGTGGCGTTTGAGCCTAATCTTAAGGTATCTGAAAGTGCAACACTGTTTGTGTCTATTTCGAGACTCGAGGTCTGGTACACGTGACTGCTATTGATATAACGTTTTCTATAACAGAAACCAGAAACAGATAAGAACTCCTAGTTTTTCTTTGTTCTCCTTTTCACTTTCAGCCAAAGCCTTTTTTTTACTTGGTCTTCCCTTTGCTGGTCATTCCCCTCCTCCTTCATCAAAGCTTCTAGTTCATCGACCTTAACCCTGAACCGTGTTCCTGAATAAATTTTTTGCAGTAGGAGGGGGGCTTGGCTAAGGTCATGCAAACTTCTGATTTTTTGTATTTATATTCTTATCAATAAATATTCTGCAAGTTTTACCCTGTTATTGTGTTCGGATAGGTACTTGTGATAACCCAGCTATTAGTTTATAATTCTGCCGTGGATATCTTGCGTTGCTGTATAATGCCATTACCCTCCCACATGTACTGTATATAGCACCTTTTTGGAAATATTTACAGCCCGCCCCATGTACAAAAGTAAGTCTTCTGTTTTTTCCGATTCGTGAAGTTCCTTCTGAGACTTCCTCTGTGGATGAGGAACTCGTATATAATGCGAAACTACAGAGTGTCCAATCTAACAATTTGCATTTCCAATTTCTTGTCAATTAAAAAGGGCAATAGAAGTTTTAATTTCTGTTCAAATGAGCCCTCTTGATATATTCTAGGACCCCCTGGGTCGATACGGTTACCCCTGGGGAAAAAAGAAACTAACAAATACACATACATTCTTGATATTTCTTCTGGCAAAAAAAAATACAGAATTCCATGATTTTGAAGATAAGAGCTTGAAAACTCCACGGCAGGCTTCTCTGATACGTTGAATCGGATGGTGCCACTTTGTAAGCCTTTGGATATATCTTCTTCTTGCCAAAGTCTCAATTCCTTGATTTTAGGGCTTTCACGTGTTATATAATAACTTGCCTATTGTTTACTTTCAATCAAAGCTCTGTGTCCCTAAAATATCACCTTCACTATCAGCATCTGATCAATAAGTAATTATTGCCCCCCCCCCCCTAAATAAACAGAACTATTATTTCCGGTGGTATACCGTCTTTGCAATATTTTTCGTTTTTCGTTTTCCTCACCCCCACTAAGATTTAAAATCTTTTTAATGTTAATTTTGTTCAATTCTCGATCTTAATCTTATTTTTACACTATTATATACACAACACCTTTAACGTCACCCAAAGATACGGTTACGTCACAAATTCAAGAATCAAGTTTGTCATAGTTGTCGAAGCTGGGAACACAACTCTAAGAGATGGTGACATTAGAACTGTAAGTATGAAATCAAAAGCAACAATAAAAGCGTTTGTCGTGATACCATGAATTTATTTTTGAGGTTTGTCGACCTTCTTCGCTCTCAAAGCTCAACGGAATGCGAAACGGGCGGACAAGGCCGAAGCATTGGCGAATGAACTGAAAGGGAAAATCGACCACGCACAGAACCAGGCCAACGTCGCAAAGGAGATGCAGGATCAGGCCCGTGATCAGATCGAAGAGGCAGAGCACGTCAAGGCGAAAGCCGATAGTGATATCGCGAAAGCAAATAGCGAAGCGACCCTCGCAAAGCAACAGGCCAAAATCAGGGTGTTGTATGTCTTTTAATTATGTATGTCTTTGCTTTTCACTTTCATGTTTGAAATACCACCGCTGTTCTATTAACAATGTGTGCGTTTGCTCTTCATTTTCACTTTTGACTCACTGACATGTTTGTTGTCGCTTGTCTTAAAGCTGTGTGTGTATTTGCTTTTCATTTCAATTTTTGACACGCCACCGGCTTGTTCTAACCGTGTATGTCTTTGCTCTCCATTTAGTTTTTGAGTCGCTAACATGCTCTCTTGGGGGGTAATTATTCCCCTTCCTGTAAGTGCAACTTTATAGATCATGGTGCAGAAAAAAAACAGTTATTGGGAGGAAGTAAGGATTTTGCAAAATTCTCTGCATAAAACGCAAAAAAAAACATTTTTCATTGAGAAAAGTCAATCTAAAGCTAAATTTTGCAGCGTAGGGGGAAATTATTCCCCTTCCTGTAAGTGCAACTTTATAGATCATGGTGCAGAAAAAAAACAGTTATTGGGGGGAAGTATTCAGAGCGTTCTCTGCCATTTTCTCCGCAATCCATCACGCCGATCGGAAAAATAACAATTTTGTACCGACGGGAGGTTAATTTCTGACGGCCATTTTCTTCCTTGGAATGCTTGGAACGAAATTTCCCGCCAATTTACGAAAACGAGGCTTCAAACTCAAATGTCTTCCTGCTAGAAAAGAAAAAAATGGAAGATAGGCCTAAATTTTCCAGGTAGGTTTTTGTGTTCTATCTAAACATTTATTTGATAGGTCGAGGCCCAGGCCGACCGCGATCCTGGTCCGCTGAACTGGGTCCGGGTGGATGCCGGCGGCGATCCCGACGCGACCCTGGCGGCGGCGCGAAAGGCGGTCGGGCTGTAGTCGCCTTCCCGCGGCCAGCCGTGTAGGCTCGCGGAAAAAGGGGAGGAAGGGACATGGCGGATCTGCGGATCGCGGTGATCGGCGCCGGCGTGATCGGCCGAACGCACATCGACACGCTGAAAACCGCCGAAGGCGTCTCTTCCTGCCTCCGGGAACCAACTTTGACATCATCCTGCGCGTTATGATCATGATGACCCTGTTCTCTGCAGCCTATATGGCTGAGGTGATCCGGGGTGGTCTGGCTGCGCTGCCAAAAGGCCAATATGAGGGCGCTGACTCTCTCGGTCTGAACTACTGGCAGGCAACCCGGCTGATCATCATGCCGCAGGCACTGAAGATCTCCATCCCGGGGATTGTTTCGACCTTCATCGGCATCTTCAAGGATACGGTTTTAGGAAGGCTCTATTGAGACCATCCGTCCTGCAAGACATCGCAATATCAACAGGCAATTACACTTCACTCTTTACTGCTCACAAAGTGCTTTGCATGAGGACCTAGGAGATAGCTAACTGGCGGCTCATCCACAAAACCCTTGAAATATTTCCTTTGTCAGGAATTTCTCAGCCAGTGTTGAGATGTAGGCTCTAGTTGGCTTCTGAGTGCAACCGTTATGAGCTTATAATTTATTGAAAATACTCGGACACTTAAGCTAAATTAGGGCTCTCAAAGTCCCAAGGCGTCAGCACTGAGTTCTGATACCTTGGAACTTGGAGGGGGGATTTCTCATCACAAGTGGGTCTAGAGCAAAACATTGGGGGGAGGCCCAGTGTCACAAAGGGTGCCAATGAGTAAAATTGTGGTGGGCCAATGTGACAAAGGTGCCAAAAATTGACGAACTTACTCTAAAAAAAACAAAAATAGGGAAAGGGGGTACCAAAAAATCCTGGGCGAGGACATTGGAGCTGAAATCCTGCCGAATGCCTGCGGCATCTGCGCCGGTTACGGCGGTAACCGGCTCGGTGAAAACATTCGCTGCATTTCGACCACGGCCCGCAATTTTCGCGGCCGAATGGGCGCGGCATCATCCGGTGTCTACCTCGCGTCACCCTACACGGTGGCTGCCTCGGCGATTGCAGGCAGGATTGCCGATCCACGCGAAGTGAGGGGAACTGACTGATGACCGCCGGCGGACGCATATGCATCAAGGGTCGAATGCTAAGATGCGATTTATGGGCTCTGGCTCCGATCGCCGTAACTGCCAACGCTCTGCGCCAGAAAATCAACGTCGTGCAGATGTCACGTTTCGCCAAGCTCACGGCACAGCCGGTGCTTGTTTGGCACTACCAGTTTGTGTCAAATTTGCCGTCGACAGTGGAACAATTGTTGCGCAAAGAATTTGAGGGAAATGTTATCGGACAATTTGTGGTTGGTGCGCCGGCAATGCTGTTATTAACTTTGCTGGGCAAAGCATGAACATGTGCTGCAATATCTTGGATACTGTCAGAAGAGTTTAAAGCAGATTTTGCTGAGTTATTTTGCTTTTTATTTTTCTGTTTATTTGATGACCCATCTGAACTAGAAACACTGTCTTGTCTGCTGCGCTGAACTTTTTCTTTTTCTTTTGCTGATTTTTTTGGATCTGAGTTCCCTGTTGTGTGGCCTTTGTTCTAAAAAATAGCAAAACTTTGTCACAAAACTGCTCGAGTGGGCCCTCGCGCAGCCGACCCTCCCGCGGCAGTTCGACCTGAGGGCGAGCTTCGGGCAGCCGCCGCTGACGCTGTTCGCGACGGACCGGTTCTTCATCGACGCCCTGTTCTGGCTGAACTCCACGACGGCGATCCACGAGCACTCGTTCTCCGGCGCGTTCACGGTGCTCACGGGGTCCAGCCTGCACTCGAGCTTCACGTTCAGCGAGGAGCGACGCCTGGCGCCCGACCTGGCCCTGGGGTAGGCTTGACACCTAACAGCGTTTTATAACACGCAAACAATGCTGGTGCGCCGTTGGAGCGCAAGGCCAAAACCCGCCTAAACAGAGAATACCTCCAGAAGAACTACTCCGTCGTCTGTTTCACCAATGGTATACCTTCGGCTGAGCACAAACACAAAATCCTCTCCAAGGTCCGAGAATCCCTGCGAGGTTTCGAGTATAATCAAATCCCGATGAAATACGCTATTCAGATACCATCTGTTGAGGAATTTGATTTTAGTCATGCAATGTTAGCTGTTGGTTACAGTGATCAATCTAAAGCATTCATCGTTCGAAATTCTTGGGGGACTCAATGGGTAAATCTTTTTTGTTGTTGTTGTTCAAAGACGAGATCTTTTCATTCACCATTGTTCATAGGGTGATCAAGGATACTGTTACATTCCATATCCCTATGTGGCTAATCCAAAATATTGTTTTGATCCATGGGTTGTTCGACAACTGGATACTGATGATATGGGTCATCCGTTCTCTGTATGGCATGACCCTATGTTTAAGGGATTGCATTTTAATTTTAGTGAATCTATTCTATTGTCAAACTTGTATTGAAAACTATATGCAATGGTTGTCAAACCCCTAAGAAATAGAGCCACCTAACTGTTCCCTAAGCATTTGACCCCATTCAACGCTTAGGTGTAGGGATAGGATGGTTGGAGAGGGCATATGCATGGGAATATTTCCAGATCCAAAGGCTGGGAATTCACGTGAGCACTCGATGTCATCACCAGAAAAGCCGGAAATCATCAATATAAGCGAAAACAGCCTTACGAATTACCAGGCGGCCTCCCTGCCGGAAACGCTGATGTTAGGCAAAAATTACCCGGAACCGTTTAATCCATCGACGACGATTGAATACGGCCTTCCTAATGATGCGCACGTTAAGCTCAGAATTTACAACATCCTCGGCCAGCAAATGCGCACATTGATTAATTCAAGACAATCAGCGGGATTTAAAACGGTTGTTGTGGCATCTTGGACTCGGCTTCCAGAAGGACGAACGCGGACAATGGGACTGGACGCAACCGCTCAGTTATTCGCCGGTCGACGCCGGGTTCACCCGGTCGTTGGTCATCCCCGCCTCGCTCGATTTTCCGCCCTACGTTTACATCGACGGCCACCAGATCACCGGCAAACCCGACCGCGTGCAGCCGGCCCGATCGTTCCCGGCGTTTCTCAGAAAAGGGGAACTCGGCTCGGACTTTTCGATCGTCGATTGCACTACTGTAACAAACGCTGATGCGGCCTCTTTAATTTCATCGTTTCGAAACAAAAATATTTCTGTAAGGTATATTATTGAAATTTCTGAAACCTAAAACCGAACAAAAATTAATTCAAAAACGAAATTTTTCTGATAAGAATAGAGAGCAAAGATGAAATTTAAAACAAACGAAAAGTATTGCTTCACAGTTTATGCAACACGCGTCTGAAATAGTGGTACAGATAAACCGACTCCCAATATTTTCCGGCCTCGACGTGTTGGTTGCCCGCGCCGTGTTAGACATCATCGACACATTGCGTGATCAAGGAAAATGCATCATTTTTTCGACGCACATTATGCGCGAAGTTGAAAAGCTGTGTGACCGCGTGGCCATCATTTATAAAGGGAACATTCTGGCAGCCGGCACTTTGGCCGAGATGGAAACACAGCATGGCCAGGCCGATGTCGAAGAATTGTTTTTTGACCTCATCTCAAAACACGAAGAATTGCTCAGTGGTCCAGCGCGACCCGTCGTTGCAAATCCACAAGCCGCTCTCGAACAGCGGGATTGTCCGCGACGGATTGCGTCGCGGCCGTCACATCCGATTCACGGATCCGGGTCGAGACGTCCTGCCCATTCAGCAGCACGCGATCGTCAACGAAGCGAATCTCTGTCTGCTGAACCAAAGTGCCAACCTGGTCCGAATCCGGCGGCACACCTGCCTCCAGGGCGGCCAGCGCAACCGCGCGATACATGGCACCGGTGGGCCTCATGCATCGCATAGAGGATGCGCCGATGCACGGGTTTGAGCCCGTCGCGCAGATCGGGGATCGCGCGGCTGACGATCACGCTCATGGCGTATTCGAGATAGGATTTGCGCATCTCCTCCTCGACGGAGATGCTCGGCCCCTCGAAACGCGGGGTATCCGGCGCCGTATCGAATGGCGGCGGCGGGCCGTCGCCGGACGTGCCGCCGCCGGGCGTGTCTATGTCGTCGGACAAAGGAGGGTGCTCCGAACCATCCTTTCGCGCGGCCGAGGCTCGGCCCGGATATCAGCCTATCGGTGTCAGGAAACCTCATGGCGTTTCCATTCCCCGTTCTCCATCCACCAGCCGCGCGGATCGCGGAACGTATCGGCGAGCTTGTCGAACCGATCCGCGTCCATCCCCACGTAATCCAGCCAGCGGTCCAGATCTTTCGGCCTCACATGGTCATAGCGCTTGATCAGCTCAATGCCCTCCTCACGGGTCATGAGGCCGGCGCGCATGAAAAAAGCCAAGGAAACGGGTAAAGCAGTTCCTGTTGTGATTGGTGGGCGTACCATTCAAGTCGGAGGACGGCCCACTAGCAGCGGAGGAAGTGGATGGTCGAGCGGCGGTGGAGGCTTCAGTAGCGGCGGCGGCTCATTTGGCGGCGGCGGCGCTTCTGGAGGATGGTAGTTGGAATTTAAAAGTGAAAATTGGAAAAGGTAAATAGGGAATTGAAAATTGGAAAAGGCAAATTGAAAATTATTTTGATTATACATTATAGTTCATCAATACAATTCCATGACGTGATAAAAAATAGAGAAAGTTACGAAAATACCCTTGAAGTTTGCAAAATTACCAAATTTCCCTTAATATTTGGCATTTTGGAAAAAATGGCAATAACTTTTTTGTGATGACCTAAATGAAACTGCAATCTTCAAACAAATTGTAGACAACGCTGAGGTCTTTCCAATAAAAGCACAAAATGGAAAAAATTATAGTAAACTGGAATTATTTTTGTTGCCATACGTTTTAAGCAGCCAGGTACTAAACGCGCCGTCTTGATACTTTTTGAAGAGTTCTTGCGCTCGCTTGATCCGTTCGCCATGCAAAATGACGGCTTGGTTGTTAATGGCTTTGACTTCGGACGTGATCGCTTTTAGTTTTTTTAAGTCTTCAGCTACATTGGTGTCGTCGGTTTTGTATTTTGTGAGCAGTGTTTCAAGTGTGGCAGTTTCCGACTCACTCATGGGGGAGACTTGAAAAACGACAGAATACACAGCAATTGATCAAATGATGCAAATGGGGCAAGATGAGGGGCACTGCTGGGTCCCAAAGTCATCACGGTGAATAGAACTTTCGTCACAAATGTTTTATTTAGTATATACCTTTGTTGGAACTCACTGCTACCACTACTGCAAGAGATCACACAAAAGACCTTTAATCTGATTACTGAATGATGAAGCAATGATCTCGACAACAAGCGAAGCAAAGCACTAATTTTTATTTGAAATGATTTACCCATTCTCAAAACATTGACAACAATTTGATGTTTGCAAATTTAGTAGACTCTAAAAGAAACAGCTCTGGTATTGTTAGTTTTCTTGAAATCCCTGTTACGTTTTATCCTAGCATAACCTCCAATGAAAGTTATATTTATGTAAAAATAATATTTTTAAGAGACACTCTTTTTTATACAGACACTTTCGAGGATGGTTGCAACGTCACTATAAAAAAATAGCAAAGCAAAAGGTATTACAGTGACATCACCCTGTTAACATATACATCCATCCATACATTGATGCATCAATACATCGATCCATATAACGTATACATCCATACATCCCCCTGTGCTTTGCACATGCATCCATACCTTGCAAGCATAGCAAGTACAACTTGAAGTTTTAACAATTATCTCAGACAACTTTTTAATGTTTCTATAAGATAAATCCTAAGTACCTTAAATAGCACATATCAGAAAATGAATCCTAGAAAGGTCAATAACAAAATGCCATTTTCTCCTGACTTCCCTTCCCGTTGAACTCTCAGTGCTTCACCATGAACTTAAAAATCGCATACTACAAGGACTTTAAAATGCAGGTATTATTTTTGGTCAATCCAAGAAAGAGCGGACGTCAATCTCAGTTGAACTCTTAGCTACGCTGGTGGTCCTTTTTTGAAGTAGAATTACAACCAATTTTCAAACTTGGTAAGTTTTGGTTTAATTTATCAATTATACACCATCAGTGACGTAATTGAGACCTGTTTGATGATATACCAGTAAGTATGAAGCTTTAATTTATTTAATAGCATCATTTAAGGATATCTGAGAACAGAAACAAATTTCGCGAAAATTTCCCATGTTGTCATAATCACAGAGAATTATACCAGTGACAAAGTATTTCAGTAAGGTTAAGTATTCTGAATTTGCACATTTTGTACTTAAGCATCACAAGTAGCCACGAAAGGTTAGAATTGAGTTAGAAATAGCTGGATAAAAACAACATTTATGAATTATGGCGATGCCTCGGTGGGTCGCGCCGACACCCACGGCCGAGTCCAGCGCGGCCGCGCCGGGCAGCACGAGCGGCGAGCCGGAACACGGTGTCGTGATCGAGCTACCCGCCGCGGGCGACTATGTGGTTTACTACGAGAGCCGGGGGCTGTTCGGGGGGCGGCTGTACGATACGCCCGTGCACCAGGTCTGGACGACGCCGACCTTAGCCGCGATGACCTGCGCGGTCGCGCCGGCCGACGGGGGCCCGCCGGGATCGTACAGCTCCACGGAAAGTGACAGCGAGTTGGCCGGGAGTCCCGCGTCACGAAACAGCAGTTCTGTTGAAACCGCCAGCTGGTTGCCAACGTCGGCGTTGACAAAGTACGTGTCGAGCTGATCCTCATCTCCAAAGCCTTTGCGACCTCCTAGATGGCCCACCGCAACGCCCGTCGCCGTCAGATCGACTGGGCGTTGAGAATCTTCGCCTACGTCGAAGTGCGTATTCGCTGTCACCAGGCCTCGGAGAATTCCATAGGTAATGGAGCTTTTTTACTCGGATCATCATTGCCACATAGATAACATAATTGATCACAGAGTGCTGTCAATACCATGGCGTACTGTTTCATGAAATCATAAGTTTCACTGGGTTGTTCGATTTGTATCGCAGAGAAGAGATCATTGTAAGATGAACCATTTCGAAAGAGATAAGAGAAGAGTTGTAATAAGGGTAGACGTTCTTCGTACTTCCCTCGACGATCAGCGAGAACACTGGCGAGTCCTTATGTTCAGTGGTGGTTTCTCTGACACCTCCGGTTTGGCAAGCGATCAGATTCCACTGGACAAAACCTTCAAACGCACCAAATCCTCGAACAGCGATCCGACTCAGTTCGACGATGAGTTTTCTATCGCAAATGTTTTTGCAACAGACAACACTTCCGATATTTTTCGTGAAGTGCAGGAATTCGTTCAACTCAGCGGGCTGCTCGAATTAGACGGCCCGCGGAATGTACAACTCACTGGGAATCAATAATGCTATAATTCGTTTTCAGTGAAGCACCCCACAGAATATTATATTTTAACATTCGTTTTTTTTCCTGTTTTTCACCCTAATTCATTCTTTACAGTTGTATATAGTTTTATATATAGTGTATATAGTTTTAGATTTTGAAAAAATGTGATCCTGTAATTTTCTTTAGAACATAAAACGGTAAAAAACAAAAAAGAAGAGTCATTTCTTGCAACTAATTAAATAAAAAAAAACAAGATTTTTTCCAACTGATTTGCCAACAAATAATGTGTGTTTGGAAAGTCCTTCTATTTATGCTCAAGGTTTTGTACCTTCAGGCGACACTAATCTGAGTCAGCAGACGATTTACGAAAAATATTTAGGGGTTGAGAGGGAGAAACAAATTTTTTCAAATTCATACCTATTTAGATCGCTTCTTTTTCAGATCTGAAAATGTTAGTAAGTCAATTTACAAAAAAAATTACATTGCTGTTTGAAAAATTTGCCGAAAAATGGTCCTGGACCGCCCCGTGGAGGCCTCCATGGGCCGCGAGCCCAAGAGCGTGACGCCCGAGGCCCTGGTGGACGACGCCGAGCGCATCCTGCGCGAGAACCGCGTCGACCAGGTGCCGGTGGTGGACGCCGAGGGGCGCGCGGTAGGACTGGTGGACGTGCAAGATCTCTTGCCCACGCACCTATAACCTGTCCCCAGACGCATGGACGCTTCACAGGAGTCCGAGCGCACGCAGATCCTCGCCCGGGCCCTCTGTTATTCTTTCAGTCCATGTTACATGAGTTTTGTACGAAATCAACATCTTCATTTGGTTTAAAATGTCTTTGTGTTCATTTATCTGAAGATACGAAGCAATGCTGTTCACAGCTCACCGATCTGTGCTAGACTTGGTTGAATCAAGTAGGTTCCATGCCCTAAACGTATTCATGTAACCATAAATTTTGCTAGATGTCCAATGACATCCAAACCTTTTGATGGAAAAATCAAATAGGAATATCTCGACTTATACATATTGTAATAAAATTTCATCATGAGTTTCTTGGAAATATCTAAAATGGCCCTGCAAGTGAAATGTTTTTTTTGAATTTAAGTTTCTTTTTCTATGTAAGAGTACAATTATGGTGTCTATGATCGTGAACGAGTTGAATTTTGTATCTGTAATAATTTATTCACATTTTGTTGGTCGGTTACACCGTCAAAATAACCCTTATGGAGCAAACTTTCGCATACATTAAAGAATGCTGAATTACTTGGCCAGGGTTGGGTCTCTCCCCGGGCGAAGGCGAGGGCGCGGGCGGTCATGATCGTCTCGGTGTCCGAGACGTGGCCGACCAGCTCCTTCAGCGACCACTTTTCCGGCTCGTAGCGGGAGAGCGCCTGTTCCTCGGAGATCGTCCCGAGGGCGTCGCGCCAGGCCCCGATCTGGTCGGATAGGTTGGTGAGCAGATCGCCGGCCGGCGCGGCGTCGATCATCCCGAGGTAATAATCGGCAACCTCACCGGTCGCAAACCGTAACGCACTAGAAACTGAGTGGGTTAATAATCCCGCAGTTGTGAACGATTCAACATTTAGCTTAAACCGCACGGAAAAACTGCTTCGAACGTCAACGACGTCTTTAATTGCTTGTGGCAAAGGTAGGGTGTCGTCGGTTCCATCAGCCGCTTTCCCTTTGCGTGTAAATCCATTCGCTTGCAGATCAAAATATCGACTCTGAGTTGACCAAGTTGGATTGTTGGACCAAGTGGTGTGTTTTTGTGAGCGAAGTTACACCAATCGAGAATATCAACCCCGCCCTAACCACGATAAATACCAAGGCCGGTAGTTACAGCCTGCTGACGGTAAATGCTCGGTTAAATTTAGGAATGGTTATAAAGAAACCCATTCTCGAGTGTCTTTCTCTTTCGATATACGCCGATAATCTATTGGATGAAAAGGTTTTTTTCCCTGACGACCCGGAGAATATAAATGTTCCAATTGTTAACGGACGTAGTGTATATGCCACGGTAATATGCCAGAGTTTTAATATGCCAATAATATGCCAGGGTTGCCCGATGATCGCATACAGCGTGAAACTCGGAGTCACACTGTACCCAGCTCTGCCCCTCGGCATTGAGCATTTTGCGGAGGCATAAACAAGCAGCAAAGCATATCTAAATATATATCAATTATATAGTATAAATAATAAAATAAAACAATTAGTATGCGACCCAGAGGTTCATGATTCTTAAATTTAGAAGCATACAAAAACAAATGGAGCACGCGTGGTGGATGGCGTTTCCCCAACTGGTTTCACGGAAGAGGGGGTCGGTGCCTGTGCCTCTTTGGTATCGGGTTGCCCATCTTCTACTGTCACGGCTTCGGCGGCGTCGGGCTGCTCGTGTTTGGATTCCACGCCCATTTTCTCCGGTTCATCGCCACCGCCCTTGTCTACGCCCCCAGCAACACTTTCTTCTTTGGGTTCAATCTCCATCATGTCGTCGGTTTCTGCGGTGGCTGTTACATTGGCTGAGGAGCAGATTCTATCGCTTCTCGACATCATTGAGCAACGGATCCTCACCCAGCTTGGCGAACGGGAATCCTGGTCGGAAAAAACCGCTTGGATTGATCCCCGGCTGCAAGAATTCATCGTACCTCTCCAAGAGCGAAAGGCCTCCGACGGCATTCTTTCGGTGGGCCGCGGTAGCAGAATTCCACTGAGGCTGGATAAGGTTCTGCGGCTATTCGTCTACTGGAAAGAAGTTGGCGAACGAACCATCCTATAGGCAGATCTTATTCTTCGCCTGATGATAAGCGAGTATCCTTACTCGAAACGTTGTCCCCGTTAAATATCAAAAAGCTTGTTAAACTGCATTTGTTATATCGAATAGTGGGTCTGCAACAGCCTGTATTATCGCAAATGGTTTCAGGTAAACAATAGGACAGTTGCCATTGAAGACAATTGTGGCGTTATGGTGTTATAAAGCTAGCAAAATATGAAAATTTCAGAAGCCATTTACCACATTTTCTTGACTGTCCAAGAGGCCTCGCACAGCTTGACCTTTAGTTAGACTTGCAGTTTTAAGTTTATTTTCCTTACTGTTTACAGATTCTCAAAGGAATCCTGACATTTCTGACTCAAATTTATCCAAATGAATGGAGAAGCATTCCAGAGACCTTCGATTTGCCTCTGACTGAACATCTCTATGTCAGGGTGAGTTTTCTAAACTAATCATTTTGTTTATAAGAACAGATTGGAAATTGTATTTTTACAGCTTCGAATCTGTTTTTTTATGATGCCAAAGAAAGAGATTTGGAAAAAGATGGGTATGACATAGAACTTTTTAGAGGCCTAACGTTTAATGAGTATTTTACTCCATACTATAGTACTACACTATCAAAATATTACCGCACCAGTGATTTTTCGCCCAATAATGCTTGGGCAGTTTGTTGGGAGGATGATTATAATCTCATTAACGATGCCGTCAGAAGCGGAAAATTACCAGAGGCTAAAGCAAAATTTATTGGCTTAATGGAACTCTTTACTTTTCTTTGAAAATTTGCGGTGTGGAAAAACAAATCTAAATTAATTTCTGTTCGTTTTTTAATTAACATATCCTTTTTTATGGAAATAATAATACTTTCATATTTTTTCAGTTTTTTTTTCTACAAGAATTTTTTTATGGGTTTCTACTGGTATGCCGGAGAAACTTTTTGAACAATTTTTAATCCCGACAAACAGTATTTTTTAACTTAATTTTATAGCTTTTGAAGTTTGGGGAGCTTCTACCCGTTGAAGTTCAAACAATGCAGATTGGACCGGATACGGCGATTGTCGCGCTGCCGGGCGAAGTGTTTGTCGAATTGGGATTGGCGATCAAGCAGGCTTCTCCCTATCGTCATACCTTTGTGATTGAACTCGCAAATAGTAGTGAAACGGGCTACATTCCGACGCGTCTTGCCTATCAGGGAGGTGGTTACGAAGTGGTGAATTCTGTCTTCCAAGCTGGTGGAGGTGAGCTGCTTCTTTCAGTAGCCAGTCACGTGTAAAGAAAATAGATTTAATGATGTGGAAAGTCGGTGTAGGAAAATAATGTTCTGTAGTTTCATAATCTTCGTTAATATAGGTGCTTCAACGCTGTAAAAATGCTAATAGAATGTAGATACATTTTAACCACTTCAACGAAATTCTGACTGTTTCACGTTGATCGAAATTTTGTTTTTGAAGTAGGTCCTTATCACAGAAATTGATTCAGGGTTGGGTTCAAGCTTTTTTATTGCTGTTCCCAGGATTCGCTTCGTAGCACTCTTCAGAATGGTGTCAAACGCCCTGTACCTACTAGCTTTGGCACTGGATCTTTGGGTGACGGCTTCTATTGCTCTACAGAGGAAGCAGCTTACATCTCGGACAGCCATAGCTGTATACTTATTCTTGAAGTCACTCGGGACATTCAGGGAGTCTCTATCCCCAGCCCAGAAGACTTAGAGGGCCATACATCTCACAAAGAAGCTCCTATACGCGGGCTTGACTAAACCAAAAGCCGGTCGGCTCATAGTGGGGAGGGAAAAGTTCGCAAGTAGAGATTTAAATGTACACGAACTTCGTGGAAAAAATTAAGAATTAAGCTTTGAATACACCGAGATGGAGGGTGAACGTACACCGCCATGTTTATGTTCAGGTGGCTTGGTGCTTCAATGAGTTTCTAGTAATGGTAACAGTAGTATTGGCGATTGCTAAACTTGTGTAGCAAAATGTTTACCTTTGTGTGAAATAATGCAGCTTGCCAAGGCCGCAAGAACCCACTCAAATGACGTGAACAAGGTGGGGTCTTCCGTCATGTCCGCCTCATAAACAACCAGAATCAACCAGCGAACACCCTTGCCTTCGCTGGGGTTTGGATAACGGCCAGACGTTGCGTGAAGCTGATGTGATCCGAGGAGCGGGTTTTTAGGTTTCGCTGTTTCGGGAAATACCCCGGTGCTGAAAACCGGATTTGAGGGTGGGGCGTTTTGAGGACAGGGTTTTGCTGAGCCACATTTGTGGATCTACATTTTTTTATACAATTGCTGAAACGAATAGCCTATCTTAAACTATCCTTAGGAAATCCCCCTGTAAACCATCGAAAGTACGTTCTTCAACTTTTCGAAGCGCCTTCGCTTCAGAGCTATGCATAACAGCTGTCACCCTTGTGGCTTCTTAATATCATTAAATGAAAAAAGATTCAACTAAAAGTAAGGAGCAATATTAAAGTATAAAACGAACAGAAATCATTACGGATGGATTCGAGATAATGCTTGAGCTCTTCTTGGTTTTGCGCGGGCATTGTCTGCTCCTTAAGAGTTTGGATCTTGATTTGTGATCATTTTGAACATGGATTTGCTGATTAGAATCCTGAAAGGTCTGTGATTTTGTTCTTCGGCGGATGACCCAGAATGCGTTCCAGGATCTGGTTCATAAGCGTGATATCGTTGTCAAAACTGCCGTGGGATCTGACGATAGTCTTGTCGGGTCTTGCGGTTTTGGCTCCTAAAAATTTTCTAGGGATTTTCCTTAATGTATTTTTGACGACTCAGGTAAACTTTGCCGGTTAAATATAAACCCAGGACAAGTTATGTAACGTACAACACTTGTCCCAAGGGCTTTGGAGGGTTTTGTCATCCATGGACCCATGGTTATTTCACTTTCCGACTATCATGAACAATAGTGATATTACAACATTTTGATCAAGTTTTTTGGGGACATTGCAACTAAAAAAAGGCAAGTGACGGTTGCCCTGCTTCCTGAATAGAGGATCAGACTCTCGTCAAGCTCCACCCCAGCATACCTTGTGAGCCTTGGCATCAGCACGCTGCTTCATCCGAAACCGTCGCATTCTTTGCTCTTTCTCCCAGATTGCCTGGACCCAAGTCAGGAAATGGATCATGGACGGTGCCTGGACACCCTCCATGGTCTCTGGACGGTTTGCCATCCAGCGACGGTGACCTTGCTTCCCCATCCTAGGCTTGGTCACAGATCGCTACCGCTCTCTTGCTGATAATTGCTAAGGCCTCCAGAGTTGACAGGGAAGAAAATCAACTAAATTACTGACTGATGGCTAGTTGAATTCTTAATTATTTGATTAATTAAGCATACTTTCCTGATCCGCTCACACCCATTATGATCAAAATCATCACTCAAGCTGCAAAACCGAAACTAAAGAAAGAAGTAAAATGGCAAAACTGAATTGCATGGAAAATTAATGAAATTTGAAATCACTTCAAGAATTCACAAAGCTTGCCAAGACCCATATTATCTAATAATTATGTGGGAGTACTAGGGTAATGTCTGTCAAGAATTTCTGTCAAGAATTGTAGGTAAAAATAGCCTTTTTTCAGTTTGAATACACAAAAAGCAAATGCATTTTAAATAAAAGTGATTCCCAAAAAGGTAAGAATGCACGTTAAATACATTTGCGAAAATGCTACAACATTTAAGAAATGCAATGAAGAAGACTGGAAATCATGTAAAAATGCTTACTGAACGATCGGCCGGCAGGTGGTCGTTGAACGCCGCCTTGAGCGCATCGGCCATCACGCCGAGGCCGATGGTGACCTTTTCCTCGTAGACGATGGGGGTGAGAAACAGCAGTACGCCAAGCAGCGAGGGGATCAGGAAGATCAGCAGCTGACGTAGGTTGAAGGGCGTGCTCGCGCCGGGTTGGTCGTCGAGCAGGGGCATGGATTCATCATGATTCATGGCAGGCATCCGAATTGTTGTTGTATGGATGTTCCGGGTGCTCGCTGTTGGAAAAGGTACGCATAACAAACGTAGCTAGATCTCTCAGTCCGTGAATAAACGCAGAGGATGGTGCATGCGGCTAAACAAAAGCAAAAGAAGCACGTATGTTTATAAAATATTATTATACTTGGTTTAGCCATGCTGCGACCTTTGCACTAACGTACTGTATCTTTGTTTGTTTTCGATTATCCAAACGATGGCACCAAGGTGACGATGTCCATCGCAAGTGATTTTAATTGTAGAATCATCAGACTCAAAGCTCCAGTACTCCTGACTCGCGGTAAGGCGCTTCCTTGCGAAGAACATTTGCTCGCCAGAGCAAATGACAAGCAAAAACGCCGGCCGCGCAGACTCGAAGCTCGAGTACTCAATCCACGAATCGAATCGAGAGAGGCGCGAGACGCGGAACACCAGGTTCGAAGAAACGAGGAGGAATCGACAGGATCTTCTCGAAGCCCCCTAGAGCCACTCCATCGACAGCGCCCTTTGCGCCCCGTGCTACTACTACAATTAAAACTAAGGATATTAAGGCGAAAATTTGGGATATATAGAAAATGTATGGAACTTATTCGAAAAACCATGCCCACACTGGTTGTCAAGAAGTGCTTCAGAAGTGCTTCACGTATCAGAAGTGCTTCAGGACCGGTTGATTGTAATAAGCTGAAACTTTCAGTGTGTGTTGAAGGGAATGTTGAAGAAACCAAAGGTTTCTGTGCTTATACTGATATTGATACTAGTACAACTATTGGATTATGAGCTGAAATAGCTACAACATGTCAATCTATTCAAAGTGGAGGTTGGGGAAGTAAATGACTTCTAGTGGAGACGCATTCCCAAGGACCTTATTAGGACCTTACTCAGGGCCGTGCAACCGTGCAGATGGACAATGCTTCCAGAACTGTGTGGTAACGACCATGTACAGAACAACTATGAACGATTATGAGCTGAAATAGCTACAACATGTCAATCTATTCAAAGTGGAGGTTGGGGAAGTAAATGGCTATACTAAGGGGAAATCTCAAAAATCGGCCCAGAATCTAGGGTCTCAAAAATGCTTCAAACATCCTAAAATATACTTACCAAGCTATGTTTGGGTGGTTTACCGTGTTAGGGGGCATTATTGGTACTTTTTAGCCCCAAAAATCAAGCAGGAAAAAGGTCAAAAATTCACCGATTTTTGCCAAAAAGGCAAGCTACTACGGGGAAAATCTCCAAAATCGGCCGAGAATTGAGGGTCTCAAAAATGCTGAGGTTTTGGCCTCGGGCTCTTTGATGGCTGCGATTACCGGCTTGGCTGCAGTGTCTTTTTTATATCTGCTAAACATCTGTAGGGTCCTTACGCCGCCTGGATATTGTCTTCGTCGAGTTCAAACAGGGATTTGGCCAGTTTGGCGATTTCTTTGCGCAAAGGGTTCTTGGCCGCGAGCTGCGCCAGAGGCTGGCCGTGATCGCTGGACTGCATCACCGTGCGACCGCCATCGGGCAGCAGCACGTCGATTATTTCCCACTCATAATTACTGTTTCATCCATCCTTCCCGTAGAATAGCAGTTAAAATGCGTTAACTACAATTATTATACATTCTATAATGTAGGAAGTGGGCAAATTAACATGTTTCCTTCTCTACAGCCCGAGTTCTAGGCTTCAACCAAAGTTAGATTATATCATCCAATTTCAGTCGAAAAACAAATTACTTTTATAAAAGCTAGTAGGAAAAAGAAAAGTGAACCTGAACAACTGGAGATGAAATGCACATGAATAATTAAAATAAAACTTGTATATTGATTTTACTTTTTTTCATTAAATGGCTTTCTCAAAATTTTGACTGGACGATTTTGAGAAAAGGGGGCGGGGAGGGCGCCTAGTTGCCCTCCAATTTAGGACTACTTGAAAAAGTAACTAGAACCTTAAATTCTATTTACAAACATTTTTATTAACAATAAAAATACGTAACTTACGAATCAAATTAAGTAACGAACTTCTTTTTTTCGTAAACAATGTCTTTATATTTCATTTAATTTAACTTAATACACTTTTTTTTTCTTCGATAAAGGCTACCAGACGTGAAATCAAAATATTCGGGTTCCTTTATTATTTAAAGTTTGTTGCTTTTTAGTTGTTTTTTTTTTGTCCACAGCTTGGTTTTAAAATATTATAACCGTTTTTTCTATATTTCCATTGTTAAATTCTATTAATAAGTCATTTCCTTCCGAAGATCTTCAAAAAAAGTTCCTTTCAGCCGGGTCGTAGGGGCCGTGGCTACGATCGCGCGGACCTCCTTGACGCCGCCGAGAACCGCCGAGAACGGCACGAAGGTGTGTCGGGTCGCCTTGGCGACGATCATCGCGAGCGTGGTCTTACCGACCCCGGGAGGACCCCACAGCAGCACCGACGGCAGCCGATCCGCCGCTATTGCCTTCGCCAGAAAGGTTGTCGGACCGACGGCGTGCTGCTGACCGATCACCTCATCGAGGCCAGCCGGACGAAGTCGGTCAGCCAGGACCCTGGTTGCCACAATCGGAATGCTTGAGGACGTTGTCCGCGAGGTGGCGGGGGACCGGGCGGAGGTGCTCGGGATGATGGGGCCCGGCGTCGACCCGCATCTGTACCAGCCGACGCGGACGGATGTGGGGCAGATGATCGATGCGGACGCGATCTTCCTGAACGGGCTGCTGCTCGAGGGGCAGTTGACGGAGTCGATCGACCGGGCGAGCGCGCAGGGCAAGCCGGTGTTCGCGGTGGCCGAGGCGCAGTTCAAGCAGCTCATCGATGTGACCGCCGTGGATTATCCCTCGGAGGAAGAGCGATTCGAGCTCGTCTATCATCTCCTGTCGCTCAAGCATAACCTGCGTCTGCGCGTGAAGCTGAGCGTCGACGAGTCCACGCCTGTTGCTTCGGTGACCAAGATTTTCAGCTCGGCCGGCTGGTACGAACGCGAGACCTGGGACATGTACGGAGTCGTCTTCAGCGACCATCCGGACCTGCGCCGTCTCCTAACTGTAAACTCTGTCACTGCAATGAAGTTACTCATCAATCAACAAATTGTTGAGATGAAGAAACTAACTCTCTTTAATCAATTTCTGATTACTTGTTGCTACAAGACAGCAAACCAAAGTGATTTTTGACCTCAGGCACCATAACTAAAAGTCTCTCTGAATCTAAAAAAGGAAAGAGCCCAAATCCAATTAAATGTCCCTGCTTTGACAGAAAATTCTTGCTTAAAAAAAAAAACAGTAATAGTTTTTTCTGGGTCGTTGGGAGCCGGCCCGCTGGCCCGCCCCTGATTGACCACACCGTGCGGCACGTGCCCGGCGGTCACGTGCGGGCTGGCGCGCTCACAGTGCTGGCTCTGGTCGTCGAAGAACACGTCGGCGCCGAAAGCGCGCAGGAACTCGGTCTTCTCCATGCCACCGAGGAACAGGGACTCGTCGAGCCGGACGTCCCAGGCCCGCAGGGTCCGGATGACCCGCTCGTGGGCCGGCGCACCCCGGGCCGTGACCGACATGGCCCAGTTTATTCCCTGAAGACGGGATCTGCTCGATTAGGATTACAAACTGCAAACCAGTGCGCAAAATCCATCCATATCTCTCTTAACGCACTCCCGAATAGAAGGTCTACAAAGGGTCAAATGCAGGTAAATACTGGCTTTCGGGCTAGCAACCACGGCAGCGGGATAGTATGCTCGGTCAGTCTGATCTCAGGAAAGCCTGGTTTCGGCTCGGCCCCTGATTAACCCAACAGCAGTAAGCTTTCCAGAGATGCGCACACTGTTGGGATCAATGCATCTTCTTCTGGTGGCAAATGGTACAGATCTTTGCTCGCAGCTTCGCCAGGATGGATCTTGTTTTGTACGCCGTCCAGACCCGCCATCATCAATGCAGCAAAGCACAGGTATGGGTTAGCCAGTGGGTCAGGGAAGCGTGTTTCGATACGGCGACCTTTTGGATTGGCAACGTAAGGAATACGGATGGAAGCAGAACGGTTACGTGCAGAGTATGCATGTGGAAAGTATTTTGTAGTGGTGTTCCTCTCTATCGTGGTCGTCTTGATTCGATCGTTACTCCCGGTGCACCCGCCGGTCATGTACACAAAGTAATGGGTGGAAATCATTTCAGTGCTGGTGTTAAAGGACAATCAGCACTCGATTTGTATGAAATAACTAAATCAGCTACATGTACAACATGTTCGATTCATACAATCGACAATAGCAATTATTGGCATCCAGAATTGTTAGTCAATTTTCTCTTTTACAAGGTCGGCTGCCTGATCGCCGATCAACAGTTCGTATGGAATGTGCCGATACCGAAGATAGGCGAGCATTTTTCGGGTGTACGGGGACCCGGGAACGCCCTTGAGCTTTAGTGGTTGGGTAAGCGGCATATCAGCAGACCTTCGGGATACTAAAAAATTGTTGATAGAGGCGTATATCTAACATGAGCGATAAATAATGACAAACATTATTTATCGCTGAGAGGGGCTGGCAGCGGGTCAGTCTACTGTTCTAAGAATGTGATTAATCCAGGTACAGCCAGTATTTGTAATGGACTTTGTTCGGATTCACCTAATCTATATGATGGTTTCCAATATTGTTGTCCTATCGATGTCAACCAAGAGAATAATGATGATAAACCCATAATGATTTAGTTGCTTTCAATTTTCTCTCTCTCTCTCTTACTCTCTCTCTCTGTCAGTGGAGGTGTCGCTATTTTTTTTAATGTAATGGCAGTGGTGGTAGCTGCATCCGGATCGACGGAAATGCTTCTTCAGGAACATGAAGGTGATGAAGAACTAATAAAAATTGTTAAGATTATTCACAGTGAGTCTGAAAGGGCAAGAAAAGTAATTCACAATCTTCTTTCTTTTGCAAGGCAACACAAGCCGGAAAAAGAAGTAGTAAAAATAAATGAAGTAATTGATAACACAATCTCTCTTACGGAATATGACCTTCGAAAAAACAAAGTTGAGATTGAAAAAAATTACGAAGAATCTCTGCCAAGTATGTCCTCCTCTCCTTCTTTGTTTTCTCCACCTCCTCGACTACTTTCCCTCCAGCAATAAAGTACTAGAATTGAACCATTCTAGGCTGCTGAACTTTGAAACTTATGTTTTTAGATTTGGCTATGCTGTTTATCTACTTGAGCAGCTTCTAGACTCTACTGCCAATGCTAATTTTAAAAAGAATGTTGTTTATGACATCGGCTGTAAATTAGAGCGACATGTAGAGGTATATAGTAAATTTTCTTCCTATTTGGCATCTGCCACTTTCAGCAAGGACAGCATGACGCTGCTGTAAACCAGTTCGTTAAAACATTGCTAGGATTCAACATCCAACCTACATCCAAGTTGGCGAAAAGTCTAGCAGAAAGCAAGCTACTGGGGCAATGCCAACATAGTGACGCACCAAACGAGATTCAACACTCTTTCGAGACTCCCAACCGGCCACAAGAAAGCCAAACAACTTGCCGAGAATACGATGAAGGACTCCACGTGTTTGACGGGCCGGGCTGTTCATTCCCACCAAGAAGGAATACGAACTCGGCGATGAGGTCTTCATGTTGTTGAATCTCATGGACGAAGCCGAGAAAGTCCCGGTAGCCGGCAAGGTGGTGTGGATCACGCCCAAGGGTGCGCAGGGTAACCGTGCCGCCGGGATCGGCGTGCAGTTCAACGATCACGACGATATGGCGCGGGGCAAGATCGAAACATACCTGGCGGGGGCTCTGCAGTCGGACCGACACACCCACACCATGCCGTTTTTACTGGTGGCGAAACTAATTTTCGCCGGTTGTTTTTTCACAACGGCAACTCAATTCGCTCATTCACAGACGATCGAGGCGATACGGAAATATCCAGCGATCAAGATCGAGGGAGATATTGCATCGCACCTGGTAAGTGGCGTGGACAGAATGTTGCTCAAAGCCACGAGCCAGGACGTTTCGGATCGCAGAATTCGATGGGAACGAGAAATAGAATCATCTGACTCGGCCACCAGTTTTGTTGGTATGCTAAGTGCTTAACCATGTGAGGCAGTTAACTCTGGGGATTTAGAGTAAATAAGGATAATGCTACAGACTCTCAAGATAGTACTTGTCATGTTCTTATGGTCGATATGTTTCCCTTTGATAACCATGGGGCTTGAGTTTGCGCCGCACCTGACTTTTGCGGCTATCCGAGCTTTTATCGCAGGAGTGACTTTACTGGTCATAGCAATGATTCTGCACTGCGACCTACCAAAGGGCTGGAAAAACTGGCTCTGCCTCTGGCGCATGCTGACGGGGTTGACGCCGTTCGACGAGACCAACAGCAACTCGTCGCTCCAGATCCTGACCAAGCACATCAACGAAGACCTGCCCGACGCGCGCGACCGCGCCCCGGAGGTCTCGGAGGGCGCGGCGAAGATCACGGCCTGGATGTCGGCGCGCGAGCGCCAGGACCGTTACCAGAGCGCCAGGAGCCTCGCGCGCGACCTCGACCTGGTCCTGACCGGCGAGGAGCCCCTGGTAAACCACAGACCGGGACGTTGGGCCGAGTCCGCCGCCCACAGATCTGAAAGGCGGGCCTCTTCTTCCAGCACCGCCTTTCGGCGTGTGTCATAGAGCTCGCGCGATGGCCGTTTCTGGTAACTGATCACCTCGGAAACAAGATTGACGTCATAGCTTGCCAGCCGCAGAGCGCGCATCATCAGCCGGGCTATCTCCCGGTCACCGGAGGGAATAGGGTGGTTAGGCGATTTCAACGGCGCATAGAACGAGGTTGCACCTTAGATCCCTCCTTTCTCTAAAGAGAAATGATCCTCAGGCTTCCTGGTGACATTTGAAATTCATAAACACACAATTAAAACAAAGACCACCAACTTCAAACCCAATTAACTGAGATTTGATGAACGCAGCTTGGCATACCCTATTGGTAGATTTTGTAGTAGCCTTTTTAACATCCAAGCTATTACCTCGTATCAAGTTTGATTATGATCCTACAATCTTTAATGATATATGTCCTGATTTTTCCTCAAGAATAAGGCCCATTTCCTTGCGGTCTTCGGTAACATAGGCCAGACCCGATGCAATCGCCTTTTCCACGGTCGAAACATCAGCAAGTTGACCATTGATCAGAACTTCGCCGGAAATGTCCGTGCCATAGGATTTACCAAAAATACTCATGGCAAGTTCGGTGCGCCCGGCCCCCATCAGACCGGCAATACCAACCACCTCGCCCGCGGCAACATCGATGTTAACGTTGTTGACCACTTTGCGGGATTAGCTCCGTGGATTGGCGCAGAAATGAAGATCCAACGAATTCAAATTTATCGACGTCTTTGGCTTCGAATAATCAACCGAAACCTAAAGCTAGGAAAGGTAAGAATCTTTATTTATTTTTTTTCTAGAAATTTTGTTTTTGAGGAATACACTACCTAACAATAGGCGGCTGTTCACTCGTAAGAAGTCTTATGAACTTCCCCTTTTGGAATCCCCTGTTTTTCAAGAATTCTCGTTCATGGGTTTCTCTAGGAGAGACCACCCGAAGGCGAGGAGCGGTAGGAGCCGATGCAGCATGTGATTGATGGGCAGTGGCAGTTGAGGCAACGGGAGTAGGGCATGGAGCTAGAGTGGGTGGGGTAGGAGTAGATCAGAGGAGATAGGGATTTCGGAAGAATAGCCCTGAGGATTTACAACAGCGTTCAAGGGTTGGAAAATCCATATCTTGCCTCGGACTAGTCCTGCAGCTCCTCCTTGACGGCGGATATTCTTAGCCTGAAAGTAAGGAGCAACATGAAAACTTAAAACGAACAGAAATTATTACCTATATATGGGGGTCCGCCTCCTTGTCAATACCTCGCTCGTTGCGCGAGGCATTGAAAAAAAAATCATTTTCTTTGACAATAAAAAGCTTTACTCACTCGTCAGTGGTCAGAAATGCAAAGGCAAAAAATTATGCAGAAAATATTAAATATAATTTTTTTTATAGATAGTGAACAGATTTTTTATTTTTTTGGTGGGATGGTTTACTTTACTATTGCATCATATATTTAACGTTTACAGAAGGAAAGCAGACAATACGTCTATTTCGTGTTTTGATACATCTACTGTCGGGGAGGAAATGGAATTTTTTATGCATGGTTAAAAAATTATAACATGATTTTGGATGGCTGGCAGCTGAGAGCAAGAAAAACGCTTGGCTCCTCTTCCAGTCACGATATGATAGGCGTATTGCTATATGATTCATCCTGAATTTTATCCCCTTGCCACCTCATCTTTCCACAATTTTGATCATTTTCTCCTGGGTACCTATTCAACTCATCACAATCAACCATATACTTTCTTTCACATTCAATTGTAGTTGGATTACAAACCCATTCAACTTGCTTAGATCTTGAAGAAAACAACAACCCTTCTAATGCAGGAGAAAAATACCCATTATCACCATTAAAACATCGATCAATTTTCTTCAAACCATCATCATCACCACAATCAGGATCCCAAACACCACATCCACAATCACATCCGAGTTGAACGATACATCCTTAGTTCTTTTTTCGGGATAGGATGAGCCGAGCTTCGGCAGTAGAGCGCGCAAGTTTGTCTACTGCTTCGTTGTGTTCTTCGCCCGCGTGCCCCTTTACCCATTCAACACGAACTTTTCTGGATCTCGCTAAGTCGGAAAATTCGCTCCAAAGATCAAAGTTGTTCTTGATTACATGACCTTTGCTGGCAGCGTCAGCAACGTAACGACTGTCAGTGCGAACAACAATTTTCCCACCACAGCGCATTCGGAATGCCCGCCTGCGAGGCGTCTGAGCCGCCATAGGGCACCACCACCACGCGGTCCAGGGAGCCGATGGCCGGCACGATCTCGCGCACCTTGCCCAGCACGTCATGGCTCTTGCCGGCATAGTGGTAGCCGTCGACCGTGATCAGCACCTTGGGGTCGATCTGGCCGAACCGGTCGAGCACGCCGGCAACGCCGAAATCGGGCGAGCATGACGACCACACCGCACCGATGCTGCAAGCAAAATTGTGTACAATACTGTATAGCACTGTGAAAAATTTGCTTTGAATAATTGGATAATATTAAAACCATTTCTGTGTATGCCAGAGTACAATGGAATAGACTTTTTACATTGTCCATCAAACCACACTCCACACAGGCATCATTTGTCAATGTCATCTATGTGCCTGCTTACTAAAAGATAAGTAATTTTATTTTTTCTTGTTTAGTCTTCAAGACGCTCTTCAAAAAGCTTGATTTAGCCCTTATCTCCATCGCGGCATAGACGTCCTCAATATAGTCATACAGCGGATCAACGAGGCTCAGGAGGATGTGGTGGCTCGTGATTTGCGAGAAGTAGAGGTCCTCCTGCTCAATCATCTCCTCCTCGCTCAAGTCCTGCGCCTCTCCGGACCTTGAAGATTCCAGCCCCGTCCACGAAGAATCATCGTGCGGAGTGCGACGCGAGCTCTCTCCAGTTGATGCGTCTGTGGTGCCAGTGGAATCGATGTCCGCGTTTTGGGCTGATGAACTTGAATGGGAGAACTATGTTCTTCGTACAATGCTTGCATCCAATGGGTTCATTTCAGCTACATCCTCGCCACAATCACCATCAACATCAGTACTACTAAGCAACTTGGATGAAGCCACATCAAAACTGAAGCAAACCTTCAGTCAGAATCAAAATCGTTGGTCAACACGTCCTGCCAAATCTTCCACAGAACAAATTGGAGGAGGCACTCGCAAGGAGAAACAGTCTGCTTGGATATCAAGTCCCCACAAACCATTCTCTTCTACCGTTTCGATCTTTTGTTCGTACATGGTCTCATTCTCTTCCACAAATTCGATACCTTTGTGATTCAGTAATAAATCAAGTTTCTTTGATGGAAGATTTTTGAAACTAAACCCAATAAAGACAGAGTCGTACTTGTAGGTAATAATCCCACCCATGTTCTTCACGTTCTCTATCAGGTCTTCGACTGAGTTACCTTCTTCTTCTATCCAGCTGGGTTTGACTTAGATACGACTACATTTTACAAACATTCACAAACACAGTTCCGGAAGATTGGATAGCCTAAAGTAAAGTAATATACGGTAAGTAACAGAACTCACATTATATACATTTCGGTCCGTCGGGCTGAAATAAACGTTATACTGTCCTCCACAGCTTCACAGTTTAAACTTGAAAGAGGGAAATAGCGTAGTCGCAGCCAGGTTTAAGGCTGCCTTCAATTGTTCTACCGATTTTGTCCTTCGATACGCTTTGCGGTCCCCGTGGTTTACGTGTTGGTTATGTTAAATCTTAACGACATCCTTAACAGCACCTAAAATTAGCACTTGAGTTTATTCCATGCCCCCGAGGACATTTAAGGTTTCGTTAAAAAGGGTGAACGGACGTCGAGGAAGAAGTGACGACGAGGGAGGGAGCTCAGCGGGTCTGCGAGATCGCATCTGCGAGCCATCTAACCCCGTTCCGGCCATCCAAGAGCCTCTTGTGCAACTGCTGCTACAGGTACCATTCCAATAACGAATCTTTAACGATTCTATAGGAATTCGATTATAGAACGCAATACATCTTGGTAAAAATTCCCCGCTGCCATCTTTAGCGTTATCATGTATTATATATGTCCATAGCTGAAAAATTTTTGATTTTGTGCCTTTGCGATTGGACTTGTCCACAAAATATGCCCCCATGATCCTTTCTTTCAACTTTCATTGTTAGTTTTAGAAATTGCGAGCAAGGATGAAGACGATAATCATGTTTTGTGTTCCTTGGGATGCAACTTTTTACCCCCAGTCTTCATACACAGTCAACCTCCTGTACGAAAATACAAGGACAGGTAATAGTGATGTACAAGCCTCGCATTTATGGCCTTTGGACCTTGTTCTAGACTAGAAAAGCCTTGCTCTAACTTGTAAATGGCAGGCCTGACCCATGCCACACTGCTGTCAAGTTGATGAGAGGAGCTACTCATCCTTCACATGAACAGCCTGCCCTAGGCTTTCATTCATTAGGCTCCCACCATTTAAAATCAGCCGAACAAAGCTACTAGAGATGCTGAGATGCTGTACACCAGGCAAACACAACTCACAATAAAAATTTCTAACCCATCCTAGAAAAAAATATTATTAAACATAATTCGTCTAGACATTACACTATTTTTTAAATTCGTTTAAGACAGTGGTTCTCAACCGGGGTCCACGTGGACCCCTAGGGGTGCATGTAATATTCCTGGGGGTCCACAGGCAAAACACAAGGAATTGGGGTCCAGAATGTCTTCAGGAATCATAGATAGGTTGTAATTCTGTCCATCAATTTTATCGATCCCATAAACCGACTTCAGCCATACATAGATTTTGAAGGCCGAGAGCTTGGGCAAGGCATAATGATAAAATGCCGGAATATCTTTTGCCTGGTAATAAAGCATGTGATTTCGTTGCGATTGGATGAATTGCAGTTGTTCCAGGCTTCGGCTCATATACTCCCTATAGTTATCCAGGTTTTTAATGAACGATTGTTTGAACCGTTCCATTGTCCAATCAGTCACTGTGATTATTCAGCTCCTGCAAGTAATCTTCCGGAGCATTTTTTAGAATCCCATCATATTCCAACATTTGAATTTAAATGCGAGGGACGGTTCTCTTTGCAGTTAGCACCAGATGACCACTATGCTTTACTGAAACTAGAAAACATTCTCTTGCTTCTCCATCGGGATAAAGATGTCCTTGGAAGCCTCATTTATCTAACTTACTTTGGCTTGTCATTGCGTTTTGCTACCGGTGAAGGACACGATTAAATATTACAGAAAACATTAGAAATAACATTAGACCATATGTGTACCGTAGCTCTTTAATTAAATGCGGCTGGGCGTTATACCAAAAATAATGATAAAACGCAACAATTATCAAAACCTAAAGCATTTCACGACGATTCTATAGAGTGGCGCTTATTTATCGGGTTTTACATCAAGGGTATAGATATGGCAGTCAGATTAGCATTGCTTTCTTTAATGTTATTCTATTGCATAGTTTTCATTGTCAGCTTCGAAAAATTCCCAAAGGACAGCGACAACGAGAACGAACGAGAAAGGGAGAGTGAAAGAGAAGAAGAAACTATATAATCAATTTCAATCGATCGGCATCATGCACATGCGAATGAATTTGCTTGTTTTGACGATGTTGGATGAAGGAAATTTGTATATTTTTATTCTCTTGCTTAGGTATGACGCGTCGGCATGGTCCTCTACCAAGTGATCTCGGAAGTGATATACCAAAAAAGGTATTTACTATGAAAATACTCTAAAAAGGAATTTTTCCAAAATGTAGCGGGAGGGGAATCAAAATTATAGGGGGGACATGCCTTCCCTTCCCCTCCCTCAATTGATGCCACTGATCATGAACAACAAGGGAATATAGAACTGAGCATTAATCTGAAAACTGAAATATTCGCAGAAAAATATTCACAAATTTCTCGTCCCGAAGATACGATAAAAGTTGGTTTAAAGATTGCTAACACTCATCCAGGCATCGGAAAGATCCGTAACCACCGTCGAAGGGCTTTCGACGGAGGCGCTGTCGCCGCTGCAGGAGGCATTTCTTCGCCATGGGGCCGCCCAATGCGGCATATGCACGCCGGGCATGCTGATGGCGGCCGCGGCATTGCTGCAAACCAACCCGCAACCAAGCCGGCAGCAGGCCGAGGACGCGCTCGGCGGGGTGTTGTGCCGCTGCACCGGTTACCGGAAGATCATCGACGCCGTCTGCAGTGGTGATTCACGGCGCGCGTACCTACCCCTTCGTGGCGAAATCGGTGGCGCGCTGGTGCGCAGGCAACGGCCACGTCCGCAGCCAGGTGGTGCCGGGCGGGCACTGCTTCATGCAGGAACAGCCGGCAGACAGTGCCGAACGCGTCGCGAATTTCCTGCTGCAACGCGGCTGATGGGGCTCCGCGTCATGTAGGAGCCGGCTTGCCGGCGATCGAGTGGCACGGTATCGCCGGCAAGCCGGCGAGCGGGATGGGGCGCACAATTTCAAATAAATAATCTAACATTTATTATCATTTTGTAGTTTTTGAAATTCAATTTGTATTAAAATAAAGAGGAGGGAGCGTTTGGTAGTATAATAAGCAAATTTGACCTGAAATTTTCATTTTCCTCATATCTTTCCCCATATAAATTAAGAAAGATCAGATTTAAATGTAAATGAATAAATAAATTGTTTTAATGAAATTAACAAATTGTTAAATGAAAGTTTTGTAAAATTTAGTCGTGTGCTAAACTTCAAACTTTTGGTTTTTTTTCAAGGTTTTTGAATTTTTTTTAATCCTTTTGTTAAAATTTATAAGGAATTACGTTGATTCCTTATGTAAGTTACTGCTTCAACCTGGATGTATTGGAATTACTATTGGCTATAGTTTGTCCTTTTATATACGACTCTGATAATTAGCTATAGTTAGTTCTTCAATTAAAAAAAAGTTTGAAACTTAGTAGAAATCGTTGTTAGAAAAATATCATTACCAATAAAGCATTTACTTCCTTTTGTTGGTCTTTGTTTAAATTCAAAAAATCGATGGTTACTTGATGTTTATATATAATAGTATTATCGCTAACTTGATAGCTAATATGGCTCACTACATAGTCATTTTTCAAACTGATATTTTCGGGAATATAGTCAACTTCATACCCTTCTGGGATATTTAAAGTATTTGTAAACTCATACAGCGTTTTGTAATCGTATTCAATTTCATGTTCCCGGTCTTTCTCGGTTTATGGAATCAAAGCTTTGAATGTTCTATGATTTTAAAATTGGTTTTCTAGATGCTAAGGGACGCAAAATGACGAAAAATTAACACAAAATCATTGAATCAGTGAGTTACAGAACATCTATAACCATAACTGAATTTACCTCACTGCTTGCACGCAATACCTTCAATTGTCTATTTTTTGTGCGAGTCCTTAAACGTGTGAAGGTAGGTAAGGCTGCATACAGTAAAGTGATAAAAAAAAATTAAAAATGCTGCTAGAGGCACTCCCTGCTGCGGTCATCAGGACTCGCATCAGCTTAAATTAGCAGCATCATGTATTTCAAGAAAAGTTTAATAATATATAGCTCCAGCACATCAGCTAACCTCCTTTTGGATTAAATTGCCTAATTAGTTCAGGAAAATTGCACCCGCAATTGTCAAGACCCGACGCTAGTATGTTAACGTTATTGTAATCTTGCAACTTCCAAATGTCTTCCCAGCTTTTATTAACGAGAGGTGTGGTCTGTGACGAGCTTTCTCAAAATCGAATTGCTGGAGTAGGAGCCTTCATTCCCAATCAGCGAATCTCTTCAATACAAGTCTGAGATTACGGCAAGGAATAGGGGTGAGTCAACAAAAAAGCGATTCGGTTAACCCTTTTCCTGTGCATACGCGGAAAGGAACCGCATGCATGCTCAACCCGCTGAAATTCAGGCCAGTTCATCTGTCAAACAAAACAAACATCTGGTCGATGACATCGAAGGTCGCTTTCGGGGGCAGGCCCAGGGAGAGACGCCCCCGAAGACCCGAGGCCAGGGGCCCCCAGAGACCCGAAGCCAGTCGCCAACCAGGGTCCGCATCAAAGCGCCGAAGAAGCCCAAGGCGCCAGCAAGGGCCTCTGTCGCCGAAGCGACATCACTGCTCCGGGGTCGAGTCCTGGTCAAAGGACGACGGGAGCCAGTCGAGGGCGCAGGCGTCTTCGTCAAAGCCCTCAAGCGCGGAACATACACCGACGGCAAGGGTCCATACCTGATGCCTTCGCCTGCACCTAACAAGGGAATAGATCGATGCAAACCGTGATTTATGAGTTGAAACAATGCGTACCTTCAAGGAAACGAGTAATGTTTAAAAGGGAAGGTATACAGGGACGAATCTAGCGGGGGTTGGGAAGGTCGTCTTTTTGTGCTGAAATGCATTTTCTATATAAGAGATCTTGCTCTCGCACAAGAAAGAAATTGCTAAGATAAAGTTCTCGGCGCCAAAATAGCTCAAATGTTTTGCCGCAGTTAAATTTTTTCTGTTGATTAAAGAAGACGCAAGAACTTACAATTGTCTTTTGAATGAGTCGTCTTCCAATATTCTACGGCATTTTTTTTTTTTTCAAGTTGACCATCCAAGGAGAAAAAAACAAGCGACGGAAATGAACAGAATAATAAATAAGCACGTGTCTGCGACCATCCTTCTAAAAAAAATACGAAGTTTTGAATTTTTTTAATATATGTATTAAACTTCTGCAGTGGAATTTTTTCAGGTTTCGATAGTTATTGTGAAACATTTCCGAGCATCCTCGCTGCTTAATTCTGAATACATGTATCGGTTTATATGCATCCAAAAGTATTAAAATAAAAAATTGCTCAAACATTAAAAGTAAAAGCCAAATGGTAACTTATTTTTAAAATTGAAAATGAAAAGTCATTTTTCAAAAGATACATAGATCTGAAATTTTGAGAAAGTTTTACCCTTAAATGATCAGTGTGATCTTGAAATGATAAAACGCGCATCGCCGTGGCGCGGGCGCTGGCCGATCTCGGTGTCGGCGCTCCGGCGACCCGCGTCGGCGGTCTGGCAAAGCCCGCGTAAGGGCAACGGGCGCCGAATAGGTTTTGTCTCCTTGTTGACATCAGGGACCGTTTGCACCAACTCAGGTCCTTGTCATCGGGCAGAGATTGCGCGGGCGCGTCATGGCGCCCCGAGGGTATTATGGGCGCTTACTATTCCGAGGTAGTAAACCGGCGGCTTTCGGTGCAGTTCCCATTGGCCTGCTTTTAATATTGCTGATAGTGCCATTTTTATCGGCGCAGTGATGATGATTATCGATAGTTTTAAACAAGAGCAAGCGGAAAAAGCGAAAGCTAAAAGCACGCAGCAAGAGTCTAAGTAAGGTTAGTGTTTGTTAAAGTAAACACTCACTAGTATGTAAGCACTTAAGCAAAGTATTTAAGAAGTAAATATAATGACTAATGAAAGTAAAATTGTAACAGAGCACTCAAGCTTTCCAATTTTTTCGAAAATTTGGGTCTGAAACCTTAATGTCCGAAATTGTCTTGAGTTCATGTCAACCAGACGTTTTCATTAGTTGCTAACCTAAGTAAATCTGATGTGGACTTGATCACCAAAAACATATATTGTTAACTGCTTCCCCTTACAACAATACACACTTAAACTTGGATTTCTTAACTTCACTCTTCTTTTGGCTCTCATTTCTTTTACGCTGTAAAGAGAATAGAAAACTTGACGAGCGTGTGTAAGCAAAATCAGACATTTGTTTTGTTCAGAAACAACTGGCTAGTTTAAACTTATAAGTGAAAGTTAAACATCTTGCATATTAACATTAAAGGATATATGAGGTACTTAATTGTCTTACTGCTTCCTACTATATAGAAATTACCTGTAATAACTGGAATTAGTATTTAAAATGTAGTTTCATTTATAGTGTACAACCCTAACTTTTCCCTTGCTTCAAACCCTGCCCACTTGTGCATTTTTAGTTTGCCATACGGAGTAATTCCGGTTCGTTTTAAGTTTTAATGTCGCTGCTTACTTTCAGTTGAAAATTTTTTTTTTTATTTAATAACTTGAAAATGATCACAATAGTCAATACAAATTAGTTGTTGGAGAAATGCTGTGTCTCAGATCCGAGTGTCTCAGATGCTCCATTTTAAATTGTAATCGGATCCGGGGACATAGAGGGTTGGAGGGGGGGGAAACAGAAATCTTGAAAACCGGAAATCTTGGAAAACGCTTTGCTCCCAGGCATCCCAAATGAACTTGCGACTGGAGGCCCAGGCAAAGTCTCTTACATTGTCCGCTTTAAAGACCCAGGTTTTTGTTCCACTTGGTTTGTTTGACTCATTCGCTTTGGCTTCTGCAGGCGTAACGACAAAGACTGGTTTGTTAGTGTCTTTCGCATCTTCCAATCGGCTCAGTTGGTCTTTGGTGAGCACGTCTTTGGGGTTTTGCAGAACGCCTGTTGCAGCCACGATGTGGTCATCCGTGTCAAACTAGGGGCAGGACCTGTTGCCCCCATCCCGGGTCCATCATGACAATGCCCGCAGCCGATTAACCGTTCTTTTCAGGGAAAACCGATGCCAAGCCTTGACATGCTCAATGAACTGATCCCGGTCTTTGTCACGCTGTTTGTGATTATTGATCCGCTGGGTCTGGTCCCGGTTTTCATTGTCCTGACCCAAGGCACAAGTGCCGCCCATCGCCGCCGCATGGCACTCCGTGCCTGTCTGACGAGCGAGACGAGACCCGCGCCTGCGCTGCGTCGCTGGTCGACTGGAGCTCAGCGAGCTGCTGCTCCGCCTCTGCTCGACGCGTGGACTCCTCCCGGTGGGCCGCGCGGATCTGCGTGAGTTCGTCCCCGCGAGCATCCGCCAGGTTCTCTGCCTCTCCGAGGGCAGCGACGTCTGCTTCCAGCCGGTTCCGTTCGGCCGTCTCCGCTGCCAACCGCGTCTGCATCTCCTCGACGGTTCGCGTCAGTTCCTGCCGTCTCCTGCGGAGAGGTTCTTAGTATTGCACAATGGCCCCGATGGTCAGGTGCGCTACGAAGAAACTTTTTTTAAGCTCGATAGAAATCGCGTTCAAGGATATGATTTATTCAATCCGAAATCTCAAGTTTTGATTATTTAGTTTTAGTTCCATTTTCAAAGTATATTTGTAGAAACAGTGTTATTTTTTGAAGAAAAGGAATAAATTGAGAGAAGGTCTTAGCCGAAGTGAACCGAAAAATTCAGTCAAGTATTCTTTCGCTGATGTGGCATTATTTTCAACAGATCAGAGCGAAGTTTTTCTTAGAATACAAACGAATTTACATGAAAGATAATAAATATCTATTTGTTTTTAATTTTCTTCGTCTTCATCTTCAGTCATCATATCTTCATTATGTTGTAATCCAACCAAAGATTGTTGACTTAATACTGTATATGTTGTATCACCCATGGTAGTAGTCATCTACAGAGAAATGATTGAATTGATGTCATGTGTTTTTGGTTTATTCTAATTTAGAATGAGAAATAAAAGAATGGCTTAGTAAACTTACATATCACCATTTTTATGCATACCTCCATACATGTCACTGAATGACCATTTGAATGCAACAGTGACGAAAACGTAACCAGCAGTAAGTATGACTGGGATACCTGTGATTAAATAAAAGATATTAGTAATGCTGGTCTACCTGTCATAAGAAGTTATGAAGAGGTTACAGCAGTGCGCAATCAAGATCTGAAAAAAGTTATCAATCCGCAGAATTCCTCTAACCTGCGGATATGATGGTTCAAACCCTTTTGTCCGATGCCGGATGATGACCCTTCGCGGATCATGGATTCCGTCACCTGGCAGGCCGCCGAGGCGAGTCTTTCTGTCGCGTTTAATACCCGATCTCAATTTGAAACAGTAACCTGAAGCTGAAGCGCCGGAATTTCACCTTAGCGCTTCACCAACGCGCCAAGTTTCCTGAGCTTCACACCCCTGTGGCTTTGGTCAGGTTGGTTGACATGAATAACTCTCTTGAAAATAATACCATTCATGTGTTGAAAGATCTTTGATAAATATCACATAACGATCATTGATATGACACATCACTGCTTCTAATTGATATCGAGGTGAACGACGAAGAATAGCATCGATATCTAAATCTTCTGATGGAATAATGAACGAATTTCTATCGTTAGAAATTTTTGATATAACAATAGGAAGAAGATCCGGAGCTGGTCGACGTAAACGAATAGTATCTGAATGATAAAAACTATTTCATTGATAAAACTTTGTTATTTTATCGACAAGTATGACCATGGAGTGGCTTGGACAGTAGTTTTCTTGTAAGACAAATAAAACAATCTCGATTCTGCCTAAGAAGAATAAAGCTTAAGCAGTCTATCGATTGAGCAAACATACTTACCTAAACTAAACTGGAAGATTCAAGCAAATACTTTTTCAAAATGGTTTATTGCTATATAACGTCTCATTGGAAAATTTCGACACTGGGCTAGTCCACTCCAGTGAACTTCGACAGACGGTCGCTGGCTGCCTGTATGGACGGAAGGGAGGTTCTCTGATTCTGTATTCGGTACCGCGGAGACGGGTTCAGATTCCTGGCCATTGAATGGTTCCTGCGGCGACATTGAAAAATCGGTGGAGGTCGATTCGTCCGCACGGAATTCAAATTCCGGTTCCGGCAGTTCGGCAGCAGCGTCTTCACCGTCTGCAGGAAGGTCGGTGAAGAGGTCGGGAACAGGTTTTGAGAGCGGACTCAGCCAACGCCTCAGCAGTGGGATATCCATATTTTTCAAGTAACGGGCGCTCAAGAGACCCACCATTAACACCAACTCGAAGGGGAATACCATTGTCAGTCAAAGCCTGAAGCACTTCAGCCATTTTCCACCATGGGCCAATATTCCCAGGGTTGATCCTCACACAATCGACGACTTTTGCGGCTTTCAATGCTAGCCGATGATCAAAATGTATATCGGCAATGAGGGGAATCGTAACATGTCAGTTGCTCCCAAGAAGCAAAGAGCTTCATTCAGCTCTTTAAAAAATGTAACCTTGAACTTGGGGATGAATATTTTGATGGGTGCGCTTGAGTGTGGAGCTTTGATCCATCTTCTTAGCAGAGAACTGTCCTTTAATGCATTTTCAATCAAAGGCATGATTCCATTCGGATTTTTTGGCAAAACAATCGTCATCACAAGTCTTCCTCCTTCATAAGGAAGACCCAAAGCCCGATAATCTTTTGTTGTAGTGCTGCTCCGGCTATGGCCATTGCTGGTTTGAATAGTGTTGGTTTTACATCGTCTGGTGTAGCTGCTGGATCACTTGCTGCTACAATCCAAACTCCTGTTACTGTCTCCGGGGGTTTATTTGCTGCTGCACAAAGTGCTGGTGCGACCGGAACTCTAGCCGCTGCTACAACTGCAGGATTGGTTATTTCAGGTTTGGTAATCGGGACTGGGATTGGTGGCGGAATAACGATTGGTTTTCTGGAACTCCCCGTCTTACTTTTACGAACTGTTGAATGGTAATCCGAAAAAATGACGATATGATGCATCAACAATTAAAGTGTTACCCGCAGCATGAGCAAGAAGTTGTCCCTCATCATCAACTATTAAGTTTAGGTTTGCATTATCTTCAAGCACTATCATTTCTGGAAATTTTACTCTGGCATATCCAGCACTATGACCATTGAATTCTTTCGGAAAACCCAAAGAAATTTAACCTCTCACTGCCACAACAAAGATGTTTTATATAGTTATAAAAACTAATTTGGGGTGTGACTACCGCTATTCAACTCTGAAAGCTCTTATTTTGACAAATAGTTCTCAGATTTTAATGCTAAGCTTGTACTCACCTTAATAATGATCTAGAAAGAAAATTTAATCATTTCCTAATTAACAATCATGCATTACTTATCAATTAAATTTATTCATAAAGGGCCGAGGATTTTGGCTGTCACTGTTTTAAGTTAAGGATTTCTATCTTCAGTCTTGGTCCGCAAATGGAATTTCCACTCCCAGATCCCCACGGGCCACCATGACGCCATCCGTTGCCGCTACAATTTCTTGAAGATGGTGTACCGCCTGCTTGCGTTCGATCTTGGCGATGATCTCTGCATCCTCACCTGATTTTTGGATCAGACGCCGCAGTTGATCGATATCTTTTCCCCGGCCGACAAAAGACAGGGCCACAAAATCGACGCCGGCTTCTAATCCGAATTTCAGATCTTTACGGTCCTTGGGTGTATTCCAATCCCAAAGTGTGTCACCACTGCCTTCTCCGGTACTTTTTAAGCGATGTTCTGAAATTCGAAGTTGCTGACGTGAGCGTTTTAATTTAAAAATGACAAATAATAGGTACGGCAATAACAGCATCATGATAGCGCTTGGAATAAGCAGCAATGTGCTCTGTTCCAGCTCTATAGGGCTGGCGGATGCTGAAAAAATCCCAGCCATACTTATTGTTAAAAAAGCAGAAATCATTTTTATTATTTTGTTGCAACAATATTGTATGCATAAACGCCCCCTGAAATCAGGTATAAAGGGTGATAAAGCCGAAAACGCAGCCAATGGAGGGGGAAGTTGTTTTGTAAAGTATTAATTTTGGGGGGGGATTCTTCAGGCAAATGCTAGGCTACGCGAACCAATTATTTATAAAAAATACTTACTGTTTTTTAAGTATGTTCCATGTCAAAAAGCTAAGCAGCACATTTAAAGAAGAAAATATTTGATCTGCATTAATGCCTCAACTTTGAAACATTCTCAGGTTGGCTCATGCTTGCACTACGTGCATTTTACTCGGGTCAAGAGCTACTCCCTCTCCCAAAGTAATGTCGCTTAAGTAAACAACTTTTTGTTTGGGAAATTTGTATTTTGAGACCTTAGCATACAACTTATAGCTCATAACACTTTTTTCAAATGTACATAGTGTTACTCTAAAGTCTTAATAGACGAGTATGTCATCTAGAAATACTTATAGCCACTTATCAATATAGTTATATCTGATATTTGCTGGATGTTTCCAAATTAAGATACAGTATCTGTATCTAAGCTTTTTTCTTTGATGAGAAGCAGTAAAGAGAAGGAGTTAAAAATTAAAAATTAAACACCTCAAAGCTACAAACACCAAAGCAAGACTAAACAATTATTTTTGTAGATTTGCTTTTTTAAATTTTTCTTCCAACGTCTGAGAGGCAAGGATTTTATGTTAGATTTTGAGAATTTAACTGATTTCAAAATCTGTTTTCCGATCAGCGAGGACCTCGCCATCGGGGTGGTCGCCGCCATCGAGAAGCACCACTGGATGCTGCAGTCGCAGAAGCACCTCTAGGCCGAGGAGAGCACGATGCCCCCCACCGCAAGGAACGAGACCTGGCACCCCCAGCTCCCCCCGTGGAGAACCACGGCGGACGGCGCGATGCGCCGCGTCGGCGTCGAGCTCGAGCTGATGGGGCTCGAGGTCGACGAGGCGGCCCGGACCGTGGCCGGGGTGTTGGGAAGCCTGCGTGCGGGTGATGCTGGAAAGCGGGATATTGCCTGCGGGCGCGCTGCAACTGGTCTCCGGCGGTCTGGGCGATATGCTGGACCGGCTGGATGCGCAGGATGTGGTGGGGTTCACCGGCTCGGCGCAGACCGCGCTGAAGCTGCGCGCGGCGCCGAACCTGCTGGCCAATTCCGTGCGTTTCATGGCGGAGCAGGACAGCCTGAACGCCTCCGTGCTGGGGCCGGACGCGGGGCCGGGCACGGCAAAGTGCCCGCAGAGCGGGCACTTTGTGAAAACCTGAGTCTCTCAGGTGTTGATAGGCCGTGCCTGAAGCACGGTGAAATCTATTGGCTGGCAGCTAATGCCTGGTCCAAGTCCTCAAGGATGTCGTCTATGTGTTCAATACCCACGGAAAGCCGAATCGCCTCAGGCGCTACGCCAACGGCACGCTGTTCTTCTTCGGTCAACTGCCGGTGGGTAGTAGACGCAGGGTGGCAAGCCAGGGATTTTGCGTAATCGTCACGAATCAAAATTTGATGTCTACATTCTTCCTCTATTCGATAGAAATGGCAAACGAATTCAGGCCAAGCCTATTCAGGTCACCAACAACAGACGCCACAATATCCACCCTTGCTTTAACCCTAAGGGTGACAAAATTGTTTATTCAAGCAAAAACTTCAACAACGAATCATGGGAGCTTTGGGTATACGACCACAACCAACGTACACATTCACAAATCGGCAATGGACTACGCCCCGACTGGATTTACGGCAATGACGGCAACGACATCATCTTCGGTAATGCCGGTGACGATGTTGTTTACGGCGACGACGACGATCCGGGTGAGGCGCCGCCCACGGTTGAAACAGGCACGATCACGGCGGCTAACGTCAGGGATACCGACAGCGGCTTCACCGTCACCGCCCGGCAGGTCGATGAAAACGGCAATCTTACGGATGCCGATGTCGGCAGCCTGATGACGGTGGCCGGCGGGATCGGCGTCGCGGGAACGACAGCCGTTGCCGAGCAGTGGTTGCAACAGCAGGGTGTGGCGGTTACGCCACTTGACTTTATGCTGGCCGGGCGTGCACCCCTGACAGCCTTGGCTTCTGCACAGACCAATGAAGACGGCGAGACTGCGCAAAGCCCGGCGGATTTGAGCGCCTGGTTGATTGGCCTGCCGCAGCAGAAACTTGCGGTGGCCGTCGAAGAGGCGCTGAGCGGTTCGGTGGTTGACCTGCTCGGCAGGTGGTATCGACGTTTGGCATAGGCAAGGACAGTGCAGACCATTCTAGATCAGAGGGTTGTGGGTTTGAGCCTCAATCCAGGCAGGCTACGCAAAAGGTTAGCTTAGATTGTTTAGATTTCTTCCTATGCACGCGCATCAACTCTTCAATCAAGCAATTAATCAGTCAAATAATTGATTGCTCCAATCAATCATAATGTATTTGTAAGCTAAAACTAATGAAATATTGTGCTAGAAACTAATTATACGTTGTGTTTAAGCATATTGTTCGGTGGGCTCGGTCTCGAGCACCAGGTCGATGGCATCGTCTGCGTACAACGCATTGAACGACAGGGTGGCATCCGGCGTCAGGTCGATCGTGAACTCTGCGAATGCATCGAAGTAGGAAGGCTGGCCGAATTTGGGATCGATCACGAGGTCGAGGTTACCCCGCCGCACCGATGCAACCCATCGCCGGTTGCCCGTCTTTCCCGCCGACAGCAACGACGTGTTGAACACGCTGATTCCAATCTCGTGGAAATCTCAAGTCAATGTAACTTGCATACTTACGCCTGGTTTATATCCAGCCAATCCCAATCCAACACCGACAGTTGGCGAATAAGGGTCGATTACAGAATTATAATGCACATTTCCATGGTAACTCAGCCTAACTGGTGGATTTTCTTCTGTCTTTTGATGTGACTGGCTTAAAAATGTGTTCATTGGTTCTGAAAGAGCAGAAAAACAACAATGAGTTTTCAAGCTTAAAGCTTGATTCTGGCCTGCGATCTACGACGGTCCGGCCGGCGAGCTCGACGAGTCTGCGTTGGACATCGCTCGACGACGCCGTGCGATGGGTGCATCCAACCTACGCGCTGCGCTCAGCTGGGCACGCGACGCGGCACGGAAGGCGAAGCACACCCGCGTGGTCTTGCTCACCGACGGGGTCGCGACCGCGGGAGGTGAGACGGACCGCCTCGTCCGCACCGTGGGCCACCTGCGCGACGTCGGGATCCAACGGCTCGACGCGGTCGCCTGGTACTCCTAATGGAACTGTTTCTTGTTAAGATGGTAATAATGCTAATCTTTCTACTTCAGATTTTAATCTGGGACATTCATTACTAAAATCTGGAAGTGGTCCTCTGACGTTGGCAATACTTCCTGGAATCCATCCTTCCTCCCTTTTCCGAACTGTAACCCTCTGATACACCACAAAGGTACGAAGCTTTGAGGTAGACTTATCCTTGTTACGTTTAGCTGCTACAAGCTAGGCTTAACTAAGCTAAGAGGCACAAGAAAATGGGGATATTGCCAGTACCAGTGTAAAAGGAATGAAAGGCAATATCGGCGAGCTTGCCAGTATTAGCGATGAGATAACTGATGCATCAGACAAGGTTAATGAGTTGAATCAGTCGGCCCTGCGTATCTCAAATATCATAGGGGATATCCGCGAAATTGCTGATCAAACAAATCTTTTGGCGCTGAATGCAGCGATTGAGGCCGCTAGGGCTGGCGAGCAGGGACGAGGCTTTGCCGTCAAGTTTGTATGTATTTGCAAGTTTATATTCATTATTGAGTTATTTTATATTTATACATTATTAATTATTATCATTGCATTTATTTTAATTGTTTAGCAATGATTAAATACATATGAAGGAATATGTAAAAAGTTTCAGAATGTTGCTAGTTCGATCTGGTAGATGTAGTTATTGGTTCATTAAATGTACAAAATACATTTTGAATTATTTAACAGAACGCTCACTAAGCAATAAATTTTGAATTATTTGGTCCTTGATCATGACGGTCTATGGCGACGCCATCCTGCCCCAGGGTGGTGGCGCGTGGCTCGGTGATCTCATCGCCATGCTCAAGCCCCTGGGTCTGAATGAGCGGGTGATCCGCACCTCGGTCTATCGTCTGGTCCAGGACGAGCTGTTGTCCTCGACCCAGATCGGGCGGCGCAGTTTCTATGCCCTGACCGAGGGCGCCACGCGCCAGACCAGCGAGGCGGCGGAACGGATCTACGCGCGCCGGGCCTAATTACAAACTTATTAAAACTCAACTATTAAAAACTAATTACCAAAATTAACTTTCGTCCCAAACCAGAGCAAGCGGCCCCAATCACGAATCTACCACTATAATAGGTTATATAGTGGCGAAATATATTTAAAAAATTGGTGCTATTTATGAGAAGTTTCATATACGTGCCATGGGTTTATGGTCGTGAGTTTCAAAAGTTTATGGTGAAACAAATATCCACGAAACATCTGAATTTCAGATGCCAGGTGATTGCGGTGCGACCGCTTTGATTGGTTTGCAGCGGCTGGCCCTTAATCCGAACGACGTTGATACAATCGTTCTCTCGCATCTCCACGGTGATCACTATGCGGGTCTGGTCTGGTGGATCATGCATGCGCAATACGTCAGCGGTAGAAGCAGGCCATTGACAGTTATCGGGCCGGAAGGCACCCGGGAACGTTACCTCGGGGCAGCCGAGGTTCTGTTTCCAGGCTCCACCAGCGTTGAGCCATCGTTTGTGCATGGGTAGTACATGGTCTGATTCTCCACGGATTCCACTACTTATGTATCACTTTAACACTTTCAACTATTTCCTTTATTGGAGAAACGAAGATAGGAGGAGTTAATTAAAATTTAACTATCATTAATATTTGTGGCTTTGATATTAAGTTTTCTCGTTCAATGTTACATAAATTTCATAACTAGACACATTATTCAATTTTGTAAAAGTCATTAATAATTTTGCGAATTTCACAAGAATATTTCTTCCTTTTTCCTGTCTATCTCCTCATCTGGTAACACTTCTGGCAATGGCACACTTGGATCCTGTAGAGCAGGTACATCTTCAACACTTTCAGGCCCTTGTCCATACACAAAACCGGTAGTATCGTCCGGTCCTTCCTCTGGGGCCACGTACTGCACAGTTTCCTCTGTTGTCACGGTGATGGACTCCGTGACCGTTCGACTCACCGCGTGACTTTCGGGCTCCGGTGGTTGTGACTCAACTGCTATAACTTCTCTAAGGTCGAAATTTCTTAAGATTGTTTGTGAATTTGCTCATTAATAAAACTTGCATGTACAAAACAGTATCCTTTAGATTTGTCCTTCCACGTATAGATAACTATCGGTAATGATAAGTGGCAGCAGCTGGTCAAGATTAAACATGTATATTGGCATGCAAAGTCTTGGTCATATTCTCTAAAATATAATTTAGGCTTATTTTTATTATATTTTTTCGTAAAATCAATAATATTATTTTGATTCATGTTGTCTTACTGTATAGAATAAAGAATTGTCAAGTTTTTCTGGGTCGTCTGTTAGTTTCAGTATTAAAATCAATATTGTTTAAAAATATATATTTCCTTTTTAGGAAATTTTTAATTCCATAGAATACACATTTTAAGATTTGATTCAAAAATCTGTTCGAAGGTTGGGTACAATATTTGCTAAAAAGCAACTTTTATGCTTAAATGTTGGCATTAATTTTAAATTTAGTTCTGTTTCCCTAAAGTCGTCTTGTGTCCAAATCATAAATTTTTCTTTTGTGTGACGCACGTCACACTTTGCCCCACACCTTACCTTCGTGTAGCCCGCAATCGACTTGTGGTCTCGCGGAATTGACCGTTAATACATCCTGCCGCTGCCCTTTCCTGACCTGGCAGATTGGCGGCAGGACTGCGTTGAACAGACCGGGTGCCGCACCCGGTCAGGTTCAACAGGATATACATGAGGATCACAGGCCATGTCAGAGCGCGCCATCGACCCGCAGCGTCCAAAACAATTCTGTTTTGAGTTTCCAGAATAACCTTATCCTCTTTCGCGATGAGACGTAATTCAGGAAACGTAAAGCCAATCATAATGAAATATGAAAGTTTGAGGCAAAGGAATTTACCTAGCTTTATTCACAAAAAATAGGAGCTCAAAAATAATTCCGACTCATTCATCAGGCTGTCACTCACAAAACTTAATTGAAAAAAAAGAAGAAAAAACATAGGATAATTCTGTTATCGGATTGGTTGTCTGATTCCAACCAAGGAGCGCATCTACCATCCTTATATTTCGAATGAATTCAGAAAAACACTCGGGTCAGATATTTACAGTCGCATGGTGTTTGCCGAACAGTCTGCGGAAGATGAACTGATCGCGTTTTTGAAACAGGAAAGCATCGCTTACTATTCGCCATTGTCCGCGATGCAGGACGCGCTGGCCTGGGGGCGTCCTTTATATCCGGGCAACTCCAACGGCCATCCAAATGCCACAGGCCACGAGGGGGAATCAGCGTTACCTCCCTGTAATTCTGAGTGAGTAACAATATGGGGAGACAAAGAGATCCGAGACTGGGAGATTCGAGTCATTCTTGTCTCGTGTATCCTTGTCTCCCCATCTCGTGTCTCCTTGCCTCCTACTCGCTGACAGCAACCGCACTTGGAATCGATGCTTGCTGATCCGCCTCAAAGGAGACGACAGCGGTCATGTTCCAGCGCAACTGTTCCTCGGCAACGTTGGTATCAATTGCGGTCTAGTCAAACAATTTTTTGCGACGTTGCAAACGTTCAAACGCTTGATAATAAAATTTTATATGACAAAAAATCTTTTATCGTTTGGCCAGGGCCTTAAGCGAACACAAATTCAGAGAAGGCTATCAAAAAATAGTCAGCTTTACAACTTACCTGAAGGTTTGGAAGGTAGTTAAGAGCATCGAAGACTCTGAATACATCCTTGCCGTACTTTTGAGCCAATTTGCAGCATTCAAATACAACATTATCAGGAGAAAAAATATTGAGCCTGTAATTAAATTCAATTATCTTAAAGAATTTGTAGAGCCTATGCTTCAAGTAGGCTCATACAAGTAGGCTTCATATGCTTCAAGTAGGCTCATACAAAAGTCAGGCAAAAAACAAATTAAGAAAGAACATATACCGATAGATCTGATGATGTCAGTCAAAACTACAAAGATATAGACTTACAGTGTTAAAGTCATGAGCAAAGATGAAAGCTTTTCAGTATGCAGATTGATGTGTTGTGAGAACGCTATTTTGAAAACATTAATTTTCGTTCGGGCTAAACGCAACAGTAATTTCAAGAATAACCTGAAATCTGTCAAGATGATGTCCAATTTAAATAAAAAGGGCGCCATTAAAACCGCCATCTTTAAAAATCCTTGATTAGCGGCTTTCAGTCTTCGATCTTGAACAACAAGAAAAGGCACATTTTCGCATAGGTAGCGCTGATGTGTCGTCTTTTTTTCCTAGATTTTTCTTACCGAACCGGAAATTCTCTTCGTCAGTATCTGGGAAAAGTTTAGTTTTTTTTTTGTTTCTTGAAAAAGAAAAAAATGACTATCTACCATGCAGCATTTTGCTAAAAAAAAACGTATTTTCTAAATTAGTTTTAAATTTTCGGAGTTCTTAATTTTGCTTGCTAGCCGAAGTATACCACAAGATTTATTGAGGGGTAGAGGGCCTGAAAGCGGGTTGAATTTCTGTTAGCTCATAGCCTTTGGCCAAGATGGCCGAAATGCCAGCTGGTGTTTTCACTCCTAGGTAGCCGATAGTTGCGATCAGCGTAACGTGGAAAACCAGTGATATCGCCCATGCCGGTATATTTCTCAACCCCAGGCGAGAATCGGTATAGGTTGGTATTTCTCGCCTGCTAAGAAGCTCTTTCGCCTGGTTTTTTGACATAAGCGTTGCTGATTCTCGAAGAATCGCCTTTTGTCCCCGAGACGGAACATTTGAATAGATGGGATAGCATATTGTATCCTGAAAGTCTTTTTCCCTCGAAGTGGTGGGCGTTATAGAATTGTGTTTCTGTCCTTCCTGATAAACAAATTAAAAGAAAGACGGAGATCAATGAATTCAATTAATCCAAGCAATTTGAATTCAATTGCTTTGAATCCCAATTACAATTTATCAACGGTCATGGTCTTTTTCTCCGCACAAAAAAAATCAATGCCTCTAAACGAATGGCTGCCCTAATTGAATTTAAACGCATTTTCTTTTATAACGAAGTTCGGCGCTGATCGAATAGAACCAAAGACTGATGAACTTGATGAGCTGGAGCTGCCGGTTGAGCATTTCCTGACCTACAGGCTGCTGACGCTCACCAATCGTCTGAACCGTCAGGCGATGCATATTCTGGAAACACAAGCTGCCTTGCGCCTGCCCGAGTGGCGCTGCCTAACATTTATCCATCAATGCAGCGGTACGCGCGGCAAGGCCAGCCTGCATGAGGTGGCGGAAGAGACCGAGATGGATCGTGGTCTTGTCTTTTATCGTGGGGTTTTTTTATAAGGGCGAGGGGGTACCTCCCTTGGATGTGCCCTTGATGTACGAAAAGGCGTCCCCAACTTTCAAAAAAAAAAAAAAAAAAAAAAATCGAATCACAAAAAAATAATAACAAATTGCTTACTTTGTAGCATGTAGAAAATTTTTTTCAACATATTTTCTGGGTTGCTTTCACTTTTATCTGTGATTTACCACCATACTTTTGTTTTATTGGAAAATATGTGTTATCTAAGCTGATCGTGCATCACGGATGGTAACGGAACTCGCAACCACCGAAGGCTTCAAAAACTCGGTCCGTATTCCCCATGTCGATGTGCTCGAAGAACGCGATTTCGCGGGCAAGCTTGCGCTAAGTGATCTGCCAGCCGGGCAGGACATTTTCTATAAGATCCATTTTGAAAATCTTGATGACGGGCGCGCATCGTCCGAACCCGTCATTGGCCATTTCCGCACCGCTCCGGCCGCCAAACGCAACATTCGCTGATGACGAGGCCTTCTCGATGCCCACGGCGCACGCCGGCGGCCTGGCGATCTTCTTTGGCAGCGATATCACCGAGGCGATTCTGACCGGCACGAAGACCTTCGATGGCACTCCGGATCCCGCGCTCCGTCGGCGGCTGGCGGCCGCGAAGGTCGACATGCGCGTGGTCGCGCAGCTGGTCTACGCCGAGGAGGCGCACAGCGAGCGCAAGAAGAAGATGCTCGACGCGGTCTTCGGCCTGCCGAGCCTCGCCGCAGTCCCCAGGGGAGGGGCTGCAAGTTGAAAACTTTGACCATTGTTAACATATAGTAATGATTATTGGGAAGTGTATAGACGTTTTCAGGAGGATTGTTTCTTGTTGGGAGGGGGTCGAGGGAAGGGGGTTATGTGGGATAATCTTTCTATTGAAAATTCATTATGGGGGAAGAGGATTTACATGAAGAGGGCACAGGATTGTCTAGCATTATTTAAAACGGTGAAAAAATATATACGAAAAAGTTTTCTTCCCCTTCCACACCTGGCTGCCCGACGCGCACGTCGAGGCACCCACCGCCGTCAGCGTCGTGCTGGCGGGCGTGCTCCTGAAGATGGGTGGCTACGGCCTCTTCCGGATCGCCTATCCCATGCTCAACGGCGCGGCCACCGACCGGGCCATCGTCTTCATGGTGGCGCTCCTGGGCGTGATCAACATCGTCTACGGTGCCTTCTGCGCCCTGGCCCAGAAGGACTTCAAGAAGCTGGTCGCCTACTCTGAAGTGCGGTCACACCCAAGCTGGGTAAAGATGCGGCACCTGACACACAACTCCAAGATTGTAGTTGAATATAACCGACAACACCGACGCATATACGAAGCAATCGCCGCGCGTGATCCGGACGGAGCATCGCAGACGATGCGTGAGCATTTGAACCTGGCGCGCCAATCGCTTATCGACGCAGCAACCTAAGTAAAAACAATGGCTTACTACACAGTTGCGGTCGCCTGAAGCCAGTTGATGTACAGGTGCAGCAGAAAGTTAGTGAAGCCTTCGAACAACTGTGGTAAGTGCATTTGAATTAATTTAACTTATTTTAAATTTTTGAAATATTGATACCAACTTTGATGTAAATTCGTGGTATTGTATTAAATTTAGTTAATGGCTGTTTTCATATAACCGTGAATTATGTCAAAGGTTCATTAAAATTTTCTACTATACTTTTCTACTATAAAGCTATATTTTATTATCTTTTTAGTCTTCTCCAAGAAGCATTTCAGCATGCTTACGCTAGCGACGACTGTCTCTCGGCACTCTCGGGGAACTCCGGCGAAACACTAGAAAAGGCAACCGGCACCATGAGCGACAACTACCGCGCGATCGATGCTCAAGCAGACATTCATCATCAATATCTGCTTGGTCTCCAGCTCATGGTTGCTGTGCGCGAAGGACCGGATGTCATCGGTGAGTGGATGTTCCGGCTTTTCCGCCGCCAGCACGAGGAAAAGTTCCTGTCGAGCTTTGAGAAGAGATGATGAAGACTATAAAATGAGCGCCTCTGAGAGTGTTTGCAGCCAGAATGCAGAAGTCGCCGGGCAGTTGCCAGCGGTGTTGGCCGCGTTGTCTCTAACCGCCGTTGAGCGGCAGGCACTGCGACGGCAGGGGTTTGTGTCAGCGGAGCAACGGGGAAACTGCCGGATTTTCAAGCTGAGATTTCGACACGATGGACGGCAGATCGTCCGCTATTTAGGAACGGATCCTCTACGCGCGGAGCGTATTATCCTGGACAATGCCTGTTTTCCACAATCCACGTTTTGTGTTTTCTCCATGAATTAGAACTATTTGACCATGCTTAATTTGAGAAGAAACATTATTAGTTTTTTTATGGTATTCACGCAAGTCTGTTAAATACTCCCTTTTCCATTTATACCAGAAATGATTTAATACCTTGGCAATATACATAGATCTCTTAGACATGGAAGATTGTGTTTCGTAATTATCGTTTTCAAAATCAATTTCTACTCCATCTTGCGACAGGAAATCCATGGGGTGGCGTTCGGTCGATTGCACATAGTCGTCCGGGTAACCGACGATATGATCGTCGGACAGATAGGTCGTGCGTTTGGCGCCGTTGACGTCCTGCCCGCGCCCGAACCAGACCGCCGCGCCATCCTGCGCCAGCAGCACGCCCTGATGGACATAGAAGGACCAGCCGTCATAGCCGGTCAGCCAGGCCATGTTGGAGGGGTCGGACACGAACAGCAGCTCAATATCCCGCGTGGAGCGGCTGGCTGAGTTCCGGCAGCTAAGGCTGACATTTTTACCAAAGATCTGCCCGGTGATATATTCCGGGCAGGTCGGACAAAATTCTATTCGAGTGCCCGTCCGCTGTCTGGAAACGGGCGGGTATTCCAACCCAGGCAGGCCATTTACCGGCTTCAGCCTGTGACTTCCAAGGAAGGAAGCCCCAAGAATGAATGATTCCGCGCCCGTGATATCCTGCAAGAACGTGTGGAAGCTGTTTGGACCGATCACCTATGGAAATTCGATCGTCGACGGTCAGCACAAGCCGCTCGACCTGCTGCATGATTTCCTGCTGCGCAAGATGAAGGGCGTGGTCAACGGCGTGCATATCCTGCCGTTCTTTCCCTATACCTCCGACGACGGTTTTGCCGTCACCGATTATCGCGCGGTCAATCCCGAACTGGGCGGCTGGGCCGATATCCGGCGCATCGCCGATGAATTCCATCTGATGTCCGATCTGGTGCTGAACCATGTCCCGTAGTTTTTTTTAGTTTTAAAAATCACCTTCTTCCAGGTACGAGATGTGGAAAACAGGAGTGCCCAAAAAGGGGTACTCTACTCCTGGAACACCGGGTGACGACTTTTATAATGGAATACAGCGTTCCTCTCATCAATATTCTGCTGACTGTACAAGTGCCAATAAGGGATTATTTGCAGGAATTCTTGTCCTGGTTCTTTCCATCATCAGCACAATCATGTTTTTTGTATTAATCAACAAAGAAGATGGCGTAAAGAAATTATGTGGAAATTCATTTAAACATTATCAGAAAGTAAGGATGCTATTGAGAATTATACAGTAAGTTTTCCAAATTGAACGAAAAAAAAATAACAAAATAAAAATAAAAAAAACTAGGTTTATAGCAATTACATGAATATTCAATTCAAAATTGTAAGAAAGCAAGGATACCCTTGAGGATTATGCAGAGAAAATATAGCTGAAAAATATGCGCAAGTCTTGATAATTGTAGCCGGCATGACCACGGGAAGGGTCTGCAGTTGGGAATCACTTTTTACCTGTTCTAACACATCGAAACCACTCAGGCCTGGCATCATGATATCGAGTAAGACCAAATCAAACGGTTGCGTTTTGAGTAGTTGTAAAGCCTCTTCCCCATTGTCAGTGCTTACAGCCGAATGTTTTTGACGCTGGATATGTCGAACCAGTAGATCCCGGTTATCAGGATTGTCGTCGACAACAAGGATGGAGGCTTTTGGTGAGGTGGTCGTAATTTACATTTGATCACTTTGCTTAAAGTAAAAGTCTATACATATTTTACGATCATTCTTGTCACAATAAACTCATTGCTTATTGGCCATACTAAAAATCTGAATCGACGATGATTTCTTTTATCATTAATTTATTAACTCGGAAAGTGGTGGAAGCAGTTTGCTATATATGTAACATATAGATGCCAACAATACTGTGAACATGACCTGAAGAATGGCGATGGCTTTTAGACATGGAATACAAAACGGCACCATTCGTAACGTCACTTTCAGACCCATAGCCATATTGATGTTGTGAGAAACCATCCGCAATTACAGTCTCAACGCCACCTACAACACGAACTAGTTGCATCTTTATGCCATTGGTATTTCCATTACCATAATAGTTGGCTGCCATGATATTAGCTGATATTTTGATTTTGTTCGTATTGCTACTAAGTGTGATGCTTAGTTCAATACCTGTGTCTGTGAAATTGTTTTTCGTTACACCTGAAATCGGTTAGAGCTTTTATAGCAAAAAGTGGGTAATAAGTCTAGTTTCCACTAGGACAATGCGTTTTTTCAATTTATCCGTTTCGAAAAAATCCGTTTTTCAATGCTTCAGTGGGAATGCAAAGGATAAATATTTTTTTTTTGTTACATTTACACGGGTCAGTTATCAAGTAGATGTGTAATGGAAGATGAAAGAAAGTGGAACTGCAAGTGGAAAGAACCCGAGCGCGCAAAGGCTGCCGGTTAGAGCAGGGTGGGAGTGCAAGAGAGCGATAACCCACCTGGTTGGGATGAGTACAAGTTCATGTTCAACACGTGCGACGCTATGAACGCCGACATTGGCAAGTGGTGGTGGCCGTATCGTTTTGTACATTGGTCCGAACATTTTGGCGAGATGTTTATGCTTTCTACCGTGCTGAATGCACTTGCAATTTGGCTGGAACTTCAGGGGCCACAAGAAGAGGAGCCCTCCACTCAAGATTTGCTGCTGCGGCTTGGAACGGAGCCAAACCTGAGAAATTTTTCCTGATTTTTGAAAAGGTTCCTGATTTTTGAAAAGGTTCCTGATTTTTCCTGATTTTGAAAAGAAACACCCCTGAAAAGTCAAGTGATCTTAAATATAAATCATACCATCATATTTAGCAAGTCAGAGAAAGCAACTGTAGAAGTTTCAAGCTACTATATACAAAAATGTGGAATCTTGTGTTTTTTGCCAGAAGAAAGATAATAGATTCATGTTGATCTATTCTTTCCCCTTGCAGATACATCGTATGTTATAGAATACAGGGCTGCAGCTAGATATTTGAATTTACAGTATAGCATATTAGACATTATGCATATTAGAGGTAGCATTACCTTGTTTGTTTAGCCCTGCATTCTATAATTAATCCAAATATACCAAACCCTGCCCATTAATAGATCCCCTGTCTTTATGCTAGTTTGCCTTTAGTAGTGGCATATACTTTTCTGAAATAAGAAATGCCAGGCTCCTGCAAAGAGCGATTTTCTTAGATTCAGCTTTGGCTCTGTGGTGCATTTAGGATTTCTGTTTGGGGGGTGCAGCAGCTTATTAGCTATTAGAAGCTCAGAAACTTTCCAGTAACAAAGTATTTTACTGCCATAGTCCCTTTTTTGAGTTTATTTATTATTATGCTACCAAAAAAGATAAAATAATTGGCCTAATTAAGCAAATTGAAGAGCTATAATCTTGCTAATCCTTAAATCAGATACAAAAGGACATAATCACTGCAAATACTTACACACAATGGACAAGCACATTCCCGCATGTTATTCCTGCGCAGAATACACTTGTACGACGGTTTAAATGCAAATTACACTCAATGGACCAGGACATTCCAGCATGCTATTCTTGCTCAAAATGCAATCCTACGACGTTTCAAATGCAAGTTACACACAATGGACAAGGACATTCCAGCTTGACCTTCTTGCTCAGAATACACTCCTACTTCCTTTCAAACGCAAATTAGACACAATGGACAAGGACATCCATCGACAAGCATATTGGCTTTGCCGACGGTAAAGGGGGCATAGGTACCCGCCGCGACATTGACCGTTGCCCCGGCGACGGCGACATCGACGCCATCCTGGATTTCCGCGCCGCCGGTCGAACCCAAGACGTTGACGGTGGTCGCCGTGCCATTGATGCCGCCTCCTGCCGTCAGGTTGCCGTCGAGATTGACGGTCGTGCCGTTGAAGGCGAGCGCACCTGTTGTTGCACCGACGCTGACGCCGTTATGGCCTACTTACTTCGTGTGAAGCTTTCAACTCCTTCTTTCTGACTAATAAGTCTTAGCTCTGCTACTGCCTCACAGCTCCAGCTTGTGGATTCATTGTCAGCATTACACATAAGATAAAACCCCAAACTGTTCGGCCGGGTCGTCTCCTGTTTTATAGGAACATAATAAGGCTTTATCACAATTCTCCAAATTAGATTCCAGACCATTGTTGCATTAGACACACTCATTTCGGTTTTAGCTTTACTAAAGACAACGAGGGGTCTAAGGGAGGGGGGATATCTCCTCGTATACAGAAAAGATTTCAATACAACATTAAACTGATGTTAATTACAATTAAATTTTCTTAAATAAAATTAAAGAAGTTCAGTCAAAAATACCGTTTTTTGTTCTATAACACTTTGTGATTATTGAGACGTACTTAACGAGATAAACTGTGAAATGAGCTATTAAATATCTTTCTACAATGTTGCAGTAACCTGGTATTTATGCTAATGACCTTCTGCCCATTACTAAGCAAAAACCAAACAGAAAATATAAAGCTGGAATCGCTGCGTTTCTTAGTAACAATTAATTATGTTTATTAGAGGGGGGAGGGGTAGACGAACTCAAACCTGTCCTACCAGTTTTTCTTTTTATTAAACTTTTACCACTAGCATCGATAATGGTAACATACTACTTGTAATTTATTGTTTGCGCATTCGAGTTCCCAAACGACTTAATCGCTTTCGCACAGATAGGAATGTTTGTATGTTAAGGGCCATCTCGGCCTAGATACCGAATATATAAAAAAAAATAATCAAAAATAATAATCAATATCGTGTGTATATGTTGGATCAAATGTTGGATCAAATGTTGTATCGTTTGGCCGTTCCTTGATTTTTGGTCTCTAAGACCAACCAGCAATGTTCGCTTAACGAATTATGAAATCTTTTTCATTTTTAATGTTATAAAGAAAATTGCTTGCCTTTGGATAGCCATCGATGAGCCATCTGCCAAATGAGTTGGTGCTAAATACACTATTTCACAAATCACCATTCATCTTTCACCTTGACTCGACGTTTGCACTCTCCCCCCCTAAGGCTCTGGCCAAAGGATTGATTATTGTTTGTCAAGGATTTAAAATTTTCTTGTCTAGAAAAGTGTTTGACCGTTGGCCACGTCGCAAAACAATTTTTTCAAAAACTTTGCACAACAAATTCTGTTGTTTTTTTTGACGTGGCAAAACGTTCAAACATTGTCTCTGGTTTTTGTCCTGCAGTTGCAGTCGCCCGGGATCCACCGGCTGCTCTCGTCCCTCGCCGCAGGCGGCGGCAGCGACGCCAATGCGGAACTGTTCAAACAACTTGCGCAGCGGCATGAGAGCGTTCGCGATTTGTTGCAGCTGGTCAAAGTGATTCGAAAGTGAGTGAGGGCACGATGGATTCGACGTTCGTGACTGAAGCAACTCAAACCGCCGCTGCCTGGCTCGACCGCCGGCTGCCCCGAGAAGAGCGTGCGCTGACGAGGTTCGCCAGCGCCGCCCGCATCGCGCCGCGGTCGCCCAGGATCCAGATCGGGTCCGCCGGCAGCACGGTCTCGACCTCCAGATGGCACCGTTCTCCGCGTACCCGGGCGCCGTCCACGACACTACGCACGACCTCCCGCAGGTCGAATCGTTCGAAACCGGAGGGCGCGCCACGGCCCGCCGCACTGTAGCGGAGCGTGTTGTCGATGATCTGGGCGAGTCGCTGGGCTTCACGCCGAATACGTGGTTGCATCGTAGCCGACACCCAGAACCTGGGGGTAGAAGATGGCGATGGCGCCGACCAGAAGACCGCCGCCGATGGGACGTAGCATCATCGGGATTTTGAGCGATGACAGGGTGTCCTGAACAAAGAAGATGCCGAACATGAAGAGATAGGCGACGGCTGCGGCGACAATGCCGAGCAGGGCGAAGGCCGGTGTTTCCCACAGCGAAACGATGATGTGCGATTCCAAGGCGAAGGCCGGATAGTCGCCGAGCAGGTTTGGAATGCGCATCTTCGACTATCCTCCGATAAACCACCCCGGGGATTCAGAACGCCCCGTGGACTCCGGTTCAGATTTTAGACCCTTCTCTAGTAATCTTTCTAATCCTGTTGTTTCTTGCTGTAAACATCTTTAATGAACTGAGGGCGGAAAGATCCGATTGTAAAGCAATGACTCCGGAACATCACGTAGCGAAGCCCCATTATGATGTCTCGCTTCCGTGTTATTCCAAATGTTACTTTGCGGGAGGATCGAGGGGCTCTCGAGCCTGCTCCTCGTCGGCGCTCGGGCCGGTGACCGCGATCTTCGCCTTGCTGAGCAGCGCGGTAAGGGTCTCGTCGTGCTCACGCAGATAGGGGAGCGAGGCGGCGACGACGGCCGCGGCCGCGAAGATGGCAACTCCCTGACGCATGACAAGGCGGGTAACAAGCGGCGGGTACTTGGGCCAAAAAGGTGGGCGAAAACGCAGGGAATTTGCCGGGGACGGGGGGCGAGTTTTATTCCTTCCGGTAATTTTTCAGAAGTTGACATGGTTTTGTGGTTTAGTGGTTAACGGTTAGTGGAAAATTGAAATCTTGATCTCCAATCAGGTTTATTCAATCAATATTATCTATCTCAGAATCGGGTGGCTGGCAGCACCACTTGACTTTTGTTGGGATGACAATGCCAAGGGTAATGAAAGAGAGAAGAAAATGATCTAATTTTTTCTGCACTTCGAATTTATTTATGGCGTAACCTTCTTATAGCTCATTTTGAAAAGGATTATGAAAACCATTTTGTTAGGTTCACAGAGCGATGACGTGAGTAGAAGCCTTAACCGAAGAAGGGGGAGAATAGGGGGCTTTGATAGGGAGAGGGAAAAATGAGAGAGAAAGAGTTAACAGAACGATTACAGTAGTAGCAAGGAAAGGTAAGAGAGAGAGTGTTAAAATTCTGATCAGTATATTTAGCGTTATAAATATCTTTGTATTTGATTTGTATTCGTTTACTGTCCGGCTGGAATGCGAACACCCGTGTTTTCGGGATACTGCGTGGCTTTGGCGCCAGGGACGTAGGTGATCAGATAGTTGCCGAATACGTCGTCCAGCCGCTCATCCACAGCTTCGTCGCTTTCCACCGTACCGGCCAGAACGTGGTGAACCACCGACGACTCACCCGGCTTGATGGCCACGGCCCGCACCCACACCTCGTGGTCCAGCGGATTCACAGCAGATGGGAACTGATAGTCGACCACGCCTGTGGACCAATTTTTGTGCTGCATCCTGTTTCGCTACTTGCAGCGAAATCGCTGCTTTTTCCTCAATACTTGGCTCGCTAAAAAATAGAAAACTTCATTAGGATGGAATCGATTCTCGTTTACGAAGAGTCGAGAGTTGGAGAGTTAAACATAAGCGATGCATAAAACAAATAAACGAGCAAAATAATGGAGCAATAGGAAAGCGAAATGAGAAAATATAAACAACAAAGTGCTAAATAAGAAATAGTAAAATGTGAATTTTCCGAGTTCCTTGTTATGCAGATCCTCTTCTCCGATACGGGCAACAGCCTAGAAGAAGAACTGGCTGGCGAAATGGTTACCAAGGAAATCAACGAAGAAGTGAAGGCCCGTGAGGAGTTATTTGATATGCTCACAGACCCACGCATGATCGAACTCTTCAAGTTGTTCGATAAGGACGGTTCTCGAGAATTAACCTTCAAGGAGGTGGCAATTGGATTGTACCAGTTAACGCAAAATATGGAAGCCGTCGGTTTGTCTGTCTGTCTGTCGGTCCTGGTTCTGCTAGTTCGGGCCCTTCCAGATAAGCTAGGACGATGAAAGTTGGCAGGCGTATCAAGGACCAGACAAGATTAAATTAAAAATTCCCCGATTCGACCGGGGAGAGGACCGACCAAACGAGACAGTTGAGAAGAATTTTTATTTGCGATAAAACAAATGATTGTTGTTCTTACGTGCGTCTCGTTGGTATAGTGGTATAGTAGTTGCTTTGGGTGATCCACGCCCTTCCCAACGGGCAGCGGGTTGGAGGACCAGATGTCGGACATCGTGGCCAGTCTTCAGATCTCGCCGACACCCTTCATCGACTTGCTCTACAAAACGCGCATCGACCATGACACGTTCCGGGCGCGCAGAACCGAACTGTCCACCTCCATCGGCCCGCCGGCGCTGAGTCTCGATCTCGACTATGTATTATTCGATCGAAACGATGTGTTCGCAGACCGCGAAGAGGTCACCGGCGGCATTTTATATATGATGCGGGTTAGAAAGAAATCATTTGTATGCCAGGTTCGGCGCTTCTACCTGTTGTTTCCCAATACAACATGGGACAATTCTTATGGTTCCCAATAAACGTCCCTCCAGCTATCACCAGTGGTCTAGTTATTATGTAAGCAAGTTTAAATTACATCGATATATTCGTAGTTTAAATCGAAATATTGGGTTTGAATCCATTTCTGTGGAGATTTGACTATATTTGGTTTTGCAGGTTTGATTTGGGATAGAATACCTCTTGTTTGTCAAGACACTTAGAAATCAAAAAATTCTGAGACTTATAAATGTTAAATTTACAAATAATTAAAGAACGCACCGATAGAATAAATAATGTTGATAATCTTTGCTTACCGGACGCTAAACTTAAATTGTTGAGAACATATTGAACTTCATTCTGAGCTGGTATCTCCTTCCAAGTTTGAAGAAAAAGTCTCTTTTCCATTTGTCCTTCTTCAACGAAAAAAATATGCAGTGTCATTCCCCGCAGCCTCGATCTCATCGTGCAACGTCCACTGGACGGAGTTGTCGGTGTACAGGACGTTCATGCCGTTTCGATGGCCACCCGGGCCGGGGGGGCCGAGTCCGCGGATGTGCTTGTCGGAGGCGAGGGCCTTGCCGGCGTCCGTGGTGGACATCTTGCTGGCGGCCCAGGCGTAGGCCAGGCTCTCGGGCGTCAGGAGATAGCGGTCCGTCGCGGGATCGGGCTCGACGGCTTGACCCCGCCAGCGGCCAGCCTGGTAATCCCAATAGGTATACAATCCGGGGTGGGGATTAAATGCTCGAAGGGCATCAGTCAGCCCCAGGTGACACAAGGTGCGAAAACGGGATCGCGACTCTGGTCGACAGAGGGCATCATCGGCAAAGCCTTCCGCATCGTACACATCATGGTCGGTGGGACACACATTAAAGTCACCACCGAGCACGAGAGGTTCCTCGTATGAGAGTAATTGGTGGACATGGGCAATGAGCCGATGTTTGTTATTGCTAGAGCTCCATCAAAACTGAAGCCGCATCTACACATGCCACATTTTGCTTGAAATGCCAACAGAACATGCTCAAAAATTGTCGCGAGAAAAACTAAGAGTCCAATTTGTTGCCAGGAATCGAAGAGTATCGAAGGTAATCTTCTGTGACCTTTAACATGGTCACGGAACATTGATTGAATTGAACTTGTTTCATTGATGCGACATGTTTTGGCTTGTTGCCAAAAATGTCCCAGCATGTGTGGTAGAAGTTGACGAGCGTTGTAAGAAGAACGAGGAGCCGCCAAACAGTCTTGTTGTCAAGAAGGGTTGAGCGCCCCATGTAGTTCAACACCCTAGATTGTTGCATGCACGTAAGAATTCTTGTTCTACTAAAAGAGGGGATGGTACTAGCATTGAGAGGGGCGGTACTGGTGGCGGGAGGGGCCAAACTTAAACTCTTTCGAAACACACGAAAGGGTTGGGGTTTGGAATATATGAGATATTATTGATTCACCAGCAAAAGGAGATTCCATGTTAATTATTTCCCATCCGTATATATCTTTTGTTTCATTGGAATGTATATGGAATTTAAGAAATTTATTGAAGACTGAAATTTTGTTAATGCAGGTGTTTACTCAACATGTCTATTTGGGCATGGGTGTGTGCTATATTCTCTATAAGAGTTGTTGGATCTAGGGTTGTTTGATCTGTTGAAATCCAACTTAGATATGAAACCAAATAAAGGCCATGCACCCCTTCACTTGCTACCAGTCAAGCAACGTATATGGCTCAAAATTATGTTGCTTACCTTCAAGTGCTTGATAGGAAAGGCACCTGTGTATCTACGAGACATGGTGAGAAGATATATGCCCGAAAGAACTCTCAGATCGAGTAATGCGTTGTTGTGAAAAGTGCCTCGGTTTAGAAACAAAACATTAGGTGCTCGAACTTTTGCCTATGCTGCAGCTATTCTCTGGAACAGTCTTCCGTTGGAAATTCGTGTTATTGTTTAGCTCCTTGAGCCAATAATACACAAAGGATAAAGATTGCACATGTGTATAAATATCACACATTCCAACATTTACCATGGATATCAACTAAGGGGCAGAATACAAAACGTTAAGAAGACACATGCAGCATATTGTGCTTGACGTTGCCGGTCTTAGCAACAATTTGTTATGTTGGGGGGAGGGTCGATGAACATAGGTGTCCAAGAATGCCAATCATAAGAAGTCATGTATGTCAAGCATGTGGGATCCTAAAAAGTCTTTACGAGTTTTGATTATTTATTTGACATTTTGTAAGTACCTCGGAATAAATAAAGATAAATTAAAAATTATAGGCTATGCAGCTTTATTACATGATATTGGGATGTTGTATCTACCAATTGATATCAATAATCAGAAAAGACTGAATACTAGTGAGAAGGAAGCAATAAAATCTCATACAGTTCTTGCAGTACAGCACATAAAAAGTAACACAAAATTTTCTGACTTTGTATGCAAGATACTATGCTTTGAGACTTCACTTTTAGGGTGATAAGAATATACCCAGATTGCTTTAAGGTTATTTAAACTGCAGTTTACGATATGCTTGTTATCATTTTTCTGGTGTGAACTTCTCTCTTTTCGACTGAAATGTTTTTCTTGGGTTCCACCAACAGAGATTGATTAAATGCCTACTTATGACTGTAATAGACATGTGTCAATAGATTAGTATAATAATTCAAGCAAATGAACTGAATGGTAAGGAAAAATTTGCTTCGAGTGCTCAGGTTGTGTTGACAGAAAATCTGTATTCTGCCGCCTTTGGAGCGCAATCTCCAGCTGGACCATCCATGTATGCTTTTGAGTGTTCGATGGACACGGTAAAGTCCTTTCGCAGTCGCGCCTATGGCTTGCATGGTGCTGTGTTAGCAGCCACAGGTATTAATGACCATTCTGCATTTTGTACAGCAGCATCTGAAATCCAACTCCCCGGAGGCACTACCGATGCTCCGGCAGCCATTAGTTATTCCCTTTTCTGTCCTTTTTATGTGGCTGTCAACCTCAGGCAGTAATTCTGTTGTTTTTTGCGACCTATAAAAAAACAAAACAAAAAACTAGAAAGACGTTTATTATTCTTTATTTATTTTCTTCTCGATTTTCTCATTTCCCAAAACACCCCAAATTATATAAAGTACAGCGTGCTATATGTGGAAAGAAAGACTCGTAGTGGCTATTAAAAAACGGTAATCTTTTAAGGTAAAAATTCGTCCTCACGACATCGGACAAAAGGCATTCTGAAGAGGTTGTCATTTCTAAGCCTCTGATGACTAACAATCTATTACCTGTTTGATATCTAGTCCTAGAAGATACAATAACCTTCAGCATTACGCATTACCGCAGGCAGCTCAAGATTTTTTCACAAGGATAACTCTCGCATAGGAACGAGCATCAACGACGCGGTTCACCTCATAAGAAGCACTTTCGTATAATTCCCATGGCAGTCGATAATGTGACTCTCTTTCCGATCGGCGCCGGCTATCCCGGGACGCGAGCACGCTGATCATCGGTGCAGCCAGACAGGCGTTGGACCTCGGATATGACGTCATCCTTGACGGGATCTTCAATCTCCGCGATTATTCCGACATCTTCGAACGCTTGCATCTCGATCACCTCGGAACCACGCTCATCTACCAGTTTGACGTCGGGCTCGACGAGACGATTCGGCGTCATGCGGGAAGACCGCTCGCGACCGCCTTCGGAGAGGACGAGCTGGATTTGCAAAGCTTAGCCTCAGGAGAATGGTTAGCTGATGAAGATGAATGAATGAGTTAAAGTCTGAATGAATGAGTTAAAGTCAGACACTCGTGTAATATTAAATAAAGGGCTGCGCCTGCAGGTCTTTGGGCAACTATTTCGCAATCCCTGGGCATCGTGGCCATGAATCGTCATTATAATCGATGAATACAAACAAGAATTTAATGGACAAAAGGCTTTCTTCTTTATATGAAATGATTTTTAGTTAGGCTAACACGAGAGGTAATGCAATGAGCGCAATACACTTAATAGATGACTCGGCCACCATGCTAATGAGCATGGAAATGTTATTAAAACGCGCAGGCTATACGGTCACAAAATCGGAAAGTGCGGAAGCGGCTATGACAGCCCTTGAATCAATCAGTCCTAAATTAATTATCACAGATTTGAACATGCCGGGCATGAACGGGATAGAGCTTATAAAAGCGTTAAAGCAGCAATCTAAATTTAGTAAGTTTGATCTGAATGGAGAGAATATAGAATAAGATTTGGATTTGCAAAATGTTTGATGAAACTATTTAATATAATTTATCTATAATAAATGTTGATCAGTAAGATACAATTATTGTGTACAAGGCAGTAAGGTAGCAAAATTGATAGTTTCTTTAAAAATATTACCAATTTTCAATTATTTAAGACGTCCATAAAAAAATATAAAAGATGAAGCTCGTTCTATTTATAAAACTGTGATTAAGCCTCAAAGGAATGAAGGGGGCATGATGTACCAGTGGGCCAAAGACAACGCCAAGGTGATCAACGACGAGAAGAACAAAAGCGACATCGACGCGCTGGTCGCGTTTCTGGTCGCGCAAAACGGCCGTAAAGATTCCGGCAAACTCGACGCCGCGGTCGTCAAGAAAGGCCGGCTGATCTTCGAAACCGGCAAGCTGACGTCCGGTAAATTCACGCAAAACTGCGCCGAATGCCATCGGCTCGTTCCCCGTGGCGAGAAAGAAGCGCCACGCCCGCCTGGGCAAGGACGTGCGCGTCGGCGATGCGCTGACCTTCTTCTCCAGCGAGCGTGAGCACCTGGAAGAGGCCTACGCCGGCGACATCATCGGCCTGCACAACCACGGCACCATCCAGATCGGCGACACCTTCACCGAAGGCGAGAACCTCGGCTTCACCGGTATCCCGCACTTCGCCCCGGAACTGTTCCGCCGCGTACGCCTGAAGGACCCGCTGAAATCCAAGCAGCTGCGTCAGGCCGAACGACCTCGAAGGGAGCGGACACGGCCGACCGCCTCAGGCGACGTTCGCGACCAGCCAGGCGTTGATGTCGCTCGACTCGTACATCGGCTCGCCGTCGATGAACAAGCAGGGGACCTGGCGCTTGCCGCCGCGCTCGATCAGCTCGGCGTTGGCCTGCGGCTCGGTAGCGGTGTCGCGCATCCGGATGCCCTCGACCCCCAGCTCGGAGACCTTCTGCAGCACACGGATGCAGAACGGGCAGGAGTTGGTTTACGTAAACGATTGTTAAGGACATGCACCCCGGGGTGCGTAGCATGAACTTATGCCAGTAGTCGGCTCTCAGTGTGGCGGCCAGTCTCAGTAGTCTGCAACTACACAACACGTGAATTATTGCCGTACCCAATGACTCCTGTGTATTTCTACCAATTTTTTCACCTTCAGGTGCAGCTCCGCCAGGCTAACAAGCAACAACTTTCCTTTCAATCATGAACAAGGCTGCGCCTCTCTCCTCACAGCTTCGCTTCTGGCTGTAAGCGAGCGCCTCGGCGGTGATGAAGCTTGAGCCAAAGTTGATCTGGATGACTCCGCCGTTGTCGGCCAGTGCAACAATCATTTCGTCACTCATGTTGCGCTCGAAGCCGGGGGTAAACTTGCGCGCGGATGAGTGCGAAGCGATAACCGGTACCTCGCTTGCTTCAATGGTCTGCCAAAACGCGTCGTCTGATACGTGACTGATGTCGATCATGATGCCGCGGCGGTTCATTTCTGGGCCAAAAATCGTCGTAGGGTTTCTGTATACGGAGTTGTCGATCCGTTTGCTGTTGTCGTGGAGCGTGGGTTACGCTTTGATCAAAATTTCAATACTTCAAACAGTTTATTTAGTTCCTTTTTATAAAAGCTTTTATTGTTTTTATTATTTTTAGTTGTTTTATTGTTTCCTTCTTCTATGTCCCCTTTTATGCTCCATTTTGACACCATTGTGTGTTTCTTTGGTTAATAAAGTTTCATTCATTCATGTCGCGTCGGGGGTCGAGAAGTCGAGCACACCGTCGGCATCGACGAGTGCAGCAAGCGCATCTTCGGTCACGGGCACGTCAATCGGGCCGAGACCGGCCAGGACGCCGGCATCCTGACCCAGATCGGCGGCACCGGCTCGTTCGATGGCCGCATGAAGCACCGTGCCTGGGTGCTTGTCGACGGCCGCGACCAGCGCCCGGCCCATCCGGCCGGCCGCGCCGACGACAACCAGTTTCATCGGATCGTGATTTGAGCAAATTGAAAGAAGAGAAAGAAGGAATAGAGGTAGAAGGATTATTCGCCATTTGAGAAACAGAGGAGTGCAAGAGTCAACTATTGTGGCCATTCGTACAATACTTGAAGCTGCATTTGATCGACATGATCAAGATACGCCAGAAGAACGTGTTAAGATTTATTCTCGAATTGAAAGAACTACATTTGACAAGGAAAAGTATGGAGAAAATGAAAGTTGTCCTATTTGTTGCATTGAAATTGAGGAGCCGGAGCATGACCCGGTGCCCGGCCTGTGACACGCGACGATCGGGTGCCCCAAAGAGAAACGGCCCCCGCGATTCCGACTCTTCGTCGGTTCGCGGGGGCCGCTCAGTTCAATCCCACCGTCGCGCTACTCTCCCACCCAAGAAATGGGCAGTACCATCGCCGAAGCAGGGCTTAACTTCCGTGTTCGGAATGGGAACGGGTGTGGCCCCTGCTCTATGGACGGTGGGAAAACCGTCTTTTCGTCTGGCGTAAAGAATCGTTTCCAAATGGGTACTAATATGCGTCACATTTCAATTAGTACTGTTGGAACCGACCCTTCCAAATGGAACTGCTAGCCTTACTCAAATGGGATCGCCTAGAAAGTAGTTGCCATTTGAAACTGTTCCTTTGGAGGTTGCGTTGAAACACAAAGCCTATCCATACCCATTCGAAACAGTTCTGTTCAGAGCCTTTGTAGCAAGTCCTGTGTAAATGCAGCCTTTGCTGTCCCTGGTTAGCGTGCCCGCTGTCGCAGAGCAGGGCAGTGCTGTCACAGCCGGTCCATATATCGCAGAAATTCGACTTCCAGGCGGGCGATGTCACCAAACACGGACTGAAAGTCAGCCAGGCGTTTCTTCGCTGTGTAGGTTTCCGTGGTATCGCGATTGGTGACCTTCTGAAGATAAGTTGCCAGGTTCCTGCGTCGAGCGGGATTTTCCAGCAGAAAGAACGTCAGGGCCCATGCTTCGCTGTAGGCGCTGAGCGTCTGTAGATCTTTTCTCTGTCCATGACACACTTAGAAGTCCATGCCAGCACCCCTCTAGGTGTACTGTTTATATAATATGCAACTGCCCTTTCTTTGTACTTGTACTTATTGTGTGCATACTTTTTATATTTGCAGGATTTGGAGATGGCCAGATTTGCACAAGAATGAATTGAAGCATGCATCATATTGTCAATATGCATTTGATTTGAAATGTGATAATGTCTGCATCAATCCATATCATTACGAAAGAGTTTGGTAGTTCTATGTTCGTACTATGTAGAGCTTTTAAGATCTCATGTTTGTTGTTTTCAAAAGATGTATTAAGAATTTAGTTCCATTTCTATTATATCAAACGAAATAAACAAAAATTATTTAAGGTGTAATTCTCAAGTGTTTCTTATGAGTCGAGGAACAAATCATTTTTCAGTAGCCCAAAAGTTTGGGGCCTTACTATATCATATGCTGAACGGGTTATGCTTGCGTCCGCCTCCTCCATGGTATATTGAATTTGAAAATGACATAGATATTATTTGATTTCTAATATACAATTTTTTTTTATTGCAAGGGTCAAAACACTATTTATTATGATGACACGATGATAGTATTGCCACCAGAGCAACATAGAAAATGTACCTTTTTTTCTTGATAATTATGGTTTTGATTTTTAGTTGGCCAGAAACCAACCAGAGTTTCCCCTCTTGAATAACTTGTATTTGTTCATCCTTTCACGCCAGCATAATGGAATTTACGGTGGACATGCCGTGGCGCGAGCGCCCCTGAGCGGAGCCCGGTAGACGTAACGTCGTTGTCACGCCACGGCTCGGGTGCCTTGTCACCCGATCGCAGTGGCCCGACAGTGTGCGCCCGCCCGGAGCACACCGTGTGACCCGGCGCGAGCACGGCCTCTCACCTCGCCGCTCCCACCATGAACAAGACACTGCTGACGCTCTCGCTGTCCCTCGTCGTCCCCGCCCTCGCCCCCGACACCGAAGCCCAGGGTTTCGCACGGCCGCTCGCGCGCAAAGGCGACGCGGTGCGACTCCACTCACCCACGGCGCTGCGGGACGCGCGCGGGGTGGCGCGCGCCCTCGTGCTCTCGAGCGAGCAGAAGAACGGGGACGTCCACTCGGCGTTCGTTTCGAGCGCGAGCGGCGGCGCGGCGGTGCAACCACTGCACGCGCGGGCGGGCCGCCAACAGGGAGCTTCTGCGGACGGCGGTTCCGCGATCTTCGGCTACGACGACGGCAAGCGCTAGATCAGCTTTTGTACTTATTCGTTTGTCAGTGTTTTCATTTAAGAGCCATTTTTCCTTTCGGAGCCCGTTGGAGCCATAGATTAGGAAATCGGGAGCCTACTTTTTTTTATAGAAAACCCAGTTGTTAGAAAACATTGCCATGCGGTACAGCAGGGAATGATTACCTATAGCCACTGTTGTTGTTGCGAGCCTGCTGTTAGGAGCTGCTTTTTCCTTCGAGAGATTGTTAGTGGGCAGGGAAATTTCTTGCACGGACCACTCCATGTTTATCAGCAGCATCGGCAGCAACACGCCAACCAGGCCAATCAAATACCCCACCGATAGGTCGATACCGCCTGGAATAATTACAAATGCAGCTCCGATACTGATAATGCCAAACAGGGACGTCCAACGTATGGTATTCTGAAGATTATAAGCAGTGAGAAATCTCGGTTCGATGACCGCTGTAAATATCAGCACTGCGATCAACAGTCCGAGAATGCCAAGTATCTTTTTCATCCACCCTTCTCAATCGTTCATAAGTATAACTGTTTCTAACATATTCATTTACCACGTTAAAAATCAATACTAAGTTTCTCCATTGATTAAATTAAAACGTGTAGATTTTCATAAAGTATTACAATTAAAAGATAGATTAATTATTTACTAATGTGAAAATCACGAAATAACAATATTTGTGCTTATAACGCTTTTAATTGCTTTCAATTTTTGTTTTTTTTTCGTACTAAAATAAATTTCTTTCTAGCATTGGTTTCTCGACTGCACTTGGTAAAAACAATCAGCTTTAAGATGTCGTTGCTGAATTATTTCAAGCTTTGACAATGGTTTTCGTCCGTCCTCAATTAACCTCAACGTGATTAAGTTTGGTAACCCAAGTGTATATTAGTCGACATTTGCGAGTTCCTTTCTAAACCCTTTAGAGATACTAAAACGTGTTCCTTTTGATTATGATCACCTTGCAAATTAGAACATTTATCTGCTAATAAGATTTCGAATTAAGCGAGAACGAGTGCCGCCGGGAAAAAACAAGCTATTGACGCCGCGCTGTAAGGACAGATTAGACATAGCTTTGAGATTTTCCAAATAAATCGGATTCTTCTTTCGACGATCAACCCGGTAAGCGCCTAAACGATTCATATAATAAGCCGTATAACCTGTATTATATAAATTTAGCCCCGCGCCATAGGAAAAAGAAGGCATACCGACAATAGTATCCAATGCATAACCGATTAGGATGGAGTCCAGGTTCTCCATTCCTTTATTTTTTTACTCATGCGGTATAATCTTCTCCTGCTTTGATCATTCTTACAGCATAGATGATTTCTCGGGATATACCGGGCGCAGCTTCAGTGGAGCACTTGTTCTGTTCGAGTATAGCTAGTACTGAGATTCACATATGTTTGTACCCCCGTCTTTATGACAAGCCCCATTTTAAAAATGTCTATCATGCTGATTCTGCATGGTAAGATCTTATAGTTGATCAAAATCGCCACCAATGCGGTCGCGTATCTCGGCGACTACCGCGACATCAGGCGGCATCTCTCGGCGCTGGCGATTCTGAACACCGTGCTGACCTCGGCGGTCGATCGCCCGCCGCCGGCGGGAAAAAACCGCATGCGGCCGATTTTGAAACGAAAGTTCCGCCGATACTGGCGGGAGCACGGCACCGGCGGCAGCCGCGAACGCGCCGCCGCCTGGCGGGCCGTGCAACACAACGTGCGCGGAGCCGCCGACGCCCTGAGCGCGTTGAAAACTGAAATTAACTGCGTCAAGATACATGTACCTTCTTTTTGAGACGCATGTTATCTTCTTTGTAATTATTCAACTGTTCTTTCCATTTTTCAACATTCACGGTACTTTCTTGCAATGCAGCAGTGAGTTTTGCGTTATTGTTCTTTAATGTCTGCAGTTCAGCTTCCCATTTCTTGGCATTCGCAGAGCTGAGAAGAAGTTTTAGGAAGATTAAAATCATTCTTGGTTATCTATTGTAAGTAATTTTACCGCCAAGGTTTAAACGGAAACGAGTCTTATCTTCCATTGTACCTTCAACTTCAGCACCACCAGAACCAATGAAGTCACCACGGAATTCCGCACGACCACCAATCTTAAGCTCAGTACCGTCAGAGCTGTAAACTGTTGCTGCTAGAGATGAACCTGAAACTAGTGCTGCTACCACTGCAGAAGCTAGAACTGCCTTTTTCATAATCACTTACCTTGTATTTTAAAATCCGTGAGCGAAGTGCTCTCCGAACAGCACGACCGGGATCAGGAGGCGCTGTCTCCATGTGCGGGCCTTGGAAGGACCGAACGTGGGCTGGATCATTCGGCGACACCTCGGTCCCGGCGCACCTGGATGGCTACCCACTCCGGATCTCCGGGCACGCCGTCGGCGTACTTGCGCAGCGTCACCTGGACCGAAGCCAGCGGCAGGTCGGAGAGGAGCGCCCGGCACATCTCGTCCGCCAGAGTCTCGATCAAGTGGCGGCTCGGGCCGTGCGTCAGTGTGTGGTTCGCCCACAAAGATTTACCCCTATTGTCGCCCCCCAACCCCTTCCATGACAACCCAATCCCGAAAAAATCGCAAAACTTGAACCACAGAGACACAGAGGCACAGAGAAGAGGAAGAAGGGTCCACAGATTGCGCAGATTTCACAGATTAGGAATGGGTTCTGAGCGGATTGTCTTGAATCTGTGAAATCTGCGCAATCTGCGGATACTTCTACTCTGTGCCTCTGTGTCTCTGTGGTTGGGTTTCGGGAGGGCTGGCTGGCATGATTCTAATTTAGCAAGATTGTCTACTTATCAATGTAGACTGGTCTCAATGCCTGGTTCTTGCGCAGCAGGTGCCGTTTTTTACAAAGATTTTGGTTTCACCTATCAATCAAGCCGTGGCGCGGGGAGTTGCCATCAAGAATCCCGACTGTTTGCCGTACGGATCATAAGGGCCAGCGAAACATAATGGCCCGCGAACACGGTTTGCGAGTTGAGTAGAAAGCAGGGATAAATCGCCACAGCCGCCAGCGACAGAGCGCTGCCCAGCCAGTGGGCCCCGCTGTTGCGTTCGGCCAGGGCCTCGCGCTCGATGAATCTCAGCGCATCGAGGATCGTTTCCGTCAGTTCGGCCCGCCGCGCCTGATCATCGCTCAGCAGCACTTTGTAGAAAGCCGGCACAAACTTGACGTTGTCGAAGTCGATCCACACCCGCGCTTTCGCCCGGGCCGCTGGATCCGAGGGCATCAGCGGTGGGTGGCATGGTAATTATTGTTTTTCTTGGTCTTAATAGTAAAACATTATTTCAAAACAGACTTGCAGCAATTTTCAGAAGAGCCAGAAAACCCTTGAAAATGATCTCAGAGCATATAACTGTTGCCATTTGTAGCAATTTCTGGCTTTTTTAAAAAAGAAACTCTGCACATTTCTTTTCAAAGTAACATTTTACTATTAAGACTAATGAAAATAGCAATTAGCCTACTATTACTTAGACAAGTGAAAGCTTCTTAGTAGACCGGAACATATTTGCAAAAAAGTTCCCCCCTCTTACCGACCCTTCTTGCTGCTGTTGGGACGATGATTTGTCACTATGAACAGAAGCTGGACTTCTACGAGCGGCGCTATCATCTTCATTATCATGCTTTGGTGGAATCATTAGTGGTGGCGGGGGCGCTGATGTGCCCATGATAGGTTGTTGTCCTCCTGCTGATAGTTGTTGAGCATCACCAGTATCACGCATTATTGCTGCTCCTCCTCCATAGCGTTGTTTAGATTACATGCGAGTAACTGATGTTCCGGATTGTCATTTGAAGTCATACTCCAGTGAGTAAGTGGTCTCTTTGACGATCACTACATTATACGTTGTGTTAGAGCTCAGGTTAACTGACCGCCAGAACCTATTACTAGTGGTCAGCATGTGATGTGTACACATTTTTTCCACGGTCATTAGCTCTACCAGTTCCTGCTCCTTGAACTTGAGGAAAGAACAATATGCGATATTGAGAGCTAATTCAACTTACTTTTGCTGCTCCGGATTCCGGGATTAAGGTAATCGATCGTCGTAATACATTGTCTTCTACATGTTAAGGAAGTGCCTTGCAGTCGTAAGAGCCAATTTTATTCTTTTTGGAAATTTCGTTGTTTGTTTCTGTTCTGCTCCAGTTTTGTACCCTGTGAGCAATATTTTCTGAAATTTATCCATAAAAAATTAGATTGCATTATTTCTGAGCGTGGATCTTCTGTTGCGGCATTTGAATTTCTTCGCCATGCGGACGAAGACCTCCGTCTGCACGATGTCTTTTTGAAGCAATAGGCCGCTCTTGTGATAAAAATCGGAGAGGACCTGTACCCGCACGAGCGCACCGTCCTGGTCTTCGGTCATTATGCGGGCATCAAGGCGCAAGGTCTTGTCGCGCTCCGGATAGACCTTAACGAACTTCAGAAACCGGGTCTCTTCGAAGGCTGTGATCTTGAGATTCGGGCGCAGCTGCCGGGCAGCCTAGGCGGTCGCAAGGACAATGCAAAATTTGTTTTCAAATCTTTTTAGCTATTTGTTGTGCTCTGCAGTTTATTAGTCTTTGATAACACATGATTGTTGCAAAAATAACTATAATTGGAAATAGCTATAACCAGTTAACCCCCTAACCACGTGATGAATTTACCCTACTCCAAGGGGACATTGGGGAGGGGGCTTGCCATCTTTTTGATAGGGTCAAACCACAAAAGCAGTCAAGAAGAAAGAGAGACATATTTTAATTGTCCTGCTCGAAGAGGGTGAAAGCGCTGACGACATCGACACCTCGGCCTCCAAGGCCGAGGAGAAGCCCGCAGAGGCCAAGTCCGAGGCGCCCACGCCGAAGGATGAAGACGGCAAGGCAGCGGCGGCCACCCCGGCAGCCGGTTCCGCGACCCCTGCCCCCGCCGCGCCCAAGGGCGAGGACGGCAAGCGCATCTTCGCGTCGCCGCTGGCCCTCCGCATCGCGGCGGACAAGGGGCTCGACCTGGCGCTTGGTTTTGTCAGTTTGCATGTGTTGTCATACTATAAGTACGATATAAATGTCCCGTTCGAGAAGTTCCATATCTGGTTAACAAGGGTCACTAGATGGTTTTATCTCTTTTGCAGTTATATGCTGTTACTTGCAATTATTACAAATTTTTAGTTAAACAACAAGATTTTGCAAATTTGAAATCCTTGCCGAATTTAGTAAATTTTACTTTTGATTCATGTAGTTTAAATCATTTTCAATTGTTAGCCCTTGAAGCTGAATTTTTTGCAAATCTTGTAATTCATAGATTTCATGCAATCTTTTGAGCTGATTTTTAATGTTATCCAAAAAGATATTATAGAATATTATCAGAGAATGCCCTTTTCCTAAACTTTAAAAAGAAGGTTTTTCTAAGATATCTAGAAAGTAGGTATCAACTTTTAGTTTTCTGTCATTTGTTTGGATCTCTCATCAAGGCTATACAAGGTATGGCATGACCGCCCAATCGACTTTGAATACTTTGTAGCGAATATCGACTCCCTTACAAATTACTGTCGCTTTAGTTTTCCACGCCGAACGAGCGTGAGACAACGTGGCGTCCACGTCGACTCGGCCTAGCGGTTGAAGACGCGACCATCCGGTACGCAACGAAGGTGGAATTGCCGCGCCAAGTTGGTCATCTAGCAGCAGGCCGCGAGCGGTGACTTCCAAATCCGCGGGGCAGGGCCACTTCATTCCATGGATTTTGCCGCCAGCGCGTACCACGGCGTCCGGTTCTCGTGACATGCCATGCGATCGTAATATTTGTTGGAACATTCAGTTGATTTTTGTTCCTCATTCATTTATTTTCAGGTGTAGTTTAGTATGGGTGTGTTTAGAATTATTTTTTATAAGCTAGTATAAGTTGCTCCCAAATAACGGGCAATCCAGCCTTTAGGAATCTTTTACTTGTGATTAAATTGGGACACAACTACAATGGCGCGTAACTAATATGGCACGTAACGACTTATGCGTGCGGGGGGGCAATCTGGCTGCCGACCTCGCTGTTGAGTTTGCGCCGTTGGTGCAAGACAGCATCCACAATGCCGCCATCATGGAGACCATCGCGCGGATGACCGGGATCAACCCGCGCATCGAGATCTATCTGCTCGGCGGGGAGGGCATGATGAAGGCCAACTATCTGATCGGCAAAGACCAGCGGATCGAACAGCCGATGCTGGACATCACGCCGCTGGATCGCTTTCTCAAAGGAGAACCCGCCCCGATCCTCGGCATGTAGTGGTAGTATCCACATTGACAATTTGTGTTTGGAATGGGAATTCGGTTGTGACTTTGATTTGACATTTATTTTTGGATTGACATGTTAATTCATGTTGTTCTGTAGTTCCACCTTTGACGGATTTAGTACTATCAGCATTTCCATGATTACAATTCTTTTCAGAAGATTGATAATTCCAATATTTAATTTCATATTGTTTCGAAAGAGTGCTAGCATCTGTATACATGTACGTAGTACAATGATTGTTTCCGGAACACACATCTCTCCCGTTTCACAAACTCCATTGCCACAGACGGCGAACTTCTCTTCTGAGGTACTGTTTGTGGCGTCTCCATTGCAAACACCTAGTAAATCTACCCCTTGATCACAACAAAAGCCACCGGCGTCCAATACGGAGCAGCATTTCCCGTTCAAATCAACGAATTTGCTAGATCCCCCACAGACACCGCACGCATCAACCTCGTCGTTGCAACATTGACCTTGGGAGTCAATCGGTAATGCTTGGCAAATTTTTTACAATATCACATATGATTTTGGTAGCACCATTCTAGATTTGTATAATATTAGACAAGTTTTGATAGTACTAGAAAATATTTTGTCAACATGAGGTAAATTTACCACACACAATTTTTTATTACATTGCAAGGTTTGGGTAATACCAAAAAGGATTCTGACAGTATCTGACAAGATTTTGATAATACCACGCAAGATTTTGGTAATACTTTGCAGAATTCTGATAACATTACTCCCTTATGCAACTAATTAATAATAAGTGCAACTAATAAGCAGCAGCTAGAAAAATTCTTATTTTCTAGTGGAAATCAAGTAAAATTTATGAAACATGCGCTTACCGTGTCTTAAGTTGGATATCTATCTTGTATTATTTGCGTAATCATTAACAAACTTGGAAGACCTTGAATAAAACTGTGAGGGGGGGAGGCATTTATGATTATCATAGGCTACATGCTGTGTATTGTTTTATATGCTAATGCTACATTAATGAAATCATAGAATCGAACCAAAACGCCAAAGTAAGGGTTAATCAAGTCAAACTCAAAAACGTTTTGGGAAAACCAGCCTACGAGTTGTCAATTTCTGGTGCTCAGGATAAGTCCCGTTTGGTTCACGCTGTCACTGGTGAGGTGTTGTCACCCATTTCAAAGACTCTCGCCGAAGACATTGCATTGAATGACTTCAAAGGGGGTGCACTTATTAAAAAATCGGAGCTTATCGAATCCGGTGTCATCTCGGTTGCGGCCGGTATGGCGGTAGCGGCTAAAATTGATGGAAAACGCTCACGGGTGTACTGCATGGTCGGGGACGGTGAGATGAACGAGGGGCAGATATGGGAGGCGCTGATGTTCATCGGTAAGAACCGCCTCCACAACTTTACGCTGATCATAGACCGAAACAACATTCAGATAGACGGATTTACAGAAGAGGTAATGCCGCTCGAGCCCCTTAAGGACAAGCTCGAGGCGTTTAATTTTCATCTTGATATCATTTGCTTTTCAGCTATTGCTCGTTTCATTCTGCCAAAACAAAGCAAGCCATATGCGGTAGGTTGAACCTGTTGTTGCCAAACAGCGAAACAACTTCTTTTCATCTACGTCAAATGACTTAAAATCATCTTCAATGCTTTTCTCAATGACGTCATTGTCTTTCTCAATACATTTGGCAGTAGAATACTCAGGACTTGTAGGCATTCGCATAACGATTATATCAAGATTTCGTTCAACAATGAGCACCACTTCGGCACACCGAACAAGACAACGCCTTCCCATCCTGCCTCTTCGGACGCGAACGACGAAGCCTGATTCCCATTATTGATTCCCTGCGAAGGGGGCACCTTGGGGTAAGGCTCGGGTATAACGGCGCGATATATTGGCCGTCAACCGACCATCTCCGCCTGTCTCAACCGTCGTCTTCCTATGTTGTCCGATAAACCCTTCACACTGTACAACACCCTCACGCGCCGGGCCGAGCCTCTGGTGGAAAATGAAAGAATTCTTAAAACTAACAAAGCCAAAAAAAATTTATTAACTGAAACACGCTCTTTCACCTTAAAAAGGATGAACTTTCGTTACTCTTGTAGAAAATGAAAGAATTCTCAAAACTAGCAAAGCCAAAATCTTTTTTATCAACTGAAACATGCTCTTTCACCTTAAAAAAGGATGAACTTTCGTTACTCTTGTAGAAAATGGAAAAATCCTTAAAACTAGCAAAGCCGAAAACTTTTTATTCCGATCGTTTCCTGATCCGCGGCAGTGGTGTCGACACGATCACAGACTTTGACGCGGATTCCGGCGATACATTGGACGTTTCCGCACTCGTCGACGTGGCAGACGGCCAGGACATCGCTGACTATGTTCGGCTGACCGAAAAAGACGGCAATACCGTCGTCCAGGTTAACCAATCCGGATCCGGCGAATCAGGGGACTTCGATGATGTCGCCGTTCTGAAGGGCATAACAGGCATGTCCGTGCGCGACATCTTAGAAGAAGAATTGAAAAAAGAATTACTAAAGCCAGAATTTATGGGGAAACCAGCAAGTGATTGGACTGAAGATGAGCAAAAAGCAGCTAAAGAATTTGAGAAAAAAGAACAGAGGGTGAGTTCTTGCAAAACTTTTTCACATTGAGATGAAAGTTATTATTTTGTACTAGATGTCATAGCTTTTGTTTTTGAAATTTTTTTTTCAAATGATTGCCTGCAACAAATTGTATCTGAAACAATCAAATTTGTATTTAGTTACCCTTAGCTCTCCCTTAGGTTGCCGTTATGTCTCGTCTTGTAGTTGTTGCCCGAAGTAAGTCATTTTTCGAACGATTATGAACTATAACCGTTATCAAGTATAAATTCTTACGACGATTCTGTTACTGTGACCAGATTCAGTTTGATTTTACGTATCGGTACACAAGAATCGTAAGGTACTAAAACTTAGTAAGTGAACGTCTTTGATAATGTGTATCCATTGCATATTGATAGTCAGTAAGATGAGACGATTGAGAAAACCGCTTCTCACAAATACTACATTGATATGGTGTCCCTCCTGTGTGGATCCTTTGATGTCTTTGAAGGCTAGATAAATGAGTAAACCGTTTTTCACAAACATTGCATTGATATGGCCTCTCTCCTGTATGAATTCGTTTATGATTTTTAAGATGAGACGATTGAGAAAACCGCTTCTCACAAATACTACATTGATATGGTGTCTCTCCTGTGTGGATCCTTTGATGTCTTGCATTCATTCTATATATCTTGAGATTAATAAGTCAAAGTCTTTGTAAAGGGCTGAAGTTTGAGGGAGATATCCTCGTGTCTTATTTAAAAAGAGTTCAATTTCTACTTTTAGTGGAAAAATAGAAAAATGTTTTACTTACTATTCAAAAAGAAAAAGGGTTTTAGCTGCAAAATTTCCTCTGATTCTTAAAATTTTGCCCTTGCTTGCTACTCCTATTTTTCTACCTACTGCTCTTTACTAAATTGTGTCGTTGCATAGGCTAGCAGCCAACGCCGCATTCGCCTCGTCATCAGATAGAGGGGGCGGGTCGGGGTCATCAAAGAGTCAGTAGGCTAGCGTAGCCGCTGATAGAATAAACCTGGAAAATTAAATTTCCCAGCCACCGCCACCGTAGAGCCCCTCCCAAAAGGCGAACTTTACTCTCGCGCAAATCTGTATACTTTATAAATTTTTGCAAGCGCATTTGGATGTATCGCTAATTAGAGCGCTAGCACTGTTTCTCGTCATCAAATACATCCGGAAGGGGGACAGCATCCACGACTACTATGGCAACTGCGGGTACTTCGGGTGGACGGTTTGCTCGTCATCATCATCATCGTACAACTGCCATGATGATGGTAGAGAACCCGTTTGCACATGATACCTTACGAACCATGAAATTAGGGGAAACCAATAACAACAGTATGGATGATGCTGCAGCACAATTATCGGTAGCGAAAAAGGTGGTACGGAAAGTACCCGGTGCACCTATCTATATGCGCAGAACGTCTATTTATCATTTCTGATTGATATGTTTAGATAGTTTTATCGAAGGTCAACGATAGTTCAAGAAGCTACGAGATTAACCAATATAGCTATGCGATTGGATGAGATAGAGTCCGATCGAATTCCCATCGAATCTTAGCATATCTCATCAGAATTTTTGTGATTCGGTCGATTTTGTAAACACATTGTCGAAAATCTCACAGAAATTTGTAACATTGCAGTTATGCTTGGGTTGTTCAAAAAAACGTATCTAACTCTAATGAAGTTCTTATCTTTTAATTGTACATTAAACTATCTTCATTTTATTCCATTTTTTACCTTAGATTTAACTAAATCGATTGTCAATAGGTAGGATTACAGGTCCTTGAATGATAGCAGATATATTAGATATTATTAGATATTATTATCATTATCATTATTATGCTTACATTGCAGCTTAATTGCAATGTGACCAAACCTATCACCTTTTATTTGATAAAGTGGCGTTTATTTCTTCAGAGATTCAAAATGGATTGTTGCATGTGAAGAACTTTTTCAGCAATCCATTATCATAAAAATAAATGCAAGCCCAAGTTTTAAAGTGTTTGAATATGGAATGAATATTTGTCATTGTGCACCAATAACTGTTCATGCCTTCTTCACCCCTGCTGGATGCTTCATGGAACCCTCTACTCAGACTTGTCAGTTCCTCTGTACACTGGATCCTAGTATTTAAACAATTATTTAAGCCATATCCCGGGCTGGTGGGTCCCGTGAACTTGAATTGCAACTGCAACTGAAAACCCTTGAACTAAGAATGAGGGAGTTGGAAATAAGGAATTCCAGTATACAGCAACAGGCAGATACAACCCATGGATCAAGGCCCCATCGTGACATTAAAATCCCATTATTTAAAAAAGGGGATGATGTCGAGACATATCTTTCGACTTTTGAACGTCTGGCCACTGCCAACCAATGGGATAGGGGTAATTGGGCACCACGCCTTATTCTATCGCGATGAAAAGTTTGCAACACCCTGGATTAGGACTAGATGCAAACGTTTTTACTCCTAGTCTTCTTCGTTTTGATTTTATCGTGATGATTTCGAAATATATAATGGGGTAGTGACCGCGGCTTATGAATGCTTTTGTTATTTCTTGATCCATTTTCATGTTCAGAGTAAAATAATTATGAACATTGTCTGTAAGCTGAGGCTGGTTCCGACGAATAATTTATTCCATCGCTTATTTGTTTATACTTGTTTCAAAAAAGACATTTCAAAGAGCCCCTCCACAATATATACAATAACTGTTCGTCTCTTTTTTTAGTTATTTTGCGTGATTTCATCGTATTTAATCATAGTTCATTAAAAAAAAAAGAAAAAAGAATTCGGCATTAGACATTACAGTCCCTACCTATGGTGCTGATCTCCGTTTCTTGTCTTTCAGCCAGGAAGTGCAATGGGAGGCTGGGGGCCAACCATCCTCTGCTTTCGCACACCCTTCACCTTTCCGACAATTTTGCGGTTTTCAAAGGAGTCGAATGTGATATACTCGCGGACGGCAGCTTGGACTACGCCGACGATATTCTCGCGCAACTTGATTTTGTGATCGTTTCTATTCATAGCGGTTTCTCACGCAACAAGAGAGATATGACCAAAAGACTCATCCGAGCGATCGAACATCCAGCGAGTCGAATCGTCGCCCACCCTTCTGGCCGACTCCTATTAAAGCGCGATGCCTATGAACTTGATTTTTTTGCTGAGTCTGCCTGCTTATCGGCCTCTTCACGAAGTTTTGCTCGCTCGCGCTTGCTTATCGCGTCATTTGCGCTTTTGAGCTACTCTCCTTTAGACCTTTTAGGAATTGGAACTTGCTTACCAATCCTTCTATAGTGCGAATGTCGGCTTTAAGTTCCAATTTCTCTAACGATGACAACTCGGAAACAAACGCTAGATACTTATCAAACGTTGAGAGTTTGATATCTTCGCCACTTACTTTCAGTGTACTGTGTAGTCAGGCAACGCAAGCCCCTGACCCTGCACATATTCTTGGAGCCTTGTCTTAGCATCCTTCAACTGCTCTAAGTCGAGACTCACCATGCGCGGCTCAAAGAGCTGTTGTACAACACGCCAACAAGCCTCAATGCCGGCCTCTGCATGCACGGCACCCACAACCGCCTCGACATCGTCCGCCAACACCGATGTGCGTTGTCGCCCACCGCTCTTGCGCTCCCCCACTCCGACACGCATGGCTGCCGCGCAGCGACATCAAGTTGTCCCCGCCCCGAACCAGATGACTGACCTCTTCCTCGATCTCCACGGTCGGGCTCGGCATTTCCCGCAGAATGAACCCGATCAATTTTTCCCGTTCATCCAAGTCATCGGGCCCCAACGCCATCCAGCGGGTGGCATGGCTCGCCCATCCATCCAGCGCATATGAAATCTTAATCCGTTCCCGCGCGATGATGTCCAGCAGATCCTTGTACCGTTTGTCGGAGACATAGTTTTCTACCTAAGTAATAGAGGTTTAATTTCAATGCCTTACGAGGAGTATACACAGGGGGCAAAAATCATTTGGCTTGAGAACATGCCATCACATCGCAAAGCTCTATAGTAAGGCGACAAAAGCGCCTTAAAAACCGGTCCGGGAATCGCCATGCTCGACTACTACATCAACGCCTTCGCGACCCTATTTGTCACCATTGATCCGGTCGGCCTGGCCCCGATGTTTCTTGCGATCACGGCTGGAATGAGCGAAACGGACTTCGTTATTTTATTTACTTCTTATTTTGAATCAGGTTTCTAACGATATTAACATTTAAGGTGATGATAATATTCAATGTATAACATTGGGAACTTACTAAAGAAATTATATCAGATGATAGGCCATATGATAATTAATATATCAGTTGACAATCAATTTGTATCAGATACATTTCGGGAAAATACAATGTATGTGGGTGGAGGTGCCCTTTAAACACTTTGACTCTTAGCAAATGCTAGGCTTCTGATTTGTTGAAATTCCTTTCAGTTTGTTCTGTCGAGACAGAGAGAGCAAAAAAAAGCTCCAAAACGGCAAACAAAACAATCGTATTTTTCTATCGAAAATAAAAAAAGAAATTACAAAGTAAACACTTGATTTCATCTCTTGTAAATCGATGATTATTCGTATTGCTATAGACTTCATTCGAATAAACCAAAATGATTTCAGATGACTTCTAAATTCCTCATTCTCGATTGAATAAAAACGAAATTGTTTCGTGACGTGGTCAAACATTCGAGCATTACTTGATAAGCAAATTCCAAATTTTTGACAAACAATGTTTGATCGTTTGTTTGACTAGGCCTTAGGCTTGGAATTGGGAAGTGACAGTTCTCTTAAAACAAAAAACTTAAAAAGACTTATCTTATTTTATCTTAAAGTAAAATAAAATAGAAATTTTATCTTATTTTTTGAACGTAGTTTCTTTATTTCTTCCTTATTTTAGCTATCTGGAATCCTTTTGTTCCAACCGGGGTAGATACGCTCGGCCCCGGCCTTGCTGATATCAATAGTGAACTGAACCGCATCTTCAGCACTGTTGTTGTTCTGCTCCGTGCGGTTCTGGGGCTGGAACTGAATCGGATCGCCGTCGATCGAGCTCAGAAGGCTCGAGACGGGGAACCGCTCGCCGCTCGGAAGCTCGGCCACGATGATGACCGGGTTCAGCTGCGAGCTCAGACGGTTCCGCCCGGTGAATGATGAGATCGGAGCTACAAGGCGAAGCACGACCTCCAGCAGCTGCGGGACGCGCGGAGGAAATCGGCCTCGAAGGAAATGCGCCAGCTGCAGGCAGAGAAGGACCGGCTCGAGCGCCTGAACCAGCACCTCCAGCGTGAGAGCCAGCGCCTGCACAAGCGCGCGGAGCAGTTCGAGCAGGAGAACAAGCGGCTGAAGCGGCTGCTGCCGGACGCGGAGGAGCAGCAGAAGAAGCGGGAGCGGGAGCAGGCGAAGATCGAGCGCGACAAAGTTATCGTGCAAAGCATGGCCGAGACGACGGCTATCGATGTTTTATCAAGTAACCTGATGTTGAATGGAGAAGCCAGCAGTACAACGATGATCAGGACACCTGCCTTTCCGCAAGACATGGCTCAATCGTTTGTTTACAAGGAAGGCCGTCAGTTCTCTGATGCTAGTCCAGGCTATAGCCAAGATTCTAATCACAGTTTTGCGCAGGGCGATCACAACGTGTTTAGGCCGAACCACGGACAGTTCATGACTGTGGGCAAGGGTTCCTTTCCACAAGCAGGAATCAAAAGCTCAACACCAGGAGCTTAACTGAAGCTGAGTTGGTGGCTGTTGATGATGGAATGGCCCAAATGTTGTGGACCAAGTTGTTTCTTGAAGCCCAAGGCATCCAAGTAGATGACAACATCCTGCACCAGGACAATGAAAGTGCAATCCTGTTGGAGAAGAATGGCAAGTCCAGCTCCAGCAGAAGAACCAGACACCTCAATGTCAGCTCTCAAAGTTATATCCATTCCATGGCATGAAGGCAACCAACAAGTTTTGCCCCAGCGCTAATTCACCTAAATCGGTTGACGGACCATCCGCTAACACATCACCTTTAGCAATAGCATCGCCCACATTAACTAATGGACGTTGGTTAATACAAGTATTGTGATTAGAACGTGTATATTTAACAAGATTATAAATATCAACGCCAACTTCCCCTGGTTTGGTTTCATCATCATTAACACGCACCACTATACGGGTCAATAAATAAATAAAACTCTAAACAAACAGAAATTACAATAAACAACTAAGTTAAACCCAAAACGATCAGTAACTACTACAAAGACGAGTATTGCTAATGCCCCAGTGTTTTATGGAAACCAGAGCATAATTCACACTTTGTTGAAAACAAAATAGGTTTTAAAGGTTTTCTCTTTTACGACTTTATATAAAACAAAATTATCAAGACTTTCAGAAATGAATGTCAGTATATTTTAAAATGTCAGCCCGGTGCCGTCAAAAGCCATAATAAATGTTTTTAGTTTCCAAATAATTTTTTCTGTTTATTATTTTTTATTTTTTTTCTATTATTATTATTATTGTTGTTATTATTATTAATTCTTGAAAACAGTCTAGGTTATTTTGAATGATCAGAATAAATTTTTACGAGAATATTTGCTGAAATATTTTTGACTATTTCTTTTCTTCTGTCCTTTTGTCTCTCCCTCCCTCTCTCTCTCTCTCTCTCTGTATTTTTTTGCTATTCATGAATAGCCTTCCTGCATGTTCAATACCTTCTTGCTAAATGCTGAATGCTTTCACAGCGACTATTCATGAATAGTCCCCAATACTATTCATGAATAGTCCTCTGACCTCTGTTCAGGGAAACTATGTAGTGTAGGATTATGAATGATGTTATGATGGATGTTATGATGGATGTGTAATGTTAGATGTGAAGAAGGCTGTGACAGCCATGCTGAACAACTGTCCAAAGGCTGAAACAGTGGTCTTCTAAGAAGGTCTTCTGCGAAACCAAGGGTGTTATGTATCAGACTTTTGCGAAGTCTCGTCTAACAATCCCATCAGTAATAATGGCCACACCACGGTAGCGTCACTCAGCACCTCCGCAAAACGACCACCTTCTTCTTGCGGTACAAACTTACCCCAGGAAACACCCTCCTGATATGTGCACCCACTTAAGCCTCCCCAATAGTCTGGTTCGGGACAAATACGTACGCCGTATTGAAAGCGTGGTGGTGTATTTAATGAAACATCAAAAAGTTTTCTGGGACACCCTGTAGCACTTTCTTGTTGTCGTGGTAGTCAATGAAACACTTCTCAATTCTCCACGACGGGTTTTCGACTCATTATTTTGGTGCAGTTTCATTCCCCTGAACTGATATGTTGGTACAACTATAGGCCATCCCGATGATAACACCTCACTAAATCCACAACACCAATATCAATTCAATTCCATGAGCGTAAATGAAACCGTGAGTCTTGACGGGTGATCGTGAGTCCAACACGAGTTCGTATGGGTGTGGCGCTCGGACTCGAAGCCCTGTTCGTGCGTGATGTCGACAATGCCACCGGCGATCGATACGGCTGGGTCGGCTTCCAGTTCTCGCCGCTCTTCGAATTTGGGTGGGACTTCAGTCAACGAATGGGAATGCTCATCCACCTAGGCCCGACCGTGACCAAGCTCCCTCACGACGATGTGTACGCCGGATTCGTCACCACATTTGGCTTCGAATTCGATTTGGCATCTGGTGCCGCTGGCCGCGTTCGCTGGAAGCTGGCTTGCGATGGTCACGCTGTATGCCGTTGCGACGCGGCAGGGCCGCACCTCGGTCGCCACCATGCTGCTGGCCGGGATCGCGCTGGCGGCGATGATCGCGGCGGTATCGGGGTTGATCATCTATCGTGCCGACGACGATCAGCTGCGTGATCTGACCTTCTGGGGGCTGGGCTCGCTGGCCGGGGCAAGCTGGACCAAGCTGTCCGCCGCCTGTTAAGAGCACTTTTATTCGATCAAATTAAAAATAGGGGGCCCAGCAGCACAGAGGCTGAGGGAGGATCTGCCACCGTTGTTCTAGATAAAGGTATGAATAGGTAGACCAGTTGTATGAGTGCGAGGGTGGTCGAAGGCCTATAACTCTCAAAGGAACTTGCTTTTATCAAAGTTACCCCTACCCCCTTTTCACTGTTGTTTAATCTGGTAGGGGCCAGTCGATAAAAACTCTGTTTCCAGTCTTTTTGGTTGCAGCACGGCAACGTATGACTACCCATCATAACTGGGCCTCATCCATGGCAATGCTCGACGGGATAGTCGAGTCAGCAGTGAGCGGCAGCAGGTGACCCCGGTCGCAAGCAACAACAAATTTACAAACATCCGCACTGCGACCATCGTATTTGCGATCGTCCTGATTGCGGCAGCATTACTGTATCTCGAAACATTCGCTACGATTGTAAAGACGTGGAGTTTTGACGGCTATTCGCACGGCTATTTGGAACACTCATCACTTTGCAACAGTGATCATGTGCCCACATTGGCTGTGGGCGCATGATCGCTGTTGCAAAGTGATGAGTGTTCGCAAGGCGTCAGTGTGGCCGGATGATCACTGTGGGCAAGTGATGGAAGCCCACAAAGCATCGGTATGGTCAGCGGACCGGGACCGGCCACCAATCACCGAAACCAGCCAGGCGCATGATCGGCCGCCGGCCGATGATGCGCTTGGCTGGCCGCGTCTGCCGGCGGCGTTTAACCCCAGGATGCGATACCGCATCAAATTGTTTAAACACTGGTTGACAATCTTCATAAAATCGAATGCATGCTCCTTTATTACCCATTTGATCACAATAATTTGGAGCACTAAAAACTGTAATTAATTTTCCATCATGCTCTTGAAGATAACCTTCATCTTTAACTTCATGTGAACGAACAAGTAATTCAAGATTATTATCATCCAAAAATTTCTTTGTAATATCTGGTCCAAATGATAATCCCACGGAGACATCAATCCTGGACAATGGCAGTTGCTCGTTATCACGCCGGGCCAAATAACAATCCTGCGCAAAAAAAGTATGTTTGCCGCGTCATCAGCAATCTCGTTGCAACCGGGTTTGGCAGGTGGACCCCGACTGCTAAAACGTTCTGTCAAAAGTGATGACGATATTAACCTTTGATTAAGAAAACAAAACATGAACAAATACGAAAATTTTGGTTAAGAAACCTGGAATATTTATCGTTATCAATAGGCCTTATTTGTCTATCAATGATAGTAAAAATCAACAAGTCATTTTCTGTTTTTGTTGAGGCAATGATACTCATGCCATCTACAAGTAGCAAAAGAGAATTGTCGAGTCAAGAAGCATACTGAAAATTCGGATTGTTCCAAAAATAATTCTAAATCTCTAGATGTAAGCAGTTAATACTAATAGCAAAGAATACAGGTGCTAAAGAATATTCCTGAGGAACTTCAGAATATACATTGAATGTAGAATCCTGGGTCTTACATCTACAGCACGTTACTGTCAACGCTACTTCGCGGAATTTTTCGCGACTTCGCGTGGTCCCGGTACAGAACGCCATAATGATGAAACCTCGGCATGATATATGTTTTGTGGAATGCAAAAAGTTCCCTACACCGGACCAATATATCTATCTAAACATAAATATTAAAACAAGCCCTTTTTGAAACCCTCTTTTTAAACGATGAAGATCCAAATTCTATCTATCTTTTTTGCTGTTGTGAGCATGTGTATGACTCTTTAATATCTATGAACGACTCTGTGTACGACTCTGTATTATCTTATTGAAGTTCATAGTCATAATACCACCAAAAATATCTTCATCTTCGATGTTAACTAGACGATATGTTACAAGTTTAGCGTCTAGGATTTTTGACACTTTAAAAAGTATCACCAATATTGATTTTTTTTTCTTCTCTTTCACAAAGATTTAATTGGAATTGGGTTTAAGAAAAGTGTCAAGTGTATCACGATATCCCGTTGCCAAACATCGCTCCGCCGTCGAGTCGTTGAGAATTTCCATCGATGCTCAGGAGATGTCGCATCACTCGAGCATGTCGGCCAAGGTGGTCTCCGTCAACGTGGACCGGCAGGAAGCCCGCCCCAATGGCGACTTGACCGCAAAGCGGCCCCCGCGCGATCCTCGACGAATGTATGACGATGCCTCGGACAACCTCGCCAGGAACCTTCGCGAACTCCGGGACCATCGGTCGATCACACAAGCCCGGAGGATCCGATCATTATACCGATCCACAACTGGTCCAGTCAGATCGTCATGAGCCATGTCGTCGGACAGATGTTCGAATCGATGGGCAACAATGTCGAATTCGTTACGACTGACAGTCAGGCTGTTTATGAATCAGTTCGCATTGGCGACGTTCATCTTGAACTCGAAGTGTGGGAAGGCGCCTTTGGAGCATCATTCCGCGCTGCGCTGGAGAAGGGCGGGCTTCACGATGCCGGTGACCACGATGCGGTAATCAACTGTGCCAAAATAAAAGCTGAAAAAGCAAGTTATGGCTGGGAGAAAGTATTGAAATTATTTAACTTGGGCTATATAGTTACACTTTAGGGGGGAATGGGGGTAAATCATGACAGGTCTACATGTAAACTGTGATATCTTCAATCATTTTGCATATTATGAAGTAAGAATTGTCTTCTAACTTCACTTCTTGGGTGCAGTCGGTATAATACGCAAGTACCTATTTAATAATTCCTGTACGATTTTTAGCTCTGGGCAAATATTGGAGATTCCGTAATTCGTTTGCGCCACGACTAAAAGATAAACGAAAAAATAGGAGATTCAAAATTCATGTGTCAAAAATGATAAAACTAAAAACCACAATAGGATTTGCATTGTGTGTTTTGGCATCATCACTGTTCTTAGTGACAGATAAATGAAGAAAAGTATTTTGTCGACATATCGCACCATCTGAACTGAAAGGAGACCAGTGCGAAAATCCTCAATTTCGGATGAGCTAATGATGGGCTTTTGATTGAAAAGCTCACCGGGTCTCAACGCTTTTCAGGCCAATTGATGCACCAAGAAGAAGGCATTGCCTATCGAGGGGCATCTCATTATGGCTATGAGGACCAGCCTCGTGAGTATGTCGGTGATACGGATAGAGATCAGGTGGGATGCTTGTTTGAGCCGCTTGGCCAACCCGGTCATTTTGTTTTGGAGCTGCCATCACCTCATTATGAATCGATCCATGATGTGATCGAGTTGGCTATTATCTTTGCGTTTTCTGTGTCCTAACCAACCGAGCTATGGCAGTTTTTCCTGCTGAGGATACTCTAAAATAATGTAGCGTTTACACACTGGGCGGTAAACATTCTACCAACGTCACACAAGTCAATTAACAATTGATGCTAATCAATGATTGAATTGTGAGAACTATGTATATTCTGTGGCTGGGATGTAAAAGATAAATCAATTTTCATAGTTCTTAACTGTTTTTGCATTTAATTCCTTTTGGTTATTCTAATCAAATACCATGGCGCTGTTGCCGGGAAATTGTCAGGCATCCTAAGCACTTTTACATTTTAGTCGAATTCCAAATATAAATTAATTCCTGCTTGCTTCGCTTGGCAGCTTCAACGGAGCTTTCAATCGAAAGCAGAATTATGATACCTTTACCCTTTTCTCAACAGCAGCAAATAGGCATCATATAAAAAGGACAATTGTTGAAACTTTCACGTGAAGATTAGAATAATGGAAGGTCAAGCATTAAACTTGTCAGAATTGATCGTTTTTCACCAATCTTTCCTACTCACAGGGAAGTCCATACCACGATGTGGTATTGATGCTCTGCTTAACAATACGGGGCTCAAGGTTCGATCCTCACCACAGCAAGGCTGGGCGACAAACTTGCTACTTATCCCTGAAAAAAAACCTCCCTCCTCCACCAAACTCCCTTCCCATTAAACAAAAAAAAAAAAAAAAAACGTTTATATACTTCCCAATAACCAATACTGCTTAAAAGTTTTAACATAGTATGACATTTTTTGCTCAAGAGCAAAATCTTGCAGACACAAATTTACAGTGGAAGCACGTTTTTACTTTCGAGCTCTGAAAACATGTTTCCCCCAAAAATTTTGCAAACTTGGCTGAATATCATTCTTGTATCTCAAGTCACACACGTTTTTTTATGTAAGAAACTGGTTTATAAGAAACTAGTACTAGGATGGCGAAATTGTTAAGAAACTTTAGCACTTGACCCCGGGGGGCCAACACACCCTGATGATACTGCCGCACCCAGTCCCGCAACGAACGCCCCGGAAAATCCTTCATTCCCACGGGCGCCTCGGCCCGGACTTGTCTTTCCACGGGAGCACCTTTCTTCCCAGGTTCCCAAAACGCCATCTGGTCCACATAGGCCGGTTTCCCCGGTCTCGGCGGGTACACGTCCTGAGGAATCGGCACCTCCATCTCTGCCAGCGCGTCCCGATGCCGGTCCGCGGGCGTAAACGGACCGCCTGGGAATGATCTGGAGTCTCATTCTGCGCTTCCAGATTGCTCAGGGTCCGCTTCGTGGTGGAGGACTGTGACTTCCCGCCGTTCCTGATTGCTTGTTGCGGTTTCGTTGTGTCAGGTTCCGGCTCGTCTGGCTCGGTGAGCGGCGCAAAGAAGGATCTGCTGGAGTGGGTCCGCAATGTAAGCTCCGTGCTTTGCCCGAGCCAACGACCTGGCTGCTTCTCACTCTCTTCTGCAGCAACTGAAGCGATTGGAATTTCCAAGTGTGCAATGTTAGAAATGAAACGCGGTAAAGTAGTGGACAGTAATGGAATAGACTTACCTTCGGGAGAGACAATTAAGGCATTAGAAAGCAGTGATGGGTACAAATACTTAGGTATAATCCAGTGTGACGAAACAAAGAATACAGAAATGAAAGAAATATTGTCAAAGGAATATTTTAGACGCATAAGGAAGATTTTAAATACGATCCAGGCGATAAACTCCAGGGCAGTTTCTATAGCTTCTACCCTGCAAATGTTTATGAAGGAAAAGAAAAAGGAACTTCAAAAATTAGAAATTGTATTTGTGAGTAAATCTCTTTATTAAGATCTTAAAAACAATCAGTATTTCTATTGATATTACTATTTTTAATATATTGAAGACAGGAAGCAATTAATTAACTATTTCTGTTAATTTTGTACCAATACAGTCCAAGGGTCCCAAGATCGAAGAAGGCACAACACCAACTCTAAAGAAACGAGGCAAAAATCTAAGTAGCAGCACAAAAGTGTCAGTACATGGTTAAGACTACAAGTAAAAACAAAAGCAAAATCCGATAAATGGAAAGTTAAACGATAGTACTGATGTAGGAGAAGAAAAATCAGATAAAGAAGAAAAGGGGATAGAAATAGAACCAAATGGAGAATTCATGGATCAAAATCTAAAGGCAGTAAGTCATTATCCATTTGAAAGAGTGCAATTCAATAAAGTTGCGACTGGAATTAAAAAATGCAGGAAATGATGGTTTTTTGTCGTTGTCATCACCGTCGTCCGAGACATCACACATTGTCCTGGCACGCGTTATTGGGGGATATCCGTACCCATATACATGAGGGTGGGCAAAAATCCCGTTTTTTTTGTTGTATGATTTTGTTTTCTCGAAATAAATATATTTTCAGTTACCCGTGAGTTTCATCGCAGAAAAGAAAAAAACCGAAAAATAAAACGAAAAGGTCGAAAATATCATCTTTCCATCCACCTATTATGATCGACGGCGGCGTCGCGTCGACCACCACCCAACCGCGGTCGCGCACCGGGATCTCGACCCAGGCGTGCGCGTGCCGCGCCCCGAACACGCGAGTTCTCGACTCTCCCACGACGCGATCCCCGCCGTACAGCCCCGCACCGACCCGGCACGGCACGTTCATCATCCGCAGCATGATCGCCATGGCGGAAGCGAAGTGCATGCAGAAGCCGACCTGCTCACCGAACAAGAAGTTGTCGAGCGCGTGCTTCGATTTTGATGCCGGGCGTTCTGAGGACGGATACGACGGGAAATCGCAATGATCTCGCCGGTAGAAGAAATCAAATGTGCTCCATCAAGGTGCAGCAATCCGTTCAACGTTTCGGCATCCATGCGGTCGACTTCAACATCGGTTCCTCCTGTCCAGCGAATCTCGGGTCGAAGCGACTCGCGTGTGACGTCCAAGGCTTTTTTTGTGTCCTGTCCGGACACAATTGCGATGATGCTGCTGTCATAGTTGTCCAGCTTCCTCGTGATTGAATGTCTTCTAAATCCTGGTCGTTAAATATCGTATTCGTCATTGTTCTTTTCCATAAATTTAAAAATAGCAAGGCCATTATGGGCAAAACGATTAAACAACTTAGAGAAAAAAATAGTTTTACCCAAAATAGTTTTGCCTTTAAAATTCAAGTTATTTTTAAAATGATCGTTTTAATAATTTCGAAAAGCCAATATAACTTTTGGCTTAAGCACTTCAAACAATTTGATAAAAATAAGTGCGGAGTTGTAAACTCTGCACAGCAGACAATTCATAAAAGCACCCTACGGAGAAAACTGAATGGGAAAGCCCACTCTTGCCACGAACTAGCCACTCTCAATACGATTCAAAAGATCATACTGAGGAGTGAGGACTAAAAATCTGGTCCAACCTTGTTCGGTTACAAGGGTGTTGCACTAGCCTGCACGCATAGCTTTTTAAAAGGAAAAGTACTTATCTCATAATAGACGTCATGCAAGATTTGCGATGAGGCTGCTGTGCTCTATCGCAGTTGAAAAAATCGCATACGATGTCGCGATTGGATATCTCAGCATATTTGCCGTCGTAATTTTCTTCGTTGAGTTCAGTACTTCGGTGCTCGTTGACGATCTCGCGCATCTCGTCGATAGGAGAGCTTTGCTGCGGCAAACAAAGTTGAATCAATGGCGTAAAGACGAAACTATAGCAAATCACGCCTGTCGAAGCACTGACGAAAAATGCAAGGGACCACGGTGCTGGTTTAATAAAGTGCTGCAAGTTACAAGAAGGGGAAGAAAAGAAGACCTACTTTTCACTATCAAGTTCAACTTATTTAGTTGCACTTTATTGTGCATCAATATGTCTTAACTAATAACTAATGATAATAATGATACTTTATTTTTACCGGGCTTTTCAATCAGCTATAAATTAAGCTGCTATTAAGACAAGTCTGAAATTAGCGAGAAAAAAAAACAGTGACCAGTGTTAAGAACAAGTAACCAACGATTCATAGGACAAGTTCATCGGCTTTCCCGATCACGTCTTCAGCCTTACTGACAACATCATCACAGGTTTCAGCAACGGAGTTCGTCAACCGGGTTGAATGAGTACGAACAACAGGCCTGTAGGGGGTAAAGGAATAAGCCAATGCCGGGAGAAGGAATAAGACAGAGAGACGCATGATGGGATGTTTACCAATAATGATACTGCTCTAAATTTCGAATGCCCAAAGGACCAATGAAGGAGAAATGTGATGATGGGTTGCTGTTTTGAACCACCAAGCTCTACGAGATTCTTGGTAAGTATGTGAGGCGTGGCACCATGATGAGTCGTGTAGTGGAGCTACTTCGGTATGTAGTGGAGAGTTGGACGAACGTAGTGGAGCGAATGTGCTCCTAAGCTTGAAAGCACTAAAACTCTTTAAGACTCCTTAGTTCTTAGGTTTCAAACTACTTATTACTAAATTCTTCGTAATACCTTAAATTGGGTATTTTTTCCAAAGACCACGCTTATTCGGCGGCTCTCAGATACCTGGATCGATTTGAATGCGAACGGAACCCTGACACGTTGGCAGACGAGGACAAATCAGCAGGGAGACAGGAACGACAGACGAGAGGTGCGCGCTCACCGCCTTCCTCGCGCCGTTTGCAAACGGTGCCGCGGCCGGACGAGGTGTGGAGGGCGTGGACGACGGAAGCTCCTCGGCAGTCTTCAAGTGAGCAATCCAGCTCTCCGTCTCGATGCGAGTCGCAGCTTGGTAACACGATTATGGAAAGACCAGTTATGCTTTTGCTTACCAGCATATACAGAAAAATAGGTAAGCGCTTTGAAGGACTGTGATGTAAGCATCAACAGGAAATGGGATAACCAGTGGGTGGCTACTGTCACAAGCATCGCTTTGATGTATTATGTGGACTGATATTTAATGCAGAGGTGTTGGTATATATGATACAGACGTCACATGAGAACATGTATACATACAAATATTAATAAGGTTTGCTGGGTTTTTTTCATAGACCCAAGCGTTTCCGGGGCGGAACGACCCATGATCCATCCGGGCAGGATGGGTTTGGCGAGATCGTCCTCTGCTGCAGGAGCCATGTGATTCATGGTTTTCACCATAGATCATGACTGCGCTTTTGACCACTAAATAAGCAATAAACCGAAGCGGCTTAAATATCAAGTTCACTTCCAATAATGTTGAATTATCGGAAGTAATAAGATACTCCCCTGATATGCCAATGGAAAAAGAAGAAAACGGATCGAAGGGGAACTGACCGCCGGTCTGTCGCCGCAGATCAAGGACGTTGTGGTCAAGGGGCGTGAGAAGCGGGCGTACTCAATCTGGCGCAAGATGGACCGTAAGCAGATTTCGCTCGGCCAGCTGTCGGACATCTACGGCTTTCGCGTCATCGTGACTTCTGTTGACGACTGTTATCGCGCCCTGGGCGTAGTGCACCAAAGCTGGCGCGTGGTTCCCGGCCGCTTCAAGGATTACATCTCGACCCCGGGCATGATGCTCGAAGTCCCCGCTGCCGCCGTCATGATGGATACGTTGCTGGAAGGCTGCGACTTTGTCTCTATTGGTTCAAACGACTTGGTGCAGTATCTGATGGCCGCGGACCGGGACAATCCGAAAGTCAGTCATTTATGCCAGCCACTGTCTCCAGCAGTTCTGAGAGTCCTCAAAAACGTGATCCGAGTCTGCAATCAAAACAACACGCCGGTGACGGTTTGCGGGGAAATGGCCGGACAACCTCGGTTTTGAAATATGTGCTTACTGTGCTTTTACAGTATTTCTTAAGGTCTTTTTCCATAGCTCGTTTAATGTATGCCTAGATGTACGGTACATCCAAAACAGACGGGTCCAATTACTGAAACTACATTTTGCGTGCCCCCCAAAATCTTACAAAAGGACAATAAAAAGGTGAGAAAATGTATAAAAGATTTATTTCTCAAAAAATAAGTAGACTGACTTGTTGAAAATGGTTTTCGTTTAGGATTATTTAGGCCGAACCATTTCCATGAAGTGCGGTACGAAGACCTGACGCAGAATCCCGAGTCCACTATCCGCGAGTTGATCGAATTCTGTGGGCTCGAGTGGGACGATGCCTGTCTCAATTTCCACGAAACCGAGCGCGTCGTGCGCACCGCCAGTCTCTGGCAAGTGCGCCAGCCGATGTACACCAGTTCGGTCGGTAAGTGGAAAAACTACGAAAAGTATCTCGGTCCGATGATCGAGGAGTTGGGAGACCTGGTCGACTTGGGGCGTATGAGACCCCAGGATCGAAGTGGCATAGTCATGTTTACTTCATAAATTAATCATATTATGTTTTTCTTTCAAGATCTTGTGTTGAATAAGGAAAATGGACTATCAGCAACTTTTCTACAATATTTATAAAAAGTTTTAACATTATTTCCTAAATTATTGGTTTATTAAACTGAATGATTTGAATTGAAGCCTTTTCAAAGCTTTTTGCAACATTATTAGTTTTTATTTTATTTAAAAGCGAGTCAACAATAGACGTCAATAGTCAACGATGATTTTATGTACGACTAGGCTTAATTAAGATTACGAGATTACCGTGCAATTTTTTCGTGAGTCAAGTCGCATTAGTTGCATTAATACTTGTCATTGTCTCACGGAATTCAAGTTATTCAACTGAATTGCACAATTTTGTTCTAGATATTAATTTACTTGTATAATTAAAAATTAAATTTATAAATTTAATTAATTGTGTGTATTGTGTGGCTCAAAGGGTGTTCGGGCTGAACATTGTTGGGCAGGAAATCAAATGTTTGCTCAATTAGATAAAGAATTAAAATTTGGTTATTTAAAAAATGGATCATTAGTTTGTGCAACTGGAAAAGAAGAGGAAAAACATTTACAAGAATTATTAAAAAGAGGTCATACAAATGGTGTGAAAAATTTAGAAATTATTGATCAAGAAAAAGTACGATCTATTGAACCACATATTAACAAAAATGTTACTGCAGCTTTATATTCTCCCCCCTTCTTTACACACCTGAAACATTTCACAAAGATATTCCGATCCACTAGAAACATATGGGGCAAGTAATTTTTGTCGGAAAAATTTCAAAGAGATTGTTGAAAAATTTTGCGAGACTTCAGCCAGTTCATAGCCCTATCTACTTTTCCATCTACTTTTCCTATCTACGTATTCACTTCAAATTTGGTAGGAGTGCACTGCATTTAAACATTGCTTCACTCCCAAAAATCTTATATAAAAAATTCAGTTGAGCATTGTGCTTGATTGTGTCTCGGTCCCACTTCACGTGCCTGTGCTTGTGTGCTTCTCTCTCTTTCTCGCTTTCTCTCTCTTTGCCTTTTTGACGTGTATGCAGTGGGCCGAGGAGCTTCTGGAGAGAGCCGAAGCGGCCGTGACGTCGCTGAGCGAGTCGGACACGAGCAACAGGCCGTTCGAGGTGGATCCAGTGCCAGAGGACGTCGCGTACCTTCCGATTCTTCTCATGGGCGCCGGCTTCTTTCTTCTAATCCGACGTTAATTTCATTAACTACGCTTCACTTATTTATCCATCGCATTTAATGAATCTGCCCGAAATAATGAAGCGTCCAATGAGGTTGTATACCAGGTATATTATAGCTCGCAAGTGTATCATCGTACTTTCCTGCCGTTCCAACCAGCCTGGAAAATTATAACCGAAAAAGAGGGTGAAAACGATGGCTTGATTTCTGTTAAATCCCAGTGCTGGACGCCAATGCTGGTAAGCGACGACGTCACACCCCCTAAACCCCTGGATACGGCCTTAGGTAGAGCCCTACCTCAAACATAGGGTTGTGAACGTTTTTGTCTCAATTATCTCTCGTTTCTCTTTTGTTTCTACTTTCAATCTACTCCTTGGTTTCTACATTGCACTTTATTGAAACCGAATTACATTACAAATATTTTCTTTGTACGATACTTATTACAACATTGAAAATAAAAATTACTGTCAAAAGAATATTGAACTGCTGAGGTTTCAGCAATATTGTGCAGGTCAAGTAGCCTTGTCAAAATATGGATATTAATAACGATTAAAGCATTTATCTAAATATGTTTCTCCTTGGTTGTCCAAGGTATTAAAGTTTTGTCAAAACTTGTCCTTTGCAAAAGAAAACACATCATGAAACTAAGCTAATATGTTATTTATTTTGGCGGTACTTGAAGCCCTCTCCTCTCTGAAAAGACAGTTATTGATACCATTCCTTTAAACTCTTTATAAAGTTCAAAGTTTTTTCTATTTTACTGGATGTTTGTACAGAATATTCAGTCTAAGGACATTAATGGAAGTTTAAACAATATTTGGATAAAAGAGTTGGTAGCCTTAGGCTATGACAAATGTGGCATTTCATTACAAGGTCAGAATTTATTCTTTCTCACCTGTATTTTATGATTCTCAAATTTCTCTTTAATTATGATATATTGATATTATCTACCATCCACGGCTTTTTTGGGAAATGCTTTCCCTTGGGTGTGTAGTTTCTTTTCATCCAGGATGTCCAATGGAGGATTGGGGGCTAGCCGTCCTGTGCTTTCGCGCACCCTTCCTGTTTATCTTCCCCTGGTTTCTCTTGGTACTCATTTAGATCTGATCTGTCTATAGCTGGTTCGCTGGGTCGAATCTAGTTGGAGGAAATACTAGATAATGTTCAGAGAATTGTCTGACTTTAATTTTTGGTACTCGTCTGAACGGTTGAATATCAAATAAAAGCTGGGCAAATAAATTACTTCTTACTGTTTAGAAGGAAAATCTTAATTAAATAGATTTGAATGTCTTACCCTTTTGCTTTCAAGACAGAATAGATCGCAGAGAGCTCCCACTCACATGAACATTTGCAGAAGGCCAATGCGGGAAAGGACTAAGTACATTTACCTCCCACCTTTAAAAAATGACGACTCGAGAAACCTCGAAGAATGCGCGGGCACGTGGGGGAAGACGAGAGACACGAGACACGCGGAAGTGCTTTTGCATTTTAATCGTTGTGTTGGTAGGAAATGCATCAATGCACCGGAAAACCAGCCCAAGCATGCCTTTTGGTTGATCAGGCAGATCCTAGGGGAATCCCCAAAATTTGGAAATTTGCTCGCTGCGTTTTCTTTGCACTCGGCAAAGTGGTAGCATAGCAATGTATGCCAAATTCTATTTACCAAAACAACAGATTATCAAACAAAAGCTGGAAATAATTCCTAAATCCATACAAGAATCAAGAATTCAAGATTCATGTGGGAGTGTTGTTCGCCCAGCCTTGATAATTGTCCATAACAACAAAGCCCAACATATCAAAAACAATTTGACAGTAATTTTTTATCTTTGGCAAAGGGACAACATCGGAACTTATTTTTGCTGTCTGAATCATTTTGTATAATCTTTTTACTTTCCAAACTTTGAATTTCGACCATAATAATCCTATGATAATACTCATCTGCTCGTAAACAATTAAACACAAAAATATGAAAAAATATCTCTCCTTTAATATCTAATTCTATGGTGGACATAAAATTAACGCTTGCTCCATCCAATTTCATGTTGCGAAAGGTATTTGCTACAGCACCCGCTGCAACAGTTTCTCTCATCTCGGAAATACTTCATGCACAGATTATAATACATGTGCAATCATTATATATAGCAACAGAGTTCTGTTGTTTTGGCAGTGGTAAAGCCGAGAGCTAGTGGAAATAACATGAAACTACTTGTTCCTCATACTATCACCAATCAACCACATATTACCATGTGTTCATGGCGCTCGGGGCGTTTCTTTTCACTAGCTTGCCCGCGATGGCGGACGACGCAGGCCGCCTCGGCGTGCGCTTGAAGAACGTCGTGTCGGGCAAGACGATGCCGGCCATCGTCATCAAGCCCGCCGACGACGTTCGCTCCGTCGTCGTGAGCCTCAAGCGGGGCGATGGCAAGTCGACCCGGGTGCAGGCCGGGGGCGTCAAAGCCGGCACCGAGCGCGAGATGGACATCCGCCAAGAGGCCGGCGAGTACGTGCTACGTCTTTTAACAGGACTTGCAACTGGCCACTCAGAGACCCAGGTATTGGAGATTCCTTTTTGTTTCTGACAACGCCTTCAAGTTGATCAGGGTTTTTTTTACTGAAAGCAGAAACATATCAGAATGTGTAATTAGTTCAAAATAACTTTTCTTATTGAACTATTATGATAAAGTTGGTGTACTCGAAAGGACTATTTGGGTATTTTTTTATTTTTAACAGTTGAGTGGAAGAAAGGCTCATTTTGATGAATTAGAAAAAGTATATGAAAAAGCTGGAATTAATATTCCAGTAATTAAAAGAGAAAAAACACCATTAACATTTTCATGTGGTTCCGGAGTAACAGCATGTATTCCATTATTAGGGCTTGTAGAATTTTTTAATGTAGATCCTTCACAATGTCGTGTATATGATGGATCATGGTCAGAATGGGGAATGGAATCAAATGTTAATTTGCCGGTTGAAATTCAAGCAAAAACAAATTAATTTTGTCACAGCTCCCCTTTATCAACTTGCTAAATCTGTTAAAATTCATTTTCCCCTGAAATTAACTATTTGGTCCATGCCATCTTTTTTAGAGCTTTTAATTTACTCCTGTTTTTACTTCTTTCAGACCTATCAAATCTTTCTGAAACTCTGTTTTTGGAAAGGTCTGCCAATGGAAAACCAAATTCCTTGAAATCAGGTAAGTGAAATTTTGAAAGTATAATGAGGCTGACTAGAGACCTTTTATGTATTTTGGTTTGAATAACATACTAAAACCCTCTCATCTTGAGGAAAAATATTTAGAGGCAATTGAGTACGAGGGCCTAAAACCTAAACGTTAGGCCCTATGAGCTCATCTTTGTTAACAATGTTATGCTAAATAGCATTGCAAAATCAGAACTTGCGTTGTATCTGACTTTTAATGATTTGATAATTTAGGAATAGAAATATTTATGGAACAAGTTTTTGCAAAATCTGTGTTGATATGTAGATTTTACAGACCATGATTTTTGGTCGTTTTGAGTTTGAGTTGTTATATTAATTTAGTCTCATTGTCTTAAGTTTAATATGTCTTTTTATTTTCCTTTGAAAAATTTATTTTTTACTGAAAGTTCTTTGAAATTAATTTCTATTTGTTTTTGATTGCGAGAGATTCAAGTTTTTCGACATCCCCCGTGTCAACGTCAATTTTTTTTTTCAACGTCAAAGTTTTCAAACATCAGAGTGATGTTTTTTCAGCATAAAAGTTTCAAAGTTCATTGTATTCTCGATCGTCAAGTTTATGCTCTCACGCAATTGCAACATCTAGTTATGTCATAGAACATTCCTCAGATGAGAATTCAGATAACTTAAAATTTTGGATTAAATTTCTTTCTTGGAATAAATGTGACAAGTGCAATTTATTGACAACATCTCTTTCGAACCCAAACTTTATAAGAAAAGTAAAATCATCTAAATGCTTTCAGTGCATCTGCGAAGGATCATCTTACTCAATTGCACAGCCGGCTGGATGCCATAAAACATATCCTTGAGGTGGAAGACCTCTGGGATGTTGATCCAGCAGGAGGTGGTGTGCAAGCTGCTGAATCTAGTAGCAGCAGATCCGTTGCAGGGAATGCAGAAGCAACTGAAGGCAGTACTGGTACTGCAGGAACAGGGAGACCTACTGGGACTGCTACAAGACCTCTTTTCTTCAGGCAGAAAGAGGCACAAGGCATCATAACTTCAAAGGTCAGCCCTTAAGCTAAGGAATATGACTTTGGTCAATCGTCGACGAAAGCGATGGGTTGGCGTTGTCGGAAACTTCGACCACCAAGGTGACCTGGCTGATCTGTTCAAAATCAATGGCCGCTTCATTGATCAACGTGATCACGCCGTTTCCGGGATCGACGGCAAAAATCTGTGATCCCGAACCACCGATCAAATTGAACGTAAGCAGTTGATCCTGCTCGAAATCAGGATCGAACGCTTGGATTTGTCCAATGTCGGTCTGATCGGTCGTTCCTTCTCTTCGAAAAATCAAACCTTAAAGCCTGGGAGCAGATATACGAGGGAATTCAAAATCAACCGGAAGATCAACCTGTAGAGGAACAGCAGACATTTACCATTCAAAGTAAGATCAGTACAGAAGATGGGCAAGAAATAACCAAGATTGAAGAAGGAAAGGCGCCCTATCAGATTCACAATACCTATATCCTGAGCCATATAAAATCGGGCTTTCTTCTCATTGATCAGCAAGCGGCTCATGAGCGTATACTTGGATACCACCACGGAAATCGATGCCGAAGTTAAGGCCCTTGGTAAAGAACATCCCAACCGAGCCCAAAACCATGAGCAGCGAAACGATATAGAAGATTTTCCGGAATTTGAGGAACGGGACGTTCACGTCATCCGGGACAAGATGTAAAGGTTTCATATCTTCCCTGTTCCCTTCCTCAAAGTACCAGTTCGGTCGGACGGCTGCGCTTGACCCAGACTGAAATCAACAGACGGGTCAGCCAGATGGCCGTGCTCACGAACCGCGGCGCGATCGTCGCGGACCTGCACGTCGTGAAGCTCGGCGACGCGTTCCTGCTCGAGAGCACGCGGAGCGAGATCCCGCGAATCGTCGAGATCCTCGACCGCTTCATCATCGCGGACGACGTCACGCTCGAGGACGTGAGCGCCGGGCGCGAAGTGCTCGGGCTGGAAGGCCGCGAGGCCCGGGCGATCCTCGAACGCGCGCTCGGCGGCGAGGCGCCCGAGCTCGAAGCGTGGCGCTTGACAAATCAAACTTTTAGTGATGTCATATCACGGAAGCTGCCCATAATCAGTGATCTTGACCAAGAGGGGAAGCTAGCCGTTGATGCAAAAAAGGGCCATGAACTAAAAAAAAAGAAGAAAAAAAGAAAAGGAATCACTTTTGCAAGTTAGACATTCAGAAACAACATAAAATCATGTGAAACCCATTTGCAGAGTAGAATATTATACAGGAGGCTATTATACATGAGGCTATTATACAGGATATATTGCAGTTTTCATTTTGTTTCTCACTTCATTAATCACTATCTAATTATTTAAAAATTTTGAAATTTCAAAATTAAGCGAAAAAAGTTTTACGTGTTATGATCAATGGACTGAATCACTCATTCCGTTGTCAGAACTTCAAAGTCCATGCGTGGTGTGCAATGAGCATTTGGATGAAAGGCGTATGTCCAGTCGTCACTTCCCTTTATTATAAACCTTGGAGTAATGCAACCTCGAGGTGCATAGCTGCAGTTGAATCCCGACCGGTCGGCCGACAATCCATTGAATGTCGCGCCGTTATTCCGCACCAAGCTCAAATGATCGCAAATATTGGCCCCCTGGAACTTGGCGGCTACGTCTGCTTTCCAGCAAGCCGCCTGCTGGGGAAAAAAGCAGGTTGAATCGATTCGCCCGCCGAACTTTTTTACGTCGCCATGAAAACAGTAACCATCCCAGCTTTGCTAGCGTGCATCTTACTTTGCAGCGATTCGGTCACCGCGCAGGCAAATTCTAGTGCTATACCAGCTGTACCACTGATTGCGTCCTTTTTGCTGTGCGATTAATTGCTCCGTGTTTTGTTTCCATGCTTTAATAGCTTCTAAACTTTTCCAATAACTTACGGTTATACCTATACCTTCCCGCGCACTGTCAATACTAATAAATCCTTTTTGTTGTTTGGCTAAGGCTTCCATTTTTTCAGCCATTTCAGCATAGCCTTCGGTATTTTTAGTTTGAGTTGATGTAAATATAACTTGCTCCAGCCAAGGTCACTTTCCCAGTACGGCAGCAGTGCTGGGAAAAGATACAGGCTCGCAGCCCAGACCAGGGTCTCGCCAATGGCCAGACACCAGATGCGTGGGTCTTTGCCAGGCGCGGGTGCGCTAACCGAAGGCACCCGCGGCTTCCAGCTCGTTGATGTAGACCTCGGTCAGGCCCAGCTCATCAAGAATCTGCGTACGATGCTCGCTCAACTCCGGCGCTGGCGTCACGGGTTGTTTGCGCTTGCGCTCGTAAGATTCCGAGAACCGCTCCATCCTCCGATACTTCGAGAACGTCGATTTCGGGGAGGACGTCTGGATCGGGCCGCACGACGCTCGCGTCGCCGACCTGCGCGGTGACGACGTAGCAGCCTTGTCGGCGCGTGGCGGGGTCTCCCGTGAACACGACACCGTTCGCGAGCTCGTCACGAAACGCCCGCGTGAAGAGTACACCCATCGCCGCGCTCTGCTGTGGGATCTGAAAGTACTCGCGTTGGACGCAGTTCTTTGTTTATTTTTCGCTCTTTTTGTTCACGACAAAGGAGAAAAAACTCGTGGTCCAGTTCGAACCGCCAGCTTAAATCTATTTCTCATTTAAGGGTCTCCCAAATAACAACCGAAATTTAAAATGTTGTGCCGACATGTTGCCGTCACATAGCAAACCGTACCATCACATGAATTTTGTTCAACTCGACAAGTTGTTGACAAACGTTTCTGAACATGTTTAAAACTTCTTGCCAACATTTCATTGGGATTTAGATGTTGTTTTATTACAACCTATGGATGATTTATTTAATTCTATGCTCTATGATCACAATTCTTTGAAGGGACAAACAGCACGACAAAATTTATACATTCAACGTCCACATGTACAACAATTACCCAAACAAATTGATGCCTTCTTTACAAGAGATGTTACTTCTGCTGAACCGGATGAAACAGTATTGGCAGTACAGGGAGGATTTGTTGTTGCACGACCCAACATGACACATTTTCCACACTTCGGATTGCATTGTGTACATCCTTGGCACGTTCATCTAATTCAGAAACGGTAACAACATGATCCGATCGATCTTGTTCGGTAGCATCCAGTGCTGCACGTGCTTTTTGTAATTCTTTATCATACAACGTGTATTCCACAGCACGACGTTGTCGATCATAGGTTTGATATTGTTTTAATTCATCTTTTTCATTTTCTAATTCTTGTAATCGTGTTTCAATATCCAATAATATTTCTTGTATCTTTTGAAAGTTCCATCATATTTGCCGTCACCATAGCAATCCACAAATCTTGCAATCTGGTTAGTACTCCTGAGTTTGGGCCTAAATTGGGTCAGGTTTTTCAGAGTAATATGAGTTGACTGAAGTGCCTTCAGTTTCGTATAATTTAAATTCCACTTCATACAATTTACAGTGTCCTAACTAAACAAACAAAAACTAAACTACAAAGATAAGACATGATATTACAGAAAATGAATACGATAGAAAATTAACATAAGTTAACCCCATTTGAGTCGCAATGTATAGTATCTTCCCTCCTCTAAGTTTTGATGAAAGGATATCCAACTTCTTTTATCTTTTAATGATACTTTTTGCTGATACTTATTCTAAATATTTTTCTAATTACACTTTTCAAAACTACTAGTGTTCCATTTCTACAAGACACACTTCTGCCAAAATCTTATTTAAATAATGATGAATCCGTACCTAAAATAGCTTTACATCTAAAAGACTTAACTGAACCGTTTTGCGAACGACAAATTGCTTCGTTCCCCAATATCCTTTCTCTAGATAGATAGCGCCGACAAGGGCTTCGACCGCATTGCCGAGCATAGAGCGACTAAGCCGGGTATTATTATACTCGGAAAGTAAAACGTCCAGCCCCATTTTATCGCCGATTTTATTCAGCGATTTGCGCTTGACGATTTTAGATCGCATTTTAGTCAGAAAACCTTCGTTGCTATTAGGGTATTTCTTAAATAAATACTCGGCGACGATTACACATCAGACTCAGTACTGGCATTCCCAATTGTTGATGCAAATAACATCCCCATTGCCATCATCACGCTTCACAATAAAGAAAATCCACCGTTCACAGAACAAGACAAAGAAATAGGCGGCATATTGGCGTCATTCTGTGCAGAAACCCTACGTGCAACATCTGCTTTCCATGCGCTGAGCCAGAACGAACAAAAATACAGAACGCTGTTTGATCGTTCGAATGACGCCATCTTCGTTATTGATCGAAATAGATTGGGATGGAGGACGAGCGTGCATTTCTGTGCTGCACTGGAGGATGGAGAAGGAGCTTGCATTGCAGGTGGCCTGGTGCTGCACTGAGTTACTAATAGTAGTAGCAGTCCCGTGATTAGAGCTCTTCCTTATATAATAATACCCTTTAGTCAACCATGGCCCTTATATTCTGGATAAATTATTTAAAATGTTAATTAAATGTCATTACAAAGCAGTAGGGGTATATTGGGGTTTACATAGAGGACGCGCTCTCTCGCGCGATTGCGGCCTCAGAGCACCTCGCGCAGCGACAGGCCGAGCGTCAGTTCGAACAGCGCTACACCATTGCCCAGGCTGTGGACGAGAAGAGCAGAACCCAATACCTGCCTCAGTTTGGTTGTGCGGTGCACAACGAGCGATTCGCCCCCCCGCTTCAGAAGGTCATCCAGTCGACCTTCCAGTTCATCGTCAGCCCGATGCGCTGGAACGACATCGAAGAGAACGAGGGCTCGTTCTTGCGGAACAACAGGTATTGTTAAACAGCATAGCAATGAATGGTTTCAAGAATTGCTTGAGAAAATAAAAATCTTCAAATACCAAAACAAGAAAAGGATATTTTCATTGCTGGGTTTCTAAAATACTCCCTTGGACGAGTTATATATCATTCTGGTGTCTTCCTTAAGATTGATGGGATTTCTGTTTCGCAGTCATTTGATGTATCGACATTGATGCAAATTTTTTGCCTAAAAATGCTTCTAATTTGTATTGATATGACATGGTTAACAAAGGCTGACAGCGTTGTCTCGAACTCATTAAGGAAAGCAAGAGAAAGACTAAATGAAATGAATTTAGCACTGCAAGAGTCAGTAGACAGAGTGCGATCGGATGCTACTCATCTGAGGGAAAATGTCAACGACCATCATAATGTCATAAGTAGTATGAGGGCATTACTGAAGCAAATGGGAAAGGTATTAATTCATAATCCTTTTATTCTTGCTCTTTCCACTATTGTAGCAGCCGTGGCATCGCCCATGAGCTGCAGTTGCTGCAGGAGGCGCAGCAGCTGTCGCCGGCCCTGTTGCAACTGCTCGGCGAGGCGCCGGACGCGCCGTTGTCCGTGGTCGCGAGCACGCCGCAGCGCCTGCCGGCCCAGCTCAGCCTGGCGCAATGCCGCGCGCTGGACAATGCCGCGCGCCATTGCCTGAGCCAGATATCCGGCCCGCCCGGCACCGGCAAGAGCTACAGCCTGGCGGCGCTGGCGCTCTTTTGATTTTCAACGATTAACAAAATTAAATTGAAAAAGGACAATAACGCACTCTTAATTAACCTACTATACACAAATCTTAAAAAAATCAAATTGAAAAAAAATTATTGTCTATCCTCTCACGATATTTTCTTAATTTTACTCCAAATGGCCCACGGTGTTCAGCTTTCCAATTGCCAGTTAATATATCAATCCAAAATGTCCAAGCCAAATAACTAATGCTGAAACCTACATGGGTGTTTTGTCGATTGGATCGACGAGTGCTCCCACGATCAACGCTAGAAACGCCAACTGCAACAGTAACGCCAGCAAGTTTTTCAAGCGTTCCCACCAGGCTCGCGGCGGATGTTCTTGCAGCAGTTGATCCCAAAATAACAGCGTGGAAACCTGTCGCCGGCGGAGTCGCACTTTCAAAATGAACAACGCGATAATTGGAATCGCCAGCAATGCCCACCACAATCCCGCCGAATTCGCTAGTTCCAAGGGCATGCGATTGGTTCGATTTTCTCGCCTTGTCGGGTTACTTTGCTGTCCCCAGCCAAGAGAATGATAAGCTCGCGCGCCCTAAAGTGCGCCTGTCGGATTATGCAGGTGCGATGTATGGGGCTCTCTCCATGGCGGTTGCGATGGGATCTGCCAAAATCAGCGGTAAGGGCCAATATCTTGACGTGTCGATCACCGATGCGATGGTCAACTGGTCTTCCCCTTTGGTGCGGATCGCACATGAACTTTGTGAAGGCGATCCGGATCTTCCTGCCGCCCTGAACAAGGCCGTGGAGCGGTATCAACAACGTTTCCACAACACAGGTTCTTCAGCTGGTCACAAGCTGGTGGTTCTCACCGTAGTCCAAGAGGGAGAGCGCAATACGGTTGATCAGCGTCTACTGGAGTTTCGGCTCTGGAAGAACCACAAGGTGCCCGTTGTGCGTATATCTCTCGGGCAGATGGCTTCCCGGCTGTCTTTGGACCCGTCCACAGGTGCGCTCGTACTCAACAGTGTTGCATCCACATTATTGTAATTTTTTGGCTTTTAAGACTTTTTTTTTAATTTGTAAAAAAAACTATCTGCCTTGAGGAAATGATATGCTTTTTATAAAATTAAAATTGCAGTGGCTACCATGCTAAAAATTTAACACCAGGCGTAATGCATTCATAGATTTTTTCAAAATAAGAAAAAGGTGCAAGTCAACTGAGCAAAATGAAAAAAAGTAGATAGTAGGGAGCATATTATCTATGACAAAAATGAATATTTTGACAATGAAAAGAACGAATGTGTGATCGTGTATACCGCTCCGTTCTACAACCTTGAACATCATAAAACATGTAAAAATTGGTAGGACGATGTTTGATGATGTTTTGCATGATGCTGTTTTATTGTGTAGACTAGGCTTAAAATGAGCAAATAGCCAAAAGCGCCAAAGCACAGCCAAGACCACAAGGATCAAACCAAAAAGATAATGGGCAATTCAATCCAAAAAAGGGTAATAATTTTTGATAACGCAATTATCCCGCACATTAGCCGGCATGCCGGTAAAGGAAGGATCAATACTTGGATCCTGCGGCGTATTAGGACCGACTAGATCTGTATTAAAATCCGATCTCCATTCTAGAGGCGTTAGGAGTCGAGGCGGGCATTCTACAACAGGAGGCGAAGTATCTACAAATTCAAAGACCTGCACGCATTCCATTGCATTACCGCAATCATCGGCAATCGTCCAAACCCGGGTTACCTGCCAGACAACCTCTCCTCTGTTGGTACTTTGCCAACGGTGAAACAGTAGAGCAGGTCATGACAAAAGGCGCGTTTGCCAGCAACCACTCTGAGATTCGTCTAGCTGCCGTTCAGAAAGGGCTGGGGATCTCGATTTTTCCAGAATTCGTGGTAAATGAAGCCATTTCAAAAGGCGAGTTGGTGGCGTTGCTGCAAGATTGGACGTTCCAAGGGAGCTATCACGGCACGATATACGCTCAATATAGCCAATCACGCTTTGTGCCTGTGTTTGGTCTATGATGCCTTTTCAAGAGATTTTAGTCATTATGTGTCCTCATTATGTTTCCAGGTAATAGTATATAATGTCTCGAACTTTCTAGCCTTTTAAGGGTCTCCTTGCTAATGATTATTTTCTGGTCTATCATATTCATCATTTTTATTTTCATTCTGGTATTTCACATTTCATTGTAAAAACAAATGTCCTCGTTTGAAATCTTTGATGTATTATACACAAAAGCGTCTAAAGCATTTAGGTTAGGTTCCTCGGCGAGTACCTGAGTACCGGCCAGCCCGGCCTCAACTTCGCGCCCTGGCCGCTGGTCACCTACGAGGTGATCCCGGTCCGCGTGGAGCAGGTCGAGAACATCGGCGCGGGCGGCCGCGGCTCGGACGCCGGGCTGATGCTGACCGGCGACGAGAACATCATCGACGTCGACTTCCAGGTGGTCTGGAACATCTCCGACCCCGCGCGCTACCTGGTCAACCTGCGCGATCCGCGGGCGACGATCGGTCGAGCCAGTCGCCGGCGAGCTTGACGTCGGTGCGCGGATCGTGGGGCGCCCGGTCAATGTACTGGGGTTGGGGTGGAGCCAGAGTCGCGGTTCCCATGGGTATCTGCCCCTAGCGTTAGGTTCGCGGCCAATGATCGCAGGGCTGGGGGTGCGATCCAAGGGGGGTCGGCGACCTCGGGACCTGATTTCTGAAGCCAACGAGCGGGTGGCCGACCGAGAAAGCCTCTCCACGCCAGCGGAAGAAGGGTTGGCTTTTGTATATGGACTACAGATAAATCGGACGGCACTGGGGGGGGGGGGGCAATTATCACGACAGGGAAGATAATTTGTCGAAAGAATGTTGAATGAGGAACGAGTGGCACTACTCTTTGATGGAGGAAATAATATAGTAATATAGCTTCAATGCAAAGTTGGAACCGATTTTCCCGAATCAAACGAAAATGACAATGAAAACCGAAAAATGAACCACATAGTAACAAGTAAAGAAATACTAAAGAGCAAGGCTTGCTTCTTCAAACGAGGCCAGGTACCTGGATACAGATGCAGCAGCAGTTGCTGGTTGGTCAACCGAACCTGGAACCGAGCGGGAACCCACTCCCAGGCTGCCTGCAAGTGAGTGTGTATTTGCTTTCTATTCTTCCTTGCTGGACATGCAAGCATCAAGAAATCCGTTTTTAGGGTTCTCTTCCCCATAGCTTCAGTTCGGTACCAGTTTCCACGGTGAAATGGAAGAGCTTTAGGACAGATTATCTGTTTCTTTTTTTTGTAACCGTAGAAGTAATACGTTAGTTATCTGATGACCAAAGAAGACGGGTCTATTAATTTACATCATTAAGGAGTTAATTATAGCCTTACCAAAACCCTTGGGGTTGAGCATGACCAACTGGCCTCAAGATGCTGCCAAGAACAACATCGTAAGTCTGTAATAAACTTGTTTACGAATTGGTCGATTCTTGATATCTTCCAAGGTTTTTAAAATATTGAAAGACTATTTAGCTGTTTCAAGGTCGTCATTTTTACAATGATAACGGTTTGTCTTCTTTGTATTGATAAATGACTCGTATTATCTTTATTTCTTCTCCACTCACTGGCTCTTTACAATGAGTATTCACCTGGTCAAAAACCTTACCCTGTGTTTAGTGAGACATTTCCACATACCTTTCTCTAGATTTTTGACAATTAAGAATGGAACTAATTTAGGCTCTCAAATTCTTTAATTTGGCAACTTAGGCCATTAAACTCGCGGTGGTTTGGTTTTTGGAGCGATCTAAGACATCGAAAGCGCAGAGGTAGTTGTGTACGATCGAGAACTGTCGCGCGGAGTTTGTTGAGGTTGGTCGCGGGTTGGGAAAAGTAAGAGGTACGCCCCCTACATCGATTCGTTGGTTGTTGTCACAATTTGAGTCTTGGTTGTCTTGTTGTTTCGTTGCATTGCTTGTTGAACGGTTCGATGCCGGTTGTTTCGATTCAGAATCTGTCGATTGGATTTCGAGGGCCACATTCCATAAGAATAATCTTTTGAGAAATCATTTCTACAAGATATTCTAGAAACACAACTTGTAATTAATTCATGTGCTAAAGGATTTACTGACTTAATCAGTTCCAAGGCCGTTTCAATATTCTCATCAAGAAAGCTCGCCGTTTCCTCGTCGATAATTCCACCAATAATTGAATCATCTTGAGGATTCGTTGCAATAACATCTGCTAGAGCAAAATCACTCGAGTGATCAAAAACAAGTCCATTATTGGACCGGACCGGATCAGACAGACATACAAAAAGACCAGACAGACAAGACAGACAGACAGACGGACAGACAAAACAGACCAGACAGGCAGACAGACAGACAGACAGACCAGACAGACAGACCAGACAGACAAACAGACAGATAGACAGACCAGAAAGACACACAGAGAGATCAGACAGACAAACAGACAAGACAGACAGACCGACCAAACAGACCAGACAGACAGACAGAAAAGACTGACCACAAAGACAGTTTATCTGTACATCTGTATTTTTCTATTATTCAGAATTCTTTTTAAAAAGTTTTCTGTATGATTGAGAAACAAACAGAATAAGTATAGCAGAAGAATGTGAACCTGCAGCAATTGTTATTTCTACTGACTGCTTAGCCACTTAAAATGCATGATTGGTCTTTTGTTTGATGACAAATAATTTCAGAAGGCAAATAGTTCAAGGCTGCAGAGGATGTTAAAATATGTTCAGTAGTGAGCTAGCAGCCAACTCGTTTAACGAAGTACCTTTTTTACCCTCCTTTGACGATGCATCGAATACCATTCGTACTTTCGTTGTTTCAGCATTCTCCCGCACTACTATTTGACTAGGCATATAATAAACTTTCTCTGCGCTTTCCATTTCTGTCACTTTCTCAATTATGCCTGACTCTTCTTGTTCCCTTATTATTCTGTCACACTCTTCTAACAGCTTAGGTGTACCTTGCAACTTACGAATCTGACCTGTCAAACGATTATAACTGTCTATATCTGAGATTGAGGAAAAAACCATGGGTCTGTCTTCACAAATCAGTGATGCTGAGCAGAAACTAAGCTTGTTCAACTGTGAAGTCCAGAGGCTAGAGGATTTGGAAAATCAAATACACCTGAAAAAGGTAGTATATTTAATGGTACTGAATAAAATGAAAGTTTGTCAAAGAAAATGATATTAAGATCTTAAAGGAGCAGCAATAAATTAAGCCGAAATCAACTGACGAAAGAATGATTAATTTGTTGAACTGAATAGGGGTTGAGTTGGATGGGGTTTGAGTAGAATAGGAGTTGACTTGCATGAGGAGTGATTTAGATGGGCTGAGTTGAACGGGGTCGCGTTAACAGAGGCTGAGATGCTATCACACTAACAGGCAAACCAAGACAAAAGAAATGGAAGACACACTGTTTATTTTTTAAGTTCTTGAACGAGAATTTGGTTGTTGCCCTTATTTACTTAGAAAAATAAACTCATGTTATTTTATTACTTACATCAACATTATCATTATTTCTGACTATTGCACTGTAAAACATATTCAACAAGAGATTTGATAATAATGAATCTTTTTTCTCGTGAAGACGCTATTTCCAACTGGAAACCACTTTCCTCTCCCCTGGTCGTAACCTAACTAGAATGTATTATAATTTGTATCTTACAAACTAATTGCAACTCAGGTCACCTATGCTCAGGCATGTACATAGGGAGAGTATCTACCCCCCCCCCCCTATGAGACTTTATTATTGGCGGAGGTGATGGAGATCGGCGCGGTGGCCAGTTCTTGATCGCCATAGAGGATGTCATTGCCGCTGCCGCCATCAATCGTGTCGTTGCCCGCCCCGCCGAGCAGGCTGTCGTGGTCTGCGCCACCCTCCAGGATGTCATTGCTGTCACCGCCATACAGCGTGTCATTGCCCGCATCGCCATAAAGGACATCCCAAGAGGCGCCGCCATCTAAGGAATCCGCGCCATCACCCCCATGCAACGTGTCATTGTGCCCGAACGGACGTCCGATGAGCGAGCGGCCCAAGCCATGCTGCGCGTGCCCAGACACCAAGCGGCTGCGAGACGCGTGCATCGCCGACTTTGGCCCGGACAGCGACAAATGCAAAGGATTCATTGAGGCGCACAAGGTCTGCCTGCGAGGATGGGGCTACAACCCGAAGTAAGCGTGCGGGCGGCGACGAAAAAGAGACGGAAATGGCGCACGGAAGGAAACCACTCCACACCCGCTCAACCATGGCGCCGGTCGTGGCCCCGGCGCCGACCATCGTGTGGAGCTCGTCGATGAAGAGGATCGGGTTCGGCCGTTCCTCGAGCGCGTTCACCACGGCCTTGAAGCGCTCCTCGAAGTCGCCGCGGTAGCGGGTCCCCGCGAGGAGCGCGCCCGAGTCGAGCGAGAAGATCTCGGCCCCCTCGAGGATCCCGGGGACGTCGTCGCCGAGCAGCCGCTGGGCGAGGCCTTCGACGAGGGCCGTCTTGCCGACCCCGGCGAGAGCGGATGCTGGAAGATGATTACATCAGAAGCCAGGAGCCGAGCCTGCTCGGCATCCACATTGATATTGAAATCCGGATAGTGCGCATAAAGATCAACACAGGTGACACCCTGCACAGTTTGGGCCGTTTCAAAAAGCGGCCGATTGATCTCTGACCTGTCCGGCCGAGGATGCGCAAATAAAACAAGAACCTTGGCCAATTGTCCCTCCAACGACACCTAAGAAAGAGTCGTCGCCATGGAACCTTTTTAGTGGCGTGGTGGTAATTGCGGAATCTCACCTGGCAATCCATACCTGGCCGGAATATAAATATGCTGCGATTGATATTTTTACCTGCGGCACAACCATCGACCCGACAATCGGCAACCGCGTTTTAAAAGAATATCTAAAAGCTGAAAAAATTTCCACAGTTGAAATTAAACGCGGCGAGCTAAAATCACATGGCGTGTTGCATCACAAGCCGGTGATTGCCGATTGAAAGGTTGAAGGATTGTGGGTGCCGGCGGCTCCTGGCAGCAGCGCGAGGATGATGCACCCGCGACCCGGATCACCGCGGCCTCCGCTGACGGCCTTGCCTTCTCGGTCATCCCGGAATCCTGTCCGGATGAAAGCGGCGCGGACGCCCTGGCTGTCCTCTCCGCCGAGATCACGCTCGTGCCCGCCGCCCAGGCCCGCGCAATCTGCTAGCCCCTCCCCCACCTCCCGCAGAGCATGGCGTAAAGCATGGTGATGACGCCGCGGATTCCGGCTGCGGCGGAACACTTGTTGCTTGCACTCCCGAAGAGCTAAAGGACGGATCAACGGTTGGGGATTCGGCCTCCGCCCTCCCAGCCGCCTTGGGTCTAGAGGCGCTGCGGCGGAGCATCTCTTGCTTGCGTTGCCGAAGTCCTAAGACCTAAGACTTCAGACCTGAGAGGTTCAACCTCCGCGCAGCTCGAGCTTCGCGATCGTCTCTCGGTGCACTTCGTCGGGTCCGTCCGCGAGTCGCAAGGTGCGCGTTTTCTGGCTTACCCGGTAGATGTACGAACCTATGTCAAGAAAATCGGTCGTATTGTTCTAAAGTTATCAATAATTCTATTTCAAAGTTATTCTTGAATTGATGTGAGAAAAGCTACAAACTGGGATCAACTATAGCCCTGTTTTCAGCTTTAATAAGATGAAAATTGCATTAAAACACCTTCTCAGGAACTTAAATAGCAAGCCATCCACATCTACATACAAGAGTCACATATTTGTCATTAGGTCCTGATGGTCGGCCTTGGCAATAAAAGGTATGAATCTTCAGCTAGTTAATGTACCTATTATGAGTAGCTAATATGAATTTAAGGTTAACAAAAACTCCTTGCCAGAACCAAATTGGTTTACCACCTAATAAACCAGAAATAAATTATATATTTTGACTTTTGGGGCAAAGTAATATAGCATTGGTGTATAGACATAGTGTAACTTCTCTTAAATAACATCGACTGAATATCATGAAATAGATTATACCGTTGTTGACATTTCTCTAAAATATTCAAAGGATCGTCCAGTGGGGGGCACCACTGGCAGCCGCAATACAGGTGTACCAGTGACCAATCAGTAACCAATTGATGCTAGTAACCAATCAGGTAAACCAGTTCCGTATCAGTTACCAGCATTGATTAAACCCTCAAACGAAATTACAAAACACTATTATATTTAATCATTTAGGTTTTTTATTTGCTGATATTGTTACATTTGGTTTAAAACAATGTGCTTGTACCCAGCTTCCTGCTGATCAAAATAAAGAATTAGAAATGCGTTATCAAGCTGGTGATTTATATAGATTAAGTTATTTAAATATTCCACGTACACAATCTGGCAGAAAATTTGAAATTTATCAAAATAATGTTCAAATTATGTCTTATATGTTACAAGGTTTTCAAGGACAATTTTGTGATCAAGATCGTGAAAGAATTAAATTTCGTAGACGTGGAATGCGTTTTCCTGTACCAGGAGAGCCTGAAGTTAGTTCTGTGTCAAATAAAGCATGTCTTTGTTCTTCAGGGTCCAGGTTTTATAGTGCTTAAGCTCTGATGATAATCTGCTGTGGTCTCAGATGAATTGCTTAACGGGTTTGGTGTAGAAATGTATATGAAGGAGAGTTCTGACGTAATAATGTATGACACAGCAATGTGCATTGTGTATGATTTGCACATCAACTATAAAGCCCCTTGCGCACACAACAATCCGAACCTCATATGTCAGGAATAACTACGTGTGAGTGGAATGCAATCCAATGCAATGCGATGCTACTCATCCCTTTTGTTAGTCGTCCGAGTATTCAGGCTTTCAAGAAATGTGTTTCGCGCTCTTTCCCGTGGTCTCTTTTCCTCGATTTTGCCTAAAAGAGCAAGCTATTGGATGACCACCAAATTGCCTATTGCCTTTTTTTTATCAGTATATTGAGAGATTTTATAGTGTTGGCTCTTTCTAAAACTTCATTGTTCATTACTTTCTTTGTCCAGGACATTTTCGCATACACCGATGCTTTTATGATTCATGCCCATGTTGATGCAGTGGGCTCCGACTTCCGCCTCGCCACGCCCTTCGACGAGCGTGCCATCTTTGCGAATGTAGTAGTGGTACCCAATGTGCTTTAGGTCATACGCACGCGTCATCGCTTGCCGCTCAAAGTCGCGAGCTGCATGCCACGCGTCGATTTTCTGCGGCGTCGTAAAACCACGCCGTGCGGCTGTATGAACAATGATGTACTCGGGGTAATTCGTTCTGGGTCGGGGACGCGGGCTACTCGGGCGCCGTCGTGCCTGCGGACTACGTCCTGCAGGTCGGCCTCTACGCCTGCCTCTACGCCCTCGCCGCCCTGGGCCTCGGCGCCTACTTCCTCGAAGGCCGCGAGCTCGGCCGAGGCTAAACCTGCGGCGCTCCCCACGCGTCAGTGGGGCAAGCCGGAGGTCCTGCCGTGAGCGCCGTCAAGAAGACCAAGATCCACTGGAAGCGCTTGTTCTTCGCCCTGTGCACTCGGAGGACATGAGCTTCCACACCCACGCAGCCAAGTCGGACTCCAAGGCTCCGAGAATGGCCGCCGTCGTGGTGAAGGTCCGCAAGCGGCCCCGAGCCAACACCTTCGGGATGATGATCACCCTCGGTCGCACGGACAACAACGACATCGTCATCAAGCACCGCACGGTCTCGAAGTTCCACCTCTACTTCCGCAAGGCGGACGACGGCTGGGTCGTCAGCGACCCCGGCTCGACCAACGGCATCTACCAGGATAAAGAGACCGGTGGCTGGATCACTCATGGCGAGGTCAACCGGGTTCTGGACAAGTTGGGAGTTCGCTACGACGGCAAGTGGACGAACCGACGACGGGAGCTCTCGGTCCTGTCGTGGGACTCGACGCTGTTTCGCCGCAAGCCCAAGCCGGAGCACTACTACCGGTTCATGGTGTCCAAACCCGACGTGACGGTACACATGTCAATCGGTCGCGACGGACTGACGCCCGGCGGGTCAGCGGAGGTAGGCTGAAGCATTATTTTTTTATTCCAGATTTTATTAAGATAGAGACAACAAGCATTATTTTCTTTATTTCAGACTCACTTCAGATAGCGATAACAGCTTTTCAGATATGTTTGTGAACATTGAAGGATCTTGTTTCTTTCTATTTTACTAATGGTGAAATGAAAGGTTTTTGAATGCATTTTTGTAAAACATGCTAAACGTGGAATGTTTTCAGGTTGTTTGTTGATTTGGCTTTGTCCTTCTTTGGCCCGCCTGCGGCAACGCGCCCGGCAGGCCGCGACACCGGGTTCGGCAATTCCCACCCCCCAACAGTGAAGGAGCAACCGATGACCGAACGGTTCCAGCAGCATTCACCTGCCTGGGTGAACTTCTCCTATGCGACGTTTCTGACGGCCTGCGGACTGGTCACGGGCGGCATCGCTCTGATGCCGGTGGATCTGTGGGTCCGGGCCTACCTCTTCATCGGTATGGTCATGCTTGTGCAGGCCTCGATCTAATATACACCAGTCTTGTAGGATTGGAATGAGGGGTGTGTTGCATCTATGGCAACAGATATTGGGCCTATGGTTGCAACAGCTTGCTGAAGGGCTTGCTCATCTCCACTGGGTATATCTATAAAGCCAGTATCAGTTGCCCCAACATACTGAGACCTGAAGTAGCAATATCCAAGGCTCTAAAAAATAACCAGTTTATAATTTTAAAATTGGAAGAGCATTGATGCTATGAAAGTGAAAGTGCTGGAATTTGGGAATATCATCTCAAAAACACTCAACAATCATGTATTAATTTTGCATACCTCGCCATCCATGCAAACTTCATAATAATTTATCCTGCCAAGTGGTTCTTCAGGTGGATCCCATTGAACTAGAATCTCATTGCGACCAAGCACATGTAGGTTCGGTCTTGGTGGTGCATGCTGACCTATAAGCAATGACGAATTAAAGCTTTTGGTATACCAATCAATCCTAGAAATATACGTAATAGCTGAATATATGTGTATGTGTTCTTGCGAAATCACCTACGGAAAGTTTCGAGCACGTTGCTGACTGACCGTATTCAAGGTTTAGACGGTACTAAGAGGGTGGTTCAATCCTGATTTCTACGGCTATAACGAAGGGAAGGCTGAGATGGCTAGGGTACTTTTGCGGATGAAATATGACAGGTTTCCAAAAAATTATCCTTTTCTGGAAACCATCTGGGGCTAAATGGAAAGTAGGCCGTCTGTGGCTTGGCTGGGAGGATGTGGCCTATGAAAGACTCACATTCAGACGTTACGTTGCGGGAAACCTACGTCATCCTTGTGGCCTGGCTCGTGTTCTGTGGCTGGACTTTGGTTTGGTCATCCATGCACGGATATTCATCGAACGAGAGTGGCACGATCGAAACCGTGTTCGGACTGCCGTCTTGGGTGGCATGGGGAATTGGACTGCCCTGGTGTGCCGCTACGGCGTTCACGACTTGGTTCTGCATCGCCTACATGCAAGACGATCAGGGCTTTTGATACTGTTTTTGGACAACGACTTAGTAGCATTCTTTTTTTTTAGGCTCCTTTGTTGAAGTGCGAAGTCTAATTAATACTTGATGAAAAGTCAAAGGTGCCTTGGATAAGCGTGATTATGAGTTCATATTACCTCAGTGCGCAGAGCTACGACTCAGGAAGTTTTCATTCGTTTTCGCATCAGCAGCCATGTGAGGTTAGCTGCGACTTAAACAGACCAGCCGTCCAAAACACACCGAACCAAATTGGCATAATTATTTTGCCTGCCAAATGCTACCATTTATTCCACCACAGTTAGAGATGGCACCAAAGGGATTTTTAAACTAGGTTTCACTTTTTTTAACTGATTTTGATTTAGGTTTGTTTTAGCTCTGTAAGCGTCCCAGCATACAGTGAAGTAAAAACTGGTGCGATCTATGAATGTAAATGAATAGATAACAGCAGTAGGATTGTGGGCAAAGTTTTTGATGCAAAAAAATCTTTTGAAGAAAATATTTCTTCATTTTCTTTATTCTTCCCTCTTATGCCTAATCTATCTTGTGGAATTGTCGGCCTTCCCAATGTAGGAAAATCGACCCTATTCAATGCTCTTACAAAAAAAGCAGCTGCCGCTGCCGCTAATTATCCCTTCTGTACAATTGATCCCAACGTGGGTATGGTCGATATGGAAGACGAAAGGCTAAACAAGCTTTCGGAAATGTCTAAGAGTCAAAAAATCATTCCATCGATGGTCTCTTTTGTCGATACTTTTAAATTAAGGATTATCTCTGTTATATCTTCTTTTATACCCGGTAACGAAGAAAACTCATGCAAGACACCATCTATTTTAATGGAGGTTATTGCAGGTCCTTGAATAGAAGATAAAAGAACCCTTCTTAGCGCATTTCCTAAAGTAACTCCATAACCGCGCTCTAGAGGCTCACAAATAAATTTTGAGTAAAATGGAGTAGCACTTTTTTCTTCCCTCTCTATTCTTTTGGGTTTAATAAGATCTTGCTTCATCTTTCATCGATGCGTAAGATTTATTTTTTTGTAAATTTGTCAAGTTCTGTAGAGCCATCTTGGCTTCATTGGTCGGTGACATTGTTTTGTCTTTATTAGTGGAACTGGTGATGCTGCCTGGTGCATCCGGGAAACAACGGATGTAAGAGCCGTTGCCAGGCAACTGTGCTGTGAGGAAAACATGAAGACATCGGGCCGTGAATCTGAATCTTTTAAGAGAAAAATGGATGATTTTACACATTCGACTTAAGCTATTTGACTGCATAAAATGGAACGACCCATGACAAACAAAATTTATACAATTCCTTTAAATAAAAACTTCTTAGCTATAAGTAACTATTATCTATTAAAATAGACATATTACGAGATCCAATAAATACAAATTGAATTGAAGCATTACAAAACTGAAATAACAAAGAGAATACAGTGACAGACACTTTCTTGGGGGCGAGGGGGTACGATTGCCTCTCTATAAACAAGAAAAATGCTTCTTTGGGGAGTGAAGAGGATTGCGATGCGATTCTTTTATTGCGGACAGGGTTTCCTTCTCCAAGTACAGGAAGCACACGAAAGTAATGGTCCGTACACAGGGAGTGCAGTGGATTGCTATGGGGTTGGTGGTGTAGGCGCCGGAGAGTGGCAATCGGTTGAGAGGGGAGGGGTGCACGGCGGAGGGTGGAAGGGGAGGAAGAGCGCTTGAGTGATGCTGAAGGTGGGTTGTTGTTGTGTTTGTGAGCGCTGTGTGATTTGCAAGACAGAGAAATACAGCAGCAGTTTAAGCAATTCTACGAAGCTTTGTTGGAGCACGAGTTAGGACATCAGGAATTGGGAGTTGCTGCGGCAAATGCGGTAGATGCTTATCTGGCGGAACCTAATATTTTTGCTGATTGTAAGGCATTGTATGTGGCCGTTAATGAAAAAGTTCAGTCAATAATCGACAAGTATCAAAGCTTAAATCAGCAATATGATGAAAAAACACAACACGGTAAAACTCGATTTTGCAAGTGACCCTGCATAGTTTGTAGTTCTAAATTATTATAGGAGGATTTATTCAAATTAACACCTAAAGATTGAGTGTCCCCTCTAAGTAATAACAGAAATTACACCAAAGGAAATTGCTGCATTTGAGCATTTTGCAGTGTGAAACAGTAATTTTATCACAAACAGGGCCATAGTATTATCAAGCAAAAATTTTGAAAACGATTGAAAGGGTATTAATATAGCCTCCAAGTACAAGAAGTCATTTGTTTGAACTTTAACCTAATAGCTGTGAGATGATTAGGCCCTTGCCTACGTAAATATAGCTAATTAGAATGCGACAAAGAGAATATATACGGCAATAGTTGCAATGGCCCACGGAATGGAATCAGGAGAGGTGTTGTGCGAAATATGTTGCATAATTTTCCATATTTTGCTGCGCCAAATTGTCCCTCAACCTGTCACCACTGTAGCCCATTGCAATAATGAATCAATGTTGCTAATAATTTAAATGTTCAGTGTGGATACTTGTGCGCTCTCAAGTGGAATGGATGGGATACACGCGATCAATAGCTTGTCACGTAGAACCTATTTCTCGAATCATAATATTATTAATGGTCCAGTTGGCTTAGGCTCTGGTCTGGTCATTTTCGAAATCTGTGGTCTTATTTCCAATTCCTAAAGCAGACAAATTCTTGAAGTAAAACACCTTGAAAGAAACAAATCTTGAATAAAATCAGATCTTGAAAAGAAAATCTTTTAAATTGAGCCGTATATAATTTTCCCGGTACCATGGCCCGTCCAAATAAACCTGGTAAACTTGCATACGATGTTACCATCAAATCACCATTCCCATGAGTAGGTGGTTCCAAGTTATTGTTGTATACATCATCATCTACCCTATTATTGTTCGCATTCCTTTCCACAAAGATGGTTGCCTCTACCACAAGGAATGATGACCACAATAGATGCAACAAAAAGAAATTAGAGATAAACAATACCCCAGGATAAAAAGGTTTTGATTATGGGTGATGCTAGCAGCAAATTTGTTTATGATGATAGCTTAGAGGTTCTGAAACTATATTTAGAAGACTGCTGTCTTCGCAGCAAAGACTTACAGGAATTTGTAATGCTTAGCATTAAAATTAGATATCAAAATCAGTTGATAGTATCAAATAAAGATTATAAAAACACACAAACGTCACGATATATCAATATATCCTGTATGGAAATTATTGGTTCCTTACCTACCTGTTAGTTTTGCTTTTCGTCGACAACGCCAGATGCTGCACGCCGGGGCCGCGGTTGAATTCGATGTACTCCTGAATCTGGCTCTTCCGCCGGCCGAGCGCGGGTTCGTTGATCGGAAACTTCACCGGGGCCGTCGGCGAAGCCATCACCTTGCTGCGGAGGGCGGAGAACTCGGTCGAGATGTCTTTGTCGTCGAAGGACAGGAACTGGTTGAAGCCGAACACTTTGTTGTAGTAGTCGACCCACTGTTCCATCTTGCCGTCTTTAATTGTTTCGTGGAAATCCACTGAGATGTTTGAATTTTGCGATCTCTTTTGTGTGCTTTTAAGATAAGGCGTAAATTTAGAACTTTCGTAGATTCACTCATACATAAAGGAGTATGTGAAATTTCCGTAGAACAATGGATCATCTCCTCCATTAAGAAAGAACTGATTAACTAAAAAGGTGAACATATTATTTATCAAGAAGGATAAACTATTTCTAGCTATTACAAAGTAGGCAAATGGTCTGAATTTGGGACGACACACACAAAGAAACCCTTTTCTTTTTAAGGAACACGCACAAAAAAAAATGGTACGGAGTATGTCGTTTTGTTGTGTTTGGGAGCGCTACTACGGAGTACTGTAGCTCTTTTGTCCAGGACGACGTTCGGCGATATGAATATATAAGTTGTCAAGCGAGACAATACTCTATATATATACCGCCAGTCGTTGTTCAAGATAAATATATATAAGAGAGACAGAGAGAGAGAGAGACGTAATAGAGGTGTTGGAGGACGATGAGGACGGGTCCCCAGTCGGCATGGATCCAGAGGATGATAATATCGAACGCTGTGAAGAGGAGTCGAGTGGAGGAAGTGCAAGCAGCAGCAGTAGCGGCAGTGCATCTTCTATGGGGAAACGGCGCAGCGAAGAAACTCTCATGGCCGCGAGCGGGGTCGGAATGGCGAGCGGGAGTGCGAGTGGGAGTGGAGGGAGTGGTATGAATCCGAGTCCCCCTGACCTTCCTCTAGGCCTGCGGATTCTTCCGCCGCCTATCAGAAGGCCTTGGAGGAGAAGCGCGAATTCATCGTTGGCGTAAATGTCAATGTGGACCCTGAAGAGGAATTGCCTTTCGAGCCGTTTGAACTCGATCCAGGCCTTGGCGAGCGGCAGATCAAGAGGACGCGCTCTATTCGTAGTCTGCGAAATGCAGCGGAACATTCGGCAGCTTTGAAAGAGGTAAGACATGCTGCTGTTAATAACATTAACACGATGCCGGCGGTTGCAAAAAAGGAGGCATATATTCCAAAATCATCCGGACTAAATATGCGGGTCAGGATGGGGGTTATCAGCAGTAAAATCACCTGTGAGAGGGAGGCACCCGAAACCAAAGTGATGATATTCCGAGCATAGCTGGATTGCAGTAGTTTTTTCAGCAATTCCCTCATATTGAGCAATCTTTATCCCAAATCTGCCCGCAGGGTTTCCGCTTCTTGTGCCTTGAGCTGATAATCCTGGATAAAGCGTTCCACCGTTCACGAGGATGTATACGTAACCGATCTGTGTACAGGCGGACGGCGCCACTACCGTAAAGGGGGATAATCTGTTGTTGCTCGGCACTACATCATTATTACCGTAGAGGGACAAATCATTACAAACGAGCCAGCCCAAAGGATGGTTACGGTTATACAACACAGATTCCTTACATATTGATTGCTGCTATTACGTACTTTGTTGTTGTTGTTGTTTCTACATTGTTATTATTATCTTTTTAAAAACTTCCTGCCGGCCAATCCCAGGCGCGCCGACATCTCGCCTTCGTTCATCACGCCGGCGTTGGCGAGTTTTCCATCTTCGACATGGTGAACGATCAGAGCGCCGAAATCATTGGCATAAGAGAGGGTGCGCCGCATGACCTGCGCGTTGGCGACGCTGGTCTTGCCATTGCTGAAAGCGAGGGCACCGGCCGCCTTGAGGAGGCCGATCTCGGCCATCTCCTTGCCTTTCAAGCCTTTCGTCATTGCAGCCATGGGGCACCTACACCGGGCTGGAGACCCGGAAAAGACGTAGCCGGAGTGGTCGAGGTGCCGGCCGCGGATGGATCAGGTCCAGCTGTCGGGTCTCGGGTCGTCGCTCACCCTTCCGACTCCGGTTGGTCAGAGCGTGTCGCCGTGCCAACCGACCGGATCGTGTCACTGCCTGACGCAGTGACCGATGAACAAGCCGCAGCGCTGCCGCTTGCCGGACTTACCGCCCTGAGGCTCGCGCGGCAAGCCGGATCCTTTTATATAAGAAAAACTGGAATTTAATCCTTGATTGTTCGTATAAATATTTTAGATGTTTGCGTTTAATTATCAGATGCATGTCTGACATCTTATATATGACTAATTTAATCCTTGATTATTCGTATAAATATTTTGGATGTTCACGTTTATTATCAAATGCATGTCTGACATCTTAGATATGACTTAGCGTAAGTTTTAATCCTTATTTTATTACTTAATTTAATTTTTGTCTATTTACCCTTGATTATCTAAAACCTCCAAAACTGCCATTTGCTACAGATTACTTCCGCCAACTGGCTACCCTCAGCGAAGAATTTGAAGTCACCAACCCTGTCCTTAAATCATCTCTATTGTTTACCCAACTTCAACTGCGCATTCTTTGTACTCTATATTCTTCACAGAAAAATAGCATTGAATTGGATGAATAAGGAATCAACAGCGAAATGGATTGATATACCATACTTCTGCATTTTCTAAGGGAGGAAACTTTCCATCCGCCCTGGCAGAAAATTAACAAGTATTGCATGTATAACAAAACAGAATGCTGACTAATAATTTTCTTTATATACAATTACAATGTGCATTTTTGAGCAAAAAATATACATAAGCCAGCATACAAGGACGATTTAATTCGTGCGTGATTGACAAACATATTAGTCTTATAAAGGTCAACCATTGAAGTTTGACCTCTGAAGTTTCTTAACTTACACGTATTTATGCATATTTATTACATATCAAATACATTTATTTCCAACAGCCTCGTCTTCGATTGTGTTACTGATTTCAATGGTACGAATGAGCTCCAGATTTGTGCCCCATATCCCAATTATCCCTTCCTTGCTAACCGTCACGTATCGAGTAGGGTTGTAATCGATCATCATTTTTGAAATTGCTTCCTGGAAGATAAAGGCATATGCTGTTAATTCTAGCGTATTCCCCCTCAGTTACCATAGAAGTCAGCGATAAACGATACTGAGCAGTATGTTTTCAGGGGGTTTTGTTGCAAGGTTGTTGCTCCAGCGGCTGCTGGTCTTTTGATTCCGTTGGTTGTAGCGGGTGGTGATACTACTATTGATCAGGCGCAAGTCGGTAACGGCAGCATCAGTTACAATAACATTGCAGCGACTGATCTTCGAATAGCATGCCTTCTGATTGGGGCCGTGAATATTGCTGCACTAGTTGTAGAGTATGTGTGCACATCTCTCATATACCGTATGATTCCGTCTTTGGCAACAAAAACACTCCAGGGGTGACCGTCCCGGCAGCACTCATCACGACGTCGGAGACTCCACAATTTCAGAATCGTCTCGATCTGGCGAAGTGGATCGTTTCACGAGACAACCCTCTCACCGCCAGGGTTACCGTCAATCGTGTCTGGGCAAAGTATTTCGGTCGGGGGCTCGTGGAGACAGAAAACGACTTCGGTTACCAGGGAACGATGCCAACTCATCCAGAATTACTTGACTGGCTGGCAGCGAACTTCATGGAAGATGGCTGGTTTATCTCGAAATAAGTTTGTGTGCATAGGTTTGACACAGAGTACAAATACAGCCTCCTTATCCCTGGGCATAGCCCGTGGATAAGCAATAAGTTAGTGGACTTGGTTATTTTTAGCATTATTTTTGAAACTTTAAAAAAAAAATTGAGACAAATAACAGTTGTCTCATAATGGTAATTTGGAAAAAAATCACCAAATGTAAATTTAAGGCTACATTATGGTAATAAGGATTGTGGGTGTTGCTTCGGCTGGATGTAAGTGGGTTAGAAATAAATATTATTATAATGTTATTAATAATATTAATCGTCTTAGTTTCAATGTTCCCTCGTTTTGATATTATATTTTAGAGAAATATAGAAGTGAGCATTTCTTTCGAAGAACTTACTTAAACGAAAAGTAATAAATGCCGTCTAGAGTTACTTAGGAAAAATTTTAACTGTAAAACCTGACTCAAAGCATTGATATTATATTTCTTTTTGTATCTTTCTTTCCTTATTTTCGGTTTGAACAGGTATTATTTTTGAATTTATGCTGATTGCAAGGCTTCTCCCTAATCTATGCTACTTACATTTTCGGCTGCGGCTTTCCGGTCGATTTTTTGAATTCATTAAAATGTTGGATTTTGGGTTAAGTTTCAGCTCTCATCCTTAAAAACTTCTGATATTCGTCAATGTCTTGTTCGCGGAATCCCCTTAACAAATTCATCATACAGTCCAAGCTCTGTGAACATTTTTTTCGTTTCGAAATTGTGTTATGGAATGGATAGTCGAATAAACTTCGGAGGGGGCTTATTCGATTGTAAATCAAAATTTCTAGTGTCCTTCTCAAGAGTCAAAAGTGATCGGAGGACAACTAGCCTCCTCCCCCCTGGCCCTTTTTCCTCAAATTCATCCAATCAAAATTTAATGATAGCTATTTTGTTCAAAATAGTTTAAAGATCAAATAACAAAAACTCCGAGTCGAAATATCCCCTCAAAGCCCGGGGGTAAGTGTTGTAAGCTGTTCCTTCGGCAAGGGTGCGTGAGATTAATTGACCTCGTAATGCACTGTCCGATCGGTGTCTAGAAATGCCTGGTCCACGGTGGCTCGTACTGGGGCTATCGCCATTGTCTCCGGTCGCACGAATCCAATATGTAGAAACGACCTCACCACCGCGATTATCTAAAGAAACATGTCCGTCGCCGTTGTACTCACAGCACCCGTGCCCTGTACAAGAAGGTGTGCTGGATACGCTGGCATTTTGTATTACAGGCCGCAAGCGACGCTGAACGAACGGCTGGACAGCTTATTTATGCCGGAGTCAACCGCGTCAGGCGGGTCGGAAGCTTCCGGGTTATCCGATGGTGAATCATCCAACGCTAACCGATCCACCGCCCCCGCGTCTGACGCCGACGCCCAACGGGCGGAAATCCTTCGCCGGCTCCGCGAGCGCCGGGAACGCGAAAGCCAGTAGGAACCACGTTATGAAACATGCTACAACTCTTCGTACCCTCCTGTTGGCCGCATCCATACACACATCGGTTCGGGAAGTGACCCGGGAATCTGGCAGCAGGTTGCCACCAAGTCCTTGTCGTTCTGCAAAACTTTTCCGACTGTTACCACGTTGAATCTTGGTGGAGGCTACAAGGTTGGGAGAAATGAAGGCGAAAAGACAACAGATCTACAGGAGATTGGTCAGCCCGTCACAGAAGCCTTTAAAAAGTTTGCAGCTGACAACGATGGCAGAGAGCTCCATCTAGAAATCGAGCCTGTTGTCTTTACCTTGAATCAGGACTGCCCCATTTAGCCTCTGACACTTAATCAGTACTTTGAAGTGCTTCAGCGGCATGGTCGGGGTCATTGCCAGTTCGTAAGCTGTCCGAATCATCTTTGTATAGGCCTCGGAAGTGCTTTGCTTCAGGGCGTCTTGAATTCTTGGCTGAACCAAACGTTTACTTGAACCTGAAATTGTTAGATATTTTGACAAAACACGAAAAAACACGTCTTTAATAAACATGTTTTGATGGAACACGGCTTACCAACCCGGATTTTGCCGCTTGGGCGCGGTCCTTTGGCGCCGAAGCCATCACGATCCGTGATGAATCAGAGGTCGTGGTGGGCATCGAAAAGGCATTCGCGGTCAGGTCCCGCCCGGTGGTTGTGCATTGCCTGACATCGGCTCGGCAGATGAGCGCGTGGCGCCGCTATGAGGAAGGGGAAACTTTGCCCTGACCTGATCAGGCGGGAATGCCCAACGCCATTTCGATGCGGTTTACAAATAAAACAGTTCCTCTCCGATTCAAGAGGAATCTTATTGCAAATGGTTCGGACTGTTGGTTTAAAAGAGGAATTATTAACAAATATTGATATTATTAGTGATATGTCATATGGATGGGAATTGATTTTTGATTATATGAATATTTTTCATCAAAGAATTGGAAGAGATCCTAAATCAGTTTCTCAATTAAGATCAACTTTTGTTAAACTGGCATCTATACTAGATGCTCCATTAACAAGAATTAGCATGCGGTGGCCAGGCTTCATTAAAAACATGTGACGACGAGAGATCTACAACAACGGGCCCCACTGCAAACAGGAAAGCCGAAATGGTAAGGGATATTCTTGCAAGCAGCATGTTCTTAGTCCGTCCTCTATAGTCTGCGTCTGTACGCTTCGGGTCAGCCGCCGTCATCTTACCTCAGAAATCATGACAGGCTGCCTTACGAAGCGAAGCAGAAGCCGCAATACCAAGATTGGCCCAAAAACTGCATTGGCTGGCGGGCCGCCGTCCGGGAAGGACCTCCCGAAGGGTCGACGCCCCTGACCCAGCGCATCGCCGAGCTCCGGCCGCCCCGGCTGCTGACCGTCCTCTTGCTCCCGCTCCTGCCGATCAGCCTCGCCCTCCGCGCTGCGAGCATGTTCGCCATCCTCGCCTACCAGCTGACCTTCTCACGCCTCATGCCGCCGGCCTGCCGCTACGAGCCATCGTGCTCGCGCTACGGGTTTGGCTCCTACCTGCGCCTCATCAAGCCATTCCGATTCATCGCCTTCGGGCTGATTCGCCGTCGATGCATCGTCACCATCTGATCCACAGCCTAAGAGAAGCATGCCAAACATAAACAAGCCGATATTGCGCGTCATCGTTTTCATTCCGGTTATTGAAACGTCCACAGTAAACGAAATCTAATCTTGCAGCGAATGACGCCGGGTATCGTCATCATTGCGTTGGCAATGCCGATGAGATCGGCGAAGCCGCCGCCACAGACATCACCGTACCCGCGCAACTGGATGATCTACGAGGACGAGACCAACCCCGGGCCGCAGTTCTGGGTTCAGTCTGTGCCCCTCATCGGTGATGCAATCATCGAGATCGAGCTTGTGTATCAGGGGGAATCGCTTGAGATGTTCTCGTATGCCGAGGAGGGGTGGCTCGACCGGGTCGACTATGAACTCGGCGAGATCCGTGAGGAGGGTGACACCCGGTACGCGGGGAAACTGTGTTCCTATCGCGATCGGACAGTCCGGTAGTAGGGATCCTTTATTTTTGAACCATAACGTGAATAGGGTGAATTGTGCTATTAACGTGTTAAATGTACACTGTAAGTACTTAAAATTTATTTGTCTTCGATTCAGTAACACAAAATATGTTATACCACATTATTATTTAATCGAAGACTATTCTTTATTGATTCTAAGTCACAGAATTTTAAGGCCACTAAAATTCGCTCATATTTATAGAATTTTTTTTTTGATCTAAAATTAACTCTTGATTCTGAGATAACCGTTGCCGAACCAGCAGCATTAAGTTGCCTGCTCGGAATCAATTGCAGGGCAAGCACGATTTGCGATGCCACCACGACTGGATCGACCCCCGCCCAGGGCATGGCACCGTGGGTCTGTCGCCCCCTGACTGTCATTTCAAAGGCATCTGCTCCCGCCATCGCACCACCTATGCGGTAACCGAGAACCCCTGTTGGTGCAGGAAAAGCGTGCAATCCAAAAATGACTTCTGGTGCCGGGTTTTTGTTGTTGTTGTTTGGGATTATTTCGACGACCACCCTGTTGTTGTTTCCGTCCATACAACAAATGACCGGTGACGGTGCTTTTTCCTGCATCCACGTGACCCACCACAACAACGGTTAAGGGTGGTTTGTAATCATTATTAGTATCGTTGCTTCCTTCTTCTTGTGTAAATTCTCTCAAAAGAACGGATGGAACAGGGGGTGCTGCTACTGTTTGAGCAGCAGTAGCAGAGCCTGCTGCTGTTGTTGTGTCACGAGTTTACGCTGTCATCATATTATCATACGTAATTTTAAGAGAAGTCTAGTTAAATATTCTGTTTAAGAAAGTTATTTTTGGTATTAATCATTGAGTTGCTGGCATAGTGAGTTGTTTTGGCGAAGTTCAAGAATATTTTTTATTGGCACATTTGCGCCCATGGCATAAATGGAGATTAACGAGCAGGTCTCGTGATTAGTTCCCCTCAGCCATGTGCTTAGCATTCAGCCAAAGTAGCACTGATGTTTTTATCCTCTTTGATGTTGAAGACATTATTGCTTCCCAGAGAATTGGGGAAGGCATTGTTTTTATAGGTCTTAAAGCTTTTCGTTTTAGGATCGTATCGATTGAGTCCCCCATTCCAGTTTCCGGTCCAGATGATGCCCTTTGAATCTTTCATGATGCATAGGACTTCATTGCTTCCCAGGCTTTTGGGATTTTTAGGATCGTGATTGAGGAAAGCATATTCTTTGTTCTTCCTGTCCCAAATGCTGTGAGGGAGGTTTATGGATTCGATTTCGACGCTTATGAAGGTCTTTATAATTTTACGCTTGATCATCCTCTGGTCGATCTGCAATTGCAGGGATTTATCCAGGTTAATCTTTCTGATTGCATAGACTTTACAACCTATATCGAAGACGCCCTTTGTATAGATCAGGATACTTTGATTAACGGGAAAACATACAATGCAAATAATCCAAAAGATTGCATTCTGGATCGTAATCTGGGCGCCCCCTGCGTCATACTTCAAGTCCCTAACTTTGCTCATATTGAATTGAATTGATGTTGTTTTTGTTCGCTTCAGTTTGTTTGAGCGTCCAGCAATTAAATTCAATAGCGATAACTTCGACTCATGTAGGAAGTCTAAACTGGGACTCAGTTAATCAGTCTAATTCAAGCTATTTCAGCAAAGTTCTAGCTTTTTTTACTTCAAAATATATTTAAGAACCTATTAAAATATTTGGAACTAAGTTTACGAGAAAATTAAACATTTGATCCACACCGAAACTTTCATACCCAGGAGCAAAGCAAACTTTTCCAGACCTGTCAATGCCCTCTCTTCTTGACTGTAGTACTCATTAACCCATGTGTGCAGGACCTTGGCAACTGCATTTACCTCTTTTGGGATGTCTTCCTCACTTAATGTCTTTCTTTAGAGTTTGTGCTTGAGTTCAAGACCATTTATAGTGAATCAACCTTTTTTACCCAGACTCTGTCTAGATGCCATCACCAACTTAGAACGTGTGGCGACAAGGACGAAGGAACCGGATATGAACGCCTGCTCGCCGCCGCGCGGACCGGCAAGGCAACCGAGATGTTCGACGAAATCCAGTTTGGAACGATAGCCGAACGGCTTGCGCAAAGATTTGGGTCCCAAGGCCTGCCGGTGACCCTTTCAACGGCCTGTGCGTCCGGTGCGACAGCAATCCAGCTTGGTGTCGAAGCCATTCGTCGCGGTGAATGCGAGCGCGCTATAGCCATTGGCGCGGACGGTGGAAAACAAATTAATCTTAATTTCTCTTTCAATCACCCTATGTACTTGAGTGTTTTTTATAAAGTACCCTAGGCGCTATCTGGGAAGGGGCATTAAATTGAGGGGGGGGGGCTTAAAAAAATATACTTAAATGTTTCAACGAAATCTTTTGTACATGCAAATATTCAATATGGTTCAGTCTGTCAGTCAACTGAATTCTGTTCTTAAGTCTCACTGTCTTTTGTCAATAATTTTATTCATTGGATCCTACCATCTCCCGCAAACCGCCCGCAAGGTCGTCGGTGGCGGTAGCCAGCTCTCCCGCGCCCTCTGCCGCCTGGTTCGTCGCGGACTCTATGCCACTGACCCCGTCGGCGACGTCGCCTAAGCCATCATGCAATGCAGAAAAAGCGTCGAGTGTGCCCGAGACGTATGCCGTCGTCAACTCAGCAGAGACACCACGGGGAATCCGCGCCGCGACAGCATCGGCGATAACTCCGCCCACATAGCCGTGGGCAGTTCGATTTAGTTAATTAACCTGCCAGAGAATTTGTCGATTAGAAAGGCAATGCGTATGGATTTCTGTTCTTTCCTGGACTGGATATTGTGTTTACCTCATACCAATCCATTGTATCAGTCAAACATTTAATTACCATGTGTACCTACTTTTCAACTGAACCTACGAATACCTGACTTACCAATAAAAGATACGGGTAAGTCTCCAGCGTATATCATGCTAAATATCAATCATAAATAAATTGATACTCATACCAACATCGGATTTTACTGAATCGGGATCAGTAGCGGGTTCGTATCTCGATACTCATAGCAGTGATGACAATTACGAAGCCATTATTGAGCGGGAGTCCGGTGGAAAACCGTCGACGCGCCACACATTACTGGAGCATAAGTGGCTGGTGGACATCGGAACTGGAGGAGAGCAAATAACCGTTTTCGTTGAAGCTCATAGCTCAAGTAATACTGAAAACGACCTATTTGTGTTCGCGTACTCTACAGATGGGGGCCTTTGTGATTCCCTACTAGGGTCCAAGGGAAACGTCCTTATAAATATATTTATAAAACACTCGGATATTTCTCTCATCCCAGCCTCAAAAAGTAATATTTTGGTTATTTGAGTATTTTCGATAACATTCTAGGATATTATTTCATAAGAAGTTGAATCAACAGCGAAAAAGCTTGTTCTCGGGTTCGCCACTCAATAACAATGAATAAATACTCGTCAATTATCTATGCTGTTTTACTGAGAATCCGAATAACTTCTTCCAGGATATCCCAGACTTCCGGGCGTTCCTTTTCGACCATCCGCTTGGCGGCCTTGATGGTGGTCGCGAGGCCGTACAGTTCAAGCTTCGAATAGATGAACGGCTTGAACAGTTCCAGCGCCATTTTCTTCGGCAGCCCGCATTGATGCAGCATCAGTTCCGGACCGACAACGATGACCGAACGGCCCGAATAGTCGACGCGCTTGCCGAGCAGGTTCTGACGGAAGCGGCCCTGCTGGGGCGCTTTTCCCGAGCACCAAAATTTTAGAGGCACAAAATTTCAAAAAAAAAAATCTAACGGCTATAATCGTCTTGCAATTTCTGGAATTTTATTTAATATATTAAATAAAGTAGATTTCGCAAACAATAAATTAAAATGATTAAATAATTCGAATAATAAACAAAAAATAACCAAAAACTAAATTGCTGATTTATTAACAAAATGAAAAAAAAATTTGGTTGTTAAATCAACGTTTTTTTTTTAATTATAGGTAAGCCCAATCCTATGTCTTCTTGAATGATGAAAAGGTTAAAAAGTATATATTTTTTAGTGTTGATATCATTTCCTCAAAGTTTAATGAATTCAGGTTTCAGTCAATTGCAATACAAATTTCGCTCCTATGTCGACTTCCAGATCTAGCTGTTAAAGACACTTTCAATGTTTCTGATTACTTTGATCATAAGGTTTACCATTACCACTTTCATGTTTTGTTTTAGGTCGCCTTCTGATTTTCCTTCCTTATTGTTATTTTTGTACTGATAAAATGGAAGGTCCACATAATAAGGTTTAGGTCCTGAAAGAACTGGATTTACTCCCTTTCTTTGGTGTTGGGTGGGGACATCATAATTCGTGGGGCCTACTACCAATCTGAGCCTCAGCTAGTTGCAAATCGTGAACTATTTTATGACTATTCTGTTTCCATAGTTTGCTATATTCTCCTAAATTATTAGCCTATAGTGTCCATATCATAATGTAAGCTTATCAGTTACCAAGTGCCATAAAAAACATTGTTGCTTAGTAAGGTTATAAAAATCAAAATTAGTGAAAATTCATATCTTCAATCTTTTTAATAATTTTCTTTTGTGTCACTAAAATATCCAACCTATATTGAAAAATTACATACATACAAGTGAATTAAAAATAGGCATTTATAGCTTGAAGAGCCTACCATAATTTTGTAAACACAAAACATTTTTAAAGAAATTATTTTACATGAGACTATATTTAGTCTTGATTCACACGTGAAATTCCAAGTGCTTGTAAAAAATGACGTGGTAAACTCATACAATATTGAATATTCATTCCAATTTGTTCAGCTCCTGCTCCCATTGATTTTAACCATTGTTCTCCAATATTAATATCCGTACGAGTTGGAGAAAAATCTCGAGTTTGTGGTTCTAACCAATCTTGTACATATGTAACAAGACCCCATGTACGTGCTTCAGCAAAGAAATCTACCCAAAATGAATCATTCCCAATTGGTAATTTGAACTGTTATACTTTCGTCAGGTCTTTTTTGTCTTTGTTTGTCCATTGTTTGCAGGGTAGGCTATACTAGAAAATGGGTTACCACTAGAACCAAGAGCCTCTATCATCCAACACTACGAAATTTCCAATTATTGGGTTTTAATTTACTACGGTACATCTCTTCTCTTCTTAAGACATTATGTGTACGAGCACTCTGGAAAATACAGTCGTGGAGAGCAAGTTCATATGAAACATTTCGTGATAATGAACTTCGCAGCGGGCTTGCTGGAGGCTAGCGCGGCGAACGCTGCCCACTTTTCAGCCTGGGCCACGCTGCAGCCTGATCGCCGCGCAGAGACATTGACGATGACGTCCACCGCCGTCCGCAGCGAACTCAGGTAGGCAACTGCCTCGCAGTACGCGGCGCGCGCTGGTGTCGGGTCACCGAAGACCGGCCCCCCAGCAACACGCCGGCGCGCCTTCAGGATGTCGACGACCGAGTTGAACCGCGTCAGGTGGTTTTCGCTGGTCTGCTTTACCGTCGTTGTGATTTCCTCAAGACTCGAGGCCGTCTCTTCGAGCCGGGCCGCCTGTCGCTGTGCGCCGGTCGCGATTTCGTCGGATGCGCCGGACATCTGGTTTGCGGCGGTGGCAACTGTGGACGACACTTCACGAACTTCCTGCAATGCATCACGAACGGATCCGACTGCTTTGTCCAGAGCCGAAGCGACTTTGCCGATCGCATCGTCACCCAGATCCGGCACGTTCAGAAAACCTTCAAATTGATGGTAAACAAACTGACACAGCCCAGCGGGTCAAAAATTTTAGCGGCAATTTTCAACAAGGACCGTTTGGTTGGAGGCAAAGATTGTGCAAACTCAAAAATGTGATTTAAGTCAAGAAGCAACTTGTCTGAATCGTGATTCCATTGAACACCGAGTATTTTGGACACATTGATGTTGCTTTCGGAATTTTGCGGACCAACGGAAAACTGAGTGAAGGATTGGTCGTCCTCTGTGGTATGTCTTTGTGTTTTTTTTGTCTGACCCTCGTTGTTTGTGTGTTTTGCATATATGCGTCTGTGTCTCTGACCGTCTGTTTGACTGGCTCTGTGTCTGTCCTTGTGTGTTTTTGTGACTGTCTCTATGTGTTTGGGTGTGTTTTTGTATCTCTCTCTCTCGTGCATGTGTGCCTGACCGGCTGTTTGTCTGTCTCTGTTTCTGTGTTCGTGTGTTTGACTCTGTATGTTTGTGTTTGCATTTTTGCGTGTGGGACAATATTTCGGGGTACGACACATTCGTACACAGTTTCGATTTTGCGTTCGCGGATGATGTCGGGTTCTGGGACTCCATGCTCGAACTCATGGCACTTTTGGCGCGCGAAGTCGGTGTGGCAATGGGCATCGGCTGTCTGCCCTATGCCATCATTGGCGGATGGTTAAGCTATGACATGTCACTGAAATACATTCGCCGCCGGCGCGTTCGACGGCAAAAACGTCAGGAGCGGAGAACGCAATTACTTACCCTATGATGTTCCGCACGAACGCGCCGGTGCGCGATGCGTCGGCGGCACTTCAATGGGGGTAAAGATGATTGGCAGAAGCATTTTCGCACTTTTGTTTGCGATCGCAGTTCTGTTCGGCGGCGGTGACGCGTCGGCGCAAATCGTCGTGGTTGAGGACGATTTCGGTAATCAACGCGCCTATTTCGGCATGACCCAGAGAAACACCGGGCTGATGCAACTGATCGGCGACAATTACCGGACAGCGAGGATGAGGTTGCTGTTGGTGTTAAAACATATGGCGCTTCTAGCGGTAACAATTCCACGGCGGATAGTAATAGTAACACAAGTGTGGGTGGAATGGATGACGCAGCAATTGCCGATGAAGCTGATGTTTCCTTCCCAATACCAAGCAAGGCCTGCGTAAAGGTGTTCTTGTGATGGCATAATATACACAACGTAGGCTTTTCCTTTGTTGTGTCTAGCAAAGATGCACTCTCTCCATTGTCAATAGTACATCCAGCGTCAACAGTGCGTCGCCCGCCAGAATGGCTGTGGCTTCGTCGAACGCCTTGTGGACGGTCGGTTGCCCACGCCGCAGATCGTCATCGTCCATTGCCGGCAGATCGTCATGCACCAGTGAATAGCAGTGAACCAGTTCGATGGCGCAGGCGGCGCGCAACGACGATTGTTCATCGACCCCGAACAGACTGGCAGTCTGCATGGTTAAAAAAGGCCGAAGCCGTTTGCCGCCGCCCAGCACCGCATGTGGGCGAATGAAATAATTCGCCCATTTAAATGCCTTTATGCCATATTTTATTTTACGAATCTTGATTCTACACTGAAAAAATTGTTTGTCTTACCTGCCGAGTTTTAAGTCTGTCTGTTGCTTAGGCTCTGTAATTTCAATTTCACTCACATAGTCTTGTTTTCATGTTACAAAACCATTCTTCCTTTTTAAATGACCTCGGAAAAATTGACCGTACGAGTTTTCCTGATGCCTCAATTCGTCCAACAGCGGCGCTTTTCCTGAGGGGTGCGGGGCGTGACTAAGTGCATGACTGCCTCCTATCCGATAGCGAGAGTATTGAGTTGCAGGATCGGCAACATAACCGACAGAACGATCAGGCCAACCAGCCCGCCGAGCACAACAATGATCAGCGGCTCCAGCAGGGACAGGAGCGTGGACGATCCCGTTTCGAATTCATTGTCCAGATAGTCTGCCGCGCGGGTCATCATGCCGGGAATGTCGCGCCCGGCCTCTCCGCTGGAATATTGACACTTTCTGCCACTTGCTTAGCTAAAGCCGCAGGTATCTTTTCAAGTACAATGGCAAAGCACCCTACTTTCTCTAACATTTTAGCGTCTTCTATAAGTTGCGCAGCTTCCTGTTCTTCTTTGGCTCTTACTGTATAAGTTCCGAATTTATAAATGGACTGTGGCGTTAAACCTAAATGCCCCATAACAGGAATTCCTGCATTTAAAATAAGTTTTACAGAATCTTTTATTTCTTTTCCGCTGGAAGCGACTCGTCATCCAGCACATCGAGGACCGCATTGCCAACGGCTGCTGAAACGCTGTTCCCACCAAACGTGCTGAAGAACTCCATGCCGTTCTCCATCGCTGAGGCAATCGTCCGCGTGGTCGCCACAGCCGCCAAGGGGTGCCCATTTCCCATTGGCTTGCCCAGCACCACGATGTCGGGGACGACGCCATACCGCTCGAACGCCCAGAAACAATCGCCCAACCTGCCGAACCCTGTTTGCACCGGCGTGCCTCGACCCAGACACTACCGCGTGCCGGTGCACCCACGTGGGGTGAGGGGTTACCAAAAGCCGTATCGGTCAGGCCCAGGCGACCGCGCAAAGGATATTCGGGCGAGACGGCTTTGACTTCGGTCAGCTGCATGCCGTCACCGGCAAGTACGACACTGCGAAATGTCAGCGTGCGTGCCGTGCGCAAGCCGCGGGCGTGGGCTTCATCGGCGAACGACTCCGCAATCGGATCGCGCGCGTTGATGAAAGGAGCTGAATTAAGAGTCGATTACATGGGCTCTTGCATTCTGATGGCCACTCTGTCTGGCTTTAAAAGTGAACTTCACGATGATTGGGTATTACCAATGCAAGAAAGTGGTACGTTTAAAGGTATGTTAACTGTTTATCTAGTTTGTACGCTTCTAATGCTTAATTGATGGTGTTTTTTTTTATTTCGCTGATTCTTTTGTATCAGAGAATTTTATCAACTGCCTGTCTAGCAAAATGCTAGACAGTTAGTCACACCTGTTGGCAGAAAATTCCAGAGTTATGAATTTGACGTGTTTTTCCTTTATTTAACGTCACACTTTTCAAAGAGAAATGGAAATTTAAAATGACAAGAAACTAGTCTGAAAAGCCTGTATCAATAATAATTTGCTACTAAGTGTCTACTAACACACTTTTTGTATCTCTAACGAGATTCATCATATTCAGATAGGAAAACTGGATTTCCCAGCTTCCATCTTTTCTAATTTCAAAAAACTTCTTCGGTTGAAACTAAGACTGTACCAGCCAACGTGACGTCATTTATGATCAGTGGTTTGAATCCTGATAAGTGGTACCACGTGACATTGGCACTGAAGGTGGACAACAGGGCCGGCCTGAAGAGTGATAAGCTACAAATTAAGCCACGGCTTGGTATGTTTACAGATTGCCCCTAACCCCTTAGCCCCCGTACCCCCTAGCCTCTTCTTGCCCATCCTTTGCTTTCCACTCCGGTGGTGTAGAAACATATGGCTCGATCGCGGAACTGGTGACGCGTGTGCACGCCATGTCGTCGACGGGTGCCGAACTGGTGATCCCGGCGGAGCAGATCAGTTTCGATTATCGCCATTCCGGGCTGGAGCACCTGGTGATCACGTCTGTGGAGCTGCGACTGCGCCGCGTGTCCGACAAGACCCGACCCGCTCTGCGCGATCGCCTCAAGGAAGTGATGGCCTACAAGAAGAAGACCCAGCCCATGGCCGACCGGTCGGCGGGATGCTGTTACAATAAGCAATTTGACCATAAAGACCAAATTCACCAAAGAATGCTCGCTTGACAGGATTCATCCACGAACCACAGCTGGCAGAGTATCTGATGTTGGCCGTGTATGGAATGACATTTGCATGCGAGTCTCCTGTAAGGGCTGGACACTTCTCGTCTAAGAAGCGAAAAGAAATCATAAAAATAAATCGAAATATTTATCCAATGTTTTGTTTTAAGCAAAATAGGTGATCTACACCCAACAAACGCGCCGGTCGTTGCGTCACCCGGCCGTTGAACGCGGAACGTGTCTCCGGCGGGCTGCCGCGACTGGCGTGGCACCTCCAAGCGACGACGATAGAAGACGCCCAGATCGCTGGAGACCACTTCAAATTCGGCGTGTCCGGCAAGCTGTGGATCGCCCGAAGCCGTGATCAGCCATCCGCCCGGCGCCAAGCACTGATACAACCGCCGACTGATTTCGCCGACGGTCTCAGACCCGAAATAAATCAACACATTGTGGTCCCGACCTGTTTTCGTTTTTCAGATCGCTCGGGATCAATCTAAAACAACTCTACGGCCAGACAGAAGCATTCCTTTATGTTACGGCACAAAAGGACAGTGAAGTCCGCGCCGACACCGTTGGTCCGGCAACTCCCAATGTCGATATCAGGATTTCAGATGACGGTGAGGTGCAGTTCAAGTCGCCAGGTATGTTTGCCGGCTACTACAAGCAAGAACAGAAAACTGTCGAGACCCTGACCGAAGACATGAAGCCCTTCGTCTCACCAGCTGCAATGTTGTAGGCGCAGTCAGGATCGATGGCGTTCAGGGACGCAATCAGGCCGGTCATCTTGATCTTGACGTCTTCCGGCAGCTTCTTGGAAAGAACGATCGGTCCTTCAGGGATCACCGGAGACTGCCAGATCTGACGCAGTTCGGTCATGTCGACCAGACCGGCATCGGATGCCTTGCGCAGAGCACCTGAGTTGTAACCGTCTTCCCATTCGCCAAGACCGTTGAATGATCAAATGATTGCAGAACATTTACTAGGAATCCTATGGAAAGTAATATTCCATGACCTTTGAGAGGCGCCTGATGGACAAATGCCCTGGAAAGCAGCACTTGTGTTGCACCATTTCTAAATTCCCTGGATATGTTTTTTTTCTCCTATGCTACCACAAAATCTAATCTGTGACTACCTAATTCACTTATGAAACTTAAATACCCAGGCTAGGTTAGACTTGGTTTGTTGGAGCAAACCAAGTCTGGTCTGTCGCTTGAGGCGGTTCAGGCGCTGAACGGCGATGACGGGACGACCGCCACCATCGGCGTGGAATACGCCCGTCAGGCGAGCGACCGGCTGTCGCTGTCGATCGGCGCGTCCGCGACCTACGCCGACTCCGACTATGCCGAGACCTATTTCTCGGTGACCGCGGCGGGAGCCTCGGCCAGCGGCCTGTCGACCTATGCGGCGGGCAGTGGCGTGCGTGACGTCGGGCTGCGGGTCGCCGGGCGCTTTTTGGGAAAAATATTTTTTCTATCCCATTTTGTTCATGCAGCAGCAAAACCATTCATTTTTGTTTATTCATTTACAAAATGCAGTTTTGTATTTACTGTGTCCTAAACGAAGTCCAGAGGTTGAACGGCAACAGCACTTGTTTGAGCCTATCACTTGACTGTCTATTATGCAATAAATAAATTATTCACATATAGTGTGACTGCTACTGTGAGGACAGACACGATCAAGTCAAACTATTAGCATAAATCTTTACCAGTTATACGTAGCCCATCTACATTTTCACAATGGCCTCCGATTCTCCCCTTCAGCTGCGTGTTGTTCAGGCCTGTTATTTAGATCGCCCTGTATGGTATAATCAACTAAAGTCCCACACAGGGAACTTTAACATGGTTTGGTATTTTACAGTATCTTCTTTTCCAGTAAATCATAGTTTTGTACTGTATGGTAGAATATACTAAGCACAACATGGTATAGTAGAGCACTGTTTTTTAACACGTTTGCCGGCCTCGTCGATGAGGATGTTGGCCGGCTTGACGTCGCGGTGCACGATCCCCACGTCGTGGCAGGCCTGTAGGCCTTCGCTCAGGGTCTGGCCCCACGTCGCCACCACCCGCGGGTCGAGGGGACCGTCGTCTTCCATCACCTGGTCGAGGGAGCGGCCGGCGACGAACTCCATGACCAGGTACGGCTCGCCCCGCGGTGTCTCGCCCACGTCGTGGATCCCGACGCAGGCGGGATGGCGGACTCGAACAAAATTAACGCAATGATGCAAGCTCCGGCAAGGTTGAACACTAGCGCAATACCAAATTCAAGTCATGTGATCAATTTCTCGATAAAACGTCTTTTGATTTCTTTAACATATTTTGTGCAAGAATGCCATCCTGACTGGTAAATCAAAGTATTATAATGTCGTTTGGTAAGTACAAGTTGGTATGAAAAGATGCTTGAAAGAATCTTTCTTGAAAGCAAGTTCTCGTTTTCTGCCTTCAGGACATTTTTCATTTGGCCCTAGACGGTTGGCCGATATGGATGATCCTTGGCAATCTGTCATCCTTCATCCGCAGAACGTGTTCTAGCTATTTTAACTTTTCTCTTATTATAGCCCTATAAAATCGGATTGAACCACTTTTTTGAAAGTACGAATTTTGAAGTTTTCGCTGCACTGCAATTAAAAACGTGAAGATCGAGGATACAAAGAGCCGAGAATCAGCTAGACAAAGACACAACTTCAGTACGCATTGATTTAGTCAATTTCGACATCATCAAAATAAAAATAAACAAAGAAATCATATGAAATTACCAAAATTAACTGATATAAACGATGAAAAAGCAATTCGAAAATCATTAGTTGAAGATGCAACATTAAATACACCAAATGGTGATCAACCACAATTATTGGCACTTGGTGATGCAACTGGAAATTTACATATTTTGGATATTCCAAGAAATTTAAGATGGAGAATGCCAAAAGAAGAAAAAATTGTATTAACATTTTTTGGTGGAAATATCTCGGTTATGTCCTCGGCGGAATGATTCTGGTGGGTGGGCTGATCGGGTTTGTCCAACACCGATTGACACTCCGGGCACTCGTCATCGCTGCCCTTGTCACCGCTGTTCTGGCGGCGATCTACGATCTGCCGTTTGACGATCTGCTGCTGCCGCCCAACGGAGACGTTTAGGACCAATGGGCGTTCTCGATTATGTCTGGCTCGGCATCCTTGAAGTCTTCACGGCGAGCCCACTCTTTGTATCAATACTTTAATATTGATAGGCCAATAGGAGTTTTGACTTCGAAAGTGTTAAGAGAAGGTCCTGCTGGAAGAGCTGGTCTAAAGCAAGGCGATGTTATTTTATCGATAGATAATCATGAAATAAGAAACAAATCGGATTATGAACAAACTATATCTTCTTATACTATAGACAATCTCCTAAAATTAGAAATTCTTCAAGAGCAAAAGAACCGTACCTTACGGATGAAAGTTTCGTCAATTCCTAAGGACTACGGTACAATTTGGGTGATTTTTAAGCTTAAATTCAGAACCTTTGCCATCAATTACTTAGTACTAACCTATTTGAACGGTAATGTCTTCTCATTTTGACAAACACATATTTTCGTCCGCCATCTTGGATTTTAAACCACATACCGGCGTTCCGAGGAAAAATTAATCAGGTCATGTCAAAGAACAGGCTTGAAAGTACATCTCAGCCAATTTTGGTGCTTTCTTCAAACAATGAAGTATTCTGGTGTGCGATTCACGACGGGTCCCTTCGCCCGGAGGATCTACGAAGCGGGAGTCGAGCTACGAGTTCTTTTTGAACGGGTTCCCTCGGAGCTGTCTGAATTCCGCGGCGTAGTCGTTTTCTGAAAGAAGAGTCGTCTGGTCGCGACTCTCATCCGGGTTCTTTGTCGGTCAAACCCTAATAGCCTCAGTGGCGGAGCACTCCATGGCACAGAGCAAGCTCGTCGTCAGCGTTGCGGGAGCCCTTCTCGTCATCGCATGATGATGTTGATGATGATGATGATGTTGATGTTGATAATGATGATGTTGATGATGATGTTGATGATGTTGATGATGTTGATGTGGTGCGAGTGGTTTTGGTGATCGGTGTTAATGCCACCGACAGGGCACTCGGTCGGGTGGTGTTCGTATTCGCCACTGTGCACGGCATTTCTTGGTACATCCTTTGGGCGATCAATGGCATTGTGATGGAGAAGGCCTCAACGGTGCCGGCACTACTGGGACAGGTAGTATATTTGTCTTTACTTCTAGTTTTCCCTCATTATTATCATTAAGCGATTAAATTTGATAGTCAAGATCAAGCCACAAACGACTACACCAAAGAATGAAAAAAACACACCTGAGGCTAATGCAGCAGCTAGAGGGGAGTCTAGGGAGGGAGTAATTGTAATTGCAGGTGTCAATTTCTCTCTTGTTATCATTTTTCTGCTATTCCAAATTTATGAGATGCAGCCTTAATCCGATGTAATTTTTTAAGTCTCCAGCCTCGAGATCATCGCGAAGCTCCGCGAGGGTACGCGGCCACCGGCTCTCGCCGAGCTCGCTCCGGAGACTCCGCCGGCGCTGAGGGCCATATGCCGGATGGCGATGATGCCCGACGTCGCGGAGCGGTACGACTCGGCCGGGGCCCTGGCCCGCGACCTGCAGCGCTTCGCCGCGGACGAACCCGTCGACGCCTATCCCGAGCCCTGGGCTGCACGCGCCGGTCGGTGGGTGCGGCGACATCGTGCCGCCGTAGTGCTGCCAGCCGCCTCGGCCCGTGCGTGCGCGGTGGGGCGGTTCGTCTTCGATCTGGCGCAAGAGCAGCCGGAGTGCGACCAACGGCCCGCGCAGCTGGCGCACCATACTGGTTACCGTCGTGACCACGGATGGAGCGTTGTTGGCCGCGTGCGTCGCGAGCTCCGACAGCTTCTGCGTGGCGAAGCGTTCCATGTCCGCGGCGGCGGACCGGATACCCGCGCGCTGGTTTGCCGTGTGGCCTGGGATCGAAACAAGGATCACTTCCCACTCGCCAGTAAGCACAAGTCCCCTGCTCGCACGGTTCGTCTTCTTGGCGCTCATGTGAACAGCGACAAGATCGCCCGCATCTGCGACCGCATGGGCTACAGCGTGCGACGCGAGTACACGGAATTCTTGCGTTCCGTCCTGCGTACCAATCCTCATCGCGAAGTCCAAGCGATCGCTTGCCTGTCGCTCGTTCGATCCCTCAAGGGCCGGCTTCACGCAATATAAAAACTCATATATTTTCCTTAGATGAGGCAGCTTTATATATATTTTACTATGAGGTCGAGTTTCTTCCTCATTATAATAAGTCTCCGATGGTACAATGGTAACTATACCAACTTGTGACGCGACAAAATGGGGTTCAATTCTCTCCACTGGGGAGACCTTATAATCCATTGAATTTAAAGCAATATTTTATTTGAAATTAAAAAACAAACTCGTTTTAGTTACTTCCTAGCTCAAATAATGAAGATTGCTTGTTCATGCCGCGGGTTTCGCTAGCGGCACTGACCACCTGGTGGAGGTTCGACCGCGATGTTCGACCCCGCGCTGGGGCAAGACATTCCAGCTAAGTTGGTTGTGCCATTGACCGCGCGGCGGTTGAGTGGCGCCAGGATGGCAACTCAATGAGACGCGCAATGTTGTGGTATGGGGCGCCCGGCTCCAGCGAGCCCGCGACTTCACCCCGCTCGAACACCTTCGCGTAGCTCCGCCGCCTATGCTTGCGTCCGCGCTCGAGGCGATGCGCGCGGCCCTGGCCGACGATGCGGTCGATGCCGCCACTGCGGTCGTGGACGATCTGGACCGATTCCTGGGATGGGCGACCTGATGTCGGAAGCCCTGCGGATCATCCGATGCTGATGCACGACCTCGCCAGCCCCGATCCCCGCCCGAGCCTCGAGGGGGTCCGCCGTGCCTACCTCATCGGCGTCGGCGGCGTGGGCATGAGCGGCGCCGCCGCGATCCTGCGCGGGTGATGACAGATTAGAATAAATTAGATTGTGTTAGATTAGCTTAGGTTTGGTTTTTAACTCATTTCAGATATATAGAACCATATTTAACCTAAACTCACCTAATCTAACCTAACATAACCTAACGGAACCTAACTTTAGCTTTTACCATCATAGCATGCATAAGAAAGAAAAAGGTGACTCACAAAGCTAATTGAATCCAAGCAGAGAAAAAGAAATTTCGAACATTCACCGATGAATGTCAACATTAACCGTCCTGCAGAAAAAAGTTCTGGGTTGGGATCTTGCAACTGTTCACACAAACGGATGCACATCCACTCTCCTCCAGGAAACGACATCGTTTCACTTTCAGGCCTTGATCCTTCCCAATTCCACCACCATCCACTTCAACGTCATTGATTTCACATTCTCCCATGAGCCACGTTCCCGCAACCCACGTCGCCCACGCATTCATTCGGGAAGAAAACTGATATCGGTAAGCATTTAAACGTTTGTGCGTTGGCGCTCTTCCTCCTCTTCTGCAACCGCGTGTTCCCCACGTGGCACGACACCTTCACCTCCCCCCTCGCCGTCACGGCGCTCTGCCTGCTGCCCATGGCCCTTCTTGCCCGCCGCTGGGTCCCGCCCACGGCAACCGCTTGGCCAAACAGCAGCAGCAACCACAACTTGGCCGCAACGCCCGACAAACACTTTTGCGCACCCTGCAATGCCCCCTTTCCCCCCCGTGGGCGCCACTGCAAGACGTGCGACAGGCTCGCATGACCGGATTGGAAAGAACTGGATTGATATTTCTGAAGGGATTATAATGTTAAAGCTGTACATGTGTGCAGTATGGATGAAAGTATTGGATCACATATCCTTGTTTGATCATGACAGAAAATGGTGAAGATAATTATGATACAAACATGGATCATGGCTTATATGGAAGTTGATCTAAAATTGGTGGTGAAAGAAAAAGGTTGCATGAACCTAAGTTGGTGTAGAGATTCTTGACCATACAATTTTATTCTACATATTATGCAGTAAGAATTGTTTTCCCACTTCACACTGTACAAATACTTTAACCCCACAGAACATAACATGTACAGAACATACCTTACACAAAAATAAGTCAAGCAATCCGAACACAATGATGCTGATATTTATAACTCTTTGTTTCACTGCATCCCCATTCCAACATACAATTCAAGTCAAAAGCTAGTGTCAAAAGATAAAGGCAATTGTTTGTTGTTATTCCCTTTTCGTGATGCATCGTTTGTGTTCATCTTCTTTGATTCTGATCTGTGAGTGCCACAAGCAAAATCTGACTTATGGACCTTTACCTACATTCCAATTCCCATTCACAAATGATTTCGGCCTCAAGAAAAAGCAGAATTGATCAATTACTTGGAAGTTTTAACAATTATCCTAGAGAGAATGCTTATAATTTACAAAAATAGTAATTTTGCGATGAAAAAGTGTTTAGTTATTTTCATGATTGTTCCTCGAAAATCTGTTTTTTATTGACGAGGCCGGCCGCTGGCTCGGACGTGCCATTGGCAATCTCATCACCATTTTGAATCCGCCGACGATATTCCTTACCGGGGCCGGCATGCGCGCGGGCGAAATGTTGACCGATGCGGTGCGCGAAGAAGCCCGGCGCTACCAGTTGGCGGATAATCACTTCGACACGGAAATCATCGTCGACGCCACGGGAGACAACAGCTGGTCCCAGGGGGCCGCGGCAATGGTGCTGGAGCATTTCTACACCGCGTTTTTGTCATAAACCCAAATGAAATTTTTTAAGATAAATTTCTTACAACCAGGTCATTATATCTATTTCAGGGGTGAATACGAGGGCCAAGCCCCCAAGCTGAAGCAACTAGGATCATGATGACGTTGTCTCCAATTTCTAGAGCGACAATGAAAGGGGGATAAGGAATTATCGCCCAATTGCCAGCTCTTAAAACTACAACAATCCGAATGAATATATTTTGCAATAGATGTCAACAATAAGTTACAATCATACAAGAATTTGAACCTCCACCCGATATTGATGATGATAATGATGAGGAGGATGAACCTAAGTCTTCTGATGAGCTAGAACCAGGACCAGATGAAACTGAGACTATTACAGGCGAGAATGAAGCTGAAACAGCAACGACAATGACACATTCACAATCCTTAGAATCGAAAGGAGAACCATCATCAGCTGAGCAACAAGAACCGGAAGTCCCTCCTGCCTCCTCCTCATCATTGACAAGTACCTTTCTTATCTTGGTTTAGCAAAATCTCAAAATGTTCTGCCCATCTCTCCTAAACTCTTTCCTTATCACCAATTATGGCCACAATCCTATTTTTAGCTGGGAAAAGTTCGGATTTACTACTCTCTCTCAATTTTTGCAGATCCTGCCATCTTGAAGATCCTCATCTGCAAGCCCCCCACTTCATACCTCCTTAGTTCATATTCTAATGATTTCTCCACTTTCTTTACATTCCTTTTGTTTTAACATGATCTATCACTGGTGGACAATGTGTTCCTGCCGGCGCAGGATTTATCTGTAACTGTCCAGAAGCATTCACTGGTAATCTTTGCGAAGCACCAGGTATGTCATGAAGAAAACTTTTCTTTTTCTCGAAATTATTAAATATATCTTTTCATAGCTCCAACACCCTGTCAACCGAATCCTTGTCGAAATGGTGGCACATGTGTTCCACAAGGTACAACATCATTCTCATGCCAATGTCCAACAGGATTTTATGGTTACTGTTGCGGGGCAAAAAAAGGAAGATATCTCAGATCTCGAATGGTGCCCTTGGTTTGAAATATCAGGAGAGGACGTTGATGAGACAGTGTTTGTGCACAACAAGACAACTCTTCTGGAGAAATCCCTTGCCAAAATAATCGAAGAAAATAACAGTTTGAGAGAAACCATAGACCAGAAGGAGTGTGATATTCAGAACTTGAATAATGAGTTGCTTGAGGCACAGAATCAGGTATCCGTCACGCAAGACTTGCTAAATGATCTAGAATTTGTCAGTCCAAGCAATTAACGACAACATTGCAATATTTGGCTGGCCTGTAAAGTACATGAAAAGTAATTCAAACTCAAAAATGGAAAAAAACATAACAAGAAAAAAGCTTATAAATAATGAAATATAAGCAAAAAGAACCACTATTTAAAGAAAGGTGGATATCCTACCAACCGATTTTAGAGGGGGAGGCTTGTTATTGGTGGCAATTTTGAACCATACTAAAATATTTTTGAGGACTATCAGCAAATCCCCCTTATAGATCACCAGTAGATTTTATCTTGCTGCATGTAATCTTTGACTCTACATTATCGTGAGTGGAAGGGGGACCCGCCCCTAATTGGACTGAGCGACACTCAATCCGGGCATAAAATTTATTGAGACAGAAAATAATTTGTTTTTAATCCGCTTAAAAAAAAAAAAAAAAACGCAAGATAGTTTGAGAACTGAGGACAATTGAAACTATGGTTGGTGTTATGTATAACTAAATTGCCAGATTATTGAGTTGGAGTGATCCTGTGCTGAGCTACGACTTATGACTTCAGCGTTCAACAGTTAGGACAACGAGAACCTTGTCTTCAAAACCCGGCAACTGCAAATTCCGGACTTTGCTCATCTTACCAGAAAGAGCTTCTGTTGAAACGAATCAAACGGGTCGGGTACGCGTTCGTTTTTCGCGTAGTTGAATCACTTCGCTTTGAAGTTGGTATTCAGGGTCTCCAACTGGTATCGAGTTGGTTTCCGCGATCCTGGCCCAACGGGGGGCGACGGTCGCCGGGTCCGCGAGAGAGGTCGCGGACGGCGCGGATTTCGTGCTCGCCTGCATGCCCAATCTCGATGCCGCCGAAGCCGTCGCGCTCGGGACCGACGGCGCGGTCGGAGGCGGACGGGCCAAGGCCTTCGTGAATCTCGGCACCACCGGGAGCGCCTATTCCCGCGATGTCGCGGACGCGATGGCGGCCGAGGGGAAGGCCTTTCTCGACGCGCCGATCCTCTAGTATTTGATGATTTCAATACGTTTGACATTGTTTAGCTAGAGGAAGAATAGTGTGCGTAGGTGCTTTCTTTGCTCTATTCAACTACTATTCATAGATTACCTTTCCTTAGATCTCTTCATTCACGTTTTCAGGGAGCTCTCATGTAGTCAGGGACCAAATTATTTACTAAAATTTTCTCGTTGTTTTTGAGATAATTAAGATATGTATAGTTACCTTCTTCAACGGAATTTCCTCTTATTTCATCGCTAAAGCTATTCTGTCGGCTAAATCAAACGTTTGCTCATAATCTATAGCACTGAGAAGTAAAGGAGTTGGATTATTCAAGCACTTCTCAAATATTAGTCTAAAGGGGAAAATTTTGACGGATACATACTCTGCCATTCCTGGAACCACACTGATCTTCTCTAAAAACCTTATCAACAGCATCCCTAATTCAAAAAAGTATCACCACACTAAGTAATTCACTTGCTACAGAAACCAAGCTAATACCTTTGGCACAAAGTTCTTTGGCATCTACAGACATGAATTTCTCGTGAAGATTGGGACGACAGAACTTGGGCTTAACATCAAAGTAGCGGAAGAACTTCTCCCATGCGGCCTGGTAGCACGAACTAATGACAAGATTGGGTCGAACCGACAAGACCTCTTCACTCATTGGGTCCTTACCAATCTTCTCGGCGTACCAGTTGCGCCAACGGAACTTGAGAGCAAGTCCGGCAAGGAGACAGGCTTCTGTCGAACCGTTAATCAATAGCGAGAAATGGTACAAGGAAGACACTGGAATAACCAGAGGTTGGTTTCCAAAGAAGCCAACACCTTTCGCAACGAAGAATTGTGTAATTCTATGCGTAAGATAAGCATGTCGGCCTGAGACATAATTCTGAATCTACTCATGGTGGTCCAAGAGCCGATGGTATGACAAAGGACTTGTAAGGAACCAAGTACAAACTATAAGGGATTGTAGTTGGGATTTATTACAAATGGCAACAGACACAATATGTAATGTGATGGAAATAGTCAGGATTTTTGCTGGCATCTGGGTAGCAAATTACGCAGATAAGACGAGAACGGCATGTTTCTGAAGGCGGGAGGGGAGCAGCGGTTTGACGATTGAGAACTGAGCAGCGGAATATGGACAGGCTGTATATGGACGGACGAACGGGAGAGAGGTGAGAGAGATGTATACTGAGAGCAATTTGACGCCGATGTACTTCTCTGGACGGAATGGGAAGGAACAACATCTGGAAAGAGTGCAATTGATTCCCATCTCGAGAGTGCATTCCATTGAAGTTGGAGCAGGACTCGGGGGCTCACTTGGTGCAGGACTCGGTGCAGGAGAAGACGGTCCAATCGGAGTGCAGATCTGTGACGTAGCATTGCAGCCTTTGCCCGATGTGTCGTTGGCATATACGAACGCGTCGGCGGTCCATTTCACCTCCTCACATACTCCCAATTCGGCAGTGAGGGCATCACAATATTTCCCACCTGGGTGCGATGCCATGTCAATGATATAGAAGAAACGGATCGATAATTTAGAATTCAAAGCAGCAGATAGCCAGAGCTGACAGCAAAATCAACATTGCTATGTTATAACACTCCAAAATTTGTTAAGATTTAATATTATTGTCTTATCCTAATGCAGATAAAAGAGCAGTTGTTTCATGCACTGACAACTACATTCGAATTGAACTGAATAGAAAATACTTCAATACATCAAAATATGGAAGTATCACGCTACGTGATCTTAAAGTTACATCACTTTCTTTAATTATATAATTTCCAGTTATAATTCCTGAGAATGGAGCTGGTAGTTGATTTCTAAATTCTTTGGGAAATATAAATCTTATCCTCTCTAGTTTTGAAGCTCCATAATGAGTATCATTGACAATTAAGATTCCCTTTCTAACAAGATTTTGCATTACTGCTTTATAAGTACTTTGGTATTTTTGTGTAAAAGTACCAAAATCATCTCCAGGGTAAATTATTGTATAATTGCCCAACAGCATTAGCTTTATGGAAGCTTGCATCTACTTTTCACGTTAATTAAAACCAAAGGGCAAAGATCATGCATAATAGTTCAACAACACATTAGGTTTTAGTTTTGCAATCTAAGACCTCTTTTGAGACTGAACCAATCTAAGACCCCTTTTGAAACTAAATTCCAAGTAAACCGGTGAATGGAAATACATGAATTCAGTTGTGCTCTCTCACTCTCTCTCTCTTTGGATTCTAAAAATGTCCTATTGCCGGCCTTTTTTCGAGCCGAAGCCAATCGCGAATTCATTCGGCTGCCGACGGCCGATTTGCGAGGCAAGACGGTGGGCATCGTGGGGCTGGGGGGCAACGGTCGAACGATCGCCAAAATGTTATCGCCGTGGGATGTTCGCATCGTCGCAACCGATTTTTTTCCCATTGAAAAGCCGGGCAATGTCGACCAGCTTTGGCCAGCCGACCAGATCGATCGATTGTTGGCCGCGAGCGACGTCGTGATCCGGGAAGTAACAATCGTCTGGATGAGAGAGGAAGAGGAAGAAACAATGGTAATAGGTAAGAACATCATCAACTTAGTTTCAGAAGAGTTGCATCTTGTCTGAAAGAACAGAGACTTTGCATGATCTACAACATAATGTGTGGGGAAAGAAGCTATCAGTTTTTGGTAATATCTGGTTAAGGCAAATCATTAGATTACATCAAAAGGAAGGATTAGAAACATAGGGCCCCATATATTTTAATTGAGCTTTTGGTCGTCTCAAGCTGCCGGATCTGGACAAGCTCGCGTTCCGCCCGCGCCTTCCCGCGGCGAAGATCGGCAAGCTGGAAACAGCGGTCCAGCGATTGCATCAGCTCGTCCAGAAAGAAGGGCTTGCGCAAATAGTCATATGCCCCCGCCTTCAGCGCCGCCACGGCGCTGTCCACCGAGGCATATGCGGTCATCAGCATCAGGATCAGTCCGGGCGCGGCAGCCCGCATCCTGGCGGCCAGTTCGGTGCCGTGCGCTCTTTGCTTTATTATAGTTATCTGTATCAACTACTATTCACGGCATTTCAAAATTTGATTAACAAATTAGTAAACAACTATCGGCCAATGACATCATGAGTGCCTTCATGTCATGCAGCATCAAGATGCAGACCTCATAAATAGACACATTTACTGCTTTTGTTATCCTGTTGCGGCGTGCACAGCCCACGCAGGAAGCTGCATTATAGGTTCCTAAAGATTGCTCCTCACTTTCGTAATAGACCTCTTATACCAATTATTGTATGCTATCCACAATCAAATTAAATTGTTTTGTGCTTTTCAAAATATTTAGCACTTTTATCTTGAGCAAAATTTATTATAACTATTCCATGTATTTATGACGTTGTTCATGTGAAGAGTCGAATGCGTGATACTCGAATTAGAAGTCGGACTCGTGCTACCCATTGTACTAAGCAGGCTTGGAAATGCTAATAAAGGAAAAGGAATAAAAAAAGACGCAAATTAATGTGACGTTGGACTCGCCCTGCTCTTCTTGATCGCACTTCGTCGACGTCCGCGCGCCACCAGCGTCACTAAACAAGCAGGACTGCTCGGCGTCATCATCGTCTCGCTCGGCAATACCGGTTGTGACGTCGAACCCTTCTGTTTCAACTGCGAAGACGGTGCAGTCGACGCAATGCCTGACGCCGGAGCCGACGCGATGCCTGCCGATGGTTGTCGACCGACGGGAGACGAGTTGTGCAACGGGATCGACGACGACTGCGGGATCACCTGCAGTGATGAACGAGATCAGAGCAGGCTTACCCTCAAGACGTTCGAAAGCAGCACTGATTCTGCTCACAGCTCGATACCGTCGATCTTCGCTACGGTGTTGATATCCTTGTCACCCCGCCCTGAGAGATTAATGATCACAATCTGATCCGGGTCAAATTCGTTTGCGTTCGCGGCCAGCCAGCCGATCGCGTGACTGGACTCAAGCGCCGGCAATATCCCCTCGGTCCGGTTAAGCAGGCGCAGTCGCAGCGGAGTGAGCCGAGCAGGTCGCCCGTGATGCACTCGGAGTGGAGCCGGACGAGCACCCCTTCGGCATCCGCCACCTCGCCCACGACGAGCGCGAGGTGATCGTCCTCGTTGCCCGGGCTATGGAATACCATCAGCCGAACCGCCCCGAACTCGGTCGGGAGCGTGCTCTCGGCTTTGAGTTCGATGTCGGGCGGTGTGGTGTCGGGCGAGGTCAATGCGTGGTCCGTGGCGTTGTGCGGTGCCGCTGCGATGTACGACGTGCCGGAACGGCCGGTCGAGATTTCCGGCCCCGACGTCGTCCCGTTCCTGGAGAAGGTCTTCGCCCGGCATATCGCGACCCTGAAGGAAGGTCGCGGCCGTTACGCCATCGCCTGCACGCCGCGAGGCGGCGTATTCATGGACGGCCTGTTGTTCAAGCTGGCCGAAAACCGTTTCTGGTACGTTCAGCCCGACGGCGCGCTGGAGGCGTGGCTAACCGCGCACAGCGAGGGGATTGCGGTGATCTTGATGTTTGCCCTACGCAGCTTGCGTCTAGGTGCCCTGAGCCTGATTCCCAATACGGTGCCAATTATGATCACCTTTGGTGTGTGGGCTCTGCTGGTTGGCAAAGTGGGCATGGCCGCCGCTGCCATAACCGCCACTTCCCTGGGTATTGTGGTGGATGACACCGTGCACTTTTTATCCAAATATTTGCGCGCGCGGCGGGAAAAAGGCCTGGATATCCCCGGTGCTATTCGCTATTGGTATACTCATTGATATCAAGATTCTGTTGTTTAGAGTTCCGGTTATTATTGAGCCGAGTCACTCCTTCCGTTTTTGTAGAGTTCGTTACTACGAACTGTTTGATTAAAAAAGACAACAAAGATGGATGGCCCATCTTGGGGTCTCAGTGTGTTCTGGTATTTTTCTGTCCTAGCAACAGTGTTGAATATTTATTGAAGCTATTTACTTATAGTTTAGAGAAGCACTCATGGCCAACATGAAATTCAAGCGCTCAAAACTTAGGCATTTCGTAATTCGGCAGCAGGCCAGGCTCCCCCTTCCTCTAGCTTCTCAGCGAGAACTCAACGAGCAAGCGGAAACACAGTGAATTCTTGGGAGTCGCCGTGTTTCGCTAACCGATCGTTACGACCTCGCCTGCGGCCGGCCCAAATTACGGCAAACCCAACCGCCACGATTCGAGGAGTCCCCGGTGGGACCGTCCTCCCTGGAATGCGAAACGACGCACGCCTACGCCGCATGCCATACTGTGCAGTGTCACGCTGACCACGCAAGCCGGTCAATTTTCTATCAAGGTGGTCAATCAGAATACTACGGCGGTCCAAATCAAAACCCCTACGGGTTGGATAGCCGATAATGCCTCACCCGTGATCACCGGCGCAACACGACTGATCTCGTTTAGCTCCAAAGCACAAAAAGCGAGCGCGGGGCAATTCAGCGCCGGCAGCTGCCAAATCCATTTCGTGTTTGATGGTACTCATGTGATCTTGTTGCTCCTTACTTTCATTTGAATTTTTTATTTAATTTCTGATCGAATTAGATAACGCCAATAAATCTGTATTTCTCTCCATGGAAAGTTATTCCCATGTAAAATAACTCCCTTTCCCAGCCAGGAAAATCCCTCCCCCAGCAATTCTACTTTAGATAAAAATCTCCTTCCCTCCAAAAAAATTCTAGCTGACGGATATGGGTGAAAAGTGTTTCTTAGCGCACTTTCATATGAGAAAGATTTTAATTTCTAGTAAAACAATTAAGTCACCTTCGCTCTTAAACCATTGGTCTGTGGTTTTTTCTAAATTATCTATAAGACCAACCATTCCTACCGTAGGGGTAGGGTATACGGATTCTCCTTCAGTTTCATTATAAAAACTTACATTTCCACTGACAACAGGGGTATTTAGTTTTAAACAGGCTTCTTTCATACCTTCAATTGCTTCTTTAAACTGCCACATTATTTCAGGTTTTTCCGGATTGCCAAAATTAAGGCAGTCGTTTAGGGGAAATCAGAAATTCTTGGGAGGGTGCAAACAGGAAGGCTTTAAATAGACTGGGATGAAGGAGGAGCGTACTTAGCTGCGTTGACCTCAAGTGGCTTCGCGATGTAGTGAGTTATAAGTAGTAATTATAGTAAGGCCAGTTTTTTATATTATAATAACCCGCTTCCTCAATTCAGTTTACACTCAGTACTTTCAATGTATTTTATACAAGCGTTGGACAATTTTTTTAATCGTTCATTACTAGAATAAGAAGCTAAATTGAGACTAGAGACAAACAGAAACAGAAGCAAACCTTTACTTTCTGCCTCGATCTTTACGCTAAGAGATGAAATCCAGAGCAAATAAGTTTTTGTTTCATGGGCCAGCGCTTATTGTTCTTAATGACGTTCTAATAGCGTGCAATAGTATTACTATTGAATGCCTCGCTGTTTATGCTAAGAGATGAAACGAAGACCAGAGGAGTTTTTAAAGATTTTCATAGGCCAAAGTTTATTCGTTGTGTTGTATATCCAAAATTTAATATGTTACGCGAGTTTAGTTTAGGTCATCCTCATAGTAATAGAGTTCAGGTCATCAGTAAATTTCCTTGTATGATTCGGCGTTTTTAAATCCATTCCATGTTATTTACGCCTTTCTGTTGTCGATAATTCGAGGTTTTGAAGCTCCTACCTGCGCCATGTCTTGAACAAATATTACTGGTTCCATCTTTGTGATTAGTTTACTGTGGGCCTACCCTACGGTACGGGCCTGTGTGTTTTATGGGCCTTGCTGCACCTGACCCTGAAACCACTTCACCGCATCAAGAAACAAGCGGATGCAATTATTGATAATCGCTTCGAGTTACAGGAAGAAGTCCCAACAACCATCGAGCTGCGTAACGTGACCGATGCAATGAATCGTATGGTTTCCAGAGTAAGAGACACTTTCACCAGACAGGCTGAGTCACTGAACCTTTACCATCAGCAGCTTTATCGTGACTCACTCACCAGTCTTGGGTAAATAGTAATTTCGGGAGTAATTTTTGCTGGGGGTCTGTTTGCTTTCATGTGATCAGTCTGTTTTCATGTCAGCCAATCAGATTGGCGTAAGCTATCATCATGACCCATCAATTTTTGCAAATTGGATATGCGTATAAGCGGTCTTTTTACCATGATGAAATATTTCGGGAAGAATGGAGAATCCTGCATCATATTTGAATACATTTTCCGCTCATTCAAATCGAAGACATCATGAAATACAGTATTGTGGAGATCTCAAAAGTAGAATGGCCGAGACCTTTAGTCTGTATTGAAAGCTATAGCGATGTCAGTGATCAACTTCGGATCTGAAACGTGGGTGCTTCGGAAGAAGGGGGAAGATGTGCTAGATGTTTTTCAGAAAGATTGTCTACGGATTTTTTGATTACCCTTCTGACTAACCGTATTTCCAACAGTAAGCTGTATCAAATTGTGACTCTATCCAGCAATCTAGGGATATGACTTGAAAAAGATTGAGCAAAGTATTCTCCATTTTTGAAAACAAATATCTAACTGAAGTGGACATTAACAGAGAAAACGACATGCTACGACAGCAAGTTAATAATCTCCAGGAAGAAAACAGCGAACTCAGAACAAAGGCGGCATCAAAACAGCACCAACATCAGGTTTGAAAAGTTTCAATGGTAAGTAGAGAGTTGCTTGGTAGGCCTAACACCGTAATGTTCTATCTGATATTCTGTATTTTGCTCTCGATCAAGTTTTCGAGTGGCTAAGTGGCTCTGCTTACCTATTGTGATTGGCGGTGTGATCTTGGCCTCGGTGAAGGAACTTGACTTTGCCTGGTCGGCTCTGATCTCTGCCTGTATCGCCAACATGTTTGCCGCTGTTCGTGGTAACGAGAACAAGAAACTCATGGAAACGGAGGGCCTTAAAGATCGCCTCGGCTCTGTTGGAAACCAGTTTGCCATCACGACGCTTATGGGTTTCCTCCTCAGCATCCCACTCATTGTTATCAAGGGAGAACGGTTTTCGCTTCCGCGCCATGATCGGCTTGATTTTCGGGGCTCTGGTCTGCCCTTGAGGTCTCCCCTTGCAGGAAGTGGCGGCTTAGGAAGGGGCACATCCCCTCCGATGGGCTGCAACTCGCATTTTGTACACCGATTTCTACAGGCCCCCTGGCTCTTCGTCATTTCTTCCGGATCTAATCGCGACCCGGTAGCTGGCGCGATATAATCGCAGTCAGCGGACGCCCACCATCTCGGGCGTTATATGACAACACCTTTGATACGATTTTCCGACCCTAGAAAAGAAAAAGTTAAAAAGGGGAAAAGGCAACGTTAGGGCACAACTCCAGGTAAAAATACAACTCCCAATAAATTTCAATTCTCGGTTTGAGAGCCTATACAAATGGACTTTAAATTAAAAAAAAACATATATAACGACATAGTTTAATTTAGATCTGCCCTTTCATCTGCGGTTTCCATCCTACTTAAAAATTTGCAAGTGCAATTTCTACTTGTTAACTAAAAAAATCCTAAACTAGTTACAATGATATTTCAAGAATAAAGTAAGCAAAAATCAAATATAATTGTGGATCACGTAACAGCTTTCTTAGAAGAGAAGCAACTTGTTGTTTCGGCTTCAGATTCTAGTTTGTTCCATAGTTTAACTCCCTGAAAGAAAGGCTCTTTTGACCTGGGCATGTTTTCAATAAAAGAAGGTTAACATCTAATCTGGAAATGCGTAAGCCCCTGACGCATTTATCAGCTGTAAAATTTGAAAAATATAACGTTTCATGGCAAAAAAACTTTTTTAGAACATTATCAGATGATTTTTTTAGGTTGACCTCTCCTTGACCTCTGCTTGACCTCTTTGACAAAATTGAGCACCCTTTCTAGGGCATACTCATCATGCTCAAAAATACAGGGTGGGCCAAAAGTCACTGACTGTTTTATTTTTCAATATCTTATTTATTTCTTAATATTTATTATTTCTTAATATTTTTATTTTTTTCCAGGGGGCGCCCCGCCGCCCGCTGGGCGCCGGCGTCCACCGACGCCAGTTTCCGACGCTATTTCCGGTTGCAGGATGACGACAGCAGCTGGATCGTGATGGATGCGCCGCCAGCCCAGGAGGATTGCCGGCCGTTCCTGCAGGTCACCGCGCTGATGCGCGAGGCCGGCGTGCATGTGCCCGAAGTGCTTGCCGAAGATCAGGCGCAGGGGTTTCTGCTCCTGAGCGACCTCGGCCGACGTACCTGGCTGAAGTGAATTCTGCACGGTTATCTTAATTTTGACTAGATTCTTGAAGAAACTAAATTTCAGCGGTGGAAGGGGGGCATTTGACCTCCCCACCTCATAGCAAATTACCCCCCTGAACCAAAATTTGGAGATGTAACGGAATGTGTTCTTAATATAGCTGAACTTCGAAAATAAATCGAAAAACCCTTAAAACATTGAATAAACCATCACTGGGAAAAATGATCAAACATGTAAGGCCAGAACCAGGGACATCTTTTACACTAATCAAAACACAGTTCCATCCCTCTCTGGAACTGAAATCACTAACTGCGATCCACTTGGTTTTATCTTTTTGATTGGCTATTCAGGTAATGGTATTATCGTCCTTATTTGTGTCGTCAGTTATCTACGGATTTTAAACTTTTACGAATGTCAATTTTAGTTATCTCTTTTATTCGGGAGGGCTATGTTTTCTTGACAATGCTCCCTTTATAGACTTTGTTCTTTAAGCTTTCTTATCAACATTCGGCGGTCGAAGGCGCAACGATGTGACTATAGTCGCCAGCCAGCGACACAACCAGATCCCCGACGGGTTCGGCCAGACCGTTGCCATAGGCGGCGTCATCGGCGCAGAGCACCTTGGACACGCCATCCAGCTTGGCAGCGGCTTCGGCCGCGCCGTTGCAGCCTGCAGAGGCGCAGAGAACGGTCACGTCACCCAGCGCCTTGGCGGCGGTCAGGGCTTTGGCGGTGGCATCAACGGCCAATGCGCCGTTTCACCGCAATCGGATCAGCCGGCCGTGATAACTGAGCGGTGTTGCCGGCAATAGGCAAACCAACGGATGCTTGTCGGCCAGTCCGAAACGCCGGATCTGGTCGGCTTCGTAGCGTTCAAAGTGATGGACGTGCAGGTCCGTGTCACCTTTGCCTTCGGAGTGCCACAACACCGAGACTTCGATCGCATTGAGCGCATCCAGCGTGACCCGCGAGACTCGCCACGTCGCGGTAAGCTCCCGTCCGCCCTCGTTCTATGACTGTCCAGACGGCGAATGCCTTTTGTGAATGGCTGACCCAGCGTGAGCGCTCGTCCCATCGGATCGGTTCACAAGATGTTTATCGGCTCCCTACGGATCTCGAATGGAGTCTGCTGGTGGGACTGACCAATGAAGTGGGGGCAACGCCGGAAGAGCGTGGTTGGTCGGCGAGCGCATTGATGGTCTGGGGCGACGGCCCACGAACGCCGCAGTCGGGGAATTTTCGAACCGAATTGGACAGTCCCGCTCGACTGTCGGATCGCGCTCATCCGCTGTGAATTCCTGATCTCGGAAGACAGTTAGACCTTCTTTCAAACACAGCTGGAACCAATCGCGACAGGTGATGCGGTTGCCGGTCCAGTTGTGGAAGTACTCGTGTGCAACGACAGACTCAATCGCCTCGTAAATGGTGTCGGTCGCAGTATCAGGAGACGCCAGGATCAAGCGATCATTGAAAACGTTGAGGCCCTTGTTCTCCATGGCACCCATGTTGTGGTTAGCAGAGCCAGAGAGTGATCATAGACCATTTCATCTTGTTCCACATCTTCAGCCTGGGCTTGCATTCCGACAAGCTCACTACTAGGGACAGGCCGTTTCAGCAATGCAATCTCCAGGACCATGAGCAGGATAGTGTAGCCAATAAGCAAAAGGCCAGTCACATCGAAACGGCGAATAAAATTGGTACCGAATCCCCCAGATGACCGAACGGCTAAACCTGTTACCAAGCCAATTACCACTGAGGACTATGTGCCCCTTGGGGCCGTTCATCGGATGGAAAACCCCGGCAAGGTTCCGATGGTCCTGATCGAGGTGCAGACCGGCAGCTATCTGGGCGAGGACGACATCATCCGCTATGAGGATGTCTATGCCCGCGACAGCAAGGACTAGTCCCTGAAAGGATGACGGGGCAGGCGGCGCGCGGCGATCAGGCCGCGCTGACCGTCCTGGTATAGTTCAGCACCGGTGCCAGCCAGCGCTCGGTCTCTTCCAGCGGGGACACCTCCAGCAGCTGGGCCATCTCCTGAACGAGGGCGTTCAGGTCGAGGGGCTGGACCAGGAACTTGCCCTTGCCGGAGTAAGCGAGCAGCTGGCTCGTCAGGTCGGTCGCGCGCATGGCGGCGGTGTGCGCGCCTTGCAGGTGCTCGTACAGGTCGTGGTCCGGCTCGATCTTGCGCAGGGCGAGCTCGATGCGCCCGACGACCCCGACCAGCAGGTTGTTGAAATCGTGCGCGATGCCACCGGCACGAGGTCTGTCAAATTAAAACAAGTCTATCAAATTTACACACGGTGCCTCGTGGGGAGGCACCGTTGATGCCTTATGTGCAGTCCGGTTGGAATAAGACATAGAGAATGAATAAAGAAAAGAAAATATTTTGGAATATTTTACCAGTGTTCCAAAGTAAATGCAGAGTATCAAACACTTCGTGGTAATAAACTATAAGTAAGGAGTGGCTCGAGCCTATTGTAAGAGAATCTCTAAAAACAGGAGTATTTTTAATAGATTCTACTCTCTTCAACAATTTCCTCAACCATCGTTTAAGTTCTTCAGCTTTACCGTCATGCTCTCCCTTCCCGTGGTTGGAGCCCAAAAAATTCCGCATCATCTCTATCTGTGTAGCATGTGCATATCTTCCAACAAAATAGAATGGTCGTGCTGCTTTGAACTGTGATGCTGCTCCATCTAAAAAAACCCAATGCTTACCTGGATCTATACCCTGTTGTTTCATAAACTCATAATGCATCGACATGTAGCCGTTAGGATCCCAAAAACAAGCGACGACGATTATGACGACGATGTAGTATCAGATTCATCGTACTTGAGCAGATGGAAACAATGGTTGGATGATCGTACTTCACTCAATTCGAAGGGGACTAAACAACAAGCTCCTGCGAATTCAAAAACAACCAATGATGCTGTGAATGGCGGTCAACAAGATGTTTCGTCCTCTTCTTCTACCAGCACGCAGCTTCCGTCAATGAGACGATTCGAAGGCATATAAAAGGGGGACTGCCCGTTTCTCATCTACACCTTCATCTTATGGTCATAGAAACTACGGAGGGTTTTCACTCGATCAGAAATTGAGACTTCAAGTCTTTTTTTTTATAAGACGAAAGTGATAGGAGACCAACCAGCCACAGGGGAGGGGGGTTTCCAGGGAGGTATTATATGAGGGAGGATTTTCTCCGGGATATATTCCGCTGGTATTTTCCAGGGAGCAGGGGGGTATTTTCCACGGGGGAGTCTACAATAGGGTTACCTGAAATGCTTAATCTGACACTGTGAATTTCAATAAGATCATTCCTCTTTTCGGGGTTGTTTTCCACCTTAGTCAAAAATCAGGCAAATCTTCTCAGGCTTGTAGCTTCTAATTGGTAACATAAAACTTAATGAAGTTTGCATATTTGGAATAAGCAGACAAAAAACAATTCTTTTGACAGATTAATTGTTATCAAAATTCACATTTTATAGTTTCGGTTACTATTGGGCCGAATGCGTTCGATGTAGCCCCAGTATTTCGACCTGGTGGCGTCTTTTCCGACTTCGAGAAAGTCGGAGGACGCGACCACCGCGCCCTTCAGATTGTATATGCGATAGCGCAGGATCTGGCCGTCGAAGACCGCGTCGTCCAGCGCCTTGAACCGTTCGGGGTTCGACCCGCCCTTGTAGAGCTGTGTCAGGCTGTCGCTGTTCTGACTGCCGGCCTGGGACAATGTGTGGGCGAAAGCGACCGCCCATTGCCGTCATAATATTGGGGACGTTTGTACCTAAATATATACTTTACCCCATCCTTTGATGACTAGGCTGTGTACACCTATACTCATTTCTTTTCTTTTGTCATTTACTGTTTAGTTATATTGCTTTTAAATTTCCGAATTGTTTGCGAAAATATTATTACGATGATTGAATAACAAATTGTCAAGTATGTACGAAAGTTGTCATGATTATTGAATGTTTCATAATTAGTTTTTATATGAATCTTATTCAAAAGCTGTTAGCAATATCAAGATATTGATGACAATCTCGTGTACAACCAGATGATCTTTGTAATTCTTCTTTCTGTTCAATAGTCAAACCGGAGAGTTCACCATGAAAATATTGAACCATACGAGATACTCGTGCTAAAGAGAATAACGTTTATCTCTTCGATTGAAAGTACTTAGAAAGATTAGCTCGATTATTGTTATCAATTGATTCTCGTAAGTATTCTCCTAGAGGATATGTAAAAGGACAAGGTTTAATCGTGCACGGCGTCGACGGTGACAAAGGCAAACTGCGAGCAGGTGTACCGACGATCTCCACGCAGCTTGTGGAGGCCGGTATCGCAGCGGGCTACTTCGGCAACAATCCATTCGGCATGGGGCGGCACAAGACTCACGGTCAATGGACCGCCTTTCACCAGCCCGGACAAGAGGGGAAGAGCAACGACTGCACGACGCTGATGGACATGATGCTGGACTTCGCGCGTGACCAAAGCGGGAAGGGAAAGCGATTCCACCCTCGGTCTTCAACCTGAAAACTCGGCAAGAATATTTGCACCTAGCATTAGCTGGGGAACGATAAAGGTCGCGAATAAAGAAACTGACTGTCCTGCCTCAACACACCGTGGCCTAGGGCGCGCGATTAACTGCAGCACCATAACTCTTACACTCCGAAGCGGAGAAAGCCTTGGACTATCACCGTTATATAGCTACATGATCTTGTGCATCATCTAGTACATAGATGCTTTCTTACCCCATTGATTGACGCACAGACGTGGCGCGTCGACGTCGCGGAATACCCGATTTTCTTGTAGTGTTCGATGCATGTCAATGTCGGCATTTGCTTTTTTTTTTTAATTGTGCAGGTGTTTATGCTTGTTATATCTCCAAGTTTCAACAAACACAAAGTTTAAGTATGAGTATGGAAGATTTGAATTTCTTTTCGGCTCTGCAAATGCAGTATTATAGAATTTTAGTGGGTTCTCTCATTATGTTAGAATCAAGTGAATGGATACGCTATTTGGTGTGGTGTTATTTGCCTTCTGCATTTGCGTTTCCTTCTGTGGTTTTTGTTATGGAATTATTTATTATCAATGCGACTCCAAAGGTATCAGAAAGGTACGTGAATTGCGTTCAAGTAATGCATGTGTAACTTATTTGTGTACAAGTAATGGAGTTTATACTCTATTTTTTATATATAAAAATTAAAAGCTTATTATGATTTTAGTTTTTTGTTTTCTTTATGTTGCTTAATGCCTTTGTTTATCTTTTTTTTTGAGTTACAACATAACAACTATTGTCATGCATGTGATGTTCAGTCTGATTTGTTTTTTATTATCAAGAACATTTCACAAAGGAGTAATACAATCTATAAGACTGCTCAGCTCAGAAGAAAGTATACAAATCTAATGTGGCAGTACTTAAATACTGTTTCTTTGATATCAATCATGCCTTTGTGACTTGAAGCTACTAGATGCAATCAATTTATCAAGTGGCTTTCATAAACTTACCTCTACTTAAAGTTTTACGGTTTTATGGTTTCCAGACCCCCCAAACAGCCCCTCCTGTAAGGCTAGACCAATTATGAGCCGCATGGCAAAAGTTTCTCAAATTACAAAGCAGTTACTTGGTTCACATTGCTTATATGCAAACTTCTTCCAACGTGAACATTCTGCGCAGTTTTTCGGAACTTTGCTTTCATGACCCGCAATAATTTAATTGGGTAACCGAATGCCAAGAATATGAATACTCCCTGAAGGCTTAATGGGGCAATTTTTCGGGAGGAATACACCTAGCAGCATTTATAAGATGCACTTTTTCGGAAATATCACTACCATAAAAGGCTACTAAAACAATTTGACTGCTTTACAACAATATCAGCAAAGTGTTTGTTTAAATTTTTTTTGTCTCCTATGTTTACACATTACTATCACAACATGGTTTGCCTTTAGGCAGGCCAACCTGGCCACAATTTACTTGTGATGCGATTAATTATTTTTTCTCCTTTCTCGATTGCCCGCCTCGACCGCTCTTTCCAGCGCCGCCATGGCTGAATCTGCCTGCATCAGCGGATCCGGCCGGTGAATCAGAAAGGTATCGATTTGCTCTACCTGCAGACGCGTCAGGGCACGATCGATGGCGTTGGCAATGTAGCCTGCCTCTGCGCGGTAGTGCTTGGTCTTCCAGCGACTTTCGTCCTGATGCCCATGAACGATGCCGGTCTTGGTGATGATCCGCACTTTCTGGCGCAGGCTCGGATCGGCCACATCATCTTCTTAATAAACTGTGTGCGAGGTGGACCACTTACCGAGATCAACGACCGAGATCACTGACCGAGATCACTGACCGAGATCACAGAAGGAAGAAAAGAAAATCAACAAATTGTCGACACCCCCATGCGGAACGCCATTTCGTCCCCCGTCTCGGATGCTCATCATCGTGTCCCTTGTATATATTTCCCTTGAGCCAACAATGCCAGGCGGAAATCCTCTGCGGGCCTGGCTTCAGCCCTTTGTGGCAATCTCCAATGGCATTCCGTTTGCTACGGTCACCGGGCAACAGTGAATGGGATTCCTTTGAAAAGCGCAACGACTGAGAATCCAGAAGAATATTAAGCCGATCTTGTGTAGCCCATTCGATCGATCATGTACATCTATAAACCATGTATAAACCCTTTCTCAAAATATTATTTACAGCATCGAATTGCTTTGATTTCTACTCATTGATAGACGAGGTCAAGTCATAAGATTTTAGGGTTAGAGAGAGTACAACGTCATTTTCCGAAATACCAAATTTGTTATTCGTTAGTTGATGTGTTTCAATACTGGTCTTAAGCGTTTCGCGGCTTTCTGCCTCGCCCAAAGACATAGTTACGAGGTTTTCCGACTACGGTGAATAAAATGACTATCTATGAATTTTGATACGGTGACTCTGGGAAAATAATTGGCGTTGGAGGTTGACTAGGTGCCTTCCAATGTGTATGGTCCCTTAAAAAGGGCACTAGAACTTTGCTTGCAACAGAATTACGGACGAAGAAACAAAAAAACAAGCTTTATATACATTGGGGCAGGAAAATTACAATACATTTACAAGTATCCAAAATTGTGTGTTGGAAGCATTATCTTCGGAAAATATCGTAGAATTATTAGAAACAGTACATAATGAATGGGTATTTAGATTGGGCGTTGATGTTATTACATTGACGTTGGAAGGCGAAGTGGAAACCGTTCCCAAATATGACGGATTGCAAATTGTACCAACAGGTACTCTAAAGAGAGCCGAACTAAGAAGGCCGTTATAACGAAAGTTGTTTCGAACTGCATGAATCAGCGGAAATATTTTAGTGCTTAAAAGGTTTTTCTTTGGACACTCCACAGTGTACAAAATCGTCAGAATTGAAAGTGAGAAGAAGTCAATGAAGCTCAACCCAGCTGTGTTTGAAAATGTAGCCAATCAGAACTCTGACTGCCAGAGCGGTGTCACTATTTTGTATGTCTACTTACTCTAATGATAGGGCATAAGCCCTTCAAAGATAACAAAGTACTATGAATGGTTTGAAGCTTAAACAGAACAACGATGAAGAGGACGACTACGTTGTTGAAATAACTGTGAAAATTTAAAAAGTGAAAATTTACTTTTAAATGAAGAAAAACCTTGTGTTAATATTTTTTTTCACTGGCTTGTTGGCATTTTCTGTTTAACATTTACACTTATTCCCACCCTTTTTCAATACATTGATTGAATAATCTTGCCTCCCAAATAATCTCTGCTTTTCCTTTTGCTAGAACAGGCAAGAAAGAAGAAGAAGAAAAAAAAAGGAAAAGACGCATAAGAAGAAGACGAAGAAGGAAATAATAGATTTTGTAATCATCTGTCAGAGAAAAAAATCCAAGACAAAAAAAAAAGGTTTCATCGAAACTTCTTCCCACTTGATGTCATATTATCGACATTGTTCAAATCAGCAGTATGTTCCTTTCGTCAATGATTTATTCGAAATGAGCACTATCATTATCGTAAGAGTTACATCAAACCTCAAGCTAGAATCAATTTCTTCCCCACCCTCATCAAGCCATCCGTTAGAGCTAACGCCTTTATTTGAATGATTACGATAATTAATGTCAACCCACTCTACTTTCATATTCATAGAGTCAGCATTAAAATAACCAAAGTGATTCAGTAGAAGTTGAAAGACTGTTTTATTTGAAGGTTTGTTAGCCTCAGCTATTGAACTCCATAGAGAAAACAACTCAGCATCCATCGAACTATTGAACCTTCTCAGCACCTGCGTCAACATGGTGGACCATTGCGCATTTTGAGAGAAACATCGTGAGCGAAGCCACACAGATCAGTGACATTCGTAATCAGGTATCGGCAGAAGAATGGGCTGTACGCCAGGACCTGGCGGCTGCCTATCGTCTTGTGGACCACTACCGCTGGTCCGATATGGTCTTCACCCATCTGTCTGCACGAGTTCCCGGTCCCGAAGAGCACTTTCTCTTAAACCCCTATGGGTTCGGGTCAAAGCCTTTATAGGACTGGGAACTTTGAACGCTCATAAAATTTAAAGCATAAGTGCTAGGACAGTGAAACTTTGTGCCTAGACTAGGACAGTGAATACTGCATTCACACTGTAAGCTAAACCGATTTAAATTAAACCAGTCTCATAAATGTTACATTCTGATTGGTCAGTCCAGGGATTAGAATCGATTTGATTGGTGGAAATTTAACCTGGTTTAAATAAAGCTGGTTTAAATATGTCAGTGTTACATGAACTTTTTAATGGTCAAAAGACTGCCAAATTAAACTATAATTAAATTCTCCGGCTATACAACCAATAGTTGTTCTCAGAGAAATAAAAGAAAACTAAACACATACCATCAAAGAGATCCTGATTGAAAACGTCTCTTGAAAAACAAATTAAAACCAAAACTAAATTAGCCTTTGCCTCATCACCACGTTGTCAGCTTTTGCTGGAGATTTGATGGGGAATTATATAGCTATTGGTCCTATAGCCAGCAACAGAGACCGAAGGATCCCGGTGGGGATCGGATTCGCCGCGTCATGCGATGGCGCAAGAGCTGGTCGTGGATGGACAGCGCGGCGACGGGGGTAGCGTGCGCGTCGGCCCTGGTGTGGCGTTTCACGCACGATATCTGGACCAACTCGGAGGTCGTCTGCGGGATCGGGGTCGCCGCGGGGCTCGTCTGGCTCGCCGCGGTCCGCTGGCTGCTCTACCCGGGCCGATCCCTCCACTGGTAGCGTCTCTTTTTGTTATTTTTTATATTTTATTAATAAAGCAGAGAATGCAGTTAATAAACGATAATTAATAAATTAATAACTAATTATTAAAACATAAATAAATTATTAGCATTAATCAATATCATTAACAATAATCAAATAATTATAATAAAAATGAAAAATATTAATTAATTAATAAATCGAAAATAATTTTAGTAATAAATGAAATTTTTTTTAGAATTTTGCCGCAAATTTTGTGGGAGACAGGGTGGGGAGCTTCAGGCGCAAGCCATAACGGTCCTGGCGCAACAACGCGCAGGCATTTTCGATGATCTTGAAGCCCACTTTCAGTTCCTGGGCCAGCACACGGCCATGCTCGGTCAGGCTCAGCTTGGGCCCACGGCGCTCGAACAGGTCGCAACCAAACATGGCTTCGAGGGTCTTGATGTGGTGGCTGACCGCACCCTGGGTCAAGGCAAGCTCTTCGGCCGCACGGGTGAAGGAGCCATAGCGTGACGCCACCTCGTCCACCGACCGTTGTGTCAAATAGAGAAGTATGGTGGCGGCCATTGCATTTTCTGCATTCTCTGGATCTGCACTTGGGGCCTCCCTGTCCAAAACCAGTACAATTGAAGCAAAGCTTTTTCTTGTTGAGAATTTCCCGCCTTTGTGCCACGTTGGTTACTTTTCGACCGTCTGAACTCTTGTGATTGCTGAATTCGCAGTTCACACAGCTGATTTGTGTCCCTTGTGGCTTGTCCATATCATTCGCAAACATTAAAAAAAACAAAAAAACAAAAAAGAGCACATTAAAAATAAATGTCTTAACTTACCTTTTTCAGGTCTGAGCGACCAGAAGGCTTTCTAATATTATTTCCAGCATAAGCAACTCCTTTCAATTCCCAATCTCCAATTTCTTCATTCCACATGACATTATCTTCAATCAAGCGCTATAAAAGACAACAAACTATGTAAAAAGTTAGCAGTTTTAATAAATGACACCATCAATAATTTTGTGACGGACCTGTCAGACTTGAAATATGGATTAAGTAAACTGATAACCATCGATTTAGTTTGCTATGCGAGCAAAGTTAAGCCCTACATATATCGTCCCCGGTTTACCTAGGAATCTCCAACCTATGTATTTGAAAATACACAGAAATTAAAATAAAAACACAGTTATGACACTGAAACGAATCATAGAAAAACGGCAAAAGACAGTTACACCAAATATCAATGTCCACACTTCTATAGGGTTCTAGTGGATCCACTAGATTTTCAGTTAATCCACCGACCACTGTACCCTATTTTAAATGTAATTTCTTAGACAAAGATACAGGTAATACAATCCTATTCCATGTCGGCTTTTCCCAAGATAATCTAACATGACGATTAATTTCAGATTTAAATGAAAAACCAGTTTGGAACAATGAAATTGCTCTACTATTGTCATATTGGCTTCAACAGAGATCGAATCATGATGATATCTTTGGAAGGTAGAACTCTCATTCATCTCTTCTTCGTCTACACAAGGTCGTAGTTTATGCAGTGACCAAGATGCGATAGAACTTTGATCGGCAACTTTAAACCAGTTATGTTATGTAGACCAAGACCAACAAGAAAATGTTTTAGTGTGATTACTCTTCCATTGGTTACTCCATGAATTAAATCATACCCAAAGGAACTAATCATTCTCTTCACAGATTCACTGCAGGTCTGGTCTTTGGGTTTCAATACGCAAGTCAAAAATTCATTAACGAGTTGAGGAAACTCTTTGAACCTGGTCTACCACGCCACTCGCCCAAAGATCGCCATTGTAAGAAAACTGGATATCCACGGCCGGCCCTGCCGTATTGGAGTACACTTCGAATCCCATCAAAGCCGGGCCCGGAGACTGATTGGCTCCAAGTTCCAGTTCGCCAACATTGCCAATGGTCCAACTAAACAGCGCGGGATTGAACCCACCGAACGAGAGCGAGTTAAAACCCGCTGCCCCGGTGGCGGCCGCATTGCCGCTATCAATCGTTATAATATTTAAGACATTTTCAATATGGTCCAGATATTGGACCATAATATTTCAGATATTTTTACTTCCTTTATTAATACGTTTGAAGCAGCTAAAGTTTCCTGATTGTTTGAAAGTTGCTACGGTAGTTCCTATTGTTAAAAGAGGTAATAAGAACTGCAAATTGCAAATTGCCAATAGAAATTGGTGATAGAACGGCGATTGCAAATTGCCAGCCTATTTGGGTTTTACCTGTTATATCTCGTGCTCTCCGGAAGAAACAGAAATCGAATGAACTAAAATGATATTTTCTGCCCTAATGCCAAGCATTGCTTACTATATTTCAGGTTTCCGATGGCGATTTGTAACCTTGCCGATTTAGAAGAAATTCAAGAGAGTCGTCAAAGTCCAAGTGTAGAAGATTTATACGAGAAAGCGATTGCGATTGCAGAAATCGAATATTCAGGATATCACGTATATCCTTATACTTATTATGGTGGGTATCTATTCAGAAGAGGAATTGTTTTCTCTTAACGATAAACAGTTACTTCTATTTCATTGAGAACAATAGTTTGATGTTTTAAGATTTTATCATCCCATTTAAAGTGCTTGTAAGATGGAAATTATTTTTCATTAAAAGTTAAAATATTGCCAAGTTAAACAAATTGACAGTCTTTAATCGCACGCAAATATCTTGTTTTCCTCGATCAAACTTTGGCTTGCTTGACAAGATTTCGCGAAACCAGTACCAAAATTTCTACGAAATCTTTACGGGCACCTTCCCTCAACAACTCGCAGCCGAGTTTGCGCAAGTGAACCAGCAGTGCTCGGCGCTTCACGCCGAGATGCGAACTTCTTCGAAGTCACTGCCTGCAGCATTCTTCGCTGCCTCGCGGTTCATCTCCAGGGCCTCGACGAGCGCAGATCGAAGATCCTCAAGAAGATCCTCTTTGGTAGCACCCTGGCCGTTAACGCCTGGGATCTCCTCGATCCATCCGATCCAGAGGTCGCCATCCCGTTGAGATTGCTTAACATCACTCCAGCGATCTCTTCTTTGATAATGGGGAGCAATATCTATTGAATCATTCTCAACCATGTTTGCAATGGTAGCTAAGGAAAAGTCTGACTGCTGTACAACTAAACTATCCTGTGCTTTTGCAAATTTATTCACTATCTCTTTTTCTGACATTAAGTATCTCATATGAAATTAATAGTTAACTTAAGGTCAGCTTAACTGAAAAACATTTCTGAAATCTAATATTTGTTAATTTGGGCCAATGCAGAAAAACTATCTTTCTCCTTCCTCTCTCTTTTTAAGGCAGACATCAATGGAATCAGCATGTTCTTTTAATCGGATGCTACGACCTAGATAGGTATCACCGCAGCTGCACGGAATCTCATACACCCCTGGTGGATCTGAAGTAATCTTACCCTTGCCTTTGTTCAGGAAGGAGGAAATAGTCCCTCCAGAAGGAAAAAACACCTTAAAGTCAGGCTTAGAGATTTTGGAGCTCAAATTGTACTTGCATCAGCACATTGCATTTCAAAAGCCTGCTTAGCATAACGATCAGAATCAAGTTGATTTAATCTAAAATAATATTTAATTATACTTATATGCCTAGTTGATAACAAAGGAAGCCTTCCTAACTCGGCATTGACTGCATCAGAACAAGTAGATGATTTGACCTCTAATACATATTTGCATGCTAAGAGGTGGAGCCTTTCGAACATTGGCCATTCGTTTATGCCCCAAATTTCTGACCCGTAGTTTGGGCCTATTGTGTATATAATTTCCTCTATGGCAGAACCTGTATCACCAAGAGCTATTGAAGTAACTGGCAAAACCTCCTTCTTTACAATATAGCCTTTATCAGCTCGCCATACAGAGTCATTTTTGTCGCAGTTGCATTTGTAATCCTTATTGGCACAACTGTTGGTTATTCCACATTCACAGCCAGTACCGTTACTAGGTCCACCACCCCAAAACTCAAGCTTTTGCCAATCCCTTCCTCTTATCCAAGGGATTTAGGTATTTTCTAGTATTTAAAGAGGGTATCCCTTGAAATATGTAAATTGAAATTTTAAAGTATGTCACTAAACTCCAATTTAAGAAGTTCATTCAAAATGAAACGTCCACAGCTAAAGGACACTTTAAGGCAACTTCTATAGTTATTTTCTCTTTCTTGTCACTTTGTGCCATGAGTATAAAATATTATTCTAAAAATGTGTGGTTATTCACAATTTTGAGTAAATGAAAAATTTTATTAAACTCGAGAAATCATCATTAAAATTACAACTACATCGAAGGTAATACATACACTTTTAAATATGTACCCAACTCGTAGATAAATACAGCTGAATTTTGTCGGAGAGATAATTCTTCTTCCGCGGGGATTCCATCCCGATTCGAAGGTGTTGCACTAAATTTGTCCGCCGAAAATATCCAATTAAATCGTGATTTTGGCAGCGATGAACCGGCTGTGTTAGGAGTAGCAGTTGTTGTTGTTGTCGAAGTTTGCATGTGAGCTCATATGCCAGCTAGTTGATAATGATTACGAATTACCTTGTTTGCTGTGCCCTGCCTTCCATATTCACATACGTGGAATCCTTTTCAGTGTAAGCAGCTCCTGGCAAAATCGCATCTGCAATATTTGCACCCTCATCTCCATGATGCCCTGGAGAAACGAGACTAAGTTTAATCTTCACTCAATTTTACATATAATTAGGATGAATTAAGCCAGAAAGCTGAAATTTACTGGACAATTCTGGATTATAACCTCAATAATTTCTGTTTTGTTTTAGTTTTAATTTTACTCATTACTTTCAGTTGAAAAAGTAGTTTTTATAATTTAATTTCTGATTGTTTATCAAATCATCTCCAGGATTAACTAAGATATGAAGTTGGCCACCAGCTTACATGATTCATTGCTGTTAAAATTTAAGTACCAATAATTGTAAATTGGTTGGTAGTTTCCCACTTTATCATTTTTCTGTTTGAGAACTCCAGTATAGGATTGTAGGTGTTTCTCTATATTAGTTCGCCTTTCTTATTTGGCTCTTAAAATATTTAGAAGTTTCGTTTGAACATTTTTAATTACCCTAATCACCAAATAAGTACTTCATTAAAAAAAAAGTGTTCTTGGCAACATGCGGAAAAGTTTGCAAATATACCCAAACTAGATTGAAAATTATAAATCAGAAATATTAATGTTTATGCAGAATAATTATATAGTTGCATGAATGAGGAGTTGCAGGCTTTCGAAAATCGTCTATTTGGCTAGGACCTTAAGAGTTGCTTATCAAGCCAAACTTTTTACCGTTTAAACACGTTGCGAAACATTGCTCATACATTGTGACAAGCACAAAAAATGTATTTGAAATGTTTGAAAAATATTGCAAAGCAATTCCGCTTGTGAAGCAATGTTTTGCGATGCGACCAAATGGTCAAATATTGCTTGCTAAAGCAACAATGTTTGCTCGCTTGGCCAGGGTTTTAAAGTCCTTTGTTTGGAATGCCAAGTGATCTTTGAGAGACGCCTTGAGCTCGACGACCCTCTCGCCCTTCTTGAGCGCGGCAGGCACACTCTTCAGTCGCTTGCCGGCTTTTTCCACGACCAGCTCGGGGCCACTCACTCGGTCGGCATCGATCCACAGCCGATAAGGGTCTTCCTCAACAACCGCCGATTCGGCCGATTCTTCTGACGAGGCTTCTACGGCCCACTCGAGCCGAACCGGATCGGAGTACCCGGCCGTCTGAGCGAGATTCGCGAGCGTCGAGCGACTCAAGACGAAACCGCCAGCGATTAGCCGGCGGGTGAGCACCCGCTGACTCCGTCGAAGAAAACAGCAGGTAGTGCGGCCTCTGTTCGTTCGTCATCTTTCGACCTTGTAGCAAACTCCAAAAGTGCCACCGCCCGATTCCTCCGCATCCCTACAATCGGTCACCCTTGTGGCTACACGTGCCGAGAGCATCCCTGCCCGATTTTACTCTTCGGTAACGATGACGTATGTTCTCCAATTTATGGGACATAAAAATCGTTTTCTTAAGTAGGACCATTAAAGGTGTAGGACTACAGAAAAACACAGAAAACATATGTAGCATGACGTGAAACCTCAGTGTAAAATACAAACCTCTTATGTTTATAATAGCATGTTTATAATAACAGTAACGAGTGCACAGACTTCGCCTGCGTTCGCAGAACTCAGCACGTGACAGGCTTGTTTATATTTCATTTTCTAATCTTTTAGTATAATATAAGAAATTTTGTCATTCCATAGGTACATATTGTCAATCCAATTATCTTCTGCAGTTTTTTTACGCTTCTGGTGGCTCTCTTTGTCACTGCTGTCCTTTTTTGCACGTTTCTGGTGTTTCTGGTGGCTGTGACGACTGTAACTTGTCACCGGTTCTGGTGTCAAAAGCACGGGTCCACTGTTATTTGTTGTGGGGCGAGAAGGAGAAGATGCAGCTGCTGAGGAAGCACCAGCGGGAGAATGACCATTATTCTGACTGCGTGGCAGGCCGCTGCCGGCCGACGAGTACCCTGGCGGCGGGCGCCGGGCAGAGTTCAGGAATCCGGACACCAAAGTCTGGATGGACCGTATGGCGGAGCGGGGTTACACGGTGCCGACGTGGCCGAAAGCGTACGGCGGTGCGGGGCTGTCGGCGGAGCAGCACCGCGTTCTGACGGAAGAACTTCGGCGCATCAACGCTCGGCCGCCGCTGGTCGGCATGGGCCTGAGCATGATCGGGCCGGCGCTGCTGGAATTCTGGAGTTTGTGGGTATGGGTTCTACTGGGTGGCGGTGAGGCCCAGGGGGGTTGCGTTCTCACGACGTGTGGGCCGGTTGGAGCGAGGGCTGTCGATGCCTGGGCGGTTGCAGTGGCTTGGTCGACGTAGGCTGCGTGTTCATGTCCAAGCTTGGGGGGAGGACTTGGGGGCACCGGTGAGGGTGGGGGGCGTGACGGTGGTCTTGGCTGAAGAACACGGGTAGGGGGCGTGGGGAGTCGGGCGAGGAGCGGAACAAGAATTCTGCAGCAGTTGGGTGCCTCCAGGCATACACTAGGGGCCGAGCAACGAAAAGAACAACATTGAAAAGATTCTTCCCTCTACTAATGATTGTACTATAGGCTACATATCGAATAGGCAGACCCTTGGAATAGGTTTGTCACACATCTATTGCTCAAAACAATACGTATGTTAATAAACCAGTAACACAACTGTAGTTAAAGTCGTCTCTTAATTTTCACTTCACCATTCAAATCAGATGGGATTGTCAATGGCGATGGAACGCTGGTGCCAGTTGGCGCAACGTCGAACGAAACACTTGCGATCCGCGAAGGCACGGTCTACACGTCCACCGGTTCGGCTGACTTTGGCGTTGCACCCGGCAAGTACAAAGTTTTTGCCGGACGCGGTTTCGAATATGACGTGCGTCAGGCAAGCATCGAAATCGAACCCAACCAACAGGCCAAACGAACCCTGGTTCTGACCCGACAAATCGATTCATCAGGCTGGTTTGGACCGAGCCGGACTCGTCGTCCGGGAGGAGGACGCCGACAGGATCGAGATCGGAGTGCAAGCAGGCAAGAACGCATGGGTCACGCTCTGGGATCCCGAGCGCACGGTCGGCGCCGGGCTCGCTGCTGTGCCGGGAATGGCGTTCATGCGGGTCGCTCCCGCTGACCCAAAGGGGAAGGAGGGCGTGTCGATGCGGTATCGGGCCAAGGAGCGAACGTCCGAGTTGCTCAGCCTGAGCGGCGAGGCCAAGGGAGGTGTCGGACTGGGCAGTTTTACCTTGGGCTATCACTATAAGGAAAAGTGGGGGTTCAGCCTCTACTATCATCCCAATAATCAGTTTGAGCAGGGGGACCCAATAGGCCTGGGCTTTGGAGAAGGTACAGGCGGCAAAGATTTCAGGAATGCTCAAATCTATGGACAAACAGGTCTCGAAGGATACGAGAACCATGACAAACATACCTGGGTAGCCGGAGCGAGATATTACCTGCTATCAAGCTTTTAGACTTGCAACATGTTTTTCCACTTATTTCTGGTTCCATTTTCCATAGTGGAGAGAAAAATGCTTAAATATATCAAATTAAAGGAAAAAACGTCTTTTCTCTGCTCAGATCGGGATTTACTGAATTCAGGCAGCGCCAAAATGAATGGAAAATCTGATGGACTCGTTACACTGTTAGATATTCCATTAGATATTATTTCTCGTTTTAGATGCTCTATATATGGAATATCTAATGGAATATCTAATAGTGTGGACTTGCCCCGTAAGCATGACGCTTGTTACCTGCCTCGACGAAGCCATTGCACTGGCAATATTCAGATCCATGAGATGGCATGGGTTGATGACGAATTGTGGTTTGTTAATACCGCTTTTTCGTGCCTGGCGACGCGAAGTGAGACCAACAGCTTTATCCCGCGCTGGCGGCCCGGGTTTGTTGATCGATTGATGCCCGGTGATTGCTGCCACTTGAACGGCCTGGCGCTGCGGGATCGCCACAACACGGTTGATTCCAGTCCGCCGTATATTCAGAATTGTTGGGGGCACCAGAAGAGTAATCTTGTTGCTGTGGAAAATAGCCTCCTTCCGGAGGATAATAAGCTGCTGAATGATCGTCGTAGCTGCCTCCGTACATTCCCCCCACGCTCGCTGCTGCGTTTGAATCATAGTAGGCGGACGGGTCCATGTGAGGATGCCCTTGTTGTTGTGGCGCCGTTGGATCGAAATTCGAAGCGTTGGCGTTCATTTTAACTCCCCCCTAACAAAATTGAGCGGCAAAATAATAAGTATTACAAATAAAAATGACGAAGAAAAGAAGAATTTTTTGAATATTCTACCTATATTTCAAAATATACGGAGAATGTATAGTGTAAGTAGAATATTATATAGTATTTATTTTTACATTTCATTTATTTTATTTTTATATTTTTGAGGTTGAACTTTCATAGCAAGGTAAAATAAAGGTTAAAGAAAATAACTTGAAGATCCTAAATTAATGGCAACTGACAGCTCCTACCTTCTCCTGGATTTTAATTCTCTGTATATGATTCTTAGCCTCTAAAATAAGGCCAAGTTATTGCCTGCTGACCTCGTTTCCATGCCTTTATTTCAGCCCCGCACGAATGATAAAGATGTCACCATCAAAATGAAAGCAATTTTATAAAGATCGTTTCGCCTCTATCTTAGTTTCCATGCCCAGAGTCTTAAGGGTTTTAATTCGATCGGCCCTCTGCAGAGCCCATCGAGTTGTATGTTGGGGGGTTGGAATTCGGCTGAACCTGACTGACGGCAAGGCGCCAGCCGCTCGGTACAAACTGGAGAAAGGCGACTCGTGCAGCTTCAACCTCTTGGTAGTGGACGAGGCGACGAGTCCCTTCCATGCAGGACTTTGCCATACAGGACTCGTCGCCTCGTCCACTACGGCCAGTTTCTGAGTTGCAGTCGCGCTCGGCGGCTTACCGCTCAATCACTCTTCCGACCGAGCGGTTGCCAGGCGATCAGCTATTCAACGGCCTACGCGACCCGCGCCCTGGGGCTCTCTATTATTGGCCGCTACATCGAAGCCATCGCGGACTACGATCGCGCCCTGCGCATCCTGCCGAACTATCCCGTTGCCCTGAACAATCGGGCATGGGCCTTGTTCAAGCTTGGCCGGATCGACGAAGCGGCGCCGGACGTCGAGAAGTCGCTTCAACTGGACCCGACAAGTCCGCACGCCTATGACACGCGGGCCCACGTGCGCCAACACCAAGGCCGGCAAATTTTCACTTTTGTGGCGGGTCAGCTTTAAGTCAGACATACGGTAACATTATTTGTATCTTCAAACAAATTGACAGATATCTTTAGACTGATATCTGATATCTGGTGTTCACCAGACTTTAGACTGATATTTGGTGTTTACCAGAAAGAGAAACATGTGTACCATTTCGTTTTAGACTGAGCTATATCACCAGTTTTTCAATACATACCAAAAAGTGAAATGAGAAAAAACTTAGGTGTCAAAGTAGATTCGTATGACAATTGGGGATGATTTAGAGCGAGTAAACCACCAGCTGGACCAGCACAAACATTCAAAACTAAGATGGGTGCAGGTCAAGGTGGTTCGGGTAATCCTCTTCAACGTCAATCATCACGTGTATGAGCAATTGATTTTTTTTCGTCTTCGAAGATTCTCACATGATTTTCATTGATTATTTAGGAATTAGCTCGTGAAAATAGTCAACGTGATCGTGAAAATGCTCTTCAATCTCTTCGTGATACAAAGAGTTGCGGAAGCAAAATGTTATTAATATCGACAATGGAAACCGCCATTTAAGATTCGTTATATAACGTGGTTCTTAATTGGTTAAACTTAATTCCGCTAAAAAAAAATATGATAAAATAAGCATTCCATACAGCTGAACTTCAAGGAACAACTAAACTTCAAGGACCAGCCCCCGAAAAAGGTCAAACTTCAGCACTTTTCAGAATCTACTTGCCAACTCACAAGGAACTATAGCTAATTCTTTCCAGCAAGTTTTCACAAAGAAAACGAGACTATCTATCCTGTTTGCAGCACACCGATCATTTTGCTCTCACCTACATTTGTACATGCTCGATTTTCTGATTTATACCGCAGGGAATTAATCCTTGAAAATGGGCGTTTCTTATTCATAAAGATGTGTCAAAAGCGTAATCATGAAGAGATGTCTGAAGGTCTAAAGCAAAACATGACTTACAGCTTTACAGCTTACGCTTTACATGACTTACAGATATCCATAAAACTGGTTTCTAAAACCTATTGAAAAGCACAGCAGGGGTTAATTCGATGGTCATGGGCTCTCAGTTTTTATTCCTTCTTGCATCTAGCAAAACAGGAGAAAAAAAACCAAAGTGGCTTGCGATAAGACATTCTAAGCCGGCACTACATTGCCAGCAATCTAGACTATTTTTATTTAAACATAGCTGCGTTAACCATGGGAAAAAGCTACGATAACTGCAATAATTCTATGGTATAAAATTCCATGTTTAAACGTAAATAAAGTCTATGACCACTCAGTTTTTAAACAATATATTGAAAAAATTAGAAAAAGCCCCAAAAAATTTAATTTTCCAAAATTAGAAAAATCTCAAGTTTCTTTGCTTTTTCTACAGTAAAATTCTGCTCCTTTGCCTTGAAACTAAATTGACCTGTTCTCCCATGTGTGATAATAATTGCTCCTTTTTATCGCTAATTTGCCATTATTTTTCGCAGCTTTTACTTTGAATAAGTCTTGCTTCAGAGGCTGGAAGAACTAAAGCGATTGAAGAACTTGAAAAGGCAAGAACTCGAGCGGCGCCTAAAGAAGTCAGCAGCTGTTGCAGGCATCAAAAAGACTGACAATATTGCATTTAACCCTGATGATTTGGAAGGTGACTTTGATCCCGAAGAATGGGATAAGAAAATGGCTGCGACCGTCAATGATGATTATTACAACGAACAGGATGATTCATTTGAACCAGAGTTCATAGCCCCGGGTGCCGTTGCGGAGTGGAGCATTACCACATTAGCTTGCTTTTCTTTTTTCACTTTTGGAGTTGAGGGGATTCGAACCCACGACCCTTTGGTTTGAAAACCAACACCTTAAACATTGGGCATTAATGGTTCAATGGTTAAGGTGTTGGTTTCAAACCAATGGGTCGTGGGTTCGAATCTCCTCAGCTCCATTCGTGAAAAAAGAAAAGCAAGTTATTGTGGTAATGCTCCACTCCGTGATATATATATAATAAATGCTATGTGTAATTGACTTTCATCAATGATTCAGAAAAGTGAGTCACTTGTCTGAATTTTTTTTTGCTGCATGTGAATATACATTAATGTGACCCTAAGTTAAGTAATGAATACCAGGTGTGCTTCAAATTATTAATAATAATTTGTTATTTGTTATTTGATTCATTCTAGAATTATTCATTCATACCTGCAGTTCAACCCCTTATATCCTTACAATAAGCAAAAGTCAATGAATAAATAATTATAATAACCTGCTAATATCTCTACGTTGTACATCATCGTGAACATCGTGTGCTCAAATACACAATAGATGGAGAATATGATAGTGTTGTTGCTGGAGGGAATGGAGAAGGAAAAGATGATGACCAACTTGACTATCGTAAGTATATAAACATTGAGAATTGTCTTGTGTGATGTATACTGTGCTCATATGTTTAGCTCGAGGTGTTGCAGTCGACAAGAGTGGATCTGTTTATGTATCCGACTCGCGAAATCATCGTGTGGTTTCAGCACTTAGTGTTGTAATTGTGATTGGAAAAATTACTTTAGCTTTCCGAGTTATACGGTATTTGCCGCAAAAGTTGCATTCTTTTGGAAAAACATTCCTCGATTCTTTTGGAAAAACATTCCGCGATTCTTTTTCTGAGCAGACTCGTGCCCTTTTAGGGCGTGTGGAGCCATTATCGATGCTTCTCTCCTCGGAGCTGCAATCAAGTGCATGAGAGGACTTCCTAGTGGAAAGTATAAGGGTAAATTAGTAATAAAAAATTAACATTTTTAGAAGGATGTAAACAAGTTGGACAAAGTGGTAGTCCAAAACAAAAGAGTGGTTTGGCTATTCATACATATGTTGCTACTACAAGTATGGATAAACAATGTTTTACCAATAGTGATGGTGATTTACTAATTGTTCCACAAATGGGAACTCTTGAAATTAAAACGGAATTTGGAATTCTTCGAGTTGAACCAAAAGAAATTTGTGTTATTCAACGTGGAATGAGATTTTCATTCGGATTCCATAGCTTTGTCGATGCATTTCAGATGACCAGATTACCGGAAAACTCTATATTGGAAGTATTGCCTAATAAACTGTTCCACGTACTACGTACTAGTAGCACTCTGGGAATCGTTCGTATTAGTTACGCTCTGGAGATTCTGAGTCACTTATTCCCAAACCTAGCTAATGAGTAAAATCTTTTACAAACCTAGCTGTCCACGGTTGTGCCGGTGTACTTATTGAAGTGATACGGTAAGCTTCCGGCGTAAGTTTCGGCAGGCGATCAAGGCGTTGCAGGACGATCGTGAAATGGAAACCCCGGCGCGCCGACCCAACGAGAACCCGATCGCCGTCGATTCCATCGTGCCTCTGGATGAGTGGACGGAGCGCTGGCGCGCCAGCGACCAGAAGCGTCGCGCCGCCTGCAGCTGGATTGCTGGAAGCGTCGCCGCGGAATGAAGGACGAGCAAGAAGGCATGCCGACCGGAGGAGCGGGGCTCGGCCGGGGCTTTTGACATAACTATTGGTATCAAAATTCCATTTTTCCATTTTTAGTAACATCTGAGAGTTATCTTGACATAAGAGTTATCTTGTCAAAGCAGCGAATGACTTTTAAACAAACTTGTAAATATCTGGAAAATTTTTCTTCTCTTCCAAGGCTTCTCTAACTACGAGAAGGTGAATAGTTAAGCCCAGTACGAAGTTTCGGGATGGAGAGATAGGTGCTACAATATCAAAAATATAGTTGAGACAAGAACCGGCTATAGACTTGCCTTTTTGGTGATTTTTCGAGGTTATTTTTTTCTTCCTTATTCCTTCCAATATCACCAATTATTACTTTCTATAGCCCCTAGAGGCAATTTAGGAGATATTTGGTAGGGTTAGGTATCTATTTTTGACAAAAAAGGGAGTTTTCAAAACTTCTGGCTTTGCCCTAATTTTGGCCATGTACCAGGGCTATAGACTTGCCTTTTTGGCGATTTTTCGATGGTAATTTTTTCTTCCTAATGATGACAACGGTGCCACGACCGTGAATACGTGGGATGCCGAACGCCGCCTCATTGGAATCGAACATACGATTCCGGGGACACCGAACACGTTTTCCACTACACTCGGTTATTCGCGGGATAAAAACAACCGAGTCCTGAGCGAAGCCACATCGCACAACGGCAATAACCGCCTGTTCCGCTACGACTCCGCCGGCCGCCTTATCCAGGAAGCGTTCGACACCTCCGGCGTTGTCCCCACACACAATCAGGTAAACCCTTTTTTATTGTTAAAAAATCTCAATAAATATTTATTGTTATGGTATTATATGCTATTTATTGTTGTGCTATGCTATGCTATTTATGTATGCTATGCATAACCGTTTATTTTGTATGGACTGCATCTATCTTTAGGAGCGGATATGCCATTGCATAGCATTACAAAAATGCTATGTATGCTAATTACTTATGGATGCTATTATGTTATGCTATTATAAAATTCAAAAGCTTACAGTCCATTTTCGTCAAAAAGTCAGTTTTTTTAGCTGAAGGCATTTTTTTTTGGATCAGAAGGAGCTTATCAAGGGCATCAAATGTTTGAACAAAGTGTGGTTATACTGATTCTTATTGTGAAATCTCTTTTTTCATTTTGATTTGCTTAGAATTTCAGGCCATTAAAACAGCTCATTTCAAGTCTCAGAGCAAAGAGAATCTCAATATGAAACATATCTAGTTGCATTGATTCTTGACGTCCTATTTCTATCTTAGTTTTTCGGATTAAGTTTCCACTAATCAGAACGCTTCGATTTGTTGAACTGACCAATCAAAGAGCAGCATTTGTTAAAAGATTTACAGCACTTTTGCGCACTTTCACTTTCGCTCTGAAGCGAACAACAACAACAGTTCAATTCAATTCAACACAGACAAGAGTTGGACTTAGACGATCTTTGTTGTTGAGAGTGACTTGGCTGATGATTTGTAGAAAAGATTTTAAGAAAATTGAAAGAAAAAGCTGAGAAAAATGAAATTTTCGAGTCCTCGAAACCAGAATTGTCGTTACATTCTTCGATCATATCTAAATTATCTCGGCTGTTGTTGAGTTCGTCAGAAGCTCGGCTTGTCCGACCGTTATGCAAAACGACACCGCTATCATTAGAGTCACAGCGATTGTGAGTTCGTTTATCGCTGTCGTTTTCGCCGTCAACGATGACGGAGCTATCGTGGTTCGTAGTTAGTTCGTGCTTGTTTCGTTGTGGCGAAGCTTCGTAAGACGTATTGAAAATGTAAAGAAGAAGAAGAAGAAGCCTCTTTTCTAATTTTTTCCATTCCCTGATTCCGATTCCACGACTCATTCGTTTCTCTGTGATTCTTTGATTGTTGTCTTTGATTGTTCGTTGATTCAATGATTGAGTTGCATTATTTAAAATCTCTATCCCGTGACAGATTGTGTGGTCTTGGTTCGAGCAAATAGGTAAGCGCGACGGTGAGGAACCGTGAAGCTCGATCAAGCTGGGATCAAGCCCTTTAGACATGTTGCATTACAGGAGTGCTGGATTACGCAGGGGCCATATTACCAGAAGTCTAATGTATGGTGCTTCTTTCAATTACTGTTCATTTAAAAAATCATTCCACATAATATTTTGGTATGGTTTGTACTTTATCACAAACAAAGATAGCTTCAAGATTTCTGAAAAAATACTTCAAAAGGACATATGGCCAGATTGTATGAATGAAGGCTGTATACAGGACTATCAGAAGTGTTCATGGGGAGGGTGCCCTTGTCATTAATGGGGATGGACGAAATGTGGAACTTTTGGAGGAGGAAAGCTTGGAATCCATGGATGCATTTATTGCCGTTACCGGAAATTCAGAGACCAATATCATGTCCTGTTTGGTGGCCAAGTCCAAAAAAATAAAAAAGACTATCGCTTTGGTGGAGAACATGGATTATTTTCAGCTGTCGCATTCCATTGGTGTGGATACGCTCATCAATAAAAAACTGCTTGCAGCGAACAGTATTTTCGCCCGCCGAGGACCGATTCGACGTCGAAGCGCCCTCGCCCCGAAAGGGCATCCCGCGCAACGGGGGCACGCGTTAGCGCGTCGCCCGTCGAAGAGCGCTATCGCGGCTCGTCCGCCAACCGCAGCGCGACCTCGTCCGGCTGCCGCGTCGGGTCGAAGGCGATCGCCAGGAACTCGTCGGCGACGAAGCCGGCCGAGTTGAAGTCGTCGTTCCGCTTCCGCTCGTGGAAGCGCGGGGCGTCGGGGAAGCGGGCTGATGAATAGTTCCGTGTCACTGGCGATTGTCCAAGCCAGGTGCCTGCGGTCGGCGCGGTCACGGTCACTGTTTGGAGGAGGAAGGATCGCTTCAATTCGGGCATGCTCTTTCTCGAAGCGTTGTATCGGTGGTCCAACCGGTGTCATCTTCTCTTGGAGAAAAATACGTTGAGCATCTCGGCGGCCTTGGTCGTCACCTTTGGCAATCTCGTTCTCAAGCTCTGGTGTGTATAGAAAATCGACCTCTCTAATGATTGCGCGCAGCATGCAAGAGGAAAGTAATTGTACAGGATCCTCAGAAAATTGGCTACACTTACATTCATCTGGTTAGACCGCCGAATAATCACTGTATGTGCAATTCTAGGTGTTGTTAATCAATTTACAGCCAGTGATAAGCATTTTTAATCCACAGCAGTCAGATAATAATCATAGTCGGGTATCAAAATTTTGACATAAGTTTAAAATCGGTTTAAAGCTTTCATACATGTAACAATTCGAAAAAAAACTCGCAAACGAGGTCCCCGTCAGGATGCCGATACACGCAGTTCAAACACCTAACCCAATTTTGAAGTCATCCCTTTGTCCAACGTAGTTCCTCTTCGCCATACAGACCACGGTATCGACACCAGCGCGCTGGACAAAGGTGCGCTGCAGGTTGTGCAAACCCTGAAAGACGCTGACTTCGATGCCTATCTGGTTGGCGGATGCGTGCGCGACCTGCTGTTCGGCCGCACGCCGAAAGACTTTTTATTCTGCAGAGCTTTATGCGCCCTGAAAATCCTAGTTAGACTTAACTGCAATCTTCGTAGTTTTACTTCGTCAGCTAAAATAACATAAGTCGTTGTAGTCACAAATGTCGTGCGTTTTCCCCGAAGCCTTGTATAATGCGACACTAGGACGCATTGTTGTCGCCGCTGATACTGTTCAGGACAAGATTTGTTATGGACTTATAGGTGACATGACAGTAAGAAAATATGCTTAATAGGCTGTTGTGAGCGACTTATTTAACATATTTTGGTGCAATGGAAACTTATGCCTTTGGTGCCAAATTTGAATAATGCTTCAATCTCCGAAGAGTATGATCACATAACTCGAAGAAAGGGGGCCTGTTTCTGTTGTCCGGCGGACTGTTCCTGATCGGCAAGAGCATCCACGAAATCCATGAGAAGATCGAAGGGACGGGTGGCAAGAGCGAGGCCCGCAATCGCGTGAGCATGCGCAGCGTACTGTTGCAGATCGCCGTGCTGTAGTCACGTTGTTGATCTGTACCTGTACCAGGAAGTTCATCGTCTTCTGGAACTTGCCCGCCGATACCGTCCAGTTTGGATCCTGAAAACGCTCCCATGTATAGTTCGACACCGCACTGAGCGTTAGGCGTGTAAGCGCACCAGGAAAGCCGTTAGACTGAAAAGGCAGTGCATCCATGACGCGTAAGATGCGCCCCGTGTTGGTGTCTTGGACGCGGAAGAGCACATCTTGCCCGTTGTCGCTTGTGTGACGTGTAAAGACTTAGGAAAGGGCGTTTGTATATCGTCCGCCACAATCCGTATCACTAGAAAACGGAATTCTATGTATTTCTTAAATGATTTCATTTAATTATCTTAATGGTGTAATAATGAGGGCTTATTATGGCAGCGATGGAATGTGCAGTACGTGACTTGAATATATTAAAACAATGAAAATTATGGAGAAATATTTCAAATTTTCACTGTATATATTACTGCGGACTTGCTGTCACTTACTACTGGCTCCGAGGCGGCCCGGGCGGCTTCCGGCGACAGCTCGACGATCAGTGCGATGGACGGGCCTTCCCCGAGTGGGATCCGTACGGCCGGTCCCCGGCGCCGGTCCGACAGCGCCACGATCGGAGCGGTCAGGAGCGTGCCGGCGGGACCGCTCCGTGCCGCGGCGAGCTCGCGCTCCATGCCCGGGATGGTGAACAGCTCGGTCCGCACGGCGTGCCCCGCGAGCAGCACGGTGACGGCCACCGCGGCCGGATTGGAGTAGGAGCGCGCATCAGTCTTTTGTGTTTGTTGTTTGCATAATCGTTCAATACTATTTGAACAAAATTAGACTAAAGAAAGCTAAAAATAAGTTTGAAAGAAACTATAAAATAAATAATAGCTAAATATATTGGAGTAGGAGTATGCGTCGATCTTTTTTCTTTGTCGCTAGCTCTAGATTTCATCACTGTTTAAATAAAACTAGCCATTAAAGAAAGATGAAGATTAAACTTGAAAGAAAATGGGAGTTGGCATGAGGAGGAAGGAAGCTCTGGATTCATCAATAAGCGAACTCTTTCTGGGGTCCATGCCATCAAATGTCTACAATCCTAGAAAATTGCAGCCAATATCTACAATCGTGATTTAATGAGGATCCCTTGTGATTCTTGTTTTCTCCCCCTCCCCTTCTGCAACCATTTTCTTCCAGAACTCTCCCTTACCCATCACATTTTCCCAGAAGACCTTAGCACATTCAACTCCACTTCCTCAAAAGTGGGGTTGGAGAGCGCGTTGACGAAGCCGTCGATCGGGCCGGTTCCGCCGGCGGTGATCATGAAGGCCTCTCCGCCATCCGAGATCGTCGCCTCGACGGTACGCTCGTTGCGCTTTTCCGGTGTCGGGAAGGAGTGATGGTCGACAAACCGCAGCTGCGCGTCTGGCTGGTCGATATAGACCTCTTCGAAGCGCTCGTAGATGCGCTGCGCCGGCAGTTCCTTGCCTTCCGTGTCGGTTATCGCCTGGATGCCGTTAAACACCGACATTTCAAAATTTCTGATGGCATTGTTTTCGGCGCTTACCGCCTGACGCAAATCTTCGATATCCTGATAAATCAGGCCGTCAGCTTTGATGGACTCGCAAATATCCTCTACTTCCCTACCATAAGCAATTAACTCATTTGGCGATGGCATATCAATACCATAAACATTGGGGAAGCGAATCTCAGGTGCCGCTGAAGCAAAATACACTTTTTTAGCGCCAGCTTCACGTGCCATTGTTCACGACCAACGAATACATGGATACGCTCGCGCCGAACCACCTGCTTGGCGGCGCCTTCGTGCTATTGCTGTTGGTTGCGCTTGCCCTCGAGACCTCCACATCGGCGCTCAAACAGGCTTACGTGCGCGGCGCCTGGGGCTGGCTGACCGCAATCGCGGTGGCAGCGCTGGCAATGGGTCTGGCGTTGTCCGTCGACGCGGCTGGCCGTGCACCCAGTCAAACAGCCTGGCAGACCAGCGCCCTCATCGGCAATTGGTATCTGACGATGATGTTCAGGAAAAACAGATTTTTTAGTGACCTGGATTACGCGAGTGTTAAAAGAGAGTTTTTTGAAAAATCTGTCGAAGAGACTTATATGCTAAAGAGTTATAAAAGGTAAGTGCAGCGCTTATTGCTCTAAGCTATCTTTCATGAATTGATCCATACGGGTTTTTGCGTCAGCTATTTCGGTCGTATTAAGTGTACTTTCAAGATAGATTTTATTTTGACTTAAACGGTGAATTCATGATTCGTGATGTCTGTGATTTCTCTGATTCCTATGATTTTGTGATTCCTATGATTTTGTGATTACTATGCATTCGTGATTCCTGTGATATCGTGATTCCTGTGATTTCATGATCCCTATGGTTTCGTGATTTCGTAATTCCTGTGAATTCGCGATTCTTGTGATTTCGTCATTCCTATGATTTCGTGCTGACTCTGATTTCGTGATTCCTGTGATTTCGCGATTCCTGTGATTTCGCGATTTCACTGCTTATCATAAGTAAGTCATCGCCCTCGCCAATAAGGTCCAAAAATTCAGATAAAAACCTTTCGTTTGTTTCCTCTGTAATAGAGCGGTCAGAGCATCAAAAAGCAGAGGGTCAGAACTAATCCCTGTCTTACACCTTTTAAAAGGCGTATGGACGACGATAAATTTCAATCTGACAGTTTTACACGAAATGGAGTAAAGACGGGACCAGAAAGAGTGTCGCACTCAAGCCAAGCTTTGCACCAGCCCTTACTACAGTTCGTTACCACGAACTGTTTGACTAGGGCCCGCAGGTAATTTTAATTTTCAAACAGTATTTTGGCATATGACCTACTTATTCCCGAAAATTAGTTCTGGTGGTACCTGTACTTTCACCTCAACTCTATTTTATTGTACACTGCTTTATTTTGAGCAAGTGTCCACTAAAATTTTTATACTAGTTTAGTACTTCTATCTACTTTAAATTTAGAAGTTCTACTTTTTTCTTCTTTTTTATGGGCCGCTTGTCCTGGACCTGATTCTCGCTGGTGAGAACCCAGACAACATCTGCCACACGGTCCGTCTCAGCCGTCCTCGAACGAACGGAGGATGACGACTCAGTCAGGCCGAAATAGGTCAAGTTTTGCACCCTCAAGCAGTGCAGGCTGTATCCAGAGAGCTTTTCGCCATTCCTGATGGTCTGTCTGGCCACACTCATCGATCACACGCTCTCGACAAGCTTCTGACTCCGTTCGTTTCAGCCTGCGCTTTGGCTAGTTTTTATAGATGGCGTAAATCTTAAGGCCAATATTCCAGATGCTTTAAAGCAAGCCAAAACCATGTCCCTGCATATAGGTGGAAATAAGCGAGTACAAATATGGAAATAAATTTTAATTCATTTTTATCGGAATTATCTCTCGTAAAATTAGTAAAGAAACTTCTTAGTTCTTCCCAAGTGATTCCAAGCTGCCACATATGTGGCAGTGATGTCATATGTGATACCCTATGTAACAGGATCGCCGCACAATTCAAACTTCGACGCAACTCCACACATGACTCAAGCAATTATCCTTTGAAGCGTCCGGATTTCAGTGCAACAATACCCGGCAAAGGATGCTTCTTTCGGGGAGAGGAGAAGAAGTTGGATTCGAAAGAAGATCCCAGGGTGGAACTGTATTCAAAATTACAAGATACGTGGCCATTCCCTGGGTTACCATTTGTGCTTGGTTACTACTCAGTTGGTGCCATGGTCACATTCTGTGCCGTGGCTTGGAAGATAATTTGACTTTATTTTAGTTATTCTTGCCTCAATGGAGCTATTTACTTTTTTTGAAAAGCTTGGTCCTTGTGGAAAGCTCCTTAAATTAATCTCTGTTTCGCTCTTTATTATTGAGTCTTTTTCGTGGGAAAAAAATATCGTATATCTTCAGTTTTATTCTTTAAGAATCAATTGCATGGGTTGTTATTTGTATGTTGAAGAAGCAACAATTTTTAATCATGACACAAAATTGTTTCATTTCACGATTCACAATTTCGCCTCTCATATAGTTGCAATGATAAAAGATGCCTGCCATTCATTGGATGATAGCACAGTAGGAAACGGTTCGTGTAATTCCAAAAAGGCATGTGAAGGGATCGTAACCAGTCAAATTGAGCATTACGTTTCAGAGTATTCTCATATTGGGGACGGTAGTTGCAACCACAAGAAATCATGTACCATGGCTTTGTCTTCCAACATTGATAATAAAAGTTGCAATGGGAAGGGTGGTGCTGGCAAAGAGACGAGTAGTAGTGTAACAAGTGATACAGGTCGAGGAAATAGTCAAAGAAAAAGCCAACAGCTGTTACGGTGGAGCCAAGAGGAGAGCGGAGACGAGCGGAAAGATGCGGAGAGAGGAGACAGTGACAAGACGGAGAGTGATGAGAGGGCTGATGGCCGAGAAGAAGAAGTTGGGAGTGGTAGTGGTAGTGGTAGTGGTAGTGGTAGTGGTAGTGGTAGTAGTGCAGGTCAGAGGATGCTGCGACGGCGGGGCATGCGTTCGAGCCGCTGATGACGATCAAGCTGTTGCCGGAGACGACCCCCGAGTGGGTCGCTTCGGCGAAGGAAGCGGGGGTCGTGGCGGGGAAGCTCTACCCGCAGGGGGTGACGACCAACTCGGAGGATGGCTGGAGCGAGATCGAGGCGCTGTGGCCGGCGTTCGAGGCGATGCAGGCGGCCGGCCTGGTGCTGTGCCTGCACGGCGAGGCCCCGGACGCGTTCTGCATCGGCAATACTTCAAGATAAAGAGCTCATTTAGCGTGTTTTTTGGCAATTAAGTATAGTTATTTAAATTTAAAAAGAAAACTCTCATATTTTTCACGTAGTACATTTAGCCTATGTTTCTTATAAATTTTGGACTAAATTGCATAGTCTCAATCACGGTTCATCCAATTTGGAGACCAACTGCTTTTCGTTTGGCTCTAGATGGATGACCTAAAGGAGGATCTTCGCTAAAACAGCCTTTATTTGCAAAAATGTTTTCGTGTCGGTAGCGATAGCGGCGGTAACCCAATCACACTGACCATTGCGCCTGGCACGGTCGTGAAGATGCCACAAGCCGCGTTCTTTCAAACGAGTTCCGGTGTGCTGTCCGCTCTGGGGACCGTGGACGATCCGATCGTATTCACTGCCATCGTTGACGACACGGCAGCAGACGACTCCAACGGCGATGGCTCGGGCTCGCTGCCATTTCCCGGATATTGGGAAGCGATTTACGTTGACGCCCCACCAAATCTTGTTAATAGACGACTCTGTGGTTGTTCAATATTTTGGAGCAAAAGTTGTTTTAATAGTCCAATAAAAGCGATCAAAACTCAGATTCTTACAGATATTAGCAGAGAAATAACTGATTACTTGTCATCAAAGTATCCTAATGATTGTGTTGAAGATCTCGGTGAAACTTTAATTACTCATCTTTTGACGATCTTTGTGCAGCTTGAGAGCGGGAAAGAACCACAACAGAAGGACGTTAGAATTGCAAAGTTAGTGAAATAGTTGCATGCTAATGAAATAGTACCATACAGATCTACATAGGTACCATACAAAGGTACCATACGAAATTATACTCAATAGCTGGGCCAAATGTACTCCTCTTTTCAATCCCTAAATACCGCAACGTCTTCCCTTGGAATTCTGGCCTTTCGTAGGTCGATTACGATTACGTCAGTTACGATTTGCTGCAATTGTTGCATAAATTATGAACGTTGCGAAACTTGCGCTGCACAATTCTATCTTGATAAAACCTATCAAGAGTAGTTAAGAAACTTCACATAGGTTTCTTGAATCTGAAACTGCTTGAAATTGCTCGCCAGGTCTACTTGTAAACATGACTGCAACAAGATTATTTGGGTTAGAGAAATAATCACCTGTCACCATTATTTCCGTGCCATACTGAGACTGTTTGAGCTCAGACTGAGGCTCATACTCAAATGGGTTGTGCATGCTAACTACTCGGACATCCTCACAGTTAAAGCGCTTTAGTTTCAGAAGTAAAGATAATGTCTCATTACCGTACATGGACCCTGCTATAATTGCTGGCAAAAGTGTTCCACTTGTTGTAAGTAGATAGACATGGCATCAGTAATAATTATATTTGCTTAAATTTTGACATCAACCAATCAAGCTACATTTGTTTTATCGCGTGGTCAGAAATTCTGCACCTTGATTGGCCATTAAAAGATGTACGAAAACGAATTGTTGAATGAAATTACAATTGGTTTTCCTATTCTGTGTCATCTATCGATCAAGGTGCAGCAGATCCACAGGGACTACTTGATCAAGCGGACCAATGCCTCTACGTCGCCAAGCGTTGTGGGCGGAATCAGGTGATGCGATGGGATGAGGTGCCAGCAGACATCGCTGCAGAGGACTCAGAGACCGCTGAAGACGCAGCCTCAAACGGCACCGGCGTGGATGTCTCCATTCCCTACGCGGCCGTGACATCTCCGCTTGCGGCGCTGGCCTATCGGGACTCGGATCTTGCATTTTGTGTTTGTAGCGATTCTCCTTTTTCTAACGCAACCTGAGAACCATCTTCTAAAGTTAAGGTTGCTTTATCTGTACCTGGAATAACAGTAGGTTCATTTACAATAGCAGGAATAGGGTTTACAGTATCGGTGCTAATAAAATTATCTTTAAATATATCGCCCGTAACAAGTATTCCTATAAAAATAGCTGCAGCTGCAATTCTAACAATCCTTTTTCGTATAACAAGTTTATGAACCTTATGGTTGTGTGAGATCAAGATCCGGATGGGTGACCCTCTGGATGACTCTCTTTGCCGTCCTTTGAAAGTGACATAAAACAAGGGGTCCCATGCCTGGATTTGGCAAGCATAGTAAGGCCTAAATTAGCTGTAATAAAATCTTTCCAGCCTACCTGAATAAAATAATGAAAGTAAGATATACAGTATAGTACCAAATTTAAGAAACCCCATAATTATAGTACTGTATCTTTATTTTTCATTTCTTCTTGCATGGGTCGACTGCGTTCTGGAGCCGGGGCGAGTGCCGCAGTCGGGAGCGCTCATGGCGTGGGATACGATGGCCGTGCTGATGGCCGGGTACGAGTCTGCGGAGAGCGGCGGCGGCTTTGTGGACGTGACCGAGTACTGTCAGGGACGGGAGTTCGGGGAAGCGGAGCTGCCGGACCCGCAGCTTATGGGCAAGGTCTTTCAACGGCAGTGAGATGCTGGTGAGCAAGCGTTGTAGCCCCGGTGAGCCACTCGTCACTCTCTTCCATGGTGTCGGTGCCATGCGTCACCACGACGCCATCGACGCCGGGCTCGGCCAGCCGCGCGTCGATGTGGCGGCAGAGCTTGTGGACCGTCTCCAGGGTCAGGGCGTTGCTGCCCGCGGCCTCGATGTTGTCGACCTCGACGGTGATCCCCGGTAGCGGCGCGTGCAGGCTTTCGAGCAAGGCATCGCCGCTGAGCCCGGCGGTCACCGCCCCACCCTCGGTCTTGGCGTAGGAGGCGATGTTTCTGACTTTCGATCTCTTAGATCCCCTAGTTGTTAAAGTCGACTCTGCTTTTCATAATCTTGTCAGCAATAAAAAGATGTGTTGCTTATGTACGGGGTATTATGGTAACAGACCGCTATTGAAGCCGCTTACAGGCAGTTTGTTTCTATTATATTTCGTTGCAATAAAATGCATGCATCATTGACTCTGATACAAGGCAATATCTGCAAAACCATCAGCAATGCAGTACTCTTCTAGGGCATTTGTGTCGATGTCACCGTGTCTCGAGGCAATACAGGCGGCCGCCGGATCGTCTTCCAGTCCCCCAACCCCCTCAGGGGGAAAGATATCGTTCCAATGCAATCGAAAAAGGATCGCGATACAGGCCGCCACAACCAGCAGGGCCACAAGGCGCGACGGCCAGCGGTACAGGCGGCCACCCGTCTCTTCGCTCTTGGCTTCACCATGCTCGAACTGGTTGTTCCGGTCGCTCATGTCCTCACGCTAAGGACAGCGGTCTACAATATAAATCCCATCTTCTAATATAAACTCAGCATCATTAAACTGTGGCTGCCACTTTCTTAAGGCCTCAACATCAATCTCATCTGAAGAATTTACCATGTTCACGTCTACTCTTAATTCTTCAACATCATAATCTTTTTTCAAGCCTTTAGAAACATACTGATTTGTTCCTGCGACCCTATAAACAATGGCGCTCGTCCCTAAGATCATCCCCTGGTTGATCAGTTTTTTAGCAAACTCATCATGCGGGGGCGACTCGCAGGTCTACGTGGCGGACATCGCGTTCCCGCCTGACAGCGCCTACGTCGTGCCCAAGCAGCCAGCGCCGGGAGCGCACGGCAACCCACACGGCCGGCCTGGAAGTCGCCCGGCGTCGCGTCCGGCGTCGCGCCCCTCCAATCCCACCACGCGCCCCGCCAAGGAGAAGCCGGACCACTCGAGCCGCGCCACGGGCCCGACCGTAGAGCCCCGAGCTGGCGTTCGTCCCCGCCGGCATTATGTTAAGTGTTTGTTAATAATTGATGCAAAAAAAGAACAAAAAAAAGATAAAAAATCATCGAATTTTTTTAGGGAATTATTATTCTATGAAGGACAGTTCCTTATTTCTAAGGAACAGAATTCTTGGTAATTAGTTAAAAGAAATATAATTTACAGGGAAGAGACGACGTTGCAGCAACTGAATTTTTTTCCAGCTCAAGGTTTCAATTTTGGTATTATTTCCTAATTCTGGACACCCTTTAATTTTTAATTTGTCCCCACCCCCTCTCTTCCTAAAAGACTAAATACAAAAAACATTCAAAATTCTATTATATTTGAAAAAAAAATATTATACCGAAAATCCATAATGATGAAGGACGAATTTAAAAAAAAAATGAACTAATCGCATTCTTACTATTCCTAGTTGAAAAACGAGACTTCTATCTCCATAGGAAGTACACTTAAGCTGTTGGTGATAAAAACAGCTTTCTGCATATTTTAAAGAGCTTGAAATTTTTTGACATAACAGATTGTTCAGTATAGTCAGTATTGCCAAACCATTCAAGATAACAGATTCTTCAATTGTTGTTTTCAGGTATTTTGATGTAGCCTACGTTGTAGCAAACAAACTCTACGGTCTTTGCATGAAGGATATACGAGAACTGATGGTACGAAGAACCCAGACAATCGTCACTGCAGAAATTGATGTGGCAATTCTGAAGCTTGCATATCGACTTGCGAAATTGGATAAAGACTGGGCTAGCTTTGTGGGAGTGGGAATGGTGGGAGTAATAGTGGGAGTAGGAGTAGGAGTAGGAGCAGGAGCAGGAGCAGGGGCAGGGGGCTGTGGCACTGCCTCAGGTGGGGGTGCTGGTGCTGCATGTAGCGGGCATTTTCCAAGCCCTTCAGCTTCCAGCAGGGGGCAGTCTGTGCAGGACTCTGCACTGGCCCTGGTACACTTACAACAAGTGTACGCAGGGTTCTTTAACAGAACCCTTACACGTACACATGTGTTACATGAGCGAGTGCCCGTCGCGGTAGAGGAACTGGAAGTTCCAGGTCGACCCCGCAGTGATCGCACCGCCGGTCTCGACCGCACCGGTCACGTCGACGGCTCGAGCGAGCTGGCCGTTCGCCTGACCGAACGCGAGCGGGAAGCGGTGAACCTTCCCCGCCACGCAGGACGTGCCGTTGCCGAACGGGGTCGCACGCTGATCGGTGCCGTAGACCAGCACCGTGTGCGCCGCCGCGGGTAGCCCGGTCGCCCAGGTAAACTCTGGGAGCAGGTTGGGGTTGCCCCGACGCAGGTTCAGCGAGTCTGAAAAATCGGTGAAAGGCATCAGGTTAAAGAAACTCGGGCGGTTGATACGACGAGAATAGGACAATTGCATATTCTCCGTTTCGCTGAATTTATGCGTGACAAAAACGCTGGGGAAAAGGCTTAGCGGATAATCGTTTTCGAAAGTCAGGTTTTCGTCGGGAAGCACGCCGGTATATTGACTGCTTTCCGCTCGCAGGCGCTTCGAAGTCGAAACAAACCGTTCCATGTTAGCGACCATTGTCCGCGAACGCGGTTGGGCAGTAACAACGGCTCTCGGTGTTTTGAGCGCGCGGCGGTGTCATGGCGAGATCTCTGTTTGCCGCTTGATGTCTGCAAATCAGGCGCGGGTACTGACTCTATGTTCACGACGCGATGTTCTAGGGGTGCTGCCCGAAGACATTGCAGACGCCATGCGGAACGCTCTGGGGGAGCTTGTGCTGCCGGCGGCCAAATACTGACATTTCCAAAAATAAATAAATATATTTGAAGTTACATAATCTGCGAAGTGCACTTTAACGGTTCGCGACTTGGATTATTTTCCCCGCTCTTGAGCGCCCTCGTCAGATTTTTTTTTTAAATGTGCCTTTTTTGACGAAACTGTTTTTTCCCCCCTAGCATTTTCTGGCCTTAACCGGAGACAACTAAACGAGTTTCACGGCATCATAATTTGAATTTTTTCCCCTTGCTCCAAAATTAGTTTGCTTATTTTACTGTGTTATAAAATGCATAATTAGATTATGTGATAGTAAAGAATTGATTTTAGCACTTAAAAAATAACCAAGACAATATCTGTTCACAGGGAGAAGATCCTTCTGCTGGAAATCCAAATTTTTGGGATGAATTTTTCCTGTTAAAGCCAAAGGTCAGTAAGTATTATCTAAACTTGAAAGTGGTTTCTTGATGATTGTTATTTATGTATAAATATAATGAACTAGTTGTCTTGTCAGCGCCTTGTTGTATATGGTCGGAATATTCGTTTGATTTTTTGCTAGTTCTCTTTATTTACTGGCCATAGACCCGTTTGTCGTCTTAATATTCATTTCTTTGCTTTTTTTGGTCATGGCGAGCCAATTTGGCTTTAAGTATTTTATTAGCATTTCATTACTATTGTTTAAAATGGTTTCTAATAGCCCTATAGCATCTGGCAGTCCATCCCCAACTATTGGCCTCGACTGACTAATTGCTGAACAAATACCCTGTCAATTGAAATGAAGTGCTGAGGAGTCTAGGTTAGGTCATTGCCTGACTTGCGTGGTTGCAGGTCCTTTCACACCTCATCGCCGTCACACAAACGTATTTTGAGGTACTCCTTAGTAAACCCGGGAACATATCCACGGTTCTTCTTCGGAAGCAGTGGGTCCTCTGGTGGTGGCAATTGTAGTTTATCCTTGTCCTCTTGCTTGCCTTTCAGAAATTCGTACATCACGGTACGAGCTGTCCCTATCATTTCTTATGTGTTCCGGGTTTCTGTCTCATCTCCACTCCTTTTTGGTTGCGATGCGCCAGGAACCCTCTCCTATCAAATCCCCTTAAACTGCCGATTGCCGCTGACGTCACATATTGAATGACAATATCGGCTGAACCCAGGCGGGTTGACGCCTGAGATGTTTAAGTTCTTGAGCGGGCGATCTAAACCCGCCACAAAAGGTTATCTGAAGCTTTTGAACCCCCCACCTTCAACTATGGTCTGTATGGCTTGGCGCCGCCATTCCCGTTCGCGGATGTATTGAGGACAGTTGCCGAAAGACTGGTCAACGCGGAATGCAGTCGCCGTCTTGCTGACATCGGCGATTCGGCCATTCACGCGATTGCGGCGGCGAGTCGCCAACTCGATGCCCAAGATGCCGACATCGTCACCAGCGGCAAATTTGCCTTCCAGGGCGTCCCCAGGTCCGGGAACTGCAGCGATTTCCAGATGCCGCAGATCGGGCGAGGTGACGAAACCGTTGTCGACAAACTTGACGTCAGTCGACACACAAACATGACGTAACTCGACACACACACACACAACTTATTTTTATATATATAGATTTTCATTCATCATTACTTAGTTTGGAACTAGCAGAGCGATTCCTTCTGGTAACAGGCTCTTTAAAACATGTTTCTGAAGTGTAGGTGTGTTCTCAGGAAATACAGATAAAACCCTAAAACTTCCTATTTACATGTTTATGACTTTTGGAAAAATTCAATTCGCTTGTGCCAAGTTGCAAGTATTCTGAGATCTCTAGCTTTAGCTGAGTGTGGAATGAAAGATGTGAAGATGGAGAAACTTATGCATTCATTTGAAAAGGTATTCGCTGAGCAAGCATTCTTTGTTGAAAGAAGAATCTTAAATAAGAAAATGTTTTTTCAGGGATTAGGCTTTGAAATGTCGCAAACCATTCCCATCTGCTATTACGCAAGAGCGGATCTCAAATTTGCTGCAGGAACGTGTTCGGTAACAGTGGTTTCAATGATTTAAAGAACGTAACAATTGGAACTTGGAATGTATGACGGTAAAAATTGACTATCTTATGGACTGACGAATTCAGACGATTTGAACTGGACTTATTAGAAGTTTCAGAAGCTCCTATCCTAGGGGAAGGAAGTATGAAATTATATCATATACAATTTGTTTACTCAGGCAGGAAGGATGAGGTACATAGACAGGGAGTAGAGTTCTTGATGAACAAGGAAGCTGCTAAGTCCTGTTTAGGCTTTTTACCAAAGAGAGTTGTGAATACCCCAGCAGAATCAATTCTTCCGAGCAACGAAGCTCACCACTCACCTCAATATGGGTGTTTTTCGACATTGCCTGAACGTAGGATACCACCTCTAAATCACCTTCTATTTGCAACCTGCACCCTCTAATATCAAGCGCTCCAATTGCTATTTCTTCTCTTTTTGAAATCTCAACGGCTCTGTTCTCAGCGCCACCTGCATGAAGAACTACCAGATCTCCTCTGTCGTCACCAGTCCGCACCCGGCGGCGCTGCCGGCGGCCAGATCGGCCGTTGAATCGCCGACCATGGCCGTCCGGTCGGGCGTCAGACCCCAATGCCGCTGAGCCGCGACGATCATGCCCGGTTCCGGCTTCGCGCCGTGGCCGCTGTCGTAGCCGACCGTGAACGACAGAAATCCGGCGATGCCCAGACGCTCCGCCGTGTCGCGGGCGGCCGCCTCGCTGTCATTGGTCGCCAGCGCGCAGTCGACGCCGGCGATCTTAGAAATGGAATTCTATTTTGTGGTACCTCTTTCTAAAAAATTGACCTTTCAAGATATTTAGGAATTTATCTTGAAAGAGTTCTTCTTGGAAACACCATAGTGGTATAGTTCTTTTGAGGTTGCCAGCGGTTTTGATATTGTACAAAGACTCAGCCAGTGCTATGCCAATATTAGTTATGCTTTTCTTATGGTCTAGTAACTGTCATACGAATTTTGTACGTGTGCAGATTTTACAAAATAAGATACTCGACAGTGCAATTTTGGAATTACTGTCGAAATTTTCCTTCAAAACAGAGTAACTGCTTAGTCGTGACTTGGAGTGCCATCTCTTGAAGCTGTTTTTGTATTTCAAAGATAGGAGCGGTTAACAGTATATCCGGTACACCCAGGTAAGAAAAAACATTCTTTTCAGTCAATATCTTTTTTTGACAAGAAAGGAACTCCCGACAATATTTCAGGTATGTAATATTCAAACTATAGTTACTTGGCTATTTGGGGGTAGCTTTATTTCTACCCTCATCCAAAGTTTTGCTATTTTTAATAGCTTTTTCGTAGTTTCCTATATTTTAAGTTTAAATCTTTTTTTATTAATTGGATTACCATTCCTTCCTATCCTGTATTTTCTTTTAGTTGATTTTCTATATTTACATTATTTACTTAATTTCCTTTATTATTCTTCCTTTAGAATTGCAAGATTTTATTTGGCCTTCTAAATTTACTGGTTCGCTTAATAGGCCCGATTAGAATGGATTTTTAAATTATCTAAATATATAAAAAAAAATGATATAGATCTTATACATTCTCATGAGTTCGCAATGAATGCTTATGGGAGTTTGCTATCTTTATTAACTGGGATTAAATGTGTGACGACAATTCATGGAAAGAATTATTATTCGGAAAAATTAAAGAGAAGATTAGCGTACAGATTTGTTGCGCGAAACTCTAATATGGTGGCAGTTTCAAATGATATTAAAGAATTTCTTATTAGTAATTTTTAGGAATTGTCGCTGAAGCTCGATTGTACATTGTTATTGGCAACTCGGTCGTACAAAGGAGACATTGTCATGCGGAGTCGACGTTTTTGCCTCTTCGTATTCTGTCTCTCTTCGACCGGAATTGCATTAGCGGAAGATGTTGCATTCGATGCTGCCCCGACGGCGCGGAAGACCAATGGCCGGACAACCATCGATTTCGCCGTCGACATGCCAACCGACGTCGAAGTCACAATACTCAATGCGAAACGACGATCAGTTCCTCCAACCGCTCGGCCTGGATCTCGATGGAATTCGGGTCGCCCGGCTCGGTCTCGACCGGCGGCATTTGCGCATGCGCCATCGGGCTGGCGAACATCGCCGCCAGCAGTCCAAGCAACAGCAGGGGATGGAGGAGGCTACGCAGCATCGCTGGCCTGTCCGGCAAGCCAAGACCGCGCGACGTTGGCAATGATCGGCAGCCCGTCGTGACGGTCGGTGTAGTTGGCACTGTGACGCGGCTGGACCGAAGCAATTCAACAAGTTAGCTCTATTAGAGCCGTTCGCGGCGCCTGGCCCGGTGCGATTTGTTCGTCTTGCGGGGTTGTCCCGAGGCAAACGTTGATCTAACGTTGTAATCAAGCCCCGCGAGTTCGAGTGAAAGTTCACCGGGCGGGGTGGGGTCAAAACTGGAGTCAGAAGCGTCGCGTCTCGCAGTCGTGGACGGCCTCGATTGCGGATGGGACCCAGCATTACGGCATAGTGCTGGTTTCGGCTTTGTCTCCAACCCGGTATCTGTCCCGACCCTCCCCGGTGGGGAGCCGTTTTCAATTCGTCGTTAACGGTCCGCCAAGTAGCGACTTATGCGGTCGGCGAGCTTGTCGATCAGCTCCCACATCGTCGGCACGTAGGCCACGATGCTCATCTCGACCAGGAAGACCGTGCCCGCGCCGAAGGGATCGATCTGCGGTCCCCACCAGGCGGTGAAGATGACCGCCGGCACGAATCCCAGGGCGAAGCTCCACTAAAATGAATAACAGCAATAAAATAATAAGAATAAAATGCTAAAATCACACAAAAAATTACTTTATAAAATAAAACTATAGAAACAATAAATACATAAAAAAAAATGATACATGTTGTTTAAATAAATATGCACAAAATATAAAAAAGATCGTTTGGTATTGGTTCAATACCATAGGTATTGACCCAATACCAAACAATTGAGCATAGGGTGAAAGAAAAAGAACAATTTCTGTTTGACAATTCATTTCACGTCAGCTAGTTTCTGACAAGAATCACCGAATCATTAGATTCGCATCGTTTATACTTATTGATTACTAATTGATTACGTTGTATGATCTATGATTTATTAATCTCGGCTGATAACAGGTTACATATTCGCAAATCCCCAAAATTGCCATGGATTAAGTTGGTCAGTTCTAAAATTGTGAGCTAAATGACTAAGGAAGTTCTAGCAGCTCATTGAGCTCCCCAATGTTGCTTTCTGCCATCTATCTACTGTGCGACCAGCAACAAGGAGGAGGCTGCTGAGATGTTCCACCAGGCAGGCGTCGACTACAAAGTTTCAAACTGCTGTGCGTGTGCCAACGATTTCATTCTTAGTGTCGACAGTTGATAAATCTGGGCAAGCCTTCATACGTGAAGCGGAAATGCATAACATGCTCCAGAATAAGCTCGACGAGTGCCATGCGTACCAGGAGGCAGCAAATGTGCTAAAGCAAATCGATAGTGCTGGTGCTGTGATTCCTGTTACTATTAGTTATACTAATGATTATTTACTGGAACGAGGCGTAACATACCGTCATGCCAAAGCAGCTGGAACGACATGAGGTGCGGGTATTCGATGCGGTCATCGAGCACGGTGGCTTCAGCCGGGCCGCGGAAAGCCTGAACGTTTCTCAGTCTGCGGTGAGCCAGGCAATCGCCAACCTGGAGCACAAAATTGGCACCCAGCTTATTGTGCGCGGGCGCACACCCGAACTCACAGAGGCCGGCAAGCGGGCTCGAGCACAGCGGCGGCGGAGTCGCTCAGCACGGCACGCTCTCCCCTCGGGTCGCGCCCTCGATGCGGAGGCGACGAGCGAGCGTCTCCATCGCGCGCGCGGCCATCGAGCCCGGGCTGCGCAGGACCACCGGCTGCCCGAGCGCCACGCACTCCCGCACCGTTTCGTCGCGCGGCACCGCGCCGAGGTACGCGAGCTCGAGCATGAGGAAGCGGCGCACGATGCCGTTCATCCGGTCGTGGATCTATACAGTGGCAGGGATAGCACTAAAAGGTCAAGCACTAACAGTCCTTATTCAGAGCTCTGTTTATTCAAATTTCAAACACTGTCCTTTAGTGTTGCATTTCTGTTCAGCAAAAGCCATGTATAAGATCGAAAAGATACAAGAACGAGAACTTAAACTTCTCTGTAATGATCACATCAGTTCATATAATGTTCTTCTACTATAGTCGCAACGATGTACGATGCATGTCTCCCGACTTAGATCTCTTTCTTTTTGAGCAAATGTGCTAGTGTGTCTGGTATTTCTTCGTCCAGGATATTTTCACTAATATCCAGATGAGAGAGATTTGTGAGATTTCCAATTACTTCAGGGATGAGCCCAGACAATCTGTTTCCTGTCAAATTAAGCTCTACCAGGCGCTCTATATTTGCTAATTGGGGAGGAATGCTACCTGTGAGCTGGTTGGCTGCTAGGTGAAGTCTTTGGAGTTTGTGTGGATCCTCAATTTGTCAAGGAATTTCTCTGCTGAGAGTGGCGTGGACGATGGCGGACCTGGCCGAGATCGAACAACCCGGTGTCGAGGAGATCGGGCGTGCGTTGCACCTGCGGAGAGGATTGCCGAGATGATGCGGCTACTGCTGGGGGACACCGAACTGATGGCTGCCGCCCGCCGCATCCACGGGGGTGAAGCGGTGGCGGATTGCGTGGCGCGAGCGGCCTGGACGGTGATCGCCGAACCGGGAGATGCGGTCGCCGGCGCACTGATCGGCGCCCGGAAAGAACATCTATGGAGTAGAATGCAGAACATACGGACAAGCAGTTGAAGTACTTGAACTCAAAGCTAAAAGTTTGATTGAAGACACTTTGAATAAGATTTTAACTCTTGAAAATTCATCAACAATACAATGGTATAATGACGGACTTCCATTCAGCCCAAATTCATTGGTTTATTTCACGACGTCACATATCAAAGAAATGAACCATACAAGAACGACCAGCAAAATGACAATAGAACCAGTAATGTATGAAAGAGAGACAGGAGATTTACAGGATGCTCGATGTCTAACGATAGTTGACTTTTTCTGACCTGAAAAAGCTGCATGTGTAATGAAAATCCTTTCATGTTACACTGTCGTTCTCGCGATGAAGGAAAATAACGATGATGATGATCAACTGCGAGATTTAATCGGAAGTTGTCACACGTATGTGAAAGTTTACTTGTTGACAGAGACGAAGTATGATCAATAAGATTTATTGTTTGAAGATCTAGTTTTTGGAAGCCGTTTCCGCCGACATCTTGTCGTCCGCCAGATCCAGCCAGATCGTCACCTTTTTCGCAGATTTGACCGCGCCGCAAATCTGGCCGCCAAGATGAATCCAGAATTGCTCGTTTCGTGTATCTGCATTTCCGATACCAGCGGCAAGCAAACGGTCGGCGGCAGAGCCCGCCGGGGCCAATATATCGAGTGTCGTCAACTCTTTGCCCTTGAAACCCGAGAATTTGGCGGCCTTCTTCATGACACTTTGCGGTGATGATGTATGTGTTGATGGATGGGTTTGATCTGGGGCAGGGCATTTTGTATCCCTTTGCACCAGATGATCATTCACGCGACATTATGATGAACTCAGTGGCACCGATATGGGACGGCAATGAAACCTGGCTGGTGTTAGGCGGTGCTGGATTGCTGGCTGCCTTTCCACTGGTTTATTCAGTGTTTCTGCCTGCTTTATATATAGGTGTGTTCCTGATGTTGGCTGGTTTGATTTTCCGTGTCTGTACTTAAAAGTGCTTTTATTAGATTTTTTATAACCAGTTGGTAACTATGACATTTGGAATTCACTAACTAGTTGAGACAATTATAGCCAAGGCTGCTTTTATTGCATTTTGGTATTCAGCAATTAAGTGAAACAAAGTTTGTTAAGTTTGTTGTAGTCAAAAGTGCCTTCATTAAATTTTTGTTACTCAATTAGCAACTAAAACAAACGAAATTGCCACTTAGCGCAATTTGCTGTATTCAAATGTCCTGCAAAAGCTGGAGTGGGATGGTCTTGATGACCTTGGCAATCCGGTGTTGGACGGCAATTACACGGTGTCTGTCAGTGGTACAGATGCCAAGGATGCGGCGGTGCAGACCTATACCTATCGCAAGGCTACTGTGCAGGAAGTGCTGTTCACCGAAGGTCAGAATTATTTCAAGCTGTTTGGGGATGAAACCGTGCCGGCCTCTGCCGTTATGGCCGCCAGCAGCTAAGGTCGATTGCCCCATACCGGGTACAATACATTATTAAAGGGTATCGAACTGCAAGTGTGTAATAAATGGAAAACTTTATTGAGAAGCTTTATTGAGATAGAAACCGTTTATTATGAACCAGACCTATCTTTGCTACCAAACCCTTTTTTGCATAGATGCAAGAAGGAGTAGTAGTGCCAATTTACAACATTAGTTGATTAACTAGTTTTCACTTGGCTTTGTTACTGCTGATTCTACAGTGTAGGAAAATTTATCCTCACTTGAAAGAGATTGAGCAAGTCACCAAGTTGGTGCGGCTGTATGCAGGCGAAGAAAACGACCATCAGCGGCAGATGTTTGACGATTCACTACGAGCGGCATTAAGCCTCGATGAGATCCAGTCGTTGGTGCAAACCTTTGGGTTCTCGCCTGATTCGGTGCAGCCGACATCGGATCGACATTGGACCTGGGTAGGTGTGAAACCGTTGTAGGTTGGATTGGATTTCTGTTTTTGCAAGTCAGGGAATAAGAATCCCTCGCTTGAAAGCCCCTTCCGAACCGTTTCCGGTGGTGAAAAAGACCTTGCAGGCCATGCGGGCCCAAACCATGGACCATGACACCTGGCTCGCGGACGAAGATCCGAGCGCTGAAACGATCGCCTGGTGTGCCGATAACGGGGTGAAGATCTCGACGCGCAAGGACAGGCCCGATTATCACTTGCAGACCTGGCCGCGCCGCACCCGCTGCAAGGAAGGCAACCTGGCGTTCTTCTACGATCACCATGGCTATGATTATATGTAACTACAAAAACAGCTAGCAAAAAGTGGGGAACGTACTGTAGAAATAAGACATGCTGAAATCAACTATCATTAGTTGTCAGCGCGTGTGTCTTGGTTACTATAATATTAGAGCGCATATACAGAAACCCTTTCTTCCGCATCCATTTTCTGATTTGCAGTAGTTGAATGCGGCGGCGCTACGATGATGCGCGCGACTACTAGTTGCGACCATCTGTGTATATATGATGTTGACACCCATCTCTTCTTGTGACGGGCATGACGCGGCCGACATCGCACGCGCGCTGAAAGAGGCCGCACAGGATGACGGCCGTCCGGTGCTGGTCGATTGCAAGACGATCATCGGCTTCGGTGCGCCGACCAAGTCCGACAGCGCCAAGGCGCATGGCTCGCCCCTGGGCGCCAAAGAAATCGACGCGGTGCGCAGCGCCTTCGGCTGGGACGCCCCTGCCTTCGAGATCCCCGAACAGATCCTGTCCGACTGGCGCAAGATCGGGAAAGTCGGTTCAGTGGGTTCTAGAGGAACTGCGGAACTACACCGAGTATCACTTCAAGGCCGAGGAAGAGCGCATGAAGGCGGCGGACTACCCCGACCTCGAGGAGCACATGCGCGAACACAAGGCCTTCATCCAATGGCTGGCGACGGTCGAGCGGACCTACAACCTCGCGCCCGACGCCCACTTCCATATCGCGGAAACGGTCAACGACTATCTGAAGGAATGGCTCACGCACCACATCCTGTTGGGTTTTTGTAATTTCCCATTGATTTCACCATAGCACTTAAAACAGGGCAGGAGTAAAAAGAAGGGTTTGGCTAGGCTTTTTTCAGATGGTCTGAATTGTATAAGACAACAAATATATGTATATTATAGTGTGTGCCATCTCCACAGGCTGTTTGTTGGTTAATCAATACTTTCCAGCACTGCAGAAAAAACAGTTCATTTTAGCAGCTACACATAGGGTTATTGATAATCTTTGATTACTTAGTAGTGTGCTATCCACTTTTTGGCTTCAGTCGAACGTGACACTGCGCAACCGTCGTTGTTTGAAAGTACAACTACGGGCTTTCCTTCGAGAGAAGGGTCAAACACTCTTTCACATGAAACATAAAAAGAGTTGCAGTCTACAAGGGCATATATCCGTGACATCTTCAACCTCACCTAGAGTATTTAGTGCCGGAGTTTAGCATACCGAGATAAAACACTCAGGCAAATCGTTCTTCCATGAGTTTACAACATCACTTACCGGAAGCGCTTCGGCTGGATCCCGAGGCCGACCTCGCCGCGGCCGCGGCGTGCGTGCAGACGCGCGTCGGCTCGCGCTTCATCCTCGACATGGGACTCACGGCCGCGGGGCGCGGCCGGATCCGCAAGAACGTGGAGCTCGTCCGCCTGATCGTCAACGCCGACGAGCAGGGTTCGCTCGAGCTGGGCTGCCGGTTCGTGGAGCCGCTCTCCGCCCGCGAGGCGAAGGAACTCTCGATCGAGATCCCCTTGGTCCGCGACGAGCCAACCGATCTGGTGCGCGCCCATGATGCGCCGCTCCAGTGCATCGGTCAGTGCCCCGTGCATGCCCTGCTGTCCTGACGGCAGCTGCACCAGCAATGCCAGATGCCGTGGCAACATCCCGGTGTTCCACACCACACCACCGACCTTCAGCCCCGCGCGCGATGACACCTCGAGCGCAGGTGCCGCGGCGCCGTCACTGGCCGACCGCACGGCCTTTGCCAGCACGCCTACACGCTCCTAGGTGGCATGTTGGTGCCTAGGTGGCATGTTGGTGCCTAGGTGGCATGTTGGCACCAACCAAGTGTCATGTTGGTGCGTGCAAGACTCGGACTGACTCTCAGGATGCTAGATAGGTGTTTGTCATGATATGTTGTGAAAGTTAGATGATCCACTAGTAAGGGTGGTAATACAGTTGGCCCTTGGTTGCCTACAATTATTGTGGGATGCTGTGGGAGGCCTGTTGAAATCATCCTTTGGAACATCCTCTATATTTATGTTCGATTTAAGTTCGATTTATGTTCGAAATTTATGTACATAAATTTTAGATAGACCTACCGAATATGTTCTTGTCTTTATCTATTTTATGTTTTATATACTATTGTGAAAGATGCCTTGTATAATTGTCTTCCATTCAACAAAGTCTTCCATTCTTAAGTCTAACATTGTGCTTTCAGTGATCTAAATCACTTTTAGCTTAGGTATGTAACAAAACTAAAGGACCAGAAAGGGACACCATTCAAGCTTCAGAAAGACCAACAAGGAAGTCAAGAACAAGTTGAAATTATGCAAAAGGAGAGTTCCGCCGAAGAACCGCGAAGAGCCAAGAAAAAGGAAAAGTCAGTTGAATTCTTTCAAACGAACTTTTCTTGGACAGAGAAAAATGGAAATCTTTGGAGTGGTCAACCAAAAGCGGCGGCAAGGCCGATATTTGGTGGATCGCCCAGCCACAGAAGGCCCACAGACCCATCTTCGCAGGGCTGCCTCTCTTTGTATTAGGTAGAAATTATAAAAAAACCAAAGAAGCTTGAAGATAGAAAATACGAAAACTTTGCTATAAAGACAGTAGCTTTATGATAGTCCTTGTTTTGGTGTGGCCTAATTGGCCACCTTGCCCTAGTTCTTGAGCCTGATGTTTTTAAAGAGCCTAGATATCAACGAGAAACAAAAAGAAAACAACCATGCTACAATTGTAGTACCAACCTTTTACTAAATCCTGATCCTCTTGAACGAATCACTTCAAATTCGGCTGAAGATTTAGCAATAGTTTCTGGTATAAACTTCTGAATGGGTCTTTTGACAAATGGAATTCGAAGGACTTCAATGGTTTCTAAAATATCTTTATCTTTAGTCAATGCTTTCCAATTATTTACAAAAAGTTTAGTCCTCCCAGCAGTGGAAGGACAACCTACGAGTTTTTTGACTGTTTGGTATTTGAATCAGCCTGAGGTTTCGTATTATTGCGAAATTTCTGGTTGGAAAACTTGCCTGCCAGTCTCACCGACGATGATCAGCACCTGATGACTTCTCACCGCTATCGAGAGAGCAACGAGAGGGAGAGGAAGGAGTCAGCAACACAGTGAGCAGAGGGGAGGGAGATGAGAAGGGGAAGGGGAGAACGGACCTTCGATGAGCTCTGATTTAAACTTGTAGACGGGCAGACTCTCCCGTACTTCTTGAATCGACTTCTGGCGCACTTCTGCCTCTGTGCAGCGTCGGCAGTGAAAGAGAGGGAGAGGGATTTAAAACGTTGTACTGATACAATGTTCACAGGGTTTGAAAGCCTCTCATATCTCTATAATAGAACGAACCTGGTTTCAGAGCCACATTGGCATCTTCAGACGGCGTAACTCCTGATTCTGGGCCAAGACATCGGCTTGTGAGAGCATGCTTTATCATTTTCGTAGAAGCATCATATTGAAAAAGACTGTCTGTTCCAGCGCATTGGTCTGATATTGTCAGGAGACTTCCGACGCTGCTGTTCTGAGGTTTTAATTGCTGCAAAGAAAACTGCGTCATTCTTATTAGTATCTCTTAGATTCAAATTTCGACTCCCTTTGTAGGTGGGGGCATATTTGAGGGTCGACGATTATAAATCATTTAGGTACTTAGAATCGGTCCTTATCTTAGGTGATCTCCACTGATTTGGTTATTATCTAAATAAGAATATTTGACCTGATTTTATAACTTAAATTTAAGCCTCAATGCGTATCTAATGTGAAAGAATATAGACCCCTTCATACGACAAACACCATTTTTTGCCCAGGATTTAAAATCGGGCCAGTTAGATCCAATATACAAAAGCAATGCAATGTTCCACACCCCTTTCCAGCTAAGAGAAGAATACCATCAGGACAAACACCATTTTGTACTGCAAATTTAAAATTGGGGCAGTATGAGCCAATATACAAAAAAAAGGAATAGGATACAAAAATCGTCCAGAAGTATTAGAAAGTCTAACAAGGGGTCCTAAAAATTCAAGCTTTAGGCTATGGAGTTCCCTAGAAATTTTTTACAGTTTTCTTATAACCAAATATCGGTAGATTAAAATTTATTATGTATAAAATTTTCATTTACAGACGTCATAATATATTATATATTTATATTAACTATTATATAATTATAATAAAAGTAATTAATGATTAATTAATTAATAAAAAATAATGAAAATAATTATATATTATATATTATTATATAATTATATATTATATATATAATATATTATATATTATTATATGTAAGCTCGGGACTATGGTACGTTTTCAATTGCAGAGCCGTCGTATCCCAGCGAACGCCTATAGCGAGCCCCAGGATATTTCGGAAATCTACGACCTTGACGTCTATGCAAATATTTTCTCCGGGAAGGGCGGTTGTATGCGGTAAGTAGAATTGCGTAGAAGGCTTGGCTTGACCAAAACTATCAAAACTAAAAAACAGACAAATAATTAGAGCGCAAAAAATGGGATTATTTTTCATATCTCATAGTTGTTATAAATTTTATTCAGCTTTAATCGTAAAATTGCACGTAACTGCAATTGATAGCAAAGTCAGAATTTGTTGCCAGCCAAGGCCAGATGTTCGAGTGGGACCCACCCTACTTTAATCTTTCTAGAGCAGCTGACGCAAGCTTGCTGTCTGTACGAAATCAAAACATTGTGCGTGTGCGCAATAAAATTACGCCCATTAGCGGCGATGTCGTCCGGAGTCTAATGTTCTCAATTCCTTTGATATTATGCCATTTTCAACCTCTCCCTCAACGTTTCTTCAAATTTGTACCTCAATATCGTCAGCCTCAACAGTAGTCACTACAGAAGCAGCAGTTATAGTAGCAGTGTTAACACGTAAATACTGCCTTTTTGGTCAATTGATCATTCTTCTTATTATTCCCTGAAAGTTCCTAGTTAATACCCTCAACCATTCCTGAGTTTCGCCCTTTTGACAACCTGCATACGCATAGTGTATTTTGATTTAGTTCAAAACTTTCTTCTTTTCTTCCAACTTCTACCCCTTAATCTACCAACTTTCTACCCCTTAATCTACCAACTTTCTACCCCTTAATCGTATTTCCTTTTACACGGCAAACTCTACTAGGCTATCGTCTCGTACCCCTTAAAATGCTCGAACAACTCCCTGCACCTTAATCTTGTTTCCTCTGCCTCCTCTTTCTAGATACTACCTTGAATGGTAAAATCATACTTCGATTATGGTTTTCATGTAATCATACGAACATGTAGCTATTGGACCTTTCCTTTTACACCAAGATTCTCAACATACGATTGGGACTGTTATCTACAATGATGACATCCAGCCATCGGTTATTGACCTCGTCTGGAAAGAATAAGAAGCAACATCAGAACAAGGCAATCGTAGAAGAATGGTTAATGGGGTATGCACAACAAATTCAACAACAACAGAAACAACAGTCTCCTCTTCCTCCACCACCATTGGCTCATCGGATTGAACAAGTAACACTGAATCACTTAATAGAAGCGACGGGCTGAAACATGTTCCCTCAATGTTTTTGTGGTTGCTAATTCATTACGAGCAAGGATAATGACTTGTTAACAGCCTGACAACTAAAAGCAGAGGCAATGATGCAATCGCAGACATCGATGACAGCACCAATAGGCGATTTCTTCACCGTGCAGGAAGACTTCCCGGTTAACCTGGTACCGCTAGAGAATACTGATCAGCTGCCAACCGATGAGGAGTTTGAAACACAAATTCCTGAACTGTTTTTCCCGGGCTGGCATCAACAGACTTCCTGCTCCGAATTGTTGATGAACAAGGCCAAGTACGATGCACTGCCACAGGTCTACAAATCGGTTCTGCAAGCGGCGCTGGGTGAAACCCTCATCCACACCTATGCAGAGTCTGAAGCCAAGAACCCCGATGCCATGCAGGAAATGCAGAAAAAGCATGGCGTGAAGGTGCAACGCTGGACCGACGATCAACTCGCCACCTTCGAAAAAGCGTGGAACGAAGTGGTGATTTTTATGAAGAATAGATACGCCGCCTACGGTATTATAAACGCCGGCTCGCAGCGCATACCGCCCCGTTAACAGAGCGGTTCGGCTGGGCGAACAAAAAGGCGGGGCGTTAAAATCGGTAAAATTGACGCCTACTTCGGCCAGTTTATCAATATTCGGCGTTTGAACAATCTGGTTTCCATTTCTACTCAATTCATAATATCCGTGATTATCTATCAAAACGACTACGACATTCGGTTTTTTATCAGTTTATCAATGGTTCCAGCAATAGCTGCCACCTAGTAAAAACCGAAACACGACCCAAAGTAACCAAAAACTTAAATCGCATAAAAAAAACTATTTGGCAGGAAAATTGCCATTTTGTAGCCGATTCACAAATTGAAACTAAGATTTCGATTAGTCTTGGTAGCAAAATGTTATTTTCAAAACTAACTTACAGGAATTTCTAAAAATAATCTAAAACCCCCTAGAAAAAGGTCTTTTCGGATTGAAATGAAAAGAGACGGGGAGATATTTTTTGGGGTGATTACAAAAAATTTGAAAAACGAATTTAAATTTGCTTATATGCATTTTTGTTATGTTTATGCGAGTCAGAAAAAAATTCGGGAGGAGTTCAAGCCCCCTAACCCTCCCCTGGTCACGGCCTTGGCTAACGATCATTTAGAAATATTATTGAAACTTAATATAGTCAATTTGCAATCAGCAAAGCTCCTACCCAAGTGGGTGTTTAAACCCAGCCATGGGTTATTTTTAATACCAAGTGCCATAAAAACTGGTCGTACGGTACACCAGGATGACTTGCACATGCGCTGTAAACATTAATGGAAAATACGTGGCTATTATTAAACAAAAAATAAACACAAAAATAAACAAAAACACAGGCACTAGTAATAAAAGTGAAGAAGAAAGGCTGTGACAATGTATAAATGCAACTACTCTAAAAGGAGTTGGTTCCACGCAAATGCAACTAGTATAAAAGGAGTTGGCTCCAAGTATGGTTCTCAACTAGCTTTTGTAGATTTTGAGTTAATTTACGAGGAATTTGCTGTTCTTGCTTGATCATGCGTGCCTGACTTTCAACATCTGTATTTTCATTTGTTCAAAGTGTAAGTGTTTTATATCAATGGCGTATTTCAATAGTTTTCCTTGGGTGCTCTTGAATTTCCTGGCCTCCAGAGAGCACAATTCCTTGCTTTGCATGCATGCAATGTTAAGCGTAAATGGGTTGCTTGGATATGCCTCCAAATTCTTTTACCTTTGGGCAATAGTTGTTAAGAATTGAGCAAAAAAAAATTTCAAAAATGATTATACACTAGTGGGATAGAAAGGGTTTGAGGCGTCTTTAACTCTAGAATATATAGCGTACAACTTAGTGACCTTGACCCAATTGTGACTAAACCTTCTTTGGCAGCATTCAACCGTAGCTGATTTGATGGCATCGATGTCCGAAGCATCAATTATGGCTATTAAAGTAAAATAAAGCTTATCTGCTTGCCCATGGTTTGGACGTACAACAAGGATTTTTAAAAATGAATGCAGCCAGAAATTTAAGAAAAATTTGATTTCTGCTTATTTGCTGGTGAGTCTCTTTCTATATACCCCCTACCAAAAAATGCGGTGCGCATATCCAAATTTAGCCAACTATATATTCAGTTCGCATTCAGCAGTCAATGAATAAACTTGTCTGACTACTTTTGGCCGGATACAACGGTTGCTATGCCATGTTGTAGACTTGTGTGAATAATAGCGTGCCAAAAATATTTAGTGGATCTCGAGATATGCTTATTTGAGTGAGCAGACCATTTTCTGTCTCAGGGAAGTGCACTGGCCAATTTTTCAGTCAACGTTAAACCCGATTTTCTCAGTCATACCAGATCCAAATTGAGCCAAGTTTTTTTCCACATCTCATCACAACTTTTATCTGATTGTCCATTCAAAAATAATTGGAAAAGGACCAGTGCATCTCGAGATATTCATGTCTGAGTGCAACTACCTCATTTTGTCCAATTATGGTGTCTTGAGCACATTCGCGGTTATGTCGCTCACATCGATCACTGGGTCAGGCGTTTTGGCCGTTGGCCTGAGCGAGGGGCTTTGGGATGCAGATGCAGCGTGGGCGCTCGCATTTCTTGATGAAGATTACCAAGCCCAGCGCTGGGGCGAAGACGCCGAAGCCATGCGGGTGCGGGCGTTTAAAAAGACAGAATTTGATGCAGCGATTGCTGTTTTGGAGGCGGTGTCGCGGTCAGAGGTTGAGATTGGCTGGAAACAGGGGCCGCAGGTTTCGGGTTTATTCCGGCAAAACGGATTCGCAGACCTCAAAACCCTGCCCGATCTGGACGGTCGAGACCGGGTTATCCAGGGAACATGGCACGGCTAAACCCGTGGAAACCTGTGGAAAACGGGCCTAAATCCGCACAAATCCGTTAAATTCGACGCTTTCCACTTGTGCGGGCGGGTTTGCCATGCTTATTGGTATGTACTTCAAGACGGAGGATGCCGGCTGGCCCTCGGACTGCGTCGGCGTGCCCGCGCGGATGGCGAGGCTGCTCGGCGTGAAGAGCCAGTCGAAGCCCCAGCGCAGCTTCACCTCGTCGGCGAGCGCGAGCTGCCACTCGGTGCGCACGGTGACCGGCACGAAGTCCGCGTCGAAGCCGAACGCCTCACCCGCCTGGATGACCAGCCCCGTCCAGCCGGCGGAGACCATCACGTCCTGCTGGAAGACGTCGTCGTAGACGTGGCGCCACTCGGTGTATTCCTATCTGCCGTTCATGATCCTGCCGCTCTACGCCAACCTGGTGAAGCATGACCCCAGCCTGCTGGAAGCCGCTTCCGACCTGGGCTCGAGCAACCTCAACAACTTCTGGCGCATCACCGTGCCGCTGTCGAAGAACGGCATCATCGCCGGCTCCATGCTGGTGTTCATTCCGGTGGTCGGCGAGTTCGTCATCCCTGAACTGCTTGGCGGTCCGGAGACCCTGATGATCGGCAAGGTGCTGTGTCACTTCATGAACGAGGTTTCATGGAATCATTGGATAATAAATGGATATTCTTGAATGGGTATGCGGGAAAAAGAAGAAGAATTTCGATCGATTGACGATGATTTATGTTTGTAGAGAACGGCAATGTTCAGATCCATTGTCATCACCGGCAACACTTGGTGTGAGAAATATGCTTGGTAAGAACGAACATTGAATAATGTATTGATTGATGATTATTTGATTGTTTGTAGGTGTATTTCTATTGGTAGGGGTGTGGGAGAGCAGCTGGATCGGCTTGAGGAGTTTCATCCGGATCGGATGGCCGGTCGGATTCTCGGGATGGGCGATGTCCTGTCGCTTGTGGAGAAAGCCCAGCGCGAGTTTGACGAAGACGAGATGCTTGCCCAGCAGCAGAAGATGCAGGAGGGCAAGTTCACTCTGGATGATTTCCGCAAGCAGATGGGCCAGATCAAGAAACTGGGGTCCATGGGGGAGGTCATGAAAATGATCCCCGGCATGACGCACCGGTATGCCTGCCCTAAGGAACACTACAGTCTACTGTATGCGGGTGTGCCCAGCGCACTGACGCAACCGACGAAGTGCCGTCGGGGTTGGACTCGCACCTGCCGCCCGCGCTATCAACGCCAGCCGGCGCACTGCTGCCTTGGCCAGGTGAACAAGAATGCAGGTGCTAACGGGCACAGTGCCAGACGTGCGCACTGCGCACAGGCGGATGCACATCACACTAGATGCACCAGGGCCGGCCCTTGTCGTTGTACGATGAATGTCGCTGTCACTGTGGACAGCGTCTCAAGTGTCAGCATCTTGCAATAGTGACGGGTTCGCTAGTGTGATACACATGATCAACGACAGTCCTGAAGGCCGGAAACGGTATGCGCTCGCACGCCTCCTCGGAGAGGCGTCACCATTACTGATCGTGTGGGCAGCATTGATGATTTAGCACGCAACACGGCGTACTTCCGGAAGCGACTGGACGAACTCGGTTTCGATGTCATTGGGTCGAAAAAACCCGGGCAACGTGAAACGGTTCGTAATAGGTGGTCGAGTAGGTCGAGCCCAGTCCCAGCCTTTCCGTCGCCATCCCCATGGCCATCAGCACGGTCACGGGATCCATCTTCACGCAGCGAATGCCGCCCTCGACGGTATGCTCGTGATTGCCGCCATACATGTCCGGCATCGCCAGACGGTCATCGAAGAACCCGACATGGAACTTGCCGGCCTCCAGAACCCTGGCGATGTGTTGATAGTTGGGCATTTCGGATTCAAAATACATGACACGTGCGGATCCGGCCAGACCTGGGATCGAACTGAGGCGCATCGTCGGCAACTTCTGCACAAAGACGAAGATCCGAAACGACCCCAACACCGTCAGAACGCCTCGGAAACACTCTGCAATGAGCAAACAATGATCTACATACCATCGATGAGGTCGGTGGGATCACGGCGGTACGGCTGATGCTGTCGACCGCCTCCGAATCCGCCTCTTCCTCGTCCTCGTCGACCCATGTAACGCTCACCGAGTTCGACAAACTGGTCCGCCGAGAGCAGCTTCATGTTGTCGGGAAACTTTTCGTGGACCATTTTGCGAATCGAGTGCGCCGTATCGTAGGCGTAGCTGAGTTCGCCCGCCCCGGCAACGGCGCTGTGGCTGGCGAGCACCTGCTCAGTGAGGCTGGTGCCCGAGCGCGGCATCCCGAGCACAAATACCGGCCGTGTATCCTCCTTGCCCGGCGCAGGACCCAGCCGATGGAGACGAAAACAGCTTCCAGCTGCTGGTGCGCATCTTCCTCTCGACTCTTCAAAAACGAGTCTGCGCTGATTTCAGGCGACAGAGAAACAGGAGGTGTGATGGCCGTCAGTGAATTCATGACGCATGTCCCTAGTTGAATTCCAGAGTCGCGTGCAGTGACCCCGTCTCTTTGAGGGCCTGAAAAATGGAACTGAGATCGCGTGGTGAGACACCCAGTGCGTTGAGGGAAGCCGCCAGGTCTCCCACGGCACTCATATAAATTAGTCTAATCGGCTCCAATATGCATGTTATATACGTAAAAAGGAGGGGGTTGACTTAAGTATGTCTCATCCGAAATCTTACGATAATTATGACTTTCCTACAATACCATATATTTCTCATATAGATTCAATTCCCCCCTCCAAAAAAATCCTTGGATCAGTGACTATCTGTGGGTGGCTTGTACAATTTCATAGCAACGACATTTAGTTTTTTCACAAAGACTTTGGCAAATCAGTTGTTTGATGTTGAATAAGCCATTTTACTAGAGTTACTAGACGAGTAAAATAGTCCAACCATTTAATCAGCTGCCTAACCAAACTTATTTTAGCTGAAATGGTTTGCGTTTAGGGACTACAACAAAATACTGTACATTAAGATATCTTTAGAAAATTGGAAGAGAATTGACCAAATTGCCCTTAATTTTTGTTTGAATACGAAATCTTGACAACTACAATTGCCTGGGTTCGTAATATTTTACTTGCAGACCTTGGTACCTCTGACTGGAATTCGTTTACATTCACCCAAACTCATCAAAATAACACTGATTCTGACAGTGACGGCATCATTGATGTTGATGATCAATGTCCCGACACATCCCCCGGAGCAACTGTTGATGATGCTGGCTGTGAGGTTGTAGCACCGCCTGTAGATTCGGATGGGGATGGTGTTCCTGATAGTGCTGATAGTTGCCCGGGGACGCCACAGGGGCAGGCCGTAGATAGTCAGGGATGTCCAGAGGCATCCAGCAAGTCATTGCTGCCGCCCCGTTCCGCCGCCATCTGTTCGGTGACCCCATTCACCCGCTCTTCGGTGTAATTGTCCCAGGCGGCAAAGACCAAAACATGTGAGCCATCCACCAGCTGTTCCTGATCCCAGGCCACCGCCTTCATCTTGGCACGCACCTCGGGGTCGGTGACCACCAGAACCTCAAAAGGCTGCAGCCCGCTGGAGCTGGGCGCCAGTTCAATGGCCTCCAGGATGGCGTTTTGAATGACGTTCATGATTGTTGTTTTCTTGACTTACGGGCTGTTGTATCAGTAGCTTCGTCTGTATCTTCTGTTGCGTGTTGGCTTGACAACACTCACTCGTAGTGTGTATGCGTAACCTCTCAAGGAGATTCAATGCAAGAGACAAGCAAAAGGCACTCTCCAAGTATTGTATCATCAACAATAAGAGGAAGACGTCGCCTCACCCCAACAGCAAAACTGAAAACTGATGTAGCTTTCTTGGTTGCAGTCGACAAACCGAAGTCTGTCTCAGGTGAGATTCGCGATAACGCAAAAGTCATTGTGCAAAACATTTCAACTGTTATTATTCGCAGGCATTTTCACGTGATATCTAATTTGAGAAAGACAATAAATATTTTCTCAATCACGCGTTTACAAAAGCGGCTTTGTTAAATAGACCTTTTAGTTATTCTGTAAAGAATCAAAATCGAGCAAAATTTTGTTACATTTTGTGGAATTTTCGAAGGTGCGCAATAGTGGGAGAAACCGCTGTGTTTGCATACTTGCTGAACCCAGTTTTAGTTTTTAAGCTAAATCAAACCTTACTGCCAACTCACGTTTTCGGTATGGAGGGCTAAACCATGGATTACGAAGTATTACACCAGAAAAAAGCGACAACCTCTGAAGGACGCTATTTAGTGCCATTAGCGATTGCTTTTATCGGCGCCATTATGTGCTCAGCAATCTTCTTTTTCGAGCTACAACTTCATAAAAATATAAATAACAGTGTCTTATAGCTTAACTTATATTCTCATGGTTCACAAATTGTTCGCCAAAAAATACATGTTTCTAGCTTGAATAATTTAATTAAACATTTAACGGACGGAGAGATAAATAAATAAATCTTCTGTAATAAAGTCAATGTGCTGTGGAGGTAGATTTTCTAATGTGAGTCTAACAAAGTTTCTAATAAGATTTAAAACACACACACACACACAAATTTTCCTAATCGATTTCGAAATACACAAAAATTTCTGAGTAATAGGAAACATTTTGAAGATTTTTTAAGATACAAAAATTGAAGAGTGAAGAGCAGTACGAATCATGTATGATCTCTTTTCGTTCTTTCTGACTCAGACCAAAACGAAAGAATGCAGCTCTGCAAAAATTGGGAAATTTATTTGCAAAAATTGGGAAGTTTATTTGTAGTACAAGCTCGGTAGACTCCTGCAATGGGCTTAAATGCTTTTGCTATAACCAGAAGCTTCTCAATCCCATGATGCCGCTATTTGACAGTGCTTCACTTGCTGAAGTATGTACGCTGATCTCCGCTCTGACTGACTACCCGATTAAGCAGCAATACTCAGTAACGGGTTCGATTAACCAGTACGGTGAAGTACAAGCGATTGGTGGCGTGAATGAGAAGATTGAGGGCTTCTTCAATCTTTGCAAAATGCGTGGCTTGAAGGGTGACCAGGGTGTGGTGATCCCACGTGCTAATGTCCGCAACCTGATGTTGAAACAGGAAGTGGTTGAGGCGCCTGCGCCTTGCGGGTCAGCGCGGTCTTGATCGACGGCAGCGGGTGGTCCCAGCCCGCCCTGTTCAGCGCCCAGTCGCGGTTTGCCGGGATCATCGCGGCGAATTCCGCCGCCGCACCCGGCGCCGTCGCCATCCATGAAAGGTTCGGGTAGTCGCTGCCGGTATCGCCCTTGAGCGTTGCATTGTGGCTGCCATGGTGGCCCACCTTGTAAAGCACCGTCCGGCCCAGCAGATCGCGCGTCGTGACCTTGGCGAACTGCACCACGAGGGGCCTACCGCCGGACTTGCGCATCGTGGGTGGGTGACTGTCCGTTGAGTGGCCACGAGAGGGACAAAGGAAACTGCTACCACCACCACCATACCTAGTGAGGGTCTTTCCGAGTCGGAAGCCTCAAAGGCAGGTAGAGAGAATCCAAGCGGAGGGCTCACGGGGGTTGAATGCAGCTGGCCCGTGAAGCCCTTGGCTTTGCCTGATGGCCCCTCACGAGCCTCAAGCGGATGCGGTCGACTGGTTCGAACGCGGAATCGCCGCCGGTCATCCGGGGGCCATGGCCGAGATGGCACGTCTGCGCGCCGACGGAACCATGGTCGACAAGGACGTCCCGGCCGCCATCGCGCTCGCCCGACGCGGAGCGTCCCAGGGACATGTCGGGTCGAAGACCCTCCTTAATGAACTGCTCGCGCAGTCGGAACCCTCAACCCGGGAAGGCTGAACGCAGCGCCGTTCAGGAGCAACACGTCATGGTCTTTGTTTACTAAAATTGTCAATCTAAATCGAAGAAACGTCCCTGGATGGGCTTGGACACTATTCGGTTAACAGCGGAAAGCGCTTACCGATTGCGCCACAGAGCCATGTTAATGAGACACGTTTTCAACGTATTTAATGTGGAATTGGTTTCTTTATAGAACGCGCTAACCGATTGCGCCACAGAGACATGTTAGTGAGACATTTTTGCAAGTTATTGAAATATAGAATTGCTTTGCGCCACAGGGTTATGTCGTGTATAGTGAAGGAAGAGCTGCCCACTGAGAGACTTGCCATTCAGAGGCAAAGCAAGCACTTGAAGAATCGGAGGCTTCACGAGGATGTCTATGCCTCATCTCCAGCAAAATCCAACATAGATTTTTACAACGTTTCCATCTCCATTGTTCTAACTGGCATGCTTGTCTTGGCCAGGGCAGAGTTCGAAGGCCACCCTTTGCTGCATTGTTTGTTTCGCACATGGATTTATTCCTTTGTTCTACATGTCAAACAAAGCTTTTCTTTATAGTGAAGAATTTCCTCTGATTTCGCATTTTGTTCAAACACATTAGCTTGAAAGGATGACTTCTCATATACCCTTATGTGGCACCAGCTATTTGCTACTCAAAGCAAATGAAAAAAATGATCACAAGAGAACAACAAATTAATATGTAGGGCTGATTGCCCTTTTTTGATTTTTTTTTCTGTAAATTTAATTATTTTTTATTATGTAGCATCTTTCTTTTAGACAGCATTTTGTCCGGAGTTTCGATATCCGTTTTTGGACCGGAAAACTCGCCCATCGGGCGCAGGATATCCTCATGTACCACGCTGCCGAGGTAAAGCGGATGCAGGCTGCCCGCTTGCAGGATGGCATAGCGGCTCGGCCAGAGCCGCAGCACCCAGCGTCCGCTTTTGTCTGCGTTGGCGGAATGATCCTTGCGGATGAGAACGAGAGACGGTTGGCGGCCGTTCTGGCTTCGGGGCAGGATCGGCAGGGAATCCGGCTGCTAAAATATGCTGAGCTTGCTTTGCATAAGAAAATTTGAGCTATCTTTTATAGCCTTTCTTTGAAATTGTCAAAAATGCAAAGCGCAAGTTTGAAGAACCCTAGATAAAAAACGTGTTGGCTGGAACATAAAAAGTCAAAAGACCGAAAGTGTCCAAAAAATCTATTTGGGACGGAAGTCAAGACTGGAGGAAACACCATGTACAATTATCCAATCAAAGCGCGTATTCTCAATCAAAGTGTGGCTTTGAAGACCAATTCCATGTAGGTGTAAGCCTGGAGGACAACAACATTTTCGGGCTGGACGGCTACATCAGCGATGAAGACTTGACCGAGATCAACATGGGCGAAACGATGACTGCGAAGCCGCTGCCGGGGGTGACGTTGCCGGAGCGAATTGAAGTTCCAGAAGAGCCTCCCCTGGAGCGTCCTGCATGCCCCGTGGCAGACCGGCTGCGGTTGAAGTTCTCGAGGTGCGAGATGAGGGTGCTCGGGCGGTAATCATACAAGAAACAATGCTCTTCTTCATCATCATTGCCACACCATATTGATGCTTATCACCTCCTGAATATATCATATCATACTTGTCATTTGATATTCTTCCATCTTCTGTCCATCTAGCCTCAGCAATACCAAGGATATCAAGATTGAGTGCTGTCATTTCTACTTGCAGGTTTTCATATTTTCCTGCTTTAAAGAGTGTTCTCACATTCCATGTTCCAATTCTTAGCTCGTTCTTCCTGGTCTTTCAAATAGTGATGAAACACAATGCACAACAAATATGATACCGTATGTTCAATAATGGTTGGGTTCTTTTACTTTTTTAAAGCCATTTCTAATTTCTTAATTTGTGCAAATGTAATATTAAGTCCCGAGCATCGGAGAAGGTCGTTGAAAAGTGTCCTGCCAAAGAACAAGCTGCAGTTGAAGAGAAGTAGCTGATTAGAGAAAGCGGTTTGTCATGTAAAAGCAGGGAACATCTTGAGGGACCTGTTCCTTCTCGCCCGCCGATTTACTTGCCCTGTTCAATGGCTGTGATGCGTGGCGAAGAGAGGAACGTTTAACATTATTACTTAGCGCTTTTGCGCCTTATGCTCATAACAAGGGCATAGATTGGCAACGCCAACGAAAGCGCATTGAAAATGCATTATCAGCCGCCAACCAAGTGAACGTGCAAGATATCATTGCCACGGGCGTTAAAGGACCTGGAATAAAAGACGCGCTTAACCGGGCAAAGCTATCCGCTATTCATTCCCCTGTAAATGCACTAACGATCTTCCGCAAGTTCCGTCTGTCATCCTCCAAAGGAGATAAAATTTCTCCGCAAATTCACCAACGTTCGTCTTTCAGAAAGTCCACCTTTCGTCTTGTAAGGGAGACACCTTTCCTGCCTAACAACATTATTCTTCCTTAAGGTCGGTCTTTCGTCTTACAAATGACGCAATATTCCTCTGCAAAAGCAACAAATTTCTCCTTCCTTAAAATCGATCTGTCTTCTTGCCCATCCACTATTGAACAGATTTCCTTTGTTACTTCGACAATATCCCGGCCGGATTTCAGGATCAAAGACGGGTTCGTTGTCACCCCATCGAGAAGGCCAGTATCCGCCAATTCACGGATTTCATCCACATCTGCTGTATCTACGAAGAATTTCATTCCCGCATCACCTTTTGTTTATGCATAATTCGTCATATTCCATACGCAGAAACCAATCATAGAGCAAATCGAAAGTTGAACCCGGGCATTCCTGGTGCTGATATTTTTGTGTGGCTACAGCCTTGCCAAACGTTTTACGTCTGCCGCGCATCTGTGGCTGGGCGTTGCGCTGAGCTTGTCGCCGATCTGTGTCTGGTTGGCGATTCGCGGCGTGCCAGCGGTCACCCACCCATCAGATCTGATGGCCCCGTTGGTGCTCGCAGCCGCCGTGGCGGCTTGGGTGACAGGATTCGACATCATCTATGCGTGCCAGGATGCCGAGTACGACGCCCGGGCGGGATTGCTTTGTATTATCTGTGCAATTCTCTGCTGTGAGTAAATGTTAGGTACGAGAAAAAGGAAACGGTAAAATCTCTTTGAATTCTTTCTTCTTCGGGAGTCAAAAACGACATGCGCCAAACGGTTTATTATTGTTCTTCGTATATTTTCTTGGGTCCAAGGATCCATTAATGGGGCTACTTCTAAGTCAGGCTCATCTGTAAATTCTAGAACCTGATTCCCATACGGATGAATTTCCGTAAGTTTTAGGTTAGCTGCAACTCCATCAAAAATGAAAAGAAATTTTTATTAGGTAGTTTCTGTAATGATAATAAGGCGGATATTATTTACTTGCAAGAGACATGTCTTAAGCCTTTTCAGACATGTTTTGGACTCCCAAAAGGGTGGTGTCTTAATATACATTAGAAGTAGGCTACATTTTACTGAGATTAGTTTTAACATTAGAGAGGAACACATCGAAAGGTTTGAGGCAGTTGGAAGCAAGATCTTTCTGGATAATCACTTGACGTTTGTCGGCTCGGCTGGGTTGATGCGCGAGGTCGCCGACGAAACCCGATGGGAGCGGTTCGCGGGTCGCCCAATCCAGCGATTGAAGGTCCTGGGCGGGGAAGGGTTGTTCACAACGGCCAACGATTCGCCGGAGTGGGCAGTTGGGCACGAAACCCTCATGCCTGGTTTCACCAAAGAGTCAATGGTTCGGTATCACGCGGCTATGCAGTCCGTGGCCGACGAGGCTTCGTCGACGTTGGCCGAGGTGGTATGAGTTGCAATCCGCATTGGCTGGGAGCGCACTCTTCCACGAACACGTAACACTGAATTATTCGCTTGCGTTGCAACACTATAGGGAGTCGTACGCGATTTTGTCATCGAATATCGGTGCCGAAGCACGCGAGTCAGTTTCATTCGCCGAGTGCATCGCAGAATGTATGGCAAAACTCTCCAACGACTCTGATTGAGACCTGACTGCAGCCAAACACTAGCAAACACGGAATAACAATACGTTGGACCCCGCCGATTCGGGGCAGATTTTCCTGGGCGATGATTCCCGGCCGGTTCGTTTTTCGCACCCGCAACAAGCCGTCGCTTCGGGTTTGGCCATGGTCACCGAAGACCGCAAACAAAACGGACTGTTGCTTGAACAATCCATCCGAGTCAACACGACGTTGGGATCAGTCCAGCATCGTTTTTCCAACTGCGGGATTGTCAACAACCAGGCAGAAAGAGACTCGGTGGTTCAATCCTGCGACCAAATGGGATTTTTTGACCATGATATAGTTTATCAACATAGATACGTTCTATTTCAATGACCTTATAATCAGCTAATTCTGTAGGCGTTTTCCAGCTCAATTTAAAATAACCAATAGCCTTGTCACCCATCCAAGCTATATAAAAAAGGTTGTGGTGATCTGCCAAATCTATTTCTATCTGTTGTAAATTAAAATGACTAGCGATATAATCATCAATGTTTTCAGGTTCATTTAGATGATAGTAAGTATCAATAAACGTCATGGTGTGGAATGCCTTCTTTCTCGTTGGCGAGAGGTAATATTGTTCTTTCTTCGACGAAGATCGAAGCAAGCAACACAAAGAAAGAAGAGGATAACTGATGTAGTATAGTTAGAGTGTGCGCGACGACCGGCGAAACGTGTAAAGAAAAAGAGGGGAGGATAAAGGATTTTTTGTGGTGGTGGTGCTGGTTGGTTTGGCGCACTGCGTATGAAACGTTGGCTGTGTGTTCTCACTTTATGGCTTAGATGGAACAAAGTTCGAACCATAAAGTTGGATGATCTGAAGGTACTTCTTCCAGTTTTGATTTTGATATTAACTAGCGTAAAGGTCCTCTCAACTTTTTATTTAGGAGGAAAAGTTCAAGTTCTAGAGGTTAAAAGTTTCCAAGGGATTGTGGAAATTTGTTTGAGTTACGGGAAGTTTGAGTTATTGGAGTTTATGTATTAAGAAATAAATAGAATTTTGGAGGTGATTGTAGAAAATTGTTCGAGTTATGTCAACTATGATTGTGCACAGATTGGCAAAAACGAAACTGTCAATATGGTTATTGTATTTTTTAATGCATCGATATGAAAAACAAGAAATGAAACACAATTGTTTACGTTTAAGTCGTATTTATCAGACAGATACTAGATTGCTTCAGTAAAAGATTTTCAGTACATTCATCTTGAGTACTTTCATGCTTGTCACGTGTCTTGCTTACGCTTTCTTCTCAGCGCAACCACAGTCAACAGTGAGTCAGAGTACTCTTATTAAAACTGTTTATGGTATTAAAACACATTGTTTTTTAGATATACTTAATTAATTACGTTAATAATTTAAAACCAACTTTTGTTAATAATTTTAGCAAAGCCATTAACCCATCGAAATTAGATAAAAGGAAAACATTAAAAACAGAAATAACACTGAGAAAGTCCTAAAAACAAGCAAACCCCTTACAAAGCTTTAATTCGATTTCTGGAAAACATTTTTTTTAACCTTTACCCTTTTATCTTGGTTAGGTTGGGTGTTTCTCTTGCTTTGGGTACTAGTACAACTCAAGTAGGTTTCCTACTGAAACTTTGACTTTGTCGCTATGCAAGAAACACACGCGATTCAGAAAAGAAGGATGAGAGAGAAAGCGAAGGGCTGGGTGGCAAAATTTCATTCCACACATTCTGTCGTCTCTTTCTACTGTATTATACTCGACGAAACCGTGAAAGAAACATACGCGGTTTTGACTACACTACGTAGGCTTCTATGTAGGCTTGTCGCAACAAATAACTTGTCTCCCACGATTTTGACTTCTGTAGTAGGTGGGTGACTGAATATTGAGGTCGCTTTCATAGTTATGTTCGGCGACGCTACAGCAGGCACAGGACGATTGCAGTTTTGAAATTTGAAGCTCTCTCCTTTTTCTGTGGCAATTGTCTGCTAAGATTACAGCCCATCATAGGCAAAGACGGTATCCGCAAGGCTAAATTTTCCGCGTAAAATTTTAGAATCGCGTCTTCTTTGAATTCCCGTAAGATCTGAAACTTTAGTCATGCAGATTCCTTTTTACAAAGTTTAAAGAGCTGACTGCTTGCAGACTATAACAGCTGAAAGACAAGAAAGATTGACTGATAGCAAACGAGGAACGAAATGTGTAAATGCAAAGAATTGTTTATGACCAATCATTTGAGCCTTAAATGTTATAATGGGGCATCAATTTGATTTTAAAAGTGAAGAAGGGCAGAATTACAGTTTTGTTAGTTCTTGTACTTCGCTGGGTGGTCTCAATCTCACATGGATATCTGCATCCTTGACTGCGCCGGTCGCCTTTAACCCTTTCACAAAACGCTTAAGGTCGTTTGGAGAATAAAATCGAATATCAGTGTCGGAGGAGTGGCTATGATTGGCCCAGTGGAGCAACATCCATTCGATCAGCTCTGGCTTTGATTTATAAAGGCGCCTGAATCCTTGAATGGCTTGTCGCGCCCACTTTCGATCGTAAAGCGCGCGAAGTGGTGTTGGGGGGAGCGGCGCTGTCGCTGGTTGCCCTTAAGATCAGTACGCTCGAATCCTTCGCATTGACCTGGCTGGTGCCTCGGCTAAGTGATTTCCGCGAGCATCATCCCGAGATCGATGTCTGGATCTCGACCAATGACCACCATTTGATAGATTTCGCGGTCGAGGATGTCGACTTGGGGATCCGGCTTGGCCGCGGCGACTATCCCGGGATGCACAGCAGCCTATTGCCGCGTGAGTATGTCTTTCCGGTTTGTGATTCATTGTTTTTGGAGTCATGGTTTCTTTTTGTGTGTTGAATTTTTTGAGTTACGAGCTAAACAACATGCACTAAACTTTTATGAAAAATATGGGTGTTAGAAACAATAATCTGATTCCACTTTAGAATTCAGTCTACAAAACAGCATAAGAGAACTTTCACAGACAATTAATAGTTTTGTTTTTCCAAATTAAAGTAAAAACCGACTATGCTTCTTCATGACGCAAAAAGTGTTCTCAAAAGACGCGATGATGACCTCTTCTCAGTTGTGTCTACACAGGTAAATGCCAATCCTCTGCATTGTGTGTTGATCGATGAGGCGCAGTTCTTAACGAAAGACCAAGTGTTTCAACTTGGAGAAGTCACCGATCAACTCAATATACCCGTGCTCGCCTATGGATTGCGCACTGATTTCCGTGGAGAACCTTTTGAAGGGAGCAAGTACCTACTGGCCTGGTCCGACAATCTGAAAGAACTTAAGGCCATCTGCCATTGCGGGCTCGGCGACCTGACCGGCTTCATCAAGGGGTGTTCCCAACAGGGCAGCCAAACCGCGACCCAAGCGTCGATCCTTATTCACGGTCCAATACCTCCATACATAGCTCAACGTACGCGCGGGCTGCTCGGGCTCTTGGCGACTTCTTGACCACAGAGAGGTGTCCACCGTCCGCATCCGAGACCGCGCGATCACGCGGAATGACTGTCTCGAATACGATCTCGCCAAAGAACTCCCGCACCTCCTTATCGTTCTGAAATTTAAGCACGAGATACGGATTTATGGCAAAGATGGGTGCTGAAGATGTGATCCAAGAGATGAGATCAATGCAAAGGGCATTACCGGAAAGGCCAACATACGAGCAGGTTCAAGCAGCCCATGCGGCAGTTTCCAGAGCCGACAAAACACTCTCGTCAAAGTTAGATCAGCTGTCTAGGCAGCAAAGGCCGGAAGGAGTCCCGCTTTCTGTTTTCAAAGCCTTGCACGAGATGAAGGAAGATGGTCCTTGAGGTAGTACCAGACGTACATGAAGCGCTGTCCGACGCGACGGAACGGGGTCAGAATGCCGTGGCTCGGTAGCTGTGAGGTGAAGATCGGCAGATCGAGGCCCTGCCCCTTGCCGGCGACCATTTGGGCCATGCGGCGGCCGGCCTGGGCGGAGTACATCACGCCATTGCCGCCATATCCCATGGCATAGAAGATTTCGCGTTGCGGGTCGGGCTGAAAAACGCGCGGCATCATATCGTGACTGGATAGGAGCTTGAAAATTTTGCTATAGGATACGCCAAATGCGATGGTGGGATTTTTGTTAAGATTCTGTGACTATGAGGGGGTGTATTCCCCTATTTGTAAAATAAGGTAAATTTTTTCAGGCTCGTAACTTTGATGACAAAGACTAAATTTGATGAAACTTGTATGTTTAAAATAAGCATGAAAATCTGATTCTTTTGATGTATAGTTTCGCATCAAAATTCCGTTTTTTAGAGTTTCGTTTACTATTGGCCGGGTCTTGGCGAGGCCGGGCACACCGATAAGCAGCGCATGGCCGCCGGCCAGGAGCGAGATCAGCGACTGCTCCACCACCTCGGTCTGGCCGAAGATCGCCTTGCCGATGGTCTGGCGCACGGTCACCAGCCGTTCGGCCAGCGCCTCGATCTCGCGCACCAGCGCAATGTCGTCGTTTCCGCCGCCTTGCGGCGCGGTCGCCGGCGGGTTGATGCCGGCGGCGTCTTCCGTCAAGCCCACGCTTGCGGAAGAAGCTCTGAGCACTATTATAGGAAAAAATGCAAAAGGTTTGTCAGCAACAAACGCGATGCGATTAAAAAAGATATGGGAGCAAGAATACAAAGACTGGAAAAAGAGAGACTTAAGAGCCTCTTGCAAAAGTATAAATAATTGAGAGATTTTCTAGGCTGAGGGAATAATCAAAAAGACAAAAAATCCGCCCTGGGGTAATTTTAGAATTACCATAAACCAAAAAACCCAGGGAGGACACTTATGTCGCAGAAGTCCGGGGCGGTTCCGAGTCCCATATCGCCTCGCATGTTCGATGAGCCCGAAGAACCTCAGGCGCTTGAGTTCTTCGCTCTCGGGTCCGCGGAACACTCCTCGTCGCTGAGCATCCTCGAAGAGTCCGAGAGCCCGTTCGTCGTTCGTGAGGTCGCCATCTTCGATGTCGAACCACGAGGGAGCTCTCTCCCCCTTCTTGGAAGAAATCCCAGGGCTCTGCGGCCCGCGCTCGGCGGGTTTCTGTGAACCTCGATATCGTCGAAGATCGCGTCGATCTGCCGCGCGACGAAGGCGGGGGGAACCAGCTCCACGCCGCTTACGCCGCGCGTGTTCTGGGCGGTCAGCGCGGTGATTGCCGCCATGCCGTAGCCGCCATTCGCGGCGATGGCCTTCAGATCGGCCTGCACGCCCGCGCCGCCCGAAGGGTCCGAGCCCGCGATGCTGAGGATATTGGGGATCATGCCTCTCTCCATGCCTGCATGAGCGCGCGCGTCTTCATTGAAGATCATATATTCATCCCAAGGAAGATAAGGCGAAGCAACAATATAGTTATCAAACATCTCTCGATAGTTGAACATAGTATGAAGCGCAAATAGTCCACTCATAGACCACGTTACTAACGTTTCTTGATCAGGATTTATGTTTAAGTATCGATCTATTTTTGGCATCAGTTCATTAACCAACATGCTCCTAAAGTTTTCAGCGCCGCCCGAGTTCGGATAATCGTCAACAGTGGTTGGTGTTTTGAATTAAATTGTTTAACGTATTCATTATCAAATAATTATTGTTTAAGATAATTGTTGAATTGTTTGAATTGAATTAAGCGTTTTTGCCAAATGACCTTTAAGAGAAATCGGTTAAAAGAACAAATCCATGAAATCATATTCGAAGCCGATACCCCTATGGGAAGACTCTTTGATATTGTTCTTTTGGTTGCCATTATTTTGAGTGTGATTGTAGTGATGCTGGAGAGTGTGGAAGAATTGAAAACTGGTCAATTTCTGAGAGTTTGTATGTCGTTCAAGCGCTTCAGAGTCTTGAATCGAAAAGTGATGCTGATACCTCTGCTGGGCGGGGCGCGAGTCAACCCATCATTGATGACGAGGAAAGACACTTTTACACGCCGCTAGAAGAGCTAACCTTAGATGATTTTCCAGCCGATCATCCTGTTCGTGATATAGGCATCGAGCGGTTCCGCACCCTAGCGGGTAAGAAATACAAGTTTAAGCAGAGTTACCGTTCGGCCTTGGCATCGGCCAAACCGCGGATCTCTTCCACTTCTCGATATGCTTCCGATTGGATTTTGTTGAGCTCGCGGACGCGGTTACCCCGGATGCGGGCGGCTTCGCCGTGTCCTTCCGAAAGGAATCGTTCGGCGATTTGGCGTCGCTCGCTAATCATGCGATCGTAGATTTTGGGTCGGACACCGGCATTGTAGTTGATACGCTTGAAGCGAACATCAAGTAGCTCAATTCCAAAGACGCCAACCTTCCCTCTATCATCAGTTTCTTACAGGAAAATGATACTTTTAAGAATTATTATTGTCTTCATAACTCTTTGGAATATTTCAAAATCGAAAAACAGATGTTTATATGGTCAGAAAAGATTCTCTTTGATTTGGATTAAAATTCACATTAAATATGATATTGAGTTATGTGTCACTGCCATAGGAATATTTTTGCTGACAATTATGACAGGTGTTGGGACCAACTGGGTGATTATGTTGGGTAGCATAATCTTCTGGCTCACGATCTCGTAGTCCGGCACGGGGAAGGCCGGATGGTTGCCGATCGCATAACGGGTCACGACCGAGGCGACGACCGAGCTGATCACGATCGGCGTGAACTGCATGACCGCGAAGTCGCCGACGATGATCTCGGCGGCGAAGATCGCGCCGGCGATCGGGGCGTTGAAGGTCGCGGAGATGCCGGCGGCGGCGCCGCAGCCGACGAGGGTCCGGACGCCCGCGGCGTTCAGCTTGAGGCGCTGGGCGGGACCGAGTCGTCGTCGTCATCATTATCGCTTTCCGGCTTTTGATTAGAAGAAGTCGTTGGTGGCGGCGGTACGAGTGACCCAGAGGATGCAACGTCTGAATGACACGATAATGACAAACCCACGTGATCGTTTTCATCGTTATTCGTTTCTCCAGAAGATGGACTTGTTATTGTTGATTTTTGAACTACTTGTTCTTCTGTGTCATCTCCTTCCATGAGTAGGAAGTCGTTTTCATCATCCTCTTCTTAGTCGAGCGATGTGATTACCAAGGCAGTAGAGTCCGTGGCCACTGTTATCGACGACCAGCCTGTACAGGTTTTCGCCACCGAGTTCGGTGGCAGCAGTGTCGATTTCGAAGTGACCTGGTGGACGGGCTCCAGGCCGGTTGACGTGCGCCGCTCGAAAGCCGAGGTCATTGCATCAATCAAGGCTGCACTGGACGACGCCGGTATCGAGATTCCATTCCCATACCGCACCATGACGTTCAAGGAACCGCTTAATTTTTGGTAGGGCCAAACTTTCGGGAAAAAATTTTTTTTTTTTTTGCCCCCCCCCCCCAAAAAAAAAATATCCCGGTTGAATCCTAATTTGTTGTTGAAATGAGCTTTAATTTCAAACTGCTTCATTTAAACATTGGGACTTGGCCTAGGAAGTATTTTCCTTTGAGCCTCAGTCTTTTTCGAATTTGCAAGAAAATGTGGTCACATTTTCACATTAAATGCGAAATTTAATGTAATTGAAGATTCTCTTTCGCTAGCAACCCTAACGGGCCAGACCTCTTCGTGGATGGATATTCCGTCGTTTTCCACCGGTGCAAAAACGAAATACGATGCCGTAAAACTTCTTAAGCAGAATCTTAAAAATGCAGAGGAGGCTTCGAAGGAAAACCCAAACGCTATAGTCCCTGATATTCAAGAAATCATCGATAAGATTTCGCGACTTAAAATGGAAGTCGCCGAACTGACCATTTTGACAACAGAATCGGTGGCTAACGCTTTACCTGTATTGCAAAAAAAAAAAAAAAAAATAGCATAAATAAAAGAATTCGCTTCAGGTCACCTTTAATAGAGCTTAATAATCAAGAAATAAGAGCTGAGATCAGTCAGAGTAAGAAAACAACTTACGTGCTGACAATGGGATTTTCGATGCACCTGAAATACTGCTGGCTGATGATGAAGCTGGGAAGTCCTCATTGACCTGTTTGGAAAGGTCCTAAAAAAAGGGTAAGTTGGTAATGAAAACTAGCTTGGATTCCGTATCATATTTGCGTTACTATGTCTCCCTTTTTTACGGTTATATAGTAAGTTCGTTCCCACTGTTCAAAATTTATTGTGACAAGCTCGGAGGTTACTACAGTTTTCTCTTAATAAATAAATAAACGAAACGAAATAAAGACCTTTGTGTAATTTAGAGGAGACAGTAAGAATTGTCAAGAAAGCTGAAAAAAATGGACCTTATAAGAAATTCCTCAATAGATGCTCATATTTTAGCGTGGTTTTTAACCTTTAAATTCTCTTTAATTTTCACCTTCATAGACTTAGCCTTAATATTACCCATATTCTAGTGTTAATGGTGATAGCAGAAGCAAAAGTAACTGTTTTTGTCTTTTTTTAATAGTAGTAGTAACAAAAATAGCAGCAGTATTGATAACAGTAGTAGCAGGTATATGTTGCCTTTTTGTCAGGTGAAAAACCAACTCTTGATGCCAAAGAATTTTCATCTTGGTACGGTAACCAGTTCCAAAAATAGTAAAGAGCTACTCTTGTCAATCATTACCAGAGTTCTATATGTTTGAAATGAGTAAACAGTGTATTTATCAAAAGAATCTACTGCTTATGCTGAATCCACGTGCGTAGTGTTCGTTTAGTATATAGCTACGCATTGACAAAAGTTACCAATAGGACACTTACATAATTTAAAAACAAAGGAAAACATCCTCCCAAAAAGGATAATCTAGATGAAAATTCAATGTTATATTATATGTGTCTTATGGAGGTAACGGAGGAACTTGATGGCGGTGCGGCAAGCGCCGCACAACCGCCTCCTGTGCCCAATCAACCCCAACCCATGCGTCGGGTCTATTAGACCTTCGTTGTACGTATCGCGCACAACGCCGGAACACCACTTCTAGCTTCGGATCGCGAGCGCCTCGATTTCGACCCGCCCGTTCGGAATCGCCAGGAACGCGACCCCCACGGTCGAGCGCGCCGGATAGGGCTCGCTGACGTAGCTCGAATAGACATCGTTGGGTGACGGCGTGCTGCGTCATCGAACGGTCTTTTTCCCGTCACAATCCTTTCACCGCCACGCCTCAAGCTCGTCTAAACCCAGCCGGAGGCAGCCCATGACCAGCGCCCAGCTCGCCAAGCCCACCCGCAAGCAACGTGTCCGCACCTTGTGGATCTCCGACGTGCATCTCGGCACTCGCGACTGTCAGGCCGAGCACCTGGCGGCCTTCCTCAAGCGCTATCACGCCGACCGCATCTACCTGGTGGGCCTGACTGTAGGAACCCTTATGGTTGGCACTGCGAATCGCTTTGACATCGCAAAATATGGAAAATTTACCGGTGTGATTGCTTTAGAATGTTCAGTCACAGCAAAAGAAATTTGAATTTTATTCTATCGCCTACACACTTCTTGAAAATATTTAGTTTTACTAAAAATATATAAAATTTTCGTAATACGATTTTAAAACTCAACCTACACGAGCATATGAGTGGCCGGGAAATATATAAGTACCGATTTTGGGATGCGTAATTGTTTGTTTTTTATTCAATGTAAGTGCCAAACACACATTTTCAAAATTGAAGAAAGGGTAGTTTAGAGGGCAGTTTTCCCTCTATACTCCCTCCCACAGCTTTTGCCTCTGGCTGGAAATGAAGCTTTCTTTTACTTCTAAACTAAAAAATAAACTAAAAAAGATAAAACGACAGTATCACAAGGGTTTACTCCGATTTGCGCATGTCCTTGCTGGTCATCAAGATACATAAAATGATTAATACATCTGGTTTAAGGTTGTCAAATAAATTTTGAGTAGAATCTCACTTATATAGCTAAAAATCTATATTTTGAGTCCTTTAAAAAACCCAAAAAGTGTCATCCAAAGAGCATAGGTAACTTATAAGAGTTGAAATTGGAGCCAGTATTGACAAAATGTCGTTAATGCCATCTAGCATTTGGTGACTCTTGGCATTTTTTCAAGATTCTTAATTGCTTTTCTGTCAGGAATTGAGATCAGTTACTTATTTATGTCGGTTGCCAGTGGGGTGCTCTTATGGATGGGACCTCCGCAAACGGGCATAGAGGCTGTGCTCGAGGCCATGCTTCACGACGCGGTCCAGCAGAAACAGACGGTCGTTTTGCTTAATCGGGTTAGCAGTATACAGGCTGCCCAGGTGCAAACGCTGAACCTGGATGTCCAACACGCTGATGCATTGGAACGAATTGCAGCGGTGAAGCCGGATGTTGTTTACCTCGGCTCTGTCTTGCATCCGCATACATCGTGGAGATTGACGAATCCGTTATGGTGAAAAAAAATTCAATTGAGGACATGGGAGGATCCAAAATGAAAGATGGGCCATTGGATGGGTCCAGTTCGTGGATGCAAGAAATGCTGGTGTTTTGCTGCCTATAATTCAGAGAATGGTACACCCCAAACATTGATACACTGCAATGGATGGGCAGCCTACAACAACCTTGGTCAAACTGGTATCACCACGGCGTTGCAGGCCGCAATTTCGACAATTTTTGCGCTTAAGAAAACGTTCAACCTGTTTAAAGTTGTTCCAGTCTTTTGGTCCGACCAAGGAGATAGCATCACCTTTGAAACCAGCGCGACCGGTACGACCGATACGGTGTACGTATTCTTCCGCGTGTTTCGGCATATCGAAGTTAAACACGTGGCTGACATTAAGCAGATCCAAACCACGGGATGCCAAATCTGTTGTTACCAAAATTTGATAACGACCACGACTAAATTCATCCATGGTGCGGTTACGTTTCGGGTTTATCCTTTTATCAAAGTGATGGTGAAAACTTGTTCTCACCTATTTCTTTTTATACGTCAGTACCGGACGCCACTGCTTTTTGCCTATTTTATACGTGGTTACATCTTAATTTAATCTTAATCATGCAACAGGTGTTTCATATTTAGTGGCACCTTTTCATTTTGAAGGGCCCTACATCACAACATCTTCCCATCGTTAAAAATCCAAAATTTCCATCTACGTGATCCATCAAATCTAAATGATCGTCGCTTCCTTGATCAAAGGTATTTCAGACCTGAAAGACATTTCCAACTTGTCTGCCTTGGGCGGCAAGACGGTCGCCTTTTATCTATTCACGACAGTTGTTGCCGTGACAATTGGATTGTGTATCGTCAACGTGGTTAAACCGGGCAACAGCTTTTCGGAAGAAACTAAAGAGTCTCTCACCAAGGATTTTGAGTCCGACACCAAAAAAAGAATTACGGCTGCCGAAAGTCAGAAAAACAAGGGGTATGTCTATATGCGTTCCACGAGCACCGTCACAATATGTACTCATTCTTCGTACATAAAAATGTATCACCGGCGTCTTGGTCAAACTCTGTTTTCAATTTGAATGTTCTGAAGTTTTTCGGTCTCATCTAACAATAAAGATAATTATAATATGAACCGGTTTTCTCATTGAAAGCTTTCACGAATGATATAGATTGAGAGGCATGACGGTCTTCATGGTCTGTTACACAATCAAAATCTTTATCAATAATTCATGCCCCCGTTTCTGCATGTCTCTTTCAACTTTTCGACCAGCGTCGATTAAACATCTCAGTGTTATGGCATCAGTTTTGTCTACACCGATTGTGGACCAGCTTTTATCCAAGTTGTCGAACAAAACCAGGACGCTATGCTTGTGATCCAAGTACAGAGATAACTTTTCTTTAAGAGCTTTCAGATCGTGAGAGTAAAGTATCTCGGTTAGGCTTTGCGCTGTAATCTTTTTGTCGGTCTCGCCAATATGCCTTCGCGTTCCTGATCCTGATCGGCGCGCATGTGTTCAACCCGTTTCTGGCGCTGACACAGATCCCCACGCAGCTTTCCGAAGCGCTGATCTCGACCAACCTGCCGCCGCTCGGCATCCTGCTGATCCTGCTGGCGGCCTTCATCGTGCTCGGCATGTTCCTCGAAGGTTTCGCGATTTTGGTGCTGACGCTGCCGATCGTGCACCCGTTGATCATCCAGTTGGGATACGATCCGATCTGGTTCGGCGCTTCACCGGCGAGGACGGGGAGGCGAGCCGCCGCAGCGTCAAGAATGTCTCGCTGCTTTTTACCGCCGCGACCTTCGTCTTCTCGCTGTTCATCCTTGGCGGGTTCGACGCCCATAGCCACGAATTCCAGTTCGTCGAGGAGGTCGCGTGGCTCGGCGGCCTGTCCTACAAGATGGGCGTCGACGGGATTTCGGTGCTGTTCGTGATGCTCACGACCGCGCTGATGCCGCTGGTGATCCTCGCCAGCTGGGACCCCGTAAAATTGGTGTTTTACTCATTTTACGTTATTTACCTATTTAACGTAATTTACAGGTATCTTATATATTTTACTGATGCATTTTACGATGTCTCGCAGTTTTCACTGCAAAAATACGCGAAGAGGTTGGCAGTTTAAGGTTAGGATATGATTTGTTTTGTGAAGAAAGACTGAATCAAACGAACCAAGCCATGATAAATGAAAGACTGCCCGATTAGATTGGGCAAGACTTAGCTTGTCTACTGCCTCAAATGAAAACTGGAAGAAACATCGACAGTATAGAATAACAGCCTCTAATTTTTACACTGCTTCAGTAAACACAGTTGAGCCATCTTCAAAAATTAAGGCCATGTATTATAAATCCTTTAGTTCCTCTAGCACTAGCCATGGCCAGAAATTTGAAGGTCATGTCAGAGTGCTATACGAAAAAATGATGAGAGACTGTGGCATCAGTGTGAAAGTTTGTGAAGTTGGCTTAAAGTTATCCCCATCTTTAATTTTACGTGCAGAGAACACGGAGCCAGAGAGAGAGTGTTAGGTTTTACAATCTACTGAACTAAATAAAAATTCTAAATACAAGATATTTAAAGGGTGTACAAGGAAACGGAATATAATTTCTACCTACGTAAAAGTAAATAAAGTTGCAGAGTTACTTTCTAAATAAGGAGAAAAATGGGAAAGTGATGAGTAAGCTGAGAGTGCTGCGAATGACGTAAGGGGATGTCCATGAAATGAGATGCAACGGTGTAGATGTTTTTTCAGGTAAGTTTTTTGCAATGGTATCTAAATCGTTTTGTCGTTTTCTTTTTTCCCCAGCTTCATCAGTTTCATTTCCTATCCTATGGATTAAAAATGATTCGAGTACTTTAAATCGTTCAAAATTTGTCCAAACTTTGTATTTTCTTTTTGGTTTTTCAGGTTGAGCTCTTTCTGTAACAACATGTAATGCCATTGTCCCAAATGGTGATTGTTGAGAAATGTATTTTTGTTGAGTACCAGTTGTGAGAGGTCGATGGATAGCTCTCATCAATCCATTGATTGAAACCATTTTTATACATCTTCCTCCTCAGAAGCTGACTTTGAGCCACATTTGTGACCCTCTCCAGTGTTTTCCACCGATCAACGTTTCCACGCTTTGACTGACACATAAAGAGCGTTTGCTTCTGCAGACCCTTCGAGATGTTGTCTCTTTCGAAAGACTGTCAGAGTTTTCCGACAGGTTATCTTATGTATATCATGACCTTGTAATTATTTTCGATAGTCCAGCACAAATTGAAAAATATCTGAGCCGAATTTTCTTAAAAAGTGAGAATCATGCAAAAAAATAATTTCAAATTCAGAAGCAGGTGAAAGGGATTTTCAAAAGGTAGAGACATATCAACGGTGTTTTTAGGAGTTAGAAACATTGTGAATGGGATTTTTCCAAAGTAAGAAATGTTTGAAGCGGATTATCCTCAAAAGTAGAAAAACATTAAAAACTAAATTTTTTTAAAGCGTATCGAGGCCCGATGCAAACGATTCGACTTCAACATTGGGAGCAGTCGTTTGGTTGGTGAGGTCTGTAACAGCAAAGCCTGCTAGCAAAATCATGCCAAGACCTGCTAAAGCAAGCCAAGCATGCGAGGGGCGGCGACGATCTGAGGAGCGAGACATAGAGACAAAGTGGTAAAATGGAGGGGGGATGTTCAGGTATAAAACGCAGGGAGCCCAACGTTCATTGCGTGATTATGATTCAGGTGGTGCTGCGCGATTACACGGGAGCTCTTGCGGAAATATTCAGATATAGAGGACAGGATTGACGGATTGGATGGTGGATTCGAGAGGCTAGTCGCTGAGATCGAGCAAGAGAAAATCGAAATTCTTGATGACCTTGACGGAGAAGAAGCCGAAGTTTCATTAATCGTCATTGCATGGCTCTCCGGAGCAATCCTCGAATTGGACCCGGCTCTGGTGTTCGACGTAATGCGACGTTTCTCTGAAAAGGCCAAGGAACTTCAGCCCGAGATAGTCGGGAGGAAGGACACGGTACTCGGCTTCGATATCACGCTCCGCGAACGCCGCCACTCCGATCTCTCCCAGCTTGCGGCCGTCACCTTTGGTGAATGCTGCGATCGCAGGCCCCGCGCCGCTGATAAACGCGCCGAGACACGAACGCTGCTCGTTGAGTGCGTTCACGGCCGTGCCCATGCTCGGAAGAATCGGGTATCGACGCGTCTGGTGTATCTGATCCTGCACGCCGTGGATGAACAAGTTTAAAATTTAAACGAAATTTCAATTACTCTGTATATAAGGGGGACTGCCCCCATCTCAATTCATTACACAAAAATATTTTAGTGCTTTGAAAAATCTTTTTTTTTTTCCAGTTGCAAATTCTCTTAGGAAATTTGCACGAAAGCCAAACTTCACAGTAGACAATAAGGAGCTAAGGAGGAGACAGCCCCCTTCATATAAAGAATAATCTGTTAGAATATGTTTCAAATCTGTTTCTTGCTTTGCTGAAATGAATTAGATATTAGAGAACCTAGCTAGTGAGTATTTTCAAGTCTTTTCTTTACTGATTTGTTGTTTTGTCTGCCTTATAGGCCGCATTGACACGCATTCGCGGCATTGTGGCACGCGTGATGCAACAAGAAGCAATGAAATGATACCTCTCAAATGCCAAATCCTGCTTGCTTTATTGTGAAACTTGTTGAGCCAAAAGTGAAAAACGTCAGAAGAAATTTTGTGAATATATAACCCAAATGTTGTCAATTACGACAACGTCAACAGGATCATGGTAAGACTCCACACAATCATTAGAGGGAGAAGTATAAAGTTCAACAGTAAAGAGAATGTTCTCATCAACTAGATCAATAATGGAAGCTTGAAGGGAATTGGAATCAACTGCAATAAGTCTATCATTAATTTCAATTGGTAAAGACTGCCAAGATCTTACACGTTCAGTGTAACATACATTGTCACTAGGGCCACATGGAGAAGTCGATACAATGGTTTCGGAGCAGGAGGTGTCTATGGCTACCTGGGAACGCGTGATATTCGCAATGTTGAGTTGATGATTGAACAAGGCGATGCCAAAGCAAGATTGGTCTACGAAGCAATGATCTATCAAATTGCAAAAACCATTGGGAGTATGGCTTCCGTAATGAATTTCGCTCTGGATGGAATTGTTTTAACTGGAGGAATGGCAAACAGTGCACGTCTGAAAGAAATGTTGGAGAAAAAACTACACAGACTTGCACCAATGGTAGAAAAGAAAATATATTTCACTTATTAACCCTTGTTCAAATTTCTTCTTAAACGCAAATTTCTAAAAACTTCAACTTTTTCTTGTATTTCTCGTTTTTAAATCTAGATATTTTTATTTGTTTTAGGTGTTGTTGATAATGGCTGTATCTCCTTACCATCACGTGAGTTCTGGGCTCTGGTCAGGCCCTCTGTTTTTTGTTGAAGGGGTCACTGGTCTCATTGCGTGCTGTGATGATTTAGCATGCACGGTCGACGACGAAACATTGCTGAATGCGATGGTCGAGCACCCGGTTCTGGTCAATCGTCCGATCGTCTGCACTCCAAAGGGTGTTCGCCTGTGCCGCCCGAGCGAAACCGTGCTCGACCTGCTCGACCGCTTGCCGCCCGGCCCGTTCTACAAAAAGGACGGCGAGATGGTGATCAACGAAAAGGGTGAGCGGGTGGGTTGATGCTTGCGGGATGGTTACATCAACGCCAGTTTTCCCTTTTCGGGTTTGCGGGGGGGGGGGGGGGGGGGGGGTAACTGGAGTTTAGAGGAGGAATATAAAGAACGTCCAGACAAAATCGTCCAATGGGGCAAAAAATGCAGACAAATAAGCTAAATTGAAAACATAAGCTAACACAAAAATGAACTTCAAGGCGTCAGCCCCGCTTGCCAAAACCTTGGAACTTGTACATGTGCGTGTGTGAGGGGGGGGGGGGCGCACCCGGCGGGAAAACTTGTGAAAAGGGATTATTTTGTTTCGGGTAATGAGGTTGCCCTACTAATATACAGAATAATTTCCGTTTGTTTTAATTTGTTATATTGCTCTTTACTTTAAGCTGGAAAACTTGTTTTGTTATTTGGGTTCAGGCCAATTTCCAAATGATGCCCAATCCTAACCAAAATATTATGAGGGGCACCGGTTTCATAAACCAATATTGAGCCGTAAGATTGCTTAGATAAAATATTGCAAATGTATTGGTAGCGTCCCACACCTTCATTTTTGCTGTTTGAGTGTTTCTATGGTAACCAAACCACCCTCTAACAATTTGCCGTGCGCTAATTGGAGATCGCCAGGAACGAACATCCCCGCCTTTAACATCCGTTTGGTTAATTTTCCCCCCGAAACGAATTTGCGACTCGGATCTCCCCACGCCCGGGTACTAACCACCATCCGATTCGGTATGTGAAAATCATTCTCATCTTGATAATCGGCCTTAAAATCAACAATAGGTGATTCACGATTTGCCTTTCCTTCTTCGTCAGTGACATCCTACCACCCTGTTCAAGGACGACCTGCTTTTTGTTTGGCTATATTGGCTTTTATTGGCTTATATTGGCTATATTGGCTTTGGCTATATATTGGCTTTTGGTTGCCGACGGGGACGATATTTGGAACGTTTCGTCTACATGGTTGTATTTTTTTAGCTTCAGATTTGCCATATTTTTCTATATTATTAGAAATAGTTAAGTTACCCATAATCAAAGCATCAGTTCCTAGATCACAGTAGCTCTGTTCATGGACATCGGGGCGCGGAAACGGATGGGCAGGTTCGCTCAGTCCGCTACATGTTTCACTCGGTAGTCCGAGATTCAACATCTCGGGAGCTCGGCCATCTCGGAGCAATAGCTGCGATTCGATCAGTGTGATGTAATGGCCCGCGTGAGTGATCGAGTCACCAAGGAATAAAACGCGTTTGGTCTGTTTGTCGATAGGTTCGGCTGACGCCAACGATGAGACCAAAAGGCCGACCGATAGTAGTAGTCGTCAACTTGAAGATGTAGATTATCATACGTTCTTCTCCCGTAAGATTTGCTTTTCGGAAGAGTAAATTGTTCAGCGAGGACACATTATGCATCCTATGCAACATGCTCGTCAACTTAAACCTGTAGATCGTCATATGTTCTTCTCCCTTAAGAATTAGTGTTCAGCAAAGGCACATTGTTCAGCAAAGGCACATTGATGAGCCTATGAAACAAGCCCGTAAACTTGAATATGTAAATTAAAAAACGCTGGAGAAGCCTACTGCTAATTTGGATCAGTAAGGATTATCAATTTGCATGCCTAGCTGAGCTGCCTAGCCTGTGAACCTGTGGGGGTAGCAATTTCTATTCATTTACTCATTTATTTACATATTTACTTATTTACTTATCCATTTGTTTATCTACTTCCATAGTACTGTGCTGTTGTGTAGTTGGAAATCACCACTGGGCTTAGACAGGGCAGAGGTAAGGTAAAGTAAAGTAAATAATAGGCTATGATCTGGTACGACATCATCGATACGTTGGCACCACAAAAACGTGAGATGCGAGCCTCCCTGGAACCGCTCCTGCGGCAGGTGGGTCTGGACGGGATTTATCGTTAGAGCCAGTTGCTGATCAATAGGTAAGGTGCCCAGTAGTAGGGGTGGGAGAATCGCGTATCCTTCATCAGTTCGAGCTGTGCTTGACGCAACGCATCGGCCTTCGAGGTGTCTGTACCTAGATTTTGATAGAACTGCGTAAGCAGTTGTTTATCATCGACGTTGATTAGCGCGCTTGATCGTCAGTTGAGCCCACGCTTTGCCGAACGTTACCAGGCCGTAGTACGTCATTGGGGGAAAAGCTCTGACGTATGGCGGCAGACGGCTGAAATTATCGCTCAGCTTGAGCAGCTCAGTGCACGAGGGGTACAGGTTTATACCATTGCTGGCAATGGGGGACGTGCGATGGTCAACACCTTCTCGTTTGCGCGAGGTGTGATTACCGTCGGTGCGGTAGAGCCTGATGCGCATGTCGCGCCAGTGACGCCCAACGGCACGGTCGACCTGACCGCGCTGGAGGCCGTGCTCGACCGCTGTGACGGCCCGCCGGTTGTCGCGGTGATGGCGGCCAACAACGAGACCGGCGTGGTGCAGCCAATTGCTGATATCGCCGCCCTCGTGCATGCACGCGGCGGGCATCTCCATTGCGATGCCGTGCAGGCATTCACCAAGATCGACATGGCGGAGGCAGTGGCCTGCGCCGATACGCTGGAGATCGCCAGCAGTTGCCTGCGCAATCAATGCTTGTTCCTCTGACTTAGCAGCAGAGTTGTTTTGCACAATCAAGGGTATTTATCCAAATTTGTTTCGTACATTTGACGATTCGGTCATCAGCCTGTATACTTGCAATCAGTTGTGCATTATACCGTGTTTCGGATAAAAGTAGAAGTATGCAATAATAGAATTCATACTCTATTTGCCAAGAAATGTGTTTTCGATCTATACTGTGACATAGGCTGCTTGCGGCGCTGGAGCGCCTCGCCGGCAACGTCATCTCGAAATCGCGGCAATAGCGCCGCAGGCAAGGCAACCACAAGAGGACCTTACATGACCCGCATTTTCCCCGTCGCCGCGTTCGCGGCCGCATTCGCCCTCGGGGGCGTTGCCCTGTCCGGCGCGGCCAGCGCGCAGGAGGCGAGCAGCGAGGCCAGCGCCACCGAAACCGCACCCGAAATCGTCGAGATGGTGAAGGGCGACGTGAACGCCCCCGTCGGCATAGATTTCAATCTCTAACTTGCAATTTGCTTTTTATATGAAACATTTATTTTCTTTTCAAATAAGCTTAGTGGACCACTGGGGCTTTGAAAGCATATTGCTTAAAATGCTGGATCGTATAGAACCATATATGCATAGGCTAATAGAAGGCAAGAGATATGATATAATATACCATTCAACTAATTTTAATCTAAAAGCACATTCTTTTAAATATATTATAAAAATATAACATTATAAATAGATATAGAGTTTGTTTTTTAAGTTGTTGATCTGTGTTGAAGTTGTGTTGAATGAGGAGTGGGCGTGGGCACGAGTGCGGCGGAGTGCTGGGGACTTCTTGTATTGAAGTTCGTGCATGCTTGTGCTATTGCATGGACACCTGCACCAGCTTCCGATGTCTCAGTTGTTTTTGTGTCTTGTTTTGTATGTTTTGTTTTTTTTTTGTTTTTTTTTTTGTTTTTTTTTTTTGTTTTGTTTTGCTTGTTTTTTGGCACCTTGAGACAAGATTTCTCGATATCAAAGAAAGAATTTCTGTGTTGATTCATTCCCTTGAGAGATCGCTGCTGCGGGAGGATGATATTGGACCCGAAGACTCAGTAAGTGAAACCAAATCACGCTCTTCCAACTTCCACGTTTCTTCAAGGAGCTCAAAGCATTCAAGGAAGTCTGGGAGATCTTCACTTCAGGACATTATGTAGAATAATGCTATAACAAAAGCATCCTTGCTTGCAAAGGCGTCGATGTTAGGGGCGGCGGTCTGGGGGCCCTGCAAGCGGCGGCGATTGCCACAGGGTTCCCCTTTGCCATTGTGCTGGTGCTGATGTGCCTGTCCTTGGCCATTGGCCTGATGCGGGAACGGCGCACCAGCAAATAGATCTGGAGTGTAAAGCCAAGCAAAGCCCCGGTCGGCAACGACCGGGGCTTTTTTGGTTTTGCCCCCAAATCTGGGGGTAAGTCGGTCATTCATCCACAGCTTATTGCGTTATCCACAAATATTGACTGCTTTGTCTATCAAATGTAAAAGCTTTGCTTTTGCAGTTCTTACACAAAGTGCCTGTACTTTGTTTCTGCAGGGAAAAGGTGTAGAGGCAAAGCGGATCGTGATTGTGCTTTTCCGTTATTCCGCGTCACTAAGTTAACACCGAAAGAAGCTAGTGTGATAGCTAAATCATCCTTTGGTCTAATGTTTGATGAAATGAGCAGATAAAAATTGTTGCTCTTTTACTAGAAAAATTAGCTTTTATCCGTGAAAATATTATAGCTCTGTGCTCATAAAATCATTGTCACAGCACAAAATAAAAATCATTGCTTTGCGAAATCTTAGACAAATTTCAGGATAAGAAGTCGATAAAGAACGATGAACTCTAGTTTTTAGCTACTGATAAATGATTCAATTTGCCAAGGAAGTTGTCTCGAAAAATAGGATTATCAAATGGAAAATGAAACAATTCAATTAACGAGTTTTTGAATTTTCTTAATAAACAGGTAATCTCTTCCTTCTTTGGTCTCTTCCCAGGGGTGATTGTGTCGAACCAATGGTCCTAGAGAATCGAAACTGGGCTCATTTGAATGGATATTAAAAGTTCTAGTGCCCTTTTTAAGTGAACAAAAAACTGGAGGGAAATTACCCCCCTTTTTACGCCCTTTGCTTCCCCAAATTCGTCCGATAAAAATTTTGAGATAGCCTTTTAATTCAGCATAGTTGAAAGTTTCAATAGCTAAGCCTTTTGGGATGACATGACTCCCCTTATGATCTACGGAAGCAATAAATATTTCTGTAATTTTGGTTTGATTTTGATTTTTATTTAAGATTCAATATTGTTGATTAAACATTTTGATCCCTTTGCCACTAATCCTTGTCATTTAAAATTTTCTGTTTTTTTTTGTTTCATTTTGCAAGCAATTTAATCGCTCTTTTTATTTGAGGGTTTTTCCTAAGAGTATTTAAAAATAAAATTTTTTCTTCGCAAAAAATACCCTGAAACATATTCCCTGTCGACCTTTCCGTCCTCAAATGGATTTATGTTGTTTGAAATGATGTCGTTACTTCTTCTTTACTCAAATGCTGTGACAAATGCATTAATCATTTTCTACCGAAATAAGAAGTCAAAAGAATGGTTGTTGTCTAAAGTTTTTAGTTGTTTCAACAAACCGAGAAATGAAGAAGAAGAACCAAATAATACTGTTGTGATCTGCAATATGGAAACTCCAGGACGCTAAAAACTAAAGATGGTGACTGTGCTCGATGCTCATTCTAGCGGAAATAAAAAGTTCTAGTGCCCTTTTTATATGACCAAAAAAATTGGAGGGTACCTAGGTCTCCTCCCCCGCTAATTATTTTCCCAAAGTCGCCAGATCAAAACATTTTTTGATCTGGAGGAATTTCACTTTCCTTGGAGGAATTTGTCATGGGAAAAGAAATGTTTCATGAAGGGAGCGCAGGATTCTCTAGCATTATTTAAAAAAAAATTAAAAATAAATCTGAAATTTTTTTTTTCAAGGATTAAATGATTCTGCCATGTCGCTTCTCACAACTGATGATGGCCAGCCGATATTAGCCGTAAGCAATATAGACAAAGGCAAGGTTGCTGCGTTCATGTCCGATTCTTCATGGAGGTGGAACTTTATTCCTGGAAGCGAGGGCAGTGTATCACCTCATTATGAGAAATTTTGGAACAGGCTCTTTCTGTGGTTTGTTGATGACCCTGAGCTGCAAGACGTAAAGATTACAACTGACAAGCCGATTTGAAGAGGACTTCGCGCGCGAGGTGGCGACCCAGCTCATGGCGCACGACGCGCTGGGCGCCCATGCGCGAGACGAACTCGGCATGTTCGAGATGACCGCCGCACGGCCGGTGCAGGCCGCCGTTACATCGGCGGCGACCTTTGCGGTTGGGGCGGGGCTGCCGCTTGTGGCCGTCGCTCTGTCGCCCGTGGCGCACGCCATCCCGGTGGTCTCGGCGGCCTCGCTGATCAGCCTGGCATTGCTGGGGGCGGCATGTCTCCTTCAAGAGACACTATTCTAGGCCTTTGCCAAAGCTTCCTGCATGTTAGAAAGTAAGAATTTTGTTGTTTTAAAGTTTTATTTTGATATTTATATATTTTGAGGGGTATTTAAGGGAACATAAGGAGGGGAGAGGGGTACATTTGCAAGTGAATTGATTGTTAAATTTGGAAACAGCACAAAAAAAATTGAGTAAATTTCTAAGTGATGTACTACTGAGATAGCTAAGAAATTGACATCTTTAGCGGCGCGCCACCGACCTCCTTCCCGTTGGCTCGGGCCCACTCACGGCCGATTCGGCGGTAGTCCGCGACGCGGTTCTCCGGCTCGATGACCACCTCGAGAGGCGGCGCGGTGGCCTGCTCCCCGACCGCCGCGGCAATCGGCGAATCACCGTCCAGCAGCCAAGTCCGCGTCTTCAGGAACGCGACGTACTGGTGGTCCGGCTCGGGGATCGCGAAGAACAACACCGCGAACGCCAGCGCCAGCACGTGTCTCAATATCCAGAAAGACATAATAATGTATGGTCGGATCGAGGGCTACAGTTCCCATGAGATGATCCTCCCAGCCTGTGGGGTGGAACCAAGGATGATTAAGGACGCCTTGCATGAGCTCTCGTTGACGAGTCGATCGTGAAAATGTGAGACCAACAGCTTGATCTGGATTATTCCAACCAATAGTGGTCAACCAAATTTGTGCTGGGGGTTTGTTGACGTGACTACTCTCCGACATGATGTCTGGATGTCTGTATTCATAATTTCTGGATCCTCAGACCGTTTTTCACTTTCTAAAGAGGGATTGCCTCTCCTCTACCACCACTGTTTATTCTAAAGTTGTAGAGCGTTTTAAAGACTTCTTATTCCCATTCAACCTTCCTTAACCCCCTGGAAAGTTCCCTTCCCATGGAAAATTCTCCTAATAGAAAATCCCCCTAGCAAAAAATTCACCTCCCTTCCCCCAATGAATGCATAATTCTAAATAACAAATATACATTGAATTCCTCGATCACCTAAGAAGACCCGTTACAGCAAAGGATCGCGAACCTGGACCATACCCTTACTACGGAGCCAACGGCCAGCAAGACAGTGTTTCTGATTTCATATTTGACGAACCCCTCGTACTTTTAGCTGAAGATGGCGGGCACTTCGGTGACCCAAACAAAACAATCGCGTATCACGTGTCCGGAAGGTGCTGGGTTAACAATCATGCCCATGTGCTACGTCCGACCAATCGGATTGATATAGATCAATCCGAAAAAGAAAGTTCCCAGTATGCAAATCATGAACAGTAATCCCTTACGATAGCGACGCTGATAAAGATGCCCTGCGCCTGGTAGTAGCCACGCCAACGCAGCGGCAACAATCGGCTCTCTCAGGTCAACTTCCAACTCTTCCAGATTGTTGGTGGGATCTTGCTGGCTCATAAATGCAAAATTAAGGGATTACGAGATGAATGATCTTCGGCATGTTCCGTTTTCAAGAACAATTCCATGTGGTGCCCGCGGAGCCGGCACTGCCGGCCGTCATCGAGCCGATCAACCACCCCACGCCCAGGGCGGCGAGGAGCGCGAAGAGGAGCACGGGCTTGTTCATCGGTGCCTCCGCATCCCGTCGAGGATAGTCCACCCTCCTAGGACGCGAAGCGCGGCCGTGGTTACCCCAACAAACTGCGGGTGTCGCGAAGCGGGACGGCTAGCGGCCGTCGCGCTTGGCCTGGTTGCGCCGCGTGCGGGAGGAGACGTGCTTTTGTATTCAAGAAATTAGAAAGTAAATCTATCAAATCAAAGATCTGTTTGCTTACCTCGTCCTTAGAAAACCAATGTGCAATCTCTTTATTTGCTGATTCAACAGCATCAGATCCATGAATAATATTTCTTCCAATGTTGGTACAGAAGTCACCTCTAATGGTTCCAGGGAGACTATTTTTTGGGTCAGTTTCACCCAATAGAACACGTCCTCCTTTTACAACTCCTAATCCTTCCCAGACCCTTTATGAAAACAGGGTGCGATCTGAACAAGCTGCGAGGACTGGCTCAGTCCGAGTTGGATAAGCTGAGTACGGTGGACGGTGGCTCAACTCCCCAACCTGATCGTGAGTTTGAACAGGCTTTGCAACAATCGGCTCAGCTTTGTACGAAGATGGGTGACGAATTCATTTCGACCGATCATTTGATTTTGGCACTGGCGAAAATCGACGGAAAACCCAAACGGTTGTTGGAACTGATTGGCATCGAAGAGCGAGAGTAGCCTGTGCGGGGTTAGACAGCATCGCCGTGCGTATGCCGAAACATTTGATAGCACAAAAATTAATATCCCAACTGGGCAAACCCATATGTGCCCCATCTGCAAACCGCAGCGGGCATATTTCCCCCACCTGTGCCGAACACGTAAAAAACAGCCTGCCCCACGGAATCCCAATGATTCTGGATGGGGGGCAATGTGAAACGGGCATTGAATCAACTATTTTGGATATGTCCGCCGACCAACCTGTATTGAAAATACCCAGGATATTTTTCAGGGATGGGGAGACGAAAAATTTTAAAAACGTATAAAAAATAATTGTTTATATGCATTTTGTTACGTTTTTACCTTCTCCCCGTTTTACGTTTTACGTTTTAACCTCCTAGCCTTCTCCCCCCCTGGATATAGCCTTGTAGGTGAGCTTGACATTTATTTATTCAATAGCTTTGCTTCGATCCGCGGCACAACATGAATAAAAGAAAATTCTGACAAATTTCGACACTCTTCTGGTACTTCAGAATTCAAGTGGCCCTCACCCAAGGCACACCCCAACCAGTTCCTCTGGGCCATGGGGTCGTCGGTGGATGGCCACAGCGGCCTCCATGACGCTGGGGCGGGTGGGACTGCTGCGATGTTGCCGGGTGCTCTATTCAATGGTGACGGGCCAGGCGTCGCACCGCCCGCCCGTGCTCCTCCCTGACGACGTGCACACAGAAGAGGAGGGCCCGCCACCCCACCACCGACAGCAGGCGGTATGTTTTTTCGGACGCCGTGGACACCCGCCTTCTGCCGCCCGTTCATGGAGACTCGAGCGGCGTTCGTGGCGCGGCCTGGCTGTGGCGCGGCGAGTCCGGCGACCGCCGAGAGCCGCGATGAAATCCCCGCGCGACACGCCGTCAAGCGCCCCCGCGCCAGAAGAGCAGTCCCCGCTCTGCCGCGACTGCCTGACCTGGCCAAGTTCCCCCACCGGCGATACCTGCCCTCGTTGTGCCTCGCCCCGTCTTCTGTCATCAGAACCCTTTCGTGGTATTCCCTGACGAGGTCAGGCACGTCACGCACCATGGCATGCATGGGTTCCCAGGTCGGGTCTTGGTAACCGACCCACTTGACCTGATATTCCTGTTGACCATCGGGCGTAACACGCCTTCCCACAATGTCGTCCACTTCGAACTCATCAGTTACGGGTGGTGTGGTTGTTCCTTGTTTTACTGTGGTCGCGGATTTTCCAATTTCAACGCGTGGGGTTGTATCGCCCCGCGGCGCCGATGGCGCTTCGAATGTCTGGACATCTACTTCTCGGTGTTGTTCGCATTCATCGGTGTGTAATCCGGTGTTTGTCGGTGGTGTTTGGCTGACTTTGGTGTGTGGGGTGACATCTGCAGCAAGAAGGCCAAGTATCTTCTCGCCGACTGCAACGATGCTTTGACCAAGATTAAAATCGTGGGTTTAATTCACCTCTCAATCAACTCCACACTCATTTCCTGTCACTTGTTGCCCATCATGAATAATTCAAACATAAACGACCTGAAATAATTGTCAAAGAAATAACGAATTCAACCCTGGTTCCCACATATACGATCATTCGCATCCAAACAAGATTATTCGGTCAGATATGCGAATATCACCGCCGTGTGTGAATTTTGGTTAAAATCTAATTAATGTTCCAAAATATCGTACCTCATTTTATTTATCAATCCTGGTTGAACTTCGCTTAAATAAGGGTACTAGGACTGTTTTAAAAATTTTTCATTTTTATTAAAAAAATGTCATCCACTTATTTTTATTTTCGTATGACAACATACCCTTCGGACTCTTAATCTTTCTGATGAAGTTGCACATGCCTTGTGGTAGAGTTTAAGGGAGGTGGGAAGTGAAAACTACGTTTGACGTCCTCTTTTAAAAAAAAATTATATTGACTTGCTTAGTATCACCTCCTAAATTAAACAAAGATCTTTGTGTAAGGTTTGTTGTTTATGTTTAAAAAAACACAAATATGAAGTAATGTTACGGTGGGATTTTTCAGGGGAATTCCCAGCAGGGATCAAAATTTCTGGCAAGATTTTTTCCTCTGAAAAACGTGGCTATTGTTCACAAAGATGCTGCAATGTGGCAACTCCCTTGTTATTGCACAAAATGCTTCTAGTATTTATGTTAATTCATCACTGCTACCCCCCCCCCCTTCACCGCCTTAGAACCAATAATAAAGGTGTATACTGAATGTATAAGTGAGATGAATTAGACAACAAGTCCCAGGACGTTCCAAATGGAAGGCCTAAATACCTAAGTGAACGGGAAGATGAGATTGTAGTTGGATCAATTTGAATTGTATCATTGGAAGCGTTCTCCAGTCTACAGACACGAAACTCGGTTCCGGGAGTAGAAACCGAATTGCCGGTTTCACTCAGTCCGGAGCAAACAACATAAGCGGGCGTTCTGGAATCCCTCGGGATTATCAGATAAAAGAAGAATGTCGTCGGCATGTGACAAGTGACTTGCACCGATGTGAAAAAGAACTCCCTTCTTGTCAGTGAACCATCAAGAAGATTCTGACGCTCATCAATTTCATTGATCTTGAATATTTCTCTGTTTTCATATTTTCTTTCAGAGGTAAAATATAGTTACTATCATTAGGTTGCTCATCAAGGTGACCTTTTAAGAGGCGTCAATAGAGCGGAACAACATTTAGGGTGGAAAAAAATTCTACCTTAATAGCCTCCACTGTTTTGGAAAAATTTGAAAATAGAGAGCAAATGCCAAGTTCTCTTTTACAACTTGAAGTTTAAAGTTTACTAGCTTTGAAAAACTCATGGATACCTCTAGTAACGTTTACTAGAAATTATTTTGAGTAAGTCATTCAATAATGAAGTATATAAAAATCAAAGGAAATAACAGTTTGATTGATTTTGGCACAAACCAAATACGTTACAATAAATTGCTTGATAGCAGGAAAGCTTGTAGCTACACGGTCATTACATGATATTTGAATCGAATATTGTAAGATATGGCGATCGAGAAGACGAGCTCGAGGTCCATTCGCGCCATCGTCGGCCATGGCGGACCGGCGGCGCAATTCGCTGGCGACTGTCGCCCCGCCAGACATGCTGCAGCGCATGGCCGACGCTTTCTTCGAGCCCGACGGCGAACGCTTCGTGGCGTCCGAGCACACGCGCGGACCGTGGAGCAACGACCACCAGCACGCCGGCCCACCCGCCGCGCTGATGACCCGCGCGTTCGAGCAGCTCGCCGAGTCGATATTTTACTTATATTCTGCCTGTAACTAACTGGCTTCTAACATTCTCGTGGATAAAAAGTGCAGTTGAAATTGTCCTGTCAATACAAACTGACTCGTTTGCAATTGAGATTGTAACTTTCCTTTCGGCAATGAGCAGTAATTAACAGTCAGAATATCAAAATTTTTCTCGAACTTTCCTGTATTTCAAGTTTTGATCCCACGATATAAAAGCTTATCGCATAGTTCTTCCTCCCTCTCAAGGGCGTTGGGTCTAACCACTCCCAGTCCCCAACCTCTAGTCCCGCGTCTTCCAGGCGCGCCCTCAGACAACAAACCTTGGTTAAGACGGGGTGCACTCCGTGCAACACTTTCCGGTGTGGGAGCCGTCGCTTTTTAGTCTTCCTGCCTCGGCAGGTGCGTGGTCCCTTGGTGACAGTGATGGTGTGCGCGCTCGTCGACCAACAACCCGCCCAAGAACGCCAACACCATTTAAACTTCTTCTCGAACCCCCACACCAGCGTCAGCACCCAAATGGTGATGAGCTCAATCGACTGCCAAGTGAGGCCATGGCAGCAGATGACTCTCTCGAGCTTCACGACAACGCAGTGAACAGATCAACCACGCCATTCATTCGAGAGGTGACAGAGGTAATTTCCACTATGGTTCCAATTCTTGAGTCTCTACCTAGGCGCTCGCGGTGGGTAGTCTTACAATCTGAGTTTTCATGAATAGAGTTTCAACATCATCTCAACGTCTGTACTTCTAGATACTTTGGTACTTGTTGTACTGTGCCTTGCATTGTTGATGGGTATTGTAAGGGCGTTGGCGAGGCAAGGCATGACCAGAAGACACAATACAAGTGGTGGTTAGTTATCGACACCATTGCAGCATATATATATTACAAAGGAATCAGAGTATCCTAAAAAGATAAAGGAAATACCTGAATAAATACATGTACAATACCATTTAATGAATCTAGCAAATATTGCTGCAGTTGAAAACTTGCATAAAATCGAAGCAAGAACTGCCAGGCGGACCGATCGGTGCAGCCGTGGGCTATCAATGGCGCGATGACTCCTATACCAATATCCCGTCTGCCGTCGAAATCGCTGGCGACACATGGATTGGTGGAACCGCGAAAGAAAACGTCACCACCGGCAACCGTGAAGTCGATGCTTACTTCTTCGAGATCGCAGCACCAATCCTGTCCAATCTGGAAGCTACGATTGCGGTACGCCGCGAAGAGTTCTCCACTGGTCAGGAGTCTACAGTCCCCGAAATCTGCCACCCCGTGCGGGACTTGGAAGGCGCACCCCAAAAGGCCAGCCGCCAACACTGCGATGGCATTCTGACCAATATCGAGTGGACCCAGGAAGCCTTACGACTGGCGAACATTCCCGAGGAATACCGTGTGGGCCCAGATTTTGGCGGGTTCCGTATGGAGTTTCGTGGACTGGATGCCGCCATCCGTGGTTTGAACAGCGAAGGGGATCGACCCGATTTCATCATCATAGATGACCCGGGGTGATAACAGGGAGCTTACTATTAGTCATAAATTACAAAGCTTTATATGTCACAATTTTAAAACAAAAGCCTTTTGTTATCCAGGAACGGTCTCCAGAACTATTTACCAGTGTTGTCATATAAGATTTTTCGTTAATTATTACGGCTTTGTTCTGCGAAATGTACAGATATTAAGTTTCATAATTGTTACAATTAGTCTTAGGACAAAAAGAGAGTGGAATTGTGAAACTTTCCCAAAATGTGTTTGGTTAGTTACAATGAGGGGTTTGCAACTTTTGCGAGTTGGTTTACCTAGTATTTATTTTAAGATCCTTAAAGATCAGCAACTTCAGCAATTAATCGAAGCGAGTGCCCTCACTGATATAATACGTATATCTTAGGTAAAGGTAAATTGACGAAATTAAAACTACTAAGATCGTATAGGCCAAATGACAAGATTTTTAACTATGAACATAGTATTTATTTTGTGGCTATGTCTGCAAGTTAAAATCGGTTATGACGTCGAGGACTGGGACCGGGTCTTCGCGGTCAATGTGCGCGGCGTCTTTCTGGTCACCAAGCACGCCGCGCCGCTGCTGAAGGCCTCGGACGACGCCTGCGTGGTCAACACCAACTCCATCGTCGGCGCGCGGCCCGGCCCGCAGGCGCTGCCCTATTCGGTCAGCAAGGGCGCGCTGTGGACCATGACCAAGGCGCTGGCCGGCGCGCTCGGCCGGTCCGGCGTGCGCGTCAACGGCGTCGCCCCCGGTTGACGCTGAGTCGAGCTCCCGGCTCCGTGCGTCCGGTGAGCACGGCGAAGTTGCCGTTCATGCTGATCTCGACCTGGATCAGCGGAGGATCCTCGTCGGCCTCGATCGCCAGATTCCGGTACGACTCGACACGGAGCCGGTGCGCCTCGCTCCAGGAACCGAGTCGGCCGCGTCCATCGCGCGCGGCCACCCGCCAGTAGAAGCTGCCCTCCTGCTCCAGCGCCAACCGCACGCTGGTCCCGGACCGGTCCGTCCGAGAGTCCCCGCAAGTAGCGACCGATGCGCGTCCAGAACATCGGGAACGTCCACGGCCCAGCGGCTATCGCGCCGATCGTCGCGAACGTGGAGAGGCCGATCCAGCCATTGCGACTGAGGTTGTGCTTCCGCGTGAGTCGACGCACGCCGTCGATCGCCAGAGCGGGCAGAGCGATGAGGACGATCGATTTGAGAGTGAGGACGAGTCCAGCCGTGAGCGCGACCGCGGAGCTCCAACGCCACTTTTGGAGGAAGAAGATTTGGATCGTACTAAAAGTTTCACGCCGTCTTTCATAGTTTGTCCAGTGTGTAGAAAATTGACTGTGATTTCCTTGAAAGATTTACAATTGTTAAAGCTTTTATATAAGAACAGAGAACTAGCAGTGACCTGTAAGAGGTATAAGGAAAAATCCGAACGATCTGAAAAACTAGCAAAAGAATCTCAACAGCAATATAAGCTTATGAGAAAGAGCTATAAAACTGTTTTGGCCTGATAATACACTCTGCACACATCACTCTTTACTTATTGCCATGTTCCATCATTAAAATGAAAATTTCGAAAGCTACTGGATTTATTTCTACTGGATTTATTTCGACAAATTTTTACTTTACATTCACATTTTACTTTAAAAGAGCAACTTTTGCCACAAGGGAACAAGAGGCATTTTAAATTCAGTTTTTTAAAGCGAATCTCTTAAAATACCAAGGACACCGAACATAAAATCTTATTCTTTAAATTGGTTAGATTATTACATTGCAAATTAGTGAATTACATTAATTACATATTTTTAAGAACGATACTCCCCCTAGATCGGTCCAAAAACATCACGACCTGCGCAATAGTTTTCTAAAATGCCACTCATTTTGTTCAGAATCCCTTGGTGATCGTCATATTTGTGCATCTTGCTGACTTCATAATTTTTGTTGCAAAGTCGAAATTAAATATATTATGACACTAAAAACTAGTAAATTAATTACGAAAGTAAAACAGTTATTAGACGTATCAATTCCATCAGAAAGAGATGTTGCAGTCAAAGGAGTTAAGAAGCTAACAAAAAACAAAGATCTGGAAGTTGAAATCAGTAGAATGTGGAACATGAAAACTGTCGTCGTACCCATAATAATCAGAGACTAATAAAAAAAAAACAAGTGAAACCTGGCTGAAGGAAATATCCGGAATTCAAACATCTCAGAATTATAGAAAATTGCTTTACTAGAACCAGCTCATACTCCAAAAGACGATGCATCACGGTGGACAAGGCCGACGCTGACGTCGACTCCGTGGAGGTGGAAGAGAACGCCCGCGCCGTGAGCATCGACGCCACGGAGGATCCGGTGGTGAACATGGTCGTCAAGAACGCCCGATCGGACGGGGTCCAGATGTGGGACGACGTCGACTTCGTCCACTGCACGGTCATCAACAGCGGGACCCACGGCTTCTTCGGCGGCTACACCGAGAAGCCCGGGAGAGTGATCAACTGCAACACGTGGGGGGTGGACGACGAAGCGCTCGTGGGCGTGCTGCACCGCCTTGCAGATGTCCTCGAAGACCTCGAGCTGTTCCCAGAGGGGCTTGTCCCAAGTGACCATCAGCTCCTTGAGCTCGCGCCCCTCGATGAAGTCCATCACGTACCAGTCCCAGGGCGCCTTCCGTCCGCCCGTGAGGACCGTCACGTGCCCGGGATGGTTGCGCGGGCGCAGGCCCTTGACCTCACGGCGGAACCGCTCGCGGGCCTTCTTCTGTAATCATCTGCGTGAACTAGTAGCTCAAATTATAGTACAGAACCCTTCATATTACAGTGAAGCACTGTTAGGGAGATCCATCCCAGAATATTGCAATTGGATTAAGGATGAAGCAAATTGGGGAGGTGTGTTTTTATACTTTATGAATATGTTTCAGTGTTAGGGCCTATATTTAGGAGTTTGTTTTCAATGAGCTTGACTCTCCCTCTTTTACAGACACCTGCAGCAAGCCCTCTGGATGTTTCCTCCTGGTCACTGGCAACCGAGCCATTGTGGTAGTCGGGCTTGAACTTGCGCCAATATCCAAGAGACCTAGACTCCTCACCCAAGAAATATGGTGCGGATAGATCCTTGAAAAGCAGGCCTTCCATTCTCTGATTCTCGACAATGAATTGGTACAGACTCTGCACGGCCTCTGCTCGAACAAGACTGATTTTCTCATCAGATCGTTCCCCACGTCGACCCATATCGAGCTCAAGCAGATCGGGTATATCATTGCTCAATTTGACACCTGGGACGGCAGCCATTTGGTCACCACCCGCAAAGCCGCCAAACGCGCCTATGAGGAGGCCGGAGTGACAGACCCGCGCCGCGACCTGGGTCTGCTAGAGGTGCACGACTGTTTCTCGGTTACCGAGTTGGTGACGATGGAGGATCTGTTCATTTCCCCAGAAGGCCAAGCCAGCCGCGACATTCGCGATGGCTTTTATGATGCCGATGGGCAGATTCCCTGCCAGATCGACGGCGGGTGTGTAACAAGGGATCATCTGTGAGAGTAGTTTCCCTGGATGGAGAGGAGACTGATGCCCCGTCTAAATATCGTATTTCAAAATGTCTCCTTTCTAAAAAAAAGCTTGATTAAAGCATCACACATTAAATTTAATTCTTATAGATAAAAACTAATCAACCGCGCATGCGTAATTTCAGATCAATACAAATATTTGAACGGGTTTATATTAACCATTTAACAACCTACCCACCTGCCTATAAGAGGAAAATCTTTCTTGGCTTTGCTTTTATTTTGTGAGTACTGTTGGGTGCGACTTAATCAAAGGGAACAGTTTCTTGGTGACAGCACAGGCGTCCATTTTTGTGCCTTCTGCAAGCACAGCCAAGTAGCCCTGTAGTTCTGTTTCATTGAAGTAAGCATCAATGTGCTGATAAAGGATTTCGGCCACAAACTCACAAAGCTTGTTGCAATCCGTGCATTCATCATTGCTGCTGCAGTCATCATTAATCAAGCTTACAGAGAAAAAATCACATGTGCAATTCATAAAAATTAAAATTTTTGGACCAAGTCGTACTTGTGATGACTAGACTATGCATGCCATACACCATTTAGTACACTATAATCTTGGGAAAACTTGAAGGGTCAGCTCTTTACCACGGTATAAGGCTATCTAATACGCAGTAAAATATAAATTCAAAAGGTTGCGACGAATTGCAGATGGCACTGCTGATATATCTGACTCAGGAATGTATTCAAAGGCATAGGCTGAGCACCAATATCGAAGGCGAAATAACGTTGCGCGGCGCCGTCATGGAAGCTAACGCTCTGAATAGTTCCGTTCGGATTGAGCTGCCGTCTGGAAACTTCAAACTGGATCAAGGTCGCACCGACAATAACAGTCCTGATGAAGACTTTGCCGCGGAAGACGATTTAGATCTGTACGGACAAATTGTAATCTCCGGAGAAGGAGATGGTACGACAATAATCGACGGCGGTCGACAGTCCGGTATCTTTGAGATTTTTCCAACCTGATTTCTCGGATAGCACATTTTGCATAACATCTTAAGTCTTCAGATATTCTTCAGCTTATTAGTTCTTCAAAAATCTTCGAGCAGTGTTTATTGCTAATATTATCATAATTCATTTTGTTGCTTCTAGTCCTGTATTAGCAGCTTTGGCAAGCAGTGCAGCAACAGTTGACAGAAAGATCAAGCCTGGAGAAGATTTCTTTAAGAAAAACGAAAGAATGGAAAGGCCAATGTCACCACATGATAGAGTACTCATGATTAAGCGTAGCCAATTGCAATTCTTGAGACAATTTTTCTTTTTCCGTTTTCACAATCGAATATAATCCAATTACTTTAAATGCATTTTTTAAACTAGTTTTTGCTTGATTATTTTTACGTAGTACATTTATTGTTTTAAGAGTCGTATCATCTTTCTTGAATAGATTTGCTTCTAATTGATTGTCAATTAAATTTTCAGCTGTCTCGATAAGTTCGGTATTTGTTGTAATAAAGGTGATGTTCATAGGCGACGCCGAGCCGCTGAAGGTGAGCGTGGCGCTCGACGGCGCGGGTGCGCAGGAGGTGCCGGTCGAGCTGGTCGTCGACCTGGATCCGGACCTCGTGCAGCAGCCGGTGCACGAGATCCGGGTGGACGGCCAGATGCGGTCGATCGCCGAGGTCGAGCTGCGTCCCCTCCGTCGCGGGTCGCTCGCGATCCGCGCCGTCTGGCTGCGGTGGGCGGGTCCGTTCGGGCTCATGCGCCGTGCGCAACGGTCAGGAGGGGATTTTCCTCGGAAAGGGCAAGGCGGACGGCTCGTACCGCGTGCAGCTTGATCAAGGCCCCGTGATTGAGTTTGTGCCGGAAACGCTGAACCCTCGTAGCTTTGAGAATCATATCCTACGCCCTGCCTATGCCATTACCTATAACCGTGCCCAAGGTTTAACGAAAGATGCGGTCTTCACGCTTTTAGGAGAAGGTATGGCCAACCTTCTTTATGTGGCGGGAACCCGTCGAATACTTAAGTTTTGGTACTACCTTTTCTTTATAGCCTTATCCGGCTATATTTTTATTAGAGAAAAAAGCTGCTTTTTGTATCGATAGCAGAGAGCAAGATTAAAACTTGTTACAGGCAGGTATTAACAATCTTAAGAGGGACCTGTCTGCCCTTTAGCCCCCCCCCCCCCCCCCCGTATAAGCACTGAAATAGAGATCTCTACTTCAAGAAAAATAAAAGGTGCTTGAAACATAAAACAAAAAACCCGTTTTGCTGGATGTTCTACAATCTTGAAAAATTCTCTTTTCGCAAATGTAGGTTAATTAACATTAGGATCTTCATTCATTGCAAGTCCTAATATGAAATTGCTGCCATAAAAATTGTGTTGCAACCACCCCCCTCTTTTTAGTAGGCCTAAGGCCAGGTGTAGGCTAGCATATATTATATAGGCTACAAGAATTTTTCAGGTATAAGCATAGAATTAGGGCTATTGAGATGGAAATATTTCAAGAAAACAGTATTGATGAAACGTGTGCGCACGGGTAAAACAGCTCCTCTTAATGTTGCACACGCAATAAAAGCCGTCTCCCGAATCCGAAGAGGCTAAGAATCGATTTTTGTTATCTCCTTCCTCAACTACCTTTTCGTTAGAGGTGCGGTCAGATGATCCGCGACGCGCCTCCGTGGATTCAGGTCAACGTTCAGAAGCTCAATTTGGGTAAAACTGTGGCGACATCATTTTATTAGACAGTTAACAGTAGTCCATTGTGTTCGATAAAATGGTCGCCAACTTCACGGCGGCGGGGGACAAGTTTGGCATCAACGCCACGCCGACCTTCTTTATTGATGGGAAGCTGGTTGATGACGCTGCCACGATGGAAACGTTCGACCGGCTGTTGACCAAATAAGTGTCGTTTGGGCCACGACGTGGCCGCAGAGATGCGGCTACGCCTTATTACGGATCACGCCCTGTGCTAATGGCGTGCTCAGCTTATGGGCACCAGAAGAATAACTAAGGATTTTACACTAAAACGGTTTAGCAAAAAGGAGATCACGTGCCTTACCACCAGAAAGGACGTATTTAGGGGTGATGGTCTGAAGCAAAGCATTTACTGATCATTTGTTTCATACAATCATCTACCTTGGTTTTACATGATTTAATGATGGGACCCTTTCTACAGAGTTCCAAGGCGTAGAAAATTAGTGACAGTCAAGTATGAACTCTTAATGAGGCTGAGGAAGAGTTGCTCACGCAAATTATTTAAATTGTGAATGGGTACCCCCCTCATGCAGATAAGGTTACCAAATTTGTTTGTTTGTCCCCCTGGCATGTGAGCTTTTTTAGCGGCCACCACAAAGTAAATCGTGATCAAATTTATACCCAAGGAAATGGGTTGGATGTTAGCCGCTATGATGAGCGAAAGAGCATCCAAAAGGATCCGTATCGTCTGATCTATAGCTCTAGTCCAGATCGCGGGCTATTGACACTGCTACAAATGTTCCCTGGCTGGAAACAAGTGCGGGGCAATCAAAGAACCAAATCTTATGGACAACAACTATCGCTTTTGTCGTTTGGCATCTTTCAGCGGTACTGATCGATGAGGCTTATTCACCCGCACTATTTCAGGTTCCGATCTATTTGGTGAACGCCACCTTGTTAGGATTAATCTGGGGCCTGCAGCGAGAACTTACTGGCAGCATCTGGCCTGGGGCGATCTATCATTCCATATGGAATGCCTTCGTGTATCAACTGTATGGATTTGGTACCTAGTTCAAAGATTTTATGAAGAAAAATTGCATTTAATAGTATTAGAAAACAATGTGTTACAAATTGTTACTAATAGTTCAAAAACTAGTATTAATTTAACTGAAATCGATCAATGAGAAGAAATTGACTTTAATATTGAAGGACCTTCTGTTGAGTTGCCGACAAGTGTTTTTCATGATATTAGTAATGAATTGGCGTTTGCAACTGCTAATAAAGAGGGAAAACCAATTTTTCAAGGTGTTAATATTAGGTCATATCGTATTGAATGGTTCTACCTACGTTATTAAGAACAAACAAAGATATGTTTTTTGTTTCTTGCTCATTTACTTATTATAGATTGATTTGCAAACCCGTATGCCGAATATGTTTATGATCTTTTACGATATAATCCATTAAGAATCTAAGCTCAGTGATCTCCTAAATTTCAAATTTATTAAATTTAGTTGTTTATCTGATTTCACTTTATAGCCACTTTAGTACTAGAACTCGAAGTCGTAAAGATTGGATCATGGTCATTATAGGTATCGCTGTTTGCCCTCAGTGAGTACCATTTCCCCCCGAGATACATGGCAATTTCATGGAAGGAGGCGGGTTTCTTCACGCTTGTGCCTGTTTTTTCGACACTAAAAGACCTGGAAATAGCATTGATGAAGGCAGCCTCGCTGAGGCCGTTCAGGTCTGTTACCACGCGATTGTAGTCGATGATTTGCAGCTGCTCGTCCGGAAAATGAACCGCCAGGAAGTAGTTATCGAAAGAAATGTTGAGAAAAAATTTCGAAAGTAATCTGGAAAACAATGTATGCATTAGTATTTTGCGTGTATTCTTAAAAAAAATAATTCGATTCTTTTCATTCTTTAAGTTTAGCTCAAGAGTCAAAGCGGGTTTAAATTTTTTTTTTTTTTTAGAATACAAACAAAGCTATATTTCAATTTTTTCTTTTTATTAAGAATACAAGAAAAATAATAAAGAAGAGAAAGTGTGGAAACAAATTTGGAAAATCTGATAGAAATTTGTATTGCTGTAGGTAGTGAATGGAAACTCCCTAGTGGGACCAGAAATAAATCTGGTCCCCAATGGGACCAGAACATATCCCAATGGGATATGTGAAGTAAAAGAAAAAAACGGTGCTTATATGTTACAGCGTCTATGTTGTTCTTCATCTAAAGAGGACCTGTTTCTCTGACTAATCCTTATGAAATATACCAAAATATGATGAAAATATAATACTTTAGAAACAACTTTTGGTTATTTTTAGTCAAAATATCTGGTGGGTTTTGCAACGTTACGAGAGTTGATTACCAAATGCCCTGCAAAACAACCCATATGGCTACAGCTACTTCTTGAACTTACAACAAGAGAAAAAGAACAGGTACATTTTATATTAATATCTCATTCTTTTTTGTTAAGGTTATAGCATCCGTTTATAAATAACTGTGACAAGGGCTTCTGTTATCTTGATTGCAACATGCATTGAATGATAGAACCCTGCGTATTTAAGTCATCGCAACGTCGGGCCAAGCTTCTTTGTACAGCTATTAGGATACTTCACGCCAAGCGTGGTAAATTTCCATCCTCCGTGACGTGTACCGCCTGGTGTATGTTATTTTTGATTTGGGCGAACCCTCAGTAGACCTCAAGTAAACCCACCAAGGACACAAAAACACGTATGCCATCCATGAACTACTTAAGCTGCCTACGATTTTTATTTCTTTATATCTGTGAAAGATTGACTTTAAATAAACCAAGTCTGCTCGTCCCGTTCTTTTGTGCTATGTTTAGATTATGTCGCTATTTCTCTGTTCATTTACTTTAAAGAGTTTAATGGGAAAATAGCAATAGTAATTTTTCCTTCACTCAATAATGTTGGAAGTGTGACGCAAAGTGCTTTCCAATATCCAGTAGGCAAGATGGCAAGGGCAAGATGTTCAAAACTTGCAGTTAAATGCTGTAATGTCCCCAGCATGTGATTGGCTAAATAGAACAATGAACTTCATAGCCTGGCTGTGTAGATAATGGTTTCTTCCGGACGTTCGGAACCAGGGATGGCTGCAATCACATTTTGTGAAGTGGACGTGCGCACAGAATTCTCCACACTGACATTCAAGCGCAAATCACCCATGGGCACTGCAGTGAAACCCGGTTCGGCTGCTGCTGCTTTTAGTTCCTGATAGTTGAGCCCAGCACCATCGAAAATATCTTCAGCAGTATCCAGGGTAACCCAGCCTTCAATTTCGGCACGGTCACCATTTTTAATTCAGTGTCTCCAACATTTCTAATACCATGCAATGAGTTAGGTGGACAATAAAAGCTAGTATAAGGGCCAGCAACTACAGTTTCTCCATTTAGAAAAAATTCAGCTGTACCTTCCAAGACAAAAAAGAACTCATCTTCTTCATGTTTATGTGGTTCATGTGTTGCCTTGTGTGGTTCTACAACACTTAATTTTAATGTTCTACCATCAAGAAATTCTTTATCAGCAAACCAATATTGATAACCAACGCGGACTTTTTTCTAAATGATTAGTCGAACAATTGATCGGTGAACTACCACTAACGCTGGCGATCGATGGTTGAGGGAGATTATTTCGATCGGTATAGGCAAGTAGAGTTAAACTTTCATCTCGATTGACATTATGTGCCACGGTAAGATGATGAGAAAGTCGAGAGAAATTCTGTTCACCACAGATTGGACAGACTTTAATACGACGATTGGCAGTCGATTGAGTATTGAACATTCTGAAAAATAAAGGTAGATCCATCCTTTTTGGAGGATGGATCTACAGAGAGTGACATACTCATCATATATGAACTCAATGAACTCTTTCAAAGTTCTTTTATGCGTAGCCCCAAATGCAGTCATTACTTTTGTCAGTAAGCTGTACCCCAGGTCTGCTTCTGACAAAAGTATAGTGCGCAACTGTGGAATTCTAAGCCATTTTATTGCCGAAGATTTGATTCTGGCAGACAAAGGATTCCTCATAAAAGTTATGAGGAATCCTTTGTCCTAGTTCACTTTTTAAGAGTCAAAGTGATGGGGGGCAGCCATTCCTCGTCGTATTTTCCCAAAATATATCTGATAGAAATTTGAGAGTTCCATTTTCTCAAAAATAGCCTAAAGATCATATAGCAAGGCCTTTGAGGTTGGCAGAATCCCCCAGAGTCTGGGGGGTAAGGATTCTAAGTTATAGTCCTAGGGCCATATAAGATTTTTATGGAATGGGTGGTCTTGGAACTACGAAAGTGGCTCATTGTCGAAATTGTGCCAACAGATACATATTTTGCGACCAATCCAAATATTGTGATGATATCCTAGTAAAATCTTTGATTTTTAGAAGTATACTATTTTCGATATTCTAGGGAAATTAGATTTTTTTTCGGGGAAATCAGAGAATTGGTGAAGTCTCTGAGACTTCAGGAGTAAAGGAAGCCGTAGATCTCTGATAAGTTTATTTTTCGGCTTCACAGTGCCTTGTCAGGTGAAACTAAAAGCTCTGGAAAGGTTTGCTGCTTCTCAAATATCAAAAGCTAGGTGTTTGCTATACTCGAAAAAACTTCTGAAAATCTTTTTTACCGAAATATTTGTTCTATTCCTGAAAAAAAACTTATCAATGAACCACCGGGTAAGGCATTAAAAACAAACACAATTCCCGTTTGCAAGGTCAATGTTCCCTAGATATCAAGGCAGTGATATTGGAAATCATTCTTTCTAATGATGAAGATGTTCAGGCATATTTTCAAATCAACCTGATTTTTTCACACTGTTGATTCATATTAATATCACGTTTACTTGTTCATTACATTTGATCGTTTCCCTTCGAGAAGATCTAGTTCAAGTCAAAGTATTCATTTCATTACTTCTCGTTCTCTGTACTACACTACTTGCTGGACCAGCTGGTGGTCTTTTTGGACTTCATGTTATCCTTGTTTCGAAAAGTATAACGACTTTCGAACAAGTAAGACAACATTCTCATCAATAAGAAGACGATCGTTCCTCTTCAGGCTGCGCGAGCAGCAAGGCAGACCGGAGAAGGGAAGGGGAGAAATGTAAGCAGCAGCAGCAGACGATGATGATGAGTGGCGAGGGTGAGGCAGAAGAAGAAGGGTGGACGGACCCTTGGGTCGTGGGGTGGGTCGTATTGGATGATCCAGTCGACGTGCGGGATGTCAAGCCCACGCGCAGCAACGTCTGTGCAGATCAGAATCCCTTGCTTTGCGTTGCAGTACTCGAAGAAAGTGTTGGTTCGCTTCTTGCCGCAAGCTTTACTTGGAAGCATCCGGTGTGAGCTGCCGGGCTTGTCATCGCATTGGAGATCAAGGCCATGCTGTGGGCCCGGATTTGAGCAGCATTGGACTGCAACGAAAGCCGGCCGAGATTTTGGACAGCATTTTGAAACCATCGGCGATCATCGACGCGAAGTATCGCGGCACAATGATCTTGACCGTCGACGGCACGCTGCTGACCGGGCTGATCACCAGCCAAACCGATGATCAGGTGGTGATTCTCCTCGGCCCACAGGCGCATCGTCAGGGCCGGGATGAACACCAGGCTGAAGAAGCCGAACGAGAACAGGTTCTCGAAGAAGGGCCGGAAGGAGGGATTGGGGCTTCCGAAGAAGTCCATGAAGAGGAAGAAGACGAAGGACATCACCAGGAGGAAGGCGACGATGACCACGTAGGCGATCGGCGAGTTGAAGTAGGCCGAGAACTCGCGGCGGTAGACGGTCAGGAAGTTGCTCATGGCTTCAGGTGGGCCGGTATTATCTGGGTTTATAATTAGAATCATCAAATAATCGGTGAAAGTATACCTGGAATTTTAAAGGTGAATGGAGCTCCTAATGGATCCGTTAAATCACAAACATGTGAAGAAGAAGATATACGAACGCTTATTTCCAAGAACCTTTTGGAGAGCCTAATTTTCTAGAGAAATTCAGAGAAACTCCTAAATGCTTGAAAATTGGAGAAGTACTGGATTAGATTCAAAATATGAAACAGATTGACTTGAACGCACTGACTCCCACCTGCTCCCACCTCCCACATTTGCTTCCGAAAAGCTTTGTGTTTTAACTGAATTACTTCGAAGTTTAGCTCATTGAAACCATAAATGACTTGCTGCTATGTTTTTAGGCTACACATTTCTCAAAAAAGAAATTTCACATTCTCTAAGTTTGTCGATAATGCAAACGACAGCCTGTGACTATGAAACGACGAAGTAAGTAAGGACTTCCAAATGCAGTACACGTTTTTTTTTAGATCTCTGCAGCCATGATATCAGTGCAACATACATATTTCATACTTATCATGAACTGTATATATACTTTTATGATCCTTCCTGTCAAGTCCTTCTTCATGTTTTTCACAAACAGGCGTTTAGTTTACCTATTGGGGCCTCCTATTTCCCTTGTTGGAAAATCTTTTTGTGGGCTTGGGCTCTATTGAAACCACCGCTTTTAGGCTCATCCCATGTTTATGGGGTCGATTCATGGATAATGGGGTTTTTATTGTACTGATTGGCCACCAGCATGACTTGCACCTGCAGGCGGTCTGCAGCTCTAAACAGCACTTCTTTGACGGCTTTTGGGCAGGCATCTGCATCAACCCAGACTTGCATTCGACGTGACTCCCCGTTGCTCACGGTGTATCTTGCGCGTCCCAATTTAAACCTGACTTGAGTTTTGTCTGCGGTAAAAACAATTCAAATTCCTGGCACCTTTGATATGCAACGCGGTGCCATTGAGGCACCTACGGTAGCTGAGAATAGAGCCGTCAACCCAAGTGCGAATCTCTGCAGGGAGCCACATGCAATTGCAGCGGAATTCTCTGGCACCTAGAAGATGAACCAAAACGCAAGGAAACTCCCGGTGTCTTTGCCGCCGAGAGTGGTTTCGTTTAGGTCTGTTGGTGCTAGCGTGGGGAGGCGGTTTTCATGAGCCTCAGGGCGATTGACCTGGAGGCTCATGAGGAATGATTGCAGCGTTACGGGCGGTAGAAAGCCCGGGCAGTGTTAGCGACTCGCACCGCGACCTCCGGGTGTTTGCGATTAAAGCTCGCCAAGCGTGGAATTAGCCAATGTAAAGCCAGTGCCGGCGCAACCCCAACAGTGAGCACCGGACCTGCCCGCATCGACGCCACTTGCTCACTGAGCCGCGCAATCGCATCGAAAGCGTCGGTCAGGCCGGGTTGGAATGCCCGTCCTTGATCGGTGAGCTCAAGTCTATTGGGATGACGGTGGAAGAGCGCGAATCCGAGGTGTATAGGAACGTATTTGAAGCAAATACCCTCCAAGTTCTACACAACCCCACTCTCTTGTTTTTGTTAAAATAGATCTAAATCGTCGAATAATATAAAATGGAAGACAAAATGGATGATACTCCCCATGTTTGATTGGATCGATAACTTTGATTTATTGTGCTTTGACTTTGATGGTCTCCTTGTCAACACGGAAGATTTGCACTATGAAGCATACAAGACAATGCTTCTTAAGCACGGATACTACCTTCCGTTTCTGTGATTGGTGCTCAAAGCAAAACACAACCCATGTTGACGCACTCATTAAATCATCATTAGGCTAGTTACTGGCCTTTTGCACCCAATACCCTCTAATTCACAAGAAAACACTTAAAATGAGATGTAGATTTGCTTCTCTGCCAGAAATTTCATAACTCGCTTCAAACATACTGAATAGCTTCATGATATGAGGTAGGCATTTTCGATAAAGGGCTACATCCAAACGTCAGTCGATTTATAAGCTTAGTGAATTTGAGTGTCCGTTTGCATGTCTCTGCGTCTGTTTGAATGCCTTTGTGTCTGACTTTGTGGTTTTTTCTGTCTGTCTGTCTATCTCTCTCTCACTCTCTCTCGGTCTGTGCCTGTGTGTCTGATCGTCCCTTTGTCTCTCTTGTGCATCTGTTTGCTTGCCTGTGTCTGACTTTGTGTGTTTGCGTGCGTTTGTGTTTGTGTCTTTCTCTCTCTCTGTGCCTTTATGTATAAGTGCCTCTTTGCCTACCTTATTTGTGTTATGTTAATTTTGTTGTACTTGTGGTATAAAACGGGGGTTCTGTACTTTTAGATTTAGATTTTTAGAGACGCAAGAAAGACGTAAAGAAGTATTCAGAGACGTGAAAGCCGTTGATATTAAGCCGTTATTCAGCCGTTATATTTAGTCGTTATTCAGTCGTGATTTAGCCGTTTATTCAGTCGTAAGTTAGCCGTGAAAATTAGCCGTTATCAAGTTTAAAGAAGAGTTGTCTGCTTCGATCTTTGCGCCAAAGTCATAAATAAAAAAAAACTTCTCATCCAAATTCAATGTATTTGAACAATCTTTTACGAAAAATTTTGAGAAAATTCAAACTTTAGCGTTTGTGAATATAGTCAAACTTTAGTCAAACTTAGATCAAACTTTCTGAATATAGCTAAATGCTCTATCCAAGCATTAGGGAGTGGGCCTGGTATAAGCTTAAACTAAACACAACTCTGATCATCGAAAAATTGAAAATTTTTAGTTAGGCTAAATAAAATGAATATTATTCATTTTATGTATTTTCAACAAATTTTAATAATAGGTTAATACTATAGAACTATATGGGTGCTTTTACGATGCTATGTACGGCAATAAAATTGGTCCAGTTAAAGTAGGAAATGAGGTTAGTAGCGGGTTTGGTAATTAATCAGGAGTCAATAAAAGTTGCGTTCTATATTTGAAGAAACTACTCAGTTTTTTACTGAAAAGTTTTAGCAAATCAGGGTAAGCCTTCAGATTGATTCTCCTTATCAACTTCGTGAGCTGCAGTTTCACCCTTCTTTTTGGCAGTGGTAGCTCCTCCACCACCACCACTGCCACCACCTCCGTTTTTTTTCGTGCGATAACCAGGTATTCCAACAGGTGCCTTCCCAGCAGTTGAGGATGAGAATCCAAAAGCAAAGTTGGCCCAGCTGTAACACATAAGCAAAAAGTATAAGGAATAAATACTAAAATCGTTATGCTGCAGTTATTTCAACGTTTTGGTCTCCAGCACCTTTTGATTACACCAACAACCTGAAAATGCAAACTTTTTGTATATGACTAGAAGTGAATTCTAGAAAACAAAACGTGCAACGAAATTATTGAATAGTGTGTGGAAAAGGCTTTGAAAAAGCTGTTGTCACGTCAGGCACTCATTACGATGAGCTTTAGTTTGCGTGAGTGATTAATGTGTTACTTAAAGCAGATTACTCAAAGCAGAGAACTATTATCACCGTTTCCAAACTCGTATCGCCGATTCACATCCGCTACCTGTTGTGGGCCAACCAGTTCTTCATCAATGAGCCGCTCAACATCCTCGGCGAGTGGTTCGGCTGGGAGGACAGTGGCGACCGCCTGCGGGTGCTGAGCTGGCAGACCCGCTCGCCGGTGGTCGATCTGATCGTCCAGCGCCTGCCACAGACACTGTGGGTTGTCGGCATGTCCTACGTCCCCAGCGAGTTGGACGCCAGATTCTCGAGCGCGCGCAGCAGGAGATCGGGGGCTCGGATCGGAGAGCGAGGGGGGGTGCTCGTTCCGCGTCTTCCTCCCGGCCGCCGAGCAGCCAGCGGAGGTCGCAGCATGAGGGGACGCTTGCTCCTGGTCGAAGACGACGCCGCCCTCCGCGACGCGCTCGGCGTCAGCCTCGAGGCCGAGGGGTTCCAGGTCAGGACCGCTGCTTCGGGAGACGAGGCGCTGAGCCTCCTCGGCCCCGAGGCGCCGGAGGCGGTCGTCACCGACCTGCGCATGCGCGTGTTTATATATATCATTCATTATTGAGAAAGGAGGTATCTTTAACCCTTGGTATCCAAAAGGCTAAGGATATTAAGATGAAGCTTTCAAAGAATCTCGAGGGGTGTTTAATCAAATTAAAACATGCTATGTTCACGTAGGTTGTCAAAAGGACATGTCCCAGGAACGGTGTACGATATTAATTTAGAACTTTCAGGGAATGATGAGGGAACGATCAGTCAATCAAAATACGATATGTGCACGCTACTATTCTTCCGAAATTTCAGCTCTAAATTAACTCTAGACACTACTAGATGGAGATCTTTACTTTAAAAATCAATAACCTCATCCCTATATACCCTATTATCTCGTATTGATCCTGCCAGTCTTCGGTTCACTATAGCATAATCAAAAAGATTTGCTGTTTTACGATCACTGGACACTTTTTCCTCAATTAGAGGAGGAGCTTCCCCCATTGAGTAAAAAACAACAGCAGCTGGTAGCGATACTTGAGATGGTGCGAGGGTGGGCCAGGCATATATTGTCACGATGGCGTGAATATTCACAGTCATGGATTAAGGAACGTTTTTTTCATTAAAACCTCTCAGAAATTACCAAATACAAAAAAGTGTATGTAATGAGGCTTTTGCTGCATAAGGCGTAATACTTACGGCTCATTCGAAACATGAGATTGCTAATACAAAGATTTTAATACATATAATTTAACAGACAGTTGTGTCTAATAGAAGAATGGAAATGTTGTATTTTCATTCGTTGACCGTAATACTCGGCCATTAAGGCGTTAGGAATATTGCCCGGCTGGCTGCTGCGAGAACGGGTCAGTGGCGGCAAAACAATACGATTTTTCAGGGTATAAGGGCCCAGCTGCGCCGGGGTAAACAGTGCTTCTACGTTCATTTCAAACCTTCACGGTGAATCAATACTGGGAGCGTTTATCTATCGATGCGTTGATCATTTAACCGCAGCAGAAATGGCGCCTTTTTCTGCTTCCGATCGCGACTTCACCAGTGGTTTCACCTGGGATGCTTTCCTGCTTGATCCCCTGGTTTTCATCCTGTGGTTCTCGGTCGCCGCCTCGCTGCTGTTCTGGGGCCGTGGTGCTTTCTGCGGCTGGCTGTGTCCGTTCGGTGCGTTGCAGGAACTCACCAACCGCACTGCGCGTTTCTTTCGGGTGCCGCAGTGGCGCATTCCCTGGGGGCTGCACGAGCGCCTCTGGCCCATCAAGTACATCCTGTTTCTGGGCCTGTTTGGCACACGATATTCCGAGGATATCGATGGAAATACTGGAAATAGTAGTGCAGGACCAATGACAAGTGCAAGTGGAATGGGTGAATTTCGATTTAATGATGAACGTGTAGCTGTCTTAGAATTTGAATTACGTAAAGCACGAGATACTATTCAGGAATTAAGACAAACGATTACCTATGAGCCAACTGACGATCAACAGCAACATCAGAAAAAATCCGAAGAACGAAATGGAAAATTCTATTCAGGTAAATTTGGAAGGTAGGTTATACGTTTACTGTCCAAATACTTTACGTGTATTTTGTCAGGTACAGTCAAAGGTGCTTCATCATACCTGTGTTAGATTCAGGACACATGGTGTTTTGCAGCTCTCCGTGACAGGAGGATGTGGCAGATTTTCGAAACCCACTGATTACGGCCTGTGGCATAGATATATATATTATGTAGCGACTAAAAATTATTCCTATTCATTTTTATTCCTCGGAGTACAAGAATTTGTTTACAAGGGGTCGCAGAGAAGAGCAGCTTCTTCGCAACCGGCGGCAGTTGACCTTCAGCATTCAGCTCACGAAGGCGCATCACGATCAGCTTGCTGTCTTTGTACTGGCTCGGCTGGAGATGAGGACGCAGCGGATAAAAGTTCCGAATGTAAAGGTACTTGTCCGTGCGCACGGAGCGGATTCGATCCGCCGCCTCTCCGCAGCGATCACGTGCGGCAAATACGGCGGTCTTTGGCCGGTAGTCCTTTGCGAGGATCTCTAAGATCACAGATATTCCAGTTATATATCCCTAAGACTGTGGCTAAACTGCCTCGTTGCTTAAAAAATTACATTACAATCGGAGTCCTTAGCAAAAGAAGAATTCTGCAATTTATCTCCTGCCAACAGCTTTCAATCCAAATGGGGAGGAACCACAATGACTGATTGGCCCACGTTCATCCCTACACCTTAATTTTCTTTCATTTGTATTGTTCAACAATTTGGAGTCATCCTCAATTTTTATCCGTGTACTTTTCTTATTTTTCTTTGCAGTAGATTGGCTGTCTATTTCGTCTACAAGAGGGTACGATTAAGTAAAATCACAAAAATTGTTTCATTTGCCATATAAAGTGGGTAACATGCTTAATTTTGTCGCTGTTTTCTTTAGATGGTACACCTCCTCCTTTGACAAGAAGGCAGCTCACAAGACAAAAACAAAGAATTGAAACTTCAGTAGGTTCCTTTAAAAAATATTCTATAAAATAACTTTGCATTTTGGGTCAACCTCCTGAGCAACGCCAGGCACGCGGTCCTCGAGCACGACGGATCAGAGCAGGCGATCACGGTCGGGCTGACGGTCCGCGAGGGCCTCGCGTGGATCGAGGTCCGCGACACCGGCTGCGGAGTGCCGCTCGAGCTGCAAGAGCGGATCTTCCAGCACGGCGTCACCACGAGGCGGGAAGGGCACGGCTTCGGGCTCCACAACGCCGCCCTGCTCGCCACCGAGCTGGGCGGACGGCTCGAGCTCTCGGTCCTTCGTAAATCAAAAGTTTCCATTTGAAAGGAAAATTCCAGCTTCTGAAGGTACTTTCCAACAGTTTTTACCAGTTCAACTCCAAAGCAACTACAGTGAAACGCTTTAAATGCTAATATGATAAACATCTTTTGAAATATTTAATATATATTCCCTTAGAAACGAAATATACGGGACGATATTGAACAAAAGGCAAAAATAATGCTCAGCCTGGACCTAAGAAATGTAAATTTTCCCCGAAACGTACCGTAAATCGTTCGACTGCCCGCCGGCGGTTTCCGGCCTTTCTTCACGACAACGGCCGATTTCAAGCGTTCGCGAAAGACTGGGCTGCGGTCCGCCGCACCCGTGGGCTCTCTGGATTCGTCCTCAACTTTCCGCAATTTCCTCTTGCCCCCCGCCGGAGGACCACCCGCACTTCGCCAACCCGCCAACCCCAAGGCCTTCATCTCCCCCTTCCATGCTCGAACTGCGGGGCTTTCCTCCTCCTCCTCGTTTTAAAATACCGTAATGCTCCGGAAAACTTTGCTATACGGCGTTATACAGTAAATCTGTTACACCGGAAAACTTGTGTTTTCCGAGGCTTTCCGAACATCGAACAATCTCGGAAACGGACTCCTTGTTTTACGGTGTTTTGCGCGTTCCGTAAAACTCTGTTATCCTACGCAGAAAAAACCAGGAAAGCCCCGGAACATTTCTTAAAATCAGTACAGTTGTCAGGAATACCTCGGAAAACTAGGATTCATGCCATCGGAGAATGTTTTCTAAGGTGCTTAAAGTTTACGTGGGAGGATCTTTCCATCGGCGATATTTTCACGGGGGAAGAGACATTTCTATGAAGGGGGCACCAGGTTTCCCAGTATTATTTGAAAAAAACAATCAGAAATTGAATTTAAAAAAATCAACTGAAAGTAAGGATCAATATTAAAACTTAAAACAAACAGAAATTAGTAAATATATGAGGGGGTTCGCCTCCTAGTCAATACCTCGCTCTCTAAGACACTGCGCAGTCATTACAAAACTCCCCTTTTTGAAGCTTTGCTAAGTTATCTTCTCAAACAATGGTTCCCAAATACGTACTTCATTGTGGACAGACTGCAAGATCAAGACAGATGTTCTTTCAACTAAGTGAACTGTTTGTCTTTCAAGGGAGGGATTTAAATACTATTTGAACATGAAGCAAATCCCCATTTTTTGTGATTTGGTTTCCCCTTGGTAAGAGGGCACTTTCGAGTTAGCTTTCTCTTTGAGCATCACAATTGCAATTGCTATTGCAATTTATGGTTTCCTTGAGTATACCGGAAAAGCCTTCATCTGCAAATTCTTGAGGACATTCAACACCAAAAGCAACATTATTTTCATCACCAATTCCCTTCGCAGGAAGTGTAGGGCTAGAATTTGATTTTTGTTGAAGAATCGACTGTGCCAAATTGGAGCAAACGTCACTGAATCGAGCAGTTAGTTCTTGGTAATGGTGAAGATTGGAGAACAACTTAAAGGGAATTTGAATGATATAGTTAGGGTTATCCTGGAGGGAGACAAAAGGAGTAAACCATTTACTACCAAGTTCGCCCCAAGTTTGCGCAGATCTACAGATATGAAAACGCTGGAGGCCGTTTGGAAATTCGTAAAGAACAATATCCGGTATGTACCAGATCAGGATAATGAGGATATAAAAAGCCCTGGAAAGACCTGGGCCGATAGATACGGAGATTGTAAAAGCTTTAGTGTAATGATTGGAAGTTGACATTAGGTGAGGAAAGCTAAAACTTTATAGAGGAAAAGAGACATGAACTTACGCTGGTGGGGCCTAAAAAGGGGATGTCTCAAGTTCAAGTGTTTGCAGACTGTTGGAAATCGCGTACATTAGGTGACACGTGCCAAGTGTGATGGGACTGTAACGCACTCTGATATGTACACGATATGGCTGAAAGTGGGTGACCTCTCGCTCACTTTGAAAAAAAATCGAAGCATCTTATCATCATGAGGAATTATGTCAAGGGTTCGTTCAAATTACGTATTTTGATGCTTATTTGTAAATATTTTTCTCCCTACCTCCCTTTTTACCCTCTTTCTCTGTCCCCCATGTTTTCTCTTACTATTTGGCATAAAAAATAATTACAACTTGAATTTACTTTTTCAGTTCTAAGATCTGGGCTTCAAAAAAAGTTTAAAATTCGGCAAGCGTTCCTAACTTATTCTTTTATATTCTATGAAAATTGACCAATAAATTTTTTTACCCATCTGTGTATAGTATATAATTAAGTGGAAATTCTAATATTTTTTTTATGAAAATCTTTAAATTGAGCCAATAATTCCTCCATCTTCTCATATCCATCAAATAGATGATTTTTTTTTACTAATGTGCAAACTCCAGGCCCACAGAGGGGTAAAACTAAAAAAAATTAGCATAGTAGTTAAATTACAAATTTGTTCCTTTCCAGTTATAGAAAAAAAAAATTCCAAAGAGGAATTATAAAAAAACACAAGCTGTCCTTACAGAGCCAGGTGAGATCAATTTGCTTTGGCAGAGCTTTAATTCTTCTTGTAAACATACTTCTCCTAGTAAATTCTTCTTAAACGGGCTTCTCCTTTTACGGCCACGCGAGCTTTTCGAAAGCTCAATAAAACCTAAAATTACAAACTACGTTAAGGCACAGCACAGCCTTTCTCAAGCAATGTCTGTCCTTGCGATCTTACAATACGAAACTATAGGCCTATTCTTCAGTCTTACATGTCGATATGTCTATTGCAAAGAAATGCAAAGAATCCGGAATGCAAGGAAAGAAATAAGGCAGATAATCTAGTTTAAGACGCAAAAGTTTTGTAAAACGTCTAGGCTAGATCAATACCTAATAGAATTTTAAATGGTGGAACGTCGTTTATTTCTTCCATCATCTGTCGATAACTCCAACATAATAGATATAATAAAAGAATAAAGATAATGAAATTCTGATAGAATTCTGTTCATCTTATCTTTCCTGTCTATCGAAGGAAATCCCAAATCGATGTCTTCGATCGAAATTTTTTTCCACTTATTGGTATGAGAACGGAGTTGAGAGAGTGCATCGGAGGGATTAAACAAGCGGGGAGCCGATTGTTCGGCAGATGTCGGATTCCAGGCAAGGTTCTTTCGAAGCGAGAGCCCTCCATCGATATTGCGGACGGTGTTCCCGTCTTGTTGGATATTAATTTTTTTGGTGGCCACCGATAAACTGGCATCAAAGGGGCCCTCTTCCTTTTTCTTTTGTCTCTTGCCCTGGGGATGATTTTTGAAGGCGTCAAGACTGGATGGATAGAGGGTTTCGCAATATTAATTGCTGTGGTCATCGTCTCCTTGGTAACTGCAATAAACGATTACCAGAAGGAGCAGCAGTTTAGAAGTTTACAAAGCAAGATAGAAAGTGAACACAAAGTTACAGTGATTCGCAGTGGCAAACCAGAAGAGATTGTTACCAATGGCCTTGTAGTTGGAGATCTTTGCCAGCTGAAATTCCTCCAGCTACCCCCATGTCACCGGATCTGGTCGGGATTTAAAATAAGAGTTCTAAAGCAGAAGATCCATCTAAAGACTAAATTTCATTAAGATCTGATCACCCGTTCGTAAGTTACAAATACCAGATTTTTTCTAAATTTTCCGAATTACTCTCCCCCCCCCCCCCCCCCACCCCCCCCAACACCCCCCCACCCCCCCCCCCCCCCCCAGGCTCACCCTTGCCACATGTGCCGTCTTTTTCCCACCATGGCTGGCTTAAACCGTAGGCAATAGCAGTAATAACTGTAGTTGGAGCATTATATTAAAATGATTTTATTTAAAAACTATCTGACAGTGTGAACGCTTCTGTGGTCTTGGATGTCTTTCATAACCGAAAACATATACAGTATAATAACAATTTACTTCGGCTTTCTGCGCTTCTTCAGAAGCAATTATATTTATTGTTTATTTTATTGATTTGATCACAAAGCTCATATAGTGCGACTACAAGGCGTGGAGGGTAACGGAGTTTGGTCTGGCCAGGGCATTGCAGATCTCGCGGTCGAGTGAAGAGGAATCTGATTTCGATACCTGTTCCGATGTGTGTGCTCTGGGCCGGCTGCTGTACGAACTGCTGACGGGACAGGCACCGCCCAGGCAGGAAGCAGCTCCGGATGCGTCACTCCCCGGTGCGGCTCAGCAGGCATCGGCAGCAGAAGTGTTGGCGCCGTCGCAATACCTGCGGGATCGCAGCCACGAAATTGCCTCTCTTCAGCCCAAATGTATAAATACCCCTACACTCTAGAGAATGGACTTAATTAAATAAAAGAATGTATATATTTATAGGCATTTGAGTGTTAGCTTACCAATTTTTTTGATAATGTGATTAAATAAAAAGACTATTTAACAGCTGTTCAGACAAAACTGAGTTTTCTGCCCAGCGTCTAGGTCCTTTCTGTTATTCTATTATGTTCAGAGGATTGTTTTTATTCTTTTTTTCTTTATAATCTCTGACTTTTAGCGCCGTTGCAATCAGAATTGATGTGATATCCATGGCCTGCAGTATCACTCCGCGCCGGTCATGGACACAAGGGCGGTATTGTGGATACTGGAACGATTCAGAAACATATGCGTATTAAATGCAGAACTTAACGTGAACAATCCAGGCGACAACAACATCGCGGGCAACGAGATTATTCGTGGCAACGTGCTGCCGGAATGGATCGACGTCAATAATCACATGAATGTTGCCTATTATGTGCTCGCATTTGAAGCATCCGGCCTCGACCATGGTGGCTCCAGCGAGAACCAAGCCGAGTGAGAACACTGCGTTGAACAGGGGACTAATCTTCATCATGGGGATTTTTCTTTCCGTAAGTAAGTTGCCAAAGGAAACGCTCTCCACGACGTTTCAGGGCCCGCCAATTCCGAACACAGACTTTGTCATCCGTCGTCTGCGTTCATCTCGGCTTTTGCCGTTAATTCGGGCAGATTGTACAGAACAGGTAGAATCGCGATGGGAACTTGCCGATGGGCGTACGGCAAGCGCTGGCGATGACGACGTCCTTCAAGGAGTGGTCCTTTGTGGGAGTTGGGGGCCGTCCGGCGGGAAAACGGGGCGACCAAGATACGGCCCGACGGCCCGAAGATCCAGGCCCCATCGGCAGGTCCACTTAGGTCCATCTTCGGATCTACGGGGCAGGAACTGCCCAATCGGCCCCGAGGCGTTTCCCGCCCCCGGGGCCCCCGGATCGGCGCTTCCGAGCGCTATGAGCGCGCGCTGGCCTCGGCCGACTGGGTGCGCAACCGCTGCAATGCGCCGATTGCCGGGCTCGATGTCGGCGGCGGCTTTCCCGCCGAATACGGGCATGACCCGAACCGCAAGGCGCCCGACCTGCCATCGCAGGACGAACTGATGGCGCGGCTGAGAGCAGACATAACCGAATGGGGCTTCGACGATGTGCCGCTGGTGGCGGAGCCCGGCCGTGTGATTGTTGCGCGGGCCTTCTCGCTCATCGTGGAACCAAGCAGGCAGCAGATCCGTTCATTCTTGTGGCTAGGGAAAAGTTTTCGCTTGCACTTGCCGATGATCTCAATATCTCGGTGGCTTTTGCAGCACTGTTTGATTTGATCCGGGATATTAATACGCTGTGTGATTCGGATCAGATAGGCCGTCAAGAGGCTCAGCACATTCTTCGCTTTTTAGAGGAGATCGACCGTGTACTGGGTCTTCTTCCTTTAAAACCCCTGTATGACGAAATTCCGTCCGCATAAATTGTTTTCTTAAAGAAAACTCTGAGAGACAAACAAGACATTTCTTATAAGAGTAGAAAATGAAACTAGCATCAAAAAGAGAATCAGCAACCCTATCTGGTGTTTGGCAACTTAATTTTACCTGGAACTGCTGCATGCTTGTCTCTTCAGGTACTTTGAAATGCAAGGGAGGGAAAAAAGCAAGATTTGGTCCACAGTAAGCCTACCATCTTAAAGCCAACTAGCCCAGTTAACGAGCAAAGAGTTATATATCTATTTTTGGTAATAAAGCCAAAATTAGTTATTGTGCGTTTCCATTTAAAAAAAAACGTAAAAACATTCCCTGTTCTCCATTATTTGAACAAAGACTTTTTGTCTTCCCCATATCCCCGCCTCCATCAATCTGCACAAAAGATAGAATAAAATATTTGAGGCTGAAAAATAATCCTTTAGTTTAATTCATTGCAGTGAAAGAAAAATACATCATGTTTCTGTTTTGAAGTAATCTTTTTTACGTATTTTAACCGTAAAAATGAGGAAAGGGTGAAATTTCTAAGGTTAAAAAACAGCATAAGGCACATGTATGTAATTCAATTTTGGGTATGTTAAACGTCAAAAACAAGGAAAGAGCGAAATTTATATGGTTAGAAAACAGCATATGACACAGGTATGTAATTCAAGTTCGGGTATTTTAACCGTCAAAAAGAGGAGAGTGTGATATTTGTATCGTTACAAAACAGCATATGGCACAGGTATGTAATTCAAGATGATAGTAAACTTGACAAGAGAAAATGAAGCCAGAACACAATCTATGGTGGAAAATTTTTTGACAGGCGATGATAGTCCAAATAGTAAACTATTTGTAGCTTGCGTCATCTTCCAAATATCTTAGAAGGGCTCTCTCTTATGTCATAACTTCCCTAGGACGTTTCACAGTTCTGACTTGTCATCATATACTCCAAAATAAGCATAGGGGAAGATCCAATATGGTGTCTGCCTGCTAAAAATGCCATTGTTGCCACCAGCTCGCTCTTCTCGGCTTCGAGCAGTTTGGTGTCCAGTCTGGCAAGCACGTCTCCGGCGGAAACCCCTTGCCCCTCGTCCACTGACACTTCATTCAGCAGTCCCGCGAACTCGAACGAGAGTTCGGTACGCCGTGCCGGCTCGATCCGCCCATAGTAGTTGATGGTACGAGTGAACGACGGCTGATGACCCACAACCATGGCCGTGACCGTGACAAGCTCTGGCTCAGTGTGGCTGTTCGACGTTGAAGCTCCCACTCAGCTCCATTCCACTCCCACGTGTCACGCAGGTAGCTTCCGTTTGCCAGCAGCCCGCCGAAGAGAACGACCCGATCCCGCATGGCGTCGTAGGCCATGCCGTGGAAGGCGCGCGCGGAAGGCCCCTCGCTGGAGGCTTGGGTCCAGGCCGTTCCGTCCCAGCTCCACGTGTCTCCGAAGCGAGCGCCGTCGTCGGCTCGACCCCCGAAGAGCAAGGCCCGCTGGCGTTTCCGATCGTATACTCGTTAAAAACCAATCAAAACACTGCAAAATGTTTTTTGACGTAACGATCATAATAATGCAATCATTTTGACGTCACAAGGAACTTTAAAAGCCAATTCTATAGGATTATGTAACTGATGGCCTGATCTATATCGCCAGTGCTCTAAAGAAAATTGATGATATGTGCTTGAAAGAATCTTTTCAACTTTGCTTAATGATCACGTTGGTTTATTGTTTCATTAAGCTTCAAGATTACTTAGAATTTGATCGCTTGGCCAGGGTCTAAAATAGTAGTCGAAGAGTTGAAAAACAGAGAAGACGGGTTGAAAAGTCGAATGCAATATATTACAAATAATAGACAATAGTAAGCATTAATTACAGTAGTATCGTTGAAAAAAAGTAAGCCAAAATAAGAAAGTATGATGCGAAACAGGGAAGGAGAACGAAGAAAACACTTATTTTCTTCTTACCGCAGGAATAAAGCTCATAAGCACTTCTTTCTTCTCAACTTCATATCTCGTTTCTTCTCTCTCTTCCTTCGTCGTCGATTTTGTTTGTGTTGTTTTGGGTTTGTTTTTGTTTGCCTTCAATATTTTACTTTTTTCCAAAAAGAAATCTGGTATCTCACATCAACATCATCAAATTGGATCTCATCATTATCATCATCATAATCGACGTCATGGCCGTGGTTCATGAGCTTTCTTTTTGATTCATCTGTTTCACTCAACAACAACAAAACAAGAACAACAGGTTCGGGGTCGTTTATCTGTTTTGTTATCATTATTAAAATCTGTAGCATGGGCATACAAAATTGGTTGTTCTAATGTCTCACGCAAATAAAACTGATTAGAAAACTTCAAATTATCTACTTGAAAATATAACAAAATTTCACTATTAGAAAATGTGATAATATCAAAATGATTATCACCATTAAAATCTGCACCTAATTGAAATCGAACAGGATCAGAACTTTCAAGATCTTCAATTATAATTGAACGCTCTTGAACCGAATTTGAAAATATAGACGAACCAGCCCGTATGCCGATTTATCCGATGGGCATAGCGCCCGGATGCGCGATTGCTGGCCGCTTCGTTGCTAAAAGTCACCTGTTTCCTGCTACTTGGAATTGTAACGCCGTGCATACCGAGTGACTCAAGGCCTTCGGCAGACAATTAGTCGCTATGTCTGACATAAATGCCGCTATCCGATGCCCTGCCTGCCCCCTGAAACGCCGGCAATTCGGGTACCTCCCCCAGAGCTTGTATGCTCCAGGAAGGCGGCTTCCCCCTGGCGGTTGAAGGCGACGATGCGCGTGCCCTCCTGTCGTTTGGCCCAGCCGAGATTAAAGAACCGCTGCAACATCGCGGTGCCAAGGCCGCCGGCGAGATGACTGCGCCGGGCGCTCCAGTCCAGGCAGGATCGGCAAAGCGGCCTTCGCAGTTTGCGCAAAGGGGTCAGGTAGATGCCCAAATCGGCGACGAAAGTTTCGCCATCGGCGGTCAGGCTCACGCCTGATCGTCTTGCCGTCAGCGCGCGCGTTCTTCAGCATCGTGTAGAGAGGGTGGTCGTCTGATACCGAGTCCCGCCGAAACCCGGCAACCAGCATGAGGTGCCCGATGGATTGATCGGACGCCCGCTCGGCGATCAGTCTCAGTGTGGCGTCGTCAGCCCAGTGGAGGTCGTCGAGGAAGACCGTCAGTGTCGTTCCGCCATTTGCGCTCGTCACTGCCCCCACGAAGCGGCGAAAGGCCCGGCTGAATCGTTAAAAAACACAGAACAATACACATTGTTGTCTTTGCTGCTCTTCTTGCTCGGATATTTAAAGTCCGTTGTATGTTTTGTGCATTCATATTTGCTATGACTCTGTTGTTCTTCTTTATTATAGCGTATATGCTGGAATTGCTGACTACCATGATAAGAATCAAGCAGACAATCAAAGCTCCAGCAATTCGATTGAAGACCTTATAAGAAAAAGCTCCCATCATCCACATCCCTACAAAAGAAGCTACAAATGTTCGTCCCGTGGCCGAGGCCTGCGCGGAGTGGTCGAGGTTGGGGTGGCTCCGGTGGTAGAGGGCGAAGAGGGTCACGTCCTCGTAGAGCTCGCGTTCCGCCCAGGTCGGCACCAGGCCTGCGACCAGCCGGTCGCGGGCGCGCGCCAGAATGCGTTCGGCGACCGCTTCGAGGCGCTCCACGTTGGGGCGCTGCTCGCCCCAGTCGGGGCGCAGATTCCACTCCGCGGTGCGTTCGTCGAAGTCGTCGCGTACATTGCCAACAAGCATATAGATTGCTTCTTGGTTTTCTTCAGTTCCTTTAATGGAAAAAAAGGTTGTAGCAACAGTTACTCAGCCATATTCAAGCTATATGCAGCGATACTTTATCAAGGCTTTTTTATAGGTTATGTGCATTGCCAATAAGCATATAGATTGCTTCTTGGTTTTCTTCAGTTCCTTTAATGGAAAAAAGTTTGTAGCAATAGTTACTTAGCCATATTCAAGTCATATAAAGCCACACCTTCCACCAAAAAATGTGACATTTTCCTCCTAGCCTTTCATTTATTGTAAGCCTGGACGGTTATTTAAAAATACATTTTTGGTATAGCTTGTTGCTTGTAAATAAATTTATTTTAATGAATAATAAATAAAATCATTCTTAAGCAATCCCTTACATAGAAGTTTAGCATATCCTGCTCAGGTTTCAGGAGTGCCTAATTCTTAGATTAAAGAACCGAAATATATTTTCCGTCAGTAGCGGTTTTAGGCTACTCCTTCCTATCCAGCCAAGTTAAGGAATAATAATAACTTGCTATTGTAGCAAGTTTAAAACTAGTGATGTTCTTTTGGATATTCATGTGAGTAGCGATGGGATAATATGAACCGTCTTGCTGACCTGGATTATTAAGATGACATGGAACTGTTTGGTTACACTATTTTCAGAGTAGATATTGCATTTGACCATCTTCTGTGTGTTTCTAAAGATCCTGGCTTAAAAATTGGTAATTATAAAACCAGGTGGGGATTGGCTCCTGCTGGGTGAAACTGCCGTGAAATCTCTCGTTCATGCGCCGGTCTTGCGGCGGGCTCAGGCCGAGGTCAACCACCTGCCGGCCGCCGTTCTAGAGCGCGCTGCGCCCCAGCGCCAAATCCACCACGCCCGGCAGATCGCCATAGGCTTGCAACAGATGTTCCGGCTCGAGCGCCGCCATGTCGTCGCCCGAGGGGCCGAAGGTCACCAGCACGCTGGGCACGCCGGCCGCCCGCGCGTCCTTTGCATGGAGTGTATGCCTGCGAGGTGAGACTTGGGGACAGATATCACCAAGCTGCGGTGAACATTGGTTACCGCCCGACAGTTACTGAAAATGGTGAGGCACTGCTCGAGGCGCACATTCTCGATTTTGATGAAGTGCTATACGGCAAAACGATTGAAGTAATTTTTCGAGCCAAACTACGCGACGAAGTAAAGTTTGATGGACTTGAAGCGTTAAAAGATCAAATAGGCAAAGACGTAGAAGATATGGACATGGAATATTTTTACAGATAAGCCCATTGATAAAGTCTCGTTTCAATGCTACTGGCGCTGCTGTATTACGTGGTGGGTCTGTTTATGAGTCATAGTAAAATTCTAGATGGCTTAAATACATGAATTTACTACAAATTAATACACAAAAACCAAAGGCATCAAGTCCCTGGAAGCAAAAATCCTACATATATTGCATCTTTATGTATCCATCTGTGCGAGTTAGAGAGCTACGTCACAATGTGGTTGAACATTACAGCCTCGAAAATGAAAACAGAAAGCTTGCCTTGTATGGAAGTGAAGGAGGAAAAATTAAATTAAATGGGCACATCCAGCAATGGCCTTCCAACACGCATGCACAGCGTGCAGAAGCATGGGTGAATCAAAAGGGACAAAGGCATCATGTTTTAAACCGAAATAAAACACAAGAAACAATCACAAAACCTACTCAAGAATCCGGCTTTTCTGCTGCCATGGCCACGCCGCCCTGTCCTATTGTGTTGAAACGTTGCACCATGCCCTTGCAAATAGCAACCGTTCTTCGCATACTAGATTCAGGGAAAGTCATTTAGTCCTCAACCAGTTGCAGATTTACCAGAATTTCGAGCTAGAGAAGCACCAGCTTTTGCAAATGTAGACATAGACTTTGCAGGGCCGCTTTATGTTAAAGAGAAAGGGGGTTGATGAGTAAATGCTATATTACAGTATTCTCATGTTGCGCTACCCGAGCTGTCCATTTGGAATTAGCTATCAAAGGCATGAGTTTCAATTCACCAAAGGTTCGCGGTGCAGAAACACGCAAGCGTCCTACGAGGGAGTCGTGCTGGTTCTTTAGTTTCGCTTCAACCGTGGCAATGTCGTCCAATATCTTCTTGGCTTCTTCATAGTAGGCCTGACCCGTTGAAGTGAGTTGTAAGCTACGCGTTGATCGGCGGATCAGCTGAACCTGCAGTGATTCCTCAAGTTGTGAGATATGTGTGCTGATCAGGGCTTTGGTAGGTCGCGCCCTTCGGTGGCATCAAACAATCCGGCACGGGCCGCGAAGGCTCCAAATACGGATGCGATGACTACCTCGAAATCAAATACCTATGCGTCGGGGGTGTTTAAGTCGCAAAAGATATACAGCTCGCCACGAGGCCTCTCCTCCCAAGCACTCGGGACGAACTGGTCGGTGAACGGATGTAAGCCAAATAGACCGTTCACCGACATATTTTATAGGAGCGAGCGGAAACCGCTCACAAAAAATTGCATCCTGCTATAAAATCCTTGTATAACATCAGTTTAGCCTCTTTTCCATTACCTTGTTGATTGTCCAAGCTTCCCTTCCGTATAGCAGAAGAGACTCTACTGTAACAACAAACAGACGTTCTTTAATATTCCTTCTCATATTGGTGTTCCATATCTTTTTCTTCCTATGACATGCTGGCTATGCGAGTACCTTTTATACTTCAAAATCAGTTTCCGAGCTTTTCAGCCAACCTCCAAGGTACTTAAAATAGTGGGGCAACAGCTAAAAACTCTAATTTTGTTCTAGAGTCAAGATACAGTAAAATTTAGTCATTATTTTTAAATAAATTTTAAACCTAAAAAAGTCTTAAAATCCTAGATTAAAAATCGAGAGTCATGCAAAATAACAATTTAATTTTCATTTCTGCTCCCTGAAACATTTTCTAATACATTTCTTTTCTCAGTTTTAAACTATATTTTATATTAGTGTTAACTAAAAATCCGAATTATCTTGAGCTTTGGCGGTATAGCAGTTGAGAAAGACCGTCAAGGGCGGTTAATACCGATTGGTAGCCAGTACAAAATAGTTCTCAAGCCCGTTACTGCCGCCGGATCTCCGAACACTATTGTAAAAGGTGTTGTAAAAATGGCGGGCCCTGCTCGCAGTACTCTCGACAAAATGTTCAAAAGCGTGGTCGCAGTTCTGATTAGAGAGACGAACTTCTGACTACCTTCCTTGTACGAGCAAACTTTTGTGCCATCAGTTAAGTCCTCGCTTTGCAGATTTTGTAGTAATCTACTGTAAGGACTGTAAAGTATACTTTCAATTCATATTGCGTTACATTTTGTCATATTTTATGCAAATGAGAATATCTACTAAAAGAGGATTGTGGAAAAGATGGCTTTGAGCGACATTGCACAGTGATCCGGAACAAAAGAAAGTTGGAATAAATTCCAAAATACGAAGTTTCAAAATCTGAATTTATTTCATGCCCATATCATCAAGTACACTCTGAATGTCTGCAAGAATTAAATATTTGCAAAACATAAATCAAAATAAAATAAGGCTTTCACTTTGATACTAATTCGAAAAAGCCCCTTTTGATAGCGCAATATCATTTCCTCTCTTAATTTTGCATTTTATTACTTCTTTGCTTATTGTGTTAGCATTTTTCCTCAATCAGATTTTGGTATGGTGAAAAACGCGAATTTGACAGTCATGAGGACACCCTATTCGATAAGATGATTTCAATATATTGCCTAAGTTCTTGCAATTGCGAGCCTTTCATTTAGGCGTCGGGCTACCCCTATATAAAGATCGCCGCTTCCTTTTCGCCCCGCTGAACGACCGGCACATTCCCTGAACTTATTACTTGAGGGACGGGGTATCGACCGCCTGCAACCTTCCTAATTTTTTAGCCTCTTTAATACATTAGAGCTCATAAATTTTTCCATGTGAACTCGACCTTTATGTGTCCTATGCGCTTATTTCATAAACCCTGAAGCCTTGCACATTTTTGGTTGAGACTGACGATTTCGACCTGTCGCAGCGCGTACTGTTCCGCACCCGCCTTCTTCAGCGTATCGATAATCGCCTGGTTGAATTTGTTCTCACTCTGCTCTTTGCCACGCAACCGAAACAGTCGATTGGCTTCACCCGATTCGTCTTCATTCGCCTGCTTCAGCACTTCGATCGACATCCCGTCGGCGAGAATCTCGTTCTTTTCCAGAATCGACTTGATGTCGCCGACGTTCTGCTCTTTTTCGAATCACTGATCGAGCACGGTTGCAACCGGTCCGACTCGCAGCGTGTCCTCAGTTGAAGTCAGAAACTTCCAGACGGTCCACAGATACCGTGGACTCACTCCATTCTGCGCCGCAATCCTGTCCGCGTCGATTTGGCTCTGCGTTGGGCCTGATCGAAGCTGCCATGCAGCGAGGAAGTAGTCGGCGAGGTCTGTCGGCTGAAGCTCGTAGAAGCTGACGATTCTCTTCACACAGAACTTGTCTCGATCCGTGTGTCCCGCCCCAGCTTCCCGGTAAGTTTTTCTTTGGGCCCTCAGCGGTGCGCGACAATGTTTTTAGTTTTTAACAGGCTTCTGAGAACTCGTCGAACCCGTCGGCTCACAGTTATGTCCGTACACATGAACAGTCGCAACTCAGGTATGGGTTGCCTTCCGGTTCCTACTTCGGAACCGAATCGATCTTTTGTACGATCGACATGTAGACCATTGGGTCCTTTGTTCATTGTACGGGGCAAGTAAAACAATGGCCAGGAGCGTGCATCGAGCAGCGGAATTCCGCTCCTGTTCCCGTTTCCCGGCAGAATTCCTGGCGAGGAGTTTCTGTGGGTAGGAAAGAGCTATCCCTTGGCGGCCGGCGACGGGCGCGGAAACGCTATCCATGGATTTGTGCTCAATCGGCCCTGGCGAGTTCTCGAGCAAACGTCCACGAAAGTTCGAGGGGAATTCCAGTGCAGCCGCGATGCACCCGAAGTCCTGAACTGCTGGCCCGCTGACTATGGGCGATGCATTCAAGAAGCGCGTCGTTCCCCTGGCCGAGCAATTGGGCGTCTCAACCCTGATCGACTGCGATGTTTCCGACCCGGCCTCGATCGACGCGGCCTTTGCCGAGATCGAGAAAACCTGGGGCAAGATCGACTTCCTCGTGCATGCCATCGGGTTTTCCGACAAGAACGAGCTGCGCGGGCGTTATATTGACACCAGCCGCGACAATTTCCTGATGACGATGGATGTATCGGTCTATTCCTTAACAGGGAGCACTGCTGAAAAACACGATTCTTTCTTCACCCCGATTGAAGGTGGAAGAGCCATAGAAAGATTCAGCGGAAATTTATTGATCCAGCAGGAGCCGGATGCATCTTCTTTCCCGAACGGTGGTATCAGAAACACTTTTGAAGCAAGAGGTTATACAGCATGGGATCCTACATCTCCTGCATTCATCATGGGAACTACTTTATGTATTCCTTCTATTTTCATCTCTTATACAGGAGAAACTTTTCACTCTATGTCCCCTCCAACAAAATATCTTATTGTCGCTATCTTATTCCAAAAATCAAAGGATCTGACCCTTGGCACTCCCTCCATGGCCTGATTCCCTCCCGAGAGAAAAACTCATTAACGACAAATTATTACAAATATCATGTCTTACGAAGCTCCAATGACGCAGTAGGTTTTAGACTTTTACTTTGAAAGAAGGTGGCAGTACCTACTCGTTTTTGTAGTGATTTTTATTCTGTTCAAGCTTCATTGCCGTTGTTCGCGGTGTTCCTGGCGATGATGAGCGCGTTCCCGGTGTTCGCGGAGTTCAGGGAGCATGTGCTGGCCGCCATTCTGGCGCCGCTGGAGCTGGGTCCGAGCCTGCAGGTGCAGGAGCATCTGACCGCCTTCCTGGAGAACACCAAACAGCTGGGCGCGCTCGGCGCCGCCGGCATCGCGGTGACCGCGATCCTGATGCTGAACACGATCGAAACGACCCTCAACGGCATCTGGCGGGTGACGTTTGGCTTGCTCGGCAGCCTTTCCAAAATTCAGTCTATCTCCTGTGTAATTGGTAACTATAAGCAGCACTCCAGTCTTTGATGCACATCTTTTGATGGCTGCCAATATAGATCTCGACGGTGGGGAAGTAAAAACATCCCCACAAACTGCCGCTGTTAGCATACCTTTGCCAACAAAACCAGCCTGAGATGGTTCATGTCCACTCCCACCTCCAGAAATTAAAGCGACTTGTTCTCTTGATAAAACGGCCCACGAACTGTTTGATTTCGGCTATATCTGGTGAAACTTTCATAGTCCCTATTTATAGTGAACTACATAGATCCCTTATGTAATCTAACTAGTATAGGCTAGAGATAGTTCTTTTTTTTATAAAACCCAGATTGCAAACAGAAAAAGGCCTATGGATTTTTTGGTTAGAAAAGTAATACATAAATCTCAGTATGGCACTATACCCCAGACAAGTAATTTTGCCAAAGATTTTTAGTATTGTCTTAATTTTCGATATGTTTATCATTGTAGACGAATTTGATAGTTTGCCTAGCAATACTGCGCCAGACCGACGAGTTGAAAATGCTATGGCAAGAGTGGGATCCACTATTACCATGACAACCTTGACTGACATTGTAGCTTTTGCAGTAAGTGCATCCAGTGCATTTCCTGCTGTTCGATACTTTTGTATTTTCGCAGCAATAACCTTCACCACTGAATTTATATTGCAGATCACTCTATTTCTTGCATTTTTGACTTTTGATCGCCGCGATGCAGAAAAGGCCGGCCACGCACCGCCGGTCGTCCGCTTTCGTCGTGATCGGGTGAAGCCAGGCGAAGGCGAGAAGCAATGCTGCCGCGCCGCATCTCCGTTTCACCAGATCAGCTCGCCGTTGATGAAGGCTTTCGCTTCAGCGCTTTCCGGCGCATCGAAAAAACGCGCGGCCGGGGCTTGCTCGACCAGGCGGCCGCGATGCAGGAACATGACCTCGTTGCCGAGGCGTCGGGCCTAGGCTGCGATCTGCAACCTTTCGGCCTTTTCCGCTCAGGCACTTTGTCCCGTGCGACCTAAACCGTCCGAGCTTGACTGACTCGACTTTCGCAAGCGATGTTCAACTCAGCCATCAGCTTCTTCGGCAAGAGTCTAGACTTCGCTTTAGGCATCGTCAAGCGCCGCTGTGAAAAATCTCCGCCGAAGTTTCGCTATGCGTCGGCGAGCTCGGGGGCTCGCTCCAGAGTGAATACGATGACTCGCTCGCCTTGATCCAAAGCATATCTTAATGTCGTAGTTGTAAAGGGGTGGCGTATGCGTTTGCAAAATCACGACATATTATTCTATGGTGGTAGCTACTCTCCTATGTACAAATGTTGAAGTCCTAAGAGGATCAAATTGGGTGCAGTATATATATAAAAAGGGATCCCAGTCTGATTTCAAATCGGTGAAAGGGACAGTTTTCCCTATTAAATACGAAGCAGGCATGTTTTAATAAGGCTTATTGTTGGCATCACAGCAGCCATTATACATTCGGCCTGCGCGGATTGTGCGCCGAAGCCAAGGGCTTTCGCAAGGCGACCCAAGCCCTGCGCCCGATCCTGAATGACATGTTGCAACGGGCCTATTTTGAAAACGACCGGGCCAAGGCGATGAATATTCTGGCCGGGCTTATCAACCTCTGTGAAGCGGATGCTCTGAAACGGCCGAGCGAGGCGCTCAAATTCGCGTTTGCCGATTTCTCCTTGCCCGTCCATCGCCATATCCTTTCCTACAACAGGAGCATTTTGTGTTTTCAGAATTGTTCGAAACTAGTGAAAGTCGTTCTTACCCAAAATTCCATGGGATGGCTGTAGTGTTTCTCCTTTGTATCACAAGCTCGATACAGAAACGATTGTATTTCATGGCATTTCTAGGCTTATGCGTTAGAGGTTTGATTAGTCCTTTGATCTGCCCAAACCCAATCCTTCGTATCGACCTGATGGCGAGACAAAGGCCGGTAGAGGCATCTGATACGATCTTTTAGAGCTAATATAATTGGGTTCCAAGAATACCTGATATCCGGGATCATTGCTTTCCCTGAGGCCAAAATAATTTAAATGATTTAAAAAGCATGAAAATTGGAAATTGGAGTGTTAAGACATTAAAAAATGATTATTGTATCGACATTTTGACTGGTGAATTCAGACGATTCGAACTGGACTTATAAGAAGTTTCAGAAGCTCATATCCCATGAGTAGTAAGCATGAAATTAGGTGATATAGAATTTTTCGACGACGTGGCGCGCCTGGTATCGGACTGGGTCTGGGAGACCGATTCGGGTGGCCGCCTGACCTACATCTCGCCACGCGTGACCGAGGCCCTGGGCCACCATCCGCGCGAGCTGACTGGTCGCCGCTTGGTCGAATTGATTAGCGCCTCGACGGCGACGGGTGAGGCCGCGGACGCATTCACCGCGCGCAGGCCATTCCGTGGCATCGAAGTCGAGTTTCTGGCCAAAGCAGGCACGCCGCGGGTGTGGCTGACATCCCGCTGCGCACCTTCCTTGAGGAGCAGGTCGTTCCCTACGAGAGCGACGAAGTCACACGCCTCATTGTCGACGACCACGATAAGGCAGCGTTCCAGCCCGTTGCACATCTAACGGTTGGCGGATTTAGAGATTGGCTTCTCTCAGATACAGCTAACGAGACAACACTGACAGCGCTTGCGCCAGGCCTGACGCCTGAGATGGCGGCTGCCGTCTCTAAGATCTGCCGAAACCAAGATCTCGCCTTGAGGCTCTGCGAAAAAGCCTTCAAATGAAGGCCCGCAACGGTTTCATCGGCAACGACCGCAAGACGCGCGCCGGGCATAACGGCCGCGATTTCCGCTCCCGCTCCTTCAAGCAGCCCCCGACCGATCTTGATGTCGTAACTGCGCGCGCCAAGATCGACCCGGACGATTTTCTCGTCCCGGCCCAACAATGCTTTTGCCACTACCGTGTCTACCATGCCGTCACGCTTCTAAATTCAGGTCATTGTCGTTCTCGGAATGAGATGGGGATGATTTCCGACAATCGATTCAGAGCAGTATAACGTTCGGTTCGCAACGCGCCTGCTTGACTTCCCAGCAAGCCCGATGCCTCGGCTTTGGAAATTTGCGGGTTGAGGGTGGTGATTTTGTCAATCAAGCTATTGGCTTCTGCAACCAGTTGATCGACGGCCACCGATTGTGTTTTACGTAATTCGTCGATACGAACTCGCAAATCGGAAATGCTTTGGGCCAGTTGGGTTATTGGCTCCGGCCAGGTGCAGCTTACGCCGCCCGGCGGCCAGTATCCGGCAGGCCAGGAAGTCACTTTCCTGGCAGTTCCGGATACCGGGTTTGCTTTTGCCGGATGGCTGGGAGATTTTAGTGGTTTAACCAATCCCCAGACGGCCATAGTTAACACCAATATGTCAATCATCGCCTTATTTACGGAGTTAGCGCAATTTACAATTACAACCAATACTTCCGGCTCCGGTAGCATTATTTTAGATCTATCTCTGTCAGTTGGTTTTAATGGGGTATATACTATCATAATATAACAGCTTCCTTGTTCATAATGAGCTGTATTCCCAGTCTATGTACACTATCCTTCGTGCCCGAGTAAATGAAAACAACATCATCCAATTTTACGTATCCTTCCCATGGGTAATGAGTTGGTGAAACTCCTAACAAGTCCAGTTCAAAGCGTCTCAATTCATCAGTAAAAATGTAGATACGATAAAATATAGATTTTTAACATTATCAGTGTACTAAAACCTCTAGCAAAAATCGTTTCACATGCTCCACCACAAAAATAGTCTCAAAAAGTGTTGAATTTACAGCACAAGCTAAAGATAAAAGAGGGCTACTTTCTTCACTTGCCACGGCGAACGTAAAGTTAAATGCTGCCCCCAATATTGCACTGAATATTTCTAATAATAAAACCTATGCGTTTCTTGATGAACCTTACAATATAACCTTAACAGGTACTGATCCGGATAACAGCGGCTTTGGTGGTGGGAAAAACAGTGGGGTGATTTCAGGTCGAATGGACCCCAGACCGAGGGGCCCCCCATCCAAAATTCCCGCCGCTAGTAGACACCCTGCTACAGACTGCAACCCACCCTGTGCCGGACTAACACTGGCAGCCTGCCTGATCGCGCGGTTTCAATCCTTTCCATTGAGGGATCTTTAATAGAACAACAGTGTACACAAGAACCATTAGCCTCACACAGTACCACCTTAGGAGATAAAAGTTCGAAGTATTTATACTAAAAAAATGATAACTTCATGTTTAAAGCAAGTTACCGGTCCATTGACTTAGAAACTTCACTAACTGCTCTTGAATTCTGTTATACTACGTTGAATATTCATCTAATAAAAATGAAATAGTGCTGAATTTATAGGTACTAAATTCATCATCTTGCTGTTTTGATAGCAAATAAAATGTTGCTGATTCTAAAATTGGTCTATTATCTACATCAGTGGTTCCCAACCGGTGGTACGCGTACCCGGACGCCCGCATTCAAGACATCGGTCGGCAATTCTACGACGCGTTGATGGCGAGCCTGCGCCAACATGCGCAAGGCACCGCCATCCTGATAAAGCTGGACCATATCGAAAAGCTGCTCACCACGCCCGGCTTACCCCCAACCGTGCCGCCCAAACCGCCCAAACCCAACATCACCAACACCATCCCACACCAGGCGGAACCGTTTGTCGGCCGCGAACCGATCCTCGAGTTACTGATGGCGGGCATCGATACAGCAAGGGATGTATACAACATCAGCGTCATCCTTGCCACCTTTGATAGTCTCCGGTGACGAGATGAGGGACAGAGGAGTAAATCCAGGATTGTACTTCGAAAGCATGTATTGCGAGACGATTTGAGAAAGGCAACTCTTTGTCCTCTCTCTCATATTATCTGTGGTATCCTCGCGATTGTTGTGTTCTCCGGATGTAATAGCCCGCGTTCCCAATGTTGATTCCCCAGCTCTTTGGGGAAGTTGTTTTACCCCGATTCGGCTGAACTTGTGATCGAGGTTGCGCTCAGCTCTCTGGAGAATGATCGTGAGCTCAAGCGCAAGATTTACGCCGTTGCCCACGTCGCGGAGTATTGGATCGTCAATCTACGTGACCGGCAGATCGAGGTGTTTCGAGCGCCCGTGGACGGTGACTACACTCGGAGAGAAACGATCTCAGACGACGGTGCTCTCGCTCCGTCGTGGGTCGACGCGCGGATCGCTGCGAGGGAGTTTCTGTTACTATATGCCAGTTGTAAAGAGGCCAGTTTTATAAAGATAAAAGAGTACAGAAGGCTAGTTGAATTTTTTTTCTTCACACATATTTTTAGAAACTTGGTTTTTATAACGTTATTGGTTTTATCTATGATCTTTCAAATCTGGAGAGATTTTGCAATAAACTTTAGAAATATTGAAATTATCTTCTGTTTGATAGTTTTTCTAATAATAATAATAATTATTTAAGCCCTCTTTACATACATAAATGCAATTGTATTTTCGGTTACGATAAAATTGATGTCGAAGCTGTAACGGTGGTGAAACGCGAAATCCGTGGTTTAGAAGTTGTGATGGTTCTCGATAACACTGGTTCAATGAATACGAACGATAACATTGCGACATTGCGTACTGCTGCACGTAACTTTATTGAAATTCTTTTTGAAAATATTGGTGATCCTGAATACGTGAAAGTCGGTATGGTACCTTATGCGAGTTCTGTGAACGTTGGTCCATATGGATTAGGTTCCGTTTCTCTCTCACACAAGCGTAATCGTACATCCATGCACTTTTATTGTGAATACTTGGTACATAGATATTAATATTATGATCACACACACTGGAAAATTGTCGGTGGTGATTTGTATGTTGTTTTTTTTTTCGTCGCGATTTGGACACTCATCCGCCGCCGCCATCGACGTTGACAGACGACGTGATGATGACGAGCCGCGAATTAAAATCCCAAGCAAACTATCTTTTCACTGTACTACAGCCACCTAATTGAAGATATTTTTTAATTGTACAAGAATACAAATTTTGGATTTTCAACCATAAGAGGAAGAAAGAAGTTAGATAGGCAATAGATTGTATAAAATCATGTTAGTAATTCGGATTAAAAATATAAGATTTAAGCCACGGACCCTTAATCTTTTATTTTTTCCATGATGCCTCTGTCCATAAGAAATAAAGCTATACACTCTTTTTCATACAAATATTTTTCTTGGATAGAGTAAAAACACAAATGATATCAGCTGTTTTCACAGGCTATTCCAGAATGTCTCAACTTCTCCAGAAGTCCAGACGTACTGGTGCTAGCACCAGAAGCATTTTTTTTTCTTTTTTTTTAGCTAAACTACTTTTGTACTTCGCAAAGGATAGACAACTTCATTCTCCTAATTTTCACCACCACAAATGGCGATGAAAATTTATAAGATGGTAATTTTGGAATCCTTTTTTTTTGTTTGTTTAATCTTAGCTTTTTGAAACTCTAACTTTTCGCAAAAGGAATCAAAAGGCATTTAGAAGACAGATGGGTACATAAACTGGCTAAATCCTAATTCGATGCAAGAGAATGCTAATTCCTGATTCAAATAGAAGTTTGAAATGACGCACAAAAAACTACGTACGACTTTAAAGTACGAACTTGGTCTCAGAACGTAATTAAGTTTGAATTGCAAAAAATATTTATTTTCAAGTCATAATTTTCCAAACTTTCTGTATTCTCTGAAGCTACCTGTAGGTACCCTTAATGAATCTCTTGGCTAACGAAATTGTTCGTGACCTTTTCGTGACTAGTCGTCCCAAATAGATATCCAATGTTAACAAATACAGCACTGGGCTGAAACCAGCAATCGAAGTATGAAAGCAGATAGAAAACAGACGATAACATCCCTTCAAAAACAGGAAAAGTAAGTGCACAATTTGATAACATACGAGGAGAGGGCCTCGCAGTCTCCATATTACACTCTTGGTTTTGGGGGCAGCCGCAATCTTCCGGTTCAACACCACGCAGCAGTTTCGCGACATCGTCGAGCAGGGGCTGCTGAACAACGTCGACGACGTGGCCAAGCGCGACGGCTGGGACAAGTTCCTGCCCGAGACCGTGCTGCAGGCCATCCGCGTGAACGGCCACTACTACGCCGCGCCGGTCAACATCCACAACATGAGCTGGTTCTGGTTCTCCAAGGCCGCCTTCAAGAAGGCCGGCATCGCGGAAGAGCCCAAGAGCTTCGACGAGCTCTTTGCCGTCGCTGGCGGCGCCGGTCCGGGATCGGGCCCTCGCGATCTTCGAGGCCCTCGGGCGCGCGGAGGCGAAGGTCCACGGGACGAAGCTCGAGGCGGTGCACTTCCACGAGGTCGGCGCGGTCGATGCGATCGTGGACGTGGTCGGCGCGGCCGTCGGGCTCGACGCGCTCGGGATCGATCGCGTGACCTGCTCGCCGATCGGGATCGGCCACGGCACGATCGACTCGGACCACGGTCGCTTGCCGCTGCCGGAAACAATGGCAAGAACGGATATGAGAAGAGCATTGATACCCAAAAAACACAGTGGTAAATACGAGAGACCATGGACGATTGAATATGCTTGTTTAGCACCCATTTTCTTTAATGCTGGATGACCAATGTAAGCTTGAAAAGAAACATGAGTTTTTCTTTCTTCAAAGGTTTGTTTGTTTACATACTTGTCATACCGAGCACGGATCCAAATAAACTGGCAATTAGTGTTCCTAATCCATCGGCAAACATCAGCTCGCCATGGCGATGTTCCACGCCTGGTACGTGCCGTTCTACGGCTACGGCGTCATTCACGGCGACCCGCATCTCGGCAACTACAAGGTCCGGCCCGACATGTCGGTCAGCCTGCTCGACTTCGGCTGCGTGCGCGTCTTCCATGCCCGCTTCGTCAAGGGCGTCATCGACCTCTATAACGCGCTCGAGACCGACGACCGCGACCTCGCCGTCCACGCCTACGAGACCTGGGGATTCACCGGTCTCTGCCGATGCCTTCCGACGATTGCGAGAATGCATCGCGCGTCGTGAGCGCGCGTTCCGTTGTGGCTGATCCGCCAGGCATGTCTTCGCCTGGTTCGAACGCGGCGTCCTGGTTTGTCGCGAATGCTTGCGGTAATGTGATAGCCAACCCGCCGGACATGATTGCCAGCAGACCAGCCACCGCTGCCCGAAGCTGTGATGCCGCCGTAGGGTTTTTTGCCATACCGTTTCGTTGATGCCGGCTGCTACTTATCATTTTTTTCCAATTCCTTAAGAATAATCCCTGAATCACAAAGGCTGTTTAATTAGAATAAATAGCTCGCTTGAAATTACTAAAAATACTTTAGCGTAAAGAGCGAGGTATTGAGGAGAGGACGAGACCCTTTATATATGTAATAATTTCTGTTCGTTTTAAGTTTTGATGCTGCTCCTTACTTTTAGTTAAAAAAAACTTACAAATGAATCATGAAAGCAAATATTAATATTAATTTTAACATATTAATTAGTGATCCTAAAGATACATCTCCAAGTTCTGTAGTGACAGATTATTCTAAAGAACCTCTTAAGGGTAAAACCTCCGTCGAAAAAGCTTCTCCAAAGCAGCCAGACACGTTATTCTCACCTTTACGAGGGGGTAAGCTGAGGTTTTTTCGCGTTTCTTGATTAGTAATAGGATTCGTTGCTTCCCTTGATTTTTGGTAATTATGTGATAGAAACCAATCACAGCACAGTATATTGATCACATGATTGTTTTTCTTTTTCTAGAAGTATCTCATTTGTCATTTGACTATACTATAAGTGAAGTTATTTTATTTCATATCCTCTTTTATAGCTTTTATAACAATAAATTTCAAGCAATCAATCAAATATTGACAGTTCAATCAATCAATCAATCAACCTAACTGTCATTCTTATAAACATCACATCTTCATCTATAAAACCATTGTCCCACAAGAAATGAATTTTGGACATCCAAATGCAACATTAGCTTTCTTATTCTTCGTGAGAGTTTCCTATGCTGGTCAGGTTTTAAGCAAAACCATGTCCCAAGCCTTGACCTACTACTTCCCTAATGGAGAGGCAGATGAAACTGCCAAGCTTTGCAGTCTAGTGAATTACTTTTTGACATCTGTAGTGTGAGGTCCACTTCAGAATATTTAAGGAAAAGAAATCCTAACTTGAAGCCTTTTAAATCTGTCAACGACCACCGCCTTGCTTGGCTTAAGAGTGTTTTCCTCGCCTGCGTTGAGAGCTTGTAAAATACCAACACATAATTTTTTTTATTATGATCCTCAGTTGAAATTTGAAGTCGTCCCCTTCTCGATGAAGGGGTTGCTAAGATAAAAGGGATGCTCTGCAAATGTATAATTGAACCATTCAAATCCCTAGTTGCCACAAAAAAAAAAGCAGAAAAAATTAACGTATAATTTTCTTTTTTTATTTTATTATATTCCTATGATTTTTATGTGTACTTTTTTAAGTTTGAAGAATCTATAAAAATTAGGTTCTGGTTGCTCCTTCACTTGTCGAGTCTGGTGTTGACCCGATAGCGGCTCACCTGTTCATCTTTTACCTCGGCATGATGTCGATGGTTACACCCCCAGTGGCAATCGGTGCGTTCTTCGCCGCGTCAATCGCCAAGGCAGGGCCGATACGCACCGCTGTCGAAGCCATGCGTCTTGGCTGGACTGCTTATCTCATTCCATTTCTTTTCGTCGCATCACCTTCCCTGTTGCTGAAAGGAAACTGGACAGTGCCCTTCGGGTCGAAGTCCGAGCCGCCCTTGCCGCCGCCGAGCGGCAGGGTGGTGAGCGCGTTCTTGAACACCTGCTCGAACGCGAGGAACTTCAGCACACCCACGCGCACGCTCGGGTGGAAACGCAGCCCGCCCTTGTAGGGGCCGATCGAGCTGGACATCTCGACGCGGTAGCCGCGGTTGATGTGCACCTCGCCGCGGTCGTCGACCCACGGAACGCGGAACTGGATCAGCCGCTCGGGCTCGATTATTTATCTGATAGTGCCATTATGTCTTTTTAGTAGGAAATAAAGATCATTCACTCATTCAAAATTATTGAATGTTATCAATTATTTACCTCTTTTTTACTCATTTATCTAAATATTATTACCTCATTTTTATTTACATGAGTACAGAGTTAGATCAAGAAATGCAGTCTAATATGCAATTAGGTAAACAGCCACCACAGAAATAAAACAAAATGACGGAATCAACAAAGCAATCAATTTAGTTTAACACGACAGGAAGCTTGTGACCTCATACGCACTCATGCACGGGCTATTATGCTGACTTCCCAATCAGCTTCAACTTCGGAAGGAGATGGACCTATCGAAGCGAGAAAACCTGAAACGGGATCAGGAAAGGTGGGAGGCAGCAATAACAAGAAGAAATTCAGGGGAGAATGCCACAACTGCGGCAAGAAAGGGCACAGAAGATCAGAGTGTAGATCGCAGGGGGGTGGCTCATATAATCCCAAGAAGCGCCTCGGCGGATCTGCATGCCTAATGTGTTGGGTACAATTATTCTGCATATTATGTAATAAGAACTGTTTCCTAACTTCACACTGTCCAAATACTTTACCACCACAACCCAACCCTAATGTGCAAATATATACCCTAAATTCTATATTTTCCATCTATTCTTTCACATCGCTTCGTCATGTCTCACGCTAAGCTGAAAGAAACTAACAAAAAAACGGCTCTATAATGCATCAATGAACGAGCAACTTGAGTGGTAGGTATTTTGTAATTATGACCCCTTGTCTTATTGTCGTTGATCCTAAAGAACTGCTCATCAATTGTTTGACAGTGCAATAATTTATTAAAGCATATGATGGACTCAAATACATACGCAGATTCACTTAAGCTTGGTTTCCACTATGAGTTAACATTAGTTAATTCGGTGAAAATTGTCATGCTGTGATAGGTTAAAAATTAAAAACAATTTTTTATAGTTAGTTCACGCTATCCCGTGCTATCTCATGTAATCGTCCTCATCATGTGGGGAGATGTAGGTGCCGCACCTAGGATGCGCCATGGCGAACTTGCCGAACTGAACTGGTTTGTTGGTTCGCGTACAAACTTGGTCATGATCATGACTTGTCGTTGGTCATGACCAGAACCAGTAGCACTAACGAACTAGTTTATTGCACTTGGTGTGAACTAGTTCATTGGTGACTTTTAACTAGTTTGTTTCATAATATACAAACTAGTTCATATTCCTTTGCTGATTATACCATGCCTCGTACTCCCCGACGAGCTGCGTCAGGTCCGAGACGTCCAGCCTCGAAGAAACGAGATCACGGATCTCTCTTTCGAGGATGCGGAATGCATTGAGTTCCTGAGTCGGCATATCGCACACTTATCGCGAGGGGTGCCCCACCACGAAGATGTACGATGAAATCTTCCAGCCGTCGAACCGACGCGAGCTCGTCGGGACGGCGCGTTCCAAGTACGGAATCGGAACTACGTAGGTTCCGAAAAACGACGGTTACAGACGTCATGACAGGGATGCCAAGCGTCTTCTGCCTCCTACTTTAGGGAAAGCAAGGAATGGATCTCCGTTTCTTTCAGACGAGAAATATCGGAAAATAAGCTCCCTAGACAAGGAGAATCTCGTACTCCACAGCTTAATTTGCCTTTATGGGTAAAGAAAACATCAATTACAGTGTATCCTCACCTAACACTATCTTATAATTTCCCCTCAGATGGTACACCACAGATTGGAGCCCTTGCTCTGCATCATGTTCGGTCATCAAACCGCGAAGGGTCGTGCCATAGCGGTGGAAGTAATCCTTTTGCACGCGATAGGCCGCATCGGGTTCAAGCTTCAGCGTTTCGCGAACATATTTCCCGATCAGATCGGAAACCTGTGAAAACAGATCGCAGGCCGCAGGATACAGCGTGTTGTCGAGATCAAAGATCAGAACGCTGTCCTGATCAAGACGCGGCAGGTCGGATTCGATTTTAGGGGCGATGGTCATTGAGGTGCGCTCCGGGAGCTTTTCAAAGAAGATGATGCATATGAGGAGCTTATCCATCCACGCCTACCCTATCAAAAAGGAGAAGTAATTTGGGCTACGCGCCACGAAATGGCTCGAAAACTAGAGGATGTTCTTGCAAGAAGAGGGCGCTCACTTCTTCTCGATGCTAGGGCATCTATTGAAGCAGCTGAAACTACAGCTAAGCTCATGGCAAAAGAGCTTGGCCAAGGGGAAGAGTGGGTCAAAGAGGAAGTTCCGTGTTGGATGAGTGCTCGCGTGCGAGTGAGGCCTTTCGCGGCGGCCGTGCGTACGAAGTCCTGTCCGGCCGCTTGGAGCGTGGCGCTGCGCACGAACCGCATCAGCATCGCGCCCTCCACGATGCCGATCGTCAAGGCGGGGAGCAGCAGCGACTCGATCGCCCGCCACGGTGTCGACCATCCGGTGCGTGGGAAGCCCTGTGGAGGCAGCCAGCCCAGCCAGACCGAGAACACGACGATGAGCATCATCTCATGAAGCGCATAACGCCCAGGAGAGGTACGACTCATTCTAAATTCGGCTTCACCCGTTTTTAGATTGGTAAATGTAGCCGTAACATTGGCTTCGTGATGCACCGCATTTTCAAATGAGATCTCATAAGTTGTGGACACGCCTTTAGATGTTGTGTCTTTAGTAGTTTCTTTACAGCTAAAAACAGCCAGAACAGATACAAGTAATAGAAGTTGTTTCATTTTTTGATTGAATAGTGTTTAAGCGTCTTATTTTTTTATCTCATTTTTTTTTTATTTTGCTGTAGATCCGGCCGAAGATGAAAAGAATCAATTTTGCTAAATGGGCACTCTAGACACAGATATAAACTTTAGTTGTATATATGTTTTATCTCATTTATATCAACTTAGTCCAAACCTTTTTATAAATCCATAAAAAGAATAGTTTAAAAACAAATAATCTACGTGGTTTGTGAAGTTAAAGGTTTGGTCATTAATCCAAGTAAACCAGAACCTTAATTCTTTTTACTATTATGATATCAAATGGTTGTTTTTTTTTTTTTTTAAGGAAAGTTGTAAGTGATTCAAACCTAGAACGAGCAGTTATAGAGTTGCATAAGTCAAACTAAAAGAAAACATAAAATACCATGAATAAATAAATGAAACCTCAGCCTTATAGATCATGAGCAAGAGTTCGATTCTGTTGATAGAAGAGCTTTAGCGAAGGCTTCATCCTTGTATAGTATACCAGACAAATACATGAAAGTGATTCCACGACAGTGCCACGGTCAACGAACATGTGTTCCGTTAGAGTCCAGAGAGCAGTCAGTATCGTGCTCGCGTGTGTGCCCTTGTCGACGGCATCTTCGGCTGCCTCTTTGTCCCGCGGGAGATGTGGGCGAGAACGGGAGGAAAGTCCGCGCGGCAGTGCTTGCTCATCGCACGCTCTGTTGATTGCATTCTTGTCGTTAGACCCTGTGTCATTTTGGGCGAAGATGCTCGCGGCTGGTTGTTCTAGTCTGGTAGTCCGGATATATAGCTAGCCTCTAGCGTACTCTCCTCTAGTACAAGCAAACCCGCGAAAAGAGATGGAAAACGGGGGACTCGTCGCCCGCCTAGTGGTGTAAATAGACTACAGTACAGTATATATATATAAAATACTTGAGCTGATCTTAACTTCTACTTCGTACTACTTTGTGCTTCTTGTTGTTGGTTTGTTGTCGATATACTACATTGACTAGTAACTTTTTGTGTTTGTGTGTTAAAGCGTGTACACGAATCCTTTTATTACTCCCTCGAAATTACAATGTTCAGAAAAAAACTTCAACAACTCTTAAAGTGCTTTCGACCAGACGATCCCTGCCTACTCTAAACTGCAACGATTCTGAAACTAACTCAGGTAATTCTAAACACTCTTTTTGCATTAAATTTCTCGAAAACTGATAATCTCACAGTACTGAAACCCTGAAAGAGTTTCTAGGAAAACACTGGATGTACATTAACGTTTGACACAGCTTTAATTATTATGAGTTTCAGAAACTCGTATCCCAGGGTTAGGAAGCATGAAATTAGGTAATATAGAATTTGTTTACTCAGGTAGGAAATATGGGGCACATAGACAAGAAGTAAGGCTCATGAATAAGGAATCTGCTAAGTCTGGTTTAGGCTGGGAATGTATAGAATAATAATTGCTCATTTTATGACTAAAAAGCTCAGGGTATCAGTTATAGTAGCATATACTCCTATAGAACCGACTGACGGAGATAGTGGTGTCTAATTTGTCAAAATATAGCTAAAGGTAACTAACCAAAAGTTTCTGCTTCCACTTTAGGAGTATAAAACGGAACAATTTTGTGTCTAAATGAGTTCAAAAACTCATTTATAGGTCTGATTGAAGTAATTTCTGCCTTGAAGAACACACCATTGCAGCAAAAGCCAGCAGCAAGAACTTCGTATCTGTAAGCCTGAAAATTCGGTTCATTTCATTGCAATTCCGATGCTACAGACCAAGTAATGGAGCCGTGCAGCGGTTATCCCACATACCCACCGTACCCTCAGTCCATCGATAGCGAACCGTAAAGCGGGGGTTCTTAACCCATTCGGTCAGGTATTCCAGAAACGCCTTCGACTCACCCCAGTTCATCTCAACGATGCGGCGCGTGAAGTGTTCGTTAACATAAAGTGCTTTTTTGCCGGTTTCGGGATGGAGCCGCACCACCGGATGGATCGCCATTTTGTCGGGTCGATTGTGCGGCAACGCATCATGTAGTGGGGGTAGAGGCCCGCGTCGGGGTCGAAAGCCCGGCCCGCGAAAACCGTGGGGCGCCCCTCGCCCGGCACCTGGGTGACCTCGCCGAACGGGGTGAAGCTGGCCTGCGCCACGCGCCGGCCCTTTCCGTCTGTGTAGGCGAGGACGTGACCGAGGTCGTTGGCGTGCAGGAACGTCCAGGTCTCGCCGCCGTCGTCGCTGTAGGCCAGCGCCTCGTCGAGGCCCGGTCCGTAGACGTAGACGCGCTGGTGGGGCTCCTCGCCGCCGCCGATCCGCGTCGTTGCCAGCAGCAGCAGCGCGACGATCGCGATCGCGAACACCGCGAGCGTGTACGGCGTGGAAAAGTTGTCGATCACCCGCTGCATCGGCTGGCGCTGTTCCTGCGCCTCGAGCACGAGCTGCAGCACCTTCTGCAGGCTCGACTCGGCCACCGGGCGCGACACGCGCACCTCGATCGCGCCGTTCTGGTTCATCGTGCCGGCGAACACTTCATCGCCCGTTTAGTGCGAATCTTGGTCAGTTCTTGCTGCAGTGCCGCAACGCTCTTCGTCATCCGCCCGGCGGCATCTTTCTTGATTTCATCCAACACGATTCATGCCCTCTTTTAACTTCTGCCTTCAGGCCGTAACGACCGTTCCCACCTCGTGACCGGACATCGCCTCTGCCAGCGCATTTTCGCGTGTCAGGTCAAATACGCGCAATGGCAACTCATTGTCGCGGCACATTACTATTGCCGTGGCATCCATGACATTCTTCTTTTTGTGATCTTGCCCTATTCAACAACATTATTGAAGATACCATCGTTAGAGCAGCCTTGTATACAAAAAGGGCATGTGGTCCTTCTGGAGTGGATGCCAGTGGTTGGCGACATATCCTGGTATCCAAAAACTTTGCTAAAGTAGGAAGAGATTTATGCACGTCACTAGCACAATTCGCCAGACTTATGTGTATAAGAGATGTCGAAGTATTCACGTCTTCAAATCAACAACAACAAATGAATCTGTAATGTTTCTTTTGTTTTTCGACAGCTCTGGTTCTAGATCATTACATAGTTCGTTATCCCTCTGACTTGATTGGTTCCTCTCTAATATGTTTAAACTATAGTAGTTGTGCTGCATTTGACATGATCTGGATGATCAGGAGTTTATTATTAATATATCAGGAAAGTGGGGACTAGTTTCACAAATAAGATGCTTGAGTTGGATTAAATATTTAAAATTTCTGTTCACTATAGAGCCTAGCTGTACTGTAGGACGCAGTTTCGCTACGAGTTGTTTGGCGACAACAATAATTTGCGCAAACTATTGTTGCCGCCGTCCGAACTAGATTGTTTGCTTGTTAAATGCCGATTCGAGATGCATGCGCAACGCAGCCGTACCGGTCTTGCGTTGCCGCTGGCGCGGACTGATTACGATGACATCACGACCACCAGACACGGTATCGGGCATCAGGTCGACGAGGCGCCCGGCGCGCAAATACGGCTCACAGAGATATTGCGGCAGCCTGAAATCGGTCGGATCAAGCTTGATAGCTTCGCTAAACTTCGTAATAGCTTCAAAGTATTTTTCTCTTGATGCCAAATTGTTTCCCTCTACAGCAAGCTCTCGACTTTTTATGATGACATCATCTATTACTGGATTTGCTTCTAATTTGGTATTGATAGAATTCTGGGCTTTTATAGAGTTTTTTACAGTCTCTGTGAATATCGGCTGGTTTTCTTCCTTTTTTTCTTTCATACTGATCGGGACTTTGCAGATTTTTATGAATCAGTAGATATGCATATCTAAAGCGTGATCCGTCACTTCATGGCTCAATGTTCACTGTTTAAAGTTGGGCAATGCTATCTCTCCTTCAGACTGTACATTGAGATGCCTAGTATTGTCAACCATATTGAAGCCTCGCTGTACTTCCCGAAGATATAATCAGTCTATGAACAGCCACTAGTGTTCAAAGAAGAAATAGGTTGAGTTAACTATGGAAGCAAGCTTGGTACTGCAAGCTTCGTGAAGATACTTATCACTGCAAAATAGTAAGACAAAATCATCAATGGTCATCTGGCAAATTTGGTCTTCTGAAGATCATAGCTCTACATATATTTGTCCCAGGAGGGGGGGGGTACTCTGTTTTATTCAGGATAAGGGTGCTCAGGCTACTTTTTTGGGTCTTGAATTTAGGCAAGGATTATTTTTTTGGGTCAATCATTTGTACAGTTATTTTTTTGGGTTCCTGAAATTTTGGCTTACTTTTTTGGGGCATATTATTATTGTGTTATCGTTCTACTGAGGCACATAAACGATCCACAGCCCATAATCGCCGATGGGAAATGGTATGGAAAAATTATTCAGGAATCACGAGGCACAGGTGGTTTTGGCTATGATCCCCACTTCTACATTCCGAAACTTGGCAAAACAGCAGCCGAACTTGAACCTCACGAAAAAAACACAATCAGTCACCGTGGCCAGGCTTTAGCCCGTTTCATTAAAGATCTGCAACAATTCCAATGTATACGAAATTGACATTGCAACCCGAAAAGCCACTGCCATCTTCCCAGTCACCAAGGTCAAGCACGCCACCGACTTTGCCTTTTACTGTTACTGATTGTATCGTACTATAATATTATGTGGCCATTGATATTGTGTTCTATAATGTTATATACAAAACTACTTGACCTTATCTGCTTCATACGCCTAGCTCTATACAGCGCCCGTGCCACAGTCTTTATTATGCCCGGCATCATCACCTGACCGTGGTTCTATCATTGAAAATGGGTTCGATCCCTCTTTCTAGGGTCATGATGAAATAACCGCTAAGATGGTCATGTCACGTTTTGCGGATGTCTATAGGTTGCCAAAAATTTGGTTCTTTGACAATCCACCAGGGGCTAAACTAAAAGTAGGACGCCTTTAATGTGGTGGGAAAAGGTCACAGAAAAAAAAATTATATGCTACTGAATTTTTATGGGCATATGTAAAGAGCGAAGCTTTGATTAGAGTGGTGTGTAGCGATAATTCCCATTTTCATCGGTAACGGTTTTCCCCCAATATTGGAAATTGGGGTCGAGCGAAAGTTTCTTTCCATCGCGTGTGTAGCGGTTTTCGCGAGGATGATTGTATTTACCGACTTCATCGGTTTGCCAGATAATGACTTGTGCTCCTGCGAGTGGTTTGCCTTCGGTATTCTTTACTGTTCCGATAATGTAGATAATTTGTCCCTTCGGTATTCCGGTGCTTCCATCCACAGCCGTTAAGTCGTGACAGCCCGGCCGTGGCGTTCACTGTGGTCATGCTGGCCGGTGGGTTTCAAATTCTGTTCGGCACGATGCGATTGGGGCGCTACGTCAATCTCATGCCCTACCCCGTGATCAGTGGATTCATGACCGGCATCGGGATAATCCTGATTGTCATGCAGCTCGAACCGCTCGTGGGGTATCCCGCCCCGGACACCGTATTCAACGCCATAACAGTGTTGCCGAAAGACCTCCTCAACCCCAACTGGCACGCCGTGCTGCTTGAACTATTTGAAATATGACCAGTGAATTAATAGCAGTTGTAACAGGGTAAGAATGTGAACACCAGAGACAAGAGATCATGATTTTGCCCAGGGTAATACTGATGTTGAGTGGAGGGTGTATGTACATGCCTCTAAAACTAACTTCATTGATAAATGTGTAATGATTGACTTCTTACATTTTAGTAACAACTGTAGACTTCGTCAAGATTGTGATTAAAGTTGTAATTTAACCGGATTACGTACTTTCCTCTTCCTTGTTTGAGGCGTTGATGTCAATGTTGTTCAACTGTAAAACCTCCATTGCACAGTCAAGCCACCCTTTGCTGCAGTCACAAACACACTCTTTTCTCAGCGCCTACATCACCTTCTCAATCCGGGGGGTCTTTCTGTCTGCTATTTTTGCCGGTGCATCTTTCATAAGCAGCGCTTTGTTGGTGAGCTCCTTCAGATTCTTCTCAGAGCGCGAGAAAATATATTCCGCGATATCATCTTTTCGTAGTTCTGCATGATCGCGCTCAGGGTCTGGCGCCACTGCACCGTCGACTCGAGGCTGCGCGAATCACCCAACGGAGTCTCGCGCAGGGTCGAGAGCGCGCGCGACAGGTTGCGCGTCGGACCGGCGTGGATCTGCAGACGGTTGCGGTACGAGGCGACGACGAGCTCGGCGTTGCTGAATCGCGAGTCCCGCAGGAAGCGCTCGAGATCCATCAGCACCCGCTCGCGGTCGTCGGGCATGGGGTTGCGTCCCGCCGACGAAGACACCCAGAAGCAGCGACAGGCCGGCAACCGGTTCCATGTACATGGCGAAGGGCGTCAAAAGGACCATTCCAAGCAGCGGGCCGAGGCCCGGAAGCACGCCAATGACGATCCCCATGAACACACCGAGGGCCGTGAATGCTATCTGCGATGCGCCGAGCGGGAAAATTCCGCGATCCAACATCACGCGTATATCCGAAAAGATCGCCGGCGGGCAGGACGAGATTGAGGATCCTTACATATGAGGATCTGCTGCTCGGCGTGCGCGGCGACATGCCGGCGCCCCTGCCCGGCAACCAGGTGCAATCGCTGATCGCGTCGCCGGTCGGCCGGCATTCGGAAAAGCCGGCCGCGTTCCGGCAGATGATCGAAAGCTATTTCCCGGACGTCGCGCGGATCGAATTGTTCGCCCGCGAAGCGCCGGCCGGCTGGGATGCCTGGGGCAACGAGGTCGGGTTCGTCGCCGCCGATCATTCGGGGGCGGCGGGCCTACAAGGTCCTCCGCCCGGTGATCACCGGCAACCGACTGCGCGACAACGACCGCGCCAAGACCGTCGCCTACGGCATGATCGTCTACGCCGGTGCCCGGCACGCGGTGATCGAGAACAACCAGTTCTCCGGCCACCGGGCCACCGGCAACTCCTACGGCCTCATGCTGCAGGTCGCCGCCGGAGCGCCCAACCCGATCGTGCGCCACAACGTCTTCTGGGGAACGCTCGGCCCGAGCGAACGCGGCGGGCTCTCAGCAGAGCGGCTGGGGGACAATAAGGTCCAAGATTGGAAAAGTGACGCGGTGTAAATGGAACTAGAACCCGTCGAACGGTCGATCGAATCGACCGAATATCTTGGCGCTGTCTTCGGACATCGGGAACTTCTCGGCGGGGTATTTCACGAATTCCACGTGCCCGTCCAAATAGAGGATGTTCCCGCCGCCGGGAACGTGCGCGAAATCGGCGACGGCCGTGCTGACGTGATCCCACACCGTGTTTCCATGCCAACAAATGTAGATCTCCATCAACTAGGGGCAACGTTCTAGTTGCCATTGCTGACGGCAGTACCATTGGCTCTGCTGTCAGAACGGAGCAAGAGATCGGTATTAAGTTAGGGTATTGTTTGAGAGAGTATTTCTGTGGTTTGATGCTAATTGTCTCGCAAGTTTTTAAGGCTTGCCCCCAACTTGAAATTTTTCTTTCAAGGGATTCTAACAGGGGACCTAGTGATTACTATGTTTGGTTCTTATTTGCGCCCCAGACCGCTCGGCAAAGTTAGCGCCCGTGTAACCCCACCAATCCCAGCAGGCCAGTGGATTTAAAGGATTACCGGCAGCCACCTGAGGATATAACAGCACCAGATTTTTCTGCTCTGCCTGACTGTTGAAGCCGCCATTTGTTATGTAATCCGTTCCTATAGTGGCGTAATTTTGCTGACAGCCATGGAAACTGACGTGCAGCTCACAGGGTTCACCTGCGGCACATTGCTCAGGTACTTCACTGTTTAGATAGTTTGATGGTTAAAAATGACATTTGACTCCAATTCCCAACACCATAAAATAGAAAAACGTTATCATCGTTGACACTACTAAACTCTTAAAGTGCCGTTTTCAACAACAATGCTTTGCGTGCTCAAATCTTCCATGTAACGTAACGATGCTCCTTAAAACACTGTTTTCACTGTTTTTACAAACTAATTTGACTACCTCTTTTGGCTGAAGTTTTATTCGAATTATTTCCTGGTTTGAAATATACCTGCCTTTAGAATAAAATTTACAATATCTAAATATCACACATTAAAAAGTTATTTCATTTTTATTAGTATAAATATCTGCATATTTAAAATAATAATAAATATATCATAATGATATAAAATATGAAAATCTACTACTTAATTATAAATATGGAATTATATTGTGTGATTTTGGATTTGCATTTAATTAAGAAAGTGAAAATAAATAAACAGAAGGAGGAACATTAAGATTAATAGATCCATTGGTGTAATGCTTACACTATGTAAAGCAATTTCAATTTCCAGATATCGCAAAATTTTCAAAACCTTGACAGAGCCCACTTTATAGATATAAAAATTTAGTTGCAACATGTCAGAACTCAATTTTCGCGTTAATAATGCCGTAAAAAAACTATGAAAGACGTTGGCGCCAATCAGCATTTCATAATCTATTCAGAGGAGGATTTGTTGACAATAAATGGAAAGATAAGATATTAAATAAACCGATAGGACTTGTATTCCGTCTCAGTGACACCGGCTGGCGGCGATTCAAGGAAGCTCCCGGCCTCGACGTAGGCGTTAAGCAAGCCCTCCACCCTGGGCTGAATCTGGGGAATCTCATCGAATCGAAGCGCCAGGAATTCCTCGCGTTCCGCTGTACTTTCGATTTCGATGGCCTTATCAAATACGGCTTTCGCTTGCTCTTGCAGTGTTGGCATCGTTTGCTCCTTGAGTAGGTGCTTCACGATACCCAGTGCGACGCGCGTCTATCTAGATGCCAACAAGATGACCCAGGTCGTGCGCAATCTGTTAAGTAATGCCATCAAGTTCTCCCCCTCCGGCGGCCCTATTACGCTGGAAACCCACATCACGCCGACCACCGCCCGGTTACTCGTGTGCGATCAAGGCCCTGGTATTCCAGCCGCGGAACGAGAAGCTGTCTTTGACAAGTTTGTCCAATCGAGCACGACTAAAACCGTCGCCGGTGGTACCGGTCTCGGATTGGCGATTTGTAGTTGGGGGACGGGCTAGTTGATCTTCATCACTTTTGACTCTTAAAAGAGAACTAGAAGTTCCTACTTTCAAACAAATGAGCCACCTCTAAAATTTATGCAACTGTCTCTGCCATAAAAACCTTAAATACCCCCTGGGTATAACTTACAACCCTTGCTCCTGGGCTCTGGTGGCTTTAATCAACCTCAAACGCCATGTTATATGATCTTTGGACTATTTTGAATGAAATGGCAATCTCAAAATTTCTATTACGACGCGCGCGGCCGCCTGCTGTGGGTCGACATTCTGGCCGAGACCATCGAAGCTCTGGACCCGCAGACCGGTGAGCATACCCTCTGGCATGCGCCGGACTTCGTTACATCCGTGGGTTTGCGCCGCGATGGCGGGGCGATTGTCGGACTGACGAAATCCCTGTGCCTGTGGGATTTCGATGATGACTTTCGGTTGTTGGCACAAGTCGAGCCGGACTTGCCGGACAACCGCCTGAATGAGGGAGTGGTGTGCTAGGCACAACTCCTCCGTCGTGTTCCAGAACTTCTTCCACCGCTTTTCGCTGATTTCGTGATGAAATTCAGGGCGCATTTGCTCGCTGAACAGTCGCGAAACCGAACCCCGCAAAATGCTCGACAAGTCAGAGTCACTCATTGTGAGCGTAACTCCTTGGCGATGATGCCTTTCAATATCTCGGTCGTGCCGCCTCGCAGCGAGAACGAGGGCGCGAGCATGGTGAGGTTAGCGAGAACCTGCACCCCGCGCCGACCACGAGCTGGACGGGGCTCTTGATCTGATCGGCGATGAACCGCTGTTCGTAGAAGTGCTCGCTCTGGAAAAGCTGGGTAAGCACCGGGGCGAGGTCGTATTCGTTCTGCACCAGCGTGCGCGCGAGTTGTCGGATCACGCTCACGATCGGGTCGTAGGCCGGGTCGCGTCGATCGGTCGGTACGAAGCTCACAAAAAACTCGTACAGCTTCTTGGCGATGAACTCCGAGCAGACCCGCTGCCGTCGGACACGCGCGCACTCTCGCAGGTGTTCTCGTCCACCACCGCAGAAGCAACCTGGTGGGCCTCGATCGACGGCTGGTTCGCCTGGGTCTCGAGGGGCAGACGGCAGAGGCTCGTCGCGCAGCCCTGGCCTCGCTGCTCGCCCGCCGCACCCGTCCCCTCGACCTGCTCGAGGGCGATCGAGATCGCTCGCGGCTCTCGCAAGATCTCCTGGAGGCCGCCCGCTGGATCTCCGACACCGCGCCCGTATGCAGAGCACTTCTTTGATGGTTGGAAGCTCAATCCGGAATACGCCAAGCAGACGATCGTCGCCGCGGCGGAATCCGGAGCGAGTATGGTCGTCCTCTGTGATACGAATGGCGGATCCTTGCCGGAGGAAGTTGCGGAGCTGACCACCGAAGCGATGCAGGCGGTTGGCATTCCTGTGGGCATCCATTGCCACAATGATTGCGAGCTCGCGGTGGCCAACTCACTGGCAAGTGTCGATGTCGGTGCGGTCCTGAGGCTCGCGCCTGCGCCGCGCTGGCCCGGGAGGTCGGTACCATGCGCAGATCATCCGGCGAGATGCCCAGACCCGGCAGGGCATCGATGAAGCGGGCAACGGTCGTGCCGGTGCCGAGCCCCAGCACCATGCCGGGTCGTACATGCTGCGCCGCCGCCGTGCCGAGCAGTATTTTTTGATCATCCTGTAGGCTCATGCCGATTGTCCGCCTTGCCGTCCTTGCCCCTTGGCCTCTCCCCGCCATGTCCAGTCGGGGCAGAAGTTTCAGGTCAACGGGGAAGTGAACTCGGTGACACAGGTTCCAGAACCGGCGTGTTTGGTCGGCCTGTTAGGTCTAGGATTCTGTGTCTTCGCGAAACGTCGCCGCGGACGTGGTTAGGCCATCCGTGGCCAGCCCCACATCGCTTCTCTAGTCCCGCCACCCAGCGAGGTGCCTTCGAAGATGCCGCTTCACCACATTGATGCGGCTGCGAACGGCGTCCTCCGGCATGCGATTGGCGAATATGCGACGCATTGGGTTGAGACCAAAGATGCGAACGATATCGTTCAGGACTTAAACCGGCTGCTGGCCTGAAGTCTGATTCTTCAATAAAACCACTATTCCCTGCGCACCGCGCCTTGCTGCCGAACTTTTTGGGTGCCAACGCTGGTGCGAATAGTTTTTGAGACCGTTGCTGATGACATTAACACTGGAAAACCTGCGCATTCACCATCCGCGGGATTACGCCAGGGAAGGTTACCCCTGGCATCTCGCAAAATGTTAATAACACTTGCGTCTTTAGGGAATCGCCGGTAAACTTCTTATTGTTCTTAAATCATTAAAGAAGAAAAGAGTAGCGGCTATGGGTGGCTTTAAAACCAGTGAAGGAATACTGCTTCGGGGGTAGCCAAGATAAAACCTTCCATACAAGACTTTATCTATGATTAGTAAAAGTAGAGCTTGATGTTTCATAACAATAAATAGGGTTTTATTGTTTTCTAATTTTTGTGCCAATTCGGGATCTGCAGACAAGGCAGCTGAAGGTGGGCATTATTACCGCAACACGAGGCTTCATAAAGAAACCTTTAACACTCTTGTTCAGTTTCGTGCAGAAAAGTTGACATCTAATTATGTAGAGATGGATCATGACTTGATTGAGTCAATTCAGAAATTGAGGTCTAAACCAACTTCAGAGGCAATCAAATATGTACTTGAAGATAAAGAATTCAATGCGCTGTACAGTAAGATTGTTCTTTGTGGTGAGGGTACGGCGCGAGCTACTACAATGAGACGAATGCTTTCTATTTCTAGTTAGCAACGTATACAAATGCTACAACATTTGTTGGAGGATTTCCATGGCTTCGATGGCATCAAACATTCGATATTGGTTATGCACCCAATAATGTTCTACCAAAATTATTCATGGCAGTAGCAGTAGATCTTCGTGATGATGTCAATGGGTAAGTGGGCATCTCTTATGCATTTTTAACGCGAACGCTCGATTCGGTATAGTATCTGTATCTATGTTTCGTATTCTCTTTGTAATTTAACCTTGTATCTTTGGTAAGATGCCCTCATTCCCTCCCTGTAGAAAAAAAGTTCCCCTTCACCCTTCAGTCAAAACCTGCACAATTCATGTATAATAATGTCCTCTTTAAATACTTTTAACCACTTCCGTCCTAAAAAAAACACCTGTTGGTACCATCATTACACTTAATGCTCATATATGTAAGTATCTTTGTTTCGTATTCTCTTTGTAATTTATCGATGATAATAAGGATAATACACGATCTATGAAAATAACGGGTAACAGAATGCATTTAACTTGTGTAACTTGGGCTAAATATTTGCACATTAAGGGGGTGGGGTAAGGTCAGGTTATTTTGCCCCCACACCCCCCTAATGTGCAAATATATAGCCCAAATTATATTATTATATAAACTAAAGTATTATACTTTCATCCTATTTCGCCATATTTCATAAGGATTAAAATAACTGCTTCTTGAGTGTGTTCCGCGTTCTGAGGCTGGCCCGGCACCGTGGTGAACGTGCGGTTCTCTTGGCCGACGACCTGAACCGACACCTGCGCCGGTGTCGCTTGGATGATCACCTGCTGCGGTACCCACGTGCTCTCGGCGAGTCGGGCGCGCGCCATCTGCTGCATGTTCGGCGCGAGGCGGCGGACGGCCGGGTTCACGGCGGCCTGGATCGTCTGCTGCGCCTGCGGCATCGGCTGGGCGAGGCGCCATGTGCCGTTGAGGTGGGGAGGGCGGTCCGACGATCCTGACGGGAACTGTCGAAGGCGATTCCATGAGCGGAAGCTGGGACGCACCGGGAGCGGGGATGAGCGGCACCTGGACCGCGAGCCGGCAAGCGGTCGCGCAGGCGGCCGAGGCCCCCGAGACCGAGGATTCCGCGGAGCCTGCAGAGTCCGACGAGACCGCGGAAGACACGCCCCCCCACCTCGATCCGAGCCGCTGGCACGATGCGATGCGTTTCGAGATCTCGGCGGTGCTCGTCTTGGTTTGTAAAGAACTGGTCTTTGAAATTAACGATTTGTGACTATGATCAGTATGATGACGATGATGATGATGATAATGATGATTATTATTAATCATAAATTGATGTTGTGGTTGTTGTTGTTGTTGTTATAAGCAAAAAATGGTTCCGGCTGAAATACTGAAGATGTGTGACATGGTTCCAACTGTAATAGCGTCAAAAGGCTCAAACTTCCAGGAAGCTGCAGTTGCCTCATAAGAGAAAATGTGGATTTTTCTTTATTATTGCCCCACCCTAAAAAAGCTCCTGCGAATATACCAGGGTCCAGTACCATGACTAAGCAAGATATGGGGATACTGGTATGGATAAAATGTATATATAAGGTACGTATGTTCTAGAAGGACTCAGCCTCAAAGAAAAATAGTCGATGGAAAATACAGAACACTATTACTTATCATAAAAATGTGAAGTTTTAAACCACTTCCCTCTTTATTTGGTTTTCACCCATTTTCCAAGTGATAAAATATTAGCTACCATGCAGGAAGCCACAACGATGAAACAAAAAATTGACAAGATAATAAAAGAACTTAATGTCGAGTAGAGATGTAGTGGTAAAGCTTGCAGTGTGGACACAAATATGCACTTAAGAGTATTAATTATGCATGCACTATTTATTGTTATACCTAATGCCTTATAGATAAATTTGTCTGAAAACATGGGAAATATATTTTGAAAGATTGAGTGTTAATTTATTGATGATGTCGATGTTGATTTGACTTCAGAGGGGGTCTTGCACCAAAAAGTTATAAGTATTGGTATAGATCCATCTATCGAAAATTTAGTGCTTGGTCTTGAAATGTCTAACGTTGACGGCTATTCAAGAGCATTGAAATTCAAGTTTAGTAAACATGCCAGTGATGTGCTATTAGACATTCATTTGGCATCAGTGATATATGTCCATTCTTCTGTGTTTCTGGAAGAACTTACGATATGTGCAGGTCAATTGAAGAGACATGCGCATGTCCATCATGACCGAGGGATCGAGGATGTCGACGGACGGATTGGTGATGAACGGTGTCTGTACGTACCGGTTGCGGTACCACTCGGCCTTGCCGTCCCGCAGCCGCACGCCGTGAATCATGCCGTCGCCGAAGAAGGGATGGGCGCTGGTGCCGCTCAGCGGGTTGGCGCCGTTGCGCAAGTAACGCCCGTCGAGCTCGTCGGGGATCTTCCCGGTGACTTTCAGTTCGGTGATGGTCAACTCTTCCTTTAACCTAAGGAATGGAAAGTTAATAAGTCGAGAGGGTGGTCCTCGGCATTCAGAGCTCTCCCTCTCGAGCTTTGGCATCACAAGTTACGTTCATTTAATAAAACTTGTTAAGAAATTTTACTTGTATTCACCGCTTAACGGTAGGCTCACGGTCTGGCTGGTCCACGGTAGGCTCAGTCTCAAATAAAGCTATTCTTCATATACTACTTTATTCTGGTGGTAAAAACGCAGGGTACTAGACTTCTTTCAGCAATACCCTCATAAGTTACGTTTTCCACCTTCGATGTTAACCCATGCATTTCCCATTCGCCGCTTGAATAGTAGACTTGGGCCTTCACTTCGCTGACTTGTCCAGGCTGCTTGCGGAACAACAGTACAAGATGCTTGTCTGTGTAAGAAATCGAGCCGAAACTGAGGTCACAAGTTTGTTCGTCAAAGGGAAACATCCTTATATTCAGACTGCAGGATGCTCGAATTGTTACTGGAGACATCCAGTTGGGCGTGAAAAAAAACAGAGGCCAGTCATGCCTTCTTCTTCCAAAGTCTTTGACGCCGTCCTCTATCATCATAATAATGGATTTTTGAAAGGCGGCGGCAATTGCTTTCTCCTCAATGAGAGAAGAATAGGTAGTATAAGTATCATCTGTAAGCAGGTCGAATTTTGACATAACGCTAATGAAATATTCGCATTCTTCAATTCTGTGAATGGTGTAATTCCCCAAATAAGCGTCTAACCCTCTTTGAGAGTAGTAAATTCATTGTTATCATTCTCAGGGAGCTCGGCATACGTTCGCCCAAATGGCTGGACGTAACATTGCGAATCCTGTTGGCATGCTTCTTTGCTCTTGCGACTTGCTTGAACACCTTCAGTAAGTTGTTTAGTTTTTTACGTTCATGGTATTTTCCTATTTTCCACCTATAATAAGTAACACCGAGTGGAACCTTAATTTTAGTTTAGGTACGTTTCTCGATGCTGGAGCAGTACAATTTTGCGATGGAGGAATGGTCAAAGTCCACAACGTAGGCTTTTACTCATCCTGTCGATGGGTTTCGTTTTTCTGGGCCCAACAGGATTTCCCCCCTTGGCAGTCAGTGATGACACAAAGACTTCTTCTTCACCTCAGGAATTTGAGATGATTGAGGGAAAAGATGGGGCTCCTATGATTAAAATCCCTGCCGGAGAATTTCTCATGGGAGATAATCAAGGTGGCAGAAATGAAAGACCCGAACATACGGTTTTTCTTGATGTGCTCATCCCCGTGTCGTTCGTGCTGGCCTCGTTCGCGTTCGATCGTCTTCCGCGACATTTTCAGAAGCTCGTGCCGGACGGGTGGGAAGCAGCATTGCTGATCCCGCTCGTGTGTCTCGCGATATGGCTGTCACTCGCACTGAGCGGACCGATAGAAACGACGTTTTTCGACGGCAACCTGCCGTTGTGGCTGACGCAGGAATTCGGCATCACCTACGACCAGCGTAACTCGCTCGTGGTCGGGATGGTGGTAAATGGTAAGCGTCATATAATTTTTGGAGTTGTTCATCCTCCGATTTGGTAAGCGCCGGCGGCTGGTTGCGATGACACCAGGTTGCCATCAAAAATGTACCGCCGGGTGATAGCATGTCGAAACACGTTTGTAAAAATTGGCGCTTATCCGGCATGTGCTCCCCACTTTCCAGCGACCAAACCAGGTCGAAAGTGCCGGGGGCAAACGGCGGTTTCATCGCATCGGCTACTTCGAACGTTGCTTGTTACTGGGAATTTAAATTCAATTTTTTATCCTGGTTTTGGCATAAAGATATCAGGAGCTTTACAATTTTCTTTTTTGTTATGTTGTTCCATTTTTTTTATTCATTAATGTGTTTTCCACAGAATTTTAACAGACAAATCTTATGCCATTTTTAGTTATTTGAGATGCAAATAATCTACTTATATCTTTAATTAAAACATAAGGATTATGAAATAGTAAATTAATTACATGTGTAACAATTTTTCCATTGATTCAGGAGCAGAAGCCGACGCTGGTCATCACTACACCGGAAGCCGTGCTGCAACGTCTCGTGCCTCATTCAATCTTTCAACAATCTTGCCTCACCTTAAAGGTTGGCAGTGTGATCGATCGAGAGCCATTCATCACGCAGCTTCTCAGGCTTGGCTATCGTCGGGTTTCGGTGGTGGAAATTCCCGGTGAATTTAGCGTGCGCGGGGGCATCGTCGATATTTTTTCCACGGCAGAAAGCGAGCCCTATCGTTGACCAATGAAGCTAACCCTGCTTGTGAGATAGATTTCTATTTAGTTATATTGTTCATGTATTTCTGATGATGATCATTGGATGATTGATTTGTCCTCTTGTGGATTGGGAAGGAGGGTAGAGACCCAAGCCTTGTTTTAGTATGATCCTAGTTGTAGGCCTGATTAATTCGCAACTAATTGCAGCCTGTGCGTAAGAGCCCGCCTGTGCTGTGGGTGGAGGGGTCAGGCTGGTTTATAATGGAGAACTTTACCACCTGAAGCCGTTTTCACTGGAGATTGGTTGTCCAGCCAGAAACCCGTGCGCATTTCTACCAGCGGTGGGCGTGACATGGTGCGGGCCAGGCCAACACGAACTTGTGAATCTTCGGTTACCGACAAACGCAGGTTAAGTGAAGGCAGGATCTCGCTGTAGCTGTGGTCTACTGAAGTCGGTTCAATGGTTGTGCCATCTTCGGTTTGGTAGCCGGCAGACGTGGATTCAGTGCGCACATAGCGGACGGTTAATTGAGCAGATGGATGAGAGGAACACATGTGGTATTAAATAGTTGTGTAAGTTTCTTCGTTTAGGGATTAAACACAGAGAATCATGTTTGAGGGGAGGAAATGGCAATAAAATGATGTTGATCATTTGCCTAAGAAATGGCAATAAAATGATGTTGATGAACAGAGAAGAAACCAGAAAATCCATAAGGATGGCTAACTAAGGATCTATTGTTAATATTAAAAATTAATCTAAGGGCTTTATTTTTAATAATAATTTATTTAAACCCTCAATAATAAAAATTATAAAAATTCTGAAAAGAGGAGTAAAGCGGAGAGAGAAAAAAAGGAAAACAGACAAAAACACACAGATTGGAAAATACAAGAAAAATACGAGGAATGGCAAACGAAAAATTAGAACAACCACAATCATAAAAAGAATGAGAGTGTGTTTTTTCGATAAAAATCTCGTTGATTGACTGTGCAGGTAAATTTGGAATGAAACTGGACTCTATTTTGGTGTATATTTTATTCCAGATGTGAATGTTTTTTACAAGAAGAAGAAGTTGACTTGTGTTGCCGTCTTCGGGCTTTAATTGATATATGTGGCAAAATAATTGTAATTTCGTGAAAAAATTATGATTTTGTGTTTCGGGATTATATAAGGAACTGACAACTGGTTTTTCGGGAACTGACAACTGGGTGGTCCTAAATAGGAACACTAACATTGACAAATTTTGTAAGAACGTTCTAAATATGCTCATCCTGCGAGGAAAAAGTCAATCGGCTTGCCTATTTCGATACGTTGACCGGACTTCCAAACCGAGCCCAGATCGGCATGCAATTGGCAAAGGCGGTGAATTCCGCAAAGCGCCACAAGCATATCGGCGCTTTATTATTCATCGATCTTGACCGGTTCAAGCAGATCAATGACTCGCTCGGGCACAGTGTTGGCGATGAACTGTTAAAGGCTGTCGCCGAACGCCTTGAGTACTGCCGCAGGGGCGAAGACAACGTTATTTTTTCATTTTTTGGAGAAATGGGATTAATTCAATAGGAAGAAATTCTTTATTCCTTATTTTTTATTACTTTCAGACAGAATAAATTTACTCGGAAAAACACATGGAATGAAATTTATAAGAAAGGTAGCCACTAAGCTCTAGGAAGCCTCTGCGGCTAAAACAAACACACAACGCCTCCATAAAACAACCAAAACACACACACAAAAAAGTATACGTACAAAAGGTTATCGCAACATAATAAACGCTTACTCCAGAGGAAATATCTTTCCTCCATTTTATGCCTGATTTAATGATCAACGAAAAATTTGGGCCACGCCGTATTTTGTAGGACCACTCAAGTGGCCCAAAATTTTTAGGGCATGGTCGAATGAAAATGCTCAAGCCAGCTTTGGGCAGAGCTCAGCTCACAAAAAGCCCGTTTAATGCATCACTTAAATTTACATTTGAAAGGAAGCAAAATTTCTGGACATCAAAGTTTACGAAACGAATACTGAGTGGAAACTGCAGTGTTAATAGTTGCTTATCAAGAAACTACTAATAGTAAAATGAAGGTAGCCTTTTGAGTATAAATAGCTCTAGGTTGTAGCATTCTGGGATGAACCTTCGTATGATTCGTATGCAACGATGCAATAAAAATTCATCGTCATCACTGCCAGCCTTTAAACGTTCTCTTCCATGATTATCTCCGTCTTTAGTCTTTGTCGTTGGATCGCCGTTCCCTTGCCAAGCGTAACAAGAGCAAGACGTCCCTGCTTGTTTGAATGTTTGCTTCAGCAAGATTGGCTCCAGGGAAGGATCAAGAGACTCCATGACATTCTCAAGCAGAAGTGGCCGACCAAAACGCACAGCAGTCTCGAGGGCACGGGTCATCTTGGATGGTGGATCAGATGCCTTCACCACACCATCTGTCCCAAGACCTTCTGCTTCCATGCGTCGAATCCATTTGTTGGCTTGTCGCTGAGGGTCAATGCACAATGGCCATCGGCGGCCTTTATCGCCTATTTTGAACGCTTTGTGCTCCATGGAATGTACTGTCTGGTATCCAATACACAGACTGTTGCAATCACTAGCCACAGCGTTGGCATCTTTTGGGTCTGCCTTCTCATTTGCCACCTGCTCATTACAGCTGATCTGACAGTCTGTCTTGCATTGTTTTATCCAAATATTGCACTGGTGGTTACTGTATCATGATTGACTGCATACAAAAGGGCAGTCGTACAGATTGTGCAGATGGAGGAATTGCTTGCCTTTAAGCACTTATACTCCATATTTTTTTCGTACAACCTAAACTGTTTTATTGACAGAAGTATATGAGTATAAATCACGACAAATAGCAATTCTTCAAAAATTTTTCTGCTTGATGGAACGAAGATCATCTAAAGTCAAAAAAACTTTTTTTTTATGTCCTTGTTTGAAAAAAAACGAATTTTTACGCATTAACCTAACCTAACAATGATAAATTTTGTTAACGTTGGGTTAACTATTTTTCAGTGATGAGTTACCTCGGGAAAAAACAAAATTCAATTGGTTAAATAGTGGATAGAAAATGGTTGACTAAGCATCGTTTTTTTTTGTCAATTAGTACATACACAATTAATTTTAGTATTTTTAAATTTTCTCTGCCTTTTTTTTATAGGTATATAAAGGTCCGGTGGTATCAGAGCATTTTCCTTAAGTTTACGGGGTGGGCTGAGGGGTCAAACTGCAAAAATGGATTTTTTGCCATTATTTTTCCAGGGTTCTTCTGGGTAACCCCTGAACGGCCTCCTTGTCGGTTCAATCCGGCAGGTCGGCGACGGCGCGGGCAACGATGGCAAACCGGTCCGACAGTTCGGTCAAGGACGCGCGATGCAGGCTCTGCGCGTCGATCGTGCCGCCATCCGGTGCCGGCAGGTCGCGGGTCGCGCAGGCATCGGCCGGTACTGTGCAGAAATACCCAAGATCGAGCGCCGCCCGCACCGTGGAACTGACACACATATGGGTCATAAAACCGGCCAGTTGTGCAGTTTGGTGAAGAGCTGGAAGGACCGCGAGGCGATGCGCGTGTCACAGCTGTTAATCGCCCAGCGAAACGCCATGCGGGACCAGCGACGGCGGATCCCATGCGTGCGCTTATGCTTGATCAGGGCAGCAATGAGCGAGTCCTCAGTCACATTCTCACCACCACTCTCTTCGAACAAGCCCAAGGCGAGGCAGATGTAAATCATCATGTCTTTGCCCTGAGGCGTGCTATTGAACAGCACTGTGGCATTTGAGAAATTGATCAAATTTCGTCAGGGAAACCAGGTTCATATCGAATTGCGTATCCCTCAGATTCATTGTGCATCCTGTGTATGGCTGCTCGAAAATCTGTATAAGTTACATCCAGGCATATTAGGAGCAGAGGTTCGCTTTCTGGAGAAAAAACTCTACCTCCGTTTCGATCTGGATAATATCCATCTTTCGGAGATCGTACAGCTGATCGCAAATCTGGGCTATGCACCGGATATCAATTTGACACCTGTAAACTCTAAGGACTGCAGTTCACACCTGCCCGTCACAAGGTCTTCTTTCTCAAGGAGAGGCAAACCCTGAGGGTTATATATCCAAGTACCTGACACAGCTTTGTGGCGTGTTCTCCCCAGGAGGCTTTGCACTGGGATGGGCTGCTTTTATTAAAGTTTTCTTTAAAATATTATTTTGAGCTTCATCCGCAATCTCTTTTTCTAGTGAAATTGATACTAACAAAATGATATTACTCTTCCTTGATGCTGTACACCCTATAGAAGCTTTAATATAAGGACCATGGGTAAATAATATATTTAAATTTTATTTTAAAAAATTAAATTTTTTAATTTAGGGACGTTATTTAGGAAGTATATTTTATCCTATTCATCCAGTAGCTCATATGTAATGATTTAATTTTAAAATTTAATATAAATTTAAAAATAATTATATAAATTATTATAGATTATTCGGATTATTAACAAGTGTATTTGCTTTATGTGCTCATGATGGGTTACAACCATGCCTGTTTGGAACTGCCAAAACAACCATCTCAACTGAAACAAGCGAGTCACCGTGGTTGACCACACCGATGCTGCGCCATGTTGCACCGCGGCCCCAGCCAGAAGGCTCCGAGACCACACCGTGCGAACTACATCGACCAAGTGCAAACCGAGATCGACACCGTGTGTGGGACCGTGCCACCAGCCTGTGCTTACCAACACGCAAACACTGCCACAACCCTGCGAAACACGACCATGGCCCACCACATTGCACAGTACCTAAACCATTCTATATTGGTTCATCTAAATGTCGAGTGAAATTGATTTCCTCGAGAAAATCAGTTACACAAACTCATTTTTCTATTCCACAACCTGTTGGCATGACACCGTTAGAAGATTACATACGCAAAAGTGGCCTTCGAGTTCAAATCTCTCCAACGAAACCAATGAAATTTCCACAGGAATGTCGGATATTAACACTTCAACTAACTGATCCAAATTACAAAGATTACCTAAATTTCACATATGCCCTCCTTATTACACATTATCAAAAGAGCGACCTATATTAATAGCAACCTAGGCTTACAAATATAGATTGTTGATAAGAATATACATGTTACTGTGAATATCCGAAATTAATGAATGTCAACATTCACTGGGGAAAGTCCAAAATCCATTTTTCTTTCTCCTTGAATTTAGTCAGCATTGCCAGACAACTTTTTTCAGTTTTATTCAAGGTTAGATGGTGACAGGCTAGGCCAATAAAATTCTATTCTTTACTAAAATTCTATTCTCAGAACTGACAGATTTCATATTTCAATGCTGCAGATGAATGCAGACTCTTTAATCTTTAATTTGCATAGCAATAAGATGTTATTCTACATCACCGGAACATACGGGTACGTTTCTTACATTGCTAGAAAATACCGGAACCTTATTTTGCAATATCGATAACCATAAAGCGTCACATTTCACATTACTGACAGAATAAAAAGATACCTCATGATCTTTTCAGATTTCTGCGGTTTTCATCAGTAAAATTACTGACCTTTCTATTACTGACCTTTCTATCTATCCCTGACAGTATTAAAGCAATGTCAGATGAAACGCTGTTAGCACATGTTTAATAGCCTGCTCAGACTAATGTTTAACAACCCTAACACTTTTTGTCACAATATTTAAACAATACAGGGACCCTGTTGCTATGTGTGATGCTGTGGTAGTGCTGTGATGCTATGGTGCTATAGATGATGCTGAAGCAGGATGGATCCCTAGGTTTCATTCTCTGACGCTCTGAAAACCATCAAAATTATCGAATTAATATCGTGGTTTTCTTTGCATTTCAGTTAAGAACAAGACATTCAAATAAAGAAATGTTGTTTATCTTTTGTTATTACTCCTTGGCAAGGGCGTGTATTGAAGGAGTATTTGGAGCCCCCCCCCCAAACCTCTTTAAATTTACTCTTGTATCTTCTTAAATTACTCTTGTATCTTCTACCATCGGATTGTTACACGCGGGAGAAAAGCTTTGTGAAGTTCAGTGCAACCAATTTGCACAATCTGTATACTCTTCATATTTTTGATTTGCATAATGCATAGATATCAGCAGAATTATATTGGCTGCTAGTTCCAGAGCAGTCACTCTGTTCACGGCATGTCAGTACCCTATTATTTTCCATTCAGTCCCAATAACGATATCTTCAGCTTGGAAGTTTTATACCGGGTCTGATTTTCAACGACCAAAAGGACGTCAAATATGGGTTGGAGAAGAGCTTCCAGATGGTGACAATGGAACTGTTGGATTTTCCATCCACATTTGCAATCGCCAGTAGCAGAGTTTCGTTAGAATAGGAAATTGCTTTTGCATCTGTGACAACGTTCGTTGGAATAGTCTGAATCTTGAAGAACATTCTTGTCAAATAGCTCCATTTATACAATATGCTATAGCCTTGAGAAATATAGAAAATACAAGAATCATTCAGTTAGTGGTAACTATAACTAGAGCAGTTTTGCCATGCAAAGCCAGCAAAAATTATTATGGCACTTAAAACATGTCATTTTATTGCATCCTTCAGATTTCTGTATGAGTGCCTTGCAGTATGGACATTTCTTTGCATTTGCCTCAACCCATTGTTCAGATATGGAATCTTCTAAAACAAATTTAAGCTTTTTCTTCCCATATTTTCTCTCCAAGGAAATTCGTGTCTCTTGGCTTCCTCTGGCATATTCCTTGCGTATCTTTTGGAATTCTGCTTCGGTGGGAAACACCCCCTAAAAGTCAAAGAATGTTAATGAAAATCACATCATTTGATTCAATACAAATTTTAAAAAAAATTACTACATTTATTAGGAGTGTTGCTCCACCTCAACAGCTCACTCTTCACGCTGATATTTTTTGCTTTTAATACTCGAAAAAAAAAATTAGTAGTTTTTTTTAGTACTTAAAAAAAAATTCTTATGGTCCTAATTGATTGACCATTGTGTTTCAGGAATTTTTTCTTAAAGAATCGATATGCAAAAGAACGTTGTGGCCTACACAATAAATATAATCATGCTTTCCATATGAGCATGAAAAGGAAAAATAAGGTGCTTTCTAAATGTACAATAGGTAGAGATAATTAAAAGAGAGTATGGCTATTATATGCAAGCTATGGCATAGACTTATTATAATAGGAGTACTGTGGATTATGCCAACAGAGGGGCATCATGATGCAAGAATAGAGCTAAAGCATTGGGTTTCAAAGGATTCTCATCTGAATACTTTCTACTTAAAAAACACGTTTAACTTTTGCGTTTTTAGGCTTTTAAGGGATGGGGGATAGTTTAAAGAATTTGCACATTTTTCTACTCATACGAAGTCTCACCTTATTCATTTTGTTTTCTGTTCTGTTGATTAAAGCCTATCAGATGGCTAAAATGAACTTTCATAGAATATTACCCAGCAATGATATTATATACCAAAAACTTAGTCCTCGCAAACATTTCCTATAGTTGAAATGAATGATGAGTTACCACATTCCAATCTGACAGCCAGATTTCTGATTATCATACATATAAATTATGAGCTGCACCACATGTAACGGAAAACCCATGGTAGGCATTACAGACCAACGTTTCTCGTACCTAACATTGTCAAAGGCATTTGAATAGTCTATGAAGCACACAAACAAATTTTGTTGCAAAAGAATTTGCCAGTTAAAATTATGATCATGAGTGCCACGATTGCTCATGTACCCGCCTGAATGATAACAATCTCCTCGATTTTAATGACAAACAGGGAGTACAGAAATGTTCATGATAAATTCCTAAACACCACTGAGTTGTATTGACCGCATATCTCATTATTTATCTGTGATATATGAATGAATAAAGAGAGCAGCAGCTTGGAAATATTTGCAAAAACATCTGACATAAGACAAAAGAGAATTTTATCCCAATGGACATCTGTAACTCTGGCTTGGTGCGTCTTCGTGGGTTATCCACAGCTAAGCTGGGTCATTTAATTTGAGTAACGGATCCTCAGTGTCATAGTCTGGGGAAGATACGACAAGCTTGGTTCGTGTTGTTCTGTTTGCCTTGAATGATATTATCAAGGATTGTAAATCCTCTTTTGCGTCCTCCTTGAATTCCCTTGCTGCATCAAAATTATTCTTCTTTCTCTTGTACTGTGATGCTGCGTGATTACATGCTGCACTGATTGCCAAGTCAAGCTGTTCATCTTCAAGAGGAAATGAAGCAGCGTATGGAATGAGATTGTTCTTGCATGCCTCTGTGTCCGACTTTGTGTATTTCTGTGTTTTGTCTCTTTCTCTCTGTGCCTGTGGGTCTGACCGTTTGTTTAAATGAATGTGTTGGATTTCGGTAAAAAAAATCCTACTCATCTCCCTTAGACTTCGATAAAAACCGAGACCATATCTCTCAGACCTCGGTAAAAGCCCTTTTAACCTATATCAGACTCTAGTAGATCCTCTGTGAGCCCGGTAGTAGAACCTATGTCTCTGAGAATTCTCTGCAAAGAACGCTGATAAGTTCGATTATCTCGAAGTTAAGATGGACAACTTCCTCTTTAAAGATGAATGATGGCACTCACGAGACAGAACAACGACAGCTCATGGCTGTTCATAATTATTTGAATCATTACGGAGTAGTGCTAATCGTAATAGTGTCTCTATATCTATCGTCGTCCGCCTTCTTCCCAAACGTCCTATATACTGTATACTCAGTCCCTGTGCGGCGAATTCACACATCTCTGCATGACGTGAGCTAGTATATAGCAGTCAAACTGAGTCACTTAATATGCATATGATAGCATACATACTAGATATCAAGAACAACATTGGAGCACAACAGCTTCTCAAAGACGTACTAATCAGCATGGCATTTTCTTGCATGAAGTACAGACAATCTAATCAGTATAGGGTTTTATTCCAGAGACCAAACGACAACAAAAAGGGCGAGAAAAATTGTCGAAAAAGCAACATAACCAAAGAAAGCATGGCAAAACTGTTTTTTTCTTAATTTTGTATCAGTCATCTGCTATTTGTCACAATGGAATCAAATTTAATCAGGGTTTGACGAGAAGTGAAATTTAGGCCAAAAGTCCACCAATCAATTAAGAAAAGTCTTTTTATTAATTTGACTGTCAAATTTTTGTAAACGTGTTATTTTTTATGTGATAACTTGCTCTTGTTTCCCAGCTGTCACAGGACAGCAAATCACCTCCGGTAGCTATTAAACTTACCGTAAAAGCTCTGTTAAGCATGAAGACCTTGCTGGAGAAGGATGAACAAATGAATGAAGGCCCTCCAGAGCCATTTCTGATGCATAGGACGTCAAATCGACGTTTCAGTTGCGGGGTCTTTTTTACACGGACAAGTATCCAGGTTGTCGCCTTGGCGGGGAAGAGACAGAGTTGTTTGTACCATATGGCACTAAATGATGGCACTATGCAGATTTCGAAGTAAACTGCTAGTCATGCTAGTTAGTAGACGATTTATGAGCAAACACATTTTAACGCAGACAGCTATACACAAAATGCCGGCACAGGCACGACAACGTTTACAGGCGCATTGTTGACGAATAATACCAACGGGACGAATGGTATAGAGATTATTGCCAATGGTATTTCATTCGGTTCAACGGCTAATTCCAGCGGCAACCCGATTTTGCTCCGCTCTGACACAGATATCAGCATCACGACCTCGATTACAGCCACGGCTTCGACGGTAACTGTTGCGACAGCCACGGCTTCGAATGAGTCTGCGCAGCGATGTTCTCTGATTTGGCAGACTTGGCGAAGCCTGTGATTAAGCAGGGAAGGAGAAGCGGGTTGCACAAGTGAAAGGCAGAGCAGGAGAGGCCAGTTAGAACCGACTCTTGCAGGCCAGTCAGCTTGCCTTGAATCCGCTGTTCTTGGACGGCATTCTTGGAACAGCCGGAGCTTCCTATTTTTTGTTATCTTTGCTTTATTTTACATGTTTCCTTCCTGTCATGAAAGGCGGATTCGCCTGACGTCGAGTTCCCCGAAGGCAAGCTGCCCAAGATCCTCAACGCGATCTCGGTCAACGCAACCACCGAGTCCGGGGTCGTGATCGACCTGGTCGCAGAAGTCGCTCAGCACCTCGGCTCCAACCAGGTGCGCGCCATCGCCATGTCGCCCACCGACGGCTGCGTGCGCGGCATGCCCGCCGTGGACACCGGCCGGCCCATCGCGGTGCCCGTCGGCGAGAACACCCTGGGTCGCGTGCTCAACGTGCTCGGAAACGCCCTTTATTTAAAAAATGCAAATATGGCGTTAAGGTGGCACAACATGTACAAAACACTTTAAGGGTCCCTCCTTTTTGCTTTTATTTGAAGTGAAGATGGTACGAAGGTGATGATATACTTGGTGATGTGCATGAGATTTCATTCGAAATTTCCTGAAGATCAGTATATATTTTGATGATTTCGTCACTACGTCCATTAGAGAAGAAGAGCTTTACAGCTATGAAAACCTGATCAGTGATATAGGGCTGATATTCTTCCAGAACCACATGAGCGTTGGTGCCACTGAATCCGAATGAACTCACCGCCGCTCTGCGTTTTTGATTATTATCAGGTTGCCACTGTTGAGCGTTTTGGTTGACAAAAAATGGCGTGTCTTGCCAATTTATATGCTTATTACCCTGCTCAAAATGTAAAGAAGCAGGAATGGTGCGGTGTTTCATCGCTAACAAAGTTTTAATCACGCCAGCAATGCCTGCAGCTGTTAAGCAGTGGCTACTTTGACGTTCCGTGTCGTCACTTTCTCATTGCCGTACTGACCCGCCATTCGCACGCCTTTGAAAAGACGGCTTGGAGTGGCACTCATACCGGTACCGCCCGCATGACGATGGCACTTCTTGACACCGTGAGTCGCACGTTGGCCGGAGAAATTGTGTCGCTTCATCACCCCTGCGAATCCGCGACCTTTGCTCGTGCCAGTTACATCGACTGCGACAACATCAGCCAGGCTATCCACTCCGATTTTCGTGCCGCCTTGTACAGGGCCTCAAACACCAGGCCGCGCTGCACGCCCAGCCCGTACACATCCTCTCGCCAGTTGGCGTAGCGCACATCCAGGACCGGGCGCAGAGACGGCGTCGTCAGCCCCCAGAGGCGCTCAATCCGGGTGCCGAGCGCATCGATCTCGGCCCGCAAGCCCAGCTGCTCGAGGACGGCCAGGCCGGTCTGTTGCAGCATCAGGCCTGAGCCAATCGGTTGCGGCGTCTCGAACTGGTCTACAGAGTAATTTCTGTTCTTTTTAAGATTCAATGTCACTCCTTACTTTCTGTTGAAAAAACTTTTTTTTTTTTTACTTAATTTCTGAACATTTTTGGATTAATAGAGATTTTGATTTTGCCTCTCCGCAAATGAATAGAGCCTTTAATTTTTTTACGAACATTTTTATTAGTAATAAATACGACTATACGTAACTTACGTAACGAACTTCTATATTTGTATCTTTTTTATTTCATATATGAGGGGGTTCCGCGAACGCGTCCCTCTACGCGGCCGCGACTCACGGGTTTGCCGACGATGAGCTTCTCGCCGTCGATCGCGGCCGGCCTTGACTCGGGCTGGGGATGACCGACGACGACCTCGGGAAAGCGCAGCGTCTCCTGATAGGCGAGCGCGTCGCGGCGGCCGACCGCGACGTCGCGCAGCGAATCCCCGGGCGCGGCGTCCGCGAGCCGCTCGATCTCCTCGTGCAGCAGGAAGTAGATCGCGTCCGCGTCGGGGTCTTGTAAGACCTTGTCTTCATTACCGCCTGGCAGGTTGACGATGGCCTGGGCCGAGTGCGCCTCGGCACCCATGGCATAGAGATCATTGAGAGCATGATTGGCGGCAAGCTGACCTAGCAGATAAGGATCATCGACAAAGGAGCGAAAGTAATCCACGCTTTGAACGAGTAACTTGCCTGCAGGTACTTCAATCAACGCCGCGTCGTCCGGCCCCTGGATATCGATGAGCGCCTCATCACCACCTGTTGTAAGCTAGAATATATAACGCTGGAACCCTATGGGGGATTTCGACATGTATACAAGGAAAACGTTGACTATTCCTGGAATAAAAAAAAACTAGAATAAAAAGCCTCCTTCCCCATAAAAACAGAAGAAAGTTTCAGATACCTTTAGCCCGTTCTGGTTCTTCGTCTTCAAGATCTGCCGTGTCCCTGAATTTTTGTAAATCAACCTCGAATTCTTTCAGTGCCTTCTTCAGTTTTTGCCTTAATGTAGCCTAGCTTAAGATAAGTAACCAATGTAATCTTTACTCTCTTTGGGATTTCTTTATTTATCTGTATCAGCATTGTTATTTTTATGCTCGTAATGATTGTCTATATCAACTTCTGTTCGTTTCGGGTTTTATTTGTTCTTCGGTAATAATTTCTGGTAGTTTTATACTATAGGTTGTTACAGGATTCTCTTTCTTCTTGTTAATAGTTTAATATAGCTGTTTGTTTTTCTAAAAAAAATTACTTTCCCGATTATTACGCCCGTAGTAGCTACTATCAATGTCGAATATCTTGGTCACGAAAAGCTAATCACTCTATTCCAATCTTTTCCACAAAACCCCCCTGATCCAAATAACTTCAGAGAAGGTAAAACAATTTTATGAAGAGCTTTGTTCCAGTCCCAGATCACACTAACAGCCCTCAAGCAACAGCCAATATGGTGGCTAACCGATAAATCGGGAAATCATTATTTTTTAAAAAAATTACCAACCTGGATATCTCGGTGGTGTGCACTCACCCCACCCGGCGGCACAACAATCATCGGCACCTGCACAGAGCTACGATAAAAATTAAATTTAGCCATCAGCCCGTGATCGCCCAACATCTCACCATGATCCGAGCTGTAGACGATCATGGTATTGTCGAGCAGATCTTGCTGCGCTAACTGCGCCACGATGTTGCCGACACATTCGTCTATCAGCGAGATCATTGCATAATACTGTCGAGCCCCACGCAACACATAATCATCATCCAGCAGATATTCAAGCCGAAGTGAATGTCATCACTTCTTGAAACAAACTAACCATTACTCCATACTTCAATTAGAGCCAAGTAAGAGAAATTAGCTTCTTAGAAACCAACTGGTTTGATTTTCCCCAATAGCAGACCTGTTAAAACTCAATAATGATTATGGACGACAATTTAAAGAAAAAAGTTGATGTAGTAGTCGGTATTGGCCGACTCGCAGGTGGAACACTCATAATTATTGGGTCTTTATTAGTTTTCTGGGTGGGCCGTGCGGCGCGAGGCTACTCGCACGTCACTCGCACGGCGGTGGACTTGCTCGTGGCGGTGCCGGGTGCCGGATCCGTGGAGCTCACGACAGCGTTCGGCGGGTTGCACGAGTTGTCGAAGTCGATCGACGTGAAGCCGGCGGCACCCAGCGCGGCCGCCGCGTCCGCACGGGACATCCCGGCCAGGTTCCCCGGAACCGTGGTCCCCTGCCCGTTGCTGGGGGAGATCGTCACGGTCGTGCCGAAGATGGCTCTGTGGCAAGCGAAGCCAGCAGTGGTGTCCTGGCAGCTGGAGTCGAAGATGCAGGTGGTCAACTTGCCGGACAAGTAACGAGCCACAACGGCCTTACAACGTCCTTTCGACTCGCGGATAAGTGGAAGTCGAAAGGTGTCGTTTTTGGTCCGCTGGAACAAATCGCAAACGAGCACGGCGACTTGGTGCAAAAACACCTGATGGTCAAGGCATTCGATGCGTCCTACGATCGATTCGCCGAATGGCCTTTCTTTTAATTTCAATATCCGCTCTTGCATAAATTTCCGTAGTTTTTAAATCAACATGACCAAGGAAATCACGGATATACACCAGGTTCACCCCTGCCTGCAATAAATGCATAGCTTTCGAATGGCGAAGCATATGGGCATTTACTTTCAAAGGCACGAGCGTAGAGCTTTTTCTTGCGCGTGCAACATATTTTGCAATTACATGCGTAACTCCTTGCAGGGCGATTTTATAGTCAAAACTTCCCGCGCCTTTCCTGGCGGCGGATCCGGGTGCCGGCGCGTTTTTCGCCGCGGACAATGAGCCGGGCAAACACCGGTTCGACCTGCGCGGTTATGTGATGTCGCGCATCGCCGGATCGGGCGTCGCCCGCAGCGCGGCGATCGAGCTGGACACCTACGCCCGCGACGACCTTTTCTTCAGCTACCGCCGCACCTGCCATCGCGGCGAGACCGATTACGGGCGCGGCCTGTCGGCCATTGCGCTGGCCGGATTGAAACACTGGTCTGACTAGCACAGTATGACAACATGGGGCAATGAGGTCATACTTGTTTGCCCAAGATCTTTGCAAAATAGACTTTTGGCAAAATCCTCGTCAGGAAAGAGGACATGAGCGGCGAACAAGGATCAGAGATTTGCATTTGACCCCCTGAATTTGACGAAATTTAAGTAAATGCAAAGTTAATACCGGGGGAGGGTTAGTCGATATAATTCACCTGGTCTTGGTCCTCCAGTAGTAAATATGCCAGAAGTTGTTTTCTGCATCCCTCGCAACAGATGAATACGTCTCGATCGTCAACATTGACTTTGAGTGGCGGCCCCATTGAACCAAGACGAAACTCTGCAACTGGGCAGATTTCTTGAACCATAGCAAGTTCTTGATCTGCTTCAGGGAGTTTGGCGATTGCTTCCTTGATTTCTTTTTCTTCTTCAGCTTTGCCTGGATCACTGTTCTTCAGCTCTTCCAGGGCAGCGAGGTACTTCGCAGGCGACTTCCCCAAATTTCTTAGTAAATATTTAGTGCAAAAAATTTAGTCAAATCATTCTAAAAAATAACACGGGTTTCTTGCAATATCTAATCGAAAAATTTTACTGTATTGTCGAATTTTTCCTAAAATCTATATTTCAAACAAAAATTTTTAGCTGTTAATTGGAAACACTTTGAAAACTTTTGATTTTCTTGGAAACAAAAAAAAAATATTAAAACTATGCTACTTGGAAATAATCGGAAATTGTTTTAAAATATTCACAGACCAAGCATACTGTACAGGATACCAGTGTTTTAGAGCACCTGATCAGAGTATCAAATGTGTATTTCCATCCCTACAATTGTCACTTGTTTCCAAGGTTGCTTTTTTGTGTGTGCATTTTCAATTAGATCACCCCTCCTCAATGCAGAACTAGCAAATGTTACTTAAGATTTAGTACGGACAATATTACTCAACAGTAAATCCATAGAAAGAGATCAAAAGTACAGATATGTACAGACAGGCTTTTGACGACAACTATGGCCTCCTGCTCGGCGATATCATCATGTAGAGACGCGCTGCCGTTCTTTGGAGGCCAAAGTTTCGGCTCCTCGCGTTTGCGCTTTTTCTGATCCTTATGGAACGCGATGTACATCTGCGCAGATTTCCACACGCGGCGGATTGCGCTCTCTGCGGCGGTTGGCTTGGTGACTTTGGTCATGTTTGCCAGTCCTCATAGATCAGATTTTCTACCCGGCGAAACTCTTTGACGTTATCCGGTTCCCTAAGCTCTTTTGAAGTTACGTAGAAGTATTTTGTTTAGGTCATTTCACATAAGATTGACCTGGAAATGACACCGAGTGTTACAGTTTCTGGAAAGAACCTGGTAGGTGTTTTCTGTCTTGGATTCATTCTCTTGACGATTTTGACTTTTGTGTAAAGGGAAAGAAATGCAAAATTGTTTAAAAAAATAGAATAATGTTTACCTTTTGTATTTACAAACTAATTTAAATGAGAGTTTTGATTGAGAAAAGAAATAGAGAAATAGAGAATCTACTTATAGACAGCGTTGTGACTCACTCTTTTTTCCTTTGGAGAAAGCATGAACGCTGCGGAAGGTCTTTAGTTTGGCTAAAAAAAATATAAATCTATCTAATATTTTTAAATTGCTAGATAAGGTTTACTTAAGATACTTTTACTACGTCTTGGGTGTGTAATTTTTTATCCAGCAATAGAATTGAATTAATTCTTCACATTTTTAAGATAAACCAAACTGTGCTCTCTTTCCCACAAAAACAAACACATATAATATGTGATTTTCATACACAGCGAGTACACATCTAACATACATATACACAATATTGCAAATATTACAAAGATGGCAAGCGTAGATATATTAATATATACCTAGTATAATTGGGTGCCAAGTCTATAGCCTTGCCTTTTTGCCAAAAATCGGTCAAAATCATGGATTTCGAAAACTCCTATTTTTCTCTTAAAATTGCTATAAAAGCCTACTAATTAGCCTTCTAAATATCAAATTTCAGTAATATCTGATCGCCTGTTCAAGAGTTAAAATACCTCATTTTTTCTATTTTTCTGAATTAACCGTCCCCCCACTCCGCCCCCCAGATGGTAGAATTGGGGGAAAAACTGTTTCTAAATCAATCTGTTCTGATCCCTTTTACGCCAGCTGAACTTCGTCGTCCTAGCTTATCTGGAAGTGCCTAAACTACCAAAACCGGGACAGACAGACCGACAGACAGACATAATTTGGCGCGTCCGGACGTTCGGTTTTCACCTCGTTACGCTGGACGTGCGGCAGGACTCGGAGACCCATCGCAGCGTCGTGGGCGAGTGCCTCGGCGAGGACGATTGGGACGAGATGACGAGCGATGAGCGCTCCGAGCGCATCGTCGAAGCCCTGCTCTCGAAGGAGAGTGCGCCGATGCAGCTCAGCACGCAGGCAAGAAAGACTATCGCCGTATTCCAGGCGATCGCTTTTTGCCGGCGCAAGTACGGCCAGCCCGGCAAGGTGCAGAGTGGAGTTAGCATTGGAAGCGTCGATTAAATAGAATCCGCTGACCACTGGATGACGGCGTGCAAAAGTTTGCTTAAAATAAGGTCGTGAAACGATCTACTTAATTGGCTAAAGGAATTAGATGTCGCCGACAGTTATTATTCTTATCGTCGTCATTATTATCGGCATCGCAATCTTTGCGGTATTTGCGTTTTATTTCAAATGGTGGATTCAATCATTCTTGACCGGAGCCGGTGCAAAGCTTGGGAGCGCGGCGACATGTTCGAGTACTGGCACGGCAGTCCCCAGGGCGATGAGGATCCGCACTACTTCGGGTACTTCGACGACCAGGACCGCCTGATGGCACTGCTCTGCTACCAGGCCGACGTGGGCGATGGATTTGAGCGTGAAGGGGAGAACCAGGAGTACTTCGAGCAGTTCTCGGTAAAAGTCTCCTACCCCTTCGGCATCAACATCGTCACTTATGCGATGACTCACTAGCGCTGATTGGAATTGTATCTTTCCACTATTTAATAAAGATCCTATAGCTAGTTGGGATTTAAAAGCAGGTTTTACGTTAGGTTTTTTTAATTCGTTTTTTATTCAATTCATCCTAGAAGACGATAATTAGAAGTATGATATTTTAATCCGTTGTACTATTTGAAGTGACAAACAGTTGACATATTGGATAATATTGATATGTGAGTTTTTTGGTGTTCACCTGTTTTTTTCCTTTTTGCTTTTTATTTTCTTTATGTGACGGCGAAAAAGGCCGACGCCGAAGAGTCGTCCGGCACGGCGACCAAGAAAAGCTCCAAAAAGGCGTCGGGTTCATCCAAATCAGCGACCACCAAGGCCGCGACCAAAAAATCAACGAACCGCAAACTGTCCAAACGCAAACCACGTTAGGCTTTGCCGACGCGGAAGCGGCCCACTGGGCAGGTCCCCCTATCCCTCTCTTCCATCTTCGATTCCGAGCACGGTCATGGCAGGTCACTCGAAATGGGGTTGCATTAGAACCACAATCTCTTGTTTGGATGCCAGTCTTGCATCGATTAGCCGCTGCAGAAACAGGTATGCCTGATATATATTTTCTTTTGTGCTAGATTTTCCACAAGTGGTATACCACAATAAATGAGATTCGAACATTCGAACCTGGGCTTTATGATCAGAAAACCAACGCCGTTTCCACTGCGCTATAGGGCCCAATGAAATTGTCGAGTAACTCTCCAAGTCATACAGCCCAAGGTTCTCCTTTCTTTCAAAAAAGTTGGCATCCTTGCCAAATTCTCTTAAAGGAATTAGTACTGTGCTATAACTGTCTTTTTGGTGTCTTGAATCTTAATTCCTGTCGTTCTCCTACCGCCTGGAATTATGCACGGAAATTCTCCATCGGTATTGAATTTATTACAGGAAATGTAGTGCAAGCTTTGTTTTAACCTGTAAAGAGGTTTCTACAAAAATGGTTTAAGATACGATCACGCTATATGAAAGACAAACATTCATAATTTAAATGTTGTAGTCCTCCCTCGCATCTTGTTTATTGATCCATTTTGGAAGGTGTTCACTAAAACTGACTCTGAAGGTCTGGTCCATTTTCTTCTGGTTAGCTCAATATTTGCTTCTTTTCCACCTTGGCATTGAAATTCTCCATTGATCAGAAAGTTTAAACTCAATGAACCAGACCTTGCACGACTAGGAGCTGTCACCTTCCCCCCAAAGATATTAAAAATTTCTATACTTCTAGGCACTACTTGAGAGAGAGAGAGAGAGAGAGAGAGAGCGGTTTATTACACAACTTTTGTAGATCTTGGCTAAATTAAAGTTGCAAAAACATTATAAGTTAAATTTTGGCATAAAAAAAAAATAGCACAACATTTTATGTTAAACACAGAAAAACATAGACATATAGATAAACATAAACATTACATGTTAAATGTAGACGTAAAAAATGACGCAAATGAATTACAATATCGGCATGTTCGTACACACATATGTGTCAATTTCATTTTGCCCATGCTTCCTATGGTGATGGCGATTCCCATGATAAAGACAGCATTGATAAGCATGCCGAATGACAAAGCCACACCAAGACAAAAAGAGAATCACCTCAAGAACAACACTGCAAGCACGCCCATTCATACAGGCTTATTGTTACGAATTTTTGATATTTTTTGACTGAAGAATCCGCTTGATATAGATGAAACAATCAATGGCCCTATGGAATTGTGGCAATCCGAAAAAAGAATACGAACTCCAAGTAATCATCGAAGATTTAATTGATATGCACCCCATTTTCTTTTTATAGAGTCTAAAATAGGTAGAGTCACATTTTGCTATGGTAGCTGTCGAAAAGAATAAGCAGCACCTGCAGCGCAGCGTTGCAGAACGAATGGTGTCTGAATTTTACGAAATGGAAAAAGTTGGACTGGCATAAATTGAATTCAGACTAATAATATTTATTTTTCAACTTTAATTAAATCTTGCCAAACTTAGATACCTGTCTTCTTTTATTATTATTATTTTTTATGTTAAAATTATCTTTTAGAAAAAAAGATTTATTATTAGTTTATTATAATTTATTGTTATGATTAGTTACATCAGTTTCTTAAATATCTGAAATGGTAAATTAAGAAACTGTTGAATTTTTTATAGTTCCGTCTAATTAGCCTTAGAGATATTTTAATCTTGAGTTTTTATTATAACTATTATTGGTACTTTTACTTTTACCTTTTTTATAGCTATTTGAGCTATGTTCATTATTGCCTCTACACTTTCTGGTGTTTCTCAAAATAACTATTTTTTTCTACTTTATCACAGACATATTCGACTGCTTTCCTTTCTGGACGCCCTGTTTGATTTCGTGCAGGATTACATGAAACTACCAAGAACTTCCTTGCTTATTTGTTTTCAAAATGTCGGCGCGACAAGCCGTGTACAGAAACTCAGAGGTGAAAAATAGGGTTTACGATAGAGCATCATCAAGTACTTTAGAAGCAGGAAAACAACACTAAAACAAATTAGTCAACGCTTTTTTTCGTAAAAAAAAATCCAGCAGTAACAGTGTGTTGATTTCCATAGACAACTATTCCTTCAAAGGAAAGCTACTTAATCTCTTAGTCTTCTTAATCTCTTTAGTGCCATATGTTTTTAGCTTATTTGTTTCTAATTTTTCACTCATGCTTTTTCTTTCTCAGTTTGGCACCCACCACTGCCAAAAACTGTAGTTTACATTTAGTTTTTTTTAGTTAAATTTACAGTTTCTATTTGAAAGTTCCTTAATACTTTATCCATCAACCGAAAGCTGCCCCCATAAATGTCATCAATAGCGATAATACGGTTACCAGGTTGGAGACGACTAAGAACACTGCTTGCTGCGCCTAGCCCCGAATGGAATATTGTTGCAAATTGACCATGTTCTAAACTAGCGAGTGTTGCTTCTAAATTGGCAAAGTTAGGGTTACCTGCGCGGGTATAATCATAGGCTTTGAATTGACCAGGGGCTTGCACAGCTACCGCAGATCGTCTTGGTCGCCTTGCTGTTAGGCGTGCCCCACTTGTAGCGACCTCCGCAGTCGGTGCAGTCTGCCCAGCCCTCAGTCATCTTGTTCCTCGATCAGGTCGGCGATCTTCTGCCGGGCCGCCTCGGTCCAGATCTCGACACGCCGCCTGTCTTGCTTCCCGATGAGAGTCTCATTGAACCAAGACAGAATAGGCCCCCTCGTTTCGTCGTTCCGGTCGGCCCTTGCCGACTTGTGACGTAATATAGTAAGAAACACTCGTTAGTCGGCGCATGCCTTTATAATCCTACCCGGCATCATCATCTTCCTCTCTCCCGCGTGCTGAATGTAGTAAGAAACCACGTACTCCGTACAATCTAACTCATCCTAACACTATGAGGAGTCAACCGTTTTCATCATGATGTCATCTCGCGGTCGAATATCATTTACTCCGTATATACAGTGTGTATATATATATATATATATATATATTACAATAAAGATATCACTTCGCGGCCCGCGTCCTGCCGGCACGCGCCAAGCCCATTGTGAAAATCAGCCGCCGGATCATAGACTCCCGCGCAGACACGACGGAGCCGGCCCGATGGATGCACTGCGAACGGAAATCAGAGAACTCATCATCTCCACCCTGGAGCTGACCAACACCGCGGCTGACGACATCGCCGCCGATGCGCCCCTGTTTGGCGACCCAGAGGCCGATGGCCGAGGCCTCGGACTCGACTCACTGGACGCCCTGAATATTATGCTAGTTTGGACGGAAAAAGTTACCAATTGATTTCCAGGCTCAACAATCAATCACCGCTTACTAAATCCAGTAAAATCAATGATATTCAATACTTTGACCATCATTCTCAATCGCTTCAAGCCCAGTATATCAAGATCATTGCAAAAAGTCCTCAAGTAGCCCCGGAGTGGCACCATGGTTCCGGTTTACCTTCCTGGATTTTCATTGATGAGGTGATGGTTGGTAGATGATATTCACTTGGGACGATCTGCTTGTCCCATGCGCCGGGGTGTTTCGCGATAACAATCTGCGCGCTGACATGGATGCAGGCAAGATCGCAGAGTTGCGGCCCGCCTTTGAGCGGTCGAAGCGCGGCACTCTGACAGCGGCCAATTCCACGCCGTTGACCGATGGTGCCGCGGCGGTTCTGTTGACGTCGGAAGAGTGGGCTGAAGAGCATGGTTTGGAACCAATGGCCTATTTGACCCATGCCCAAACAGCAGCTTTGGATGTAGAACTGTCGATATTATGTCTTGTTTATATTAAGTCTCAAGTATTACTACTCCAACTGAAAGTAAATGTTTTTTGTCTGATTTAATGTCTTACGATGTTTTAGAGGAAAATAGCGGAAATAATTAAGTGCAAATGAAGGCATCAGAAAGGATCAGGCAAGTCATTCTGTTCTTGGGATACAAGAGAGCATCTCTCTTAAGGTTGCCAGTCATAACTGACACCACAGACATACGACTGTGGTGCAATTGCTCTTTAGACGAAAAAAGGACTCTAACAAGTGGAGAATGATCAAAATTCAATATGAATCATGTGTGGTGTGTGTGTGAGAGAGAAATTGATCGTTTCTTTCCATCGCTCTTGCTTTTACAGTAAATCTTAGCCCAAAGTAGGATCATCGGAAGAAGAAGATGATGATGATGAGAGGATTGTCCGTTTTCTCATTTTGCCATTTTAATGATCATACTAATAAGAACACAATGGGTTCGATTGTTATTACCGTAGAAGAAGGAGATCTCATTAGTTGATAGTGCCCTCAAAGCAAACCCATTGCGATAAAAGAACAATATTTTTGTACTCTCTTATATCGGAAATTGGCCTTCATAACCGGATCCGATCCCTTATCATGCGATAGTAGTAAATTAGAAGGTCTGGCCAAATGAAGACGCCCATTTTAGTATATTTCTTCCAAAACTATAACTTGCACCAAGGAGTGAGACGATGAAGAAGTTTCTCCGTGAAAGATTCAATCGTATTGCCGCACTTGGACGCTGTATTGACGACGAGAATAACCTTGCCTGCATAAGCGTCATCCAGGTTGACGGTTTCCTCGGACGCCAGTCGTCTGAATTCCTGATCGAGCAATGAGCCTGCATTGGCCGCAGCGGATGCTATCGCCAGTGAAATCAATAAACCTGTCAATTTGCGCATGTTGTTCCCCGATAGTAGGCGCGGCTTTTTGCCGCAGGATAGTCCTGAGCATAATGGTGCAATTGTTTCCGATAGAATCGCTCATCGACGATGCCCGCCGAGAGAATGCCGCCGGCCTCCTGATGTCGCTCAATATGCTGATAGAGTTTGGCGACGCTTTCGATTTTACGGGAGCCGATTTTATCGACTGGTGCCGCGAGGCAGGGTTCCAAGACTTCGAGATCATTCCGCTGGCTGGTCCGGCCAGCGCCGCTGTCGCGTACAAATGACAAACGCTCACCGGTACACCGTCGTCTAAGAGGCTGTCTTGAAAGTCGCCGTGTACATTTGTGCCACTTTTGTGACAACATTTTTAAGAACTGTATCTAGATCTGAAATCAACATATCAAAGTTGTACTTCGTCTCTAACTTGGTGCCAATTCTCTAACGTCTCTAACGTTATTCTTGGTCATTTTTCCGTGTAGAAAAAGACATTTTGTCTCACTTTGGAGCATTTATGCCAATTTGTGTGGCAAGGTTTCAGCAAAGATGTTATGAGATATGACATCAGCATGTCCAAAATTCAATTTTTATAATGCTAGTAAAAATGTATGAAATTTACAAGTTAGGTATTCTATATTATAAATAATTTTTGTAAATATGGGCCCCCATAGGCGAATATTCATCAAGCCTAGCATAATTAAATTCATCAACACCTATGCTTAAATTATAATGTTCACATACAACATCAAAAAAATCTATGCTACAACAGTACCTCATAAGATATTGCTTATAAGTTATCATGATCTTCTTACGATTCTCATCGTAGTGATTAGGATTATGCCTTCGCTTTGTGCCTTCGCCGGTTGCTGGAGATGCACCGTCATCTGCTTGAGCGGCTGCTGTCGTCGTCTCTCCGGCAGTGGCGTTTGTGTTTCCATCGACAGAAACAGCACCGGAGGCAGGAGCAGCTGCGGGTGTGATTGTGGTGGCTGTGGTGGTGGTGGTGTGGGAGGATGGCCGTGCGCCGAGTGACGCTGCGTGCGGTCGACGTGGCGTGCTGCCATTGCTGGCGGGTGAAGAGGTGGCGTTGCAAAACTAGAAGCGACTTGTGGTCAGGCGTTTGGCTGCCTAGGTGCCTTAATGGCCAGTCCGACTACCTAGGGCCTCCCGCCATGGGGTCTACTGTGTGGGCTTGGCAATGGGGTCTCCTGTTGCGCTCGATATTTTTGTTTCTTTTGTTGATTTTGTATGCTCGTAAATTGATACAATAATAGCATTTCTAAAAATATCACGCATCATGACCACACAAAAAATCCGAAAATAGCATGCCCACAAGCTTATTCAGGATCAGGTACATGGCGAGGCTGAACAGGATTCCAAAATACAGCATCAGGTGAATGCGCACCATCACTTTGGTCTGCTTCATGAACCCCATGTACAAACCCAGGAAGGTGTTGGCGATGTGCAGACAAATGGCAGACACCACCCAGACCAGTGAAGGCGATGAAGCTAACTGTGGAAAGGCTTCTGCAAACATGAATGGCACCGGGAAAAACCAAAGGAAAAAATTCTAGCATGGTTTGCGATCTGATATAAAAATGGGATAAAACCTTTGTTTCAAACTTATTATTTAATTATAAACCCATTTTGTAAAAATTAAATATTTCGCAAACATTGATTTGTTAAGATCAACTTAAATAGAAAATTTAAAACGATTGCAGCCTGTTTTCGTCTTATTCTATCGGATCACCTAAAAACTATCGTTTTCGAAATATGAAAACCAACAGAAGAAACAAAGCGGATGGAAAAATAAAGAAATTGTTTTGAATCTTTTTTGTCTTTCCTTCTGGTCTCCCATATTCATTGATTTCACGTTTTGCCATGTTATGTAGCCACTCAATAAGGTTTTGGCCATACCTTTCTTCCTAGAATACAGAAGAACAACAAACAATGATGCATCTGTTTTACAGCTGATATCTGCTATCTCGACAAATCCAGGTGAACAAATAATTGTTTGAGATAGCAAAAGCTCGAGACAGTGGTTGTCAGCAGTATCTAAATTGATAAATGATAGCTATGTGCAAAGGGGGTTTTCAAATATCTAAAGAATTTCTGCAGGAAAGACGTGTAAAAAAGGGGGATATGAGTCAAGTTAAGTTAAAAAAAAAACTGCCGTTTCAATTCGGGTTCGATTCGAAGAAGGATTAAACAACTAACAACGGAGAATGAAAACATACAATTCGACGAAAAAATTTCTGAATCAGTCATAAGCTTTCCGTGCCTTTTTGATAAACCTAAACCATGACACTTGCTGGACTTTCCGAACTCAAAACTTTCTTGGTTAGGGCTGGGCAAGATCTAAAAAACAACTATGAATTAAATAAAAAAAAACTTTTTTTAAACAGAAAGTAAGGGGCAACATTAAAACTTAAAATGACCAGAATTATTCCGTATTTGAGAAGGATGCCCACACCTCAACCTCTCACTCTTTACTCTAACGATTTACATTTTGTGTGGATTCTTTAAGAATGACTGCTAAACACTATGTTAAACAGTTAAACGTTATGACCACTGAGTTGGAATAATGATTATATTACTCCATTTGTTTTACACGGGCTAAAATATAAAGCACGAAACAAAAGACTCAAATAGCATAGGTAAAATACGGCTGTGGAAATACGAAAGGCATCATTTGACATATCAGTCGAAAATGAGTTATTTATCGGTTCTACTAAAACTTTGCACGTCCACTCGATTAGTTTTATGAGAATGCACGTGCCCTCTTTCGTTCTTTAGATATTTTCAATAATCCACTCTAAGCGCGTTATAACCAAATTTCTACGGAAAAACCTTTGTTCAAATATAAGACTTGATTTGCAACTTGACATTGATTGGTTTATTCTGTGACACGTGTCAAGGCTTAGAATTTGTTGATGTTACGTCAACTACATAAACTCGAGATTGAGGTACACTGCGTAAAAGAATCACAGTTTTACTGACGGAGCTAGCTCAGCACAAATCTTGCCACGGTTAACTCATTGCTTCATCCATAGCAAAGTGAAGGCAAGATACTGTGTTGAAATACACATGTAAGTCTTATAAAACAGATATAACTTTAATATAATATATAAATACTTTACACACTTCTAAAACCGTTTTAAAAGAAAGAAAAACTGTTTCAGCTGATCAAAACATACAAACTACAAAAGACAAACATTCTAACAACATCCCAAATACTTCTGACAGAATAAAAGGTACTTACATAGTACAAAATAATGCCTAAAAAACAGGAATAACTCATACCAAATACAAAACAGTTTGCACAATTCTAAAATAGTTGCGGGGAAGTGGTGTTTGAATAGCAATGTTAGCCTTTTTGAAATGAATAGTTGTAAATATCCTGTTGCAGGGGTATGTGTAAGGGAAAGTATGTATAAAGAAAAATAAGTTGAAAGCATATTGGAAATTTTACATTAAGGGGACAAAATGTTGGGAGAAGTCTGGTTAACTATTTAGCCTTGGTGGTATGATGACTTGTAACTAAAATTCTATTGTGCTGGGGTAAAAGCTGCGTTGAAAGACAAAAAAGGAGCAGAGTATAAATGGTGGTCTCCTTTTCCCCTTTCCAATTTCAACAATTATTTGATCATCTTTGCCATAGTAAATGAAATATCGACGTTTAAAATCGATATAAAACCGATCTGCGTATTCGATATACGGAGCATTGATAGTAAAAGAAACATGAAACTCTCTTGAATCTTCATAGTCCTCTTCTACCTCAAGGGCTAGGAAAAGGCTCTCCCCTTCTTCGGGGTTTTCAAATATGCCACATTGGTATGTGGAAAGCATACTGGCTTGAGCGATATTCCCCTGACGGAAAAGGGAGAAGCTCAAGCTGCTGTCTTAGGAAGGCGTCTTAAGAAGATTTCATTCGACCATGTTTTTTCAAGCCCTTTAAAACGGGCTAAGGATACGTGCATCATCTCCGGTTTTGATCCCCAATATGAAAAGGCTCTTTATGAGTGGGATTACGGCGTCTATGAAGGATTAAAATCGAGCGTGATTCACGAAACGCATCCTAAATGGAATCCATTGAACTACCAGCATCATCAGAGGTGACTTCGATCAATGGAAAGACAAAAGTTGAAGACAATGGTGTCGATTACAGGAAACTTCGTGCTGGAACCACCGACAACGGATCTAATATAAGGGAAAAGAAGAAATTGGACTTTGATGACGAAGAAGAAGAAGAAGGCGATAGTAATACTAAAGAATCTTCCAACGCTAAGGAATCTTCGGACAGTAGTGATGAAGAGGATGATGGTGAAGAAGTATCGTGTCTAAACCATTTATTCTAACTGAAAGAGATATTCCATTACCTTTCCAGTCTAAATCATTAATAGCCTCAATAATGTTTTTTCTTGCTTGAATATTATCATCCGGAGCAACTGCATCCTCAAGATCAAGAAAAACGAAATCTACACCACTCTTAATCGCTTTTTCAAACATATTTGGATTTGATCCTGGTACAGCTAATTCGCATCGCTGTACTCTTAAAACTGTAGCCTCATATAATGTATGACTCATCTGTCAATTGACAATATTTCATCCCCTCTCCAAATAAAATCCTCATTGTTATATCCGTTCGATTAACGTACAATTCCTTGAGAGAATTTTGGTATGGTGACAAATTGCTTATAAACAATTATTTAGCAGGAAGGTAAAAGATGGAATTATACTTGGTTCGCCATACCCGCGTTGCTGTGGAAAGAGGCATATTTTACGGCCATACGGATGTTGATCTTGCCGATACATCTGCGGAAGATTTTGCCAGACTCCCATTCGCGTTGGGTTTCTACTCTCCGAAATATCGTCGGACGATGACCACCGAATTAATACCCAACATGCCGAACGAGTTGTTCAGGATGTGATCCACCCGGTCTAGCGAACGAGGTTCGTTGGCCACGATGTTTCGCAAGGGGATGTTGGGATCAAGTTGGCCGAGATTGATTGTAGCGTGTGCGATTCGATCGTCAAACGATGGGATGTTTCCTAGCAACTCCAACGCCCCCGCGGCTCCCATCGCATGCTCGCTTCAAATGGCAAGAACCTGGTCGAAGGCATGACCAACCTGGTCAAGGACATGGAGAAGTCCGACGATCTTCTCAAGATCAGCCAGACAGATAGCGAAGCCTTCGAAGTGGGCCGTAACCTGGCGGTCACGCCCGGCAAGGTCATCTATCAGAATGACATCATTCAGCTCATCCAGTACGAGCCGGCGACCGACGATGTCCATAAAGTGCCGCTGCTGATTGTGCCGCCATGGATCAACAAGTTCTGGTTAAACCAATATCCAAAATTAGCGGTAAAGATACTTTGCCATATTCGCTGCGTAAAATTCTAAATCCCGGTTTAATATCTTCAATAAATACCTTTAACTCACTAATTTTTTCTTCAGTTGCCAAGTCAATTTTATTTAAAATTACTATGTCACCGTATCTGATTTGACTTAAAGCCGCTTCACTATCAAAATGTTTAGCATCAAAACTGGCTGCATCTACAACTGTAATGACCGCATCAAGACGAGTTCGGTGAGTTGTTAGTAGTAGTGGTAGTACTAGTTATAGGACTGGTAGTTGTGTTAACAGGAATAACACTAGTACTAGTAGCAGTAGTAGTACTAATATATTGCCTTTTTGTCTGTTCACCAAGCCCTATAAATTTCAAATTAACACAATTAGCTGCTGCTATGATTTAGCTCAAATTTCCCCTTAGTATTCTCTCGAATTTTCGCCTTCTTACTCTTAGTATTAGTATTCTTACCTTATAATACTAGTATCTGTGTGAAGTTCTTCAGAGTGTGCCCAACAAAGTTTCCGCCCAGCAAAACTGCAGTTTCAGGACTGCATCTGGGCTAAAAACGCAGAAACACTGACACCCAATATCCCTTACCCAATAATGCAAAAACACTTAACAACCTACCCTATAATTGCTAACACCCCAAGCCTTGGTACTCTCCGAGTCCTGCAGCACAGAAACTGTAACCCTCACACTAACCCACCACAAAGGCTACAGTATATTCTTATCTTAATAACAGATTTTCTGTTTTATCTGGGCCCTGACTGGGGGTCAGACAATAGATCCCATTTCAATATTTACTTAAGGTTGAACAGACCTGCACATCCATGGATTTACAGTGGTATTACATGTTGAAAGATAAATATATAATGTGAGTTGAACAAGTCACTGGCTTGTACTGGACTATAGCGGCACCTCACAGACCATGAGGAAAAGATAGGGGCAAACTGGAAATCGTCACATTTAGTACCATTAGCCTTTTCCATTTGCGGTAAGCCGTTTTGTTAAAGTTGAGGTACAGCTTGCCATCGACAATTTCCCATACGTTGGGTTTTACCGACTTGGTGAAGTTGTGTGAAACCGCGAAGGCGCAGTAGCCGCCGTATTGGGGCGCGTATTGTTCAGGATTTGCTGCGAACAGCTCACGATTTTCTGCGGATGCAAATTTCCAGGTAGCGCCGTTCCATTCGTGGGTAAACTCATCGCTGCCAATGACCGCCTTGTCGCCAGGAGTGTATCTCTACCCCTTCTCTTATACATACCAACAAGGAGTAATATTCTGATCACTCCCCTTCCCTGTTTCTGTTTTTTCATCTGTTTTTTTTTATCGTTTGTTTTTCTGAAAAATAGAAACAGTTCCAATCCTTAAGCTTTGAGCAGAGCCGTTCCTAGGGTTGGTGGCACCTGGGGCAAAATTAATTACGGCACCCCCTACCAACTCAAACATAAATAGAAATAGCCAAGGTACCCAAGATAGATTTTGGCACCGGGGATTCGGGCAAGAAACTGGCGGCTGTACTCAGCACCGTGACGCTGGATGACATCCTGATCAAAAAACGCATGACCCTGCAGGGCCTGGCCCGCGACGGTTGGTTCAAATAACGGGCGGACGATGTTCACCCCTTCCTTGCCCATCCCCTGAAAAGAGTTGGACTGAAATGGCCGATGTAGAAATGATCGACGGCAAGCGTTTCGTGCGTGACCCTGATGACGGATTGCTGGAGGTGAAATGGAAGTCTTTCGCCTCGTGAAATACATCACAGTATAAAGAAGTATGAACGTGAGCGGAAATCAAATCAGTCAACTTATTGGGTGATCTTTGAGTTAATGTGGAGAGACTATTTTAAGTTTGTGTGTCAAAGATATGGCAATCAAGTGTTCTATCCTTCGGGAATCATGAGAAAGAAGATGCCCTGGAAACAAGATATGAATATGTTTAATAAATGGCGTTGGGGGCAAACTGGGGTGCCGTTTGTTGATGCCGGTGCGGGCTGGGTGGGTCTGGATCCCACCTCGGGCTTGTTTGCCGGTGAGGGGCATATTCCCCTGGCCTGTACCCCGAATCCGAGCAGTGCCGCGCCCATCACCGGCGCCACAGATGTATGCGAAACCACGCTGGACTTCTCCAACGAAGTCACGCGCATCTTTGAAGACCCCCGAGTCACGCTGCCCTATGACGACAACGCCTGGGAGCAGGTTGACGCTCTGGGACAGCAGGTCGACACCTTCTTTCGTTTATTACTCGCATCAATCCTTTGATTGCGAAGGCTCATTCTTCGGATGTTGTTATTGTTGTTATTGTTGTTCTGGATCTCTGTCGTAATGACGACAATGTTCGCCTTGGTGTACATGAGTGCCCTGTGTAGGTCATTCGTGTTGTGATCACTCCCTTCTACAATCGAGGTACAGAGGGCCTTATCCTGGGACGAAATCAAAGATTCATCTTCACAAAAGGCATGAACTGCTTTACAGGTCGTAATAGTAAGCAATATTGCATAATTGTATGAATGTATATTTGAAAGTTCATTCCGCATTTTTTGCATTCATGAGGGTATTCTTGTAAGTCAATATGGAGTTTACATAATGTTAATATATTTTCTCCTTTTTGGGCTATACACTTTAGTCATGAAAAAAGATAGAATGTAAGAGTTGATATCGATAAATATGAAAAATCATTCCAAAGAATGTACAGTAGTATCTCGCATTATTATATATCAAATCAAGTGCCCATGGCCCGACGATAAACACCATCGCCGGTGTCTTCATAGGCCTGTTGCCCGGACTTCAGAGCTTTCGCGGCCTGACGCTCGAACTCGTCTTGCGGCCTGTGATCAGTGTTCATGGCCTGCCCTTCCACAGCAAGCCAACGCAGTGTGATGTTCCGCTTTCGTTTCACGTCGTCAAATACATCTTTGAGAATCGAGGCCGGAATCGGCAGGCCTTCGTCTTCGCGATAATAGCGGTCGTGCGTGACCTGCAGGCACCTATATGAGCGCCGGACTCTTTGGCATCGCGATTGCCGCGACCTCCATGCTGGCTCTTGCAGGTGTGATTGTGGCCCTCGATGCTTACGGTCCGGTTACGGACAATGCCGGTGGCATTGCCGAGATGGCCGAACTGCCGGAAGACGTTCGCAAGACGACGGACGCGCTGGACGCGGTTGGCAATACGACAAAGGCCGTTACGAAAGGCTATGCCATTGGTTCCGCGGCTCTTGCGGCCCTGGTCCTTGTGTATCATGTCCATTACACTACGCAGTAGTCAGAAAATTTTCAGCAGGAGGCAAAAAATGTTTCGGGTTTCTAAGGCGATTAGCAAGGGGAGAAAGGGAAAGATTTTTCAGCCGGGATCGTGTCTCCCTGTGCCCCCCTTTGGCCAAAGTGCTGCCTACGAGACTAAACCGAAGGCACTTTCTAGACGAAAGCCGTCAAAGTTACTTGAAGGTAACGACATGTTTAGGAACGTATTTCTTAAAAGACTCGCGTTCAACCCGTCGCTGTGGGCGGCAGGACTGGCCGGCGGCGTTCTGCTCGTTTGTGCAAGCGGATTCATCGCCGCTCGTGGCGCCATTAACGCTCCCCCTGTCGAGGTATTGAGGGCGGCCTGAACCTTGGCGGAGCGCGCACCAACGATACTGTCCTGCGGCGCTGTTGTGGTGCGGCAAGCGGCGCCCGGCTGGATGACGCTGATGCTGCGTGCATACAACCACTGGGATTTCCCGAAGGGCATGTGGTTGAATTTAGTATCTCAACGTTCTTTGAACATTCGTCAACATTCTTTGAAGTTTCAACTTCATACCTTTAGCATTTTTGGACACATCGAAATATTTCTCCCCCTTCCCAATAGTAAAGCCCGTTTTTGCATATTTACAACTGCATAATTTACAAACCTTTCCCTGAGGGCTGTAGGGAGCATGGCATCCCCGGGGGCTTAGCTATTAGACATTTTGACTATTTTCAACAAAGCGGTTATTTCAGGATTTGTTCTTCTTTGACCTTTGAGATCTCACATGTTCACCAAGAGCATGAATCACCATTTACCGCAACAGTTCATGCGCTTTGTTAAATTGAACTTTTAAGCACTAAAGATTTTTCTGTAGCTATATAGGGTACACTGCTTAAAATGAAATGTAGTACCATTTTGATAAGACCTACGAAGAAGAAATGTTCTCGGATTTTTACCTCACGACCTTTCCACGGACATATGCAAAATTAAAACCTATAAAATCAACACATCACCGACCAACCGACGATAACGCTCCTCGCTCGTTCGCAGCTTTTTCTCGACCTTCTTTTGAGAAGTGGTATCTACTCCCTCCGGAATTAACATCGAGACTTTTCCGTGCTCATCAATAATCGGCGTCAATGTAAACACAATATTTCTGAGTTCACCATCGGGCATTTGATGAATCGTGTCTTCGCGAATGAACTCGCCTTGGCTGGCGAGTTCGACAAGTTCGCGAATTCGCGCTAACTGATCTTGTGTTGTTTCGTTTGCTGATGACACGCAATGCTGACGAATGTCCCGTGATGCATTGCTGGTTTCTGCAGTGGCATTATCATGTGATAGAGAAGCTGACTCACTTTTGTCGAATTTATTTCTTACTTGATTAACAGATGTGCAGCTTCCTGCTCTGGGCAAAAGTCGCTTCACTGGACTGGCTTTCCCTGACTTTTCATAGAACTGAAATTAGAAGGAAATGCAAAGAATCAAACCCATAATATTATTTCCTTTGTCTTCTGGCAAAGTTTGCAAAATTTAACATTTTTGCAGATAGGTGTTAGAGAACTCTGCAGTACGGCTCTGGTACCCTGAATCTGATGGTGTGATTTTTATTAAGATTGCTTTAATTTCTTGGAGTATTTTCCCCTATTTCAAAAACCAAACAAATTTTCTCAGACTCGTACCTTTTGATTTGTATCACTAAACTTGTTGAATCTCGTTTATTTAGAATCAGGATATTCAATTGATTCTTTTCATGGCTAAATGGCTTTCTCAAAATTTTGATCGGACGATTTTGAGAAAAAATGGGTGGAGGAGGAGGCCTAGCTGCCCTCCAATTTTTTGATTGCCAATTTTTTTTTTATTACTGGCTTACTAAAGCCAGCAACTTAAAAATTAACTTACGTAACAAATTTCTAATTTCGTATACTGTTATTGCGTATATGAGGGGGTTCGCCCCCTTTTCAATATCTCGCTCTTTACACTAACGTTCGAACTCTGTTATTCTTTTGGGGGTGATTCAGGCGTTGATTGTCCTTGTGAAAAGCCACTGAGTGATGGGCGTTGGTCGGCTAGTCCGGCTTCATGATTGCTTCAATGATTTGTTCGACTTGTCGCGGAGTCAGGGCACTGCCACACCCGCGGGGCGAACCGCCGATCATATCACTGCCACCCCATTGTTCCGAATCAGCCGTCGATGGCTCGGCTTCGTTCAGTGACGAATAAATTCGATCAAGCGGAAATCGCACGAACGGTGACGCCCCAAGAATGAATGGATCATGCTACTTTTTTAGCAACTTCAATGTGTGTGGATAACTTTATTTTCCCTCTTGCGCGCCCATTTTCAGGCTTTTTTGAGGCTAGTACTGCATAAAACACCATTTTCATACCGCTCCTACTGTAACCCAAACGCCTTTTTACCCGTTACAAGCCCGGCCTCCTTTTACGCACCCTGGGGTGCTTGCCGTCCTTACCTGAAAAACCTTACACAACCATGCGTCTGAAGTCGCAATCGAGCGTTATCGATCCATCAAACATAATCTCTGTATTGGTAATCTCCTCTCCTACTACTGTAATCCGAATCCCAACCTCGGGATAACGATGACTTACAGCTACCAATTCAAGATTAATTCCTGAAGCATTGGTAATTTTGTACGTTCCAATCTGCGTACTCTCTCCCATAAACAATGCTTCAAATCCACCAGAAGACAGACCGTCATACGAGGCATTGCCGCCATCATACGGATCTGTTTTAGCCTTTCGTGAAGCGCTTTCGGGTGCTGAAAGCGTCCTCACGCCTGTTGCACACCGTGAAGGCCTCGCCGGCCAAACGCGAGTGGGACGGCATGCGCGGTTTCGCCGAGGCGGGGATCGCGTGCCCGCGGCCGGTCATTCTCGGTGAGGAGCGGCGCGGCGGGCTGCTGCATGGGAGCGTGTTCGCGACGCTCGAAGTTGCAGGCGCCCTCGACCTGGCCACCGAGGTCAAGCGGCTCCGCCGCGAGGGCGGTGCGCCACGGCCGATGGCCTCCGAAACAAAGGTGGTCGCCTTTGCTTCGGCTTCGGCTTCGCGTTCCCGGGCTTCGGCGTCGCGGAAGGCGGATTCCTTTCGGCCCTCGGCATCCAGGATCAACGCCTGTTTCTCACCGTCCGCCTTCAGGATCGCGGCCTGCTTCAGGCCCTCGGCTTCCAGGATGTTGGCGCGTTTCTCGCGTTCCGCCTTCATCTGCCGGGCCATGGCATCGACCAGATCGCGGGGCGGGTTTTACACAATGCAAACGAGTCAATGATTATTGAAACTGTAGTGTTGGATGATGAAAATTGTAGTTTAGTAGGGGAAACTTTATCTTCACAAGAAGAAAGATGTTTTATTGAATTTTTTCAATTATTGGATATGCAAAAAAGTGGTCACATATGTGGAACTGATTTTAGAAAATGGGTTGAAACTAAAAGTTTAGTAGTAGCAGAATCTCTTTTTCTTGATCATATATTTATTCTTGAAGATACAAATTTCTTATGTTTCATGCCTCTCTTTCTATTTCTCATTCCCTTTTTGCCCTTCCACCCCATTGCACCACTAACCTCAACCCAACCATGACCTTAACCTGACCATGACCTCGCAATCTGGCATTTTTGTTACCTTGATGTTGGATTTCATATTTTAACATTGGTCGGTATCATGGATTCCTTTTTTGCATTTGGATTTGAGCTTGCATTTACATTTATCGGCATTGAATCTCACTACACCTCATCAGCCTACCTGAGAATGACGAGATTTTCCTTATTTGCCAATCACTAGGAGAATGACAGACGATTATCGAAAGCGTAGGTAAAAGAAATCATCAGGATCTTCTTTTTTTTTGTTATTCTATCGCCCACGTTCTTAACAAAACAAGCCCTTTCTTTTTTTATCCGACCTATATATACATCCATAGACACACACAGTCAGACAGACTAATGTCTATTTGTTTCTATTTGATAAGTCATTTGGATTTAACGATGTTAACTCGATCTTGTTGATCAACAATCTCTGAAGTACTACTGTTAACAGAAGAAAAGATTGTATTTCCGTAAATAGTATCATGTTTGTGGTCAGTAATTGTTGGTGGAAATTACCCGTGACTGAAAATGTTTTGTCAAACTTATTTGTCAAAGGAAGCGGGACATCTTATAATTTGAAACAGGTAAATGTAAATCAGTATTATTTTTTGGAGCTCACCCAGGCCAACAGCCACGATTGCTGAAGTTTTAAGGAAACCGAGTTAGAACTTGAAGAATGCTTTTTTTTCAAAACAGGGACAGAAAAAGTACGCATAACAGGAAGGGATCCATCGAAACCCATGAGTTAAAACGAGGTGTTCTATAACCATTTTATTTCGTTTTAAACAGTCTCTTTTAAGGGATTACAGACGGGGTTCTGGGTATAGTTTTGTGAATGTCGACTCAGACCCAGGGTCCTGGAGTTAAATATCTATAGACTGTCGATAAGACCTATATATACTTTGTATCGTATTATGCCCTATTTCTAGAGACCAGATTTTGCCTTGTCTTAATTCATGTATAAGCCGATCAGAGGAGGCCACATCTAACTGCCGTTCTAGAATAATAGCAATTTTGAACGTGTTACAACGTCTCGTATCCATACTAAGATGAATAATAAAAATCTGAACCCTATACTTTAGCGATATTAACGCTATAAACCTTATTCATGCTATTGCCCAAAAATTAAAGATCCTTATTACTGTTATTTACAAGTTAAGGCAGGAAATTTTTGTTGTTAAAGGATCGATTATTATTGAGACGAGTCACTCCTTTCTTGTAATTCATAACCACGTCTGTTTTTCAGATCATGCCAGGAAGACCCTATGCCCTACGCAAAATTTCCCCGGAACTGCCCTCCCCCGAAAATTATCCGCTTTGAAATATACCCGCAGAAAATCTGTCCCCAAAATATTTCTGTATGTTTCCCAATAACAAATACTATACGTGTGTAATGACAAATTTCAGACTTTGGCAACTTGAAGAAACGGCGTTGCCGCCCGTCAGGATAGTCCATTCCGGCCAAAAATACATCGAAGAAACAACGACCAATACATACCCCCGCGAGTTGAAGAGACTTCACCAATGCCGCAGATCAATACGGGAGATTTCAAAAAGGGGATCAAAGTCATCATCGACGGCGAACCCTACGAAATGCTGGAGTGCAATTTCGTGAAACCGGGAAAAGGCCAGGCACTGTACCGCACCCGCCTGAAAAACCTGCATTAATTTTGAGGGTTCCAACGCTGAAACTGCAAGATAACTCCAAAATCTGATGATTTAAGGAGTACATCAGTCCTTTCGTCTAGAGTGTGGTACCCAGGGTATCCTTTCGTGCATGATTGTAAGGTATGTTTCTAAAACTGATGTTGCTGCCGTTGTTTTCGTTGGTTTTGGCGACGGAACATTTTGATTTTCTGCTCCCCTAAGAATTTGAGGCTGGTATCAGGCCTGAGTAAATGACCAAATAATTGGCATCATACTAGGACGGTAATTATCATCCAATGAATTTTACTGAAGGCAGAGATGATCTAACTGTTTTTATATGAATTTGGTTGGAAAGATCAACATGACTCCTTGGGAGGAACCCCTCCCTAGACTGCTTCCTATGCTTCTGTCTTGAGGGACCAGTTGTGTTGGATAGTCTGTATAAAGTCGCCGCGCCATATCAGGACCTGTCTACCTCTTGGTTTGGACCATTCTCGTGGAATCTGTTCTGCCATGACATCATATGCCACTGTTTCAAAGTGAAGGCCTTTTTTTGAAAATGTCTATGATGCTTGAATGCTTCCGTTTCGGTTCACTAGAAATGCTTTTTCCCTTCTTTCCCTTCACCCGCGTGCTCGCCTTGCTTGTGTTCTCCAAAGCCAAGAAAATTCCCTGGAATACATCTCGAATTGGCTCAATGTCTCTAGCGGCAGATACTTCATAATAAGACGCGGAAATCGACTGTGCAAGGTTCGTTGCTTCGTTCAGCCCCTGACCAAAAAACTGTCTTAATACTAAAATTAAAACATTTAACAATTTGATTTGAGTTACTAAACCCCAAGGTTATTACAAAGCCAAAAAATATCCAGACCAAAGTCCATGCACTTCCGTTAACTTGAAATAACCAGTCATTGAGGCCTCAGTATATAGGAATGGGGTTGTAACCTGCCATTGAGAGAATGACACTAAGTGCCTCGTCTGAGTCTTGAGCTCTAAAAACCACCATTGTTACATTGTAATACGTAAAAGGTTGGTGTGTTAATAAAAAAGAGCAAATAAATTTTTTAAAGTAAATCAATGGAGTTAAAAGCAGCTTAGCTAGGGGGATTGGAGCAATCTAAATACAGCCTCTTACATTTGATGTTATCGATTGATCAAAACAACAGGAACATAAATAGCACATGTCCTTCTCTTGCTCTATCTTTGGCCCAGAAGCTTACAGAAGCAGTTGCTTGTTACTTGAAAGATATCGGAATAAATAAATCGCATCGAGCATTAGCACACTGACGTTGTTTCCTTAGTGTCTTGGACACCAAAATTGAGAGTTTTCACTAGAAGATAAATAATTTTGATCGTGAAATGACTTATTCAAAGGTAATCACGTTACTTACTCCAGAGAATAAATAACTAGAAGTAGGGTTCTCATCATGACGGAACCGAACTAAATGTCTCTTAAAATTGACTGTTAAAGACGTTTATAGCCTCAAACTCGCACTGCTGTCAGTTTGATTAAAGTGATGGTACTGTAGATTACCAATATTGTTATTTCCATTTGATATTGCAACCGATACTAGGCTTCTGGTCCGGGGCGATCGGCTTGCCATTCAGTAAATTGTCCAAAGCCACTCGGATATCGTTTCCGGTGGAAGGCACATCGCGACCGGGTCTAGAATCGTCCAGCTGTCCTCGGTAAACACATTTTAAATCACCATCGAATATATAAGAATCAGGCGTGCATGCTGCCTGGTATGCCCGCGCAATATCTATTTGGCGAACTCCTCACCTATTCATAGCTTCCGTTGCCATTTTTCTCTGATGAGAAACTAGTGGCGGGTCTTTGCAAAGGCCTGTGTAGCAAGAACTTTTCGCTGAGGCTGTCCTGTAGTTGCAACTACAGCTCGCTGCCCTCTCTCTAGGTCCAGAACCAAGGCTGACGTACCGGGCGGTATATGGGTCTATTGACCTCGTAGAAGACATACTTAATTTCCTTATTTGCTAACTGGAAACTCCTTTTTGGGTCTCTCTCTCTCTCTCATTGCACAGAATAAACAGCTAATCTATTCAAGCTAGAAACATGAAGTTTTGATCTTGGATCCATGGCATTGGTTCTAAACCATACCCCTCCGCGGCCCAAAGAAATAACTTAAGCAAAGAAAAAACTCAATTTTGTTTATTCTCCAAATTAAGGTAAATTGGACAACCTTTAAATTTCATATTTAGCTGTCGTATATCAAATTTGTAGTTATTGCATACGTTTGTTTATCCGTCAATCATTAATTAGTCCAAAAGTTTGGGAAAAAGTTTTAAATATTAAAGGTGAAGATGAAAGTGAAAATGAAAAAAATAAACACGCACTTTCTCGTTATGAAAGATTTTTATGTTCCAGTTTTGTTGATATCAATAAAAATGTAAAATGGTGCCCTGGACAAGATTGTGGTTGTGCTGTACAAGCATCTGGTGCTGTAACTGAAATTAAATGTTCTCATTGTGGATGCTTGTTTTGTTTTAAATGTGCTTTAGCTTAAGCAGTGAACAAGTTTTCGATGCCACGCGAAGAAGAGTTATTTTTATCAAGCAATTCGTCACAAAAAACTGTAGGTAAAGAGTGACCCGTGCTAACAGTAACAAGAAAACTAAGAGACAAAATTTTACAAACAATACATGCATCAGACATTTTTCACTTTTTCTGATTTATAAATACGTAAAAATTAAATAATTTTAAAATCCCCATCAAAAGTTTTTAGCAAAAGTAATTTTGTATAATTGGTGTCGAGCGTTGGTCGGAGGGTGGCGGCCGATTGATATGGATGAAGGGAAATCCAATGCCTGCCAGGTACTCCCTCGCAAGCTCCAGAATTTCCTGCATGTCGGTAGGTTCAGTCACATCCCCCGGAAATTCATTCACACTGAAACTTCTGCTGTCGACTTTCACCATCTTTGCCAGCCAGTCAAGGTGCTTTTCCACAAGGTCAGAGCCGTGTCGGATGAGATCGCGTGCAGAATCAGAAAGGGCTTCTTCTTTATAACAGCCCTCTTTTAAAGGACATCTTTTACATTTTTCTATATCAAAGTAATAAGTATTTACCTGATTAGTTCCAATGTCTTTCTTGCCTTGTTTAGATTTTCGGATAGCTAAGTGACCTGCTGGACAAACAAACATATCTGCATCTTTATTATAATCGAATTGATCTTCTTTTTTTCTAAATCCTTGTGTTATAGAAGGATTTAGCTTAGCTACAATTTTAATCTCTTGCTCATTGGTTAGCCACAACGACAGCTCGAGCGCGGCCGGTCGGGTGAATGTGATGCTGCCCTGTTGGATGCTCGTGCGCTCGGGCAACAAGTCGGGGGTGTCGACGGTGAGCTGCCCGTGGTCCTCGGGCAGCGCCCAACCCACCAACAACGCCTCGACGTAGTCGCCTGCCTCGAGCTGCGAAAGGTCCGTGTTCCCCTGCTGCCCGCGCGCGCTCGGATCGGGGTCGAGGACGCGACCGTCCTTCTTGAAGATCCGCCTTTCCCATCGCTTGTGGGTTGAGTTTGCCCGTTCATCGGACAACCCTCTATTTTTATATTTGTTTCTCCGAATGAAACAGGAATAAGTTCTCTTGTTGCTGGATAAGTCACATCTTCTATAGTTTCAGTGTGACTATATACACGTCTTTTTTTCTTTGGCCACGAAAGATTGTTTTCAAATGCTTCGTACACAATAGCTATTTTAGTATGACCGTATTTATATTTTTCCTTTCCGGCATAGATTTTAAGTAGGTCCTCGCCATCGCTCGACCAGGCCCCGACGCCGGGGCGGAATTCGGCCGGATGCTCTTCGGTCCAGGCGGGAGCCTCCTCGCCTGTCTCGGGATCGGTTGTCGTGGCCGTCGCCAGTTCCCGCACCTGGGAACCGGTGTCGGCCCTGGGCGGGCGCTCAAGCTTGAATTCCTTCGCCACCGCTGCCTGCATCTGCTCGGAGAAGCCGCTGTCATGGGCGCTTGATCCGAAGATCTCGTATCGGATGAAGGGTAAGATACGCGTCTTCAAAGGTAGAAGTACACCATTGAGCAAAATATCAAAAAGATTATTCCTCCGAATACTACACTAAATAGAAGAGATATGAAAAGAATGCTAGCATATTCAAATAATATAACTAAAGCAAAGCTGACCCCTAGTTACTCTGTTTTATACTCTGACACTAATTCAGATTCCCCCTCAGCTAAATCGAATGGGGTGCAGTTGGTGTCTGCCGAAATTGTAATGAACCAGCAAGAGGGGTCGATGGGTCTGCAGGCTGTGCTGGATGAGGCTGAGCGGACGCTTCAAGAGAAGGAGAGTGTGTTGGCTGACCTCTGGGATCAGGTTCGTGGAGAGTGATTGACTCAACTCTGATGTCGCTGGTGATGACCTCCGTCCTTCCTCCGCTTTCCATCGATGCAGATCAACGCGCTGCAGAAAGACTACGATCAGAAGCTTGTGGAAAAGACCGATCTGAGCGAGAAGATCCGGCGTACGGAGGAGAAGCTTAGGGACGGCCAACGGCCTCAATCGATGCGACGATAAAAAAACCGGTCGATTTACCCGCTTTCTGGAAAAAGACGGTTTAGCCGTTAACGCCCTTACGTCTGGCGTGCAGGAAGACCGCCGGGGGGCGCTTTGGCTAAGTACAAGAAACGGCTTAACTAAATTCGACCCGCGCAAAGAACGATTCTACAACTATAACAGACGCGACGGACTGATTGACATTTCAGTTTATGGCCTCTATAAAAGTTCTCGTCCCGATGCCTGTGAGTGGCCCATCTGGCGGAAGTGTAGTACTCAACCCGGATGGCACCTACACCTATACTCCCGATCCCGGGACAACAGGAGAAGATGAGTTTTGTTATGAGTTGATTAACAGTGCCGGGCTGAAAGATACAGCCTGTGTAGTGATTGAGGTAATGCCCGTCTCAGGCCCAGGCAATGATTCCCCTATAGCCGTAAATGATAATGTAGAGACATTGGAAGATACACCAGTAACGATCTTTGACAACAACGAAGGTCCACTCAGTGACGACGATATCGCGACACTGTTTCGCGAGATCATCTCCTGCTGCTTAAGTCTCGAACAACCGCTAAGCATCGCCTACTTCGGCCCTGCAGGAACCTACACCGAGGCGGCAACCATTAAGCAGTTCGGTCACTTTGCCCGCACGCGAGCGATGACTTCGATCGGCGATGTGTTCCGCGAGGTTGAAAGCGGGTCGACACATTACGGTGTTGTGCCAGTGGAAAACTTTAAACTTCGAATAATTCTATTTCTCCAAACAATTAAGAATTGGGAAGCTGGCTCCATTCATTTGCAGACAAAACTCACATAAATGGTATGTTAAGCATTTATCAGACTTTCCTTTGAGTAGTTTCAAGCTTTGGTCACATACAAGTATCTCTTTATAATAGTCACGGCACTAATTATGCAGTAAAATTATTAAGGAACTTTTGATACTACAATTTAACAAAAAGAGGACAGAAAATAAAGGAACTAGGCATCTCCTCCAGTACTTAACCCATTTTCAGATGGAGCGGCATTTCCACCGTCTCCACCAGTAGCGATTGCTTCTCCACCTTTGGCTCCCACACAATTACATTCTGTTCCGTTTCCACCTCTTTTGGCATTTGCAAAAGCATCTCCTCCATCACCACCATGCGCAGCTGCCACTCGCACAAAACCTGTTCCACCAATGGTTCCTCTTAAGCGTAAACGCTGCATACTATCTCCCCCTCTTCCGCCTGTTGCTTAAAATGATTAGTGTTATGTACGAGAATGAAATTGCTGTAGTTAAAGGAAGAAGTGAGGTTAATTGTTTCCTCGGCGTGGACTCAGGAGCAAAGTACGGTTGTGTCCTATCCCCGTTTGCAAATATTATTTTAATGTTCTTTTTACTATAGAACAGTGTCTGCATTTCCATAGGGAAGCTGAACAGTTGAAACCAATAAGTATTAATCTCTATCCAAGAGTAAAAAAAAAATTCTTACATAAAACATAACGAAAAATTCCTAAATTCCGTTATAGACTTTGATGAATGCCACAGTACACCATGTCAAAATGGAGGGACGTGTAGTGATTTGGTAAACAAATACACGTGTACATGTGCTGCAGGATATGCAGGAACAAATTGCGAGACAAGTAAGACTTAAATTTGCTTACTTGCTTAATATCTTTATGCTTTTTGGTTCTATAACATGGTATCTGCTGTCAAGCTTTTCTCCGTGTTCACTTTAAATTCGGTAGCATTTGTTGTTTTGCAAAGCTCCGTGCGAACGATCCGGGACGAAAGTCAGATCCCGGCCAGACCCGGGCTGCACAAAGCTGCGGCGATTACGACCGGCGCCGTAGGCGGCTTTTTCGGGTTGAGCACTCTGGTTGTTGAGCTGCCGGTAACGACGGCGATCATGTTTCGCTCAATAGTCGACATTGCGCGTGCGGAAGGGGAGGCCCCCGGCGATCCTGAAACTCTGCTGAATTGCATGCAGGTATTTGCGATGGGTTGCCTACTGCTAATCGGCGATTTTCGGGACAAATTTCTCGCAACTGGCATAAGCGCTCTGGCAACTAGTTCCTTTTTGACGCTAACCAGTCAGTGCACAGTTCCAGACAGTTGGGCATGTTCTACTTTTGCGATTAGTTGACAACTGTTTCCCGTTAGTCGCAGCCGTCCTGAACGGTTTTGATATTTTTGTGTATCTTAGACCCTTAGCAGTCTAAATACACCAAAGCTGTCGACGTTGTTTTTCTTTAACGGATTAAAGTCATTTAGTCACGTTTACCAAAGAATAAAAGAGCACGAGTCTTCGAAATGCCACAATGACTGTCTTAGTGCACATTTAAGTAGAGAAAACAAAGGAAATCTTGCAACGTACCTCACCAAAAGAAATAGCGAAGAGGTGCAAAGGAGAAGAGCTGTTCTAGAAAGAGTAATTAATGTCATAAAAGCTATTGGAAAGCAAGGTCTAGCATATCGTGGAAAAAGAAATGAGAGAGCTTTTTGTCAGACTTAGAGCATTGAAAAAAATCTAAATTTAAATTATAAATTTAAATTCTGCTGCAGCCAGAACAAATTCTTGTTTTACACAATTTAAAGCCTGACAACACCCACAAATATGGAAAATTACCTATGTATTCTTTTATATTTTCAGAAATTGACTCTCAATGCTTTTATATTAGTTTTTCTGACTATTCATTGAACCACAGCATGACACTTAGTATCTGCATAATTTTTTTTCTAGCTAATGTTTTGTTTTATTATTAAGCGTTGTTCAATGGTTAATGAGTTACTTGGATTTTCTTGATCATTCCAATAGCAACCTTCAAGGAGGGGTAGGTATTTAGTTCCACAAAGGGCTAGGGGGGGCATCTTGTCCCCGCTTTCATTTTTCAATACCCCGGCAAATTGATAAATTGTTGATAACCTTTGAAGTCCATCTACTACATCCCAAACCCCATCCTTTCTTTGGCTCACAAAAATTGAAGGTATAGGTATCCCAAGCGATCTTCGACTGGTATTCCGTCCCACTGTTCGGCTTGCCGGGCGGAAGTGACGTGCTGTTGACCACGACGACCTCGGCTGGCTTCCTTCGGACGGATCCGGACCGCACGTCGGGCCTCTCCGTGGACGACGAGACGCTGCGCCTCGATCAACGGTTCGAGCTCGCGGCTCCCTTCCGGGTCGGTGCGATCGGCTTCCGGCCGTTCGCATCCGCGGGCATCAGTTACTTCGACAACACGATCCAAGGCGATCATTTGACCACTAATCCAAATCAACATAACTTTCTGGAAGCAACAAAATTTTCTTACAAGACTTTACTTACTAGAACATTCTATAAACATGAACTACTTCTACTAACATAGCGTCAGCAAAAATTATTCATGGAACAAATCACGTCTTGCTAACAAGGTCGAACAAAATTGAGTCTGACATATTCAGTTACTTAAGATCGTTCTAATGCCAATGAAAATTTTAGTCTAAAGAAAGAGTCTGGTTCCTTCTTGAAGATACTCGTGAGACAAACATTGAAATTAGCAAGGCAGTAAAGAAAACAGATGATATGGATAAAAAGGCTATTAACGGAAGTATGTCAAAAGAAAATAAACAGCAATGTATAAGAGACTATGTGCCAAAGAATGATTATGTTAATGGTGAAAGAAACCTTACAAATTGTGAGTGAATTTTTTTTAAATTTCTGCTCTTAAATGCAATGGTTGCCAAATGAACTAATTGCAGTTTTGTCTTGTCTCAGGACGACGCCGAAGCGTTTCGACCACGTCCAAGGATTTGTTCTTCCTTTCTTGTCAAGGGACCAAAGGAAGAGCCGACTCGTGAATCATTACAGTCACCCTCTGCCTTCTGTTGTCGGAGGCGCTGCAACAAAACTGACTGATATTCAGCTATCGTGCATACAACAGTCACAGAACGCCATGGAATGGATAAGAAACACGTGGAGTATATTGGGAAACACTGTTTAAGGTGCTTGAGAGATGGGAATATTTCATATACAACCTCTTTTCCGCCAATGCATCCGATCAAAACTTAGAGATTGCCAGGTTCTTTGAATTATTCCAACGATCAGATAACAAAAACTTCAGTGGCAACATATCCCCCCCCAGCCCGATGGAAAGGCTGTAACTTATGCCCTTGGGGCATATTTTTTATAGAAGAAGTGGTCGTATAAACCTCGGATGGGACTCAAATGGTTAGAAATTGAAAGTTATAATACCCTTTTTAAGAGTCAAAAGCGATGGTATTTCGCTAACAAACCTTACAATTTCCCGAGCAGCAATTTTTTTCTACTCCTCCCTCTCTGAACCAAGTTCCACTAATTTGCCCTCATTCTAAAAAACACAAGCTTTTCAATAAAAAATAAATAGAATAAAACCGAATGAGTTAAAAAATGACAAATATTAAAAACAATTCCGAAAATCGATAACACGAAACATCGCAAAATTTTTCGCAAACAAGAAAAATATCGCCAACTTGGCACCCCTCTTCCCTGGTCAATCAGGGCAACGACTACCTGCCCGTTATTGGCATGAGACCGGGATTCAATAATAACGAAATCACCATCATGCAGTGCCATGTCAATCATGGAGTCGCCAATGATTTTCAGGGCGTAGCGTCCTGGTTGGCACAGCAGTTGACCAAGATCCAGTGTGTCCTGCCCTTCAATTGCCTGAATCGGCAAACCAGCTGCAATATTACCGGCCAGCGGCAGAGTAGCGACCGGTAATTCATGGATTTCTTCCAAGGAGAACAAACTAAGTGAATCCCGGAGTCAAGGGCCCCAATTTATTCAAAAAGACCTTTTTTTTAGCCACCTTTCTTTAAAAATCGGATTCATGCAAATGTTTTAATCTGTATTATTTGAGGACACAAGGTGGCCACGTGGCCAATCCAACACCATCTCCCCAACTTTTCACCTATAGGCATATTCTGCTAATTTGATTCGGCAAAGTTTGTAGTTAAAAATTTCTAAGATAGATGATTACCAATTTCAATAAACAGATTATATAATAAGCAGATAAGAACAATCACTAGTTTAAACAAAACGAAGGGAAATTTACGAAACAATCATAAATTAAATTAAAAAACAGATTTTTCAACTGAAAGTAAGGAGTAATATTAAATTTAAGAAAAACAGAATTTTTTACGTATACGAGAGGGGTTCTCCTCTCTTCAATATCTCGCTGTTTACGGTAAAGTTAGAATTTTGTTGCAATTCTTTAAAAGTGACTCTTGAAACGGATAGATATGCTAATGCATGCAACTCTTAAGAATTTGAATTTGGATTAGAAAAATAATTCAGAGAAGTCTAATATATGCTACTCTTAGAGATTAGCAATATTGATCATTTATTTCTTGTCTAGGAATGAGCTGAGCCTAGATTGAATGGAAACCACTAGCTAAGAAGTTTTATGAACATAACTCACATCTTCTCATGAGTATGATTTCCTTCGGCCTTTTCAGTCAAGCCTCTGTATGCATAGTTCGCTAGAATATAAGGTATTAAAAATAAATTTAATAAAATTAATAATTTAAAGTTATTTTATATATAAAATATATATTATATTTTAATTACTCAACATAATAAATTTCAAATTATTTATATAACTTTATAAATATAAAATAAATAATATAATTATAAAATAAATAGCACAGTAACATGAGATAATTTTATAAAAATTCAAATTAACTCTTTTTAAAATATTGAATAAATGTTAAATTTATTTTAATATTTAATTTATCAGGTGGCAACGACACATCTGATAACTCCAGTATCCTTACTTTTTCGCCACGTTCAAGCAATTGTTGAACCAAATGCAAACCAATAAAACCACCACCACCCGTTACCAATGAGCGTCGATTACTCACACGCCCCCCTGTTTTTGCAGCATAAAATTTTTTTGAGAATAGAAATTAACAAATTCAGTCGCTTCGAGGTAGCATACTGTTAGAAATTTTACAATACGCTTATTTTACGTTATCAGTAGGTTCTGCTTGGATGCGGCTCTCTTGATTCTTGTAATTATCAATCGTCGTTTGCAGAGATTGCGCTTTTAACTGCTGTTCGTGGATCTGTTGTTGATAATGTTCTTGTACTTGTCGGATTTGTTGTTTGAGTTGCTGTTGTAGTTGCATCTCCATGTGCTCTCGCAAAGAAGTAAATTCACCCTCGGATTTCTCGCGTTATTTCTGCAGGACTTCGTACAGGCCATCGCGATCATCCTCAAGCTGGGCAATTGTGATTCAGTAAGCCCCCGTCGACGACTTAAGAGCCATAATTGAATGCGAATCAGAATAAGAAAATAACGGGTGTCGAGGTGGGATATCATAGTCACTGATGGTCTCAACTTGCTTCCTGGTATGACTAAAGGTTCATCAGTCAGAGGGCATTGGTCAGAGGCCATAGGTCATTGGTCACAGGTAACGAGCGCATGGTTCTCACAGTCAGTTATACGTCATGGGTCACCAGTGCCTCACAATCAGCCACACCGTACTGCGTACATCTATTTTAGCCCAAATTCTGGCGTAAGCACGGTGTAAGCTCGGCGTAAGCACGGCATAAGCAAAGTCGGCCTTGGAAGGCCAGAATTGGCCTCGAAACCTATTCCAAGAGACTCCCCGTTACTGACTGTGCCGGCCACACCAAGATCAGCCTCGCAGGCCTCACCTAACCCCATTTCGTGAAAATGTCGGGTGGCGTAAGCTGGCGTAAGGCCGCGTAAGGGTTGGCGTAAGGTCGCTGTAACTTCCGAATCAAAACCACTCTCTTTCCCCAAGCTTTCGTTGAAGTGGTCTTAGAGAGAGGGACAGGTGAAAAAATTGCGTGCCGTCATAGTCCAGTGATGATGGATATCGACTCCGTATTAGGAGGACACAAACTAGGAAGCCTTCACACTACATAATAGAGTTTGAAGCTAAACTATTTTAGGTATTTCGATTTGTTTGAGCATCAATTGCGTGCCGGTCTCGACAGATGATATTATGCGCCTTACATTACATAGATGTATTTACTGCGCGGATAATTGTTTGTTTAGCTTCATTATTTATGTTGGTTGCGCTTATAACTGGCATCGTGATTCACAAACGTATTTTTAAAGATATGTTTAGCTTTAGAGCAAACAAAGGTAGCCGAAGTTGGCTTGATGCACACAATGTTTCGTCGGTGCTGGCATTACCATTTCATATCATGATCACCTACACGGGAATTATCACGTTGATATTTATGCTGTTCCCCTACCCCCTTGAGTGCGTTTAAAACCCAATACAACCAGGAATGGATCTTACAGCGACATCAGTATAAAACGCCCAACCAGGTCCGGCAGGCATTGAGGGAAAGCCCCTATGCCGACGCAGCCGGATGACACCTAATTCTGTGTCCAACTAACCGGGGGCTTTACAGTGGGGAACTGTCGGTAACGCAGGGATCGGGGAGCGGTGCCGCCGGTGGGGTTGGGGCAGTGGTTGTTTAAAGCGCGAAGTCTGGGAGTCTCAAGTTACAGAGTCTTCTGAGCAAAGCAAAGGCTTCCACGGGCTTGCTCGGCTGGAAAAAAGTATAAATGCTAGTTATTCTTGCTCAGTTAACATGCATGATGGAGCATCATAAATGGCACAGAGGAGGATCTTCCAGCTGCTAAGCTGCAAAAGCAAGAATCATTATAAAACGCTCCTCATCTGCAAGCAAACACAAACAAGAATGAGAGCCAACGGCTTCTGTCGCCCAACTCTACCATAACCGAGCTCATTGGTACCCTGATCACACTGGCCTCCCTCAATATTTTGCTCTAGATCCGCCCCTGATTGCTTCTGGTTTTACTTTTTTTTTGAGGGGGCACAAAAAGTATATAAAACGCACAAAAAATTTGTTTAAATACATTTTTTTTAGTTTTTTTATGGGTCGGACAAATATTTGGAGGGATGGTTCAAATCCAGTACCCGTGATAAGGCCTTCGTTGACAATATCGCAGTAAATAATAGAGCAACTTACGCCTGGAACGGGTCGAGGACACCGGTGAGCCACGGCGAGGGGATCTCCTCGACCTGCTTGTGGCGCTCCCAGCTCTCGTTGCGGACGGTGTTGCCGTCGGGGTCGCGGAAGAGGCTCGAGGGCAGGTCCCGCGCGCGGAACGCGTCGAGCGAGCCGGCCTCGAGGTAGATCTTCACGAGGTCGCGCGCGAGGAAGTCGCCCTAGCCGAGCGCGTACACGTCGATCTCGGGGTGCTGGTCGAACCAGGCGATCTGGTTGTAAATATCAATAGATGTAAATTAATCATTTTATTTATTTTAACATAAATATATAATATACAAAACTCATGAAGAAAATGTACTCATTAAAATCTTTCAATAAAAACTATCAGATGAAGAGCTTCCTTAACTCCAAACAACTTTTATCCGGAGTAAACTCATTCAACTCTGTAAAATCTTTAAAGCCTTTTTCCTCAGTCAACAATGAGGGCGAGCCTTCTTTCCTAGAAATGGTTAAGATGTACTTCGGAAGTGTCAGGACTAACTCACCTATTCCCTCAATTTATGGGTAAATGAATACTGGCAAGAACAAATACGGCAATTCTATGATTCAAGAAGGTTTTATTTGCTTCCTTTTTAAAATCTATCATTAGAGGGTAGAAAGTTCTTTGGATAATAACCTGAAATGAATTCCGCAACAATATCCAATATTCAGAAAAGAAACAAACTTAAGCCATAATGGCACTGGTCATACCATAGATGCTTTAACCACTAAATTCCACCAGATTGTTGAAAAATATCTGAAGCTTTGTCAGCCTACTTACACAGCTTTCTAAAAATATCATCAATCCATGACTGCCATATCCATGAAAGAAAACTGTCAGTTTCTTCAACTTCTTCAAATTTGATAAAGCAATCAATGCTGAATTTGAAAGCTTAATGCTATTTTCGATGTCAAAATAATCAACAACAAAATAATCCACTATTGTCAAAGTTTTTATATTTGGGCAATGTTCCACAATGCATTGATGTGCCAGTATTTGTCGTTGTTGGTGTTGTACCTGTCGTAGAAGTTGTCGTCCCTGTTCCCGTCGTCGTACCTGATCCTGTAGTCGTAGAACCTGTTCCGGTTGTTGGCGATGTCGGTGTCGTCGTTGTTGACGTCGTTGCAACCCACTGGCAATAATCGGGGTACTGGTTACAGGATTCTTCTGTACTCACGACATCACATTGAGCAGGAACACATCTGTTTTATTATGGGTGTAGAAAAAAGAAGTGGGAAAAAGGAGGAGAAATAGGAGAAGAATAAAAGAGGAAAAAAGAGGACGCGTAGGAGCAGAGCGAAAGCGGATAGACGAAGGGATGAGAGACGAGGAAAAGAGGAAAGAGAAGGAGGAATAGGAGAAGAGCAAAAGAGCAAAAGGTAGGCGGAATAGGAGAAGAGCAAAAGAGGCAAACCGAAGGAATGAGAGAAGAGCACACGAGGAGAGAGCAGGAGGAATAGGAGCATAACAAGAGCGCAAAAGGTTGGAAGTGATCTGCGGTTCGATGTTTTCAGGAAAAACCGAGGAGCTCATGCGGCGCTTGCGTCGGGCGGAGTATGCGCGACAAAATGTACTCACAGTAAAACATGAGGTCGACACGAGAGGAGGCTTCTCCTGTATTCGCAGTCACGATGGTGAAACTCGTGAGGCTGAGCCTATTGGGAATTCAGCGCAGAGTGTCTATCGACTTCTTGAGATTGCGGGTCACGATATAGATATTGTGGGTATTGACGCTTTTGCTTCTTAAAAGTGGGACTAGAACTTTCAATTTCCAATCGAATACACCCCCTCCAAAGTTTATACGATCACATTTTCTATATATACCTTATGTGCCCCGGGAAATAATTTACAACACTAGCCCCAAGGTTTTTGGGGGTTGTTTAAACCCCACAGTTTTCACTATATGATCTTGGGTCTATTTTGAGCAAAAGGAGTATCTGAAATTTTTATCAGATGCATCTGGGGAGAAAAGAACGTGGGGGGAATGGAAGTGATTCAGGACACGATAGTGATAATGAACTAAAATCCCTTACCAGGTATGTTAAAAGCAACCAATAGATCAGACCTGCTGGATTTGTGATCAGCACCAACAAATGGGGGGAGTAGGGCGGTATTCCAAGAAATAGATTGGAACCTTTGGTGTGTGCAGAAACGAAGTAGGCCTACTCCAAACGTTGGCACTAGGGTTGTTCCAGGTTACTATAAAATCCTCCTGGAATGAATCGTCCTCCTTTTTGATAGACCAATCCATATATCTGTTTGAGCTCTATGAACTATATGCCTACCTCATTTTGGAAAAAAGTGGACTTAGGCCCTTTTTGCATAATGCTAGATTTGTTGCCTTGTGTGTATTAGAGAATATATCTTGTATAATAATTTACGAACTTATTACATTCTATGGATATTTTGACTGAACTCGGTTGTAAATTCCAGCCCGCAATAAAGAAATTATGCAAAATAAAAACGATAATCGAGCTTAAGTGATGCGAACGTTTCCGTGTCTTTACGACATCTGACGGGAATCATCATAACGGCTGTTCCGCGCGTGAAAAGGGCGGCTTCCGGAATTCGTCGGCTATCCGCGTCAGCCATAGGCGGAGATCGCCACGCTGCCGAATCCCTCCGCTTCCTGCGCGATCAGGCGTTCCATCACGCGGCGCGCCTGCAGGGGGGCGGCGTCGGCGGCGATGTCCGTCTGCGCCGGATCCGGATAATGGTCCAGCAACTTCTGCTTTGGGGAAAATTAAAAAACGCATGACACTTATAAAATCAATTTCAGGAATTAGAGGGACCATTGGAGGGCCAGTTGGTGAAAATTTAACACCTATTGATGCAGTAAAGTTTGCATCTGCATATGGTACTTGGATCAAGCAACAACGTAATAAAGAGAACTACCGAGTAGTCGTTGGGCGTGATGCACGTATTTCTGGAGAGATGATTCAAAATTTAGTCATGAATACTTTGGTTGGTTTGGGGATTCACGCGAACTGGTCGAGGACAACCGAGCCGTCGATCTTCACGTCGAACACGCGGCATGGGCCCTCGGATAGCGCCGGGTCGGGGAGGTCTTGGCAACCCTTGCTGCAGCACACTTCCATGAAGTAGAGCGTGACGTCGTGCGGTCCCGGCTCGAGCCCTCGAATCGTGTACTCGATGCCGTGTTCGCTCCAGCGCTCGCTGCGGAAGATGTCTTCGGTGATCTCGTTGAACCCGAGCGCGGGATCAAACTCCATCCAAAGACGTATGTGATTCTCAATGTACGACAAGAAACAGAAACTAGGATGAAAATGTTCCAGTTTAGAACAGTTCTGTTTGTCTAATTTTAGCGTAAAATTCGATATACGTCCCGCAAAAATTGAGTGATTCATTAGCCCTTAAAATGCACAGATTTATTAAGCTGAGAATTTAGTTTGCAAGGAGGACTCTTGCTTCCCTTTTTGCTCTATACTGAAAATCAGCCCCATAGCTGCAGTAATCCGCGATTGGGACCCAATAATCAGCCGAAAAAGTTGTGTCTCTGATTAGTTGTATTTCGAAAGAAATCTAGTAGATTGTCTGCTGTATCAACATTTCCAGAAGTTCCCAACAATGTGCTCTAGAAACGACATACATACCCGTGTAAATTGAGACCCTATGTGCGTCTGATTTGTCAAAATATTCACAATATCTGGGGAAGGGTTTAAAGGATCCTTATGAAACTTTGATGATGTATTGGAGACAATAAGGGGGGAGGGGTGTGCTCGACAATCCGGGTTGGCTGGAAACCGTCTATAAGCGGCAGGAAGAAACCGAAGGCGCGGAACATCACGCGATGGTGCGTGTGTTTCAACTGCCCGGCGGCTTTCGTCTGCTGGTCGGGCGCGACCTCGACGAGCGCGAACGCATTTATGAGATCGTGACATCGGCGGGTAAGTGGTCGGTCGCGATCGTGATTTTCCTCGGTCTCGCCGGCGGGTTCTTCGTCACGCGCCGCGTGCTGCGCCGGCGGCTTTTAGATTAGGTATCCAGCCCTATATTTCCATACAGCTTGTTACACTGTTTTCATCTAATAGACCTTAAGGTGGAAAAAAATTGTATTCCGCGCTGTACCAACAACGCTCGTAACTACACGACACTGTTGGGAGTACTCAAACATGAAAGATGTCAAAAGATTAACGTCGACCTAAAAGTTTATCTTCCTAGTCACTTGTGAATGCAGTATACAGTTTATTATTATAAATTTGCAGAGATTTTTGCATGCGGAACCTGGGAGGGGAGGAAGCTGGGCCGGGATTATAATCTCCCAGCGCTCGACTTGGGTATTTGCAACCGCTCTATTTCGGGGCTCGGATACGAGTGGTCGGGAATTTTTGCGGCTTTTGCCAGCGCGTGGCTCGTGCATCCCGCACGCGGGCGCTCACGCCGCTTGGCAATCTTCCACGTGCGCGTGCGACGGGAGCCGTGGGGCCGGCTCCCGCAACCCTCAGCCGCGTGCCGGGATGCTTATTACTATTATAAAGCCAGTTGCAGGTAGTACCAAAACAAAGTCCTCCTCCGGCTAAGGGGACTCTCTAAATACAATTGCCAGCTAAATCTGCTGCAATCTGAACTCGTGTGCCAACGTTTATCAAAATCTCTTATTTGCTTTCTTCAGAAGTTAAGAGGTTATGTTTTAACTAAAATAGTAGTCATTGCAATTCGTCGTGTTTTGTCAACCTAGGAAAACACCTGAGAAATTGTTTACAAATTTATTGGGCCGGCGTCACGACCGCTCGCCTCGATCACCTCGGTGCGCGACTTCGTCCCCATCTCGATCTCGGCTTGGTCAGCCCCGATGTCCTTCTGGGGATCGACGTGCGGGATCGCAGGCATCTGCCAGTCGACGCCACACCAGAGGTCGAGCTGCGCCTCGAAGTCGATCGGGCTACGCCCGAAGCTCGGCAGCATCCCCGCGAGGTAGCCCTCCAGGATCATGTGCCGCCACCACGCCTTCGACGCGGGAATCGGTAAGTGAAACATCGAGGCGAGATCAATGAGCCGCCGTAATTTCCGGCAGGAATCCGCCGTCCATGCCCCACCGTAAACAAAGGGATCTTCGGCGAAAACGGCGATGGGGATACCTTCCAACCGGGCAAATCCCGTGATTATAGATGTGCCCCATTTCATGCCGATTTCAAAAAATGAGCCCTGATCCATTACCGCCTCAATCACGCGTCGCATTTTGTACACTTTGCGCGGGTCTTTGGGCACGATGGCACCGCGTGGCCGAAGACATTGCGCGTCATCGCTGCCGCGTAGACATCGCCGCGGTCGCTGGGCTGGAAGGTGATCTCGTAGGTCTTGGCCTTGCGTCGGCCGTCCTTCTTAATCGAGACCGAGGTCCAGCGCAGGGTGAAGCCGTCCTTTGTTTCGCGGATCACCACGCTCATGTCGCGCGGCTCTTTCTCGCCGCCGGGCTTCACCACTTCGGCGCTGCCGTGGTATTCCCCGGCAAAGGCGGCAATGGTAATGACTAAATACTATTGGTTAATACTATCACGTGCCAAATTCATAGGAAACCATGATCACAAAAGAAAGAGAGATTCGCCTTGGGGTCAATGTAAGGGAAACAAAACCTTCTCATATAACATCGGTGATCCTGAGCCATTAGGTACAGCATATGGTAATGGGCGTGAATGTAAATACTATGTTAAATATCTGGAGTTGTGGGGCCATAGCTCAAAAAGGATATCGGTAACAGGAAGTGCAGGCCTCCTACCGAGAGAGCAGAAAGCAGGTGGGGAGTTTGGTTGCTGTGGTACTAAATCAACTTAACATTTTTGATGGAGTTCCCCACTCATCATATGCAATAACAGATAATTAGTTTTAGTTTCAATTCGCCTTTCAAAAGACTTGATAAGAATGCTAACTCCTTAGTGCACTAGAAACTACTCTCATTGACCCTATTTGATCTGTTAGTCGCCCTTACTTATACCGGTGCTGTTAGCCTGCTGTTGAGCAACTTCATGGCCACGCGCTGGCGCTGACCGCCGGAGAGCTGCCGCGGATAGCGCTGCAGATAGTCCTCCAGGCTCAGAATGCTCGCCGCCTTGTTGACGCGCTCCTGGATCGTCGCCTTCGGCGCCTTCCGAAGCTTCAGGCTGAACGCCATGTTGTCGTAGACGGTCATGTGCGGATACAGGGCGTAGTTCTGGAACACCATCGCGATGTCCCTGTCCTTCGGCGGCACCCGGTTGACCACCCGGCCGCCGATGGTTGGCGGCGCGGTGAAGCATGCCATCAAGGCCGAACAGGCTGGCTGTGATGCGGTCATCCTGCAGGGCGGCGAAGGCGGCGGGCATACCGGTCTGGTGGGGACGATGCCGTTGGTGGCACAAGCCGTGGAAGCCGTGAACATTCCGGTCATCGCGGCAGGCGGCATTTATGATGGCCGCGGCCTCGCAGCAGCGCTCGCTCTGGGAGCCTGCGGCGTCTGGATGGGTACGCGATTCATCGCCTCGACCGGGCGAGATTCACGACTGTTTGTTAGCTGGTTTATGCTTGAACTCGGTTTTATCGATTACAAGAACATTTTTAAGACAGAGCAGCTCTCTAAAAGAGCAGCATCTCTAAAAGAACAGTGCAGCTCTCTTTAATCCATTTTACAAATGCTGCAGCTCCCTAGAACTTGCAGACAATAGTTTTCTCTGTTTCTACCTTAGTATTGTCGCGTCAAACAACGCAGCGGAGACCGTGAACTGGAATTTTTGCTGCCCAAAATTCCCGAAAAGAGATGATATCTTGGGGAAATTGTACCATAAAATCTAACCTGAACCCTAGGACACAGATTTTAAGCCCCATCAATTTCGAAACTACGCAAATTTTTCTAAAACGACGGAAAAGCATAAAAGTCTTTTTTTTAGAGCATTTTAAGCTGTCCCAGAATTTGCTCAACTTTTCCAACTTTGAATGTCCCTCAGATCCAAATTGCGTAGGCTGGGGAGGGCAGACCGAGCAAATTTTGTTTCGGCTTACCCTGCCGCTCGATTGCATCTATGGGCAGACCTGCTTCATTCAGAACTATGTCGATGCGGATCCGGGCAAGGGCTACCGGGACTACAAATGCGGGCCGCTGGCCTATAACAGGCACAAGGGCACCGATTTCCGTCTGCCTTCCTATGTCGAGATGGAAAACGGCGTCGATGTCGTTGCCGCCGCGCCGGGCACGGTACGCGCGGTACGCGATGGATTGCCGGATGCCAGCTACAGAATGTTCCGGCTGGAAGGCACGCTACCTCCCGAGCCGCAAGAAATCGACGATTGCAAGCAAGCAGGTAGCCACGCGAACGGCTTCAAGGCGTTGGCGGAGATCAAGCTTTCCCTGCACCCAACGGCGGAACGCGTGCCAACGGATTGCGCGCAGTCCGTGTTTACTGGGCGTGAAATGCCGTCGAGCCCTACGCTTGCTGTGACGGAATTGAACTGGGAGCCGACGAATCTGTTTCACTACCCGCTCTACTTCGATCCAGCTCCTCGAATCGGCTTCTTTGATGGGGAGTGAGTACGCTTAACAGCTCTTGCTTGGCTTCCTCGCGCAGGCGTGCGATTTCGCGCTTGAGCCGCTTCTCGATCTCCTTCGATTTCGTCACCAGCGTCTGTTTCTGTTGGTCCGTCAAATCGAGCTGCTCTGCCAACGGGCCGCGTGTCAGCGTCTTGCCCACTCCCCGCTTTGACATTTGGCGTTGAATCGCGACCTGCCGCAGCCGTTCGATCTGACATGTTCCAACAATGTCATCAACAAGCGGTAAAACTGTTAGTTGAATGGTGCTCTTCAAAATCTTAGAGTCTTAGATTCTGTTGATGGCTCTCTCAACATGGATACAAAGGTTTGCAACATCTTTTGTCTTTTTGCACTCTCCAGGGGTCATTTCAGTTCAGTACAATTCAGTGCAGTCAATAATCCATCTTGTTTTGGAATTCTTGGCTTTAAATATAGATGGCAGGTTGGTGTAGAAGCTTTCCCTTATTGGAAAGATTGGTGAGGCTGAACGACAGAAATGGATCTTGGCTGTCATCGCCTTGGCGAGGTGAGCGCTTCCATTCCTGACCCGAAAGCGGGCGTGCTCAGCTGCTGCCGAACGCGTGCATTGACCACTGACATCGAGATGGCGCAGCAGCAACCAGCGTTCACCGATAAGGTGTCGATCGCATTTCCCCAATCAAATTACCCCCAGCCGCTCTGTCGGCTGACCGGCTGAGCCGCTTCTAGATCTCTTGTAAATACTTGTTAATCAATTAATTATGTTATAAGATGGATTTTGGGTAAGATTATGAAATGATTATTGAAGAAATTATGATTGAGTTTTATAGAAAACTAACTTGATCTTCAAAAAATGAATGGTAAGATGTTTTTGGTTTTATCTCTTTAGAATAACACCATGAAACAGAAAAGTTCTTATGTAGTTATCTCTCTGACAGATGGAAAGGCGCATCCTCAGAAAGACATTTCCAAGCTGAAAAAGCACGCATAGCGATCATCGAGCCCACTGCATGCTCGTCAGTCTTCTTTGGCGCAACACCAAGTATCGGCAGGCACGTTTCTGAGGCCACCATACCTGGCAAGTGAGCAGAACCACCAGCACAAGCAATGATGACCTGTAGTCTTCGTCTTTCTGCCGTCTGTGCATAGAGCGTCATACGCCCAGGCGTGCGATGTGCCGAAACTACTCCGTATTCAAACGGAATCTGAAGTTCTTCCAGCATATCGGTACATGGTTGTGTTTTATCATTCGATCTTTTTGATGGACAAAGATAGTAAACGCACCATCAACAATGGCAAAAGAGCTGGTCACCCTTAGCTATCCAGTCAAAAAATGCTTGCTAAAGCATTTACTCATCAATTGGATCAAAACCAACAAAAATAGAATAAAATTCCAACAAATGTATGACGGGTTGTAAAATGGGAAACATGACTAGGATGAGGACATCAAGCTGATCAAGAAATGGGAGCAGGAGATCTGCGATGGGGCGTTGATTGGGAAATCGGTATCTGGATTTTTTTCGATTTTGAATTGCGGATTGCTGATGGCGTTGGGCTGCCGAATCTTCAGCCGATTTGCCGGAATCGTCGCGTGCGTAGTCTATGTGTCGACACCTTGGACCATTGCCAATGGCATCATTGGTTATAACGAAGGAGCTGTCAGTTGCTACCTGCTCGCCGCGATGCTCGTTTTCGTATTATTCATGATGCGTGATGGCTCTTCCTCGAATTCATCGCTCTTTGAAGCCTTTGGTGTTTTTCATCAACGTCACTATTATCCAGGCATTCAAAATGGCGATTGTTGCCCATGGCACCAACACAAGAAACATGCAATGCACCCAGAACTCGTACTGAACTGCAGAGCCTCGTTTCGCATACGAGGTCTCCGCCGTTGTCCAGGATGTACACGTGACTTCTGTGTTGTCTTTGCAGGCTGGCTCGTAGTTAAAGAAATGCGGGAAATTTACGATGAAGCAAAAGGCGAGGTCAGTATTTTAAACGTGCAGAAAAGAATCGTCCGTTCTCGTTCCAGCATAAAAAAGCAAAGGTGAATTCCCTAAAATGTAAATTTTGAAAATCTGAGTCTCTTCTACATTTCCAGGGGTCAATCTGTTACGATCAATTGGCAATATTTCGAATTAGTGTATTCAATAGATATTGTGTTTCTTCACGAAACCGAAAAATTTTCCAGCGGCAAAAAATTCACAACATGAAGAAAATAAGCATAATTAAAAGCTCTCCCTGTGAACAGAAATCATTGAGATTATCGAAAACATCTTTACATCTTAAGGAACACAGGAGCAATATCTAGTGCTATGGGAATAACAAGATACAGTTTAAGTGATAAAAATGAAAAGATGAAATAATTCACCTGATATGTATGTAGGTATTGCACATTTTTCGCAATCCATTCAACTAAACTTCGGGAAAGCAAATTTCCAGATCCACAAGCAAAAGCTGGGTAAAGAGGTGACGTATATGTATGCTAAGAGATTTTACTAATACCGAGATTTACCTAGACCTAATCTGAGCCAATCAAAATTTTTAAGAATTTTTGAGCAGAATGATTTTGAGAAGAATGATTGAGAACACTTTCAATCAGAAAATCCTATAAAAGAAATTTGATTAGCTAAAATTAACACAAGATAAATCTCGGTATTAGTAAAATCTCATTTTGAATAGGACTTTTTTGAATAGCGAGATCAATCAAGAATGCCATTTGTTAGTCTCTTGATATCGGGTGCGAAACCTTCATCATCGTCGCCTTGACGTGCAGTGAGAACATTACGCCGGTCTTCCTCGCATCCTCCATCTGCTCTTCGTAGAACTCGCACAGCGCGTTCTTGCTCATGAACATGCTGTCGATCACTTCGCCCTCTTCGAGTTCGACTTTGTCTTTCAGTACGATCGTTTCGCCGCTCTTCGTAACGAGCTCCATGCGGACAGCGCACGCCTTGTCCAGCGTCATAGACTTTTCACTGGAGTAGGTCACACGTCAACGAATCCCCGGTATTGAAAGGATAGAGGACAAGTCTTTTACTGAGAGTTTTAGTACGAATCTTGGGAAAATAGGCGCGTTGTCTGGCATGGACTCATAGAAGGTCGTTGGCCTCATAACGCTCGTGGGGCGATAGTGTGAGCCAGAGATTATTTCTTGCTTGCAGCCGAGGGATTCAATGATTTATCCAATTCCTTTAGGCGTTCTCTTGCGTTGTGCCCTATGCCCCATGGGCTTGGGACATTCACACTCGTGAGATGTCTGGCTCCCGTCAGCCGATAATTCCGAGATGGCAACCGTCTTTGGCCCGTTCGGCGTACAAATCACGACGAACCCGCCATCGAGCGGACGGGTCAGCTCCATGCGCAACGCTGCCGCGCCCGCATGAGAGGCCTGCAGCAGCACCAGAAGTGCCAACGCGGTGCGACAAAGGCCGGAAGCGATGCATGCCGAAGAGATCATGGGCGCAACTTGCCACCATCGCGGCATTTCACCCGTTCCTTGAGTGAACATATGATGATCTCCACGATAATTTTCTTTTGCAGAAACAGCAACTACGTGGGGAAAAGGAAATTTCGTCTTTGGCAGATAGGAGGCCTGGATGTTTTGTTCTCTGTTATTTTGAGCCTAAAAAAGAAATAAAAGTAACTTTATTACACCAGATGCGTGCCCAGAGTCTTATTTTATCCGGGTTGCAGCGGTAGCTTGCAACCTAGTAAGAGACGATCACGTCCCATTCCGTTCTTTTTCTTTTGATTTCGCCATAAAATATTTTTTTAGTCTTTATGCTTGTAAAGTAACTTCATTTTCCAAAGGTAATACAATCGTAATCTTAGTTCCTTCTCCAGGCTTACTGTCTACCTGTAATTTACCACCCATTGCTCTGATCACTTCCCTGCTTTCATATACACCGATACCCATTCCTGCATTTCCCTTGGTTGTATAAAACGGCTTAAACAGATGGTTTCTGACAAAATGTGCATCCATTAAACTGAAATATGTGGGATGTGCCTCGGATTTTACCTTCAGTTGTTGTTCAAGCTTCTTCTTGGCGCCTGCGAGCTCAGCATTCGCCTAATAAGACATGAAGATATAAAGAAATTCAATTAGAAACTGAATTTAAGTGAAAGATGATACAATTTACAACATAGATAAAGCTTTTTATCTGAATATATATTGGAATGTTTACACCAGATTCAGTGAATTCTACACACTGTTCTATACCTGAAAATTTACTGATAAGCTGATAAAAAAAAAAGAGAGAGCCGGTTGCAACTTGAACTTGGTCGTTTATTGTTGCTTTAGAATTATCATATTATTATTTCTTTTTTTTACTCCATTTCCCACCATTAGGGCTCATATTTAGTAATATATAATTTCCTTTGCTTTTTCTTTTCTCCGTTGGGTTGTCTTTGTGAGTTAATAATAAATGATGAACATGATGAATGCCAAATATGATCGTCGGTCTATACTGTGTTTGTAAATATGGTTAGGGTATGGTATTATACGAAAAAACCGACCTACTCATGCGCCATCTACAACTTCACCTTTCTGCAAACGTGCCAACACCGGTAGAATGAAATTCAAATTTGAATCGGAATTGTGTATATAATAAGTTAGAAACTACTGCTATTTAATGTTTAGATTCATGATTTATGGCCGGTCCAAAAAACTTGCTACCCCCCATAAAATTAGATTGCTTGAATAATCGTGATTGCGAACTGATATCCCCCAACTGTTGATTAGTAATAGTAGCAAGAATAGTGACAATGAAAGGGGATCTGAATAGAAAGAAGATTTGGTAAGGATACAAAGAATAGTGAAAATTAAAGGGCGTTTTAAGCAGTTTGATCGGTAAGTGCTAAGAACAGTGAAATTTGAAGTGGTGTTAAAGTGGTTTAAAGTGGGTTTGAATCATCATGATCAGTAAAAGTAGCAAAAACAGTAAAAATACAATGGGATTTGAATCTCTTTGATCTGTAGAAGTATACAATTCTATAACGTCAGTAGTATACCAGAGGTCACGTTTGCATCCTGCCAGTAAATAACGTATATTCATACCCACACTTACTATTTTTGTGTACACAGAAATATACAGCGGGGTAGAGGAGAGGTACCTCGGGAGGCTCATAACCTCCAGACCCCGGTTCGATTCCGGGCCCCGCAACCAGTAACTAAAAGTCCGATTTTTGTCGGGCTTTTAGTTTGCTTGGCTCTGCGAGTTCAGAGAGCAAACTCAGGACAAGAGATTCAACTCTCTTTTGATGCATATAGATTCAAATTACCTCACCCAACCACAAAAATTGCGACAGTGAAATAATTATTTGAACCTGATGAATAGGCAGATCTGGTTCATTTTTTACTGGAACACCTTGCATAGGTTAATATCTAAGGACAATCATGACCCTTCGCCTTATGCAGTTTGTTTGCTTTATCCAGAAAAAAGCTCTTCTTTTTCTCGACGGTGACTCGTCTCTTCATTGCAGTCTTTGTTGGTCCAAGCCCATGGTTACAAAATCCGGGTGATGAAATGTGGTTAGGCGGCATCTTTGATCAGCGCAATATCGCTGAAGATAAGGAAACTTATCTGCAATTGGATTATACCCATGACGTAAGCTGGGGAGCGATTAACAGCATTAAATCTGGTATTAAACTACGCGACCGTTCTTTCCAGCAGGACAGATACCGCACTAGTTTGAACAACCTCGCTCCAGTTGGCGAAGGCAGCTTAGGAGCGCTGTATGCCCTGTATAGGGCGGGTGATTTGAAGCATATAATCATTCTGGATAACAGGAACATTATGGGCAGAGCGTTCCACTACCTCTGTTATCATGCCGGGAGGTTTAGAACTGCATGATTTATACACACTGTAAAGTGCTTGCTGGAGACTGCAAAATTTGGCGGTGACGTCTGCGCGAGGCGCCTGTAAGCCGATTCAATCTGAAGCATGGCCCCTGCCAGATTCGATCAAACCAGGTCTGCGGGGGGTCCCATGCATTTAGGTGATCGATCTTTTCCTGCAATTTGGCCTGCTCTGCCATCAAGGCATCAAAGTCAGCATCAGGCTCTGCAAACTTGGCACTGATTGCTTCATATTGTTTGACCAGTTGAACTGCTTCGCCGGCGCCTTCTTCGATCAACTCTTTGACTGTTTTTTCTGGATCCAACTCAGGCTCCTGCGGCAGATATCCAAAAGAAATGTTTTTGTTGACGTCAATCTGTCCCACATAGTCTTTGGGTGAGCACTGAATGGCTTATGCACCAAAATAATTATATTTTCTTCCCCCATCAAATTCAATTTCAACTGAAAAACTTCAACCTTACCATCAATCCTTATACTAAAATCAGCCCTTTCATTATAATTCAATAATGAAATAATTCATTTATCAATTTGAAATAATTTGATTAATTAATTAGTTAATTCAAAATTAATTTGAAATAAATTGAAATAAAAAACAAAAATAACACAAGTATTAAAAAAAACTATCTACTAAGCAAGCCCCGTATACACCTTCAGTGTTGTGTCTTAGCATACGGCATTCTCTTTCATAGATCAATGAAACAGCTTATCAGTAAATTCAATATCAGGGAGTGCTCATTAGAAACAACTACAAATACTTTAGTAGCAATGCATGTTACGTAAGTTGTGTTACACCATATGACTTGTTAGTGGTAGCTCATAGACATTTGCGAATGAAAATGGTATTATCTTTCTAGGCAAGGCACGGTTGAGGTTGCCTAAAACCTCTCTTCCCAAACCTAACTGGACAAGACGAATAACCAACAGTGAGCCAAGAAAATATAACTCCCTTTTTACAGACCAATGTCGAATCAAACAATTTGACAATGGCCTCACTTAAACCTTTGTGAAATCAAAGATGATCGACATAGACATACTCAGATGAACCACTTATGGGTTAGATTCAGAAAAAAAATATAATGGATATCGGACGTTTTCTCATGTGCAACTTATCGAAAGATGGCGCTTTGCTCTATGAACCAAAACAAAAACTCTCATAATTTGTTTATAATTTGTAAAGGGCATGTTAGCTATGATGATTTTTAGTGTAGTAGGTTACGAAAATGCGTCATGTTTGCCTTGTGTATTTTGTTTGGTAATATTTTTATTGTATAGCATATAGGAATTTTACAGGTAAACAAATATTTTCACTGATATGTCAACAGTTGTAACACACGGGAATTTTATTTTGTAAATATCTTAATTAGTATAAAAGGTTGGGGTAATTGGTGGCTGCTCTAGCTCAACTAGCGGTGGCATAAAAATGATCCGCATGTTACTCCTTATCAAACAAGGCAATCGAGAAATTAAACGTTTAATTCACCCCAATGCTAATTTCGTTATTAAATTAAGCAGATTTCCACTAAGTGACCGAATTATAAATGCCATTTGGGGCTTCTTAGCAACCTACTTTGCCTTGTACACCGTTATTCTATTTAGTTTACAATTTACGGGTTTAGATTTTATGCGATCAGCTATTCTTCGCGTATCAAATACGGCTTGTACGAAGTTTCAGCGGCGGAAAATGATTTCGGTCCACGGCCGGGTGAAAAACTGATCTTCGCTGACGCATTGGCCGAGGAAAGCTTTGCCAAAGCAAAGTTGGAATTCAATCGGCTTCGTGATGTATCTGCTGATGAACTGGGGGCTATCACCTGCGCCCACCCACTCAAGGGTCTGGGAGGCGGCTACGAGTTTGACGTGCCCTTGTTTGATGGGGAAATTAGTTTTGTCTTCTCTCTTGCTTCAGAACGATTCTACCTTACGATGCTGTAGTTAAATTTGATCAATGTTTTGCAAATAATTTTATTTTCATCTTTCTTTTAGGTTACAGCCAACTTTGGAAAACCCTTTCCCACTGCTTTATTCAAATGAATTATAAAAAACTCGAACAGTAAATCGTTTCATACGTTTCAGTTTGTAGGTTTAACATCGTCATCAGATTCATCGCTGCTTTTTCAGAACGCTATCTTTTCTTTCATCATTGATGTTCTGAGTTATCAAAAGCTTATTTTGCATTTTATGTTCTTTCCTGGTGAAAAAAACGAAGGGTCCTTTCAAGGACTGTTGCAAACTAAGATACTTCGAAGCCTGTTGTTAATAATAGTGTACAAAATAGTTGAACATACCCTGGTCTCAATCTGTAAATAATGAATAAATGGTAGAATGCAAACACCACCTAGTCTATTTTGTAATTTGAAGAGGCAAAGTATCATTTCTAATGGCTTCAAGACTGAAGTTGCTTTTGTATTTTATTAGTATTTAATCTAGCGGGAAATCAGGATCTGGCCTTCAAAAATTCATGGTTAACATTTGTTTATTTCAATTTTGGAATTAGTTAAGATTTAAAAAAGATCTTTATCGATAAACCTATTTATATGTAACCCACGATGAACTTCAAGTTTCATGAGGATTTTCTTCCAATCCGTGAAAATTCTTGCAGCTGAGAAATAAGCAGAAGAGGATGTTGATTGGACAGGCGTTAATTTTCTCATGGGGGAGTTACTTGAAGCGAGTCACGGGGTAGGTACCGTTGTCAACCCCAATCAGACCCATGGTGCTCTCGATATGGGAGGGTCAAGTACGCAAATTAGCTTTTATGAACCACAACAAGACATCATGTCCAATCTCTTCAAGCTTCAGATTGGTCAAGGTAAGCATTGGAATGTCTATGCACATAGCTTCCTCTTTTATGGAATAAACACCGCGTTGGAACGATGGCTGCCCAATCAATCTTCCATCAACCCCACGGCAGCGATCATAGCGAACGGTTCGGTTGATTTTACCGCTGACAAAGTGTTATTCGATGACAAAGTAGCTCCGGGGACAACCATCACGACCTCGCTGGGAGCGCCGGTGTCGGTATACCTTGCAGGTGGCGCCGACGTGCAAATCGATCGGCAAAGCCGGGTAGAGATCGTCGATGCATCGACAGTCGCTCTGCTCGACGGGCGCATATACATTGACGGCGGCTGATCGCCCATGGCGCCACCGCCGCCCAGGACCTGGTCGAGGCCATCGGTCCCGACCACGAGCCCACCTTCTATCGCGGCCTCGGCTGGCTGGCGAAGATGGGCATCGCCGAGATCGTCCCCTGACCATCCGATTCAACGCAGTCGTGATGTGACCGGGCAGCAGCCGGTCGCTTAGCGTGGCCGCCATCCGCTTGGCAGGGGAACCATCGACATGACGACTGTTCGGTTGTTTGTGACCGGCGTTCGCATAGTGCCGCCGCCGTTTCAGGCAATCGAACAGCGCATCGCGCGTCAGCTCGTCCATCAGGAAGCACGTCAGGCCGCCGTAGGCGCCGAACTGCGACGTGCCCGGGTAGCTCGCGCCCGGCCGCCCCTTGTGGCCGTCCGAATTGGCGACGACACCGACCCGGTAACCGTGCTCGAAGCAATCGGCCATCAGCCATTCGAAGGTGCCCCACGCCGAATGGATTTCCATCGCCGTTTCAAGCCGGGGCAACTTTCGAATTCAACTTCAACACATTTTGCAAAACATATAATTTTAATACCCATCTTACCTTTAACGCACTTCAATCTTTAGACAGAACAAGTATTATTAACCTATCTCAACAATATCATAATAAGTGTGAGGTAATGTTTTTGATATCTAGTACGGCCTTGTTTTCTTATTTAGATAACCATCAGGACATTAGTTATATTATAAAGTCCATTCTAAGAACTTATGGCGGTATTTTTGATCAAGAAGTGTGAACGCCGCGCTCGGCCGCAATCACGAAGCGCTCGAGCATTTCGAGAGGATTCTCCAGCTCCGACGCGCGAACGCCGACGACTACGCAACCGCTGCAACACTTCTCCACGGCAGCGACGTCACACGCGCAGTCGAGCTCTATCGGGCTGCGCTCAACCTGGATACCGAGCATTTCGCGGCGAACATGAACCTCGCGTCAGCACTCGCCGACAACGGTGACTTCACAGGGGCCCGTTCCCACCTCCTGCCTCATTCAAGGAAAACACCAATAGACAGCGGATTGCGATAGGAGAGACATCCTTTTGAATGAACTTCTCTCCTTATTTTTGCGTGCCTCTCCTGATAAATTGTTAGATTCGTGTTTCTGATCGTTTTGATGCCAGAACACTTTGTAAACCAGATTGGAAAATTGAATGCTGCGGTTTGCCCTTACGATCTTTACGAGCGCGTTTCTGCTTTTTCAGGTTCAGCCTCTGATTGCCCGATATATCCTCCCGTGTTTATTTGCTAATAAGTTCCAAAGTTGTCCAAAGAATTCTTCAATTATGTCTAAAATCAAATAATGAGTGGTATATAATTAGATAAAGTTACACAATTGGAACATTTCTTATCTGGAAATGCTGCTTTTGCTGAAAATAAAACTTTAATTTTAAACTGTAATCTGAGAGATCTGCAATTTGTTCTAGTTTAGCCTGAATTCTTTTTTCAAATCTAAAATAAATTTGGTGTGCGGTTTTTGGAATTAAAGCCGAGTCCGCCGACGCGACGTTGACCGTGCCGTCGTCCTGGATGTCGATCTGCGCGCCGGTCTGCTCCTGGATCGCGCGGATCATCTTGCCGCCGGGGCCGATGACGATGCGGATCTGGTCGGGCTTCACCTTGATCGAGGTGATGCGCGGCGCGTACTTGCTCAGCTCCTCGCGCGGCGCGGGCAGCGCCTCGTTCATCTTGTCGAGGATGTGCATCCGGGCGGCCTTCGCCTGGTCGAGCGCCTGGCTCTTACAATTGGTATTACATTTTTAATCCAGCCGCTTTCTGAAGATCAGACTAGCTAAGATGTAATGAGCAGACAAGAGCGTGTACATAGGTACTATTAATAAAAAAGCAAAATAATTCTTCTGAAAAACCTTTTATCGTCTCTCACACTGTGCATCCAAAAATGTGCTGTGCCTAAGAATGTGAAATTTTCAAGTAGTGTCGCTTTCCAAAAACGAATGCAAACTATGAGTTATAGATCTTTGATTTTATCGATCCACGGCACGACGTGGACTCACCAATGAGGAGAGACGAGCATGACAGTTCAGATTGGCAACACCGCCCCAGACTTCGAGGCGCAGACGACCGAGGGCACCATCAACTTTCATGACTGGCTGGGCGACAGCTGGGGCGTTCTGTTCTCCCATCCGAAGGATTTCACGCCTGTCTGCACCACTGAGCTTGGCTACATGGCCAAACTCAAGCCCGAGTTCGACAAGCGCAACGTCAAGATTATCGGCCTGGAAGCCCACCCGTTCGACCCACTGGTCGTTGGAGGCCGGCGCCAGGAGGACGGAGGAGAGCAGCGCTGCGGTGATCGCCATGACGGCGACATGATAGTGCTACGCGCTACTCGCGGACGACTTCCTCGAAACGGACACGTTCGAAGATCAGGTGCGCCGCCGCGCCGCCTTCGTAGAGGGCACCGATCGCCCCTTCCATGGGAACCAGGGTCGGGTAGCCGGCGCAGGTCGGCTCGAACAGGAGCAGCTTTCTTTACGATGGATTACACATTCTTACTTTCTTGACTGTGACTACCCAAACACCAGACAATACTATTCAAAAGACTTTATTTTATAGATTAGGAAGAGATTCTTTTTTCTTTAAATTTCTCTTAAATCTGTTTTTTTTTACATTTGAGCACACATCTTTTTTCCACTACCTACTTTATTTTTTTGGCTTTATGCATGCCTCAAAACAAAGCAATAAGATTCAAAAGGCTTTATTTTATTAATTCTGAACGGAAAAACAATTTACAATACTCGTTGATTCTGATTGTCATATTTATCCAGAGATCCATGCAACCTGGTGAAAATCAACAACAAAAACAATAATGAAAATGAAGTAGCACATATACAAAATCTTATGTAGCATAAATTTTCAAATGAAAGTTAGATTTTCCACTAAATGTCGATGTGTTTTATTCAGTTGCCTTGAAAAAGGTATGGTCCAAAACCCTTAATTGGAGGTTTGCAAGAACACATCCCATGTGGAGAACCGGTCAGCTCGGAATCGGCGGGAGTGGTCATCTCTAGGGTCTCGCTGGTGCGTGAATTGCGTGGCTGCCGCGTCGAACGACAAGCTCGGGGACTCTTCCAAGGTGCCGGTACACCGTCAAGCCGGCAAGCGGGCCACAACCCGCGCAGAGCCAACATCTCGGCAGCGGATCTACAGCCCACTTCCCGCGAAGAACCCTCCTCCGAACGACCACACTCACCGGCAGTCGCAAAGAAGGCTCGACTCGTGCCGGCTAGCGAAATTGCTGAACTATTAGCAAAAGCCGAGACATAGATCGAAAAAATATTAAAGAAACGGAAATGGGTAAATATGTCAATTTCAAAATCCACTGGGATCTAACCAGCGGACGGGAAGCCAGCCATGGAATTCAATGCACGACCGCATGATAAAAAAGCGCTTAATAACTGAAAAACACAAGAAATTTTCAGATTTGCAGATACACTTAACTATGAATAAAGCATAACTATGCCAAATCAAGAATATCCCTTGAGGATTTTTGGCTGAAGACGCTGGAAAAGTCATCATGGAGAGGCATTGTTGCCGCCAACGATGCCGAGGCATCGATATGATGGTTGGAGTTGGAAGTCCTAAGTCTAAGTAAGTGATGTTGATCTGCAACACGAGAATCGGTCCCAACTGGTCCTTTTTTGAGTTATTTTGTGATATAACCACTACATGGTACTTTTCACATGTTGAAAATATCCATATGATATACTAACTTAATGTAGGACTATCACTCGTTATACGGGCTTTTATTCTTATGTTTTTCAAGCTTCATTTTTTATTAAAGACTTTTAGATAAGGAAGAGAAGCTGCAACAACATAATTCAAGAGCTGGTCCTAAATTGATGGTTTTCTACATACTTTCTTTTCAGTTGCTTAGTCCCATATTGATTGAGTTGTTCAAACGTGTTTAACGTTTTTAAACGAACACCTAATGTGTAGACGGACATTTATTGATATTAACATTAAATGTTTTCCTATTGTTGATGACGCCTGGTTTCGTTCAGGCAAAATATCCGCGTCGCTTTAGTTTCGTCCTTTCCTTCTATTGGCCGTAATCCTGTTTGTTTCCTTCATCAAGAGATTTCTCTTTCACCCTCTTTGTTTCTGCCCCTTTCCTTTCGTCCTTTCCTTCTGTTGGCCGTAATCCCGTTTGTTTCCTTCATCATGAGATTTTTCTGTCAATCTCTTTGTTTAGAAAGAAAAGACAAAACTAAAGGGTGACACGAGTCTCGCCGTCGCCCTGGGTGGCGATGCATCTAGATTTCGTGGAGTCCCAACCGGACGGCGTTTGATCACCCGCGCGTGTCGTTGAAAGACGATTGCCGTGAACTTTGTCGTCGGCATGGACTGACACTCGATGAGCGATGCGTATGAGAGGAAAGTCGTCCTGTTGGGACTTCTTGTAACATCGGACGTGCGCCCCCAGGGCAGCGGTACGACTCGTATAACTCGTCGTCACCTCGCCCTGTTTAACAACTACAAACCAGAATTAAAACAAACAGAAATTACCACAAACAGAACTAGAACTAGTGACTCTAAGCCTTCTAAAGGCCAGAGCACCAATTGTACTTTACTTAAAAGAGTATGTATTCTTAAGTTTTTCTCTTTTAAAATGTGAATAAATCCAAAGTTACTTTGTCTTCCAGGAAGGGATTATACACTCTTATTATATATCACATATTATACACTCAATCAACTTTCATTTGTTCCTTTCAGAACCCGATGGCCTCGCGCACGGCAGCCACCGTCTTGTCAATGTTGACCACCACGCCTCGGTTCAACCCTTCCGACTCAGCGACGCCTACACCGAGAATGTTGATCCGCCCGAGTTCATCGGCGGCGGCCACGACGGCACAGACTTTTGTCGTGCCAATGTCTACCCCTACAACGATGCGTTCAGTAGTCATGGTTTTTGCTCTTTGCAGAGCGGTTTATGTCGTTCGCGTTTTGCTATATGTAATATGTGCTTATGTTCTTTTACTATATAAAGGCTTTATTTGGGATTTATCATCTTTAATACCTTCCACCTAAAATTGATACTAAGGTCTATCTTTGAAGTTAAAGAATGAATTGGAGAGCAGCTTATATAGAGATTTGTTCCCATCCCCGTTGGAGCAATACCCTCTTGTCCCTCTTCTTGACTCATAAACGATAAGCTAACCCCCCCCCCTTCTGGTCTCTGTCAAATTCTTAAGTACTCCTTGCATCTGTATTTTCTGTTCCAAACAGTAACTCTTCGATACGAAAAGCTCTGTTGCCCACTTGAGGTCTTGCACAGTGGAATCTTAAGGTCAGTACCGGTTTACGTAAGGTCCGATTTCAAGAATCGGACAATTTGTGAACAAATTTAATGCATATAAGAGGGAGGAGGCCCACTACATATACTCTGCATGCAGCAATGAACATTAGAGTCAAATACGGCTCTACAAAATCCTTTTAAACCAATTGAAAACTAACGCTGTTCTTCTTTCGTCGTGAACTGTCATTCTCTTAGGGATGGCCCAGGCTCTAGGCTGCTGGAGCGAGATTTCAACGCATTGAGAGATGAGCCGACGGTGTACGTGAGAAGGGCTTGCGTTCCTAACCCACATCGTTGGAATAGTCTCCCAAGTGAAGGCAGTAACCTATCAAGGCCAGTTGAACAGCAAAGACTGTCGGCAGGTAGGGGCTAAGCTTCATGATACATGAACTTTTCTGAATGCTTCCTGTTCAGCTGGCCCTAAAAAATGACGTTAACAAGCAAAACATTCCTCCGGCTCACAGCCGTGGAGCCGTGACTTTTTCTGGACTCTGGCTTTCTCCTTTACGAAGAAACTTCCATACCCATATTCCCAGGTTAAACCTTGAATTTACCAAGAAAAGATCTCATTACTTTGGCATTAAGGCTTGGAATAATATTCCAGTTAATAGCAGAGAACTATCATCGCTATGCCTGTTAAAAACACTGAAAGGGCATTTGATGATCCTTGATTTCATACGCCAGATTATTCATGACGATCTGGCGTCTGGAAAACATCAGCAAATCGTTACCCGGTTTCCTCCGGAACCCAATGGTTACCTGCATATTGGCCACGTCATGGCGATATGCCTGAACTTTGGTGTCACCTCGGAAACCGGTGGCCGCACGTTCCTGCGCTTTGACGATACCAATCCGGGCAAAGAAAGCGTCGAGTACGTTGAAGCCATCGAGCGCGATGTACGATGGCTGGGCTTTGACTTGCGAAACGGGCGGTACGGGGGTAACGCCGAAGCGATCGAAGAAGCCTACCTTGCGGCGTGCGCACGGTTCGGGGCGGGGCCGGATGGCGGGTTCATTGTGTGCATTCGCATGCGGCTGGCGATGTTCAAAGTCACCGCCAAGATATCGGAGCACGACTTTCTCCTCATCTGCGACGTGCTCCCGCAGTGCACCTGGATAGAGAAGCTAGACCTATCCATGTGCGAGATTGCCTCCAATGGTACGCGAGTGGAAATTGCCGTCGTCGTAAGAGAGCTTGAAGTCGCCGACCGTCACCGGTTGTTCCCCGGCCGATTTTATCTTGCCGGAAAATCCGTTCATCGCGACACTGGCTGAAATTTTTCCGTTGACGGCGGCCGTTCCGGGCGGGAGCTGGATATCCAGCGTACTGGCGATCTGCAGTTTCCGGGGGGCGATCGACAGGCCCGCATCCGGTTGCGTCATCGATCCGTCGGTCAGCCGGAATTCCGCCTTGCCGTTGACGGCCGTGGTGCAGGTCAACTTCGGCGATGCTCTGTCCCAGTCCGGGACTCGCTCCAATCACCACCGCCGGCACAGAGACGGCACCACACCACGACGACGAAGGTCCCATGCAGAAGACTGGGACATCCCCGAGACAGCACGCCCGTCCCGCAATCTGCAGGAGACGTACACGCGTCTCCTCGATCCCTATTCGTCGTCGCTCTCCCGCTCCGGATCACGCCGTCGCCGCTCCACGCCCCCGAGCCATGATTCAACACTTAACGTGCACAGTTAAGACTGGCGACACACAAACACGCTGCAGGTATAAACGTACAGACTAAAGCATGAACAGTAAGGATAGCCACGCCGTCACGTGACTGTGCCAGGCCAATAATACAACTGCTGGCCTGACAGGGGTGTGGGTGTGGCACGGAGGGTAGCTTTAATGCCCTCCCTCTTCCCTCCATTAGATTACCATAACAACAGGCCGGGCGAAATGCGCCTCATGCTTGTCTGTTTGCACAGAAGCTCAGTTGCCTTGTCATAGCCAATGGGTCATGAAGAGGTCTAAGAGGAGCAGATTTTTTCTTTTGGCTTTGTTCAGTAGACTAGTAAGCTATGTATTGTTAAGGAAGCTATTCAAGCTGTTTCAGGCTTTCACGATTATGGTTTTGATGATCAATCTTGATGCTGCTGGTTTATGATCATCATAAGGATGATGAGGATGATACCAATGATGATGATGATGATGATGATGATGATGATGATATACTGATTTTTAAGGCTCTGTTAAACACATCCCCCTGCTCGGAAGTGAGAGGGGAGTCAGTTGGAAGGCTTTGGACTTCAGGGGCAATGCTCTGCCCTGCCTGTAGTAACAATTCAAGTGGGTCTTTTTGAAGCGCGATCGCTTCAATACTTTGTAAACCTCCCAGCACATTGACAGTCGCGAAGTCCAACGGACTAAGAGTTGGGGATCCGTCTGTCGCTCCACCCACATTCGTTGTTTCTCCATTTTTACGAAATTAGTTATTCTCAATGATTGAAGTTGAAAGATAATGAACAATACTCAAATAATTTTGGGCAGATCGTAAGTCAAACAGATGCGTCATTTCTATATGTGTGGAATTGGTTATTTCAGCTCTATTAATTTTACTTTTAGCTTATAAACTCTTAAATTTTGGGGAACAAAATTTAAAAGGATATTGAACAAAACAATAGGTGATTCATAATTCTGGCTACACTTTTAAACTTCTCCTTCTGTAGAGTTGTTGAACTTTATTAAAAATAATTTTTAAATACATAAATTAAATATATGACGTTTTTATCATGTTTTTTCACATCAACGGTTCTAAATTTACAGGTGGCTTGAACGAGAGACAATAGCGGATTAAATATAACGGATGCACTTCCGCAAGGAGTGCCTCGAGCGAACCCAATCAATTGCCAAAAGACAAAAAAGAAGAAAAAACATGCACAACCAAAGGCTAATTTGGACCATGCTTGAAAAAAGTACATGGCGGATCCGGATACTGCGGCGGCTCCGGAGGCCCCGCGGGCACGAGATCGACCTCGACGCTGACCGACATGGTCAGATCGTCACGGCCGTCAAACGTGATGTCCGCGTTGTTGTCGGTGATGTCTTCGTCGAAGTCCGGATTCATCGCGACGCTGAAGGTCACGAATCCCTCGCCCTGCCGAGTCGCACAGTCGTTGGGAGGCAAGAATCCGATGGCCCCATCGACCGGCCCCGGGTGAGGCCACGTGTGGAAAAAAATCTACGACACTCCAACGGAAAATCTACGACATTCCAACGGAAATTCTACGACTGACTGAGATCGCTGTCTGAATTTGCTTTCTAAAACATCAATCTTATCACACATCTCAAAAACTCCATATCGTTTGGAGATATAACTGTTACGTGACCAGATAGGAACATGAAGAAAATACTAAAAAAATTTGAAAAGACAGACCGAATTTGTTGACGGTCTGATGAGGTAAAAAAAAACTTCCATAATTTATCTCCTCCTGTCAGGAGAAGGCACACTCCCGACAAACAAGTAACATGGAGGGCAACACAAGACGAGAAAATCTACCCTGATTTGGTACAATCAAACCAGGAACTTTCCGCTAATTGACAACATATTGCCTTTTTCGTCTGATGTACTATCAGTAAAGTACAAATCACACTCTGGCCTTTAGAAGGCTTTCGTGGACAGAGCCCTAATTTTATTTGTGGTAATTTTTGTTTGTTTTAAATTTAGACTTCATCAAGCGCCGGAGTGGCCTCTGGCGCTGCTCAGACCCTTCAGCAGCTCGGCGCGGCAGCCGGGATTGCCGTTTGCGGCGGCATTTTCGCAGCTGTTCTCGCCGGCAATCCGCAGACAGGGCATGCCGTCGCGGCGGCTGCTGCCACCGGCTTTCCCGCTGGCGTCGTCACCCTTGTCGCGGTTTTCACCGGCTTTTCGGCCCTGCGGACAAGGCCCGGCGTTTAGCGACAGGATGATGGGCGTTGCCTTATCGGGGCGCTTGAAGAAACAAGTTCTGGATTTCCTGATTTCTAAATTTCCTGCTTTCCTGCTTTTGCCTATCATGTCCCCATGCTCGACCTGAGACAGCCGCCTGAAAAGACTTACCTCGCCGCGTCGATCCTGTCGGCGGACTTCGGCAACATGGCCGAGGACTGCCGGAAGGTGCTTCAACTGGGCGCGGACCTGTTGCACGTGGACGTGATGGACGGGCATTTTGCGCCGAACCTGACGATGGGCGTACGTTCATAATTGGGCGCATAGTTCAGATAGCGACTGTTATTAGTCATAAAAAGTACGAGGCCTAAAACGCCGATAACCGCCGAGATTAGCACGATTTTCGTCAGACGCCAACGGATGATAAAATAAGCGCCGACGGCAATACCTACCGACACGTAAGCAGCCCGCGTATAGGAAAAATTGATTCCTGCCAATACGAGCAATAAGCCCGCCAAAACAATTCGACCATAACGTGATCGAAGCGGATACCGCCACATTTGATTTTATAGGGTTTCTTGCAAAACTTAAGGGAAAGTTCTGACTCAGACTCCAACGGTTCGATGATCATTTGTCGACAGCTGTGCAGCTCCTGATATTTGATGTCCAAATATTCTAACTCTTTTATTTCTTCGTCTTTAGTATTACAGAAACGTGTTCGAATATCTATAGAAAAGCAGAAAGTGACACATTTTCACCGCTTTGTCAGATTGTCGTAGGTGGATAAAAAAATCTACAAAGATGGTTTTAAATGGATGTTCTCCTCAGTATTTTAGTAGTTTTTATCGATATAATTCAAATTATCACGATTATTCTACTAGGAACTCTGAACAATATAGTCAATTATTGATTAGTGAAATCAGGTATACAACGCGATCTGCCTTTATGGTTAAACATGTCGGTGTTATTTAAAGGAAGAATAAAAAATATTTTTTGAATAGATTGTAAATTATGGTGGTTAAATTTTATCACTCTTTTTTTTTCTTTTGTTTCCATCTGGATTGGATATTTTGGTTCATCTTATTTGGATTTTGTCTGGCCTCCAACAAACAACCTGGTACTGATGGCAGGGCTTTGTTCTATGTATTGCAGGAATCTGCAAAGTTTAGAAAACATTTTATTCTTTAGTTTCAAGTTTCCATGGTGCAAGAAACTGCAACGTGGCTGAAACAGCAATGCCGGCATATTTCAAGTTTCCATGGTGCAAGAAACTGCAACATGTCTGAAACAGCAATGCAGGCATGGGATCCTCAAGCTCGACGCCAAGACGAACACGTGGGTGCCGGCGACCAACTGCGGCGGCTTCTCGCGCGACGTCTTCCAGATGACGTGGCTCGACGAGGCGCGCACCCGGATGCTCGTCACCGGCGGCTTCCACTACGACCACCAGTGGCGCTGGCTGGGGTCGGTCTGCGTCCTCAACGTGAAGACCGGCGAGGTCGAGCCCGTCGGCGGCGGCCTGCACGTCGGCACGCGCAGCCAGGTGTTCTCCTTAATCATCCATGAGCTTTTATTTCTGTAACCTTAAGCTTCCCTCATTTACATCATAGTGGAGAACAATGAAGTAACATATTGACTTCGCTTAAATAAAATTAGCAAATTTTGTTGTTCTAGGACATTGCCTCTGTTATTTTTGGAACATCTGTTGTTCCTTTGTTCTATTCGCATATTTATGCACTAGAAGTCCTGAACCATCACTAACGTGTTGTTTTTTGTAGGCAGACTGAAACATTTACATCACAGGTCAGAAACAGAGAGAAGATACAGCCAAATTGAAAAGGAATGCCTCGCCTTCACATGGATGTGTGAAAGATCCAGCGATTACATTCTCGGCAAGCCAATTGTTGGTGAGACAGATCATAAACCATTTGTGTCTCTTCTGACGAAATACACACTTGAGCAAGTTCCACCACGAATACAAAGATTCAGGATGCGATTGATGCGTTTTGACATTCGAGAAATGAGTCATATTCCAGGCAAAGAGATGCACATGAATGCGCGCAGCGAAATCGTGCAAGCTGTCCAACCGTTCAAAACGCTTCACAGCGGAGAATTCATCACCGCCTACACGCGCCACGAATTCTCCGGTGGAGGCTATATTTGCAAGCCTTGACCCAATTATTTTCAGGGCTTCGTCGCCGGCGGCGTGCCCGCGGAGATCGTTGATCTCTTTGAACCGGTCCAAATCAATATCGATCACTGCGAGCAGCGTTTCGTTCTCTTTCGCCCGATCAATTTCACTTGGCGAACTTCATTTTATCCCGTCTCAATTAACCCGCTTGTTTTTTCGGGATCGTCATCGGCTAGATGCTGATGTATGGTGCACTTTCAAGCAAAAAGGCGTGAGCTATGCGGATTGGGTGGGCTGGTTTTGGGCAACGCCTCGACTTCAGGGTAGACTTCGCCGAACCTAGAGGGCCACTTCATATCGCCGCATAACAAAGCGCTCTCAACCCGAACCGTTTTTCCTATGAATGGACTTGAGAGGCGAAGGTCGCGGGCAGCGCGTTGAAGCGACGTAAGGCCCCCCAGTCCTTGAAGAGCCCCACTTAGCTGATCTCCGCGATTGACACGATCGGGGCATTCTCTACGATCCGGGCGACGACATGCACCTCGACCTCGCCTACCTCGATCCGTTCTCCGGCAGCTACATCCTCTACCTGATCCTGGGGGTGTTCGCGTCGATCTGGGTCGCGATGAAGAAGTTCAAGCGGCGCGTGCTCGGTCAGCCCGAGGAGGACCCCTCAGATATTTTGTTCCCAACTGCTTTCGTAGTATCAATGACAGCTTCTCCAGACTGTTTTGCTCCTTCTTTTACAGCATTAGCACCTAAAACAAACAATTTACAAAATGAAAGTTTTCGACTCCAATGAATCCTTTTTACCTCGAGAGGCAAAGACTTCTGTAGAGCACGTATATACAACACTTGATATATAGGGGATGGGCGGGAAGGGATCTGAAAATACAATAGCTTAAATATAAAGAAAAATATGGTCAGTTCCTTTCGCAGCCCCTGCTGCGCCAAGTCCTCCAGGACCTCCACCGATCATCACAATTTTCACGAAATTCTCCCCTGCCGCAGATTAACCATCAGATATATTCATTTCCTATCGTAGAAATTCGTTAACCATCCGTCAAGACCTCCGTCACAAAAGAGGGAAAGTTCTTTTCCTTGAAATTGGGCCGGTCAGTCGGACACCGCTGACCAACTTTAGCTGCCGGAAATGGGGAGATTTCAGGTCCGGGTATCAGTTTAAATACATTATTTCCAGACCTTTCAATTACGTTGAACAAAATGGCTATCTCAAAATTCTGATTGGATGCATTTGGGGAAATGGTGGGCGTGGTAGGGGAGTTAGTTGCCTTCCAATCACTTGACTATTAAAAGGGCACTAGCCGTTTCAAAATTCATTTAGTTGAGCTCTTTTTGAAGTTTCTACAACAACAAATGACCATCTCAAAATTTCTATAAGATGCATTTTGGGAAAATATGGATTTTTGTGCAATGATCACTGATCCTCTTACAGTGAATTACTCTTGAAGTCAGAAAGATGTACTATGCATGTTTCCCGTCTGGGAGTTCTCTGTATTTGTGAACCAGGCTGTAAACAAGTTGTTAACTTAGCCCTGTCATTCACGTTAAAGAATTTTATACATACATACATACGTATAGAAGTTTTCAAGACCTTGGAACATCTCAACCCATCTTTCATACGTGATATTTTCAAAATAAGATCTTCCAGCAAGCTGCTTACCAAAGGGTTCATGTTATACTCTCATAATTTTGAAAAGAAGCAACATCAAAATGCTTGAGTTTTTGTTAAGGAATTATATTCTACGGAATAAATCTACTTTGTAAATGCAACTTTCAAGAGAATCAAAACTCACAAGAGTATCTTAAGCGCCATATTAATTGCTGTATTATTAATTACCATATTAACTGGTGAAATTAGTCACGAGGATTCAATACGTTCGAAAGCTTCTATACCAATTGAATAAGAAGATAAGTTTGCAAACCAAGATAAGAATTTTAGAAACTACAGTGATGACAGTGGTCAAATATGGTTTTGTAGCGATAAGAATTTCTTAGTTGTTTTCCAGGAAAGCAGCCTACGGATTGTTCTGTGTACTGACTGACCATATTTCAAACAGTAGGCGTTATGAAAAGTGCAGTTCAATCCCGATTTCTAGGGCTATAATGAGAGAAAGGTTGAGATGGCTAAGGCACGTTCTGTGAATGAAGGTGCAGACCACATTGGGCTGCGCGGCCATGGGCGCAGACCCGTCAACCTTGGAGGTGGTGCAGGCGCCGATCAGCGCGATCAGGCCCAGGGCGGCTACAACCGGACGCACGATCTTCAGCATGGCGCTCCCCTCTCGCTCCTTGTTAGACATGCAGTCCCTGGGACCGCCGCTCAAGTTGCCGTGTCGGTCCTGATCAGGCGGAACCCTGCCCGCCTTGGCCCCGGCAGGGTGAACGGCCACTCCTTGCCTATCTTCATTCATTTTTACTCTAAAATTTCAAGTGCATTGTATGCTATTTCAATGAATGTATTGCAGATAGCTTTTGATAAGATCTGAAAATTTGCCAAACAATTTAATATTTTGTAAACATGTACAGTAACTACTAGACAATTTTGAAAGCTTGTGCCCTCAGCATTTTTTTCTTTCTATATATTCTATAAAATCAACTACATAATACATCGTGCTATTCACAATGAAAATGGACATATGGTTATCGAGCATTATCTAATTTTTTTCTAGAATTCTTAATTTGAGCTATATATATATTTGTTCACTAAGGGTGGGGGGTAAAGTTTAGTCGGGCGCCTTTAGGAATGATATAAGCGAGTATTGCTTTTTTCGAAATGGTTCGTATTAAATACCGACGCCACTTAAAAAAAAGTACGGAAAAACAGTACGCGTTTGATGCAATGAATGGACGATCGAGAAAGCTTCGTTTGGTTGAAAACTAGCATAAAATCGTTAGTGTAATGAATCCTGACTAGAAAAATTTTCTTACAAAAATTAGAGTTGCATGGTGATTTTTTAGAGAGAGAATAGACGAAAAGATTCATAAAAACAGTAAGATTGTAATAAACATGCAGTGAGGATTTTTTATAATAATTAAATAAAAAATCAAGTATTTTAACTGAAAGCAAGGAGCAACGTTTAAACTTAAAACGAACAGAAACTATTCAGTATATGAAAGGGGCTGTTTCCTCCTCAACAAACCCCTTTTTTGGGCTGGTCAACCCTGGTTTGGGTGTCGGTAATTCTTTGGGCGCTCAACGGTTGGTTCCAGGGCATGGCTGCGCCTTCTGCCGTTATATCCATTACGAACTGGTTTGGCCTGAAGGAGCGCGGCAGACGTTACGGCCTGTGGAATGCGTCGCACTCAATCGGCGAGGGCATCACCTTCTACGTCATCGCGGCTGTCGTCTCGGCAGCCGGCTGGCGCTACGGTTTCATTCTGCCTGGTTTGCTGTGTATCCGGCAATTCAGAGCGGCGGTCCCTTGCTATTGCAGTGACGAAACTGACCGTCATCGTTGTCTGGGTGACTGGCTTCGCACTGACCGCGATTGTGCTTTTCCCCAGCGTGGATCCCGGCAGCATGCTCGCGGGTCTTGGGCTGGGTTCCGTTGCAATCGGCTTTGCGTTCAAGGATATATTCGAAAACTTCTTTGCCGGCATGTTGATACTGTTCCGGCAGCCGTTCCAGATTGGCGACTTTGTCGAAGTTTACACGCAGCCACCGAGACTACCTTATCATGATTATGTCAAGGAAGTGTAATTAAAATTTTAGGGGAGTTCACAGATTTTTTATGTAGACGAAAAACTGTGCAAGGTTTCACGACTGATAATGTCACTTGATAAATCATAGCTAGTAGAGGGGGAACTGCTTTATTAACTTTGGACAAATCTACGTGAAATCTTAACTATTATAGATAACCCATGCTAACACAGGTGAACAGTAGAGACCACTTTATTTGCGACGATCACAAGTTCTCCGCCCCCTCGCACTGAGACTGTCGTTCCAAGTACAGACGCGGCCGTCTCGGTTGTTGTACATAGTGCGCCTCACGTACGACGTCCAACCAAAGCAGAACCACTCGGCATTGAGCCCGCAGAAGTTCAAGTTGACTTAAACCTTGTCGATCAACCTATTAACGCTTCTGCTCCCCTGGAAACGAATGAATCAGACCTTGTGTCTCGAGAACCCAAACCTCTCGAGCTTCAATGATGAAAACTTCTAAAATGAGACAATGGAGACAATCCATTTAAAACCTGGTATACAAATATTAAATACTGAGAAGAGAATCCATTTAAAACCTGGTATACAAATATTAAAATCTGCTGAAACTCAATACGATCAATATTCAAAATATCTATATCTCTAAAACAATCTTTAGTGCTACCACACGCAAGATACTCACCTAAACTTCTAATTGCCTTATTCTGCACAATATTGGACCCTTTTGACATGACTAGTTCGAGCTGGTCCGAGTCGGCGCTGTCGACCTGGGTGAACGGCTCGAGGATGCGCGAGATATCGGTTTTGGCGATCCCGCGGCCCGTATCGGTCACGGTAAATTCGATACCGTCATCCGCCGAACGTTCGACCGTCACGGTGATATTGCCGCCTTTCGGTGTGAACTTTATCGCGTTGGTCAAAAGGTTGAGCAGAACCTGCCGCAGCCGCAAGGTGTCGGCGCGCACGGTTTGCAGCGAGTTGTCGATTGGTGTTGCAATTGAAGAAAAAGGGGTCTCCGCTAAAGATGAAATCGAGTTGAGCTATAAAGACAATATTCTCAATATCGAATTCGCGGCACTTAACTATCGATTTTCGGAGAAGAACCAATATGCCTATAAATTGGAAGGCTTCAACGATCACTGGATTCAACTTGGCACAAAACGTGATGTTACATTTACCAATCTTGACCCTGGTGAATATGTTTTACATGTGAGAGGCTCTAATAATGATGGCGTTTAGGTATTGTGATAACTAACATCCATCCAAGGCTTTTGGTTAAGGATTCTACATTCAATAAACACCCTTTTAAGTTAAAACACGTAGTTATACATTTGTGCACACAGACTGTAAGTTACACGGTTTGAAAATCTGCTTAATTTTCCAATACACATTTTAATACACGCTTTTAGGACTGTCTTTTGTGTTAAATTTTCCCAAGGGTGAAATTGGTTTTATCTTCGGTATATAGATATGGTTGGTGTATTGTTTACTTTTATTTCAATCCTATTATAAATGGAAAGGCAGTGTGGTCTAAAATGTTGTTTGCTTTTTTATTGTTGTTTTTTTTTTTTCTATTTTTGTTTGAGGCATTAATTTCTTTAGTTCAATTATTTTTCTCCTTTTTTTCTTGTTGATAATATTTTTGAGTTTTAGTTGTATTTATTTAAGAAAGTTTGATGTGTGTGCATTATTTTCAAAACAAAACTGTCAATCTTTTGAAACAGCAGAATGTCTGATGGGAGAGAAAAAAGAGGCTAGATAATTTGATTAGGGAGTTCCCAGTCCCAGAAATTCAAGGAATTGTGAAGTGTCAGGGATTTGGGCCCAAATTAGCCCCTGCCTTCTACCCTAAACAAACCTCAGCCTATAGAATCCAGGTAAATTGTGTAGTGGATACTAGTAGGGTGGATTGTTGCTCTTTACACGGTGAACTGTAAAATCTCATTGTGAATAGGCATCAGCTGAATATTTTTTCGTGAGGAAAGTTGCTGAAGGAGGGGCTGGACAAGGTCGCGAGCCTCGACGAGGACCGCATCCTGCGCCGCTTCTGGAACGCCATGCACCACACGGTCAGGACCAACTTCTTCCAGACCGGCGAGGACGGCAAGGCGAAGGACTACATCTCCTTCAAGCTCGACAGCCTGAAGCTGGAGGGCCTGCCCGATCCGCGTCCCATGGTCGAGGTCTTCGTCTACAGCCCGCGGATGGAAGGCATTCACCTGCGCGGCGGCAAGGTGTTCCTGCACGGGGAGGGCATCGGCGTGTACGTCGAGGGCTGGGCCCTGTACTGCGAGTCGCTCGGCGTCGAGCTCGGCCTCTACGAGGATCCCTACCAGTACTTCGGGATGCTCAGCATGGAGATGCATCGTGCGATCCGTCTCGTCGTCGACACGGGCATGCACGCGCTGGGGTGGACGCGCGAGGACGCGATCCGGTACTCGCTCGAGAACGAGGCGGCCTCAGAGGCCTCGATCACCTCGGAGATCGGGCCGTTGTTGCCGTCGTGGATGACGTGAACTGCTACAGGAATGTTGATGGAAGGAGCAGAGAAAGTGCCGCAGTCGCTGCCGCCACCGCCGCCTCCACCGCCGCCGCCGTTGCCTCCGCCGTTACCATTGCCGTTGCCATTGCCGTTACCGGGCTTTTGGTTGCCACGTGTGCGTTTCATTTGAATGCCGTTGAAAAGACCGAAGTCGGTGTGCTCGTGAAACGCTTGGATGTCGCGCTCAATGGCTTCGTAAATCGCCAAATTCTCCAGTAGCTTCTTCGTGGCTTCTTTCGCTGGCTTCTTTAAATTCATTCAACTCTTCTTCAACTTTGTCCCATACCTGATGGTCTTCTTCCCAATCAAAGCCTACTCCACGAACTTTTTCTTGAATTCTACTTGCCTTAACCAAACTAGGTAAAGATTTAGGCACACCTTGCAAAACGCTTTTTTTGCCCTCTTTAAGTTTAAGCTTTTCCCAATTGGCTTTTACTTCCTCTTCATTTCATTTATGATTTTCAATGCCTCATTAGGCCCCTTTGATCCCGGTTAGCCTCCTCTACAGTCCTAGCTTACTCGCTTATCCAGGGTGCTACCGGAAGATTCCAAAAGACATGTATCCCTTTATCATGAGGCACCCTAGTAATTCTTTATATTTACCCTGAACCAAATAGGCCTCTTTTGGCCCTTTTAAGTGGCTCACGAATTGTCATTTTCTTCCAACTTGTGTTTTTTTTTTTACTATTTTCGCTTATTATGGCACATATTATCCCCAACGATCCTTCTTGAGCATTCCGAGGAAAGAAGAATAAATATCGAGGGAGATCGTAAGTCCCCAGCTTCAAGAAACTCCATGCCTTAGTAGAAGATGGATAGATCTCTCTTCTGAAAATACAGACGACTTTGTACCGTGAAACTTAGACAGCATCCTAGTGGGAAATCATTGTAGGTTTTTGGTAATGTTTATCCCAATTCGATGGAATTGTCCATTTTGGTCAAACTTCATTCTTCAATCCATGGTCTTCGCTGGGCACGATGTCAAAGTCACTCGCGAATCGATCGATTCCAAAGTGGCTGGAGACCAGACGATGAAGATTCCGGTTTACGAACTGCGTGTCAGTAAGAATCAACGCTACTCAGATGTAGCGTCCGCCAATGCCCTTTGAATAAGGGGCTTTAACCACAAACTTTAGCGACAAATTCTTTTTAGAAAGTTAGATATGAAGAACCTAATATTCCTCTTGTTCTTGGTTTAATTTCCAAAATGGCTAAAATTACAAGATTCATAGAGCGAGTTCAATTATCTGAGTACGATCGGCTCAAAATTAACCCTCCGAAGTATACTGGATTTTCTCGATTCACCGCGATTTTGCAATCCATCCTTTATGAGATTTTTTCAGAAGAAAATCTAGGCGATATTTTGCTAAGCGTTAAGCAGACGCTTTACTTTGAAGAACAACTAACTAGGTTACTTCCACTTACTCAATATGAGGAACCAAAACGCCTCCCGCGTCGCTGCCGGCCCCGGGCTCGGTCAAGCTCCATCCGCCGAGCCACTCGCCGGTCGCGAGCGGCTTCAAGAACTTCTCCTTCTGGGCGTCGGTCCCTTGCTCGTAGATATGGTTCGCGCAAAGAGACGTATGGGCCGCGACGGTGATGCCGACGGAGGCGTCCGCCCGGGCCAGCTCTTCGATCGCGATGGCGTAGTCCACGTAGCTCAGCCCGCCGCCGCCGAGCTCCTCGGGGAAGATCCTTTGAAACCCGCGAAGGTCGGCGTGTCGTAACGGACGCGGTCCCGGCGGCTAAAACCGTCGAAATTATTGGAAACATCGCCGATTTCAACCGCGGTACCCGCAAATGACAGGCCGCCGGCGAAATCCGCGATCCCCGAATAGGCCAGCACACCGGTTTTGGACAGGTCGACTTCCGATGTGCCGTTTGAGGCGGTGTCGCCTTGTCCCAAAGAAAGCTTGCCGACCGGTCCCTGAAAATAGACTTCGATTCCGCTTTGTTTTCCTAATAGACAGGGCTTTGGTAGCACAGGAAGTCTAGCAAAAGGTGGTTTGAGTGCTTTTAGATAGCTTTAACATAATTATTCCTGCTCTCCGTGTTTTATTTTCACAAGGGTAATATAATAGCAACATATTGAATGAGAAGATAGATGTCAACAAATAAATGAACACTAAAGGTACACTGTCGCTGATTTAAAAAATATAATTCTTGAGAAATTATTTTTATTTCCTCCCTCCTAGTTCAGGGTGCACAGCGCATCATAGAGCGATTTGAGAACCTCGGCATATGCGCGGGCCAGGTTGCGTGCTCGCGCTTCGAAGCGCCGTTGTGAGGGCAATCGTGCGCCCTGGTCGATAATGTCGGCAAACAGGCGTTCGGCACGTGCGTCTGCTCGATCTGTCTGCCCGCCGCTCAGACGCGTGGGGTCAAAGGCCAGAATGATCTCTCCATGATACGGAGCACCGGGGCGCCCTTGAGCGAATTCCATGCTGGGCCAACCCACTGGGCTTTGTCGTGACGTCCTATCGCGTCGATGCCGAAACACTGGAGAACTGAACCATGATGCTCCGCCCTGCCTTGCTGTTTATGTGTGTGCTGCTGTGTCCGGAAAACACTCTCGCCGAGGCAACGCCGCAAGGCGGACCAAAGGATATCCGAATTCGCTACGCGGCCTATGATGTTGAACAGGTTTTCCGGGTCGAGACCGACCTGCGCCACGCCACCACTATCCAGTTCGGCCTACTTCTCGCGTGTGTATTCTCGGCGGCGGCCCCGCCGGCCTGACCGCTTCTCTTTTTCTAAGTAAGTTTAAAATAGAGCACCTGCTTGTAGAGAAAAGTCGTTTCCCAAGAGATAAAGTTTGCGACGAAAATTTTGACGGTAGAGTAGGGCGGATACTAGAAGAATTGTCGCCATCTTATTTAACGGAACTGGAGGAACGAGCGATTATCGAAAAAACCTGGCGCTATTCGCTTCATATCAAAGACGCCCGACAGAAAGTCCTAGACTCCGCCAGAACGGGCCTCCAATTACCACAAGGCAAAGCAATAGCCCCATTTGCAAAGAACCCATTATAAAGCGACATGCATACTCAGTCAAGAAAGACTTTAAAGGATTTCTGCATTCAAAAACAGCCATATTGTTTGAATTAGCAGACATGGGAAAAGATGGAGCAGGCAGGGCATATCTTGACAACCCTCAGCGTGCTACTTAGGATCGATTTTCGACTCAGAAGATCATCTTTTCTTTGAGATGAATTCTTCTAGTTCTGGATAAAATATAGGCCATTAATTATAATTTAGCTTATTCGAAGCCTGCGCACAAGTGAATCAGTCTAAACTAGCCCCTCCATTGCATTGTCAAAAGCAGCAGCTGCAAAATGTTTAGAATGAGATTTTTTAACTCCCAACGTTGGTCTACCCTGTGTTGTGCAAAGTACTTCTTTTTATTTAAGTACAAGTACTCAGAGAAATTTTTACTTAAGTACAAGAGTGCAGTCACCACAAGACACTTGCACAACCAGCCAGACATCCAGCACCAAACCTCTTGCATCTTCTTCAGCTGTCTTTGTCGGTTGCTCGAAAGTGAGCCGATTGCTAGTCGTGTTGATGTACGTCGATTGGCCTGTGCCTGAATCGTGCTCAACGGTCCATCCTTCCGGTATAGCTGCGAGCCAACATAGCGTGCATCGTCTTCCGTGAACACAGATCGCACAACACCACCACGGCGGCCTGTGCAGTTTCATGGAAGAAAAACTTAAGCATTCCATGTGCTAGAAATCTATATTATTGCATGAAATCGTTGCAGAAGTGATTTTGTACTCCTCGCAATTCTAGATGTCGTGCATGTACTAACACTATTTGTTTAAATCAAGGATTCTATAAAAGTTTGGTCTCTGATCTACATTTTTCTTTTTTTCTTTGTTTGAAGAACTAAAATCTCAATAAATTAAAAGAATGGCAAAGATACAAAGCAACTAGAGAGGAAAGTTATCATGATGGTGATGGTGATTATCTTTAGAATCTAAATTATGATAATGATAATAAGAAGGACCCCGATTATTATGGCTATGAAGATGATGATGATGGTGATGAGTATGATGAAATATATTGCATAAATATAGCAGACATCATCTATTGCATAAAGTGGAATTTTTTTACCTCAGAGAATTCTTTCATTTGATCAAGAACTTTGTTGACTTCAGGCATGACCTAAAATGAAGCAATTGTACAAAAAAGCTGTCTTCGTCGGTGGAATCAATTTCTTCCTCTTCTGCCTCCTCTTCCTCTTCTTCTTCGTCATCTGGTTCGGCCAGCACGGCGGGTGCTACAGGCGCCGCGACCGGCGCAGGACTTCCACCACCGCCGCCGCCCGTTTCTCCCTTAAACGCAGCTAGGCGAGCCATTTTCGCTTCCTGAACTTTTTGAAGAGCAGCATCGGGGTCGGTTGCCAATCCCATACTAATGAGCCATTCTTCATCCAATGCTGGCTCAGCTGAGCCACGGCCCGGTGCTGCGCGCTCTTGGCCGCAGTGAAACTGCGATGGCTATGTCGCGCGATACCGTTGATCTGTTGACCTTTGCGCTCGCGGGGGAAAGCTTCGAATCTGTTACGCATCGCTTTTCCAAGCCAAACGGATCGGTCGGCGCCCTTGCCTTTCCGATCGTATCCTTGACTGTCATGGCTGGTATCGCTGCCGCGCCATGGTTGTTGCCCAGGCTCACGGCAACGCCGAGCGTTTTTTTTTTCCTTTTTAGGAACGAAGAATAAAGGTGTCGATTTAGAAGATGTGAAATTTCATCAATGTGTTCGTCTATCACGTTTTGAAAATGATCGAACAATTTCTTTCGTTCCACCTGATGGAGAATTTGAATTAATGTCCTATCGACTCAATACACAAGTAGAAAAAAAAGATCTTGTTTGTTGTTTTCTATTCTTGTGAATATCATTTAGGTCAAACCATTGATTTGGATTGAATCAGCCGTTGAAAGTTCTTAGTTTTATTGCTTAGTATTTTTGTTTAGACAGGTCAAGTTGAAAAACATATTTATATATATATATGAAACATGTGATGTGATCCGTTGTTTTCTAATTATATAGTGCACCAATGACTGTAGCTAAGGATCTTCATTCACCAAATTTGGAAGAGAAAGGGGTTGCAGCTTTTGATACCGTGCTGTACTTAACTCTGTAGGCCTCCTATTTTTATAGATTCAATAGTGATGAACATATTTAAAGATTGGCTCTTCCAGCCTCGTCACCAGTGCCATATGAGCTCTTAGCTCTGGTTCTTGTTGTTGCTTGTTGTAAAGATATTATACAGGTTTTCGCATTTGTATAGCAGATGTGCTGTTTTGATCTCCATATCAACAGTGTCTTTTTATTTGCCTTGTCACTTTGCCATGAATACAAACAACAAGTAGAAACAGGTTTCTTTTAAGACAGTGGAACCTTAACTTTAAATGAATATTTTAACCCTATATCCAAGGTGCGCGCCGGTCGCTTCAACAAAGAAATTGCGCCAGAGGAAGTGCGCTCCGTTCTGGCGAAGGAAGTCGAGCGTGTTCTACAGCCTGTCGCCAAACCGTTACGCTTGGATGGCACACATAGTCCCCACGTAATACTGGTTGTGGGTGTGAACGGGACGGGCAAGACGACGACGATTGGCAAACTTGCCGCGCAGTTCCGCAAGGACGGCAAGTCCGTCATGCTGGCTGCCGGAGACACGTTCCGGGCCGCTTACAAGCCCTATCCGGCCTACATGCGCGAGGGCAAGGGCGCCCGCATCTGGGATGTGGACGGGAACGAGTATATCGACTGGCAACTGTCCTTCGGATGCCTGCCGCTCGGCCACGCCCACCCGGCCATTGTCGAGGTTGTGCAAAGGGAGGTCGAGCGCGGCACCCATTTTGCCAGCGCGCTCGAGATCGAGGTCGAAACCGCGGAGCTCCTTGTGTCGCTCCTGCCGAACGTGGACAAGGTCCGCTTCGGGGGGGGGGCAAATATTTGAAGTATTTCCTGCCAGATGGCTCCTTTCGTAGGGGAAAAAATTTGCCTGGCGCTTTCGAACTGCAATAAGTTTTTCAAGGACTGTTCCAAGCGATGTGGGAGTTTGCTACATAAGGTAATTTAAGATATGGTATACACCAGGTAGTGAAAAGTTAGCAATCCCCCACAAAAAATACAAATAAGCCACATAACTTTTAACTTTTGACATTTAAAATGCAGATTTTCGTTGCTTGCACCACTTCACGGCGATCGGTCACGACTGCCCGGCCGGGGATGCCGTCTGTCCGGACGGCTCGCTCGCGTTTCCGCACTATTTGAGCTTCGCCTATCGGCCCGATGATTTCGTGGACAGCCTGCTCAGCGACACCGGGCCGGTGCTGCGTGGCTACTACGAGTTCGCGCTCGAGTTCGAACCCGCAAGTGGGGTCGGGTTCCTGCAATCCTACATCCAGACCGAATTCAGCCTGCCCGCCAGCGCGCGGACTACACCGTGGCGGCGATCCTGGCGCCGATGCCGGAGTTCGCCCCGGCGGCGGCCGAACTGCGCTACGACCTGGAGGCGCTGGACGCCCGCTTCGCCCTGGGGTTCGAGACCATCTGCCACCGGCTGACCGCGCTGCCGGACGGCGAGGAGACGCCGCGTTTCGGCTATTTCCGCGCCAATGCCGCCGGCACCCTGGTGGAGATGCGCGGCCTGCCCGGCCTGGCGATGCCGCGCTACGCGTTGGCCTCCTTACATTTTTTACTAAAACTGGGCCTTTTTGACACTCACCAACATAGGGCGTTCTAGAGCCCATTTGCCTTAGTATAACCGTAACGTTTTGACTAAGACTGGGCCTTTTTGACACCCACCAACTTTGGGCATTTTAGAGCCCATTTGCTTTGGTATAACCTTACATTTTTGACTAAAACTGGGCCTTTTTGACACCCACCAACTTTGGTTATTTTAAAGCCCATTTGTCTTAGTATAACCTTACCTTTCCCGCACGAGATCGAGGCGGTGACCTGATCGGAAAACCATAACATCGCATTGACCCGTTGCGGCACGCCCTGGTCAAACACCGCGTCGGCAAAAACGGATTGCGGTAAACGCCCGACTGCAAAACGTGCCAACCCACAGGCGTACCAACCCAGGTCTAGCAGGCATCCGCCTCCGAGCGAAGCGTCCAAACGATGGTCATCCGATTGAAACGGTTGAAAAAATGACACCGCCGCGCTGACGTGACGGATGGTTCGGCCCCTCGTACTGGTAGCGACCGTCATCGCCATCGCTGGTGCCGTGCTGTACATCGTTCCTCGCCTGCGCGGTGCCGCAGAGCCCGGCCTCGTCTGGGGGGTGCTGGCGGCCGTCGGCGCGATGCTCTCGATGGCCGTCTACGGGCTCTACTTCGCCCACGTCAATCGGGATTACCGCGGCCCGATGACCCCGCGCATCCTGCCCGTCTTCACCCTGGGGAGCATGCCGCTGGTGGTGTGGGCTGCGCCTTCGTCCTGCTCTGGTGGCCCGCCCGGGCGCTCTGGCGGTGGTGGCGGTGGTGGCGGGGGCGGTAGCTGCATCGGCGCCCAATAGTCTGGCTCGCCCATCGCAAGCTCCGACATATACCGAAGGCTCATATAGCCGTCGCTGGCGTCATAGTGCGCGACGCCCCAAATCCCCTCCTTCGACCAGTAGAGCAAGAACGGCGGCCCATCCGGGAAAGGCGCCCCCTCCGTCACCGTCTCGGGGATGCGCTTCTTAAATGCATTCATTTACAAATATACCTATTGACATTAAGTCCAGTCCTGTTTATCATTCTTAGTCTTTCAAGTGATAGATTATCACTTTCAATGCAAGACATAAGCTTTTTTACAATGTCCTCACCAGTTGCATATCCCATGAAATGCCTCACCGAATGGTGGCTAACAACTTGATCTCTTAAAGAGGACCAAAGGCACACTCTAATCTGTAGCCTTTTTTTCCTTCACTGTTTGTAGCTTCGTGTTCTTCTAAAAGTAACCAATATAATAGGTTGGTTGAATGTGCCATCTAGTCTTGTAAAAATACATATTATGCGTTGTTGCTGCATTTGAGAAATGCCATTGTGCTCGAAAAGTACTGCAATTTTTATTTATTTAGTACTTAAGCTTTATTGTTGGAAACAGTTAAAAAAAACAAAAAAAAAAAACTTAAAAAAAGTAGAAAAAAATTAAAAAAAAATAAAGTTTATCTAATTACAATTTTTAGAATTTTAGGGTCGGGTAACTTTCAGCTTTCATGTGCAATTGCAGGCTCGTGTGTAAAATCTAGAATCGGTGAGGGATAAAATCTATAGAGAATTAGTAATAGCAACGGAAAAATTTGCACCGGCACCGGAAACAGCACCGGAAAATTTAGAAATTTTGTGAGGGGCTCCATTCCCTTTCTTGCGTAGATTCCTCAGGGTTTAAGTTACGTTGCTATTGGGTTTTTTTTTTTCTTTTTTTTTTTTTTTTTTTTTTTTTAGAATCAAAAGACTTGTTACCACAGAACATAAATAGATACAATGATGTATAAGAGAAGAGACCTAAAAAATCTTCAGATAATCAAAATCCATAGATGGAAGTGACGTTCGGCACTATCAACAGCTACCTTAACTCTTTAAATTCATAAAATAAAAGTCCTTGATAGAAAAGTAGACTGATATTAAAACCTTAAAGGAGAAGACCTGAATTAATATAATTCAATAACATCAGTAACATAAGAGTTGAAATTCTAGGAGAAACGAGGCCAGGAGGTATGGGATATTTCATGTCATCTGAGACATTGGCGTTTGTGTACAAATTTCTTCTGAAATGTATAATTCTTTATCGTAGCCAACAGCATACAATTTCGATGCTTAGCTTTTTATATATTTGTAATCTTCCTTTTTGTCAAATGAAATTTTAAAAGAATTCAAAGGAAATAACTATGCAAATACTCCGCACGAAAGAAGTTCTTATGGATATTCGTTTATGGAAATTTGAATAGTGAAAAAGCATTTTTCAATACTTACTGAAGAGTTGAAAAATGTGTATTGCATTGTTCTATTTATAAAATGTTTCCCATGAGATGCCTGTTTTGGAAATTTCCTGAGACTGACAACTTCTTTGTGCGCACATTTTTGAACCTGAATCACGCAAGGATTTTCAGCTTGAATAAATCAAAAGCCAAAGTGGGCTAGTTGGACCTCCTCTCCCTTCCATGCCTTTCCTGCTACGAACTTTTTAACAGGTGTGCGAGGGTGCTAGTTTCCCTCCAATTACTGTGAAATATCTCTTTCCAATAGAATGATCCCTCTCCTTTGCCACGAACACCCCTTCCATCGCAAGCAGTTTAGAAAAAATAAATAATCCAAATTATGGCTAAGACTAATGGGTGCCACTTCACTGTTTAAATAGGCAGCGCAACGGTCCAGTGTACGATTTACAAAAGCCAGTGCGGTGTTGCCAAGTTAATAAAAATCTAAACGAATTTTGACAAACTCTTTATATCTCACCATTTCCTGGAGCCAGGGCCATAGGTTTTTGGATGACTATTCCAAACGTTTGAGTGCACCATGGTGGATTTTAACAAATGATCGAAGCGACTGACATGCTGTTCGCGGCCGCTAAGAGACTTGGGGCTGGATTTACTATGAATACGCATTGAGTTGAATTTGAGTCAATTCCCCCGCAGAGGCATAGAATTGCGTAGCATGTTTCACACCCCGTCAGGTTACTATTAGAATTTCTTTCTTCCTCGGCTACATCACGACCCACAAGACGTACAAGTGGTACATCGCCGCCGTGACGGTCGTGCTGCTGACCGTGTCGACCTACATCACGTTGATGCACTCACTGATCGGCGAGGCCTCACCCGGCACGCCACTCCTGTTCCCGGACCACGAGTGGAACGTCGCGACCGCGCAGATCGCCGAGCGCTTTGGTGGCGTCGATACGATCCAGGTCTACCTCGAGGGCGATACGCCCAAGGCGGCCGAAGACAAAACTGAAAACGAACAGAAATTATCCTGTATTTGAAGGGTTGTCCCCTCCTCAATACCTTGATGTTTACGCTAAAGTTTGACTGTTTTTCTCAATTATTTAAGAACGGCTACAGAAACACAGGGGCTGTTGAATTAGAATAGGAAGCTTTTTTAAAACTTCTACCAGCTTTAGCCTAAACAGCAAGGTACTGATGAGGGGACAACCCTTCATATTAGGAATAATTTCTGTTCGTTTTGAGTTTTAATTTAACTTTTAGAGGTTTTGCAAGTTTGGTAGTAGCTAGTATAGAAAAAGGCACCATGTGATGTATTTACTTTCATACTGGCTAAATTATGTGAAAATGAAAACATTTACCAATTAAGAATTATCCCAGTAGGCCTATTGGGAGCATAACCCGAGGCCAATATTTAGAAATGGTATCAATGAGGAAATCATGTTAGACTGCTCTTTTGCTAGTCTATTCAGCTTAAGTCTAGAATTGAGTGAATGATCAGGGACAATACTCGAATAGCTTAGAATAAGTACGTATGTATCTCATACCATATTGTGTCTTCCCACTAAACCCCTATCAAAAGTTATAAACAAACACACACAAAGAGAAAACCAAACAATACAAAAGAAAGACAATTTATTATGTTAGATTCGAAATAGCAAACACCAACAGTCGTGTAATATGGAAGTATATTTGACATATTGGTTTTGTTGTGGTTGCTGTTGTGGTTTATTTGTTTGTTTGTTTGTTTTGTTGCATTTGTAGCCCCACCGAGCCAAGGAAAAAGGCTACCTTTGTACGCGAATAATAGAAGCATAGAAGAGTACGTGAACTAAGATCAAAAGCTGGGAATTTCTGTCGAGGAGTTTGCCTAACTGAGAAGCTATTTTCTAATGCGCTGTTGTTGCGTTGTTATGTGTCAAAAGCCGAGCTTTCGTTAAATATAGCTATAGTTATTATTTAGACAAAAAGATTTGGAGACCGGGGAAAATATTTGTGTTTGTTTGTATGAATAACAGTAATTCAGCCTGCTGATTGGCTAGATTTAGCAACCTTACTACGTATAAATATCTAACTACTTAACTGTTAAATCTAAACTTATTACTTGATTGACTTAATTCTGACAAATCTAGTAAGTATGAATTCACAGAATACCTTTGGAGCTAACTTACTAATTAACTTGAACAAGAACTAACTTACTCACTGACTAACTGACGTGCTGCCTAACATTACTAAATGATTCGCTAACTAGCAATAACTTATTTTACTGAACTTTTTTATTATTTTTTTTTTTCATCAAGGAGAAACACTAGTCCAGACTACATACATTTTTCAATAATTTTACAAAAGGCTGAAAAAAGAGAAATTGGTCGATAATTAGAAGGGCCCTCTCTAGCACCACCCTTGTGTAGAACAACTAATCTGCCAGATTTTAGGGCACTAGGAAAAGTTCCATTCAAAAATGATTTCACAAGAATGGTGAGAGGTGAAAGGAAATAGAATAGTTTAAGGGGGCTTACTAGAAGGCAGCCTATTCAAAAGTTTAGCAACAGCAAGAAGAGCATTAGAAAGAGGGTTTTCTAGGTAGAATTGAGAATTATATGGTGAATATATTTGGCTTAAAAGAACATTTGTTAAGCTTCCCCTCTGGGACAAGACTAAGCATGATTGGAGGTGCCGTGCAGCAGGGTTGTGGTGAGCTAGTATGTTGATATTCTAAAGCTCAGCATACTTCGATTAGATTATTGGGTAATTCTTCAGTCAACATAATTATTAAACTATTTAATCTTTTCTGATTTATTGTTGATATCAGATAGTTTACTTTTTATTGGTGTTAGCCTGGAAAAGGATCTCTCTTTCAGAACCTAAGCTTACTGAAATTGTTAAGAAAATTCCACAAATTTGAAAATCAGTTGTTCAGTCTGATGGCAGCGCGGGGCTCTTTTGGGTCCAATCGTTCCAATCGCCTTTTTTTCGGTCCCGAGTTTACAAGTAAGAGCTGAACGATACGTATTTGGCTTCTTTTCAATTCACCTTGCCGAAGAATGCATTTGAAGCGACAGGAATCGCTAAGCTGTTTATGCTCCTCATCTTTACCTCCTTCGGTATTATCTCTACCATAGCTTCTAACGCCTGGAAAAATGTGGAGCCGCGAAGGTGGTTCTCCATGTGGATGGCTTCCTTAATGCTTTTTGCAGTTACAGCTTTGTTTTCAGTGGTTCAGGTGCACCTTATGGGCATGATTGCACTATGCCGTCAACAAGCCCTTATCCCTTAACTGCCCTTGCTTTCATGAAACTTATCTGATCGAAATTGTGAGCTATTCTTTTTAAAACAAAATAGTCCAAAGAACACTTAGCATTGCCTACAGGGTTGACACTACCCCCCCAGAGCCCTGGGAAAAGGGCTGTAAGTTATGCCCTGAGGGTATATAAGGTTTTTATAGAATGGATAGTCGTATAAAGTTCAGATGGGAATCATTTGATTTGAATTTAGAAGTTAGAGGGACTGTCGTACTTTCCATTGTTTGGTAACGATGCGAAAGGTACATTCCGATGTTTGATGAGTTTTGCAAGTTCCCGAGTCGTGAGGACAGCATCAACGGCACCTCGTAGTCCTGGTCGAACAGCTTCATCCTTCTTTGCCGTACAAGGCATAATAGATACAACAAAGGGCTCTTCTTTGAGCTTTTTGGCGAAGGGACCAAACTTTGTGGCCGCGCCTTGCATCTGTTGTGGGCTTTTCGCTGTACTCAGTCTTAATGTTGCTCATTACTTTCGGCTGATTTTTTTTTTAATTTTTTAAATGAGTTGGCTCTCTTTCTTCATATTGATTTGCTTAATGTTTTGCCGTATGTATAATAATCACAAAAAGTTATGTGTTTTTATTTTAACATTCTTCATTGTAAATTAAAACCAGCAAGGATGTGATTGATATAGCAACTATTTTAGACAAGGCTCAAAGACATTAATGAAGTTTTGTTTCCTTTGTATCTTAGTTCATATCTCATGCCGCAGTCAAACTTCACCGATCTAATTCCTGTTCTTATACACGTCAAATTGAAACATGCTGTTTCGCCGTACGCCGATTTGATCCGTAACACAGAACCTCTGCCCACATAGGCACCTTCAACGAGGTAACTGCCGAGAAATCGACAATAACATACTCTGGTGCCTGTGGGACATGCTCTTCGCTTCAGAACCTCGCAACCAATATGGAATATGTGCCGAATTAAAGCGATTCATCAACATTGTGAACGTTTCGGGAGAGATCCGTCTCCCATCATCGGGCAATGAGAGATGTTGATTCTTTCCTATTTATCGCAAAGGTCGAATCGAAAGGTGTAAAGTTGACCGGACTCGCGAGGAAGTTCGGGATTTTTTGATAATACCTAATAAAATTGTTAGTTCACAAATGAATGAAAGAGAAAAGATTAGCTGAATTCGTCAGAAAGGCAAAGGCGCATTTTTCCTCACAACCTCGAGATTTTTGAAACTACTGCTCTATAAAGGTCTAAATCATATTGTGATGAAGCAGGAGAAATGTATGGATGTAGCCAACAACCTTGCAAAAGGATGGTACAAGCTGATTGTTATCTCCCCTGAATTGAGTTAGCGGACGCAACAGGTCATATTTGACTCTTACCATAAATTAAAATGGCGCTCTAGATTTCTTATTTCAAAAAGGCAAGAAAAGTTTCAGATTCTAGAAATAATAAGGCATATTATAATGAACTCAAAAGGCTCGTGGATAAATCAAGAAATTTCAAGCTATTGTTGGAATCCAAACTTGTTGATTAATATAACTTATTTAAGTTGACAATTACATTTTTTCTACTGAAAAGTACACAATTCTTAGTAATTTCAATAATTTCTTGAAGTTCAAACGGCAAGCCAATTTCAACAGAAAACTTGCATTCTTTTTTTGAATTGTTTGAAGTCCAGCAAAAATTTTTGTTGGAAATCAATTTTTTTAAATTGAGGGTCGTAGCGTTTGTTGGTTAACGACTTAAAAAGCAGTCATATAACTACAGTCTCATTATAATGTCAAAGTCACATTAGTTCTGATGTAATAAGAGTTACTTGACAATCAGCACAAAAATTAAAATTTACAATATAACTCACCAGAAATCAAAAGGAATCCAGCAGCATAACTGATTGGTACTCCAGGTCTCAAATGACGTGCAATGAATATTCCGGCCACAAATGCAAAGGTTAGGAAGGATAAGCACAAAAATATGCGGCAGGTCCACAACGGTTGGCCTGCCGTGATCCGGTTTTGTTTCGGCGGCAGCCAACGACGGAAGCGAGCATGCGGCGGTCGCGGCGAGACCGCTGGTGAGAAGTTGGCGTCGCGAAGGATGGGATGATGAGGACATGGTGGTCTTGGAAGTCTGAATCGAGAAAAGGGTCGGACGGACAATCTGACGAATTCTAGTCAATTTGGGCAAGGGACAACCGGTCTGGCCAACGAAATCACGGATAGCCGACCCCGATTGTGGCGTGGATGGGCGTGTAGGGGAGTTAGGGGCAGTTTGCTCTCAAATCAATTTGAATCTTGAAAAGGATACTATAACTTCAAATCAAATGAGCCCCATCTGAAGTTAATACGACCATCCATTCCAAAAAACCTTATGTGTCCAAAGAGCATAACTTATAACCCTTGCCCAAGGGCTCTGGGTGTTTGTCAGCTCTGGAGGCATTGTTATATGTTCTTTAGACAATTTTGAACAAAATGGCTACCTCACAATTTCAACATATATTAAGCATCATTTTGTACGTGACGTGATCATGTGAAAGTGGAGAAATTGTTCTTAGTTATTTTTCTACTAATGACATGATTGCTGACATGCTGACAATGGTAACACCAAGAAAACTATTGAAAAATTTCGTACTTTTCTTAACTTGATGAAGATATATTGATCAAGCTTCAGTTCTTTCAGAAAATTGTTTTAACCTTTCGAGTGAGAGTACTAAAATAGACACAAAATCATAAAAATCAAAGTTAGGGGCTGTTTGGTTTGGTTTGGTGAGCCGGCTTCGTCAATGCTTGAGAATAGCTTACTATATCCGTGCTATCAGGGGCGGTAAATTCTGTTCAAAGGGCTTACGTTTTTAGAAGATTATAACAGCCCTACTAGCTGGTTAAAGTGGCTATTCCTATAAACGGCCTGTGCTCTAAGGGGATTACAATACACCACTTCAACTAATGACCTGGTTTTGGAAATATTTGAACATATTTTTGACCCCAGATTCTTTAGTTACCCTTAAATTGCAGGGAATAGGTGAATGGCTCCCTATGCTTCCCTTGTTCCTGGACCGACTTGGTTACCTGTGTGCTTACTTACGAATTGACGTGCTATATTGACTATGATTATAGACTGCGCATCGGATTAACTTTTTGGAGAAGATATTACATACATGGCTAGTTCTATTTATGTCTGTCCGGTGCTGAACTTTTTAAAACGGTGAATTGCGAAGGATAAAGACACTTTGATAAAGGTTTATGTATTTCAACCTAATGGTGCTGAAATAACACGTATGATATTAATAATAATAATATTTTAATAGTACAGTATATTAATTAATATTTAATTTTAATTCTAGTTATTAAAGGTACTGATTTATTAGCAAAAGATGATAATGGATTAAGTGATCCATATTGCATATTATCACATAGATTAGGTGATTTAGAAAATAAAGTACAAAGTAGTACACAATATGAAACATTAAATCCTATATTTAATGACACATTTGTCGTAACTTCGTTCATTATAAAAACAATTACTAGTCTAAAATATCGTTTTCAAGTATTTTTTGTTTTATTTTATGATAATTTTTTAATTGCTTACCTTTATTAATTGAGATACTAAAGAAATGACCTCACGAAATAATTCCACTATTTATGTTTTTTTTTTTCAATTTCAAGGAGATGGAACAGTTAAAATTGAACTTTTATGAGTTACGAATAACTCACAACAGATCAAAGACACTTGAAAGCAACACGGTACACAAATACTGATGTAGCATTGACTCGGATAATTGGGTGGAGTGCATTGAACTTCTGTGTTGATACAATTGTCGAAATATTGTTATGTCTCCCTCTAGTAAAGAGTGAATGTAGCATCTTTGACTGTCTCGTGAACGCTGGGTCGTCTGCGTGATCGTCAATGATAATGAGTATCTGAAGCATCTTCTTCGCGTTCTTCCTCTTCGTGTACTCGGTAATTTTAGGCTGTGTATCAATAATATTGTGAGGACACACACTGGTGAAAAACCCTTTGAATCTCAAAAATGAAAAAGTAATAAAGGATGTTATTCCTAGTCACTTTCGTGGTGATTTTTTTTCGTGTTTGACATTTAAATTTCTGTTCGTTTAAAGTTTCAATGAAATTATATGATTTAACCTTAATTCATCTTTGGTTTTAATGTAGCTCCACTTTTCAGTGGAGCTAAAGTGGGAATGAGGGGAATGTTTAACTGACCAAGAGGAAACGGTCTACTACAGCATCAGCGCAAATAATCCAAAATTCTTACCTTTTCCTTGCTTTTATTTGACATGATCTAACTCGGCCAGGACTTGACAATTAATTAACCATGCCAAACAACATGGATGTAAATCTGTTAGTTAGTGTTCTTATATGGATTATTCCACCCATTCTTTTGCTAAAAATATATTTTTTCTGCTTTGCTTACTTCACTCTTCAACTGTGTTTTCTCCCTAGAATCTTTTGCTTTCTGATGTTGAATACTAAAGTACTTTTGTGGAAATTCTATCATTTCCGTTTCTTCTCCAATCAGCGATTTTTGCAAATATTTTAAATTTTCAACTTTAGCTAAGCCTGGCTGTTCATCTATGCTAGACTTGAAACTATCCCACAACCTACTCCACTGGGCTGGATCTCCACTGAATGGTAAGTGGTAATATTAGCAAATTTACCGTTCGTTGACGTCTTTCCTGACTTTCTTGCTAAGTGGGCGTAGCTACTTGCGGGGCTTGCGTTTTAAAGAATTTGTAAGGAAAAAAATTGTTTTCCTGTTCGTAACTGACCTTAGAAAGTTTTAAAGTCTTCTATTATACAGCAAAAAAATGGTTGAAAGTGGGCAACGGTTAAATTTGCATCCTAATGAAATTCGCATAAATGTTCTTGTCTTGCAGGTGCTGTTTGACGATTTGGTGCAATAGAAATAATAGGAAATCGAAATAAAGGTAGGAATGGAAGCGGTACGACAGAAATTAAACACAATCCGACAAGCTCTGATACGCTGAATCTGAGGGTGTAATTTTCTTTAAGATTATTGGAATTTTGGGGTTGTTTCTGCAATTTTCCAAAAATCGGGTGAATTTTCTCAGGCTCGTATCTTCTGATGGGTAACATTAAACTTGTCAATTTATATCTATTTTTGGAATATGCATGAAAGTCTATTCTTTTGGAGTCTTATTTGTTAACATAAATTTTTTTAGGATTTCGGTTACTGTTGGGCCGAGTCGCTCCTTACTTACAGTTAATCCTTGTAGAAGAAAGTGAATCGGTTCAAAAGCGGCCGGGAAAATAGGCTCAAAGCCAAATCTTTCCATGGAATCGGCATATGCGCCTGAAAACCGGATGGGATTCAGGTGAAAATAACGAACGATAGGAAGCGCCGCTAACACGCCCGCCAAAGCCCCCAAGACGCCTAGAATAAAAACTTCCAGCCATACGATAGCGGCTAATTTTAATCGTCGCATCCCAATGGAAATCAATATGCCAAACTCGCAATGAAGTCACCATTCGCCCAATCGCTGGCACCCGCCCACGTGGGGCGACACCAGAAGAAGACCGCGCCTTTGAGGCCGACCTTCTGGCGGACAAAAAGGAACTCGCCGAACACCTGATGCTGCTCGATTTGGGCCGCAATGACACCGGCAAGGTTTCCAAGATTGGCACGGTACGGCCAACCGAGAAATTCATCATCGAACGCTACAGCCACGTGATGCACATCGTGTCCAACGTCGTGGGCGAGCTGGCTTCGAGGAGCATGTCGGCGACGCCTGCGGCTGCGGCATCGCGCCGCTCTCCGTCCCGGCACTACGCGGGTCCCAGCGCGACCTGTTCGCCGGAACGATCCGCAGCCTGCGTCGTCGCATCGAGGCATGGGACCGAGGCAGCTCCGTGCGCGGCCTGATCCACGCCGACCTGCACTTAGGCAACGTCCTCTTCGCCGGGGGCGTGGCCAGCGCGATCGACTTCGACGACTGCGCGCGCACGTGGTTCACAACCTGCCGGCCCCTTACTTCGACCCCAACCAAACCTTGGTGGGTCGCAAGGGCGGCGTCATCGGCGTCGGGTCGTACGACTTGTCGTCCGGCTTTCTATCTGCGAACTCGCCCTGCGGGCCCGCCGCCTGGGACCTCAACGACCTGCTCTTCGTGCTGCCGGCGTACCCGCTGGCCAACTGGGATCCTCAGGACAACGACTACCCGTGGAACGGCTTCATGGCGACGCCGAAGCTCGGGCTGCTCAAGGGGATGAGTGATAAACTTGGTCCCCTGACGTTTGGGAAAAAAGAAGAGGAAATATTTTTGGGGCGAGAAATCTCTACTCGTCGAGACTTCAGCGATCAGGTGGCCTTGGAAATTGACCATGAGGTGAAACGGCTGATCGTGGATAGCTATGAACGCACCAAAAGAATGTTAACTGAGCACATTCACACCTTGCGCGCTCTGGCTGAAGCTCTCTTAGAAAAAGAGGTTCTTGATTCTCTGGAAATTGATCATCCTGATTCTCACCGACGACCAGTGCTATGGTGACGTGGCCGCGTTGGGTAACTCGGTAATCAAGACCCCAAATTTGGATCAGCTTCACAGCGAGTCATACCGATTAACCGATTACCATGTGGACCCCACTTGCTCTCCAACGCGAGCGGCTCTCTTGACCGGTCGCTACTCGACGCGTACCTGCGTTTGGCACACGATCAATGATCGTTCACTATTATATGGTGATGAGTATACGCTGGCGGAGTATTTAAAATTACATATTTCAATTGTTCATATTTTGTTTTTTTTGTTTGTGTTAAGGTTTAATATTTAACTTGTATTTTTATCAGTACCTTTTCTGTTTTTTAATATTGAGCACTGAGACTGTAAAGCGTCTTACCGAAATATTTGTATTCTAATTATTGTTTTTCACTTGCTTGCATTATCCTCGATTCTTTCCTCTTTATTATTTTTTGTTTTGTGTTGTTTCACTAGCTTGTATTATCTTCGTTTCTCACCTGAAATGTGTTAAAAACAAAATAAAAAAATCTTTATCTTGATAAGATAGCGTCTAAGGATGAAAGGGCCTAACAAATTCCAGGGAAATGATTCTGCGATTACAAATGCAATCTCAGAAAACTGTCAAATATTTCGGGACGAAGATCGAGTATGTGCTAAAAGAAAACGCCAAAGATATGCCGTTTCCAGTCGAACTTATGCAAGGTTTAGCTATGTAAGTACATACTCTTTGCTTCTTCTTTTTGTGGTCTTTTATCACAAAATTTCATCCTGATCCCTCCACTCTAAGTGTTTTCCAAAATTTTAGGCCCCCCTCAACTCCCCCAATGGCACCGGATCCGGTTGGGATTTAAAATAAGAGCTTTCAGACACAATTTCCTTGCAAACATCAAATTTCATTAAGATCTGATTACTCCTTCGTAATTATCCCTCCCCCAACTCCCCCAAAGAGAGCGGATCCGTTACGGTTATGTCAATCACGCATCTAGGACGTGTTATTAGGGCGTCTTCGATGATGGCGTCGATATTCGACAGGTAAGCGGCGTCTTCAGTCGCGTCCGCAACCGCCTGTTTCGAAACCGTCGAGAGTGAACTGTCGCTGGTCACCGGTTACTCCTGACCCAGAAGGCGCGCAACATACCGCGCCAGCATATCGACTTCCAGATTTACCCTCGATCCGGTCCGCAGATTGCCGAGGGTCGTGACGGACATGGTATGCGGGATGATATTGACCCCGAACAGATCGTCGTCCTTTCCAAGTCGCCAGGCGGGTCCAGTGGCGGTTCGTCGGCGGCCCTGGCCGCCGGCATGGGGCAGCTTGCCTTCGGTACCGACGGCGGCGGCTCGATCCGCATACCGGCAGGCTTCACGGGAGTTTACGGCATCAAGCCCAGCTTCGGCCGCGTGCCAGCCTATCCCCTGAGCCCGTTCGGCACGGTCGCCCATGTGGGGCCGATGACCCGCACGGTCGAGGATGCGGCCCTCATGCTCACGGTGACCGCTTGTTTATTGGGAAAAAACATAAACTCACATGGTGTGTTTAATAAATTCATTTAAACTACATTCATTTACGTCTAATCTGAATTCTTAACGATGTAGGTCTTCTTAGAATATCTAACAGTTTGCCATGCGTTCTTGGGGAACAGCATAAAAGCCACCCAAAAGGCAAAAATTCCAGTCACACGGACTTTGTTCAAAACTTTGCTGTTAGCCTACTGAGATCATACTGCTTCAGCCTACCAGGCCAGTATGGAAACTTTGGAATGGGTGCATTATATTGGACGTTGGAAGTCGTAGTGCATATCATAAGAACTGACATTGATTGAAGGGCGACCAGCCCCCCTCCAAACCGTTCTGATAAGACATTTTATCAGAATTTGTAAGTTGTAACTTTTAAAGAAATTGGCGAAAGGTCCAACAACTAGGGATCTTGAGATGACATGACTCCCACAGCCCCTGATGTAAGGGCTTTATGTCTACTGGTTACATAAAGGGGCATGGTATTTAGAATGTTGTCTTCTCTTAGTTTGTCTTCCATTATAGAAAAGTCAATAGCAAAAAGTGAATAGTAGTAATAAAATAGAATTTTGGGATGAGTAATTAAGAAATTTTCCATGCATGATCAATCTAATTATCTCTTAGAATTTTAAGTAATTGTAGCAGCCAGTCATAGTCAGTGCAATAGCACTAACATTGTTAAGATCAATACATCTGTATATTTTTTTCCTGTCTGCATGCCATGCATTTCTACGCTCAGATGTGTTTTTTGAAGAAGATATGAATGAAGCTAAAGAATTGCGACAAGCGAAGTATATCATGCGTCCGGAAACGCCTCCGCGATCCCCTGCAAGTCTTGGATTTTCCATCGATGCTAAACCAGTGTTTGATTTTCCAGTAGATGCGAAGCAGAAAGAAGCTACAAACGAGAAAAATTATTTGAACAGAGAAGACGTTCAGGAACTGGCTAGACGCCAATCTGAAAACGAGGGCGGCGATGTAATTTCGTTACGTAGGTTAATTCGTAAGTTATGTATATTTATTACTAATAAAAACATTCGTACCAGAACGCCCAATAGCAATACACACATACAGATACACGTGATACCGATAAAACCGATACCGATACAACGCACAGCCTCTTCCCCAGGGACTGTACAGGATCTTATCATCATCAAAACCATATATATTGGACGTTTTAACTATTTTCAACAAAATGGCTATATAAAAATTCTGACTCGGTAACTATGGGGGATTTGCATCTTCTAGCTGCAGTTTGGGTTTAAAATGGATTTTAACCCTTTTATTTTCACGCTTACAGCTCATATCTAATCCTTAGCTTAAGCTTTTGAACAGCCATTGAATATAAAGTTATATTTGTGTCGTTTTGTTCTTATCAAAATCAATATTAGGATGGATGGTCATCAATATTTATTTCTTTTGTAACTAATATCCTACAAAACTACAAAAGACTAAAAACTAATTCTTTTTTGAAATTATTATTGTGTGGCACTGAAGCATCCTGGGTGAAGAAATTCCTCCTTTGTGGGCAATGATTTTAAAGACATTGAATGGAAAGGGAATGACTTAAGATGCAAGAGTCATTTGAAATAATACATTGGTACATAAATCCAACACAATGCATGAAGTGAGGCATTTCTTTGCAGAATCATTACTTTGTTTAAATAAAGCAGGAGAAAAGCTTTTCTTTATTGTTTTAATCCTTCACTCAATACAATGCAGGGTTGCCACTTGCCTGAAAATATATAGAAACGTATCCAGAAGGGGAAAATAAATCTATATGTATTTTGAAGAGATGGCGTGGTCTTAAACCTATTTCTCTGAAATCACGGTTCCAGGGACAGCCAAAGTCGATTAAAGAGCAAACTACGGTGCATAGTAACCAAAATTTTAAAATATTTTTGGAAAACAAATGTCTAGTGAGACAAATTGGTATTTAAAGCCGAGTCAAGAATGGTAACTATTGCTTCGAATAATCTTTGTTTCACTGGCCTGTCGGCTGCCTGGCACTGTTGCCACGCCCGCGGCTTCGGCCGCTTGTTTTGCCGCCGCCTTGTCACCGAACTGACGCAGCACCTCTGCCGAGGGACCGATAAAGGCGATGCCGGCCGCCTGCGCCGCCTCTGCAAAGGCCGGGTTTTCAGACAGGAAACCATAGCCTGGATGGATGGCATCGGCGCCAACATCCTTGGCGGCGCTGATCACAGCATCGATATTCAGATAACTTTCCGCCACTAATAACTCGTCCAATTGATTGAGTTTACCAGCCCACATTTTTCTGAAAGGTTCCAGCCACTCAGCAACTTCAGTTAGTTTTTCAACTTCGAGATTACAATGACGTTCTCTACCTTCTTTTCTTATCTTGATAACACCACACTCTTGCTGATATTTAATGTGCAGCGATACAGCCTGCCTCGTCATATTGAACTTATCTGCTAAAGCATTGACGTTCTGCGGCTTCCTTGTCAGAGACATGAGTATACATGCACCATCAATTGCATCATTGCTAAAGAGAATGAGGGTCAAGTCTGGAAAGAAAACTATGGCAGGAATCTTAAAAATCGACAAAAGAAGAATAGATGTTGCAAATCAAGACTTGCCCAAAAAGAAAAAAAAGAGAAGGAAGAGAATAAGAGCCATAAAGAAAGGACTGTGGGACTTTGAAAATGAGAAAGAAGGGACAGTTTACCATTCTAGGGCTTTTTAGGACAAGAAACGTTGTGCAAAGCTATGCAAGCAGAGTTTGTTTAGAAGTGCTTTTATCAAGATATTGGTTGATTCCTTTCTGTAAAACTTCTGTCTCCATCAGTTGTTTTGGTATTTCTTTTGAAGCAGAAAAGCTTACTTTTGTGAAAGCTTGCTTGGTTTGAAACTGATTGTTCGTTGTATGAGACAGCATGGTTTTTATATTTAAATCGGTGCCTGGAAGAGACAAGGGAGATGCTGTTGATGATGATGTTATTGGTGATGCTGACATTAAAGTCGGAAATCCGATGGCCTCTGTTTCGGTAAAACCCTTTAGCGAGTACATCGAATGGCTTCGCGCGCAGGACGCTTGACGGGCGGACGAATATTGGCGAAGACAGTTGCACGGGTTCGCAACACCCACCAAGCTTGGCGTCGACCGGATTACCGGCCAGTCGGGGTTCGACTCGGCCGAGTCGGAGCTTCCATCTGGTTTGTGTCGCGCGTTGGAAGATTTTTCGCGGCGCAACCAAATCACTTTGGGAACGTGGCCGAGGAAGTCCGCCTGGGGCAGCTCGATGTCGCCTTGGTGTTTGTCGCCGATCGCAATCATGATGACGGCGAACTCATAGCGGATTTGGACATGGAGTGGGCCGGCCCGGCCTCGCATGAGATCGTCAAGGAAGACATGCCGGTTCCCCTTGTCTCTTTCAATTTTCCCTGCGAGTTCCGCAAACATGGGGTTGAGGCGCTCGAGGCGGCCGGCCGCTCATGGCGGTACGCGTTGACGACACCAAGGCCACTGTTTACTTTTTATTGACTTCACATATCCTTTGTAACGAATGCGCCCTTGTGTACCACCACACACTTTGAAACCGAAGGCGTTTAGATTGCCAATCGATAGATAACTGGATGTTTCAAGATTTCTCCTCGAAAGCATTTTGGAACTCTATGATTTAGGATTGTTTCGTTTTTTGTCAAAAATGGTAGACATCGACATCCTACTTCTTCGCGATTTCTTTGACTAGTCATATAGGACGTTGGAACCATTGTAAAGTTGATATTCCACTTTAACATGCCGTTGACAATATTGAAATGACAAGTATTGCTAATTGTTCATAACAAAATTATTTGAAACTTTCTCATTTTCTTATATAATTTTTGCTTTTTTTATTTGGACAGCTGCATGGCAACGTTCACCATGTTGGTAAGACATAGACACCGTTACGAAATAAATCCTGAATATGTTGACCGGCTGGAAAATGCTTGTCTTAAGTTTGTTGGCGAGAAATTTTTTTTAAAAGCTCTGTCAAAGGATTGAGGGAAAGGGTATGGGGAATTGAACTCGGCGGTATCGTTGTCCGAGGCCACTATCAAGAGAACATTTCAAGTCTGAGCTTGCCACCAAAGAGATTGCCCAGTCAAACACGAGATCATCTTGTTTGTACCCATTAAGCACTCGTTAAAAACCAGAGGGGATGGCTAAGAGTGTGAATATTGGCTAATCCGTTGGCACCCCTTAATCCAAGTCCGCTGGTAGCTTTTTTTCTCGATAATGGAATCTGGGCGCTTGGAAGTCACTGGATCAATAAAATAAAAGTCCCAATTGTTTTGGTTAGAAGCATTAAAAGTGAATCGGTCAGACATTCATTAATCGAGTATCTAAAAGCAAACCATAGGCTGAGTGATCCGGCTCTAGTGTTGCTTATCGACAGGCATATACCAATCAATTTCTCCTTGCCGTTCGGAAATGTATTTATAAAATTGGAAGAAGCTTTGCTAATCGAAAGTAATGGATGTGAAGACGTACAAAGGTGAATCGGTTGATAACCTCTATGTGTTTTCTGAAAAATTTAACACCAACGAACCCAAGAGCGATAGTCCCTTTTCGCTCTTCGGCAATGACGTAACCCTTTTAAACAGCACAGTGCGCATCGTTGATGAGAATTTAGAAACGCCAACCATTTTATCGCTGCAGCATGTAAACTTGCAAGCAGACGATTTTAAAATAACCGGCGCCGACGTGGCTGCGCAGATCAATACACTATAAGCAAGTCGTTTGTACACATATAAATCAAACTTGCAATTAATCAAAGAAATGGGGAATATTTCTTCGATAAAATTCAGAAAAAGGAAGACAAAAACACAACCTAGAAACGAAACTTGTTTCAATGAAATTCACAGATATTTGTTTCGTTTTTTCAGCTACATATTTTTGCTATATTATTTCCTCTTTTATTTTTGGAATCTAGCTATTGGATGCCAAGATTTCATCCAGGATTTTTGTTTGGAGGGGGGTCAAGTAGAGGATGTGAAACATATTATACAAGAACAAGTAAGAGCTAAATCTACAGACAGCTTCCCCGAAATACAAGGTAAGCCTTCTCCTGCCGCTGACTTATTAGCAACACCTCTTACTCCAGAAAGACCTTCTCATTTATCTGTAGACCCTACTCACCTAACTTTTGATGCCATGGGAAGGTATAACAGCAATCAACAGCTAGCCCTTCTTACAAAAACATTTGATGATGCAATTAATCATGCTGATGCACCGACCGGCCCCACGCCGTCCAGCAGACCGCAGCGGCCTGTACAGCCTGAAGATATCTCGACACAGAGGCGACGCATGGAGGAGGAGCAAGTGTCTGCATCGTTTGAAGACGGTAGGTCACTCGGATCTGCGAGCGATGGTCGCTTGCTCTCACACGATGACGGAACAGAGCTGAGACGGCATGAGCGATCCCTTGAAGAAGCTGAGCAGCGTGTGCATGCCGTTCGCAGACACGTGGGCGAAGTGTTCAATGCTGTAAGAACTGGAAAAAAAGTATTTGTAATATAAGTCGTTTTCAGTGAAACGCCAATGCCGAAGTAGGCTTTAGGTTTCTACAGTTAAGGAAGGAGGCAGTATCCAAACTCTTGTTTGTAGTGAAACTATAATCGTCTTGAACACTCGTAGAAAGAACAAATAAATTAAATCGAATATTTGATGTAAAATAATATTAATTGCGGAAAACTCATCAATTCAAAATTTTACTGTAATTTTAATGTATCCGCGTCGGAAAGCAGGGTCGTGCCGCGCGTGCTGCGCTTCATGTCTTGGGGACGCCGCCGCAGCATGTGCCGCTTGTTGGCGTAGTTCCGGACGATCTTACCCGATCCGGTGGCGCGGAATCGCTTCTTCGCGCCGCTCTTCGACTTCATCTTGGGCATTTCGGTCTCCATTGCTGAATGGGCGGCCCGGCGGAGCACTCTCCGCTGGAGCCCTGTTCACCGGCCTGGCATGCCCTTCAGCCAGGTCTATATAGAGAGCTTGAGCCATATGTTTGTTTTCTTATAAAGGAGAGAAAATTAAACTTCCCGTAAGGGAAGTGTGCTATTTGAGAAAATATCCAAAGTTCCCTTGTGCACAAAATTTGGTAGTCGGTCTTGGAGCAACTCGAAACTGTGACTGGAACAGTAACATAAGTTTTTATAATAGAATATGGGGTAATTGATAGCTCTAGTTACTTGCATGAGGGTTACACATTCTGCCGAATTAGAAATTGGAGTCAGTATCTTTTCAACGTTTGCCTGATATCGCGCAAGTGTCACTTTGTCCCCTGCAATGGCGGCATCCAGCGTCTGCTCGTACTTTTGTAACAGGGCGTTGACCTTTTGCGTGTTTTCCACGTTTTTCACGTGCGCAGAGTAGGCCAGATACATAGCACCACAAAGCCCGATAAACGTAGTGATATCAAATTTGAACGAAATACGGCTTGGTTGTTTTTGTTCGTTATCCTGCATTGCGCTACTCCATGGTGCCTGTGAAAGTATATACTATATAATAGAATTTTAGTAGAATTAGAACGGAACTACTATTAAGAATTCTTCGTTCTTAGATATATACAAAGAATTTCAGGCAAGAAATTTGAACTCGACACTTATTGCTAGCCTAGATGATTTCGGCCTACTTCATTGGCTTGACTGTTTCAGGATTTGACTTCCTGAACCAGATGGTTTGCTCCTAATTTCTTGTACGGCTCACGTTATAGCAACTTTGAATTTTCTGCAACTTGTAATCGCGGTCGACCTCTTCGGGGCCGACGATATCCACCATGAACCCGCGGCGATGTAGTGCGCGGTACCACTCGATGATGATCGGAAGGTATTCAATGTCGACAGGGTGGTCGCTTTCTTCAACCGCCCACCAGTTTTCCCAGTCGAAAACACTGGCAACGTCGGCGTCGCGTCCCGGGTTTGGCAATGTCGGAAGCGCCGCCAGGCGCTTGCCGAGCGCTGAAACATCTCGCCATACCCGCAGCACCGCGTACGTCACCACGAGAAAGAAGATGCCGAAACCGAACTGACGAACGAGTTCTCTCCGCTCCTCTGAGGTCATCGGCGGACGGGCACTCCGAGAGTCGACGTCGCCGGTCTCCGCGGCGGGAACACGAGAGAGTGCGTAAACGGCGACGAGAAACGGAGGCAAAAACAACGCGCCGGTCGCCGCGGGCATCCAGAATCCACTGACACCGTGAGAATCCATGAGCCACGATCCCACGCTCTTCAGCATCCTAAAAGCTGGTGCATTCAGGGAATATGGTCCTAACCTGAAGTTAGAACCTACTCTTCAAATATCATTGTTAAATGCTAAATCTGCATTAAGATCTTGATGCTTAAAATCAATCACCTTACTCTCATGCATCTTATCAATCATGGAATGTTGTGCCCTATGTTCATTTATACTGAGGCAATCATGGGATCTTTATCAGCCATAGACCAGCCTTCCTAGTGCTTCAGCTTTCATCATGACTACCTTGGATGGATCCCCCCCCCTCCCCATACTTCGTATTTTCCTGAAATGTATCTGATTTTGATTTTGAGATGGCCATTTGTTGTCGTAGAAAATTTGAAAACAGCTCATTCTACTGGAAGCTGAAAGGGCACTTCGCGTCGAAGGAGTTGTCAAAGAAACTACGAAAAGGGCTGATTCGATTGGAAATTGAAAGTTCTATTGCCCTTTTTAATAGTCGAAAGTGTTTGGAGGGCAACTAACCCCCTCCCAAGCCAGGGGTTCCTCTCTGTGTGTCCGGAGGCAGATCCCTGCTCACTGCCGGTGCCTCAGCATCTCCTGCAGAAATTGGTCTTCCCGCCTTGGTCGGGGGGGGGGGGTGGAAATCACTCCTGAGTCAATCCTTGGCGTTGAGTACCAAAAAATCTTATTCATCTGGTCAAAAGCTGTTCTTGGAATTCTGCAGTAAACATTCTCTGTGTTACGGAAATGGTTCACCTTACCCTGCATCTGAGCTGACCTTGCTTAGTCAACTCTGGTTTTTCTTCTCTCGTGTTCACCTTCGCTCAAAGTTATCACATGCCCCTAATCTTACATATTCAAAAAAGCACTACAGGCAATCAACCCTCAAATAACATCACTGCCGCATTTGCCACTCCCACGCCTAAAATTCGTATCTGACATTTTCCCACTTCAACCATAAGCGCCAAAAACTGTTTGCTATGCTCAAAAAGAGGATCAGCAGGGTAATATGTGTATCCAACAGTTCGTGGTAACATGTCACTTGGTTAATACCAAGTGCCATAAAAAAACTGAATTTTGATACCAATAGAGGCACCAAAAGAGATTTTTATGCTGATTTTAAATATACCAGCTTCATCAAAATTAGTCATACTAATCAAAAGTTGCGAGCCTGAGAAAATTTACATTATTTTCAAAAAACGCGGTCAACACCCCCCTAAAATCATAGAATCTTAACAAAAATCCTACCAGCAGATTGAGCGTATCAGAGAACCCTATTGTAGAACGAGACCACCGGACGGATCTCCGCACCGACCGGCGGGCGGGCGGGCGAAGTCAGTCTGACCGGTGCCCTGCATCACCGTGCGGGCCTTGCCTAACGATCTCTGGTCGCGCCACGTGAGAGGAAACCCCGTGTTACGCTGACGCCGACACGGATCTGTCCGTCGTGGCCGGCGAAGGCGGTCCTCGTCCTGCATGGGACCGATCCTCGAAACATCTTCGCGTACGACCCGGTCGGGAGCGAGCATGAGGACAAAAAAACCCTCATGAATGCCCCCATAAAGGCACTAATCAGAAAACTAAATTTTTCTAGGAATACCTTCAATAAGCAGGTGCCAGTTTTGTGTTATTAGATCTCAATTACACCCTTAAATACAATATCTACAGATATGGTAAATGTTACTTAAAACTTGTAACGATCTTAAGTAGAAATGATAGACAAATAATTGCGATTAATTATTCCAGATGAAAATTATACCCAATTTGTGTTTGTTTACTGTAGCTAGCATACGTCGATGGGTGCCGGCATCATGGATGGCCAAAGTTCTCCTCTGTTGACACTCGCCTCTACAATCGCTCAAACACACCATGAAAAGTTCAATGGAAAAGGTTATCCACTGGGCTTGAAGGGCGAGGAGATTCCAATCGAGGGTCGAATCGTCGCCGTCGCGGATGTATTTGACGCGCTGAGTAGCGCTCGTCCCTACAAGAAAGCATTCCCCAAAGAAGAATGCTTGGAGATCATCCTCAAAGAGTGAATGGGAGATATTCTTATATAAAAAGAATTTTTCAAAAAAAATGTGGAGATGATAACCCTATAATTCGTTTTAGGCGTTCCAGACCCTCCTCCTCTTAAACACTTTGAGGGATGCTCTTTTCAGGGATGATCATCATTAACGAAACATTGTTAAACGATTATTAAAGTTGATATAAAAAGTTGGAGGTTGAAGGAGGAAATAATAGCCTCTCTCAAATTTAAGAGTACCATTTTATATTCATGACTATTTTTTCTATAATAGTAATTTCTGGTCGTATTGAGGTTGAATTGATATGGGAATCACCCTATCACCCAAGTTTTGGTTTCGACATAAGCCGCACCACAGGAAAGAACACCTCATATTATATTCAGAGAACATCTGATTCTTTTTTCGTTCTTAAAAAACTGCTCTTTTGGAAGTTTTTTGTTAATTAATAAGCAAATGTCTAGCACAGCTTCAAATGATGGATGTTTGAACGTAATACCTTAGGCTGAAATTACTGTTACGTTGAGAATTACTTGAACTAGTGTTACGGTGGATTTGAATCCCGTGAATAGCCGTGTGATGCTTTCCCTTACATTTAGCACAACGACCTTTAGCATTGCATTGTGAGACGCGATGTCCCGTATATAAACAGTTAAGGCAAAGTTTACTGTTAACTACAGCGGCTGTCTTATCGGCTGCGGGCAGAGGGCAGCGTTGGGGGCATTTATTAGCAATAATAACAGAATCACCTTCGTCAAATACGGCAGACAAGACCTTTTTAAGTATTCGCAACGATATTGTAGAAGGTGTTATCGCAGCTGGCTCAAAGCTCAGTGAAACTGAATTGTCGACAAGATACAGTGTCAGCCGAGCTGTGATAAGAGAAGCCATTAATCGTCTGGAAGCTAATCACCTTATCGAGCGCAAAGCCAATGTCGGCGCGAAGGTAGTTACCCTATCCCCTGAAGGTTTATCGGAACTCTATCAAATCCGGGAATCTCTGGAAGGCATGCCGATCCACAGGAACGTCCACTTGTGCATGTTCAGGTGGGTCGTGCCGTACCAGTAGCGGAACAGGCCTACGCCGACGAAGCCGACGCACGGCGCGAGGCTGCTGAACCAGTCGTCGGCGATGGTCTTGCGTACGATCGTCGAGCTGATGACCATGCCTATGGCCAGTCCGCCGTAGACCCAGATCCAGGTGATCCCCTTGATCTCCAGCGTGAACACCGAGAACCCGACGGCCAGCGCCAGGATCGCCCCCTTTAAACATTTTTCAAATAAAAGGAAGACGAAACTTTAAAACTTTACACCAATTGAAATTACTATGAATGCAAGAAGGACTGCCTCCTTCTTAGCTCCTTGCTTATTCAGCTAAAGTTTTTTAGTGCTTTGTATTCCAATTCAATGGCCCTTGTGTTTCAGTAGACGTTCTTAAAGAATTTAATTAAAACTTCACAGTAAGGAACAAGGAGTTAAGAAGGGCACAGTCCTTCTCATATATAGAATAAGGTTGCAGTTAATGGACACCTCGATCCTGGGTAGGTGAGTCAATTTGTTTCAATCTATTATACTTGAGGAAAAAATTGTTTCCTTGGCAAATTGTTTTAGAGCCTCCTAGTAAATTCCTTCCCTAAACGACTTCAAGTTCTTATATCACCCTTTCTTTATTTTGTAGCCGCTTCACTTAAGTATGAACTGCTTAATTGGCTACCTCAAATCATGCTGTCTCCTAATAAATCAGACTGCAAACCAATGTTGTGTGTTGTGTTATTTTATGTTATGTTATGTTATGTTATGTTTATGTTATGTTATGTTATGTTATGTTATGTTTATGTTATGTTATGTTATGTTACGTTAGGTTATATTTCATTGTTATATTATGTATTATATGTTACGTCCTGATAGGTTTTTATGTTTGTTATGGTATGTCGTTTTTGTTGTATTTAATTTATGTAATGTTTGTTATTTTATGCTTATTTTAATATGCTTTGTTATGTTTATTATGTTTTGACATGAAGCGGAGGTGAAATACAGACTCGTGGGCATAAAGTAAAATGTGAATAGCGACGAAATAAAGACCATTAAGCATGCAGTTAAGTTAGGAATGAGGATAAATACAGATTCGTAGGAACAGCATCAACTGATTATGAAGATAAAATAGTAGAGTCCTACGGAAACAACTTTTCTCGATACTCATTTGCCGCTCGTATTCGCATGAAGAAAAAGTTGTCACCATTTCTGTGAAAACGATTTCGTTCTCCACCATGGAATCCTGGTAATAGCCAAGTAAATATTCAAGTAATTGATGAAACAAAGAATGAAAAATTAATATTTCTTTTAGATTTAGAATTAATTATCCAAGCAACTCCAACTCTTCCTTTATCTGTATCTGGATTAACATTAACTGCTAATGAGTTAGCCAATTTCATGAAAATTGCTATTCCATTAGCTTTAGATAAAGAAAATCATCCTGTTTTGAATACAACAAATTATACAATTAATACAGGGTTGTTCTCCGCCACCGTGCGATCCCCGTTCTCGTCCCGCGCCGTCCCGAACGTCCCTCCCGGAAAGAACTTCCCGCTCGGGACCTTGTAGGCTTCGGGGCGAAGGTGAGCCAGCGGGTTGTGCCCCTTCCGCGTCTCGCGCGCTTCGCGCAAGGCACCGATGTCCACTTCCGCCACGACGATCTTCTCGCCCGGACCCGGATCGGCTTGGGAGAGAAACCTGCCGTCGTAGTCGACGACCATGCTTCCACGAAAACCCGGCGCGCCGACCACGTGACCGCCACTGAGTTCTACCAGAACGCCGGCCTTCCCATCTGGAAGATGGTGACCGCCGGACACTTGGAAGGCGGCGTCTTCAACATCATTGAACCGGGCGCGGTCATCGTCGGCCATTGCGGGAAGCGTTCCGAGGAAGCCGGCGCGAAACAGGTTGCCGGCTGGATGGAGCAGGAAGGCTGGAAAGCGCTGATCGTGCCGATCCCGGCCCATTTCATCCACATGTATTTTGCGCAACTGTGATTTGCCTTGTGAAGGAATCACGACGCCGGGAGGGTTTGGAAATGCGGTCAAAAGTGAACTGTCGATCGCGGTCGATCAGGCGGCCCGTGATGTCTATTCCGTCGATTTGCCGCACTATTTCAAGTACGTTCATACCGGTGACGAAAGCACCGAGCCCCGGTTGGAACATGTGCGAGGTGTTGGCACCGATGAGGTTCGTTTGACGGTCAATGTGCCAGCGGGCACGGGGGAGTTGGCCATTTCCGTGGGTCTGGTGATGGTCAACCTGATTCGTCCCGGTGTGGGAGCCACGCTGCCGGGCGGCGGTGAGGTCGTGAAGACGGCCGACAAGACCCTGACCGAAGTGATCTATGATCAGATCCTGCGGCTGATCCCCGTCACTCCGTTTGCTGCCATCGCCAATGGCGAATTTCTGTCGTTGATTTCATTCGCCATCATCGTGGGTATGTTCATCAACCTGGTTGGCGGTACGCACAGCCGACGTGATACTTATAGTTCTTAGTTTGGTTCATTGTGGTGAAGGCTATGCTAGCCACTGTTTTGCGTGGTAGGATAAACTACAAGCAAATAATGATTGCATAGTGTTCAAATCCTCGATAAAGAAACTGCGACGTAAACAAAAAGAAAACAGTTATTCTACAAAAATAAAATAATGCCGAGGAATGGAGACTCTAAACCAATATATTGATAAGCATTTAAATAGTTATATAGCTGAAACGCTTGCTAAATATGAATTAACAACAATAATACGGATTAAACAGTTGAACCGGCTTTAAACAACTTAACAAACGAGGGCACAACACTTAGCTCATAGCGAGCATGTGACACAGTCACAGGTTGAAGTTTCGGTACAGGCGGTGCAACGGACATGAATGGCCTGTTAATGTTGGGGCGGGAGGATATTCCGATGTATAGGGCTGGACAGAATTTTATTACAAAAGGATAAGGCGAGTTTTAAATGCCGGGACTGAAGGGTTTGAAGAAGACCTGACACTGGCTGACCTTTAGCAGAAGAATCACACAAAAGCACCAATAGCTTTTCCTTCTTAAAGCATTTCCTCTTAATTTTTTGTCCACATTTTTTATTTAGGACTATCATTTATATAGCTTAATAACTTGTTATTCATGCTTATGATGTAAGATAACAACTCGTGACACTTTATGTTTACCATGAGATTGACACAAAAAAAGAAATAGTACAGAGCACAAAGCAAGCATGGAGTGCCTACCTCGCTCAAAATACCCAATGCCAATTACATGCAAGGTCTAACAAGGAAAAATTAGTAAAATCTGTCGCATATTTGTCCATCTGCCTACCTTGATAGAGAAAGCAAGGCAGCATAATGCCCGCTCGAAATACCCAATGCCAATTACATGCAAGGTTTAATAAGGAGAAATTTGTAAAATCTGTCGCATATTTGTCCCTGTGCCTGCATTGTTAGAGAAAGCAAGGCAGCATAATGCCCGCTCGAAATACACAATAGGGTTAGGGATAGGGTTAGAATTTGGATTAGGGTTAGGGTTAGTGTTCGGATTAGGGTAAGTGGTAGGGTTAAGACTAGGTTTGGGTTAGGGTTTGGGATGAGGATTAGGGTTTGGGTTAGGGTTAGTGTTAAGTTTTGGGTTAGTGTTACGATTAAGGTTAGTGTTAGGGTTAGGGTTAGGATTAGGGTTAGGGTTATAATGAGTTTTACGGTTAGGGTTGGTGTTTGAGTTAGGATTAGGACTATTAAACTCGCCGGATTTGGAATATTCACCGTAGCGTTCGGTTTCATTACGAAATGGCCGGATTTGCTGCGAATGACAGGTCATGCAGCCTTCCCGAATATAAATATCGCGCCCCTCCAATTCTAATGGTGTGTAGGGTTTAACACTGGCAATGGTCGGCACATTGGATTTTATTAAAAAGGCCGGTACAAATTCGATAACGCCGCCAATGGTAACCGCAACAACGGTAAATACAAAAAATTGAATCGGGCGGCAAGGACTGCTTTCTGGTTGCTTCAATTGACCCAAAAGTTACGTTTGATTGTAACTCAGTATCAAATGGTTGATTCCAGTTGGCCGCCGAAGAATTCTATTGCGTAAGTTCTAGTATGTATCCCTCCGGAAGCTAAGATAAGACTGATTCTTGTTCCTGATGTTGTCTTATGTTACGCAATGTATTTGTTGTTATTATTGTGGTTTTATTCATGTTTGGTTTTTTTTATAATAATGATAATGACTATGATACCGTTCCACTGGGGAAAGACTGTAAATTACTGGGAAAAGTGATGGTGTTGTTACCAGAAGAAATTACGCCGGCTCCTATGACGATCTGATTCACAGGATTGTCGGAACTTGTGTCGGAACTATCACCGATGCATACACACCCTTCACCTTCGACGGCGGTTAAACCAGAATTAGTTCCGACGCAGATGTGACTTTTTCCCGAAACTAACGCGTTACCAGAAGACTGACCCAAACAGATATTCCAAGAACCCATTTTCAGAAAGTCGATCTAACGATGAAGCCATAGAGTGGAGTCGATCTATGAAACAAATTTCGTATTGGGATTCATTAACAGTTATTGTTTTACAAAGTGATATAAAACCCTCCACTGAATCAAAAATACCATTATTAGATACAATTCTCTAAGAAACACATAAGAGAAATATTTTGAGAGATTATTTTTGAAAAAAGGGACATGTTTAGGAATTATAAAGTTTTTTTACATTATGCATCAGTAAATCGACGTACCGCAAAATACCGAAATCGGTTTTGGCCATCAGTATCCAGTAGTTCTCACGGAAGAGCTGAAACAGGGTGAAGGGTTCAAGGCCGCGTTCTTTAAGGCGAGAGCCTTCCTTCAGCAAGACACTCATGTCTTCAACGCCGAGTAGCCAACGGCTGGCTTCCAGACCCAGAATGAAATTATCTGCGTTGCGATAAATTCCCCAAAATGCAAACGGGATGATGATCAACACGATCGCAAGGCAGGCTGATCAGGTTCCTCTGTTGTTATCTTTATGTCACGGCCCATGCTGCTGTTGCCTCTTCCAATCGGTGTTGTCATTGTTTTTCGTCCGCGTAGCTGTTGTTTTTGTCTCGTTTTGGTTTTTTTTTCTGTTTGCTGTATGAAATGTACGTCTTTGTGGAAAAGGCTGCATGAAATTTGTGTTCCTCACTCCTTTGACGATGACCGGCCGTGGAGCTCGAATAACAATGCTATACTAGATATGTGTCATTGACGGTCAGAATCTCCACTACAAGTAGGATCTGTAGAACCTACCAAGCTAAGGCTAACGGCTGCTGGTTCAGTTAGGGTAGTGCTAGCTGTATCCGCACATAAATGTCCGTCGCTAACTATGAGTGTATATGGTCCGGCAGCCAAATTACTTACCGTTGCTCCAACTCCTACAGCCGGATTCCAGGTATAGGTATATGCAGGAGTTCCGCCTGTAACTGTTGCTGCGATGCTTCCGCTATTATCTCCATTACATCTAACCCTCTAATTAATACCTAGGCTATATAGAAAAAATGCAATGCTTGTTTCATGTTTGGAAATATATATATATATATATATATATATATATATATATACATTAATTCATGCTGCTTTCAACATTTCTTTGTATAGCAAATTAATCATTAAGGCTAAACTGGATGTCTCCAAGTTTATACAAAGTAACCATTCTTCCAGTAGCTTAATCAATAGAAAGAGCAACACACTAATATATTATTATGGCTGTATTGCTTATCCTGATGTAGATTGGAAAGCTTTCGGGAATAGTTTTGTTCAAGAAAAATTAGGCTTACAACATTCTTTCCCAACAACACAAATAGAGCATTATGACCACATGGCTGCTTTATTTGACTGCTTAAAACGCATCAATACTATTATAATTGACCTTGACAGAGATATTTGGACATATGTGTCTATGGACTATTTTAAGCAAAAAATTAAAAAAGGAGAAGTTGGTAGTAGCGCTATGCCACATAAGTAACTTCCCTGTGACAGCAGGGGATGACGTTGATTCCGCTGCCATTGCCGAAGCAGTACGTAAGTTGTTTGGTTCTGGTTATTTTAACGATATTGATGTTTATCGTGACGGCGATGCTCTGCTGTTACGGTTACAAGAACGTCCTGCAATCAGCAAAATCAGAATTTCTGGTAACAGCGTTGTTGAGACAGAAGATCTGATTAGAGGTCTAAAAAATACAGGATTACAGGAAGGTGACGTCTTTAAGCCGTGGGAACAGCGACTGTGATCTGGCAGCTTTTTGAAACAGTGTTTTCTGAGTCCGTCGCGCTGAGTGGATAGGACAGAAGCATGTCGAGGTCCCGCCTCAACTGTGTGGGTTTCCGCACCAGTGCGGAAACAGGCGACCTCGCATTGGCTTCGCCCGTGAGACGTTCGAATTGAGCCACAACTGCTCCGTTGCCTGCTCGCTGAGGGCCGGCGAGATGCCGGGTTGAAATCGCTGGTGTGGGAGCTGGCGGGGAACTGAGGGAAGTACTGAGCGAAGTTGAAACTTAAAACGAACAAAAATCATTACTTCACAGGCTATCTAACATATATCGACAAAACTAGTGCTAATAGATCAACTGGTGATGTTTCCCTATGTTCATACGATTACAGAAAACTAGCGCTTCACTCAAGACACAAAACAATACTGGAGTTTTGGTACAGTAAAAGAAAACCGTTTAAGGACACTTTTAACAGCATAAAAATAAAGCATTTTATGACTGAGATTGAAACCCCAAATCGAGAGGCAGGGTGTGCGCGCGCTGCCAGCCGTTTTCGGTGCGATATTCTTCGGCGATGTCCCGGGCTTTTCCGCGGCTCTGGCTCGCCAGGTATATGTTGTTAGAAAACAGCTCCGGATGCTTTTTCACATAGCGCAGGTCTTCGTCACGGGAGACGTAGACGGCGTTCAGCTCCGGCATAAAGTAGACCGGCTGCTGTTCGCGGACCGAGCGAAAATATTTAGACGGGCATACCCCGTTCCTTACACCCTCTCCCTCGAAACACTGGCGAGCTTCGCCTGCTTTCTCGCGAGAGACTTTGACCGCCAGTGTTTTGGGGGAGAGGGCTGGGGTGAGGGGGGAGAACCGCGGCGTGCAGGCAAACCCTAGTCGCAGTTCTGATCCGCCGCAGCCGCGGAACCTTCACTGTCGCAGCAGCCACACTCCGAGCCGTAACGGCGGTTCAACAGGTGAGCTGCAACTAGCACGCAAGCGCCAAGCGGGAGCACCAGCATGGTGTACCGGAAGAAAACCAGGATCGCCGGCGGTGCGGCAATGCACAGGATCGCGATATGCCACCAGCGCCGGTGACCGTAGAGAAGAGCGAGGGCGATCAGCGCGAGAGCGCTGGCGCCGATATATCCAAGCCGCGTCAACAGCGCCGCCTGGGCGGCGATCACCACAACGACGCCCAGCATGACGACCACCGCCCGCACACGGCGGCCCGCCAGGACCGGCCGTTGAGCCGGTGCGGCAGGACTGCTCATACCATAATAACAACTCTATGAAGGTGATATGCTGTCCATTGGGGACTGAGGGCCATGCAGAGCCATGGGACAAGGGAATCCAGCACGTCATCAGGCCACAGCCATTCCGAAGGGCGCAGCCAGTGGCGAACATACTGGGCGTCAGGACAGGGACAGGGACCAGAAGGGCCCTGGGGGTGGGGCTGGTGGTGCTGAGAACAAGAGAGGGAAACGAACCACAGCCCGTCGTCGTGAGGGATGAGGCGCGACGGAGAGTTGCGGGTGCTCGAACAGACCTGCTCTTGCCTCGTCCAAAATCAAGATCCAGCGCCTGCAGCGCACGTGGGTTGACCGTCGTGGTCACAATGTCCGGCGCGCCGCTGTAGCTGCTGCTGCCGAACGTGGGCGACATGGGAAGCTCGAACGCGGCAAGACTGGGGATCCTGGCCGGTTTGTCGACTGGCGACAGCAGATTGCGTCCGGAGAGAGCTGGAGAGAGCGGCGGTGCAACCCTGCATCTCGCCGCTGTGCCCAGTCCACTTTACAGAGTGTGATTCTCTATGGAACCCAGTACCCGTTGTCATGGAGATACAATTCATTGTGAAAAGACACCGAATGTCACTAAGGTTATCACAACATTCTACAGCTGGACAGCAAAGGAAATCGGCATTATTCACGGTACGGTATCTTACTGTTTAACTAGGTGATCAAGAATTACTATGGCTACCCATTTCAGTGCAAACCAGGTAAGGAGAAGCGCAGCGCTGTTCCGCGATCACCCGATCAAGAGTGTGCCGGTTTCCGGGCCGGGCGGGAGACTGCTGGGTCTCGTGGTGCAGGCTGACCTTCTGCAACCTTTGATCGCTGTCGATGAGGCAGGGCGGGGCGGCCAGGCGTCGGAACTCACCGCCGAAGATGTGATGCGCCCGCCGACCGAAATCGCCTCCCATGACCAACCGATCGGGTCTCTCCTGCACCGGTTCGCCCGGCAGGGTGCCGAGGTCGTGACAATTTTTTTCACAATTTTACCGTTGTTTTTTGGTTGTGGATTATCATTTCGTTTACAACCGTTAATTCGTTTTTTTGATAATTTAATCGGTCATAAATTATCAAAAATTTTAGTTTTCACAATTTTTGTGATAATTGTTTTTTGTCTTGTAATCGGTTTATTGTTTCTTTTATTGTTTCAATTAGATGATTTATATCGTCAATTTTTAAACGGAAGTGGAAGCACTCGTTTTAAAAATGAATTCCTTGAAGATGTTGATTAGCCTTGTCTTTTCAGTCTATTTCTGCAGCTGAAATACGTTTAGAATATCAGGAATACATAATAGAGCTGTGTTCCTCGTTATTGCTTGCAGTTTAAATTAATTTTTGTTCCATTTTTAATCAATTTTATTTGTTGATTAATCTAATAAAAAAATCCAACATCGAATTGCCCGCCCCCCCTATAAAAATAGAGTCAAGGGTATTGGATAGAGCACGGGTAACAAGGAGGTGTAGGTTTAATAGAAACATGTTCGAAGAACCAATACGACCAACGCACTTGCATGTTATTACTCTGGAGATATTTTTGAATATATCTTAAAAAAATAATAAGATCCCATTAACCCCTGCGTAAAACCATTTTAAAAACCAAAACTAGCAACTTCGGGCATGAAACAGCAATGACCGAAAAGGTACCACGAAGCGCAAAGAAAAACTGTAACAAGCAATAAAGAGCGAAATATGATTTAATGGAAACCAGGCTTTACTATGCGGACCAACGTATCGAATGACGAACCACAGGAGAGTGGGATGAAGGACGGGAAAGTGGGCATCGGGATCGTGGGGTCGCAGTTCATTACGACGATCCACGCGGAGAGCATCAAGCGCCTGGCTCGCGACGCCGAACTCTTGGCGGTCGCGTCGCCGACGCCAGGTAACGCCGAAGCGTTCTCGAAGGCTCACTGGGTCCCGCATGCGTTCACTACGGTGGAACCCCTTTTTGCGCTCGCTGAGAACTACACTAAATTTTTCATATGAATTCCCGTTATAATATGTTTTACACATCTTGGCATAGATGGATGATCAATTTAAGTTTTCTTTTTTATATTATATATAATTATAAATAATTTTATTAAAACAATAAATACAAAAAATATTTTATTACAAAATATATCTGAGTTAAAAATTTTCTTGTTATAGAAGCCAATAAATCACTTTCCTGTATTTTTGTTAAAACTAATAAAAATTCATCTAAAACTACTGTACTTGTAACAACAACAAAACTGAATAATTTTAAGAATCATCATAATACTATTTGTTATTCTCGTGTGGTGTGACGTCGCTGTTATATGTTCCGTTTTCTCGTCGTGATGTGTGTTTGTGCCGCCGCCGCGGCGCGAACACACACCGGTATCTATCACTGTACATATACATATGGTTGTTGGGAGAGAATCAATGTCGTTTCTTTAATTTTTTTTTGGTTCGTTTTGACTCGAAGTTGCGTTCCTTTCGCCTGCGACGAGACTCTACGGGAAACACGAAAAGAAACATTTAAGAGTTACAGGAAACAAAAGTGTTCTAAAACAATCCAACTATCTCATTACTTGATTTGCAGTCTCTGTACATTCTTTCGTGCGTGTCATTCACTTTTCATCAACTTCAAGATGATGTTCCCACAGCCCTTCAAATTACTCCTTATTTCGTTACTGATAGGTCTCGGCATCATCTTCGCAATTTAAGGAATATTAATATTTTATTTACTCCATCGGTCCACCTGCGAGTTAATATCTGCATCTTTGATATGAATGTGATTCAAACTGGTCCGTTCAACCAATTGAAACGGTGTGTTGTCACCGAGCAGGCGTTGAATCGTCTCTTCGGAAACGAGATCGACCATAATCCAAAGATTTCCACCACTTGCTAACCAGCGGCGCACCGCTTCTACTCCCGCCGTGTCGTAGAGCAGATGGTCGTTGTGAATGACCAATTGGTCTAGCGATTCAAATGCACGAGCCGATTCACCAGCCGTTGTGACTTGGTGTCCGCCAGCGCAGTTACCGGATTACTCGGCGTCAAGTTGTCCCAGATTGTATATATAGTCTGGATCTCATCGTCACCGCCGTCATCTTCAGTTATGAAGCTGCCTGTACCAAACGTAATCAGGAAACCCGGTTGCTGAGGATGTTTCACAACCAACGGGCGCGACAGGATAGGTTGCAGGCGGACATCACCGCCACCGTAGTCATAGCTTGCGCTGAACAGACGCAGTGGATCGAATATAGATGGTTTCGGCGTGCGCATCAACACATCGACCTGTGAACCGCTTGGTTCTGCATGACAGCAACGCTTACAGCACCCATCAGCTATGAAACGCTTCACCTCGAAACCAGTGGCCCCGTCACCGGGCGGCCTGTGCTTCTGCTTCATGGGTGGGGCAGCAGTGCCGCGTTGATGCGCCCTATCGCCGAGGCTCTAGCCGACACCTACCGCATCTACAACATCGACATGCCTGGGCACGGCATGTTTCGACAACGACACAATTTCACAATTTAAGGGTTAAAAACTAAAAACAGGAGAAAATTTAAAACTTGATCGTTCTATCAGGAAGTTAAACTTCATTTCCATTAGAGTTAAAGCTAGGAAGAACACAAAGAAAATGATTATGACCCCTCCAAAGGGTTGTGATTATTGTATTTATATTCAGTAGATATAATTGCCTCTTTTAGTGAAATGGGCTGTGGCTCCAGGCACTCCAAACAGCGTATATTTTGTCAAGGTACAACATATTCAAATGTATGGAGGATTTAAATGCTGTATTTGACATTAATATTATGCACCAAAGTCGCATGAATCTGGTAGGAAACACTCATGGGTCAATGGTCCCTCCAAAGGGGTGTGTGGGATTCAGTCCTCACAAAACCCAGAATGAGTATAAGATTTGTCCCTTGTTGTTTATTGGGACCTTACAAAATTCAAGTATTGACCCCACACCAGTAAACTGAAAATTTTGCATTCATGCATCCACCGTTCAACTATGCATCACAAACTCACCAATCACTCTGCTTACCTACTAACTTCTAAATCTCTCAAACTCCCGCTAAGCAACTACTCACTTACATGCCATCCACGTGGCTCCCAACTCACACAAGGTTCCACCGTTCAACTATGCATCACAAACTCACCACTCACTCTGCTTACCTACTAACTTCTAAATCTCTCAAACTCCCGCTCAGCAACTACTCACTTACATGCCATCCACGTGGCTCCCACGTGGATTTAATTAAAGTTTTTAATTCAAATTTAAGAAATTATTTGACAAGATAGTATTTTGGTTTTCTGTTGCATGTATACTTAAACAAAAAGAAGTCTTAACTCTACACTGATACATGAGTGTAAAAGTACTTTAAAGTACTACATGTATTTGTCAAAACTGCAACTGCGCGCAACTGAGCGCAACTGCCATCAATTAACGTATTTGGGTTAAATGATGTGTCTAACTGTCTTTGCAATTATATTTCAAATATGCATTTTTATTTGCAAACAGATACAAGAGTCTCTTTTCCTTATGGCACTTGGTATTTATTTCTAGTGCTGTTTCCTTAAGCCTCTTGAGTTGAAGAAATCAAACTTATTTAAAATGATAATTGTATAATGCTTAATCCAGGGCGTTCTTGTGCGGGGGAGGGGGACGCCCCCCCCCCTAATGTCTTTGGTACTTGGTAAAAAAAAATGAGTCGGTAACATCATGGTTCCGAGCGCCAAGATTTTTCAAATGGAAGTATGCAAAGGAGAATTTTTCAGGGGGAAGTGCTGTAAGTTAATTTTCCCTTTATTTATGTTCAGTATTCGTTATTGGGTCCATAAAAAATTCTCCTAAGGGATTTTAAACGAAAATGGGATTGTTCGGGAGGAATCTTTCGGCGATGCGTGTTTTACATTGGAAGAACTTTACTTTGAGGACTTTTCTATGGGAGGAGGGGATTTTTCACGGAGGGAAGCTGAATTTCCCAGAATTATTTGCTCTAATTTAAACTTGTTTATGAAATTTTATAATTTTGTTTTTATTAGTTGAACTGAAAGTTTCTGTAGGTGGAAATCATGTGGATTTTTACTACTTTATAAATATCATTATCACACGGGAAACTGGGGTCACCTCTGACAGGGTGTTACAAAAATGGAGAAAATATCTTCGCCCAAAGTCTAAATGACTTTATAATTTTTGATTTGCAGAAATTTTAATATATACGGACGTATACAACAGCGGCAAGGTCTTGGCCAAACATCGGGGCGAGGCAACCGGGCCGGTCCATCTTGAGGCCGCGGACGTCATGGTCGATCGGCAGGGGGTTTATGGTTTAGACCCGCGCCGCTGGCGTCAAACCCACGCCAAGTGCGAAGACCAATGCCGCGATGCATTGGAAGACGGGAAAAACACCATCACTTCCAATAGCTTTACCCGATTCTTGGAAATGAAGGCCTACATCGATATGGCTAAGGAACTTTGCGTGGCACTGCAAATCCGAAATCCGCGGCAATCAAAGAATCAAAATCAGAGTTTTATCCTAGGCAAAGAAGAGCCAACTGTTTCTTACCCCTTTGACTTCGACTCTTTAATATCTTTTCAATCTGATACATTCCATCGTTTTGACTCTCCGTGATTCATAATCATAAAAACCACCAAGAATCTCTTCATCTTTCATATCAAGTGGACGATACGTTACAGTTTTACTGTCTAAAACTTCTGACTCATTAAAAGACTCAGTGGACCTTAAAACAGAGAGTAAAAAAAAGTAATAATATCAATTTATTCGCCTCAGTGCCATAGCAAGGCTCGAAAACAAATTTTTGACAGTAAAACGAAATTGATATTTTGCTTTTCAACCCCGGTGTGACAGCACAATTCAAAAAATATCATTTCAACTGCCTAAAGAAGTTAGGATTTTAAATTGCCACTCCTTGTTATTACGAAATGAAGTTTTTCGCCTCCCAGTTGGCTTTTGTGGTAATACGGACAGATTCCAAAGAAACTACAAACTGCTCCAAACAAAGTTTTGAATCCATAGTCTGGGAGAAAGAAAGCTGTTCCATCGAAAATCAGTTCAACTCATTCCAAATGAAAGTTGTTACCAAGTTCAACTTCATTCATTGTTATGGAAACAACATCACAATCAATGGCCGATTGTTCAGTTGTCCTTCAAACCCATTCAGACTACTGATCAACAGTGGATTCACAATAGATTCATTCAAATATGAGAGCAGAAACTGATCCAGCGATGATCGCCGGCGTCCTCGTGGGGCTCGTCTTCGCGCTCGCGTTCTCCGCGCGTGCGAGCTCGCTCGGGGCCGCCCGCGCAACGGCCCTGTTCGCGCTCGGCATCTCGATCGGTGGATCGATGACGTACGGCCAGACACTCGGTCTCACGCACGACTCGACGTGGGCGACGGCCGCGTCCGTCCGCTGGGGTTGTCTCGGCCTGTTCGTCAAGGGCGGCGTTTGGATCGGCCTCGGGAGCGCGTTCCCAAAGTATAGTCTTTTTTAACAAAGCAGAGTGTGCACAACCAAAATTTCAAGTGAGCAAGTGTGTTCATTGAATTTGGCATCCACTTCAAGTGTCGAACAATTTTTTACCTTTTTGAATATTTTGGCATTTAAGGTTTACCAAAAAAGGGATTGGAGTTGGTTTTGGTTCGCACAAAAACACAGGTCTGGTGGAGCCTGCAGTGCAAATGGTTTGATGCAAATGATTTGTAGGCCCTCTCCACGCACAGTTTTCATCTATTTATGCTGTTTCTTGTACTTAAAACTGGTAATGAATTCCTAAGGATACGGTTGATCGCTGATAACTCAGCGTTTTTTCGGAATTGTTTTCTTTTTCAGTTGAGGCTTTTACCTGCCAGCTAAGTCTGTCGCCCAGGATTATGCTAAATGGTTGCCGGTAAAGGCCTTCCAAATAACAACCTGTACGTTTTCGGCCAGCATCGCCTGTTTCTGCTTCCATAGTCCTAAACGAATCCTGTAGAACGGCGATGACAACCTCGACCTGATCCTGCTGCCGCACCAGTCCCTGGACGCCGCACCCGAGATCGCCCTGAGTCAACCAGTGGGCAAGGGTGAGCCGTCGTACACCAACCCGCTGCCTGTAGACCCCCGCGTCGCCGAGCACCGGCCGTTCGACGCGGTCGAGGTCCGGGACTTCGACGGCGACGGCGCGATCGACATCGCCTGTCTCCGTGGCGAGCCGCCGATGAAGCTCGTGGTGGCGTATGGCGTGAAAGATAAGATGTCTGGAACTTTTTGTCTGCACCAATTGTAAGTCGAGTCGATCCCTGGGAACAGGTTTCATCTTTGGAAGAGGTCTATGAAGGTGCTGAAGAAAATCCGCCTGGACCACCTGCCTGGACAACGATTGAAACCGCTGAATATCGAAACCCCGGCCTGCCAACACCAGAGATTTGTTCACTACTGCTATGGGCTCCCGGACGGGCTTCTGGGTAACGACAGGGCTCCTTTTATGCTTCTAAGAATTTAGCGTAAAGAGCAAGGGATGAGGAGGGTGTAACCCTCCTCATATACGACTGATATTTCTGTTTCTTTTAAGTTTTAATGTTTCTCCTTATATAATTTTATTTAATAAAAGTATAAAATAGGTTAAATGCATAGCTGCTCCAGTTTAAGATGGTAAAAAGCAAAATAATTCCAATGGTATCTATTTTATCCACACTGAATAAAGCTTTGTACTTACGAATTAAAGAAAATAGAATTTTGCCAAGTGGCCCCCAGCGCAGTAAAGGCGCGGGTGTCTGCTTCGACCCGAATGCGGTCATCCCCGCGCAGGGCGATGTCCAGATGTGGGTTGTCGTAAAGATCCTGGAACCAGATTTTACCGGTTGAGCCTTTGCGCAACACGGTCACCTGAGCGCTTTCGGGCTCGATGGTCACGCCGCCGGATTTGGCCAGCATGGCGGCCAGGGTGCGGGTCGGGCGTTCAATCGGGTAAACACCCTGCATACCAACGGTGCAACCTTTTAGTGGATTCCTTTTTCTCAGCATTAAATTATTTGTTTTTAAGTTTATTTGGCAGTTCAATAATTACTTTCAAGTAATGAAAATGGGAAGCAGAATATATGGGCTTTTGGCACTTTTGCATTGATTAGATAAAAAAAAAGGTGGTTAAGATGAAAGTAAAGAGCAACATTAAAGTTTAAAACGAACAGAAATTATTTTCATATCCTGATACGTTCTTCTTCAGGGGGAGATGAATCTGACGATCGCCGCCAGCGCGAGGAGTCTTTGCTGCATGTTGGGAAGCTGAATCCGATGCCGGCGCAGGTCGGCTAGGAGAGGGCCGGACTCTGCCGGGCTTGCGGTTTGCAGCCGCGATTGCAAGAAGGTGGCAATGCGTGCCGAACCGTCCCAAGTTTCTGGTTGGTAATAGGGGCCGCGCGTATCGGGGCGCGACCCCCAGCTGTTGCCTTTCCAGTTGCCCTCGCGGTGATACAGTCGACACAATGCCGTGGTGATTCTCTCTTTTGTTGTAGTATTATGGAAAGGCAGTGTGGTCTTCGTCATTATTTACGTCCTTAAAGACAGGCTATAAAAAGACGTTGTCAATTCGGCTCTTAACCCATGTGCATTGTTCCCTTTGGTATGGGTGCAGTTCAGGTTTTTAAGCTTTAGCTCAACTTTTGGATTAAATCATGATTTTCAAACAGAAAAGCGTGCATCGAATTCAATTCAGAAAATATGTGACACCTCCTAACCCCCAAAAGATGCGATACAAGTCAATATATTGAAGCCGTGCATTGAACCAAAAAAGATTTGTTATTAATGTTGATACATCTTAGAGGGGGTAGGGGTGCGGCTTATCAGGAGCAAACATGCCCACTTGATTTTTAAGTAAGAAATAGCTTTGAAATTTCACATGAAAATCTATAAAAATGCTGCATTTTTTAAATTTAAAATGAAGAAGAAACGGGCTTGGACAAAAATTATTTTTGAAAAGATTTCCAAGTTTTTAGTGAGGAGCCGGCTGAAGCGCTTTGAGAAGAACGCGCTCCAGAGAGAGGATGAGACTCTCACTCCAACCCGCCAAACTCGCGGGCAGTCGATGATCTTCGGAATCGTCGCCCTGCAACAGGTCCAGCATGACGCGTCCGGCGCGAGTCGAATCGGCGGCCACTCTTTGGCTGCGCGAATGGTCAGCCTCCTTCGATCGCGCCCCGAATCCTGGATCGATCAGAACCGCTCCACGCGCCGGAGAGAGGATGAGCTAAAATATCAAATTGAATTATAAGTTCATTATTTCTATGTTTGTCAAGATTCTTACAGTTCTTGAACCGAATCTATGGAAAAGCCTCTATTGAATACCAGCACAGGGGGGGGGGGAGCAATAAGCGTTTTTGTCCCAGTAAGTGTCTAAAATTACAATTTATATTGCTCAGAACAAAAATCTACTCTAATATAAGAGGAGCTTTTATTCAGGTGCACCCATATTACAGAATTAGTCCAAAAAGATGTTCTCGAACGATTATCTTGGCAAAGGGTTGTCCGGTGGAAAAGTTATTGTGACGCCTCCCAAAGGTTGCACGTTCAAACCCGAAGACACCATTTTGATTGGGAATACCTCGCTTTATGGAGCGACCAAAGGCGAATGTTATGTGTACGGCACTGCAGGCGAACGGTTTGCCGTGAGAAATAGCGGTGTGCGAGCGGTTATTGAAGGCACGGGCGATCACTGCTGTGAATATATGACTGGTGGAGTGGTTGTTGGCCTTGTCCTGCTGCGGAATGGCCAGCGCGGCCACGGCGTCGCACAGGTGCTGCGCGGTCTTCGCTGCCGTTGCCATGTCGATGTTCGGTAGCACCACAGCAAACGCATCGCCGTTGTAGCGGGTGGCCAGGTCGCTTTCGCGCTGCATCTGTTTGGCCAGGCATTGCGCAACGGCGGTCAGGCATCGGTCGCCCAGGCTCGGGCCGTACCACTCGTTGTAGTCTTTGAAGGCGTCGATATCGACGGTCACAGTATGACTAACACCTTAATTTCAACTTTTGGCGAATACTTCAATCCTCTTTTTGTTGTTGATCAAAATGGTACTTTTTATTTTGCCAATGTAAGAGACTATGACGATAATCGAATATACAAAATAACCACCTCTGGTGAGCTAAGTGTTTATGCTGTCAACTTGTCTTCCGGCTATGCCGACGGCGATGCCCAAAATGCTTTATTTAAATTTATCAGTGATATGGCTATAGATCGCCATGGAAACATTAGAGACGGATTTTGTCTGGCGCTTGCCACCATCGCTACGCGGAAGCGACGATGACTCTGAGCGTAAAGCTGCGATGCAAGCCATTGGCGAATCAAACCGTATGACGCTCAAGTTCAAAAAGGCTTCATAATGACCGCACTAACATTATAGCTGGATTCTTAACTATATTCCCTAGGACACCATCAGTACCTTCACAAAAAATTTTCCTATTAGTATTCCATCCCTCTTTTAGAATGTGACTCTTAAAATAGCCAGGTGGTTGTGCATCGTCACGGTCTTGTTCGGTGCGAAGAGCACGATCAGATCGACAACTCCGCGTTCCTCGTCGAGGTCAAACAGGCTGAGCTCCGGGTTCTCGATCCCGGCAAACGGCAGCCAGGTAATTTCATGGTCGTACAATTTGCAATCAGGCTGCCCGGGTTCCAGATTCGCGTTCATCGTATTGGTGTCTCCATAGGTCGGTCCCGTCTGATCCTATGCCGAATTCAACGCGGTGGCTGCGATACTGCACAGGCGTAGGATCACTTACTAAACAAAAAAGGGCAATTCGGTTAGAATTGCCCTCGATTAGCTAAGATTTGGTCTATTGGTTTATGCTAATCTTGTTTCGTTTAAAATACAATGAGCAATAAAGGTAAATAAATAAGTGGCTGAATTCCAAGTATTAAGAGCCTTAAGGGGCTATTTTAAATTGATTCTAAAGCCTAACTTATTTTAAACTAGATGGTTTGATGAATTCAATCCTGATCTCAAGACATATTGAAAAAAGTATCTTTAGAATGTCTTGAAACGTCTTGAAAAACGTCTTGAAGGAAAATGTCTTAAAAACGTCTTGAAGAAAAATGTCTTAAAAACGTCTTGAAATGTCTTATAATGTCTTCAAACGTTTTGAAAAACGTCTTGAAGAAAAATATCTTAAAAACACATTGAAATGACTTGAAAAAAGGTCTTGGAGAGGAATCTCTAGAGAATCGTCTCGAAAAACGTCTTAAAGAAATCTTAATTACGATTATTTACTTGCTGGTGCATTAGATAGTACACAATGGAACTGATATCCTTCATTCAAGGGTGAAAAATTTCAATAAGGTCAAATAAAAAAGTTCTACTTGAGTGTATTCCCAAGAAAAAGAAAATAATTAGTTCCTACCTTGAAGACAGCAAAGTTAACATATTCAAGTCGAAAGAAAGTTATTTTTGTATATACTAGATATGAAACTGATCTAAGTTCAAATGGTTCCCAGAAACTGATGGTTCATAAATAATCCTTTTTATGTTGCGTAAACCATGTCTTCCGCGAGATGCTACGGCAGGAAAAAGATTCAAAATGTATGTCGTTCCCATTCATAGAAGTCCTCTTGCTCTATTCCTATTCCATTTAATCCATTAAGGCACACACGAAGGAGCTTCTTGTGGTAGAGGAGTCAATATTTTTCAAAACAGCAAACTAAAGGCCCATATTCTGGAAGAGGCCTCCAAGCTTCTCCCGATTTCTTGACTCATGTAGGGGGGGTAGGAGGTATTGGGTTAAGTGGGAGGATCTTTCTATGGAGGAATTTTTAATGGAGGAAGATTATTTCTCTGAATGGGGCGCTGGACACCCCAAAATTATTTAAAAATTGATCAGAAATTAAACTAAAAAAAAAAAAAAGTTTCAACTGAAAGCAAGGAGTAACATTAAAACTTCAAACGAAAAGAAATTATTACGTATATGAGGGGGTTCGACCCCTAACTTGCTGCTTAAGCTAATATTGGAAACAGCCTGGAGTAGAAACAATATATAGGTATTTTACGATTAATTAAATTTCATGAACCATACTCTGTCACACCTTGATATTCATAAAATAGAAAAAGCATTAAAAGGTCACATATATTTTAGAAATGCATCAATTGAAATTGATCTTGCACTACAAAAGGAGAATTCTTGCTAGGTGCAATAATTTGTGTAAATCCAAAAAAAGATGTTCAAAGTTCACTTTCACAAAATATTCACTTTCACAAATTAAACTGAACGTGATATAATGGCAAGAAAGTTCATTTTCATCCAGGATAAAAACATATGAAGTCCCATTTATAGAATTCGTATCTGACTATAAAGCTGTTAATGAGATAGGGAGCCCAAGTCTTGACCGAAACCCTGCATAAGATGCTTACTATAATTTGGGAAACTGAGACCATTCCCAGTGATTGGAAAAAAAGGGGTGGTTGTCAAGCTATTCAAAAAAGGCAGAACAGCTCATTGTAATAACTGGCACTCTTAAAAACCTTCTCATACAATTGAAATCTTTTATGAAGATAAATTATTACTTCTTTTATCAAATTCTTCAGAAGAAATGCAAAATTTAGAACTCATATTACTATCGTATTCTTCAAAAATTTAAAAGGAGAAGAAGTTGTTGAATAACCAAGAAAGAAAAAAACAAAACAAGTTGGAGAAGAACAAAATAAAAAAACAAGTGCAGAAACAACATAATATGACTAATTTGTATATGATCTTAAACGCCAGGGCGGCTGGTCGGGATTCCCGCCGCACAAGCACGACACCGACCGCCTGCCCGATGAAACCCGTCATGACGAAACCTACAATTTCAGATTCCGGCCAAATGACGGGTTTGGAATGCAGCTCGTTCAGCGCGAAGACGGCAAGGTCGGCGATGCCTATCATATCGTTGATGGTTCAACCATCACACTGGACAAGGGTTACCACCCCTGCGTCGTCGCGCCCGGTTATGAGATGTATTATTTCACGATCCAAAAAACTATTTGCTTGTTCAGTAAAAACGAATAGTGCTGCTTAATAGCTGAGAAAACAAAGACAAGATATTTTTGTGGCCCCGCTTATGCGATTGAAAAATTATATTTTTTTCTGGAGTTTCAATACTTGAAAAGCTTGATTTCGAACTGAATTTTTGATGTCCTGGGTGGCTCAAAATCTTAGTGCAAGTTTGTTGAAATTTGGTTATTTTATTATATTGCCAATTGAGGTCCTAGAAGTGGCACTTGAGTGTGCATTTCTAGTATGGTGGACAACTGCGGTAATATAAACTATATAGGAGTATCATCATACCGATGAGTGTCATTCCTAACCCTGTAAATAAATAATTGTAGTAATCATTAAGCTCTTGTGCTGTATTAGGCTATGGGTATGTATCTGAGTTCTTCATCCTTCATCCGCGTTCTGCAGATGAGGGATGATAGATTGCCAAAGATTTTCCTTTTCAGCGAACCGTCTAGGGCTAACCGGAAAGCTGGTCCCCAGTTCCTGAGAAGTGTCAAATCTATGTACTTTTGTAAACTTTCTTCTGCCTAGCTCGCCAGCTTCGAGTGTAAACAAAATTCGATGTTTGCTGCTTGGGCCGTTTCCGGTAGACTGTTTGAGATTTCTCCTTCAGGCAGGTTGCATATTTTCTAAAAAATCATTCGCACTGAGAAGGCCTTGAAAGTCTGCTTCCTTTATTTCGTTTGGATTTGGTAAACTTCCTCCGACTTCTCGAAGAAATTCCATAGCTGCGTATGTTGAAACAATGAAGATAGTAGACTAATTTATGATTGCAAATGGTAATGCATGTGATTAAAGGCTCTTTTCCTATGTCAAAGGTTTATGTTTTCGAGGGTAATAGGTCAGTATGTTGAAAAAATGAAGATATTTAACAAGTTTATCATTGCACATGGTAAAGAATGTGATTAAAGGCTCTTAGGCCACTTCAAAAGTTTTAGCTTTCGAAGGAATAAGCTACAAATGTTGAAAAAATGGACGCGACCCTGATCGAGACGCGGCGGGTCCTGTACCACGAGGCGTTCCACCAGTTCATCGAGGGGGTGATCCCCGGCCTACCGTTCTGGCTCAACGAGGGCTTCGCGGACTACGTGTCGACCGTGAAGATCGAGCAGGGCCGGGTCGTGCAGCAGGGCGGGGTCCTCCCGGCGCGGTTGAAGGACCTGCGCCGGTACGTCAAGGCCAACGGCGGCCCGCTCCCGTTCCGGCAGATCATGCACGAGACGCTTGTCTGCATTTTTTGGATTTTCGACTATTTTTGTATATCTGTTATATGTTGAAAAACTAAATCTAGCCCGCTATTTGTGTGTCGTTTTTTTATTTACTCTAGGTCTTTTAGCCAAGCCCATGTTAGTTACGTTACCAATTTTATTACTGGCTCTGGATTTTTGGCCGCTCAAAAGATTATTTAATAAAGAGATTAATACGGCCAGTTTTGTCAATTTACTTAATAAATGTTTCGAAAAACTCCCCTTGTCTTCAAACTACAACCCTCACATCTAGGGTTGTGCTTGCTAACCACTTGCCTATCTCTGAAGTGTACGCATTTTTCTCAATATGAGGTACATTTTATAATATGATGAACCAAACAGTGCATCTTACCACGGATCCCTTTTTGCCAATGATCCTTCCTAAACAATTTCCAGGTACAAACAGCTCTGTTTTCAACTCAGCGTCATACAAGCTACTTCGAAGACTTTCTTTGATTTTACTAAAAACACAAAGCGATAGAAAGCTTCCCATCACCATTTTCATCACAGTACTGAAAGATTCTGGAAGCATATAAAGAATGGTGGTTGTGAGATGTGGTCGTATAGAAGAAGACTTTTATATTTTTTAACACAAGAAGCAGACTTACTTGCTAAAAACTTCTCTATTTGGAGTTCCATCTTTTCGCAGTAGGTTGCCATATATCTTATATGCTTTACCTAAAAAGTAACTTCTCTTGAAGTGCTCCTTTGCTCTGGACAATCGCCAAAAGCCATCAATTAAATTTAATAAGCCGTTTTTAACAGATTTAAAGAGGAAGTCTATGCAGAAGGGGTAGTATTGACAGCACAAAATTGACAGCAAAGAGGTAGGATTGGTACCAGTGTGATTTTAATATTTAAACTGTTGGAGATAGGTGATTTGAGTATCAGCACTTCCCATATGTTCTGTCTACTGTGAGATTTCATGAGATAACAACAACACAAAAAGAATTCCACCTAAACAGGATATCAAACATTTTGCGAGATATTGCTCGCGGCGGACTGGCTGGAATTTTGAATGCGATCGCTCATTCGGGGAAACTGACCGTACAACTCGAAGACAAGAGCATTCCCGTCCGTAAAGATGTCCGAGAAGCCTGCCAGCAGTGGGGAGTCGATCCGCTCTATACTGCCAGTGGAGGACGCCTTGTCGCCATCGTTCCCCCATCTTCTGTTAAACTCGCCCTTGAAATTCTCCGCGACCATCATCCCCGCTCTGGAGCGATCGCTTGCTTAAAACATTGGAAAATGGTCCCACTTAGAGAATTTTAAGAGATATTCTCTTAGAGAATAATATAAACTTGCTCAAAATATAGAAAAATGGTCCATCTTAGAGAATTTTAGAGTCGTTTCTCAGAGAATGATATAAATTTGCTCAAAACAGAGGAAAACAGTTCTTCTTAGAGATTTTTAGAGATATTTTCCCAGAGAATGATACAAAATTGCTAAAAACAGGAAAATAGTCCTTCTTAGAGAAGGGAGGCTTTGAATAAATTAGGATGGAGGAGGAGCATGCGTAGTTGTGTTGGCCTCAGACGGCTTGGTGCTGCGGTTAGTTGTTAGTAGTAGTAGTACTAGTAATTTTGGGCTTTATTAATTTTTTATGGTGATTTGTGGTAGTTTTGTGCTTGGAAGATTATTTGACTTTATTTCTGATAATTTTTGGTTTATTGGACCTCTTTACGAATCTTTGAAAAACTTGTTTTGTGGAAAAAAAAATTTTTGTTCGTCTCGTTGATTCTTATAATACATTACCACAACGAGGACGAGATATGGATTTACCACCGACATCATCTGTTAATACTGCTTATGAACGTTCGTCTCGAAATCTTGGCTCATCATCAGCAAACCCGAGTGCACTTCTTCGTCGACCACATTCACGTGAACGATTTGATGATCGAGAATATATGCAACGAGCTCAACGTCGTGACAGATCCCCACCACCATCGTCTAATACATTGCGTCGAGAACCAATGGAAGAATGAGGCATTATCACAGAAATGTCATACAAATATTAAAATAGAATGTAAGAAACAGAATTTAACGAGGGAGCAGTTGCCTCCTTCCTATTTAAAAGCACCGTAGACACTTCTATAGACTTTCTAATAAATAGCTGGAGGGTTGTATTGTTTTCAAGAATGAGGCATATTCAAAGAAATGTCGTACAAAAATTTAAATAGAATGTAAGAAACAGAATTAAACGAGGGAGCAGTTGCCTCCTTCCTATCGAGGAGGAAGTGGACGCCTCGATGTGGGCGGGGTGGATGGGTTCGATCCACTACGAAGCGGTATCCGGCGTCTTGGGCACGATTCCGCGCCGCTTGGTCGCAGATGCGCCTTAGAATGTTTGCCCAACGGGCTTGAGCGACTGAAGCCGCGTTTCTCTAGACGGTGGAAGCGGCGGGCGCGACCGCCTGGCGGCTCTTGGGGCGGCAACGCGATTTTCTGGACAACACACGCAGAGAAAGAGGATCTAACAAGCCAACGGGCGCCGTGTCGTCGATGACGTTGTATGTGAACGAATCGGGGCCTTGATAGCCCGGTGTTGCGTTGTAAGAGACGGCAAACGCAAAGTTCGGGAGTTGGAACGGGACGGACGTGATCGGTCCGTTGTTCAAGTCTTCAAGCGTGCCATGCTGTGGCAGTGACAAAATCTGATATGTTAGCACCGTTCCGATCTGCGGATCGTGGCCCATCAGGATAATGGTCTGCGAGCCAATTCAAATTAACCATCGAGGCGAATTCTTCAGGTTCAGCCAGCCGCTTGGGGAACTGAACATCTTTGGATAAACCCGCCGTTACATCATCTGGTAATCCGCCAAGCAAGGGCGTCTCACATACACCGGGAGCAATGGTGACAATGCGAATCCCGTAATAGGCCAGATCTCGAGCCACTGGCAATGTCAGGCTGACCAGTGCACCCTTACTGGCAGCGTACGCCACTTGCCCTCGTTGACCTTCATAAGCCGCTATCGAAGTAAGGGCTAAATCTGTTAAGGAGTTTTCTTAGGAAAATAGGTGTATTGACTTCGGGTTAATATTTTAATATGAATATCATTCTTCAAGTTATAACATATTTTAGCGAGAAATTTTTGTTAGAGATGGGGCTAAGAAAAAGGGTCGGTGATTTCGGGAAACTTATTCGCACTATGGATTGATCATTATGTCTAAGTCTGGGCATATGCTAAGTTATTGAGGATAGTTGTAGGGTTATTCAGTTTTTATAGCTGCCATTTCATTTTTAACAACATCTAACCGTTTAATTTCCATATTACTTATCAGTAATGATTCATCTTGTCCTAATGACCTAATTGGTAAAACACGCTTGGCTGTGGGTTCGTTCGAGAGTTTTTCACCAAGATTTGGCCTAACACGATTGGGCCTAGTTTGTTCCTCATTATCAGCGCATTTGAGCTCGGCTTCATCTGAAGCTCCGATATCAGATGACGCAATTAAATCTGTGATGGGAAAAATCCTAAGCTCAGGCACATCCCTGGCTTTTTCAAAACCTCATGCCTGAGCTGGTCGGCCTTTATATGGCCAATACACCAAAAGCAACCCCATCCGGGAAAGTCACGTACTTGTTTTTTGCCAATGATTGACCCCAAGCGATATCTACTGTGCTTATTCTACGCTATTACGCTATATTCTACGCTAGCCAAGCTATCGTCGATGCAGAGCCTACCACAAGTGCTTTAAGAAATGCTATTGTTGTCCTAGGTGGATTTTTCTTTTGATGATTTCGCTCTTGGGGTAAAAAATCTCGGGACCTAGAAAAGAAAAGCGCTGTGAAACGTGACGCAATGATACTTTCCAATTACAAGATTTACCGTAGAGCTGGGTTCGCATGCCTCAGGGAGTTTTTCGAGATAGGTGAAAGCCAGTTCAAAATTTATAATGTTTTATACACTTTTGTTGCATCTTCTTCTAAAATATATCATGAAAATACCACCTGAAAATTAATTACATCTAAAATTAAGCTAATATGTAAAAAAAGTGTGGAATTTCGTATTTTTTGCGAGAAGAAAGATTATGGATGTGTGTTTATTTTTTTTTTTGTTTGTTTTTTCGTTTTTTTTTCCCAGGGGTAATCATATCGAATTAGAGATTGTAGATCGGTAGAAGGCTTGTTTTTTTTCGGGAATTAAAATTTTTAGTGTCCTTTTTATGTGACCAAAAATATTGGAGGGTAGCTAACCCATATCCTACGCTCATTTTTCTCTAGTTCAGCGTTGCAGCAACTCGTGCCGCGCAGGATCTTGGTCTCGAAGTCGGTCAGATAGGGGTGGATGCCCTTGGTGCTGCTGCCGCGGATCTCGTAGGGCAGGACGCTCACACCATTCCAGCGGGTCGGTTCCTTGACCTTCGGGGTGCGCGCGGTGACCTCATGGCCGAGCCGCACGAGTTCGGGGGCGACATGCTTGTATTGGCCGGGGAAATTCTGATGAATGCAAAGTATTTTCATGATCAACGGTAAGTTTTGCAGATAGTGATGGTCTATCCTGAATCTAGTCTTTTCTGAACAGAGCTAAGCAAGTAGAGCTCAAGTTATCGTGCCACTCACGCCGTTCTGACTCAAGATTGTTCGTGCACGTCCCGAGGTAAGATCCTTGCAGGGCATTTTTAGTTGATTTGATGCAACGGAGAAATGTTTTGCAGATAGTGATGGTCTATCCTGAATCTAGTCTTTTCTGAACAGAGCTAAGCAAGTAGAGCTCAAGTTATCGGTCTATTTTTATTAAAGTTTTTTTTCAGGTTTATTTTGGTTTTGTTTTGTACTTAGGACTTTTATCTGTATTTATTTATTAGTTTTTGTTTACCATTTTTTACTGAGGACGGTCGAACGGAGGTCTCGATCGAAATATTTGAATATTTACATCTATTTTTCTCACCGGCTGGCAATATCCTCGATTTTTCTTCTTCGCAATTTTCTTCATTTTTCAGAGAAAAACTGCAAATAAATAATAAACAGAAAATACGTACGCTGCTCCGGAAAGAAGGAACATCCACTCGCGTGGTGTTTCGTACTCGCTAGCGAGGGTTTCTCCCGCCGCGACCGACCTGCGAGTGAGCTGCGGGTGAGATGGGCTCGCGGGTTGCGTCCGTCTCGACCATCGGGCCTGCATTGCTTGCATTCGGGCGTCGTCGATCCTCGACTCGTCGTTCTGCGGCAACGCTTCAGCCTCCACTTCCATTCTCGAATTCGCGAGGCACCCTCGCGCGACATGACTAAGACTAAAATACTGTGAATATAAAAAACAGATTGTCTGAGCCTGGAGACTGCCGAAGAAGTTCTCAGACAAAGTTGAAATTCTAGGTTAAGCATGCTGGGAACTAGAGCACTTTAGCCTGTGGGTCAAGGCTCACAGACATTGAAAGATGGTAGCAAATTATGCATCAAAGTTTTTGGCTCAGCTTGCCCCTGCAGAAAAAGTTTGAATGAATACAAAGTTGTACATTCGTTAATTAGGCTGCTGAAAGTTGAAAGGGGGAAACTGCCATTACAGTTGCGTAAAAGTCCAGCACAACTGTTAAACCTCTATCTGACTTTACAGGTCGAGTATTTGGCCACAAACGCAGTAGGTATGAAGGGAAAACCAGTCCACAACAGGGCAATACCCTCTAATCTCTTGCCGTAAAGTTGATGTAAGAGTAAACCTTATGTTACAGAGATCATTGAACCATAAAATTGGCAATCGGAAAAATTTACCAAGGTTAAGAGTCACTGGAATGATCCCGCCTGAAGCCCAGATCTGGCGCGAGGAACTGGCGCGCGCCGGGGCGCGGCCACCGCTGTAGAGCTTCGGCATCTGGATGGTCGGGCAGGCGCTGCTGAAGTTCGGTACCGAAGAGCAGAAGGTGCTGTACCTGGGTCAGATCGCGCGCGGCGAGATCCGCTGGTGCCAGGGCTATTCGTAGCTGGGTTCGGGGTCCGACCTAGTCTCCTTGCAAACCTACGGCGAGAACAAGGGCGACCGTGAAGGCATCGCCGATGGTGCACATTTCCTCCGCCGGTGCGTTGGTACCGGGCACCAGGTTGCCGGCTTTGTCCAGATGGCCATAAAACCGGGAAGTGGAAAACCCGAGCGCACCGGCCTCGAGCGCCTCGCGGGTGAGATCACGCATGGCCGCCATATCTTCGGAAGTGGCATCCTCCTAACACCGCTCGCCCATGACATAGTGGCGAATCGCCACGTGCGGAACCTGCGCACCCACATCCAGGGTGTCACAAAAAAAATACAGAAAAAAAACCATACACCCTCTAAATTTAGCTAAAGAATAAATATAAATACACGAATTAGAAAGGACAAGTATTTAGAGCTCCTAGGTGTTCAAAGAATGAAAACAAATGTGACTTTCGGATGTGTCTTCGTATTTTCGTCTCACCTTAACTTAAGTTCATTTCTCCCATCTCAGTACATGGTGCCTTTTAAAACAACTTTTTTATTTTTCTCTGCATGGCTAGTGAAAGTTCACGTTTTATTGCTATTGGAAGTTAAAACTGAAATTTTAAGGATAAATTAAATGTAAAATCTCAAATTTGCCGGCCTCCTTTTAACAGCAGAGCAAGTCATAACATTGCAAAGAACGATCGATAAACAAAATGGCGGCCTGTAGGATATGTCTGGTTAGTTTAGGCTGTCGTAACAGGAAAAATCTTGCAATCTTCCTCTACTGATTTGAGCAGGCCTGTAGGGCTGTTTTGGCCCGTTTACCACAGATTTATGAATAGGCCTTATACGACTTTTGAAAATCTCCATCGCGAGGCCATTAAATCGGAGTCGTGAAATGACTTCGAGGCTCAGTCGAACCGACAGCTCCCAATGGGAGCAAATTTGAAGCCTCAATGGCGGTTGGAGAACTTGGAACTTTTGTTCACCCACACAATCAGTAAGACGGAAAATCCCTTTGGAATAATTACAGCTAACTCATCACAACGCCATCAAATGAAATTAAGAAATTATTGATCATTTCTTCGACGGAGACCGCGAGGATGCTGGAGTGGAGGCGGAGGGAGGAAAGCAGGGAATGAGCATAAAAGGGGACGAAGGAGGACACGCGAGGTCGACGTGATACGAAGAAAAGCACAGACCGTCGCCAGTAGATGCAGCCGAGGATGATGTCGTTGGTGGCTGCCCATTTGCATGCGTCGATTCAAGCTGTCGCGCCCGACGGGCTGCCCGCCGTAATTTGCGTGCGAGGACGGAACGTCGAAGAGAATCTCTTAACACTTTCATCGTGCGTGATAGAGTTGAATTCCCTTCTCTTTCTTATTTTATGACATACACAGAATGTCATTTATAAGTTTTCCAGATGATACCGTGCTTGCCATTTTCATTTGCTCGCTTAACAAGATAAATTATCTCGGTTAGTTCCTCTTAAGTGATAACATCTTTGTAGTCTAGCTTTGACTTTTCTCAGAGTTGTTTGGCTGTCATTTGCTCTTGGTACAAATCAAAGGTGCGGTGGTTTGGTGCGTTACAAAATACAAAAAAAAAAATATAGCGAACCTGATAGATTTTTGCGCCAAAATTGTCCATAATGTCGGCTGAATCTCGGCTTTCTATCAGTCGAATAATGTTGCCCATTGCTCTCACCCATTGAAAATTTGCCTCCAAGGGGCTTTTCCCTGGGACACCTAAAATGCGCTACTTTCTTTCAAACTCTATCCTGCCAAGGCAGTGGACCATCTATTTTTCTTCATCTTTTCGCTCATTTTCTTGGTCGATTTCGGACTGATCGTATTTCGCTTTGTCGACTTCATACTGCCGCAGGTTCCCGCGCAAAGGATGGAAGGAAATCTTGCCTTTGGCAAAAGGCATCTTTTCGAGCAAGGTCTCGATGACATACTTGATTTCGTCAAACGTGTAAGAATCGTTTGGCTGGAAATCGACGATATAAAGGCCATTACTTCCATCCTTGGTGCGTAGCCTTGGAAGGTAAGTAATCGCGCCGCGTATCGCTCCTCGACTGTTGAATACAGGAAAGTGGTATCCCGAACAAAAATTCATCATTCTAACGAGGCCAAAGACCCCAACACCACCCGAGCCACGTAAGGTGGCGTAAGGGTCGGACATTCAAAAATTTCTTTCAAAGCGTTTCTTGTCAGTTGTTATGGATCAACTATAATAAAGGTTGTCTAAAAGAAATTGGACTGATTCTACTGATAGTATTTTGTGTCTTCCCCGGCGGAATGCCACTTTTTCTATGACTACTAAAAGGTCTAGCTATTTCATTTAGTTTTAAAGCAACCTAAACTTTCCCTGAAAGCTTTTGCTTTATACCCTATACCAGTCCTAAAATATCCTGCCAAGATATCTTGACCACCAGATCTGTTTTGACAACTTGGATGCCCTTACACTACTTTGATTTAGTTCAAAAGAAGCCGTAATATTAGCAATAGTTATAGCAGAAGTAGTAGTATAAGGGGTAGTAATACTGGTTGCCCCGGAACTTTTAGCTCCATTGCTGAAATACATCCGCATCTGGCCGGGATGGTCGATGCCGGCACGCCGGTGGCAGAGGCCTTCAGGCGGGCCGCCGTGGAGCGCAAAACTGAGCTTGCTTCGGCTCCACAGCGAACGTCGGCCCCCGAACAAGCACACTCGTTTGCACGGTTCTTTCGACTCCGCATTCGAACTTCAACAGCGCCGGCCATTTTGGCACGCCGACACCAGGCGTTGACGAGGTCAACGCCTCCACTTTGGCAAGGCGGCAGGCCGATCCATTTATAAACAGATCACTGGTAGATTAGCCTGCATCACAGAGCAAGACTCCGACAAATTCCACACTCTAAATCTGTGAAGATTTGGTCTGTTAGGCATGAGGGGGGTTTGGGCTTACACAGGTTGCAGGTTTAGAAAGTTTTTCTTGCTTGGGTTGAAGGAATCTTGTTAAAAATGTGGTGGTTTTCAGGGTTTTGATTATCTTACATGGCCATAACTAAAAAATCAACAAAAGATATTGAAGTTTTTTCGTTCTATTACTATATACGACACGATACGAATACTGAGTAAATCGAAAAGAAATACTATTGCACTCTGTTAGAGACAAATGCGATCTGAGATCGTTCAAAATACAAAAAATTATCTTTTCATAGATCTTAGTGTAAAGCAAAGCAAAGGGAATACTTTTTTCAAGATAATACAACAGATAGACGTAGCAGCTACTAGATTCAAATTTGACTGTTTTTCTTATAGTTCAAAAAGCCACCAGGGAATCGAAGTCGGAAGGCAAAGTGCGGTCCATTGCGTCGTTCCCACTGGTCCAGTGGTGGCAAATAGACTCGCGCGACTACGCTAGGCTCTCGACCAGCGTCGATTTTGCCAACGCGGCTCGCGACGTTACAGATGAAGTCCTCTTGATGCATCTTGTAGCTCGGACGATTGGGGATGCCCGTGAACAATGATTGCATCAACAAGGCGCCTTCACTTCCGGGCAATCCTCCAGGTGGAGTTTCGATGCGACGCACGATGTTAAGGTTCGCAAAAATTGCGTGAATTAAAATACAGTTATTGATGCCTTAGACCAGGCACAGGCGCAAGGGGGGTGAGGGTCTTGGGCCCGTGTACCGTTTCCAAAAGCTGGTTATTTTTTCCTGAATGCATGTATTTTCGCTGGCATTCGCTTGTTTTTTCCTTCATTTCAAAGTTATCTCCCTTCTAAACAAAGTCCCGCCCCACCCCTCTCATGTTCCCGAAGGGTTGCCAGCGAGCACCCATGTACCGGACCAGGGCAGAAGCGGGGGGGGGGGGGCAAAGTGTTTGTCCGACTCGTAAAAATATAACAAAAATGAATATAAACGAATTTTTGATGCATTTTTCAAAGTCTTTTTTGTACCCCGCCCCGAAAATAAATCCTGGATACGACCCTGCTTTATGCTATATTTAAAAATAACAAGTTTTTTCAACTGAAGGTAAGGAGCCATATTAAAACTGGAAAGGAACAGAAATTAGTCCGTACATGAGGGGCCTACCATCTAAATTAGACCGAAGAAAGCCGTATTTTTTTAGTGATTGTTTTTTTTATTATTGACGACTGAAATTATTGATCTTTTCATTGCGGTCACGACCTGTAGCCTACTTGTGATTAGTAGCTTATTTTTCCATACTGGTTAACCTTATCAGAAAGCCAAATTAGTTGTAAATGTTTTGGTAGGTTTTAGTGAAACGAACGAAAAAATGGAAAGCTTGGCATCTTTTTGAAGGGGCTATGTCATGTTTGTCGTATCTCTGATTTTTTGTGCTGACAGCTCTATTATTTTCTTATGGTGGTTCTGAAGTTCCTTGGAAAACTTTTTCTTTGTTGAAATCTTTTTTAGTAGCATAGTAATAAATGAGCTCAAAAAGGGGACTATGACAGAAATATAATCAGGTGCTGCACCTCCAGTAGCACTTAGCTAGTGCCCCCCCCCCCCGAAACAGGGTCCTACCAATGCCCCCTTTCTCGACCAAACATTCCGGTTGTCCCAACTTTTATATTTTTGAAGTAGCACTTAATTTTCTTCTCATTTCTTTCAGAATTTAATGGGAGTGATGTTCAAAATAGTCCAAAATGATCCTCCGGACTTTCCAAAATATTTGTCAGAAGATCTTGCAAGTATTTACAGGAGGTAACCACTGTTTTTGTATCGAGAAATATATCAATTGCTCAGTAACTGCTCAGCTAGTTTTGTTGTGCTCTCCTGAGCAAACCTGTGTCCTCCGTAAGGCTCTGAGTTGTCGACTGCCCTACAGCTACTTGTTTAATAAATCGTAAGTCAAACAGGTACCTAAGGCTTTTCTTGCATGATTCCCCTGGAAAATATTTAAAACCCTATTTACCCCTAGAGCTACTTGTTTAATAAACAGTAAGTCAAACGAGTACCTAAGGCTTTTCTTAGATGATTCCACTGGAAGACATTTAAAGCCCTATTTGCCCTACAGCTACTTGTTTAATAAACTGTAAGTAAAACATGTGCCTAAGGCTTTTCTTAGGCCTATCCCTGGATTGAATGACATCCCTATCCCTGCTTATAAACGGACCCTATCCCTGGATTCCAAGACAGCCAATAGGTGTTAATTACGTCATAGGGAATGTTTTCTAAGAGATGCAGGTATATATTATGTCACAGGGAATGTTTAGTTATGCAAATGTTATGAAATAGGACATGTTATTGTTCTCTAAGCAAGCGGTGGAATCATATTAAGATATTTTTCTTCAAGATGTTTTTTCAAGACGTTTCAAGGCGGGTGCTGAACCCGGACAAGCTGGACGCGCTGCGCGGCGACGACGAAGAGGACTACGAGGACGAGCATTGAACGCACAAGGCGTCTCCAACGTGGGTCAGCAGCGCCGCGTGGTCATCACCGGCATGGGCATTGTCAGCAGTATCGGCAATAGTACCGACGACGTTCTGGCATCATTAAAGGACGGCCGATCCGGGATCGTCTTCCACGAAGAGTACCGTGACCTCGGCTTTCGTTCCCACGTCCACGACAAGTTTAGATCTTTCTCTAAAAAATTTATAATATTAATATTAAAGTCTCAATTATGTTACAAGATCAGGGTTACCACCCCTAGTGATTTATCACTATTTCTAGTGATTTTTTATTGCCTGAATCACTAAATTTGCACATAAATCGCTAGATTATTGAAGAAAATCACTAAATCAACCATAAAATAACTAAAATCTAGTGATTTTTTTTGACAGGGTGGCAACCCTGAACCACATGGCTTTTAAGCGCCGGTCTGGTTCCTGATACATTTGCCAAATTTCATCGTCTTAGCTTACCGGGAAATGCCTAAAGTAGTAAAACCGGGACAGACAGACCGACAGACAGACTGACAGAATTTTTGATCGCTGCAAACTTATCATTTGCATACACTTTATCATATATGAACACAAGAGCAGCATAAAAAAATCAATCTTGTGAAAAAAATAAATAAGGATATTAGACTATTTTGTGATTGCAAATGGTAAAGAATGTGATTAAAGTACGGTAAGGGTTAGGGTTAAGGTTAGGGTTAGGGTTAGGGTTAGGGCTAGCATTAGGGTTAGGGTTAGTTTTAGGGTTAGGGTTAGGGTTAGGGTTAGGGTTATAGTTAGGGTTAGGGTGAGGGTTAGGGTTATTATTAGGGTTAAGGTTAGGGTTAGGGTTAGGGTTAGTGTTAAGGTAAGGGTTAGCTTTAGGGTTAGGGTTAGGGTTAGGGTTAGGGCTAGCATTAGGGTTAGGGTTAGTTTTAGGGCATTCTTATATCAGCTGTTTGTATCGTTCTTAGATGCGGCGAATATCCTTCAGGGAACAGTTACGATTCCGCTTGGTGTTTTTGATCCTAAAATTTCTGTTTAAATTTTTCAGATTGAGTACTGGTAAAGCAATGGAGAGGAAAATCTATAAATGGCAGCAAGGGCATATCCAAGATTTTTGTTCAGAAGGGGGTATTTTTTCAGGAGGTGGGTTACAAAAAACGGTACTTGTGTATTATTCAGAACACGAACAGAAATCTCACTGATTTTTTTAAAGATTCATTTTTTTAATGAGTACCCAAGAAAAGGGGGCATCCCCCTTACCCCCACTAGTGACGGCCCTGGTAATAGGAATTATTAATCAAGCACCAGGGGACTGAGTTTCGCTGAGAGAAACGAATTTTTGGACAATAAAGTGGCGGCCAGCTTATCGACGCCCCTCTCTGTATTGACGTTCATTTTTTGCCTAATCAGTTTTGTGAATTGTTGCCTCCAAACACTAAATAGAAAATAAAACTGAGCAGACGAAATAAAATGAATCTTTTTTGTATGGTTGGAATAATCGAGAAGCAAGGGATGACAACATGAATCCTGTTAAACATAAACAATCAAACACAAACAAAGCATTACATTTCATGACTTGATTGTTTTTTATGTTTCTTTTTTTAAGTACCAGGGGAACGTGTTTCGCTCGGTGAAAAAGTTTTTTTTTATAATTCTTTTCGCAAAACATCTTAAATTTTATTTTGATTCGAAGTGACGATCATCTATGTCAGATCGATGATCCGATGCACCTGGTGAAAGCGGCTGATCAGAGGCCTTAGCCTTCTCTTTATCCCGACTTGATTTGCGAAAGCCCAGACTGAGAGATAACTTAGAACGTGATCTATCTCTATATTTCTCCTTACTTTGCTTCTCCGCATGACCAAGGTCCAACGCGGGCGGTCCTTCTCCGCCTGATTCTACGGATTTTGACCTATCCAGGCCAGACGCTACCGGCCCCAGGGCCATAAAAGGTATTTTTATGGAAGACGCGGTTCAAGCTTTGGAGACCGTTAAAGATTATTACGGTAAAACATTAAAAAGTAACGGAGACCTAAAAACAAACGCATGTTGTTCGTACGAAACGATGCCGAAATCGTACGCTAAAATAATCGGCATGATCGACGAAGAAATTTTGAATCGGTTTTACGGCTGTGGCTCCCCGATCCCGCAGGATATCGACGGACGTGTGGTGTTGGATTTAGGCTCTATCTGCCCTATGACGGTCTGGTCTCGCTCTATGTCGTCAGCCTCGTCTTCGGCCTGTCGCAAGGCGGGATCGTGCCGAGCTATGCCATCATCATCCGCGAATATCTGCCGGCGCGCGAGGCCGGTGCGCGGATCGGTCTTGTGATGATGGCGACGATCTTCGGCATCGCCCTCGGCGGCTGGGTGTCCGGCTGGATCTATGATCTGACCGGCTCCTATCAGATGGCCTTCCTCAACGGCATTGTGTATTGCACCAAATTCAAAAATGTTTAAATCTCAAATCTCTGTATGTATTCAGTTTATCCTACGGATTTTGATACAAAACTGACACCCACAGCTCTAATTAATATACTTTATGTATTTATCTAGCTAATTTTTAATTTTATGCGACTTTTAGAAATTTCATCATTTCTGATCTCTTAATAAGATTTGTATCAAAATTGTTAAATTAAGAGATGCTAGAGTTTCAATTAAGATTGATGATAAAGGCAGACACAAGCAACTTAAGATTGCAACCTTTAATGGAGTGAGGATGTATAGGATGGGTTTGGTTAAGATCAGACTCAAAGGTATCAAATACTTCGTTTGGGGGGGGGGGCCTCTTGGTCAAAACTCCGAAAGAAGTGCACTTTCAGTACAATTTTTCTAGGAGGGATTGAGGACTCTGTAATTAATTTCGGGTGAATCCCCTGTTATCATGCTTACGTAATGGCCCACGCGGTCATGTCGCCCCTGCGCGTCCAGGCGTGTAGGAGGCCATAAAAGCTATTCGATTATTGGAATCTTGTTGAGGCTTTAATGCTTTAATAACTGATCATATGTTGTCCTAATGTTCTGCTTTTCTAACTATATTCGGTGCGTATTGTCTGCAAATGCTAATAGTTACAGCGCTTAACTGAGATATTTTCGGTTCATGACTGTTATACGGTTTATCGTGCCAATATTCATTACTTAATGATAGCAGAAAGCGCACAGAAAATACACAAATGAACAGCTTGCCCGGGCGCCCATCTGCCCCCGGGACCAACCCTTAAAACGATATGAATTTATGATGACTTTCAGTGCACTGCATGATGCAGCCAAAGCCGCCTGTGGTGCACGGCCCTTCACCGTCACCTTGCTTGATCGAAAAGCAAAGCTTGCCTGGAGAGCCTATAGCTCGCACCCCGAAGACTATCCTGTGACAGGCACCAAACCGATGGTGGAGAACAACTGGTCAAAACAGGTCTTGGAGCGGCGTGAGACCTATAGACCCCCTACCGACTCAAATATAAGCAAAAGAGGATGAATCAAACTAAAAAACTTTATCAGAATGGACAACCCCCGAGCTGCAACTCCTACAACTCCTGCTACGGCACCTGAGGCAAGTGTCCCTTGTTGAAACCCCCCCTCCCCACCCTTTTAACGGTTGTGAAAACCATTTATTGGTTACTAGTCAATTGAAGTATAAATTCAGTTGAGTATTAAAAGTCATTATTTTTTACTGCTCAATTGAAGAACGCCAGTAATTAAGATTGTGTCTACATGGAAAGTTGGTCTTTGCATAACCAGAAATTTCATACTGGAAATACCCATGTTCTTTCAATAGTGCTTGCCCAGCTTCTTGAATTGCCCAGAGAGTCTCATCTTCAGGTAACTTAGGCGGTTTGGAAGCAAATTGTGTATTGGGCTCTATCGTCAACTGGTACCATGAAAGGTGAGGTGGATTGAGCTCTATGACACGCTTTAAATCACTCATCGCATCATCCCTTCCTCGCCCTCGGTAAAATCATGCGCCAACAAGCGGGCACCAACTACACCGGTACCGTTAGTGTTAATGGCGAATCCTTGAGCACTTTTGACCCCGCAAATCATCGCTTCACGAGTGAGGACTGGACCGGACAAACGGTAAATCTAGAATTGGAAGGCACGGGAACAGCCTACTACTACTGGAAAGCCGAAGGGCTACCTAATACCCTCACGGTGCCCGCCTATGACAACGACTTGCCGGTCCGTCTCTTGGTCTGAAAGATTATCTAGATACTTTACAAGTGCACGTAATGAATTTCCATGGGCAACAATAATTGCACGCTGTCCAGATCGGATCAAAGGGACAATATTCTCTTTCCAATAAGGTAGAAATCTGTCAACCGTGTCTTTAAGGCACTCAGTTAGTGGGATATCCTGTTTATTTAAATTTTTATATCTTGGATCAAGTCCAGGATAACGAGTGTCATCAGTTGTTAAAGCCGGAGGCTGGATATCATATTCACCTGTTTGTAGCTTAATGAGCGCCTTCCCCTCCCCCACTAGCCCAAAAACAAAATATTTTTCATGTCTCTTAACAATAAAAAAGTAAAAAACACACAAACAATGAATGATACTGAGTTTCAACCACATTGGGGGGGGGGGGGATATCGTTACCTAGGAAGTTTAAATAATGGACACAATTTTCACAGAATTTCGTATACCCTACATATTTTTGATTATTCATTATTCCAAGATTCATTACGAATTTCGCTAATGATCATGTGTTTCTTGCGGCCGGACAGATAGACATAGCCGTCGGCGTCCTAATAGCCGAGGTCGCCGGAGTAGATCCAGCCGTCCTTGAGCGTCTCCGCCGTTTCATCGGGCAGATTCCAGTACCCCGTTATTGCCGTACCGGCCCGCGTGACGATCTCGCCGATCTCGCCGAGCGGGACCGGAGCGCCCGCGTCGTCGCAGATCATCAGGCTCACACCGGCGCTCGGTTGCCCGACCGATCCTTTGTCGACAACCTGCCGGTTGCGCTGGCCTCGATGGTGTCCAAGTACATCCGGGAAGTGGCCATGATGGAGTTCAACGCCTGGTGGAAGCAGCGGATCCCCAATCTGAAACCAACTCAGGGCTATCCGACCGACGCGGTACGTTTCTGGAACGACATTGAAGACGAAGTGAATCGTCAGCAGATCGTCAAAGATTCACTGTGGCGCTGCCGCTGACTGTGCCGCACTACACATCGAGTCACTGCCTCTTATCTGTCCGGAATCTACTTTGGTATCCTAAACTTAACACTTCCAGTTTCAGGAAGAAAGTTTCAAGTTTTCTGCACTAACATTCATTTTTTACAAATACATGTACCGTATTCAGAGTATTGAAACAAAATTGAGAAATTACTCGACTGGAGAACCAAAGCCATTTATGATATTGTAAATATAATAGATAGAATACTTACAATTACCTTTTCATAAATTAACCTTCCTTAATCTATTTTCTTATATTTGTTTATTTATATTTTTCTTAATCTATATTTAAATATCCCCCGCATAGATATTCCTTAAACTCCTAGAATGGGTTAGAAATAGTAACCAATTCCCAAAATATCTCCTGGAACCAGGTCAGGTCTGGTATGGTCGGTCGATTTCTTATGATTACCCCATATACCTCTGAGGTTGACATACTCCTTGTTTACGAGTCTGTTATATACCATTCATGTTGTCGTTTAGTGCTTAGACCTTGCATATTAATCTGTTCCCATCGCACAACAGGTTGGCGCGCACCCAGAGGCCCCGGTGCACCTCGCTGAACACCGTGCCGAACTGCGCGAGGAAGGCCGGGTGGGTCAGGAAACCCGCGCGGGTGTTCGGGTCGAGCTCGATGCGACCGTCGGCGTCGGGCGCGCTGCCACCCGTCAGCTCGGCCACCGATTCGTCTCCGATCGTGTACGTGGCGCCGAGAAGCTCGCCGAGGGTGCCCTCGTTGTCGACCACGTGGTCGACGAAGGCGTTCTCTCATATCTTGGGACAATTCACGGCGCCGAGGCTGCATGCGAATGCCTTCACTACAAACTAGAGGGTAGCCTGGATGATCTGGACGTGTGGGGTCACGCGTTCTCTCGACATTTATGTGCTGAGGTGAGTGCCGAGTACTCCAGTTTCTTGGAAGAGGGCAAAGACACCGCACACTTGAGCCCTGTTGTCGACATGTTGTTACCGTACCTTTTCCAGCACAACTCAGAACCAGAAGCGGTTGATCTCCCCATAGAAGCGTACCAATACAAAGTTGGTTCGTTTTGTAAACGATTGCCGGTACGGATCCAGATTTACAGGATATTGTTGATTATGTGTTAGAAGTTGAGTGAATATTAACTGTGCTAGAACTTGGCCAAATACCCAAACTTTTATTGCCACCAAAAGAACTCAAAGGAGGCTTATAAACTATTGAATACATGCTTTTGGCAGAAGGGCATTTTGAATTACCAAACAGCATTGACCCTATTGATCCGTCAATATTTACTATTTGCATATATAATACTTACTATTTGCATCTACAATATTTATTATTTGCATCTATAATAATTACTTTTTGCATCTATAATACTTACTACTTGCATCTAAAATTCTTACTATTTGGATCTTCAATACTTATTATTTGCATATGGAATACTTACTATTGGCATCTACAATATTTACTATTTGCATATATAATACTTACTATTTGCATCTACAATATTTATTTTTTGCATATGGAATACTTTCCAGCTTTACCCTTTTCCTAATGTTTCCCCTTTTTTGAAAGGCTTGTTGGAGTCTTGAAAGACAGTACAGACCTTATTTTGCATTGACCATGTTGCTTGTCGTCAGTTGCATGCTCCTTGTTGGTGGATACCTCTAGAAAATAATCTTTCACTTTGTGCCTCAGTCCATCCATTAACTCAACGGCGTTGGAGATTAGCAGGAATCTTGACGATTGGGGCATGGTATGATTCTGGCCAGTACCTGGGAGGCCCTTGGTCTTGCTAGTATCAACTCTCTCTTGACAATAAAACAACTCCAATGGAAATTCAAGCTTCCTCTGAAAAACTAGAGACAAATACATGCGCGGAAATAGAAAATCGACCGCACAGGATACCTCCTCGGCCTTGATTTACGTTCCTGATCTACATTCATCAATAATGGGAACCTTTACTATTTGTAGCCCAAGGAAGTATCTTCTTTGAAGTAGGAATACAGCCTTTCATTATACAATATCTTTCTGTCTTTTTTCTATTTATAAAGACTCCCAGAGATGAAGCGGAAATAAATTTTCATTTCATTTTAATTGCGTATCCAGAATATAGATGGCGTATAATATGTTGGCGAAAGCACATTGATCACATCGGGATTTTTCGCGAGATCGTTTATGGTATGTTCAAAAAAAAAGGCGAAAATGATATCCAATCCTGCAAAACGGTTGCTTGACCAGAAATAATAGTTTTATTTTCTTATTTTTTTCAAGTAGAGAAAAGTGTTTTTAATACCCTTTGCATTAGCTACTAAGACTGGTCTTGTCGCATTTGCTGGTCTAGGTCCTTTCATCCATTATGAATTTACAGTTTTCGGGTCGTCGTTTAGATGTTTTCTCATCTTAATGTTCCAGTTTGTTCTAAGTCATATTTTTCTTTACCATTCAATGTTATTTTTGCTTTTTCTTATTCCTTGGCTTTTTCTTAGCTATTCGTAGTCACTTGAAACCTTGTGTGATTTTCCATGAGTCACTATTTGAAAAACAAATTGTAAGAAAGCACATTTGTTAGATGAGCAGCAAGGAACAAAGGTGGAGCGATTTGAAAAAAGTTGTAGGAAAATAAATTTGTTACATGAGAAGCATTGAGCGAAGGTGAAGCAATTTGAAAAACAAATTGTAAGAAAGCACATTTGTTAGATGAGCAGCAATGAACAAAGGTGAAGCGATTTGAAAAAAGTTGTAGGAAAATAAATTTGTTACATGAGAAGCATTGAGCGAAGGAACGTATCCGGTTGTTATTTGAATTGGTTGACGAAGCCCGAACCTTGCCCATCAACTTACAACTGGTTAAACGCCTACTGCATTTGCAGCAATCAAACAGTAAAAACGAACCGTTGGAGGTATCTCAGGAATCGCTTGCGCTAATGCTCAATACCACCCGGCAATCCGTTAATCGTTGGCGGAATGAATTGCAGTCCGAAAGTCTGCTCCAGCTTGCCTTCAATAAAGGCCCATTCGCCCACGAAGTGTAGGGGTTACTGGAGGCTGTGAAAGGGTCCACTGATAGTGTGGCACTGTGGTTTGAGTTGACCTGGTTTATCACGGAGGTTTGTCTTGCGAAATTATGAACCAGTGGATTTAAAGCCTGGTTTTTAACTAGTAAATATCTGGAAAATATCTTAGGAATGAGCTGATAGAGGGAACAGTGGTAGTTTGGCACGGGAGTGTGAATTGATATAGTGTATCACGGAGAATTGGCTTGTGAAAAACGTGTACCAATCTCGTTTGAAGGTAACTGGATGGCTTTGTTTCACCTAAAAACAAATTCAAATTTTGAATCGATGAAAATGAGAGTTTACATGGTAACAAACAGGTCCATTGAAACGATTCTGATATTGGTGGAAAATTTTTTAGGCCACGCCCTTTAGATCGCTAGAAAACGCCCCTGTTGTACAAATTGCACTTTAATTTGATAAAAAAAATGATGATATTTTGATTTCTTATTGACGAAGATCACTTTTTAAACAATTCAACCTCCGACAACACGACAGGCAAAGGCCAATAGATGAGCGCCTACATTCCAAGTCTCCTGGCGCTTCTTTCTGCCTTCATGTTTGCCGTATCAGCCCATATCCAAGGCTTGGGGCTTGATGGCAAGAACGGCCAGACCGCGTCATTTGTCATCATCATCACAACCGCCGGCTTCCTGTGGCTGGCGTCGCCATTCCTGGTGCAGCATTGGATATGGTGGTCATGGGCGACGGCGCTGTTTGCCGTGTCAAAGAAAGATTACGTTAGGTTTTATAAAAAGAAAAAAATGTTAGGTATTTGGTTTTAATACTTATAATTTTTGACTTTTATTCTATTTTATTTATTTTTTAATTATTTTTTATTTTCTTTGGTTTTTTGTTTTTTTTTTTACACTGACTTTCTGTGTTTGTTTTGTATTTTTTTTTCGTCGGCATTTTCCTTGAATTTATTACTTTGTTTGCGCTGAAGAAGAGAGGCGGTTGTTCTCTCGAAATATTCGCCAACTCCAAAACTATAAAATTATTTGCATTGTCACTTGATATATTAACATATTTGCTCATACTAGAAGGCGGAAATCTTACAACTTCATTATCTGGAGCAGCATCCGATACATGGGAAGCACGATTGTTAAAAAAAAAAAAAAAATTCAAGGCCCTTCAAGCGCAAAATTTTCACAACAAATTCTAGACTTGGCATTAAATGTTAAAATGAACATTTGAAACCAAGAAAAAAATATAGCATAACAAAAAGATAAAAGCAAGATAATGAAATTGGAGAGGGAAGAATTTGGGTCTAGAAAATGGACAGAACGATTCCAGGAAAACTGTCGGTGAAGAAGTAGACAAAGATGAAGGAAACTTCAGAAACGAATAATAAATGGTGATACATGTTTGTTAATATTGAATGTATCTTCTTTTTTTAATTTTTAGATATTTACGAGGTGGAGTCTGAAAAGTGGAAGTGTTTGTACAGAAATAACGTAGTAATGAGCGTAAAGCTGCTATACAGAAAATTTGCCCTGTAGCTTGAGTCGTCAAACATATTATAGTTCAACTTGCCAGCATATATGAGTTACAGATTACTCGATACATAATAAGCGTTAAGAGAGCTTGGGGCTCGGTACACCTTATCAAAGAGCATATCGGAATAAGAACAGCGATATCAAGTTGGAAGGTATATTGAGTTAACAATGTAGTTTTGTATTTCGGCTGTTTCTGGAAAGTTGCTTACTGTAATGACAGGTTTTTCAAGAATAAGGGAAGGGACCTCAGTTTCCACAGATGAGGAACATATTTAGGAAGGAAACAGATGAGGGACTTTTTTAACTGACATCAGATGAGGAACCTTATTTTGAACTCCACAGATGAGGAACCTCCTAGGATTAGGAAACAGATGATGTGTGTGTAAGTTTTCATAATGAAGCATAAGGCAACCTAACATAAAAAGATGTAAGGACCAGTAATGAACAGGTTCAATTTCAACAAACTAGTGCAAGGCAACCTGGCCGACGTGTTCCTCAAACAGGCCAGCGACGCGTCCGGCCGTGCCTTGAGTTACAGCCCGGAGGCCCAGGACACCCTCCGTGCCCATCGCTGGCCCGGAAACGTGCGCGAGCTCAAGCATGCCTGCGAGAGCCTGGCCTACCTGGCCGAGGACGACGTGATCAAACCCGGGGACGTCGAAGCCGCCGTCCAGTAAGGACTTCAGGGCCGCACGGGTGGTCCATTCGGGCCTCAAGTGTCATGCTTTGGACCCGAACGTGGAGTGGCTCAAGGACCCGACCAATACGGTGGTCTTTGTACCGTCACATTTCGTGTTGCGCGTGGCTTGCCAGGTGCCCGGGCGCAGCACGGCGCAGATTCGCCGGGCGCTGCCGTTCGCCGTGGAGGAGTACGTCGCGGCGGAAATTGAAACCATGCACATCGCCCATGGCGCCATACGGGCCGGCGAGCCGATTCAGTGCAACATCATCGCCAGGAGTCAGATAGAAAACTGGCTGATATTTTTAGATTAATTTTTATGTTGCTCCTTACTTTCAGTTGAAGAAACTTCTTTTTTTATTTAATGACAGCAAAGAATGAGTTCAAATTTCGAATAGATTTACTCTATATAACAAAGGCAAGTGCAGATGAAATTTCAGTTTTTTGGTTTTTCATAATTTCAGTAATAAAAGTGACATAATACCATCGATCTCTTTGATGTCTCAGTTTCACCTTTTTGGTTCCAATCTGCACGAATTGAATAAGTGCGTAAAGGATTGTTTTTCAAATTCTACAAATATAGGGCAATATTACGAGCCAATTTGTTTCAAACAGTTTGTCTACAATATGTCAGTTTGTCAATTATATGTTTGTCAGAATATTCTTGTCAATAACAGTTTGTCAATAATCTGTCGTGCACGTTCTTCTATAGCCTTTGCCGTGTTCCTTAGGACAAGGGCTATCAAAATAATCCAAATAGGCCCAACTCGGTTATCCAGTAAAGTTACGAGGGTAATCTGGCCCTGCTCTTTGTCATTCATATCGCCACCAGCGGGCTCTCGTTTTTCTATTCCTACCAGATGCGCATCATCGGCGGCCGCCTGGTTTTTGAGCTGGGGCGCCGCATGTACGACCACCTGCAGCGCCTGTCCCTGGGCTTTGACGAGTCGCGCTCCTCGGGCGAGATCATTTCGCGCCTGATGAACGACGTCAACTCGATCACCTCGCTGGTCACCGGCACCGCGCTCAATACCGTCATATCGTCGATCGCCAGGGTGATGGCAGCCAGTGCCTCGTTCCAGTCAACGCCATTGGCGACTGCGATTCCCGCCGCTTGTGTGAGCAATCGCGCGTTGTGCGTTTGATTGCCAGCACCCAGGGCTACGGTGACGCCGGCCTCCAGCAAAATGGCGGCGGAATCCAGTCTGGCATTGATTCGATCAAAATTGCTTGGCAAATTGTTCATGCCATCCAATATGACCGGCACACCGGCGGCGGCGAGGTGATCGCGCTCGATGCAGAAAGCACTATTGCACCCACGATATTTGAGGGGTATTTTGTTACAAAAATATTCTTTTACACTAGAATTGATTAGCATTTCTTCTGATGATTCCTAGCATTTGAAACCAGTGTGGCACAATGTACCAGTCCCTGATGACACCTAAGACTGATGGAAATGATACATAAGAATCATGTCAAGACCCTAGAAATCGAAATGAATTCATAAAAATTAAAACCTAAACGAAGAAATCAAGTTCAACCTCTAAGATTTTCCTCGGTGAAGTGCAAACATTTATTATCAAAATGACGCTTTCATTTTCGAAAAAACAGCTAAACGTCCGTGTGATGTTGCCCATCAAAGAACTGCAAAATCACCGTCTCGACCGAAATTTGTAGACGGAGCCTCTTTTTAAAAATTACGCAGTAGAATCTTAAATCAATCAGTTATGTTTTGCAGGAGCCATTCAGCCACAACATAAGATACCTTGATTGATATTGTGTTTTCTTATTCTAAACAGTTTTTAGGCCTTGTTGGGGTAGGTATCTTTCTAGCTCTTTCATCAGAGATCAGACGAGGCTTATTGAAGGTGCTGTGGCATTGTGGTATAATCAAGCTGACCCTTGGCGATAGGATGGAGTTCAATGTTGTTGGGGTTCGAGCCCAGCCACAGCCATGGACTGGAATCTTTGCACACTTACTATGCACCAAAGGCTTTTATTGTTTAAAAAACAATAGGGTCTATGCGGCTATGTTTGTAGCCAAAATTGGTATCGCTTTAATATGTCCCAATACACACATACCCTAATGTGCTATCGGAGTTGCTAACACCTTTTTTTGGCATCATTCCAAGAATATGCATCCCGAATTCTGAGAATTCTGGACAGCCCTCCTATCTGGTCTTTTGAGAAATGATATTTCTAGGAACATACCAAGTTTATTTTCTCGATGAAATAATACGTCAAATACTACGACATCCCGTACCATTGCGTTATCTCAGCTTGCGGTAATGGTTCAAGGGAGAAGCTCTCGATCAAGCAGAATGACGTAAAACTCAACGGTTGGGCGATTGAATCCCGCCTTTATGCGGAAGACCCATACCGCAACTTCTTGCCCTCAATCGGTCGCCTGACCCGCTACCGCCCGCCGCAGGAGGGCGAACGTTCCGACGGCTCAATCGTGCGCAACGATACGGGCGTCTTTGAGGGCGGTGAAATCTCCATGTTCTACGACCCGATGATCGCAAAACTCTGCACCTGGGGCGAAGATCCTTTAATTGTAGGGGCAAAAGGCAACCCGTGGCACTTAATGAAAGCTTGATTAATAATTTCCCGTGGCCCATTTTGATTGAATTACGCTGGAAATCATTATTCTTTGCCGCTAGGAATTCTTTTATTTAGGTTCAATCTCCAATAAAACCTTTCGTAGATATGTTTATAATATATTAATTGCATTCTACTTTGATGCTAAATTATCCAAAAATAACAAAATATCGTCAACACTTTGGCTACTGGCTAATGTTAAATCGATTTTTCTGAGGAGGCTTACCAAGTAAGGTTAAGACCAACAAACTCGCAAAACTGATGTTCGAAAATTGGAACATTTTACCGTAGTTCAAGTAACCTGGATTAAAAGCAGATCTCTTGAGAAAACAATTTTTTTGCTCCTTTGTAAAATATCCACTTGGCGTCAGTGTAAACACACATAACAGTTCCCACTAAATAGTTAACTCACAAAAAAAAAAGAAAAAAAAATCTTGACTTCCTTTCTTCTGTGACTGTAAATGACAGGGTTGGTCCTGGATTCTAATGACGTCATCCACTGTAATTTTGATGCTGACTCTGACGTATAAACTATGTTTTAGGCTCTGTTCTCAGGACACTGGCGATAATGTGACGGCTTCACGTAGACTCAAGAGATAGCGTAGCGTTTCAACTGTAGTTTGTTGGACTGAATTCACGGGGGTTTATTCCATATTGATGAATTCAGTGCACGAAACTTGCACTAAAGGGTACTTGTCTTCAATCAACAAAGAATGCACACTTTGACAAGCTAAAATTATCACAGTTAAATGTGATGTGGCTGCCCTACCTCACCATTCAAAAAAGGATTAGCTTCATTTTGTCTTTTGCTGTAAAAAAAGTTAATTTTTAAAGCATTTTATTATTTATTATAACACCAATAAATTTAAAACTATTCAGACTTCCCACAATTAATAAAATCCAGTTTCGTTTTATTAGTCAAATATGCAAAAATATTTATAAGTATGTAACAAATTAAAAAAAAGAACAAATGTATATTTAGTCGATTGTTATTATCTATTTCAAAAGATAGGTTCTATATTTTTTCATATCAGGAAATAGTTCTATAATATTGTCTTAGATTTAAGACTTCATCAGACTATGAGAAAGAAGTTTTTATCACCCGCGCGGCAAGCTAGGCATTTGAATGTTGCAAAGTCAAATTACGCAGGATAATACAGGCTTTTGCCATTCAGCCTCCTTTTTTATGAGTATTATCTTCGCCGGCCGGCGGCAGGTCGAACCCAAGCGCGGCGCATTCTTCACGATAAAAGCGGTCCGGAATCTGCAACAAAATGCCAGCGCCGTCGCCGGCCTTCGGATCGGCGCCGACAGCACCGCGATGCGTTAGGTTGATGAGTAGTTGCAGACCTTGTTCGACGATATCGTGGCTTTTCTTACCCTTAATATTCGCAATGAAGCCAATACCGCACCCGTCATGTTCGTTACGGCTATCGTAGAGTCCTTGCATGACCACTTTATTTCATAGTACTTTGATTTCACGTAATTTAGAGCGTTTTTAGTTCGTTTTGAAGGTCGAATTGTAAAGTAAACTCTGTTTAAAACATTTCATAGGGATAAACTGGAGATTCTATTGTATTTTCTATTAACATTTCTCTTGTCTTTTTCTATTTCTGTAACGTTCTGATACTATTATTGTCATTACTGGTTGTTGACATGTTGATTAAAACTACATTTACGTTAGCGCGAGCTAGGAATTCAAAAGTTTTAGTTTTCGAGGGTAATAGCTACGTATGTTGAAAAAATGAAGATATTAGACTATGTTATGGTTGCGAATGGTAAAGAAGGGGATATAAGGCTCTTTTCCTATTTCAAAAGTTTAAGTTTTCGAGGGTAATACCTACGTATGTTGGAAAAATGAAGATATTAGGCTATTTTATGATTGCACATGGTAAAGAATGTGATCAAAGGCTCTTTTCCTATGTCAAAAGTTTTAGTTTTCGAGGGTAACGTCTCCAGGTACTACTACTACGGTACTGCGGATCGGAGAAGTCGGAGATGTCGTCGAAAGATCTTCGTCGATGTTCCGTCGAAGTCAAAGGAACTTTATCGAAATCACGAAGAAACAGCTCATCTCTATTAAGTGACGTCATACAATTGACTCGAGCATAAGACAAAAAAAGTCCCCTAACTCTAACGCGCGAAAACGCAAGTTGCCAGGACAAACAGCACGATGACGTGCGACCGGCCCTCTAGCCCGCAGCACAGCTAATGGCAAAGACAATCCGAGGGTCGTCGAACCTACCAAGCAAGATATCATTTTCGACTTGCTTCAATGAATACGTTTCACCCCCAACCCTGATTGCCGGTACGCTCCACGGGTCTTGTGCGTCTATTTTGGCATCGATAATTGAAAAGATGGGATAGTTTGTGGCTACCAACTTCATCGCAGCCAGGTTGTAGACGTTAAGCCAGCAGGCTTTTTCTCTTTGCGGAGTGCCGCGCGTCGTACCGGGCCCGGGAGAACTACCGGTCGCCCGAGAGCATCGCCCGCTATATCCGAACTGTCCTGCCGTTCGAGTTCGAGAACGTCAACGACGTGCCCGGCTTGGGCGTCGGCTGCACGCCCTTCGAAAACGAGGATGAGCAACCGCGCCTCGCCGCACGGATCGTGACCGAGCTGGTTCGGCGCGGTTTTGGCACAAACGACATTACGCTCCTGACCATGAAGAGCCACAATGCCTCAGTCATGAGCGGCATGACATTTATGTCTTTTCCCTAGAATCTATTTCTATTTTATTAAATTGAGTTCTTTCTTTCAAATGGTGATATATTCCATTTTTTGACGTTTGTACTTGGTTATAGTGGTCTGGGCTGCTCTCGGATATTTTATTGGTATTTGTTGATATGATTATTCAGTGTTATTACTTGATGCTGGTTAACACATTTATATAACTTTTTGTTTGTTGTGTTTTCAGTAAAAATGCAGTTCTTTTATATGTATTTATCAAAGCAACTGTACAGGAACTGCCTGATTTTTCGCAATGGGGCGCCATCGAACGAAAGCCGTTGTCTTCCTTACGCAGAAAAATCGCAGAAAACCTAAGTGTTGCCTGGCCTGCGGTTCCTCTTGTGACTCAGTTCGATGAAGCCGATATTACCGAATTGGAAAAAATGAGGAAGAAAAATTCCGCATATGTAACTGATAAAGGCGGTAAGTTAACCATTACGGTTTTTGTCATTAAAGCTGTGGTAGCCCCGACCGGTACGGCGGGTCCCAGGCCGCGAGACGGACGTTCCTCCTCGAGGAGGTCGAGGCGGTTGCGGAGCAGGTCGGCGCCGACCGGGTCGGCGTGCGTCTGTCGCCGGCCAACCCGTTCAACAGCATGAGCGACCAGGCCCCCCGGGGCACGTTCGAGGGGGCCGCAGCGGCTCTGGCGGGCCGGGGACTGGCCTACTTGCACGTGGTGGAGGACGGCGGGGAGTCCGGCGTGGACTACGGCCGGATGGCAACGATAATTTGACGAGAGAGGACTCAAGCGAATGCTTCTTAATATCACTGCATCACACTCACTCGTGACTACGCAAAAAGGCATTGGACACTTCGTGTTGACAAGCAAAATGGTTGAAGTTTTGAATTTTAATGAGAATATCAATGATGTGGGAAATTTAAGTTCACCCAAAACACTTGCCCAGTTCACAAGATTTGACAAGAAGCTAGCGGCTGAGCATTTACCGAATGACTCAATTTACACCATTCCTCAACTTCAAATTCCTACTTAGTTTATTTTTCAACCCTCATTGGTAAAACGTCACTCATATCTCTTCCCCGTCAGAATAAAATTGGGTTGGTGTAATCTGAACTTTTTCATTCTTAAAAGAGTAGCCTATTATTTATTTTAATTTTTTTGTTTATGATTTTTTTTTCGTTCTTCTCTTTAGCTCATCTTAAATTACTATTTCTATTAGTTTTAAATAAATCGTGTTCAAATATTGTACTGAATCCTTGGAAGACTTGAACCGTCGTTCATAGAATCTCCACCTTCAGATATGTTTTTTTTTTTTTTTTTTTTTTTACCAGATATTGGTTTTTTTCGCAGCTCCTCAACTTTAGAAAAACTGAAGTAATATACAAAGCTTGTAATTTATAAGCAATTTTAACAATTATGTAGAGGTTCTTCTAGAGCAGCCTGTTCCGGTTGAAAGTTGAAAAATAGTATCTTACGGCGAATCTATTAACTTTTCCCATGCAAATTCTCTCTGTAACCGAGAATCTATTTAAGTAGCTTTTTGACCATGCTAAGTGGATTGCTAATCAAAATTTGTGCTTAATGTCAGTTTTGGCTTATTTGGTCCAAAATTGCTGCTTTGCGGCAAAAATTGGCAGAAATCAGTATTTTACTGTGGTACACCATCTTGTATAGATACAAAATAATACAATAACTTGTAATTTTTTTTCAAACGAGTTCTATTTCAGGAATTCTCGACCACTGGTTTGGTAATATCACTGACGTTCACCAGCAACGTCGCGACGGTCGGCGTGGTCGCCGGCGCCGACCTGGCCGGCATGCGACTGACCGACCGCATCCGCTACTTCCACTCCGGCGTGGGGCTGCCCGACCTCACCATCCTGGGCCCAGAGTCCCCGACCGAGGGGGAGTACGGCGTCCGCGCGGTCGGCTACTTCGGTCACGACTGGAGCGTCGACTCCGGCGACATCACCTGGCGCGACACGGCGCTGTAGAGGTAGCCTGGCCTTGTGAATGCAACTGTGAGTGTTGTCGAGTCGGAGGAGGCGGAATGATGATGATGTCCAAAGGAGGAATGAGTAAGGGTATGATGTCTTGCAAGATGATGTCAAAAGGAGGAAAGAAAGGCATGATGTCAAAAGGAGGAAAGTAAGGCATGATGTCGAAAGGAATGTCTGGTGGTATGATGTCAAAGGGTATGTCCGGTGGAAAATCAGGCATGATGATGGGATCCAAGATGGGCGGATACGACGATTGGTGTATAATATTTTTATAATACTTAGGTATATTTCCTTAGAATTGAGCGATAGAAAAACAAATTAGAAGAATATTAGGTAGGGATCATAGATCATACAAGTACCCATATATTTTTTTTCTACGAAAGGTAATTAAACCTAAAAAGCAAATCTAAAACTGAAAAAAAAAAAACAGAAATCGCCACGGATGAAGAAATAAAATCTAAAACGAATATCAATTACAATGGATTATGAAATCAATATTAAACTAACAGACGCAGAGGTTAGGTATTGATAATGTGATTTTTTGGACCCAGTTCAGAATATTCCTTGGGTTGTGGTTTTGATTGGTTCATTTGGCCTATCCAGCATTTCTTCATCATCGCTATCCATCAAAATTTCATTGATGTATGGTAGTGGTATGTTTTTTCGTGGTGAGTGGGCCCGTTGTGGCTTAGGTCTGGTTGAGGTGGAGGAGGAGGCAGTTATCATGCTGGAGGCTGTGATAAAATTCAGTAATGAAGAACAATGGCCACAAGCTGAAGGTCTGCTCAAATTTATGTTAGACGAGTCACCTGAAATGCATCGGGCCAGACTTGAATTGGGTCTGGTGTACTTAAAAAGCGGAAAAATCCAAAGCGCTGAGCAACATTTTCAACTATTGCATAGCAATTCTGACGTTCCGGCGGCCGTAAAACACAACATTCGCCAATTTTTGGATGAACACAAAGCAGCGACATCGGCTATTAAGGGATCTCCCCCACCAAAATCAGCATGTGACGCACTCGTCGCCTTACGGTGGTTTCGAGCTCCTAGACCAACAGCCAATGGACCCATCTGTTGCTTCTGCTACAGCGACGACTTGTTCCGTGGCGAAATGCAACATAGCTCATTTACCATATTCTTCACATCACACACGAGGTGTATCAGTGGTCTCCTTAGTTAAGCACAGTCTTCCCCTGGACAGAATATAAGCAGAATACCAAAGAAACAATGCGGGTAGTAATTGCTGCTTTCGTTTTCACTTTTCTTCATAGGCTATTAAGTTAACAGTAAACAAACAGCAGAGAGAAAATTTATTATATGTCTAGATCAGTGGCCAGTGTTTACCCTCTTCCCTTCCCCATGGAAAATCTTCCCTGGAAAACACCTCCTCCCCATGGCTGGCTGATGTCTAACCACTTTTGGCTTATAAAAAAAGGAATTGAATTCTCAATTTCTGATCTAATGAGCATCCTTCAAAATTTCTGCAACCATGAGGTGGAGATGTAGATCTTTCCTTTAAATTGACGGGTAATTCTCAAAATTGAAGGTGAGTCCAGTTATTTGTGGGTTTTCGTTTGAGGTATGACCGGGTTGAAATAGGGAAAAAATATGGCACAATGATGTGGTTATTAGGAAGAGAGTTTCGGAACATGAAGTGTCCACATGGATGGCGTGATAGGAGAGGGATGTTTCGTGAAGTTACAAGTTGGTGATTTCGTTAGCGTCAAAAAGTTTAAGGCTTCGACACGTCCGAGCCTTTTGGGTCCAGCAGTCGAAACGGACATTAGTTCCCGATTGCTAATTAAGCAAGTCTACCAACAATGTTGGCTAACACAAAATTAGAAGGCCAAAAACTCTACGAGGGATGAAGATACGAAAACCAGTTGGCTGGTCTAGTTATGTTTCTGTTTTATTAAGAGTAGTTTGATTATAAGGCCCAGTGCTCATCAGTGTCACTGATGGAGAGTTCTCCACTGAAAACGATCTGTTCCTACTGTCAAAAAGCTGTGCGTCCATGCGGGACGAGATTTGGGCGCTGGCGTTTGTTTGGTCGGGGGGGTGGTGATCGAAGGGCTCGAATGTTTGTCGACGGTTGTTCGCGGTGGGTTGCTGGGCTGGTTTTGTTGCGGTTCGCGACTCCATGAATCCAGCAGGCTTCGACGTTCACGTTGAAGAATGCTGCGCAGTTTGTTTTGGCCGGATGCATGCGCCAAACGGCTCGCCGATTCCAAAAGCTGTTGGCCTACCGTTTGTCGGTTGCTCGATTCACTTGCTCGCTCGTGTTCAGTTTCTCTAGCTGACCGCCGCAACCATCTGGATGCGCTTGTCATCCGGTACCTCGTTGTATGCCAGCACCGTCAGGTTGCGAATATTGCGTACCATGCGCGCCATCCACGGCCTGACCTGCGGTGCCACCAGCTGGACTGCAGGCTCGCCCGCTATCTCCTGATTTTGCGCCTTGTCGCTCAGCGACTTATGGAGTCTTTCCACCATTGCCGGCTCCAGCCCGTCTTATTCTTTTCTAAGTTCATTCAAGTAATATTTTTCTTTTCTTCTGTGTGGGAAAACTAATATATAATTTTGTTAAGAACTAATTATAAAAAATTATGAATCTTAATATTTCTCTTTTTTATTTCTAACTTATAAAGTTGGAGATTTCATAAAAACTGTAAATCTCATATTAGATTTTAGAAAAATTCGTAACACCTACTTGACAAAAGAGTAAAAACGGCCGTGGCCAACAGTTTCCCCACGGTATAATGAGATGAGTATTTGAATCAATTTGACCAGTTAAAGTACCAAGAACGCTGAAAATGAAATGGGGTTGAAACAGTTTGATCAGTAAAAGTAGCAAGAGGAATGAAAATGGAATAAGATTTGAATCAGTTTAATCAGTAAAAGAACCGTGAAAATGAATAATTATTCTCGTTTCTAATTTGAATTTTAACAGGTATTTGTATCTGCTGATCTTAAGTTTAGTATGGCCTTTACTTTTCTTTGAAAACTTCCGCGCCCTTGGACGCGGCGATCGCTGCGTCGCGGGCCTCAATCGGCTTGTCCTCATCCAAGATGTCCGTGGCTTCCGAGAGCGCCAGCACCGCATCGCGGCGACGGTAGACGTCGCGCGGCAGGGCCCCGTGCTTGAGCTTGGCCGGGAGCGTTTAGCGCGCGTCCTGCCAGTCATGCTTCGAGGCCTGCAGTTGTAGCAAGACGTCCTGGATTTCCTCGTGCTTGGGCTTGAGGGCAAAGGCGCGTTCGGGACACGTTTTAGTTCGGTTGTTTTTGTGTTATCGTGAGACTTTTTAGGCCTGTTTGGCTACCGTGAGTTGGGAGTACTGTATGCTATACAATTCGGCATATATGAAGCTCTTAGATGTTGGCTTGAGGGCAACAAGCTATCGCTTAATGTCGTAAAAACTCAAGGGATGACAATAGGTAGCAGGTGCAAGCTTCACAGTATGTACTTGCCCAGTTCTTCCAAACCTGACCTTAACATTGGTAATGAGGTTAGATGACCGTAAAAAATTGAGAAAGGTCTCTTTCAGAAGTAAACCCTGATATCTAGTGGTCTTTTCCGCCTATACGTAATTTTTTAAGACATAGTCGATCAATTTGTGCCCTTTTCCTGGGCAGGGGCGTAGTTTAGGGGGAATAGTTTCCCCCTAATAATGTGGAGAAAAAATTATTATATATCCCATGTCCCTTGATTATCTGTATATAGACCCCTCTAGCCCCCCAATAAAAATACTGGAAATTGGTTTTTTTTTTTTTTTATATTTTTTTTTTTTTTTATAAAAAAAAACAAAAAAAAAAAATGTGGGGGGGGAAAGTCTGGGGAGGAGGGGGGGGGGTGAGAGGGAGGGGTGTGTGGGTTTGGGGGGGGGGGGGGGGGGGGGTTTAGGTGCGTTCTGATCATTTTGACTCTTAAAATGAGCACTAGAACTTATGATTACCAATCCAATGAGTCCCATTCAAAGCATATACGACCACAATTTCTAAGAACCTTATTCAGACTCTCTAACAACCTTCTTTCAATATATTTGACCCTGACAGTCTTCAGTTTTTTGTTTTTTTTGTTTCGTAAGTGGTCGAGTGGGGTAGAAAGACTAACCCCAGACCTCCTAACCTCCTTTCTGGATGGATGCAGTGGGTCAAATGACTCATAAAAGATTCCGCGTGGGGCGGTTGAGGGTTATAGTGAACCATGATGTCATAGACCCTGGGGGCATTCAGAAAAATCAAAACCAAAAGTAAGTATTACAATATGTTGCAAAACTTACAGATCAATTGATCTCTCACCATGCTGATCTACATCATCTAAGCTTGAATCCCTTGTCTGATATACCTGATGAATTTCCGAAAAAATTGATAAAAGCAATGCCATATTGCAAAATGTTGGGTGATCGTTTCCACGATGAATATGTTAAATTTTGAAATTTGTATCCTGTTTTGTCACCAGATGTATGAGCTTGCATGTTGTCTGAATTGCTTGGTGTATTGACTGTCAGATGACGGCGCGCAACGCCTCGACATTGCCGTGCAAGCACCCCAAAACCGCGTATTGCATGCGGTTTCACGATAGCCGAACCCCGCCCCCCCCGCACAAGGGGGGAGCCCCTACTCTTTACGAAGGGCGACGAAGACGAAGTGATAGGCGAGCTGGAAGGGGAACAGGCGCTTCCAGCGCTTGCCCTTGTCCCAGCGGTGCACCGAGGGGACCGCCAGCCCGGCCTCCTCGAGCAACGCGCGCCACTCGTCAAGTTGGCTAAAGCCAATTATTTTTTAAATAAAAAATAAAAATCTCTGCAGAGATTTTGGTATTTTATTTTTTATTTAAAAAATAATTAAATTGGCTTTAGCCAATAAAGAAATTAATTATTTTTTAAATAAAAAACCAATCTCTGCGGAGATTTGATAAGGTTTTTTATTTAAAAAATAATTGTTTATTGGCTAAAGCCAAATTATTTTTTAAATAAAAAATCAAATCTCTGCGGAGATTTGAAGTAGAAAATCTTCTTTAATTACTCCGCAAGTAGTCGCTAAGGCTAGTAGTTTATAACAAAGATGTTTGATCTTGTATCCAGCAGTCAAAAGTTAAATTGCTTCGTTCATGACGATAAACCCCAACTTGTAAACAATATTGGTTTGAATTTTAGACAGAGAATAAGCATAATCCAGACAGGCATACCAGTTTTAAAGGTTCAAGCTGAAACATATTACGACTTGATGAACATTTTGGTGTTACACAGCGCAGATTTCGATCATCGCATCGCTATCCGACATCATCGTTGAAAAGTATCTTCTCCGAAGAAATATCTTTTTAGCCAGTCAGTTGGTTTCGTAGTGACTTTCTAATTCTAACCATGCTTCCCTCGCTGTAACTGCTGAACGAACCAACAGCAATTGACTATCACTTAAAGACAAACAAATTGTCGCCATAGCATTTCTAGCACGTTTTCGAAATTTCTGTTGTGAATCTACCGTAGTTCGATCTCCTACAGGTTCTACAACACAGACAAGATGCGCTGCCTCTCAAAACTTATTCTGTGACATCACAAGTCAGTCAACCACATGTTCTTACTATAAACACGATAAAGAAAGAAGAGCTCGCAGGCGACTCAGTCCAAGCTTTGAATGCACAAAGACTCAGTGTTATAAATGCACCAGTACTTACCGTTGCAGACTTACCTTATTGCCCAGTGAATACAAGCACGACTGTTAATTTCGAAAATAATGCGCAGCAAACATCCAGTTCTTCGCCGCCCCCACGTCGAGGACGAGGCCGTCCAAGACGAGCTTGGTGTTGGCGTTGCGGGTCAGCTCCTCCTCGACGTTGACGATCACGTCGAGGGCCGATTCCAGCCGGCCGCGTGGGAGGCGGGCCAGGCGGGCGAGGAGCGCGGGGTCGGCCCCGCTCAGGGTGGGCTCGGCGCCGACCCGATGCGCGAGGGCGTCGCGAAGCGACCTGGAGATCAGCCGCAGCGTCTTGCTGATGCGTTGGCGCTTCGAGGCATTGTTTACAGCCCAAGGACACATGAGCAGAGATTTTATGATGGCCATGATGATGATATTCTTTGCTTGACAATTCATGATGAGCAGGATTTTGTTGCCACTGGACAGGTGAGACAGGTCTTTTATAGATCAGCTACATATGAATGTTTCATGTATTATGTAACACAATCTGATGAGTGTGTATCATTGATTCTTTACAACAATGTTTACACAGAAATAAATTTTTTATAATACTTCAGGTTCCCACCTCCAATTAAATATTATCTTCCATTAATTCATCCAATTATCCAAATTACACATCCAATAATCCAAACCTTCAATAATTAATGCAAAAGGAGGTGCTGCATTTTAGTCTCCTCGCGCAAACACTAAATTTTTGGGGAGGAAATGAAGTAGTGAAAAACCTTTGTTTATTTACCACCCACGAAATAAATTACAATGCTGTCTCCTTAGACGAAAAAAAACTTCTTATATTATTATCTAAACATGAAAAATACATGAGAAAAGGAATTATGAAGAAAATGAACAATATTACGGGCCATGAAATGCGATATTTTTTTTGTGTTTGGTTGTTTGTGTTCAAGCTTTGTGTTTGGTTGTTTGTGGGTGCATATGTTCATCCCTAAATTCTGAATCCTTAATATAATTGAGAAGTTCATTTTTCTACGTTTATTCAATGCTGTTTATTATTATCTTTTTGTTTTATATGTTATTGTATCTCTTATATCTTATTATATCTCCGTTATTAGCTGGTAACACTGGTAGTTACCTTGAAAAATGCGTGCTATGGCCTTACTGACAACAGAGCAGAAATTGCACCCGCTCACAACTTTAAACTGCTTTACCTCCGAGCAACATTCTTGGCAACACTTGATATGTTTCTTTTTGCTGTTTGGACTTATTGTCCCCATATATCCAAGCCAGATCTTAAATCAAAAAGCTTGACGTTTGTTGCACAATTTCTTTTCTATTCCTTGTGATTTAATGTTATTTTTTGTCAAAAACGACCTGTAAAATTGTTTTGGTTTTCTGGTGTGATTTTTTTTTTTTTTTTTTTCTCCTTTTTGTGCAGCACTTTTTGGAGTATATTTTATTTATTGAATTTTATTGAATTTATTTAATGTGCATTGTTCCTTCTATTGATTTAGTGCTTATTGAAACGTATGTATTCCCCCTCTTTTACTGGACTGGGAGCCTATGAGGAATTAGAAGAATGTATTCATTGTATGATTAAGTAATTTTGAACGGTTGAATACACCCTTCTGCTTACTTCATTTAACCTTAACCTTTCACTTTCTTCTGCCTGTTTCTCTTGCATCAGCTCATTTGCCTGTTTCACTATAAGGTTGACCTCAATGCGAACATTTGTAGTCTGCTTAATTTCGTGTTTATTCTTGTCGACATCATGATGCTGCATCTATGACTAATCAGGACTAGAAAAGCTTAAACACAAGTCAACATCATCTTTTTACCTGCATCGATATTTTTACTAGTTTGTGTAACATGGTGGAATCTAAGGATATTCAATATTGTAAAACAAGCAGTTTTACTACCACAACTACTACTAACAACTCACCGCAGCACCAAGCCGCCTGAGGCCAACACAGCTAAGCCCTCTTCTCCTCCGTCCCAATCTATTCAAAGCCTCCTTCTTTACACCCTTTCGTTCTTTCTTTATCTTTCTTATGACATCCCTCCACCCCGGACGAGTACGACCTGCTTTCTGTTTACCCTTAGATGGTTGGTGGTGACGAAAGAATTGAATACTCTTAGAGACAGCGTACTTGAGAAAATATGAACCAGTGACAAGCCCGACAGATCTCATCCTCCCCCAGGGTTTTGATTACTGAACATGCGCTTGAGCAATCAAGATTTGCCGCCAACATAAACTCTTTACAGAAGAAGGTTGCGAGGAAGGGGCGAAAGGAAGTAACTAACATCAATTTTATAAAAAACAGCTACATATACATTATGAACGTAAATATAGTCTTACACTAGCGAAAATCTGTCTAACAAAGACATGCGCCCATTGGCTTACGGGGAAGAAAACAGACACATATTCAACCTTGGCATTTTTAGGAAGAAGTTCTTGAACATCCCGTCCGCCGCTGAGAGGGTGTTCTGTGTTGCAGGGTATATACTGGTTCTACAGAGGACAACATTAAAAACAATAAAAATTCTAATCTTATACTTTAGAAGTTTTTTTTGTCGTGGAGGAATTGGAGGACGATGACAGATTGGTATTTGACTAGTACTGTCATGACGGGATAAAATGTATATTAGCAACGTAGTTAACAACATCTCTCGGAAAATGATTCCAGAATTGAAAGAACAAATCGAAGAAGACCTTATGCAACTTTTACGACAATCTTTTCCATACGACTATTCTTAGGAAAATTTCAGAACGAAAAGGAAGAAAGCTGATTGTTAGGTTATGGGGGAAGCGGGCGTTTCCCCCCACTTGAAAAATACCCCCCTGGAAAATGCATTCCCGTGCATCTCCTTTGTAGATATATTTATATAAATACTGTATCGGACTTATACTGCCAACATATTCGACATTGAAATTTTTTGAAGATATAAGAATTATATGCCGTGACATGACAATTATCACGAGTAACTCGGTGATACGGTGTTGTTCTTCTAGCCTAATATTTCCTTCTCCTTCAGTTTCATTTTTGGCTCTTTATGATTCTCTCTGTCACTTGTCTGCTAACCGTACAATTGTTTCTTCTTTAGTTTAATTTTGCTGCTTTTTTACGGGTCGGACGAAATTGTTTTTTTTTTCATGGAGAGGGAAGTTCAAACCCATTAACCCCTCTCCCTGGATACGGCCTTGCTTTATAGTTCTTGATTGTGCTTAATTTCAAGATACAAAAAAAAAAAAAATAAAGTTTACTACTGATGAAAAAAAGAAAGGTAAGAATCTTGAATCGGGAAGATTAATGTTTTTTTGCCCTTTTTCTATATATTCTGCATTTTAAAAACAATTCCTGCAATCAGGATCACCTCCTTGGTCGCCCGCCGTCACCCCCGCACCATCCCCACCCTGCGCGCGCTGGGCCTGGCGGGTGAGGGCTTTGACCGCGCCGGCGGCGAGCCGGTGGCGATCATGAAGAACTCGAAATGCGTGGGCTACCCTGTGCCGGACGAAGCGGCGCTGGACGGTGAGTCGCGCTATGCCTCGATGGATGAGGTCATGGCCGCGGTCGAAGAGACGCGGGAACAGGCCGCTCCGGGGCTTGACAGAAACACAATCCTATTTACAAATAAAACTTTGCGTTCAAAAGAATCTATTCGTTAGCAGTCTCTGTGGCCTTCTGTCATGATATGCAACAGGTTTATGATTTTCTGGAATAAAAAGAGAGGCAAGGAGTAAATAAATGTCCCGTGATCTTTTGCCCCAAATTTTGTTTCCACGTTTGGTCCCCAAAACTAGTCCCACCCCTTGAGACCCAGGAACAAATCTCCAGAATTTCAGTCACTTCTTGCATATTTGGCATTGGGGGTGAGGGTGGCTGTATAGGTGCTGGTTTTTAACGATGCGGCGGCCACCGGGCTCGCCTCTCGTTCGGTGATCGCGGCTCTTCCGATCTCAGTCACATCCTCACTGAAGGTGAAGGTAACAGTGGCGGTGTCTCCGATATTAAGGGCTGTACCGTCGAGGGAGATGGTGTGGCCTGGAGCGATCGTATCCACGCTATAATTCGGCGAGCTTGCCCCTGCGCCTGCATTGCTGGCTAAGTAGGATCTTGTCGCCGGGGCTCAAGCAGTTGGTGATCGCGGTTTCCCAACCGCCGGTTCCGGTCGACGGAAACAGGAATACCTCGGCGGTTTCCGTCTTCAGCACCTTTTTGACGCCTGCAAGCGCGGGCTGCAGGATCTCCGCCGCACCGGTCCGCAGCACCGTGGCGAACTCGGACTTCGTCGTGAGCCGCTCGCCTGTGGCTACCGGAATGCGAACGTTGAGAGCGCCGAGGGCCATGTCCGCGATATCAGGCTGGGCCGGGTCGCTGACGACCGGCGCGGGGCAATTTTGCACCAACCCCGGCATTGCGATTGTTCCTGAAGGCCAGGCTGGCGACGACTTCGTCGCGCAAGCTCGCGAAGCGCTGAGCGGAATCGATGAACAGGTCATGGCGAATGACGCCATTGCTTCGGCATATCGCCGCGGCTGTGAACGCGTCGCGGCACAAGCGGGAGTCCGCGAAATTCTGACCACGCAATGCGCTGGGCGAAAAGCGGCATTGAATGATCTAAATTCATTTTAAATGAGCAGTGTATGAACAGTGTTCAGATATTGTTGACTCACATGAATCTTCACGAATTACTACATGAATCAAATGAATCACCATATAAATCCTCAAATGAACCGAAATCAATTGAGCGACCAAAGTAAACTATACTCATTTTAAATGAGCAGGGTACGAACAGTGTTCATACACTACTGAATCACATAAATCCTCATCAATCACTACATGAATCACTGCATGAATCTATATGTCACTTGGTAAATACCAAGTACCATAAAAAGGATAATTTTCTAATTTCAATTATTACAGAACTTTTATTGTAAAATTCTTTATTTTTGCTGTTGTTTTTACGTTTATTTCTATTGGTAAAGTTTGTTCAGTCTGCGTGTGCGCAATGAATATATTATGATATATAATATATAAACATTAATGCTTCAGCGCCCTCCACATCCACCTATCTTTCATCAAACATAAATGTTTTCTACGTCAACGTGTCAGCTCGGGAGCGCGCCGGGGCTCGACGTGCACATCGCCGAGGGGCCCGCGAAGGCCATCCTGATCGCGCGCGGCTACGGCGGTTTCCAGCCCGGGAACGCCTCCCAGGGCGCGATCGAGGTCACCGTCGACGACCAGCCCGTGCCCGACCGCGTGTGGCTCCGCGACGGCGCGCAGGTTCGCCTGGGCAGCGAGGAGTTCACGTTCCAGCGCGGCATGCCGGCGGGCGACATGGGCACGATGCAGATGTAGTTTAGACCGTGTTTCATCACAGGCAGCAATATAGTTGGCTACGTTTTAATTATCACTACTTTTCAAATTGCGCTTCGTTTTCTCGCCTCGCCGCCCTCCCCCTCCCCCTTCCCCCCGCCCCTCCTCCCCCCCCCCCCGTAAAATTACCCACCTTTGAGGCCTGGATATTTGTGAACGCGAAAGGGGGGGGTAAGTCTATTTGGGAGCCCAACTTTGTTCCGCAGTTCTATAGGTTCACCAGGAGATACTCAAAATTTATTAGCAATATTTTATTCCAAAACTTAAGGGAGCTGACCCCTAGCCCTCCCTGTATGGCCTGACCCCCTCCCCCTAAAATATTAATGATGTGTTATTCTGAAAAGCATGGGAAATCGTCACTGTCATTCCATGGCCTGACCCCCCCCCCCCACAAAAAAAAAACAAACTTGACACTCTTGATTTCTAAAACAACTAAGATACGCCCCACCCTCCCCCACTACCTCACCCTCCCCCCCACTGATTGGGTTATATTTTGACGAGAATGTCAGCTAATGGATTCAGCGAAATAAAAAGAACAATTAATATAAATTATTAAAAATAACTAATTTATAATATAAATGTAACCTGATTTTTTGCACTTAAAGTAATGGATAATTCATTAAATTTTACTACTCAGTTTTAATTTCTTGATCGTCCATATGGTTAATAAATATAATAATAAAAAACTAATTGTTTTATTCCAAGTTTTGAGTTGAAAAGGGTCTTCAGTTTCTTTTGATTCTGCTTTAATGAATTTGAAAATCCTAGCCACAAATTACTTTTAGAAGAATCCATCCTTATTAGCAATGACCTAGCCATAAGCCAGGTTGTTCGAGAAGCAATTGAAATCAGACAAGGTTAATAATAATGTTTCCTTAAATAGAGAATCGGGGAATATTCATTAAATGCTCCATACATAAATTTAATTAGAAACGATCTTACAAAATATTTGTAAAATTTAATAGATATTAACACAGACTGAAGCGACAACAACAGCAACAATATACAACATCAGGAACTTCTGTAGTGAATCGAGTCAAGTTCTTTTGTTCTCTTGGAATGCCCAACCACCGGTCCTCAAAATCTGGAAATCAATCCCGAATAGGATGCCGCTGCGCTCGCTACGCTCGGCTACGCAGCAATTAAGATTGAGTTGCATTGCAAAGAATATCAACATTCAACAGTACTTGCCTTTCGATTTGAGTGGCCCATCTTTTAGAGGAAGTTCAACTAAATTGATCAATTATATTTTTGTATCAATATTCATAACTTTTTTTGATTTTTCGACATTTTATTTTCATGTTGTCAATCATGAATTTTAACAGATACTTTTATCAAATTAGTTGGGAAATTTTAATTCCCATTTCAGAAAAAAATAAAAATTCAACATTGTCCAAAAATAAAAATAAAAATAATTTCATTAATTAAGAAACAAAATTTAGAATGAAAAAATATTTATTAGGTTTTAATTAAAATTCTCCTGGGCTCGAGATTGGCACGAGTATACGACGACAAACATGACGTTGATAACGGATTTGTCAGCGACGCAATCCGAGCAGCTACTCAATGAACTTGATGGTTTTGATAAACTGAGCAACTACTTTATCGCACCGACAGAACGCACTCAGGTGCCGCGCCTGCAAATTATCGTGTTTGCCAAGCGATCAACATTTAACAAGGTTGTCAACCAACGTCATTTTGGCGCCTTCACTCAGCCCAATATAACGGTTTAAGGACTTCGGTCCCCTTTGTACTGTTTAAAGGACTTTGGTCCCCTTTGTACTGTCGTCACATGTCCAATTAGATGCTGCCAAGTGGCATGATGTTAAAAATGCTATCTTATCTTATCTAATGGTAAGGAATAAACAGCTGCCAATCTACAGGGCACGTGCAAACCATTAAATTTGAATGGGAGCCCTAGTATTTTTTGGAAGGGTAGTTTTTTAACTTGCCATTTAATTTGAACGGCACATTTTTTTCAGGTATTTACCTTGATGCAAAGATCTTGTGATGAAATTTTTTTTAATTTGCAAATGTGGTCTGTACTATCGTTGATGAGAGCCATGCTGAAAACGCTGTTGTCATTTTTTTAAAATTAATGGATTTGATTTTAATAATTGATAAGTTAAAACCAATAAATCATTAAAATCGACTAAATCATTTCAAGTTTTATAATGTAAATATTTTTGAAAAACGGTTCAAAGTAATTCTTGTTCGCGATTTTGAGTGGTGAAGAAACAAATTCAAAAATAAAAAAACTTGGGTTTTGGGGTTTTGGTACGTTTTTCGTCTACCCTTATAGACTTGACTCTTGAATACTAACAATAAAAAAAGCTGTGCAATCCTTTAGTTCATTTGTATTTTTTTTCCTTATTATCTATTGACCGCTTTACCAGCATGGTAATGGCCACAACCTCTTTCCCTAGAAAAAATTCAAACACATAAGTAAAATTACGGTAAATTGTTTGAAATGAAAAAGGGATTGTTTTTCCTTTCAATAATGTTTTCTAAAAATTTATTCCAAATAATAAGATTTCATTTAATTTTTCTTTTCAGTAAAGATCTTTAGTACTAATATTGACTGACATTTTTCAATTCACTCCTTATTCTAAGCTCATACAACTTTTGTGAAATACATTTAACATTCGCAAGCAAAGCCTTATCCAGGGGGAGGAGTTACCTGTTTGACACCCCCCCCCCCCCCCCCCCCCTTTTCTTTTTTTTTTTTCTGGTCCAAAAACAATTGCCACAACCTTGCAGTTGTTGAATGTTATTAGAATTCTTTTTGCTTAATCGGGGACTTTTTATGAATCTATTATTTTGATTGTCGTATCGAAGCCAGGTCTCATCTCCTGTCAGTTTCCTTTAGTTGAAGAAGGTGGATTGATTAGGCAGGGGTTGCTAATAGACAAGGAGCACAAAGAAGCCGTCACAGCTTACTTCAAATCCTTAGTAGTGACAACTTATAAAGGGAGCATTTTTCAGGCGCCCTATTTGTTGGTTAAAAAACGCGTTTGAGGGAAGAAAAGTTGATTCTTTAAAAGAAAAAGCTTTTTCAATGAAAATTAAAAGATATAAAGGTCTTTTTATTTTTTATTTTCCAAATTTTACTTACCTTGCGCAAAGATTCCCATCCGTATTGACTATTTTTTATACCGAGTAAGCAGGCAAAACAAACGAACTTCAAAAGAACGTCAGATTCTTGAAGTTCTTCGTGCGAGTCTGTCGGAAGATGTTGTCTTCACCTTCCTGCTCGGCCACCACGATTCCGTCGTTGGAGGCGTCGACTACCAGTTGCAGTAGCTTGGCATTGATCATCGGTTCGATTCAGCAAAGGTTATGGAGAGCATTCTAAAACATCGGGTCATGCTGTCTACTTGCGGCATAATGCGCGGCGTTTTTCCTGTTTCTGGAGTTGTCATGAAAGTCGCCATCGTCTCGGGATGGGTCTATGGCACGGCCGAGGAAGTCGCCCGCCCGCCAAGCCTCTTTGGGGTTCGGGCTCCACCAAGAAAGGTATATTCAGACACTCTTTAAAACTTTAAATTGAACACTTTGCTATATAAAAAAGTTGTAAACTATAATATTAATTTAACTTGATCTTAGATCCAGCCTAGTCCTAAACGAATGTGCCGTCCTAGCTAAGTGGTTGGAGAACTGGGTTGGGATCCCTTATTCGTGGGGTACGGGTTCGATTCTTGGCGAGGCTGGTGATTTAGTATTTAGTATTGCTGTATGTGTGTTCACTTGGCCGTGGCGATGCTGGGGGCTCATTTCGCTGTCACTTGTGCAGGATTGGGCTGTCTGGGGCGACGCCTTCCTGACTAAGAGCGGGGGCGCCGCCTACTACTGGCTCCAGTCCATCGAATCCGCTGCTGTCACCTCAGTGCGGTCCGGCTCCTTCACGGAGTTCGCCATCACCTCCACGCTGGAAGTCAGCAATCGCTGCGGTAACGGTTACGACGGAGTCGTCACCAGCAAAACGCCTTGTTTCGTTATTTTGATCACATTGTGCACCATGGAATGTACGCATTCCATGGATGCAATTGTCACTAAAAACGCCTTGTTAGCATATTTAGAACACATTGTGCCCCATGTAACGTACGCATTCCAAGCATTCTAATACCTCCAAAAACGCCTCGTTACGTTATTTTGAACACATAGTGCACCACGGAATGTACGCATTCAAAGCATGCAATTGTCACTATTAACGCCTTGTTAGGTTATTATGCACCACCTGTACGCAGGTGGAATCTGCACCATGCCCAAATAGAAAGGGGCAAATCGATCTGCCCCTTTTCGAAAAAAATCACTACCTAAAAAACTTTTTTAATTCCTATTCCCTTTTCTCAATAATCTTTTGCCCTTTCTTTTTCCTCCCTTTCCAGCCCTTGCCCTTTTCACCTGCCCTTGTTCCCTTCCCTTTACCTTTTCCCATGCCTTCACTTTTCTCCATCCTTTTCACCTTCCCCTTTTTCCTGTCTGGAACACAAATGCTCTATGTTCCTATTATATTTCGTTGCAATTAATTCACGCATCACAGAGCCTATTGCAACGAAATGTCTTGAACACAAATGCTCTAGAAACTTGCTGCATTGCTGATTAGTTGTGCAGACAGTACCTTGTATTAGAGTCCATGATGCACGAATTTTATTGCATCAAAATAAAACAGGAAACAGGATCTATTGCTTTCTACTTTCTTCTCGGGACTCTGAGATTCCATTACACATGTAGTGTGGTGTGTGGTCCCATGTACAGTTGGATGCTGCCTTGTGGTGTGACATTAAAAATACTATATAAGCACAAGAAGGTATCTATACTTTTAATTGTGTAGAAACACTTCATTTTACCAGCATCTTAGTAGCACGCTTACAATAATGAGCATTGGAGGGACGAATGACCCTGTAGACATAGCAAATACAATTTACATATTTGATTCAACCCGTGCTACTCGTTCCTTCAAGCGAGAATGTAGTGATTTTGCCTTTACTACTGTTGGACGCTGGGACAGGCTGCTTAACATTGAGACTCGCAGTAGAAACACAGACCAAAACTGAACAGATGCGCACAGCCAATGTCCTGATACTTCGAGAGATGGAAGAGGAGGTATACTACTATGGCGAAAACGACATCAAGAAGTAGGCTGCAAAGAATAGCCCCACAGGGAAGATGGCGAGCGCACAGGGTGGCAGGGTCATTGTAATGCTGCTGGCAGCAGTTTTCTAATGCTGAAATACAAAAATAGCAAGTAGATAATCATGAAGTTGGCTTATCAACTTGTTAAAAGTACTTCATATTTTTCTTTACCGACTTAGACCGAGCTTCATCCTTTTATTTTACGTCATTTATTTCCATCAGGCCACTTAAATATCGAATAACGATTGACCGAGTAGTGCCGCGAAGCACCACTATTTTACGGACTGAAATGTTTTTCCTGACTGACTGAGAATATCCGGACAGGGCGCTCTGTGTGACTCCTTTCCTGTCTTGAGTCTCATTTCAATGACTATGTTCTGAACTTTGCTTTTCATTTGGTTGCAGTGAATACTCAAAAACTTCTCTATCATAAGAATGATCTGAATGCATTATGAATGGAAACTGACAAAATCTATTGATTAGAGTTCTGCCTAACTCATTTTTTGTGCACTAGTTCCACTACGGTCTAGCTTGGCCATTTCCAGTCTCGTTTGCCCAGGACAAATGCTGATGAATATAATGACTTTAAAATGATGGACTGATATATCAGTTGGCCTTAACTGAGATATTAATATTAGAGTTAACATTTGTAAATAAAAGTGAATTAGTTGCTACGGGTGCATTAGAATTTTTTTTCCCCAAACCCTGGTGGGGCTAGGAAAAAGATTATTGAGAATTATTGTTCTTGTAGAATCGACCGGAGGACCCGTCTCTCCCAAGGATATATTTAATAGTGGTGACACTGTTCCTGGCACATCGGGTGAAATAATTTTGCGCTCAATTTGAATTGCCTGAAAGAGGACAATATGGAGCTGGTTTGATTTTTTTGTCACAAGACCAGTCTCGTCGCGAAGCCAGTATAAAAATATTTGAAGATAGTTTGGCCGAAGAGGGCTTGGTTTTGCTCGGATGGCGTGATGTTCCTGTCGATAACACCACAATTGGGATTGGGGCTAGAGAGTTAGAGCCTATAATAAGGCAGGTGTTTGTTGGTACTAACATTTCAATGAGTTCTGATGAATTGGAGAGAGCGGGCGTGCTCGCCCTCCTGTTCGGGATGCAGGGGCACCCGAAGCTCGGCCGGCTGTTCAAGGTCGTGCCGTTGCTGATCTTTGCGTACTTCGTCCCGACGGCGCTCTCGAACTCGGGTCTGATCCCGCTTCAGTCGCCGCTGTACGACTTCACAAAGCACTGGCTCCTGCCGGCGAGCCTGTTGCTCTTGACGCTCTCGGTCGACATCCCGCAGATCCTCAAGCTGGGTCCGCGCTTGCTCGCGCTGTTCCATGTACTTCTACTTTGATTTCTTGCATGAAAATGTAGAATACTTTAACATTTGCTGCAGTTATGCTTTCTTGTTTGCTGATTTAGTCCTTGCTTTATTTTGCCTATCGACTGTGCTCTTCCCTTTCAGGAATGATGCAACTAAATTTGTTGGAACAATTCATAACAAGGTAAATAGGAAAGCATTGATAATCTGTTGTTTCTTTTTGCATTGAGATGTTTACTGTTTTATTTAGATTTTCCAAGCATTTGTAAGTCCAAGGGCTATTTGTTTTTCACTAAGGCCCGAGTGTGTGCACAACAAATGAAAGGACACTTTTTTTTTATTTAATATTCTTTCGCATTCAAAACGAAACCTCTTTCGGTTAACTTTTTTCCAGTCTTGTATATAAAACCACTTTATCTGGCTGTTTGGAGGCATTAAACGAAGCATTTATTTTCTACTTTATTGGAAGGTGAACCGGATGAAAGCCGTCACTAATTATGTCAACAGCTTAACAGCGAAAACAAATATCCAAAAAGTAATCAGAAAAAGAAAAAAATTATTAGGAACGAATTCGAAGGAGATTTTCTAAAATATTGAACTTGTTTCTATACCACCCAAAATTGCATTTTTGTAGTTATATCAATATTTCAACTTCGTCTCAGCTTGGTTTTGCATATTAACTGGTGTTAGATTAAGGTTCTTAGACATATATCATATCTAATTGGTCTTAAATAGAAAGTTTTCACCTCGCTGCTTGCATAACCCTTCTTTACCGCAAATTCCAAAGTAATAGAAGAGAAATGTATTAGAAATGTTATCAACTCAAAAGTAGCTATAAGCAAAATCGAACATAATTTCAAAGTTGTACTCGAAAAAGTAATTATTATTATTATTACGGATAAGGCGTGCTTATCTATATACAGTTTTTACAGCTTTTACAGTTTTTATAGTACATAGTAGATTATCATTGAAACTACAAGAAGATTCCCTTCAGGACGATTCTGTAGTAGGAATGGCCATCTAGCGTTACGGAGCAAAATCTGTGATGCTCGACGATTCCATAATTGTTAATTCGAACAAGAAGTGTAATTAGTGCACTTCTTGAGGATGAAAAGCCGATGAATTTTACCAACTGACCGGTCATTTTTATCGGAATCAATATTTTGTGCACTGCTATAAAATCGGTTAGACTGTAGCAACAGTGTAGTAAATGCACCAAAATTGAGCAATCTTTTTTTCCACTAACCGAACTTAGGGAGGCCTCTTAGTTGGCAGTACAGGGATGTTGATGGATGTTGAAAACTGAACAATTTTGTAGGTTCTTTAATGTAAAATTTTTAGTACCATTCATTCAATGCTATAGCCCTAATAACAGTATTTATTTTAATTTAAAAAAGTTCCCTTTTCGAAAATGAATGGAAGCATTTGCAGCGTTTGCTGGTGTGGGCCTGAGGAATGAAAGGTGCGAGGCGTTCATAGAGAGAAGGAATTGGGCAACCCAGAGCAGATTTCAGACTATCATTATTTTAATATTTTTTATTATTTTTTTTTTAGAATAAAAAAAAAAATTTAAATTTTTTTTTATATTTTTTTTTTATTATTTAATATTAATATTTTCTATATATTTAAAATTTAATTCTTTATTAATATTATTCTTTGTTTGATACTTAATGCATAATACTGCTTTAAAGCAATAAAAAAAAAACAGTTCAATTTTACGTTAATTGAGTTACATGAAATGAAATTATATTTTCATATGGTCCACCCCTTAATTCAACTAAACATGCAAAATGTAACACTGGGACTTATTGTAAAAATTGCAAAACTGGCACAATCCTTTGTCGCGCCAATCAGAGGGCAGAAAGAAAATACCCAGATGTGATTGGTTAGTTGCAAACTTATTCCGGAAGAAGTGCGTTCGTTATTTTCAGCTAAATTGCTTCATGACTTTAGGACGACGTGATTCCATAACACACTTAGGGCCTGTGTATTTGATGAACTGGAAAAGAGACAACCTGGATTTCTGCCACTGAGTGAACAGCTCGGGCATGTCGCTTCCAACCTAACACTCCACGACGACGTTCAAGACGTCACCGAAACAAAGCCGAGGTACGCGAAATGAATCCCGACCGCAGGCGAATCGAGGCACTCCGGCAACAGTTTTTGCGCCAGATTTCGGGGCACGCGGCCGAATCCGCATCCGCTCGCGATCTGCCTCCGATTTCGCCCGAATTGGAACAACTGCTTTGGCAACTAGCCGAAGACAGGGGGCCACTTCAAGCCATGTAGTGCGACGAAGCACCCTCTCTGGGGGTGACAATGCCTGATGTCAAGAACAAGAAACAACCGCGAGTCCAAGCCACCGCAAATGGGCCCCAGCCCTATGCACTCATGCATCATCAGCACATGTCCCACATGTCATAATCATCACCATTATTGTTGTCATAGCCAGAACTAACATATCAATGTGCATAACCATGCTTACATACTGTGTTTATCAAATCTTAACAATGCTACTGTACATACGAATTGGATAAATGCGAATGAAAGAGAAATTAAATGATAAACGAACGCGTTTTGATCATGCAATGAGAAGCTAAAAGTGTGGTTTGCAATAAATGATCTTTAATAGGCCTAAATAATGGTTAAATGATTGAGGGTGGCTATCCCGCCTACATTCTTATTCCCGGGATTGATATCTTGTCAAAAATTTCGAAATAAACTTATCTCTACCAAGATTTAGCTTTATCGTACTTCATTCGTATGGGTTGGATGATCTCTTCATTGTGACCATTCTCAGTCCCGTGCGTGGAGGGGACTCAAAGAATACCTGGTGAAAGGCGACTCAAAGCGGGCCGTAGACCTTTTATCGTGGCGTAGCGCAGCGTCAAAGCGGGGTCCTGTTCGTTTGACAGGGGCAACATGTGATCTCTTCATTGTGATCATTCTCGTGCTGTATTGAGTTGCTAATGCCCTGGCACGCCCTGGGTCACTTTTGCACTGTTGGGTATGTTTCAGATATAATTTGCTGGCAACGTGAATATATGTTGAACAAAGTGTCTATTTAGGGCATGGGTGCTTAATTCAGGGTATTTGGAAGCGTAAAGATATTAAAGTGAAGTAACGACAATAAAATGACGAATGCTAAAAAGATAGCTCACGTTTAATTTATTAAATAAAAAAAAAAAAATTCAAATAAATTGAAGAGCAAGTATTAAAGGTTAAATTGGACATAAAGTGTTTATGAGGGAGCTCCTTCTCCTGTCTTTAGCGACGCCGTCTCCTCTTTGGCAGCCGACAACTCACCCTCCAGCGCCAACACGCGTTCCGTCGACGCCACCGTCGTCAACGCTTGCGATTCTGCCGTGCTCATTGACGCCTTGGCCGCCGCCAGCGCATCGTCACGCTCCTTTGTCATCGCCGCTAGCGACGCCTTGAGCTCTGTCACCTCTGCTGCAGTCACATCGTGCATCTTTGACGCCACCTGCTGCTCGTCCGCCGCACGCATCAGCTCTGATCGACTGGGTACGGGGCCCTAAGTACCGAGAGAACAGTGGATTCACTGTCGGAAAGGGCTACATTACAGGTTTCTATATATTGACTCTCATTACCACTTGTCTTGTATCAGAGGCTGTTGGCCCAGTGAAGCAGCAGGCTGATTTACATCATCCTCGACTTGTTGCATTTTCATGTAGCTTTGGCATAGTTTTTTGTGTCTCGCAATATTTCTTCCAAGAGATCGATTAGATTAAGGAAGATCCCATATGAATCCAAAGTATGACTGTTTTCAAACTATAAGTGTGATTCAATAAGAAAACACGTTTATTTTCAACTCAAATTAAGCACCAACATTAAAGCTTAAAATTAACGGAAACTATTACGTATATGAGGGGGGTTGAGCCCTCTTTCATATCTCACTTTTCAAGCTACAGTTCGAATTTTGTTCCAATTATCTACAGACGACTCGTGAAACAAACAAATACAAAGTAGAGACAATAGGGAAAATCTTTTCAAGAATTTTAATGATTTTTCGCCTACATTTATTTTTCCTGATTTTTCCTTCTTTTTTTTATTCGGCACCCAGTGCTGAAAAAATTGTAGAACTTCATATGTAAGTCTTTCCAACCAAAATTGAATTGCGTTTTTTTTTATTTTCAAGATAATTATGGTGTGTAAATTCCTCTTTTTCATTTTTTTTGTACTTATCAATTAAAAAAAAAAAAAAACTCGAATAAAATTCTCAAATTTGAAAAATCAATTTTCTGTTACTTTTACTACTATTATTATTGTATTTACGGAATTTAATCAATGCAGTCACATGGACATTTATGGTTTTCATTAGTGGCAACATTATACATCTTAATTGGAAGCTCATTAGAAGAGAACCGGCTAACGCAGCGACAGGCGGGATACGCAAGTTTTGCACGGACCACGTGGTGGTTCCCCGACATTTTCGATCGGAGTTGGTCTCCCACACTTTTTGGCATGGGTTACCTGTTCTTTATGCTTGTCGTTTCAAACAATAGATGAATCCCAAAAAGAATAGAAATTAAAATAAATAGTCACATCAAACAATGTTAATTTATACTTTTTATCATTAATGCTCATTGCCTCGGGGATGTTGGGCCTCAGGTTTGGTTCCAATAAATCAGGTATAGGTTAGGAAGCAATAAATGTGCCTTGGAGGCATATTTGTTTGGTTTTTCGACGATTTAAAAAAAAAATTCTAATCGAATGAGCTCCTTCTGGGGTTTCTATGATCGTGTAACAAAATACAAGGAGGCAATAAAAAGGATAAAAAGTTAATTACAGAACTTTACAACCTGGAATATTTTTTTTTTCTGTTACCTTGTAGTTTTGATTATTTTGATACGTGAATTTTTTTTTACTCAAGCCTTAAAGCGCCAAGGACACTAAAAATTAAGTTTGATTATTTATCTTTGTTAAATGGAAACTTGCACAATCATATAAGTCTTAAAAGATCAGGAAAACCTAGGAGCTTAATTTTTAATGCAGGAACCAACGATCAACGAGGCAAGTTTTGCAATTTCAATTCCCATATCTTGAGTTTTTTGTTGATAAGGTAAAATTTTTGATTTGTAATGTAAATGGCATATGTCCAGCGCCTATTGAAAGAGACGTTGTTGTACTTGCTCTCTACCTGCTTCAATCGCCCGTTCAAATGACAAAAATCCATCTACGCGCCCCTGGCCTTCGGGCATAGAGTCATTTAGATTTTCAGTGTGGGCGAATCCCGTGCATTCAGGTTTGCATTATGGCCTGTATTTTGTTTGTGAAGCTTGTTGAATAAAATCCTTCTTCCTAGTTTTACGACTAATGGGACAAGCTTCAAGACATTAGCATTATGTAAACCAGCCCGTGAGTGCATGTTTGCATTTAAGGGCTGTTTTAAATAGGTGGGTAGGGCATTTCTGCTGTAAACAGTTTTTGGTATCACGCAACCAGCTATTCAATTTATCGATGTCATCCCAAATTCAAAGCACAAAAAGTTGGTCTGGTGGCTGAGGAGAGGAACTTGCGGAATGTGAAGGGCCTGCTTGATATCTTCTCTCTGGCTTCGGGCATTCTCCTAAATTGGGGTAAGTGCTCGGCTCTGTGGGCGTTGCCATCCCCACCTCCGCCATGCCTGGCTATGTTTCCATGGAAGGTGCTCCCAGGCACTGCGTGTATGAAGCTGCTAGGTATTCCTTTTGGTGGGGATATCTCCATGGAGCGGGTGTGGGATGAGATTTTGCAGGGGCTTCTAACTACAGCTCCTATACAGGCGAAGGTACAACCGACATATTTAGTCCAACGGAAAATACTGCTGATCTAGACGCCGGTTTGACCAATTGCCCGCCGCTGGAGCAGGTTGGTTGCAACGACGACGTTCACGTGACGCTGAACGGCGAATGCGAGGCCGTTATCAAGCCCGATATGATTTTGGAAGGCGATTATATCTGTTATCACGATCTGATTGTCGACGTTATCGCACCGGGCGACGGGAGCTTAGGCTTAGTACAGCCGTTCCGCATAGGTTTCCGAAGGATTTTTCAGACTGCTGATTATAAATCAGAGGCTGATATCACAATATAAATGCAGAGAAACAATTTAAGTATAGTTTTTATAAATGATGTTTGATTTCCCCAAAACTGATATATAAGGACTCCTGATGGCGTGATTAGGGACATAAAGCTAATATATTTTATAGACAATATATTTGTGATAATTCATTTTGTCAAACTATTATAAAAGACCTTATTCTGATCGGCATACTGCCCTGGCTGCAGGGGACGGCAACCCAACCTCTGGTGTGGTCGGGATGCTGGTGGTGAAGTTGGGGCAGGACCAGGGCATGCTGGTTGCTTCACAGGCGTGTAGCTGGCTTTACAAGCAACAGGGTGTTGATAAGGGTAGAACGGAAGGCCCTCGTGGAAGCCAAGGGCGTAGAACGCGGCGGTCGCGGGAGCAGTAAAAAAAGGGAGCCAGTGGGGGAAGTGCCTGTGTAGTACTCGTCGCCACTGGAGAATCGCAAGCCTCTCTTCCTTTAAATTTTCGTATAGGTCATTCAACAGTGGGTAACTTACGGGATGAAGTGCCCTCACAAATCTGGAAGGTAATAAGTGGCATATCAGTGGTTTGCCCTAGAACAAGCCAGGACTGGAAACGTCTTTCGGCCGACTTTTGGAATTTATGGGGTTTTCCCTTATGCCTAGGGGCTATAGACGGGCAGCACTTTGTTATCAATTGTCCACCAAAGTCAGGTTGATCAGGTGGGCAGCTTTATTTGCTTTGGTAGGATTATTAGTAAAATAGGGGAGAGCAGTGAAGATGTTAAAAGTAGAGTAGCCAAGGCTCAGGGTGTCTTATCACAATTAAATTTTTTTTTTGAAGAATACAAATATAAGTCTGCAAACCAAGATTAGAATATCTGAAGGTACAGTGATGACGGTGGTCAAATATGACTCTGAAGCATGTGCGCTCCGAAAAGCGGATGAAGATATACTAGATGTTTGTCCGGACCGCCACAACTGCTCGTCGTCTCCGTCGCCGGTGTGCACGTGTCGTTCCGCGGAGGGAATCCGCTGGCCCAGGAGGGGCGCTGGTTGATCGCCCCGGGCGGCCCCGAACAACTGCGCGACCTGGTCGCCGACCTTCTCGAGGGCGACGATGGGTTCGAGTTCGGCGGCCTGGTGCGCGGCTCCACCCACCGCATCCGGATCGAGCTGACCCAGGGGCGCGGCAAGGCGAACGTGTTCGTCGACAACAGCAATTGTCAGTTTGAATGACAATTGATACAAAAAAAAGCCTGCAATCATCAGCCGGGCGTTTATTTGGCACATTTTAAAATATTTTTATGAGCGGACTATTCAAATGTTAGCATGCAGAGCAGAGAGTTAAGAGAGGGGGCCCCGCTTTTAGGTAATAAGACGTCATAAATAAGACCTGCACGTTTTCTAATACACCTGGTGGAGAAACGTTAATTATATTTTGGATTAATAAAGGCCAGAGACCGATTATTGTCTTATAGAGCAAAACAAAAAGTATGTATTTGTAAGCTTTTGAATCTTCTTTACAATCTGTAACCCTTGAGATGTTTACTACTGACAACCTGAATCCTCAAAATGGGTAAATTCTAGTTTAGGGGATTCTTGCTAGGCCTATGCTGGAAATTAGCCTGGCTAAAGTATATAAATGAAACTTTCAGGGATGAATCCAGGGCGAAAAATTTGCCTCAAAAAGGAAGGCCTATTGCCAGTCTAGTAATCCAACTCAGGTATGATAAACCGATTTGAGGAAAATTATGTGCGATATAAACTTTTTTTCAAAGATCTCTTTGGGTTATTGGAAACACCTTAATTCTTATTGAGGAACTGGTGAAATTATTTGCGAACAAGTTGGAAACATTGTCCTTATCCGTAGATCATCATTGCAAGGACAATTCTAATCTATGGTTCGATGGTTATCGTTTTGCCAATCTTTGCAGCGAGTTACCCGAACTGCGACTTGTGTCTATTGGAAATTGAAAGTTCTAGTACCCTTTTTAATATTCAAAAGTGATTAGAGGGCAACATGTCCCCCCCCCCCCGCGCCCATCGATTCCAAAAACATCAACTCGAAATTTTGAAGATAGCCATTTTGTTCAGCGTAGTTAAAAGGTCTGGAAATTTTGTTTTTGAGGATGACATCCCCCGCCACAGGCCTCAGTGCAAAGGTTGTAAGTTATGTCCCGAGGCGATATAAGGTTTTCATGTAAAGGACGGTGAGAGGATCGTCGGCGAGGCGATCACGGGGCGGCGCGACCAGGTGTTCCTCGCGAGCAAGGTCCTGCCGAGTCACGCCGACGAGGCCGGAACCATCGCCGCCTGCGAGGCGAGCCTGGAACGGCTCGGGACCGACCGTTTCGACTTGTACATGCTGCACTGGCCCGGCCCGCATCCTCTCGCCGAAACCTTCCGCGCCGTCGTGCGCCTGATCGCCGACGGCAAGATCCTCAGGGCCGGGATCAGCAACTATTCCTCGTAGTCCAATGGTAAGTTATGATCTATCGTAACTAATTTACCTAAAAATAAAGAATAATTGATACTGTTCATTATTAAGCATATACCTTATTTTTTTTAGTTGAATATCTTTAGTTTTAGTTTTGAACAACAACTGAAAGATTAAGAGATTACGAGAAAATGTTTCACGGATAAAGGATAACGAATTAACCAAAGATTGTCTTTTGTCTTTTCTTAACTATCCATCTAGGGCCGAATCCAATGTGCCGCACTCGACGAACGCCAGCAGCGCCAGCCCCGTGACGCCGACGCGAAAGCGTGGGCGACCCCGGTCCCACTCCGCGGGCCCGCACTTGCATTTGTCTCGCCACCCCTAGGGATCCCAGCTGCCGTCGACCGCCTGGTGACGCTTGAGCCACCCGAGGGCGGCGTCGCAGGCGGACTTGGTGCCTGCATCTTGCGCCCGAGCGGGGGCCAGACACAGCAACGTGAGCAGGAGGGGGGCGGCGGCGCGAGCACCTGCTGTCTTATAGATAGAGCTTCATTTCCTCACCTGTTAGAGAATTGTACATATTTAGTCAATTTTTAAACACAAATTTTTAATCTGCTGTTATCTTAGTGAAGCTCCATTTTTTCGTCTTTTATTTTTTGAATTACACACGCTTATTCAATTTTCTGAGACTTTATATTTGCTCTTCTTTTTTAAAATGACTCTCACAGTTTTGTTTTATTTTCATTAAAAATTTTTTTCTTATAGTATTTCTATGAGATATTGAAACTTTTTGAAAGTATATGCGGACAGACAGACATAACACACATACAACTTATTTTTATATATATAGATATACTATCTTCATAAACGAGTAATAATTGTATATGTATTTATGTATGTATTTTTTTCTCGAAAACGGCTCCATATTTTTTCGAGAAAATTTGTATCCTGGGATATTCTGTCCTAGAATACGATCTAGATAAGTTAAAAGCTTGAGAAAATCCGTTAAGGGCATTTATTTTAATAAGCAACTGGGGCTGGACTGACCTGAAAGTTAAGCAAGATGAGGGTTCAATTGAATCACTGCAAGCAACTATGAAGACAAACAACCAAGCTGCAGCATGCAAAATATAAAAATTTACATTGCATTCCATTGTTCATAGTTTTCCTTTTCGTCGTTTGATGTGATTTTATATTTTACAACGCGAAAACATCATGGAAGGTCTAACAGTTGATTATGTTCACTAGGAAAGTCAGGATTGCCTGTTATGTGTCGATTACTTGTCAGGTCCTTCAAATAAAGATATTTTATAGCTTGTTGAATTGTTTGTATTTCTTACTCTTTTTATGATTATGTTTGTGTTATTTTTTATAATTATTGTATTTTTTTAGTTTGTATTTTCCATTTTGTGGGTTTTGTGTGTCATTTTTTTCGTTTTTTTTTCTCGCTTTTCGCTTTACTCTTCTTTTCCGGATTTTTATGATTCTTGGTTATAAAGGGCCCTTTCATGGAAGATTTTTTATCGGGGTCGCCTAAACGGTATACATGGACATGTGGATTTTAACGTTTTTAACGGCTCTCCTGAAGAGCTGGATTCCCTTTGCCTGCGACCGAAGCCAGTTTTGAGCGTTTTTTAATTGAATGAGTTTAAAAGTTTAGTTTCCCGATCTTCGGGTTGGGAAAGTTGATAAGTTTATAGGAGCCCTAGCCTAAAGGCTCTTATAAACTCCAGCCTTTTCGGTACTCCCTTTTTACAAATTGATTAGCCGTTAATGGAAGAGACTTTTTGCACTCAATGTTTTTTTAGGATTGGATGTCCCAATTTAGATGAAACTCAAGTCAGTAATATTGCCAAGAAAGGGGAATTGACTTTGACTTTTAAAACCATTAGATGCACTACCACATACAAATATTTTTGTCTTGACACAAGATGAAAGTTTCAAACTTCAATTAACAAGTTAAATGCTACAAAAAGTTGTACTAAATGGAGCAAGGGCATTCCTCTTGACCCTATATTGGTTGGCAGGCAAATTAATATATTTGCCTGCCACGTAGCATGCCGTATAATATATCAATTAATATATTAAAATAAATCATCATAACTATGATGATGCAACACACTTATCAATTGAAAAGATTGTACATGAAGCTGTAGTTTGTTGTAAAAAATTGATTTTATTTTAAAAATTGTCTTTGGCTATTTTCAAGAGCACGTAAAGGTAGTAATTTCCTTTAAAATGTGCACTTTAACATCTCTCTATGATGTTTCAGATGCCCAAGCATTTGTCCCGCTCTTCGCATCTTCGTATGTGCTGTGAAGAGTGAAGTCGGTCCCATGTTCATTCCCCGCCACTTCAATCCACTCGGCCTCGAGGTAGTACAAAAGGTCGATCCCCGCCGGAATGGTGAGGCGACGGATGTAAATTTCCTTGTGGGAATCGGCACAATCGAGGCACTCTCGCTTAATGATCTTGTTGGGGCTCGCATCTAGGTGGCTGAGAAACCTGGCCCGGTCAAAATATGCGGCGCTGCGATTTCTTGATGAAGGACTGGCAAGCGCTGAAGGCCTCGACAAGACCTGTTGCCTCGGCCTTGGCTATCCCGATGGACCGATCGAGCGGGTAACTCGCGGCGGTCTGTCACGCCACCATGACATTTCCCGGGTCCTGTTCGAAATGCCCGGACAAATCGGTTATCTGCCGGCCCGACGTCCGGTGGTGGCCCAGGCGCACACATCAAGGGCGTCCTTCCGGGCTTGCCTGTTCTCGACTGATCCTGGACCGTATCGGCAGGATACTGCTGCGCCCATCGCACGAGCGCAAACTGGCCGGCGAGCTGGTCAAGACCTTGCGGGTGCGAACGGCGTCTGTTGAGTCGGAGCTGAGCACCCTGTCCGGCGGCAACCAGCAGAAGGTCGCGCTGGCACGCTGGCTGACCCACCTGCCGCGGGTGCTGATCCTGTCCGAGCCGACCCGCGGCATGGACGTCGGCGCCAAGGAGGACGTGGTCAACATCGTCAAGCAAATTTTGTCACGCGCTACAGAGTTTCCGAGGTGGCTAAACTGGGAGACACCGAGGAGACATCAATGTCGTGCGCGACATGTCTAGTTTAGCCAGGCCTTTACAGTTAAATTGCGAGCAATAAAGGAAATATCTTTGGATAGACGAAGAGCTTTGTTCAGGCCGAAACTATTGACTAAGGCGGAACATCAACTCAGATGCAGATTGAAATGCACCAATACAAAAAACGACGCCGAATGAGCATTGGCTTCGATATCCGGCGCCACGATAAACCCCTCGCATCCGACACGAAGGCAATCGGTCATTTCGAGGCCGCCGCGACCATTGAGGACCGTCAGGGACCGGCCGCAGCGGCCGATGAGCTCCGCCAGATCGACCGCCGGCGTCTCCGCCTTGACATGCGAAAAATTCGGATTGCGCCGGCCAAGCTCGGCTATGTCGGCGTCGGACAGAGAGCGGCCCAGAAATTGCGGTGCGTTCTGAACGGCGAGCGGCAGATCCCTTGGCAATAAAAATATGAGTTAGAAAACTAAGGATTCTACAGACAGGTCGGATGTTGCTTTAGCTTGCGATTGAAGGTGGCGTGGTTCTTAAATGAACAGGCCTTAAGTAGCTACCTTGATATCGACAATCCTGCGAGCTCTAACACCTCTTCTGTATTGTGGCAGCAGTTGTATCTCTCAGGTATCAACATCAACAAGCGTTACGGTATAGTCTACAATAAGCTGTTCTGGAAATTAGGTATACATTAGAGCCTCCAATCTCTGTGAAAGTTTTGGCAACTGCATTCCTTTTGAGCTGAGCAACAATGACCTGTTGAAAGAGGAACATAAAACATTTTACTGCACGTTCATTCTAACAGTAACAAGGGCATTAAAACACAGACACATAATAAAATGGAGAAAAATAGTAAACTGAAACATACGCTTGTACATCAGATCCATCTCCTTGCAAAGCTGCCGTTTTCGACCATAATCTTTGTCCAGCTTCTGCAAGTTGTATATTTTTTATGTCTATAATTTCTCTGAAACTTTACAAAAGTACTACTTACGTATTTAGTATATGTATTCTCAAAGGAAGACGTCTATATACGTATCCACAACTTTTGTTCAATCAAATAAAATATTGTGATGAAGAAAAATAAATACTTGTTCTGCTGAAGCTGATTCAAACGTTTTCGGCTTTTAATTATGTTTTCGCGAGCAATATATGAAATTTTTGTATGGCTGTAGCCTATTTTCTAAATTCTGAGAAGAGGAATAATTCTGTATATGAAGCGGCCCCCCTTTTCAATGCTTTGTACCTTATACTAAAGTTTGACTGTTTTTCTCTGTTTTTTAAGAACAGCCCCTGGAATAGAAAATTTGTTCAATCAGAATACGAAGTTTCTTTTTTAGTGCTAAAAACTTTAGCTTGAAGAGCAAATATTATTGGTGCTCCTTAATTTCAGTTGAAAAAACTTGTTTTCTTTATTCTCGTACAAATACTTGTACAAATCAACGGTGGCCAGGTCCGCTGCGTAGGCCTCGAGCTCGGCTGGGCTCCACCCTGCGTAGCACTGGGTCATCCCGAAGATGATCGCGTTCTCGGAGATGTCGGGGTCGAGGAACAACGCGTGCACCCGCTCGGCGTCCCGGTGCAGGTCGCCGCTGGGCTTCAGCTCTCGTTCGGCCAGGATCCTCGCCAACGCGGGCGCACACTCAGGACGCAGCCGTCGCTCGCGAATCACACGGCGCCAGGCCTCATCAGCTATCTGGTAATAAATGTTCGTTTTTTTTCATTTGTAGATATTTCTGCCCCATTCAGGTTTGAAATTGCTTTTACTTTTTGTGGTATAGTATTCTGTATTAACTTGAGTCATGGCAAGGAGTTAGTTTATCTGCTGTGGTAAACAATTTTGCTTAAAGCTGATCCCACCCACATAATATCTCTGCCGAACAAATGCTTCTGAGTCATTTAACTGTAACTGCTTGTGTTGAAACATTGCATATTAGAAAATTGAAAGTGATTACGCTGCCAATGTTGAATTAACACCATGTCCAAAACCCAGTAAAGAACGTCCCTTACCAACCGCGACAATGCAACGCGTTTCAACACCGGGTCAACATACGATCGTGGAAGTTAGCGGCTTTTTAAAGGTTGAGACAAAGCAGATTTTAAAAACCCTGATCGTAGAAGGGCATGACGATTCGCTAGTAGCATTAGTGATACGTGGCGATCATGAGTTGAACAAGATCAAAGCAGAAAAACACACGCCTTTTCCAGATTTACAACACTTAAAGAAAACGTATCTCCAAAGCTAAAATTAGAGATATTTTGAACTGCCATTTAGATATTGATTTATGACTTAGTCGAAAACCTTCGGTAAAAATTAACAAGAACAAATACGACTAATGCGGTTAACACCCATCCTAAATGTTGTTGAGACAGCGGAATTGTTTCTTTAATATTTTGCAGCCATCCCGCTTCGATTAAAAACACTAAAAAATCAGGAATACTAGTGGACCGTCGATCATGTGGGGTTTGTCGAGCTGTCACTGGCAGTATCGCAGCTTCAATTGGCGTTACGGCAGTTGGGGCAAGGGTCGAGCATCATTCCCTCTGTTCGAGCATCAGTCTGCCAAATCGTGATCTGCGAGGCAGAATCGCACACATTTGCAGCCTGCTATCTGGAAGAGCGCTTTCGGCTTCAAGGAATGCATACTGAATTGATTGACCGTGATCATGCCAAAAGACTGTCTAACTCGCTAGTAACGAAAATCACACCGTCGAATTCAGCGAATCAGAAAACCCCGCAGTAGAAGTTTCAAGCTTGCATCTACAAAAATGTGGAATTTGTATTTTTTGCCACAATACAGATCACAGATGTGTGTTTGTTTGTTTTGTTTTTTTTTAGGGGTGATCGTATCGACCCAGTAGTCCTAGAATGTTGCGAGAGGGCTTATTCTAATGGAAATTAAAACTTCTAGTGCCCTTTTTAAGTGACCGAAAAAATTGGAGAACTTGGTAGCATCTCCAAAGGATTCACCATTGAGGAAGAGAAACTTATTCTTCAATGGGCTTCTCACTTAGCTAATGAAGGTTGTCCCGTCGCGCTTGACATTATGAAACAACGGGCTGCTGTTGTGACTGTAGATAGACCTACTTGTTTTAAAAATGGGCTCCCAGGTAAGAAGTGGTGGAAGTGCTTTAGAGGAAGGCATCCAGGGATTGCTCTTAGAACTAAGCATAATTTTGACCCTACTTGAGTATGACTCTAAAGAAGAAAGAAAGCGATAAAATGATGACAAAAGTGTGCAAAAGCAAGAAATATTCTGTTAAATAATTGTTGGTGAAGGGATTTCGAAATAGGGCATGATAACAGAAATTGTGGTTTTTTTATCGAAAGAAAGAAAAACGCAAAATAAATTGCAGTTGTAAAGTTACAAGGCTGCAAAAATGCTATGAAGGAACTGAATTGTAAATCGATAATATGGAGCTTTCAAATGAAATTACTATAATAAAGGTATTGGATGTAGTGGTTTATGTTAAGTAAAAAAAACATTTGGCCCCTTCGGGGCCTTGGGGATGGTATGGAGACTTCAGGGCCTTGGGTAACCTTTGAGAAATGGACAAAGTAAATATACAATATCATAGTTACTAGAAAAAGTGCCCAGCGTTGCTAGGCCTTTCATTGGGCATAAATTAACAAGATTAATACAGATGGTGGATTTAAGTCAAGACATCTACTATTGGGTTTGTATTGAATGACGCCGTCCGCGTGCTCTGGGTCGGCTTGCGGGCGGTCCCCCTGGCCGCGAGCTGCGCCCCGGCGAGGAGCGGGGCGAACGCCTCCTCCAGCTGGGCCGTCTTCGCGACGGCGCCCCAGCGGGCGTAGCCGTAGCACGCCTCGAGGAGGTAAGATCGGAAGGGCGGCGCGTAGGGGACGGGGGTAGACCTCGGTGGTCGCTGGCTGACGGAAAGGGGGGTGCCCGGGTCGACCCGCGGCCCCCCGTCGGCGAAAGTCGCCGGACAACTCCGGTTGGCGCATTTTGACAGCGCCTTTCAGAACTTCTCCCGTTGCACAGTCAAGCGTGAGGATGTCGCCGTTGTTGAAGACTTCGCCCATCACGGTCATGGTCGCTGCCGCATAGTCGATCCGCAATGCACCGGCGCCGGAAACGCAGGGCCGACCCATACCACGCGCCACAACTGCAGCATGGCTCGTCATACCACCGCGCGTTGTCAGGATGCCCGCGGCAGCGTGCATGACTGTCTGGGACCGAGCTAACCGGTTGGTTGAGTTGGAGTGTCAGATGCTTTTTGCCGAGCTTTGTCATTAGCGCGGATTTTTCTTCAACCAGAACGATCTCACCTTTGTTGGTGATGCCGATCCTGTCGGCCATTTCTTCGGCTTCTTCGATGTAGTGCCTCGTGAGAATGATCGTTACGCCGGATGCGCGAAGCTCGCGAACTGTCTGCCACATCTCCTTGCGCAGTTCTACGACGACGCCGGCGGTTGACTGTTGTACCCCCCCAAGTTTGAGATACTTAGTACAAACCTGTACAATGCAAATGACTTGCGAAAAAAAGGGGGGGGGGGGGGGGCTGAACATCATGGTCTAAATAACCTATTTATTCAATGATTCAATGATTATATCTGAGAAAACTGGGAGGGTAAGAGCCCCATCCACCCTCCTGTTGCTCATGCCCTTGCAGATCAATACCCTCCTGTTGTGGGACACCAACCAGTGCTCTATATTGTAAACCTTTTCTTCATGAAAATCCCATACTAAATGCTTTCTAGAAGGCTTTTCAGAGATTTATTAGCATGATATTGGGGGCACTGCTGCTAAATCCCCATTTATCATGCTGATAGAGTTGACTTGTTCAGTTAAGTGTGTGTCACGAGTCATCTGTTGAAGAGACGGGTTGATCAGATGTGCGGCAACTTGACTGTGGCGAGTTAGCAGTGTGGCAAGTTGATCTGTTAGCCTTCTACCGTATTAGATAATTTTCTTCTCGGCATTTGCACCGACGCAGCGAGCGCATGTGGAGGTGTGTGGACCTCGTGATCCGCATCGGCTTTTTGCGTCGACGGGGCTTCTCACAACGTAGGCGACAGGAAATCGTGTATGGCAAGATCAAACTTCGCGCTTGGGATGTCGGAGGGCATGATTCTGTGAGAAGAGTATGGAACGACTTCTATGCGGCGGCCGACGCGGTGGTAGGGACATTCGGTGTTGCGTGGGAGGAGGAGAGAGGACGATGAGCGAAAGCGCAGTTGGCGCCCGTCTTCACCCACGCGGTACTCGGGCGCGTAGTTGATCACGATCTCGAGCATCGACACCGGTGCCGGATCCAAGGCGCTCTCCGCCCGGCCCAGCTTGCCGACCGCCATCTCCACTACCGGGATGCTCTCGATCGCGCGATCCAGCTTCGCGACCACGTCGAGGGCTTCGCCGATCGACGCGTGGGGCATCGTGGTCGGCATGTAGAGGAACGAGCCCTCGTCCAGGCTAGAAGAAAATCATGTCTCAGAGCTCTTAGTTTAAATCCCGACCGGATTCGGTGACATTGGGGGGGGGGGGTTTGGGGGACCTAAAATTTTGGATAACTCTTAGAGTAGAGGGATCGGGAGGAAAATTGGGGGGAAAAATAAGCAGAAGTCGTGGATGCGGGATTGACATAAGTGGGGGGGCGGGGGTGGGGGGGGGGGGGGAGGAGGGTTAATTCTGAAAAACTAGAAAAATTACGTATTTTTAACTAAGATAATGCCCCCTAAAATAATGAGCTGCAATAGCATAACTATATTGGACCCAGAAGGCAGGTGATCTTCAGCTTTGCCACCTTTGTCTGTGTTTGTTTCTGACTGCCACGTCCAGTAACAATTGGTTTTAGTTGTGCAATTTTGATTGGTGTATGAACTTTCGGGTGACTTTGGGGGCACTTAATGAAAGGGCTTTCATCGATTTTGCTTGTTGTAGAGTCCCCTTTTACTTCTACCGTGTATATTGGACACTTTCACGTAGTTGAAATTTTAAATCGGGACCCCCCTCCTTCTCAATCCGCTTTTATCTTATAGTTTTAGTGTTTTTTTTTGTAATTGCGAACTTTGTATTTCTTGCTAGCTTGACTTTTGTTTAAGTTTTCTTTTCCCTTTTATAATTTTACAGGTTTTTATCGTTTGACCTTTTTACTTTTTGCAATTTTATGATTTTATGACATTGACCATTTCTTAATTTTTTTTTTTTTTTTTTTTTTTACACTGAAAAACAATCTTTTTCTTTCAGGCAGCTCAGATGCATCCAGATCAAGTTGATATGCCAGATAAAGACTTTATGGATGTTGCTTTGGATCTTTTGAGTGGTTTAGCTGAAGGCCTAGAAGCAAACATTGAACCATTTGTTGCCAATACTAAAAGCATATCAATGCTGTTTCAATGCATGCAGGTAAGTGAGAATAAATAAATCATTTCGGCATGACGTCACAAAGCATGCCGAAAATTTTCGAAATCGCATGGTGAGGAAGAGGACAGCTTGGCCCTGTGTTGGTGGTGTATTCTCCCGAGGCACAGTGCTGAAGAAAGAGGAGTCATGGAGGGTCCTTGGCGGCTCAACCGTCCAACCAAAGAACCACACAACCTCACTGACAACATCCTTTACTGCTGGTTACGCTTTAGTTCTACTTGTTTTTCCTTGGTAGTTGTTTTGTTTTGTTTTTTCGAAAACCAAAAATTGGAATGTGTACTCTTCTGATATTATACTTGGCGCTCTGATTCACCCTTTCTCGGCTTCAGGGGTTTTCCTCTGCAACTTAATTGTTTCAGTTCTTTTTTGCATCTTGAAAGTGGCAACTCGATCCCTTTAATGGACACTGAAGAATCAGGGTGCTTTTGTTTCCAGAGTCTTCGAATGTGATTTAGGAAAGCAAATTTGTTATTCTTTCCATCTTTACGCTGACGAACTGCAGCATCCTGACAGGAATTTAACAGATCCTTGATTTTATCATCTCCCCAAGCAAGACTGATCAGAGAGACGCAACGTGTCATGCAAGGAGGTCTGTTCAATATACGGAAGCAGTAACGCGCCCCATCCCTTATCATCATTCAAGTCGGCCTGGTTTGCCAAGTACCCCGATGGAAGTGAGCCGTTTGTGTCGTGATACAGATGCAAGCCGATTCCAATCTGCTTTAGATTGTTACGGCAGGCGGTTCGTCGAGCCGCTTCACGAGCATCTTGAATTGCAGGCAGTAGTAGGCGCATGAGGACTTGTATAACTACAAGTCTACTTCCTTTGATTAATAAGCATAAAATGGCTCAGGCATTTTATACCAACAGATTGTTAAAAACATGTATTTTATTCTTTCCAAGAAATAAAGTATGACGGTGATAGTCGTTCCAATCGCTTGATCTATCTTTTCTTTAGTTCACTAAACGAAGCAAAGAGTATAGGAAACTTATGAATGGAAACTGGCGTTATTATCGAAACTCATCGATGTAATCTGGCGTTTGGCGTCTCTGACACTGTTTATTCAGTTTCGTTTAGATTGCAATTTTTTAATGTCGGTGTGCAATGTCTTATTAACAATAAAACAGAAATTAGTAATTACAATATTTATGGGGAAAAAAACAAGAGAGGAATATTCAAAAACCAAAACAGCATGGTTTTGTCTATATAATTTGGTGTTATTACCTATGTATATTTTTTTTTTGCACATAATAATACATGTATTATTATATGCACATATGATCGTTTTGATGTCCTGGGTTAATCCTTTTTTTAGCATTCTTTTTTCAGCTAAAGATCACTCCAAAGAAAATTTCATATTGCTGAGAGTTTCCATAACAAAAAGTCATTTCTTGGTTTGACAGGGCGAGAAAACTATTTGTCATTCCAAATTACAAACTAAATCAAAAAGCAAAAACGAATATCTGGCAATGGTCAACAGGAAAAAGTGCTTCGCTTGGAATATTCGGAATCTCAAGTGATATGCAATTCCGAATATCTGTCGCTATAAAAACTTTATGCTGCCAACAGTTCTATTGCAGTTTGATAGTTTTATCTGTCTGGGCAGTTAGAAGTCCCCCTAATTCTGTAGGTACGTGTAAATTTAATATGCCCTCTACATCTTGTTTTCAGCAATCTCGTGAATTCCCTGCTGACATTATTTCAATTGTTCACTTTGGATCACTGGTTTGAAATTCTTGATGATCTTGGCAAAGAAGCGGATAGCCTTTTCAGCAAAGTTTATATTATCTTATGGATTTGCGGTCCGGTTCATTCGAGCGAGCGTGGAGAAGTTGTCGAAGGCGAAGTCGGTCAACAGGCGTCGTGGGCGTTCGTCCTCGCCGAGCCGTTCGAGCCAGAAGGCGAACCGGTCCACGCCCAGGTTCCGGCCTCGATGTTCGGGGTTGGTGAAGCCCTTGTAGATGTGGGCTTCGCCGGGCCGCAGCGACAGGGCCGTCCGCACCCTGGGGACGAGCATGCGGTGCGGGTTCATCCAGGCATAGCCGGCTACGTTTCTCACTTCAATTGCGACAATAAATTTGCTTCTTGAACTCTTTCTGACAACTGCTAGTTTAGTTTAGCTAAGACATTTTATCTCATTTTGTCTGTTTGGGCAGTTATGTGTAGTAGTGAGCAGATGAAGTCATGTAAACAATAATAATAATAATAATAACACTACAGCAATAATAAACTGAATTGTTCATTAATTGGAATTGCCATTTAAATTAACTCTTGAAATCGAAGAAAAATAGTGTGTTAACGTTGTAATTCATGTCGGGCATGAGATTAGTAGAATGATTTTTATGCAAGGGAAAGAAATTTTCTATATTTCTTACTTTACCAGCGCAGGATTGAATTCTCCGGAGCTTTCCAATACTATCAACAGCAGAATGCTGAAGGAGCAGGACACCCTGCATTTACCCAAAATAAACAATGTTATTTTAACCGGTGAAAGTATAGAAGCCGGCATCAAAGAATCGCTTTCCCAACAACTACCGAAAAGCGATAGCACTAGTGTATATATCATTTCTTATTTTGAAGAAATATATAGATTGAAGATGAAAGTGAGTTGTATAGTGTTTGCTCAATATGTAAGGCAATCATATTCTTCTAATCCATCTCAAACAGGGATAGGTTCAATACTTAATACGTTTTATACTCCAAAATTATTTTTCGTTTGATACGACCACTTTTTGGAGTCTAGTACGTCAAAAATATGCCAAAATTATTTCCAGCGACGGAAAATTTTCGCGTACGGGAAGTGAAAAAGCTCATTGTTCTAAAGACAATCAGGTCAAATTTCTATCTGTTCAATTATAGTGTCAAAATTCAATTTCTTTGCGTGATCTGACTGGAGAGTATTTTTGCAGAATTAGGATTGCCAAATTTGCCTTTCTTTTCAAAATCCCACAATCCAAAGCATGGATTTTGATTGACAGTCGAGAACACCTTATGTTACAATTTTTAGGGATGACTTGGCTTGATCAACGTCCACCTTGCAGGGTTTCTAAGTGTGACTACTTTAAAACAATACCTCTGCCTCAGACAAGTGCAACATAACCATAGCCAACCCCCAACCCCTTATCCTAAGATTTATGCAATAATAATCCTGGCTGAAAAAATCGTGGTTGAATGCTGACTTTTGCGGAGATACTCAGTGGAAAACTCCACGTTTAGCAATTTCTTGATGCCCACGTTGGGCTAAGTATTGTAGAACAAGAGCTAAGAGCTCTTATGGCACTTGTGACGAGGTCGGAAGAGGCCCACGCCCACCCCGTCCCCAAGCATGTTTGAGCAGGTTTTTAAGAGAAGCATTTAGTTCAACTTAGTTGAAAGGTTAGGAATATATTTTTTTCAGGGTGAGCCCCCCCCCCCCCACAGCCCTCTGGGCAAGGGTTGTAATTTATGGCCCGGGGGCACATACGGTTTTTTATTGTAAGAGTGGTCCTATAAACTCCATAGGGGGTCTAGTGGATTGGAAATCAGAAGTTCTAGTGCCCTTTTTAATAGTAAACTTCCGGGTTGACACAACCACCCAGATCCAGCGGGCAAGTATTGTAGGCTATGCCCCAGGTTAATATAAGGTTTTTATGGAAGGTGTGGTCATTTTATCTTCGGATGGGGCTTATTTGATTAGAAATCGAAATTTCAATTTTTTATGAAAGAGATGGTCATTTTATTTTCGAATGGCGATCATTTGATTAGAAGTGGAATGCAAAGTTCCAATTTAACAGTTAAAGAAGATGGGAGCACAAGTAGCCAACCGCCATTGTGGTCGGGGGAACGCGCGGTATTGGGCGGGCGGTTTCCGAAGCGTTTCTAAAATCAGGAGCTAAAGTCGTTGCCACCTGTCAATCCAACGACTCTGCCGCCCCGGAGTTTCAGGAAGCCAATGCGGGTTTTGCGGATCGTCTGGATATCGAAAAGTTTGATATCACAGACTACCGGCAAGCTGAGGAATTTTTTCGCTCAGTGGACGCAAGTCATGGTCCGTTTCAGATTCTGGTCAACGGCTTTCAATCCGCTTGATTTTGAAGGCACGATTGACGATGATACTTATGAGAATGGGTTTCCAGATGCCAAATAAAGTCTTGAAATAAATATTCCTTTCTAGGAAACTCTAAGAACAGCTGATTTGCATACAATGATCTCTGAAAGTCTGACAGTAGCTGCAGTTACTGTTGCTATAATCTCGATCCACTCCTGCATACAATAATATTGCACTGTAGAAATTACAACACTTAAATTTAAAAAGACATTTGGAAAGAGCTAACAATGAATTTGATTTACTTATCCATGAAAGTCTACTATTTTGCGTGATCGTCCTTCACTTAACTCCCAACAGTCTTCCATCCCCCTAGCTTTGTTTTATTCATTATTCCTTTGGGCTTGCCCTTTCACTTTCTTTACACGTAGGAACTGTAAACATGCACTTTTAGTGGTGTATTGTGGTTATGGCATAAATATAGCCTCGTGCTTTTGAAACATTTAATTCTGATGATGAAGCGCAAGCAATTGCTTGACCAGGTCCGTGCCTTCATGGACGAACACATCTACCCGATCGAGGAAGACGTGTTCAACTTCACCCACGACCCCGCCAATCTCTGGGTGGTTCCGCCGCAGATCGAGGAACTGAAGAAAAAGGCCAAGGACATGGGCCTGTGGAACCTGTTCCTGCCGCACGAATGTGGTGAGTACAGCCCCGGCCTGACCAACCTCGAATACGCGCCCCTGGCCGAGGAAATGGGCCGCGTTAACTGGGGAAGTTTTGCAAATGGTCCCATTTTATTTCCGCTGCCAAGTATGTATTGAAGTGAGAATTTATAGTCTATCAAAAGATTTTTATTCTTTTCTAAAAAGGCTCTCCTAGTCAATTATTATTCTTAGTGTTCTTTTCATAGCTTTTAATACATGCTATTCAAAAGGAGGACCCCTTTACTTTAAAAAATTAGGATGTCAATAAATTTCCCTAGGCTATACATGAATTATTCTTTCTGTGACATGCGTAAGTAATCGAAATGAATGGTGGTTATAATCATATGGTTTGTCGAAACACAGCTTGTCGGGTAAGTTGAACGTCTATTTATTCAAAAATATTTTAAATCATTTCTAAACAAATCAGATTTATATAATGAATAAATTATCAGGGTTCTTACAGAGGCTATGTCTGTGAGTGATTTGCAAATATAATCCTTTTTTGGATTTACTGTTTATTTGTAAGTGAGACCAACAAAACAACAACAGCAACAAAGACAACAGCATTTTGAGTCTCCTGCGCACCTTCAAAGCTGATTCTGATAGTTACATCCGAGCTTGAGCCTCGGATGCCCCTTCAAGTTTTTGTCGGATGCATCATCGACGTGATGATGTTAAGGTGTAGTGAAGCAGACTGGAGCAGCTCCAAGATTCTACAGTGGACCCTCCACAAACAACAAGGTTTTGAAACCTCCTACACACCAGTAAAGCTCTACAAGGAGCCTCCAATCGTCAAATCCTCAATTTTAGAACTCTGCAATGGCACGACGGAGCGCGATCAGCATCTGGGACCGCGGTCCGTCCGCGACGTGTCCGCCATGGCCCGGCGGGTTCACCTCGATTTCCAGATCGACCCCTGGGACATCGCCCGTGTTCACGACTTGGGCGACGTTCCCCTGCCCGAAGCGAATGACAATGAAGCCTGCATCGAACGCATGACGGCCTTCTTTAAAGGGCTGGATGCCGCCGGCTGCCGCCCGGTGTCGATCGGCGGCGACCATGCCATCAGATTGTAGTTTTTCATGTGTTGATGTGACCAGAAGATATAATAAAATGATTAAGGGGTTCAGAGAAGTTTTTTAGGGGTGTAACACGTTAACAGAAAGAAAAAAATGTAAGCTAAGAAGTTTGTATATTTAATTCTCTACAGTAAAATTTATGAGGTCATGGCTTTTTAGGAGGGTCCTTAAGGACTATTACCCTCACTCATCTTCTGTATTAGGCATTTACAAACAGGAATAATCCCCCCTCCCACCCTTATTCTCGTCGTTATTTTCATGATAGGCTATAAGCAAGCCTTGACTTCATGACAAAAAGGTACCCATTTTATAGCAGGAGACATAAACGAACCAAGTCTTAATTATCTTTGAAAAGATCGGAAGCTTAAGCAAATTGTTGATTTCCCTACTAAAAAAGATGGAACCAATTTGGATGTTATTCACACCGACCTTAAAACCTTTTACAATACTCCAACTACCCTTCCCCCCCTCGGTGGTAGCTACTGTTTGATGTCCAGATGCTCTTTGCCGATGCCTCCACCGGCGCCCGTTCGCCGTCGATGGTTGGCCAGGGGCGTATCGGCGAACTGATTCAAGCAAAACCCCAGGCCCGCCGCCAATTGCTCGAAGAGGCGGCCGGGATTTCCGGCCTGCATTCGCGCCGCCATGAGGCGGAATTGCGTTTGCGGGCCGCTGAAACCAATCTGGAGCGGCTGGACGATGTGATCGCCGAACTCGAGGGGCAGATCGACAGCCTTTTTAGTCTTTTCAAAGTTGCGTTATATCTCTTTTCCTCGAACGCAGAAATAGTTTAAATTCAAAGCTCTTGATACAAAAACTATATCTGCCTGATAATAAAGCCTAAAAACTTTTTTGTATATTCCCTGTACTTTTTCGTAAATAACAATCTAAGAGCTCAAAACGTATATTTTAATATTTATTAATATTTTAATAAATTATTAATTATTATTAATACTTATTAATATTATATTTTAATAATTATTATGAACAATATACTATAATTGCTAGGGATTAGTCAATCCAGACTAGTCCCAGTTAAAGATAGGAATGGGGCAACAATTAGTGATAAGGAAAAAGTGAAAGAAAGGGAACATTTTTAGAATGTACTAAACTGAGATACAGTTGCAGGAAAAGGTATACAGGAAAATGGAAAAGTTTGTTAGGCCTTGGATGTGAAGGAAGATTTGTTTTGTGAGGAAGAATCAGTCACAATACTAAATGGATTAAAAAATAATAGGTCTGTGTGCGTGTGTTTCTGTGTGTGTGCGTGTGTGTCTATGTCTCTGTGTGTGTCTGTGTGTGTGTGTGTGTCTTTCTCTCTCTGTGTCTCTGTGTCTCTGTGTATGTGCGTGTGTCTCTCTGTGTGCGTGTGTGTCTGTGTGTGTGTATGTCTCTCAGGGTGTGTATGTCTCCGTGTGTGAGTGTCTCTCTTGGTCGGTATGTCTCTCTGTGTGCGGATGTCTCTGTGTGAGAGATTCTCTGTGTCTAAAGAATATAGGAAATTTATGTAAGGGAGTTAGGACTCAAGCTTTTAATGGATTGGATCTTTGCCTATGTTTCATCTTTTATTATCCTTATCGTTTGTTATGCGAATAACCAGCTGCAGATTACAGAGAAGAGAAAGATATCGATGGGAAAGATACACATACATCTCTCAGAATATACCAACATTAAGTAAAAGCTCCATTGACGTTGTGTTGAAGAAATAGAGCATGTTTTAATACTTAAGATTTTTAAAAATAGGGTGTAACATTTCGTGAATGAATTCCAGGATCTTGCTTTGTGAAGATGGGTAATGATGATGCTTTAACACTGTTGTATCCATGTTCCCTAAACATGAGTGACTACTTATGACGTAAATAACGATCAGAATACATGAGTAAAATTGTATGTAAATAATTTGTGAGTAGACTTTGAGATTACGAGAATAGGAGTTAGAGGTAGGTAAGATTAACGAGAATTAAACTAGTAGTTATCATTAAGCATTTGCAGAGTATGGCATTTTTCGACCAGATCTCCAATGTGCAAGGGCAAACTTGTTGGTGTTGTGGTGTGCATGAATACTTTTTGATGTGCACTGACCAATTTTTTGCCTGATGCAGTAAGATAATGGCAAGTTTGTATAATAATAAACATGAAGGGGCATGACCTGCTCCCCTTTGTGGTCCAATTGACATCGATTTATCAACAAGTATTACAATATATTGTACATTTAGTATAACTTAAAAGAGACTAGCAACTTTTATCAATATTCCAAAATATGACCAAAATATATATATAGTAAAATATCCTATTATATTTATTTTTTATTTCTTTCAATTCAATTTTTTTTCGTGTTTTCGGAGGTTTCGTAGATGAGTTATCATAGTAAGGTAAGATAAAGACCAGGGAATATAATTTTCTGACTTATTTTAAATAAGGAGTATTGTCCGGTTCAAATCCGACTGGCTCTGACTTGGAGTTTGACTCCATGTTATTTAAATTCAAGGAGGGAGCCTAGGTGCCATCCTATTTTTCGGTCACTTAAAAAGGGCGCAAGAAATTTTAATTTCAGTTAGAATAAGCCCTCTCACGACATTCTAGGACAATTGGGTTAATACGATCGCCACTAAAAAAAAAAAAAATAAACTCGCATCCGTGATCTGTCTTCTGGAAAAAAAATACAAAATTTCAAAATTTTTGTAGATAGAAGCTGGAAACTTCTACGACAGGGTTCTCTGATACGCTGAATCTGATTCGTGTATGTCCACCATGGGAAAGTCTCGGTATGAGTAAACCACTTTAAAATTTCCCCTGGTGAGAGGTCGTTGAGGGGGCCTTCGTCCTGGCTTCGGGCTGTAGGGGGGTAGCTGTTTAATAAAATGGCTTAGAGTAGATATTTTATTGTTGTCTTTTTGTGTTATTTTGTAGTCTTGTGCATATATATATCTATATAAAAGCCCCCCCGCGCGCGTAAGTCGTTACGCGCCATAATAGTTACGCGCCATGCCTTATTAGGGTTTATAACAGTTTAATGGGCACCCTTTTCCAAGCAATAAAACGTGCCCGAGGAGAGAAGGCCAGAATAAATTTTTGTGCTTGGCATCGGCATGTTAAAATGAGACATCAAAATCAGATGTAATCAGCATCCCGTATATTATTGGAATGCCAAGAGAATTTTGTTCTTTCCTAGTCTACTTACTGTTAGTTTCTGTTATCAGACTTCTTTCTGGATGCAATACGTACGCGCCTGGAATGTCTTTACTTGTAGTTAGAAATTACAAGCTTTGGGTGTAGTAACTGCAGTGGTAATGGTTCTTTATCATCCTTATCATCCTAGCAAAAATTACTAATGATCGTAAATAGTAATATTCAAGCAATAATTTAGAAAAAAAGAAGTAATTTGGTAAAACTTAGTGTGAAAAAAAGAGCTATGAACAACATCTATATGTATATTTAGAAATTAATACGAGGGGTTCATGATCCAACTAAACCCAGTTTAAGGATAATGACCATGGGGAGTGATCACAAGCATGGGCGTAGGCAGCATCTTGTCTAGAGGATGGCTTATAAATCCTTCACAAGGTCCTTTGAATGTAGGTCTTTAGAAACTCGTCAGTCTATATTTCGCTAGAACTTGCCCTGTAGCATTTTTCATGTTCTCATGTTCAATACTGTGATATAATAAACCCACTATCCTACTTCCAATTTCCAGAAAACATTAACACCATAAAATCCATTTGACAAGAAATAACGTTGGTGCCAAAATTAATCGTAAGTACATTTTTGTTGATCTTACGAAGAAAAAACTCATTCGAATCTAAGGAAGAAGAGAATAGGATTCGTTGTGAACAAGGATGTATTGCATGTCACATGTAAAGAGGCATCAGGTGATTGGCAAAACTAATGATGATCCTTCTCGTTTTTCTTTCTCTCGTTCTCTATTCGAAGTGACAAGAGAATATTTCGTGATACTTTCCGTGTCACGTCTCGAGTGTCAAGATCGATCAAGATTCTATTTTGGTTCGTAGATTTATCTACGGACACACTATTCTTCTTAACTTTTTTCAACTGTAAAAAAAAAAAAAAAAACATCACAGGCCTTACTATTTTACTTTTAACATTTTTACTCCATCGACCATCTTTACAAAAAACACACAATAGATAAGTAAAGCTATACATTTGAGACATGGTTAATATTCTCATTACACAACGGCATCTATACATATTCATTTAGCCCCAGTCTAAACGATTTAATTTTTTTGAATGCCATGTATTCATAATAACTGCCAAGTAGTGCTTTAAGTCATATTAATTCAATATTATCTTTTTTCATTTTTAGGTGATCGTTTAGAAGGCAGTGACTCTTGGTGGAAATTGCTCCTCTCCAGTTTAATGCAATCGCGCTGTAAATTATTGTAGTGGCTTTGGTGGCGTTTCTGATCCATTGTGTAATTTCAGGGTTATTGTAGTAGCTAACTTTTCTATCATGTACATCATTTAAGTTTTATGTCATTATGGCACTAGGAAATGGTATTGAACCATATTTTTTTACAACTTACAATTTGAGATAAGTCCGGTTTGTCAGGTATCCAAAACAATCCGTAGGCAATTTTTATGGTAAACATCTAGGAAGCTACAAACCATGAAACTGCATTTGAGTATTTCTTCATTTTCTAAAGAGGAAGGAATAACCTAGCAACTTCATAAGGCTTGTCGACAGAGTACTGGCTTTTTTGTTTTGATAAATGCGGCTTTCACTGCTAGCTATGCCTTCCGTTAGTCTCGTTGCAATCAGTTTATACTAAAGTCATTTATTTGATTTTGCAATCTCAGTTACCTGTACTGAGATTTGGATCAGTAGTTCTGGCTGTTTTGTTGTTTATTTTAGTTAACTTGCACTGTTGATTTTAGTCTCTAGCGGCAAAACGGGGTTTAAATCCCAAAACTCCATCCTAAACAGTGAAGATTTTAGTCTAGCCAGAACAAAACTATGCAAAAGTTTCAACTTTTATATTTTTTAAATATATATATTTATATTTTTATATATTTGAATAATTACGAGTTAGCTATATTCTTAAATAAACTACCAATAGCACTACCGTATTGTCTTGTGTAAGGCGATTGTTTTCAATTAATCAGCATTTATTATAGTAAAATAATTATTAAACATCTTTACACAATGAATTCAAACTAATTTAATAAACATTAAACTTTTTTCAATGGTATCAAGCTTGCTTCAAATCTAAAACATAACCCCCGACCCGCGACACCGCATAGAACCAGATACAACAGGCACTCGGTTGCCGATAGGTAGCGAGATCGCTAGTAGAACAACAGAATGTCGACAACGTCGGTCGCCTCGTTTCTGTTAGCCGACATTTGCAGTGCCTCCTTCAGCGAACCCTTCGAGTCGCCGTGCAAGTTCGGCGTGGTCTAGCACCAAGGCTTCTGCTACCGCGATGGCTGAATACCGAACGCGGCGCCCGAAACGCAGCTTATTACGTTTCTTGCTCTCAAACAGCCCCATTCGTGTTCAAGAGAATACTGCTCGTATGGAAGTATTCCCTGAAATGGTGGATCACAAAATTTCTTACGGCCCCATTCGATGTGGCCTGTCTAAGGGTAATGCCGATAAAAATGTCAGCCCGCAGGGCTTTAGCGACCACTTTCCAGTGTCCGTTATACTAGAAGAAGATTAAGATCCAATCCGAAAAACCCTGCGAGATTTGTAGTTACGACAACGCCTCGTCGTCTCGTGTTGAGGAGGGAACAGCCCCTTCCATATACGCGGTAATCTCTGTTCATTATAAGTTATAATGTCACTCCTTACTTTCAGTTAAAAAACTTGTTTTTTTTTTAAATTTAATTTCTTAACGTTTTTGAATTTATGAATGTTTTGATTTTGGCTCTCTGCAGACAAAATAATTAAAACAAATTTTTCATATTTGCGTTTTTGGCTAAATGGCTTTCTAGTAGTTTTGATCAGACGATTTTGAGAAATAAGGTGGATCTCTTTTGACTCTTAGAAAGTGAACTAAAACTTTCAATTTCCAATCAAATGGGCCCTCTCTGAAGTTTATACGAGCACCCCTTCCATAAATCCATATATGCCCCTCAGAGCGTAACTTACAACGCTTGTCCCTAGGCCCTAGGGGGTTGTGTCAACACCACAATTTTTCTTCTCTGACTTTTCAGCTATTTTTAACAAAATGGCTACCTCAAAATTTGTATCTGATAGGTTTTGAAAAAAAAGGGTAAATGAGGTGAATCGCTCTATGCGCATGCGTTTTGACCATTTAACAAACAAAATGGCTGCTACTGGAAGGGGAAGAAGGAAAAAGTTGTCTTGAACACCTCTTGAATATTTTACGTCTTCTATGGTTGATCGCCATATTGAGTGATCGCGACGACAGCCTCGTTTTGGTTTTAGTTGGGTTGGCTAAGGGCCAAAGCCGAGCCACAGGCGGTCAACTCGCCCATGTAATCAGGCCCCTAGAAAATGAATTCCAATTACCACTGCCATCAGCGGTGACCGTACGGCTAACCGAGCTATTGTTATCGGTAATGGTAACGGTGACGCTATTGCCCGCTTCTGCGCCCGAGCCTGCAATTAATACATCGTTATCTTCAGCGGCATTCACAAGGCCATCGGTTTCGATCGGTGTGGTAATCGTCAGCGCGCTTGGCGCAGCGTTATCTAGCGTGGTTGTTTGCGTCGCTGCCGTTGAAGTGTTGCCAGCGGTATCGGCTTGAGTCAGGGCAGAACTCGCCGTCAAAGTATTTGGTGATGGCTTTGATCAGTTGATTGCATTAGGTGACGAATTGGAAGCCATCATCGGCACTATTCCGGGAGCAGCGGATGTGGCAGTAGAACAAGCGACCGGACTGCCGGTGATGAGTATAGAGCCGCGCCGTGAAATCCTCGCCCGTTATGGTGTCAGTATTGACCAGGTGCAGGAAACCGTGGCGACTGCGCTTGGCGGCGTTGTAGCCGGAAAATATTACGAAGATAGGCGAAATTATCATTATATCAAATATTGAATTAAGTCTCAGAACGAGATCGTATGCTTTGTATTGCCTGATCTTTTTCTGGCTCTCATTTGACTTCTTCCTCTGCCTCACTGCAATACGATACATCCACAGTAGTGCCTGTAATAGCCATAGATAAGTTGTCACACGAGTAAACACCTAATTCACTGCATTGCGTCCCAACATTAGCCATTCTCGTAGACGTACAAATCTTTTTATTACTGGTTGCAGCTATGAGACTGCTCTAGGTTGAAAGAAGGAAGGCTTTGCAGTTATGAGACTGCTCTACGTTGAAAGAAAGAAGGCTTTGCAGTTATGAGAGTGCTCTACGTTTGAAGAAAGAAAGCTTTGCAGTTATGAGACTGCTCTACGTTCGAAGAACGCAGGCTTTGCAGTTATGAGACTGCTCTACGTTGAAAGAAAGAAGGCTTTGCAGTTATGAGACTGCTCTACGTTCGAAGAAAAAAGGCTTTGGAATCGATATCGACTATTCCGGGTTCAGGATCAGTGAACGGTTCGTCATCGGTTACGGACTTGACTACCAGGAATACTATCGCAACCTGCCCTTTATCGGTATTTTCGAGCCGACCTCGCAAGATTAAGCAATGCATGATTTCGCAATCAACGGCTACAGCCTGTTCGAGACGATTCGGGCACGCCGGGGCGCATTCTGGCGGCTGGACCGGCATTGGTCGCGTTTGTCTGACGGGGCGGCCGCCTATGGCTAAAGCAATTCGTAATTAAAATAAGATTCTCTGAAATTCACTCAGGAAGAAAAAAGCGTTGCTTGGCAAGCAGAATTTGCTCATCAATGTTTCGAAGGGCCCAATGTTTGACAAACGATGTTGGATCGTTTGGTCACGGCCTAAGAACTATATAAACCAGAATTCTGCTTTTGCTACTTCAAAGCCCATTGTTGACAAGAGTTAATGTTTTAACCAACAAAATCACAAACATGGTAGCACTTACTTCACATAACAAACATCAACACTGTGACGGGCCTGTCGACAATCGTCATAGGCTGCATCGACGAACCGTGGTGAGGTCCAGTCCGTCATCCTGCCTGACACGGTTGTCCCCGCGTGGGCCAGCTGTAGAAACTGGCGTTGCAGGCGGGGGCCGGTGTGGAGTGTGGAGGGTTTGTAAGCTTCATATGAGGGGCAGACTGTGTAGCATTCAGTGTATCGCTTGCCGATGCAGGAGCTCTTCGGTGTCCAATAGCAGATGAACATTCCGTCAAAAATTCGCCCTGGAAAGACGGTAAAGGCGACGTCTTAAAGGAATTGTCGGAAGCTTGTAAGGAATATGGGTTAAAATTCGGCGTATATCTGTCGCCTTGGGATAGGAACCATCCCGATTACTGCAAACCGGAATACATTACCTATTTCCGCAATCAATTACGAGAACTACTCACAAACTATGGCGAAGTATTTGAAGTTTGGTTCGACGGCGCCAACGGAGGCACCGGTTATTACGCCGAAGTTCCGGGCCAATCAGGTCTGGCAGTGGATCTACCACAAGGGCGCGAGCGCCTCCGACGGCATGACCAACCTGGCCACGCCGCTGCGCGCCGAGATGGGCCGGCGCTTCTAGATCTCGCGGCCGCGCGTCGCCACCCGCCAGGACAGCGTCGACGGCACGATCAAGTGGCTGCTGCGCTTCGCCGACGGCAACGAGGCGGAGATGGTGTTCATCCCGGAGGAGGATCGGGGCACCCTCTGCGTCTCAACTTGTTTTTGTTGTGAATGAGCAATAATAATTTCTTTAGCTTATCGATAGAGCAAGAATAGAATGATAAAAGAAAGATAAAATGTAGAAATCTATAAATAACCATTTCGTAAACTAGTGGTTCGAATTTCAAAAGTTGCACGCTTGTCTATATCCTTGCAAGCATGGCCCAATATAAACGAGAGAAATTGATTTCAAAGTTAATGAGGCTTAGGATCGCAGCGCCAAGGGCTTAAAAGACGGCAGTCGCGGTTTGCAATTGAGAGGGGATAGGCCCATGGAAAGGAGAGGACGGTAAAGTTCACTGACATTGATAAATATCAGGTCGAAGGTACTGCCACTTTGGTGGGTGGGAATTTTCAATACTTGGATAAGATCAAGCGTATTGAATAGCCGCTGTTTGTTGGTTCGGTTGAAGTCCCCTCCAAAAATAAAAGCAGGAGCCGCACATGCACGTCAAAACTTATCAAGGCAGGATTGCAAGTAAATCACAAGCTTAGTTCTATTTCTCTTAGACCTGTTTCACAAGTCAAATGGACGTCTATAGGCGAGTCTGATCATCCCGATATAGTTTCTGAGACTCTAAATGCGTGTGACAGTCTTTTTTCCAACGGTGCATTGACTCTTGTTTCTATTCTTCCTGTTACCGCTACATCTGCAGATCGTTCATTTAGCATTCTAAAGCATCTTAGAACATACTTCAAAAATTTGACAGGACGGGGCAGGTTGAATGGTCTTGCATGCGTGTGATGAGAATTTGAGAGAAACTTTCCAGGAGCAGTTGAATACTAAACTTGAAAGTTTAGCATTTGACAACGCGGAAGATGTTTGCATAACTTTAGGAAAATAGTTTTCGAAACTGCTAATGGTGTTTTAGGGAAGAAAGTTGGTAATACAACTAGGAACATTAATGAAAAAGTTTTATATTTAATAGAGAGGAGAAGGGGCTTGTATAAGAATTATCTGAGTGATAGATCATATGAAAACAATAGGAATGTCGAAGAACAACTGCGATATAGTTGGCCATGCCTGAAAAATCTGATATACTCATTTGATAAGAAAAGCAATGCGCATATTGTGCCTCCTGCTTCAGAGGCAGTAAGGCTATACGCGAGGGCATTCATTACTAAAGTTACAAGTAGTCCTACAAAATAAAATGTTAACATAAAAAATTATTTTAGCCAAATAGACTCTCCCACAGCAAAGTACTAGCAAAGTACTGTTTTTCAGCTATTTTGTGGCGAAGAACAGAAAGAATAGTAAAACGCAAAAATTGTGTCCCATAGATAAGAAATAAATCTTTTTATGGTAATATAGTAGTCTTTGTGTTGTTTCAAACTAATTATAAGTTGATTGACTTCTTTGTTAGACAAATAAATAATTTAGCTGTCCTGAGCTCTTGTTTCCTCTTTAGTATATCCCTCTTTCTATTTATATTCCTCTAATCTCCGTCCAGTATGCCAAATACTGAAATTGCGTATAATTCTCTGTCACCTCACGTAAGAAAAAAAAATTGTGTTTTGGCAGCAAATCGATAGAACGTTCTAAGCAAAAATACATTTTCATTAACCGTGTATTGCTTAGAAGTGTACTGTAACTGAATATGAAAGTCAGCCACACTGAACTCTAGGAGTAATTATAATAATGAAGATTACAATCAGCGAGGTTAAGTTACACTTCAACCGAAAATAGAAAATTTAACCAGACTACAGGCTGACCGTCCTCGACGAGAAACTTTCTTATTTAAGAATGCCTTCCCATGACATACTTTAGCCTTTAGATCCATCCCTGAAAGTTTCATTCTCTTAACATTAACCCCTTTTCAAGATAGCCAAAATTAGCTAAAGTAGAATTTTGACTAATTTTTTTTAATTTAGGAAATGTATTTGAACAATTTTAAAATATCACAAGTTAGGATTCAGCAAAGTTGTTAAGCTGAAAACAATTTTATGTACTTAACTTAAGCAGAAGATGTATTTTGCAAGGTTGCACTTTTATATGTCTTTATTTTGTATCCCTTGCAGACAGACATGCTGTTGTTTTTATTGAGTCTTATATTCGTAATTGTTTTCACAGACAACGATAACTCCCGGACCACCCGGCACGCCGATCATACCTAGCCCGCAAGGTAAATTTGCTGCTTTGTTTTCTAACAGATTCACCCAATGATTTTTTATTTCTCTATGATACTGAAAAACCTTCTTCTTAATGCCCAAATGGCTTAATCCCACATGTTATAGATTCAAACACAGTCTACTGGGTAAGTAGTTATCTTTTGTAGTCAGACATCTCTCCCTGCCGTTGAAAGGCGATACGCGATGTCGTCATTGATCTTTGCCAGATTGCTCTTCTGAACTAACTCAAGCCGTGCGTTATGCTTCCGCAGGCGAACCAATCCGATCACTTGCTAGCCAACCTGCGGGTCTCGTCGTACCACGAGTACTCCAGGAGCAACCCCAGTCTCTCTCTATTGATCAAGTGCTTCGCGGTTACTCTTCTAGATGGTTTCTTCGCTAACATTATACTGGTTAAGTTTTAAGTTAAGTGTCGAATGGTTTATATCGATCAAGTATTTCAATATCAATTGGCTTGGATTGCTGTATTTATTTGATGGATTTGATGGTTTGGTTTGGCAGATTGGTTGAATAGATTAGAAGGTTCATTGCCCTTTGCTCATCGCTGATGGTTCTACTGAATCAGAATGTTCGAAATGGAATGACCTAGAGATGCAAGATTAGAGTTTATAACCCTGTTTGTTTTAGTCTTACTCGACTATTCTTTCTTTTGAGTCAATTTTATTAATTGGAAGTGATTTTATGTTCATTATAAGTTTGAATTGTTTTTCGACTTCAAAACACATTTTTAGTTCAATGTAGCTCTTTACTCTTCTATTAAAAACTTTTATTTTTTTAATATTTTTCTAAGATTCTAGATATTCTAAGCCTCGTAATGAAAATTGGCACTTTTTACAGAGTGAAATCAAAACCGTTGGTTGGTTAATTCTCTATAACTGATATCCTGATGATCATGTTTGAAGCTTTGAGCATGCGTCATTGAAACAATAACATTATTACTTGGTTCCAGGCTTCTACTTTGCATTGGCATGGAATGGAACCCATTATCAGGTCTGTTAACTGGAAAAGAGGCTGGCAGTCCAGTTGCTATGCTCGATCCTGTTGCTATGCTGGATCCAACAGAGCTGCTCATATACAACGGTGAGATGGAATTAGCCAAATTTGTATACGTCTCCGGCCATGGCCGAAGGCGGCGCCCGGGTGACCATGGTGCAGCGCTCGCCGACCTACGTGGTGTCGCGGCCTGCCGAGGACGCCATCGCCAATTTTCTGCGCCGGATTCTTCCGGAGCGCTGGGCCTATGCGTTGACCCGCTGGAAGAACGTGACCCTGCAGGGCTACATGTACCGGCGCACCCGCACGGCTCCGGAGAAGGTCAAACGGCAGTTGCTGGATCGGGTGCGCAAGCACCTCGGTCCGGACTCTGCGAATAATACGAAGCGACGCCAGTCGCCCATACGCCGTTTGAGTTCAGGCACGACAGATTCTTCGATATGGTGGCATTGGTGTCGCAACGAATCAGCCACGCGGTAAATTCGCTGTACTTCCACCAGATCCTGTCGCTCCTCAAGATCCGCCATATCCTGTTCACGCCATTCAATCAGGCGCCTTGCCGCTTCCTCATTCTGGATATGTGTGCAGGCTGTCTGACTGAATACACGGTAAAAACGCCCGCATTTTTACAATTTTCCCTTAAGTTAAAGTCTTAACGGAAAGCTAACTTAACTTTGGTGCGAACGTAAGAGTCTCTTATAAGTTTAACTGGGCAATTAAAAAAAATTAACTTAATCCTAACTTAACGGCAGGTTCGAAGGTACCCTTACGCTAGACATTCAAACACGTGACTAAATTTAAAACGCGAGTCCTGGAGGGGCAGATTAATTAATTAAAGTGGCTAGAACGTAATGGTTTGCAGAAATTAATTGTTTGGTGCCTTTTCTTTTACTACTGCGTTCTGCCAATTGATTCAGATATCTATATACTGTCGAAGTCATTTCTGTCGTGTGTATTCTCATCAATATACTATATTGATTGAATTGTTTTTTATCTCTCTATGGAAGATTGTTGTTGTTGTTTGTCGAGTCTATTTTAGTAGCCAGCCAAGAAGAGGAAGAACGTTATTATTTCTTGTTTTCGCTTTTAACATTATCATTGGGTGATAATATTTTAAGCGGCTGAGTCATTGAGCAGAAGGAAGTAATCCCTTGTTGTTCAGAGAAATATGCAGTTTGTTGGTTCTGTGATGTACATGAATGCCTTGTTCTTCTTCGAAATAAATCATTTGCAGTAATTCCACGATTGTTTCAAGGTGTAGTTCTATGGTGCAGTCTTGTCACTAATTCTGGAGTAGAATATTGGATCAATCAGAGTCGAAGGGAAGTTCAGTTCAACAAACGACTTCGCAACAACAGCTTGAAGCACATAAAATTTCTCCATGGAAAGATCCTTCCACATAACCCTCTCCCCCGACCCCATCCCACCAGAAGAAATCCTCCTCTAAAAGCGTATGCATACTTCCCAATAGCAAATAACATAGGGTGAATTTCATAACTTGCAGCCCTTCCCCCGGGATCCGTGGATGCTTAATACGTCCTCAAAGAGACATTTATTAAATTTTTGACTATGCTGAACAAAATGACTATCTAAAATTCTGATCCCGTGAATTTGGGAAAGATCTGACGCGCTTTGCCAAAACGCGCGGCGTGGCGAGTATCATGGTTGGCCACGTGACCAAAGAGGGTTCGCTGGCGGGTACGAGAGTGCTGGGGCACTGTATCGACTGCTCGGTTCTGCTGGATGGCGACGCCGACTCGCGCTTTCGCACGCTGCGCAGCCATAAAAACCGCTTTGGTGCGGTGAATGAGCTGGGCGTCTTTGCCATGACGGAGCAGGGGATGCGCGAGGTCAGCCATCCCTCGGCTATAACCAGCTTGGCGGAAGCATCCCCCCCGAACTCGGGCTGATGACCAACCTGGGGGAGTTGATCCTGAACGACAACCAACTCCTGGGCAGCATCCCGTCTGCGCTCGGGGATTTGACCAACCTCACCCGGTTTGTAGCCAATGACAACCAGCTCTTGGGCGGTATCCCGTCTACGCTCGGGCAGATCGCGGGGCTGACCACGTTGATTCTGGATAACAACCTGCTTATCGGAAGCATACCCTCGGAACTGGGCATGGACGAGCCCGCCGTTCATGTAGACCTTCACCGAGTCATCCGTGCCCACTTCGAGCACGGCGTTCACGTCGAAGTCGAGCGGACTTTCGATGTAGGTGATGGCGTACTGAACGTAGTTCGTCTCGCCCCCGATATTCGCCGGGTCGAGGAAGTTGATCAGGCCGTCCTCGTCGGCCTGAGCCACCCAAGTCGTGAGGATGCCTTCGTCGCCGCGCGGGTTGATCGCCGGGTTGTTGGTAGCCTTCATGAGAGTCTTGCCTTTTCTCAATACCGAGATATCAGGTTTCAAAGTTTTAAATCTCTTTAACAAAACCTTATTATTTGATGCTGGATCCTAACATTAGGATCCAAGGAAAATTAACAGAGTTTTGACCAGAGATGTTTCAAATTCGAACGCCTCTAGTTTAAACGTTATATACATTACAGGTCTCGTATTTTGAAAAACATTCTATTCTAGGGTTGTCTTCAGGTATCTGGAGTCAAATTGTCCTATTTCACGATGGTCTGCCAGTCGGAATGGCCGAAAGGCGTGTACTCTTCCAGGATGTCGGCGTCGGAGACGCCCTTGGAATTCAGGAAGGCGCGGAGAATCTTGTTGGTCGTGCGCGGATAGACGTAGTCGGTGCCGAGAAGCGCGAACCGCGTCGCCTCGCCGCCATCTTCGCTCATCAGGTACTCGACCGCCGGGATGGCCTGCTGGTTCGGCGCGGCGCCCGTATAGAAGACGTTGCGGGAGCTCTCCTCGCAGAAGGTTTCCATTAGCACATCATCAACTTCTTTCTTCACCTGGAAATAGACAAAAAACGACTAAAAATACGGAGATCCTTATTCATAAGGCTCTTTTCACTAGAGCAAACTCCTAAATCGATTTCTTTGCCTGGTTTCAAATCGTTGTAGTACGTGTACTTATATTTCCCTCTATTTCAACAATCCCACTTGTTGATTTGGAGTCACTTTCAACAATTTGAATACTCCCATGTCCTTTGAGCCGACACTCAACTTTTGACCGAATTTGATGTGGTAAGTAATTTATCAAGTAAAATTATTTGAATTGGTAATTGATCAATGATATTGGTAAACTTATTAAAATGAATTTGTAATTGGTAATTGAAATGGTAAAATTTCCCTATAATAAAGAATCCGAGTATCTAGTTATTAATAGAGACAAAATTTATTTAAGCGCTCCAGAAAATTTGACAAAAAAGCTGATTCGCCAAATCTTACAAGCTGTTAATTTTTGCCATCATCAATCGCGCCTTGGCGGATTGTGCCGAACACATCTTCGCCCGGATTGCCTGTTTGTACATCACCCGAAGCGGTTGTTTCTAAAAACATGGTATCGCCAATGGCATCAAGAGCGGCGGGGTTCACGAAAGTCGCCAATTCAATTTGGCCAACATTTTCGTATTCAACCTGATCAGGTAACTTCACAAGAACCTGACCCGATACATTGACAACAATATCAAGTGTGTCTTAAGGAATGGTAATTCCCGGCTTATTTTCTAGTGCAATATTTTATTTTTGACGAATAGTCTTATCACGAAACTTCTGGCTATCAAATTTCTTAACTATAACTGACACTTTTTTCGCCACCTTCAACTTAATTTTGCATGTGGATATAGCTAGTTGATGGGCAGAGAAGCGATCGGCTCTGCGGTAAGCTCTGACATCTTCAAGGGACCTTTTTCGTCACTTGCTGATGATTATATGGTCGATCTGGTTTTGAGTGGTACCGTCGGGCGACTTTACAATCAATATAAGTGTTCTCATACATTTACTGTCATGAAAGAGACTATAGAGAACAACAGCCACGGAAATTTTCTCGTTATAAGACCAGACCGTAAATAACGGTAACATCTCTTGAGACCATTCTTTAATGGATTCGACTAAATCATCAATAATCAACCAAGAGTATGGTTCAATAATATTAAAAATGTCAAATCCTCGTATGCATTTTATGTTTGGTAGAATATCCTTTATTTTATCATAGGATTCTGGGGGGGTGGAGTTTTTTTTTTAATATTTTTTTTTAAAAAAAAATATTTTTTTTTTTTTTTTTTTGTTTTCTCCGCCCCCCAAGACGTGGCCTACCCACCCCCTCCTGGTAATTTTTTTTTTTTTTTTATTTTAAAAAAAAAAATTAAAAATTTTTTTTTCCAAAAAAATATCTTCAAAAAAGAATTGTGTTGGGTGTTTATTTTATAAAAAAAGGGGGGGGGGGGGGGGGGGGGGGGTTTGGAATAAGAAAATGGCTTTGAATACATTCATCCATTCATTCATATACCGCACTTGTATTTGGCTAAAATTTAGTTTGTGGTAATCAGTAAGGCATTCTATTAAAAACCATATTTTATTGTATTATCCTTCGTGGATACAAATCCTTCCAGATCTGCATCACTATGCAAGCTATGTCCTTGTGCGAGAATCTGACACTATTTTTGTGATTAAAATTCATACAGTTAGTCTAATTTGGCATTTGAATTTATCAATTTTGTCGGCAGGAAACCGTGTGAAAAGGGGTGGTACATGAGTCAGTCTGGCCTAACCCCAACTCAAAAAGGTAGTACAAGCTGGGCGTCGAGCAAAAACACACCAAGCATCGCTCGGAAAGCGTAAGGCTCATGGCAAGGGTGAAAGAAAATCCTGTTTTTATTCGGGAACCTTGTTGGGGTAACCTTTGGATCGATATATCTGTTTTGAAAACGAAAATTGGCCATGAGAAGTTGCCCGGAGTGCCGGGAAGAGTCGGAACGCTGCGGCAGAGCCTGCCCTGTCCCCTGCCCATGGTCACCAGCGTCGCCTTCGGCGGCGAGGGGCTGGAGGATCTCTATGTCGTGACAGGCTCGGTCGGTGGTCCGGATGAACTGAGCGGCACCGTGTTCCGCACCGGCGCGGGGGACCACGTCGGCTACGGCTCGAGTGGCGCGGGTGATGCCAACAACGACGGCTTCTACGACCTGTGCATCGCCGGCGCCGAGGACAACGTCCCTGGGATCTCTGGGTGGCCTGCTTTCCATAGTTCTCTGAGGTACTTCCCGTAATTTTATTACTATAGTATTGTATTTTCATTATATTTTAGTATATTTCATTACGATTAACCTAACCCCACATCTATGGTGTGGTCACTATAACACGCAAGTACCAATATAACTATTCCACAAATTAAAATTATTCCAGTCTTAGCTTTCACTCCATTAGTAATTCTACTTTATTATATCAACTAAATTACATTGATTTAATATAAACTTCCTATTCCAGAATACGAAATCGTCTAAACTTTGTGATGTCATGTTTGTCTCCATCCAAGACAAGTCAAGGTCTAGGTCCGGAGAGAAGTCAAGGCCTGCACAGGGTGATGAGAATCCACAGAAACTTCAAAAGGTGGTCTTGAAAAGAACACAGAGGTTGTCCAATTCATTAAGATGAGACTTGCTGCACTAACCACCTTACCAGATGAGAATGAAGAGTTGGGTGCCAAGTCTTCATCTGATTTTGCTCGGCCAGGGGGCCCATGAACATCTCGTACAGGCGGAAGGTGTCGACGCCGTACTCCGCGCAGACGTCGTCGGGGTTGACGACGTTCTTCAACGACTTCGACATCTTCGCGATGACCTGCTCGAGGGGCTTGCCGTCGACGGTCGACCGGGCGTCGTCGCCGTCGAAGGTGACCTCGTCCGCGGGCACCAACCTCCCGGTCGAGTCCTTGTACGCGAACGCGGTCAGCATGCCCTGGTTGAACAGACGCTTTGAGACTTATTTAGCCAGTATCTTAGGTGTTGTTCTTGTTGTGGCTTGCCTGATGGCTGAGAAATCTTGGAATATATAGCATTTTAATTCTTGAACAGTCTCGCTGTATGAAATCTTCCGGAGTTAACTTAAAGGGGTACAAAGAGGACTTCTCAAAATTTGTATGCCTTAGCCTAAAGTGTTTTCTTTGGTGTTGTAGTGGGCTTTGGGTAGGTGTGACTGCGCTACTTTTGCCCAGAGTTTGCTATGACGGGGTCAGATAAAAAGGCACTCAACTGCGGGTATATTTGGAGACAATCTTGTGAGGCTTAAATCCTTGCTACAAGGGCGTTATTGAATGAGTTTCATATACGAGTTATTTTCAGCCTGTTTTTCAATAATTTTTGACTTACAATTGGCGTAAAGTATGAGAATTTCGTCAATTTGGTTGAATTAACTGAATCCTGATCTTGAGTTGGATCAGGAACTGGAGATACCACAGTTCATAAGGTACTTTACGGAAAGAAAAACTGAAAGTATTTTAAAGTAGTGAATCACATATGGATAAAAATCAGTTTCACAAACAACATTACTTGACGAATATTATATCTAAGATTAGAAGTAACAAGTGCCTCACTGAAAAAAACAAAAACTTCCAGTGGAGTTTTAAGGACTATTGAGCCTATTTTTTTCCATATGACGGTTTTTGCTATGTATAAGTTGTTTAGTATGATGAATATATAAATATCAAATTGAAAATGAAATGCTTAGAAAAATGCCTCGATTAAACAGGTCCTTAAGAAAAAAAAAATCTGAGATTCCCAATCTTCTCAGAAGTACAAAAAGAACATTAATTACATGCATCCCAGTTTCCGCTACATATTGCAAAAAGTGGATGCACAATGTCCCTGGTCATTTTTTTTATATCTAAATGAAGGTTCACCTATGATATCGTTTTACAGCTTTGATTTAGTCACTGGGGAGTGGAGCTAGGTACAATATAATTTTACTCGAGCACAGCCGACAAGCAGCTCTCGCCCAAGCACCTCACGCTCGCGCTGCGCGATGACCTCTACGACCTCGAGAGCCACTACATCGGCACGGGCGGCATCGAGAAGCCCGACACCGTCGAGAAGAAGCCCGAGGACCTCGTCGTGCACGGCGATCCGCCCGACGGCTACCGGCGCAAGCTCGAGCCGGTCGAGCTGATCGGTGACCTGATCGACCCCGAGGTGATCTGGGCGTGCACGACCTGCCGCGCGTGCGAGGAAACATCCCCCATCCCAATCGAGAATACTTCCATGCCACGACCGATGCCGACAGGGATAACAGCAATGGATTTGTGGCCCATCTTACCCAGTTCATCCAGATATCGCTTGCTCAGGAAACAGGGCAATTCGTTCTTTTTGATTTGCAAAGCGTCATAGGCATGGCCCAGTCGTGTTGCCTTGGCAAATACCGGGCATCCATTGGATTCGCGAAGTTCAGCAGAAAGGTTTATCAACACTTGCGGATCTTTTAAAAAAGCATTTTCATAATAATCTTCATCCTGACCTTCATATTTTCGGTTCAGAATTTTTGCCTCTTTTAAAGTACGTTCAAAATGTTTCGAAAGATTTCGGCGTCGATAAATTTGCGCCAGTTGAGTTTTGACTTTGACCTCCTTTCCGAAGATTTCTTTATAAACCAAAAACTGCTCGACATGCCTGAACAGGAAGCTCATAATCATTCTTATCTTATGGTCTTCAAAAGCCTCCTTTGGGTAAATTTTTCTCCCGCATCAGCCCTGTCAGTTTCAGGATTGCACCCGGCATGTGCACCGCTCCGCGTGCGTTGAGCGGATGATATTCCACGTCCGGCCGTCCGGCCAAACTCAGGTTGCGCTCTGAAACGCCGATCAGAGGGACCACGATTGCCGGTTCGGATGTCGCTGCCAGGAGCCTTGCCAGCATCGTTTCCGCTCCGCCGCTGGTGGCGAAATTCGTAATCACATGCATGACCGGCGCGGCAGTGTCCGTTCGTACAAACAATTCAAAATATCTACTCATAAGAATGATGCATTCCAGTTTGAATATTCGGTGGAAGAGGGCAAGATATACATTAGCTCACCCATTGACAATGAAATGATTCACCTGGACAGTAACTTACGAGATTTTCTTTGCTTTACAATGAGTATAATCAATGGTAAAAATACTGGAACTGTTAGTGGAATGGATCGTGTTATATTGCAGGCTATCCAGATGGTTTCTCCTCGGACAGTTGTATATTTCTAAAACTGTAGTTGGATTTAAATTTCGGAAAAGTTGACTTTTTTCTGACCGTGACTTGTTGCTCGGTCAATTACGTCACTGTCACGTGGCAGCAGCCGATTTTCAAAAATGTCCCAACTCGGAATTTTGATCCCACATATATATACTTTCATTCTGAGCATTAAAATTTTTGGTTCCCCAGATCCTTAGATTGTAGTGGAAAATTCCCTGCCTATAAGCCGAGAGGCATTTCACTCTGCAAAAAGCGTACCTCGAAAACTAATACTTTTGACATAGGAAAAGAGCCTCCTTGGGTGCCTAATAGACGCCCCCCCCCCCCCCAAAATTACTTTTTCACAAAATCTCCCCCCAAGGCCCCCCCTTCCCACCACCCCCCCCCCCCCCCCCCCACATAATTTTTTTTTTATATTTCCCCCCCTTATGATTTTTTTTTGGGGATTATTTGAGTGGTAAGTGGGAATTGTTTTTTTTAAATTTTCAAATTTCCATTGGACTGGCTGAGGGAACCCCGGCTGATTTCCACGCCATCAGAAGGCTCCAGCTCGCGGCACCCTGCTGCACGGCAATCCGGTCGAGTGCCTGGTGAAGAGGGATCTTTTCGTTGCGGGACAGAATTCTGGCCTGACGTTTCAGGCGATAGATCGGTGCGGACAGTCTCATGCGGGAACCTCCTGTTGCGAGCAGGTGCCGCAATCCCTCCTTATGCGCAATGCGCGAACAATTGGTTCGAAAGGAACAGGCCCCACAGGTGGTTGGGGTCAAGGACATCATCGCGCTAGACGGCCTGCCGACCACCAACGGCTCGAAGATGCCGAGCGAGCATCTGACAGGACCGGAGGGCACGGTCGTCCACCGCCTCAAGGCGGCCGGCTGCATCCCCATCGGCAAGACCAAGACGGTCGAGTTCGCCCTGGGCGCCACCGGCGTCAACGACGCCCCCGGGACGCCGTGGAACCCGTGGGACCATGCGACCCCTCGAATTCACGGTGGCTCGTCCAGCCTTGACTTCCTTTTTAGGCTTCTGCGATCATCCTCATTGTCAATCAGAGATCAGTATTATTATCCGTCCAAAATGTGATCAGGTCGTCAAGTGCAGATTGTTTCTCAAGCACATCAGTGGTTGCCCGTTCCCAGACCCACATACCCGTTGATTTTTGCAAGGACCTGTATTCGTACTCTACGTAATCCCAATCGCCGGCGATTTGAAAGTATAGGCGAAAGTTAATAAGACGCCCGTCGTCCGGTAAACCAAGCAGGGCGGTTTCCACAGGCTTTCCATGATAAAGCGGCTGCAACAGCGCGCGATAGAGGGCCATCTGGGTGACATAGGAGGGAGGCACCTCCGCGACCGATCCCGGCGGCACCCGGTTGGTCTTGTAGTCGACAACTCTGACCGTCTTCGCGTCAACGCAGATGCGGTCGAGCCGGGCCGAGAGGCCACGTTGTTCTCCATGAATGACAAGTGTTCCCATGCCGGAGACTTCGGCCCGGCTGCCGGGCAGGTAACGCGGCTGCCTTTCTTCAGTTCGCTGACAGCGTCGCCCTGATACGGGTCTTCCGTAAGCTGCTTGAGACCAAGGCTGACGCGCCCCTTATCCACATCGACTTCCAGCACCTTCGCCTTGACGACGTCGCCCTTGTTGAACTCGTCCAGCATCTCTTCGCCAGGACGGGCCCAATCCAGATCTGAAAGATGCACCATGCCGTCGATATCTTCGGTCAGGCCGATGAACACGCCAAATTCGGTGACGTGAGGACCGGTCCGAACAGCTCGGTGCGCATCGTGTCATAGGCCGGATCCTTGGCGAGGATGACCGTCGGTTGGACGAACCAGCCCTTGGAGTCGTCGCACTCGCCGCCGATCACGACGTCTGCGTCCGACGGCGCGCGCGCCGCCTCGATGGCGCCGGAGAGCTTCGCGTAGGAGCGGCCGTCGATGACAGCACCCATGAAGTTCGAGAAGTCCGAAACGTCCCCGGTGCTGATCTCGGAGATCGCTGAATGGCTTAAAATAGTTTTTTCCTATATAAGGCATAGTCCTGCACTGCAGATCCCGTTCATCATCACCAGGTCCTGCTTTCGCGGATACCACAAACTCTTTCTTTCGATGAGACAAGATCATTCATTGTGTTCGGGAGTTCCTCAAGGAGGCATCCTAAATCGTCGCACAGCTGGTCAGTGAATTTCCTTGTGGGACTTTGGAGGAACCATGGTTGGGGGACCAAAGCAGGGTTTCACCAGCAAGTTTCTGCCGGGTACCGGCTTTTACGAAAAGGTTAAATCACAACTTCAAAACAAAACCAATTGGACCGATTCAGATGATTTGGCGATGTTGTATCGCGCGACTTTCAGTCCCGAGTATTACCGGGTCTTGCATCGCTTTGTCCATTTGACCTACGGCCTGAAAAGGGCCTTGTTCTCCAGACGTTTCCGTCGGGAAAAAGGTGGAAGCCGAGCCGTATTGCGCGCGCTTTACCATGCTTTGGGCATTCCCCTCGCCGGCTGTTCTTTGGGGTCGGCCCCATTGTCATTTGTCTTCGACATGTTCGACGACCTCCGTGTGATAGGCCTTGTATTTCGGCTCTTCGATATTGTTGAACTGACCCGACAGAACCGCCCAGATGAAGACGCAAACACCGCCGAGGCTCATGAATGCTGCGACGAGGAACTGGAGAAGCGTGGCGTCAAACATGTCTCGCCTCCTCTAGCGCGCTACGGTTGGAGGTGTATCGTTGCCCGAGGCCTCTGCTCGGGGCAGAGAATTATTCACTTTGAAAAAGGTGACTATCAGGGGCCGGATTTTGAAAAACAACAACACGTGCTTGATGCAACTGAAAAGGCACTCAGGGATGGTTATGTCAGGTATGACCCAGGACCGGGGCTTGACGAATTAAGGCAGGCTATAGCAGATAGAATGGCCAATAGAGGAAGGAAAACCGAACCGGAGGAAGTTTTGGTAACAGCCGGTGCAAAGCATGCACTCACAATGAACCTTCTGACCATAATGTAGATTATGGGATCACACGCTGCGCCACCTTATGGACTCCGTGGCGTCGTGCTTTTTTGTCGCTCTGCGCACGCGTTCCGGCCTCAACGTTAGGTCTGACCGTTCAGGCCATGCCGTGGAGATCACGCCAGTTGACGGGATAGACAACAATGACCGCTTTTGCCCAGGTTGCGCGGTAGACCATCCACGTGCCTTCCTGTAGCCATATGCCGTCGCCCGGCAAAAGGTCGAACGTCCCTTCCGGTATGTACTTTAATTTTGTCATATTTTAAAACTTATATTTTCTAACTCTTCACGATAGTAAAAATTATTAGTGTGTTCAACTATATGTTCAATCATAGTTGGACTTGCTTTATTATTATCGAAACATAAAAAGCTTATTATTCTTCAGCTTTTTATGATACCAACGATAGCTATCCGATCATTTATGATTAACTATAGATGAACTTACTTTATTATTATAATCGACATGAAAAAAGTTGTTTATTCTGCAAGCCAATGTTCGACAGTTTTGTTGTCAGCAGTTGAGAGTGGATCGATGGTTGTTGCTATGCCGAAAGATGGCAATAGGAGATCAGTTGTGGTGACTTGAGCCGTGAAATGATGAGCATAGAATGAACTTTCATAGTTGACTTCGACCAGTGCTGTTGCTTCGATCCATCTCGATGAAAATACGAATGACAAGGGAATCGAGTAAAGCACGATCTATTTATCTGACCGATGATGTGTCCATAAACTCCTCACCCCAGCTCCCCCAAAGAGAACAGATCCGTATCAATTATGTCAATCTCATATCTATAACTTGTGCTTATAATTCCCATCAAGTTTCATCCTGATCTCTCTACTCTAAGCGAGATTTCCAAGCCGGAAAACCAAGATTTCCGGTTTAAAAGATTTGTTTCCCCCCCCCCCCCCCCCCCCCCTCTCCCCCCACCCCCCCCCCCAAAAAAAAAAACAACAACAAGAACCAAAAAAAAAATTATTATTATATTTGCTTAAATTTTCATTCTTTATTTTTAAGGGTTTAACTAATGCTTGTTTTTTATTCATTTTGATTTCATGTTTGTACAGAAATTAAATAAAACCGCGGCTTTAAGGCTTACTTTTGCAGATTCTTCCTTATTATTATTATTATTTGTACCTTCCTATTGCATTAAAAACGACAGTGGTGATTTTTGCATATACATCGAAATTTTGATGGGAAAATTTGACGGGATATACATCGAAATTATACATCAAAATTGAACACGTTATAGAAGCATTTTTTAAAAACGAAGAAAACAATACTACAGAAGTAGATCAAGACTTGATAAATTTAGAATCTAGTTATAATGATTCAGGATATTACCAGGCTATCTCAGATAAATCACGTTCATTACAATCAAAGCTTACTCCAATACTGAATGTTCTAAAATTTAATACAAAACAATCATCAGATAAATAATTATTAAAAGCTACCGATTATTTTCAAAGAAGAGAAGGTAAAATATCTTTAGTAGTCTAGACAAGTTAGCCCATTTTTGAGGTTGCTTCTTGTTCCAGTGCTCTGCCTTAGTTGCGAGCCTGTCTTTAGCACAGTTGTGCCCAATTCATCAATAAAGCGGTTTCGCCGATTGACTCAATTTTGTCTTCGTGTTTTCTTTCCGCTTTTCAGTTTTTGCTCTTTCATCAAATCCCGTGTGACAAACTCTTCAACAGGAGCTGTTGTTTGGCGCCATAGTCCTCACAGTTCTGCCTCTCAGCGACCTGCTGCTCGGTGCCTTCGCCGAAACCCATCTGGGCGGGCTCACGGAGTCCGATCTGGACGACTACGAGGCCCTGCTCACCATCGAGGACCCGCGACTCTACACCTGGATCACCGGGCAGGAGACGCCACCGGACGAATTCCGCACGCCGGTGCTTCAGATGATCCGCGACTTCGACCTGGCACGCGCCTGACGGGAGAGGGGACCGACGCCATGTGCCTGGTCGGCGACCACGACAGGTTGTTTGCGTACAGCTCGTCTTTGACATGGCGGTCGAGGCGCAGGTGCCTGCCGACCAACTGGTTTTGTGCCTACAGGGACAGGCAGAAAACGCGGGCGAGGTTGGGCTTGGCTTTCGGTATGCGCAGGCTGCCATCGCAGATGCGCCGGATCTCGACGACCTACGTAAGGAAATCGAAAGACGCTATGGGGCGTCCGCCGTCATTGCCGTATCCTTCGCCGCCTCAAGCGGGCGGGTATATCCGGTGTTGAAACGCGAACGTTAAACCTTATTTGCCTGAATCACTTTTCAGCGATAACCTAAGTCAGTTTTTTGCTGCTCAAAGAAAAAAATCATATAGCAAAGCAGACATTGGTTTAAGTGAAAATACTGCTTCTGAGAATTTGGCTCAATTCCTTACACAACCTATTTCAATATCTTAGTATTTCTAGCAGTTACTATGTTACTACAGTTTGTAAGGTTTTGTTAAATAGAAATACAAAATTATCTTGCACCGTTCTTTGTGTTCAAAATTGGATTTATCTGGTCGCGCTTCGTCCGAACCTTCAGAGTCGCTCGGGGAATCTGATTGATCGGGACGCGATGGACTATCGGGATTCATTGCTGCCTCAAAAGGTGTAGGGCCCACTGGACAAGCCTTAAGTTTACTATCGATCTGACCGCGATGCATCACCAAAATCGCCGCGTTTAATAAGGTCTATTTCAGCAATTGTAAGACTCTGGTTCACGATGCGGCTTGGACTTTCGAATTACCCATGGCACAGTCTTTTGGGTCGCTTAAAAACGGGCACTAGCATTTTGATTTTGGTTTGAATGAACTATCTTCCAATTTGCTAGGACTATTAGCTTGGCATGACGACCCATAGACAAAGAACAATAAAAATGTATCTGTGATCTTCCTTCTCGAAAAAAAATTACAAATTTCAAAAAATTTTAGAATTCACGAAATTTGAAAAAATCCAAAATTTCATCTTAGCAAAAAAAAAACAAAATAAAAACCCATTGGGAATTTTTTGAATTGTTGTAATCCCTTGTCAAAACATATACAAATATTTTTTTTTTGGCAATTAACAGTTTTTTGCTCTTTAAGCAATTTAATGTGAACTTTTGAATGCGTGAAAATCTTCAATTTTTCCACACAAGACTGACAACATGATTGCAATGCTGCAATGATGTATATAAAAATGGCATCACTGACATGAATTTTTTTTCCGAAATTCAGGCTCTTAACAAATTTTTTCAGACTTCTAACCTACCCGATTGGAATTCTATTCCACATCAAAAAACATCTTTACCAATGGAATCATTCTCACAATTGACAGAGAGAGAGAGAGAGAGGGGAATACGGAAAGCCTCAAGATACATATCATATTATTTCGTCAATGATATTCATTTTCTTCTGTGAATCAACAACAACAATCAGGTAAATATATGATATACGTAAATATTCTTCGTCACTAAAGCAATATGAGAGAAAAGAAAACATGTAAATTCGTTTTCTTCATTTAAATGATTTAGAGCAAGGAAATCTTTCCTTAACTCTGCACGAGCAGAGAGGAATCCAAGTAATCTCTAGAACATCTTCCAGATCTTTCAAGTTAAGATTAGTCTGGAATGCACCTCTCCAAGGGAAAATAATTATCCCCATCTAAGACTGGAAGCTGGATATTACAGATCTGATACAGAAATATGAAGAAAGATGAACAAAGGCACTCAGATGATTCCAATTGCACAGATCTGATAGATCTTGGTAAAAAATTCAGCTCGAATTTAGGACTTTTCTGTTAGTGATAAAAAAGAATATAACACATTTTGGAACAAAGAACACCTCTAAATATCTTGAAGAGCCCAGAGACCACAAAAAATGTGAGTTACTACAATTTTTTCAGAACAAAAAACTTTAATGTTTTTACTTTGATTCGATTTATCCGAACAACCAAAACTACCAACTACAGAGCAAATTTTTCAACGCGAAGAGACATTTCTCAACAATATTTCACCGAAGTCGTCAAACGTGAGGACAGACTTGGTTGGGCTGTATGACTTGCAGAGTTACTCGGCGATTTCGTTGAGCTCTACAGCTCAGTGGCAACATCGTTGGCTCTCTGGTCATGCAGCCGATGTTCGAATTCCATCTGTTTGCAACAAAGAAAAAGCTTTTAATTTGAGTAACTCACCAGTCTATTTCATCCCTGTAGCTATCAATGAGTTTTGGCAGTGGTCTGTGAGAGCTCAAGTCATCATTATAGCACCAAAGAAGTGAATTTAACTTTTCCTATTCTTTTACGCAAAATTAATTCAAACCTCTCAATTCAAGGTCTTTGACAAAGTTTTTAAATTAAAATTCTTCCCAATCGAGGCGCTTAGTGTGCTCTAGGTTCAAGCCCCAACCACGATAGGTTCAAGCCCCAACCACGATAAGTTCAATCCCAAACCACGATGTCACAGTTAGGGATGAGGTCTCGTTAGTTTATCTGTTTCTGAGATCCATGTAACTGCTCCTATATAACATCGGGAGGAACAAATACAGGCCGTAAACGACCACGCCTCCAAGCAACAAGCCACCCAGCGGTGCCGCATAGCGGCGAAGTTTCGCCGCAAGGTCCGGCGCCTTAGCCGCCACAACCATGCCGGCCGCAATGGGCACAGCAAGCAGGGCCATGGTCTGCACCAGAAACATCCACGGACTGACATCAATGTTTTGTAACAGCTGTGCCGTGGGCGGATAGAGGTTCGACCAGAACAAGATGGACACCGGATGTTCGGCGTCTCGATGTGCTTCGAGCCGAAGCAACCGAGGTCTTGGTAACCCTGATCATCGCAGAAGACGATGATCACGTTCGGGTTCGAGGCCTCGGCCGCGCTGCTTTTATCAGTCGCCAGGCCGGCGAGGAACAGAAGAGTTAGGGAGATGAGGCGAACTCGCGGCGTAATGGTTGCTCCTTGCTGTCGTCGTAGCGTCACCCTGCGTAAACACGACACTCGCTGGGTAGTGTCGGAAAATCTCCACTAAAAAGATCAGAAAATATTCATGGGAGTTAAGAAATAATTATGTTAAATTCTACAAACTCTGCAGTATTGGATATAGTTAAAAAAAAGTATCCAGCCCAAAAACGTGATATATATAGAAGCCCATTGCAGCTCCAAGGGAATTTTGAGGTTGCACTGTACGGGCAAATCTTTACATTCTTTATTCAACTTTTCCGTGCCGAAATAATTCAGTTTTCCATCCAAGGCATGCATATTCACTAGGGATGATATCGAGAAATCTATCTTTCTGTGCTCACGCAATATGTGAGTCGAGTAATCATCATTTGAGAGGAAAAATTATAGAATATGCTGATATGCATGATGACAGTAGATTTTTTGATCACCCATTTGTCGTGGGTCAGCCGTGGGTACGTTCTTATATTGGTTTTATCCTTCAGTCTGATACAAATCTTAATATCGGTGTTTTATGTTTATTGGACCCTAAACCAAGAAGATATGATGATGATGAAATTGATCAGTGTGCTTTAATATTTTGTCGAAAAAAAACGAAAAAATTATCCTAATTAATTATCCAACATAATTTGAATAACCATAAAATATTTATTGAAATTAAGCCGAATATTTAATATATTTAATATATATGATATTTTTTCTTATGAATCTCTGCGTTTCAGCCTATCTGCTTTTGGTAGTAATTTTAGTTCATTTAAATTTGCATTGAAAATTATAGTTCTTGAAAGATATATCTCTTATCTTTATATTTTACTCGTACCATTTCTTGGTTTTCAAGCCGAGAACCTTGATGGCCTTAATCATGTCTGGTTTGGCAGCAATGAGGATGTCCTTGGCACCACTTTTATCATTGGCCTTGTGGGCACGACGGATCAATCCCTGTGAAACGTACGCACCATAGTACAACAGAGATTCTTGAATTGAAACAGAACCACAGTATCCATCACAAATAGCCTCCTTACAGGATGCTTCACAACATGATTGTTCACGAAAATTACCGTACCCTTAAGAATATATAACGATGGAAAATTATGAATATCCACATTCCAATTTTAAGAGCAGGTAAACCCTATAAAAGTTTAGCGGTAAATACCATACCGCATTTCCAAACCGGGGAGCCAGTTGCGGAAATTAGCCAGGCCAACCGGGGTTTGATCGCCAAAGACATGGCTGCGGCGGTGGAGAATAAAAAGAAACTGGAAGCAATTCCGGTGGCGCAACTTTTGGAAATCTGCAAAAAAGCTGCTCACTACTGATTTTCAACTTCTTCAGGTGAATGGCATCAGCATGAAAAATACTTCGCCTCACGTTGCTGTTTCAGCATTGATTGTAAATGTTCCTCGAATCAAGCTATTGGTGGGGCATGACCGCGGCAAACTTGACAAAAACACTAGGTTGATATTTGGCAAAATGAATCACAAAAATCCCAAGAAACAATGAACAATTATCAATTATTTATGAGCTCTTCATAAAACGCATCATTGAGGATAAATAAGCAAGAAAAAGCCAAAATCTGGTCAAGCGCCCCCACCAGGGTCCTATAGCTACTTTCTTACAATAAACTAACTGTAGAACCGGGGTAGCTATCAACCGGACAAAGATAGCGTTTTGGATCTCTGCATTCGTGAGCTCCTTCTTGATCTCTGATCTCCAAGCTTCACAAACACAGAAATGGGGCTCTTTAACTAATTACTTTCTTTTCATCGTCCATTGAGTGTTTTCGACTAAATGAATATTCTTGGGGCTTAGAAATCACTGAATCAAAACCTCATTTATGCTAGAATGAAAAACAAACATATGGGTTCAGAACAGTACACAAAAATCTAATTCAAGTTGCAATAAAAAGTATTTTTCAACAAAAGACCAAGTAAAAGCAATTTTTGTGAACTTTCTATTGAAAAATATCATTTTTTGCACCAAAATCAAGGAAAAGCCAAAAAAAGCCATGCCATCAAAAAGGTACAGCCTATCTATCAATAAGAAAAGTGTATTTTTTGTATTTCCATCCGACTAGACACATTATAGTCATGGCATTTTGACATGTTATAGCCCATGGTGGGCATGTATTTTCATCGAATCCCATCCCGTGCGTTCGGATGGGCATTATAACCCATCCAACAATCCAACAATATGCCATGCATGGATGGGCTAAAACATGCCATACGAAGGGCAGCCGGGAACGTTTAAGCCACGGATTTAAAAAATATGTTTTTTGCAACAGAGGCGCTATTTGGAGACGATTTTCGCCCTCGTTGGGGTTTATATTATTTTCTACTGGTTAACCAAGTACTAACTAAGTGGTCAGTGTGCTAGACTTGAAATCCTTGTCCACGACTTGTCCAGACTTGTCCATGAGGATAGGGGTTTATATTACTTTCTACTGGTTAACCAAGTACTAACTAAGTGTTTAGTGTGCTAGATTTGAAGTCCTTATTCATGACTTGTCCATGAGGATAGGGGTTTATATTATTTTCTACTGGTTAACCAAGTACTAACTAAGTGGTAAACACACCTTACAACTAGAAAGGGCAGTGCCAACATCATATAGAGTCTATAAGAGAACGAATTCATTTGGCAAAAATATTAAAGCATTGTGACTCTGTTGGTGTAACCCTTCTCAGAGTTTCATGAAGAAAAAAATTGATGACTATTCAACAAGAGGAATCATAAATCTTGGTAGGCCAATTACCTTCTAAAATTATTGATCCCCTCAGCACAACAAACTCAGTTCAACACAAGTACTTACCAGGTTTTGCGGCTTCGATCACGGCCTGAAGCTTTTTCGGCCCGTAGACGACGCCGACGCCTATGCCGGCACCGGTTCGGCACACGGCATACTCGCTAATCGCCTGTCCTATTTCCTCGATCTGCGTGGTCCCAGTTTCACCGTAGATACGGCCTGTTCATCCTCCCTGGTAGCCGTGCACCAGGCCTGCGAAAGCCTGCGTCGCGGCGAATGCAGCCTCGCTTTGGCGGGCGGAGTTAATCTCATTCTCAACCCCGGAATACAACCTCCATATACAGTTATGCAGTTATTGGTAATAGCAGGGGCCAAATTTTTAAAATAGAAACATTGGTGAAAAATCATTTTAAAAAATAAGCTAAAAATATGTGACACTAGTTTAAGAAGGTGTAATTGTCTTTGGGAATCAACAGACCGATAATTCTTGATTTTTTTTTCAGATGAAGAAGTGTTGTCAAATTTAATTAATTAGTTTTGCTTATTTATTTTGATAATTTAATTTGGTAACACCTTCGGGCAGGGGGTGGAAGAGGCACCGCCGAATTCCGGCGCGCTGATCTATTATGCCGGCCATGGCGTGCGCATCGACGGGGAAAACTATTTGATACCCGTGGATGCGGAGATTTCCGATCCCCTGGATGTGAAGATAGAGGGGGTCCAGGCCTCGACGGTGCTGGAAACCCTGGATCGATATGAAGGTTTGAATATCGTGGTGCTGGGCGCCTGCCGGAACAATCCTTTCGAAGGGGGGACGCGGTCCGTAGATCAGGGAGATCTATTGGATTCTGAGTTGTGGGCAGATTTGAAGTCAAACCATTGCAGTGTTCTCAAGTCAGAGCCCGGTTGGGTGGAGAGTTTGTGCCTGAGCACAAGAAGGCTTGTGATTATATCATTCTTTGCTAACTAGTTTGTGAGATTTTGCAAAGAGGAAAGACCGTTTGTAACAAGTGGTATCAGAGCCTAGTCTTTCATAAATCATGTGCAATGGCCCAAAACATATTTAATGTTCCTCCGCGAAGTGCGACTTGAAGACTGTGAACCACGCGATCTGCGAAATGTCGGAACTACATTGGCCGCAATTGTCAGTTCAGTGTTGCTGGAAGTCGAGCAGGTATTCGCCTCAAACAATAGCGGAGCAGGCATTAATGCGGCAGTGGTGCGTGCTCAAAACGTCTATCTGCGCCACAATCTCGCCGATGGGGTGATTGGGCGACATGTATTTTTGCAAGGTGGTTCTATTGTAGGCAACGGCGGGTACGGTCGGCACAGGTGGAGGTGGATGCCGCAGCAGAGGCTGAGGTTGTGGCTCCGGAACCGGACGGAGACGATCAGCCGATCGACGCGGGGATCGTGGACGTCGAGAAGACAGAGGACCTCCCCGACAAGCCGCCGGGCGAGAGCGACTAGTCTTTACACGGCCCGGCGACGGCGGGCGTTTCCCTCGACGTTTTTCAGGAGTAGTGCGCTGACTGCCTCGCGTGAGCACCCAGCACGAGTCGTCGTCCTCGCATAAAGATTCTGGCACACGAAACCCCATTGTGCCTGTGGGACTATCTTGCCGCGCTTCCTCACCGACTACGTTAAGCGGCAGAATTGCGGCAGCAGCCACAACAACGATGCCAACCAACAAGACTTTGCAGCTTCGGGTGTGCTTAATGGTGGTCTTCCTCACAAGTTTTGGATAATTGCATTCACTATCAGCCTAGTAGCAACTGCTCTATTCCCACTAAATTCCTGGGCTCGAGATTGGTACGAGTATACAAACTGCGCTTCTATGTGCTATATACTACATCGGGATGATAGGTCCCGTTAGTGTTTAATTTTTCTCTCGAGAATAATACTGACATAATGGACAAAATTGAGCGTCGTCTTTTATTTTCGACCGTTGATTTTTAAGTAAGAGTCAAAAAGGACGCAGTCTGTGAGATAGGAGAGAGAAACAGCTCGAAAAAAGTAGCCAGAGATAACAAGACAACGAGAAAAGTCAAGTGCAGAATGGTACTATAGTTTTATTTAGCGCTCACATTACGCCTTGATTATGGCAATGTTAAAGCCGGTAAAGGTTTTGGGGTTAGTTACTATACGGCCAATACATCTGATAACCGTCGCAATCAGGGCAAACTTGATGTCGATGGAAACGTGTCTATTCTCGGGTTACATGGTGCATGGACGTTAGATGATCTTGTGTGCCGTGTTCAGTACTTCTATGGCGAGTTAGAAGACTCAGTTGCTATCACTGCTGCTAATAAAACTACGCCGGGTCTTTTGAATTCAAATCAAGTTGCCATCCAGCCATGACTAATTGGAGAAAAAGCCATTACGGATGGTCTGAGTGAGAGGCAAAGCTAGCATAATTCTTTGTCAGCATTGTACAAAAATGATGTCATTTTCACTTGTCGATAGATAGTCTATCATCCGTCCATGCATCTTAGATGAGAACTAAGGTAGATAGTCATAGTAGTTTAGGGATGATCAAGATTTTTGGGTTGACTCATGACGGACAATATCGGCCTATTTTGACAATTTGCTTTCATATAGTGTCTTTTCCTTTAGTTCGAATGTCCCTTCAATAATGTAAATGGATTAGCCTGGTAGTACTAGTGGGGGTAGTTGTAGTAGTATGGGTAGCATGCAAATATTTGATCACATCGTTGATCGTTTCCTGAATTTTCCAGTTTAACATACTCAGCTGTTCGTGCGTTGCACCCTTTTGACAATCCTTATACATATAACGTGGTTTGATTTAGTTCAAACTCCCCTCGTGTTTAAACTTATTTCTTTGGTATTTTATTATAGGGAGGGAAAGAATTTTTAATGCGAGTCCATTTTGGCCTGCCAAGTGTGGAGGGAGAAGAACTTGAAGGAAAACCGCCAATTCAAGTTAAATTCGAACTTCCATATTTCACAACTTCTGGAATTCAGGTACGATCTTTATCTTATGATCGCAGGAATAATTACTTTATCTTACGTTTGGTATCATATGACTTGCCAAAAAAGTCTTTCGATATAAGGTTTTAAGTAGTAGCAGTAATTTTTTTGTACGCCATTCGTACTATGACTTAAGCTTTCTCAGATGTTTTCTCGATAAAACGTACCTGTGTCAACCTCAGGTGGCTTGGTAATACTTTGAGCTGTTAGTAGTAGTGGTATATTTTTTTGCAACCTATTTATTCTTTACCTTAGACATTGTAAGATTCTTTCTTGATAATCCGTTCCTGTGTCATCCTTAGGCTGCTTTATGCTGCGATGAGTTGTTAGCATACCAATGCCTAACCTAAGCAATTCTACAACTGCACATACTGCAGATGTTTGCAAAAGATTATACCAAGAATGGCTGAGTAATTAGACAGCGAATCACTAGATGAGGGGGTGAGTTAAATCCTCAGTTCAAACTTGCTAAAAGAGGAGAGACATAGCTGGCTATCTGTAATTCCAGGCGACAGTGAGAAAGAAATATGTGATGTTGTGAAATTAAGAGAAAACAAGTCGAAAAGGACCAAAGTCATACAGCCAGCCCAAAAAATGCATAAGGAAGAACAGCGCATACTGCAGCGGTCATATATCCACGTCCGATGTACGGTCGCCCCAGCCAATACCCTAATACAGCGGCCTGCGTGACCCCCCGACGAACATTGGACAGTGTTAATCCACCGATAAGAGCAACATCGTGTTCGGAAAATACGGCAAGGGCATAACCGAGATCTTCGCGAGTTTCCCGGGCATAATGACGAACACGCCGACGAAAAGAGCTGCGGGACAGCATTTGCTATAAATGCTGGTTCCTCCCTTCCGCCGCGTCTCGCCTCAGCCCTAACTTGTCAATGGCAACACTGGAAAGCGTACTCAACTGAAATCGAGGAGAAAGCAGGGAAGGATGAGCGTGCGATTGAGCGTGACAGCTTGACAGCACGAAACGACATACGCGGTTCACGCGAACGCCAGCGGCAGATGCGAGACGACGAGCGAGGAAGGCAAGGCTCATTGTGGGTGTTTTGTTGGCTGTGGAAGGAGTATGCCTACTTTAAACAAATGGATAATAGCTAATAATAAAAGTTTCAGTGGTATGAAAGTAATACCTACCTAGCATCTCCAATGTTTTATTGTCCGGTAATAAATTGCGAGCAAATGGGAAAAATTTGAACTTTTTAGCAGCCGCTTCGTTCTTGGCAGTTTTTGTCGGCATCATTTTGTTAGACGCGGCAAACGACGATGACGCGGCAGTGCGCGTTCTAGGCGATCGAAGACGATGTCTAGCCGCGAGCAGACTTCAAACTCCTAGTGATTCTGAGTGCCCAGAGTTCCGGGTCACTGTACGCCTCGCTGCAAGAGCGTTTGCGAGACGTTTCGGAAGAAGTGCGATTCGTTGCGCTGTTTCGGCTCCAGCATCGAGACGACTCTCCGGATTGTCTTCGGGACTATTCCGATCAGGCGCACTTCGCCCAAGCTGAAAGCCCTACGACGCCAATACGCGTCGATCCTCGGGCCTTCTTTATTCTGCGGCAGATCGATGTGCATTCTAACTTCAGAAGAAATTTCCCTTTTTATTTGTCCGTCTTCGCACCCCGCCCCATAATAAAAGACGGCTAGCCGCAAATACCATTCTATTTCGCCCGCTCCGCAGCGACGCCTTTTTCGAACCCCAGGCGCGCAATGCGCGAGTCTCTTCCGCGTGTCTTGCCAAGCGGACGGTTGCGTTTTATCTTCCCCCAGTTAAGCGGCGAAGTAAAATGGAGCCGGTCCCTTCGTGTAAGACCGGCTCCTCTGCATCGGCGCTCGCGGTCGAAATCTCATCTGGCAGCTCGCGGTCCTGCATAAAATCTACAATCAGCTGCGCAAGTTGCGGCCCCGCATCTTCCTGCACAAAGTGACCCGCCCCACGGATGGTCACGTTATGAGCGGTTGGCACTCTTTGAAGGAAAGCAGCCTCACCCACTCTAGTGACCGGATCTGAGTCTGTGAACGCCACCAAAAACGGATTATCCCACTTTTCATAAACCGACTTTCGGACCATCGGGTGCAGGGATATCTGCAACCAGGTCCCATCGCTGCGGCGCAGTTCAAACTCGCGGTGGGCATCGACTCCATTGGCGACGATCTCGGAGACCCACTCATACTCGAGTCCGACGGCGTGGGCGTGAAATCCGCGGCGCGCGGCCTCCAACAGGAGATCCTCCCAGGCCAGTCCGGGCTTGAGGACATCGGCCATGCCCGCGTTCATCTCGAGATAGCGCTGGTTGAACATCACCAGCCGGCGGTCCTTGTGAGAAGCAACGAGAGCGTAAGACGCCCGACTGGAACCGCCTGGTATGCCGCTGCAGCAACCTTTTCGCCATATTGGCTGCGCTTGCTTGTCGCGATGCTCATCGAATTCGAGCTCAGGTGCCAACAACCTGCGAAGAACCGGCGACCGCGTCTATCGCACAAGGCTAGCCGAATTCCGGAGTCATTCGCGGAATATCTTCGAAGGAAAATCCGTAAACGTCGACCGCTATGTACCAGATCGCGAACAGCCTGTGTGATCCAACGGACCCTGCAGGTAGAAACTGTATGAACTGCTTTCCCCGGCCGTTCCGATTTCGAGCACATAGACCGTAACCGCGGGCGTTCCCGGCGTCGCGACAATCTCAGTGCCGTCCGCGGACAGTTCTAATGACAGCACCTCACCGCCCGAGGTGAGATTCAGCGCATTGAGATCTGTCGGAGTTACCGCCGGGAACCTTACAGGGGCGATGGAAGCCGCGCCAGCATCGCCGAAATCGACTTACTTGTACTTGCAAGTGGAATCTTTGTCCTGTTTTTAAGCGGACTTTCATGGAAATTGATCGCTGCTGCTGCGGGAGCTGCAGGCATAATTATTCCGATCGCTTGGGAATTTTTACTACATGATTATCAACGTCAACGTGTTTTAACGCTTTTTAACCCTGAGGCGGATGCACTAGGTACAGGTTGGAATATTATCCAATCGAAAACCGCTATTGGTTCAGGTGGTTTTTCAGGCAAAGGTTTCTTAGATGTAAGCAAGCCCACCAAGCTTCGCACAGATGGAAGCTTGCTCAATGGCATTGCCGCAATTCTGTACCAAAAACATGGGGACCAGTGGAAACCGGTAGAATGTCGCTTCACGATACCTCTCAAATGCAGAGAAAAACTACCATAATATTGAAATTGAAATGCTTGCAGTCACATGGGGTTGTGAAAAGATGTCAAAATACCTCCATGGCCTCCACAACTTTGTCGTACAAACTGATCACAAGCCTCTCAGAGAGACATGTGGAAGATCACCCATTTTTAAACGTAATCTTACTGGATTCTCATTCTACGATTACGCGTTCTTCATATAAAATATGGTGTTATATGCAAACGCTACCAAGGGGCATAGGAAAAAAAACCAAGATATCACACTCTCACGATCAAAAGACTGCCTCTATTCTTACTTGGTGGTCATCAAAGACAAACTGGCTGGCTTAACCCAAGATCAATGGGTCATTTCCGTATCCGTCGTTGTGCGTTCACAGACCGAGGCAAGATAAATCGAAAGGTAGTCGCCGACGCCTGCTTTTCGACGATTTGAACCCGTAACCGCGGCGGCCCGGTCCGCGGCTTATGTGCAACCCACCATTACCTTGCCCACTCGGAGTTTCCCCAGGCCAGCGAACACACCTCGCCCCAAACCGATCAGGCTGGTGACCGACCGGTTCTTGCTGCGAACGTTACGGCCGCAAGACGTCACGCCGTCGCTTTTGGCGTGGATTGCCGATCCTTACATATTCACACTTTGCAAACATAATACTACTTTATGAGAATAACATATCTGTCAAAGAATCTAAGGTCATAACAGAAAGTGCCAATCTTCATTGGGAAAAAAAAATTAGTGGTACCTGGAATGGAAGACTTAGTCTGTCTGCTTTGTTGTAGCAATTTTGGCAATTTCAAGAAGAGTGCAATTTCAAGAAGATTGCTGATGTAGACCTGATGTAAACTTGATGTAGGACATTGACCTAGTTTTGAACCTTTCTTTTTTTCAAATTTTTTTTTTTTTTTTTTTTTTTGAAATTTTTTTATTTGATTTTTTTTTGAATTTTTTTTTTATTTTTTTTTCTTTTTTTTTTGAAATTTTTCTTTTGAATTTTTTTTTTGAAATTTTTTTCTTTTTTTTTTGATTTTTTTTTTTGGGAATTTTTTGAATTTTTTTTTTTTTTAATTTTTTTTTTTTTTTTTTTTTTTTTTTTTTTTATTTTTTTTATATTTTTTTTTTCTTTTTAGACTGGTTATCCGCCAGGGGCACTTCACCCTGGAGATGCGTGTTGGTCACAAATGTTTTGCGCAAAAAGGAACCTGCCGACACGGTATCATTGGCATTCAACCTGTGCAAAAGGATTCCTCTTGGCAACCACCGGTCATGCGACACCGGGCTGGTTTTTTGTGGCCTTTATTGCAACACGGATGGCACTCGGCCCTTTCGCCATCGACACCTATCTGCCGGCCATGCCGGCCATGGCGGAGGAACTGTCTAAAAGCTTTAGTGCCCTTTTTAAGTGACTAAAATGATTGGAGGGCAAGTAGGCTCCTCCCCCACCTCTTTTTCCCCAGAATCGTCCGATCCAAATTTTAAGATAGCCATTTTTGTCATCATAGTTAAAAGGTCCAATAACTATGCCTTTTGATATAACATGATCCCTCCACAGACGCAGGGAACAGGTCTGTAATTCATAAGAATTGCCGATTGTTCACACGTACTATTTGTTATTGTGAAGTATTCAAGTTCCTCGCGGCCCATGACCGTCGAGCCGTTATGCGTAGTGGACATTGAGTCGAAGTCTGTAATTGATCTGCTATTGAAACTCAGTATTTGCTTCTTGGTCTATTTATATAGGTCCAAAACCCTAAGTGTAGTGTCGGCGAGTGTTTAGCTATTTCCATTGCATTAGTTGTTCTTATAACAATACAAAGTTTAGAATTTATAAGGGGTTTTGCTGTTAAAATCGTTCCAGACAAATTGGTCCCGAAACCTGCGCGCGTTCGAACACCGCGACATCATTGGTCTGGATCATGGAGGCGGGCGAGTGCGTCGCCGCGACGGAGCGGATCGCGTAGCGGTTCCACGCGTCCGGCGCACCCTTGAACAGGATGGGATAGATGCGGACCTCCGTGGGGTCCACGTCGATGGGCATGACCATCCGGAAGTGCTGTCCCATCGCCTGGAAGGTCAGGTTCGGATAGATCATGGAGTTGAAGCGGTCGTAGCACAGGATCTCCCGGGTATCTGCAATATGCCCGCGATGCCCAGACCTCTGGCGACCGGGTGAAAGCCTAAGCCCTGTTCCAGCATGCTGAGCATTATGCTCGCATCGTCGCGGTCTTCGAAAAGCAAAAAGAAGAAGCCCGCCTGGAACGCGAAGCGCGCGAGGCCGCCAAGGCTGAAGAACGCGCCCAGCGCGAGGCTGAACGGGCGGCTCAGCCTGAAGCTACCGGAGACTCCGCAGCCCAAGCAGGCGAAGGCGCTGCGCCCGAGGAAACGGCTGTTGCGGCGCCACCGTGATCGGTGCGCTCATTTATCGTTCTGGCAGCGGTTGCACCCTTGACCCGGCGACGCGCGCGTGCCGCGCATCGCTCTGCACATGGCAATACCCACCTTTCAGGTCATCTGCGGATCCAGCGGATATACCGGGCGCGGCACGCGCGTGAAGTTCAACGTACTGTAGTCGGAGGTACACACGCCGGTACCGGCACACTCGACGATGTGCGACGCCAGATCGCCAAACGGCCAAGCAGCAATAGATTTGGGATTCTCGCAGACAGACCGAACAAATATTGATAATGCGTGTCTGGCCGTTGAAATCGACTCCACACTCCCGCCTCCAGACAACGATGACTGCGGCAACGCTATTTGTCTAAGCGCAGGCGTTTCATTCAGTGGATCGACGTTGAGTTCATCCGGTGTCGACATTACATCGTGTGCGTTTAGCGATTCAACGGACGTTTGGCATTCATATACGCCGACGGTTTCAGAGCTTGTTTGTAGCGCGTTAAGTATTTCTTCCAACTCTTTTTGCAAGGTTTTAACGGGTTGCAAATAGTTGTTCCAGGCCGCTTGTTTATCTTTTTTAAATTCGGCGCTGACGTCTACTTTTAGTTCCTCACGTTCCGCTTTAGTCGCCTTGTTTTGGCTGATAATCCATTCTTCAAATTTCACCAGACAATCCATCTCTTTTTCCCATTGCAATCTTTCTTTCGACTTATAGCGCTCATGGCTGCCGGAAGCATCTTATAATACACGAATTGCAAATGGTAATGGCAAATGTGGTACATCGGTCATGTGTCAAAATCCTGCCAGTGCTCGCGTTGTGCTTGGTCATGCTGGTGGAGTTCTGACATTTTGGTCGCCTAATCAACGTGAACCAGTGGTGAAAATGCTTGCTCATGAATCAACATTGAGATCTGTGACAATTGAACATACTGGAACGTAAGTAGAATTATTCATTCGATTCAATGTTGAACTATTTTCGAGACTCTGACCGGCATGAAACGCGCAGCCCGGGCCTGTTCGCGCCGGGCCGTCGCGGGGGGGGGGGGCCGCAACGAAAAACCCCGCGCCCATGGCGGGCGCGGGGCTGGCGTTCCAGCGTCGCGGGCGGATCACTCCTTGCGCGGGTTCGCTTCGTCGGCGGGCTCCTCGGCCTCGCCCGGATCGCGATCCTCGCCATCCTCGAACAACGAATCGACGTCGAATTCGCCGCCCAGTTCGAATTGCGAGGCCGCTTGACGTCGTGAAACTCCTTGATTAATTCCACTACAGGTTCAGGCAACTTTGCCAACTCCTCTTCGGGTTCGTCTATTTCTTGGAGCTTAAACACATACGCTATCTGCTCCTTCTTAATGCCTTTCAGCAATTTGCTAATAGACATGCATCTCATTACAGGGATAACTTCATTACCTGCTATCTCAACTTGCTTTCCATTCGGTGCTGCTGTTGAAATTTCTCGCTTGTGGTTGTGGACCCTTGGTTTAGCTGTCACCTTCGGCCTGGCGCTCGTGCTCTACGAGATCATCAAGGGCATCTTGGGCGCCACCGGCATCGCCCAGGATAGTCCCGAGGACCTGACCGGCATGGTCGACCAAGGAGTCGCCATCTGCTTCGAGCCGGGCCGCGTCGTCTATGGCGCCTGGCGCTCGATCTACTTCCTGTTCGCCGTCATCGTGATAGCGGGCGTGTTCGCCTTCCTGCACCTCACCACCTTCGGCATGGTGGTGCGCGCCGGCAACATATACAGTGGCTACCATCAGCAGATATACTACTGATGCCGTATATTTGCTAATGACGGTTGCTGTATGTGTGACCAAGATTTTCAGTTGTTGTTTTTTTTTTTTTTTTTTTTATTGTCTAATCAAAGGATTAATCCCTATTTGAACTGTTAATTATCGTCTAAAATATGAACTAAGGATAGAACACCAAGAATTAGTGCAACCAGATTTGTTTCTGGTGAAATTTCCTTTTTCATAGTTTAATCTGTGTAAAAGGGTTGATATTTGCTTTTCATTTTCTTCAGGCAAAAGCGAACAGGTGACATAAACTAACCTGCCGCCGGGCTTTAAATAGGTCACGGCTTGGTCCAAAACTGTTTTTTGCTCGGCAAGGCGCATATTTAATGATTTTTCTGATAGCCGCCATTTTGCATCTGGATGGCGCCGCCAGGTGCCACTGCCGGAACGGGGCACATCGCATAACACAAGATCGAAACGATCGGCATGGGCTTGCTCGGACCACTGGGTCTTGTCGTGGCGCACGATCATGGGGTGCGCGCCGAAGAACCAGATCCAGCCGAGGTTCGGCACCCGCGCGAGCTCCCGCTTGCCGAACACCAGGCTGTTGTGGGGCGCGAAGCACGCGTTGACGAAGAAATCGACCATGCTGGTGTGGTTGAAGGTGAACACCGCCGGACGGGTGCGCAGGTGCTCGGCGCCTTCGTACTCGAGCCGGATGCCCGCGACCCACACGCAGCCGCGGCTCCACCATTGAGCACCCGGCCCGCGCCGAGGATGTCCACGATCGTGACGGTGCTCGCGACGACCGAGCCGTGCACCATGAAGATGACTTCGTTGGAATACATGGGCAGGGCGCGGCGGAAGGCGCTAGGTAGGATGATCCGGCGCAGACGGGTGATCGGCGACATGCCGCAGGCCTTCGCGGCCTCCACTTCGCCGAGCGGCGTGGCTTCGATGGCGCCGCGGAAAATCTCCGTCGTGTAGGCGGCGGTGTTGAGGCGACTGTGTGGCTGGTGTGCACCAAGCAAGCTTGAGCCAGAGCTGCACAAGTGAACGCAACCGTCCACCATATCACATTCGTTGCTGCTAATCGTGTGTGAAACCATGTTTTCACTGTCATTCAATAGCCTGATGTGTATCGAAGGTGGGCGGGCAAGGGAAAGCGCAACCAAATCTGAGCCGTAGAATTGGTCTACAAGTCAAGGCCTGGAGTTTTGCAGAAAATACATTTACCATTCAACCAACCTGACTTAATGATGATGATGATCATTATATGGTTAGCACTGTTTAAGTCTAGCAGATTGACCAATATAATTAGGCTTGCATCCAATTGGTATTTATTGGTACATGCTATACCGTTTCTTGCAGGGAGGTGCAAGCGATACCCGCTGGCCAGAGAGAAACCATGAATGGTGTAATTCTAATCTAAGCAGTACAACATTGGAAATTCCCCATAGTGTGGGGAATCTATGGTAATTCCCCATGGACCCGAACTTTTAACTCTAAGGCATTTAAAAGAAACATCCAATTTTGTGTCACAATACTTTATCTATATGGAATTTAGATGGAGAAAACATGTGCTAAATAGTGAACAACTCAGGATTTAGCCTGAAGGATAAACATGAAGTTATTTTGGGACTACAATTTCAACAGTATATGAAGTCCAAATGACAATGAAGTCATCTATATAAACACAAAATAAACAACCCCAGATTTGTTCTTGACATTCCAGCATCTGCATGTACTCTTTTAGTTTTCTGTTGTTTATTCTGATTTCTTATCCGAGCTATATAAGTTACGGCAGGGCCGCCCGGTCAATCCTAAACAAAGTTTACAATAGACCAGTTAGGGTTATTCCTTAAGGAACCGCATCACCTTAAATAATCCCATGCTTGAAATTTTATTTAAATTGTTTGGATTTGAGTTTTTAGTTTGACTACGGCACGCAAAAAACAAGACCAGGGATCAGCTTCGCCATCTGAAACAATAGCCTATTTAGAAGCCAGAACGCGTTCGTTGCGAGCCATCGGAAAGTAGAATCAAAGCGACTGTGGGGTGAGGCTGAATTTACGGCAGTAGTTCGTTCAGTGCATGGCCAATGGCCGTCTGTTGACCGTTAGCATCGGCAGAGAATTGTTCGACCCCCTGCACCTCTTCTGAAAATTCATAGAAGTGTGTCTCCACATTTTCTTCGGCCAATTGTTCGAACTGCGGTTTGCTGTCGGCAACGATATCGACAATGCCTTGCATCTTATAAATCATGTAAATGCGGTTGGAAAAGCAACTCGAAAACTTCATAATGTATTATTACACAAACCATTCACAATTATAAGAAAAAGAAGACATTATTTTGCAACATCGCCGAAAAGCAAAAGAGCTGAAGAAAGTAAAAGAAGTGATGATTTGAATGAAAATACCGAAAAGGCAGAAGCTCGAAACTCTGGTCTGCAACATTATGCAAGTGGAATGAAAACAAAAGTAAATCATGTTATCAACGACCACCGTGACATTACCTGCCCATGGTCTAGAAAAGCGATCCCCTGCACTACGCTTGCTTCCGCGCATCACAATCACAAACGCAGCATGGAGCCAGGACGTCGCCCGGCGCGGCGACATCCTCACGCTCAGTGCCGATGTGGAGGGTGCCTCCGACGGCCTCGAAGCCATGATCAAGATCTATGAGCACGATGCTGACGAGGCGCACGACCTCATCACCCGGTTCACAACGCTTATTGCACAGAGCCGTGTCGGCGAGCTGCACGGCAACTACTTCAGCCAGATGGGCCCGCGCCCGGCGAGCGTCTACGACGTGCTCAAGGCGGTGCGCGGCGAGGGCAGCCCGCTGCGCCTGCGCTTCGCAGCCTTCGACGTGATCTACCTCGACGGCGCCGACTTGACCGAGCAGCCCTTCCACGAGCGCCGCGCCCTCCTGGAGCGGCTGGTGCGGCCTGCTTCGATCATGCCCCTGCCGCTGCCCATCGAGCTCTCCGACGGGGAGGACATGCGAAAGTTTTGTCGTGATTTCTTGTTGTAGCCATTTTCAAGCAAAGAGACTCACCACCGAGTAAGACTTCCCTCTAATCTCTATTATGCAGTGAAAACGATTCAAAATTAGAAAGGAGTTGGCGATTCCCGCCAGAACTACGTGGCGCTTTTAAAATGAAAAAGAGGCCCTGTTATCAGCTGCCTCGCTGCCTATTATCAGCTGCCTAGCAACTTTAAATTTTTTGGATTTCACACAGAGGAGTCGGAGCAGACGCACAAGCTCGACCGGCACGGGCGCCTTTCCGTTCTTCAACTGCTGTGTCAACGCCCGATCCTCTGCCTCAGCAGCGTGTGAGGTAGCCATGACGTCCCGCATCCGATCTCTTAGCTCGTTATGCTCCGGATTGACGACGCCTGTTGGGGCAGGTGTCAGCAGACTGCATGCCGAGCCAAAAACACACACAGGCAGATGCACTGACCAAGCTGTAATAGGACCGCAAAAGCATCAAACGGCCTACCAATTATGGATTTCAATTGGCACTTCCACAAGTATGAAAATTGACCAAAGTACATCCATGAGAAAATTGTTCAAAGTACATCCACGAGAAAGCATTCTGAACTAAATGCAATAATCATCCACTTTTGGAACACCATGCTAATGGTTTCATGCTGCGTTTATAATGTCAATAGTGAACTGAATGACGCACGCACAAACACCATCGCCAGTTTGAACATGGCTCTAACTTATGCTCTCCCTGAACAATTCGCATTGCTAAATATCATCACAGGCAAAGTGAAATGATTTATAGACTGCTTTCTCCATTTCAACCAAAAGCACAATTTTTCACACGGTTCTTTGTGAATCAAAGTCGCCAAATTCAGCCAGTAAGAAACATCAAGATTACGTCATGCTTGCGTCATCGGCTTTAGTACCAAGCCGAATACGTTGGCATTGCATAATACATCAATATAACAACGCCGAAAATGTTGTTTGGTAGAATAAAACATAATATCCTCGGCAAGGGTTGTAAATTATGCCCTGGGGGCATATAAGGGTTATATTGAAAGGGTGATCGTATACACTTTGGAGGGGGCTCATTGGATTAGTAAACACAAGCTATAGTATCATTTTTATAGATTGAAAGTGATCGAGGGTGGGTAACCCCCCCCCCCCCTCCCCCCTCCACATTTTTCCCCAATCCCTCTGATTGTAATTTTGTGGTTGGTAATTGTTGGCTGTGGAACTGGCAAAATTGCCTATTCCTTCCACCGTCCAATGCCCCCGTGGCCCTGGATCCGGCGGGTAACCACAGATGTGGTCTACACCCTGCCGCTTGAGGAATTGCAGGATCTCCGGAGTCGTTGGTGCCCTCTGCGAACCGACATGCATGCGAACAGGAGAACCCTGAGCTTGCGCTGGTGTCTGCAATTGGGTCGCGGCGGCGGTTGTCGCACCTGCAGCAACCACGGAAACAAAATGTCTGCGTTTCATTGCGGGACTCCCCATGAGGACTTATATTTTCGCGCGGCTGCAAGCGAAGCGGGACATCATCAGGCTGGGCATGGAAGTTTTGAAAATATGAAACGCCGTGCGGGTATGACAGCGGACTGGTATGCATTGAAATATCGTCAGGCACAAGACCAACAAGATGTGGGTGATACGGCCGTTAATCAAAGATTAGCCGCACAACTATCAAATGTGTATCAAGAAACGAATGCTGAAGCGCGTTAGTTGTTCGTACTCCGACCGAAAGCTAGGAACTCAGTACGTGTTGTACGAGGCGAATAGCTGGCTCAGCGTGGTAAAACGGTAGCGCAGACCGGTGTTGCGGATGTGCATGCGCGTGAACTCGCGGATGCGACGCTCGAGATCGATCTGCGGCTGCATGGGAGCCGTCTTCTGGATCCCCATGAAGTACTGTTCGAACAGGACCTTGGCTCGATCGATCCGCTTTTCGCGGTCATCGAGGGTCTCGCCAATCTCCTGGGGGTCCGGGCCCGCATCGCGGTTCTGGGCTCTAAAATGCGGAGTACGAAAGACTTTGCTACCAAATGAAGACTACGAAAGGCAAGAACATTGAAGTATCTTGTTGTTTTAAAGGATGGAAATACACAGTTATTGAGATTTATAACTGATGTTATTGCATGAACCTTTGGAGAAAGTCTGAGATATGTCAGTACTCGCGTTTTAGATCCCAGCCCGATTAAAGGTCAAAGCCTTTGAAAATAGCGGACCTACTAAAGATAGATCCGAAAGGTCCTTCCCAAGCTCTTAGTCCTGTGCTTGGCATTTTAAGGGAATATATATTCATCTTATTATTACTTTGTGTGTTGAGCGACATACCTGTAAGTGAAAATCAGTTTATTTAAAGTAAAGATCTCTTTTTACCGGCCACTAGCCGGTACATTAAGCAACCTTAAGAATATCTTAAGCAGTCTCCGGGTATATTAAGAACATATTATTCTGGGAAATTAAGCAGCCAACTCTCTAATCGTAATGTCCAAACCCTTCACATCGACCCATCGTTCAGTATAATTTTTATCCAATAAACAAACATGATACAATTGTCGATCGACTAGAATTTAAGAATGGCTGTTCAGTTCGACAGTCTGTTGTTTTTCTTACTATCAAACTTCATTACTAAGCCACTCATATTGAAAACAATCGCAGGTAAACAATGGGATTCTAATTGAACAAGTACGATATCACCTGATTCGAAATGACGAAGAATTTCTAAAATCAAAAACAAAAGATCCATTAAAGATGTGGTTGTTGATCACAAATGCCATCTGGCCGTGGGTCAAAATTGCAGCTTTGGGTTTTCCTGTCGTGCCCGATGTAAAGAAGAACCAACACGGATGGTTGTATTCAACGGCTGCTGGTTCGAATGCTTCTCGGATGTTGGATTGCGCGTACTCGTCGTAGGTCAATTCGCCCGGTCTTGCTTTGCCAATACAAATGACATGTGCGACGCCTGCTTTCACCGCGACGCCGGCGTGGGCTGTGAATATTCTTGCCGCCGCGATCGGCCTTGGTCACCACGCCATCGCCATTGCGATCGTTCTTTTCAACGAAGTTTTTCGAGCGTGCCGAATACTCTTCCTGCGTGACCTTGAGGTCGCCATCGCTGTCCAGGCGCTGGAAGCCTCGGGTCATGCGGTTGCCGTTCAGGTCTTGCCAGATGGTGGCGAACTCTTCCAGGGTGATGCTGGTGCTGCCATCGGCATCAGCCTCGCCGAAAGCCTCGGCGCGGACTGCGTCGCATGTCTTGCAATGCTCGCAATGCCTATGCTGTTGCAAGACAAGTTGCAGATATAATTGCAACGTTTGAAATAAATGTTTTTCTTTAGCCTTGTGCTACAAAGACATGAACGTTGGACCATATGTAGAGCACGCAGATCGTTTTATGCAGTAAATACATACGGCAAATTCTGATCATTTTCAGCAAGTGATTGTAAGTTCACGAATGTGAACCTTCCCATCCCTTAAACCCCAATGATTTTATTCATAAGCGATGATGAAGACCGTTGGTTGGGAAGAGGTGGAAGCGGCCGGAAGAAATCCTCGTCGTCATAGTAGGCATTGCTGCAGCCTGAACGATTGTCGCTGCCATTCGCTGCCGTCGACGCTGGGTGGAGTGAGGATGGCGGAGGAAGTGACGCGGGCGGGAGAAGCAGCGGAGACGACTCTGAGGCGAGGTTCAACCCGCCGAGCTCCAGTCCCAGTGCACTGCTGGCCAGTGGCTGCGTGGGCACGGACGAGAAAGATGATTGGGCCGAATGTGTTGATCAGGAACACCGGCAGGATGACCAAATCGGTAACGATTAAGAATCCGAGGAATAGTTCATTGCCCGTACCGGTGTATTCAAGCGGCTCATCCATGACTTGCACGCTCGACCATATATGCTTGCGAACATTCGTCTTGCCCCAGAAGCTGTAGATGAACAGCGTCACAATGTTCAGAAAAAACACCTTAAAGGCCAGTCCCCACAGGCCCGGTTGTGGAATGTACATCCATCAAGCGGGGTAACTGGCTTAAACACTCGTCTAAATTATTTTTGTTGTATTCATAGGTGTGCTCAACACTGAGCGACTTTCGCACTCGCTCTGTTGACACTTTGCCAACGTATTCGCCTGCGCACTTTTGATATAAAGACACGCCAAAATTACCAATGTGCTGCTGCATCCAATTAACCCCTTTCGCACGCACATCAGCCCCCGTGTAAAGCCCTTTAAGTTGCAGCTTTTCTAATGTCACCTTGACACTCGCTGTGGAGGAAAGGGAGAGTTGTCAATCTGGGACCACCAAACTGTGGACCGAAGCTGCGTGGCATCAGTGCGCAACGTGTGCGATGTGGTCGGGGACAGCGAAGACAGCGTTTGGTGCAGCACAGTCTGCACGCGAGGAAGCACACCCACTGGCTCATGTGGTTGCGGTACGGAGGATGCTAGTGATGTGGTATCGGAAGGAGCTGGTGGCCCCGCGGTGAAGTGGAGGCGTCGGCCCAGCACCGCCGTTCTCCGTCGACGCGAACCTTTTGCACGCCTCCAGCGAAGGCAAGATCATCGAGGACCCCTGGGTCGAGGGACAGGAATTCATCTATTCCCGCACCATCGCGCCCGAGGACGCGCCCGACAGGCCGCCCTATATCGCGCTCGGCTGCGAGCCCGGCGATCCGGTTTGCAGCGCCGGTGAGGCGATGAGCCCCGCGACTTCTCTCACGGCGCTGAACACGCTTGGTCATGACAATGGCATTGGCAGCCAGTTGCCCACAATGCTGCCTTTGGCATGTTCACATCGCGCTTCAGGAACTAGCTGCACTATGGTGCCCTTACCCTTTCCTTCAGGCAGTGGCTGGTACCACAAGGGTCACAAGGGTCACGGACTCCATGGCATTCGCAGGGCCTTCATCAACTTGTCCTGGTGCTGTAATCATGTCCAACCAATCAAGTACATGCAAGTCCCCAGCCTGATGTGGGAGGAGAGCAAAGCCCAATGTGCTTCTCCACAACCTGACGATCCCCTTTTTTAAAAATCAAAGATACTATGGCTATGGCCAATCTCATAGACTGACAAAGGAGACCCTTCTGAAAGCAAAAATTAAACACCTCTATTAGACCAAACTGAAGTTCAGGCCAAAAAAAATTGTAAAACTCGGCTGGAAGACCATCAGAGCCAGGAGACTTATCCGACTTCATTGCACTCAATGCAAGGAAGCATTCCTCTCTCTCAAGATTACCTTCAATAGCTTCACTAGCTTCGCCATAGAAGCTGTCTCGAAATCAATAATTTCTTTGATTGCTAACCACCCAAGTTGTGATATTAATGGCAACGAAGGGACTATTTGTAGCAACACGAGCTGCTCAATTTTGCAGCTTTTGCTATTTTCTAAGAATGGTATCACCAGCACATGAATCTACTGCACTACAATACATCTTTTGGATGGTTTCCAACGAAAGATATTTCTTGGAATACTTGAGCATTCCTATTCCTCGTGAAATCTTACCGATACGCGTCTACCAGCGATGTGAAGTGGTACAACAAAAACAACAATTTGTCCTGCAAACCTTCACCCGACTCACAACCCGCCGACAACACAAAATGGCTCCACAGCTGAATCCACAAGCGGAGAGCCACACCCCGGGTCCGCCGTTCAGCCACAGCACAACGGGTACTTCATCTCCCAAAGTAGAAGGAACGAACATGTAGTGGTAATTTCGCTTTTCTCCATTGTTAGTAATGTTAATGTAACCACTTTGCAACATCTGGCTCCGATCCAGCTGCGTAACCAGCACAGATAGCCTTGAAGGTGGTCGAGAAGGAAAGAGCGCCACGGACGGGTGCTTGATTAACAAAGAAGGAGGGAATCAAGACAACGCCGGCAGCCTCGCTCTCCGAAAGCATCCTTTCGAGTTTCTGATTCGTTTGGTTGCCTTCTAGACCCCCCGAATCGGCCATACAGCTGTCAATCTTGTGCTTTTCAAGACCAGCATGTTTGAGAGCATCTGATAAAAGAGATTATGGTTAGAAACCAGACGCGGCCTAACACACGGAAACCAAGCCAATTGTTCATTTGCTCACCTTATTCAGATTGTGCATCTCCAGCTTATCTTTTCCCTGGTTCGTAAAGTAGAATGAAGCCATGTGGTCAATTGTGTTGGCACAGAACGCACTGATCGTCGCGTCACTGGACTGCAATCCATCGTGAACAGTTGACATGATCTGCATGAATACATTCGTCTCCAATGCAAATGCTGTCTTAGCGCGGGGAGGGCGCGTTATTCTGATCACGGATGAGCGTGGGGCTGCCGAAAGCGGCAATGCCGCCGAAAATACCGTTATCCTGCCGAACATGTCCGACATTGTTGTGCCAATCATCTACGCATCGCCAGTTCAGATTATCGCCTATCATACAGCTGTGTTCATGGGGACCGATGTTGATCAGCCGCGGAACCTGGCCAAATCTGTCACGGTGGAATAATCATGTCCAATCAAGCAAATATACCGATTGGGAGAAGACCGTCAGGCGCGACGGCGAACAGGAACGCACCGTGCCGAATATCGAAGTGCGCATCGGCGGGCTGTTGTCGCTTGAGCGGATCGCGCAGGATTCGACCGCATATGACAAGGGCCGCCATCATGTGCGGGTGATGGAGATCCTCTGCGCCTATGTGCGCGAGTATGCGCCGGCATCCGAGGCCAGGGACTTTCCGCTGCCGGCGTGGGAGCCGTTGAAGGACGAGGCCAGCGAGGAAGACCGCCCCAGAATATGCCAACGATGATACCTTCACAAGCTGAGCTTCCTGCAACGGCTGAGAGGCGTCGGCAGAGTCGGCAGAGTCGGTGGGAAGCACGAGGGTAAACGTTGCTTGCTGCACGGTGCGGTAGTCAGCGGCCCGGCTTGACGCGCCACCTCCTTCTGCGTAGGGCTTTGCCGCCTGCGGGCGCTCCAGTTGAATCTCCACCTTCATCTCCACCTCCCTCTGCACCCTTTCCATCACCGGCTCCTACTAAGAGAGAAAGTCAGAATGTTTGGTGAAAGACTCTTCTCAGCACTGGGGTACAACAATGTTAATGTCTCGGCACTGGGGGTCAACACGACTGTGGGTGCAGACGCAGGTGTCACGGACGAGAAGTTGGAACAGGATACTGACCACTCATTCTCAGCTGTAATGGACACTTTGGCAGAATTCATAGAGCAGGGAGACTCACTGTCTGAGCATGCTAGGGAACATCATATGAGTGTGGCGAAAGAGTTCATTACACCTATTTTTCTTTATTCTCATCTAGGGGTTAGGAAGTGTCTTACTGCATAAGGTTTTTAAATTCATTTGCTTACCTGTTTTAGCTAAATACACGCAATGTATACAGGTTTGCCATTTTCGACGCATGTTGCTGCAGGTAGTCATTTTGGAGAATTGCATATGCATTAGGTATATCTGCATAGTCAAATGTATTGCTGGATCACTTAAACTCCTACAGATTTGAGAATTAGACTTGAGAATAATGTTTTGCAAATCGCTGGTTGCGGCTAAAGAACGAATCGAATCGCATGGCGTCGATGTCATTGGGCCGACGAACCACGGAATTTTCCAGTCCATTTATTTTTTCGATCCCATTGGACACCGGCTGGAAGTTGTCGCAAACACCAATACCCAGGAACAACTTGACGAATTGCGTCGCGTTGCGCCAGCAATGCTGGAAGAGTGGAATCAGACCAAGAAAGCACCTCGACATGCGGCCTGGTTACATGAACTCGAAACTGTTTCCCTTCGGTTGGTTAAAAGCCATCAGAGATTTAAAACTGTCCAAACCCAAAACCGCCAGAGTCCCCCTCATGGGCGTACGAAAGGTATTTCAACGCACCCCTCTTGGGGCGGCCTTAGCGTTTGGCCTTATTGATGAAGTCAGAAAGTCTGGCATTCATCACCGCGTTCAACACGTTGAACTATCGTGGATCTTGGAAGACAACCAAGGCATGTGTAATATGCTTGAATCGATTGGGGGTGTTTGCCGAAACCCTCAACGATCTTCGCGTACCGCCTGGAAATCGTCTTGAGGCACTTCGCCATGATCGAATCGGACAACATAGCATCAGAATCAATGATCAATATCGCATCCGCTTTCGCTGGACCGAGCATGGCCCTGAAGAAGTAGAGGTCGTCGATTATCACTAGCCTTTGGAGCCTCTAGCCATGGTCCGTATTCCCACACATCGTGCCCCGATTCATCCCGGAGAAGTCCTTCAGGAGGAGTTTCTCAAATGTAGTCCACATCGTATACAAACGATATTGCATGCAATTAAATGCTTCCTTGTAATGCATATAACCCTGCACCTTATTCAATGCCGTTTCTAAATTGTGGCTTGATTTTTCAGGCGTTGCTCAAATCACAGCTTTTGGGACCTCTTTTAGAAATTCTTCTTTCTCTTATGAGTCTCACTGAGCATGTGGATTTGTCAGAAAATGAATCAAAAATGGCAATTGATATATCGAGGAACTCGAGATGGATACTGTATGTACAGTTGGTTAAAATTACATAGCTTGATATAGCTAATTTAGGCCAATTATCTACCTGCTTAAAATAGACTCTAATAACATTAAATAATACTGCATAAAACCTAAATTTGTAATGAATGTTTTGCAGAGCTGGCAGTTGCAGGACAATAGATAAAGAAGCTGCAAGAAGGTTAAAGGCATTTGAACATGGTGTTACCGCGGAATACTAAAATTTAGATGGACCAACAGAGTTACGAACAAAGAAGAATTCGGCATCGTCTGTCTTGACTGAACTCAAGCGAGGCCATGAAGGGTTGAAAAATTTTTTGGTGGCCTCCGGCGCCTACCTGTTGACGGACCCCCGAGATCGGTTTCGGGAAGATGCAACCGATAAGGCTTTTTTCGTTTCATTGAGACCGGGAGCAGACAAAATGCTATTGGAACAAGCGCAGAAAACCAGCTTTTCAAAGGCTGAAAAGGCTTTTTTTGACACCTACTCGCTTGAAATCCTTGAGTCACGTACCAACAGTCGGGGGCGGACAGGAAGCCGAGGCCGCGTTGTTCGTGACAGTGACGATCTAGTTCAATCCGGCTTGGCGAATGCAGGAGAATGGTCGGGTTGGTCGGAAGAAGATATGTTCCAAGCAAACGAAAAACTGTTGGGTCGGAAGGTTGAGTATGACGGTAATCCTCACGTCTTTGCTGAAGAGGGATTCAGCGGCATGGATCCGCACGCCGTTCATGTTGTGGGAGGGGGGTTCCTGGTATAGCACACAAAATGCTATTCACTGTTTTTAGGGGATATGAATCTAAATATAAAAGTAAATTTGCTGCCCGAAAATCGATGACAAGGCGAGCATGGGGGGTCACCTTGCCCTCTGGGGTTTTCTTACTAACCAAGAACACTGGGGAGTGTTCTGTGCTAGTACTTGGCACCAACACCCTTGCTGATAATAAGTTTGACAATATTTTAAACAAGGCTGTTGCAGCTGCAGGGGACAGTTTCATTGCCCGTGTACACGTCCTTGGCCGGGATCGTGTTCATGATCGCGTCGATCATCGACGAGAACAGGTGCTCGAAGTCCACCTGCCACTTGGCGGCGGAGAGGCTGGCCCCCGCGCGGCGGGTCAGGGCGCTGACCGCGTCCAGGTCGATCTTGTCCTGCACCGACTGCTGCACGAGCTCGGCGGCCTGGCCGGCGACCTCGGAGGAGACCTGCGTCGCCAGGCTCTCGACGTCGAGCTGGGTCTGCACGGTCTCCAGAGCACCTAAACGTGGAATCAACTTAGTCTTATAGTCAGTAACGTTCCACTTTAGCTCCATGAGTTTACAATATAATGCTTGATCAACGGTGATAACAGTGTACTGTTGCCCAAAATGATGCGAGATAGACATGCACCTCCTGACAACAGTGTTCAAAGTATCGAATTCATGAGCTGGTGCTAGTATTATCGGCAGATGACCAACAGATGTTTGAATGTGATCTGTGACTGAATTATGCTGCTTAAAGCTCGCTATCACGAAACATGGTTTATACTTTCAGCCAAAAAGTGGAATGTATTTGTCATTAAAACCCAATTCTGAAATGAAGACAGTGCAGTCTGGGGAAAAGGGCCATACGAGATACAGCACATTGGTTGAACACACTAAGCAATTATTAAAACAGGTCTAGCATGGTAGGGATCTGCCCTAAGCAAAACAAGCTTTAGGAAAGTTTCATTTCAACTTGGTTACCTGTTGATTACCTGTCCTATTAGTTTCACCCCCGCCAGACCCAGCAACCCGGCCCCAATGGCAAACGCCTGGACCTTATAAAGACGCACGGGCTTGCCTGCTACTGCAGCGGCGGTCTCATCCTCCCGCAACGCACGTAATGCGCGCCCGTATGGTGAACGCCGCAAGCGCTCTGTCATCCACCATGCGAGCAAGACGGCGAGCAACACCAGCGCGCAGGAAAGAGCATTAAAACCGATCGGGCTTAATGTACTGCGCAATGGTCCGGGATTACCGGGTACATACTCACCACTCCCTATTTTCTGCAGGGAATAATGGACCTCTTCAATATGAAGCCCTGTGCACAAGCCAATTGTGCCGCCTCATGTTGTAACAGCATCACAGAAAATCTTAATGAACACCGATCAGATAGAGTCGCAGAAAGCGGGAAGTAGGCGACAGGCTTAAGCGATGGGATTCAACCACTAGGCCTACTCGTGCCCCATAACGGGAACGGGTGCGTAGGAGGCTTCGAGATAAGCGATCTGCTCGGCGCCCCAAAAGTGCCACAGTCAAGCGGATGTCGGGTCTTGTAGGATTGTAGACTCCCTTCCACTACCACCGGCGGTTGTGCCGGTGCGTTCGCGAAAGAGGACAATTCAATGTCTGTTAGCCCCTCGGATGACAACAAGGCTGGCGCATCGCCGAACACAGCGGTCGGACGCAAGCTCGATGCCCAAAATCAGAGACCGCCTGCGCACGATGGCGCCAGGGGTCCGGCAAGCCGGGGAGAAAGACGCAGATCCAGGGTCGAGCAACGGTGGCTTTTCGGACACCGCCTTGGACTTGATTTCTCGATTCCCTATGGTGCGAGCGACTCAAAATCCTGAGGGGCACTTTAGGTTACAATCGAAAAGTGGCAAGTTGCGAACCTTGTCCCCCCTATCTACGAGGAGGATGCATGGGTTGTCGCTGCTCGCGAAGTGAAACATCGAAGCCCTTCCACCAGCGTGGTGGTTTGGCTGGATTCGTTCCGTATCTACACAGCGAGGAAATGGGTCCTTGAGCAGGGACGACCCAGACGCCGACGCTTTTATCTTTTTCGCCGAAAGGAAAGAGGGTGTATAGGATAAAAGTGGTGTTCAGCTGCCGGGCAAGAGCTTGCATCTCAGGTCGTATCAAAGGTGTTGGAGGGGGGAGCTTGTCGACGTTAGGGTGGAGCTTCTGAGAGAGGGAAGAAACCAGAGCACGGGAGCGACGAAAATCGGTGATTTCGAGGGCGTCTTGCACTTTCCCTTGTTTCCCCTCGCCGCTGCCCGGATAGACTCCGGGAAACCGATCCTGACTTCCCGGCAATCCCCGGAGGCACGCATGCGCGTCACCCCCCTGCGAATCTGGATGCTGCCCGGCCTGGCGATCTCCCTGCTGGCTGGCTGCGAGCTCACTCCCTCTCGAACCCCGCCCCCCGCACCCATGGCCAAGATCCGTCCCCATCAGCGCGAGAAGCACGGTCACCTGCGCGTCGATGATTACTACTGGCTGAACGGACAGGGACGTAAGATTAACAGACTGAGACTGATCCTACATCCGTACAGCTAAAAAATTCATAACTTGAACTCATTAGCATCAACCCAGAGGGAAGAGTAGTTTAGGCCACGTCCAAATAAAATCATCGTATCTTCCAGTGCGTGAGCTTTGAATCCCGGCAAGGAACCACAAATTGCAAGGCATAAAAACCTTGCCCACTGTTGCTCGGAGGATCTATGAACAAAAAGGCGGGTCCATTTTGAAATTAATAGACTTGCTAAAGGAGATGCGGGGTATTTTGGAGACTCCTTCAATTGAAAGGTATGTTTCGTGTTCGTCCTCTCAATTTGATTCCTCCCCAGTAGGTGATTGTGTTCCAGAAACGCCGTCACTTCCATCAAGCATGCCGCCTTTGGAGACGGCCTCTGGTGCACTTGAAGGGCAGCCCTCTACTGTGAAAGGGGATGTTTGCAGGACCCCGGCTGTTGGGCCTGATGTAGATGTGTGCAGCAGCCCGGTTGTAAGAACTAGTTCCTATCTCTTTGTGGACTGACAAAGAAATCTATGGGTTGGGTGAAGTTGTAACTATCACTGGAAGACTAAATGATGTATGGATTGCATCCCTTGATTTGGAAGTTGTTCAAACTAAGAGTCTTGCATTGGGTACTGGTAACCAACTTGGCGGTGGTTCTGTTCTAAAAATATTGGATGTTGTTAGAATGGATGGTGATGGAAAATTCGAATACTCGTTTACAATTCCGAATTCTGATACCGCCGGCTCGCTTCACCTTGACGACGATCTTGGTCTTCTGCTTGAAGCGCCCCTTCGTCGGCCCCGGGATGTTGGCCCGCCAACCGTCGTCGCGCTTCTTGAGCAGGTAGACCCACGACGCGGAGAAGGTCTGCCGCGACGTGCCGCTGCCGATCTCGGCCTTGGACGTCGTCAACATGACGTACGATCCGATCGCGCTGAAGTTGATGTCGGGGACGCCGAGGCCACCCGACATCTTGCCGCCGTTCTTGGATGAACAGCATTCCCAATCGAGGGACGATCAGCATCCTCGAACGAGGGATGAACAGCAATCCCGCTTCGGCCCCGACCTTTCGTCCGTGACCGGTCCGTGTCGATCAAGGCCGGCGGGTTGACCAGCAGTTTTGGTTTTAAGGGGTCGATGACTGTGTTAGCTATAGTGGTCTCGGCCCAGGGAACCTTGCGTTGTGCCGAGATCAACAGATTGGTCCCTTTACCCATAGTGACGCTCGGCAGCACATGGTTTTGGAGGCCCGACACACATGGCAGTGGGTTTTAATAAAATTAATGTGTGAGGTGAGGTGGGGGACTTGAAAACGGTGGAGAGAGGCACGCAAAGCATCCTCACCCAAATGGCACTGGATGGGCATGCTATGTTTATGCATGACAAAATCGCGTGCCAGGCTCTCCGGGATGCAAATTTTAAAACCATCCCGTATCAGGTAGCCACCCTGGTTTTGAATGGAGTAGGTGTGACTGCCTATACGGACTGCAGCCCTTCTACACCGGTCGATCCAAGCGCCCCCATGAGCGAGCCCCATTTGGTCATCAGGAAGGCCGAAACATGCGGCATCATTGCAATGGTCACCGCCGCCATATGTTCGGTTTTCACCGAATGGGCGGTGTTGGTGATCAGGCTGAGCGCGACGAACACCAGAACGGGGGCGGCAGCGGCCACCGGGAGCAGGTTGTTCAGGAAGGCAAGCAATCCGAAAAAGGCAGCCAGCGGAATGACCGCGCCGCTGTGCGTGGCACGGCGGATCATGAACGTTACGTCCGTGTCGGTAAACGGTGTGCTCTTTCCATCTGCCGCAAAAATGAACGGATGTGCGTGTTCGATGACGCGAACACGGATTGTGGCATCATCCGGGAGCACAAAGGGACGAACGGTGAGCGTGTGGGGGGCAATAGGCTTGAGCAAGATCCCACCGCACCCCGGAGCCATAATGGGGCCGCCGCTCGACAGGGAATAGGCTGTAGAGCCTGTGGGTGGTCGTGTTAAATGAGACTTAACTACGGTTACTACGGGGTGGTCTTTCGAGGACTTTGGTGTACGCAAAATGCCGTGATGTGTCCAATCAGAATAGTAAATATACTGCTCATACAAAGTTATAGCGCAGGGGTGCCTTACTCCGTTAGCGACTGTTCTGCGGTTTTCACCGTTATAATCAACTGCTCCTATATAGTCAAAGCGTGCATCTACCCAGTACACATTCCTTGCTGCGTAATCCAACGTCAAACAGGAGAAATGAAAACAGTGTTATCAAATGTCAGGGGACACAAAAATCAGTGTTTTTTCTTTTTTTGTGTGGGTGTTTTTTTAATTTCGTTTTTTTTAGGTAGAAGCTGGAAAGGCTTATTTCTTTCCTATTTTGAAGCCCCCCCCCCCCCCAGAAAAATAATTCTCCGAATAAAAATCTTGGATACACCCTTCTCCAAATCCATTAAAATGACACGTTGAATGCCAGTAATTAAACATTCCTGAGATTAAGGGGAGAATATGCATAATCATGAGGCAAGTCTTCTACAACGTGAGAGGTAATTTTGTTTGCCATATTCCAAGTCTTTCTTTCTTGGCCTTGTATAAAACGAGAAGAACTATTCCCAGCAACACATCCAAGTATACCTTCATTCTGAAAAGCCTCTCGTCTGCTGGCTTCCTCACTAGCAACTGATGGGTACATTTGAATATGGACTTCTGTGCGTGTTGCACCCACATCATTACCGTGACCCGCAAGATAATTCAGCGCGAAGCGTTTGATTATCTGGATGCGCCTGTGCTGCGCGTGTGTGCAAAAGATACCCCGGCCCCTTATGCCAAGAACCTCATCGAGTTCTACATGCCGAGCGCCGAAGACACCTACCGTGCCTGCCGCAAGGTGATGTACCTGGATTAAGTTCAGCGTTCTGTGTTTAGCGTTCAGTGTTGTCTCGATACGATGTTGAACTTTGAACCAGCAAGCTCTGAACCCCGAACCCTGAACTTTGAACATGAGCCACCGGGTAACCGTTTACGTGTGGCGTTAACTGGATTAACTGTTGCTGAAGGTTTCCGTGACGAGGGTCGTGACGTGTTGTTATTTGTTGATAACATTTATCGTTACACTTTGGCTGGGGTTGAAGTCTCGGCTTTATTAGGGCGTATGCCATCTGCAGTAGGCTATCAACCAACACTTGCAGAAGAAATGGGAACGTTACAAGAACGGATTACTTCAACAAAAACAGGCTCTATTACTTCGGTGTCGTGGGAGCGCAGGGTCTGCAGGGTGAAAATATCCGTGCCTTCAGGGGCGGGCTGCTGCTTAATCTGGTCAGCGATCAGCTGTTCCGGCAACGGGTTGCTCATGACATTGACACGACGGTTTTCAGTCATCCAGCTCCGCTGTGCAGCGGTGTTACCCAGATAGAAACCACCAGGCTGTTCCAGACGTTCATTGAAGTCGTGGAAACCCGGAATACAGGCTTCGATCAGCTTGCGGATGCGGTCGTTAGACCTCTACTGTCTCGGCGCGACCCTCTACGAGCTCCTCAGCGGACACCCGCCGGGGCAGGGCCAGAGCCTGGCAGACTACTGCGACCCAGAGCGCTTTCGCGCCGTGACCCCGCTCCCCGACAAGAACACCCAGGTCTCCGCCAAGCTCTGGGAGGTGATCGGCCGCTGCCTGAACCTTGAGCCAACTGAGCGCTACGCCTCGGGGAACGAGTTGGCCGCGGCGCTCGAAGCGCTGCGCGGGGAAGCGCGCTTTTGATACTAAACTAACATTACTGCTATTTGCTACATAACTGATGATACTGTTATATGCTACTAAACCAATGATACTGCTATTTGCTACTAAACTAATATTACTGCTATATGCTATTAAATTGATGATACTGCTATTTGCTACTAACTTATGATACTGCTATTTGCTACTAACTGATGATACAGCTATTTGCTATTAAACTGGTGATACTGCTATTTGCTACTAAAGTAATATTACTGCTATATGCTGGCCCGTTCGAAGGAAAGCTCGACCAACACGCCCAACCCTGGAGTTCGCATCCCGGGGGTGAGGTGCCGGAGGAATATTACAGCCTGGCAATCGGTAAGGCTTAAGTTGTAAGTGCTGGTGAAGATCTGACCATTCTGTCCTGCGGTACGCTGGTGCACGTCGCTCAGGCGGCGGCCGCTGCCATGGGTGTGGCCGCCGATATCATCGATCTGAGGACCCTGTTGCCATTGTATGTGGACACCATTCGGCACACGTTGGTTGGTTCTTAATAAATTTGCATTTAGTATGCGAAATGGCTCTTACTGGCAGAAGAAAGCAATGTAACGAGTACAAGTCATACATTCTCTCTAGCATCAGGATGGCTCATTTATTGGCTTCTGCAATGGGCTCTCCAAAACGCATCAATGGCTCCCCAAACGGGCAACCCATTTGATGAGTTAGCATCTTGTTTATTTGGTTTTAATGTCATACTATAGGTGTCGAAGACTTGGTGAATAGTGGAAATCAAGGGCAACACCTGCGTTGTTCAGCTTGATGGTGGTGAAGTCATCGATGCTGTGCCGGTCAATGTCAGTGAGGTCGGTGAGCGCACCCGCGTATCGATCCGTCCGGAACGTGTTGAATATAACAAGGATCGCCTGCAGGAAGGCGCCCATACGCTGAAAGCCGAGGTGCTGGAATTCATTTATATGGGCGACATTTGCCGCACCCGCCTGCGGGTTGCGGGCAATGACGAGTTCACCGTCAAGGTAAAGCTGCTGGCCCGACCCGTGTTTCTGGTTTCCGGTTCGGCCAGATAATCCGCCAGAAACTCGTCGAAACGGCCCCAGGTGTCCATCGCCCCGATCAGGCGTTCTATCGCCTCCCTGGCGTCCTTGATCGTCCACACCGGGCGGCGCCTTACCGTCAAATTGCGTTTCTGGCCGACCTGCCGGCGCTGTGTGTATGCCTTGAGCAGGTCGTGCAGATTGTCGACATAGTCGTTGGTCGTGAATACCTCGGATGAGATCACGTATTCCCTGAGTCTTGTTTAAGACATGTTGGATTCGAGTGCAGACCTCGGAGGCCTCGGTGCAATATTTTTCGTAGATCCAGGTTGTGTCGTTTAAAATGTCATCAACAAGGAAGATTCCTACTGAGATTGGCGCGTATTATGAGTGATAGCTAATATCCTGTTTAGACGCAAATCCTTCGTCAATAAGTACTTCTCCAAGTTCTACAATTGCGGCTAAAAACGCTGAATGCATCAAGTAGAGGGCGCCCCTCCGCTCCCCCTATCTCCCGGTATGTCTATTTAGATTTCATCCTCATAAGAGAGTATCCCTTTTTTAATGATTGTCACCTGAAAGTATCTACTTCGGTTGGTTGTTGCAGTTTTGACAAATTCTTCCCAATCCCTGCCTCCCCGAAATTAAATTGTTTTTATGAGCCACCTTTTAATCGGTTTTACATCCTCCAACACAAATGAATATCCATCTTTAATATTAGATACACACACAAGTTAAAAATTTCACGTCGGGGTCACCAATCTAAAACTGTTTTGCAAGTACCTGCTTCTTCTAACAGGCTCGCAGTTGGCATGCCTGCAGAAGCCTTCAGTTTAGGTATCAGACACTTCTACGTATTCTCTGACGTTTGGTCTACACCTAGTCAAGCTGGCAACTGATCGCGATTTTTATATAGGAGGTAGTAAGGCTATGGGTCTACCCGTCGCGAAAAATCGTCCAGTATTATCGTCTTTCAGGTTAAGAGGGCGTTCTCTTCCAGCACAAGATAATACTCAGCCAAACTACTCGCCTGGTGATCGCTTAAACGTCGATTAAAGTGGTGTCTTTTAAAATCGGCCGGGTGAGCGAGTCCCGCTGCCGATGCTAGATCAACGAGCGATTTGACTGTTTCTTTGTGGTGATTGTGTACACGCTCGGCCTTTTCATTGACTGTTAGTGCACGTGCGCGCAGCGGGGCTTGAGTCGCGATACCTACCGGACAGTGATGCGTGCATCCTTTCTTTGCGCCATGCGCCGACAAGGCACCCCTGCGAATCATTGGGGGCACGTGGATCACCAACAAAGATTGGCATCTGGATACACCAGAAGTATTTACAATTTCCTCTAGTTTCACGCCACAATTGTTACTCCTTACGTTCTTTGGGTTAAATTAGTACTACTTTATTATCTGTATTCTCGAGCTTCTCTTGTAATTATTTTCTGCTGAATTATGATGTTAATCATAAAACCAAGAGCACTGCTCGGCGCGGTCTAGCAGTTTGCCAACGAACACAACCTTAATACCTGCAAGGCAAACCCGGCCCAGTATGTCCCGGCCTACAACGGCTATTGCGCCTTTGGTGTTTCGGTGGGCAAGAAGTTCATTGGAGATGCTGATGTCTGGGAGATCGTGGAGGGCAAGCTCTACCTAAATCTAGACAACTCCATTAAGACCATCTGGGTTAAGGACATCCCCGGAAACATCAAAAAGGCGGACCGGAAATGGCCCGGCTGCAGTCCATCAATCCACATGCAATCATCACGACCAATTATGACACCTTCTTGGAAGGGCTGTATCCGCAATACGAGAGCATCGTCGGAGAGCAGATCTTTCGCTCAAACTACAGTGCGATAGGCGAGATTCTGAAGATTCATGGATGTGTTTCTGACCCAGACACGCTAGTGATTACTCGGCGAGATTACGACAACTTCATCAAGAAACGAAAATACCTCAGCGCAAAGCTGCTCGCCTTCTTCGCAGATGATTGGTAATTTAAATTTTAATTAGAAGGGCAGAAGTATATCAAGAACTTGGTTGCCATAGCGCGGTGTTTGTACATTGGTTATATGACCCCTGCCACCATGTGAAACTCTTGCTTCTGCGATTTTAGAAACATCAATCGTATTAATCGAGCTTACATCTTCTGGCCTGATGACACCGGCGACTATGATTTCACGTATTTCATGATTTACTCTCACTTCTTGGCGCCCTTCGATTACGAGATTACCGTTCTTATATACTGATTACCGATTCTATTCCGGTTTCCGGTTTCACTGTTAGCACCCATTGCTATGCTAAAGGAGTTCCTATGCTCAATTACATCTGGTTCGGCATGATGGCCATCGGCGTTGCCGTGGGCATCTACAACGACAAGATTGACGCCGTTACCAATGCCGCTATCGATATGGCAAAAGTCTCTGTCGAAATCTCGATCGGACTGATTGGCATAATGGCGCTGTGGCTCGGGATCATGAAGATCGCTGCCCCAACTGAGAAATGCCCCCTTGTGGTATTTTTAGACTGGGGTAATTGGTACCAGGCCTCTACATAAGCTATAACACTAGTTTTATTACAAATTGTAATATAAGCATCAAATTTGGCGAAAACAGGCAGTTTGACATGCTAAAAAAGATAGGATATGTGCCCCAACTGAGAAATGCCCCCTTGTGCTACTTTTAGACTCGGGTAATTGGTACCAGGCCTCTACATAAGCTATAACACTAGTTTTATTCGATGGCTGTATCCAGGACTACCGCAGTGGTTGGCTCCCTTGCCGGTTCCTTTGTCCTGTCATATATCTTTTGGGATCTTACTCGAAATCGCAAGATATTTGGAGGTACTTATGTTTTCATAACCTCGGGTTGCTCCCATTCTCCTGCTTTTCCTTTAGGGTTTGTGCACAATGCTCTCTCGTTTCTAGATTCAAGACAACAGATAAGAATGAAACTCAAACCGGTAGATGCCTTCATAGTATTGACTTTAGGCTAATTTTTGACAACTTCCGCTTGCTGCCACTAGGGTTCTTTTGGCAGAAAGAACAGGCAAATCTTGCCTTAGGTGGCTAAAATGATTGAAATATAATAATTTCCTTAGAATACAACAAATATCGTCGGTAAATACTGATTTCTAGATAGCAACAATGGCAATAAAATGTAGTTTCCCATAGCATAACCAATCGTTAGCATAGTTTTCCATAACAAAGCATAGTTTTAGCATAATTTAACATAGCATAAGACTTTGAACAACAATTGAGCGTTTTATAGGCTCACCTTCTGCATGGAGATCACCATGGATAATAAGGGAGGACATTCCGGTTCCATGTTGAAGAGCGGCAACTATGACATCTTTCTCCAAATCACACGGGTCTTCTACCTGCACATGATCCTTTAAAAGCTCATGGCCTTGCATTGGCACGCCATCAAACACTGCGGCAATTGGAGCTTTAAGGGCAGGTGCAACGGTAGCGTCCTTTTCCGAAACGACAACAATGCCAAAATCGCTCCGAATCCAGATGACCCATCTAAGATTCTCACCAAACCTCATGGTCATGGTGACATTCACGCATTAATCTATAGTCATGAGGTTGCGAAGAACTGGCTCAAGAATGGCATCGAATGGCTTGTACTGTTCCAAGATACGAACGGATTGGCGTTCCATACGTTACCACTCATGTTGGGTGTCTCAACCAACCTAGATCTTATCATGAACTCGTTAGCTGTCCCACGCAAGGCGGGTGGAAATTCAGCAATGAAATCTCATCCTCATCATCGTCATTCAACATCAACAAAAGTCTATCCATCGACTGGACATCCTTCACATTCATCGAATTATCTTCTACAACAAAATGCAGATCTTCTTGCATCGTTTTCTAGTTCTTAGGTTCTGCTCTTATTAGGTGTTATAAAAATGGCATTGGGCTACTAACCCCTTGTTTGAATCCCTTGCCTGAGTGGTTTTTGGTTCCATAAAAATCTTGTTAATGAATTAGATCATCCATTCATCATAAAGCTGATTCGAACATATAAAGATAATAGAAATGTATGTACATTTTTATCCATTCTATGCTCTTAGTCAGATGCTTTTAAACTAAAATGTTATGGTTTGCTACGTTTTAGGTCTATTTATTGCAAGAACTAATCGTGGGACGGGAACTATTTTACTTCATGGAACATATTGGTAGTCTTCAAGAATGGGAAACAGCATTTTATGCTGGCTGCATCCTCCTTGCGTGGAATAAGGATAAAGCCGTTCAACTTCGGCAAAATAGAACGCTGCATCATCGGCTTTGTTGCGCTCCAGCTCAAACTCGCCGCGGCCAAAGATCTGTTCAGCTGTATAGGTGTCCAAGGCTACCCCCGCGCCAAACAGCGGTTGGTTACCGCCGCCGCCGCACCCGGCCAAAACCGCTGCGGATAGTACCGCTGCAACCACAATCTTGCGAGAGTCGCGACGCGCCATTCTGCTCAACCTTGTTGCCTAAACATACCTCAACCGCTTCGCTGCGATCCGGCTCTGTTCGATCGCAATCTCTCGGGCTGCATTTACCTGATCACCAGCAGCAACTCGGGAATCGGCCTGGTGACGGCACGCCAGCTGGTCCGCCAGGGAGCTCATGTGGTCATGGTCTGCCGGCGAACAGATGCTGGTCAGAAGGCGGCCGATCAGATTATGAAGGAACGGCCCGACGGTCGAACAGACGTCATGTCTCTGGACCTGGGAAGGCTGGCTTCCGTTGGACCTGCGCCCCCCCTTTAATTACTACACAAACACTGACTGGCGGTCGCACCAGTAGCTGAGTTCAGGCCGGTCTGGTATTTTATTTCCGTGGCACTGTGTTTTTGGAAACTTAGTTAGTCAGCACTGCATGCCTAACCCCACGCAGAGTTGTGGTAGACACCAACAAGCGAAACACCTGAGACGTGGAAAAAAAGCGTGTCTGAGAAGCAAGCGTCACCATCATCACGGCCACCAAACAACACCATCAAAAACTCGAAATCAGGCAGTTTCGGCAGATTTAACGGATAATTTAAAACGACTTGCCGATGTTTTGGGAGCGTGTCGCAAAAAATTAGAATTTCATCTTTTGGATGTTTATTTAATGAAGGTCAAAAACAATTTGGAAAGGCTGTCGGAAGGCAAATTTGTTTCCAGCGACGAGACTCAAATTATTGAAATGTTGACTCGTGAAATTCATCCTTTATTGAGAAAATTGAAAGACCGATATGAAGAATCCAGAGGTTGCATTTCGCAAGAACATCGCCTTCCTTGAATAACATTTAGCCTATTAGTTGATTACCTCACTATGTCATTGATAGGAATACTAAGCAGTCTTCCATCAAGAGGTGGTACGTCTATGATGCATCCTGTAAGGGCCTATAAGAAATAAAAGAGAAAGCGGGAATAAGAAAAGGATCTTGGAAGAGCTCTTTTTAACTTCTTACTGCGATTGTTCAGCCCAATCACAAAAAGATAGTGGTAAATGGTCCGAACGCTGACTCGCGACTATTCTGTGCACTCTTCATGCGTGCCAGTTTCGCCTTTTATGGTTCACAACTCATGAACAGTGTGAGAATGACGGCGGGCAATGCGCCGCAAAGACATCGGCGAAACCAATGACATCGCCGATTCGAATCCCGGCGTCGTCAAACGACTTGAAGCCCTGATGGCCGAAGCCCATACGCCCCATCCCAACTGGGAAGTCCGCGGACGAGCCCCGGCGAAGAAGTAAAGACGTGCGGTTGCCGCTGTAGTGGCGGACTTTGACGTAGAATGTTCTGCCGGCGAAGGCGGTGTGCTCAATCAGGGAGGCCTGGCCGTTGCCGCCGTAGTCGTTGCTGGCGATCAAGGTCGTGCCATAGCTGGCGTAGAGCTGGATCACGATATCCATATTCCAATTGACGGTCGTCGCGAGCACGTACGTGCGCTTGCTACACGGGAAGATCGGGGTCATTGGGTTACAGTCTTCGGCCTTGAGCCAGGCCGAAAGCGGGATCGACGATTCCTGCCGCTACCAGCGGCGCCGCAGAGAGGATCACCCCGCCCAGGAGGCCCGTGTGGATCCAACGGCTGCGCTGACCCTTCATCGCGAACCCGTAGGCCACCATGGCCCACACGATCAACGGGTAGCACCCACGCTGGGCCGGCGCCGCGTAGAGCAGCTGCGCCCAGACCCCTGCACCGCCGTTGTTCCACTCCGGCAGCAGCGGTTCGTTGAAGCCCGCCTCGTTGAAGCCATATCCAGCGCCGGTGATACCAGCAAACACCATCCCATCATAAACCTGGGGTGCCAGGTTAGCGGTATATCCTGTTTGTCCAGTTTGTTTGGCACCAGCCAACTCTTTAACACCCAACAGCGGTTCCAGAATTTCGCCGTTACCTGCACTGGTGTCGGTAATCTCAATGTCCCAGATCACCTCGCCACTTTTTTGATCCAATGCGATCAATCTTGAATCAATAGTGACGGTGAATACCTTGCCATTAGTCGAAACGTCAAAAGCTTGGTAGAAAATATAAAAAATTCCCATGAAAACACTTTTCCCCGCCTATCGCGACGCATATTTACGTTCGTCTAGCAATGGTTATACGAAAATGCGGTTTGCAACATCAAAGGGTTTTAAAGCCTGTAATGCAATCAATATTTTTCAAAGTTCACGTGACGTCTCGTGGTTACAAACTGGCAAAGGTAATGCTAGAATGAGCTCTTGTTTGTGAAAGTTAAGTAAACCTTCTTTGCCAGCACGGCCCCCGTCGTCCCCACAAGAAGATTCACAACCAGCTTCAGGTAGCGCGCCTGATCGCTGTCGCCCAGATAGAATTTCTGCGCACTCATCGCGTCGAAGAGTTCGTCGCAACGGCGAATCGCGCGGAAGGCTTCGAAGTGGCGAGGCACCGACTCGGTGAGTTGATTCTCCGGCTGGAGCTGTGTCGACACCGCGCCGAGGCCCAACGTGAGGAGAACACCGGCGAGTGCGAAGTAACGAGATTAATAGATACCCATGTGCTAAGATACGTGCTTTAGATGGCTAAATTTGATCATAGTTCAAGCAAACTAACTTGATTACTATCTAAGCGTCATTAGTTTGAAGTTTACCTTCGTTGAAAACACATTGGTTATCGAATTTCTTAAATGTGAATTTTGAACAGTGAAAAATATGGATTTTCATATTACTTAAAGCATAAATTATATGGTAAGGCATATATAATTCGAAACTACTTACATAATAACCATTATTGCCTGTTGATCATGGCAGCCTGCGTGGCGCGCGCTCAAGACGCGATCGACTGGATCGACCTTGGTAACGGCGTCCAGGCCCAAGCTTACTTCTCCCCCTACGAGAGCATGGACGAGAAGCTCCTCGCCGCCCTCGACATGGCCGAAAAAGCCGCCCGTATCTTTGTTGGTGCCGCCACCCTCGGCGGCCCGGTCTTCATGCCCGATCACCACGTCCGCCGTATCGACCACCGCCCGGATGAGCACTATCAAGCAGTCCTGCGCATCGCCGGCGAATCGGAAGACACCGGCGGCGGCATGGGCCAGAAGGCCGCGAAGGTCACGGCCTGAGTCACGGGAGGAGTCAGTGTCCGTCTTCGATTACACGGGCCGGAGCGCGACCGGCGAGACGATCACCAGGTTCGGCAAGCCCGCTCCAGGTGGCTCGGGCAAAGCGCTCTTCGATTGCATCTCGGTCGAGGTCATCGCCCCCTCCGACGCTGACAGCCTTTACTAGGGTGAACCGCGATGCTGCTGGCGGCGGTGGATCACCTGTCCTTCGCGGAGGTCGTGGGCGCCTATCTGGTATGCGGCGTGATCATGACCTTCCTCGGGCTGTCGGGCTGGATCGGCTGGTTGACCGAGCGAATGAAGGAGTTTTCCGAGCTCTATCCGGATATTCAGCCGCAACTGCTGCTGGACAACGAAGAGGTCGATGTCTCGATGCGGTTGGCGGATTGCGCTATACGGCTGCGCCAGCCGCAACAGCCCACCACTGGGGTGCTTTCCCCACCCATGCAGGTGTGGAAAGGGCACAGCACCAGGGGCAGCCTCACGCTCGGAGGGATGGCCTGTTATGTTATCATCATGTGTTAGGTTTTGAGCTAGAGAGAAGGAAATGGAGAAAGGCACAATGGGAAGGAGAAAGGAGAAGTACAGAGAGACAGATAGGGAGATTGGCAGTTAGAAAAGGAGAGAGTAAAACATGCTAATACGGTCCAATCTTGATAATCTAACACGTATTTATCTTTAATTTTTCATTGGTTTTGTTGACTTTCCGTGTTTGCTTTTTTGGTTTTTCTTCGGCATTTTCCTTGATTATATTATTTCGTTTGTGCTGAAGAAGAGGGGTGGATATTCTCTCGAAATATTCACTCTGTTTGTTTCTTTAGTATTTTCGTTCGGCCTTTGAAAACACCACTTTTGATGGTTTTCTTTCTTTATGTGAAATACATACTTAACATATTTTGAATGCAAACATGTGTTCTGATGAATGTCGAACGCAAAACCGATCTGCGCCACGGGAATGTCCTTCAGCAGACTGAACATATCCCACAGTGTTGCTCCCACGTACTTCGCGTCGGAGTGGTTTTGGTAAAAGGCGGTCACGCCGAGTTGCCGGTTGAAGTCAGCAGTAACACCAACACGGCAAACATGCCGGTGATGTTGAAACAATTGAGCTTTTTGGTGCTGATCAGCATATTTTCTTTGCCTTTTGGCCACCACTGTGGTTTTTGTCTGGGTAGGAAATCCAAGTGATTTGCGTCTGCTTCTAAAGAGTTTCCCATTCGAATCATTCGGTATCCATCCAACGACCAATAGAGATAACAAAATGACAGTCATGCACCCAAACCTTGCCGTGATGAGCAAGCTCGACATGGCTGACGACGATGGTGAGCTGTTGGCGGGGCAGAACCGAAGGGCCTGCTCTCACATGGTGTGTCTGATCGTTGCCCCAGCTGGTGGCAAGGAGGTTGAGGACGATGACGACATGAAACGGTGGCAGGGGCATCAGTTCCACTGGTCGGTGATTCTGGACCTAGTAGTAACAGTGGTGTCCCTGGGCTTACTTCTTATCCAACGGTGTCTAGTCATGATAAGCAATCCCATTCCTGTGAATCTTCTTCCAAAGCTACAATGTCACCCTTCCCTTCGTCACCGTCACATTCTGAGGCTACCACTTCAGCAACATTATTAACGGCCACACCAGGATCGGGACTGCATCAGCAGCACGGATACAACACTTCCCCTCTTTCATGCTGTGGGACGAGCCCGTGGTTTGCGTGATTGACCGCGCCGCGTTCGCGAAGCCGCCTTCCCCTTCTGCAGTCTTACCGAACCCAACAGTTCCGCCAGTGCCAGCTCGGTTGACACTGCGACGCATTCTTCGTTCAATCACGCCCAGACCGGATACAAGGCTCACAGCCAGTCGGACAACTCCCTGTTCAACGCTCCCGGGAAAGCGCGCGAAAGCGTCTGGTAAAAATTGTGTCCACCATTTCCTCTGTCCATTATTAAATATTACTACTACGTCAAGGACACCCATACCACTCTCCCTCCCCAACCCAGCACAGAAAGAGAAGAATAAGATTAATCATTACATACTTAAATGAATTAAATAATAACAACAGATTGCTCCAACTGTCATACGTAATAATTTTATGCCATAGAATCATCCACTTGTAAACTTTTATGTGCTTCTTCTCGGACTCTTGAAAAGTCGTTGATTTCTGTTGTACAGTTGTTCGCTGTCGAGGGAAGATCACAACAAGAATCCAATGCTGATTCATATGGTTATACGGGATGTAGACCATTGAAGCATCCAAGAAACACCTTGTATGTGGAAATGACGCTTCCAGCGCTTCTCGATTGAAGCCACGCAGGTGTCGATCCTCCTTGCGATAGCTCAAGCTTGTCATTTCGGGACCGACAAAGGCTGGCACAGCAAAATCAGAGAATCCTGCCTTGGGATCTTGCACACCAACGTATTCTTATTGAGAACAATGAAAATTTTCTTCCCTGCTGAACGAAGTAAGCTTCTACTTGTGTTAGATAATGAGAAACCAAAGGACCACGAACTAGGAGAAAAGCTAAAGAAAGAATGGCCATACCCAGAGATCTGCTACATGGACCCTGGAGATCCAGCTACATATCATAACTGGGGAAAAGCCCGGATGTTCAAGGATATGATGCACCCCGATCTATGTACCAATGTAACTTATGTTGGCTTTGTTGATACAGTCTCTGGATTTTAGGAAATTTTCTAAATTTTTAACTGGAGTTTCTTTATGAGTTTCGAACCGGGACGACTAACTTGTTTTTCAGTAGTCTTTGATGCGATTTTCAATACAGAACATATCGTCAACCCTCAAATCTAAGAAAATTTTAAAGCAAGTGTTATAGAAAGGGCCCTATCTAGTTGGCCAAAAAACGAGAATTTTGCTTTATTACTTGGCGACGAAAATTGCCCACTGGGTCAAAGGACCAGTAGACGATCAACGCCACCGTCGCGCCGAGGACCGCCAGCAGATCGCCGCTCTCGATTCGAAACGGGATGTGCTCGAGGAAGTAAATGTCTCCAGGCGGCGAGATCAGCTGGTAGTGATCGAGGAGCAACGCTCCACCAATTCCGAGAGTTCCTTCGCGTCGGTCACGCGCTGCACCGGCATCTTGGTGCCCGGAAGCATCTTGTCAGGCCCTTCGTCGAAAAGCCGGAACAGATGTTTCGCATCCCATCGGAAATAGCTATTACCTGAAACAATGCATGCCTTATGGCGCTTTCAGCTTCTCCCCAAACCATTGGATGATCAACAGAGGACAAAGCAACATCAGCTTTAAAGTAGATCACCAAAGCCGCAATAATTGTAAAGGCTATAATAAATTTGAAGTACAGTGTAAACTCTTCGTCTTGAATAATTTTTTGTACCCTTCCCTTAAACGCAAAATAACTTAGTACAAAATTTGTCCCTGCTAAGAACATAAACAAGATCAAGAACAGCGGTGTCGCGCACCGTGCGCGTCAGAAAACCATCGATCGCCATCCCGGCCCAACCTTCCCCGGCGCTGGGCCCGTCCGGCAGTCTTGCGCGGGTTGGCTTGAATCCGAACAGGCCACAGGATGAGGCCGGAATCCGAACCGACCCGCCGCCGTCAGAGCCATGCGCCGCCGGAATGATCCCCGCCGCCACGGCCGCGCCGGAGGAGGATGTCGTCGTCGTGACCAAGCAGGACATCATGGCGCTTTCTTTGCATTTCTAAACAAATATGGCGTCTCGTCGCTGCAGTTCATGAAGGGACAAGGTCCCAACGAAGATGTTTCAGTTTGTATGTCATGTGACTGTCAATCTTCATGTTGCTGGGTACATTGCAAGCTGTAGTGGCGAAGAACTAAACTAATGAGATATTCGATCTATGGTTGCCTACAACCGGACTACATGGTTTCCCGATATTATCAGGGCCTACAGAAATGTAAAATCATATAATGAGATTTACTGACGATTTGCTTTGGAAGCCTTTTCTCGCGCGTTCGAGGTAGCCGATGAAATTCGATGTTTCTTCGGCAGAACTATTTCGGCCGTAGCAAGATTTGATTAACGATTCGATTTTTGAACGATCATCGTTGGAGAGCCGGCTGATCTTCGTCCCAAGCGATTCTGCCGCATCCAGAACGATCTTGCTATTCAGCATGAAAAGTGCTTGAGGCGCGATGGTCGACGTTTGACGGCTGCCCGATTGAACCGCCATCTCCCATATGACCAGCGACGAGGAACTTGATGAAAATGAATCTGCTCATCAGATTGAATCAGCTGACCAGGAGCATTAATTTTATGAAACTGACAGAGACGTCAGCATGGATTCAGACAGTGACAGGGACTCAGAGCAGGAGACAGAGAAGTATGTACAGCTTCTTTTAAACAGTTGCAACTTCATTTCGGCAAGGAGTTATCAATGCTCATGTAAACAGAAAACCTTAGTGTAACATAAGTCTGCTCTCGCCACACGGTCCTGTGGAGTGGGGGGCGTGCCGGCAGGCGGGCTTAGCACGGGAGAAGCAGCAGCACCAGGCGCACTTTGTTTCCATTTGTCAAGAACTTCTTATGGCGAGACTAGTAAACCCTTCGCCAATAGTACTCCACGCCGCGTGGAGCTGGTTTCAGGAATTGGGCAAGCAAAGGAAACAGGCTTACATCCGCGAGCTGCTTCAGCACGCGGACCCTCACGTTCGGCAATTTGCAGTGGCGATATGTCACTTGGTTAATACCAAGTGACATAAAAACTACTAAAAATGGGAGAACGGCTAATGCCCTCATCTCCTGTGATTCTTAAAAGCATATGCTTTGATTGCACTTCGCTGAAATAAACATTTAAATTTATCAAACGGTTTTGTTTTAAAATTATAATGGTTATTTAATTTTTCTATTAATTGTCAATATCTTGTCAAAAAAATAAACTGCAATGTTTAGAGTATATTTATTTTTGATAAAATTTAGGATACTTCGTTGTGAGGCAGTAAGCCGGTTCCCACTTGTTCTGTCTTCTGGTGAGAGTCTTCAGAGGTGCGTTCGGTGGAGGTTAAACATGTGTTTGGAGCTTTTTAGAATGTATTGTCCAAATTTGATTATAAGATTTTTATCTTTTGCTCACATCCTTGAAACTATACTTGTATATCGAGCGTGTTCTTTGACCCTTGATATGTTAACGAGAGGCATGTGTGTTTGTGTCTTTCAAATGTCTGTTTGGACATTTGCCCTATATGTTGTGGGGGTATGTCATCGGAGGAGCCATGTGTGTTAGACCCTTGAACTATTTAGAACAAAATGGCTATCTCGAAATTTTGATCATCCATTCTAGGGGGAGGGAGATGGGGCCTTGGGTAGCAAAATGGGGTACGGGAAGGTGTTGGTACCCCTCCAATCACTTTCTACTCTTAGCATAGGCACTAGAACTTTGGATTTTTTTTATCAAATCAGCTCCTTCAAAGCTTTTGCGACGAGTAAATTAAAATGCCATATTAACCAAATCGAATAAAGTCTATGTACGTGTGGGCGGTGTGAAGGTATTAACACATGGTCACTATTTTACTTCAGATCAGACGTATTTTTAGATTACAGAGGGATTCTTGGTCTGGACAAAATTTAATAGTTGGTGGGAGGGGCCACGTTTTTTTCCTTGCTATCCCTGACAGTCTGGAATTCACGTGTTTCAATTTGTTTAGTAGAAGCAATGTCACATACGAAATTCAGGAGGTTCCTTTTAATGATAATAGCAAAATAAAGCTATTTCAATAAAGCGGCAGCCACCGAGATCTACGCTCTTTCCCTACACAACGCCCTTCCGTTCTCTTTCTGTTGCTTAAGGCAGAACGATAACACAATCTTAGTGCGTTTCGGTGATAGATTTTTTCTGTTCTTAAGGCCAGTTCCTGTTCTTCCTGTTCTTAATGCCAGTTCCTGTTCTTTCTGTTGCTTAATGCAGAACGATAACACAATCTATCCGCAATAGAGGAATTAGCTCACATTGTAGCTAATGCACTCACTTAACTTGCGAGATGTACTGGGATCGATACCCAGATTCTCCATTGTTCTGTTAAATGATTATTATTGAACCCCGTGCAACTAAGTTTGAATAGGCAGTAATGAAGTAATACGCTATAGGGGGATTAGCTCAAATGGTAGAGCGCTTTCTTTGCACGCGAGAGGTACTGGGATCGACACCCAGATTCTTCATTTTACTATTAAATGGAATCATTTAATTGTTTTAATTTTTATTTCCAGAATTGAATTGAAACTCCGATTCTTGTTTGTAATTGAAATGCCTGATAAGCAATGATAACGTCCTATTCCTTGTGTTTTGGATTCACATACTAGCACATAAATATTGAACAGCTTCTATATACAATACCTTGCTGACTACTCGCTATTTTCATTTTTTTTTTAAATGTTTCTTTTAACCTGCTCCGAAAAAAGAATTGACATATATATGCTAAGAATTAGCGCCGCAATGATTTGGCAATGGATCATGTCGGTCGATTCTCACTGGTATAGCACCCTTTTTGCATGGTATACTACGGCCAGTTGGTTCGTCTCCGCGATGGCGCTTACTATTTTAACGCTGATCTTTCTGAAATCCAAAGGCTATTTTGAAAATGTAACCTTATAATACTTGCACGATATCGGAAAATACGCCTTCGCCTTTAGCATCTTCTGGACATACCTTTGGTTCTCCCAGTATATGCTAATCTGCAGTATTAATTCAAATTACGTATCTGAGTAAATCTTGTTCTTTTTCTCTGTCTCGATGAAAACTTTATCAGTTGACGGGGCAGCGAATTCAGCTGCACATTCCCCTGAAGGTGAGAAAATTGCCGTTGGTATGAAAAATGGAGAAGTGGTCACCATTAATGCTAATACATTACAAGTTCTTGGTAAAAAGAGAGATCGTCTTCAGCAATTCATGATCTCAGTTTTCCTTTTTTTATTTTCAATGTTGTATATGCTAGTAGAAAATCATATGCTTGATATCATTCATGTTTAGTCGTTCTCAGTAGAGCCCAATCCCTTTTGAGCCCCCTCGTTTTCACCTATATTCATAGATTATCGAGACAAAAATATATATTTGTTATTTCCGACGTTTTAGTTTTCTCTAAGACTAAACAGTCTTAAGTTTTCCCTAAGACTGATCCGTCTTCAGTTTTCCCTAAGACAAAAATTTGCCTTGTTTAAGATTCGAGCCTAAGTTACCCAACAAACGTCGTTGGAGAGGCCAGTTTTTTAAGTTCCTGTAAATACGGTTTGGACTCTGTTGCCGAAAAGGATGCCGCTTTTCTGGCCCGTTCTCGTTGAGCGTCTAGGGCACGCTGGTACCCTTCACGATCTAATTGTAAATTCTCCTCACGAGCGGCATCCTCGACAAGATCTAACGGAAAGCCGTAGGTATCATAAAGCTTGAACGCGGTTTCCCCATCCAGACGCCCCCCAGCCTCAAGGCCTTCAAAATGTGATTTTTTCAAACCTTCTTCTGCCTCATTTCAGCAATAAATCTATTTCTCAAGATTTCACTTGTTTAACACAAAGATTGTTAAAAGCTATCAAAGGTCAATGCCCTTGAAAGGGGAAAAGAGCAGAAACAAGTTCTAACAATACCCCATCGGGGAAGGGGGGGGGGCATTAAGGCTCTGGATCCATTCATGGGAGTTTGAATCGCCTAACTCAATTAGTTTCTAAGATGAATAGAAGTCCCCTACATAAGCCAATCGATAGGCAGGAGAGATAAAACGAATATATTGACTTAAAATGTATGATTTCTGGGCTATACTTTGAAATTAAGAATTAAAGAAGGTTAGGACAGTTGTTATTCTATTTGCAGTTTTTTCGCTTTTGCAGTACAAGTGTGACCATATAATCAAGGTCAACTAATGGAAACCAGGTTATGACAAAAGCCTATCTGAAATATATCGGGAACGTCTAGAAGGACCGATTTGCCACTATCAAGTCAAGACCTAATCACACCGTTTTCTTTTCTTTTTCACATATATCTTCAAGTCCAAAGTGTCTTTATTTATTATAATATCAAAAACCAACTGTTTTACAGTCTAGAAATGTGTATTAATATTTTTTTTTAACTTTTATGTATACTCTGTTGCGTTTTCGGCATGGATTACTTTCGTTGACGTTAAAAAGATAAGCTGATTTTGTAAGGTTATTATAAATTAATTCAACTATGGCAACCATGGTTTACCTTTTCAGCTCCGGCTCCGTCACCACGACGTCCCCTTAGAGGTCGCTCTGCAGGAGCTCGTCGAACGTGAACACGCTCACCACCTCCTCGAAGCGAATCGTCAACGCGAGCTCGCGCTCATCCCCCGAATCGAGCGAGGTCACGATGGGGGCCGGCGATCCATCCACGGCGCGACACGCCGCGAGCGCGCCCGGCCAATACCCGGGGAAGCGAAACGCCACCTCCTCATCGCCGCGCTCGGCCCGTCCTTCGACGAAGCAGCAAGGCTAGACACTGCCAAATGCCTGTAAGTGTCTGCATTCAACTACCAAGAACCTTCACAAACGGACATCTCCCATTAACGGACACTAAAACCAGGTCCCAAATCTTCGAGATACAAAAGATGGCACCTCCACGCAACAGCAGTAATTGGCGGTCCGGAAAGTGTCCATTAGATACACACTTCGAACTTTACAAACTCTCATTTGTGTGACACTGCACTCTATAAAATCACTGTATACTATCAGGTTTTTACCAGGCTTCAACTCCCCCCACCCCCAATTGACGCCCCTACACCTGATGTTGTTCCTTTTAATGGCATGCTCCAAAACTAATTTTATAAAGGCTGTAAATTTATCTGCAAATTCATCGGAGTCAAAGATTATTTTTCAATTCAAATACAAGGAAAATCTTACCTTATCGAAGCCAGAGGCTAGCAATTGAGTATTTGGTTGGGTATGATAGTTCATGATGGAATCCAATATAATGGCACCACCTTAATTAGTCCTTTGAAGTTCACCGCAATTCGCTGACATTCTTGCAGACCAAAGACTCTATGGGGGCGCCAATGGGAAAGGTGCCGGAAATGATGTTATTGGAAATGCCACTGAATTGACTTTCGATGGAAATACCGCTGCAGTGGGTACAGATGCTGCGGATACCGTTGTCGCTATTTCCGATGTCGACTTCGTCAGCATCGACGGATCAGATGATACAGATTTCTTCCAATTCACCATTAATGATGAGGTCTGCCCACTTCCAAAGAACCATTACTGTGTGTAAACGCTTGGTCAAAGTTTGTAACTTACATCCCCTCCCCCAGGGACGGTGGGGGAGTAAGTCAGCCCCAAAGACATAGTCATTATGTTTTTTGACTATGTTGAATAAAATAGCTATCTCAAAATTTTTATGTGTTGACTTTGGGAAAAATGAGCTTGGGAGGTGGCCTAGGCACCCTCCAATTTTTTGGTCACTTGAAATGGGCACTAGAACTTTTCCCGGCCGATAAACGGCTTGTTCATCCGAACGGTCCAGCTGACGCCGGATTCTTCCGGATAAGTCTTGCCGTCCATATCGTTTGCATTGAGTAGCGAAACGGCTTCCGTGCGCGCACTTTCGCGCGCAGCAACGCCATGAGGGACGAGCCCGAGCGGACGGCCATAGACGAGCAATGCGTCCCAAACCCGTGTTGCGAGATCGCGGTCGACTATGATCTCGAATCCGATTTCGCCGGTATATCCCGTCCTCAACTAATGTGAGCTATTCATTAAATGCCATTAAATCCAGTTACATCAAACAAAAAATAAATAAAAACTGTTTTTAGTCAGAATCAAGTTGGTAGTATTTAGAATTGTTTTTTTTTTTCTGCAGCAATAGCTGCTCGTCTACATGATTGCCTTTGGTACTTCGTTTTGCCCAATTCATACTATATTTTGTTTCAGAATTTCAAGTAGTTGTTTTTTTTTGTAAGCCTGTTTTGTCTGTCTTCCCTTGTTTATTTTTAGTCCGTTCATTGATTAAGTATTCTTGCCCGGTGTAGTAGGCTACGTCTATACTGTTTCTAGGCATTTACCCCCCTTAAAATACCCCTTTTGGAAAATACCCTTCTTTGAAAATACCCCACACCCTTCCTGGAAAATACTCCCCTCCAAAAATGCCACCGTAGAAAATATCCTCCCCCTATGGAAAATAGCCACCCTCCCCGGATAATACACCCCCTCCCTGGAAAATACCCCCATGCAAAAAGGAGGACTTCCAGATACTGTGGTTCTCTTGTAGGTGAAGGCATGGTGGTTAAGGTCTATTGCACCAAGTCTTACTTTGTAGTATAGGATGATTTCCCTCTGTGTCTGAGGGAGACATAGAACTTTGCTTTGCCAGAACTGTTTTTAATACTAAGTAGGAAACCACCCCTGAAGAAGGTTTGTCTGTGACTTACGTAAGGAAAGCAGAATGCGTTCCTAGCTGTCTTGTTAACTCTGGTGTGTTTATCTTTCAAGATGTAAGTTTGATCAGCTTTTTTCTCTATTGGGTATACTAAGATTCAAAGGTAAAATGGAATTTTTTAATTATTATTTGAAAATTGATTATTGTAAAACAATCATTATTGTTTCTTAGATTTGAAGGGTTCTTTGGAGGCTTATCGCATTCAAATTTTTGCGTGACAAAAGCAATGCAAAATGACTTGAAATGATCTTAACTAGCTTTAAAAGTCAGAGCCTTATTAAAAAATTATTATTTACCTGAGAATTAAGTCCGCAAAGACATCAGCCGAAAAGATCTTTAAGATTTCATCCTAAGATTTGGATTTCCGCATATATTACACCACGTTCAAGGGGGTGAATTTGAGAATAAGATATTTTACCATCTCGAACATCTTTGTGGCATTATAAGATCCATAAAACCTTACCACACGAAGGGCGATGGGTAGGTCAAAATACTTAACCGTACATTACAAGGGATATGCTGAGAGTATTACCAGAAAGAAACAAATTGTCCCTAGTTAGCACAGTAATCACTCTACCTAACTCTTTTTTTCACAATTTTTTTTTATTTTATGTCCAATAAATGGTGACTATTTAGAGAGAATTTGCGATGTACAGATAAAAAAAAACTCTGTTAAATACGCCATAATTAATATTTTACAATAATCTTGGGATATGTAGGGAAACTTACTGATTAAGGTACAATAATTGATAGGGCATTATAGGAAGTACTAAAATCTAAGCTTTGGTTCAACTTTCTCCTAGAATGCAGGGTTAAGACATATCGAAATGTAAATATCGATATTGGAAACAGTATTTGGGAATTTCTGTTTATTTCCAGCCTTTTTCAAATATCTACCAGTGAACAACCAACAGAAGAAATCCAACATACGAAAAGTTCTTGTTAATATCTATTGTAAATTTTAAAGTTTTAGGGGGTATCTGCCTTCCTGTGCCCATGCCCCATACCCAAACTATATTGATTTATAAGCTGAAATAATATTTGGAATGACTTGCAGCCTTCTGAACTTTCGCTAGAGTCCGGGGAGGTTGTGGGATATTCTTTGAAATTGCTTTCTTAACTCTTAAAATTCTAATTTCGTCTTGGGACCTCTGTTGACATAAAAAGCTTTTAAATCACTGGAGTCGGAAAAGCCTTTTTTGTTAACAACAGTAATGTAGTATTGAATTTGAGCGTGAAGTTGAGAGAAAAGACACAATCGCACGCTGCCAAAAATATACCGTTGGGAAAGGTATTCATGGGATCACCTGGCCGAGATGTTCATTCGGCGGATATCGACGATCCACAAACGTGCCAAGGAGGAACTGGAGCAAATCCATACGCGACAACGCCAGAAGCTGGAGCAGTTAGCGGCGACCCTGGACGGCGTGGTGCAGGTTCTGGTTCAAGAACCGGATGACCAGGAAGCTGGCAGCCTGATTCGCGAATACCTCTCCCCCGATAACCCGGAAATCCTTCTGATCTCCAACATCAAGGACGGCGATCGCGCAATAGATAGGAATTATGTAACCTACCAAAAGCGAAATCCTAGATCATTTTTCTACTCATGTGCAAAGCTCAAAATCGAACTAATGGGTATATGGGACTTATGACTTCCATTGATGTCCATTGTCTGCAAGCTATCTTGTTTTGATATTATCTTTGTCGAATCAATTGAAGCATACGCCTAGCTTACATGGGACAATGTGTGCAAGTTCCACATGTGTTCCCCCGTCTATTGAATGTGTAGAGGTTGTTGAGGGTCGATGTTTCTATTACCTGAACAATTGTCTAGGGTCATGTATCTATTGTTAATAGATACATTTTGACTTCTGGAACATCTTTTCTCTCTTGCAAAACCGAGAAAAGATGTTCACTTTTTCTTTTTCTTTTTTTATTCAATTTGGCATCACTTCTAGACATTGAGCTCAGTCCAATGATTGGCTGTGGTTTTTCATCTGAAACAGATACTTTATGATTATCAAACAGTTCGTGGTAACGAACTGTAGTAGATCGACTACCTCGTCGTCTCGAGCACCCATCAGCACGAAGGGCCCGACACGATCGGCATCTGGGGCCCGGACGCGACGACCTCCGGCCTCGACTTCGGCTACATCGACTTCGTCAACGAGACGGTCGCCGACTGCGTCGAGGCCTTTGGCAATGTTGTCTGGAGTCAGTCTATTGAGTGCCTTACCGAGGTTCTGGTTGCCGATGTGTGGCACGACCTGGGCGATGCGATCGTCAACTTGTTGCAGGATACCTAGAAGCAGGGTTCACAGCCAGGAAAGTCGTTCGGTACACTCATAGAAGATAAAATGCACAAATTCGTCAGAACAGGTATCATATAGAGAAACATTAGATGAGCGCTTATATCCTTATAAAGGTGACTTTGAAAACCCAGTACCTTACTCCAAAAATTGACTCATCGCTCAGATCTATTCGCTATGAAGATATTTCGCAAATTCCGGCGACTTTATTAAGAGATATACGCAAATTTTTAAAACTGGGACTCATTGGATTGGAAATAAGATGTTTAATTCCTTTTTTAAGAGTCAAAGTGATTGACGCCTACGTCGTACTTCCACAAATGCATCTGATAAAGATTTCGAGGTAGCCATTTGTTCAAAAATCGTCGTAAGATAATATAATAATGCCTTTGCTGTGTGCAGACTACCCAGACTCCGGGGTTAAGGAATGTAAGTTATACCCCTTAGGCAATTAAGTTCTTATGGAAGGGGTGGTCGTGTAAAATTTTGACTACGCTTATCTGTTTATTTTTTTTAAGCAATCTGCCTTTTATAGAGTTTTGAATATATTTTGGAATTTTTCGAAACCTTCATTTACATCTTCTCTTCCCATAACACTATCCCATTTCGTTTTCTCCTGTTCATCATTTGGTCACCTTAGATTTTCTTCAGACAGGTTGATAATCGGAACATTGTCTCTAATTTTCGAAAATGACCTTGCTGCCTTTGAGGTCTAGAAAACACTGCATAGGAGAGGGGGGCATATGCAAGCTTGAACAGTCGTTCTCTAGCAAATAAAAACCATAGAGAGAAAAACCTTACCAGCCTTCTACGAAAAAAGAATTAAATAATGCCAAAGGCATCAGAATTGGTAGCATCAAGAGAAACTGACCATTTTGGGAGCTCTCGAAACCAGGTAAAGTTACCCCTATAACCTCTTAAACAGACCTAAAATACAAAACGTTTTTTATAAAAGTTGAGAAGTATTTCTTACTTCTTTGGCAGTGTGTCACACGGTCCTCGTGATGCTGGGTCTGCGCGGATCGCGCGCCGACGCAGCCGACGAGCGCGCGGCCACCTGCGCGCGCGGCCGCGCGATCCTGGAGCGTCGAGAGGTCGCGCCGGAGCGGATCGCCGACAGGCTGTTGGCGACGGCGAGACCGAGGTCGTTGTGGCAGTGGACGCTGAGGACCGCCTCGTCGATGTTCGATACGTGCTCGCGCAGGTAGCCGATGAGCTCCGCGAACTCGGACGGCATCGCACGCATCACAAATTTGTTTATTTGCATGTTTGTTAGCCTACGTACTTATTAGTCGGAAGAAAATTCTGAGTGTGGGGAGTTTACACCCCGTAACCCCCGTGAATATGGCCTTGGTTTGCATCTTATTCCAATTTCTCGATAAATCAATCAATCATCCCTACCTCATAGCACAAAGCCAGTTTTAAAACGAGAAATTATACTTTTTTAACTCTCAAGTCGGGCCATATTTATTTACGTTTGATACAAAGGTGTGCTGTATAATTCTCGAGGGCTACTAGAGATGTTAAAGACAGAGCTGTAGCAGAAAGTTTTGAGTCTCAAGCACATAACAACTCACTAGGATTTGGCAACATTACGACGAAATACATCATGAGCTATCACTAAATCATTATACTTGGCTCTGAAGTCTTTCTTGTATGAAAATGGAGGGGGGAGGGGTAATAGAAAGGGGGCGGCTTATTTGAAATTTCTGCTTGAAAAGGGGGGCTTAATAGAGAGGGCTGGAGGCTGTTTTGTTGTTGATCGGAAACTTCTGCCCTAGGTAAGGGACAGCATACAGTGGTGTACCGCCGGGAGGAGCTGATCATGAGCCGCGTCGAGAAACAGGGAATTCAGGTTGCGCCGGAGCTGGCGGACTTCATCGAGATCCAGGCGCTGCCCGGCACCGGGATCGCGGCAGACGCGTTCTGGACCGGCTTTGCCGAACTGGTGAACGGGTTTGGCCCGGAGAACCGTGCTCTGCTAGAAAAGGCCGTTCGACGTCGAGCCAGAGTGTCCCGGCGGCGTCGGAGAGATCCGTCGCCGCATCGCCCGTCATCCGCAGGCGGAGCGCATCCTTCGGCAACAACAAAGTCGGGCTCTACCGCTTTCGCAACGCCGAGGACGGCACGATCGACTATTACGATTCGGAAGGCCGCAGCGCCCGGCAGTTCCTGATCCGCAATCCGGTGCCCAATGGCCGCTTCCGGTCGGGGTGAAACCTGATTGCCGCTAACCAATACTTCATCCGTGGCTCCGGGCTTGCCGTATGCGATGTTGTCGCGGATCGAACGATGCATCAGCACCGGATCCTGCGCCACCACGCCAAACTGCGCCCTGAGCGAAGATTGCGTGACGTCCCGGACATCGACTCCGTCGAGCAGTATGCGTCCGCTCTCGCCATCGAACAGCCGCAGCAAAAGGTTGACGATGGTCGTCTTGCCCCCACCCGAAGGGCCAACCAGCGCCACACGCTCCCCGGGTCTGATATGGTCGGCTCGCGGCGTGCTCGGCCTCGGCAACAGTCTCGCCATCCGACATGTGGAGGGCGTACCGGGACCGGCAGCGTCAGTGCCGGGCTCACCTGCCGAGTCGGAGCCTCCCGGGTGGTCCTGGGTCTGGCATCAACGAGGTCTGAGTGGGATCGACGGTCTGATCGCCGGCATGGCCGGAACCCTGTGCGCGGCGGCGGCCGCGGTGGGCAGCACCTCGCGCATGGCACTGGCGGCGGACAAGGTGATCAGGGTTAGGGTTAGGGTTAGGGTTAGGGATAGGGTTAGGGGTAGGGTTAGGGGTAGGGTTAGGGTGAGGGTTCGGGTTAGGGTGGGGGGTAGGGGTAGGGGGAGGGGGAGGGGGTGGGGTGGGGGGGGGGGGTGGGTGTGGGTGGGGGGGGGTGGGGTGGGGTTTGGGGGGGGGGGGGGGTTTTGTTTGGGTGGGTGGTGGTTTGGGGGGGTGTTGTGCGGGGGGGTGGGGGTGTGTATGTTACGCGGGGATGCGGGCCGACGTACCGGCGGCGCAGGGACTTCGCTCGATCGCCCGCTCGCAATGCAAAACCGCATTGCGCGCGTTAGCGTCGCCGGTCCTGGGAACGCCTGTCCTCATAAGGTGGGTGAGTTCGTTTATCGCCGGTTTTTCCGGGTGTCCGAACTGGTATTTTGCATTGAGCCTTGCCCGTATGATCGGGCTCCAATCGAGTATTTGGCCGACCGTATGGTCGCCCATATCCTCAAAGTTCGGTTGTGCCGGAGCGCAGGGCACCGGCCGATTTACCTGCGCGCGCGCCGCACCTATCCTTCGCCCATGACACAGACATTGCACCTGGGCCAGACCCTGTACTTCACCGGCGACCCCTTCATCGAAGGCGCTGCCGCCGCCACCCATTCAAGCCGCGTCACGGTGCTGGTCGAAGGTGGGCGGGTCGACGCCATCGGCGAAGCAGTTGAGCTACGTGCGCGGTATGGCGAGGCGGAGGTGATCGATCACGGCGAGGGTATGTTCGACAAGAGCTCGAGTGCCACATCCTCAAAGGCTTTGTGATCCTTCGAGATCACCTGCAGCTTGGACTCGATACGGGCAAGCTCGATGGCGTCGTCAACATCGCTCACCTTGGTCAGTGCGTTCGAGGTCAGCGAACCGACCGCATCGATTTCCTTTCGCGTCTGCTGGCCCAACGATTTGAAGATTGCCAGCTCGCTTGCCCGCTCGGCTTCGGCATCCTCCCCGATTCCAGGCCTTGCGGCACATTGAACCAGAAATGGGCAGGGTGCAAAATATCCAAATACGAGGTCTTCTCAATTTTCTACTTGCTCTTAAACCCCAGTCCTTGCAGGTTAACCCAATCTAACCGTGCCCCTTCGTTAGATCAACAAAGGGTTATATTGCATAAGCAGGCGAATATGTTTATCGAAGGAGTATGCCAGAGATTATTGTTGGTCATCTAACGAATATGCTTTTCTAGCCAATATTCTAGAGATTATCACTCTATACGCCATAAAGGAATTGACGGAAGGGCACCACCAGGAGTGGAGCCTGCGGCTTAATTTGACTCAACACGGGAAACCTCACCAGGTCCAGACATAGTAAGGATTGACAGATTGAGAGCTCTTTCTTGATCCTATGGGTGGTGGTGCATGGCCGTTCTTAGTTGGTGGAGCGATCTGTCAGGTCAATTCCGTTAACGAACGAGACCTTAACCTGCTAACTAGTCACACGATTTACGAATCGTGGCTGGCTTCTTAGAGGACTAGTCAATAAAATCTACACCACAGGCTGTTACCCTGAAGACTTCCTAATGAGCGTGTTTGTCCCCCTGCCGAAGGTCAATAAGGCAACAAAATGCAGCGACCATAGGACAATAAGCCTCATTCCGCATGCATCCAAAGTGTTACTTCAGATCATAAACAGAAGAATAACACCAATAATAAACCAGCAACTAAGTGAGACGCAACTTGGTTTCCGTAAAGGGCGAGGAACACGAGATGGTATCTTCCCTAGAATCAATAGATTAGAATTCTACAACCATATGCAAGACGTCACATACGAACTAGTGCTATTCTATTGATTCTATTAGAATCAAACAGAAAGTTTTATTCTAGATTCAAATAGATTTGAATCTATTTATTGAATAGTGAAAAAGTCTTTTCTAAAATGACGTCTTGCATGTGACTCATAGAAATAGTAGATAGACTAGCTAGAATCAATAGATTAGAATTCTAGAACCATATGCAAGACGTCACATGAGTTTTATTAGTTTTGCCTGAAAGTTTGGTGTCAAATGGCTTTGATAAGACTGAGAATTATCAATCAGAGGCTTAACCAACAAACAAACTGCATCACATAATCTCTGATGATTAGTCTTATCCTTCTGTTGGCAGCGTTTGCTGCAATATGAAGCATTATGACACTTAGAGCAAGATATTACCCTCATAGAACTTGAGTGACAAGATTGACAAATTGGGGACAATAGATCAGATGAACCTGGGGTTACCGGGGGAAGGCGGCAGCTGTTGGACCCTGAGAAGGCTAGATTGAAGGTGGCGACGCTGTAATCTAGAGGATTTGGTTTGAGATTTAGAGAACTGGATAGCTATATGTTTAATCTTTTTCTTACCTATATCCCACCAGGCCCGCAAATCATTATATTGAGAACGCTTGGTTTTCCAGTGGGACCAAAATGTTTCAACCTTTTGGCAGAAAGCTTCATCTTTTAGGTTGTCTTTATTGAATTTCCATTGGGAGAGTAACTCGTCATTCTTTGTGGTGTCTATGATGGCTTGCACATCGTTGTAGAATTGTTCTGAATCTTCTATCTCATGGGTCGACGTAGGTGCATATATTTGTATAAGCGTTGTCACAAATGGTTTAGTGTTTAACTTGCATACTAATATTCTGCTCGAGATCGGAGTATAACTTATCAAACTGCGCTTAGCAGTCTCGTTGAGGATCACGGCTACTCCTGCTTGACCATTAGAACCGCCACTGTAGACCAGTGCTTCACCTAAACCACTTCCTTTCATCATAGTTCCAATGCTAGCCAAATAACTCATCATTAAATGGAATCCTCCGAGAACAGCAACAACCCTCAAGGACTTGGACTGGATTATTTCCATGGCCTTTATCCACAGAGGCTGATCGAATGTTACAACTGGAGTGTCAATCTTCATCTCTTTGGCCTGCTTAATAATGAATTGTAGAGCGGAAAAGATACATGTCATATCAGTCGGATCCATATCAATGGATAGTCGAATTCAGATCGTTAGAACGTTGAGATTGTTTTTAAGATAGATTGGTTTTGGTTCGTTTAAGGAGTTATATCACAGTTAGATTTAGTAATATCGTCAATTATCAAAAGCACATGAACTGGACTCATTAAATATATTTTTCTTCTAATCAAGACTTTTGTAAATACGTAATAAAATACAGTCCTCATAAATTTTGGATTTATCAGTTTTCCCAATCCGTTCGCGCCAGCACATTTTACAACAAATATTTATCCCCAGTCCGGTGTTAATTGTCACGACTAAGCAACATCAGTCACAGACTATCGCAATATTTATCCCCAGTCCGGTGTTAATTGTCACGACTAAGCAACATCAGTCACAGTCTATCGCAATATTTATCCCCAGTCCGGTGTTAATTGTCACGACTAAGCAACATCAGTCACAGACTATCGCAATATTTATCCCCAGTCCGGTGTTAATTGTCATGACTAAGCAACATCAGTCACAGTCTATAAGGGCCCAAGGCTGCTCAAAGAGTACTATTTTATATCAACGGATGCTGAAAGGGCCCAAGGCTGCTCAAAGAGTACTATTTTATATCAACGGATGCTGCAAGGGCCCAAGGCTGCTCAAAGAGTACTATTTTATATCAACGGATGCTGAAAGGGCCCAAGGCTGCTCAAAGAGTACTATTTTATATCAACGGATGCTGAAAGGGCCCAAGGCTGCTCAAAGAGTACTATTTTATATCAACGGATGCTGCCATCACCTGGAAACCAAGCAGATGAACATAGTGATGTAATCACCAACTTACTAAAGAACTTTCCTGGAGACAGTGATCAACAGTTAAAAGCCCGCCAGCTGCTGCAGCAATATCAGGGAGTCATGGCCACCGAGGGAGAGATGCCAGGGTGTACACCAACCATTCGACACTGCATCAACACCAGAGACAGCACACCAGTAAATCAAAGACACAGAAGAATCCCTCCACATCAGTTCCAAGAAGTCAAGCTGTAAATAACGTACTATTTGAAACATGTACTGCTTTAAAGCATGCATACGAACACAAAGATTTGCCAAGAGTGATTTACGAACGATGTCAGTTTATAAAATTGCCATGTCGGCGTACGAGAAGCACTATCCCCATTTCTTGAAAATTTCTTCACATGAATGAAACCATCAAGTAATCTTTGCCATTTAACTTTCAGTTCTTTTTCGTGTTCTCGTAAACCAAATCTGTTAGCAATATAAGTCATTGGCCTTGATAGTGCTTATAATTAACAATGCTCTAAAACGGGCTCTCGACAGAGCTTTGGTAGTACTAATGATAGTGCTGTTAATAGTGCCTTTGATGGTGTTCTTGACAGTATTCGTCAGACTATTTCTAATTGTACTCTTGACAGTGCTTTTTATAGTGTTCTTGAGAGATTTCTTGATAGTGCTTGTAATTGACAGTGCTCTAAAAAGTACTCTCGACAGAGCTTTGGTAGTACTAATGATAGTGCTGTTTAAAAGCATAATTGGTCTTAAAAAAAAAGGAGTAAAAGATAAATAACTGTGTGATAGGGAAACAACACACTGAGAATTTTTAAGTCAAATTAGAGTCAAAACAGGAAAATGCATCACAACAGTTGCCACAAGACAGACACTTTCATTGCTGTAATCTACTTGTACCTGCCCCTTTACTATAAAATCTCACTTACCATTTGGTATACCTTGGACCCCCAAATACCCTTTGTCTCAAATTTACCCCCCTTAAGCACAGTTATAATTTTTTGAAACTATGCCTCTTGAAGACTTGTATGAGATTCGATTGCATCCTCTCAGTTTCTGAAAGGTTTTGATGATGAAGTGGTCTGTGCCCTTGTGGTCACCTTAGCCAGCTGCCAATGAAGTTGTGAAACAGTAATGAAGTTTACTGCGGCTAATGAGCACAGTTATAATTTTTTGAAACTATGCCTCTTGAAGACTTGTATGAGATTCGATTGCATCCTCTCAGTTTCTGAACTGGTGTTCTAGAAACTGCCACAAACTCTGTTTTTCCTTTCCTTGTATTGACCTTCATCCCATTAGCTTTCATTCCAAACCACCATCTGTTTGCCACATCCTGAATATTTGTAATAGAACCAGCAACCACTGCCACATCGTCCGCATACATCACCGTCTCCTCTTCAGATTTTCCAACTCCAATGTCTCGAAGACACTTGTCCATAAATATTATGAACAAGAGCGGGGACAGAACATCTCCCTGTCTGATATCTAGTGTATGCAAACTATGTCAAATATGCCTCATTAGCCTATTTTGAACGCTTTGTGCACCATGGAATGTACGCTTCTAGTGTATGTAAACTATGTCAAATATGCATTATTAGCCTATTTTGAACGCTTTGTGCACCATGCAATGTACGCATCGAGTGTATGCAAACTGTGTCAAATATGCCTTATTAGCCTATTTTGAACGCTTTGTACACCATGGAATGTACGTATCTAGTGTATGCAAACTATTCTTAAAGTGAAATGTAAAAAGGGATTGTAACTGAAACTGAATTCTATTCACTCAACATATGAAATACTGTAAGAAGAGGGCCTCAGGATGACTTGCAAGATTTAACCAACCCACATAGTTACGGCTAGCTCACAATTCCCTTACAATTTTTCTTCCTCTGCTTAAGTAGGTACAGTTTTAGTCTTGAACTACAGCGTAAGCTCTAGTCCCGTGGTCTTTCACTGGATATATGAGTTTACTACTTTTTGGAAGCACCTCAGAAAGCAGATGTTGTAGTAAAGGAGAGTACCTCTTGTAAAGAGATGAATAATGCTCACAAGACACTCAGTAGGATTAAAAGTGGTGAAGATGCGATGAGAAATGCGGAAGAAATTCAGGAAGACTCTACGGACACTGAGGATGTAAAGGTAAAGCAAGGACACACCAACATGCAGTCAGATAACTGTACACACATGACCAAGGACTCATCAGCTAGATCAATAGAAAATGTAGCAACCAAGGTGTGGTTAATTCTACACTCAGAAGATCGGTCCAGCAAGTACAGTGGTACAGTGGTCCCCGTGGTACAGTGACTTAGTGTCAACAGAGCTTATTTTAAGACTTGTTGTTAGTACTATCCATAGATAAAGAGATAAAGATGGCATCTTTATACAGTGAGGAAGAGGTACGTCCAGTTGTGTACATCTCTAGTACTTGAAATGCTTTGATTTCGTCAAGGTTTGACAGTAATTGTCCAAAGAGATCTCTTACAAACTTCGACCAGTGTTTACATATAATAATGGTTATTGGGAAGTGTACAGTCGGTTTCAGGGGATTTTTTTTTGGTTTTGGGGGTGGGGTTGAGGGGAGGGGGCTATGTGGGAGGATCTTTCCATGGAGAAATATGTCATGGGGGAACAGAAATTCAATGAAAAGGGCGCAGGATTTTCTAAAATTACTATAAAAAAAAACAATGAAAAAATAAACATGGAAAAGTTTTTTTCAATTGAAAGTAATAACAGTCTTGATGAATCTGCTTGTATGACTTGTTTTACTTGATATCCATAGATTTTATTTAAGGCAAACCTGTCTCGTACTCTTCCATATAAAACAACAACACAACACGCCATTTGAGTCCCACTCCCGTGAGCCAGTGTCCCAGTAAGTAACCACTCAGAAGAACACAATCAATTGCCTGTACAATCCCCCCTTGATAACAGTCTTGATGAATCTGCTTGTATGACTTGTTTTACTTGATATCCATATTCTAAAATTTGCGGTGTTTTCGTTTGGGATTGAAGACGATGAATTTCTTTCTCTAGGTTGTTTCGATTTTGAAATTTCTTCTTTGCCTTCCGCTTACAATAGCGTATGCATAGGTGTTTCAATTTCATTTTCCCTATATCCCACCAGGCACGTAAATCACGAAACTCATTTTTTCGAAGTTTCCAGTGGTTCCAGAAGTCGACAATTTTCTGTTGAAATTCGTTCTCGGGAAGAATAGAAGTGTTCAGATGTAGTGCGATCATCAGCCGTCATTTGGAGAAACACTTCAACTGATGTCATAAAAATGGCAGTCACTAAAACTCAATAGACATTCGTTCCTTTCTTTTCACCAAATATAGAAAAGAATCTATTGTTTTGATTGGATTTCAAACCACTTCTAAAGATTCACCAAAAATAACTCTATTGATAACTGAAAATCAGCTGAGTGGCTCATATTTCTTTGAACATGATTAAAACTTTTCACAGACTATTATCAGATTTTAAACTCAAATAAACACATGCAATAGACTCAGTGGATCCATATAAGTAACTGTGGCTACTTACAATCATAAGGCATGATGAACTAGGCTGACAGCTTACTTAATGTTTAGATTTTAACGAAATAATGAGACCTTGAACGTTATTTTAAAACACTTGTCACCCTCATACTCATATTTTAAACTCAAATAAACACATGAAATAGACTCAGTGGATCCATATCAGTTACTGTGGCTACTTACAATGATAGTCGTTGGAATAATTGTTTCCATGGAAGAAATATTAAAATGAAGCAAAGGAATCTTTAGTTTTGCGGAAGACCAGCGCATAAACTGAAGCACGGAAAAATAATCAAAAATGTAAAAAAATGTTCCATGTGGCCACTTCACCTTGCTTGAATTGTAACGATACTCCCGACTGTTTCTACTGAACATTGGGATTCAATTGTTGAAAGAATGGTTTCTCTGGAAGAAATCTGTACACAAGGCAAACGGATTAGAAAATGTCAAGATCACCTTGATCAACCATGAAACAGCGCGTGACTAACATGTTGGTACCAAAGAAGACGATGCTCTATCCAATATAGAGAGGAGTGAGTCAATCGAAGATGTTAAGGTAACCATGGCATAATTTTCCTATTCTCCTACTATAACAGAATGCATCTCACTTGTCATGGCGCCTAAAAGTATGTATTGTCTGTTATCACATAGTTTACTTGGCATCATTGATTACAATCTGACGCACGAGATGCTAACTTTATTTCTCTAGTCGCCACATTAGTTCTTAATCATCCACCGGTGGACATCAACATCCAGCTCATCGCAATTGGAGACCAGCCTCTCTGCGCCATGTGACTTGACCAATGAAGAACTGCCATCCGGCCTGTCATGCTGTCCAAAGCCCATCAAAGTTACGAAGTACAGGCAACTCTGTCCTTGCGGCCAGCTTGCTTTTAAGGGCAGCTTTGAAATGTGGGCGCAAAATCAAAGTCCCAGACCATGGAATGTACGCACTCGAAGCATGGAAGTGTCACTAAAAACAGCTTTTGGTGCTATTCGAAACGCATTGTGCACCACAGAATGTACACATTCCAAGCGTGCAAATGTCACTAAAAGCAGCTTCTGGTGCTATTCTAAACGCATTGTGCAGCATTGAATGTACGCATTCCAAGCATGTAAGTGTCACTAAAAACGGCTTTTGGTGCTACTCTAAACGCAGTGTTCACCACAGAATGTACACATTCCGTGTTGTTTACAATTTCATGACAGAAATAAAAAAAAATGACATCGTCTGTGAGAGAAACTCGGTGTCTGTATGAGTATCAGTTTTAGTAATGATCATTTTACATCTTAATGAAATGATAAACGTTTGGCATTCCGATATACAATGTCTGTGGCTCTTCAGTGTTGGAATAAGGGGTTTATCGTTGCAGACAAGGACAAAATGTTGCCAAACGTGGAGAACGTTCACAGAGTTTTGTTGCAAATTCGAGAAGAAAAATGTAAGAACATGGTAACAATTATAGATGTTGCAATACCAAGTGATTCTCGAGTATGTGAAAAAGAACTTGGAAAGATTGAAAAGTACCAACTCCCGAAAGACGAAATTGCCAGGTTATGGGACGTACGAAAAGTGAAAATTATACCGATTGTTATAGGTGCGCTTGGTGTTGTGGGAAAGAAGTCTAAGGAGTATATAGAGCAATTAGGACTGAGTATCAGGGTTGAAATTATGCAGAAAACTACCCATCAAAAGTTACGAGACTGAGAAAATTTGCCTTATTTTAGAAAATAGGGGAAAACACCCCTTAAGAGTGATACAATCTTAACGAAAATCACACCATCAGATTCAACGTATCAGAGAACCCTAGAGTAGAAGTTTCAAGCTACTATCTACAAAAATGTTGAATTTCGTTTTTTTTTTGCCGTATTTTTTCCAGGGGTGATCGTATCGACCCAGTGGTCCGAGAATGTCGCCAGAGGACTCATTCTTCAAATGAGATTTCTCGCGAAATGGATCGTTCTAATTGGCTGGGAACCTTCTTTTAAATTCGCGAATGAACTGTCTACTTATTCAATTCAATGTGCATCAGTGACGGTAGGATTACTCATGACACTGTGGTAAACTACCTTTTCTCCGATTTGAAACGGGAAGTGAATTGTCCAATTGCATCATCGTTCTGTTGAATAGATCAATGCCTGGTCACAGCAGCACTGCTTCTTCAAGTACAGGCTGCTTTAAGAAAAACACCCAAACGCCCACCTTCTTGAGAGAAAAACTTAAGTTCAACGAGAATCGCTAATACAACTTATAATTTGAAGTGGATAACACCGTGTAGAACATTTAATTTAGACTGGTTTACAACCCCCACCTGCAAATATCAACCCCACCTTAGAGGCCAACCCAAATAACAACGTGTAGAACTGCTGATAGAGATCGTTGACGTACTTATCTTGCAGTATTGTATCAGGTAGATACAATGTACACGTTTCTACTTCAGCCTGTCATGCCACTGCTGGCAGATGGTCTCCACATCTCCTTCCATGAGTCTCTGACCTGTGCCTTACTCATCCAGTCTTTGCCAAACTCGTCTTTGATGTCATCTTCCCACCTCCTCTTCGGTCTTCCTCTCTTTCTATTTCCTCCAGTTGGCACCCAGTCTGTGGTTATCTTTGCCTATCTGTTTCTATCCATTCGTGCCACATGCCCTGCCCGCTGTTCACATGAATTGATCATCTATGGGTATTCGCAATAGAAGAAAAGAAATACCATGATGCGATAGGGGAATAATACAAAGAAAGTGAAATAATAAGAGCAGCGCCTAAAATTACAACTAGCAGTTAATAATGAAAAGTATTCTAGTAATGTATAGGAAAACAGAGAAAATATCGTTACACAGAGAGTGTCACATGTGAGTGATCAGGCATGACAGAACAGGTTGACAATATCATAAAAGAACCTGGTCCTTTAACGATTCTTTACCTTCAGCACATTTTTCTATTGAATCTTACACCAGCTATTTCTTAAAGCGTATTTCGGTCGCTTTAATTTAAAATTTATTCCAGACTGCTTTACACTCCGTATATCATGGTTTTAATTAACTAGGCAGAAACTGTTGTCAGCATGGGAAACAAACCATGGATATCAAAATCTGAAAAGTCCATTGCCACCTGACAACTTGAGAAAATATAGAATATTGGATCACAAGTTTTGGTTTTTGAGGTTCTGATGATGACACCTTTGAAGTATCAATATTAGAATCGATTGATGAGTTAACGTCGATAATGTTGAATTCTTTGACGTAAAAGGAAGCGTTTGGTGACACACACCAAGCGTATACGTGGTAAACCAAAACAAGAACGGCCATGGTTACGTGGTAGCAACGACATGCTCAGCAGAGTATTTTCTACACAGTGGATCTGAACATAGTGTTCAGCCACAACAGTAACTCGTGTTCTTTAACGACCAATCCTTTTTAGTTTTCCTATATATTTTCCACTTTAAGTGAATAGTTGTAGAATCACATTTGATCAAGAAACCGTTTTTGTAAAGATGATTTTGACGTAGAAGCCCTTTAAAATTTGAGCACCAGAATAGCAATTGACATAGCCGTGTTTATTGAGACTTTCTCTAATTCCATGATGTATAATAGCCAAGACCAGGCTCCCTAATCTGCTAAACCCAAAGGAACTTTATTAAAACCTTTTTTATGTAATAGTATGAACATTGTTTTAAAAGAAGAACCACACCCATCATAAAGACCACACCCATCATGGGCATGACATGAAACCTGAGGCCAGCTTCGCCACTGGATCCCAGATGAGAATACTATTGTAGGCCATAAACAATGTATTCTTCTCTGAACATAGGATGGTGAATTTGTCAGTTCCGAAGCCTTCGCAACACCGAGGATTTGAATCCTCAGTGTTGTAAAGGCTTCAGCACTGAGAGATTTACCATCTTACATCAAGCACTCCGGCCTTGCGTTTTTAGTGACAATTGCATGCTTGGAATGCGTACATTCCATGGTGCACAATGTGTTCAAAATAGCGTAGCAAGGTGTTTTTAGTGACAATTGCATGCTTGGAATGCGTACATTCCATAGTGCACAATGTGTTCATAATAACCTAACAAAGCGTTTTTAGTGACAATTGCATGCTTGGAATGCGTACATTCCATGATGCACAATGTGTTCAAAATAACCTAACAAGGCGTTTTTAGTGACAATTGCAAAGCCAGTGCATGTTGGCACACTGTCTGGCTTTTCGTTGCGTGTTTCTCCTTTCCTCTTTTAGCCTTTCCAGGTTCTTGGTGGTTGGATAATTTTTGTAAGACATTAAAGCGTTTCTTGTGGATGCGACTGCCGGCTCCATATCTTTCCAGTAGTTGTCAAACCAGTCCGTGCTCGGTCTTTCTCTCTTACCAAACACATCTGCTGCGGCTTGGTAGGTGGTGTCTTTAAGGTGGTGCCACAGTTCCTCAAAATCATACTTGTAGAATGATACTTGTAGAATGACATTTGTAAACTTGCAGAATGATACCTGTAGAATGATGCTTGACGAATGATTCTTGTAAATTTATACGAGAAGAAAGGTATTTGTGGAATGATACTTGTAAATTGATACTTGTAGAATGCTACTTGTACACTTGCAAAATGATACCGGTAGGATGGTACTTGTAGGATGATGTCTATAAATTAATACTTGTGAAATGGTACTTGTGGAATCTACCAAAAAAGGTCCTCCAATTATGATCTATATGTGTTTATTATGTTAATTGATGGCCTAGATAACGATTCCGCGTAAAAGTAGTGCCTCATTCCGTATAGTTTAGAAAAAAGACTAAGAAATGTAAGTTTACAGAGAGACGCTGATTTCTTGGATTTTATAGCATCAAGGCTTTCAATAGTGGAAAAAATTGGTCAACAAAAAAGGTCCTTCAATTATGATCTTTATGTGTTTATTATGTTAATTGACGGCACCCTTTATTGATATAGATCTTCTGTCCATATTTAAGAAAGGAAAAGTTAAGAAATCATCAAGATCCTTTGTTTCAAAGTTGAATAATACCAGTGAAAACCTTGTTAACGAAGCCAGTTCATAAACTAAAGAACAAATCTAAAATATCTAAAGAACAAGACCAGAAAACGTTTGTTTCTTTACAACCTTGTGCAAATTGAAAACAATGCTAATGAAAGTGGGAATGAGTCTGAAGTGCTGCATTCCATTGCTGGCTTTTGTAGTCAACATCATTTTTCAGTTCCTCTGTTGGTGGAGTATGGCCAGCCCAAATATCAGTCAGTGGTGTATATACCAAATAAAGATATTTTATCCATTCCATTTCACGTCTGATCACAGTTAACATATACGCTAGAATAAAGTGCTTTACCATAACTTCATGATTTCAATTTTCAATTCAAAGGAAGTGAAGCAATAATGCACTTACAGGACGTATAGTAAAATTGCCAAAAACGATCATTCATTGTCGACAAAATGGATGCTACATACTCGATCACTCGGCTTTGGATACCAAGGTTTGCCATCCTTCTCCTGGCGTTTAACATTTTTTATCCAACGGTCCCTTTGACAACAGTAACGATTAGCGCTTGGGAAGCAAAACAACCTATAAGGTGACTCACAACTGCAGTCTCTGTTCAGAGTTTCCTTGTGAATGTGACAAGCTCTTGATTTCCATTGCTGAAGCCGATAGGTACTGTGCTTGCATCCAGCCCTGCCAATGATACTGAGGCAATTGTCAGTATACACTTCAGCACGATAGGCTTTCTCACGTAAGACATGTCCAATTTCTAGGTAGAAGTAGTTGCTCTTAACCCTTTCGCGTCGATTGGTCACTGGTGACCCATAAACTTTAATAACCGATATCTTTGTGTAAATCCATCCAAATTTTTCTGTATTTTCTTTTAATATGAATATTACCTGAGTACTACAGGCTCTGAAAAAATGTGTTCATTATGAGTTTCCTTTCTTTTCATTTTGGTGCTGTCTTGGCTGTCATACGACTCATTTGAGCACTACACATATCAATTTTTAAGATAGCCACCGATATGGAAATTTGGTTCCAAATATTTTAATCACATCGTATCGTAAAATCGGGATTTATTTGCAGTGTCATGGAATCTTAGTGTGATTTAAAGGCTGTGATTAACCAACTGCTTTTTGGTACTTTGTGTTTCCTTTCTTTTCATTTTGGTGCTGTCTTGGCTGTGAAATGCTCACATTCCAGCGTGCAGAAAGCATTCCCAATATCTTCAAATAGTGTAACTACGCTCAATGGCACTATTAAAATGCTAACATTCGAACGTGCAGAACGCATTCCAAAGATGTTCAAATAGTGTAACTACGCTCAATGGCACTATTGAAATGCTCACATTGCAGGGTGCAGAACGCATTCCCAATATGTTCAAATAGTGTAACCACGCTCAATGGCACTATTGAAATGCTCACATTCCAGCGTGGATCGACGATCGATTCATATTTTAAGGAGTTACAGGATCTCACCGAGCGTCTGGCCGCTCTTGGAGCTCCAGTTGAGAGTGACTTTCAAGTTGCACTTCTTTTGAGAGGCCTTCCTATGTCTTACGAGGATTACGTATGCTAAAGGCAAAGTGACTATGCCTGAATTAATAGAGGCATTGAAAACCGAGGAACGTCGATTGTATCCTGATGCAGGATCAGTGGGAGCAAGTGGAACTACAGTTTTAGTCGCTCGCGAAGTGAAATCTTATGTACAGGACACCAACGATTTCCTGAGGAAGATTAGAAGCATTGAGAATTTGCCTGGCACCGCTATCCTAGGTAGTTTAGATATAGTAGGTTTATACCCTAATATTCCACACAATGAGGGTATAGGGACTATTCGGAAGTTTTTAGACACAAGGGAGGATCATAGTGTCTCTACACAGACATTAATCCAATTAGCCAAAATCGTTCTTAACAACAATGTCTTTGAACTAAGCCTAGCAATGGACGTTCTTCATCTAATCCTAAGAGATCTGATAGTAAATGTTTTCGCTGTGGTGACCCTTTTGGTCAGGGGCATATACGTGTTTGCAGGGCAGTTGGGAAGGTTTGTTACGAGTTTGGTGGTAAAAATCACATTTCGGCTGTGTGCAGATCTAAATTTCGCAAACCTAAAATCAAAGGTCAAAATAAGGCACACCACTTGTCAGATGACGATGATGCAACATCTGCATCAGATGACAGTAACAAGACAATAAATTTGATGTGTCACAACAGAAATCTTAAAACTACCATAATCTTAAAATATAAAATTTATAAAAGGTTTTAACGCAAAGATAATCATAAAGTTAACTCATACCCAAAGTTCGTTACTATGAGACGGCTTTGTTAGGAATCGGTTTGAATTGATATCTTTTTCGTCGTCCGGTTATACACTTTGACGGACTTTATTCTTGATTAGCGATGGCGACAAAACTCCCTTGACTTGGTCGTTTGCATGTTTTGTGTACTTGATGCCTCGAAAGGAAGTCAAGTACTAAGGTGTGACGTCATGATTAAATGAATATCAGAAATGTGATAATATTTTGGACTCATTGCCTTTTTCTTGTTGACATGTACAACATGTCCAAATTTGAGAACAAACTTTGAATCGTGCCTATCGAAACCTTGTTATTTGAACACAGTTCATAATTTTATGAACTGAGCAAAATTAACATTGTTTCGTTAAGGACTTTTCCATCAGGGATTTTCAACATGGGTTGAAGTTCTCTGACTACACATAACAATACCTGTACTACATCAGGGATTTTCAACATTGGTTGAAGTTCTCTGACTACACATAACAATACCTGTACTACATCAGGGATTGTCAACATAGGTTGAAGTTCTCTGACTACACATAACAATACCTGTACTACATCAGGGATTTTCAACATTGGTTGAAGTTCTCTGACTACACATAACAATACCTGTACTACATCAGGGATTTTCCCAATATGTTCAAATAGTGTAACTACGCTGAATGGCACTATTGAAATGCTCACATTCCAGCGTGCAGAACGCATCCCGAATATGTTCAACTTCTGTAAGTACGCTCAATGGCACTAAGGAAATGCTCACATTCCAGCGTGCAGATTGCATTCCGAACATGTTCAAATAGTGTAATTACGCTCAATGGCACTATTGAATTGCTCACATTGCAGCGTGTAGAACGCATCCCCAATATGTTCAAATAGTTAAGCAAAATCTAATTATATATAATAGAAAAGACGCGCAGTGGCCGATATTATTGTCTATTTCTACCGATATTATATACTTGCATATGACTCTGCTAGAATCAAACTTGCTAGACTAGGATAATTATAAAATTATTAATTATAAAACTGCGCGTCTTTTCTAAAATGATAGAAAAGACGCCTAGAATATCGGCCAAAAAAACTTTTATAAAACTTTCTTTCTCTATGAGTCATATGCAAGACAATAATAGTGAAAACTAACATTGTTACAATGCTAAGACTAAACTGGTTTGGTCACTTTGTGAAGAGAGAGAAGCAAAGCTTCCTATACAGAGTGTACAGCGTAAGAGCTGAACCGATCTGATTCGCGATGACACAGCAAGTCTACTGACGATAGGTTATGTAGACCTCAAGTGCGCAAAGATATCCGAGGGAATACGCCGACATGTCTAGTAAGTCAAATTCATTGTAATATAAAATGCCAAGAGAAATTTGATTTAACTGCTCTGCCTGCAGGAAGCGGTCGCCAACAAGGGTGTAGTTGAGCCTCTTTGTTGCTTACCTTGTCTAACTTCCTAGGGAACATGTTGCTTTATCCTCTCAATAAGCCTTAACGACGTTCTACCCACGTTCTCGTCCAAGTACAGGAGTAATACTTCTAAACCCACCTGCAGTGGTTTATATATTAGATGGGACTCGTTTTGCCCTTCACGTTATAAGATAAATCTTATATACGCTTTAACTCATAACGTGTAGTCGGAATAACACCAAGACTATTGTAAGACTTAAAACCAATTGCATTGGCGAGTAGACTAAAGAACACATTCATACTGTAACATAGTCCTCCTCTACTTGTCATCATGGCCTCTTTCATCTCTGATAAAGACGGTCTCCTCAGTTGGTCCTTTGATTTGCTTATCAGTTCAATGTTGTTGAACGGTTCTTGACTCTGAAAGGCCACCATGAGCTGGTTTAAAACTGCCTGTTTATTACTTCCTTAGGTACTGTACTTCCTATTGAGTGCAAGCTTATTACTTAAGATCACTACATTGATAAAACTGGTAATAAAGGTGGCATATTGATGAAAGTTTTAAAGATCAAAGGTTACTTCTTACAGTTCTATTCTCAAGTAAAAGTGAGTGTGTAGTCTACATATCGGATTTGTTACTTAGGATAGGGAAGAGAGGTGAGATATGGAACCTTATGAAAGTCTAAAATAATTTCTCTGGAAACTCTTAAACTCTGGTCCCACCCAAAATCAAAATTTCCAACGCAATACGTATCAATATCGAGGAGGGTATCGTGGAAGGACAAATCAACCCAGTAATAGTTGGAACAGAAATACAAGAGGAAGTTACATCAGCCGACGGCAGCCATATAATAGCTCCATCTCAAATAATAATCAAGGAACCCAAAACAGAACAAATGAAAGTTCTACATCTAACATCTGGGAATCCCAGGGAAACGATATAAGCCCCCAAAATTCGTAGGACCAAAAATAGACATGAAGCAAGATTGTGTAGAAAGATTTCGGCCTTGCTCAAGTTAAAATGCAAATTTGTTTATACTGTTGAGTTACACTCATTAACCATACAGATGCCGAATTTTATGAAGACATTTGCTTCACATTACTGATAAAACTGAAAGAATTCTTCGAGGAATGGGCGACTTAGACCCACCCGTAACTTCTTTAGGGATAACCAGTATATGTTAAAGCAGGCTACGGTGTAAAGGTTTCTAAAACGACTAACGTGACACAATACTTAATATTCACAGAATGAATGAGAGTAAGAAAGTAGGTCCCAGACTACTTCACTACACATACAGAGATACAAATGCCATTTGAGAACGTGTTTTCCTTCGGGTTTTTTTGTTATTATTGTTTTGGATTTGTGAAGAGCTATTTCTCTCATTGACTTTTTGACATGTTTTTCCACTTTCATGCTCCTCTCTTTTATGCATCATACTTAATTTTAAATTTGAAATGTTTGAAGTGGTTTCTAAATGGCGCTGCAAAATGTCGACACTATCGGAGGTATCATACAGGAAATGTTAAATGTAGCTCAGCATTAGTTTAATTCGCTCTGTATTACACATGACGAAACCGGAAAGGTTCTTTAGGTTAACGACCTTGGTTACGTGGTAGCAACCACATACTTCATACTGTGGTTTCTAAATGGCGCTGCAAAATGTCGACACTATCGGAGGTATCATACAGGAAATGTTAAATGTAGCTCAGCATGCGTACAGTACACGTCGTATTTGTTTCGTGAGTTTTCTAGAACATGGGATTTTGAACACATTACATCGAGCCCCCATTTTCCGAATTCTAATGGCTTGGCTGAACGATCAGTTCAAACTGTGAAGAATCTCTTGAAAAAAGCTAAAACATCTCATAGTGATCCTTACCTTGCGTTACTCCATTATCGTACCAGTCCATTACCTGACGGTACAATTTCACCAGCCCATAAATTATTTGGACGAAATCCTCATCAAGATACATTTCCTGCTTAGTCACCTTAAACAGTTTCCAGATAATCTTTGTGACTACAGTAATGAACAAGGTGATAGAAGTGGGAACGTTATAAGGGAAGATGGGACATCAGTATGCTTGCTGACTACTATTGAAGTATCTAAAGAGATGGACCATAGAAGAAATACATACAAGTTTCAAGAAAGGGAAGATTTTTTGCCTTCGTATTATGAACATCAATGAACAAATTAAAGTTTCATAGGTTGTACAAACACTGACATGTTACCCCTTTTGACATTCTTGACACCGATTCGAGATCGAAGATATGAACTGTTTACTTGAAATATGGAGTTGTAAGAGAGTTTTGACAGAGAAAATTGGCATTGTTATAACTGAACACATTCATGTTTGATGTAGGATAACTAGCAGGTGATCAAAGTATGCAAGTAAATAGGAATGGCGCCAGGAAAAGAAAAATGAGAGGACGCGCAAAAATGGAAATTGTACAGGGAGGCTTGACCGAAATGGAATGTGTGAAAGAGTATACCCAACTGTATTTTGAAGGAGCCAATCAGAAATTGGACTTCCTGAATCGCTTGTATTTTTCAACCAATTAGCGTCCATTACAACAAGATTAATTAAATAGGCCCAGCGAGAAAACGAATTTTTTTGTCTGCATGACAAAGGTTTTCTTGCTTTTATGTGGACTGACTCCAGAACAGCCAAATGAAATGCAGACCTGGCCTTTCCTATAATACGGAAGCAGACGTCCTCGTGGCCGAGTCCATGATAAGTGGTCGGTTTGAAAACTGCTCCCTGGCTACTTTCGATAGCCGCTTGCATAGCAGAAAGCTGGTCTTGTAATGCAAGAAAATCAGCTGAGTTGGTGGCCATCACAAACACAAAACCAACAAGAGCAGCACGACGGGGTTACCAATGTAAATAGGCACGTTCCTGATAAACTCAATCAATAACACATATATCCTTTAGCAACTCAAAACATTAACCTCTCCTGCTCCCCAAATTTGAAGAATAGCTCCTCTAACTTTCTACTTCACTTTGTAAACACAGCCAGTGGTTGCTTCGTCTGCAGTTTTATTTTTTCCGACCCGCGCAATCAAACTGTTCTTTGCGCGGATATCATGGGCAACAGCAACAACACCACCTAGCTTCCTTGTCCCTTGTGACGTAGATTGTGTACCTTGTGACGTCAAAAGTAGCCTCGTTCTAGCATAAAGGCCGGGGGAAACTAGAAAAACATCTCGTCGATGACGTACAGGCAATTGAACATTAACATCCTCAGAATCAACACGAGAATTATCAATAACACGAAAATCTTCAGGTGGAGAAGCCGGAATTAGACGACCCGCATTCCAAACTTTTCCATCACAAAGGCGGTAAGTATATTTGCCCAAACGACCAGTCACGCGTCTCGCTGCCGAATACTTAGAAAAACCTTTGCGTGAGTGTGGCAACAATACTTTGACAAAGGCACCGACAGTAAACTGTTTGAGAAATAGAGTATGTGAACGTCGGGGGTCATCTACCTCAGTTGGTAGAGCGCACGTCGTGAAAGCGCAGGTATCGGGTTCGATCCCAGGTGGTGACATATTTTTTATTTCCCTAGTGTTCTGTGATGACTTTCCTATAGTTACTTGGTGGTCAACCTTGTACCGCTACCCAACTCTCCTGAAAAGAAAACAATGGTATTTCATGAGAAAATTTATCACTAGGATATATTAGTCATGTCCACTAATATTAGCTTATCATATGCTAAATTTTGGGGCGAAATTTGAGCCTAAATATGTTTACGAAGGTAAAGTTTGCTCTGAGCAGCTACGATTTCTGAACTGTTCAAAGTTAATTGTTAACATATCACTCCTCAATGAAAACAAGGCAAAAAACAAGAAAGGCAATCCAGATCGGTAGATATATTTTCCGGATTCACAGCATTTAACATAAATACAAGTTCATCTTCTGGTGGATCTCCTTATACAAATTCCTTCTCTTTCTAGATCTAATTAAAAGAGCTTACTCTGAATTCTATTGATGTTAATGTGTTTCAATACACTTTGCAATTCACTCTTTATATGCTCAATCAACTCACCTGCACAGGCCTGGTTATTTATGGATTGTATCTTTCTTATGTAATCTTGATTTTCAGTATAGACTAATGCATTCCATGTAACTATTCAAGTTGACAGTGCAATTTCTGAGCTTTTAAATACTGATGTCATATAACTTGTTAACATGGAGCAATTATGAAGGTTTTCTCAGTCGGAAATAAATATATAATAAGTTTAGCTCTTTCCTGTAAGCAGAAATCTTGTATCTTCTAATGATAAAGACTTGATTTCTTAAGAGTGTATGTTGATATCCTTTAACCCAATTCCCATTAAAAGGGGGGTAAAATCACCCCACCGCTGAAACTTTTTGAAGTATCTCAAAACTGTCAGATATTATCCTCAGCTTTTTTGACTTTTAGTTAATTTCTATTTTGCATCTTTCCACCTTTGATATTCACTTCCTTCGTTCCTCTTTACCTTTCTTCTTCACCTTTGATATTCACTTCCTTCGTTCCTCTTCACCTTTCTTCTTCTTCACCTTCTTCTTCACCTTTGATATTCACTTCCTTCGTTCCTCTTCACCTTTCTTCTTCTTCATCTTTGATATTCACTTTCTTCGTTCCTCTTCACCTTTTTTCTTCTTCACCTTTGATATTCACTTCCTTCGTTCCTCTTCACCTTTCTTCTTCTTTTAGAGCATTTTAAGCAAATTATAGGTCTTTGAAGATAGTGACCCAAAAATGAGATTTTGTCCAAGATTTTGTCCAATGTCTTGACCGATTTTGGAAAAATTGGTCAAATTTTGACAACCATCAAAACCACCTCCAACACGCTTTGCAAGTCCTGTTAACATGTTTCCAGCCTGCTGCCAGTGATTTTAGAGCATTTTAAGCAAATTATAGGTCTTTGAAGATAGTGACCCTAAAATGAGATTTTGTCCTCCATTTATTGATTATCGTTTGACTCGTCGCTGTCACTTTCCTCGTCCATATCCATGGCTCCTTCGTTTTCTTCATCGGAATACACGAAGTACATTCCCGAATCTAAGCCCTGGGCTCATATTTGGGGGGAATTATATTTGGAAGCTTGTTTTCACCATGGTTTGCGCCAGCAAACGGGGAGGGGCTTATATTCAAGGGGCTTATATTTGTGGGGGCTTTTACTCGGGATTTTACGGTATGTAAACATCATTGTCTGTGATATCCCACTTGGGATGTGCTGATAATATGTGTATGGTACTCATAAATCCTATATTCTCAAAAGCACCTACTCTTGTTTGTTTAATTGTAGGGGAATCCACTACAAGGGGTGCATGCGTACTCTCATAAATTTATAGGAATTGGGGCTTCATGAGAAAATGGAACTGGGGAAATTTGACATCATATTTCAAAAAGAGTGGTTGACAATAAAATGGGGAATAGTTTTGAATTCAGTATGTCCCTCTCTTTTAAAGGTCTTCTTCCTTTTTTTCTATACATCTGCCATTTCAGTTAGTTTACTACCAACGTTCTCGAATTCTGCTACTTGTTTTTACCTTTCACCATACATCTGAATGCTTGTTGTTCCATCGTTTCTATTTCCTATCTTTATCACTTTGTAATTCATAGTGGCATTGAAACGAAAGTTATTGGTAGAGCATTAACTGCAGTTGTAAGTGTTCAAAATAGCTCAGCATTTATTGATCATCTGGATAAAAGGTCACTCTGGCTGCACCACTCTTATACCTTTTTAAAAGTCACAAAGTCCACATTTTTAAAGTATGGAAATAGTAGTGTTCCCTCCAATGCTCCAGGCACTCTACTGCTACCTTACAATTGCAACCAACATCTTTATTCCTTGAACGATGCCCCAATTCCCATCCTCCTTACCCGGGGTTTACAAGCGCTTCAACTCACACGATGAAGAGAAGCGCCATATTTAATTAAAGAAATAATTGGTGGTGCAGATTATGTTAAACTGCACCGATTTTATTAGAGTTGCCTTTAAGCTGTACTGACGTTAATCAAAAGAGATGACATCCCAAACTTTTCTTTCTTAACGGGACCATGGTGTATTAGCTAGCAAATCACGTTTCAACAACGATCAAGGAAGGGGTGCGATTCCTCGTGATCCTACATTTTCACCACTGAACTTTTCATGCCATGTCATCAGTCGCCCAAGTCAAATGGCGACCACCACATGATACTTTTTTTTCCGTTGGTGAATTGGTTGTTGATACTATAGGTCTTAGAGGAATACCTATTTTATGTATTTTGGCAAACCATATATTCTTTAAATTTAAAGAACTTTAAATTTTTTATATACGAATTTTAGAGATATAATAGAGGTTTAAGTGTCATTGCTATCTATTTTTTGATTTTTTTTTCCGTTGGTGAATTGGTTGTTGATACTATAGGTCTTAGAGGAATACCTATTTTATGTATTTTGGCAAACCTATATCCCTCATCCCTCCTATGCACATAGCCAAACCGAACGCAATATTTCGTATACAGGTATTTCGTGGTTGCCTTCTTCTTCTTTTTCTTTCGGCTCCTCCCTTTTAGAGGTCGCCACAGCGGACCCTTTTAGTGGTCGCCACACCATTCTGTTGTTTTCTTCCTCCTCCTTCACGCCAACCACCCTCATGTCCTCCCTGACCACATCCATGAACCTTCTCTTTGGCCTCCCTCTCCTTCTCCTACCCAGCGCGTTGGACTTCTAATCCAAAGGTTGTGGGTTCGAGTCCAACCGGGGGTGCTGTCAATATACTTATGGATGCCATATAATAACACACTATCACCAAGTAATCTTTTCATAATGTTCCACATCATACATTCTATCTTGACTTATAACTATAAGCATTGGTCTTCCCGAATACTTTGCCACAAACATATAAGCCCCCGTAGCGCAATGGATAGCGCGTTGGACTTCTAATCCAAAGGTTGTGGGTTCGTTGTGCATGGTTTGAGTATAGCAGTTGCGATTTTCAATTCGCGACAACAAAGAATACAAGAACTCACAGAACGTTGTAGTCAAATGTCAGTTCTTTTACACCTTTTTGGAGTAGATTCAATGATAATTATAAATCACAGTACCAAAATTTTATAAGAAACAATTCTTGAGACAGAGGAATTGCACCTCACAGTGGCCTCTTTACGCATTTTGAATGTGAACATCTTTGGGGGTTGCAGGATTGGAAGTGGTTCTCAAAAGATATGCAGATGATTGGAGCTAAAAGCACTTTTCTACAGATCGGTTTATGTGCCTACCATTTTTCGCTTTTGATTATTTGCGTAGGTTGTGTGACTGTACAAGGCCAGATTGATGACTAAAAAAACAGTATTTCTGGAAGGTAGCTTGAATCAGAAAAGGCTTTTGTTTCCTGATGGTTCCTGATCAGGATGATCATTCAGAATTATTCTGGGTAAGAAGGTCTCCTTCCACTACATCATGAGTATGTTAACATCAGCAGCTCGCCTAGCTCAGGTGGTAGAGCACACTCCGCGGAAGCGTGGGTAGGCTCCATCATAGACATCTTAAAATGAACCGCCAGACCACTATTGTCCCGATTCATGCGGTGCGAAATTTGAACCCGAAAACACAGCTCCGGATGACAATGCATTGTGGTCTACTGTGGGCAGAAAGATCGAATTGTGATGATGAAATCAGCTGTGTGTCTGAAGTCAGTGTGATTGGTTTCTGCACCATGGAATGTACGCATTCCAAGCATGCAAGTGTCACTGAAAACAGCTTTTGGTGCTATTCCAAAAGCATTTTGCACCATGGAATGCACGCGTTCCAAGCATGCAAGTGTCACTAAAAACAGCTTTTGGTGCTATTGTAAACGCATTTTGCACCATGGAATGCACGCGTTCCAAGCATGCAAGTGTCACTAAAAACAGATTTTGGTGGTAATCTAAACGCATTGTGCACCATGGAATGTACGCACTGCGTTTAGAATAGCACCAAAAGCTGTTTTTAGTGACACTTGCATGCTCGGAATGCGTAAATTCCATGGTGCACAATACGTTTAAATTAGGACCAAAAACAGTTTTTAGTGACACTTGCATGCTTGGAATGCGTACATTCCATGGTGCACAATGCGTTTAGAATAACACAAGAAGCTGTTTTTAGTGACACTTGCATGCTTGGAAAGCGTACAGTCCATGGTGCACAATGCGTTTAGAATAGCACCAAATAAAACTTTTGAAATAGGAAAAGAGCCTTTAATCACATTCTTTACCATGTGCAATCTTAAAATAGTCTAATATCTTCGTTTTTTCAACATACGTAGATATTACTCTCGAAAACTAAAACTTTTGAAATAGGAAAAGAGCATTTAATCACATTCTTTACCAGGTGTAATCATTAAATAGTCTAATATCTTCATTTTTTCAACATAAGTAGCTATTACCCTTGAAAACTAAAACTTTTGACATAGGAAAAGGACTGTGAGTGTTACTTATTGTGTTGTACAATATCATTGATCGTCACTATGAAGCACTTTCCTAAGGCAGATAAAAAAAAGCTGGATAGTAAACTAATCTTTGGTTTTATTGTTTTGCTCCAAAATTGCACCGTTTCAGAAAGTGGCACGGATCAGTATCACTGGGCTGTGTTATCCTTTCAAATTGTATACTTCACCATGTTACTGAGACGTTTCTGAAGAGCCAATCATTTATGCAACATTTCGATGCGTTTCCTTTAAATTCATCGTGATAGCTTTCTCATTTCACTCCATAAGATTGTCGCTCTCGTGACCGTTATCTTCTACGGTCTTCTCGTTTCCTTTAAATTCATCGTAATAGCTTTCTAATTTAACTCCATAAGATTGTCGCTCTCGTGACCGTTACTTTCTAGGATCTTCTCGTTTCCTTTAAATTCATCGTGATAGCTTTCTCATTTCACTCCATAAGATTGTCGCTCTCGTGACCGTTATCTTCTAGAAAGATCCTTGCACACTCCTGAGCTAAAAGAATGTCATGCAGGGTACTGCAAGTGGGAAACGGGTGACGCTTGCACAACTATGAGTGGGATTAGGGAGATGAAAGATAGTGCAGGTTTAAAGGGAAAGATCCTTGCACACTCCTAAGCGAAAAGAATGTCATACATGTCACTGTAAGTGAGACCCGGGTGACGCTTGCACAACTATGAGCGGGATTAGGGACATGAAAGATAGTGGAGGTTTCAAGGGTATTGGAGTTCTGTCATCACTTGACAAGAATTCTCTTTTCTCCAGCAAACATCAACAAGGTTAACATGATTGAGAATTCCTGTTACAGAACTTGACATGACGTACAAAACCACATGACTGTTAGCATTGATCTAACACATGCTGTGCAACGCGGAACTTCCCTGACTGACTCACTTTAACCAAAGCCGATGGAGGAATTGTCTGGAATCGACAGCATGTGCTCAAGAGCATGTTATTGTTTAGTATCACGCGTTTAGAAGAGCACCAAAAGCTGTTTTTAGTGACACTTGCATGCTTGGAATGCGTACATTTCATGGTGCACATTGTGTTTAGAATAGCACCAAAAGCTCTTTTTAGTGACACTTGCATGCTTGGAATGCGTCCATTCCATGGTGCACAATGCGTTTAGAATAGCCCCAAAAGCTGTTTTTAGTGATGCTTGCATGCTTGGAATGCGTACATTTCATGGTGCACAATGAGTTTGGAATAGCACCAAAAACAGACATGGAATATCTCCTCCATAAAAATCGTTGTACTGTGTCTATTCGCTAGAAAGCCGTTCTCCCCAGCGATGTTTTTAAACTTTCTATTGTGACATAGGTCTTTACAACGTGTTGTTAAAACATGACCGGATGCTATTCACACCACACCTTTCTCAGATTATTACCCTAAGATAAGAAGTGTGTAAGAGCAACATTCGTCCTTACATTTTATTTAAATAGCCGACTTTTCGGTACAAAACTTTTGCAGGATTCGTAAATTACATTGTGCACAAAGCGGTCAAAATAGGCTGATGAGGCATATTTGACATAGTTTGCATACACTAGATGCGTACATTCCATGATGAACAAAGCGTTCAAATTAGGTTATTAAGGCATATTTGACATAGTTTGCATACACTGGATGCGTACATTCCATAGTGCACATAGCGTTCAAAATAGGCTAATAAGGAATATTAGACATAGTTTGCATACACTAGATGCGTCCATTCCATGGGTAGCGCAGAGGAGCATGGAGAGAGCAATGCTGAACATCACTCGGAAGGACAAGGTCAAGATTGAAATTATAAGATCGAGAACTAAAGTGGGAGACATCACCGAGTAAATAGAATACACAAAAGGCCAGTGGGCAGGACATGTCGCCCGAATGGAGAACAAGAGAAGGGCCAAGAAAACAACCGAGTGGCGGCTAAGAGAAGGAAGCAGAGGTAAAGGAAGACCAAAAAGGAGATGGCGTGATGAGATTGTCCGAGATGATCCGACCAATTACCTGTTAATACTCGGTTTTTGTAGGTAATGGTTGACTGAGTAAGCTGTGGAAGTGATCTTACCATAGTCTGATGCGCTCAGCCAGGGTCTTTCCAGAATCCTTGTTATTCTGACTTGATTTCTTCCTTGGTAATTCATTAACTATATCTTACGCTAGTTTAGCTTGGCATTGAACATGTGCCTCCTCAATCTCTGCAATTTTGCCTTTGATGTATGTCTCCTCACTCAAAAGCTGTTTTTAGTGACACTTGCATGCTTGGAATGCGTACATTCCATGGTGCACAATGTGTTTAGAATAGCACTTAAAGCTGTTTTTAGTGACACTTGCATGCTTGGAATTCGTACATTCCATGGTGCACAATGCGTTTAGAATGGCACCAAAAAGTGTTTTTAGTAACACTTGTATGCTTGGAATGCGTACATTCCATGGTGCACAATGCGTTTGGAATGGCACCAAAAGCTGTTTTTAGTGACAGTACCGGAATCTTCGAGATGACCTTGTGGATTGAACTCAAAAGCTCAAATTGTTAACGCTAGAGATATCAACGCTAGCATTTTATTCCAATAATGCTTCTAAATTTGAAAAACTGTAAGGAAAATATGGTCTTGATCGTAAGAGAATCATGGATAAACTCACAGAAGTATCGTTGCGCTCTTCTTATTATCTTTTTTGTCGAAGAGACAGACATTGGACAAGCCCAGAAATTCTAGATTATCATTAAATCCAGATCAGAAGGCTGCGTGTTCGAATCACGTCGGGGGCAACTGTAGCAGTTACTTCATGTCATCTTTGGCTTTGAATATCGGTACAATTAGCTAATGCCTTATATCTACTTCTTTGTCTCTTTAATGAATGGTCCGCTTTTGAGTAAAAGAAAGCTCAAGTTTTGGCAATAAAGACTCCGTGGCGCAATGGTAGCGCGTCTGACTCCAGATCAGAAGGCTGCGTGTTCGAATCACGTCGGGGTCAACTAAAGGTGTCGAAGTATTTACAACCTAAATATCAAAGCATAAAAACACGTTATATAGAAGTTATACATGTTAAAACAGCACCCCCGTGCTGGCTTAAGTCATCAAAAGCCCGTGCTAGGTAGAGTTAAGGGGTGCAATTGTTTACACCGTCATGTAAGCCGGAATTTCTTTTCTGCTGTAGAAAAAAGTGCCACAGTAATATTCACGGTGCCTTGCCTTGCCTTCACCACTGCGTTTTATGTCTAATTGCGCAAGCACTTGCCCAGCCTCCTATTGTACCAATTCTTCCGAAACCTACAGAGGGACAAATCGGGGAATATCCTGGGGCTCCTCAAGTTCCGCCTTCTGAAGCTGCCCCCTCAGCACCTCCAGCTGCCATGGTACCAGATGTGGTAGGTACAGTTGGGGTCCCGTCATCTGTTGGAGCAGGGGACGAAATGCCAACAGCAAGCACAAGGTATGGTATACATTTGCTTAAGCACAGTTTATTGGTCATTATTTCGACATGTCCGGTGTATATACATGGATCAGCATTTGAACTTTGAAATCCAAGTTGATTTAGATATTCATCAAGAACTTGGTTCCACATTCTTGGTGACTGTTTTAAACCATACAGTGAACGTTTCAATTTACAAACATAATCAGCTCCACCTTGAATGAACCCTTCCGGCTGCTCCATATATATTTCCTCCTCTAGGTTTCCATTTAAGAATGCCGTCTCCACATCTAACTGATGAAAATGCATTCCCATATTGCCAAAACGTTTCTTTAGAAGGAGGTTGACGTTTTTAATGTGTTGTAGATGAGTTTTCTTCTCCATCCGTTTGTTAATTTCGGAAATGTAACGGGAGAAGCGAAACATATCAAAAAACGAAAGAAACTTTCGAATCTTATTAAACTGCTGCCTATAGGCATTTTGAAAGTAATGCATTTGACTTTTGGTCTTAGAAATTTCATCATTGAGAAAAGCGCGTTCCATACAAGGACTGTGCCTTGCTTATTAGCCTATTTTGAACGTTTTGTGCACCATGGAATGTACGCATCTAGTGTATGCAAACTATGTCAAATATGCCTATTTAGCTTTTTTATAACGCTTTGTGCACCATGGAATGTACCCATCTAGTGTATGCAAACTATGTCTAATATGCCTTATTAGCCTATTTTAAACTTTTTGTGCACCATGGAATGTACGCATCTAGTGTATGCAAACTATGTCAAATATGCCTTATTAGCCTATTTTGAACGCGAATGGTCAAGTGAACGAATTAACGAATCAATGAGTAAGCAAGTGAATAATTAAGTAGCGAACTATTAGTGGAAAGTGAGTACATTGTTTCTAGTGATCCTATTTATAGATACTAACTGGTTAAACGGGTTTTATTGACGTGATACCATGAAGAGTTATCTATTATATGATACCTTATCATACACGAAACCAAGAGGCAAGGTGGTGTACTATCCTCATGGTGAATACGTTTGCCCCACGTTACATAAACGTTTAGATTTTAACGAAAAAATGTCACCGTCAACGTTATATTAAGGCACTTGGCACCCTCACGATCATATTTTAAAATCAAATAAACACATGCAATAGACTCAGTAGATCCATATCAGCAACTGTGGCAACTTTCAATGATAAGGCCTAAAGTACTAGCCTACCAGCTTAATTAACGTTTAGATTTTAACGAAAAAATGTCACCATCAACGTTATATTAAGGCACTTGGCACCCTCACGATCATATTTTGCTTTATGGTTTGTTTATTTTTTTAAGTCAAAGATTTGCTTCTCCTAGAGGGGTTGCCTTTACCGCGGCTTAAGGGCCCCCCTCCACGCCTATGCCATTGAACCCATGACTGGGACTCAGGTTGCTGGGCACCAGAGCGTTATCCACACGCCGATGGGTCATGAATGCCGCAGCTGACAGGGCCTAAGCTGGGGCTGACAGGGGGCAGTTTTACGGCGCAGGAAACTTGCCGTTCATCAGAGCCCCCTCACTTAACTTAGCCACGATTTTTAGTTAGTAAGAAATGGAAGTTGAAGAGAACATGACGGCGTAGCCAGAAAAGTAAGCTTGGCCTGGTTCCTTTCGTCTCTACCTTTGCTGGTAAGTCAGTAGCCTTTTGATGTCATGATGATTATTTAGCAAAACGCTAAAATTGGTGATCCCGTGTGTAACAGTATTTTACTGGTGTTTTATTTACTAAGGAACATTCATCTCTAATCATACTTCAACCATGATCAAGCTGAAGTGGATAGTCTGCGCATCTAGCCCTGTTTTCTTGTATGCTGACCTTGCAAAATGTGCTTGCCTCGTTTCTTTTATTTTTGCGCGTCTTCACAATTGTTTACCCGTGCTTTTAGCTGCGGAGCAGAAAATAGAAGAGAAGGCAACGAGAGAGCTGATGGCGCTCAGCAATGTTAACTGGGGCCTCTGTTTTAAGAAAAGGTGTGACCAATGGGTCGAATAAGTTCCACCAGCCTTTATTGAATGAGAAAGACGAAACAATTACGTAACAATAGAAGAATGCATTGCTAACACAGGGAACTATAATTAAATCTTTACAGTCTTACAGTCGAAATAGAATACTAGACGGTCCTGTTGAAAGAAATTGTAGCCTCGTTTTCGACGGAAAGTGGGTTGATAAGTATTCTTGCCGCTTCACCAGCCGATGACTACGACAATATTGTAACTTCCATGCATGATCATGCTACTTTTAAAAATATCGCAAAGCGTTTTTACTCCTTTCCTCTTCATTCATTTTCTATCATTGCTTTCCAACTTTCTTGCTTTCCCCTCTCACTTTGTCACCTTCGTTTTCACACTTTTCTGATCATACAAACCAAAGGTTTACTTTAATTAACAGGGAAGCTAGCAATCGCCTTACTTCTTTTCTTTGTTGATTCTTTATACTTCCATTTTTATTTCTTCATTTTTCTTTTTATATACCCACCCTTTCTTTCGATCTTAAATCTATCTCTCTTTCCTCTCTTGCTTTTATACATTGTTGATGTCATTTAACACTCCCAGCAACCGCCACGCTGCGGTTTCAGTTTTTATTTTGCTGTACTATTTTTAGATTTTATGTATAGTTTTTTTCTTATATTATTCTAAGATGTTTTCAAAATTCGAAGAGGGATTTGCAAGCTAGCTCCAGCCATCTAACTAGGTCATTTTAAAGCATCTTAGGTGATAGTCGTTAGGCATGAGCCTACGATTTTTACCGTTAGGTCACCACCATGTTCGTGGGTAGTGGGGAAACCTGCCCAACAAGATGTTTGCTCAGATGTTTTTCTAGTTTCCCCCGGCCTTAAGCTTTAAGTTGCCGCGGTTGTTACATATGTAACACATTTAGTCATATTTTTAAAATTTGCCATAGGTTTGCCATTTAAAAAATGTAGGCAAAAATTGCTACAGTCAAGACACTATTGTGAACTAAGAAAATAAATTTTGCAGCAGAGCAGCACGATCATTGAAGCTTTTTTGAAACACCAATAAAGAGAATAATGTTTAGACTGTGTGACTACATCTTGCAAGGTAAAACATGAAACTAAGTAACAAAAGCAGAAATGCGCTACAAAGAGAGGTGTCAGTGTCGGCTGCGTAAAACACGGAACATAAAGTTCTATTAGCTTTTTCTATGATAATACACTGACTAACAAGTCGGTGAGTGGTTGTAAGAGAGAAGCACAGTTTGGAATAAAGCGTCTGTAAAAGTTGACAAGACCAAGAAATTCATAAGAAAAAGCAGCTTAGAGAAAGAAGTTGTTGAATGTCACCGTGGATCATACACGACTTTACGGAACCAAAACGTGATGATTCCACACTAGTAAAGGAGAATAAGTAAGTGTGCAGCATGTTTCCCAAATTATTTGTCAGTCAGTAAGTTGTCAGTCCCTATGAGACAGTATAAGAAAAAGCAGCTTAGAGAAAGAAGTTGTTGAATGTCACCGTGGATCATACACGACTTTACGGAACCAAAACGTAATGAACGTTAAAAGCTTGATAATAGTTTGCACTCGTTTCATTCTCCTTGTTGACATAGAGAACTACTACCCTACTATCCCTACACTATCAACCACTAACTATCCTACCTATCTATCACTAACTACACTACCCCTAACTATCTACCACTAGCTACTCTACTTCTATCTGCCACTAACTACCCTACCCCTAACTATCTACCACTAACTACTCTACTTCTATCTACCACTAACTACCCTACCCCTATCTATTGCATTTTTGGTTGTATAAACTACGCGTGGGGCGACAGCGCCGAAACACTTCCCTATGGCCTATTTGATCTGGTTTTCAAAACGAAGTGAAATGTTTCCATGCCATGGTAGTTTAAAGTGTACCGGACATTTTTGAGGTCCAAAGCGTTTTTCTTTGGAAAACTTTATTTATATCTAATAGTGCTGTCAACGATGTCCTCGGGATAGCCATTAGAAAGAAAAGTTTGCTTTAGAAAATTGAGTTCCGATGGTTAATCATATTTTATATCTCTTAAAACAGTGGTTCGTGGGGTGTGTTGATACCCCGTTGAAAAAAGGTCTGATAGTATCTCTTAGTCCTGAAAGTCTATATGCTGCCCTTTAAGCACTGTCAATAATACTCCATTTGAGTTGATCAATGAGAGATCGATGTCCGTGGTAACAATGTTTAGTTATCATTTGTTGTCCCATTGTCTTTATAATAACAAGAACATAATCTATGCTCCAAGGACCAATTCAATCTTACCGTATCTTATAAACTATATAGAATTAGACTCTAATTTCACGCGGAATAGTTTTGCAGGCCATCAATCTTCGTTATAAACCTATAAAAATCGTAATTGACGGACCTTTTTTCGTGACCAATTTTTTCTACTTTAGCAAGCCTTAGTGCTTGATAACATGCCAGAAATGAGCCTGTAACACACAACTTACCTATGTTACCGTATCTGATAAACTATATATAATTAGACTCTAATTTCACGCGGAATGGGGGGACCTGAAAAGCTGGATGAAACCATGTTGTCTCTTCAATATTTTGGGTGTACAGTAAACTACTGTCGAGTGCCAAATAATCGTACCCCCCTGCTTATCAATTTTTTGAAATTCTTAACCGCCCCACTTAATTAATTTCAAGGAATTTTCCTAGTACTCAAAGTATAAATGATGTCTGAAAACACTTGAATAACTTACCATGCCACATTTGACCTTGAAACAGTTGCTAATTAGTCAATTAGTCAAAAATATGCAAGGCTTTTATAAAAGAAAGAGGCAATTTCGGGTATTGTAGAAGAAGTCGACATCCTGTGACTGGTTAAGGACCACCACTACAACAGTGATTTTGGGTGTTTTTACTTGTGGTATTTTGAAACCTTTATCTTTCATCGTAACACAAGTCTGAACATTATTACAGAGTGAGATCTATTCCGGTCAGAACTTAACAATGGAAAAATATACAGCCCAACCACCACAGGCAAAAATATGCAACTGGCGTTGTTGGCCAGCTCGTTGAAGAACACTCTTATTGGTTTCGTGAGCGGTGTACGAGACGCGTAACATTCGCCCGTACATCCACATTTCTGTTGCCTCAAGGGATTTGGTTATGGCTGCGGATAGGGTCCAAGACTCACATCCGTACATGAGAACCGGCCAAATGAAACATATGCAACAATGAGATTCACGTTGAAAGGACTAGATTTGAGTTTGACTAGAAGTGTACGATCAGAACATGGCCAAGAATACGTTTTGCAAATCGCTTTGATTAATGTCGTACAATGGTCTTCATTGGCGTTTTTATCAATGGAGTAGCTTTCCTTGAAATGCTGCTCTAGTGAAAGGAAAACATTCGGATGTACTTCCTGCACAACATCAGTGTACAGTTTTTCGAGTGATTTAGCAGATATATTTTGCCACTGATTAGTCATAGCCCTTAATAGACCATCCGTTACTTTCGTGACTTGGAACAAAGATGAAGAAGGTACGAATGAAATACTCTTTCAAACCCTCCATTTTCTATGTATTCGTCTTCATGCTGAAGCCTGTTCTCATCCGTTCTCTGCCTCCAACCTCACTTTTCCCACCTTAGCTCTTGAATGTAACATCAGTTTTGTTTTACAGTTTACAGGGTTCCACTCACTAATGCTTCGTACACAACTCAATAAACTTATTTCTTCTGTTTATCCTCAAATTAAGATCCTGTTTATGAGACTGACGCTGCGCTGCACTTTAAATGAAATGGCTTGCTGTCTGTATATTTTCTCATTTATGTATCCATAAGTCAAATAGTCGCGCTATCCTCCATCAAGATGTCTGCATCAACCTCATGTTTTTTATGACGTCTTCTGCTGATACTTTTTGGCACTACGGCCTAGCAGCTTGAGTTCTCATTTAACTCGATCCAATCCCTAATAATAGGTTCCACATCCCTTGACATACTTTGCGGAGCCAAGATTGCGGACCACTGCCATGTAGAAATTAGTTGTTCATCAAGTGCTGCAGAGGGTGCTCTACAAACATCAAAACACTATGGTAGGCCTTGGTGCTTCCTTACAGTACATTTGAGTGGCTCAGAGCAAAAAGGGCCTAACCAACAAAGTGGTCTTTTTGAGAAAATTGAAGATTTGTGTCTAGATTGATTTTGGCTAATTGGAATTACAAACTTGTAAAAATTTTCGCCCAAGTGGTTTAAAATTACTTATTCTACTTCTTTGCAAATCGTTGTGGTTGATTAATGTCGCCGACCGCCCGACCATGAAACAGGTTGTACCGGTTTACATGTTACCAGTAGCAAGCGTAACTTGACCTGACTCATACAGTAGCAAGCGTAACTTGACCTACAACCTTCTATGTTATAAATGGGTACACATAACAAGTTTTTTAACAAATTTTTTATTTCTTTTCCAATGCAGGTTAAACGGTTCAGTGGTGATAAATGCACAATAAAGTTTGATATACCAATAATAGCTAGCATATTTTCCCTCAGATAGAGTGAAGTTCCTTAATTAACAAGGAACAGAAGAAGCTGGAACACCCCTACTGTCCCATGCGTCTTTAGATACAGGAGTCGCTCGTAGACTTTGTAATGCACATTCACACCCTGAAGAAGCTTAAGTTTCTTGTTGTACAAAGTTAAGCCTGTCAAGAACATCATCTATTTCTTTGTTGTTGTTATATATCTTAAAGATTTTTGCATCTCTATTTGATAATTGTGGGACTAAATTCCGTAGCCTAGATCGCAACTATCACAAAAGAGTTGAAGGAAATACTGATTGTTGGGAAAACCCCGCAGATTGCTGTGACTTGACTGACTGTGGCTGTAATGTCATGTCATTGTTAACATGTGAAGTAGGCTAATTGTTTTAGTATGTCTTATGCCAACAATACGCAGACGTTACTGCACTGTCATTAACGTATTTTCTAGTAATGGTTGTTGTTTGATTATTAAAAGTTATATTGAATTGTTTCCTGTTTTGTGATATATGGGAATGCGTTCTGCACACTGGAATGTGAGCATTTCAATAGTGCCATTGAGCGTAGTTACACTGTTTGAACATATTGGGAATGCTCTCTGCACACTGGAATGTGAGCATTTCAATAGTGCCATTGAGCGTAGCTACACTATTTGAACATATTTCGAATGCGTTATGCACGTTGGAATATGAGCATTTCAATAGTGCCATTGAGCGTAGTTACACTATTTGAACATATTGGGAATGCGTTCTGCACGCTTACACTACGGGATAAGTGTAGCAGTGATAAGATGGTATTTTCATACTCATCTTAACACTTTACTTATTCGTATCATTCTAAGATTCCCACTGTTAACCAAGGGACTACGGAGTTCCGTTTGACGCCTACTCCCATGGTTATGGGAATCTTGCACTACGAGATAAGTGTAGCGGTGATAAGATGGTATTTTCATACTCATCTTAACACTTTACTTATTCGTATCATTGTAAGATTCCCTCTGTTAACCAAACTTTTGTCGAATCAAAAGTCGAGCCCGTTTGTACTCCTTGTATAGAGAAGTCGAGGGTTGTCGAGCCTTGTATAGCAAAGTCTAGTGAAGTTTGAAGATGTTCAAATTTGTCGAACGGATCTACTCTGCAAATCTATTGTTCTAACTCTTGTACAGCCTTGTCGAGCCCATTTGTACACCCACACGACAAATGTCGAGTACACGCATGCTCAGTTAGCCCATTTGAGAACTCAGTCGATCATAGGCATATTTCCGCGTCAGAACAAAAGAGGCGCCAGCAATTCAAGTGATGGTCGGAAACCAACAGAGAAAACTCGTCGGAAAAGCACAAAATTTTTTGTTACTTTCCGACGACTTTTGCTTTAGCATATGTCAATCAAATTCTAACTTTCACAGCCAAGTAGTAGCGTTCGCATGCAAAAAACCTGCCTTTAACATGCCAGACGCTTGTCTGGCGACGGATTTATTCGTATGGTAACCAGACTTAAAGGTGTCGGTACACTACGGAATCTGCGACACAGAATTACATTGAAAAGTTTCTGTTCTCATTGTGTGAAGTTATGAGTGGGTTTATATCGCGGAGTTCACTAGTCTTTCTTGAAGCAATCAATATCTATTCTCTTGTATACACTTTTACAAAAATGTGCTTGCATTGTGTCACAGCTCTCAAAAGAACTTGATTCCGCCCGGGATCGAACCGGGGACCTTGAGTGTGTTAGACTCACGTGATAACCACTACACTACGGTCGGCTCCAGGTCACGCCATTCATTCGAGAACTACCATCCACGTCGTGGCAATTTATTATGGTCTGTGATGACAAATTATAGCTGAAAGAGTTAAATTTGCTTGATTGATGTTGCAGTGGAGTTTACTTTTAATGTACCTCAGAAATTCTGCAATATGTTTTACATTTTACAGGGTTTCTATCTGGTCTTAACAACATTATACCAAAGACTACTGGTACCATGTCAGGGCACACCCAATCAATACCACCAATGTGTTATACTAAGTTGCTAAGACTTTTTGACTTTTCCTAACTTTTATCTGACAAACTTTTGATAGGAATTGTTGTATCGTAACGTGACCCTGATCAAAAATTTGCCCATATACGTTGAAAAGTTTAAAAGGGCTATAACTCGAGATCTTTCTGATTAATTGTAGAAAAATTTTGTAGAAGTTCTTGATACATTTCAAACTGATTAATGTTAATTTAGAGCTAATAAGGATTAATTAGTGGGTAATTAAGCTGTTTTTAGTGACACTTGCATACTTGGAATGCGTACATTCCACGGTGCACAATGCGTTTAGAATAGCACCAAAGCTGTTTTTAGTGACACTTGCATACCTGGAATGCGTACCTTCAATGGTGCACAATGCGTTTATCTAGCACCAGAAGCTATTTTTAGTGACACTTACATACTTGGAATGCGTACATTCCATGGTGCACAATGCGTTTATAATAGAACTAACAGCTGTTTTTAGAGATATTTGCACCTTTCTTTCCATTACCTTTCTTTCCATTACCTTTCTTTTCATTACCTTTCTTTTCTTTACCTTTCTTTTCATTACTTTTCTTCCATAACCTTTCTTTCCATTACCTTTCGTTAGATTATCTTTCTCGCTATTACCTTTCTTTGCATAACCTTTCTTTCCATTACTTTTCGTTAGATTATCTTTCTCGCTATTGCCTTTCCCTCCATTACCCTTTCTTTCTATTGTCTTTCCCTCCATTTCCCTTTCTGTATGTTGGAAGGACGTCTCAAAGACTTACAGACCGTATGTCGCAACATATTCCACCCGCGTTGAGAATTATGAAGGCCGTTCGTGAACGTCAACAACCCGAACGAAAGTGTAAAGCAAATGTGAGTCTGATAGCTTGTGATTCGGCCATTGGTACACATTTACTACATCAACACGACTGTTTGTGGGCCTATACGAATGATTGTTTTCGTATATTAGCTAAAGCTAGATCAGCTTTCCATCTGAAAGTGGTAAAGTGTATAAGACAGTGGTGAGACCAGCTATGATGTATGGTTTGGAGGCAGCGGCAATGGCAAAAAGACAGGAGGCAGAGCTAGAGGTGGTAGAACTGAAAATGTTGAGATTTTCCCTAGGAGTGACGAGGATGGACAGGATTAGAAACGACTATATCAGGGGAACATCCCGGGTAAGACGGTTGGGCGATAAAGTGAGAGGGGCGAGATTGAGATGGTTTGGCCATGTGCATAGGAGGGATGAGAAGGGAAGGTTATGGCAGTTGCACAAAATTATTCATGTATTGATGTGACGCGTTACGTCAAAAGAAGAACAAAACTTCTGATTGCAATGAGGATAGTTTTTAGCCGTTTAGAATCCTTTTCTGTAGGAGTCCCACAATCAGAGGTAGGAGATGTGCAATGGGAAGTCAGCCCTATATAGTTTGACCACCTAAGAAAAGCATTTGTATACTCGTGGTAGCGAGAAGCAGTGAATATCGGTAGAGACCACCAAACCATTATCCCCTGTCAGAGAGAACGGAATTACCACATAAACATAACAACTCTCGCGCTCGTGTTTGAATCGTAAGTTGCAAGAAGGGAGATACAATGCACTGTAGTGTAGACGTACTTAACGTTTTTGCCCCGCGGTCCAAGTTATGACCGGTGGAGTCAAGTGGGGACGTAGCAAAGTTTTGCACTAGGATTACACTTTAAGCCAATATAACCGTGGATCCATCGTGAGGGAAGCTTAGATCTCCTTCGCCAAAGTGCGATCTCCTTTTCATCTTGCCGCTTTAGAACCCGCATTTATCAAGTTGAGGAAGCCGGTACTCTTTCGACACAAAGAGTTTGTTTACAATTTACGCCTTTTTCAGCCGCAGAAATGGTGTCGCCCTCTTGACTGTTATGATCTGCGACGCGTTTTGGTCTTCTCGTTTCCTATAAATTCATCGTAAAAGCTTTCTCACTTCACTCCATACGATTGCTGTGATCAGTGTATGGCGAAAAAACACTAATTTGGAGTTCTTCCATTGAAACATTTCCTCACTTGAAAGGTTTCACAATGCCACTTCCTTGAAGAAAATCACCCAAACGCCCAACTTCTTGAGAGAAAAACTTTTCTTAAGTTAGGTGAACCAGAATCGCTAAAATAACTTTTAAATTGAAGTGGATACCACCGTGTAAAAAATTTAGTTTAGACTGGTTTACAACCCCCACCTGCAAATATCAACCCCCACCTTAGAGGCCAACCCCCATCTTTGTCTTTTTCCTTCAAGGCAACTTTCTATCACTAGTTTCAGCAAGCTTTTGTGTCTGATGTTATGAGCAAGCTTTCTTTTCTGTCTTTGGTCTGTTGTTTTTAACAAACTCTTTTCTTCTCCAATCCTAACACTTCGTCATTTTTTACCTTATCTCTCCAACTGGTTGTCATCTGTCTAACACATTTACTATTGTATATATCAGCAAAATTGGATGTGCTTGTAAAATGTATATATAGTATGCTCAAAGTGACTTAACACAATGGTTAATTCAATTACCTCTTTCATTCTACCAAATCTTTTCTTAGGGCCATATTTGTAGGAGATGTTCTCAACCATTTTAGTAAAGCAACAGAACCATAAAATACAAAAATAACGTTGGAATATTTCCTAAATAAACCCAAAGTAATCCTTCAAGGTGAGTTAGCACAATGGTTAACTCAATTGATTCTTCGATTCTACGGTATCTGTTTGTAGGGCTATATTTGTAGGGATACGCTTTGTGCACCATGGAATGTACTCATCTAGTGTATGCAAACTATGTCAAATATGCCTTTTTAGCCTATTTTGAACGCTTTGTGGACCATGTAATATACGAGTCTAGTGTATGCAAACTAGGTCAAATATGCCTTATAAGCCTATTTTGAAGGCTTTGTGCACCATGGAATGTACGCATCTCGTGTATGCAAATTATGTCAAATATGCCTTATTAGCCTATTTTGAACGCTTTGTGCACCATGGAATGCACCAAAAGCTGTTTTTAGTGACACTTACATACTTGGAATGCGTACATTCCATGGTGCACAATGCGTTTAGAATAGAACCAAAAATTGTTTTTAGTGACACTTGCATACTTGTAATGCGTATAGTTCTTGGTGCACAATGCGTTTGGAATAGCACAAAAATCTGTTGTTAATGACACTTGCATACTTGGAATGCATACATTCCATGGTGCACAATGCGTTTAGAATAGCACCAAAAGCTGTTTTTAGTGTTTCTTCCTTGGAACATATACGTCGTAGGCGTAAGGCCTGACTATAGGGTATCGCACGTTTTGTATGATAAGGGTGGCAGGAGTCCGCGTGTAAATACTGGCGGGTGTCAGTGAGCTTTATGTATAAATCCGTTACAAAAGTTACAAAATGTGACAATGTTCTCACTACGGATAATTAAGGTGAGAAATTTTCAAGTCAATCTTGTCATGTTTTCGCCTCACCTCAGTGGGTAAGGGGAAATTCATTATGAAGAGTACGGTTCAGTTTGTTTGATCGGATGTTTTTTTATATCTTTTCTACAGAAAATTACCGATTTAATGTGATAACAGTGATAAGATAGAGCATTTAACCACACTTGAATGTAATGTCAGGGTAGAAAATTTATACCGACAACATGAAGAGTACGGTTTAAATCATTTGATCCGATTGTTTTCTATATTGCTTCTATTGAATATTGCCGATTTGAAGTGGTGACAGTGATAAGATGGAGCAACCATTGTACTTGTAAACGCTTGTACTTATAAGGGCTTGTACTTATAAACGCTTGTACTTATAAACACTTGTACTTATAACGATTTTGAAAGCGGTCTAACTACAACCCTTTTCGAGATCACTTCCTACTGGATGCATCGGAATATTAGTTCATGATGTCGGATGACAGCTGCGATAGGAAATTGCTTTTCCTTGTTGCAATCAAAGAGTATAGAAAGGCTTTACCGAAACTACACAATCGTTTAGCTTATACCTCCACCCAATTTATAAAGATCGCGCCGCCTAAAAGGTGCCACTGTTTTCAGTAACTCCGCTACCAATGTTTTGTGATTTCAAACGTAATGCCTCTCAAAAACCATAGAATGTCCCCCCGATTTGTTCCCACCGGTTGTTGTTGTCTTAATTAACAGGGTCGGATTGTGTTATTTAGGCCCAAGTCAAACGTCGCTCTTCTCATGCGTCGAACCTAATAGTTGAATTAGGCACATGAGAAGAGCGACGTCTAGTCTAAGTTACTTTCCTTTCCTAAATAAACCACTTCTTAAGCACTGTTTGTTGTTAATTTAATGCCTAAGCAGATAGCGAATCAAAATGAAACGGAAGACGTTTATTTATGCATTGGTGTATGCATTGCTTCGCTGCCTCACCATAGACTAAAGACAGATCAAAATTTCTTCAACATGAATCATACTTGTGGCGTCATACGTATAGTACACTAGGAAAAGCAGTCATAATATTTCTGCTCATCAATTCCGTTTAGCTTTGAATTCGCGCGATTAAACTCCGCGTAGGCTACAGAAGATTGCACTATTCGTTAAGTCTTATATTTGCTCACCTATGAACAATGTTGTTAGGCCCTGTTTACATGAGCTGAAGACTAAATCTCGACTCGAGATGAAATCGAGTTTGACGGCTATACTGTTGATTAGTGCTGTCCATTATCGATTCTTTCCGTAATCGATTAATCGCCAGAAATTTTAACGATTAATCGATTAATCGGTTCGTCGACAACCGAGTTGGCCAACCAAGTTGTCGTCAAAGTTGTCCTGAAAGTTGTTCGTGTGTGCCTAACTTAAGCTAAACAGGGTAGTGGAGATACGTTCTGTTATTGATCTGCTGCTGATAGTGAGATGCTCTTGAAAGAGAGCAGGTTTAAAAGGAGAGACACATTCTCCATCTGGAATATCAGTTCGTTTCTTAAAATATTGCCAACACATAAATGCCTCTCACCAGATCTCCGGCAACGTTAAGATGCATTTATGTGTTCCTTTGACATCAGCAGTCTCTTTACAAATGTTCCTTTGAATGAGACCATAAACATTTGGTCAGATGCTTTGTATCAACAACCTGACAATTTGAGACCAAAAATGCAGAGAGAAGTTTTTGTTGAACTTACGAATCTCGCTACTCGCTCAGTTGATTTCAGTTTCGACAATATTATGTATAAACAGATAGATGGTGTGGCCATGGGTTCACCATTGGGGCCTGTCTTAGCCAATACCACCCAGATTTTTCATTAACAAATTGATAATGAAATTGATGAAAAAGTTTCAACAAACTAGACAAGAGATTATTTATCCAATCAGTTAGTGATTAGGGAACTCGAAAAACTAGAAAAATATTCTTAAAAGGTTCTTAACGAGTCTTTTAATTAGAAGGGTAGAGTTGTTGTATATTTGCCGGTTTGTTAATATTTAATATCAGTTTTGTGGGTAACAATCTTAGATCTCCTGATCGAGCCACATTACGATTTAGGTTCGTGCAATCATAGTTGGCTTATTCAGTCAGTTTTAAATTCGCGCACCTATAAACAACATTCGTAGTCGTCACGACATAAAAACTGAGCCAAAAGTATTCAAATCTAGTCGGAGAGAGTAAAAGATTATTCATAATTTGATTTGCTTGTATACAGCTGAAGGAATGGTGTAATTTCGTCAAAGCAGCATAAATATTTCTTGCCATAAATACAAATCATAGAAGAGGGTTTTATAAACGCGTTCTCTTCGTTTACTATAACCTGTTTGCAAAAAGCCTTCTTGCTTCATTCCGTACGATTGCTATGACAAGTGTAAGGTGAAACTCAATGCATTATTCAAATTTTGTACCACTAAACAACTTTTCAAGTAGCAAAGTTAGATCAAACAATAATTTGGCATGCACTTAACTTAAAAATGCAGCTACTGTAGGAAAATTTGGTAGAAAGTTTCCTTTAGGTATCTCAAAGTGATAAAAATTGGTATTGTGTACATTTTTTTTCTTGCCATTTCTGTCGTGGAATAGGTCATAACGAAGCCTGGAAACGGCCGAAATATTTTTCCCATTTTTTTTTTCATAATTCAGGCATCAAAGGGTTAAGGAGTTATTTCTGTTTAACCTATACGAAAATGTTTTATTATATTGATTCCCTTTCAAGCATCTAATAAAAATAGGATTATTTGCTCCACCTCCAGCAAAATAAAATTGACTATCAGACAGAGAATGAATAAAAAGTGAAAAAGCGTTCAAAATAGGCTAATGACGCATATTTGACATAGTTTGCATACACCAGATGCGTACATTCCATGGTGCACAGAACGTTAAAAATACGCTAATAAGGCATATTTGACAGAGTCTGCATACACTAGATGCGTTCATTAGATGGTGCACAAAGCGTTGAAAAAAGGCTGATAAGGCGTATTTGACGTAGTTTGCATACACTAGATCCGTACATTCCATGGTGCAAAAAGTGTTCAAAATAGGCAAAGTGTCTAAATGACTGTGTGCTCTGTAAGGTCCTAAGGACTACGAATGAAAACCATCTTGTAAATATGTGATGAATCTTAATATTCGTTTGCGTACACAACGTTTCGGCACCCCCTGTTGCCATTTTCAAGTGAGGTACAATGGTTCCTATTTTTGCTTAAATACAAAGATCAAATACGTGCGTAAAGTTATTTGAGCGCGGAATGTTCTAAAAGAATAAAATATTGCGTGGCTAAGATAATGGGTAAAATCATCCATGATGTTTTCTGGCCTGAAAAGCTGAAAATATAGGAAATAAAGGGGGACGTGCAAAAGTGTACTAGCACCTCCATTCGCGGGCTCGATGTTTTGGAACTGTATTTTCATAATGCTAAATAGAAAACTAGCCAATAAAAACGATTGATTCTGAAAGAGTGATACTGCAAGCCTTCTCAAGACAAATTTTATTGAGATAAGGCCATCGGGAGACGAGAAATCTTAAGAAATCGTTAACGACCCCTAACGTCAGGTTATAGATCAGTATAACGTCAGGTTATAGATCAGTATAACGTCATGTTATAGATCAGTATAACGTCATGTCTTAGATCAGTATAAAGTCATGTTATAGATCAGTATAACGTCATTTATAGATCAATAAAACGTCAGGTTATAGATCAGTATAACGTCATGTTATAGATCAGTATAACGTCATGTTATAGATCAGTATAACGTCAGGTTATAGATCAGTATAACGTCAGGTTATAGATCATGAAATGCTCACATTCCAGCGTGCAGAACGCATTCCCAATATCTTCAAATAGTGTAACTACCCTCAATGGCACTATTCAAATGCTCACATTCCAGCGTGCAGAACGCAGTCCCAATGAGTTCAGATAGTGTAACTACGCTCAATGGCACTATTGAAATGCTCACATTCCAGTGTGCAGAACGCATTGGAAATATGTTCAAATAGTGTAACTACGCTCAATGGCACTATTGAAATGCTCACATTCCAGCGTGTTAAGTATATCAAATCATCTTAGTTCTTATATCAGATTAGTATAATTAAACTTGCGCATTTGATAACAGTGAACTATACTACTCCTAATCTATCTTATCAAGGTAAAACTTTATGTTAAGTATATCAAATCATCTTATCTGTTATATCAGACTAGTATAATTAAACTTGGGCATTTGATAACAGTGAACTGTACTACTCCTATTCTTCCTTATCAAGGTAAAACTTTATGTTCAGTACATCAAATCAGTTTCATGTTGTACACGAGGTTGCTTAAAATAAATAGCAAAAGGAAAGATGAATGGTTCCTGTAGCCTCTTTGCAGGGGAGAAGGGCCCAGTGTCTGCTAATCTGGGGTGGCATATCTTGAGGAAAATTTGGCTATATCGTAACAAAACGTAGTTGGACAGTCAAAAATGCAGTAGTTGGACAGTCAAAAATGCACACGCGAATGTTTCCGGAATGTATTTTCAGGAGTACTTTACGATTAGCTAGAGTTGAGTGATGAGTGACGATTGATCAGTGATGAGTGATGAGTGATGAGTGATGATTGACGAGTGATGAGTGATGATTGACGATTGATGATCGATAATTGATTAGTGATGAGTGATGAGTGACGATTGATCAGTGATGAGTGATGAGTGATGAGTGATGATTGACGAGTGATGAGTGATGATTGATGATTGATGATTGATGATTGATGATTGATGATTGATGATTGATGATTGATGATTGATGATTGATGATTACGCTCAATGGCACTATTGAAATGCTCACATTCCAGCTTGCAGAACGCATTCCCAATATGTTCAAATAGTGTAACTCCGCCAAATGGCACTATTGAAATGCTCACATTCCAACGTGCAGAAAGCATTCGAAATATGTTCAAATACTGTAACTAGGCATAATGGCACTATTCAAATGCTGACATTCCAGCGTGCAGAACGCATTCGAAATATGTTCAAATACTGTAACTACGCTCAATGGCACTATTGATTGTGAACTTTATCTGTTGAAAGAAATTGATACAGCAAAAACTAATACAGTTTCTGTTTGATATACTTTGAAGTATTTATTTCAATGCCGATCAACCGGTCGCTGTTAACGGTTTTGTGATATATGAAGACTATTATTTTTTGTAAGCACGCGTATCCTGTCGACGGTATAAGACAGATTTCCATCGAGTTAGTTTAACTATTAAATAGGCTTACTATCATCACTTTCATTACATGGAAATAGCAAATGATGCCTGGTATCTACAGCCACCCGACCCATTTGGGAATGTTCATTTATTACACTGCAACACTAACCTAGCTGGTAGTGGAAAACAAAATGAGACCCCAGAGTTATATCATACAAACTTGGTACTCTGGTGGAGTCTGAAACCTCGTATATGTGGCATCCATGAACCTTGGGATTTCACGAAAAATTTCAGTATATATATATATAGTTAAAGAAATGATGGAACAGTACGAAATGCTACAATGAATATGTTCTCATGGATGATCCACCATTCATCAAACATTAATTTCGAATAGCAAATGACTCGTATTCGTAAACATGAGCTGGAACTTCACCTCGTATTGGGAGTGAGACGAACAGTCTCGATATTAGAATATCCCATCCACTGATCTCTAAAAAAGTCTTTTTTAGAGATCAGTGATCCCATCGAACTCTATATAAAGGACTGGAACGAGCAGTCCATTGTTTGGTGCAGGGGATCGGCGTAACATCTTGGTTTGTAGGACAGTTCTTCCTTGGTCAAGTCACGTGGCGCAGAGAGGCTGGTCTCCAACTGCGTTGAGCTGGATGTCGATGTTAAGAGGTGGATGACTGGGAGCGAGTGTGACGACTAGAGAAATAGAGTATGTTAACATCGGGTGTCACCTAGCTCAGTTGACATGCTTTTCTTTTCCTCTAGTGTTCTTTTCAAAACTAACTTTTCAAATCCTCTCTTCTCGATGAAATTTATTCGTCGTGTACAGTTTATCATATCATCACCTCGCAGCTAAATTTTTCACGCAAATGGATATTTCTGGCATTTATTGGTCGGTTTTTCGAAGTTCAAATCTTGTTCTCAGCAATTCAAAGCATAGAGATCCACGAATAAATAATATATTTATAAATCTAATAATAATAATAATAATAATAATAATAATAATAACGATATACAGGAGCTTTCCAAATTACATTGGCCCTTCATCTCCCTTAAAGAATAACTGTAGATGAAAAAAAAAGTGATGTGCAATATCAAACCACATCAAGAAACGACAGGTCAATGTTAAGATGAATGTGCAATATCAAACCGCATCAAGAAATGACAGGTCAATGTTAAGATGAATGTGCAATATCAAACCACATCAAGAAATGACAGGTCAATGATAAGATGGTTGTGCAATATCAAACCACATCAAGAAACGACAGGTCAATGTTAAGATGAATGTGCAATATCAAACCGCATCAAGAAATGACAGGTCAATGATAAGATGGACGTCTAAACCTGTGGTTTTGGGGCCCTTACACCACGAGATAAGTGTATCAGCGATAAGACGGTACCATGATACTCATATTAACACTTTAATTATGGAAATCATTGTCAGACTCCTAATCTTAACCACAGGAATACCTTGTTCCGTTTGAAGTCTTTTTCCTTGGTCTTGGGAATCTTACACTACGAGATAAGTGTATCAGCGATAAGATTGCACCGTAATATTCATCTTAACACTTTACTTATTCGTAGCATTAATTTTGGGTGAGCTGTTCATATCTGAGTATGCAAATTATGTTATTTAATCTCTCCATATACAAACTACAACACCCTTCATACTCCTACACAACGTTCTGAAATATGTTATCACGAATCAAGGAAACATCGAATGTCGAGCGGACGAGATTCCGCACGACTTCAAGGCATTTAGTGTGGTAGATTTAGACTCAAAATTGACTGTACCCGGAATAAATTGGTACCAAGACATATTTGATATCATTGCAACTTCCGAACAGACCTAGGTTATAATACGTCTTTTCTACTTAAAGAATCTATGCAGTACAACAACTTATTACCTCAGAACGAGTACCGGTCGTTCTTTAGCCCTCATGCATACACGGTATTAGTATCCTACCTCTGTAAGTAAGGCTTTACAATGGCCGCTAAATCACGAAGGGCATCTTTTGGGTGTAGTTTAAGGCCCTTTCAGACTCTAAAAGTGCTGTGCTAGTCAACATTCCCTGTCTGATAATGGGTGCTAAAAAAGAAGTTACACTAAACTAAATAGAAGAGAGGTACTAATCTATACTTCAAAGTTTTGAGTACAGCCTGATCTACGGAATATTGAAATTGGAGACACTATTACTTGCAATTCTGTGAGAAGCATAGGGGGTATTTTTGACAAGTATTTTTCTATGTCGGACATATCAATTATTTATGCAAGTCATCGTTTTTTCAACTGAGACGTTTAGCAAGGATTGAAAGATATCTCAGTGCACTTTGGGAAGCAAATACAGGGTGGCAAACGTATTCCAAACGCATCAGGATCATTTTAAAAACAACCTAAAGGCCGTTTAAATTACTCTAGCCGGTACTGTCTACTCAAGATGCATCTGCTCTCCTTCTGAAGTAGTAGGTTCAAAAATGGATTGAATGTCCTTTTTTTTCCCTTTTGGGAAGCAAATACAGGGTGGCAAACGTATTCCAAACGCATCAGGATCATTTTAAAAACAACCTAAAGGCCGTTTGACTATGAAAATTGAGTTAATCCAGCATTATTGTTCAGAAATTCAAGATCATTTGCACTACACCGGCACCTCCAACCAAATCATCGATCGCAACTTCCACTTTACAAAATTGCGCCAAAAGAAGACAGTTGTCGATGCGACCCCCGTCTCAGTGCATCAAGAGTGACAGTCAAGAGAAATCCCTTTCTCAGCAAGCGGGAAAATCAAATGGAAATGAAGAAGCAAAGGAAAATTAAAACTAAGTTAAGACCATGGTGCACAAAGCATTCATAATAGGCTTATGAGGCATATTTGACATAGTTTGCATACTCTAGATTCGTACATTCCATGGCGCATAAAGCGTTTATAAAAGGCTAATGAGGCATATTTGACATGGTTTGCATATACCGGATGCGTACATTCCATGGCGCACAAAGCGTTTATAATAGGCTAATAAGGCATATTTAACATAGTTTGCATATATTACATGCGTACATTCCATGGTGCACAAAGCGTTCAGCTAGTTATGACGAGGGTCATATTAAAGATTAATTGTTCACTGATAGAAGCATGTGAAACAGTAAACCCTAATTAGCTGTTTAACGGAATTCGTCTTTTGCCCAAATTATTTAGGTTTTGGCCCTCTCTGAATTAAATATGCTACTCTATGTCTCTCTTGTCATCAAATTGGTAAAAAAGGGTTCGTTTTCACTCTTTGCGGTACGCATACTAACGAGTGTGCAACGAAACGAGCCTTTGGTGTTAAACCAATATGAGCAACAGAAGAAACCTTGATATCGCAATTCCAAATTCCAAACTAAATAACTGCCGCCAAAAACTGGGTGAGGCCTATAAATACCTGGTCAGACACGGTGCCTGGCCAGCGGCAATAGATTCAAGGGGTATATACTTAACAGTTCCAAAGGGAGATTGAGCGGTTGTCACAATACAATGTTTTTATGTTGCTTAATAAGGGTGTCTCTGTGCACCAACATCACAGCCTTGAGCGGGGAAGGGTAGTCGTGCTGATTTCCACAATCACACTGCTGCTCACCGTTTTGTGCCATCATGTGAATCAGATTGGTTTTAAGGCCCTCAAACCTGTTATGTTTGAGATTCCTTTAGATTGGAGAGACATTCACCAGACAAATGATTCTAGCTTGAGCACAGCCATTATTGATTTACAACCTTAACCTTGAATATTAAGAATAATTGCTCAAAGGCTATTGGAATGGCCTTGAGGCTATATAGAGTCAAACGGAGGCTAATTTGCCTCAAAAAGAACTGTAAGTTCTATCAATGTGAGAGAGTTATCTCCACCGGAAGTTAAAGCTATGTCCGGTCGTCGCGTCTTGAGCAATAAATAGGGAGGTTTAGATCCGCGACGAGTACGAGTACGAGTACGAGATTACCACTGCGCACACCTTCTGCGCACTTTCTGTAGGGAATCATCTTTGAAACTTGTCCTCAACAACTCGTTTGGTACGAGATTTTATGAAAATCTCGTCCTCTACATACAAGAAGCCTCCGTAACACATGCACACGTTTGCTTAGCCCATATATAAACTTGGTTTTGGTCTTGTAGCTTCTCCTACTTTATCTATGGCTTGGTTTTTTTACTGACGTCAGCTTACAAGAAGCCTACTTAAGGCATGCAAGCGTTAGCTTAGCCCATATTTAAACTTGATTTTGATCTTGTAGCTTCTCCGAGTTTATCTATGCCTTGTTTTTTTACTGACTTCAGCTTACAAGAAGCCTCCGTAAGTCTCAATCCAGACTCAGTAGTGCTCTGGCAGTCATTGGAAGAGGTTGTCTCGCAGGCGGCACAGGAGGTCGGTGTCTCTCAATTATTGTTACACATCTTTTGGGTAGCTCCATATTATTCTTCCATTTTCCAATCAACGTCAAAACATCGAGGATCTCAACAAGGCCATTTTTTCTGCTATGTGTGTGGGGACTTCACAACAGTTGCACAGCGTCGAACAATCACTTCCCTCCTCGGAACTGCCTACTTCATTGGACCGTTGAAAAAATACTCAGAAATCACAATTTACAGCTTACACAAGTTTAAGTTCCATAAACAAAAATAACATATAGTGAACATTGATGCACATTAGTGCTTACAATTACAGCTCAAATAAAAGAGAAACTAAAATATAGGCCTACTACCCGGGATCCAAACCCTGGATCCGGGTTATTGCATAGCTGTTGTCCTTTCAGCAGATATCTCGATGACGACTACTATTCAGCATGCAACAGATATTTTAAAAATTGGATTTATTTCAATTTTTCTGAAACGTCGGACGACGTTCCCTCTATTCGGCCAATGAGAGTAGTTGTTTTCGTGCAGACTACACAACGTTAAATTGAGTCACAAATCGAGAGCTGCGAAGCCGCGAGGTCACTGCCGTTTGTACAACGAAAGGACTCTATTAAAGGCGACAGTCCTCTGGATTTCAGCCCAAAAGAATATAGAAGATGACAAATAGCTACACTCCGGCAATAAAGAAGGGACACAATTGTCTTAAACCATTAAAGTAATTAACCATTAAACCTATACATACCTACAAGTACAACCAATACATACCTATAATACAAACCTAAAATTAACTATTAAACATAAACCATTACTTAAACCAAAAGTTACTTAAACCATTAATTTATCTATTTCATTTGCCTTACAGGACACAATTGTCTTAAACCATTAAAGTAATTAACCATTAAACCTATACATACCTACAAGTACAACCAATACATACCAGGAGCTTATTTCCGCTGTTCATGAAGGTACGACAGATTTTTTATCAATACTTCATCTATTCTTGTGATATGCGTATTGCATTTCCCGGGTAATGTAGAAAGCAAGTGATACCAGTGCCGGACAGGTGGGTGGTAATTATAAATTGTTCAGTTTTGGAATTTCCTATCTATGTGTTTCACAACATTTGGGAATCCCGTGGTAGATACTGAACTTAAAGTTCTCTATAGTAAACTTGTCGACAGTTCCGCCATCATCATCATCATCATCATCATCATCATCATCATCATCATCATCATCATCATCATCATTATCGTCATCATCATCACCCTCACCACCATCATGATCATGATCATGATCATCATCGTCGTCATCCTCCTCCTCTTCCTCCTGCTCCTCCTCCTCCTCACCGTCATCATCATCGTTGTCATCATCATCATCATCATCATCATCATCATCATCATCATCATCATCATCATCATCATCATCATCATCATCATTAATAACACAAACCCTGTTGGCTTTAGAAAAACAGCATTGGCCAATAAACTACAATCATACTTCAAAAGCACAAATTTACCGATACGAAATTGTAATTGGAAGCAATACTACTGCGCCAGAAGATAACATTTCATCAGCATCATTATCATGTTCCATAGCAGAGATGCCGCAGGTGAACTCTGTCAGAATCTATCACAGTCTTTCACTTTCCCCGACCAGTAGCCATTTAATCCCTTAATATTTTTGATAAATTCGACGATAACCTGTAGTGATACCTAAGTAACTACTTAAGCAACTCCAGGCCTGATTTTGGAAAATTGCTAAGAAACCCGAGGCCTGACCCCGAAAATGGCGTTGCTTATAAAAAAACAACGTGTATGAAAGACATACAGCGCCCAAATCTATCGATTGGCAAACTGGACTGACTTTCAGAGGTACCTTTTCAATTTATTACTGATTTTAAAACTGAGGTTTCCCTCGCAGCTCAGGACTGCAGTAGTAACTAAGTGTCTGGGCAGCAATTTTTACCTTCATCTTATGATTGTGCCATTTCACATGTGTTGATGAAAGTTTGAAAGTTACCCAGATGAAGAATGTCACTCCTCTGTACATTGTACAATTCTGTGACATGAGACCATTTAACGGTTTTTCCCTCAGATGTTTGGAATGTGTGTAAGGCGGCGCGAATGGTAGGCCGTGAATTTCGTAGAGGTGCAAGCGCTAGCAGTGCTCAGATTTAGGCAAAAGTTTGCATACACTAGATGCGTACATTCCATGGTGCACAAAGCGTTCAAAATAGGCTAATAAGGCATATTTGTCATAGGTTGCCTGCACTAGAGGCGTACATTTCATGGTGCAGAAAGCGTTCAAAATAGGCTAATAAGGCATATCTGATATAGTTTGCATACATTACATATGTACATTCCATGGTGCAGAAAGCGTTCTAAATAGGCTTATAAGCCATATTTAACATAGTTTGCATACACTAGATGCGTCTGATGAACGTTTCAAAACTTTTTAGGGAAACTTCGTTGTTACAAAAGGTCAAGTAACTACCGATGTAGTATACAATGACTCATTAGAAAGACTACCTTTACTTGTTATGGACGAAAACACTCCGAAATTATTTGGTAGAAATTGGCTTCCTTATTTTAAGATTAAATTGGGCAAATTATTTAGAGTTAACATGTTGGATAAAGCAACTAAGTGCTTTAGAAAGTAAATACCCTGCAGTATTTAGTGATAAAGATGACTTTCTCCACGAGAGTGATTGTGAAAGATGACTTTCTCCACGAGAGTGATTGTAAAAGATGACTTTCTCTACGAGAGTGATTGTAAAAGATGACTCTCTCCACGAGAGTGATTGTAAAAGATGACTTTCTCCACGAGAGTGATTGCACTCTTTCACAACATCGGAGGACCTTTTCTGTGTCATTTGCCATGAGTTGTTGTGCCCGTTAAGGAATAGCTATGACCCTCTTTGCTAATTGCATGTGATGATTCATTAATTTTCAATGCACGCGGTATATTCTCTTGATGTGCATGCATCTTGCAACGAGGGAGTTCATTGCGCTCACAGAAAACTCATTGGGATGAAAACGGTCTTGACGAGCGTGCGTTTTGCAACGAGGGAGTCCATTGCATGCACCAAGATTCCCCGAGGACTCCATGACGCAAGAAAGGCTGTGAAAATGACGGATTGAAGAGATATTATCAATGTTTTTCATACTATCTTGTAGGAGTTAACTTTGCAAAGGTACAGATGATATATTTACACGAGAAAAAATACCTTTGAATATTTCTTTATTTTTTCAAGGAAGTTTTTTAATGGATATAAATTCAAAGGGTTGGTATTGTTTATCCAAACTTGGACAGAACGTTCCAAAATTACGATAGCAGCATTATTTTGAGTACTTTGATGGGTTCATATTGGAACAGGAAGACAAACTGTTAACTTTGCAAAGGTACAGATGATATATTTACACGAGAAATTTTTATCTTATTAGGATTTTTGCTACTTGAAGAAAACAATTTGGAGGCTGCTAAAGAAAACCTTATTTTATGCTGTAGGTCCGAGAAGACCTTAGGAAGCAGTGCTATGATAGCAGTGGCAAGAAATGGCCTTGGTGTCTGTTTAATGAAGGAGGTACTTTGAAATTAAAGACCATTTATGATCTCCTTTATATTTCTATGTAGAAATTGTGGTATCAGAAGTCCTTCAGAGCCTTCGGCAGATATACTGACAGAATGATTTGACAGAATGATTTGACTGATGATTTGACTGATGATTTGACAAAATGACTTTACAGAATGATTTGAAAGAATGGTTTGACAGGATTGACTTGACAGAATGTTTTGACCGAAAAATTCACAGAACAGTGTGACAAAGTGATTCGAAAGAATGATTGCAAGAATGCTTTAATAGAATTATTTGACAGAATGATTTGACAGAATAATTTGACAGAATGGTTTAACAGAGTGATTTGACAATGGTGTAATGTATAAGCAAACTGATGGTGTGGCCATGGGCTCTCCACTAGGCCCTACATTAGCAAATATTTTCATTTCATGAATCACGTCTTTTTCATGACAATCGAAAGCGCTCTTGTCTGTATTACAGAAGGTATGTTGATGATTGTTTTGCCATATTTCCATCCTCACAAGGAACACTGACTGTGCCACGAATTATAGTAACGAACATTTCTCAGTTTTAGGGAAGGGACGATCTAAGTTTCATTCTAGAACAAATGTTACGCGGAAAAAGCCTTCCGTTTTCATTATTGTTTTTGACTTAAGTTGTCTTCTGTGTGTAGATGTAAAATGACGTAACTTTGATGGTAAAAAACATGTGTGCCGTGTATAACGGTTACGGGCCTATACTCCCCCAAGAGTGGATCAGAAAACTATGGCACATCAACGATGGATACCTTAAGGCCATGTCGTTGCGTGGTTAGAGTGGCTGTCTCATAATCCAAGGGCTATGAGATTGGATTTTTGAAGAGTGAAAGAATGATAAGTATGGAAAAATGACTAAAAAGAAAAGATGAAAAACCTAAATTTAGTAAAGTGTAGCCTGCTTTGAACTATGGTCCATGGGAATGACCAATTTTGGTGTCTAGAGTAAGAGATATTAAGTAAGAGGACAAGAGAGGTGCATTGAAGGTATTGAGGATAAGAGAGGTGCATTGAAGGTATTGAGGATAAGAGAGATGTATTTAAGGTATTGAGGATAAGAGAGCAGCGGATATGCAATCGCTTCACTGTGTCTCGGCTTATTTTCGAGGTCAGCCTATTTTTCCTGTATTCGTCATTTTCGAAAAGAGCACTTGAGAATTGTAAAATATAAAATATGTGACATACAGCGATCGAACCCGTGACGAATGCTTGCACAGCGTGCGCTCTACCAACTCAAGGTCTATAAAAACACAGGTCATGACACTCCAGTGACCAATAAGAAACGGGGACATGGGCACCATTTTGGGTCCCAATTAGTTACAAATATATGCCGATGATTGCCAAAATTGGGCACCCCCAGGAAAATTTGAGCACCCATCAACATTGGCAATGGTTTCTAGGATATCCTTGGGATAAACTTTAAACTACTGGACGGTCGTTTGCCTTGAACCCCACCCCCCCATCTCTCTCTCTCACACTCTACTTTTCCTCGGACGACGATGGGCATTTTTTATAAGGACCCACTGATCGCGCTTCATTGATTATCGGGGGCGAAACTGGTTGTCGTTCGTTCCTCAGTTAGTGAATTAGTTAGCTACTTTCTTAATAATCTAGTAAGTTTAGTTTGTTCTGTAATAAGTTAGTTACTTAGTTGGTCGATGAGTTAGGTACTTAGTTGGTCAATGAGTTAGCGTAGTGTGTTAACTATGAGCCTCTAGTTAGAGTAGTTTATTCTGTAATTAGTTAGTTACTTAATTGATCAATGAGTTAGCGTAGTGTGTCTACTATGAGCCTCTAGTTAGTTTAGTCTTTTATTTAATTCACGTCTCCTTTGTATAAAAAACAGAACATTCGCAACATTCACTAATCACTTGTGATGTGACGTGGAGAATTCGAGACGGTTTGCAGACCTAACAACCTTCAGACAATTGGCTTGTGTTTCACGCTTTTTTGCGTGACCACGCATAACACACGCGTGAAACTTGGCAGCTTATTTTCACGCATATAAGGGAAGTTAGTAAATACATTGTAAACAAGGAAATATCTTTCAAGGTATACATTATGTACCAAAAACTTGGAAATGAGCTTTCTTTGCTTGATTTCAAGATAGTTGTTGCTTATTGTTTGATTGTACAATACAATAATCGTTAAAGGGTGTACCCCACAAGTCTTCCAAATAAAAGAAAGTCCCTTGAGCATAACGTATTGAAAGATGCGCCAAAGCATTTACCGGTTTTCAATGAATCGAGAAAGCGTTGTCGTTATTGCAAGGGGGATGGAAATGACAATAAAACTTCTACATATTTACAGTAACCGTCAAGTATTATGTTTGATATGCCTTACTTTGCATCTACATATCTTACGTATTATTTTACCACGTCTTACTTGTAATTCTTGTCAACAACTTTACTCGGCGAAGGAGGGCACCACCATCTAAGACAAACTTTGTGTTTGCCTCCAGCTTGCTCACAGAAATTACAGCTTTGTTTGTCGTCCTCATTTGAAAGTTTTTGAAATTGAGGTTGGAATCAGCGTCAGTTCAAACTTGAAGAAAGACTAATTTTAATTTTAAGTTTGACGGCTATAGTAGGATTAAAAGGTAGAATCTAGTGTTGAATTTCATTTTAAGTTTAGCGGCTATGGTAAGATTGAAAGGCAGAATCTAGTACTGATTTTAATTTTAATTTTGACGGCTATAGTAAGATTGAAAGTCAGAATGTAGTACTTAATTTCATTTTAAGTTTGACGGCTATGGTAAGATTGAAAGGTAGAATCTTGTGTTGAATTTCATTTTAAGTTTGACATTTAGTAAAATTGTGTCACCAGCATTTGTTCTCCAATTTGTCAGCATCTTTCTTCTTAACCAATGACCTAATGATAACTATTGCATCATTCTTAATACTACCATAAATATCATAGTTGCTTATACGTGTTGAGTGATGAAATTTACATTTTTGTTTTTAATACATGTCATGTCTATTGGAGGAATATATCAACTCCGTAGTACTTCCGTCGAATGGTGTTGCAGTAAAAATAAATAATTAATTGTGACCTCTCACACAACAGATTCATCACTATTCTTTCAGTGTATGCACCAACCCTTCAAGCTAATGAAGATGACATCTTGCATCTCTATGAGTCTCTGCGCTCCGTTATTGCATCTACTCCAATTAATGAGAAAATAGTCCTTCTTGGTGATTTCAATGCCCGTGTTGGGAACGACTATGAGACTTGGAGTGCTCTTGGTCGCTATGGAATTGGAGCCATGAATGCTAATGGCCTTAAGCTACTAGAGCTGTGTTGCAGCCACACATTTCAAGCGATATAGTCATTATCCTTACATCTGTCAGCATTAGAACCAACTCTTCCAGGATTAAAGTACTTTAATAATAGACAATCTGGAACAATTTTAGACTACACTCACAGGGAGTCGAGGCACAATAAAGCTCTGCCGTTAACAACAATGGCCAATTGGCCATGGTTCCATACTTAGGCCAAATGTTATCAATCTTTCAAAACGGATGATAGCTCAAATTTTCTCTTCATTACGAAATTCTCGCCTGCCACGCGGGAGACCGGGGTTCGATTCCCCGTCAATGCATACACTTTAGAAACATTTTGTCCATCATGATAGTTAAATAGCCTTACACCCTTTACTAATGTGTCATTTTTAACAAAGTATGCTTTCACTTGTATTTGACCTTCATTTAACATATTTTGCAAAAGTACTGCCAAGATGTTTTGAAGACATTTATAACTTCGATGCCATGTTTTCCTTTATTATGCATTGCTTGAACTGGTGAATGATGTTGCCAGGAAGTTTAAGATTGACAGGAACAATTTGCATAGAGGGACAGGTCCCATAGACATATTGATTTGAGTAGACCATGCTAAAATGCATACTGGGGAGTGCAGATATGCTGGTAACCTTGTTGCTAAACATTTTCCTCTAGGATGGGTTGTTTTTGGAATAACCATAGAGAAAAAAGACTGGGCTAGAGCGCTTACATTATCACGTGACACGCGGAAATTAGAAACTACCAAGATGGTTAAGCTAAATCACCAAAGCGCCCGTACGCAACTTCGTAACATGAAGTCCTCAGTACTGAATCATGGAACTAATTCAGCATCTTTTTAGTACTGGTGAGGTACAGGAAGTTTAATTTTAAATATTATAGTTCATTACGTAGAAAGCTTGACGAGTAGCAAGGTCATTAATTAACATGACGAATCAGCAAAATTTTCTATAATTTCACCTTTTGTTCTTTTTAGCACAGAAAAATGTTAAACAGTAATTTATTATCTAATCAGGAAAATCATTAGTTGTGCAGTACGCACTAGTTATTACATTTTTTGCAGAAAGGATAAGGAATGGACTTATCCCGAGTTACTTATTTGGTAAATAGAATTCTTTTTTTTAATAGTATTGTTGTTGTTTCTGGTTTGTTTATTTTTATTTTTATTTTTTTTTCTCTCGATGATTCAAAGTATTTCTTGTTACTAGGGTTGTATATCGTAACAGTATTGATATGCCTTTTGTAAGAGAGACGCTACTACTTGCCTGTGAAAGTTAAAATTTGATTGACATATGCCAAAGCAAAAGTCGTCGGAAAGTAACAAAAAAATTTGTTTCCGACGAGTTTTCTCCAGTGGTTTCCGACCATGACTTGAATTGCTGGCGCCTCTTTTGCTCTAATGCGGAAATTTTATGATGACGATGACAGATGCAAATTTTGAGGTTCCTTAGCAAGCACGGGGCGTGATAATTATTTATTGAAGTCTGTAGGCTGAAGTGTCGGTGTTGGCGTATGTAAGCCTTCACTCAATCGTGGCGACTCATGCCCTGCTTCAGGCCTCCCTACTCCGTGTTGTTTCCTCCATGTTGCCCTGCTCCATGTTGCCCTGTTCCATATTGTCTTGCTCCATGTTGCTACTCCATATTGCCCTGTTCCATATTGTCTTGTTCTGTGTTGCCCTGTTCCATGTTGCCCTGTTCCATGTTGCCCTGTTCCATGTTGCCCTGTTCCATGTTGCCCTGTTCCATGCTAACAAAATCACTTTACCCTTTGATTCTCAACCTTAGCGTTCACTTTTGTCTACCCGACATCACAATACTGAGGAAAGGGGGAATTAGCCTTTGATATACTATAGCCTCGTTGCCACTTGTAATACAGCGAAGTTATTGAATCCAAGGATTCCAAATTCGAACGATTCGAACATTCGAAAGTTCTGTTATTAAGCGATTATAAACAATGTAACGAACTCTACAAACTTTAATACAACATGCCATGAGTTCTTTGTGTCAGGTCCCCCCAGAATTGGGTGACATTATTCAGGTCCCCCCAGAAGCTCAGGTCCCCCCACTTTTTTTCAAAATCGTAGGTCCCCCCCAAAATAAGGCATTTCAAAAAGTAAGGTCCCCCCAGAATCATGGGGGGGGGGTGAAACCATGAATACCATAAGTCAGGGTAACTTTGTACCACTTTTCAGATGTCTTGTAATTTCAAATCTAAATGGTGGTTAGTATTGAAACATTGCTAGTATGCATGTTAGGCATAGAAGGGCCTATCTGTAGTGAATAACAATCAACTTTGCATTGGCAGAATCTAAATGAGATTTTTTAAATGAAGAATTGTTGATGGGAGATCACTTAGCTGATCGCATGCTCATGTAAAAGGATGAACAGATGAAAGGATTATGGAGGACGTTGTTTCATTTCATGGAGTACGAAAATCAAGAACTACTTTTATAACCTTAAATGCATGTTAGGCATAGAAGGGCCTATCTGTAGTCCATGCACATATCCTTCTTACACCATAGCTTTGTCTTTTTGTGAACATATGTTCCTTAAACCATAGCTTTGTCTTTCCATGCACATGTCCTTGTTACCCCATAGTTTCGTCAGTCCATGCACATATCCTTCTTACACCAAAGCTTCGTCTTTCCATGCACATATCCTTCTTCCACCATAGCTTTGTCTTTCCATGCACATATCCTTCTTACAGCATAGCTTTGTCTTTTTGTGAACATATGTTCCTTAACTGACGGTATCGGTAGACGTTTCAATAGCATTCATACAGCTACGAAAAGAGTTGAAATTGTAGTCTAAGGAAAATAAGAGACATCTGCTGATGTGAAACTGGCAAAATGACAACAGTAAGGACCAAAAAGAATTATTCTGAACGGTGCAGGTTATTTAGACAAGGACGGTGAGCCGATGTTTCTTTATTCCCAATCACGTGACTTGAGACACAAACAATACAGTTATCCGCCATGTTGGAGTACAACCTACCCCTAAGGTGTACACGTTGTCAGATCAGGATCGTGATCAGGGCATTAAGTTGAATTTAATTGTTAACGGTGTCTCTTGCCAGGTATTGTTAGATTCCGGGTCAAGTAAATCCCTGATCTGTCGAAGTTTTGTCCGGAAGCTAGGTGTAGATAGTCAGGTTATTTCTGAGCCATCGAAATTAGTGGATTACAGTGGTAATAATGTTTTGGTGGATGGGGCGGTAGACCTAGAAGTATCTGTAAATGGTTCTTGCTTTTATGTGGACTGACTCCAGAACGGCCAAATGAAATGCAGACCTGGCCTTTCCTATGATACGGAATCAATCGTTGGTGTACACTTTGGCACAGTCTGGATTCTCAAGCAAGTGCTGCCCTATGACAGAGTCACATTGCTTAGTGGTATTTTTGGCTTTTGAAACTCGAGGTGGTTGTTTCCTTTTAGGATTCGATGTTTGGCGAATATACGATGGTACATGCTGCTTAATTCGGTCAACCAAGAGAAGATGCAGAAGCAACTCGAGGGTGGGAAGAGCCGAATCTCTTCTGTTCCGTGCGTAGGTTGAGGCTGACGGTCGCTGCAGAGATTCAAGAGCGAATCAGGGAGGCAAAGGAGCAGAGCCGAAAGGATCTTCAGGAGTTGCAAGACAAGATGGCCAAGCTGCGCCGGTCCGACAGTTTTCTCAGTTCTTTTCAGTGTTGTCAACGGTTCACGGTGCGGCTGTAGTGACCATGCGGAGGAGCTGAGGGAGCGCACGCCGCGAAAGCGTGGGTCACGGGTTCGATCCCCGGTGGTGATATACTTTTCTATTTCTCTAGTGTTCTACTCAAGATTACGTTATTATGCAAAATTAAGGTTGTGACTCTCTCAAGGGATGGCCATTTAAAATTTGCTGTACAAAATGCTTATTGTGTGTGTGATTTTATTTCATTTCAACCATATATAAACGTACAGATATTAAGTTTGTAAATGATAAATATTACATTTCAGTACTTCACACATAAATAGGTAGAAATACATTTTATCCTATTTAATCAGTATTGAATACTGCAATCTTTTTGATAACAATTTTGTTACTTGAAAGCACTGAAGGTGATGGATGGCATTCCCATCTTGTTAAGGAATATAACTAACATAGTTAGATACTGCATGCTGCAGGAGCAGCTTGCAAGTATGGTTCATATTTGTTGCAGGTGGCATGGTTCCAGTTGTGAAATTTTTACCAATGTTTCCTGCAGTGCAATGTTCAAGACCATATTTTCCCAACAGTTTTTCAAATTTTGATGCATTATCGGAATAAAATCCTAGCGTTGATATCTCAAGTGTTAACGATTTGAGATTTTGACTTCGGTCCACAAGGTCATCTCGAAGATTCCGGTACTTTTGCTCTTATCAACCGTCAAACTTTGAGAATGGTTGTGCTCATCATCTCGTATATCAGGAGGATCGTTTGTGTCCGCAATCAATCCATCGAAATTTGCAATTGAATCCCCAGTGGTACTTTTGGGCGGGAGTTACAATTCTCTTTAAGAACGTCGAGGCTGAAATTGTTTGGTCAGAATTTTTGGCTATTTTAGAAATTGGAAATTATTTATCATGTTAAGTATTATCTTAACATCTTAATATTAACTTATTATGTATCAAGTTAAAATTAAGTTGAAATCAGGACATTGTTTTTCCTGCTCGAAAACTCTGAGAGTGTGTTGAGAATGAATATTGAAAAGATACCGGGGGGTAATAACCGCTTTTCCAGCGCGTGGATGGACACAAAAGAAAATCGTCCTCCATATACAAGTATTACGCTGAGAGGCATAACTTCAGAATTCCAGATCGCCTTATAGAACATTTTCAAGTGCTAGGTGTAGCAACAAATTCGATTGTTTGGTGAAAAAATGTTGTACATTTGCATGCTCAATCCTAACTTGAATGTTCAAACTGACTCTATACGACCCAAAGTTTTTGTTTAGATTTGTATATTGTATACAAAAGTTGAGCGGAAATGTTTTGAATAGTTAATTCCGTTTGACATGCTGCGTTATGATATCCCTCTGATAATCGATTGTCTACGACGTCAGTTGATACAACTTCATGTGCATGTGTAGGCCTTCTTTGAATGGGCTCTCGTGAACTATTTGATCCGAAGCACAAGTACCTTCTTTCTCATCGAAGGGTTTCTGCTCCTCGACTTCTGCTCTCCTTTTACGTCGTTTGCGTCTGCTTTGTCTCTCTTGTGTACTTTTGAGCTTCCTCTTCTTTCCCTTTACCACTAACTTTAGGTGCTCGTCAAGTCTACCTCCTTCTTTTTCTTTATCACTAATTTTAAGTGCTCGTAAGCATTATCTTATTCTTTTTCTTTATCACTAATTTTAAGTGCTCGTAAGCATTATCTTATTCTTTTTCTTTATTACTAATTTTAAGTGCTCGTAAGCATTATCTTATTCTTTTCCTTTATCACCAATTTTAAGTGCTCGTAAAGGCTTCCTCTTCTTTCGCATCTAGTGTATGCAAACTATATTAAATATGCTTTATTGGACTATTTTAAACGCTTTGTGCACCATGGAATGTACGTATTTAGTGTTTGCAAATTCGATCAAATATGCCTTATTAGCCTATTTTGAACGCTTTGTGCACCATGGAATGTACGCATCTAGTGCATGCAAAGTTTGTCAAATATGCCTTATTAGCCTATTTTGAACGCTTTGTGCACCATGGAATGTACGCATCTAGTGTATGCAAATTAAGTATCGTATAAAAATCAATACGTGTGGTCTGAAGTTTCTCCCTTGAAAAAAGCCGAAATCGAATCCTATTGCGGTTAAACTGAAACATTATAAATTATTCAGAGGATTTTCTACTAAATCATCAAAATGATTAGCTCCCATTGCTTGAAATTTAAAATCGACTCTACAGAAAAAGGTGTTTTTAATTTCTTGGACACTGATTACCATGAGATTTCTTATTCTTTGTAGATAAAATGAATGCTATAACACTCAACATCATATCCTCAGCAACTGCGTATCTGCAGTCACAGAGGGCAGATATCTTTGGAGACATAACAATGTCCTGGAAACAATACCTAATAACCTGGCCAGCGTAAATAAGGAAGGTCTGCAATCCTTCATAGACCTACCAGGCTTCAAAAATCCATGTGTGCTATTTAAGTCTTTACGACCCAACATTGTTTTAATTGAAGGTAACGCAGTAACTGTTGTAGAGCTAACAGTTTGTTTTGAAACAATGTAAGAGAGTGTCATACTGTGTATTGGTGTTATGGTGAAATAAAATTTGAGTTTAAAAAAATTATTATTATTATGTAGCCGAGTTCAAAAGTTCGACGAGTTCTCCAAGACTACACAAGGTTGATAGGTCTTGCGTTATTTTCCAATATATTTCAAAGAGCAACAGGTTTAAAAAATATATATACAAATTGTGTTAATACATGCAATGTTTTACAAGGCAAACGATCAGAACTTGAGTTGACCTCGAATTCCTCTTATTCTGCCTTCCTCTTATTCTGCCTTCCTCTTATTCTGCCTTCCTCTTATTCTGCCTTCCTCTTTTTCTGCCTTCCTCCTATTCTTCCTTCCTCTTATTCTTCCTTCCTCTAATACTGCCTTCCTCTTATACTGCCTTCCTCTTATACTGCCTTCCTCTTATTTTGCCTTCCTCTTATACTGCCTTCCTCTTATTCTGCCTTCCTCTTATTCTGCCTTCCTTTTATTCTGCATTCCTCTTATCACGTGATACTAAACAATAACATGCTCTTGAGCACATGCTGTCGATTCCAGACAATTCCTCCATCGGCTTTGGTTTCACTAATAAATGCCTGTGCAGCTTAGCCAAACACCGTGTGTTGTAACTGACCAAGTATAAAAACCAAATGTAGGCCTGAAGTACTTCGATTCTTCAAGCTTTTATTTAGCCTATTTAGGTCGTCTTGTTTGTTATTACAGTGGATTCATTTTGTTGCAACGGTGAAAGGAAGTTACGTGGGAAGAAAACGGATGATGACGATGATGAAGCACGACGTTTCAGTGGAAAGATCAAGGTATGTTTGTTTGAGGTAGTAGTCAATTGAGATCGAAGAATTAGAGTCCACAAAAAACCGTAGTGATTTTGATTACGAGGGAAAAAGTTTACATAAAAAACAGGGTTAAAATACATTTGCGTAAATTTAAGAGTCATGTATATTGATGTTGCAATACTACTTATTGGGGGGAGGGGGGCTGCTTTTGTCTATCAATTAATCAATCAACCAATTAGTCTATAAATTAATCAATCAACCAATTAGTCTATCAATTAATCAATCAATCAACCAATTAGTCTATCAATTAATCAATAAACCAATTAGTCTATCAATTAATCTATCAACCAATTAGCGAACCAATTAATCACTTAATCGACCCATCAATTGCTAAATCTGTCAATGAATCAATCAGTGCTCGTCTCGGGCAAACTTTATTTTAGATATATGGAACGAATCTTTCATTAAGATCCGATCACCCATTCGTAAGTTAAAAATCCATCATTTTTTTCAATTTTTCCTCTCCCTCAAGCCCCCCAGATGGTCAAATTAGGGAAACGACTGTTATCAAGTAAACTTGTGCAGGTCCTTGACGCACCTGCCAATTTCCATCGTCTAGCACGTCCTAAAGCAACAAACTCGCCAAAGTACTGGAAATCCCTCCCCCTCCCCAATTCCCCCAAATAGAGCGGGTCCCGCCCAGTCATGTGACACTTGCATACTTGGAATGCGTACATTCCATGGTGCACAATGCGTTAAGAATAGCACCAAAAGCTGTTTTTAGTTACACTTGCATATTTGGAATGCATACATTCCATGGTGCACAATGTGTTTAGAATAGCACCAAAAGCTGTTTTTAGTGAAACATGCATACTTGGTATGCGTATATTCAATGGTGCACAATGCGTTTAGAATAGCACCAAAAGCTGTTTTTAAAGACACTTGCATACTTGGAAAATTGTTCCGACTACATTTTCTGCCTCGATATCAGAGACAAACCACCTCCCTTCCCTCGCTGTCAATATGCAATATCGGACTACACAGCCAAACTACACAGCACAACCGAACTACACAACCGAACTACACAACCGAACTACACAACGGAACTACACAACGGAACTACACAACGGAACTACACAACGGAACTACACAACCTTTACCCAACAAAGCAACACTCGTCCTCCCTTAATACCAAATACATTCGTCTTAAGTGCCGTCAATTGTTTCACCAATACGTCGTTGATATGTATGCAAAAATAGAATCAGAACGTTTGCTATTTATCTGTCTTAATCAGACCAATCTCCGCTATGAACAATATTTTCATTTGTGAGATGCAGTTGTAAATGACGGTAATACCGCAAACGTTGGAAGATTAATGATTTTACCTTCGTCATATGCTGGCAGTCCCCGTCATATGCATGAATATGCTCAAGATGCTATTGCGTATGTTCGTCATCATTGACACTAAGATTATACTCTCTTCCATCAGAGGTGACAGGGCAGTAGGGATACGCTCGTGCGATCCCAATAAAGAGTGTCCGGTTCATTCCCTTTCTTTACATTCTCTTTTTTATATTTCAATTCAATTCTATGGCTGAATTGAAACATTGACACTAACATTATGCTCTATTCAATCTAAGGTGACAGAGTGGTGAGGATACGGTCGTGCTTTCCCAATAACGAGTGTACGATTCAGTCCCGTTCCGTTGAGATTTATGATACTATCGTTTTGGAAGTTGGTTGATTTAAATCCTGCTTGATGGACGCATTTCATTTGATAAGCCAACTTTAAATTTAGTTTGAAGGCGAATTTGAATAATGACCGGATACAAATAACAGCCCCAGAAAAAAACTTATATCTTGCATACCATTTATCTTGTATCAAACTTATATTATTGGTCTCCTGATTTATCAAACTTAAATCTGTTCTACAGTTCTGGGACCTTTCGTTTATTGTCGTGTCTACAACTCCGCTGACATTAGTACCGATCACTCATTGCTAAAGACTACTTGTGCTTCTGAAGGAAGGAAGCTCAAAACCGTGAAATCTGTCTAAAGAAAGTTTCATGTTTGACAGGTTGCAAGAGACAGCAATTGCCAAAGAAATAGAAGTGAAGATTGGTAAGGCTTTTGCACCTTTGCTTGGCCCAGAAACCACTGTTAATGAACTATACGATACTTTTCAGGAGGCAACCAACACTCACCATACTAAGTAAATTCTGAGAGATTTATAAATTTTGATCCATTTTATACATGCTTGGGATAATATGGGTTAATTTCCCCGTGCCCACTGACTGGACGAGAATTCGCAAAAGATTTACACTAAAAGTCTCCGTCTTAGCTTTTGAACCTGATAGCTAAATGGTTGAGGAGTTGGTTTAGTAATCATGAGGTGGTGGGTTCGAATCCGGTCAGCGCCGTTAAATTGCAAGCTATTGTGGTAATGGTCCTTTTAGTGCATCAAACTGGTTCAAATTTTAAGAGGTGCCTGATATAAGAGGTTCTGGAATTCAAATATACCTCGGAATACGTGACTTCTGTTGTAGGCAGAAAAGCTTTTTTAGTATGACTACCGATCAGAACCTAACGTCATCAATAAAATTGAAAACAGAAAATGTCCTATTTTAGTTAAAGATACCTTTGCTGATCCAAGATATTATTTTTCTAAAGTACCTCAGACTTGGGAATCCTTCTAAGATGAGTGAGTGAGTGAGTGAGTGAGTGAGTGAGTGAGTGAGTGAGTGAGTGAGTGAGTGAGTGAGTCAGTGAGTGAGTGGGTTTGTGAGTGGGTGAATGTGTGAGCAAGTAGGTGCAAGTGAGTGAGTTTATGAGTGAGTGGTTGAATGAGTGAGTGAGTGGGTGAATGAGTAAGTGAGTGGGTGAATGAGTGAGCAAGTAGGTGCAAGTGAGTGAGTTCATGAGTGAGTGGGTGAATGAGTGAGTGAGTGTAAAATTAAATTTAAAAATACTGTTCGTGTCAGGATTAAAAACTGTTGAAAAAGTTTCTCCAACATACAAAAAGCAACCCATAGTATGGATTCTTATAGAGAAAAACTGAAAAGATAATATTATTTTTCCTTGAAAAAGACTATGTCAATAAAAAAGGAACAGAAAAAAAACTTTGTCCACTAAACAAGTTTTTCAAAGAAAAGTAAAGAGCTCTATTAAGCCAAGAATGAGCAAAAATAAAGTCAAATATATGTTAGAAAGAGTAGTTTGATAAAAGACTCTCACAATTTTCCATTTGAATATAGGCACGAGAAATCTACTTTGTTATTAATTGCGTTTGAAACTTTTGTTTAGAGTACTTTCTGCTTATGGAGTGTGCGCATGCGTAAAGAGATCTGTTTTTACTGAATCTTTTTAAACCTTACTATCGCAGTGTTAAAGTACAGGGAATCAGTAAGATAACGAATTTCCTCAAAGACATTTTGGCAACTGCAGAATTTACCATGAGTTAACTATGGCATTATTTTTAGACCAATTTCGTACGAGATTATTTTGGGTTTTTCTTTTACAAGTCAAAATAATTTCGGGGTCATTTTATAAAAAATTAGCAGTTATATCCTTTAGATTATGAAAAGAACACATGTTAACATCAGAAGTCACCTAGCTCAGTTGGTAGAGCGCACGCCGCGAAAGCGTGGGTCTCGGGTTCGATCGCCGGTGGTGACATGCTTTTCTATTTCTCTAGTGTGCGGCCTATAAATACCTGGTCAGACACGGTGCCTGGCCAGCGGCAATAGAATCAGGGGGGTATACACTTAACAAGAGGTTTTCCGGATCCTTTGTTCTGAATTTAGGACTGATCTGTGATCGGGATGTAAGGTGTTCTCTTAGTGGGGTTGATCTTGGGGGAGGTTCCACTGTACATACATACATACATACATACATACATACATACATACATACATACATACATACATACATACATACATACATACGTGTAAGTAGTTGTGGTCTTATGCAAATGATGTTTTACTGCTGATGTCCAGAACGTTTTGCTCCTCTCACTTTACGGATCTTATGTGGTGGGATGAATTCCCTCTTTTTATGGACGATACTTGTGAAAAAAGTATCTTCCTTTTAAGTAGGAATGAACAGCCATTCCTGCAGTAGTTTGTGTTAGTATGTATAGCTTAAAAACATTAAGCTCGTGGGCTACTGTGACGACCTGACTACTTTAGTCATTATTCTCTTTGGCCTCCCTCTCCTTCTCCTACCCAGTATTCCCATCTCCAGCATCCACCTTCCAATATATCCCTCATCCTTCCTATGCACATGGCCAAACCATCTCAATCTCGACTCTCTCACTTTATCACCAAACCGTCTTACCCGGGCTGTTCCCCTGTCCATCCTCGTCATTTCTAGGGAAATTTCAACATGTTCAGTTCTGCCACCTCTAGCTCTGCCTCCACTCTTTTTGTCATTGCCACTGCCTCTTGCATAAAAGTTGCATATAAGACCAAATACTTTTGATGTGCTCTAACGAGAAATTTGAGACTGCCATGGTCTCTAGGGACGCCTAAGCAATGCTGTGTGTTAATTTCAACCCATTCTGGGCTCATTTAATTCCAAAGGCATTTTTGGCCAAGTTGCATAAAAGACCAAATTTTTTTGATGAGCTCTAATGAGCAATTTGAGAGCGCCATGGTCTCTAGGGACGCCTAAGCAATGCTGTGTGTTAATTTCACACAAAGCGTTCAAAATAGGCTGATAAGGTATATTTGACATAGTTTGCATACACTAGATCCGTACATTCCATGGTGCACATAACGTACAAAATAGGCTTATGAATCATATTAGACAGTGTTTGCATACACTAGATGCGTAGATTCCATGGTGCACAAAGCGTTCATAATGGGCTTATGAGGGATATTTGACAGAGTTTGCATACATTAGATGCGTACATTCCATGGTACACAAAGCGTTCATAATAGAAATTTTACCACAAATCGTGTCAACAAAATCCAAAGAAATTATTGCTTTCCTTGTGTCACGAGAGACATTCGATTTCAAACTCTCTCGAATTTGCAACAAAACTCTGTGAACGTTTTCCACGTTTGGCAGCATTTTGTCCTTGTATGCAACGATAAACCCCTTTTTCCAACCCTGAGAGCCACAGACATTGTATATCGGAATGCCAATTGTTTATCATATCATTAAGATGTAAAATGATCAATATTAAAATGAGAGAGTGAGGGAAATCACAAGAGTGGAACCAATTGATAAATATGTGAAGCTGTCACGATGGAAATGGCTGGGGTATGTCTACAGACGGGAAGATCTAGTTAGAGAAGCATTGGAGGGGAATGCTAGGGGTGCGAGAGGTAGGGGTAGACCGAGAGAGACTTGGATCCGAACAATGAGAAGAGAAACTGGAGATGAACCGTGGGACGGACTGAAAGAGAAAGCACAGGATCGAGTAAGGTGGCGAACTTCGGAGAAGCTTATTACAAGACCAACGACCTCAGGAGATCAAAATACCATCAGAAATACTATTTCCAAAAAGGAGAAAAAGGACTTAGAGATGGTCACAACTCATACGGAAGCTGCGAACGTAAGACAAGCGTCCGAGAAAACTATTTTATCAGCTAAAACTTCAAGTGATAAACAGAGAGACAAAATTTCAAAATCCAAAACAGTAATGGATACAAGCTCATACGATCCAATGACCTCCAACCCACCTGACGAGGTCAGCTTTAATTCCTGCGAGTTTATCTAAAGTTCCCCGTACCATAGACCAACATTCAGTTGTTTTCCCCAGGGTTATAGGTTACGTGGTTGATGTAAACCTATAAGACTTCTGAGCACAATGATAGTGGCAAGGCTGTTTATATCCGCGGCAACGAAACTAGTGTATACAACTAAAATCATTACCAACAGCTTGTTGTTGAAGTCGAATTGAAAGTGTGTGTGAATTAATGATTTACAAGTCTATCCCTAGTACTTAATCAATTCTTGCTCCTTTGGTAACGAACGTTTTTCAGAGAGATCGAGTCAGCAGCTGTATTAAGTACTGCCATTTGTCTCAGAAACACCTAAAGAAAATTTCAGCATATTATTTGGCATGGCATTGGGTCTCAAGTAACATTGTCATATTAAACATTAATCCATAAAACTAATAGAAAACTAATTAATGGCGGACATCTCCATTCAGTGAAGGGTCCTATCTCTATATAGATCAGTAAAACGTTACATTTACCCCCTGAACAGTTCATGCAAGTCCGAGACGGGGGGTTACTCAAAGATCTTTAACAATTTTTGCCCATATTAAAGGTAGTCTTTGTCTGGCTGCTGACCTAGGAGATGGAAAACATCAGAACTTGATTTTAAAAGATGTCCTGTATTTACCAAAGTTAAAGAAAAATCTGTTGTCTGTTCGTTCTATAATGCAAGTAGGTGCACAGGTGATATTTGATGGCACTGATTGTTTCAATTGATAGCAGCCTTGTCTGATTTACAGCCACAAAGCATCCTTAAAACTAACAACAATAAACTTCACCAGCAACTGTGAGAACTTGCAAGGCAGAAAAGAATACCATACCCTTCCACTGATTGGCTGTTACTTCATAATGATCATTGCTAATTTCTTCATAAACTGAGGCACAGTTCATAGTCATGTTCAAGGCAGGCAGGGGGAGGGGAGCAACTAAATAACCTTTATAAACTGAAAACCACCATGGTGTCCTATAATTTTCCTTTTAAACAATTAGTGGCTCTCACAGGCTCTTAATTTCTTCCATTTTCAGTCGAAAATCATTTTATTCTCGAAACATCATGCTTCTGATAATCGAGCTGTGTTTAACTAAAGCAGTACCACATGTTCCAGTGGATGTATAACCGGGTCGAATACAGTAGCGGATGGTAGGCTTTTATCATGGGTGTGCTGTCTAAATCTGCGTATGCAAATTGTGTTGTTTAGTAAGTCTTAGGTCCTCCCATTTGCCAAACTGCGTCAAGTTAGTTCGCCTGCGCTCCGGCAGTTTAAGTTAACCATCGTTACTTTTAAAATGAGCTCCTTACTTAAAACAATATTTTTTCCTACTCCAGCTTCTTAGTTACTGCGATCAAATAGCTGATTCAGTATTATTATTTAAAATCTAGGTCCTCCCATTTGCCAAACTGCGTCAAGTTAGTTCGCCTGCGCTCCGGCAGTTTAAGTTAACCATCGTTACTTTGTTTAAACCACGCCGATAAGGCATTTTTGACATAGTTTGCATACACTAGATGGGTAAATTCCATGGTGCACAAAGCGCTCGAAATAGACTAGTAAGGCATATTTGACATAGTTTACATACACTAGATGCGTGCATTCCATGGTGCACAAAGCGTTCAAAATAGGCTAGTAAGGCATATTTGACATAGTTTACATACATTAGATGCGTACATTCCATGGTGCACAAAGCGTTCAAAATAGGCTAGTAAGGACGAGAGAGCCTGATTTCTGGCATTTCTTCAAGCACTAAGGCTTGGAAAAGTCGAAAAATTTGGTCAGAAAAAAATTTGCGTGAATTCTGATCTTTCTGTCTTTATAATGTAGATTGATGGCCTACAAGATTATTCCGCGTGAAATCAGAGTCTAATTTTCTGTAGTTTAAAAGATATCGTAAGAAATGTAAGTTGACGAGAGAGCCTGATTTCTGGCATTTCTTCAAGCACTAAGGCTTGGAAAAGTCAAGTTTACACATAATTCCCAAATAGACTCTTCGAAAAAGCGGAACATATTATACAAAAGTGCAAAAGATCTCCCAAATTTAGCTTCCTTAAGGAGGAGAATAATGTTGCTCCCAGGAAAAGTGCCGACGTGTTGACAAGGATAAAACAGGATTCCCTGTGGCTATGGAATACAAGTTTACACATAATTCCCAAATAGACTCTTCGAAAAAGCGGAACATATTATACAAAAGTGCAAAAGATCTCCCAAACTACGCCAGGTGACAACAGCGGGAAAAGTTTTTTGTAAAGAGATCACCAATAAAGGCATTGAGTTTAAAAAAAAAAGTTATTATTAAAAGAGAAGGGACCTCTCCGGAGCTATTACTCTTCATGTAAATTTCTTTCTTTCTCTCTCTCTCCCTTAGCTACTTTCCTGTATGTGTGTGTTTATATTTTATCATCGTTTTCATTATTTTTAAAATTCCTTCGGACTAGACACTCTTGTATATCAATCCTGCGATATCATAATTTTATCACTCATGGTACTTTTGCACCTTACAGGAAGTCATAAGCTGACAGGGAGAACATTCTTGTCGGGTACACAATAAATGGCTGAGATGGGTTGCTGTTTTACTGGTTTGCTAATACTTAACAACATCTATAAGGACTCTTGTTGATCTCTAGTCTATGCAATGACTGAAGTTGTAGAAGATACGTTAATGGTAAATAATTTTGTATATAAGAATTGTTTGAGCATTGCACATGGATGCAGCATTTCAGGCTTTGCATAGAAGCCCTAGAGCAACATTGATATTTGGTTTCTGATTTTGAGAAGGTCTTTATTTTGATAGCAACTTCCACGTTTTGATTTTTAAGTTTATTGCACGAAATAGCGTAAACGTATTGTACTGAAAAGCTTTTTTCGTCTGATGTCCTAACGACGGAGGTACTGAAATTTTTCAACGTCTGTGAGGTCGTGATTTTCATGGACCGCAACACGAAAACTATCCCAGAAGGAGATGTGGTCGCCGATGTCAATTGATATGGCCATAAAAAAGAGGCAGAAGATCTTCTTTTATATCCTTGTAGCTTTTCATGAGTACTACCTGCCTGATGGTTTTGTGCACTGATGGTTTTGTGCTTGATGCCTGATGGTTTTGTGCACCACCTGCTGCACCAATTATTGCTAGAACTCAGCTATACTACAACTTCTCCAAACGATGGTTTTCAATTATAAATAAATCCTGGGTTTCAAAATTCTTACGAGAGAAACTATGAAATCTAACTTGAAGAATGTTTCAATAGCCTCGGTATAGTTTCGTTCTGAATGAAAGGTGAATAGGCCACCGACAAGTTATCAAAAGTAAAACGCCAAATATAGAAACTTTATTGACAACGTTGCGTCTAACAGACTTCTTCAGGTCACTACTGAGACTACAGTTTTAGCCAGTTCTCAGTAGTGACCTGAAGAAGTCTGTTAGACGAAACGTTGTCAATAAAGTTTCTATATTTGGTTTCAGTAGTGACCTGAAGAAGTCTGTTAGACGAAACGTTGTCAATAAAGTTTCTATATTTGGCGTTTTACTTTTGTCAAACATTGTCATCCCATTGATACCTTGACCCTAGTTTTCTATGTAACTTACAAGGTGATACAGTGAAGCTACTGCGCCATTTATCTTTTCACTGTCGACATTTTCAGAGTTCTACTCTTAAGTTTTTAAGGTTGTCAATTTGCAAGGGGAGCTACAGACGCGCCCTCACGCACCGCAAAGGCAACTAAGTGGTCAATTTTCTTCGGTTTTTATACTGGAATCAGACCATAAGCAGCTTTGGTGCTGCGTTTTTTACAAAACACAGCCTTCCCTTCGAATGACTTGGCAGCGGTAAAATGTATTTAAGCAAAGATCGATTGTTTGCTAGGCCAAATCAAATTGACAAATAAACCCACAAACTAATGAACTTTTAACTCAATTAACTTTACACTTTCGAAAGACAAACCAAAACCAATGCACAATTTCATGTCATTCTGGCTGCTAGAAATGTGACACAAATTACCATTATATAAGAGAACCATGTTATCTGCAAGCTTGGTTGGAACCGTTATCCACCCAATTAAGTTCTTGCAGAAGGATCGCAATGAAGGAAATTAGTAAATTCAAAAGCACCTTGTTTGATAAGAAGAATCCAAATTCAAATATTTCAAGTGCAAAGCTTTCAATATTCAGATTGAACTATATTTACACATTCCATGGCACCCACAGTTTAAATTTTCAATCGCCTCCAGCTTTTGCCTCCAGCTGCATGTTGGCTAGGCCTGTTATTTAGATAGCCCTGATTATGCAGAAATAATAAGTGAAGATTTTTGTTTTAAGTCAGGCAACAAGTGTCATACTGTCATATACGTATGTCGGTAGTTAGGGTTAGAAATTAAGAGGGCTATCGTGATTTCTACGGGGGATGGGGAGATTGCAACTGCTTACGAAATGTCTTGACGGGAGCGTTTCAATGTGTAGGCAGTCTATGTGTGTTTGGGTTTTTTCCAGGGCTTTTCCTCTTACTTCATCTGGGTATCAGGCGTTCATCCTCCTCTGTTATTGTGACATTCTCAATGTGTAAGGCTGGCGCGAGTGGAGCCGTAAATTCTTGGAGTGCAAGCGCCGCTAAAAGTTTGTAAAAGCACGGCAAACAACTGGTTGTTCTGAATTTTGACCGCAACTAACATCGAAAATCGCTTTTCATTGAAACAAACAAAACAAAACTTTTAGGAGTAGATGCTTGGCGAATATACGATGGTACATGCTGCTTAATTCGGTCAACCAACCTCAAAGTCGTGCAGTCAACGTAGCCAGCCTCACACTGGCACGAAAATTGGTAAACTACCGATCTTGAATTTGTGGAAGGCACACAATCTTTGTGGTTGGTTAATAGTGCTATTTTGGTTGTATAAACTACGCGTGGAGCGACTGCGCCGAAACACTTCCCTATGGCCTTTTTGATCTGGTTTTCAACTTTTTTCGTCTGACACTCCTCAGAGTACTAACGTCAGAATGACCGAAATGGAATGTGTAAAAGAGTATACCCAACTTTATTTTGAAGGAGCCAATCAGAAATTGGACTGCCTGAATGGCTAGTATTTTTGGACCAATCAGCGTCCATTACAACAAGGTTAATTGAATAGGTATAGCGAGAAAACGAACTCTTTTTGTCTGCATAGTAAAGGTTTTCTTGCTTTTATGTGGACTGACTCCAGAACGGCCCTGGTGATTTATTTTTTCACTATACAAATATTATTACTCATATATTACATAAAAATGACGCTACTTTAAGAAGACAATTTCAACGACTGGATCAATCTTTAAGCAACACGGCAAGTTTTCAATCCCGCAATCAAGCTCACTCAAGTCAAGCTATTTTGCACCCAAATAAACCAAATTTCATTGCTAATGTCAGTTTTGGGATAGATGAACTGAATCCGGAGGATGAAAAATTGAATTTGAAAAACAGAGAACGTAGCAACGACCTTTACATAGCAACAAGTTACAGCAACAGCAACGCTAACTCGTTAATCGTAACAAGGGCTATTAGAAACTTGTGTCTTTCGTCCACATTAGATTAATTAAGTGAATTCCTTACCTGTGAAATGTAATTTTATCTTCTTGTATACCGCCCTAGCATGATGCTGATTGCTGCCTGCTAAAGAATCGTAGTGTGAGAAAAGTTTTCCTTCCCTTTTGTAAACAAGCAAGCTCCTGCGATTCTGAGTAGACTTTGTCCAACTTTGACTTGGCTTTCTCAAGATCTCTAGAGGATTTGCGAGTAGCTGCTTGGTGATTCCGTTGGGAGGCTCTCGTAAGTTCTTCTCTGGCTTTATTAACTTCATTGGTTGAGGAAATGTTGAATGTTTTAACTTTTTCTTGGGCAACATTTCCAATGCAGTTTCTTTGTTTGCTCTGACAAGAGTGTCTAGGCTTTTGTGACATCAGCGGCACCATCTAGTTCGTTGATTTGGAGATGTTAACTTGTTTACCAATATTGTTGCTAGCCTCGTCTTGAGGATCCCACCGAGAGACTAGGAAGCATCAGGCTGCTTTCAAAGTCTGGGAAGGCGCTGTCATGAAGCCCCTGCCCCTGTGGGGAGGGTGATAGCACCATCAAGGTACTGCCCTTAATTAAGTGGGGAAACCGATGCCACAAGGGTCACCCCGCATGACAGGTGGCGGTCAGGCACCCCCTCATACTATGAAAGCAGCCGTCATACATTTTTGCAGCTCCATTTACGAAACACAGTATTAAGCATGTCTTTCTCATCACGTAACCAAATGCCGCTTTGGCTAAACTAACGTTTACCACTTGGGAGGATATGGAGAAGAGAGGAAGAAGGCGGCAAAGGTAACCCATACAATAATCGTACCATTATCGTACCAAATTTTTAAATGGGGATTCAAATGATGTAATAAAACAAAACTATTGTCAATTTTCCTTAGATTATCGCGTTTGCAACAATTAGGGGAACATATGTGTACTCCTTAGCAAAGACCCTGTCATAAAAATTAAAAGGGCTCATATAATAGCGTTTGCATCATATTTGTATCTACACTTCGTAACCTGTCTTTGAGTCTCCTCGTTTGTACGCACCTTCATAAGCCTCCACGTATGCAACACTGGCACTGACTCAAGGGACCATTATGGAAACAAGGTCTTCTAAACCTTTTTAATGCTATCCCTGCCAACTTTATCAATAGGGGTTTATTTTCTATTCAAACGAGCGCCATCCGATCCAAAGTTTAAATATCTACCCGTTCCATAAAACCTTATGTACCCTAGGCATAACTTACACCCCTTGTCCATAGACTTAGGGGGATTGTATCCACCCTAAAGACATTTTTATATGATTTTTGGACTATTGGTAACATAACGGCTATCTCACAATTTCAACTGAATGCGTTTTGGGGAAAGAGAATGTCAGGGAGGGGTCTAGTCGCTCTTCATCATGTTTGACTATAAGTGTTTTGGTGAAAGAACAAAAACTAGAAACTATAAAGTAGGAAAAAACAAGAGGGAAACTAAAAAAAAGCCAACTTTGTTCCGATCTATAATATTTGCATGTCAATTAAATATTGCTAGTCTAGGCTGGATTCGTATGCAGAACATCAGCTAATAAAAAAAAGAAAAAAAAAATGCCAATAATGTCTATTTTACTTATACTATTATATTTGACTTTATGATTTTGATGGGTAATACTAGAAATCTGATCAAATTTTATTCTAAACTTCTAAAAGTGTATGCTTGGGTGATGTGCGTGTTGTTCATAATTTAAACGAATCATTCTGAGTAGAGTAGAATGGTATTTCGGCTTAGAGTGGTCCATGTCCACACCTATTGGAATCAATTATGCCATTTATACGCAAGTCACGGCACGTCGTTTATCACAATTGTACCCAGATCCTTCTAGTTTTACGTTGAATAGCAGAACACGTGAGTTCTCGTAACAAGTTGATTGCCGAAGCACTTTCATAATGCCCATCCTACCCAAGCCATCGGTAAACTAGTGCCCACAGGTAGTAAAAGTAAATAAAGGTAAATAAGAAAAAAGTAGTAAAGATAGTAAAAGTAAATAAAGGTAAACAGCAAAAAGATAGTAAAAGTAAATAAAGGTAAACAGCAAAAAGGTAGTAAAAGTAAATAAAGGTAAACAACAAGAGGAATTGGGAAAGAAAGAATCAGTAAATTTGTATCCAATAAATTTCATTCCAAGCATGCAAGTGTCACTAAAAACAGCTTTTGGTGCCATTCCAAACGCATTGTGCACCATGGAATGTATGTATTCAAAGCATGCAAGTGTCACTAAAAACAGCTTTTGGTGCCATCCTAAACGCATTGTGCACAATGGAAAGTACACATTCCAAGCATGCAAGTGCAACTAAAAACAACTTTTGGTGCTGTTCTAAACGCATTGTGCACCATGGAATGTACGCATTCCAAGCATGCAAGTGTCATAGTTACACTATTTGAACATATTGGGAATGCGTTCTGCACGCTGAAATGTGAGAATTTCAATAGTGTCATTGAGCGTAGTTACATTATTTGAACATATTGGAAATGCGTTCTGCACGCTGTAATGTGAGCATTTCAATAGTGCCATTGAGCGTAGTTGCACTATTTGAACAAATTGGGAATGCGTTCTGCACGCTGGAATGTGAACATTTCAATAGTGCCATTGAGCGTTGTTACACTATTTGAACATATGATCTACCATAATAGATCTTCATCTTTCCGAAATTCAGCAAACTGATCATTATCTGAATTTCGTGTTTAAATAGTTGTTCTTAGGCTATTTTCTAAGAATTTCCTTGATGAGATCCTCTCAGTGATGGCATTTCACGGTCTTCCACATAAAGTTTGACATCGTATATATTAATACGCTCGTCCACTTAGATTGCATTGGGCGTTGATTATTTCTTGGGGCTAGCTTCAACCAGGGATCTTTGACTAAGAAAAAGTGGGGGGCATGGCCCCACTGCCCCCACTGTTTTGCTGGCCCTGTCTTACCTCTTGGTTGAAATAAACATGACCATCCATTTGAGAAAGCAAATTCATTGAATTCAGGTAGACTTATTCATCATTGGATGTGAACTATTTTGTTCATTTTTGTGATGCTATGATGATTATGTTGCATTGGTTTTGGTCATTCTCGTCTCATTAACTGAACCCAGCTTTTTGGGGTCCACCCTGATTTACGAGAGGAATGCGTACATTCCATGGTGCACAATGCGTTTAGAATAGCACAAAAAGCTGTTTTTAGTGACACTTGCATGCTTGGGATGCGTACATTCCATGGTGCATAATGCGTTTAGAATAGCACAAAAAGCTGTTTTTAGTGACACTTGCATGCTCGGAATGCGTACATTCCATGGCGCACAATGCGTTTAGAATAGCACCAAAAGCTGTTTTTAGTGACACTTGCATGCTTTGAATGCGTACATTTCATGGTGGTTCTTCACCTCGAGCGTGATGGGACGCTCCTCGCGGGGCAGGCGGGTGAGTTCGCTCTCCGGCGCCTCCCTGACCGGATACACCGGCAGTCCGCCGAGCAAGCCGCCGTCCTCGATCTCATTCGAACGGATGCAGGCGGCGCGATGTGCCTCGCCACCGCTGGTCAGGACGGGGAGGAGTTCCGGCTCACGCGTCCGGCACGCATCCATCACGATCGGGCAGCGGTCGGCGAACGGGCAAGCGTCGGGCGTGGCTGAGCTCCTCTGGATTCCATGGGAACTCGACGTTGAGCAGGCGCTCATAGTGTTGTCTCCATGCGGTTTTCTTGGCCTCGGCTGTTAGTGCAAGGGATCCGACGTCACCACTGTGTTGTCCTTCTGCATCTGCTTGGCGATGTTGTAGATTCTATCACTCTTGGCATCTATTGTGCTGAACAGGGTCTTGTCTGCTGCCAGCTTGGCCTGGTACACTGCTGCCTTTGCCTCTCTCTTGGTCCTGCAGAAGACATCACTGCCATCAGGACTTTAAAGCTCTTCAACATACCTTCAGATGTCTAAAAAGCACGATTTGGTGCGATAGGTTTAAGTTGTTCACAACTGCTGGTTATTATGCAACTTGCATGTTGATATTATAGCCTCGTTTTAGTAATCTCGTTTTCGTCTCTTTTGTTAAAGGCCGGGGGAAACTAGAAAAACATCTGAGCAAACATCTTGTTGGGCAGGTTTCCCCACTAGCCACGAACATTGCTCGCGAGAAGCATCCATAGCCGGTATAATAAGGCCTGTCATTGCCTGACTTCGTTCGTGATATCTTAGGAATGGCACTAAAGTGACTCTTGTGAAATTTTCCAGTGACGAACATCTTATTCTCGAAATACGTCCAGTAATAACCAGTAAAAACAACGAGTGATACACATTTCTTCACAGGCAGACAACCCGATATGCAAACCCAGCCTCTCTTTGAAACGTATGTGAACGAGACTTTTCATTTTCGAAGAGAAGAGTTGGGAGGCGCCATAGGACGTACGAGACATTCGTAAAAGGGATTGGTAGATCAATTAGATTGAGACCTTGGTGCATCTTTCCCCTCACAACCTATAGTTGGTGAGCGACTTTCTTACGTTAATTGTTAATCCAATCAATAGCAACTTGTCTTTCGTGGCTTTTTCCCTTTTTCAATCCTTTCTTAAGTTCCTCAATCTTTCCTTCCGTGGTTGAACTGGACACGTCTTAAGAACGGTGATTTAACAACTTTCATTGACTATAACTTGTTAACAACTTTCATCAACTATTTAATTTGTTAACAACTTTCATTAACTTTTTAATTTCTAAACAACTTTCATCGACTATAAATTGTTAACAACTTTCATCAACAATTTAATTTGTTGATAACTTACATCAACAATTTAATTTGTTAACAACTTTCATTAACTTTTCAATTTGTTAACAACTTTCATCGACTATTCAATTTGTTAACAACTTTCATTGACTATTGAACTATATCTACCTCCCGACTATTAAGTCCCCTCGGCGCAAAACTATCTAATTCAAACTGCCAAAACAACTCCCTATGCCAGCTACCACTATATAATTTGGCTATTAATCTAACACTAGCATTGTCTAAAAAATCACTATGACCCTCCTCCTGAAAATGTTGGAAAAAAGTCTCTGAAGAGTGTAGGGACGTCTTTTCAGAACAACCTGTAGTAGCATTTAGAAGGGCTAGGAATCTAAAGGATCAGTTCTCGATGAACTTTCTGATACAATTAGGATAACATTACAACCTAATTAACAATATGACATTTATTATTATTATTCTCTCCAAAAAGAAGTCATATTTAACACAAGCCTCAGCATAATTTGTCAATGAAACAGTTTAATACGAAACAGTATTGAAATACGTTGTCTGTTATCAGTCCGGATTGCGTTTTGAGTGAATAAGGAAGATAACAACATAGCTTTGACGTTAGCACAATGGAAGAAAGCCTTCTGTGTAAGTTCTCTGAGGGTACCGAAGCTTAGTGCTCTTGTGCTCTCTTCTTTTTGCTTTGTGCTCAAAGGCCAAGGTACAACTGTTTTTTATCATGAGCTGCAAATTATCTAAATCTTTGTACTTTACTTTAAACATTCTCTTTCATAGCTTTTATCTGTAAGTGGCAGGTAGCTCAAACTTTAACACTTTCCAATAAGAGCAACTCTTGCATCGTATTTACTGCTTGCCACAATGTCAGATCAAGTACTTTCGTAAGGGCAAATCAGACAGGTTTTATGTACGATTTTTTCCTTTATTCTGGTGCATATAGTACTGGGCAAGAGAATTTTTCTGCTATATACAAATGTTGTAAAGGCTAATGCATTTATTGCAGATCGAGTGTTGGCCGCATTTCCTGCAAGATATACCAAGTGTACCTTTGCATAACAAAAGACCGGAATTGCTTTTAACACTTTCACCATTAAGTTTGTGACCTTCAGGAATGGCTATCACCGGAAAAGTGATTCAAGGGCCTGCCAAACAGTGGTAAATATTCTGATGAAAGCATTTGTTTTGAATCGTGAACGTGAATTGGTATGTCTTCGTCGAAAGAAAAAACTTACAAGTTAAACATGTCTATTTCATGCAATGTGACAACTGTAACTGATTTGTCAATATTTTATCAATGACTGTTTTTTGCTGCTCTCTTTTGACATGTTTCTCCTTTTCTGCCATTATCCTTCAGATTAGTAACATATTTAACAGGCGTCAAAAGACCCTCTAAACCTCCCCCAAAAGCTGGTGAAAGCAGGATGACATTCCGTCTGTGCATTGTCGGCCACGTCTTCTAGTGATGAATCTAAATGTCTGTTACATTGTTTCATGATCTTCTCTTGGAATTATGGGAAACTTCTCTGAATATTTATTTATTCTTTAAAGCAGTTAGCCCAAGGCAGGTCACAGGGGTGGATCTAGAGCAAAATCTGGGGGTGGCCCAGTGTGACAAAGGTGCCAATACTGTCTTTTGTCTTGTCGTCACAGGCTAGCACTTAGTCGTAGCGGGTTTTGCCTGGGTTTGGCGCCATCTCCTCTTAGCTGATGAGATCTTCAGCTTACTGGTGCTCATTGCAAAGTATTTAAACAGCTCACTGCATCTCAATGCATAAGTGATTTTCGGGTTCCGGAAAATTCCCTCCCAGAAAATTCCCTCCCGGAAAACTCCCACCGGATTATTCCCTCCCGGAAAATTCCCACCTAGGAAAACTGCAAAAGAATGATCAGGTGACGATGTTCTAAGAGTATAATGCCAGAGGAATGATACGATGGAGTAGGAAACAGTAAATTGTGTTAAACATTGACGCGTATGTCAGACGCGTATGTTAGACGCGTATGTTAGACGCGTATGTTAGACGCGTATGTTAGACATTGAAGCGTATGTGCTGTGTATTTTTGTAATCAAATGTCAGATTTTGTCTTATCTATAAATTTAGAACCTGAGGTATCTAAGGTATGATTGATGCAATCTATTAGTAGGCAGTCAGCTGTGATTGTTCCTGGTTTACGCAACGAGAGGATGTTGTGAAGGAGAAAATTTTCTGCAGTCAAATCTGATTTATCGACTTCTAAGTGGATCCTAAGGGAAAAGGTTTACGGGTCTATAGTACTCTGCCAGTATAAATTGTTAAAAAAGCAAATATATCATTCGATAGTATATGCATTCACCTTTCATCGAGGTATGCCTATTTCACTATGTCTTCATTAACATTGTCATTCTTCTTATACAATTCCAGTACTCTCTTACAAAAAGGTATACAGGAACTATTATGGTGTATGTCTACCACGTTAAGAGTTCTGGTTGTGGCCATTCCTGATTTCGTTTACAAAAGGTGAAATACGTTGTTCGCATCGTACAGATCAATATTTTTCTTAACAGATAATCTTTGTTAGATATTGCTAGATCATTTAACATGGACAAGAATGATTTGCTTTCTGTAGCTATCCCACCTATTGCACGAACTTCTCTCTATCTCGAACAAAAAGCTTGGTCCCATGGACATTTACGTACCCTGTTAGCTATTTTTATCTCTTTTTCTCGAACTTCTCTATCTCGAATTTTTCTCTATTTCGAACAAAAATCTTGGTGGAAGAAGTTATCATGACGTGAGTCAGTTAGTTTTTCAGCAACTGACGATGGGAGAAGTACCTCTCGAAACGTTGCTGAAAAACTAACTGACTCACGTCATGATAACTTCTTCCACCAGTATGACTCATAGAAATAGTAGATAGACTAGCTAGAATCAAACTGAATTTTCAAACTTAATATTTTGTGCAAAATATTAAGTTATAATCATTAAGTAAATTAAGTAAAATCAATTGTGCAAAATATTTTGCACAAAATATTAAGTTTATAATATTAAGTTATAAGCAATTATGAATAAAATTTCAATAAAACTATGAAAACTATGTGATTAAAGCCTTCACTAGAAACAGTGAAAGTTTGATTCTAGCTACTTGTTTGAACCATCGTCATTTTAGAGTTGATTTGTTAAGTTTTTATTTAGTCTTTAGTGGAAATACAAGCGAGTGTTTATTTGCGGGGGACTCTTAAAACAAGGGGGCGTCAATTTGAAGCAATGCGGGCGTGATTCTTAACCGGGGGTTCATGTAGTCCTTGGGGGTACGAAGCATCAAAGTAGGAGTATGATATATGAAGTCAAATGCTATGCTGTGTAGGCCTTACAATTTAATAATAAATAGATCTTTCTCGGCTATGGTACGACGCTTAATCGAAAGCAGTTTTTATCCGTTCTACTTTTGAAGAACTGAAAACGTTTTTTCACTGTGTTTGGCTCAGACATTTTGATTAATGCTATCTACAAGGAGAACTCTCTTTTAACTTTTCATAATTATCAATTTTCTTTTACAAGTGTAAAATAGATTAGGAATGTTTGGCAACGTTGTCTATTCCTTGCAATTTAGCCCTTGCTTCAAGTTTTTGACTAGTTTTGCCTCGAGTTGCTTAGCTTGTTGCTTAGATTTTGGACCAAATCGAGGCCTCACACCTAAGCAACTGAGTTGCTTATAACATAAACGTGTAAATGGTTGAGCAACCCGTATCTGGTTGCCTTGCCACTGCTGTTGCTAGTCATATCTTATTTTTTAGTTGTGTTAGTGGGCTCCATGAATGAAAGGTGAATAGTCCACCGATAAGTTATCAAAAGTAAAACGCCAAATATAGAAACTTTATTGACAACGTTGGCTCACAAAATTATACCATAGAATGCATGCGCAACATTTGCCCAGCTCTCTGACCTTTCTCTTTTGTGGCTACACCGCAGAAATGGAGGCCTCGATTTCTATGGGCTACACCATAGATTTAATAATACGCTATTAAACCCGAAGCTAGAACACCCTTGGTTACGCGGTGGCAACGACATGCTTAGCAGTGTAATTTCTTAAATAAGCTTAATATATTTCTACAGGTTTAGATTTATCACCTGCAAAAGTGCGAGCTGCTAACGTCCTAGGCCGCTAGCTGAAAACGATAACCTTAAGGGAATCCTCTTTTGCGCATGCGTACTTGAGCTCAAACCACTAGCTAACGTTTCTGTTTCGGTTACCGTTCTGCTTGCTTAAACTGCCTAATTGCTGTCTTAGGCACCGGGAGCCGACATGTACGTTGTGATAAACAAATATGGCGGATTTGCAGGGCCTTGTAGATGTCCCTTTTCAGTATTTTGTTACTTTCTCTTAGTACAAATACCAAACCAGAATACATGTATGGATACACGTAGTCTTCAGTCTACATTTACACATACAAAAATGAGAATCATATGACACGACTACACGATTATTAAAAGACCAGTAATGCTTATGTACACCTGAAAACACTGAGAAGTGACGATAACGTGATGATCCATACAAGTCAGAAGGAAATGGTACAATGAACGGAGTATTGAGTTCCCCAGCAGCTGACTGATGGGACACACATTCATTTGTTCTAGTTTACTTTCCGTTTTAATTGGAAAACCCAAAAAGTAATCATATAACCTAGTGATCAAATTAGGATTATCGATCACAATAAACAAAGTTTACTTTCTGTTTTAATTGGATAACCCAAATAGCAATGATTGAACCTAGTGATTAAAGTAGGATTATCGATCACAATAAACAAGGTTTACTTTCCGTTTTAATTGGAAAACCCAAAAAGTAATCATATAACCTAGTGATCAAATTAGGATTATCGATCACAAGCAAAATTTTCAGACTTCTAACCTAACGTACTGTCTCTCATGTTCCTTGCCAAAAGTGGGCAAACTAAAAGAATATTGACCCATTAATACCTTCACAAGAGCGTACACTACCATGCAATTTCTACAACTAACGAAGTATTAGATATACACACAGCATCAAGGGAAACACCTAAACATGTGGCAACCTTCGATAAGTCAACCTCACTTCTGAATATGTAAACAATTTCAAGACAAAAGTGTCAGTTTTGTAACAGCTACTTTCAAGAGCGTTGAAGCTGAGGCCAATGATGCTTTGCTTTGTCCAAACATCCGATTTTGCTCAGTTTTTACAACTCAGTCCTGCTTTGACACAAGAAATAACGAAGTGGACTACCCCTTCTGGTACATTCCCTCAAGTTCCAATATCGCTTTTGTTGAATTAAAAGGTGACGATTACTGAAACGTTACTTCCACGGTAGATTGATATTGGTAGATCCTCTTTATGAGCTGTCTATGAAGGCTATGTATTATATTATTTGTTTGTTTTGTTTTGTTTTTGTTTTTTTCACCAAGGTACTTTGTCCAGAAGGAACTGTCGAAAAAACTTTGGAGGTAGCTCATACGATTGGACATTAAAAGCTCTGGGGATGAACCCGCCCACTCCTCATGGGGCAAGGTCTGTAAAGTATGCAATCCGTCCATCGTGAACATATAGTATTTGTTGTTGCGAATGTGGGGAATTTTCGACCATTGGTGTCCAAAAAGCCAAATTCTACAGAATAAAACGAGGAAACCATGTGTCATTTATGCTGCGAAATCGGAACGTGTTGAAGTGCCTTGTAAAAAACATTTGATGTAGGGTGTTGAGTTGAATATCGGAAGATAGTCGGGGACAAGGATTCTGTATGGACACCCCCCACCAACATCATGGAAGAAGTTATAAGTGACTCATATGAAATATAGTTATTGAGCTATAACTTGTACACTGTAACTCAATGTGGCATTGTTGTAGTGTCCCTCAGTTGCTTAGGTGTGAGGCCTCGATTTGGTCAAAAATCTAAGCAACAAGCTAAGCAACTCGAGGCCTCAAATTCCGGAGGGACAATTTTTAAAACGCCTGATATATAACAAATATCTCACTGTTGATAATGTGTCAAGTAAAGAGATCTAAGATCCAACCATCATTTGATATTTCATCACTTACAACACAACGAAATTCGACGATAACCTGTAGTGATACCTAAGCAACTACTTAAGCAACTCCAGAAAAGACGTCCTGTCAAATTCTTTTCTTTTTAAGAATCATTAAAGAATGGAGTCGTTTCATAGCGTATGTGCCACCGTGCCGGATAGTACTTTAGTGATCAGTCATACAATGATTAAGAATTTGCAAACATTGCTAGTTTTTTAAGCACGTGGCGTATATTCCATTAGAATCGTTCTGATCAATTTGACCGGCATCATAGAGAAAACCCTCGTCGTATTTAGTAAAATCAACCCCAGAAAGAGGATGTTTGGGTAAAAACGCATTTGTGTCTATCTCATTCAATAATTAAGATACAGCTTTTTCCAATAGCTCAAACGATAGATCTGACCAAGGCAAATCGTTTTGTCAAAACATTTTTCAAATCGGACACCGGGAAAGTGGTTAAAATTGCATTTGTGTCTATCTCATTCAATAATTAAAATACAGCTTTTTCCAAAAGCTCAAACGATAGATCTGACCAAGGCAAATCGTTTTGTGAAAACATTTTTCAAATCGGAGTCAGGATTTAAAATAAGAGCTCTGAGTCACGATGTCCTTCTAAATATCGAAATCCATTAAGATCCGATCATCCATTCGTAAGTTATAAATACCAAATTTTTTCTAATTTTTCCTCTCCCTTTAGCCCCCCACATGGTCGAATCTGGGAAAACGACTTTCCAAGTCAATTTGTGCAGCTCCCTGACACGCCTACCAATTTTTATCGTCCTATCACGTCCAGAAGCACCGAACTCGCCAAACCACTTAACAGCGCGGACTCGATATGAGTTAGAAGTCAAAGAGGCGTATCATATCAATCAGAACAAATCCCTCCTCAACAGTAAAGACCTGCAAGCGGAATGCAGGTTCCATGTCATTTAGGCATTCCTGTAGGCAATATAACGCCAATCATTATGTTTTTGTAAACAAAATTCTATATGTTCCAGTGGCGAAGGCAGGCGTCCTGCCACTCATGCTGGGCAGGAAATGGGTTTTCAAATTAGCAATAAATCTGAAAAGATGCAATCGGGACCAAGAATTAAATCTACTCAGGCTGTTTGGTGGATGAGATATAAGGCTGAATAGCTTCTTAGCTTGTATCTGAGAAGTGGAGCAAAGTGCCTCTTTTGTACGGAGGAAATCATTGCACAGAATGGACTTCCAAATGCATTTGCATTTTCTTTATAGAAAACTGTACTTGCGTTTTACAATAGTTTACTGGAATAACCGGTATAACTTTAATAGAACCTACTTTACTAGCTTGATTTTGTGATTAATAACTTAGTAAAGATAAGCGTTTGAAGTTTTCTTTGTGATCTTTTTCATTTCTTGGCGGGTGGACACGACACTCATCTTTCAGAAAAACTTTAGCGCATTGACAATTAGCATTGCCTCCATATTTGCTGCAAAAAGTAGATAGGAGAAAAGAATGGGAAAAATTAAAATTCTTCCAATCAAATCATCAGTAGCGGCGTGGGGCGCTTTCCGCAGGCGGGACAAGATCCTGTGTGGCGCCCTTTTTATTATCATGTATATTGCTTGAACTCAGATCTAGATTGCTTTTGGGTCTCATTAACTATCTGAATAGTGCACATTGCATTAAATAACATTAATGCTGATTAGGTTTTTGACTGATATATGATGGTTTTTGGTTTCCTTGACTTTTCACGGCATGAATAAAACCTGTACGGTGAACTCAGAAACCTAATATGAGCAGAAAAATCACAGTGTGCAAACTGACATCATTAGAACAGTTCCCAGCAATCCTTGCCTTCACTGCGGAGTTTTATATCTAATTGCGCGAGCTGCAGTATGGGCAGGTTTGTAGGGATATGCCATTTTGCAATATTTTCACCAAAGGACAATTCAATAACGTACGGAACAAGCAAAGAAATACAATGCACCCCGAAATTTTGTCTGCTTCTAATTTTCTCCCCCGGGGGGGGGCAAAAATTAAAGGGGGCCAAACGAAGGATCAGGGGGCGAAAATTAAAGGGACGAAAATTAAAGGGAGCAAGCTAGTATTCTGTTTTATACGGAAATATGTAGAAATTTTGCCTTTTATCAGACGTACCTAAAACCAGACAGCGGCGACAGAAACATAGACGACATGGTAAACATGTGGGATAACAAGATTTAAAATGCAGAGAAATTACCAAAAACTAGGTTCAATTTCTTTTAAAGCTAATAAGCTACCACATACAGTAATTAAAAGGTACTCGTTTACGAAATGACCAAGATGTGAACGACTAAACATACCGTCACTTATTAGCCTATTTTGAACGCTTTGTGCACCATGGAATGTACGCATCTAGTGTATGCAAACTATGTCCAATATGCCGTATTAGCCTATTTTGTACGTTTTGTGCACCATGGAATGTACGCATCTAGTGTATGCAAACTATGTCTAATATGCCTTATTAGCCTATTTTGAAGGCTTTGTGCACCATGGAATGTACGCATCTTGTGTATGCAAACTATGTCAAATATGCCTTATTAGCCTACTTTGAACGTTTTTAGTGACACTTGCAGGCTTGGAATGCGTACATTCCATGGTGCACAATGCGTTTAGAATAGCACTAAAAGCTGTGTTTAGTGACACTTGCACGCTTAGAACGCGTACCTTCCATGGTGCACAATGCGTTTAGAATAGCACCAAAAGCTGTATTTAGTGACACTTGCAGACTTCGAATGCGTACATTCCATGGTGCAAAATGCGTTTAGAATAGCAATAAAAGCTGTTTTTAGTGACACTTGCATGCGAAGATGAGTAAAGAATTCAAATTTTTGTAAAAGTTAAAAAGAAAATCTTTTGTACAGAACATTTTGTTTTCTTACCTTTTTCCACTTGTCCAGCCATCCATCTGAAGCTTTAAAGGTAGGAACATTAAAACTTTCTGCAAATTGAAGTGCCTTTTCCTTTTAGCATTGGACCATCAATCGGAACCTTTTGGCTCCTTTGAAGCGAAAACCATTTTAACACAGCCTTGTCCACCTGCTCGTAATCACAGGGCCATCTACGGTAGATATTAAAGTTGCCTCCTCAAAAAGAACTAAATGGTCAGGATTTTCGTATGTATGCTGGACCAGAGCTGAATCAAAGTAGTCATTTTTATTTTCAAATCTCAGAGACTTATTTATTGAAATTTGGTGTTCATGCAATCATTCTCCTAGTTGTTGGTGGGTCCTTAAAGTTAAATTTTGAACTTACTCTATAATCTAGACGATCCAAATATTTTTACTTACAGTAAAACCAAGGTCTCAACCGCCTAGTAGGACCGCCTCTCGCGGATTATGGAAAGCATCTGTCATCAATGAGAACAGATACTACATCTATACTGGCACCTTCCTATTCTAGAGAAGGAAATAGTGTCTCTCCAGATATAAGCAATTTATGTCGGGAACAGTTGCAATGAACATGCATTCGAGGACTTCAACATCATGACCGCAGACTTTTAACGCTTTGGTTTCCCTAGCTTCTTACCAACGTTCGTAAAGAAGTCCTATCGAGATGGGGAGGGCTTCTCTCTTTCAGTAACTACTTTGCCATCAATAAAATGCTTTATGGCCCTATCAATTAAATGCTCTGGGTACTTTAAATCTTGAAATACTATCCTAAGATCTTAGGATAGTATAGATAGTAACGTCTTAGGATAGTATTTTAAGATTTAAAGTACCCACAGCATTTTATTGATGGCAAAGTAGTTACTGAAAGAGAGAAGCCCTCCCCATCTGAACAGAATAACACTATTCGTATTAAAGCTAGTTTTTACGTCTTTTAAGATAAAGAACTTTTTTAGTGCTAAGGATTCTATCCCATCGTTTCTACGATCACAGGTTGTCAATAAATTTTCATGTGCGGGATGTAATTCCGTTTATATAGGCGAAAGCTGTAGGCATTGGTCAACGCGGGTACAGGAACTTCTGTATGCAACATTAGTTTAAGTGTTTAGTAATACTTTACGTCCATGTGTCGTGTATTGTTTATTTGCCGTGTTTTGTTAATAAATCAACTGCAACTTCCTAAACGTAGGGTAATACAACACAAACCATAGTCAGTTATTCGAAGTCATGGTAGTCTCCTTCATGGCTTCCAAGATTGTAAAAATGTTCCCCTTATCCTCTGCTCAATGACAGTGTTATTGCTGAAATCAGTAATGTGCGTCTTTACAGTTCTTTGAGCCTCGTAAAAGGCCACCTTCATCTTTTTAATGTGCGGTTTTCATATTTTAATAAAGATATTTTCTACTTGCCTGTCATTTTTATGAGCCATGTGATTCTTAACAAATCAGCGTTTTGAGCCTCAAATATTTCTGAAGTCGATTCTTACATTTTTATGCAATAAATCTATTGTATTTTTTTGTTAGAAATTAAACTGTTAATTGTAGGTAGAGAAAAATGTATATTAAACTTATAGTGTAGAGAACAGGTTGATTTTCCATAAAACGAACTCCTACGACTTTGTCGCTTCATAAAAATTTATATGAGAAAATCTTGCCCTAATTCTCTTTCGCTCAAAAACACCACAGCCATCCCTAACCAGTGTCTTCCAAGACGTACGGTTTTTTGCCAACATTTCCCACTTATCAGCATCGATCTCTAATTCTTTGAGACAACAGTGTCCGGAGTATAGGACGACCATTTGATGTCTAGAATTTTACGAATGCAGTTATGGTAAAATCTTTCCAATAACTTAACATGCTTCCTGTAGGTTACCCAAGTCTCAGATCCATACAACAACACTGTAAGCACACGCACAAAGCGTTCAAAATAGGCTAATAAGGCATATTTGACATAGTTTGCATACACTAGATGCGTACATTCCACGGTGAACAAAGCGTTCAAAATAGTCTAATGAGGCATATTTGACATAGTTTTGGATACACAAGGTGAGTACATTCCATGGTGCACAAACCGTTCTAAGTTGGCAAATAAGGCATATTTGACATAGTTTGCATACACTAGATGCGTACATTCCATGGTGCACAAAGCTTTCAAAATAGAGCCTTTAATCACATTCTTTACCATGTGCAATCATAAAATAGTCTAATATTTTCATTTTTTCAACATACGTAGCTATCTCTCGAAAAATAAACTTTTGAAATAGGAAAAGAGCCTTTAATCACATTATTTACCATGTGCAACCATAAAATAGTATAATATCTTCATTTTTTTAACAGACATAGCTATTACCCTCGAAAACTACAACTTTTGAAATAGGAAAAGAGCCTTTAATCACATTCTTTACCATTAGCAAGCAAAGAGTAACTATGAGTAAGCAAAGAGTAACAAAAAGCAAGGGAGAGTAAGCAAAGAGCAACAAAGAGCAAGAAAGGGGTAACAAAGAGCAAGCAAAGAGCAAGCAAAGAGTAACTATGAGTAAGCAAAGAGTAACAAAGAGCAGCAAAGAGCAACAAAGAGCAACAAAGAGTAACTATGAGTAAGCAAAGAGTAACAAAGAGCAAGGGAGAGTGAGCAAGGAGTAACAATGAGCAAGCAAAACACCATACTGTACTACATTGTAACGTATCCCGTCGTATAGTGATACCACAATAAAGTGAACTAGTGTGTCTCACATAAGTCATGTGAGACACTAGTTCATCTTTCTTTCATCATTATAGTCTTCATCATTAAGTGAGTGGGTGCACAAAAAATCAACCCTGATTCCCATAATATTCCCATATTAATAAACCCTTATTCCGCTGAAATATATGTTGACGAGGAGAAACGAAAAATGTTGAGAACGCACTGCAGGTGGCAAGTTAACATCAAGAAACCGTTGCCATATCAAGTCCGCTCTAAAGACACAGGCAAGTGACAATGCAAATAATAACACTAAGCCTGTAGAAACAGCGATAAGTGAATTTGAAATTGAACTATTCTAACTGAATGATTAAGATCCAGAAAGAACTATATTTAGAGCACTCATAAATGCTATAGCACATTCTAAAGAAAGTTGTTTAAAAAAAAGGGATGTTGGGTATTCCCCTTTGTAAGACTTTGGCAATGAATAGGTAACTGAAGAGTGTCTAGCTACATTCACAGAATTGCCAAGAAGTGGCTTTTATGGGATACAATTTTTGGTAAAACACTTCCCGGACAATTGTATCATTTTGTATGATTCAGAGCCCCAAGGTTAGAAAATTGATGAACTTTTTCAAAAACGTTTCAGAGTTACAAAATTATTCCAAAGAAACAAACTCCTAAATTTACCGAAATTAAATTTTACAAATATAGTCTGTGAATCCCACCTTGTATGAACTTGATTAGAATCCATACAGTCCATTCGGGGATTTGTCCGGTCGGGAAAATGTCCGTTCGGGGGTATGTCCGTTTGGGGAAGTGTCCGTTGGGAATGTGTCCGTCGGGGATGTGTCCGTCGGGGATTTGTAGAAACTCGTCACCAGACCCCCACACGGACATATGTAAAAGATTAAGAATTGTCATTTTCAGTAGTTGTTGTTACGATATGCCAGGGGAAAGATCAATGTTACAGTGTGGAATGATTTTTATTCATTGTAAGTTTTAATTTGACCCCTTACTTTCATTTAGAAAAACCTATCTTTTCTAAAGTTAATGAAGTAAAGAGTCTGCCAGCTGCTATGATGCTTAATCCTCAAAAAAAATAAAAATAAATAGGTCAGGTATGTGTGTAAAGGGTCAAATTTTATAATATTTTATCAAAACCTCAAAATATAACCAACATTATAGTATAACAGAGAGTTTTTTTGGGGTGACGATCTTATAAATTGATTCCAAGTCTCCAATGTTCAAGACTAAAGTGCAATAGTAATATGTAGAATGTGGAATTTAGGGTACTTAAATTTAAACTACTATCTAAATTGATGCCAAAATTGCCAAATGCCAAAGCCTGCATTCCGCATTTTATACATCACATTTACCCATCGTATTATGCATAATTATTTAATATTCGATGGATAAACTAGTTCTGCTGTCTTTTGCAAAACCATTTTGATAGTTTCTCCCAAAAAAGGCTGGGATGGGAAATGTCCGAGATAGGAAATATCCAAGATGGGATATGTCCGGGGATGGGAAATGTCTGGGTGGGAAGTGTCCAGGATGGGAAGTGTCCTGGTGGGAAGTGTCTGGGATGGGAAATGTCTGGGATGGGAAATGTCCGTTGATGGGATGTGTCCGGGATGGGAAATGTCCGGGATGGGATGTGTCCGGGAACCTCGCCTGTCATATGTAGCATGCAACATATTGTCATCTGGATTGCCAGTCAATCGAAAACGGATCGCGTTCGACGCGACGCCCGTCTTGTCTCTCAGAGGGGTGAAGTCCGAATCCGTCGTCACCGCTTGCGAGAGAAGCTCGACGACACGTTCCATCGCGTTCTGCCCCCGAAGCTCGACTTGGGTCAAAAGCTGGTCTCGGAAGACCATGCCCTGAGAGGCAACGATCGAAACTGCAATATTGACCAGGAGGACCGACAAAACGGTGACCGCAATGATCAATTCCAGTAGTGAGATCACTAAAATTTTAGAAATACATTTTTATAAGTCTTTTCAAAAAATGAAAGGAGCTAAAGATACCCTCTCCTCAAATTTTGTAAAGTACCTATTTTTTTCTTCATTAAAAATTCCCCCATCCCTGCATTTTCCTGAGTTTGCACCACTGAGGGGTAGATAAAAGGATGGTTTTTCGGACACCTGCCAAACATCCCCCCATAAGGTCAGCGTTTCTTCTAATTATTGGAGTGGAGAGGAAAATGCACCAATGCCCTACATCAAACAGGATTCAACATTATTTGATTCAATCAATCAGCTACGTACAGTCTATCAGAAATTAAGGGAGACATTGAGCGGGCTGTTTATGTGGCGATTTTACTTGACGAAAATATGACATACCTGACAAGTTGTAGTGAATCTTGCATCAGTTTTAGTTATAATGATGTTACCATTGTTCAATAGGGATTTCCCCTCTTTTTCTATATGCGTTTATGACATAATAGCATTGTTCGAAAGTAGAAATGACAAACAATCCAACTCCATAAACTCCAAAACTAACTCATCAATATTTGCAATATACAAAAATGATAGTCTCATTGCAGTATTAGATTCATTAATTAAATACAGTTTTCACTAAATAGGTAATGGGGTTCATCCACTAGTTGTACATTAGAAGTATTTTTTCATTTAAAGTAACTTTAAGTGGCTTTTTACCATGTTTTACTGAAGTTGCTTTCTCTGTCAGTCTGTTGGTCACCAGAATTTGAGGTCTTAAATTCGAAAGTTTCACCGAGAACTAACGAAATATCTATAAATATGTTTTACCGTTACGCAATGCTTCATAGCTTTATCGTTGTATCTAAAAGGAAGGAAGCTGTAGCTAAGCAACTATCGTTTCCTAATTATCCATTATCTTATGTTTGTTCACTATTTAGAGTAGAGAGGAGGAGAGGCACACTGTTATGTTGTTTTGAGGGATGAACTAGCCATCGCACTACATTTTATAGATGATAGTGTGAAAACAAGGGGGTAGGGGCTTAATCAGTTGTAAAGGGTGTATTTTGGCAGAAGAGAACAACCTAGGATGGTATCTTTGTTGTTAATATTGTAAGGATCGAGAAAATTAATATCAACTAGGCAGATATTCCAAGTAACGTCAAGACTCCATCAGAAAAGCAAAAAATCATTTTGGCATACAAAAGGGAAATCCCCTAAGAAACACGAGTTACACAATTTGCATAACTAGAAACGAGGCTAGATAAAAATGAAACTACCCTAAATAAACAGAAAAACCACCAAACAGGCTAACTGATAAATAAAGGGCAGCTGGGGCGTCCAAGGGCAAAGCCCCTCAATTTAGGCTAAAGAGCAGAGAAGCAAGCCATGAAGCAAGCTCAACTGCCCAGTAGGACCGCCTCTCGCGGATTATGGAAAACAATGTCATCAATGAGAACAGATACTACGTCCATTCCTTGCCAAAAGGCCGAGAAGAGTAGAGTATGGCCCCAGTCTATGTTTTGTAAATGTGACCCATACTTTCGCGGCGATTTTTATCTGCTGATAGGTAAGTATACGCAATAGATATTTAATACAGAGTAATTCTCATTCAAGTAGTTCTGCTTATGCCTTTCGCTTCCATTGACTTGATTGACCCATAAATGTGGTACTTTTTAAGCATGGTTAGTCCTTGTATCCTTTATCTGTTGAACCTGTGGCTTACATAATTAGATAGCTTTTAGTAACATATTGATGATAATGCCCAAATTTAGAAGAACGTTGAGAAGACGCCTTTCGAGTACGCTGAATAGCCTGCTCGCGTATAGAATGAAAAGAAGAAGGCCTAGACATGGGCCCTGTGCAATGCCCTATTAAACGTCAAATTTCTTAGATATTGCCTTTTTCACTGAGACAATCTGGCAGCGATTGGAGAGATAGGATGTGAGCCACTTGTGCGCTGAGCCAGTAATACCAAAGGTCGATTAAAGTCGTTTAAGGAGGATGTTGTGGTCCACATCGCTAGGTCTGAGAGGAGGAGCAAACAAGGAGATCGTTTTACTTTACTTCTGCTGATTCACATGCCCGATCCAGACATAGTAAGCGCAAATAACCCAAAACGTAGCATTTCACGTCACAATTTTATTGACGGAGGTTTACACCCATCTTGTTGATTGTGACACTTCAGACTAAGGATACAACCCCCGTGCTTGCTAAGGTACCTGATCTCCCCTTGGTATCAAATAGCTGTCAAAATTTGCACCTGTCGGATCGTACCTGAAGTTCATCTGTACTGATATACGTTAAAAGGAGGTAGTGCTTTTCTTTGTAAACATTTGAACCATTAAAAAAGTACGCACATTCTCAATTTTCTAACGTTTACCAAATAATGAGCTTGATATGATATCACTTATACGCTCGTTTACAAACACCTCTTCCTGTATCCTCTCTCGATAGTTACATTTGAGCAAACAAGGAAAATTAAAAGCGTCTGGCTGCCAATTCTTCTTAACGATTAAGCAGATCGGTTGAGAATCTCTTTAAGCTACCATAAGAGTTAATTTAAAGATGTCGTATCATCATTATAATTGAATCATCCAGACAATGAAAAGAACTAACGATTATTCAATATATATTTTAGTGACTCTCTTTCCTGATATGTAAAATATGAAATTTGACGGGGAATATCTTCATCTCATAATATATTCACATCCGTAATTAAGTACTTGTTTAGATAAATGATCAACAGAACATTTTGGACACCACTAGATGCGTACATTCCATGGTGCACAAAGCGTTCAAAATAGGCTAATGACGCTTATCTAACATAGTTTGCATACACTCGATGCGTACATTCCATCGTGCACAAAGCGTTCAAAATAGGCTAATGACGCGTATTTAACATAGCTTGCATACACTAGATGCGTACAATCAATAGAGCACAAAGCGTTCAAAATAGGCTTATGACGCGTATTTAACATAGTTTGCATACACTAGATGCGTACATTCCATGGTTTCTAACCCTTTGAACAGTTTGTCCTTGTTCTTCATCCAAGTAGAGATTGTGTTCTTAGGGACCCCAAACTTTGCAGATGCCTCTTTGTTTGTCTTCCCCTTTTCAATCTCTTTAATTATCTTACACTTTTGTACTATTTTGGTGTTTTTTAGTTTTCTTTTAACAGCCGATATCTTGAATACTTTAAGAAGCCTTCTCAATGCAAAACAAAACCTTATCATTCCGTGTTCTATTTCAATTGCATTCGAGATTAAATTTTCTGACTTTAACTTTCAATGTCAGCTCTCATCATGTAGTTGCATGATGATTCTCTTTCTTTCCTTTTTGATCGTCCGACAGCTTTCATTGAAAAAAGTATAGCCGAATCTCAAGAAAAATTGCACTTCAGACTGTTCTTTGCAGTGTCAATTTGGCTGCTTTAAACGCCAGAAGTTGAACAAACGATAATTAAATAGCACTTCAGTCCCGCTGTTTATAAGATACTCTGCACACGTAAAGGATAGGTGGAAAGTACTCCATGATTTGTATGAAAAACAAGTTACACATGTTGGGTTGCTTAAGAATTCATCGAAATGCACCAACTGAAAAATTTCAATTCTGGGGCGTTTTTTAAAAAATACTGAAAGTGTAAGCAGCTGAGTATCAAAATCACTACTGTCAGCATTCCAGCAATCTCTTACGTTTTAGTACATGTAGAGCACTATCATGTATATCTGTCATCGAGGTAATAAGAAATGTTTTAAAAGGACACTAGTGTCTGGCCATCTACAGTCCAATGACGCAAGTAAAGCCATCGATCGAGAATTGCTTTCATAATAATAAACATGATAGTTTATTAAACTATGTTGTCAGTAATGCGCACTATTGCCGTTTTAAAATAAAATTATCAGATATATACATTGCTTCCTAATCATATAGAAACTACTACCGCGTATACTATTTTTAGTTACCTAAGGACACTAGTGTCTACCCATCTACAGTGCAATGACTCAAGTTGGACTCCTTTATTTTAGTGTGCCAAATCATTGATAAAGCCAAAGAATACAAGATTGACTTACATCTTTATATTTTAAACTTTAAAGAGGTACTTGATAGGATCTAAAAAAAACCATGCAACAATTTCTATTGATCCAAAAATAGTTTCGATTATTGAAAATTCTTATCATGACTCCGTATGCAAACTGGTTAATGGTTATACCAGACAACAAACTGGTTCAAAGTGGAAGTAGGAGTACGTTAAGGTGGTTCTGACGCGGAAAGTCTATGATGACGATGACAGGTGCAAATTTTGACAGCTTTTTGATACCAAGGGGAAATCAGGGTCTTTTTGAAGTTTGCAGGCCGAAGTGCCACAATCAACGAGATGAATGTAAACCCCGTAAACGAATTCTGACGTGAAATGAAATGCTTGCAGTAACTGGATCGGGCATGTGAATCAGCAGAAGTTAAAACGATCTCCTTGCTTGCTCCTCCTCTCAGACCTAGCGACGGATTCTTTGACGAAAAACACCCGAACGGCCACCTTCTTGAGAGAATAACTTAAGTTGAACAAGAATTGCTAATACAACTTCTAATTTGAAGTGGATAACACCGTGTACAAAATTTAATTTAGACTGGTTTACAACCCCCACCTGCAGATATCAGCCCCACCTTAGAGGCCAATCCAAATAAGAACGTGTAGAACTGCTGATAGAGATCGTTGACGTACTTATCTTGCAGTATTGTATCAGGTAGATACAATGGCGTACATTCCATGGTGCACAAAGCGTTAAAATTGGCTAATAGGGCATACTTGACATAGTTTGCATACACTAGATGCATACACTCCATGGTGCACAAAGCGTTCAAAATAGGCTTATAAGGCATATTTGACATAGTTTGCATACAACAGATGCGTACATTCTATGGTGCACGAAGCGTTAAAATTGGCTAATAGGGCATACTTGACATAGTTTGCATACACTAGATGCGTACACTCCATGGTGCACAAATGGATTCTCAAGACGGCTGTTTAAAAGGGGTTTTTCAGGTGCCCGACCGTCTTAGTCATGCGGGGTGACCCTTGCGGTGTTGGTTCCCCCTTTTCTGGGGTTGAACCTTGATGGCGCTATCACCCTCCCCACTCTAGCGGGGTCTCTGAAGACGGCATTCGGGTCTTTTTTCAATTTGGCCTGACACAACCCTTTTGGAAGTGGGATTCTCAAGACGAGGCCTGCGTAAGTTATTTACTACCTGAAGAAGAGTTAAGAAATCGTTGAACAGTATTCGTTGCTTCCTCATTCAGTATTCCCTTTGTGTATCGAGTTCGGGTCATTGGAACCAGCGACCACAACATAAGACGAAAGAATTTTTTTGTTCGAATGTACCCTACTGTAATTCGAGTTTAGGTTTTATATCTGTACTGTAGGTCTCTGAGTTTAGCCAATTTTCAGTAGTGACCTGAAGAAGTCTGTTAGACGAAACGTTGTCAATGAAGTTTCCACATTTGGTAATATTAAATGAACAAAACTCACCATTTCACGGTTTACAATGCCACAGGTTTCACCAGATAGCTAGCGCTGATCTGCCCTACCCCTAATCTTAGCCTACTTTTATATACTGGTTCCATTACCCAAATTCATAAATTAACTCTATACTTACTTTAATTTACTTTATTCGACAGCAGTCGAGCATGCCTTCACAATATTGCGCCATTGGTCTCTGTCTTCCATAAATCTGGGTAGATCTTCCACATCAGTGTTTTTCTGTTTATTTAGGGTAGTTTCAATGTCGGGCCCACTGCTCATCAGGGGTCTTTGATTGAGAGACTGCCAAGCTTCCTCTGTTCGTCATCAGCATCGCTTGTCGTCGCATAAAGCATTGATCATAAAGAAATTCACGAGTTAGTTTTCAGTGATGATAATATTGCAGGGCTTTAAAAACGATTGTTAAGATTGGAGAGGAGAAGAAACAAGAGTTAGTGGGGTCAAAGTGGATGCCAGTGGCAAAGTGCCGTCTTGAGAGACCCCGCCAGAGTGGGGAGGGTGATAGCGCTATCAAGGTTCAACCCCAGAAAAGGGGGAACCGATGCTGCAAACTTTACACTGTAATAAGCACACAACGCCTTTAGAGTTGCAATCAAGTGGACCATAACGAATTTTAAAGGTGCGTGAGTTTTTGGCCCCATCAAATGTTGTGCTTGTAATTAAATAATTACACACATCACAATTCTTTCTCCGATGACAGGGTGCGCACCCTATCAGCCAAGATTCTAGCTGACCATACCTGCACACAGAGCTCAGAAATCACTGTTTATCGTCTTATATTTCAACTCTTAGAATCAAAAGATCTCCTGATAGGAATCTGGGCAGATTCAAAATAAATAAGGAAAAACCAACTCAGTAGCTCTGTCCATCTCACAGAGTGAGTAAAAAGGAAAAGGGCTGAATAGTCTCGACTGAAAAGCCTGTGTTTGCTGAAATAGAAGAAGAATAAAGAAGATACTCTCTGGCGTTAACTGCACACAAAGTAGCGGCGCAAAGTGCGTAGAGCCAGACATCAATGGATTATTTAAAGCCAATATGGCTACTAGAGAAATATGATGCTGTAACCTCAGAGTCACACAGCTCAGTTGGTAGAGCACGCGCCGTAAATGCGTGGGTCACCGATTCGAATCCTTGTGGGGACATATTTTCCATTTCCTTGGTATCTTTTCAATCGTATGATTTCTAGATATCATGCAAACTGCAGTCGTAAATGATGATGATCATGATGACAATAATACTGCCTCTGCTAATGACGATGACAATACTCAAATTCTAAAGGTGGCTAAAACATTACTTTACAAAGTATGTATATATGTGAAAGAAACACATATGCAACATTCAGTCAGTGTTCCTATCTTCACTAATGCAATAAAGCTCCCAAAATCTCTCCAAGGATTTAACACAATAAATAGTTCCTTTTTCAATAAAGACCAACCATGCAAATCAACAGTGGATATCTTATTCTCGATGGGCCACTATTCATTGGTTTGATCTGCTGTGCATTACATATAGCTGTCCCTCTGTCTACAATGAATGCATGAAGAGGAATTTTTCATTCTTGAAAACAAAAACACTAGATCAACTCCATGGACAGAATAACAAGGTGTTCAAAGGGAGTTATGGAGATATAAAATATTTTCAATAGAACTGATGCTGCTGCTGTCAATCGTTGGGCAATCTGTGCTCCAAAGCTTGCCCAAATGATGAAACATGTACCATCGTATATTCGCCAAGCATCTACTCCTAAAAGGAAACAACCACCTCGAGTTTCGAAGACCAAAAATATCACTAAGCAATGTGACTATGCCATAGGGCAGCACTTGCTTGAGAACCCAGACTGTGCCAAAATGTACACAGACAATTGCGTCCGTATCATAGGAAGGGCCAGGTCTGCATTTCATTTGGCCGTTCTGGAGTCAGTCCACATAAAAGCAAGAAAACCTTTACTATGCAGACTCAGACAATAGGAATGTAACACCCTAGTGTAAAGATTCTCTTTGTTGGTAATTTGTTTTGAGTATAATTACAAACATATGCATGATATCCATAAACATTCATTTAGAACCCAAGATTGATTATATTTGTTACATTTTTTTCCAGATTTACTGTAACTGTTGGATAAGCAGTTCCCAAATCAAATCAACATTGCAAGTCTGGTTCTGTAAAGATGTCACTTTACTACATCCCATTTCTGTAGAGAACTGGATCGGACACTGGTTGCAACACTTCAGCCAACCATTTTGCCAGTTGATGTTGAGCAGAACCAACCATTGATAGAATAGATCTGAGAGGCACACCGACTTTGTGAGTTTTGGGCAACCCGTACATTCGTGGTCGCACCGAACCAGTCGGGCGAATTCTATCATACACATCAGCCGTCAGTGGCGGCTCGTATTAAGGGGCAGGAGGGGCTTGGCCCCCCCAAATAAATTCAAGTATGGGTCGTTGTTATATATAAAATGGCAGACGAAGCAACCACTGCCTGTGTTTACAAAGTGAAATACAAAGTTGGAGGGGCTATTCCTAAATTTGGGGAGCCTGACAATGCAACTGTTTTAGTAAAGTTTGTAAAGCCATACATAGTAGAATCTTGAGACGCAAAATGTCGAGGAGGGGTTGACAAAACTCTACAAGAATCCTAAGAAGGAAGATCGATATTTCAGTGACTTCTGATTCAGTATTAAAAGAGTCAATTGTCTTTTTGCTAATTCTTTTAACATATTACTCTTGGTAAAATAAGGAACAGATTAGAATAGGTAATATATGCATGTATGAGATTTAATCTGTATATTGGCTCTACTAAAAAGTATCTTTTTGTCACTTTTTTCAACTGAAGATATATGCTTCATAGCGGCATGGTGTAATATGTCAAGTAATGTTTTCATGAATGAAGTGAAGGCTGAAATAGATGCTTCAGTCCTACCACTTTCATAAGAACATTGTTCACTACTCAATCAACTTACGTTTCTCTTAAATGTCATTCCATTTATTTTTGTTGCATTAATTTGAAGTTTTATTTTAACGATTTGGCGCTTTTGTGTGGTTTGAGAGGTTGGGGTTGTGTTGTGGTTTTTTGTTGTTGTTGTTGTTGTTTGTTTTTTTGTTGTTGTTTTTGTTGTTGTTGTTTTTGTTGTTGTTGTTGTTGTTTGTTTTTTTGTTTGATCGATTGTTTGTTTGTTGTTTTGGGGTTTGTTTGGTTGTAGAATGTGATTAAAGGCTCTTTTCCTATTTCAAAAGTTTTAGTTTTCGGGGGTAAGAGCTACGTATGCTGAAAAAATTAAGATAGACTATTTTATGATTGCAAATGGTAAAGAATGTGATTAAAGGCTCTTTTAGTATTTCAAAAGTCTTAATTTTCGAGGCTAATAGCTATGTCTGTGAAAAAAATGAAGATATTAGACTATTTTATGATTGCACGTGGTAAAGAATGTGATTAAAGGCTCTTTTCCTTGAGGTTGCTTCTGTACCTATCGAGTTTTCGATTTGTTTTAGGAATGTTAGCGCCTGTCCTTTCAATCTTAAAAGTAACATGTTTTTTAATACTTTTAGGTCAATTTTTGTCATTTCTACAAATTGTCCTAAATGGATGTTGAATTGATCAACGTCCGTATCTCCTTCATAATCTGGTAATGATTTTGCAATTTCTACCGAAGTTGCAATAATTTGTTGCGCTTTTAATATTTCATCTTGTTCCTGGTCTGTCTCTCGCCCCCTCTATTCGTCCAGTCAGGATCAGATTCTCTAGACTTTCCTTCCTCAAAGCATGCCCTAAAAATCCCAGCTGCCGCTTCCTTATCGTCCTTAAGAGGCTTCGCTTCGTCCTAGCTTATTCTTATTCTTATTCTTGATGTTACAAACCTTGAAAATAGAAAAGAAAAGCTGACACACTGCAGTCGATCGAAGCTTTTTGGTTGGCTCTTTTCAAGATTATTCGCCAACATACTTACAAGGGAAACCTCCACCGTCCTGAGTAGGGACACCTCTACCCTGATGAGTAGGGAAACCTCCACACTGATGAGTAGGGAAACCTCCACACTGATGAGTAGGGACACCTTCATTGTAATGAGTAGGGCGATCTCCGTCGTGCTACGGAGGGGACCTCTACCATGATGAGTAAAGGGACCTCTATTGCGTTGCCCTAGGCAACAACAACAACAACCTTTATGATAGCTAGAAAGACCACCGCTAAGATAATGATCTTGTCACTTCCGTCTTCTTCTGAAGTTGAATGTGTTGTGACCAACGAAGAAACCAAATCTCCTCGCGGTGACTTGCGCCCGATATTGACAAACGCCAAATCCAAATTTCCGAACCAGCTGCCAAAGAAACACGTCTAAGGATCGCATAAAATTTATACAAGGAGAGACTTTTCTTTCTTTTAAGTGCCTTATCCATCATGGACGTTGGCGGACATGACCTGCCATCTCTTCCTATCTCTTGCAAGGTTGTTTAGCGAAACAGTAGGGGAGAAAAGGGGGGTGCGTAATAATTACCCGACACTCTGGAGTGCGTAACAATTACCCGCCATGACTATATAATGCCCTGATTGCCTCATCTGATTCCTCGGCAACTTTTCACCCTATCATGACACTAAATGATTCTTTACATATGGCCCTATTCCCTGACCCTATTATTACTCCATCCAGTCTTAGTGTGTTCAACTTACACTTGCAGATAACACTGTGATAAATGCCCGGATGACACACATGAGGACAAAAATCTTACTAACATTTCGGGGTCAAATGATGCACGGGAGATTATTCAAGTTTTTTCGGATATCATTTACATTTTGAGAACTGGGAAAATTTCTTGAAATTAATAAACGGGGGGGTCCTAAAAAGGAGCCGGGAGGTTTATGAATTTCAAAAAATTAATAAGCGGGGGGTATGATTATTTGGCACTCTAGAGTACGGCACACTTTTAATGGTCTTTTCATTCGTACTAACCTCACTTACCTGGTGCACTAGCACATATCCCGTTCTAAGATCATTGTTTCATCGACTTTCAATGAAATACTAATATTTCATTTTACCTTACCTTATTCAAAACACCATGTCTTTCTTCATTGTCGTTTTAATTTCTCACATACTTTTCATAATCTATATCGACTGTTCTGATATTAACAACTTCTCACAGCGATAGAGAATTCGATGAAGTGCCACATTAAGTTGACGCAATAGCACATGTCACGCCGCGTATGTAAGTGAAACTCCTGCCAATGTAATTGTAAATAATACTGTTTACGAAACTCGGAAGTTTACAATATACATGCTTAAATTACTCTTTGTTGCAATACGTAAGATATCTGGTACCCTCATCTGTTTTAGCCATCGCACAGTAAGCCTCGTGGCCGATGTCCTCAAGATTTTACTCAAGGTAGCATTAAAGAAAACTATAACTTATCTACTTCCAGAAATTCAACCATTCCATTTGGGCGGAAGGGCGTACATTCCATGGTGCAAAAAGCGTTCAAAAAAGGCTCATGACGCATATTTGACATAGTTTGGATACACTAGATACGTACATTCCATGGCACACAAGGCGTTCAAAATAGGCTAATGACGCATATTTGACATAGTTTGGATACGCTAGATGCGTACATTCCATAATGCAAAAAGCGTTCTAAATAGGCCAATTACGCATATTTGACATAGTTTGGATACACTAGATGCGTACATTCCATGGTGCACAGAGACTGCTGAAACACAAGGACCGTTGAATTTCAGTTAGAAGTATTTTTGCTTCTTGAAAACTTGTAAAATTTATAATTTTGGACTTTTTATAATTTTTTGGAGAATTTCCCGGCATGATTGAAAAACCATGAAAATCAGAGGCTACGCTATAGCGTTGCCTATAGTAAAGGCCATATGACTCTAATATTGTATTTTTTTTTCAGATGCACTTCATATGCAATGGGTGGTCGTATAAACTTTGGTCTGGCAGCTCATATAAAAATCTGTATTGTTCCACTGGCTAGCCTATTAATTTTTTTCAAGTGTCAGTTTATGCTTGATTTATTACATTTTCTAGTGCCTGATTATTATGTAAATATTTTTATTACTCTTAGTTTTTTGTTCCTAATAAAGCTCCCTTATATTTAAAAAAGGTTTTCCAATTGAAAGCAAATGAAAGGTTTTGAATTTGAGTAAAATTAAAACTCAAAGTGAAAAATAGAATAAACCACTTACTAAAGTTGGGGAGTAGTGTTCGATTTGATAAGGAAAGAGTCCAGGGGCGAGAACAATGCTAAATCCACCAAAGACAATTTCAGGGAGAAACTGTTAAAGGCTGAAGTCCAAAATAATGATTTGAGTTCCTTTAGACTTTTGAATGGTTGGAATTTTGTGCTACAAACCAGTTTAGAATGAGCAGATGCTAGATGTGTACAATGTCTTGAACCAATTTTTACTGTTTTGAATGAAGAAAATTACTCTTACCTATGTCAAATATGCCTTATTAGCCTATTTTGAACGCTTTTTGCACCATAGAATGTACGCATCTAGTGTATGCAAACTTTGTCAAATATGCCTTATCAGCCTATTTTGAACGCTTTGTTCACCATGGAATGCACGCATCTAATGTATACAAACTATGTGAAATAAGCCTTATCATCCTATTTTGAACGCTTTGTGCACCATAGAATGTACGCATCTAGTGTATGCAAACTAGGTCAAATATGCCTTATTACGTTGGGCAGAAGGGGAAGAGGTGAAGACGTTAGAGGAATTAAGGCAACTAGTGCTTTTAGAACAGTTTTTACGTTCTTTGCCTGAAGAAATAAGGGTGTGGTTACTTGACAAGAAACTCAAAACATTAATGGGAGCAGCTATATTAGCGGATGAATGTGTGGCAGTCAGGTGACTTAAAGAGGGGGGTCCAGCTCATGTCAAGGAGGAGGTAACCCCATTAAAGGAGAGAGGACCTTTAAGGAAAGACATGTCACCTCTAGGTGTCTGTGCTGCACTGTGAGTTGCCTTGTTGGTCTGTTACATCCCCTGCAAAAAAACCTTCCGCGGGTCACATCAAAGTTGTTGGTAGGTGACCTTTAGCTAGATAGCTAAGTAGATCACCGAAAGGTTTATAAAATGTCACCTCTAGGTGTCTGTGTTGCACTGTGAGTTGCCTTGTTGGTCTGTTACATCCCCTGCAAAAAAACCTTCCGTAGATTACATAGAAGGCAAAGGCGGTAACGTCGATGTTTTTTCTCGGGGAAACGATTTTCTTACTTTTTCGCACTTGTAACGCAACTATCATTTCCGTAAGAAGAATATTGCGTTCAAGACGCATTCCTACGCGTTCAAGACGCGTTCAAGACTGCGAGTAATGACCATTTACAATTTAAAAACTGTTCATTTTGCGCATCTCGTAAATTGTAAACTGGGTTCATGCATGTTTGTCATATGCATGATTCAGAATTTGAAGGAACATATGTGGCCGTAAATGATCTATCAAGCGTCCTGGGCGCTTATTTAAAAACAAGTTTTTGGATGGGTGCTTATTCGGACCTGGGCGCTTATTATGGAAAGGAAAAACAGAAAACTAAACATACATGATCTTTCTATAGAATAGATTAAAACATAACGTTCAATCAATCAATTAATCAATCAATCAATCAATCAATACATCCTCCCATCGTGTCAACATCTAAAAGCATAAATTCTGGAGCTGCTGCATCCACGTCTTTAAGAGTAGAGTTTAATATTGGGAAAATATGCCCTTTTGAAAATAGATGTCCATAAAAGTTTTGTTTAGATGAAGTGAATACATCAGTCTTGTGCTATTGGGCTATTATGTTGCCATCTTCTCAACGGTGAATCTGCTCGCATCAGATAACCACATTATTTCACAAGCAGCCTCTCTTACGACGGCTCTGAAAGAGGCTGAACATTATGGTCAAACTTTATTACGAGACAACAGTAAATATGGCACAATCGTAGTTACACTATTTGAACATATTGGGAATGCGTTTTGCACGCTGGAATGTGAGCGTTTCAATAGTGCCATTGACCGTAGTTACACTATTTGAACCTATTGAGAATGCGTTCTGCACGCTGGAATGTGAGCATTTCACTAGTGACATTGAGCGTAGTTACACTATTTGAAGAGATTTGGAATGCGTTCTGCACGCTGGAATGTGAGCATTTCAATAGTGCCATTGAGCGTAGTTACACTATTTGAAGAACTACCCTAAATAAACAGAAAAACCACCAAACAGGCTAACTAATAAATAAAGAGCAGCTGGGGCGTCCAAGGGCGACTTTTTGGCCCGCACTGTACGAAGGTTGGCTGCCACTGGCCTACCACTTTACTCTAGCATGTGTAACTTGAAATGGTAAGCTAACATTCCATGACTTAAATAACAGCGCCATTTTCGTTTGGTACCTGCCCCCTAGAAGGTTTGTGAAGCATGCAATTATACTGTTTTGAAAAGCTTTGTTGTGGTGACGTCACTCGGCTCACTCGGCTCATTTTGAAGTGGCGCGTCAGCAAGAAAACATCTACTACTGAGGGTGCAGAATTCTGGCATTTTCTTAAGCACTAAGGCTTGCAAAAATGGAAAGATTTGGTCAGAGAAAAGGGTCCGCTAATTTTGATGTTTATTTGTTTCTAATGAAGATTGATGGCCTGGAGGACTATTGTGCGTGAAATCAGCGTCTAATTCTTATTGGTGCGTAAGTTGTGATTGTTTCGATCATGACAATGAGATCAAACGCGGCTTTTGGAATTATGTGAAACGTTTTCTTGTGGAATCAACTGACCCAAGTTTCACTTCCGCTCAATGTCTTGAACATTTCAAAACAGTATTTTCTCGTCAGATACCCGCTCTTATTTACAAAATACCTTCATGGATACCAGTTTTACATGATCCAACTTTTGACTTTAATTCAGCACCTCCAACTTATGAGGAAATTACGAGATCTGTGCGAGTACCAATGGTTTGATCTTTGTAATTTCTGCCATACTTGGAAATTACTGTAATTCTTCGAGGATACAGTTGAATATCATCAAATGGACTAAATGAATATAATTCAAATTAGGAGAAAATCCATACGGGAAGGAGAGAAAAAGACAGCTAAAATTCATAAAAAATATAAGCCAATTCGTTATGACTGCCTCTAAATCAATATAAGCAGAAGTGAAATTGTCTTATCATATTCAAGATTAGTAAGGAATCAGACCAAAAAAGCACTATCAACCAACCGCAAAGATCGTGTGCCTTCCACAAATTCAAGCTCTGTAGTTTACCAATTTTCAGAGTCATGGTATATCAGCCATGCGTGCGCAGTGTGATGTATGGAAGTGAGACCTGCACAGTAAGGGTCGAGGGTATGCGTTGCATGGAGAGAAATGGCATGAGCATGATACGATAGATGTGTAATGTAAGTTTTAAAGACAGACTTAGAACAGATGAACTCAGGGTAAGATTATATTACGATAATTAACCTTGTATACTATTAAAACTCCATATCAGTACCATATCAGTAATAACAGTCCTTTGGGGACTCAATTGATTAGCAGTTGATATAGTACAACCCAACAGCATTTTTAAAGATATTCATTCCTTTATAATACAAAATCCAAACTCCATATTCCCTTCCTGCTCTACCAAAAAAGTGCACTGAATAATCTAACAAATCCAAACAGAATAAAAGCTTATACATCGGTTCAAAACAACCAAAGCACAAAATTCAAAATCACATAACTTCCGTGAACCATCAGAAACCAACTCAGTTTTTGGCCTGAATAGAGTACTATGATGTGGCTATCAACTGCAGCAAGAATTTTTAAGATAGATGTTGGGCAATATCAGAAAATGTAATTTACGGAAATAACCAAATTAAGGATTTTTAACACGTTGAGTGCCAGACCTCATATGAAGAGGTCTGCGCTGTTGCCATGGTCACAGCTCTGACTGATTTATGAAATTATACTCAAGCAGTTTCATACTTAACACTAGTAATTATACTCAAGCAGTTTCATACTTACACTAGTAATTATACGACTATTAAAACCTTTACTCCTTATTGATGATAACATTTGTGGCTGAAAGGGGCAGCAATCATTCTCTTGATCAAACGTTAACAATAATAATCAACATCATTTTCATCATCATCATCATCATCATCATCATCATCATCATCATCATCATCATCATCATCATCATCATCATCAAACAGTCTTGCCGCTACCATTGCGTATAGAAGTCTATATAGGTTATACATCACCACGTAACCTATAATTGGTGACCCTCGACGTTCCTTTCTCTGAAGAATACAATTGGTGACCCTCGACTTTCGTTTCTCTGGAGGATACATTGGTGACCCGACGTCTCTCGATCTCAACCTTTGCTGATTTTTCAACTATAACAAGTCGTTATTCCTGTTGCTCGCCGTTCCTGATCAAAACAGCGCTGCTCTTCAATTTGTATGTTTTGTAAACTTGTTGGTCACATATGTTCAGTACAGTAGATACAGCAGTAGACACGTATGTACAGTACACGTGTAGCCTAACTGCAGAAGATATGTCGCACTTAATGTTTTCTGTTCCCGTAAGAAGCTTAGCCGTGCTGCAGGTATTTTTCCTTTACTATAATTTTTTATTGCTCAATCATTGCCACTCTGCTTGGTTCCAGATAAGTTTTATGAAGTCTCTTTTGCATGTATTGAATATCTTCTTGTTGTCGATAACTAAAGTCTCCTAAAATGTACTTTTAGATCTGATGTTGGAAAAAGGCTTTAACCAGTCTTAAAGTAGTCTATGTACTGCACAGAAATGGTGAAGAAAGATAGATAGCTTTATGGGTGTGTACATGAGCGATATCGCAAAAGTGACGCATGACAAGGAAATGTGACCAACATGTCTTGTATTTTCTACTCATTATCGATAACTAAAGTCCCCTAAAATGTACTTTTACATAAGTAGAACAATAGTCCCCTATTCATTTCGGCGATCGATGTTGAGACGTACCATCACGTGACCCTTAGAGTGCACACAGAAAGGCGACCTTTGTAGAAAACAGTGACAGTCATAGCGCTATCGCCCAACTTTGAGGAAGGGGACGATGCTAATATTAACCTTCCGTTGTAGTGCACAATCACTGAAGCTGAAAATTTTGTAATACTTTCAAATCGATCACTTTCTGATACTCTCCACTTCAATTTTCTTCCCGTGTGTATTTGTATAAGTCAATTGAAGTATAATTATGAAAGTGTAGTTAGTCTCTTGGGAAGGCGGAAATTATGATTGTTGATTACGTAAGTTTTGTTAACAACAGTCACGTTTGTTATTGTCATTAAAAATGTTGAAACTGTAGTAAGTGGAAGTAACGTGTTAGAGATTATAAAGAGTTAATGGAATAGTGATCGTGTGGAAATATACAAGAAAAAGTAGAGCATTGGTATTCCTTTTTGAAACCCACCTGTTACGGTCAGATCCTATTAATTCATAGCAACGAATTTGAACCTCACTATATAAGATGTTTTCATCAAGTTTCGGTTCAGTTATACCCATAGAGGAAGAAGACTGGGCTAGAGCGCTCACCTGTTGCTATTTTTTGTTGGTGAATGCGGAAGCCATGCAAATCCATTAAGGCTCCATTAAAGTGGCAGAAACGCGAAGGCTCACTGACAAGGCCTATGAATGCAGTGAGTCTTTCACTCATTTAACTATAAAGACCTTAGTTTGCAAGTAACAGACTTAATGATCGATTGAATTAAGGAATCCAAGCAATGATAAAATGAAGACGTAAAGCTAACCAATTCCAAAGAACATCTTTCCTCAAGTAACTAGGCTACCTGCTGATAATCACAACTGCTCATCTAGCTTTTCTTCCTTCTCAATCGTCACAAGTGATGAATTATCAAATTTGATTGCTGCGTCAGTATCGAAGTCATGCATCCTTGATCCAATACCAGGCAGAGTAAATAGTTAACGTTTTCAGAGAACGCTAGCTGCGAGCTGCTAACGTCCTAGGCCGCTAGCTGAAAACGATAGCCTTAAGGGAATCCTCTTTTGCGCATGCGTACTTGAGCTCAAGCCACCAGCTAACGTTTCCGTTTCGGTTACCGTTCTGCTTGCTTAAACTGCCTATTGCTTTCCATGTGTCACCAGAGACATTCGATTTCAAACTCTCTCGAATTTGCAACAAAACTCTGTGAACGTTCTTCCATACATCGATGTTGAAACAACACCAAAGAGACAAACGGACCCATAAAAGGGCTTCGTTAACATGTTGCACACATCGGAGGACTTCTATTTCAAGTAGCGATTTGTAACGAAAGGAGATGGCTCCAAATATTTATTCACATGCCCACAGTTTTTTACGCTACCTTAAGTAAAACGTGGCAAACGTGAACATCAGCTCTGCCCAAATTTCAAACTTGTAACCTTTCAGGAAAATATTGTCGGGAAATTATACTTTTTCTCTTTTTTATTATTTCAAGACTAGAATATCACAAAACTAAGTATTCAAATAGCTTGATTGTATCTTAAGCATATACAATCCCTGATGGAGTTTCGTTGATACCTCTCTTAAATTGATTTGTCTAAATAAAATGGGCCTAGAGCATTTACAGGATAGTAGTGGGGCAACTATAGCAAGTTTTTTTTTCAATATTCTACTTTTTTTAAATAATTATTGTTCTCTTGGTCAAATTTGTGTTCCGATGGAGAGAAAAATTATCTAAAGTTAACACTACACAGATGTAAACAAACGCAATGACAAAGGAACAGTAGGAAAGAGGTAACAACTAACAAGGGATAAATAGATATTAAAACAAATACAAAGGGGCAGATGATACGCTATTGTTCATTAATGGACTGAGGTGGTTAATAACTAACGTCTCATGAATAAGCAATTCACTGCTTAGATTAGTAGTAGAGACGATTTGAAAGTCGTCAAGAGAACCTTGAACAGTTAGCCTTTTTGCTGATTGTTCTGTTTATTTAGGGAAGTTTGAAAATAGGGCCCACTGCTAATCACGGGTCTTTGATTGAGAGACTGATGTGAGTGTTACACTAAATGCCCCCTGATTGCTATCGCAATGTAACAACTACTTACGTAAATTAGACGAGAACAACAAAAGATACAAATATCAACTTCTTGGACTTATTCTCTTGCTTTCTGATTGCGACTGATCAAAACTTAAGCTAGTAATCTCCCCTCCGTCAAGGTCCTTGTCAAATCGATCTTCTTTTATTACTCTCCCAAAGCGATCTCCTCCATCAAGGTGTCTCCCGAATCGATCTCCTCCATCAAGACTTCTCCCAAATCGATCTCCCCCATCAAGATCTCTCCCAAATCGATCTCCTCCATCAAGATCTCTCTCAAATCGATCTCCTCCATTAAGATCTCTCCCGAATCGGTCACCCCAACCAAGGTCTCTCCCGAATCGATCTCCTTCATCAAGGATTTACTCCGATTAATCGATTAATCGGAAAAATCTCCACCGATTATTCGAATAGTAGAATGTTATGCTATGGACAGCTCTAGTGTTGATGTCACAGATGTTTTGTACCCAAAGGCAGGATTTTATTCCAATGGCAACACCCTTTAGTTTGCTGGGAAGATGTCTTTCTAAAGGGTCTTCGGAGACTGTGAAAATCTTACAGTTAGCAATAGACTGATTAACTAGCTGACAGCTTCTCTGATTAGGTTTCCCTTTGGTGCCGTTATCTATCAGTAGAGGAAGCTTTGGTTTCCTAAGGGCGCTGAAGGAGAAAGAAAACATCAGCCGTTATAAAACGGCCCGAAATTTTTTTTACTCGAAAAGTATAACATTTTAACAAACTGGGGGGCTGCAGCCCCCCTCAGGTCCTTTGGCCGTGAGCCCATGAATAGCCTCTTCTTGAAAGGCATGTCATAGCTCCTCCCTAAAAGCTGAAACATGATGCAAATTTGACCTTTGCAGCAGGGCCTACTTTTATTTTATCATCATCATTGCTACAGCAGGGCCTACTTTTATTTTATCATCATCATTGCTACAACAGGGCCTACTTTAATTTTATCGTCATCATTGCTACAGCAGGGCCTACTTTAATTTAATCGTCATCATTGCTACAGCAGGGCCTACTTTAATTTTATCACCATCATTGCTACAGCAGGGCCTACTTTTATTTTATCACCATCATTGCTACAGCAGGGCCTACTTTTATTCTCATTCTTTTCAAAACAAATGAACATCTTAAAATCATTATTTGCTTGCAAAATTAATAAAGCAGTTTCGCCCTAACGTACTTCAAGCCATTATATAACAAACGATATCTTTTTCAAAAACATGTTATGAAAAAGCGTCTCACATTTCAACAAAATTTTAGTGTGTCAACTTTTAATTTTTTTACTAGTGTGGAGATGTTGAGCGTGCTGCCGATTGGATTTTCAACCACTTAGATGAACTTGAGGCCATGCTCTAGCTTACAATCATGTATACTTATTTACAAGAAGACGTGACAGATTCAGTATGATTCATTATTATGATCTTCGGCTATTTTCATAGTAACGTGGGAGTACGTCCATTTCAGTAGTAACGATGCTGACTCGGACTGACAAGCACGTATAGCTTGTATAGCATGATATGAATAATACATAACACATCGTTTCGTCAAGTTTTCCTGACGACTTGAGACGATTTGGTCTGAATCCTTTCGTTTCGTCTAAGTCTATTGCATGTGTTTATTTGAGTTTAAAATATGATCGTGAGAGTGCCAAGTGCCTCAATATAACGTTAACGGTAACATTTTTTCGTTAAAATCTAAACATTAAGTAAGCTGGTAGCCAAGTTCTCAATGCCTTATCATTGTTAGTACCCACAGTTAATAATATAGATCTCCTGAGTCTATTGCATGTGTTTATTTGAGTTTAAAATATGATCGTGAGGGTGCCAAGTGCCTTAATATAACGTTAACAACCCCCGGGGTGAAGACAAGGAATCCCGGAAATTACCGCGGCACTTTTTTCCACGGCAGAAAAGAAATTCCGGCTGGCATGACCGTTGAAACAATCACACCCCTGAAAATATTTACCAGCCTCCCATGTAATTTTATTATCTGTGGTATTGAAGTAGACATTCCTACATTTTTCACAATGCCAATTTATCTATGCATTTGCCTACCTGATTGCCTTTAATTTTGCCCCCCTCCTGAACTTTAAAAATTCAGTAGGACCGCCACTCACCGACCATGGAAAGAACCTGCCATCAATGTGTCATAAATGAGAACAGAAAAAACACATGCAAACGAAACGAACCGAACCAAGATTTCTTTCGCCCGCCTTCAAAGAAACGACAGATGGATGGATGGATGGATGCATAGATGGAAGGATGGATGTATGGATGGATGGATGGATGGATGGATGGATGGATGGATGGATGGATGGACGGACGGACGGACGGACGGATGGATGGACGACACTTTTCCTGCCAATGGTGCCACTGAATCAGCGTAAGTTACAGACAAATAATATGATGAATGACACAGAACATGTCACTCATACACTTGCTATTTTCAACAGATTGTTGCAGAGGAGAATCTTTAAACGCCATTGCAAATGATAAGTGTATAAACGACACTTTTCCTGCCAATGGTGCCACTGAATCAGCATAATGTACAGACAAATAATATGATGAATGACACAGAACATGTCGCTCATACACTGTCCTTTGACTTATGTTACTACAGATGTTATTGATATTCAACCTCTGACTTCTAATCAGTTATTATTTGGATTTCATAAACCATTTCATAAACCATTTCATAAACCATTGCAAAACCAAGATACGGAACTTTATTGTATCATGGATCCTTCAATAGATGGCGACGACAAACCTACCAGTGCCCAACAACGTCTCTCATTCTTCTATGATAATTTTTGGGAACGTTTAGGAAACGAATATTTATCTGTTCTTACGTTTATTAGTGAAGCATGCCCTACGTTTATTTATGAAGCGTACCCTAAAATATGCTCATAGGTAATAAGCATGTCCTACAGAGATAGTCTGGCTACGGCACAGAACGAGAGGGTCCTTAAACTATTGCATCGAATAACAAGGGAAGAGACGTCTCAATTGAGCTTTTCTGGTATTTGAGGGCCTCAGAAACAGTGTATTGTCCACCTACAATCGCAACTCGTTACCAGTCCACTTCCTGTTGACAGTCGAAAGACAACACGGTATAAACGGTTACTCGTGTAAACTAACATTCCGCAAATACGTTTGCACAGAGAATTTGAATGCTGTACTTAATTTCTATCTATCTATGTTGCCACCGCAAAGAAGGTTATGGGCATCACAACGTTTCTAAACTCCTTCATATGTACTTATCAAACATTGCAGTTCATAAATTACAACGTTTAGTCCTGTGCCCCTACACACAAAATCTAGAAAAGTAGTTTTCTTAAGCCTTTTTGTATATGGTTGTTTGCATTGTTTGTCTTAGTTGCTTGTCTTACGAATATGCATCACAAAAAACACAATGAAGCATATGCTCTGCCTTTTCTTAATTTAAAGCTGCTATGCGTTTCATTTTATATATTTGTGTTTGGGGGTGTGTTGCCAAGAGGGTGTGTCTACACGCATTTGTATATGGTTGTTTGCATTGTTTGTCTTAGTTGCTTGTCTTACGAATATGCATCACAAAAAACACAATGAAGCATACGGTCTAAAGTTAATAAACAGGGGGTCCAAATAAACTGTATAAATTGTATAAATAAACTGTATAAATTGTAAAAAGATGAAATACCAAATAATGGTTGGATCTTTAATCTCTTTGCTTGACACATTATCAACAGGTGATATTTGTTATATATCAACATTTTGTAATAAAATTGATTTGTTTTTCAGGCGTTTTAAAAATTGTCCCTCCTGAATTTGAGGCCTCGAGTTGCTTAGCTTGTTGCTTAGACCCCAACTGCGAATACTGATTGTTCAGAGAATGACGATTGACCGTGGAAGCCACCGTTGTATTCACCGTGGTTTTTGTGCTGATTCGCCGGGCCGAGTCTGTTGCGTGATTGGAAACGGCTGGTGACCCAGGACTTGGTCAGTTCGGGGCGTTCGTGAAGATGGCGGTGCTGGCATGCGGTGGCATGTGATGGCCGGCACGCCGCTAGAGGTGCTTCAGAAACTGGGCGGCTGGCGGACCATCTACATGAACCGGTCAATGGCATTTCACTAATGATTCCGTTATTAAATATTATGTACAAATTTTGTAGTACCAGGAATCTTTTCCGATCATATGTCTCCATCCTAATCGATCATAGCAGATATGATGGAGTTCACAGCAGCTTAAGTTGCTATTGGTTGCCCACGCGTTGAGGGACTGCAGATATGTTACTCTTTGTCTTCCCCGTGCTCTTTTACCTTCGAATTTTCCTAACAAAGACAACCATTCCACAGGATACACCTGAGTGGTAATCCCAATTATAGCTACACCAGAGTGGTAATCCCAATTATAACTACACCTGAGTGGTAATCCCAATCATAGCTACACCTGAGTGGTAATCCCAATTATAACTACACCTGAGTGGTAATCCCAATTATAACTACACCAGAGTGGTAATCCCAATCATAAATACACCTGAGTGGTAATCCCAATTATAGCTACACCAGAGTGGTAATCCCAATTATAACTACACCTGAGTGGTAATCCGGGAGGAGGAATGGCCGTGCAAGTCGCAGTAAATGATGCCTGGAAAGCCAGAACCGGGAAACCAATTTTGGAAGGCTATGGACTGAGTGAAACTTCTCCCGTACTAAGCACCAATCCTAATGATGGTACAGATCAGATCGGTACCATCGGTGTACCCATTCCCAATACCGATATGAAAATCATGGACGATCAGGGAAATGAAGTTGCCATGGGGGAAAGGGGAGAGATTTGTGCCAAAGGTCCTCAGGTGGGGTGCCGGTGACCACTTTCCCTGTATCCGATGCGGTGGCCAGACCGGGAAAGGACAGACACAGCCGCTGAGCGAAGGGTGCAATCAACCGGTTGGCCAGACCCGGGGTCAGGTCCGATTCATGGGCCACTACCGGCAGACCCAGCAGCCGGGCTGCGACCACTACCGGGAAAGACACGAACCCGCCCTTGGAAAACACCACGTCGGGCCGCAGCCGGCGCAATATACCCAGGGCCTGCCACAGCCCCTAAGAAAGCAAAGGAATTGAGGCGCTAACTGTAGGCCTGGGCAATTCAGAGGGGTTGGATAATCAAATTTTCAGAAGATCTTGTCCCAAATTAGACATCCTCCCAAAAATTCTCTCCGAGTAGTGCAAATGGAGGTTGCTACTCTATATTTTAAGTGTGGGGAGAGAGTGGAAAAGCGAGAAAGGCAGGAGGGGGGTAGATAGAGTGAGACTGGACTTTATTCTTTTTGTAAAAATCCAGATATACTTCTTCCGACCACCCATCGCGACACCAACCACACCGTCACCTTCGTCACCGGCCATGCTGCCGGCGGCGATGTTCCCGACACGATCGACTGGGCGGCGCTTGCCCGGGGCTCCGGCGCCATCGTGCTCTATATGGCGCTGAAGCACCTCGACCATATTGCCGGTGCGCTGATGATCGGGGGTCTGGAGGCCAATACGCCGGTTGCGGTCGTGTCGAACGCCTCGACGGCCGACCAACGCGTCCTTGAGACCCAGCGTCCATTAGAGCTATGTTGATTTACCGAAAAAGCCCAATGAAAAGATAAAGTCATTTTGTTTGTAACGCCAGATCAGCTGTGTATCTTGACCAATAAGCGTCCATTAGAGCTATGTTGATTTACCGAGAAAGCCCAATGAAAAGATAAAGTCATTCTGTTTGAAACGCAAGAGTAGATCTGTATCTTGACCAATAAGCGTCCATTAGAGCTATGTTGATTTACCGAAAAAGCCCAATGAAAAGATACCATTTGGATCGAGAACTCTGCATGCTAATCCAATTAGCAAATCAACGGTTAATTGTATTGTAATACGAGCTGCGACATGTGGCAACGGTACAAATATAAACAATAGGAGATTATGGATAAATGTGTCAACACAAGGACGATTTCTTTTCGATCAGTACCAGTTTGGATCCGATCCCAAGCGTTCACACGGGTACGGATCCAAACTGGTCCACTTTCATAAGTGGACCCAAACTGGTACGGATAGCAGATTCTCAATGTTACCCAACCAACAATTAAAGTACACTTTTGTGACTGATTGGGTCACTGAGGAACATGATGCCATTTTTACTGCATGGACTGTCACAATCAAATACAGTCCAAAGTTAGGATACACTGAAGAGGAATTGATCTCTGAATTTGACAGGTTGTCGCCTGTCTTCAATTGAAGTTAGGGACAATTTATATGCCTGCCTGATGCGATGCATAACATTTTGCAGCGACATAATCAGTAATTGCATAAAGCCAGTTTATTGTCTTTCTTTCTGCGACTCAAGGTATCTAAAAGCGAATTCCTATTTTGTATACGTGCTTTTTCCAATGTATATATATATATGAACAAAACCATCTGGAAGTTAAACAAATGAGGTGAAAGCACCAAGAAGTCAAAATTAATGTAAAACAACATCTTCACTACAATCAACTTACATCTATATAACTTGCATTTATATAGTCCGTATCTTCCGTGGCTGCACGTACAGTTAATCGTAATAAACAACCCAAAAAATAAACAACCGCCCCGAAAAGTACTGAAATTTTAAACAACTTATAAACAACTTACTTGGGGTCAATTTCTATGTAAAACATTAAACAACTGGTAACGGCAAATCAATACTTAATGGAATGGTGACAAAAAAGACAATTTTTTAAAAGTAGATATGGAACATAACATTTAAAGGCTTTGAGATCTAGCTACCATTGCCAATATTTCGTGAAAAAACAGGAATTCGCCCAGAATTTAATTACAGACGTCCTACTTCTCTATTCTTTTACTACTAGCGTACGTATAAATTATTTACCTACTTCGCTTTTCATGGCTGTTACTTACTTTGACTACTTAACTATCAATCTATTCACTACCTTATTAAACTACGTTCTGCTTTCGACTTTTTCCCCCCTTTTTTCTAAAATTGTGCTCACAGGTATCCCTATTACGTTGGAATTACCTTAACAAATCTTTTGCCTTTTCACTGTTTTTAAATATTTCCATGATAAGGCACGAAGAACTAGGCTACCAGCTTACTTAACGTTTAGATTTTAACGAAAAAATGTTACCGTTAATGTTGTTTTAAAGCACTTGTCACCCTCAGAATCATATTTTAAACTCAAATAAACACATGCAATAGACTCAGTGGATCGATATCAGTAACTGTGGCTACCTACAATGATAAGGCATGAAGAACTAGGCTACCAGCTTTCTTAACGTTTAGATTTTAACAAAAAAATGTTACCATTAGCTAGATGCGTACATTCCATGGTGCACAAAGCGTTCAAAATAGGGTAATATGGCATATTTGACATAGTTTGCATACACCAGATGCGTACATTCCATGGTGCACAAAGCGTTAAAAATAGGCTAATAAGGCACATTTGACATAGTTTGCCTACACTATATGCGTACATTCCATAGTGCACAAAGCGTTCAAATTAGGCTAATAAGGCATATTTGACATAGTTTGCATACACTAGATGCGTATATTCCATGGTTTGACGAAGGACGCATGCCCGGTGGCGCCGTCACTGCCTGCTGAAATTTGCGGATATTTCAAACACCTTGCTACAATTGGTCATGTTCTTCTCAAACGTTTTTGCAGTCCATTGGACAAGTAAGCTTTGTGTATACCAATCACAAACATGGCGTAGATAGAGGAGCAAAAAGCCTGAGTGGCTTGTGTTTTTGAACCAATCAGCGCCCATTACAACAAGGTTAATTGAATAGGCCTAGCGAGAAAATGGAATGTACGCATCTAGTGTATGCAATCTATGTCAAATATGCGTTATAAGCCTATTTTGAACGCTTTGTGCACCATGGGATGGACGTATCCAGTGTATGCAAACTATGTCAAATTTGCCTTATTATCCTATCTTGAACGCTTTGTGCACCATAGAATGTACGCATCTAATGTGTGCAAACTATGTCAAATATGCCTTATTAGCCTATATTGAACGCTTTGTGCACCATGGAATGTACGCATCTAGTGTATCCGTCGAAAATCTTGATTTAATCGTCAGCGGACCACGAACTTCAAATCCTCCAGTGAACGTATTCACTTCACTATGAAGGTATTGGGATAGATCATTCTTAATATGCTTCGCGTCGATTAAATTAATCGAACTTCCGCTATCAACTAGAATATTTATCTTTTCTGTGCTTTTTAAAAAATACAGCGAACCAGACGTGTTGCTGTCAATCGTATTAACCACCGACACACCTTCTTGCTTCTGTGTCCCCTACATAGTGCTGGAGGTAAGATTCCCGCTATCCGTTGCGTTCACAAAAATCCTGGAATGTGTAGGCCTATGGCGTCTACGCTGTCTGACTCTTAGTTTTTATTAAATTTCAATATTGACACTGGTACTTCTAATCCTTTAAAATGTAAGTCAAACAACATGATTAAATTACCTGCAAGCACGGAAACCAAAGCTTTCATTTACCTAGGATCAGTGAAACTGAGGAATTTAATGTGCAATTGTCCAGCAGTACTATGTCAAATATCCCTTATCAGCGCATTTTGTACGCTTTGTGCACCTTGGAATGTACGCATCTAGTGTATGCAAAATATTTCAAATATGCCTTATTAGCGTATTTTGAACGCTTTGTGCACCATGGAATGTTCGTGTCTCGTGTATCAAAACTATGTCAAATATGCCTTATGAGCCTATTTTGAACGCTTTGTGCACCATGGAATGTACGGATCTAGTGCATGCAAACTATTTCAAATATGCCCTATATTGCGTTGTTGGAAAGATTCTTTTGATTGTACTTGGTCATAAGGAATAGATCGGGCTGGAACAGATACTTTGTTACCCCCTGTATGAATATGAGGGTCTATTAAAGTAGGCCTGTTTCCCTTTTTTCTTTGTCGGTTTGCTGAGGGGGTTCTTGTAAGTGTGACGAAAAATAATCAAGCAGATGGTGGTACGAGAGAAAGGGGGTTTGTTGCAACGTAGATAAAGAGGGAAGATGGCAAATATATGGTTCTCTGGCAGTGTCTCTGATAGCTTTACTAACAGTGTGTCTTGTAGCGTCTCTTATAGCGATGCTGATAGTGTCTTTAATAGTGTCTCTGGCAGTGTCTCTGATAGCTTTACTGACAGTGTGTCTTGTAGCGTCTTTGATAGCAATGCTGATAGTGTCTATAATAGTGTCTCTGGCAGTGTCTCTGATAGCTTTACTGACAGTGTGTCTTGTAGCGTCTCTGATAGCGGTGCTGGTAGTGTCTTTACTATGATTGAATAAAGCTTGAAGCAAACAACCCGATTCAGTTAACGAAAGTTGAGGACAACCCTTGAGAGGAAGGTTCTTGAATCTGCCTATTCTTCTTGACAGTTGATTAAGACTGGCTTTATTCAAGACCAAGAAGATAGAAGATGAGCGAGGGAGACAGTGGATATCAGTACTGAGAGATACGGCACGAACGGTCGGGGCGCGGCAACACGGCTGGAGTCAACACGTAAGTATAGGACAACGGCGGTTAGAAAAGTATGCCACCACCGGGGATCGAACCCGTGACCCACGCTTTCGCGGCGTGCACTCTACCAACTGAGCTAGGTGACCTCAGATGTTAACACACTTTTATTTCTCTAGTCGCCACATCAGCTCCCAATCATCTACCAGTGGACATCGACATCCAACTCTACGCAATTGGAGACCAACCTCTCTGCGCAGTGTAACTTGACCAAGGAAGAACTGCCATACGGCCCGTCATCAATCCAAAGCCCATTTATGCATATTTCGAATCCAATTATTTATCTTTCGGTAAATTTCGTTTTTTGGAGTAAATTTAGAGGCATCATTATAAGAGTTCCTTTAAGGGATCAAAGTAAGGCCCCGTTAACATATGTGATTAGCTAGAGATCAGTTTCCAGTCATCGTCACCACGGAACAATTAAGGCTACTTATAAAAGAGAAAACAAATTGTGATTGGCCGAAAATGATCATAGCTAGACATTGATTTCTAGATAAGCATTCACATCATATCTATTGAATTTACATAATTTTCAGTCAATTTTACATCTTTCTAGCCTCAAATATTGCCCAATTTGAACATTTTCTATCTCTACATTCAATTGAAAACAGGAAATCAAATTTGATCTCATTTTTATACTTTTTCACAATTTAAACATGGGTTCTACACCCCACCTAGGTCACCTCGTCAATTTACCCTCTTTTCAATTGAATTCACCCCATTTTAAATTAAAGTTTCCAACATTTTCACAATTTTAGAACACAAAATAGAAGAACGCTTAACGTGGAGCCAAAAGGAGCAAAAACATTCAGGAAAAAAGCTCAACACTTGACATTTGGATAGGACAATGCATTAAAATCTTTGGAGGAGGGGAAGCACAAAATAGAAGAACGCTTAACGTGGAGCCAAAAGGAGCAAAAACATTCACAGAACACAAAATAGAAGAACGCTTAACGTGGAGCCAAAAGGAGCAAAAACATTCAGGAAAAAAGCTCAACACTTGACAAATACGAGGCTGATCCCTTCCAGTTTGACAAGCCCCGGCTTCCGTTGTGAAAGTACGCAAGTTGTGGTCTTTCTTCAAAATCATATTGCTGTAAATTAAGAATAGATCAGTCCCTGCAGCAATCTCAATGACGACCCCCCCCCAAGGGAAACCGCTTTCCCCTTTGGAAAGAAAAGGTCCCTGGGGAAAGGCCCCACTGCTTATCAGGGGGCTGCACTGAGAGATTGCCTTTCTAGTAAAGACATGTGACTGCTGGCGGGTAACCTCCACAGTTTCCTCCACGCCTTCCGATCTTGTGCTCTCTGCATCCACGTTCTACCAGCCTCCTCTTCAATCTCATTACGCCACCTCCTTTTTGATCTTCCTTTACCTCTGCTTCCTTCTCTTGGCCGCCACTCGGTTGTTTTCTTGGCCAATCTCTTGTTCTCCATTCGGGCGACATGTCCTGCCCACTGGCCTTTTGTGTATTCTATTTTCTCGGTGATGTCTTTCACTTTGAATGAATGACTGGATGCATGGATGCATACAAGTATAGATGAATGGGTGGATGGGTGAATGAATGATTGGATGCATGGTTGCATGCAAGTATAGATGAATGGGCGGATCTGCGAATGAATGATTGGATCCATGGATGCATGCAAGTATAGATGAATGGGTGGATGGCTGAACGAATGATTGGATGCATGGTTGCATGCAAGTATAGATGAATGGGTGGATGGGTGAATGAATGATTGGATACATGGTTGTAGTTTGCATACACTAGATTCGTACATTCCATGGTGCACAGAGCGTTCAAAATAGGCTAATAAGGCATATTTGACATCGTTTAGATACACTAGATGCGTACATTCCATGGTGCACAAAGCGTTCAAAGTAGGCTAATAAGTCATAATTGACATAGTTTGCATACACTAGATTCGTACATTCCATGGTGCACAGAGCGTTCTAAATAGGCTAATAAGGCATATTTGACATAGTTTGCATACACTAGATGCTATGCGGTGGATAATTCTTCGAAGGCCGTTCGATCAACACATTCTACTCAAACGAATGTGATAACAGCATTCTCTTTCGATTTCCTTTAAAAATCGTTGAGTAAACTCCGTCTGTAAATGTCAACTGATGAATTTGGTGTGACTTCAGGCTTAAAGTAAAACATTTCTTTACCAATTCTGGAGTGATAAAGTTCCCTTGTAAATGCATCTATCACACATTTGTGAACCGAGCTAGAGGGAAAGCTCCAACATAAACACTCACACTGTCCGTCTACTGATATTTTGCATGACTTTACACAGAGACTAGCGATAGCAATAAGCTTGATGCTTGTTTTGACCTTGTGCAAGATGCGTGACGTTCGAAATTTGAGTCATTTGAGAAGCTGAATAAAAGTTGTTAAGGAGAAAATTGTGTTCACTAAAGTGGACTAAGTGTTTAAAGGTATTCTAAAGTGGGATATATGTTCATTGGGTTCAGACAGACAGAAATACAGCTATTAAACCTTGATCACTTACAGAAACTGCACTAAATCACACAAGTATCGTTTAACTAAGTGCAAGTGTGGCTAACAAGAATGACTACGAGGTAAAACAATCGTACCTTGTCCTTTTGTGAAAACCGAATCGTGAATTGTCGTTCAGGCCATTTTAACGGCGTCCACAGTACTGAAGTAAATCGCACTCCACATGGCCACCCAGGAGCTGTTTCAGAAGGGCAAGTGCTCAAACTGGATTCTCGGTACACTTCTTGACGACTTCATGTTTGCTTCGTTTCGGATAAAATTGTGTTTCAATGACTTGTCTCATTATGATAGCAATGGCACGCAAAAGCAGTGAAAGATTTTATTCAGTAGATACTCCACTTACTTTGACATTACACGGCAAAATCCTTTCTCGTTTGCTAACTAAGCTAAGTAAATAACTCTCCATTACACTAAGATTTGATTGCTGCTCATATTAACCTTGTGGCCACATGGCGAGATTTGCATCTCGTGATATAACGCATATTTGACATAGTTTGCATACACTAGATGCGTACATTCCATGGTGCACAAAGCGTTTAAAATAGCCTATAAGGCATATTTGACAGAGTTTGCATACTCTAGATGCGTACATTCCATGGTGCTCAAAGCGTTCAAATTAAGCTAATAAGGCATATTTGACATATTTTGCATACACTAGATTGGTTTATTCTATGGTGCACAAAGAGATCAAAATAGGCTAATTAGGCATATTTGACATAGTTGACCTCTTGGTTAGGATATGTATTATCTGTTCCGTTCTGTTGTCTTCTGTTCTTTCCTGTCCTTTTCTGTTCTCTTCTGTTCCCTTCTGTTCTCTGCTGGTCTCTTCTGTTCGCCTCTGTTCTCTTGTGTACTCTTCTGTCCTTTTCTGTACTCTTCTGTTCTATTCTGTACTCTTCTGTTCTCTTCTGTTCTCTTCTGTTCTCTTCTGTTCTCTTCTGTTCTCTTCTGTTCTCTTCTGTTCTCTTCTAGTAAAAATCTTCAAAAAGGGACGAAAGCATAGCCCTTCATAACCGATGTTATCTTTCCCGTTGCAGTATTTTCCCCTCCTCATTATATGTGCTTTCCCCCTTAGGAAATCGTTCCCTACGACAGCAAGTTGCTGGGTGGAGGCATTGAAGATAGATGAGTGAAAATAAGGGAAAAAAGAAGGAGTAGCTTTGATTAACGAAAGCAGCAAACATGATTTGAATATTGATAACACAATGGTAATAGTTGTATAAAATATCAATAAGCAATGCCTTCTCTTGTCCTTAGACATGAGTTTCATATTGATTTTGTACCTGGTATAAATATGTCCTGATGAATTCCATGTTGAATTTGTACTGGTATAAATATTTCCAGATGAATTCCATGTTGAATTTGTACTGGTATAAATATTTCCAGATGAATTTCATGTTGAACTTGTACCTGGTATAAATATCTCCTGTTTTCTGAAAGTATCTCTAGGAGAAGTCATAATGACTTAATTGTGATTAAAGGCTCTTTTCCTATTTCAAAAGTTTTAGTTTTCGGGGAATAATAGCTAAGGGTGTGGAAAAAATGAAGATATTAGACTATTTTATGATTGCACACGGTAAGGAATGTGATTAAAGGCTCTTTTCCTAAGTCAAAAGTTTTAGTTTTTGATGTTAATAGCTTTGTCCGTGGAAAAAATGAAGATATTAGACTATTTTGTGATTGCACATGGTAAAGAATGTGATTAAAGGCTCTTTTCAGAAATCAGCCTACCTTGCCAACTTACACTTATTACCACATCTTCTAAACTACACGGAATTTGACTCTGATTTCACGCGGTATACTCTTGTAGGCCATCAATCGACACTATAAGCATATAGAGATCAGAATTGACGGACCTTTTTTTTGTGACCAAATTTTTCTACTTTTCCAAGCCTTAGTGCTTGAAGAAATGCCAGAAATCAGCCTACCTTGTCAACTTACACTTATTACCATATCTTCTAAACTAACCGCTTCTAAAACTTTCAGATGGAAAGCTGATCTAGCTTTAGCTAATATACGAAAACAATCATTCGTATAGGCATACAAACAGTCGTGCTGATGTAGCAAATGTGTACCGATGGCTGAATCAGGCAACATGCGTTGTGCCGTGAACACAACCCTGGTCTGACTACTCCCAGAACAACGACCAACAGCTTTACTGATCTGGGACTCGAACTTGCTAGACACTTGCCCTATATACGGCAACCTTAAATAGTAAACAAAAGATAACAAAAAACCGACACCTACTTTCCAAGAAATCTTAGAATAAACATTTAACTTCTCCCGTTTTGTGCCAGGATAGATAAATTCAGATATAACGAAACTTGCAGCATTAGAAAGCGTGAATCTTGCTTTTTCGATTGAACGGAGCAAAATTTTATATTTAAAGTTCAGAAAAGGGCACTCCCTACAAGTATTTTAGCACATCTGCTTTGAAAAAATTGAAAATTAACTAAAAAGAAGCAAGGCAGTGACTGATAATAAGAATGAAATCGCTAAAACGTTTGACGATATCTTATTAGGGGGACGGTGAGCAAAACGTTTCAGAAGGGGCACCCCTTCTCCATTGGCTACGGGCCTGAAGAGAGGTAGACCAAAAGCCAAGTGCGAAAGAATATGAAAGATATTAAAGAAGACTTTTTATTAGTCGCTTTGTACACGATGTTAATTTGATTGTTTATTATTGTAATCGTGTATGTGCCATGCTACCTTTGACTTAAAAGAAAATGGAATTTCCTAGAAGGGGTAAAGAAGGAAGATTTGAATAGATGGGGATAGAGGAGGAGTCTGGACAGCTGTGTTAATCTCAGGTGGGTTGGTGTTGCAGTGAGTTGTTAGTAGTAGTAATCATAAAAACAATAACTAATTTGTCTCGGAGGATGTAGTAAAAGAACGTTCATTATTACCCTTCACTGTGATTTCACAGAATCTCATTTAGCCCTTTCAGCCATAGGGTTCAGTGCAGGTTTGCTCATCTTGGGCTGCATTTACTTTAGTCACATTCTATATTAACCTATATTTTATATGTTTTATCATTTTAGAATATTCATTTTATAATTGCAGCTTATGTTCAAATACATCTAGTTCATCTTTATTTCATAGTTTTTATTGTCTTGATTGATGAATTGGTAGAATAAAGATATTAAGAAACTGTATGTTTTTTTTTCGAACTTTACCCGGCAATCAATTACAGTTGTATCATAAATCCAACATGATTGTTTTCGTATATTAGCTAAAGCTAGATCAGCTTTCCATCTGAAAGTTTTAGAAGCGGTTTTCATCAAAACCGGGGATCCTTTACTTGGCCGACAAAAGGAGTTTGTGTTTTCTCTGAAATTGTTCGAACAATTTTGGCGCCTCCAAGTTGTTTGTAGGTTTAATGATTATCATAAATGATGTTTGAATGTTTGAACAACTCGTTCTTTGCACGAGCCATTCTGATGAGGGTGCAACGAAACCGGTTATATATACAAAAATAAGTTGTTTGTTTGTGTATTGACTGACGTCATGTTTGTGTGTCGACTAACGTCATTATAAGGATTGAGCATTATGCCGTCATGAAGTTGTTTGTCGACTCAGGTCATGTTTGTCGACTGACGAAATTACAGACCGGGACACAGGGACACAAATGACGACTGGGACACCGGGACGTAGAGAATATAAATGACGATCGGGACACTCAAAGAGAAATTACAGACTGGGACACCAGAATGTACGCATCAAGTTAATGCAAACTATGTCAATCATGCCTTACTGGCCTATCATGAACGCTTTGTGCACCATGGATTTACGCATCTAGTGTATGAAATCTATGTCAAATATGTCATGTTAGCCTACTTTGAACGCTTTGTGCACCATGGAATGTACACATCTAGTGTATTCAAACTATGTCAAATATGCCTTATTAGCCCATTTGTAACGCTTTGTGCAGCATGGAATGTACGCATCTAGTTTATGCCAATTGGAGACCAGCCTCTCTGCGCCATGTGACTTGACCAAGGAAGAACTGCCGTCCGGCCCATCATCAATCCAAAGTCCATTAAGTTAGAAAGTATCATCAAGAAGAGAGGATTTGAAATGTTAATTTTGAAAAGAATACTATAAAAATAGAAAATATGTCACTACCGGGAATCGAACCCGTGACCCACGCTTTCGCGGCGTGCGCTCTACCAACCGAGCTAGGTGACCTCCGATGTTAACATACTTTGATTTAGCTGTGATCCAGCTGTACCAGCATATGCATTACGGATCTTACGTCCGGTTTGGACAATAAGTAATTTCCGAGATGACTTTAGGGATGTACTAATAGGTAAACAGAGGTGCACAAGCTTCTGCAGGGGTGCGACATCTAAATCACTCAAATTTAGGCTACTCTATCAGGGGGTTTCAAAACGGTTAAATTGAACAATAGCACTTGAGACATAGCTGCATTTAAAAAAAACTAATCTCATTATAAAAGTCTACGTAGTGGCGAAGCCAGGTTTGAAGACATGGTCAGGCTCGGGGGAGGGGGTTATTATTGGGCCATGCCCAACTGGATAAAGAGGTCAGTTACACAGTCGTCCTGCTGATTGCTAAAAGTTCATTGCCACTAATATGCATTTGCAAGAACTCCTTTTCTATAATTACATTTGGAAGATAACTCCTTAAAAACTAATCAACAAAGAGTATTTAAAGTCGATGGAATGGTCAGATTCTATTTTTGTGAAGGTGATGGCATTCAACATGCAAGTATGAAGAAAAAGATTCGAAAAGAATGTTTCCGAAGAATCCGTGCAGTTTGAAAACTGAGCTTAATTCGCAAAATAGAGTGACAGCTATTAATGCTCTAGCTATCCCTGTTGTAACTTACAGCTTCAATGTAATTAATTGGACCTTAAAGCAGATGTAGATCGTTTGTATATACCAAGACGTGATGGGGGTAGAGGAATGATTCAGTTAGAGTTATCATACACACTTATTAACTTTGTGAAATCCCCCAATGAGTCTTACGACCTTAGTTCCTTTTTTCGTTTTTGTGCTAAATCTTTGCTAATACCTCTATAAAGGAACCATTATGGAAACAAGGTCTTCTGAACCCTTTTTAATGCTATCTCTGCCAACTTTATCAAAAGGGGTTTATTGAGCAAACTTTCTTTGTTTTTTGTTACTTTTGAATATTTTGTATTCTTTAGAGTGATTTTAATATTTTGTTTAATTTTGTTTTACTTTTGCTGATTCACATGCCTGATCCATTCTTTGCAAGTGCAAATAACTAAAACGGAGCATTTCACGTCAGAAATTCTTTGACGGGTGTTTACATCCATCTTGCTGATTGTGACACTTCAGTCTGCAGACTTCAAAATATAATTATCACACCCAGGATACAACCCCCATGCTTGCTAAGGAACCTGATCTCCCTTTGGTATCAAATAGCTGTCAAAATTTGCACCTGTCATCGTCATCATAGAATTAGAATGCTTGCCTTGGCAACCTGCAAGAAAGCTTTGAGGTTCAGAAGCAATATAGGACTACATTTACTAACCTTTTATGACTTGAAAAATGTCCTCATGAGATTGGGCAAACTTATTTTGTCCCAAATTAGTGTGTATAACTGTTATTTGACAACTTTTTAACCACTAATCCTACTTGTGGTTTACCAGAGACTCAGAAATTGTTATGACAAGTTTTATACATTGAACGTGGGTACATTAGAGTAGTTGAGGCTTGATCAGCTATGCATAGACTCATCCTGAAGAGTATTTCCTGTTCCTGAATTTTCCTCTGTTCAATGACTTTCTCTGTCATCGTAGAGTCGAGCCAAGACGTCTCCGAATCAGCTCCTTAAATTCCACTCTATTCTGGGTGACTTTCTTTGCCTGTTGTTTATCAACACCGAGCAGTTCTGCGATCTTGATCCAAGGATCGTGATAGTATGGCTTAGAGGATTTCGCAAACATCAGCTTCTTTGTTGATTTTGCCTAAATCTGAGCACCGCTAGCGCTTGCACCTCTACGAAATTCACGGCCTACCATTCGCGCCGCCTTAGACTTCAAAAGCAACAAAAACAACCAAATCAATAACATCTAGACTGCAGAGTGAGGAATGATTATCCAGAATCATCAGAACAGGTTCTGATATATTGCAGTGCACATGCTTAATGAAATGATGCATGTACTCAATAAAGGCTGACTCATCAATCCTGCCTGACTGTCTAGCTTTGAACGCTTTGTGCACCATGGAATGTACGCATCTAGTGTCTGCAAACTATGTCAAATATGCCTTACTAGCCTATTTTGAACGCTTTGTGCACCATGGAATGTACGTATTTAGTGTCTGCAAACTATGTCAAATATGCCTTATCAGCCTATTTTGAACGCTCTGTGCACTACGGAATGTACGCATCTAGTGTCTGCAAACTATGTCAAATATGCCTTATTAGCCTATTTTGAACGCTCTCTGCACCATGGTGCACCATGGAATGTACGCACCTAGTGTATGCAAACTATGTCAAATATGCCTTATTAGCCTATTTTGAACGCTTTGGTTACCATTGAATGTACGCATGTAGTGTATGCAAACTATGTTAAATATGCCTTATTAGCCTATTTTGAACGCTTTGTGCACCATTGAATCTACGGATCTAGTGTATGCAAATTATGTCAAATATGCCTTATTAGCCTATTTTGAACGCTTTGTGCACCATGGAATGTATGCATATCAGGCCTTCCCTCCCTCCAAAAGTATCTCACCTCGAAATATGTGTTTATAAAGTAATTATAGTTAGTTTGACTGCAATAGACCCAAAAAGTTCAAACGAGAGATGCAACGGGAGATATACTATCCCCGAAATATATTTGGTCGCTCAAAAAGAGAACTATAACATTTAATTTTCAAACAAATAAGTTCTCTTTCGATCCACGACTGGTTTGATCAGATAAATCATGCGAAAAAAAAACCTAAAATCTAGAGGAATATGTGATGAGACCTTGTCTTAGAGTTGGTGTTTATACATGCGAAGGTAAGCTTCATTTCTGATTTGACGAACTGAATGTAAGATTACGATATTGTTCATCCTTTTCTTATTATTTATAATTTTGCTTTTTGTAGTCCAATGGCCACTGTTTGTTGTTAAATGGCAGTTGTTTGTAGTCAAATGGCAACTGTTTATTGTTAAATGACAATTGTTTGTAGTCAAATGGCCACTGTTTGTAGTATTTGTTCATTGATGTTCATAATACGAAGGCAAAAATCTTCCCTTTCTTAAAACTCTTCTGTGTTTCTTCTATGGCCCATCTCTTTAGATTCTCCAACAGAAGTCAGCTAGCATACTGGTGTCCCATCTTCCCTTATAACGTTCCCACGTCACCTTCAGATCCTTATGAAAACTCTCACCTTGTTCATTACTGTAGTCAAAAAGATTATCTGGAAACTGTTTAAGGTGACTAAGCAGGAAATGTATCTTTGAAACCATGCTGTGAGCAGACATGAACTTGTAGTACGAGGGTGCGACGTATTGAGGATAATACTTTCATTCATATGTTTCCCGATCTTCTTACCTTGTACATAGCGAGGACGTCTTCATACAGTCGAAATTTTCGCGAGATGTTTTAGATTTTGAGAAAATTATTTTCCAGAATGTATGAGATTTGAAACGACCAAAATGGTTGCTTACTTATAATCCACCGGTTTTTATTTATTTTGAGCATTATGAACGGCCAAATGAAATGCAGACCTGGCCTTTCCTATGATACGGAAGCAATTGTCCGTGTACGCTTTGGCACAGTCTGGTTTCTCAAGCAAGTGCTAAACCCTATGGCAGAGTCACATTGCTTAGTGGCGTTTTTGGTCTTTGAAACTCGAGGTGCTTGTTTCCTTTTAGGAGTAGTCTGGGTTCTCAAGCAAGTGCTGCCCTATGGCAGAGTCACATTGCTTAGTGGCGGTTTTGGTCTTTGAAACTCGAGAAACCAGTCCATTCTGAAACTACCCTGGGTGACACCACCTTACTTTCCCACAAACGAAACCCTGCGCTTAAGCCTCGGCTTTGTCAGTTGTATTATTCTAGGATAGTGAATAGTGTATACTATTCCATGATATGGTACTAAAATAAACTCTGACAGATCAAGCATTGTAATCCCTGCTGGTCAAACAGAAGGAAACCGAAGGATTTAAATATGTTGAAGTGGGTTTAATGGACAACTTACAAGAATAGCGTTCTGCACGCTGGAATGTAAGCATTTCAATAGTGCCATTGAGCGTAGTTACACTATTTGAACATATTGGGAATGCATTCTGCATGCTAGATTGTGAGCATTTCAATAGTGCCATTGAGCGTTGTTACACTATTTAAACATATTGGGACTGCGTTCTGCACGCTGGAATGCGAGCAATTCATTAGTGCAATTGAGCGTAGTTACACTATTTGAAGATATTGGGAATGTGTTCTGCACGCTGGAATGTGTTGAAAAAATGAAGATATTAGACTATTTTATGATTGCAAATGGTAAAGAATGTGATTAAAGGCTCTTTTCCTATGTATAAAGTTTTAGTTTTCGAGGGTAATAGCTACGTCTGTTGAAAAAATGAAAATATTAGACTATTTTATGATTGCAAATGGTTAATAATGTGATTAAACGCTCTTTTCCTATGTCAAAAGTTTTAGTTTTCGAGGGTAATAGCTACCTATGTTGAAAAAATGAAGATATTAGACATTAGAAGCATTCTTACTAAGTACCAGCCAATATTAGACAGTTCCGATAACCTAAGGCAGATTTCCCGACAGAACCAGTTGTAGCATTTCTTAGAGCTAGATCAATTAAAGGGCGATTCCACGTTGAAGTGGACATTTTTGGGAGAAAATGAAAATTGTTCATTGCACAAAGTATAATTATAATGTTATTCAAAAGATAATGTACTATGTATTTTGAAACTTTTTGAAGTGATTAGGGGAAGCACTTTTTCATCATATAATCAACTCAACTTCAAGACTTCTCAACTAACAAAACTCAAAACTAGAAAGGGGGCGTTTCAGCCAAAAAAAGATATCGCAATTCTGCTTAAGTTCTTCATGTAAGAACACTGTAATCATCATACTAAGGTGTACGCTGTTCATCATGTAAGGGTGACGGCGATCGGGCGCAACAAGAAGCAACAATGATACAAGTCGCGGTTAGCTTTCTGTACCACTTATTCTTGGAGTTGAACGAATCAACTGCGGTAGAGTAGGTGCTACGATCTTTATATGCAACTGCGGTAGAGTAGGTGCTACGATCTTTATATACAACTACGGTAAAGTAAGTGCTACGATCTTTATATACAACTACGGTAAAGTAAGTGCTACGATCTTTATATAGAATTACGGTAGAGTAAGTGCTAAGATATGTGTACTGGGAGTATGATATAAAGAGCTGAATTAACTACACCTCAATTCTAACAACACCCCTGCCTGGAGCAAAGATGATTTTGCAAACAAAGTGATTACACTTCCACTTGAGGCAACAATGTTTCGAAATTTCGGTAGTATTTTTGCAAGTGCACATCATGATAAATGTATGCATTTTAGTAATCATAACGATTGTTATCACAAGGCAAATATTCGCCGATTATTTCGAATTCGAACGTACCATATTGCCTTAACATGCCAACATATCAGCCCATACCATCCCTGAATTAAGACACACCCAATAACTATCTGAAAGTGAAGGCGATCCTGCAATGAATTGTATTGGACTAGCGCGCTCATTTATTTGTCCACAGGATAGTAATACACACAGAGCCACTCCCCTAATGGCATCTTGCATCACTGATAAGATTTTGCGCCCATAGAGCCTCGTTTACACGAAGGCGCCATTTTACCCCTGCATTTTTCTAAGTCAATGCGAAACGTTACAGGTCTATTCCGAAGAAATACTATATAGCTGTTTTCTACCGATCATCATCATGTAATTGATCGGATCGAAACTGGCAAATCACTGCCAGATGATATTCCTTTACATCATCGCTGTTTTCTTTCTGTAGATTTTGAAATAGCTGCATTTCTGTCTGTCTGAACCCAATGAACATATAGTCACTTTAGAATGTTTTTGAACACTTAGTCCACCCCAGTGAACACCATTTTCTCGTTAACAACTTTTATTCAGCTTCTCAAATGACTCAAATTTCGAACGTCACGCATCTTGCACAAGGTCAAAACAAGCCTTATTATTTTCTCAATCTACTTCACTCAAATTGGCATTACTTTGTTTAGGTTACTAAAGACAATACAAAGACTTTAGATTGCTATATCGATTCGCTTTTGACCACCCTCACCAAAATACAATAAAAAGCAGTCTTAACTATCAATTTTTTGTATTTTGGGGCAAAGACGCGCCATGGAGAGTTTTTATACTTTTTAACGATAAGGATTTGATGTCATCATTAATTTGATATGGTGTCATTGAGGAGGTTGCAAACATAATGCAATGTTATGATCTAATGCGATGTTATGATCTAATGCGATCTCATGATCTAATGCGATCTTATGATCTAATGTGATCTCATGATCTAATGCGATCTCATGATTTAATGCGATCTCATGATTTAATGCGATGTTATGATCTAATGCGATCTCATGATTTAATGCGATGTTATGATCTAATGCGATCTCATGATCTAATGCAATGTTATGATCTAATGCGATCTTATGATCTAATGCGATGTTGTGCTTTGCTGCAAAACAATCGCGATGATTTATTGTCCCTTCGCGACAGGCACATACATACAAACGCCTCTTATAAAAGGAGTCTTAAGGTGGTTATTAGGTTCACAATAATGATAGGCATTGTCTGAAACAGAGTATAGAATCTTATTATCTTAATGGGCCTCTTGGGAAATACCACTCTGTTATGTATTATCTTTTGGATGGTATTTCTCTTTGTAAGCAATCTTTGTTATACAAAGGGCATACTCTCATATTCAATTAAAGGAACATGTATCCAAACTCCGTGACCAAATTCAGGCTTTAACAGCTAAGGTTCAGTCACGGGGCCGCTCGCAACCACCTAAACCATCACCGTCTGTTCCTCGTGCTTCTCCCAACTCACGATCTTCTCGTATCTCTACCAGCCCTTCACCTCAACATTCTACTTCATCTCACACTACTCCTCCTACACCGTCTGATCTCTGCTGGTATCATTTCCACTTCGGTGCTTCTGCTGAGAAACCTTTTTTAAATTGCACCCAATGATTCTTTCTTACATCCCAAGGGATGCATGCACCATTCCCGGTTGGAAACTCTTGAACAAGAGTATCGCAAAAATAACGATCCACTTTAAAGTAGGTTAACCAATTTTTGCTACAATACTATTTCATAGAGATACCCCACTAGGTACTGTATAGGATTCCTTTTTTAAATTGCACCCAATGATTCTTTCTTACATCCCAAGGGATGCATGCACCATTCCCGGTTGGACACATTCCATTTCGGTCATTCTGACGTTAGTACTCTGAGGAGTGTCAGACGAAAAAAGCTTTCAAGTACACAATGTTCTCACTACTTCGTGCAATATAAATGAATTATTATAGTTCAATCCTGCATCTCTACAAATAATATCTGGAAACGCTTCTTATGCTTTTCACATCCGCCCATGGTCACCAAAGAAATACAGATGATATAGCTACTTAAAGTTCTAGGGCAAAGACCTGCGAGATGTGCTCTACTATGTGCAATCATAAAATTGTCTAATATCTTCATTTTTTCAACATACATAGCTATTACCCTTGAAAACTAAAACTTTTAAAATAGGAAAAGACCCTTTAATAACATTCTTTACCATTTGCAATCATAAAATAGTCTAATATCTTCATTTTTTTAACACACGTAGCTATTACCGTCGAAAACAAAAACTTTTGACATAGGAAAAGAGCCTTTAATCACATTCTTTACCATGTGCAATCATAAAATTGTCTACCCAGGCTGGGGTAAGTTGTGCCATGGCACAATTTACCCCAAAATGACTTCGTTATAATAACTTTTACGTTGTTGATGTAACTAAGTTATGTTACCTTTCAAATTCAAATAAAAGTGAGTGAATTTAAATGGCACGTCCGTACCGCTTGGAGAAAAGCCATTTGGGGGAAACTTTTGGAATAATTACTTCAAAGTTTATTAAAATGACTCATAGTATCTCAGATGTTAAAAACTCATACAGAGTGCATTGCCAACCGAATAATAGCAAACATGGCCGTTCTGGCTGGCGGGCAATTCTTGGAGATCGCAAAATATAGAGGGCTGTTAAGTGGGTAATACGAATGGGCTGTTAAGTGGGTAATAGGGCTGTTAAGTGGGTAATATTCGTAATACGAAAAAAAAACAGTGAAAGACTTGAAGGTTCTGGTTAAGAGGTAGTTTCTTTAACTGTCCATTCTCTCAGTGACATTGCCCATAAGTTACTGTGAATTTCATGCTACTTGGAATGCGTACATTCCATGGTGCACAATGCGTTATGAATAGGACCAAAAGCTGTTTTTAGTGACACTTGCATACTTGGAATGCGTATAATCCATTTTGCACAATGCGTTTAAAATAGCACCAAAAGCTATTTTTAGTGACACTTACATACTTGGAATGCGTACATTCAATGGTGCAGAATGTTTTTAGAATAGCACCAAAAGCTCTTTTTAGAGACAATTGCATACTTGGAATGCGTACATTCCACTAGGGACCATGGCGGTCCCAAATCGCCCATTGGAGCACTTTGAAAAAATTTGGTCTATTGTGCAAAATTCCAAAATAAGCCTTGGGAATTCAAAGTGCTCAGAATGAGCTGAAATTAACACAAGGCAAAGGTAATGGATCCCTAGAGGCCATGGCGGTTCCAAATCGCCCGTTAGAGCACTTTGAAAAAATTTGGTCTATTGTGTAAAATTCCAAAAAAATGCCTTGGGAATTCAAAGTGCTCACAATGAGCCCTAGTCCCTGCCCATATAGCTCATCCTTCCAACTAGAATAAATAAATTCTCTATCACCCCATTACAACAATCCTAACCATAGAAAGCGAGCTTCTGAGACTCATAACGAGTCTAGATCAAGACATCTGAATTTGCCAGCAAGAACGTTGATACGATAGTTGTCCTTTAATGTTGCAACGTTTCATTTGCAATTTTCACACTATTTAAATCGCTGAAATTAGTCTGGCCTTAAGAAAACCAATGGAGGATCCTTTAAAAATGGCTCTAGGGCCCTGGGGAGGCCTTGGGGGAGCCTGGGACCACTCTAGAAGGACCTTCTGTGGCCGTGGGGGAGCCCTGGGGGAGCCTGGGACCACTCCCCCCCCCCAAGTGAAAAATTTTCACTTGGGGAGCCTTTCCCTGCCTTAGGGGAGCCTAGGATCCTTTAAAAATGGCTCTAGGGCCCTGGGGAGGCCTTGGGGGAGCCTGGGACCACTCTAGAAGGACCTTCTGTGATCTTCACCAGAGTCAGCTTGAAAAGACTGGATCTAATGAGGATCACATCAAAACCTTAAGATAATGTGTATATACATCTTGAATAATACTGTGTTTTGGGCACATGGAGCGATGAGATATAATACTACATGTGCTTTAGTCTGATACGCTTGGCACTTTGTGAATAAAACTGTAGAAGAACTATGTTTCAGACTCCTTTCAGTTAATACCCCCGGATTTTACGGAACTTCATATTGCGCCCCCCCGTCTATGATTTATTAGGTAGAACAACAGAGTAATAAATAACCATAGCAACAAACAGTAAAATAATAATAATTGAAAGAATAAGAAAAATGAATAAATAAATAAGTAAGTAAATAGATAAAATAAAAATAAATAAAAGAGAAGGGGAGCGAAAAAACAAAACTAAAAAAAACAACACAAAAACAAACAAAACCCCAAATGATAACAACATCAACAACAACAACATCAGAAAATAGTAAAATAAATGCAAACACTCTTGTAATCAAGCGTCATCATTTGACAGATGCTCTCTCTGAATTATGTTGTCAAGGTTTTAACTGCCCCCCTTAATCCTACCTAGCACGGGGGGTTGGGGTGGGGGGCTAGTAGGCCCGACGCTGTGAACATTGTTTAATAACTTTTGAATACTAACTTCTAAGTTGCTAAAACTTTGTGACTTTTCCTACCTTTTACCTGGCAAACTTCTGGTGAAAAATATTTGGCCATCACAGCCTGTGATCTGAATCCCAAACTGTTAGCATGGACCGCCTCAAACCAGCATACCTCGACACAGCCTACCTTCCTGATGCCACTCCTTCCGCAACTACTTCATTTTCACCCTCACCATCTACCTCCCGCACTACAGTACGACAAGCCACAACTCGCTCCGGACGTCGTGTCCATTTTCCAGCTTGCCTTGGCTTTACATGAACATATACCAAAGAACATTCGTAACAGTTAATTTTTTTTATATGCATTCTGTAATCTAGAAAAAAGGGGGTCTATAGTTGGAGGGGGTCTATAATTAGAGGGATCAATAATTAGAGGAAATACAGTATGTTAAAACTGCCTTTCAGGCAGCAACCTGTGAATATCCGTTGTTCTCTGCAAGAGGTTTCACGAAACATGTAAAGCACAAGGGCACAAGGTTTCTTATTTTCCACGAAGAGGAAGGCCCCGTATGTTTACTGCCAGAATATCTTTACCTACACTGAGCACTTGAAAATGTTGTTCTACAAGCTAGAATAGCACCAAAAGCTGTTTTTAGTGACACTTGCACGCTTGGAATGCGTACATTCGATGGTGCACAATGCGTTTGGAATAGCACCAAAAGCTGTTTTTAGTGAGACTTGCATGCTTGGAATTCTTATATTCCATGTTGCACTATGCGATTAGAATAGCCCCAAAAGCTGTTTTTGTGACACTTGCATGCTTGGAATGCGTACATTCCATGGTGCACAATGCGTTTACAGTAGTACCAAAAGCTGTTGTTTTTTTTTCATTTTATGATATTTAACAGGTCAACACTATCACCGGATTTTATTTTATACATACTGGCATTGTGTGCATACTGTGCTATTTTTTGTCATTATGCGAGTGAAAACTGGTCAACTCAATCGCTTTGTTTTATTGTATGAACAAAAGCATAATGCCTATAGTCTGTTTTTTTTTCATTTTATGATATTTAACAGGTCAACACTATCACCGGATTTTATTTTATACATACTGGCATTGTGTGTACTCAAGGTCACCGGATGAAAATTTTGAGATAGCCATTCTGTTCAAATTAGTCAAAGACCTAACAACTATGTCTTTAGGGACGACTTCATCACCCACAGTCCCCGGGGGAGGGGCTGCAAGGTACAAACTTTGACCATTGTTTACATACAGTAATGGTTATTATGAAGTGTATAGACGTTTTCAGGAGCATTTTCTGCGTTGGGAATGAATGTATCGGGGGGAGAGGGTTACGTGGAAGGATATTTCCGGTCAACAAAAAAGGTCCTTCTATTATGATCTATTTGTGTTTATTATGTTAATTGACGGCCTAGATAATGATTCCGCGTGAAATCAGTGCCTGATAGCGTATAGTTTAGAAAATATAGAAAGAAATGTAAGTTTACAGAGAGACGCTGATTTCTGGCATTTTATAGGGCACTAAGGCTTCCAATAGTGGAAAAAGTTTTTCAGCAAAAAATGTCCTTAAATTATGATCTATATGTGTTTATTATGTTAACACATTGGCAGTGTGCATTTCTCAACAATCACAAAACTGTTAAAGAAGCGGAAATAAAACTATAAGGTCATGGCAGGAGTATTATGAATGTGCAAAGGTCAGCATTCTTTTTTAAATGGTACAATTAAGCAGGCAACTCATTTTGATCGAAAAGCTTTTCGCCGATTCTCGCCAGTCGATCTACATCGGTAATGAACACTTACATTAAAGACTAATTTATATCTAAATCATACAAGAGAGAAGGAGATAACATCCCATTAAACAGAGGATCAACAATACTTTAGTTTACATTAATATCTTGCGAATAATTGAAAAAATCCTCTGGGGTCAAATTGACCCCCCTCTCAGTAGTTAGAGGGTGCGGAAATATTTCAGTACTCTGAGGGTTAACTTAAGACATATTACAAGTGTATTGATAGAGCTGGCAGTATCGAGAAAGTGAAAGATGGCATTCTAGGGCAACCACAGAGATGTGGAGCCAGCTTGCAGTGACTACCCCACAGATATAAGGAAAGAAGTCATAACTGTAATGGACATCATGTCTTGGTGGGGAAGGGGGCTCCAGGAAGTCCAAGCAAAAGATAGTAATGAAATCCAAACTTCAGTTCGTGCATTTTTACTCTTAATATTTTTATTCTGTGTAATTTTTTTTTTTTTTTTTTGTTTGTTTTTTTTTGTAAAAAAAATATGGATGCTCCATATGGAGCATATGGTATGGAGCAGGAGCGTGCTCAGCTTTGTTTACCTGTCAGTTTTCCATGACAAATTGTCCATGAAGCAACATCACAAGATTGTGACAAGAAAATCATTTTTCGAAAGTTCCCGCGCTTTCATAAAGAGCTCTTCCTTATTCAAACCCTTTATTTTCGTGCACGGCCAGCAAATACAAAGTCTTGAATTTCTTTGTTTGTATTTTGTTTCTATCCTTATAACAAATTTTGGTCAGCTTCCTGTAAGATCTCTCCCGCGGACTCATGTTTGGTGAGGCTGACATTATTTTTTGGGAATTGCAACAAAATTACCAATAATTGGAACAACATTACCAGGTTCATTTTCAACAGTACAAATTTGAAGAATATCTCGACCGTCCATACCTTGTTTCATTGCTTCAAAAGTAGGATAGTATATATCAACTAAGAATGATGTATCATTTGAATTTTCTCCTTGTATTAATTTCATATGAATATTTGAGATATAAGTTTTCCGATCTATAAATGGCGTAAATATATTAAAACCTTTTTCAACAGCATCCAGAACGCATTCCCAATATGTTCAAGTAGTGTTATAACGCTCAATGGCACTATTGTAATGCTCACATTCCAGCGTGTAGAACGCTTTTCCAGTATGTTCAAAAAGTGTAACTACGCTCAATGGTACTATTGACATGCTCACATTCCAGCGTGCAGAACGCTTTTTTAGTATGTTCAAAAAGTGTAACTACGCTCATTGGCACTATTGAAATGCTCACATTCCAGCGTCCAGAACGCATTCCCATTGGAACGTGCGCTATCAAATGGGGGTAAATATAGGCCTCCATGAAGGGAGGACAAAATAGAATCATAAACCTTGAATCATAAACCTTGAATCATAAACCTTGAATCATAAACCGTGAACGAGGAAAAAGGCAATATCGTCGTTGTTGCATTCTACAAGTTTGTAGGATTGCCAGATTATGAAACGATCCGTATGCCCATGTATAATGCTTGCCGGGAGAATAATGTGTTGGGTACCATCTTGCTGGCATGTGACACCGCCGCCTTGATGTCGTCCCATTGACGGACCTGGCTCCCCGCTTTGGCGGGCGCGATCACCGTGAAGTAGGGCGCCGCGCCATCGGGGTAGACGTGCGTGACCCGACTGCTCACGACGCCACCGCCGCATATCGACGTCACCATGCGCTCGGCCGTCTCCTTCACCGTGCGATGAAAGCCCTCGAACCGATCCCACGTGATGGCCGTCTCGAAGGTCTCGACGATCATGCCCATCTCGACGCTACTTCTGTCTACGTGCCTCAAATGAATGGATCTTGATAACTTCATCGTTAAGTGTCGCTTGACAAAAAACGGCACTTTCGGTGCCATTTCTAGAGTGGAAAGGCTGGGAAGCATAACAAGGGTTTCATTGTAATCTCAATTGGCGAAAGCCTTTTAACCAGAGACTTACAATCTTGTGTACTCTTTCTCCATTCCCCATTAGTAAGTGGAAACTAAAAGCCGCGCTTTGAACAAATTAATACCTAATTTTGGTTATTTTGGGCCGTGGTTTGTTCTTTACTAGGTTGCAGCGAATGGGGCAAATATGGGTGATTTTAGTAAAAATAGGTCTTAAATATCCAATGAAAAGCAATGAAAATCAAATGAAAAGCAAAGAAAAGCAATGAAAATCCAATGAAAAGCAAAGAAAAGCAATGAAAATCCAATGAAAAGCAATGAAAGCAATGAAAAGCTTATTAGAGCTTGTAGTGAAAACTGCTGCGAAATTCCACAGAAACAAATCGCCCAGATCTTGTGCGGTCAGTTCGACATCAAACTGAGCTTCTTTTCCGGGCGGAATATCACCGATTCGCTGAGTTTGCGGAGTGGCCGAATTGGGCGACAAAGTGAAGACGACGTTCGGCGCGGTGCCGTCACCGGGATTCAAGACGCGGACTTTGTAAGTTTGCGATTGTCCAAACACGACTTCATCGGGACCGTCGATGGTAAGACCGAGTTTGGGTTCGTGAACATGCACTTTCGCGATAGAATACCTCATGTGCCCTATCTTTGATAAGAGTTGAAAGATAGGACGCCAGAGCATCGGCTCGATCCGTCAATGTTGAGTTTGTTAGACCAACGCTTAACCGATTGAGCCAACTCGCCGCCCGCCTCCCATATCATCTTTCATGGCCTCAAATCAAACACTTGGCTCACTTAGGCCTTGACAAAAGGAAAGTGTTCTCGGCCTCTGACTTGATTGGCCATACTTCAAACTTGAAAAACGTAATGTAATTTCTAAATTTAGGAAATACATTTGCAGATCTTTGAAACATCATAAATTGGGATTGAGAAAAGTTGTTGAGCTAAAAAATACTTTTTTTGTACTTTATTTAAGCTGAGGATCTAATTTGCAAGGTTTGACTTTTATAACACAAAAATTTTTAAAGGTCCCAAGTAGAGTTGGGACTATAAAATGCCTTCATGGGACCTACCTTAATCTGTAGATCTATCCCTGAAAGTCTTAAATTCTTAACCTAACCCCGCTTTCACAGCCGTACAATAGCACTGGATTGATGTAGCATTGCAGAACCCTGGTTTTAGTGGTCATTGACATTTTTCATTTGTCGGTAGTATATACATACCGAAAAAGTATACAGGTCTAGCACCAGTGCTTCTTAATATTATGATTCTATACTGTTCTATATCTTATATATTGTGTCTGATGTGTAGTATATACTATAATATACCGACAACCATTTGTACTGAGACCTTTCATAATAAAATAAATAATAGTCAATATAAAGTTTCAGTAAAAAAAAAATATATAGAAGTATATATACCCCCTTGTTTTGCCCTTTGGAAAAAGCCAAAATATGATTGTTTCCCCCTCTTGGAAGAATAAAAATCAATGCCACAGAAGAGCATCAGCTAACTCTGAAGCCAAAAAGACCCGAAGAATGGAGTCCAAATGCTTTATGCCTAAGTAGAAGAAGGTGAAATGAGTGTTTAAACGTTATCAATAATTGTGTGCAATTTTTGTCTCTGGCCCATACGATTATGCATGGATACGTGGCGGGGCAGAGGGCAAGAGGCCGGCCCAAACACAATTGGCATGCCAACATCAATAAATGGACCGGGCAATAGAGTACTAAAGTGATGATGTCACAAAAAACTCTTTTCGAGAAATCGCAATTATAACTATATCACAATTTTTAACCCTGACACCAAATGCCCGTATGCAAAATATCGCGCTCAAATCTCTTCTCAGCTGCGAGAAACGGCTGTTTGACACTCCATGGTGTACAAAGCGTTCAAAATAGGCTAATGACGCATATTTGACATAGTTTGGATACACTAAATGCGTACCTTCCATAGGGCACAAATCGTTCAAAAGAGGCTAAATAAGCATATTTGACATAGTTTGAATACACTAGATGTCTACATTCCATGGTGCACAAAGTGTTCCAAATAGGCTTATGACGCATATTTAACATAGTTTTGATACAATAGATGCGTACATTCCATGGTGCACAAAGCTGTAGACTTGTTTATTGCAGACAACATTTAGATTGGCACATATTCGTAGCCTCAGTAGTCTTACCAATAATATGGTCCTGAAGATGATGAAATGGTAGAAATCTGGTTCAGTTGACGAGCTGACAAAAGTTAAACACTAATGTTAGAAATATAAGCCGAAATAGACTATAGTATGCAACATTTAGCACAAAACAAGGGATTTTAGCTCATTGTCGACGAGTTAACTGCGAAATAATTTCAATTTTCTTTGGTGATTTTGGTTAGCAATATAACTGAGCCCCATAATACCCCAAGGAAAGGAGAACATACGAAGTAATACCAGTACTGAAAGCGTATGTTATGCGGCAACTGTTCTGTGGCATTTTTACTGATTTGGTCAAATTGCCACTAATTTTTCTCAACAGTTTTGTCCAAGATTGTAGGTTTGAACCAATTACGAACAAGTTGGTAGCTGACAAACGCGTATTCCCGTATACTGTCCATATACCGTTGCCAATTTTTGTCAAACATTGGAACATGGACAAATATGTCCATTCAAAACGCTATAAGAAATGCTGCGGACCGACAAGGATGGAATAATCTGATAGAGTCACTCAAAGTGCACCTACGGCCGCTTGGCTATGGAACGTGAACGAATTAGTTTTGAAAGAACACTAGAGAAATAGAAAAGCATGTCACCACCAGGGATCGAACCCGTGACCCACACTTTCGCGGCGTGCGCTCTACCAACTGAGCTAGGTGACCTCCGATGTCTGTACAATTGGAAGGGTAGCAACTTTTTAAAAAACCAGGTTTAATTTCCTGTCGAAAAGTTTCAATAAAATAGCAAAGTTTCAATAAGATTCCAGATTTTCAAAAGGGCTAGTTAGACTATCCGAGTCCAATTTTCAGTTGAACTTTCTAGGCTTGAAATAATTTGAATGTCTGTACAATTGGAAGGGTAGCAACTTTTTAAAAAACCAGGTTTAATTTCCTGTCGAAAAGTTTCAATAAAATACAGCTTCGTTATCTGCTCCTTCCAGAAGGCAAATCTTTCTAACGTCGCGTTTGAGTCGGGTTGATGCTGTTCGAACCGTGACATGTCTAACGATTCCATCTGAATCCGGTGTAGCGCGAAATTTGTGCCTTGCGAAATTTGTGCCTATGATGGAAATGCGCATGCGCATATAGGATTGTGTTGAACCGTGTTGGGCACAAATTTCGCAGCAACTGCCGTGAGGAGCACCGTATGAAGAGATAGCTGTGGATACTTGATCTAGACAGACCGTCATAGATGATCTCAAGACCTCTAATGTTAGCCCAAGTAGCAGGGTATTCGGTAATTGGCACAGGATAATATAAAGCGTAAACGTTTCCTTCGGGAACGAAGGGTTAATGTAAGTAGAGTTTAAGTTTAAGCAAGACTTTTTTATCCGAAAAGGTACTTTTTTATCCGAAAAAGTAGGCAATCCAAAAGCCTGGAACAAAGACAGAAAAGTCACCTACATCTCTTTGTAGACAATACTAAAAAGTAAGTGTCATCAATACTACTACAGATCTATTGTAATTTTGGACCGGTTTGTACCTAAAAAATGCTCTGTGTACTTAAACTGCCGTATCATGAGATCGTTCCCCACAATCACTTTGACTTGAGAACCTCATCAAGAAGGCCATAGAGTAGTGCCTTGGACCCTGTTTACACGGGTACGGATCCAAACTGGTACGGATCCAAACTGGTACGGATCCAAACTGGTACGGATCCAAAGACATTTCTGTACCGCATAAACGGTAGCTAACCAAGAGAAACTAAGTTCATTTTCAGATTCAGCGCCCCCAAATTAGTTCAAAAAGATGTTAAGAGTCTTGACACCATTTCAATTTTTTTTGTTGACCAGTGTTATTTACCGGCGGTCAACAGATAGACTTGCAGATCTTTTAGAGAATATTACACTTGGCTAATTAGTTGATGTTTAAACGTTAACCTTAAATGCATCAATTTTTATTGGATATTTATTGCATGCTTGGAATGCGTACATTCCATGGTGCACAATGCGTTTAGCATAGCACCAAAAGCTGTTTTTAGTGACACTTTTATGCTTGGAACGCGTACATTCCATGGTGCACAATGCGTTTAGAGTAGTACTAAAGGGTGTTTTTAGTGACACTTGCATGCTTGTAATGCGTAAATTCCATGCTGCACAATGCGTTTAGAATAGTACCAAAAGCTGTTTTTAGGGACACTTGCATGCTTGGAATGCGTAAAGTTTAGATATCACAGAGTGTTTGTATAGCATGTCGCGCATTTAAGACCGAGTACAGGTATGGTATAACTCATAGACAGGAGCAAGTAAAGAGTAACAAAGAGCAACAAAGAGCAAGCAAAGAGCAACAAAGAGCAAGCAAAGAGCAACAATGAGTAAGCAAAGAGCAACAATGAGCAACAAAGAGCAAGCAAAGAGTAACAAAGAGCAACAAAGAGCAAGCAAAGAGCAACAAAGAGCAAGCAAAGAGTCGGCACTCCAAAACCTTGATTTTAATTTAGTGAGTGTTGATGTCAGTCCGTAGCACAACAATTTCATGGCACTTCAAGACCTCGATCTCACTTCTGTGAGTGTTGGTGTCAGCTCGTAATGCAACACTTTCTTGGGACTTCAAAACCTCGATCTCATTTCTGTGATTGTTGGTGTCAGCTCGTAGTGCAACACTTTCATGGCACTTCAAGACCTCGATCTCACTTCTGTGAGTGTTGGTGTCAGCTCGTTTTGTTTGATAGCTGTGAAACGAGTCTTGGATTCTTAATTGCTTTGCATTAAATGATAAGCATTGACAGAAAAATCACAAAATAACTTATATACTAGGGTGCCTTGGTTAAAGGTCTTGACTGTAAATAGGAAGAGTTTAAAACGTAATTTGTTTGTTGAAAAATCTGACATTTTGTTTGATAGCTGTGAAACGAGTCTTGGATTCTTAATTGCTTTGCATTAAATGATAAGCATTGACAGAAAAATCATAGCAACTCGGTCTAATATTCGTTTATCCTACCGATACGTTTCATTGGGCAAGATTTGTATACGGTCGGGTTAGCTTTGTTAAACATTTAAAGCAGTAATCTCTTCTTCATTTTAATCTTAAGTTTTGATCATTAGGTAAGTAATCTATGGTTTTTAGGTATGTGTCTATTATGTTTCGAGTTAGTTTACGTAATGAAAGAAAGATATTCAACAGCTTTTGAGTTTAGCTTTACTTAGCGACTTTTGTATATACGCATCTAGTGTACGCAAACTATGTCAAATATGCGTCATGAGCCTATTTTAAACACTCTGTGCCACATGGAATATACGCATCCAGTGTATCCAAACTATGTCAAATATGCGTCATCAGCCTACTTTGAACGCTTTGTGCACCATGGAATGTACACTTCTGGTGTATGAAAACTATGTTAAATATGCGTCATGAACCTATTTTGAACGCTTTGTCCGACATGGAATGTACGCATCCAGTGTTTACAAGTTTGATACCTTGCTGGAAATGGTAGCAGGTAAGATCCATTTGGTAGTGCTCATCACTTTGTCATTGTTTACTTTTGTTATTGTTTACTTTTGTTATTGTTTACTTTTGTTATTGTTTACTTTTGTTATTGTTTACTTTTGTTATCTACAAATATACAGACTGACCAACTTTAATCTTCATCTCATCTATATTAAACTTCTACAGAGTATTATGTATAGTAAGCCAACATATATTGAATGTCGTCGTACTCTTATTTTAAATTTTGACCGAATCCGGTGACATTGGGAGGAGTTGGAAAGGGAAACACTTAGAGTGGAGAGATTGTAATGAAACTTTGTGGGAAGAAGTTCTTGGCTATTTTGACCTCGTCACAAGTACCATATGAGCTCTTGGGTCTTGTTTGTTTACCTGACTCCTGGCTCCGAGAAGAATTTCCATAATTTCCTTCTAATATTTTTTTACTACCGAAGTTAATCAAAGTGTGATAGGTACATTTTGAAAAGATTGTTCTTTTAAAAATCTCAAGTGTGATCATGGAGATCATCAGTTTGGTTTTCGCGCGGGTCTTGGTGTTGGGAATGCGCATGCAGTTCTTGTGTCTATTTTGGAGACGCATGAAAGAATGAAGAAACCTGTATATGTATGTGGAATAGATATTTCCAAAGCATTTGATTCGATCCCAAACTCCCAAGCTATCTTAGCATTTTGAGGAGTGGGGTAAACACATTTATTTGTGCCTCCCTATATCTTGTTTGACCGTGCTTGCGAGTGCCTGTTAATCTTTTTTAGATAAGTTCTGACTTTTGCAAATATTCACTGATCCGACCTCCTAGTGTAGTAATTTTTGCCTCAGAAATGATTTTTGCTTGGGAAAGTGCTAAAAGAGGTTTGAGCTCATGTTTATTCTGTAGCTAAAGTCAAGCAGAACGCTCTTCGCTCTTTTACCAAATGAAGTACTTGAAAAGTGAGAGAGCGTATGGTTTAATGATTATAGTCTATTGCTAAGAAGAGTGAGCTTTTTAGAATGGATCCTCATATCACAGCAATAAATATTGTTTGAAATGGAGGTAACTCTCGGGTATCTTCTAGGGTCCTCATCTATCTATTGGTCTGATGGGTGTCTGAAAAATCGATCTGATGGCAGATCTGACAGACGGATCTGATCATGTGAATAGGCCTTAAGAGGAGTGAGCAGTTTAGAATGGATCCTCATATGACAGCAATATATATTGTTTGAAATGGAAGTAAAATTGCTGACACCTGTTTGATTGTTGTTAAAGGCGCTTTCAGACTAGATAAGTGCTGTTCAAGTCAGCGTTCTCTTTCAGATAGGGCGTCCCACCAGGACGTCTCATGGCTTCTCTCTGTAGCTGAAATACATTTTTCCGACGAAGGCGTCTTTCCACTGAACTGGGAAATTATCATGCATACATATATGAAATCATCGTATCAAGTTGCATGTGTGACGTGATATATGTAACGTGCCACTTGCTTGCTTTTCAGGTTGTTCCTTGCGTGTATTAGTAATTAGATTTGTATTTTATTAGTTCTGCACGTATATTTAAGTTCTTATTCCTTCTAAATCCTCCCTCTCTTCCTTTTACGCGTAGGCTTTGTAGTTGTATTGTGATCATAACTTTTGCTTTTCAGGTTGCCCCTTCCGAGTATTAGTAATTAGATTTGTAGTTTTGTAGTTCTGCGTGTATATTTAAGTTCTTATTCCTTGTAAACCCTCCCTAACTCTTGATACTAGATATATGTAGAACTATTCATACGTCTTCTTCAGAGAACTTGATAATACCTCTTGATGCTACATATATGTAGAACTGTTCATACGTCTTCTTGCTAAACCTTGGTAATATCTCTTATCGCTATATATATGTAGAACTGCTCATACGTCTGCTTGCTAACCTTGGTAATACCTGTTATTGCTAGATATATGTAGAACTGTTCATACGTCTTCTTGCTAAACTTTGGAAATACGTCTTCTCCCTTAGAACTGGGATGTTTTGGTATTAAAATGTGCCCTTTGAGGCATCTCCCTCCCTCCTTAACTGCAAAAGAATCATAAAACCCCCTTGTAGAGGTTTACAGCCTTTACATGCAAATGTTTGGAATTGTAAAACAACAGTAAATTTACCTACGACAGTGAAATTCGTATAGACCTTAAAAATGTATAGACTAGTTAAAGAGGGAGGGAGATGCCTTAAAAGGTGCATTTTAATACAAAAACACACCATGGTGACAGCATTTTTATCACTTCTTAGTGACACCATTCTTATTATTTCTTGATGACAGCATTTTTATCACTTCTTGATGACAGCATTTTTATTGACACCATTTTTATCACTTCTTGGTGACACCATTTTTATCACTCCCTGGTGACACCATTTTTGTCACTCCCTGTTGACACCATTTTTATCACTCCAATGTCTCCAAAACCTATAATTGTATTATAAACACCGACCTGGTCCGTGTGTGATAACTATGATTTTCGTTAAGATTCTATGACTTTTAGGGGTTGTTTTCCCCTATTTTCTAAAATAAGGCTAATTTTCTCAGGTTCGTAACTTTTGATGGGTAAGACTAAACATGATGAAACTTATATATTTAAAATCAGCATTAAAATGCAATTCTGTTGATGTAGCTATTGATATCAAAATTCCATTTTTTTTAGAGTTTTGGTTACTATTAAGCCGGGTCGCTCCTAACTACAGTTCGTTACCACGAACTGTTTGGAATGTACGCATCTAGTGTATGCAAACTATGTCAAATATGCCTTATTAGGCTATTTTGAACGTTTTGTGCACCATGAGATGTACGCATCTAGTGTATGCAAAACTATGTCAAATATGCCTTTTTAGCCTATTTTGAACGCTTTGTGCACCATGAGATGTACGCATCTAGTATATGCAAAACTATGTCAAATATGCCTTTTTAGCCTATTTTGAACGCTTTGTGCACCATGGAATGTACGCATCTAGTGCAATTTGTAGGATGTACATTTATTAAATACGCTAGGCTATATCTTACTATTATTTCTTCCTCGCTGGTTATATATCTAAATGGTGTGCCCTAACATTGATCTAACTTGTTATATAGGCCTATATGTTAGATTGTCTTCGGCACACAAAGTACCTAGTCTTCTGTTGGGCTTCTAATAATAATAATAATAATAATAATATATATTTCTTATATAGCGCCTAATACAAGTTGATGTCTCTAAGCGCTTTACCAAATAGTGTAACTACGCTCAATGGCACTATTGAAATGCTCACATTCCAGCGTTCAGAACGCATTCCCAATATCTTCTAATAGTGTAACTACGCTAAATGGCACTATTGAAATCCTCACATTCCAGCGTGCAGAAGGCATTCTCAATATGTTCAAACTGTGTAACTACGCAAAATGGCACTATTGAAATGCTCACATTCCAGCGTGCAGAAGGCATTCTCAATATGTTCAAATAGTGTAACTACGCTCAATTAAATCAGGAAAAAAAAAAGTTTGACTACTGTCCCAATTTCTTAAGAAGGACTCCTGAAGCACAGGGGCCGTTTAATTAGAATATGAAGCTTTTTTAAAGGTACAAATAACTTCAGCGTGAAGAGTAATATATTGAGAAGAGGGTAGCCCCATCTCGTGTGGGAAAATTTCTATTCGGTTATAGTTTAAATTTTTTTATTTAGTTTTTCATCAAAACTTATCTGAATTTCAAAGTCTTTTCTCCTTGAATAAATAGTTGAGTCTCACCTATTATTAGTAACTTTTGAAAAGACAATAGAGCACACTTTTAAATCCTCTCTTCTCAATGATACTAGTAGCTATATTATCACTAAGAATTATTATCTATAGTATCCAACAGTTACCATGAATAACCAAATGAATACTCATCAGTAGTCACGTTGATTTGATGTGATAAATAATTTTTTTAGACAAAGGTTCTAAAAGTACATTAAAATTCTTTGATCTATAATTGTAGTGTAAGCTGAAATGTGTAGCCGCTGGCCTACGAAGACCAAGGCTAAAAACAGCTTTTGGGGTAACTCTTGTTGCTTTCAATTCATGCAATAAAACGTAGCCACTTCTACTCCATTTCGGTCAGACTTACATCCGCTAAACAGTTTTTGACTTAGGTACCTTATCTTATAATACTAACCCCTCGTGTCCACCAAATAGCGAATGGTTCTATCGCATTAAAAAAGCGATAGAACCCAAATAGAAAGCGAAATGATGATACAACAGTTACCCGCAACCTTTTTGTTTTCCGCGGATCCTAAGTTGTGCAAGAGGTATTACTTATGCTGTTCTCTGCGAATTTAAGCATCATGTAGGATGCGTACGTGTGCCTTATCTGCATTTATTGATTAGTAAAATCACTGATGTTAAATGCGTCTGTAGTTAAATTGCTGTTTCTATTTTGGATATCATTACCTAAATTTTCGTTAACAGTATCAGATTCGTAATAGGTTATAGACCCGTTTCCGACGCTGTGTGCCTAAATAAACCTTTAAACGCCATTTTTGTTTTGATGTTTCAAGAGCATGTCCCTTTCGCGTCATAAAAAAAAATTGTCATAGCGTATCGTACATTTTGGCTACGAAGAAGTTTAAGCCAATCCATGTTAACGTTTTTTGTTCAAAGTCAGATCGCATGGCAGTCTCTCAATCAAAGACCTCTGATGAGCAGTGGACCCGACATTGAAACTACCCCAAATAAACAGAAAAACCTAAAACTTTTGACATAGGAAAAGAGCCTTTAATCACATTCTTTACCATTTGCAATCATAAAATAGTCTATTATTTTTATTTTTTCAACATACGTAGCTATTACCATCGGAAACTAAAACTTTTGACATTGGAAAAGAGCCTTTAATCACATTCTTTACAATTTGCAATCACAAAATAGTCTAATATCTTCATTTTTTCAACATACATAGCTATTAACCTCGAAAACTAAAACTTTTGACATAGGAAAATAAAAGCAGAACAACAAATGTGCAGGTCTAATTGGTAGTGCAGTCTTTTTCGAAAGATAATACTTCACGAAACATCTGTACTAAAACAGATCGTAGTCAGCACAAGGCGCGTAGGTGAAACATAATGACAAAACATAATATGATGAGCTTTCGGTGTATTCTACCACCATCCTTAGGTCAGACAATACGTCAATTCCATAGACGGTTGTCCGATCATTTGGGAGTTTCACCTTTAACTGGAAAAACGCTAGATAATTTTTAAAATGGTATTGGCTAGGGAAATGTTGGGCAAAAGGTAATAAAGTGTTATGGTATGGCTGTGAAACGTAAAAGATTTAGTTAAGAAATGTCAGGAAATGTTTAGGAAAATGTTTGATATTTGGCTAGGAGATGAAGGACAATGACTAAGGTGAATTCTTATAAAAATATCAGGGAAAGGTAAAGAACATTTTTGGTAATGATTGTTAAAGTACTCGGCAATAGGTTAAAAGTGCCGGGTGCTATTTCTTAACTATGGTTCATTCTGAGCACTTTTAAGTTCCATGGCAATTTTTGCAGAGTGGCACAAGAGACCACCTTTTTGCAATGTGCTCCAATGGGTCATTTAAGACCGGCATGGTCTCTAGGGAGGCCTAAGCAATGCTATGTGTCAATTTTAGCTCATTCTGAGCACTTTCAATTCCCAAGGCAATTTTTGCAAAGTGGCACAAGAGACCAACTTTTTGCAATGTGCTCCAAGGGGTCATTTATAACTTTCGGAGTTTCACTGGCAGTTTCAGTAGCAACATTGAGATGTGTGTCATACTCTCAGCTTTGCTATGAAAGATGCTTCTAGCTCACGGTCTTTTTCAGTAAGTACTCCTTCGATTGGCTCATTTTCTTTACGTACTTTAAAGGAACTAAACTGTCGCGAAAAGTGGCGAATGCTTTGATTTTTTTGTGTGTTAACTGTCGCGGGAATTAACTGTCGCGAACGCTGGAAAATTTAATTGTCGCATTGGGCTTCTTTCTGTTTAGATGTGCGGGCATTTTTTCTCCTGGGCGGGTGTGCGGTTTTTGGGCTGTTTGGGGCGGCCAGATATCTCTTCAATAAAATAATTATATAGACTTAAGCGGCCCACAGACGCACAATAATCTTGACTGATACTGATGAAGGTGTAAATTGATCACATTATTGATCGTCTGTGGGCGATGATTAAAGCATTGAACAGTATCTTGACGAAATCAAAATCCGTAGATATTTATCCGGCGTAGTTTTTCTAATTTGTTCTACAGTAGTAGTGCTTTCAAGAAGAGCGATCTTCTACCCACACGTTCACAAAATAGCATAACTATTATGGAATCCTATCTCATAATACTTGCAATGTGATTTTGATCAGCTTGTGAAAGATAACAGGAAAGCTATTTGTGAGCCACAGCGTTTCCGTCTTTAAAATCCTTATCAATTAGCACGTGGAGCTTATGGCTTCCGAATCGAAACAGTCACATCCATGAATGAAGGTCTTGCAAGCATCTTTAAAAATCCCATCTTTAAGTGACAAGGAAACCACTGTTGGTTTTACTACGCCGTGAAGTCTAGATGTTGTATCGCAGCCAGACATTGCGTGGCAAACGAGTAGATTTTCTGCTGCTTCAGTTCCTAATTTGTTCTTGATCCTTTTTAATTCGTCGGTTTTCTCCATGTGTATCTGTCTGCATAAAGATATCACATGCATCAAGCTTGGCATGGTATAGTAGAAAGACTTAGGTCAATTCCATGACAGGCTGCCAGAGAGGGTATATCCACCTCAGGTGATAGAACTAGAAACTTGAAAAAAAAATCTTTTTCAAGTTCCAACTTTTGTCTATCACCCTTTAGTTGGGGGTCAGCCAGTTGACCCGGCTGTTTCACTGGTACATAATTGACTTAGAACATTCCTTCTGTTGCTCGTGCGACGTGACTGGATCCCTATGGTTGTTTGGAGGATTAGAAACATAAAAAGGCTCTCTGACTAAGATGTGGCGGCTATAGCAATAGAAGTATGTTAACATCGGAGGTCACCTAGCTCAGTTGGTAGAGCGCTCGCCGCGAAGGCGTAGGTCACGGGTTCAATCCCCGGTGGTGACATATATTCTATTTCTCTAGTGTTCTATTCAAAATTAAGATACTCATAACACTGTAGAGATTAGTTGTTTCTATAATTATAGTTTGGTTGCCTAGGCTTGTCACTTTTTCTTTCTTTCTTTCTTTCTTTTTTTTTTATGGTTTGTCAATGTGTACAAACGGAAGTTATCATAGGTGGCTGATATTAGTATAATCACAATAACAACTACAACATAAAGAGAACACAATTACGACATCGTATATAACCGTGTTAATGTCATTTTAATGGTAGTTGTTATGATGTGGAAACAGTACAATTTAAAGATAAACAAAAATGTTAGTAATTCAACAATTTCAACTACAACATGTCGGTTTGGGTTGCCTCTTTTAGTTTCAGAACTTTCTAGTTATGACATCATATATGAAATCACATATGCAATTTCTTGTATGGTGTCATGCATAGCATAAATAACATTATTAAGTTTCCAACGAATCAGTTGCTTCTATAATGTAATGTCTATTGAAAGGCCCAAAAAACGAAAATTTTTAGTTGCTGTTACTATAAATGGTGATTCTTTGGAACCACCGTCTGAACTATCAAACGTGATAAGATGTGAAAATCGCCAACCTAGACCATCAATTGTGACATCACCAATTCCAGCTTTTGGGATGCAATTATTCGGGTATGCTTTTATGCGAGGCCCCATGCTTATGACATTTTTAATGAATAGAGTGAGGAATTGGAAAGACAAAATGCACAACGCGAGAACATTTCTCCATACGGCAGATTAAATCAGATTAGAATTAAATATAAAACTGGGTAACGTAGGGCACTAGTGCTCAGACTATTTGTCGGCATTTCGGACTATCTTTGTTAAATAACCATCGCTACGAATTTTATTCGATATTTCCTGTAAAACTTGCCAATCTTTTTGTCTGTTTGTATTTGGATACGTATTCACATTGAGAATAAATATATATTCCATTTCCTGACATGGTATTACAAAATGCACACCCCAAGAGTCTTCTTGAGAGCCGGACACACATATACAAATACAAACTAACGTTTCGCCAACTAACAAACTCACAATTGCAAACCTCACGAATTCATAAACACCTATTAATTCTTTAAGATTTTTTTTTTTACCCAAACTCTGCTTGAGTAATAATCGAAGGTCTACCCATCCTTCGATTAATCGAATAATCGGTATTCGTTGGACAGCCCTAGTTAGAACTAGTATCTTTAAGACTTAATACCTTTTTCACAACATACTACAACATGTGCTTGAACAATCATCAGCGTCGTTCCGCAACTTTAAACGTTGTCAAATTATCATGCTTAAATGTGGAAAAAGGTAAATAGTAGAAATACTAGATATATGAAAGCTTTGGAATCAGAAATGTGGTGCCCAAATCGAAAATCAAGATCAGTTTATGCCTACTTTCAAAGTAAAAGGGCAAATTTATCATAGAGCAGGGTCCTTCTACCATTCTAAGGCGAGAATCATAAATTTTAACAACTGTACTTCATCAGTGATAGAAATTCCGAATAGAACACACGTTGCATGCACGTCCCGACTTTGAAAGGACTATCGTTTCCCAATTGAAACATCTTTTCCACGAAAATAATAATTTAGTGCGTCTGTTCAAAACCAGTAATTATGCACGGCGACCTGTAACCAGGGATGTCTGCATAGACATCTAAATCACCCTTGAAGTGCAAAAACTTTGCAAAGTTTCAGAAGAATTGAATCATGTCTCCAAGTATAATTGCCCTGCTTGAGATGCTCAACACAGCTAGAAACTACGTGTTGCAGTGTCTGGCAATTCAGGCAAGCTTTGCATAGACTGCTGTCCGTTATTTTCCATTTATGAAGATTTTTTAACGTGGCAAGAGAGTTTAAAGCACTCCCTAGTTCCGAAGGAATTTGGCATAGTTTCACGTCTTAGGCCCTGTTTACATGAGCTCGAGATGAAACCTTGGCTCGAGATGAGTTTCAGCTTGAGCTGGAATTGGTGTGTGTTCACATGAGTCCTTTTCATCTCGTGCTGAGAAGTGGAAATCTCAGCTCAAGATGAAATTGACGCAAACAATGGGTATTTCCTTTGGGTCAAATTGATGATTGCATCACTCTCATCCAATCACACCTTAGTTTTGAAAAGAACACTAGAGAAATAGAAAATATGTCAACACCGGGGATCGAACCCGTGACCCACGCTTTCGCGGTGTGCGCTCTACCAACTGAGCTAGATGACCTCCGATGTTAACATTTCTCTAGTCACCACATTAGCTCTCAATCACCCACCGGTGGACATCAACACCCAGCTCAACGCAATTGGAGACCAGCCTCTCTGCGCCATGTGACTTAACCAAGGAAGAACTGCCCTCCGGCCCGTCAAGCCCTTTCAAGCGTTGAATCATGCTTATCAAAACGTTGTTATTGGAACGCAGTGGATAATGTAAAGAACTGAGCAAAATTAACAGTGTTTCCTTGAGGCCTACTACAAATACAAGACATATTTTGTAACTGTCACTAGTATTTGGTGGCAGGTTCATCACTTTGATTTTATTTTTAGTAGAGATTCCTTGGAAAAGAGTTTTTTTGACGTATTCACTTTAGTCCTCTGTTGTCCTCAGTAGCATCAGTTTTTTTCCATCTACAGTTATTCTTTAAGGGAGATGAAGAGCCAATGTAATTTGGAAAGCTCCTGTATATCGTTATTAGTATTATTATTATTGTTAAAGAGATCCAGAAGGCCAAAGAAACGAGAGTTACTACGTTACAACGTCACAAGGATTTATAATGAAGTCATTAACAAAGCATTACTCCAAAGAACACTTAACCTGCTGGCAAAAAGCTTTAAATCATCTTCCCAAAAATATCTATAATTTTACAACGAGACTCATCTCAGGAATTTTGATTTCTGTGACGTCAGGAGTGAGGTCACGAATTACTTTGCATATGGTAGCTTTTAAATCAAACTCAACAACACTTGATTAAGCTCTCCAGACTAGAAGTAGAAACAAATATAAGTCCTTCAAAACTTTTGTAAATTAGTAGTCAGCTTGTACTTGGTGTCCAATTTTTGCGTATTTACCAGTAGTTACCATTACTTACGATGTCCAACGAGTATTTGTATATTAGTGGAAAGTCTCAAGGAATGTGAGCGTAGGACGGGAGTAGCAGCATGAGTGCGGACGCCAATATCAACGCCGGTGCGACCGAGGCGATCGACGACGACGGATCGAGCGTGGAGTACATTACCGTGACCATTGCCGGTCAATTGTTTGGTCTGCCCATCCATGAAGTACAGGACGTGTTCGTACCCGAAAACGTCACGGACGTTCCCATGGCACTGCCTGAAGTTGCCGGCGTTCTCAATCTGCGCGGACGGTCACCGTATTGCTAATTTTGTCCAATGAATTGTAACAAATTACAAATGAGAAATCTAACCACGTGAATATATAAACCATTGTAATAAATTCAAATATTAAAATAAAATTGAAGTTAATGTTTTCATCGAGCTGGTATTTTTTTTTAGCTTGCATTTTCCACAGCATATATGAAATTTTGCATTTTATGGAAATATGAAAAGACATTACAGCTCTATAAAGTTAATAGAAAAAAAAAAATTTTTTCAGCTGCCCAGCTTCCACACATCTCGCTAGCGCTTGCACATGGCGAACAGCTCTCGTGCTCACGGCATCTGGGAACGCTGCTAGGCCATCACCTATATGCAAGGTCACACTTTTGACTTCGACGTAGCATTGCCCAGGTTCACTGAGCAAAAAGTCAAAGCGACCCGACTCGTCCGGTACCGGAGCTTCGCGGTGTATGTGGCTATACCCCTGAAGACTCCTCGCAACGCCTTTTTCAATGGCCTCTCCGACCAGATGTGCATAAATTTTTGTGTCGTAATCTGTCGTATCCATGACACCCAAAGAATTGCTTTTATCTGCTTTAGTTATAATAATTTACCTCCCATATATCCCAAAAATCACTAGAAATCTTAGAAAAGTCTGCACACAAAATAATCTGTATGTTGTATTTATCAATAATTTGAAAATCATAAATCTCCTAAATTCTGTTAAAGATAAAACTCCAGTTACTTGCCGAAAAGGTGTCTCTCAAATACCATGTCCCTGGATATGTCCTTGGATGTTCGTAAGTGTCGCCATAGAAAAAGCAAGCAATTTGTTCAAATGTCATTCTTACAGAAAATATTCCAGAATTTTCTACCTCTTTTGATATTTTTGGTGGAAGTAAATTGCCTGTGAAATGCCATTTGCTAGGACAAATGAACATCTTCTGGAGCGGGGAAAAAAAGTAGGAATTAATATCTTCTATTCAGCCAAGCTTTTCAGCATTCGCGCCATATTTTGTTTTCCTGACCTGTTTAACAGCAGCTATCACCACCTTGAACGGACAAAGTTGTCTCGGATCAGTTATCGTTCTTTATTACACATATTTTTACAAGCAACCCAGTTGCTAAGGCTTCAGTCCTCAAATTAGCCAAAAACTTAAGCAACACTGTTTAGCAACCCTCAGCCCTGACAGTAAATTAGCAACTTTTATTCGCAGAACAAAATTACAAATTTTCTTAAAAATAAAGACAGAAGAATTCTTTTCTGATTTGAATTGTTTTTTTTTTCTTTTTCGGCTTTTTTTTCTTTTTCGACTAAGCAAATATTTATACAAATAGGGGGTCTCTCCTTTTTATTTCTCCACTATTTACACTAAAATTTCACTTACCGTCCCTAATACCTTAGACGACTTATCGAAAACAAGGGGGTTTGTAGTCGGGGAACAAGTACTGTTATAATGCCTTAAGAATGGAAATGTTTATTGATTTGCATTTGCTTGAAACAATAAAATTTACCCAACAGCTGTCTGAACTCAATCTATCATGTACTACTTCTACAATGTTTGCATTTGCTAGGGTTATCTCATCTACAATTTCCTTGAAAACTCCTGGTCTATCTGGAAGCAGTATAGATATTTTTAATAACCTTCCCATTGCGGCCAAACCCTTGTCTACTATTTGACCCAAGAGATACATATCCACATTTCCTCCTGCAAGAACAGCTACTATTTTTTTTCCTGGTGATGGTTTTTTTGAAATCAGATATGCCAAACGTTCGTGTGACATATGAACTGATTTCTCAACCCCAAGGATGGACGGTGGTATGGCCCCTCTACATTTTGCCCACATATACTAAGACTAGAAGTTATACTATTGTACCTCTAAATTTTTACCTGTTTATTCAAAAAGATTTTGGTACAATTTCTTGTAGCAAATACTTTGGTCAACATTTCATTGGCTATGAATCGTTATTACATTTGCAATTTCCGTCCAAAATCTGGTTGGCACGCTACTTTCAAACCCTACCACTAACTACCGCTAGCTATCTCTCTCTAACTAACCTATCCTTACACTATCTACCGCTAACTACACTATCCCTAACTATCTTCCACTAACTACACTACCCCTAACTACCTACCACTAACTACTCCTGCCTATCTATCTACCACTAACTACCCTACTTCTATCTATCTACCACCAATTAACTTTACCCATATCTAACTACCACTAACTATCCTACTATCTATAGCTAACAACTCAACCCTACCGATCACGCATCCGTGATCTGCCTTCTGGCAAAAAATACAAAATTCCACATTTTTGTAGATAGGAGCTTGAAACTTCTACCAAGGGTTTTTCTGATATGCTGAATCTGATGGTGTGATTTTCGTTAATATTCTATGACTTTTAGGGGGTGTTTCCCCCTATTTTCGAAAAAAAACACAAATTTTCTTAGGCTCGTAACTTTTGATGGGTAAGACTAAACTTGATGAAACTTATATATTTAAAATCAGCATTAAAACGCCACTGGAAATATGGATTCTTTGGTATACCAAGGTGTCTTGAAAGAAAGAAGGCTTTGAATCTCGAGTTCCTACCTGGAATTTAATCTAGTGCCTGTTCGAAAGACATTTGTTTATTCAGTGTATCTGCTACGAGAACTGGTGCTGAATAAAAACTCACCCTGGAAGCACAAGGAATTCATTTAAAATATTTGTTTGCGCGCTTGTTTGTTTAATTTTAAAAACAATATTGGATTGATAAGCAGGCCGTAGACCAGGTCTCTGATCTGATTTGGCAGACCGCGGCGACCGATGTGGCGTTTGGCTATGACGGGAGTATTTATTTCACGGATTGGGTGAGTGGTTGGGCGACCCCGGGCAAAGGCCGAATCTACCGGATCTCGGATCCGGAGATCCAGCGGCAGGACGTGGTCCGGGAACTGAAGGAGACGATGCGTGCCGGCTTGGAAGGGCGGACTGCGGAAGATCTCGTCGGGCTGTTGGCATTTCCGGATAAAACAGACTCGGCAATAGGACAGTATTTGATTGAAAACCCGTCATGTGCTGACGACTATCAAGAGGATTCGTTTAGGATATTACCGAGGGCCAGATCTCCTTTTCATCTTGCCGCTTTAGAGGCCGCATTTATCAAACAAAGAAGCCGGCACTCTGTCGACAAAAGAATTTGTTTACAATTTACGCCTTTTTCAATAACACTAGTGGCAGAAAACGTGTCACTCTCGTGACCGTTATTTTCTAGGATCTAGATTTAACCAACACACATAGTTACCGCTAGCTCAGAATTCTCTTACAATGTTTCCTCCTCTGCTTAAGTAGGTACATTTCTGGTCTTGAAATGCAGAGTAAGCTCTAGCCCGATGATCTTTCCCTGGATATTTGAGGTTGTTTTTTTTCGAAATCACATTTTGGAGATACCGATAAAAGTTACCTTTTGTCGATATTAGTGAAAGGTCTGATAATGTTGATTGTCTTCCTTGAATGAAGATCATGTGATTGATTGATTGATTAATTGAATGTTATGTTGCAATCTATTCTATAGACAGATCATGTATGTTTAGTTATCTGTTTTTCCTTTCATTAATAAGCGCCCAGGTCCGAATAAGCACCCAGTCCGAATAAGCTCCCACCCAAAATCTTTTGTTTTTAAATAAGCGCCCAGGGTGCTTAATCGGTCATTTACGGCCAACAAAATGAAATAACATTAAAGTGTCACGACTCGTCACTCAACTAGCGATTTCAAGATGGAGGTTTTCTGACCAGTTTAACGGTAACTGTTCATCGATCGTGTAAAATCAAACTATGGTAAACAACGTAACAGCTAGCCTGCGTGCAGACTATCCCAGCTGAAGTGGATAGTCTGGGCATCAACGACGACATCCTTGTATGGCCTCGTATTGACCCTACGCTCGCTATCGTTATTCTATTGTTTAACAGCTAATCAAAACAGTGTGTCAGCATCCCAGCGAAATCGTACAAGCTATTCTATTGGGTACCTCATCAAAACTTTAGTTCATCGCGCTCTCATGATTTGCTCCGATATAAAATTAGAATCGGGACTCAATTTTCTATAGCAAACTTTTCTTTCTAAAGGCTATCCCGAAGACATCGTTGACAGCACTATTAGATTTAAAATTTCATAGTTCTCCAAGAAAATAGCTTCGGGCCTAAAAAATGTCCTGTATACTTAAAACTACCGTGGCATGGAAATGTTTCACTTCGTTTTGAAAACCAGATCAAAAATCTTTGCTGTTACTCTTGATGCGTCTTTGCGTCTTTGCTCTTACTCTTGATTCGTCTTTTCGTTTTTGCTCTTACTCTTGTTGCATCTTTGCGTCATTGCGCTTACTCTTGATGTGTCTTTGCTCTTATTCTTGATTCGTCTTTGCGTCTTTGCTTTACTCTTGATGCGTCATTGCCTCTTTGTTCTTACTATTGATGCGTCTTTGCGTCCTTGCTGTTACTCTTGATTCGTCTTTGCTCTTATTCTTGGATCTGTTAAACAGTGATTTGTGCCAATATTGTACTCATTCAAGCTATGGACGATGAAAAAATGGAGGAAAGGATGATAACAACCACGTAGATGAACATGCTGCGCAGGATCATGGGGATGACGATATTTGATAGGGGAAGAAAGAGGACATGGAGAGAAAGCTGAAACTTCAGTAACTTGTTGAAAACGGTACAAGAAGCCCAACTCCGCTGGTACGGTCGCATAGTCCACATGAGTGACCAGAATCCGACCAACTATTTATTGATCATAAACTGCAACAACAAATGAAATTATAGACAAGAGTAATTAGTGTATATTTGATATTCATGTAAATTCGTGTTCATAACTGTCAATGTGCATTCTACAACTTCAGTGATAACAACTTATGAACAAGAACTAAGTTACGGTTAGAACAAGAAAAAATACCAACATAACATAATTAATCATCACCAACAGTACCACCACCATTATTCATAGCGAATACTAACAGCACCTTCCGAGGGTAATAGCTACGTATGTTGAAAAAATGAAGATATTAACCTATTTTATGATTGCAAATGGTAAAGAATGTGATAAAAGGCTCTTTTCCTATTTCAAAAGTTTTGTTTTCGAGGGTAATAGCTAGGTCTGTGGAAAAAATGAAGATATTAGACTATTTTATGATTTCACTTGGTAAAGAGTGTGATTAAAGGCTCTTTTCCTATTTCAAAAATTTTAGTTTTCGAGGGTAATAGCTACGTATGTTGGACAGACTACCGAAGATTGCCCTTTTTGGCCAACCGTCTGGGGCTACACGGAAGGAGGAGGCTAGGCTGGAGGAGGAGCGTGCGTAGCTGTGTTGATCTCAGGTGGCTTGGTGCTGCAGTGAGTTATTAGTAGTAGTTCTGCAAAATAACCGAGCCTAGTTCTCTTTTAGTGTTTTTGATTGAGTTTTTCCCTGTGCTTCTGCAAAATAACCGAGCCTAGTCCTCTTTTAGTATTTTTGATTGAGTTTTGTTCAGGTTCAGGTTCAACGGAAAGAGGCACTTGAAAACCTCAGCCTCACTGGAAAGAGGCACTTGAAAACTTCAGCATCACAGGAAAGTGTCAAGGGAAACGCGCTAGGGGCCATCAAATAACACCATATGTTTAACTTTATCAATATCAATGCCAGATCGTTTGCGTCGGACTTTGTTTGTCAAACGCTGAAACGCTGAAATGCTGAATCACTGATGGCACTAAGAAGAAACCCCATCTGGACCCCGAGCCTTCATCAGTGCCAGACACATACATATTCTCAGCAGACACATTGCAATTATATATAATTCTCAAAGAGTGGAGCCTTAGCACAATAGCTTGCAATTTATCGGTGCTGACCGGGCTCAAACCCACAACCTTATGGTGGAGCCTTAGCACAATAGCTTGCAATTTATCGGTGCTGACCGGGCTCAAACCCACAACCTTATGGTTACTAAACCAACGCCTTAACCATTGAGCCATTGAGTGTTATTGTTTATTGGTTGGTTTAGTCTGATATCGTCCTTTGCAGTGACCAAAATCTTACTTTTTCCAGCACTTATTTCCATCCCATACTTCGTACTGGCTCTGTCCAGCACATTGGTGAGATTTTGTAGATCGTCTTCATTGTTTGCAATCAGGTCAATATCGCCTGCAAAGCAGAGATTACTAATTTGTCTTCCATTGACCATCACTTTACCGTTGAAACTTTCCAGTGCTTCTGTCATGATGAATTCTAGGAATATTTACCACAATAGCTTGCAATTTAACGGCGCTGACCAGATTCGAACCGCGACCTCATGATTACTAAACCAACGCCTTAACCATTGAGCCATCGAGGATATATATATATGTGTGTGTATACGTGTGTGTTTATGTGTGGGGGTGGGGATGGGGCTGCGGGTGCGGGTATGAATATCTGTGCGCGCGTTTGTGTTTGCGTGTGTGTGTGTTTGTGCCATTTTTGTCTCTTTTCTGTTACCGCTCGTTTACGCGATGTGCACAGTAACCTAGTGTTATAAGTAGAAAGAAAAGTGTATCCTGCAAAGAATGATGTGCACAGTAACCTAGTATTATAAGTAGAAAGAAGAGTGTATCCTGCAAAGAATGATGTGCACAGTAACCTATTGTTATAAGTAGAAAGAAGAATGTATCCTGCAAAAAATAATGTGCACAGTAACCTAGTGTTATAAGTAGAAAGAAGAATGTATCCTGCAAAGAATGATGTGCACAGTAACCTAGTGATTTATGGACGGGTGATCAGATTTTAATGAAACTTGATATTAAGAAGGATCTTGTGCTTCAGCACTCTTATTACAAATCCCGACCAGATCCGGTGAGATTAGGCGGAGGTGGAGGGGGAAACCGAAAATCTTGGAAAATGATTAGAGTGAAGAGATCGGGATGAAACTTGGCGGGTAGAATAAGCAAATATCGTAGATACGTGATTGACGTAACCGGACTGGATTCGCTCTCTTTGGGGAAGTTGAGGGCCTCTCAAGAGCTGTTTCACAAGGGTAAGTGCTCAAACTGGATTCTCGCAACACAAAATTCTAATTCCAAGATGAAACGAAATCCTTTGCAATTTCGTTTACATAATTAACACAGTATCCGTTAATCGTACTTTCTAAAGTACGTTCCCTATATGCAGAATATAGGGTACCCTACATTGCCTCTCAAGAGCTGTTTCACAAGGGTAAGTGCTCAAACTGGATTCTCGCAACACAAAATTCTAATTCCAAATTAATTTGAAACAATCATAGGCCAGCTCACCAAGTCTTAAATTGTATTTCTTGACTTTATTTTCCCCTCTCCCTGTGTAAATTTGCATTTGATAATATAATTTAGCCAGAAAAAAGTGTGTTAAATGTTTAATTTCATTCCAAGTGCATATTAATGTATAGCCTATAGCTAGATACTGATGATCACATATGCATTGTGTTTCTTTAGCAATATTAGAGAAGTGCATCTATTTTTTAGGTTTCTAAAATTAGTGTAGTTAGTAGTACGTAGTGGTAGGTAGTAGTAGTTAGTGTAGGTAAGTAGTTGTAGTGTAGATAGTAGTAGTTAGTGTAGGTACGTAGTATAGTTAGTAGTTGTTAGTGTAGGTAGTGGTAGTTAGTGGTAGTTAATGGTAGGTAGTAGTAAGTAGTGTAGTTAATAGTAGTTAGTGGTAGGTAGTAGTAGTTAGTGTAGGTAGTGGTAGTTACTGTAGGCATGTAAGCAGTGTATCTAGTTGTGTGTTGTAAGTATAATACATTTTATGTTACTTTTCTGTAATGTTTGTATGGAGTGAATATTCTTAAAAGCAATTCATAAGAGTGCTATTTACTTAGGTTGGCTGTTTTTATCGTTTATATATTTGAATGTAAGAGACAAATGCATGCAGTGTCTGAATAGGAAATACGTTCATTGTCATAGACAACTTTTTCACGAGTTTTGAGTTACTTAGTTGTCTTAAATCTCTTGGCATAGCTGCAACAGGTACAATGCTTACAATGACGTATACTTTTAAATCCTAGTAGACTGTGCCTACATTGGCGTATACTTTGAATGTGTGCTTATAATGGTGTATACATTTGAATTTTAGTAGGCTGCACTTACAATGGTGTATTCTTTTGATTTTTAATAGACTGTGCTAACAATGGTTCGTAGCTTTTGAATTTTAGTAGACTGTGCTTTCAATGGTGTATACTTTTGAATTTTAGTAGACCGTCATTATTTAGTCACATTCATGTGACCGCTGATTGGACAATCATTAAGCCTACCAACAATTTGGAGGCGCCAAAATTGTTAGAACAATTTCAGAGAAATTTCTATATTTTAGTATCAGCAGCATAACAAGAAGAGAGGTCGGCTGACCAGTAGAGGTGTCACGTAGTATGTGAATCAAATTGCATTATCAATTTTGGTAAGTCTAGTACAGTACTGTAAACCATATGAGATAGTTGTTTCAGATGAAAGCCCTACAGCTCTTGATAAATTACATTGAGTGAATGGTTTTTGTTTGGATACAAAATACACAATCAAAGATCCTCAATAGTTGTGGGTCTTGTTTATAGATACCACAATGCTCCCAGTGTTTTAGATTCTGAATCTACTTTGGCTGCTATGGTATCTACTTTGGCTGCTATGGTATCTTTGGCTGCTATGGTATCTTATGATCTTTTCCTTCGTGGGGACTTTAATCTAATCTTTTTTGAAATTCAATGGATTGGTGTATTTATTTTCTATAGTTTCTCCCTCCTTATTATTTTTGCTTTGGCTTTTACTTCCTTTCGTCTTGTTTGCTTCCTTAATCTACTTTCTAACACTTAATTATTTCGCATTACTACTTTCTCCCTCCTTTTTTTTTTTTGCTCTGGCTTTAACTTCCGTTGATGCTTACTGCTTCCTAAACCTACTTTATAACACTTATAGATTACGCATTGCTGTTTCTTCTTCCTCTTTACTTTTGTTTTTTCTTTTAGTTTCTTTCTTGTCTACTCATGTGAAAACAAAAATTTCAACTTCACGCAGACGTGACGGACGTCAAGTCTCTCATGTGAAAAGGGTATAAGATAAAGGCTATTATGCTCCCCATTTAGTTCTCTTTCCAATGACACAATGAATATTAGTCATTAATAACGTTTATCGACGTGGGTTATGTGAACACTGAAGTCATAATAAGGTCACGTGACAAACGTTTGAAAAGTCAGTCACTAACACTGAAACCAGACAAATTTCAGGCACATAAAGGCTTTGCTGCACTTGTTCTAATGAGAATTACGTTTTTGAATGAGGATTAGCAACAGAAATCTTCGACTTGGTGAATTTCAAGAAGCAGCATCTCGAGGGTTACAACATTAAATCATCAATGGAAATTCTATACCCTGGAATTACTTTATAAAACTTTGCAAAATATCGTGGTAAATTCGCACTACATTTTTAGATATCATCATTTGTACCTTCGTGAACGATCTGCGTCTTCATCGTGCAACTTGAGAAGTAGTTGTCTAGCTTCATTTTAGGAGTGCTATCTCAAGTCATTCTTAAAACTAAAGTCGCATTTCGCGCGCATCTGTCAGATATCAAACTGTATTGGCAGTTTGCAATCCTCAGGTAGATTTGGTGTCGTTCTAAAAAGCACTTCAACCTAGAGAAGAATTCTGACGGTGTTACTCATGGTTCGGAAGTTTTTAATTTTTTTTGTTCTCGGCGTTTTGGGTATAACGATGAAAACTGTTCTTCTTCACTGGAGAGTAGAAAGGTTGCTACTTATCATAAGTACATCGTCAGTGTACCACAATAGACTAAGATCTGACAAATCAATCATAAAGCCACCATTAATTCCTTTAGTTGATGAAGATGAAGTCAATATACTGAACAGCAGGGGGCGAAGTATTGAACCTTGTCTCGGACCTCTAATTTTAACTGGTCGTGACAGACTTTCTCCATTTGACTTAATTCTAAAGAAAGATTTATCATCGCAATATTTAAGACGAGCTGAGTTATAATGAGATCTCTATAATAACGAGGTTTTGGTTATTACGAGCTCTGAGACGACGATTTTTCGATTGTGACGAGCTCTGTAACAACGTGTTTTCAATTATTACGAGCTCTGTGATAACGAGTTTTCGGTTATTATGAGCCCTGGGATAACGAGTTTTTGGCTATTACGAGCTCTGTGATAACGAGTTTTCGGTTATTACGAGGTCTGAGATAACGAGTTTTCGGTTATTATGATCCCTCCTTTTCTTATGTAATTCCAATATTTTTGTTTAAACAATGTTTAAGAGTGTTGTTGTGCTTGTGTCAACTATTGCTGTGTTGAACGTGTCCACCACTGATTCTAGAGCTATTAGATAATTATCTAAGAATTTCAGGGCTGTAAAATCAATTATAATCATTGTTTGGAATCCTTCTATGCCTGCCGTAGAGCTTTTAACTAGCGTATCAAGGTTAAATCACACTCTTGTGCAAAAAGCATGCTGAGCTTCCCAGATAGTTTGCTGTTGACAGATTATACAAAGCAATTGTAAGAAAGATATACTTAGAAACTCCATACTAATTGAAAATTTTAAAGATAATGCTTACTTTATAGATAAGCTACTTTAAGGTATTTGATGTTTTTTTCTTTTTGTAGACATAAAAATCCTGTTTGCAAACTCAAGTGCGTAGTAGATCCGCCGTCGAACAAAGAGCTTCTTCATGTGATCAGAGGGGAGTTGAGGACATGGGCTGTCAAATCACCTGAAACCACACTTCGAAAGAATACTACGAATAAACCAGAATAGTTTCAGAGAATAAACAGTCGGTCAAATTCATATACTGATACTCACTATGGATGAGGATGAAAAAAATCAGCTGTGTTGACCTTCATTGATTTTTGAAAGGCATTTGACTTTATAAGAGACTCACGCATCTGGTATTTGCCGGCTGAAAATAGCTTATCGGAGTAGGATGAGTGATACGCGAGAGGCAGACCTAAACTTTATGTTGACTTTCTAATGCTTTCAGTCTTTCATCAAAACTATGAAACGAAAGTCAATATCATACTGGCCAAAGAGGAATGTGGACACGTGACGCAGAGTGATAAATTGTTTTACAGGTTTATATTTTAACTTTCATTAAAATCTCACGAAGTTACACTGTTCTGCAGCCTCATGCTTGGAGACTGACATGTAGCAAATGAAGGTGCCAAGAAGATTTTAAAATTTTGAATTTTGGTCAAAGCCGACCAGTTAAGTATTACTACTACTACCACTTTTACTACTACTACTTCTGCTACTTCTACTACTTCTACTGCTGCTACTACTACTACTACTATTACTACTACTACCACTATTACTACTACTACCAGTATTACTACTACTACCACTATTACTACTACTACCAGTATTACTACTACTACCACTATTACTACTACTACTTCTGCTACTTCTACTACTTCTACTGCTGCTACTACTACTACCACTATTACTACTACTACCACTCAAAGCGATATAACGACCCGGATTTTGATACTGAAAATGTCATTCAAGGCAATATCATAGGTAATTGCGGAGCCACTGCAATAACGTAATGATATGTATATTAGAAAGAGAGGAGACGAAAAGCGTCAAGAAGTAGTTGCCTACTTGGAAAGGAGAATGCAAGCACGAGGTTAATTCTAAACTTTCTTTGTTTTACTGGCGAAACCCGATCTACTCATAACAACATGACAATTTAAATAGAGGAGACTTCAGTTGGGTATACTCTTTCACACATTCCATTTCGGTCATTCTGACGTTAGTACTCTGAGGAGTGTCAGACGTAAAAATCTTTTCAGTACACAATGTTTTCGCTATTTCGTGCAATATTCTTGTTTTGTACCACAAACAAACTATTTGATGGAAAACACTAGCATTCAATGGCATTGGTACACACTTGGTTATTGCCACTACAATTTCTTGTCTTTCACTAAGTGCTGTTCAAAAATACAACTAGAGAACGTGACAGTCTGGACATGATAAGTCATTTAAATGTTTCTGGCAACTAATCTGTCTAGGTAGGCTATCAATAGAGGAATATTTTCATGAATTTAGACTTTTTTATCAAGGTGTCCTCAAATGCAGTATGGAGTTAAACGGCAAACAATACGAAGGAGGCAAATACACTAAAGTGCTCTTATCCCCTTTCAAGCGACAGTCAATTTTGGTTTGTCTCATGCCCGTAGACAAGTAATATTGCCTAGCAACTGATTTTTGGAAAGTCGTTTTAAGGCTTCAATAAATCGCTTAGGAAGTATGGTACTGTTTTGCTTTGCTTGTTCTAATACAACGCTTAACAATCCCTGTGTAAATCCTCTATCGAATTCTGAGTCGAACGCTCGGTAGTTAAAAAGAACGTATTTACTACATCATTTCATTTTTGAAGCAAAGTCCAAAGCTATGAAGATATCAAAAGTGGGATCTATCAGAAAACAGGAAAGTGAACCGAAAAAACTAGTCTTCAATATTCTGTTAATCAAAAAATTTGCCTAAGTTTTATTCATCTTGCTCAAGACCTTCTCAAGCTAGCACAAAGCAGTCAAACTTCAGTTTTACCAATGTAAAAAAAAGATAAATAAAAGTGCAATTTACATGCATTGAAACTTAATCTTAATGGACTGGTTGACATTCTCAACTTCATACTATTTATGGTGATTACATAAAAAAAAACTAGTTTTTTTTAACTGAAAGTAAGGAGCAACATTAAAATTTACAAGGTGTGTCTAACTTTTATTTCATGGGTGGATATTACAACAAGTTGATTTATTTTACAGGCTTCACATATCATTTGAAAACAATAAAGCATGGGCGGCTTATTTGCCAAGAGTAAGCCCAAACGGCTTATTTGCCAAGAGTACTAAGAGCACAAATACACTTAGTACTCACGACCCGGTTTCAATTCAAGCTCAACCATTTGCTGTTCCATATACATACTCGGACATTTATATTTGACTGGGTTCCTCCGCATCATCATCTAAAAGCGTAAACTCTGGAGCTGCTGCATCCACATCTTCGCTGTCCAGACCTGGGCGCTTATTTAGACCTGGGCGCTTGTGAGAAAAATTTTTCTCAAACTGGGCGCTTATTTGAGTCCTGGGCGCTTAATTGGTAATTTACGGTATTACTATTCCCCTTGATGTTTGTATCTCCATGATTAGCAAATAAGCAATAAAGGGTTGATTCAGACTTTTATAGTCAGACGAACACACTAATCCTAGGAAGTGGATCTTCATCTACCTTCTCGTATACTTCTTCTACTTCTAGCTGACTAGTAGCTTCCTGAATCCTCCCTATCCCATACTACAACAGCCGATCCTTTGTCTGCCTGTTTAGTAACTAAACTACTATCTAATATAAGACTGTGAGAAAGATTACTAACGTTACAATTATTAGGTGACAAAGACATTATTTCATTACTTACATTCTTAATATATGATTCTAATAATGGATCTGAAACCTATTGGGGGGCCTAAGTGAGTTGCTCGTACATAGTGGGTGCTAAAACGCGAGAAATTTTGTAAAATAAATCATGTCTCAGATGCCTGAAAATGGACATCTTCTACAACCTTTTTAACACAGAAAATTATCTGTCATAATCTTCCATCTCTATAGTGCTAACATAACAAAAGCGTACGAAGTCGAACAATCCGTTCCGTCCAGCTATTCTGTCTGAGTAGATTTTGAAACTTTTTTCCAGCAATATGACAGTTGGGTATACTCTTTCACACATTCCATTTCGGTCATTCTGACGTTACTACTCTGAGGAGTGTCAGACGAAAAAATCTTTTCAGTACACAATGTTTTCGCTATTTCGTGCAATATTCTTGTTTTGTACCACAAACAAATTATTTGAGTGAAAACACTAGCATTCAATGGTATTGGTACACACTTGGTTATTGCCACTACAATTTCTTGTCTTTCACTAAGTGCTGTTCAAAAATACAACTAGAGAACAGTGTAACTACGCTCAATGGCACTATTGAAATGCTCACATTCCAGCGTGCAGAACGCATTCCAAATATGTTCAATTATTGTAACTACGCTCAATGGCACTATTGAAAGGCTCACATTCCAGCGTGCAGAACGCATTCCAACTATGTTCAAATAGTGTAACTACGCTCAATGACACTATTGAAATTCTCACATTCCAGCGTGCAGAACGCATTCCCAATATGTTCAAATAGTGTAACTACGCTCAATGGCGCCCATTCACCAAACTGAAAAAGAAAAGCATAAAATTATTATCTTGTTTACTCAAAGACAATATTTCTATGGTAAACGTATCATCAGCTCCAAGGTGGAGTAGTGTTTTAATGAACTGAAACTTTGAAGGAAAAACAAAAGATGTTCACGGTACCAGGGTTACGGGTACAATATGTCAATCCCGGCAATTGACATTGATCATATTGTAAGATGTATGGTTACGTGACCACTACAGAACATACAAAGTGATACCCCTCACCTTTCATGCCTTTCTCCACCAAATACATGCATTTATAATTCGAAGATAGTCATTTGAATCAGAATAGTTGAAAGCTCAAATAACAATTAGTTGAAAGGTCCAATGAAATTTCCTCGTTATTTACATATGGTATTTGTTATTGGGAAATATGCGGAAATTTACTGAGGGAAATTTCCGTGTTGGAGAATATTTCGTGGGGAGGAAAGTTTCAAGGAGAAATTTTCCAGGAAGAATTTTACTATCTTGTAAAGTTGTGTGCTTGAATAACCCTGTCTCGTTCGAGCCTGGTGCTCATCCTGGGGTACTTTCAGAAAATGTAGATGAAATGGTTTCGAAGGTTATTCATAAGCTAAATCCTGTCCCCTGTCTAGAATAGACTCACCGCTTGATGATACAGAAGTAAATGTTGACTATTGCTGGGCCAAGAAAAGAATGGGTTTCTTATGAAAATCTACCTCTCGCTACAGTCTTTGAATGGTTCGACAAATATTGAACAAAATAGTCATCTCAAAATTTTGATCAAATGATTTTGAGGAAAAGGAGCGTGAGAGGGGTTCCAATTGCACTCCAATCATTTTGTGCCACTTAAAAAGGGCACTATAACTTTTAAGTTCCATGTAAATGAGTGCTGTCCCAGTGTTCTAGGACCAATGGTTTGATATGATTTCTTCTGGAGAAAATAAACACACAAACATATAAATAAATAAACACGTAACTGTGTTTCCTGTGACAAATCTGATGGAAGTATGCGACATCATTTCAGGCTTTGCTCTGATTCGATTCGGGAATCATAGCAGGTAAGCATGTTTACAAGCCCCTGACACTTTCTTGCTTTTATTTGAGCTTGATACATGTAAATATGAAAGTAAATGAACTTCAATGTTTATTATCTTAGTTAAGCCGGTAGAATATCCTCAAAGTTAAGCCCTACAGGCTACAATTTGGTGGTAGTGCAAACATATTATCATGCTGTAGTGTATTTCTGTAACGGCAACAAACATCCCGTAATTCCTTGCCAAGTTGTGTTCGCAATACACATTGTCAATAGCTCTGAGTATTTTGGTGAACGTTCCTGCATAAGTATTTTACAGCATGATAGCAGTATATCAACAATATACAAAGGATAGCAGCTAAAATTTGAAGTATACGTCTTAAAAACATATTATTTTGGTTTGTTAGCTGCTTGAAATCTAGTTCTTATCCAAATGTTATTAATCATCCAGGCAGTGGAAGGTACTCAACATATGCTTATCAGATGCTTATTTTGGGTCAAATTCAAATCCAGAAAAATTCAACTCAGATACTGTTCAACAATAATGTCAGGCTCGCATAGTAGGTATAGGATTTCCAAATTTTGTTATCGTACTGTTGACTTCGACTGAAGGTATAGGTCAAGATCAACATTAGCAAGATCCATCACTAAGATGAGTAATTTCAAAAGGAAAACGTTGAGTCACTTTATGTCAGAGGCCAAGAAAAGAATTTAGAAGCGCCCCAGTACTGCCCATATTTGAACTTTTGTCGCGTGTTTGAGATTATGAAAAATTCACGACTGAATGGTCAAAGGCAGTAATTATCAAACTCTTCAAAAAAGGACAAAAGGCTAAATGTTATAATTGGAGAGGCATCGCTTTGCAATCAGTTGGTAGCAAGGTTTTGTGCCAAATTATTCTCAATAGAATTCAAAGTAAAGTGAAGAAAGTTCTGAGAGGTGATACTAGAAGGATGCAAGACTGTCAAACATATGTGATCGGTTGGATAATGGCATAAAGCCAGTGGGCCTTCTACATCTGGCCAAGGATAGAAAGGGCTGGGCAGTCATGGCAGCCAATGTCTTAAGACAAGGCAACTAATGAATGAATGAATCATTGTAACGCCAGGGCAAACGAAAACTGCTTTTCAGCCTGAATAACAACGAGTGGTCTTTTAATAGCAACCTTTAGATTTTTTCACCAACTATCCATGCGAAGTTCTTTACAGTAGGAAATCTTAGAAAATACTTAAAGCGGTGAGATCAGGATGAAACTGGATGGGAAGAATAGAAACCTGTCTAAGATATGTGACTGACATAACCGGACCGTATCTGCTCTCTTTGGTGGAATTGGAGGGGGGGGGGGTAATTTTGAAAATTGAGGTATTTGTAACTTACGAAACGGTGACCAGATCTTAATGAAATTTGATATTTAGAAGGATCTTGTGCTTTAAAGTTCTAATTTCAAATTTCGACCAGACCGAATCATGGTCAAACTCTCATTGAAATACCTCTATATAGCGGACAGTTTTATAGCGGACACTTGTTATAGCGGACTCATTTTCTCGGAACCGTGGAAACATTTGCCTTATAATTAACCTGTGTATAGCGGACATTCGTATCTAACTCCTATTTAAGATCCCCTAGCCCTTTGGCTTCGTGGTCCCTGAGTTGTCAGAAGAATATAAACCGATAAAATTCATGATACAGTAAGTATTTTTGAACAATGACGTCTATTAGGCACCCAAGAGTAATCTGTATCATTTTGAAAGCCGTGGCCCGGGGTGGAGCGTTGAGGAGCCATGCTCCCACTGTCATGATTTTGTACCCTCCCATTAAAATATTGTCTATGTACGTTTTCGTTTTAATATTTTTCTTCCTCTTCTTCTTCTTCTTCTTCTTCTTCTTCTTCTTCATCGACTTCTTCTTCTTCTGCTTGTCAGTTTACCTCTTTTATCCGGGGTCTTCATGAGCATTCACGCTTTGTGCACCATGGAATGTACGTATCTAGTGTATGCAAACTATGTCAAATATGCCTTATTAGCCTATCTTGAAGGCTTTGTGCACCATGGAATGTACGCATCTACTGTATGCAAACTATGTCAAATATGCCTTATTGGCCTATTTTGAACACTTTGTGCACCATGTTTTGTACGCATCTAGTGTATGCAAACTATGTTAAATATGCCTTATTAGCCTATTTTGAACGCTTTGTGCACCATGGAATTATCAGTTTTGAACAGAACTCTAGAGAAATAGAAAAGTATGTCACCACCGGGGATCGAACCCGTGACCCACGCTTTCTCGATGATACTTAATTGTTTATGATATAAGCAAACAATGTTAGTCTTAAAAGAGAATAAAAGAAGTAATCAATGTATCACTTTACTTCCTGCAAAGCATCATTCAAATCAACTCACCTTGTATTGCATCCTTGCACTCTTTCATATTGAGTGAGGCCTTTGGGTTGTGCTTTTGCTCACATTCCAGCGTGCAGAACGCATTCCCAATATCTTCAAATAGTGTAACTACGCTCAATGGCACGATTGAAATTCTCACATTCCCGCGTGCAGAACGCATTCCAAATTTCTTCAAATAGTGTAACTACGCTCAATGGCACTATTGAAATGCTCAACATTCCAGCGTGAAGAACGCATTACCAATATGTTCAAATAGTGTAACTACGCTCAATGGCACTATTGAAATGCTCACATTCCAGCGTGCAGGTCGTCTGTCCTAGAGTTTTGAAATGTGTCAAAGCATTTCTCAGACTTGTTGAATACTCTGCTCCATATATCTTTTGCAAGATACCAAATCGGTACACCTTAATTTGAAATTTTGAAGTGCAGTTAACTACGGGCACCTGGTTTCTATGGGTGATTGTCGTAACTTAATATCAATTAATATTGATCCAGCATGCTTCAGCCGCCCCTATTTTAAAAATGTTGGAATTTTTGTTAAAATGATGCCAATTTTAAGATCCTTAGTCATGTTTTTATTGTACATATTCATTCATGTATTGTAATCTAGGTTTACTATTTAGAACTTTTAGTATGAATGTAATGCGCAGTTGAAAACAGAAATGTTAAAATCTGTACGATATAAGTTGATAATAATAATAATAATAATATAATAATAATAATAATAATGATTAGATAATAATAATAATAATAATAATAATAATTTTTTAAACTTCATCAATCTTTTTCCTTTCCTATATCAAAAGATGCAGTGGATACAAATGAAGAAAGACTGATTGCAGCTGTAGGATGTTTCTACTACTACAGCAGCAGAACACAGAATATCATCATCGTCATATTTGTTCAAGGGAATACTTTCACAGTTAGTGACTCTAAACCTGTTGAAATATGTTCTGTATTTTACAGAAAATACTCTGCTCAGATAGTTGTTGATACCACGTGACCATGGTCGGCTTTAGGATCAGTGGTTTATACGCAATGTTGTAAACATAATTGGGATTGGTCATTGATACTTTTACGATATTGTCAATTTGGAAATCGCTTTTGTGAACCTTCTAAACGTATCCCAAGCATGCAGCCAAGGAGGGGGGGCTGTGCCCGCCCAATAGGTTAAACTTGCCCACGTTTGCCCCCCCCACCCCCAAGAAAATTTCTTACGGGCATTTAAAAGGTGGTTCACTTGTGTATTTCAATTCCCTTATGCAATGCGATAAGAAAGACGGGAAGTCTACGTCTCTCAAGTTTTATGATCCCTTGCTAACAGCAGTAAGTAATTTATTTCTCTTGTACTAATTGACAAGAAGATTTTCTCATTTAGACAGCATTCTATTGTATATTTAGAAAAATGCCTGGATAGCCTTTAAATGTAGGGTAATTTTTACATTGCAAACACCATATAAATGTCATATGATTGTGTCAAAGGGAGCCTTCAAATATTCGACGTAGAAATAAACATTACAACGTGGATGAGAATCACTTTGATGTAAAGACAAAAGCGCTTGGAAAGATTACGAAATACACGAAGACAAAAAATACCCAGAAATTTATAAGATAGGAAGGAACTCGCCATTCGGTCAAATGGAAGCACCATCTTTTGAAAATCACAAAAATACTCGTTATAGTGTGTCTCCTCTTGTCCCAATCCAATTGTACCAATAGGGTCTGTCGTGAAAAGATAACCTATCGCGCGCTGGTTTCAAGAACAATCGTAGAAATAACACATAACTTTCTGTGAGGACCCGGTTTCTCGGTTTCCCCTATCTTTAAGTGAGCACCTAAGTGCTTAGGCGATTCCCTAGATAATTTAAGTGCGCACGTATCTAAGTAGGCACCTAAATTCAGTTTCTCGTGGAGTCACTTACATAGGTGCCTACCCAAGTCAACTTGGGTGAGCACCTATCTCACAACTCAGAAAAATTGCAATGATGCCACAGACATTCCTATTGTTTTGCTCTTGCCTTATTTATTTCACCTGTCAACAAGTTCGATGAAACAAAATATATTAAAGTGAAAATAACAAAAGTCGTCGTTTAATCCAACCAACATCCTCAAAGGCATGGAAAGATGTTAATAATTGGAAGGAAGAAAACCATCAAAGCTTAACTTATACGTCACTACACATAGCATACTATGATGACAAAGGATTACAACCATAGAGAATTCTTGCAAAGTATTGCAGTGTACTGGGTCAAAACATCGAAACACAGCTCAACTGAAAGATAACTATACTGAGAATTTTAAGGTATTAGCTAAAGCAAGACCTCTGTTTATTTTTTCGCTTTAGAGAACATATTCATCAAAGCAAAGAAACCGGATTTGTTGCTCAAGTACATGTTACTTTTTTGACATGTTACTTTTTTGAGCGTGTTTCAGTCCTGTTTCTTACAAGTTACCGCTAAAAGTCTTCTCACTTCACCCCAGCTGATTACTGTGACTAGCGTTTGGAAAACGTTTAACAAAATCAAACCGTTTCTTGACACAAAATTTGGTCTACGTGCGTATACCTGTTCGCATAGATTCATATCACTTACACTACTCGCCGATTTAACCTATCGATTAATTATTTAGCCTGCCCTTCTTATTTATCAATCTATCGGTTAAAAGTGTAGTTGTTCACTAACGCACGCATTTACTCACTTGATAACTCTGTCGCCTAAATAGTTACTCACTCACTCACTCACTCACTCACTCACTCACTCACTCACTCACTCACTCACTCACTCACTCACTCACTCATCACATTCTTTACCATGTGCAATCATAAAATTGTCTAATATCTTAATTTTTTCCACAGACAAAGCTATTACCCTCGGAAACTAAAACTTTGACATAGGAAAAGAGCCTTTAATCACATTTACCATGATTGCACTTTACCATGTGCAATCATAAAATAGTCTAATATCTGCAATTTTTTCCACAGACATAGCTATTACCCTCGAAAACTAAAACTTTTGAAATAGGACAAGAGCCTTTAATCACATTCTGAGCGTCAACTAAGGTGTTTGCACCCATCAACCCATACTTGTGAGGCAAACTATCAAGGGGGTCCAAAATAACCTCATTGCTGACCGAAATATCATCAGGGAGCCTTATCGATAAAAGGCTCTCAGCGTGGGGTGGTATCTCTAGAGGTCGGCAACAGTTGCATGCAAAGGCATATGGTGACTTTCGTAGGTGCCAAAATCATAGTGTACACATGCTGTGCCCGCGAGAGGTAGGGGTTTGCCCCCAATCATCCTAAACCATATGTGCTGAATGGCAGTCAATTCGAATCCTGACAATCTTTTGCAGCCAACCTTGTGGTTTGTCGCAAATGACAAAGCCAAGGGTTCCTCTTATACAATTTTGCCGAATAAAGCCAAGTGCATAGCAGATTGTAACACTTCAAGAGAACTCCGCATTCGATTTAAGTTACAGGAATATGTATGATACACGATTCCTTTTCAAATCTATTAATTATCAATCAAAATAAATGGAAGTCTCCGGAGAGAGACAAACTCTTATGGAATTCCTCAACTTCCCCTGAAGTTGTTTAAACTTGGCCCCTCTCAAAATTTTCCGCGTACTTTTCATTGTCCAATTAGTGTTTGAGTAGTTTTTGCTCCGATCCTGTCGGTCATTACTTAATTGTTTGATAAGGACATATTGGTATTGGTTCAGAATCAGTCTTTCCATGACCAGAACTGATAAGAGTGCAATGAAATGCGTTCTTGGCATTTATACATGACTTTTTCTATTCTATTCTATTCTATTCTATTCTATTCTATTCTATTCTATTCTATTCTATTCTATTCTATTCTATTCCATTTTATGTTATGTTATGTTATCTTAAGTTGTCTTATGTTATTTTAGTTTTAGTTTTAGTTTTAGTTTTAGTTTTAGTTTTAGTTTTAGTTGTAGTTGTAGTTTTAGTTTTAGTTTTAGTTTTAGTTTTAGTTTTAGTTTTAGTTTTAGTTTTAGTTTTAGTTTTAGTTTTAGTTAATAAATACCTGCCTGTACACTCGATTAGGCTAGGTGCTGCAAATTATAATGCAGTGCAAAAAAGTGACTCGAAACAATGACAAAAGCACTAAAAATTAGTGATTCATAATGGTGCATAAACTGTGATTTTCTGTATGTTTCGAGTTCCATGTGATCTCAACATACAAGTACAATAAATACCTGCCTGTACACTCGATTAGGCTAGGTGCTGCAAATTATAATGCAGTGCAAAAAAGTGACTCGAAACAGAGTAGTAGAAGTTGTATGAGTAGTAGAAGTTGTATGAGTAGTAGAAGTTGTATGAGTAGTAGAAGTTGTATGAGTAATAGGAGTTGTATGAGTAGTAGACGTTGTATGAGTAGTAGAAGTTATACGAGTAGAGAAGTTGTATGAGCAGTAGATGTTGTATGAGTAGTAGACGTTGTATGAGTAGTAGAAGTTGTATGAGTAGTGAATTCTGCAAAATTTCCCACAAGTGTGGTAGTTAGAGGTCTTCTTACGTCAACTATTAAACCTTGGATTAACTTATCACGATATCGACCGGATCTTTTTTACGCATAATCATCCCGATCACATGTGCGATTTAATAATTTTCCTTTTTTCTTCTCGTTATCATTTAAACCCGCGAATTAAAGATTTAACTATAATTGGAGGTCCAGGATTTAGTAATTTTTTTCTTAAAGTTACCAATGCATTTGGACATTGGCTCGTCCCCACAACCTATAAAATACATATTATAGAAATGGCTAACCTTTTAAAGTTAGCCGACTAAAAGGATACCTGAATTTCAAAAAGTTAGTTTTTTTGGACAGAGGACGGTTTAGCAGACATCTTTGCCGAAATATCTCCTTTATTTTTTTTGCATACTCGCTGAATGAAGATAATCCTTGCTTCATTGTTTGTTGTTTTTTTTCGATTATTTTTCTTTGATCATCGTTTTCTTTTCTTAGACTTCATGTCGGAATCGCATGAAGGAGGTAAGAGCCTTGGGTGCTGTGCAGGAACGGCTAATGTTAGAGCCAATAAAAACATAAGAAGCCATTTGGCTTTACTCATCTCTCCTTACCTCCTTTTATTTGGTTTTTAAAGTTCTGAGCTTACTTTATATAAATTAAACAACTTTGTCAAGAGGTTTTTTGCCTTTTGGGACAACCTCCTGACATCATACTCTCCTTTATACATAGACTAAATTTAATACTTTTATCTCGTCTTTCCACAGATTCTATCACGTTTTTATAAAAATTGTCTTCACTTTCTACGCTCAAAAACAGTCTTCTACAAATTGCTGTTGTTACACAGGTCATTAGCAACGACGTACTAAAAGCTGTCCGGATGCCATCACACTACATTAAGCCCCCTCCTAGAGAATGACTTGAGGAGGAATGAACGAGAATAAGAAATTATATAAATAATGTCATAAAAGAATGCCAATTAGAATAAGTAAAATGTCTTTAACTAAAATTATTATGTAAGTAGTTCATGTTAACTAGTACCCGCATGGGCCCATGGGAACATACATCGATGAGTGTCGCTCGAGTCACTCGCCAACAATTTCTGGATGATGTGACTGATTCCGTTGGTCAGGTTTTCATGGCGCATGCTTTGCAGTGTTGCCGTTGCCATGATCACAAATTCGATCCCGTTCCCACCCGCGATTACTACTCAATTCAGTCCGTGTTCGCGACCACACAATTTGCCGAAATGGATACCATGTGGCTACCCGGCGAAAACCTGGGCGGAATGCATTAGCTACTAACCTGACCTTGGAAGGACTTGGCATTGCCTTAAACGAATTTGGTTTTGCTGTTGTGTCATTTGATAATAATGCGTGCTCGTTGATGTAGAACATTTCAAATTCTGTGCTGTAAAACGGCAAACTCTTTGGTATAGTACACTCAAGTACCGTAACCAGGGGATGCTTGGTATGCTTAGCATCCTCTAGAAGTGGACTTCAAGGTAAAATAGCATCCCCTAGTTCATGGTTGTCTGTCAGGCAACGAGCAGCCGCCCGTCAGCCGCGCCGCCATTGACGAGCAGTTGGCGCAGGCGGCCAATTTTCTGCGCGAGGGTCAACTGGTGCGCCCTGCCAATGCGAGTGCCTTGAGCGCCTATCAGGAAGTGCTCGAACTTGACCCCGGCAATGACGACGCGCAGACCGGCATTGGTCAAATTGTGGGGCGCTTAAGTGCCGATTTTGATGCCGCGCTGGTCGGTGAACAATTGGATCAGGCTGAAGATTTATTTACCTTCCCGGCCTGTTTTGGATAAATAGGAATCCAATGCTTGAAGAGCCCTTGAATGTTTTTTATTTTTAAATAAGGTTAGGCCAAAATAAAAATAAAATTCATTCGGAACTTCAATATCTAGATCTTCAATTTTTTTTAAAAAAACTAAGGCCTCTGGATAATTGTTTTCGTTAATTGCTTGTTTCGCTCCCATTAAATAACGATCTACTTGAATTTCTGCAGGTAATCCCCAGGCTGGATAGTCGCCCGGAAATGTTGCGTTTGCGCGGGAATGACGGGGATGAAGACGTGCATCTTCAGGTGACCCTGGCCCCGGATCCGACGGTTCGGGCCGGGGTGATCGCGGTGCTGAATGATGCCAGTGCGCTGAAGACGCTGGAGGCGCAGTTCGTCCAAAGTCAGAAGATGCAGGCGATCGGTCAGTTGGCGGGCGGTGTTGCACATGATTTCAACAACTTGCTGACAGCCATCAGCGGACATTGTGACCTGCTGGCTTCTTCCACGGCAAGTGGGAGCTCCAGTGCCAGCACTAGCGTAAGCTCCTCTGGTTCGTCATCTGCGTCGCTGTCTTCATCTCCCACACCATCCCCATCCTCCTCCCGGTCGGGCTCTGTGTCCTCCTCGGCTTCCATACCTCCGTCGAGTTCGCCGACTTCGTCCGCATCTGCGTCTGTCACTTCTTCCTCGTCTGGTTCGGTGTCCGCTTCTGTCTCTGCTTCCTCCTCTCCCTCCCCTTCACCTGTATGGCCTTTCTTTTTGCATAAGATGCAGAACATATCTTTAGTGCACATATTGTCCTTCGTGGATGTGAGATCAGAAGCACCACAACGACCACATATAGGCGTCAATACGCAATTAGTCGCTAAGTGACTAACTCTATGGCACGAATAATTCCCCTTTTGGGGAGAAATTTGAATTCTTCAGCTGGCAGCTTCTCATAACCGATTCGGACTGAGACTGCAAGAAAGTCTTCGAGATCCTTACTGGTCCGGCCGATTGCTTTTCGCGTTCGCGTTTTCATGACAGCCTCCTCAGTTCTTCGGCTTGGGGAACGAATTTGGCGGGACCGGACCGTAGTCCAGATGATTGGTGTTGGTGATGCCGTCATTGGCGACAACCTCCTCAACCACCAGGTAATTCACACCATCACGAACATAGTGCAGCCCCTTGGCGGTAATCACATCGCTCTGGATTTCCATCACGGCATCCGACTGGGCCAGCGGATCCTCCCCTTCAATCGATAGGACAGTGTATTGACAGATTGTTCTGTTTTATGTAAACTTGTCATTGTCGAATTGAAAATAACCATTGGATATTCTGTTTTTTTTTGGCTAAATTTAACATCGATAAAGAAAGATTTGCTCGTGAATTTCGCGGAAATTCTTGTTCGAACGAACCACATGGCCACATAATTAATTAGTTAAGACATGTAGAATAAAAACCAGACTTGCTGGTCTGATTAAATTAAAGCCTAGATAAAAGAGGACTCAAAACTTCCAGACAATGCTGGAGAAAGGAAAGAGGCAGGGATGGGATAAAGGCTTTGGACAGTATCTAGGCTTCTATTGAGGTTGGAGGGCTAGTAAAAAAAAAATTATGGGGCATTAGAACTTTGAAAAAACAGTTTAAGAAGTCGAAGAAGAATTTATATTTTTCCAAGAGAAATAGTTAAAAAGAGTTCATTTTCTCGCTAGGCCTATTCAATTAACCTTGTTGTAATGGGCGCTGATTGGCCCAGGACTTATTAGGAATTTCAGAAACTAATATCCCACGGGTAAGGAAGGCTTAGGGTGGAAAGGTATTGATAATAGAATACTAATTGATCATCTTATGACTAAAAGGTTCAGTGTGTCAGTTATTGTAGTATATATCACTGTTGAACCGACTTACGGAGATACTAGTGACTCAGATTAATTTGACCTACAGTTACAGGAACAAATAGACAGGGTCCCAGGTAGAAATACGGTGTTTTTACAAGTTTGGTGCACTTTCAAGACAGGTCTGTTTTTCACACCCAAATTAGGTATTCAGTTACGAGATGAGTGAGTCGGAGTAAAGATTCAAAATGTAACTTAAAAGTAATCCTCAGAGGATTCAGTAAGTTTACTGCAAAACGGTTGATCAGCAGTTTTTTTTCAAGTCCCCGGCCCCCCTGGATCCGCCAGTGTTTCCACAGCCATCTGCAAATTTTAACACTCACTGAACAGCCCCTCCTCAACTTGCTTAAGGTGTAGTGGAAATGAAATGCGTTAGCATCTTGCCTAAGAATCGAAAATGTAGTAAGATGGAGCGCGAAACTCACCCAGAATACAAACAATAAACGGTACCCCATGCCCTTAAATAGGAAAGTTAGATACGGAATGGTAGGCGGTGGTCCAGGCGCATTTATTGGCGCGGTGCATCGCAAAGCTGCAGCCCTTGATGGTGAAATTGAGCTTGTAGCCGGCGCATTCTCATCATCTGCCGAAAAGTCAAAGCAGCAAGTCGACAAGAACCGGGTCGCCGCCAAGCATACGGCTCAAAGCTTCCGCATTCTCATGGTCGATACGTTTCATCCTCAGCTTCCCAGTTTCGATAATAGGGCGGCAAGTTTGGGATCGCCGCCCGCTGGGGGAGTCCAGTCTACCTGGACCACTGCTACGCCTTGCTGGCCCAATTCCTCTGCGAACCCTTCCAGTCCGATATTGATGACTTTTGGCGGATGGCCGAGGAGCTTCTTTGTATTTTTGTGTTCATCGCAAAGTTTTTAGTCAGCCGCCGATAGTTGCATATCGAAATGGACAGAGCTTGAAAAATAAGCTGGTAAGAGCCAAGCTGGTTCAGGAGGAATACGAGACAGGCAGCTTCGGGTGCAAGGGGAGATCAAACTGTGCAGTTTGCCCACTCGTCAAGGAGACTAAAAACTTTTTTGACAGAACAGTAAAGTGCACCTATGAAATTAGGGTAGGACCACTTCACTGCAACTCTTAATTGGTGGTCTACTAGCATTATGCTAATTACTAGTGCAAAATACTTTTGCTAATTACAGCAAAATTGTTTTAATTTGCAAAAAAAAAGTTTTTTTGGGCAAGATCGGTTGAAAACCTTCAATGACTTTCTACTAGTCCTAATCTCCCTCTGTTACACAACGACATAGAAACCAGCGTGTCCTATTACATCTAGTGTAAGCAAACTGAAATCGGTGCTGACGATATCTATGAAACATGTTAATGCTACAGTTTAAATTAAAATATTAGAGAAAAGAGACGAAATCTTTATCACAAACCTTAGAAAGCGATATTAGAGAGGGAGAAAAGGTTGATAATCATATAGTGGTGCATAAAGAGACGTAACATAGCATTGCAGAATGAACAAAATGCTTAGAATCAACTCAAGAAAATGTCTATCAAAAATCAAATTATTGTATTTGGTTTTCCTGAATACGGCACACCTGAAATCACTGAAGCTATCTTCCTAAAAATCTGTGAGGAAAAATTTTCTGATATTGGCGGGTATTCTTCGAGAGGCAGGAATCACGACTGTCGCCAAGACCACTGGCAGTGCCGCGTGTGTCATTGATCGGGACGGGATCGACATTCCCATTCAAAGGAATGGTTCTCCGACGATTTTGGAGCAGGTCGAGATCATATCCAGTCTCGACAAAGACGTGGAAAGTCTGGTCATCGAGTGCATGGCGATCAAGCCTGAATACCAACGAATTTGCGAAGACAAGATCGTTCAATCCAATGTTCAATGAAGTTATCGGGATCAGGCGCTGGATTGCGGTTATTGTCGGTTTTCTCGGAGTGCTAATCATTCTGCGGCCTGGCCTCGACGGCTTCAACATATACGGCCTGTACGCGCTGATTGGAGCAGCAGGCGCTGGCGTAGTCATGATAGTCATTCGCAAGCTTACACGCACCGACAGTCCGACCAGCATTCTAACCTATCAGGCGCTTGGCGTTGGTTTGGCAGTTGCAGGACCGGGTATCTATTTTTTTTCCTTTATAAATTGTTCTGGTTCTGATATTGTAAATCATTGATAGCTTTTTGGTTTACTAGGTTATTGTCCATCTGCTTATTGTCCATGATGGGATTCCAATTCAATATTTATCTTAATGTTGGCAAGGACGCATAATCTGTGCGCAGGGCATTAATCGTAATTGTGTTTTGAATTTTATGCCTACCATCCTTCGTTACTTTACAATTTCTCTAATAATGGAGTCTACTTATGGATTTTTATACATCGCCCGGTACCGACGCCATGCGTCCACAGCATCGGCATCCGATCCTCAAGCCCGCCAGTGCCGTTCGGGATCTTGGTGAAATCGCCCACGCCAGTGCGTTTTTGTTCGGTGGTGAAGGCGCAGTGATCGGTGGCAACGACCGACAGGCTGCCCGATTGCAGTCCCGCCCACAGGCTGTCCTGATGCTTCTTGTCGCGGAAGGGCGGAGACATGACGCGCCGCGCGGCGTGGTCCCAGTCCTTGTCGAAATAATATTCTTGGGTAAATTTATCTTGTAAGACAGAAAGGAAAATGTTTTGATGTTTATATAACTTTGTTAACTGAAAGATGTATATGCCACTCAGTGCACCTTTTAATGCTGATTCCAAATATTCTAATTGCCCCTCTTGCAAACATCCCCCCTTAATAGGGACAGTTATAGTTTTAGAATATATACACAACTTTGCTATATTCTTTTTTTATTGGGTTTACTCGGCAATATGAACTAATAATTGGTGAGTAGCGATTAGAAAAAAATAGTAGCGATTAGAAAAAAATAGTAGTGATTAGATGACTAACGTGCAACCTTCTCAAATGTACATAAAAAAACGCAATGAAGCGAAAAAATGAACATAAACCTAGTTTAGATACAGTGTAAAATTTTAAATTCACTATAAAAGTGTTTTAAACATTATTTAACGTTTATTAGTATTGTGAATGGCCTCGTCAAACTGAGGTGAATCGCAGGTATCAGAGGCTCATTGCTTCCGGGCCGATGTCGGATCGGCTGCGCGACTTCCTCGAAACACACGGCCTCGCCGACTATCTTGAGCTGTTCCTGAAAGAGCGGATCGAACCGGAAGACGTTCCGCTGCTCTCGGATGAGGATCTCGTCGGGCTGGGGCTTCCGCTTGGCCCGCGCAGGCGGCTCCTGCGGGCCGTGGCCGACGCGGGCTCCGCCTCGACGGTGCACGAGCGGCGCAATCTCACGGTGCTGTTCTGCGACATGGTGGATTCCGTCCAGACTCCGCTGTGATGGCTGAGCTTGAACTATGGCGAGGTAAGTGGCTGAAAGTAGTACCCAGTCTTTCCCGAAGACTGCAGTGCAGAGCTTGGCTGAGTGCTAACGTGGAATATTTCCAAATGTCCACAAGTTACTGAGCACCTCTTGTGTCATTCCCACGTCTACAACATGTATTGAGAGGTCATTTTCTTCGATGAAAAAGATTAAAACGTATCTTCGCAGTCGGATGAGTGAAGACCGACTCTGGAAGAAGCCGACAGGCTTGAGGAAGGCGCATTGGCAGGCACATTCAACATCGTGCTGAGCTAAGCTTTGACCCCCGCACCGCTGGCAGGCGGCGCGTTGGTGTCGAGTGGCCAGCGCGGGCGAGCCGCGAAGTCCAAAGTGTCCGTCAGGCCGAGGTGCAATCGTTCCGCGCCCGCCCAGGCGATCATTGCGGCATTGTCTCCACAAAGAGAAGCGGGTGGAATGGAAAGCGTGCAGCCACTGTCTGCTTCTTTGCAAACTGCCGAATGACGGGCGCCATCTGAGCGGGACGTCCATCCGGATGAAAAGGCGCTCCCAGGACTATCACGTCAACCGCTTCTTCTTGAAAATAATTTTCCAAGAAAGTCATCAATTCGGAAGTAGGCGTCGTATCCAAACCGCTGACAATTATACGCAACGGATCGGTAACGGCAATTCCCGTCCTTTTTAGCCCGTAATCTAGCGCCATAATTCTTCCCATGCCGCAAAATTAGCTGCGCGAAGTCGAGTAGAATCGCGAAGATCAGGTAGAGAAAGAAAACAAACACAGTTTTATGGTATGTGTTATATTAAGGAGGGGGAGAATGCAGTGTTTTGATCATTTGTTTCTATGTGCAAGTTTTTATTTTGAAATTCCTCCCTTCCCTGTTGTATGAGTCATACGCTGATCGCGAATACCAGCTATGCGCCATTCATTTTAGTTCAGTTGATTACCTGTATCTGCCTTGTAAAGTTCTTCAAATAGATTATATGTGAGTCTCTCCACATACAATAATTCAAACAAGAAAAAGATAAAGCACAAGAAATATACCATTATATTTCCTATTTAGTGTCATTTTTAAACATAGTAATAACTGCAACTAAATCTCAAAACCTCTTCAAGAGAGTCAAATATGGCCCTAAGCAGTTATTAATTGAAAAAGTTCTTTCTATTTATTAAAGAAATGTTTTATTATGTGTAACATAACATTTTAATTTAATTTTTTTTTGCAGCTCTTCGTGTTTGTGTGGGCGTTTCTTTCTCTATGTGCCTTTTTGTCTTACCGTCTGTTTCTCTGTCTGTGTGTCTGTCTCGGCGTGTTTGTGTGTTTATTTTTGTCTCTCTCTGTGTGTCTCCGTCTGTTTTCCTGTCTCTGTGTCTGTCAATGTGTGTCTGTATGTGGGTGTCTTTCTATCTTTCTTTGTGACTCTACGTTTGACCGTCTGTTTACCTGTCTCTTCGTCTGTCTTTTAGGATGTGTTGGGCTGTTTTGAAAAAGTTTTTAAATAACATCCCAAATGTAGCAAGCACCTGCATCAAACCACCTACAGAAGTCATAATGGAGCATTACAAGGACAGCAAGTCCTTAGATTCACTCCAAGCTGCAATTTGAGATAATTTAAGATCAATTATTAATACAATTATTAATACACATTATTAAGGACAAAATAAAACATTATTTCTTCAGAAAGAAAATCTCTTGAAAAATTTTTATTTGAAAATCTGTCCACCATTATTAGGAAAGAAAAGGTCATTTAAATTCAAAACTACATTATCATGGAATTTTAACAGGTAGAAAATAAAAAAGACATATTTTACAATTTTTACCTGCCATTTCTTAATATTTTTCATTTGCACTAAGTCATTGCTGCAACAATGACGTTAGTGCTAATGGTTGCAGCACTAGCTACAACCCATTAAAGGACTAATTCATTTTGCATAAATTGACAAGTGAGAAAAATTGCCATCTCTTGTTCATTTATAAAAATATAAAAAAATATTAAATGTGGAGATTTGATCCAAGAATTATGTAACTTTCCTCCTTTTAAGAATAAGAAACCGCTCATCTATATAACTTTTTATAATCGTCTTCTCTTGAAATGAGGTTATCTGTTAGTCTGAAACCCAAGCAAGAAAACATTAACCTAACAATTTCTTATCGATGTTTCGGAGTCATCATCACGCCATTCTCAAGGACAACTGTTTTACGGAATGCGAGATCTATTTATGCATTAATCAGTAAAACAACAATTTAAGAAAAAAAAACTTTTTAAATGTTTTTTTCATGTGAGATTTTATTACAACCAATAATCATCAAAATCTCTCATTGTTGAGAAAGTACCCATAAATTTGACAGCTATGTTTTTGTCAGAGGAATCCTTCAATTTCGACACCAACTGTTTCTCATCTGTTTTACATGTACAGTGAAGTTTTGACAGAGTCACCTATATGTTGACTAGGCCTGTTGCTGTCTGTTGGATGAAAAAATTTGGAACTTTGATAAAGCAGTATAAACCTTACCTTTGCCTCAACACACAGCAAATTCCATCAGTAGCCGTAAACAGAAGTTTTAAGTATTTCGGTAAAGAGTTCAAAGTCTCCATGGACAACTGCCAGGCTAAGGACTGTATAACCACACTCCTTCACAATTACCTCCCGAAAATTGACAAGCTGCCTCTCCATCCGCACCATAAAATTGATTGTGTACATCGTTATTTATACTCCAATGGAATGCGTACATTCCATGGTGCACAATGCGTTTAGAATAGCACAAAATGCTGGTTTTAGTGACACTTGCATGCTTAGAATGCGTACATACCATGGTGTACAATGCGTTTAGAATAGCAACAAAAGATGTTTTTAGTGACACTTGCATGCTCTGAATGCGTACATTCCATGGCATACAATGCGTTTAGAATAGCACCAAAAGCTGTTTTTAGTGACACTTGCATGCTTGGAATGCGTACATTCCATGGGACGGCCTTCAGGCGTTCGCCGATGCTGGCACGAGTTCCGGTATCGACGAAGGTGATCTTCCAGTCATGGATGTCACTGCTCAACAGCTTCACCGAATCGCCGCCGGAGGTCAGCACGAAGTCGTTGGAGATGCACTCGTCGTACTGCAGGAAGTAACGCTTTATGGTTTCAGCCTGCCAGCCGAGGCAGAGAATGAAGTCCTTGTGCCCGAAATGGGCATAGTACTTCATGATGTGCCAGATGATCGGACCAAAGCTATCATTTACCTGGGATCGGTAAAATATTTGTGAATGTGAAACTGAGGAATTTAATGTGCAATTGTCCAACGGTTGGGGAAAATGCCTTAAATTACGGCAACTTAGGCTATAAAGTTAAAACGCTGAATCATCTTTGCTGCAGCTATTGGCCTCAGGATTGTTTAATTACAGTTTAATGCCATTTCAATGAGTAAACAATGCATTAGCATTGTTTCTTTATGTAGTATAAATACCTCCAGTACATTCAAGCATCATTTATGATAACTCGCAAACAAAGAAAGGGATCGAAGCAAAAATTTGTCGACCGCTGATTGGATAATCGTAACGACCTACCAACATTTTGGAGGTGTCAAAATTGTTAGAACTTCCAGAGAAAACACAAACTCCTTTAGTCGGCAAAGTAAAGGATCCAAGGTTTTGATGAAAACCGCTTCTAAAACTTTCAGATGGAAAGCTGATCTAGCTTTAGCTAATATACGAAAACAATCAGGTTGATAGGATTTCATCTTTCCTAGTTTCTTCCTGCAGCTGAAGAAGTTTTGGTGTGCTGAACTGCACATAGCAGACGGTTACCTTTAAATCGATTTCTCTGTCCTGAGTTGTTTTTCTAAGACGAGATAAACTATCTGGCAGTACCATGTTGGAGCCAGGCATGTATTGGATCTTTTGGCCAAGTTGTTCCCAAAGTTGTTGGCGAAATCGGTTTTGAATCGATTTTTCCCAACAACTTGGAACAACTATGCTGTATATGGCATTCGTTACCAGAGTGCTCAATATAAAATTGTAGAGCAATATAGATAAAGTTATATACGCAGGGAGAATATAATGCTAGTTGCGACTATAGTTTCATGTTTCCAATCATCAGGCAACTTCCGTAACATTTCATATACTCTAAGTTTTATAATCATCTCTTTTTAAAATTTCGTGCTAACAACTTATTCCCATGACGGCATTTTGATAACAACTCACTACGTCTATTAAGTAATTGAAAGAAAGAGAAAAAAGTTAAACTGGGACCTAAAATTGTCCTTTTTAAGACAATCCACACACCCATTGCACTGAGCTGAAATGACTTTAGGGTAGGCCCCATACCTATCTCTGCATGTTGGGTATTAATATTGTTTAAAATCACCGTTAACATGTAACATATTGTTAAATACCACACTTAAATGTAACTATATGTTTGTTTTTTTTGTTTTTTTTTTTTGTAATGAAATAGTCTTATCCAAATTAGGTAAGGTAGCTAACACTGCCAAGGTAGCTAACACTGCCAAGGTAGCTAACACTGCCAAGGTAGCTAACACTGCCAAGGTTGCCAACACTGCCAAGGTAACCTAAACATACCGCTTGCTAGGAGTTTTCATCGCGATAATCATATAAAAATGTGATTGGGTTGAAAAAATGAGGGGAGGCATTCTACAATTGGGGTGGCATTGCACCGGAATGCCTCCCTCGTAGGTACGAACCTGGTAGAAGAACTAAGGTTACTTCTAGTAGAGTTTCCATGGATCGTGGTAAACAAGCCCATTGGTTTAATCATCCAAAACAAGTACTTTCTGAATATAGATTGCTCCATGCAGTTCTATCAATATACAAAGTGGGAACTAGGATTGCTTAGATCTTACAAAATAGACTAGAAGCAAGTACTTTCTGAATGTAGATTGCTCCATGCAGTTCTATCAATATACAAAGTTGGAACTAGAAATACTTAGGTCTTACAAACTAGACTAGAAGATATCATCATCACTTTGATCACCTTTATCATCATTACTATCACAATCGTCCCATCATCATCACATCATCACCATCATTATCATCACCATCATCATCATCACCATCATCATCATCATCACAATCATCATCATCACCATCATCATCATCATCATCATCATCATCATCATCTCTAATATCATCATCACTTTGATCACCTTTATCATCATTACTATCACAATCGTCCCATCATCATCACATCATCACCATCATGATTCAGGGGTCATTCTTAAAGAATTAGAACAAAATTCGAACTTCAGTGTAAAGAGCGAGGTATTGACAAGGGGGCGAAACCCCCCAATTTACCTAATAAAAACATACGAATATTATTTACGAATATTATTTTACGAATTAATTATGTAAGTTAATTCGTAAGTTATGTAGTGGCCTTTTTAAGCAACCAAAAAAATTGGAGGTTAACCAGGCCCCCTCCGCCGCTCCTTTTTTCTCAAAATCGTCAAATCAATAACACTTTGTGTTTGATATTTGTATCTGTGTGTAAGAATTACAAATGTCACTCTCATATTTATGGGTTTTTTGATTATGATCTTCCCACCTGTTAATTAAGGCAGAATACTGTCCTGCCTAAGGGTACGGGTGTGATAAAAAATCTTACTTTCAGTTTCCAAACCTCATCCATGAGCATCATATGTTTGTCAACATCCTATAGTATTGAATTGTTTGTCAAATTTTGTCTGGTGCTCTCTGTAGATTAGGCCATAAAAAAAATTGTAAGCAACTTCTAAAAACTAGGAAAAGAGAATTGGATGGTAAGTTGTTATGAAAAGTACATTTGGAAATTGAATAAAAAATTACAAAGATATTTTGTTATATTTAAGCCAGGAACTTCATTTCAGTAAATAAAAATCTAATTATTGTTTAAACCTGGATATCCATAATGGTTTTTTATCCTTGCATGTGTCTATTCCTAGGGGGAAGATCAAACTATTTGCATCTCTTGGTTACTACATACAATCACACTTTAGATATGACAAGACAAATACACTGCAAAGGTGCCTTCGAGTCAGACTTACGCCCAATCCAATACAGTCACCTAATTTTGCAGCTTAGCACATTTTCACAATATATTACTCCAAATACCACGGTCACAACACATAATTTTACCAACAGCTTCCTACATACGATCACACGTTATATGTGACAAGACAAATACACTGCAAAGGTGCCATCAAGTCAGACTTGCGCCCGTCTATTACTTTAACCTTCGATGGGCAATCTCTTCTGCCGGTGCATCTAATAAATCCTGAACCCGATTATCCATTTCGTTAAGAAAGCTGGGCTTCAGATTCAAATTGGAAAGTGCATTCAGGGTCTCTCGTTTCAATTGTGATTGCAAAAGAGCTTTGATGAAAACCCAATGGAATCATCAAATGCGCATGTCTCTGTCATAAGATTTGAATGCAAAACTGCTCGGTGCATGACTCGTTCATTTCCCTCAACTGTTGGTTTTGTTTTTTAAGATTTTTAAGCTGTTGTAATCCCTTGTTAGAATATATACGAACACTTTTGCAATTACGAGTTTTTTGCTCTTTACGCAATTTAATGTCTCTTCATACTTTGTTTGTTCAAAGATATTTGATTATTAAAGCAAGTCCAATTTCTAACAGCAATTTCTACTAAGTTTCAAACTTTAGTTTTTATTTTTTTTAAGATTTTTGAATTGTTATAATCCCTTGTTAAAATATATATTGCAACACTCAGAAATTCATTATTACACATATATTACAAAGGTATACTATTACACAGTCATGTAATAGGAACAACAATCGTCCCCAATTTTGTTTACATTGTTACTGCAACGATGAAGTAAACATCGCCTGCAGCGTGTTGCATAATCGTAATTACTTCGGAATTCGTGCCAATTATCTGTTTCTAAATTAGGACAGTATGTTATTTACCTTGTTGGCTAATCCATCATTCCTCGGAAACTCTCATATTGCCCCAACGAAACAAACTACACCTAGTGGACGGTTTCAGTGGTGGTGATACTAAGGGAAATATACTTAACGATTATTCTTTTGCTAATAAACGATTATTCTATTGCTAATATCCGCTAATAAACCTTTATATCCGGAATTACCATTGGGCGTTTTTCAGCAAACTGTTCATTGCCCCAACGAAACAAACTACACCTAGTGGACGGTTTCAGTGGTGGTGATACTAAGGGAAATATACTTAACGATTTAATAAACTTATAAACTTTTAATAAGGCGGTGTATTCTAAATCATATTTCACTATATAATGTTACCTTCAAAGTAAAATTGGATATACCATTAAGGAAAAGATTTGAAGGGGAACCCACAGGTTCAGATCCTTGGTGGAAGGAGGGAAGGTCGTACTTAGATTCTGGTGCAAGAAAAACAGGCCACAATTCGAAAAATATAAAAAAAAATTTGAAATATTTAAGTTAAGGTGAATTTTCTCCCCCTTTGCATACACCGGAGCATGGTCTGTAGGGCTGTTGATCGTGTAACACTGTAATTAGTAGCATGAATGAACAAGTTGATAAAATTTCTTATCACTGCATGCATGCTATCAAAAACCTCTTTTTCCAAAGGACCAATTTCCAAATATTCAAGGCAATATTGCAAACAGCTTACTAAAAATGCATTTGATAGGCTACTGTTAAAAGAATAACCTTATACTCCATCAAGAGTTACTAGTCCAAGTCCAAGCAGACAATCATTACTCTCGACAATCATATCAGGTCTTAATTCCTCTCCTGATATGATAGAGGGTGAATGGTAACCTTTGATATCGCAAAAGATATCGAGATCAGGATTACAGGAATAAAGAAAATCAGCGATCGTTTTTAATACAGAGTCATGTCTCCAATTATACCTTCCTTGCTGGAGATGAGCATGACAACCAGAGACAACATGTTGGAGAGTTTGTGGGTTGAGACATATGTAACACTGATTGTTGGTGGTTGGGGCACGCCTGTCCCCATAGTTTATGGCAGAAAGATTTCATCTTCTCTTTGTTCCGAGTTAAACAACACTCATTGTGGCATCAAGTTATTAATACTTGTCGCAAATACTTTAGAGTGCACTTTTGTACTTTTCAGTAAAAAGAGGATTATCAATTGTAAAGCTTCACAATTTTGTAAATTTGCCGGACACTCCTAACTATTGTATACCAGAATTTGATCCGCTACTGAGAGTTTAAATGAGCGGATGCTCAGAACAGAAGTTCCTAGTTGCCTTAGGTAATACTAAGTAGAACTGAAATTTCTATTTGCCTTGGGGAAAACCATGTGGAGCCGAAGTTTATAATTGCCTTGGGGGAAACCATATGGAGACGAACTTTATAATTGCTTTGGGGGAAACCATGTGGAGCCGAAGTTTATAATTGCCTGTGGGAAAACCATGTAGAACTGAAATTTCTAACTGCCTTGGGGAATACCAAGTGTACCTGAAGTTTTTAATAATTTTACAATCGTGATCTGTTAAATGTCCAATTCCTCGTCAGATTAGTAATAACAAAATGTGTAGTATTTACAAACAGATTGTAATTAAAATTTCAGGAGTACACTGTTTACAGTATGGAAAACTGGGAACTTTTCATAATCATACGTTTCAGGCGAATTTGGTGGTCAGTCTGGCTGAAATTCAGTAAGCATATATACTTGATGGCATTGCCTTTTAATTGACAGTTATGGTTTTTCAGACTTAATTCCAACCGAGCCAGGTGACCTCCGATGTTAACACACTCTATTTCTCTAGTTGCCATTCAAAGACATGTTTTCTATTTCTTTGGTGTTCTTTTCAAGGCTAATATAGTGTCTATGTGAATGTTGGTAAAATGGCATTTCGTCGTATAATCAAGGCGCAGAGTGTTTATATATCCATTAGATTGCATATGCTTACATCATAAGAATCTAGTCTTATTGGAGAGTAGTACACTCATAAAGCCTAAGGATCCTCTCATAAATAATAAGCATGCCCTACAAAGATAGTCTGGCTACGGCAATGTCTTCGCCAGTAGGCCGTATAAGGAATTAGAAACAAAAAAGGTGGCACATATTCCGAACATTTTACTTATGTCGTCAATACAACGAATTATAAGACCTGCACGTTATAATATACACTTTTTAGTAAGCAACTGAAGATTTTATTCCGAACGCGAGTTACTAAATTTTCAAAATAAATCACTACTAAAGTCACTGTACTGGTTAATGTGTGATTTTCATATTTTAATGTTCATATTTTAAGACATTTTCTACTTGCCCGCCAAAGTACCTCCTCAAAAATTTGTCATGGGTGGGAGATTGCGTAAAAATTAATAGGCGGGGAGGTTGGAATAAGTATGTTCTGGGTGGAAAATTTTGGAAAAGTTGATTAGCTGGGGGGACGTCTATTAGGCACCCAAGAGTATAGGTCTCCCTTCCCTGACATCTAGATTCGTAGTGACGTACCCCCCTCCTTACTTTTCCTTTATTATTATTATTATTATTATTATTATTATTATTATTATTATTATTATTATTATTATTATTATTATTATGATGTTGTGATTAGCGAACAGACGTATAGTCTAACGCTCCAACAAGTAATAGTCGAAATTCGTGTAAAGAATATATACAGAGTGGATTTATTTAATTAATTTTACTGTTAAAATGTTTTATTTCAAACTTCTTATCATATTTGGATGTTCTTTGCCTTTCTTCGATCTTACCTATCTTAATATATCTGTTACACTACATCAAATTAGACACTGAGTTCACAGGGAATAGCTTTGCAGGCCATCACTCTTCATTATAAATCTACAAAGAACATAATTGACGGATATTTTTTCCTGACCAACTTTTACGACTTTTGCAATCCTTAGTGATTGATAACATGTCAGAAATGAGCCTGTAACACAAAACTTGCCTATCTTACTGTATCTGTTAAACTATATCGAATTAGACTCTGATTTTATGGTGCCGGTGAAAAAGTCTTCGCCTCTGTCTTTTTCCGCGGTAAAACCATAACTTAAACGGTTGCTGTAGGAATGCTTGTACCGGGTATAAAGCTGATCTGGACTGCCGGGGTAACGATCAGCGGTTTCGCCGGCGCGAAGCGGAAGGTAGCCTCTCTGTTTTTCCAAAATGCGCGCCCACCGCATATAAAGTTCATTTTTTCCCCTCCTTATCATTTGCCCAAGGGGAAGTTGGTAATCGTCTAGATCTATGCTTTTTAGATACAGATTTGTTAAAAAGTTAGGAGTGGCAATATGACGTCACCAAAATCGGTAATCACCCACTGATTAATGCTAATTAGCTTTTAATTAGAGTTTAAAATGTATTAAGAAATTAATTTTAGATCATTCTACAAAATACTTGCAAAATTCATGAAAAATAGCTCGAGTTATAGCCCTTTGAAACTTTCCACCATATATGGTCAACTTTTTTAACAGGGTCACGTGATCAGACCACAGAAACCTTTCGCCTTTATCTCCTCTATAATTTCAGGTCGGGTCTTGATCCCTAAATGGCATAACTAGGACATTCGCTCATTGTTTGGACAAAGGTCTGTTAACATATGATAACTTCTTCTGGCGAAAGATCTGATGACATGAATTTAGGGACCTCTTCCCTCCAAATTCATAGTATTGTGAACAAACTCCCAAAGGTACAACTAAGAGATTTATCCCTTGCTTCCCAACCAATTTGGCTGAGATCTGACATTGAATGAAGCATCTCCTTACGCCATTGTTTCTCGTGACAAAGAAGTGTGTTAATAACTGACGTCTACGTTTCTTCCATGTGTCCATATTGATGCAAATACCTGTAACTGCACCTGCAGTGAGGTACAGTTACGTACACAAAATTGTTTGAAAAAGTCAATTTGCTTACGCGAAAATCTGCAGAATTTACAGCCAACCTGGAAACCAGGGAATTTCAAACTGGACTCATTTTTTTGAGTTAAATCAAGCTATAAACAGTAGGTTGCCTTGTTTGTCCACTCACTTAATTGGGTACTGGTATCTTGAGTTTTTATAACCAAAGTGAAAACCTTGCATTTCTGGATGTTGAACTTCAGCTTCCAAGTCCCAGCCCAGTAAGTAAGTGAGTCCAAGTCTGCTTGAATGATTTCTATTTTTTCTGAACTTTCAACTGAACCAATTACTTTTGAATTGTCTGCATAAGGGCTTGTTTCTTAGTTTATTTTGTTGATGTTAAAGTTATCTTGACAAACTATTAAATAAACTAGAAGAAAAGAATGACTGGAGAAGAACTCAGTGAATATCTACAACTCAGGAAATATATTGGTACATTAGATGGGGGAGTTAAATTAATTCCTAATATAAATAAATGTTGAATTTAGATTCAGGGTGAAATTCTGATTCTAAGGATAGCCTAGCCTGTTTCCCAGCCTCTCATCTAGAATTTCGTTTCTTTTCTAACAGACATTTGTCAACCTGTATAACAAAGGGATATGAATTAAACTTTTCAAGCAAACTAGTGATAATATCCAACTAACCAGATAACTTTTTTTCTTCAGCATAGTAGGAACGTCTAACTAGGCATACAACACTTTGTCCTAATCCTTCTGATATATAACAAACTAGACAGATAAGTAAATTCTCTAAGCCATTTGGTGATAATATCCAACTAGTTGGCTTGTAACTTTATTCAGGCAACTTAGCTAGCATTGCCTATACCTATAATAAATTTCCTTTTCCCACCCAGGATAATTGCCCCCCGGACAACTCCCACCTATTCCCAGAAAATGCAATTTTCAGGTTACTTGTTTCCCACAGAAAAAACATGTTCAAAATCCTTCCAGTCTTAAAATTTACGTTTGATTTGCTGGAATTATAATCTATCTCATTCTATTAACAACTTAGGCCTATGCCAATTTATGACAACAACAGTTATCAAACACTGAAGTGCTCAAGGTAACGATTTTGATGCCTTGAAGAGATGCAACTATGTCAAATATGCCTTATTAGCTTATTTTGAACGCTTTGTGCACCATGGAATGTGCGCATCTAGTGTATGCAATCTATGTCAAATATGCCTGAGTAGCCTATATTGAACGCTTTGTGCACCATGAAATGTACGCATCTAGTGTATGCAAACTATGTCAAATATGCCTCAATAGCCTATATTGAACGCTTTGTGCACCATGCAATGTACGCATCTAGTGTCTGCAAGCTATGTCAAATTTGCCTTAAGGTTCGTGAATCTTTGTTTCCTTAAAATATGTCCATGAAAGATTGAGAATACTTTCTACAACTAAAAAATATTCATACTTTTTTATAATATTGTTAGCAAACACATATAAAACTCTCCTTTTTATACCTTAATTTTAAAGTAAACCTACGGCCTGACGAGCTCTTTGCGGGTCCGGTGTAGCGCGAAATTTGTGCCTTGCGAAATTTGTGCCTATGATGGTAATGCGCATGCGCATATGGAATCGTGTTCCCCTTCACATTTTACTTTGACCCAGCATTGGCCCCAAAATTGGCTCCACCATTGTCCCCTCCCCAGGATTTTAAAGAAATTGCGCTACTGGTAACGTTAAAGTCTTTTCATGCCAAATTTATTTATTTTTTTTTATTGAAACAGTATATACCATTCAAGATTGTAAGTTTTTATCTTAATAGCGTTTGCTTATTTTTTAGTGCATACAAGCACAGACACATACACACACAAACACAAAATTGATAATTCTTTGTATCCTATTTCTCCTGTTTCAGTTATCCTGAACAGTTCTGTTCTCCTAAACAGTTATCCTGTTTCTTATCCTGTTTCTCTTTGTATCCTGTTCTCCTGTTTCAGTTATCCTAAACAGTTATGTTCTCCTAAACAGTTATCCTGTTTCTTATTCTGTTTCCTGTTTCTCTTTGTATCCTATTTCTCCTGTTTCAGTTATCCTGAACAGTTCTGTTCTCCTAAACAGTTATCCTGTTTCTTATCCTTCTACTTGATTATATTCATAAGTACTATTCTCTTAGAGTTTTCTTACTTGCTCATGTCTGTGCTTGTTTTTGATCTGTGTTATTGTTTTCAGTATCTCTTTCTTGTAGTCCTCATCTGACTTCTTTACTTTATATTGCTTTGGTTTCTTCTAATCCTATTCCTTATCACTCTCACTTTGCATCCTTTTTTTGTTTAGTTCTATTTTCTTACTTTCATCTTATTCTTTTTGCTTTTTACTTTAAGGCTCTCTATCGATTCAATGTGCTCGTAACCATAGCTGCGATACATATAGTCCAGGAACTTATACTTCAAAGGACCGTCAGCTCCGTGAAAAAACCGGTGGCCCTTGACAAGGCGGTGCGCAATAAAAAAGCAAGACAAATCAAGACAGTGTCAAGACAATTTACAGATTTGATACCAACCAAGGAAATATTCTAATACCTACGCCTATTGTTGGGCGCATTGAGTTCTGGAAAGAGGGAGGGGAAGTATTACTCTTGACAAAATCAATACAAATACGAGGGCTCCTTGGAAAGTAATTCTTAACATGTTACAAAACACCAAAATGAATAAAAAGGAGTGTATTATACACTATGAAAGATAATTTTCAGATCTATCATTCTGCATTCGCATAACCATTTAAGCACTTTATATATCTCTGAACAAGCTTGCCAACTCCATCAGCATAACAACCTGCTGATATGACATCAGCCAGTCTGTGACCTTATTTTTCAGCTTGTCAGCACAAACGCTCCGCCGATTTCGGCTCCCGAGGGGCCGATATTGACATTGGCGATGCCGCAATCGGAGCCGGCGTCGGACACGAACCGCTCCGCCTCGCGCATGTCCATGGTGAATATGCAGGAGGACAGTCCCTGCTGGACCGCATTGTGCATGGCCATGGCGTCATCGAACTCACGATAGCCCATCACATAGAGGATCGGTGCGAAGGTCTCCTGGCAGACAATATCCGTCTGGTCCGGCATGTCGGCAATCTAAGGACTCTTCGTCTCTCATTCATCGTTCCATAGTTAGTTTCTCATTAGCTGGGATCACTTTTTATGTTTAATAGTAGTACTAGAATTCATGTACTGATCTTTATCGAAGCAATCATTGTCAGGAATACTAAATTTATGGGATTGTGGAACGAATACGTATCGTCAGCAGTAATTTGCCTTTTCCGTGTTAGAATTAGTTTGCTTAATTGATTGGTATCATGACTTCAAAGTTGGTTTGCATTGTAACGGAGTAATTTCTGTTCGTTTTAAGTTTTAATGTCGCTCCTTACTTTCAGTTAAAAAAACTAGTTTTTTAATTTAATAATATCAATAAAAAAGCATAACGCGAACAATTTTTTATTTTCATCTTCTGCACAATTGATAAGATATTATCTAATGCATCTATTTTTGACTTATCAAATAGTTCGTGGTAACGAACTGTAGTAAGGAGCGACCCGGCTCAATAGCTACCAAAACTCTAAAAAATTGGAATTGGCATACTATTGGAGGCACTAACCCCTCAAGACGTTGTTATGTGAACCTTGGTCTTACAAAGTACTATAGCTTACTTGTTTGTTATGCAATGGTCCAGTACACCTGATTACAACGTGATAGGGAATTGCTTGTTTACTTTTGCAGATATTTTCTTCAAGATTTCTTGGGGTGCTATTTTGAATGTTTCAAAACCTAAAATTAACCAACAAAATTCTCAGGGCCTGCCAAATCAAGATGCAAACATAGGCTCTCCATTTTTTGAATATAATCGTGACGATTTTGAATAACAACACCTCCTCCTTTGTCTGCAGGGGAAATTTGTATTGAATAGAATTTCATGACGATGAAAACCACTTTGTACTTTGGAGCAACTTTACATTGGTGATGGTTTTTCGTGATTTTCGCATTTTGTCTCCTGCGAATTAAACAAGAATGTCCTCTTCATTTTCGTAGAAGGATCGTATCAACACGTAGTTTTCTTGTTCCTGTTTTTCTACTGTAACCTATGATTATGAGCCTATTCATCATCTTGTATATAAACAGGCGGTTCTTGTCGAAAGATGGATCTTACTTTCAACATTATTTTTCGGTGCTTACTAAAGTCCGTAGATATAGCAATTTCCTTTCAAATAAACCGTTAAGCAGCTCTATATGATATTCCAGTGACCCACTAGCAATGAAGAAGGAATAAAAAAGAAAAACAGAGGACACATCAGTGCTACCAATACAAAAAAGTAATTTTCATTGCGCTGACCGGATTCGAACCGCGTCCTCATGATTACTAAACCAACGCCTTAACCAATGAGCCATCGAGGCTCTATATATATATATGTATCATTATTGAAGCTTAATTCAACACCACGTGTTGCAACTTCCATCAATTCGATAAAAACTTCTTCAGGAAATATATATATACGTATATTGCACGAAATAGCGGAAACATTGTGTACTTAAAAGCTTTTTTCGTCTGACACTCCTCAGAGTACTAACGTCAGGATATTGCACACCCAATGTTTCACCTCTCTCTTTCACACGGACAGTAGCTTTGACGCAGCACAGGGCACTTACATACACTTAAGAGTTAACAGACTAACTGCAGTGAATTATCACATGTGAAAGAAGGGCATCAACAGTACTGTGAAAACAGTTAAAACCTGTTTCAATGCCTTAATAATAATAATAATAATAATAATAATAATAATAATAATAATAACGATATACAGGAGCTTTCCAAATTACATTGGTAACAACGGTAGGAAGCCAGAAGGACGTCCCTTAATCTTCAGTCAACAAGCAACCTAACTACAGTGCTAAATGTCGTGAACATTCTATAGTAGATTACTTAGGTTTACGTGCATTCTACTTTACTCGTACATTCTTCTCTGCCTGTATTCATTTATTCTGAAAATTTCATTTAACAAAGAGCAATTCATGGAAGGCCCATGTCGGTTTATCAACAGTCAGTCAGCAGCTTCAAAAGATGTGTGTGCAGGGGTGGCGCGTCGCGACACCCCAACACCTAGTTGGTGGGGCGCTTCGCGCCCCCGAGCCCCCCCGCGTGCTTTCTTTTCTTACTTTCTCTATCAGCTGCAAGCCTGTTTTCTTGCTGTTCTTGTGACTCCTCGGCACGCTTTCTTTTCTTACTTTCTCTATCAGCAGCAAGTTTTTTGGCATTTTTAGTTTTTAATTTTTTTTTTACTTATGTCCTGGTCGTCATTTATACTCCCTGTGTCCCGGTCGTCGGAGTTGCAGTTGATTCTAAACATTGCTTCTTAACTTCCTTTTTGGTCATTTTCCACCCCCCTGGCTATTCCAATCCACCCGTTTGTTAAGTTTTTGGGATTTTTCCGACCCTCCCGTTAATTCCAACTCCCCCGTCTATTAGGTACCCAAGAGTAGTTCCTACTCAGCGACTTTTCAAATGCTTTTCTTTTTCCGCATGCATGTAAACATATAATATTTGTTATTTCTCTCCCTTTTTATCTTTAGCTGTTGCATCTCCTCAGAACACGAGTCGGGCCATGCGCGTGATGGAGACGGTCAGCGATCTCTCATACGCGGCACGGAAGCTCGCCGATGAGCTCTAGAGAACGCGAACGGATGAACGCGAGAGTTCAGAGCACGATTGATCCGGGACTGCCTCCGTGCCAGCCCCATCTCCCTCCCGAAACACAATCCCTCTTAGTGTGACTATCGGCGCAATGAGAACACAATACAGACTTCAGTTGGCTTTGCTTTGTGACTCTTGACTGTCATATATCAATGTAACTAACTGCATATCTGTTGCAGATGACAGCTCTGTGCCACTGGATAAGAAGAGGAGACAGGTATTGTAGATAACAGCTCTGTGCCACTGGATAAGAAGAGGAGACAGGTATTGTAGATGACAGCTCTGTGCCACTGGATAAGAAGAGGAGACAGGTATTGTAGAAAACACAATCCGAATATCTAGCCTTCAAAGGTGGATAATATAAATCGTACGAGTTTGTCTGGCCCCAAGAGCCCAGGCATCCCGACCCGATCTCGAGCAAGGATCCGGGGAAGCGGTGAAGCGCCCAGGTGCCGGCATCGTCGAAGAACATCAGCCGGTCACGGCCGCGATCGATGGCGACGTTCTTGTCCTGGTGTGGAGCCGGTGGATTCGTCGGGGTGATCTGGGTCCAGGCGAGTCCGTCCCAGCTCCAGGTGTCGCCGAGTCGACCCTGGTCGTTCACCCCGCCGAACAAGAGCACGTCTCCAATCTGCATACATACACTATTTGAATATAATGAGAATGCGTTGTGCACGATGGACTGTGAGTGTTTCAATAGTGCCACTCTGCATACATACACCATTTGAATATAATGAGAAAGCGTTGTGCACGATGGAATGTGAGTATTTCAATAGTGCCATTCTGCAAGCATACACTAGTTGAATATAATGAGAATGCGTTGTGCACGATGGAATGTGAGTGTTTCAATAGTGCCATTCTGCATACATACACCATTTAGTCACATTTCCTATGTCGTGCCTTGAGCAATTTACAAGTTGACATTGCTAGGTAGAGTCCAGAAAGATCGACCTTCCTCTAGTTTTTAAAAAATACAGTCCAATCCTTCCTTCGATATATGAGTCGACTTAGTAGATATAGATATAGGTAAGAAATAAAGTTGATAGTTACTAAAACGAATATCCACGTATTACAAAACAAACATTAAGTGGTATTTAAAAATGAAATTTAGTTGCATGAAACTTTAGCGTTCAAAGTAAGCTGATAAGGCATATTTGACATAGTTTGCATACACTAGATGCGTACATTCCATAGTGCACAAAGTGTTCAAAATAGACTAATAAGGCATATTTGACATAGTTTGCATACACTGGATGCGTACATTTCATGGTGCACAAAGCGTTCAAAATAGGCTAATGAGGCATATTTGACATAGTTTGCATGCACTAGATGCGTACATTCCATGGTGCACAAAGCGTTCAAAATAGGCTAATAAATGGCGAAACTGTCCTCGGGTGACAGAGTTATTGGGTGATTAACGTTGCACAACCGTGAATTCGCCTTATTTGCTGTTTTAATAAGTGAAATCATGGTTGTGCGCATACAATTTTCCCCACCCAGTGTCTCAAATACCTCTACCAATAGCATAGTATTATACAAGTCTCTGTGGGCATGGGTGTAAGAGACCGCAATAAGTTTACGTTCTTGAGCACGATTTAAGATTGATGGATCACACACATCGGTGAAACGAGGCAATCATGTCGGCCCCCAGTACTGCAATTTTAACGACTTTTACGGGCTTTTACAGAAAATACGGACAACCGAAGACAGAAAGAATCGACGTAGGCATATCAGTTAAGTATGATGAACAAAATATAAAAAAATTTCTGACCACTGGAGGTACACTTTAAGGCATCTGCATCTCCCTTTTTTCACAATCGCTTGCTACTTCTTTACTTCGCAAAAGAACAAAAAGGGACTTCGTTTTGTTTCTGCATATTTGACATAGTTTGCATACACTAAATGCGTACATTCCATGGTGCACAAAGCATTCAAAATAGTCTGATAGGGCGTTTTTGACATAGTTTGCATACACTAGATATGTACATTCCATGGTGCACAATGCGTTCAAAATATGCTATTAAGGCATATTTGACACGGTTTGAATACACTAGATGCGTACATTCCATGGTGCACAAACCGTTTAAAATAGGCTAATAAGGCATATTTGACATAGTTTGCAATCCTTATTTATGACATCCTCCCGACCCAGACAAGGACAACCTGCTTTCCGTCTAGCCCCAGACGGTTGGCCAAAAAGAACAATCTTCGGTAATCTGTCATCCTTCATCCGTAGAGCGTGGCCTAGCCATCTCAACCTTTCTTTCATTATAGCCCTAGAAAGCAGGATTGAACCACATTTGTCGTACAAACTACTGTTTGAAATACGGTCAGTCAGCCGGGTACCCAGAACAATCCGTAGGCAATTTCTACTCCTCAGTACAACACTGTGCGCTCTTGTGCTTGCGGCCATACTGATTGAACACTCAATCATTTCCGCTGTTATGATTTAGTTGTTGTAAACCGGAACTTTAATCTGAACCTTGTGATCGCTGTTTTTAGGTTGTTGTTAGTGTGTGTTTTGATATTTTGATGTGCTGGAGAGCGAAATCGAACTTGAACTAGAACATATAAAGTGTTATTGATATTTGTCGATTCTTAACATATATTTGCATTATATTGTTAGCAGTGGGGCTTCTTTTTTGTCTAACTGGATGCAGCCTGGAACAAAATTGAGGGGAAACAGAATATTATATGCGGGTACAAACTTTGTACTTTTATACCATAAGACGACTGGAAATTGATTGTGGTTAGATTCGCAAAAGGGTTTTATCGGATGTGCTGAATAACAATTAAACACGAAAGAGCACCTCAGGACTAATAGTGTGTAGAGGTGGATAGGCAGTGGTAGATCGATAGTTAGGAGTGGCCACCAAGGATCGAACCCCTGACCCACGCTTTCGCGGCGTGCGCTCTACCGACTGAGTTAGGTAACCTCCCCCCCCTATTTTCTAAAATGAGGCAAATTTTCTCAGGCTCGTAACTTTTGATGGGTATAACTGATCTTGATAAAACTTATATATTTAAAATCAGCATTAAAATGCGATTCTTCTGATGTAACTATTGGTATTGAAATTCCATTTTTTAGAGTTTCAGTTACTATTGAGCCGGGTCGCTCTGCATGTGCTTGCTACATTGTGCATGTGCTTGTTACTTTATGTTTGTGCTTTCTACTTTGTGCATGTGCTTGCTACATTGTGCATGTGCTTGCTACTTTATGTTTGTGCTTTCTACTTTGTGCATGTGCTTGCTACATTGTGCATGTGCTTGCTACATTGTGCATGTGCTTGCTACATTGTGCATGTGCTTGATCCTTGGTGCACATGCTCGCTATATTGTGCATGTGCTTTCCACTCTGTGCACATGCTAGAAGATATAGTAAGAAATGTAAGTTGATAGTGAGAGGCTGATTTCTGTCACTTTATAGGGCATCAAGGCTTCCAATAATGGAAATAATTGGTCCACAAAAAATGTCCTTCAATTATGATCTATATGTTTTTATTATGTTCATTGATGGCATAGATAATGATTCCTTGTTTAATCAGTGCCTGATTGCGTATAGTTTAGAAAATATAGTAAAAAATGTAAGTTGATAGTGAGAGGCTGATTTCTGTCAATCTGTGACAATGTCTGCAATATTGCCTTCATTTAATTCTTCATGCTTAGCTTGAGATTCCTTCTTTATTTCTTGTTCAACCATCTGAAAGACAGAGAATTATTCAATAAACCAAAGAAAGTTTGGTGAACCCCCCCTCCCCACAAAAATGAATGCTTTTTTTTGTACAATCATAAAATATATAATTCTCTTACATGTGGCGAAAACAATATTCACATTGTTTTTCTGTCTCTTTAATTTTTAATTGGTTGTGATGTACTACCATTACACCATGGTTCCTTACCATTGAGATTGAGAAATTGGGGGTGTCATTCATTTCGGTTGACATCACTACACCTTCATACCTCAGATTGCATCAAAGCTTGTCAATTCTACCTCAACTGGGGACCCTATAGTAGGTATGTGAGTAAAATTTTAAATGACAAAAAATTGTTACAATATGCATATATTCTGAAAGAGCTCGAAGTGAGAAATCTTATGCTACCTTAATCATTTATAACCTATAATTTGCTTAAAATGCCCTCAAATCACTGGCAGTAAGCTGGAAACATGTAAAAAGGACTTGGCCAGCTATTGGAACTGGTTTTAGTGCTTGTCAAAATTTAAACAAGTTTTGCAAAATTGGCCAAAGCGTGCGCCTTGGACAAAATCTCATTTTAGGGTCACTCTTTTCAAAGACCTATAATTTGCTTAGAATGCTCTCAAATCACTGGCAGTAAGCTGGAAACATGTTAACAGGACTTGGCAAATTGTCATGGGTGGGAGATTACGTAAAAATTAATAGACGGGGGCTGGAATAAGAATGCCCGGGGTGGAAAATTTTGGAAAAATAATTAGCTTGGGGGAGGACGTCTATTAGTCGCTTAGAAATATTATAATAAGCGCTATAGAAGCTATTTTCATTATTATTATTCATTATTATTAGTCACCCAAGAGTAGACGAGAAGAGTAACTCAAGGCAAATGTTTTATTACTGGAAAATGATTTTAGATTGAGAAAAAGGAGAATAGCATTGAACTGCTTTTGCATAGGCTTAGGTTGAGTTTAACTTTGTTAAGGTAATGCTTTAAGTATACTCAGTATACTTATGCTTCGGAGGTTAAACAAGCTGTTTAACCACATTTAAATTTGGTATACAAAAGTAATTATTGACTGGGGGTATATTAAAAAAAAGGAGAATAGCATTGAACTGCTTTTGCATAGGCTTAGGTTGAGTTTAACTTTGTTAAGGTAATGCTTTAAGTAACCGGCCAGAGCCTCGATGCTCAGTAGAAAATAGATTAAGACTTTCCCTTAATCCTTTCTTTTCTTTTGATTTTCTTTTTCCTGGCTTTCTTCTTTTCCGGCCGATGCACGTCGTTTGGGACCTTCAGCCCGGCTGAAAGATAGAGGAGTCGTACCTGTGGCGGACTCAACGCCCGGTACTTGCCCCGGCGGAGTTTTCGCGGCAGGGATATCGGACCGTAGGCCACGCGGATCAAGCGGCTCACCTCGCTATTGTCATTATTCTTATACAATTCCAGTACTCTCTTACAAAAAGGTATACAGGAACTATTATGGTATATGTCTACTACTTCATTATACGCCTGTCTGTATCTATGTTTAAATTTTTTTAAATAATAATAATAATAATAATAATAATAATAATAATAATAATAATAATAATAATACCAAGTGATTCTCGAGTATGTGAAAAAGAATTTGAAAAGATTGAAAAGTACCAACTCCTGAAAGACGAAATCGTAGCTGGTCCTATAGATCCTATCGCTAAGGGTGGTTTTAAATATGCACTTAGCTTTGTAGATGACTACTCAGGTCTACTTATGATTTACTTTCTTAAAGGGAAGAGTGACACAGTTCGATCCACTATGGCTTACCTTGCCGATATAGCACCTTATGGCTCTGTAAAGTATTTAAGGAGAACCTCGCCGCGGCCATGGCTGATAGGGAACAATGGAGAGATTGTGTCATGGCAATCCGACCGAGGTCGATCAATTTGAACATATTGAGATTGCGTTCTGCACGCTGGAATTTCAGCATTTCAATAGTGCCATTGAGCGTAGTTACACTAATTGAAAATATTGGGAATGCGTTCTGCACGCTGGAATGTGAGCATTTCATTAGTGCCATTGAGGGTAGTTACACTATTTGAAGATATTGGGAGTGCGTTCTGCAGGCTGGAATGTGAGCATTTCAATAGTGCCATTGAGCGTAGTTACACTATTTGAAGATATTGGGAATGTATGCAATAACGGGTCCCACGACATCCCCGGTCATCTGGTCAGATAAAAAGAGTATTGCCTAATAATCTTGGCATTGAGGAGTCCGGATTAGTACGACTCTGGCTCAGTCCCCTCATTATTTATTGCTTTTCTGATGTCAATGTGTGGATTGATAATCTAAAGCTGATTTTATTCAGGCAAAATTCCTTAGTTTACCATAAAACATCAGTCGATGAATTAAAAAAAATAATTTTTTTGAAATATTCGTATCGCAAAAGTGACGTTTACCTGCCACAATCGACTAAACATGTAAAAAATGTTTGTAATCATTGAAAGTATTACTCATCGTGATGACGTACAGTAACAACACAGATGATCATTGGTCCCACGATGCCGTCACTGTTATTCAGGAACGCGACGTTTCAACTGCATACTGCTAGTCATCGCCATACCTGTCTTCCAGATCAAGGTCGTCGTAGTTTTGTTTCTTCTGCACTTTCCCTGTTTTCTTGCGCAGCACGGCATCTTCACGGCGATGCCGGGCCCGTCCTCCCAGCGGATCTCGGTCTCGCCGTCCGTCACCCGTCCTCTTCCGGCGCTGCGGCAGGTTCCGGATCCGGAGCTGCGGTCGATGTGAATCACCTCGAGCTTCCGGTAGCGCGTCCCCAGCGCGATCGTCATGCCGTCTCCGGCGATGCCCATGACGTCATGGGCATCCGTGGGCAGGTCACTCATTTGCTCGGGATACGTGCCTGTCTTCTCGACCGGTATTTCATGGGAATGAACATTCCCATCAACATGATCCTTTCAAACAACAAACAAAATCACATGTTTATGTTGAATGTGCATGTTTACAAACCATACATTTGTAAAGTTGTTGACAATGGCCAATGTTCAGTCCCCTCCTACTTACTTGTTGTTTAATCACAACAATAGACCAAAAAGTTTGTTAGTGGTACAAAACAAGAATATTGCACGAAATAGCGAAAACATTGTGTACTTAAAAGCTTTTTTCCAACAATGACACCAATAAAAGCTTCTTAAATAGAAGAAATGGGGATATAGGTCTTCCAGTGTTGCGAAGGTAGATGCCCATTGAAAGTGATCAGTCGGAAAGGCCAACTCATTTCAGCCCGGCAGCTGGCCAAAAGTTATTGGTGGGCACCAAGCTGAGCGAAGCAAGTTAACCTTGCAGTGAGGGGGCAATCAGCTGCTACGGAGCTTAGCAAGCGGAAAAACCCTGTACTTCAATAGACCCCAAAACATTAGAATCCACGTTTTTACGACCTGTATGGATCTCAGTTCTGATTAGATTAGTAATCATACTTTCGGTGTGTTGCTACTTACACCCATACCTTACAAATTGGCGACGAGGATGGCCACTCCGCGACCTACTTCATCCGTTACAACGGGCCATAAACCTTCATAAACTCTCATCTCTTTTCCCTTGTGAATAACTTTTGTTTTAGTAAATCTAAAAGCCACTAGAAGTTTTCACTTTTTCCAACATTTCATCCAATTTAATTGTGGAAAATCAGTGCTTGTGGATAATATAACATTAAAAAAATGGATTTATAATGAAATAGTAAGTTTGAGTCCAATGTTATAAATTTTGAGAGCAATGTTTTAAGCCTTTTGTATACCCCATATTTAGGTCATTTTTAAGAGGTCAAAAAGTACTTAAATCTGAATTTCCAGTAGAAGCGATTATTATATTTGTAAAGAGCATAAAAAAAGGCAACGAGTGGTATATTCACTTTATAAATTTAAAAGTCGCGGGAATTAACTGTCGCGAACGGGCCAAAAACAAACTGTCGCGGAAAGAAACTGTCGTGAAAGTCGCGAGATATCTCTCGCGACAGTTTCTTCCCGCAACAGTTTCTTCCTTTAAAGTATTTCCCTGAGGTTGAAGCTCTATCGCTATGGTGAGAGAGCTTCCTTGGTTTGCCGACTATTCATGGCGTCATTCACAAGTTTACACTGTCTCCAGTTGAACTTTCCTGAAAACTCCGTTTTGAAATAGTTTAAATTGAATGAAGTAATTAAAAAAGATAAGAAATTCTAGCCATTATTGAGTATTTTCTGTGTGGGAGTTGGTGTGGTTTGCTACTGGCTGAAAATGCGGGAAGTTGTAAGGATGTTTTTATTGGTAGGGGCCATGGTTGTATCAAGGAGTGGATGGAAAGCCATAGTGCGTAATAAGTTTTGTGGCGATAAGGGACTCAGCATGCATTTTTGCATAGAGACGAGAGACTAGAGAGTAGTTATTGTCGCAACCACTCGTATTTGCAGCCGCAGTAGTAGCAATAGTAGTAGTAGTGGCCCTGAAATTTCCAAGCTAATACCCTTACCCGCTTCTTAGATATTACAGATATGCATTTTCAAAAGCTTGGATACTGAAACTTCCATTTAATTTAGCTCAACATCCCCATCCCCCTTCAGTATTCTTCAAAAGTTTACCTCAATACCCTTAGCCTTTTCTAACACACCCAGGATCAAAAATACGCTGATGCCCTTAAAATTTTAAAAGATTTTTACAAAGGAAAATTAACATGTAGCAGTGTATATATTGCTTAGCGCGTTCGAACAACCTTTTTCATTTGCTAATGGCGTAGAATTTCTTACGTAAATCATCATGCAAACCTTAGGCAAAGAGAGCAAAAGGGCAAACACTGAATATTAACTCAATGAGGTAGGTTTTATTTTTACATCAGAGTATAATAAAACACCACATACCCATTACCAAATCCCATGCATTGTTAAACAACTGTTAGTTGTTTAACAACTAACAACAATAACAACTACAACAGTTTTCAGATAAGAGTTCTGTTTTGTTCTCTTTCATTCCTTATATATAGTTATTTTTCCTCTTTGCACTGTTTCCTCTTATATATTATAGTGGTATAATCAGATTTTTATATTTTTCGATTGATTAGGATCAGGGGCTTTTATTTAAGATCAGGGGCTCTAGCATTTTACTGGGGGCAAGAGGAGTCTCCATCCGGAGGACGTTCTTATTACTTCTTGTCCTCCTTTTTTTGTACGCTCTCAATTATTTGATATTTGTTAGAAAAGAGATGTTGAAATGGAAAATAAAACAAGCCAATTTCATTAGTTGTTTTTTTATGGACTTAATTTCCCACTTTTGTCTCTTATTTCTGATTTATATTCATTTTCCAGTTTATTTTTAAAAAGAAAGACAAATTCAGTTGCTGGACCTTTTCTTCCTCTTTGCGTAGACTGTCTTAAAGCTTCTCTTCACAAGTTGTGCAACGCAATATTGAAGACCAAAGAATGGCCTAGACAGTGTACAGAAAGTTTGATGATAAAAATTCTAAAGAAGGCAAACACCAGAAAATGTCCAGAATATCGAACTCTTAGTTTAATCAACCATGCATGAAAGAGATTGCTTAAAATAATTCAGCATTGTATTGAGCAATAGCTAAGCTGGCTTTAGAAAGGGAAGAAGTACGATTGAACAAATTGCAACTCTTAGAATTCTAAATGTTTCTCCGTCAGCTCTGTCTTTGTTCCTAGTTATTTGGTAATGACCGACTTTGATTAACGCCGACATCCTTTCATTTTGCCATGTGATATTTAACCGAGCAGTTAACCGAGCGTGGTGAATATTGCTTTGAAAATTGCACTTGAGATCTGAATTACTTATCGCCTTAAACTCAATGCAATATGTTATTGTTCTGAATGAGAGGTATTCGAAGATCGTTCTGCTTGAGTAATAATCGAAGGTCTACCCGATTTTGTCCTCATGAACCGCCACGACGAGCTGCTCGGACAGCCGTGGAATTATCGTGATCCGCGCACGGACGGCATGCTGCAGAAAGCGTTTGCCCGCGTTCCCCAGGCGGAGATCTTTGCCGCCACCGGGCTGCAGTTCATGTCCATCAACTCGCTGTACCAGCTGCTGGCGATGTGCGAACGGGATCCGGAACTGGTCGCTCAGGCGCACCGGTTCCTGATGATCCCGGACTTTTTCCACTGGTGTGCAAACATCAGATCATGATAAAGAAGAACACCCAGTTCATCGCAAGCATCATAAAATGCAGGTGGCAGTATGGCACCACCACCCCAAACCCGTAACATATTCATGTGTGAATCTACAGCTGACTTGACCATCAATGCATGACCTTCATCTGACCAACGGCCCTCTAACTGGTCCATAGGAACTACATTGGCACCTCGACTCCAGAGAAGGGCACCATTCACACGAAAATACAGTCCATGTTGGCCTGATGTCATAACAGGTCATTTGTGGCCTTTTCTAATAGTACATGACACTTGTAGTGCTGACTGATGATACGTCCAATATTGGCATGCCGTACGTTGACCTTGTTTCTAAAGTTAAATCAGATTGTATTTGTGCCCTATCCCTTTACCTACATGCCTGTGGTACGGGTCAAAGTTTAAAGTTACATGATTACAGATATTCAAATAGGCTAACCTTAGATGCTGCTTTATAAATCTTCTTCTTCTTCAGGAGTCCGGAAAAAGCGTCTTTTGATTTAGATTTATTATCCCCCTCAATAATCCTTGAAAGTCTTAATATGATCTTCTTAGTCATTCCATTTAGCCTATTTTGCATGTATGCCACAATGACAATTAATTTAGTCCATTGCTGCTCTCAAAATTCTATGAAAGTTTTTGTTCATACCACTAGTCGTTCCTGAGACAGTGAAGATGCGCATTTTACAACCCTGACGCACATATTTTTCTTTTAGTTTGTTCAATATCTGGTGTTTTAGAAAGAGCTATTTATTCTAAATAAACGGCCTTTGTGATTCAAGGATCATTCTTAAGGAATTGGAACAAAACTCGAACTTTTGCGTAAAGAGCGAGGTATTGATGAGGGTTCGAATCCCTTTATAAATGGAATAATTTCTGTTCGTTATAAGTTTTAATTTTGCTCCTCACTTTCACTTGAAAAAACCTTATGTTTTTTTTTATTTAATCAAACAGTTCGTTGTAACGAACTGTAGTAAGGTCAAGGGGCTTTGATTGAGAGACTACTAATTGAAACATGCAGAAGGATTATGAGTTTAACAAAGACCAGGCGTCAGAGGGTTGCTCCCTCTTCAGACGTGCATGGGTGCATTTCCATGCAAACTACTTAGTGCACACGCAATTTCACCTTAACGAGCAGTATAAGTTCGGATTTGCGCATATCGCTCCTTGTCGAGAATATTTTCTCGTCTCAAATTTATCAAAGTTAACGCGCCACCAGTGTCAACCTTAAAAATATTTTTTTGTATTACCCCTGTATTGAGAGCAAAGACCGTTAATCATTGCACCATAGTAACCTACAGCACTACCAACACATCGAAGCCCTCGTGATTGGCCAGCTTTAGTAAACTAAAAAATCGAAAATAAATTTAGCTCTAGCCAGGTCGCTAATTTTATTAAATCCTGTCATGATTGGGTCCGGTTGAAGCTTAGCATTCATTGAGCTCTAAGAGAGTTTTTGCATACCATTTAGAAAAAGGAACTGTTTGATTCAATTAAAGTAGTAAGTAACTCTTTGACACTTGCAGAAACCTACCCTCCTAAGTCAATAAACTTCAACTGTATACAGCAACAGACCACTATCTTGACATTATAGCCCTTCAGCTAGAGTCTTGAACAAGCATCTTTGAAGTAAAAGAGTTCTTACTTTATTTATCATTGTAACTACTGTTTTTATCAAATTGCTCAAACTGAAAGACTTACCACATCGTGGCTGCTGGTGTACTATCCAAACGAACAACAGGTGATATGATGGCAGACGCATCAGCAGCAGCACTGATTTTACAAACATTCCTTGATAAACAACAAACTAAGTAATTACGGGACTATGAAAGAACAAATAACAATAGATGACTTTGCGAAAGTAGAGATAAAAATCGGGACCATTCTTGCCGCTGAGCGAGTGCCAGAAACAGATAAACTGATTAAGTGTACCGTTGACGTTGGAGAGGAGGAGCCACGCACTATTGTTTCTGGTAAAGGTTGATAGTTAGATGGCGAATTACTTTTCCATATTCCTGGTGATACTCACGGTAGCCAGTGGACTGATTTGGTTGGCGGATGCCCTGTTGTGGGCGCCAAAGCGCAAAGAAAAAGTGGCTATTGCTCGGGCAAACACCAGCAACGCCATCGACGATGAAACCTTAAAGCAAATAGCGCCTATTCCTTCGGTGGTTGATACTGCTCAGCAGATATTTCCGGTGATTGCCTTTGTTTTGGTATTGCGGGCTTCTTTGACAATTTCAATACAATGTTCAGCAGCCAAACACTTTTATTTGCCTCTACGCGGGAAGCAGTGGAGCCATAGAAGAAATCTACTTTTAATAAAATCGTACGTTACAGATATGATTTTTTACTTTTAAAAGTTGAAAAATAGAAAGTTAATACATAGAGTAACAGTAACCCGACAGTTTGGTGCTAATCATACATGTTTAACGTATGATCATATCAAGGAAGGCTACTGTAAAAAAATCATGTAAAAGTCTAAAATCTACTGCGTTATTGGTGCTTTACTGAAAACGAGTTATAGCCTACTACAAATATTTTTTTTTTACTTATTCCAACAATGAAAACAAACATAAAAATTACTTTAAAATTAAATTTCGAACTGATGAGCTTTCAGCAATTAATATCATTATGTATCAAATATTCAGATAAATTTTATTATTTCTTTCCAATGCTGTTCAAGACAAAAATATAAATTCACTACAAACAAGAGTTTTCCTGCTGTCAGATTCTCTGATAACAATGAGTTTAGAACCACCTCCTAACATCTCAAAAGCAAGTTGGATTGCGTCCTAACACCAAAAAATCATGAATGGCAAAGATTTGTCTTGATTCTTACTATGTTTGACTGAGATCCTATACAAATATTCTGGTAGATGTCTAGGTGACAAGATCTTCAAAAATTAACCCCTTCTTCTCCAACCTGAATCAAATCTAAGATGTATCTTTTTTCAGCCTGTTTCAGGTCTCCAGTACTCTCTTACAAAAAGGTATACAGGAACTATTATGGTATATGTCTACCCCTACTGTTGCCATGATCGGCCGGGCCGAGAACGGTGAAACAGCCGATGTGAACTACATGGAGATCTACACCGAGCTTAAGCCGGAGGACGAATGGTCCGGCGAAAGGGACATTGGTGAACTTGCGGAGGCGATGCGTGAAGAGCTCGAGGTTGTGGTGCCGACAGCCGTTGTGGCCTTCACTCAGCCAATTCAGTGTTGAATGCAAATTTGAAATCTGCTTAGGGGACGATCCAAAAAACACAAATTCAAAGTCGTTAAAAATGGTACATTGCTGGAAGAACAATAACCTGGACATAGAGTAATCCAGAACGCAATGATAAAAAATTCCAGGAGAATCAATATACAATTTAATTTCATATATAAAACGCAAATGATGACATTTTGTTCAACAACCTGGATCGTCCAATGTGACAAGACCAGCCTGAACAGCTTGGAGAAAGTGTTGATGTTGATTAAAACAAGATGCAGGAAATCTATATCTCAACTAAAGTTTAGTAGTGGGCGAAGAGGGGAGGTGGAGTTGTGCTGAAGGTCTATGCACCCTTTATATCTCCAGTAATGTATACTGGAAATGCCTATTTGACTCCACACTTTCAATAAAAACCATGGTAGTTACACCCTTACTGTTATCTCACAATAAACCAAATCGGCGACTTGGAAAAAAATAAATAAAAGCCGTAAAAGGACAACTCCACTCTTACTCTGCTTGTGACATTTTCTAGCACCTGTACCATCACACCATATAGGCCTACTGTTAGTATTTAATTTATGTATTACTTTTAGTAATTAACACTCATACACAAGAAAAAGAAGATGGCATGAAGGCATTGACATTATCGTTAAAAGCTATTGAAGAAGCAGCAGAAAAGGAAGGAGGGACTTTTAGAATAAAGTCAGCGGTAAGGTTTTTTTTCCAGTTGAATTGCGTTTTGTCTGTGACGCTACTAACTAGCAACCTTGGTTTGATCCGACTATGCTGTCTGTTTTTTCTGTATTCCCCAAGTTTTTGTGATCAACTGATACAATCTTCGAAGTACAATGATGCTGAGATGAGACAACAGATTCTGGCGGAGCTATGCTGCGAAGGGCGTGTTGAGTTGACTAGAATGGGAATCGAGTTTAGCGTTTTCAAGTTTAACCTGAGCATCAGCTGCCGATTCCGTGTTATTTAAGCCCGTAGGTGCAGATGGAATTGCGGTCGAAATCAAAAAACACGCCGTTTGAGGACCGTCAGTTCGAAGGGCGCGCCGATATGACCCTTGTCGCCGGCCGCATCATCTATCGCCGCGACCGTGCCGCATAGGTTTCGCAACACCCGCACGGCAATGTATAATGCACCGCGAGACGGGTTCCGGGGTCCGATGGCAAAATGATTGATCCGATCAGCTGGTCGTTTTCGTGGCCTTACATCCTCACCGCGTTCACCTTCGGTTATCTTGTTTCAATTAAATGGTTCTTGCGTATAAACGGTTCTCGTTTTTAAGAAATTGGACAAAAAATCGAAGTTTATCGTAAAAAGTGAGGTATTGAAAAGGTGGCAGACCCTCTCATATACCGATATATTTCTTTTCTCTTTAAATTTTAATGTTGCTCCTTACTTTTAGTTGAAAAAATAGTTTTTTATTTAATTTCTGATCGTTTTTCAAATAATGCTGAGATATCCACCTACACATACATGGAAAATTTCATGATGATGAATGAATGAATGAATGATGATGATTATGATGATGATGATGATCACGTTGATGATGATGATGATGATGATGATGATGATGATGATCACGTTGATGATGATGATGATGATGATGATAATCACGTTGATGATGATGATGATGATGATGATGATCACGTTGATGATGATGATGATGAATGAATGAATGAATGATGATGATTATGATGATGATGATGATCACGTTGATGATGATGATGATGATGATAAAATATGAATCTACACCAAGCTGAGAGGGCTGACCTTCACACAATTTTCATCACAGCAATAGCTTACAAATAAAGTCAAATGACAACTGGATTTGCCGAAGATACTAAACTTAGATTTTTTCCAATTCTTTCAAGCTTTGATAGGGAGATTGTACCTTTTGAATTGTAAGCATTGACAGACAAAGGAAGGTTATTCCATTTGGTACTCTTTTAGGATACATCAAATGATATACCAAATTTTAAACATGCAAGAGAGATGAGTTTTCTGAGCCTTCGCAAGAGAGATGAGTTTTCTGAGCCTTCGCAAGAGAGATGAGTTTTCTGGGCCTGCGCAAGAGAGATGTGTTTCCGAGCCTGCGCAGGAAGCTAGTAATGGATGCAATCTTCTCGAAATGGTCCTTACTCAAGGCATTTCAAGGAAGAGATACGAAATCGTTTGGGAAAATGGTGACACTAAATTGTACAACCTTAATTCGATTTGCCAGAGAAATGACAGATATTTCTGCTTTAAAGTGGAAAGCTCCGTTCGAGTAGGCAAGCAGGCAGGCACCACTTCAAATTGAGAATGGACTAAAATCTATAAGTATTAAATATATGCGGCAGTTACCCGGCCCCACAGCCAATATATCTTCTTCGAGTGATAAATAGAAAAATTTACAGAAGCGAAAATGTGGCATTACGGGTCCGGAAGTTGTGTCATCTATTGTTTCTACCCATTTCTGTTTGTGATTTCAGCTGAGTTTATACATGTTCAAACTTCACTAGACCTCGCTATACAAGGCTCGACAACCCTCGACTTCTCTATACAAGGTGTACAAAGGGCTCGACTTTTGATTCGACAAAAGTCGTTTGAAGTCTAGTTGAAAGTCGAGCCCGTTTGTACAGGGCTTTATAGGTCTATCTGCATTATCTCTTCCTTTCTTATTACCTAAAAACTTATCCATAGCTAGTAGCGTATTCTCTTAAAGGCAATTTGTGTTTAGAATATCCAAGATGGCAATTGGCTTCCATCCTCTTTCTCAACTGTGAACTTAATGTCTGCGTGCAGAGTGTTGATGTGGTGGAAGAAACGTTCTAGATGTTGTTTATCAATTATTGCAAAGACGTCGTCGACCATAGAGGAAGAAGACTGGACCCAGTCTTCTTCCTCTATGTCGTCGACATATCTTTCCCAGATGACGGGGGGAGTATCTGTTGTTGTGAGTGCAGTTTTCTCGAAAGCTTGCATAAAAATTTCGGCTACTTAATTGACTTCTTGCTATCTCAGAAAGGGTTTAGGTTAGGAAAATGAAACTTTCAGGGATGAATCTACAGACTAAATTATGTCCCAGGAAGGTATTTCCTGATCTAGAGGTCAGGGCCCTCTAGAGAGAGAAGGAGTTCTCTCTCTAGAGGGCCTTGACCTTTGATGACCTTTAAAAATATGTGTGTTATAAAAGTGAAACCTTGTAAAATAGATATTCTGCTTAATTGAAGTACAACAAAATTGTTTGCTACTATCACACGTCTTTCCATGTTATGATGCTACCACACGTCTTTCCATGTTATGATACTATCACACGTCTTTCCATGTTATGATGCTACCACACGTCTTTCCATGTTATGGTACTATCACACGTCTTTCCTTGGTATGCTACTATAACACGCCTTTCCATACTATGCTACTATCACACGTCTTTTCATGTTATGCTACTATCATACGTCTTTCCATGTTATGCTACTATCACACGTCTTTACATGTAGTAGTAGTAGTAGTAGTAGTAGTAGTAGTAGTAGCAGTAGTAGTAGTAGTAGAAGTAGTAGTAGTAGTAGTAGTAGCAGTGGTAGTAGTAGTAGCAGTAATAGTAGTAGTAGTAGAATTAGTGGTAGTAGTAGTAATAGTAGTAGTAGTAGTAGTAGTAGTAGTAGTAGTTGTAGTAGTAGTAGAAATAGCAGCAGTAGTAGTAGTAGTAGTACTAGTAATAGTAGTAGTAGTAGTAGCAGTAGTAGTATTACGACATTAACTTTATGAAGCAATTTACTCCTATACTGCATATTGGGGTTATTCCTTATGGCGCCATCCTAATATTAACAATAGTTGGTTTGTATTGGGGTCGTTGGAGTTCTCCTCCTTTCATAGGAATTTATTTATTTATTATTTCGTACACTCTATCAGTAATTATTTTCTTCGTTAAATCACGATATCGTATTCCCGTCGTTCCGGCAATGATTCCCCTTGCCGCATTTGCCCTTTTGGAAGTTAAAGGCTCTTTTCCTATTTCAAAAGTTTTAGTTTTCGAGCGTAATAGCTATGTCTGTGGAAAAAATGAAGATATTCGACTATTTTATGATTGCACATGGTAAAGAATTGTGATTAAAGGCTCTTTTCCTATTTAAAAAGTTTTAGTTTTTGAGGGTAAGAGCTTTGTCTTTGGAAAAAATGAAGATATTAGACAATTTTATGATCGCACATGGTAAAGAATGTGATTAAAGGCTCTTTTCCTATTTCCGGAATGTACGGATCTAGTGTATGCAAACTATGTCAAACACCCCTCAGTAGCCTATATTGAACGCTTTGTGCACCATGGAATGTACGCTTCTAGTGTATGCAAACTATTTCAAATATGCCTTCGTAGCCTATTTTGAACGCTTTGTGCACCATGGAATGCATGCATCTAGTGTATGCAAACTATGTCAAGTATGCCTTATTAGCCTATTTTGAATGCTTTGTGCGCCATGGAATGTACGCTTCTAGTGTCCTGAGGATTAGACGCCTAGGGCCAGAGATATAATGAAAATCACAAGAATAAGTCAAATCAAAATGGTGGATTTGGCTGTAAAAAGGTCGGTCTTGGTCTAAATTTTAGTCATATATCTCCTAAACTGTTCTGATTAGCAGGTTAAGATTTTTGGCAAACTCAATATGCCAGGTATACCCAAGTCTACCACAAATATCAAAGGATTTCAAAGACATGGGTTACATGGGTGGTATACTTTCACATGGAATGTTCTAAATATGGTTTAAAGAGCGCTCTTCAGCGGCGTGGAAAGAACACCAATTTTGCCGTAACTTATGAAACTTTGCTTCTTTTGTAAAACTGCAACAGGAAATGCTTTAAACTGTAATTGCGGTGATACAAAACCGATAGGCGTTCAGTTGGCTATAACAGGTTGTTAAACTTGTTTTAAATAGTTTGTTTGTGGTACAAAATAAGAATATTGCACGAAATAGCGAAAACATTGTGTACTTAAAAGCATCAAGATCTGATTGTTAAAAAGCAACTCAAATTTATTAACTTAATTTCTAAATGAGGTCTTCCTATTTTTCTCCCTTCTGTACTCCTTCTCAATGCAATTTTTTCTTTGAATTCGGTTTTGATACATGTAGGGCTCCTCCCACTTAAAAGTACTATTAAAAACCACGAAAGTAAATATGAAAATACGAAACAGATTAAGGTGGAGGAAGAGCGTCTGCATTTGTATTGGCCTTAGGCGGCTTGGTTCTGCTTTTGAGACCAAAATACTACCGTCCCCCACAGGTGACGATGGGCATTCGTGCAGTGACACCGGCCGTCACGTATATGTGACGATGGGCCGCAATGGGTTAAGGGAATAGCCCTTTCATTACCAAAGGCAGAGTCTAAGACAGACTGGCATAAGGCCGTAACCATATTAGGGAAGAAGGATCTGGGGTTCAGGTAAGACTTCCAACCAAAGGGTTTGGAAAGTTAGCGTCTAAATTTTCAGACCCAATACAGAAAGGTTTGGATTTATAAGGTTTTGTTTAGAATATTCTAGGGTTGTGAAAAAGGGAACGGAAATGGGTTCTTGTTCACCTGCTTTAGTCTAATATCAACGATGTTTATTTTCTTCTCTTTTTTGCTACTCTCATCTCCTTTCTTTTCTGTTTTTACCTTCAGATTTTCACTAGCCATTGTCTATTTTCTACCTGAGCAATGTTTCTTTGACTTCCTTTGCTTTCCTTACATTTATTAAAAGCTCAGGTTGATTTTCATCTAACTGCGCGGTTTTGCGTTCTTTAGCCGCAAGCCTTTTGGCATTATCTCTTTGAGCCGCTTCCTCGGCTGTTTCTTCTGCCATTGTAGGATTTATACTAAAACTCCTCGCACGATTTGATTCCTCGGCTGTTTCTTCTGCTATTGTAGGATTCATACTAAATATTCTCTTTGAATTGCAAGCCTTATATACTTATCTATGGCCCCCTGGATCCGCCCCTGCTCTAATTTTCCTAGGCTTTGGATTGATGACGTGCTGGAGGGCATTTTTTCCTTGATCAAGTCATATGGCGGAGAGAGGCTGATCTTCAACTGCGTTGTGCTGGATGTTCATTGCTTATAATTCTTAACAGTTTCCTAGGTTAAAGAGGGGGCATAGTGTAAGGGACGGCCTGTGGCAGGGGCGCTCTACACAGACTTGAAATGGTGAAACTACTACTACTACTACTACTACTACTACTACTACTACCACTACTACTTCTACTGGTCAACAATTTTGCTAGACTCCTTAAATAGCCACTTACGAAATACATCAAATAAATTGCTAAGTCCAAGAATAAAGCGTTCATAAAGCTGTCATCCTGAGATAATCACTTTGATAACTTCAATGGTTGAATTAGTTTGATGAAGAACAGCCAAATAGCAAAATCCTTTCTCTTAAGATGAGGGATAGTGCATTAAAACAAGGGATCTGGAGAGAGTGTAATTCCTGGATTACTAAAGAGACTGAAGAAATCAGAATTAATCATTCGTAATGATTTGTAGGATACTATAGGGTGCGTTTTAGTAGTAAATTTCATCATCAATCACGATTTTCTTATGTTCCTTTAAAATGATGAATAACAACATAATCATCCACCCATGTGCCAATAAATCATAAAACAGCCCTAACAATGCAGTTCCTTCTGCTAACAATAATGAGAATAGATGATGAAGACAGCGCAAAGAGATTTTTCCAGGCTTATTCAATTTCCGAGCGCTACAAAGTCACCAGTTTCTGCAATGATGTTGTATCTACCTACTATCCCCTGAAATATGATCCTCGGTCCATATTTGATCACTTCACTGTTGTGTTCGTCAATGCCAGCACTCTTTCCATTCTTACGTCTTTTCACTGCCCTTTCTATTTCTGCGCTTGTAAAGGTTTTCTGCATTTTCATGGGTTTGATTCCTGGGATTACTTCCTCTTTATCATTTATAGAACGTTTCATGGAAGAACTTTCTTACTACATGGGGAGAATACCTAACTTCATAATCAAATAATAACCAACCGTATATAACCAACCATATATAACCAACCATAACCAACCATAACCAATCATAACCAACCATAACCAACCATAACCAACCATAACTAACCAACCAACCAACCATAACCAACCAATCATACCCAACCAACCATACCCAACCATATATAACTAACCGTATAATGAAGATAACAAAAATAAATGATTAATTAATTATGAAACCAACTAAACAATCTATAAAAATTCTAGAAAACTTTTAGAAATTAAAACTTTTGAAATTATTTTTAAACGTTTTGATTTGTAAAAACACCATGAAATTTGAAAATTCATAGGTTTTTCTTCTAGTCAATACCTGTCGTACCATTTGTCAGGACCTCTTCTATCCATCACTATTTCTAGCTTCTAAAAGTTTAATGAAAAGTTTAAAAACATTGACTTTTTGAAACACTTTTAAATTATGAAATTTTTATTTACTTTTTTCTTTATCAATACATACAACCTTTAGCACAACTTTATTCTGGACTGTGCTATTCCATGAACTTACCCTTCTAGTATAATGTGCATTTGTTACTTGCTTTATCCTCTGAGAGATTGGGAATGCGTGGCTAGGCACCAGGATGTAGATTTCCATTATTTGTGGAAAAGTGGTCGGTTATGCTGATTAGTCGACCAACAGTCGTCAATCGAGATGCAATTAGAAGTTTGTATGCTTATTTTTATCTGTCCTGCAGTGAATGACCGAAATGGAATGTGTGAAAGAGTATACCCAACTGTATTTTGGAGGAGCCAATCAGAAATTGGACTGCCTGTATGGCTTTTGTCTTTGGACCAATCAGCGTCCCTTACAACAAGACCTAGCGAGAAAACGAATTCTTTTTGCCTGCATAGCAAAGGTTTCCTTGCTTTTATGTGGACTGACTCGAGAACGGCCAAATGAAATGCAGACCTGGCCTTTCCTATAATACGCAAGCAATAGTCCGTTCCCCTGTATATTGTCACTTTTAGTTGATGGCTTCTATCTTAGTATGCCACATCGTGAGTGTTTTTATATCGAGATTTATAACAAAGCAAGTGTATAGACCCTTCTTAATTAGGTTGCATCATCATAACCGAAAACGAGGCTAACTCGGCAAGGATGTAAAGAAAAGCAATACTTTCAACAAACATTTCACAAGAAAACGGTCGATAGGTAGACATTAAACGAGCAAAATACATACCAAACTTTGATTTATTCAGGAGTAACAAAAAGTAAGTAGGACAAGTATGACGGAACTAAACCCTTAGGTCGAAACCGGCGTTGCTGATCTATTTTATGTATTTTACCGTAATTTTACGGACCCCTGTAAAATTGGTATTTTACTTATTCTACCAGTATTTTACGTAATTTAACGATACTCTACTGACTTATTTTACGGCGCCTTTTAGTTATCATTGCACAAATTTAGACAAAACCGTAGACGTTTGGCCAAAAAGGACTACCTAGCCTTAGTGACTTAGTCCTCTTAACATTAATTTTCATACCTTTTCTAGCACCCTGAACTCGCAAAACCCCTAAAAATTTATTCATTTTGCTCACACTTTCATATAGGATGCTTAGATCATCAGTCCATAAGAGTTTTTCCCTGCCATTTGACTCCGTTGTCTTTCATTGCCTTTTCTGTGCGCCTTAAAACAAAATCCGTCAAAATGATCCACATAAAGGGGGATAGAACAAAACCCTGCTTAACTTTCCAATGCATTTTAGTATCTAATGATTAATTTGATTCTGACCCTCAGCCTTAAAGTTATCATATTGTCATACCAAACCATTGTAAAGTCAAGTTAGAAATCAAATGTTTCGTAAAGAATAAAGACGTGTGTAACAAAGAGTAATCCGGTAAAATGTAGATGCAATCTTCTCACTTTTTCTGATGTGGTATTTATTGTAAATTGTTCAAATGAAGCACTTTACTGAAGAGTACTCTTTCCTTATTGACTGTATAACGAGGAGGTAAGCCCCACATATGTGTAATAATTTTTGTTTGTTTTAAGTTTTAGTGCTGCTCCTTATTTTCAGTAGAAAAAACTTTTCCTATTTATTTTTTCATTGTTTTTTTCAAATAATGCTAGAAAATCCTGTGCCCCCTTCATTGAAATTCTCTTCCCCCATGACATGTTTCTCCATGGAAATATCCTCCCACGTAATCCCCCCCCCCTCAACTCTCCCCCTAAACAAAAAAAAAACCTTCTCGCAATATCACAGTTCATGAAAAAAACTCATTCAATTAAGAAAGAAGAGGGCCAAAGTTTAGGTTTGTCTCGGGAACTAGGCGTGACATGTGTGGGTTCTTATTTTTTGTCATATTTAATGAATTTAAATAGAAAGGTTATAAATTGCAAATGGGTTTTGTAAACCCCCAATTGTCCATTTAGACATCTTTCTAGCAGGGGGGCAAGGGAGCATAAGTTTCACCAGGCGGACGAGTTCCCGCCCGTAAAGAAAACAATATCGTTTGTCTGAGACAAGGTAAAGAGAGCTAGGAAGAAGGAGCCAGAAACAATAACAGAAACCATGACAAAGGAACAGCTCAAATTCCATAGGTATCACATCCGGGCAGGCTGAACAACGAAAGCATCAGTACAAGGAATGGTTGAAGGTGTACAACCGAGAGGAAAGCCTCCAAGAATCTGGTTTGACCATACCAAAAAAGGAGTAACCTCGGATTAAAGGTAACATCAGACAAGACACTCCTCAGAGTACTAACGTCAGAATGACCGAAATGGAATGTGTGAAAGAGTATACCCAACTTTATTTTAAAGGAACCAATCAGAATTTGGACTGCCTGAATGGGATGTGTTTTTGAAGGTGGGCGGACATTAACCCCCCGGACAATATCCACCCGGGCATTAACCCCCCAGAAAATACCCCCCGGATATTAACCCCCCGGACAATATCCCCCCAGACATTAACCACCCGTGTCAATAACCCCCCGGATGAGTCACTCAGCCGAGCGCTCGACGCTCGACGCGATCGAGATCTCAACCAGGCCGATCGCCATTACCCATGCAAACCCTGCGTTCTGGCACCCGGCCCTGCGCAACAAGTCCGACGACGTGCTGCGGGCGCTCGGCGCGTCAGGCGGCATGTTGGGCTGTTCCCTCTACCCCCACCATTTGAGCGGCGGCTCGGACTGCACGTTGGAGAGCTTCTGCACGATGATCGCGCGCGCCGCCGAACTGGCCCGACCTTTTTTAAACCAATGTGTTGAGTTGTTATACGAACGGCGACGGCGTAATTCCCTTACTTACTTACTTACTTACTTACTTACTTACTTACTTAAACTTATTTACTTGCTTTACTTATTAACTTACTTACTTCAGAGATGGAAATATCCAATCAACGAGAAACTTTCATACCACTTATATAGTTCAGCAATTGTGATTGATGCTGTTGTTTATAGCTTAAGAGCACGAGAAAAGTAATCCACAAGCGCTGGATGTCGATGTCCACCAGTGGATGATTGGGAGCTAATGTGGCGACTAGAGAAATAAAAGTGTGTTAACATCGGTGGTCACCTAGCTCAGTTGGTAGAGCGCATGCCGCAAAAGCGTGGGTCACAGGTTTGATCCCCGGTGGTGACATACTTTTCTATTTCTCTAGTGATCTAATCAAAATTATTTAGTGGGGAAAATATCCAGCACAGTTACTGAACTCTTGCCAAGAAGAAAAGAGACTGAATATAATATTAATAAAAATATATCAAAAATTAAACCCCACAAGATACTCCCCCAGGATCAACACGTTATTAGCTTAAGTTTTCAGACAAGTACCACAATATACGAGTCATAATACTTTCATGATAAATGGAGTATTGACGTTATGACTACAAATGCTGAATATGGATAAGAAGACCTACCCACATTTTTGTCTACATGTTACATGTTGAGGTCCCCTATGATTTAAATGACCACATGGTAGACAGGCACAGCCATATTCCCTCTCTTACTTATGTTTCAACCTTTGAACATCTAAAACTTCAAAAGACCTTTCTTTTAAAAATTGCCTTTCAACGTTTTCACCCCCTCCCTCTTTGACTAGAACCCATTGATACTTCTTCTGATTTCAAGGAACTTTAGGTGGAAATAAGTGTAGGCTATTTATGTCTGCCTATGATAATTTTCTGTGTTCAGTAGTTTTTCCTTATAGGCTTTTCATGTTCTTTTCCTTTTTATATTTATTCACTAAAAACAGCTTTTGGTGCTATTCTAAACGCATTGTGCACCATGGAATGTACGCATTCCAAGCATACAAGTGTAACTAAAAACAGCTTTTGGTGCTATTCTAAACACATTGAGCACAATGGAATGTACGCATTCCAAGCATGCAAGCGTCACTAAAAACAGATTTTGATGCTATTCTAAACGCATTGCGCACCATGGAATGTACGCATTGTGCACCATGTAATGTACGCATTCCAAGCATGCAAGTCTATGCTAACTTTTAATTTTGAATATAGTTTATTAAGCTAAGAATTGCCCTTTTGGGGAAATGGATTTATGTTAAATGATACTTGGAAGCATCAATAAAATCTGCTAGAAAGCCTTAGGCCCATTGAAAATTTATATTTTCAACGGACCTAAGGCTTTCTGGCAGATTTTATTGATCAATAAACACTTTATGGGTGCATGTATTAGCAACGGTAGTAGGATGGGGTCAGATTTATCTCACGACGTGTTGGCAGATGTCCATATATGAACCTAACTCATAACATCACACTTACAATTTCAGCAAATAATCGATCAATAGGAATTAAGTTTAAGGGTATGAAAGTAATTAGGTCGCTTAATAAGGCGACATCTTGTTTCTATGACAACAAGTGACAAAGGCTAGTTTCAAAGTTTATCAGTTGCCTCATCTGTAATCGCAGTCATGTCAATATTATAATCATAAGATAAGCCGACTGGAATGAGAAGATCAAAATATTTAAGCTAAAACATATATCAGCATAAGGCTCATTGTAGCCTTGTCAACCTTTACATTACTTCAAAATCATTATCAAGTATTTGCAAAAATGTTTCTTTTGGATCATCAAAGCTGGGGTCCCAAAATTAATAAGTGGGGGTTCTAATAAGCTTCAGGTGGGGACGGAAAAGTTTCAATAAACATTGCCCCCCCCCCTCATTTATTATAGATCAAAGAGTACTCCCATGGAAGACAAGTTTGTCTCCATTCCCGAACAGCCAAATGAAATACAGGGAGGGGGGGGGGCTGTAGGTAAAACTAGTCCACGTTTGCCCACCCAGAAAAATACTTAAGGGTATCTAAAAGATTGTTCACTTGTGTATTTCAATTCACTTATGCAATGAGATAAAAAAGACGAGAAGTATAAGTCTCTAAAATGCAATTTTGAGCCTCCTAGGGCCTGTAAAAATTCAAAATTTCCCCAGCCAATAAAACCATGGTGGGCTGGCTTGGAAGGAAAAATAATTTAGATATGCCTGTAGAGTCTTCTTCTTCTTCTTTCGGCTTATCCAGTTTGGGGTTGCCACAGTGAGTCAACTCTATCCACCTTTTCCTATCATGTGAATGGTCCTCACCCACTCCTGCATTCCTCATATCTTCCCTGATTGAGTCCATTTAACGTCTTTTTGGTCTACCCCTCTTTCTCTTTCCTGGCAATTCCATATGCCTGTAGAGTGATTATCTAAAATGCCTATCAAAGAGACATGGACAAAGGGGCAAATCACTGCCAGATGATATTCCTTTACATCATCACTGTTTTCTTTCTGTAGATTTTAAAATAGCTGTGCTTCTCTCTGTCTGAAGCCAATGAACACGTAGTCCACTTTAAAAAACTTTTAAAACACTTTGTTCAGTTGAATGAACACAATTTTCTCCTGAATGACTTTTATTCAGCTTCTCAAATGACTCAAATTTCGAACGTCACGCATCTTGCACAAGGTCAAAACAAGCCTTATTATACTTAAACGTAAACGTGTTATTAAATTGGTTTATTTTGTGAACATTTCAGCAATAGTTCTTTAATTTTTAAAAAGATATTCAAGGAAGAATTTGAAGTTTTTGTAGAATTTATGCAACTTTTAATTTGTTTTACTATTTTCTATATTTTCCATATGTTAACCTCTATTTGTATCGTGTTACAAATTGATTATGCCAATTGATTTTGAAAACTCTTATTATATGAAATTATAAATAGGTGCTAGCACGAATCAAATAAACCTTATCAGCTTATTTTGAACGCTTTGTGAACCAGAGAAGGGAAGCATCAAGTGTATGCAAACTATGTCAAATATGCCTTATTAGCCTATTTTGAACGCTTTGGGCAACATGGAATGTACGCATCTAGTGTATGCAAACTTTGTTAAATATGCCTTATTAGCATATTTTGAGGGCTTTGTGCACCATGGAATGTACGCATCTAGTGTATGTAAACTATGTCAAATATGCCTTATTAGCGTAAAATAGTTTTTTTTTATCGATGTTTTGATCTGTGATATGTTCGATCTGAATAATATCGATCGGTTGTATCGACGATAGGGCTTTGGGAGTAGAAATTACAATAACCAGTAGACGATAATTAAGCGAATAAATTAGCCAATATCTGAATATTCAGTCAAACATGATTAATCTTCTTCTTATATTTATTTTTTACTTACGTTGCAAAAGGTTTATTTTCTTTATTTATATTCTTTATTATTTTCTTTATTGCACAAAGCGTTCAAAATAGGCTCATGACGCATATCTAAAATAGTTTGCATACACTAGATGCGTACATTCCATAGGGTACAAAGCGTTCAAAATAGGCTAATGACGCATATTTGACATAGTTTATATACACTGGATGCGTACATTCCATGGTGCACAAAGCGTTCAAAATAAGCTCATGACGCATATCTAAAATAGTTTGCATACACTAGATGCGTACATTCCATGGTGCACAAAGCGTTCAAAATAGGCTAAGGAAGGAGATTTGTAATTTCTCTCGCGATTCCCCTAAAATGTTTCTTTTTAAGCGACAGACAAGAATTTTCGTAGAGAATACCATACCGGAAACGATTGCAGCTGGTGCTATAATTAGGTAGGGATTAGTCGAGAGAACTCTTTTGAAGTTTGGAGGACATAGCTGCACCCTCTTAAGCTCGCGGTCCTGGGCTACCGCCCTGTCCGCCATACCCTAAAACCGCCCCTGGTCTTAGCCCAAATTAAGAATCTGATCTTAAATAAGTCCTTGATTTTGAGTATTCCTATCACGTTCAAGTTCGTGATTGCAGCCGGTCTTGACAGAAAAGAACCCATTTATTTGTACATTGGTATATTTATAGTATAGTCGGGTGGTTTTTATTTTTCTCTGGGATGGAGTTTTTCTTATCTGGATATTTTTATTGATACTTATATATTTTTTTAGGGAGACAAAGAGCCAATGTTCTTTTTCGTCTTCAATATACGGGAGGGTGGTGCAGGCACAAAGTTAAGTGTAACAGCACATCCAACACATTTCATACTGGATGCTAAAGGACGTGCACCATCAATTTGAGCGCTGGGCCATCCCATGACCCATAAACCATCAACCAAAGCTTGGGTTGATAAACTTCCAAGCTTGGCCAACAATTCATCAGAAATTTCTCCCCCGGCTGCTGGCCCTGTTGCAAACGACCTAGCAGCGGCCGCACGAGCGGTACGATTCACCAAGAAACGAGACGTAGTTACTAAGGGCTCATTTATTTAGAGGTCTAGGAGTCGACTCTTTTGTATTCCAAGGCATGTTCTTGTTTTGCTCTGTATTTAATTGATTTAATGTAAAGCCAGAATACTGAAAAGTGAACTGAGAGAAGGTCAGGTCATTGGGTAATTAGGTAACGAAGTGCATAGAATTGATAGTTCATTGCACGAAATAGCGAAAACATTGTGTACTTAAAAGCTTTTTTCGTCTGACACTCCTCAGAGTACTAACGTATTGCGAACAGCTTACTAAAAATGCATTTGATAGGCTACTGTTGAAAGAATAATCTTATACTCCATCAAGAGTTACCAGTCCAAGTCCAAGCAGACAACCTCGCAGCATTAAAAGCAGCAGCAGCATTAAAAGCAGCAGCAGCATTAAAAGCAGCAGCAGCAGTAACCTCACAGCATTAAACCATGACACCACACGATCAACAAGATTCCACCTTGAAAACTCGTGACTGATCGGTCACAGCAGAGGCCAGTTCTCGACTGAGAATGCTGACTTTCACGTTAAAGGTGCAAGGATGGACGGTAGAAATGGTGATGAATCGTAGGCAACAGTGTTGATGCAGGAAGCAATTGGTCTGTGTGGCATATTGTCTTGTGGATCTTAGGCTGCTTATTCTGTCTGTAAGGCTTCCACTCTCCTTTATACTGGTCAGCCTTTTTGACACCTTGCTGGACGACGTCTCTTGTAGATCTGTGACTAGGAGCTTGTATATAGCCCATGAGAATTGTTTGAGCAGGTTTATAAACTTGGATATGTTGTCAGAGAAAAATCCCAGGGTTGAAACTTCAACGGTTACCACTTCCAACTCGCAAACGGGGTCCAGGAGGTCGTAACCGATGTTTTTGTATTTTTCAGCTTTGTAGAGTTGCGACTTCTCGAGATTTGTTTCGTAACATACTGTCAACTCAATTACAATGATCTTGTATAGGGAGTTTACGCTGTAAATAATAGCTATATCTGGTCGTAGGATGTAATTCAGAACAATGAATTTATTCTAAATCCCTCTATTTTTTAGTTCTAGAAAATTTCTAAGATGCAATTCAGAACAATGAATTTATTCTAAATCCCTCTAGGGGCACTCACCCCGGTTGCAGAAATTTTAGGGGTGTAAGTTTGAAATAAACAATCAAAAAATTATAGTCATTTTGTAGGTTTTAAAATTTAGTCTTTATTAAAATACAGTATTAGTTTTGCTTGGCAGTAATTCATTTTTGTATCAACTTTGCACATTGGTGCTTTGTAAAACAGCCATCTTGGCCACTGGAATAATCGAGTGCTTGCATAGATAAACGAAAGGTTCCAACGCAATTAAGTTAAAAAGACTTGATTAAAAGGATTTCAAAGTTATTTTCTTCTTGTCTGTTGCTGGTGCAGACATTTTAAAAATTACATGACTAACTTTTACAGAAACTAACAAGCACATATACATTCTAAGCAAAACATTGAAGAACATATTGATAATATTGAATACAAAGTGACATTTACAGATACCAGCATAGATTACATAAAAAAAACCTGATGTCGATGGTGTTGAACTAAGTCCCTTACAATAAGTTTGCTTAATCGCTGTTTAGCACTTTATACTGTTCTGATTTGTAGTAGTTTGTTATTTTCGCTAGTTAATGATATTTTATTTGTTGAGTTTTTTGAATCTCAGCCTGCCTTGTTTCTTAAGTTGTTCTTATTTTTTGGCCTAATCTCAGCCTGGTGTTTCGAAATGCTCACATTCCAGCGTGCAGAACGCATTGCCAATATGTTCAAATAGTGTAACTACGCTCAATGGCAATATTGTAACGCTCACATTCCAGCGTGCAGGACGCATTCCCAATATGTTCAAATAGTGTAACTACGCTCAACGGCACTATTTTAAAGCTCACATTCCAGCATGCAGAACGCATTCCCAATATGTTCAAATAGTGTAACTACGGTCAATGGCACTATTGAAATGCTCACATTCCAGCGTAACGAGGTTTAAAAAACAAAACAAAACTGGCAAAAATTTTTGTTTATAAATTTCTAAAGGTGAATTTAATCATATTCTTCATATTCTCCATACTCAAGTACAGAAAAGGTATGTTTGAAGGGGGAACGTATGAAGAGGCCCTGTCGTCAAATAAACTCTCGTGTTCGAGCTTGGGAACGGGGTGAACCGAGATCTACATATACACAACAAATTTTATCACAAATTTTCATAAAAAGCTCTTATGTTGCAGATTGAATTAACCGAGACGTTTCCCCCACCAATGATTTTCTTACATCTAGATGATGATGAAAAACAATGGCCATTAAACCCATTGGCAGTCGTTGATGGCATACCATTTATGATTGGAAGCAGAATCGGTGGCGGAGGACCACCGGAGCCAGAATGGCGACACCTTCACTATGCTCGTAACCGATGCGTTATTCGAGATCAGCCGCTACGTCCAACCACCAATCCAATTTCTGCCGTCGAATTCTTGGTGTCGCAACTAGTATTATATTCTCTCTGCGTATATAACTTTATATATATATATATATAATTATATATAATTAATAATATATATATATATATATATATATTCTCAGCAGACACATTGCAATTACAAGTAATTCTCAAAGAGTGGAGCATTACCACAATAGCCTGCAATTAAACGGTGCTGACGGGATTCGAACCCACGACCTCATGATTACTAAACCAAGTCCTTAACCATTGAGCCATCGAGGCTCATATAAATCGGTTACGGATATAAACTGGTACGGATCCAAATGGATCCGATCCCGTCTCCATGTAAAAGGAATAAGAGTTGATACATGTAAGGGTAACCAATTTGGGATCGTCATCTCTTTATGACGTTAATGACTGGAACATCCCGAGCCGAAGGCTACGAAGGTAGACAAAAAAAATTTAGGAGACAGTAATGGAAGAAAAGAAATCTCCTATTAAATAACTAAAACAAGGAAATAAATTTTTAAGTATCGTGGCAAGAGTTCGTTCTTCATTATAATTTCTATTTAAGTCATAGTTCTAATAAAACCATGACGAAATTCCTTATCTATTAGTGGCTCCCAAACTTACCTAGACACTAAACCCCTTTTTACCCACAAACATTTTTGGCACCCTTTTCAGTTGCCGGTTCTAGGTAAACTATAGCTAGAATATGAATGAAATTGTTATGGAAGCTTGTTTTTGTATTAGTCAATGTTTTTTTTTAAAAAAAAATCGTGCAAGCGTTTATTCCACCCCCGTCTATTAGGCACCCAGGAGTACATAAGTCGATCACTTAACCTATTAGATATATCATCTGCATTCTAACCCTTTCTTACATTATGTTCATGTAGGAGGTCACGTAACACTAGCAAGTCGCGCTACTGAAAGAAAGAAAATTGTCTCTCAAAACGATTATTAAACTCTATTAAAAATATCTTCAAACAGAAATACTACCATACCTTCCTTTCGCTGTTTTCGGCGCCTGACCTCGGGGTGTTTAGGGGAATTTAGGGGTGTATAGGGTATGTTTAGGCCTATTTAGGTGAATCCCCTTTTAATCCTGTACGTTAGGTTTCAGTCACGTCGATGAATCATGTGGGGAGTTAATTTTGAAATTGGTCACGTCAACATTTACGGGGGACAACCTCGCCCATGGAATATCTTTGACCAGGGTCTTTGTAAAGTATTGTCAGGAATCGCCGCTGTTGGTCTATTGTTCTGTGAATTCGATGTCTCGACCTTACTTACTTACTTACTTACTTACTTACTTACGTACTTACTTACTTACTTACTTACTTACGTACTTACTTACTTACGTACTTACTTACTTACTTACTTACTAACTGATAAACAAACAAATATGGTACCCAACTAACCACCTAACTATTTTACTGACAAACTTCAACGAGTGTAGTTATTGAATTTCTTCGTTACTAACTCAGTTTGTCAAAGAGAAGCAGCCGGAACCATGTGTGGTTATAACTAGTCCAAAGCTTAGTGCACACGTGTGTAGCTAATAGCTTGCACTAGCACAGGCCTTTGCCGCCCTAAAATACTTTGCTCTCTGTCATGTAGTGGTCAGAATATTCTAGTAAGATGATGTAATCGTATAATTAAGCAGAATAAGCAGATATTTGTAGTTAATTTGAGAAACTGGAATCAGTGTATAAAAGTAGGGTAAGATTAGGGGTAGATCAGATCAGCGCTAGCTATCTGGTTAAACCTGTGGCATTGTAAACAGCATGGATTGACTATCGAAAGGCATTTGACAGTGTACCGCACACATGGATTCTGAAAGCCATGGAAATATACAGGATGTCACCAACAGTAATCAACTTCTTCAAAACAAGTATGGACCTCTGGAAGCCTACCATGTTGCTCATCTATGATAGAGGCTCACTAACCACTAGACCAATTAAGATACGCAGTGGTATCTTCCAAGGAGACTCTCTTTCTCCACTGTTGTTCTGTCTGTGCCTGGCCCCATAATGAAAACGCAGGGTGAATGAAAACCCAGTGCAAAATTAAAAATTAATCGCCGTAAGTGCGTATGAAAATGCGGCGCGAATGAAAACGCAGTGCAAAATTAAAAATTAATTGCCGTCTTAAAATTATTTACTGGATTGGACCTGTGGGATGCGCAGATACCCAAATTGCCTATCCCCAGCAGTTTAAGGACAAGTATCCAGCCGATACCAATACTGCCCTTCGTGTTCGTTATCGCTCTCTTTTGCACTGTAGCAGAGGGTGGCACCCCATTCTCTTCAAATGGCAATGCCAGTGGGCCACAGGACCCTCTCTCTGCTGCTGGCACCTCCTCCACAACGGTGGCCAGGCCAAGCTCCTTCTTTATCCATGGTACTGCACATTGGTCCCACCTTATCCACAGATGAGGGAACTGCTGCAGCTGTAGCAGAGGGTGGCACCCCATTCTCTTCAAATGGCAATGCCAGTGGGCCACAGGACCCTCTCTCTGCTGCTGGCACATAGTTTAGATACACTAGATGCGTACATTCCATGGTGCACAAAGCGTTCAAAATAGGCTAATGACGGATATCTAAGATAGTTTGGATACAAAAGATGCGTACATTCCATAGGGCACAAAGAGTTCAAAATAGGCTAATGACGCATATTTGACATAGTTTGTATACACTACATGCGTACATTCCATAGTGCACAAAGTGTTCAAAATAGGCTAATTACGCATAATTGACATAGTTTGGATACACTAGACTTGCCCTGAGAGGTCTTGGGTGTTGTCATCCTCAAAGACATAATTTCCAGAACTTTCAATTATGTTGAACAAAACGGCTATCTCAAAATTTTGATTGGATATGTTTGGGGAAATGGTGGGCGTGGAAAGGGGGTTAGGTGCCTTTCCATCATTTTCGACTATCGAAAGAGCACTCGCCCTTTCAATTTCTAATCGAATGAGCTCTTTTCGAAGTTTCTACGACAACAAATGACCATTTTAAAATTTCTGCGAGTTTGGTGCTTCTGGATGTGCTAGAACGACGAAAATTGGTAGGCGTGTCAGAGACCTGCACACATTGACTTGATAACAGTCGTTTCCCCGATTCAACCCTCTAAGGTAGGGAGGGGAGATCTTGAAAAATGAATTATATTTATCTCACGAATGGGTGATCAGATCTTAATAAAACTTGATACATAGAAAGATGGCATGTCACAGATGCTCCCTTTTGAGTTCGGATCAGATCTGGGAACATAGGGCATGGAATGTACGCATTCCAAGTATGCAAGTGTCACTAAAAACAGCTTTTGGTGCAATTCTAAACGCATTGTGCACCTAGGAATGTACGCATTCGAATTATGCAAGTGTCACTAAAAACAGGTTTTGGTGCTATTCTAAACGCATTGTGCACCATGCAATGTACGCATTCCTAGTATGCAAGTGTCACTAAAAACAGCTTTTGGTGCTATTCTAAACGCATTGTGCATCATGGAATGTACGCATTCCAATATTACCTTTTTTTGTCGACGTTTTTTTTTTTTTTTTTTTCTCTAGTTTTCCTCTAAAAATTTAGCATTCTTCATCTAAGTAGAATCTAAGTAAAACCGGTATTTTTGTTTGTATGAAATTCATTGAGTCTGTGAAATTCATTTAGTTTGCGATCTGAATCGAAAGAGAATGGAAGTCAAAATGAAGATTTGGGATTTGCCAAAGACTGAAGAAAAGGCAATTAGATTTCTCCAAGGGGCTGTTGCCCATAGTAACAGGGTACCCTTGAAGTATCTGCCCATAGACTTTTCTACTTCTCTGGAAGACTATGGTGTTTTTACTAAATCTAAACAATCTTTTTGCCTTTTTGTGTCATTTTTGCCTTTGTGTGTCATTTTCGCCTTTTTGTGTCATTTTTGCCTTTTTGTGTCATTTTTGCCTTTTTGTGTCATTTTTGTCTTTAGGGAACCAAGAACAGATCCCAACTGGAATTAGAACTAGAGGTACGTTGCTTTTATTATAATGTCCTATACATAATGTTTCATATTATGGTATTTAAAATAAATGACTTGGCCATCATATATTCTGCATATATTTTAAAATATCAGTTGAATATTCCAAAATTCCTTATTTTCTTCATTATTCTAATTTGTAACGCTTTTTTTGTCACTACTCTATTTTGTATGTGAGCAAGATTTCCGGGGGAAAATTTCCAGGTGCTGGGGTTCATTTCCCACGGGGGGAGTAAGTCACCGCATAGCCCAAAGATATATTTTTTTCTTTTTGTTAAAACCTATACTAACGTTTTGTCAAACAAAACCGTTGACGTCTTCAGAGTTATAAGTAATATAAACTGGATGCTACTAAGTGGAAGGATAATCTTTATAATGGAGAGAAAAGGGATCTCAAGTAACATTACACAGATGTAAACAAACACAATGACAAAGGAATAGTAGGAAAGTGGTAACAATTAACAAGGGACAAATAAATATTCAAAACAAATACAAAAGGGACAGCCTACTAGGGCTGTCAATAGCATAACATTCTACTATTCGAATAAGCGATGGAGATTTTTCCGATTAATCGATTAATCGGAGTAAATGGGCGTGGCACAGAATTCTAGCGAATGAAGTAGCTGATACTCACCTATTAATTTATTAAGGCTTAAAACTCCTTGCTTTGCTTACTAGTGGCTCTTTGTAGTGTCACCATCCTTTCATGTTGTCATGTGATATTTCGTAACAGTTAACCGAGCGTGGCGAGTATAATATATTCTTTGTAAATACTTATCGAATCAGTTAGTAAGAGAACGGTGATTGAACCAGACGTGTGCTCCTTACATGTCTTTCTCACTGGAATATCGACGCGTGGCGTTTCATCCAGGGAAGATACAACACAGATATGTAGTGGACGTGCATCATGACTACTTAAAATAAACTGGGTTACAGCTGTTTCTGGAATTGTGTGGATTTATTTACATCTCAAAGCAATTCATTACTGAGATGGAGGCTGCATTTATTTGAGGCTACCATGGCGAGGAAGATTGTCGGAGGTTTTCGAAAAAAGAATTAGAAGAGCAATCAAGGATTGTCATACGTCAAGCGAGCCAAATGTTGTTTTTACAACAAAGCTGATCCTCCCTTCTGGTCAAAAGGACGTACTGCCTACCCATCAAACGAGTAATGTCGTTGCGGAGCACGGTATGTAGGCCGTACGACTAAAAGACTGGAAGAGAGGATCCATCAGCACGTACCTAAGAAGATGAATCGATTGATGTACATAAGATTCGGATAACAGTGAACGGTTGACGTGAATGATTCTTGGAAAGATGGCCAGTCTGTGGCACGTCCAGAATATTTCTGGAGTTTCAGCTTTGGAAGCTTGACATGCTTCTGTGATATAAGAAACGTAGAAGCGGGATGTTGAACCTGTGCAGGAGGTGGAAAATTGTCGAGGTGATAACACTGTCGATTAGAGTTCTTTTTCGGCAGCAAGAGGAGAAAATTCACTTCTAATGTTGTTTATGTTATTGTTCATGTCTTCTTTGTGCGGCTGTGATGTCAGACTGCTTGTGACAGCATTAAGCTCATCTCTACTTGGCGTTTCAGGGATGGGTTCGACTCCAGCTGCCACAAGGACATTTGCATTCATTAACTGCTTTTAATGTGTAGACTAAATTAGATTTTACTCTATGGCAAGTCCGGTAATTAATTTCTCACTCTTCAAAATTAAGAAAATTTACTATCTCATGGCACTAGCATATATTTTATCTTTGCATTCATTAACATAAAGAGTACTTTTTAGAGCAAAAAAAATGTAGTTCTCCACTATTTGTGTTCCAAATGACAGACCAAATTTTTTGAAACAGATCTCATTGATTACACTATTTCTTTTTTTGTTGGGTGGTAGGTGGGGCCCGGGTGGGAGAATGGGTGTTCCTCAGATCTGCAACCCGCCTGGGGACTGATATTTGACGTATTTAAATAATATCCTCAAGGACTGGAAAGAATCTAAGAAGTGTTCTTATTTATTGTTACTATTATCTATTTATTTATTAACCATTTTTAACAATTATCTAAGAAGTGTTCTTATTTATTGTTACTATTATCTATTTATTTATTATTATTATCTTATTACTTATCTTATAGTAATAATCTAAGATGTGTTTCGAGGCTGTTCCCAATTTCAGATTCTTGTCAGTATGAATTTGAAAAAAAAAAAAAAAATCTAAATATACAGCTTTATCTTTATTCAAACTTAGGCTAATAAGGCATATTTGACATAGTTTGCATACACTAGATGCGTGCATTCCATAGTGCACAAAGCGTTCAAAAGAGGCTGATAACGCATATTTGACATAGTTTGCATACACTAGATGTGTACATTCCATGGTGCACAAAGCGGTCAAAATAGGCTAATAAGGCATTTTTTACATAGTTTGGATACACTAGATGCGTACATTCCATGGTGCACAAAGCGTTCAAAATAGGCTAATAAAGCATATTTGATTACCTAACAACAGGTTAGTAAATGCAACCTATTCAGACATGTTGCGGGACAGAAGGAAAATTTCAAGGGCTTCGTAGGTGAGATGAATTTTAGATGGTTGCGGGTTATTAGGTGACAAGAAACAAAGGACTAGAGATAGAAAATGCACTAGGGCATTGGCTTACCTAAAGCTTACCTAACAACAGGTTAGTAAATGCAACCTATTCAGACATGTTGCGGGACAGAAGGAAAATTTCAAGGGCTTCGTATAGAATAAGAAGCATTTATGTTGTCGCCTGAAGAGTATACTATTGTCTAAATAACTAGCCATTTTACATTCGGCAACATTGAATATTATCAAAGTTATCTTGTTCAAGCGTTCTCCTTACTTCCGGTCTTACATTTCCGCTGTGATCACTGAGATTTGGAAAAGTGGTACCATACCTCAGGATTGGAAAAAGGTAGTCACAATTTTGATTCATAAAAAAGGCTCCACTGACTTACCGGAAAATTTTCGCGTTATCCTGCTGTTTCAGACCATGCAGCTATCCACTGTGATCTTTCAATGGCAAAACCAAGTAGCACCAAACGTCTCAAGTCTTTCCGCAAACTAAAATCGATCAACTATGAGAATTTCCGCGATGATATCCTGAATTCTAGTTTGCTAACTACTCCGTTTGATAATATAATTGATTTTTTTTTTTTTTTTTTTTTTTTTTTTTTTTTTTTTTTTTTTTTTTTTTTTTTTTTTTTTTTTTTTTTTTTTTTCAGAAGCAGAAAATTTATAGTTTGTAATAGTGAAGATGAGTGGAGTGAGAGAGATTTTTTCCACACATTTCGGCTTGTATGACTGGATGATTTCCAGCAAAGATGACAAGTTCATATACTGTACCTTAAGTATTCCGAATTTGAAATTGTTTATCCTAATTTTGTCGTGGTTTGGGTGTAGTAGCAGACGACCATCATTAATGGCTACAAATAAATTTTGATAAAGTATTGCACTGTAGTTTGTTCGTTGTGTGAAAGAGTATACCCAACTGTTTTTTGAAGGAGCCAATCAGAAATTGGACTGCCTGAATGGCTTGTGTTTTTGAACCCAATCGGCATCCACCAAAACAGGATTAATTGAATAGGCCTCGTGAGAAGGTGAATTCTTACTGTCTGCATAGCAAAGGTTTTCTTGCTTTTATGTGGACTGACTCCATAACGGCCAACTGAAATGCAAACCTGGCCTTTCCTATGATACGGAAGCAATCGTCCGTGTAAAATATAACTTCCTCTTATGATGAAGAGAATTTATTTGAATTCTGTGATTATGTTTTAGGTTGTTCTTTTCCTTGTTTTTTAAAGGAAGAATACTTATATTCTAATAAGGAATATATAGAACTAAAACCATATATGGGACCTAATTTTTTTGACTATAAAGCTAAAATATCTGACAAAGAATTAGAAGATTTATGAGTTTATTTTGAAAATGAAAATGGTGGGAAATTTAAATTATGATTGGAAAAAGTTAATATTGATGCTTACATAGACATCCGATCTTACAGCTATGAGATATAACCTTAAATTTATCAAATTTCTTTATATTTTTGTTTGTTTTTGATGTTTTTGCCTATATTGGGTTTTTACAGTTAAACATTGGAATTTTAAGCGCCAGATCTTCGCAATTATTCAAAATATATACGAAATTCCTAAAATCAAATTTTACTTTACCTTCAACATCATAATCCTTTTATGCAATGAAATAAAAAAAAACAGTTGATATTTCCACCAACGTGTCCTAATGACATATGTCCCAATGGGTTGTCCGGTCATCCGTCTCACCTTCTCATTAGAGATTTTTTGTGACCAATGGATTAACAATATTCTCCAGAGACATGTATTCTCAAAAGCAAGAATTCGCCTTTCTTGTGTGTAATTCAGATGTCAGGTTTTAGAAGCATATAACAGGACGGGGATAACGTTGTTACTGAATAAACGAAGTTTGAGTCGGAGGGAGAAACTCTGCGATTTGAGATTTGAAGAGGGTAAATGTGAGACAAGGGTTACTAGGGAGACAATGAGTACTAAGGGGTAAGTGAGATTTTCAGAAGGTAAATTTGAGATAAGGGTTACTAGGGGGACAATGAATACTAAGGGGCAAGTGAGATTTTCAGAGGGTAAATTTGAGACAAGGGTTATTAGGGGGACAATGAATACTAGGGGGTAAGTGAGATTTTAAGAGGGTAAATTTGAGACAAGGGTTATTAGGGGGACAAAATTGATAATTACTCACTTATTAATGCTCATCGGTATTAATTAGCTATAATGAGTTTGAAATGTATTAAGAACCTAACTTAGATCATTGTATAAGATAGTATGAAATTCATGAGAAGTATCTTGAGTTATACCCCTTTCAGACTTTTTACCATGTGTTGTGCAATTTTTTAGCAGGGTCACGTGACCAGACAATAGGCCGTGACAGCCAAATAGAGGTAATAGAACGTAAACTCAGCTGAGATGTTGTTATTTGACATAGTTTGCATACACTAGATGCGTACATTCCATGGTGCAGAAAGCGGTCAAAATAGGCTAATAAGGCATAGTTGACATAGTTTGCATTCACTAGATGCGTACGTTCCATGGTGCACAAAGCGTTCAAAATAGGCTAATAAGGCATATGTGACATAATTTTCATAGACTAGATGCGTACATTCCATGGTGCACAAAGCGTTCAAAATAGGCTAATAAGGCTTATTTGACATAGTTTGCATACAGGCAACTGTTTAGCATCGAAACAAAAATATATCGCATGACAACATCAAGATAGAACATCAGCAACACAATCCTAGAAAGACACTGGTGCAACATCTGAATGAACTGACAATTACATAACAAAGACAGATGTCGAAACATTAAAATTTTAAGCTTTCAAAAACTGTAGATGTCGCAAAACCAAAATAAACAATTACAATCGTTGCAACATTTCAGTGACAACCTTGAAAATGTTGCAATATAAAATATTCCTTTGCGTAGCCTTTGTAGCTCAGTGGTTAGAGCACTGGTCTAGTAAACCAGGGGTCGAGAGTTCAATTCTCTCCAACGGCTGATATGAAGTTTGTCAATCGCATGGCAGACTTTCATTTGTTCCTTTTTCTATTTCCATTGGTTCCGATGTATAGTCAATATCACAACAATTGTCACTTTACGTAATCTTTAATGCTGAGTGGTTAGAGCACTGGTGTAGTAAACCAGGGGTCGAAAGTTCAAATCTCCTCTTCAGTCTTTGTTATTGACCATGATGAAAGGGTCATTGTCAATAATTGAATGTTTGTTGATCATTAAATTCTGCCTTAACTCTCCAAAACAATAAGCTCCTCTCTTGACGATCAAGTCTCTCCAATAGATTTATTCCAATTGAACATGTAGAGTTAAAAAAAACACAGGTTGCATTCTTCAGAGCAATATTGCCCAACTGAGCATGTAGCTGTAGTGACCTGGTAACTAGTTCCTGTATGCTAATACCTAAACATTACCCATAATTTAAATTTTAAAATTTACTATCTCCAGCTTTATAATGGCAAAGTATTACATCGCTTATAAATTCTTACTTGTCACTGCTTGTCTTGGCCATAAAGCCACACACAGGCTACTAGTATTCCACATTTTTCTACCAACTTCGGTCTCTTGTTTATCTGCGTGAAAAGTGCTTCTTATCGACATGATTTTAAGCCACAAACTTGCCTTTGACTTTTCGTTTGGCTTCATACTCACCTACCACCTTCTCTCCCTTCCTTCCTGTCACCCACCTTCCTACCGCTCTTCCTCCCTAATTCGCTTAGTCATTTCAAACTAGCAAAAACAACATTATAAATAGCCCTCTTGTCAATCTCAATGAGGATAAAGATACTCAAGAGCCATTGGCGGTGCTTATGGTGTCCACAATTGTTGGTGTTCACAATTGGTCCACAATTGGTGTTCCAGCTGCAGGCCTCTTTTTTTGTAGCAACAGGTAGTAAACCGATATAACATATAAATATTTTTATGCCCTTGTCTTTTTATTCAAGTTGTAGCAAATTATTGGTAAAGGTACACAATTGGCATTGCAGGACGACTGTTTCCAGGGTACGCTCTTATCTTGTACAGAAACTAAACTACAACTAATAGGGGAAAGTATGTAAGATGTGAGTGTGCTTGACATGAAAAGTTAAACATAATTCAATAGCACCATTTTGTAGAATAGAAAACGCAAGTTGATTAAGAGATAGATTGATCATAGATTACAGATTAGAGATTGGAGTTGGAATAGATTGAGAAGGATATAATTTACTCTTGAGTTATTTCTTGCAAACATGTTCTTATTATAAGGTATATTATCGAATTGAGTCTATTCCCAACATTTGGTCCACCGATCCTGAAGAACCATGTCTGAACTGGAGAAACTTTATCGGAAAAGATTCCTGGTACTACAAAATTTGTAGATAATATTTAATAACGGAATCATTAGTGAAATGCCATTGATTGCAATTGTATATAATTCTCAAAGAGTGGAGCATTACCACAATAGCTTGCAATCTTCACCTTAGCTTTTGAGCCTCGATGGCTCAATGGTTAAGGCGCTGGTTTAGTAATCATGAGGTCCAGGGTTCGAATTGGTCAGCGCCGTTAAATTAGATTAGAGGGATTCTAGAAGTATTTATTTTGATGCAGAGACCTCAAAGTCTGTCTCCTTCAGCATGACCAAAAAGTTGCAAAGTTTCTGATGACTTGTTTTGTTCAACTGAAAGTAAGGAGCAACATTAAAACTTAAAACGAACATGAATTATTACGTATATGAGGAGAGTTGCCCCTCCCCACATCTCACTCTTTATGCTAAAGTTTAAATTTTGCACAATTCTTTAAAAACGATTCCTAAAACACAAGAGCCATTTAATTAGAACAATAAGTAACTTTTCTGAAGTGCCGAAAAACTGTAGCGTGAAAAGCGAGGTGTTGAGGAGGGGGCAACCCCCTCATATTGCGATCAGGCCGCGCTGGTGGTCGATCTGCTGGACTGCGTCCTGCAATTGACCATCGAGAACGTTGCGGTCGGTGACGATGATGGCCTTATGAAAGATCGGTTGCCCGTCGTCGGTGCGCAGCTTTACCAGGTCGTGAGCCGTCCAAGCGATGGTCGAGGTCTTGCCCGATCCGGCGCTGTGCTCGCAGAGATAGGAGTGGCCGGGGCCCTTCTCCTTGGCATCCGCGATCATGCTGTTGACGGCGTCGTTTGGAACTGAGATTAGCAGTATGACTGTAAGCTCAGCCAGAGTCAATTCAGCTCTAAATAGGTATCTTGAGAACCTGGACACCATTGATCAGCATGCGTTTTTCTTAGGTTTTTAGGAAGTAAACTAAGTCCCACTTTCTCCTCCCTACTCGGTAGCATTGAATAACATTTGGATAATTGAGCAGAGTATTCTGTTATGATCTTTGTGTGTGATACGTATCTGTGCTATTTTAAATCGCAATTCAAGGTTGAACTGGCGCTCGACCTTCTCCTCGATCTGACTGTGGGAGATGTTCCAGGCCACCAGGGTCAGGCAGAGGGAGAGCGAGATCACGACCCAGTGGAACCACTGGAGCGTTCCGGCCTTCTCGATGCGGCGACGTTCGCGGGTGACCGTGCTCATCGTCCCTTCTCCCGACCCGGTCGAGGACGCTCCCCGAAGCGGTACTGGAGCCCGAAGCCCACCCCGAACTCCCGGGAGCCCCCCAGGAACCGGCGGGGAGAGAAGATAAAAGCACAAAAGCAACACACTTTTTTTGTGAAATACAAAACAACAAAATAATATTCGGCATTGATTTGTCTTTTTTCATTTTATTTGGAAAGGGTATTTCAAATACATGGCATAAATTCATCTGCTGCACCGTTAATTTCTATTTTTGGGTAAGATTTCCTAAGCCATTTTCTGCTTAACTTTGGCGTTTTGAGTCTTTTTTTTTCTATTCATAAATAATAATGAAAAATTAGTGTTTGGTTGCATTTGGTCAAGCAGTGCAAGAGTAGAAGAGCAACATACATACATACATACATACATACATACATACATACATACATGCATACATACATACATACGTAAATCCATCCATCCATCCATTCATCCATCCATTCGTCCATACATACATGTATACCTCATACATACATACATACATACATACATACATACATACATATATACATACATACATACATACATACATACATCAATACATACATCAATTCTGATACTTCATGATTTAAACTGTCAGACTTTTAAGATTATAGTTACACCTCTCCTTTCAAAACTGTAATGAACCTTTTTAGCTGATTGGCTAAGAAAGACAAATCTGAATGTCGAACTCTAACAGTTCAGAAACGATGTTCTAACGTTCTACTTTGACTCTTTAGCTTGTTTACATCTGAAAACTCTTAAAAAAGTAGAAAGAAACAGAAAAACGTGAAATTCGGTTCAATCTTATAGTAGTGAGCCGGCATTTCAGCTCTTGTTCGCGGTGCAGGGATCGGTCCTGCCGCGGATACTGCCGCGCGTCCTTGGTTTGGCGGCGCTGGCGGCAGCGATGGTCTGGGCGGACGGCGCCCTTGTGGCGCTGCCGCATCTCGACCCCGGACCGATGGCTGTCTTCGGGATCGCGCTCTCGCTGTTCCTGGGCTTTCGCAACAACGCGGCCTATGACCGCTGGTGGGAGGCGCGCAGGCTCTGGGGCCAGCTGGTGGCCGGTTGAGTTAAATAGGAGGTGTAATTACACAAGGTTTGATATGCATAAGGGTTGAGCTGACTAGGGTTGGACTACTTGGAGTTGAGCTAAATGAGTTTGGATTGACTTGTGGTCATGTGCATACGAACGGGTTATCTTAAATCGGGTGAAGAGTGTTGGATCATCTATATATATACATAAAAGCTAGCTGTTGGGGTGGCAACAATATGCAACATTCTTCCATGTCACATTGTCTGTGCATATAAATAGATATGTAGCCTTTTCCTTTAAAATGAGCTATTAAACATCTCTCTATGATTTTTTGATAGCCCACTGGCCCAGGTAGCAAAAAGTTTTTTAAGGTAGGGAACTGTAAGTCTCCTGTATAAGGTTTCCGACCAGTCTGATTCCAATGGTGAAGTTTTCATTTCGACCAGATACCAATTTCGAGGGATTTTAGATTTCTTTTCAAAATCACTGTAGTTTGCCATTTCTGAATCTGTCGGATGGCAATTTTTTCTTAAGGATGGAAACGACACAGGAACATTTGAATTAAATATAAAAATTATAATGATTCTTTTTATCGAGGTTTTAGTGATTTAAGGATGGAAACGACACAGACCCTTGAGTTAGAAATAAATTTCATAATGATCATAATTCTTTTCATTGACGTTTCAGTGATTTAGGGATGGGCATAGAATCTCTATGACAGCTCTCAAGTTGACTGTGGATTAATTGTGCAGTAATGCACGGAGTTTGCCAGGAAAGGAGAATTTACTGCTCATTCAAGCTCTTTTGCTCCTTATACAGTCTCTGCTCCTCAGCCAAGAAATAGCAACCTGAGTCAACAATGCAAAAGAAAATAAATTGAAACGTTTTATTTTATAAAGTTTGAAAGGCTTGTTTAAATAAAACTTTATTATTTTGTATTTTTAAAGCTATTTACTATTTGTTGCTCATAGAGTCAGGAATTATTTAAGGAATCCTGGAAAAAAGGGTTAGTCAGTTGGGAAGGTGATTTTTAATGGTGAAAATTTTTTATGTTAATATTGGATTTAATTTAATTAGGCATATTTAATAATGATGACAATAACAAAAATAAGATCGCATCTTTTAATTTAGATTAGGAATTTAAGAAACGTAATTCTTAATTAATTAAATAATTGAATAATCTAACTAGATATTTAATTAAATAATTCGTATTATTGCCATTTATAAAATTTAGCTATTAATAAAACAAGAAACGTTCATCTATCGCATAATCATTTCTCGGCCCTCTACCCGCCCGCCGACGGCATCCGCTGGCGTCGCGGCCACAGCCGCGGAGCCAGCGGCACCCGTCGCTTCGTCGGGGACAACCCCTCGAGCGGCACGACGATCTACTACTCCCTCGACCGCAAGGCCAAGGAGGTGTCCCTGGTCATCAAGGACGCGGGCGGCAGCGTGGTGCGCGAGTTCCCCGACGCCCCCACCGACAAGGGTCTGCACGCGGTGTCCTGGGACCTGCGCAAGGCGGTGGCGTGGGCCATCCGCACCCGGCGGGCGCGGTGGCGTCGGCACTGACGCGGGAGATCGCGTTCTACCTCGAGCACCACATGCGGGGCTCCGACCCGGCGGCCCTGGCGGCCCTCCGGCGCGACGCGGCCTCCGTCCTGGCCGACGCCCTCGACGATCCGCCCCCGCTCGACGTGCTCACCGAGATCATGGTCGCCTCCCTGCGCTTCCGTCTCTTCGCCGACACCGCCCAGGCCCTCGATCAACTCGCTTATTAGAATCGGAAAATCTCAATATCAAGGTAAGCGATGAAGAATTGATCGAACACATTCAGAGCTTTCCTGCCTTCCAAAAAGATAATGTCTTTAATAAATCGTTTTACACCAACTACCTGAGATTCAACCGTTTATCGGCCCAGGATTTTGAAGAAAGCCAACGCGAAGCGCTCCTGCTTGAAAAACTGGAAAAATTGATCACGGGCAACACCCTGGTTTCCAAAAGTGAAGTTTTAGATGCCTATAGTAAAAATTGCATTATTCAACGTAGCAGATGTGAATAACCCCAAAGTACTTGATGATGTTATTATTGGAGACAGGTCAAGTCATTCAGAAGCACAGTACAATCACAAGGCATTCTTCTTTGATAAAACAAGAAATGTGTTGTCAATTCCAATAAGTGGAGATTCAGAAGGTTTGGAGCACATCACATCAAAGATGTTTGCACCAGAATACAACCGTTGGAGTGGATTCTACGTCTTTGATATTGACAATTAGGGTACGACACCGAGCCCATGGTAGCCGCAGACCGGCAGTTGCTCGACCTCGGGCTGACGGTTGAAGGCATTGTAATAGGGCTGGCTCACAACCGGTTTCGGCACACCGGCAAGACCGCAAAGGCGGACGATCTCGGCGATCCGCCAGGAGCGAAAATTCGATACTCCGAAATGTCGGATCTTGCCCTGGGCGATCAGGTCGCCGATGGCTGATACGGTTTCCTCCAGCGGTGTCGTGTGATCCTCGGACGTTTCCGTGGGTTGAACTTTCCAGGGGAAATTTTACACGGAGGAAATTTGCCAGATTTCGTATACAAGTTTCGTTTTTATTGTTTTATATTCTCGTTGGCGACACCATTTTACATGTAGAAATGCTATGGAGGAATCATCCGGAGAAATTCACAAAAAATTTCCCACGGGAGAAAATTTCCATTAGGAAATTATCACCAGGAGAAATTCTCCACCCTGAAACTTTCTGCGGGAGAAACTTTTCGTCGTCCGCCTTAAATGTTCAGGCATTTCGCTCGATACATCGCCAAGTTTGCCCCCCTTGACTGCGGTTTGCCCGCCTTACGTTCGAGGGTAGTACCGCACTCAGGGCGTTCGGCCACAGCGCCGCGTGATCTTGGCGAGGTGTTCTTGTCCGCTGTCTTGCGCTGCATCCAGACGTTGTTGTTCTTGTGCAGCAGGTTACCCTCGCGCAGCAGCTCGTGGGCAAATGTCACTTCGTCAAGACGGCTCCGCCGGTTTCATTGACGAGCGCACTATCGATCGGTTCCCCAATCGCGTCACCCGTTCGGTTTTCGAGCGAGCCGCGCTTGATGTGATCATTGAGGCGATCGACGAGATCGGTTTCCGCAATGTGAAGTGATTCCCCAGTAATGGGGCACTGCAGCACGTTTAGAAAGGATTCTTCCATCGATAAGCTGTTGGGCGTGTAGGAGAGCGTGCCGCAAGGGCGACACGCCTTGAAGTCAGAAGCCAACAGTATATCATCTCACCCATGTGCTACCATGCAATAATCCAATCCAGGGGGTTATTCACTTTCCATCGTATGGTGTACATCACGGAGCGCCGAGTGTACCATAAAGTTTCACCTTTCATGGCACAGTCCCCGAGATGCTTGGCACAGGTTCATTACAATTGGTATCACTTTCGTAGAGCTCGGTAAGCACCACATTGTGTTCATGATTCTAAAAGTAGACAAACCCTCGCGAAAAACGCTCTTTATGAAAAACCTTATGTTTGACTCGGACTCAGTTGTTCTTGCCATCAACAACTGTACCATGGTCTCAATGACCAACTCCATGGTGGACTTCATTGACAAGCCACAGAGGATCAACAAAATGGTGCATGGTGTCGGCGGACAACAAACGGCAACCTACCAGGGAACGGTTTGTTGGTGAATCAAGGATGATGATGGGAAAGAGCAATCCATCATGCTTCCCGGCACCATCTACACCAAGCACCTGCCTCATTGCCTTCTGTGCCCGGACAAGGACCTTTGACAAGGACCTCTGTCAAGTCATCCTCAGTGCGCAAAAAAAGAAGCAAAATCTAACCTTTTGAAGTGAACTTGACAAGAGGAGAAAGATACTCAATCAAGTTAATTTCTTGATTGACCTCTTGTCAATCAAAAAGTGATCCCTCTTGTCAAGTTCACTTCGAAAGGTTAGATTTTGTTTTTTTGAGCAGCGAGGTCGACTTAGCGGAGGTCCTTGTCGAAAAATTTGCTTGTTTTAGGCGCCCGTTCAGCGACATCGGGCTCGCGGTGCTGCACGGCAATGGCCGGGTCAGCCGGCTGCGCCTGTCGGGCGTGCCGGTGTTCGATCCGGGGACCGGGGCATTCCGCGGCTATCGCGGCATTGCCCGCGACGTCACCGCCGTGGCCGACGCGAAGGCGGAGGCCGACCTGTCGATGTCGCGCCTTATGGCGGCGGTGAATGCGTCCAACGACGGTTTCGCCGTGTTCAGCACGACCGGCGGGCTTGGGTGTATGTTATGCCCGATGGCTTGATCCGGTTACGTTTGCCGATCCAGACTTGCGGGGACGGGGCTCGGGCGAAGCGGCTTCGATCGTCGCCCGGATACCCCATGTTCGTAGCGCATTGCTCGCATACCAACGGGCGTTTGCCCGCCAGGTGCCGGGCGCGGTGTTGGATGGCCGCGATATCGGCACTGTGGTTTGTCCGGATGCTGACGTTAAGATCTTCGTAACGGCGAGCACGGAGGAACGCGCCCACAGATCTTAATTTGCTCCGAAGTGCAAATTAAGGTAATTAAGGTAATATTCATGGCAGAAAGCAGAAGGGTGGTAAATAATCTACTATTTCTTATTAACAATGTCGGTAACATTAGAGGAAACTTGTTTATGGAACCCCTTCATTTGTGTATACTACTTCATCAAAATAAAAGAGGGAGGATGCAAGGCGACCTTGATTTTGTGTAGGGGGAACAGTTTTATCTGATCAAGACAAAAGGATTACGTGGAAATATTCCAGGGGGTGAACTCTTCAGAGGAAATTTTATATGGGGAAATTTGCCAGAATTCCTATACGGAATTACTTTATCTTTTGCTTTCTCTTTACTGACTCAATTTTACGCGTGGAGACAATAAAGGTAATTGTCCGGGGTAAATTTTCGCCAGGATTGAATTTCCCAGAAAATATTTCTGTGAGGAGGGGGTGTTTCCTGGGAGGTGGAGCCAGATGTCTCGGTGTTATTCAAAAACAACCAGCGCGATCGATCCTTGATCGGAGAGATCGAGCTCAACCACCATGCAGTCATTGCCCTGTTTCTCGATCGCTGCCGACAACGTCGCCGCGTTGCCCGCGCTGCGCGTCGTCAGCACGGTGAAGAAGCCTTCCTGCGCGAATTTCTGCGCTATCGCCCCACCGACGCCCCAGCGGATGCCGACCGGAATGTCGCTATCGTCGATCGCCTGCCCATGCGCCAGCTTGGTATTGCGGCCGTCCGCTTGCCATTTGGGACTTCGCGTCGAA